>OX383939.1:25553012-28340512 GCA_947532085.1 Elegia similella
ATAATAGAATTGGAAAGACTAGGCATTTTATGAGGCAAATATTTGTTTTTTTGGTTATCCTTTTGTCCTTCCAAATCTTGCCTAGTCTTTCTACGGCAGATCTAGTGATAGCGCATCGGAGTTTGGTCTCGTCTCCGCAACCTCCATAATTGATTAAACTGCCAGGTTGTACCAAGTTACATCTATCTTGGTTTCACTAATTCCCAATAAGTACTAATTAATATTAATCGGTGAATGTGAATGGACTGGTTAAAGCACGGTTAAAGAAACTTTTCTGTTAGCAGTCAGAAACGTCTAAAACGAGCGACTTGTAAAAGTCTGAAACTTACATAAACATCGCAGCTGTCATTGAAAATAATAGATATCGTCACTTACCATCAGGTGAGATGGGAGACAAATGCCTAATCCAACATTTAGTAAAAAATAATATATTTTAGTAAGTATAAATAACAGTTAAAAAAATTATATGTCCTTACTTGGTCCGTAAGCCGAGATGAACTCAAGTGTTCCAAAAATAAATTCGAGATACGGACACATTCCAGTTCACTTGTCTTTGATAAAACTGTACGCATAAAATTCGAACAAAAGGGCATGATGCGGGCTTTTTGAACATCGAACGATCTGACAATTTAAAAAATCACACTTCGAAATCAATATTTTATTTCAATTTATATTCTATGTTTTAAGTCATAAGGGTGATTCTAAAGTTTAGGATATGAATGTATAATTTTGTGGTGCCAAAAATAAAAGATTCTGATTGGTCATCGGCGTTGACAGAACTGTCGGTTAATAATTTTATGAACTTTTTTTGACTGTGGTTGCACTGGCGTCAGTCATAATTATGTTATTGGTACTCTTTTACCGCTACTAAGGACGATTACACACTCGTGATGTTTTGTTGCATTCTTTTTATGACGTTTAAAATGTCATTGGGGACTTTAGTACCAATTTATTGTGCGTCATGACTTCTCAAATCGTTTGGGGCTTCATTAAATTCAATATCCTTTCGGCAAACTTTTACACTGATCATAACAATGTTTAACATTGAAAGATATATCAATAATTTTTGATTTTCGTGTGTGAGGTAAAAAAGAATTCAAGTTGTCCAATGTCATCTCACTTAGCTGAACGACTGCCATCAATGATAACATACAAGAAACAATAGCTTAAACTTACGTCCATGTGTCAACAAGCTCTTCAATAAGTTCAGATAAAACTGATGTTGTGTTGCATTTTTCACACGGAGATCATATTAATATGTTATGCGATAAAGTTCGATGGTCTGCTAAAATATTTCTATATAAGCATAATATAATAAAATAGAAATATATACATATGGGCATATCTCACAAATTGAGCTAGCCCCCATAGTAAGTTGCGATACTATATTTTATAATAGATACATACATACATACATATTATCACATCTTTATACTTACGGGGTAGACAGAGCCTGAGGTCATAAGACTGAAAGGCCACGTTTAGCGTGTTGGTGGGACGGAATCAAAATAGTGATGGGTTGCTAGCTGCATCGCCTACTGTCATGATTTTATTTTTTTATAAAAATTAAGGTTTTTAACAGATGTTTGTCAAATTCAGCCGTAGTCTCACCGCAGTCACCAATGTGTCTCGCCCTTATTAATTTTGGCAACAGATACGTCTTCTAGATACGATTGTCAGTTTAAGGTTGTCTGCAGATAGCATCAGTCCCATTTATTATAATGTCACTAAATTATCTTCGTTTGAAATGCAAATTTAAATCAGGAGCAAAAATAATGGTTTCTGATGTTTTCGCGATTGTTACACATTTAAATAAAATCACTTTAATATGGTATTATCACGTATATTACATTATTTTTACAGCTAACGTTTCGAAAACTTTACAGTTTTCATGAATAAAATAAAATATTAAAATTAAAAAACATCCTAATTTTAGCCAACCACCCTCTCTATGAGGGTGGTTGGCTAAAATTAGGATGTTTTTGTGCAGTTACCGCTAGCTTGGGATTCTGTCATCAATTTAATAAAATCTCAAGCTCATCACAAGACTGCAAGACCTTCAGACACCGTGAGCCAATACTGCGTACATCCGGAACGTTATCAATAAATATTGTAGTTCTTATAACACAAAAGACAAATGTCAACTTAGTCTACCTGCGACCATGAAAACTGTAAAGTTTTCGAAACGTTAGGTGTAAAAATAATGTAATATACGTGATAATACCGCATTAAAATGATTTTATTTAGGAGCAAAAATGTTCTTCAGCCAAAAAAAAAGATCATTACATATAAAAAATTTAGTCCTGATATTTCCATATTACTTATAATGAATTCTAAGCCATTGGTGGAATAAAATCAGCTCGTCTTTGATGGCTAGGACACAGAAACAATGGGAGAGGATCAAGTCGTGAAGAGAGGGTATTCGGGTCGAGTGAATGGTCACTGACCGGTCGGCAGACCTAGATACCGCTAATCTGACGAGGTGATGAAAGACCTACCTCCAAGTGCCTCCAAGTTAACGATTGGCAACAGCTGTACATTCATCATCATCAGGTCTATGTAGTCTCAACTGCAGGAGCATGACCCTCTCTGTACTACCGTATATACCATACGTGGCCAGAAAGAGGATTTGGACTACACTCTCCTCGCTGACCAGACGGGTTGGAGAGATCTCATTGATGTTTATGATCTATGTTTAGCTTGTATTTCCTAAGTCACATCTTACGACTCCCATGAGAAGACTAGAAGTGGTCCTATTCTACTCTGCCGGAAACCACACGGCTAAAAAACAACATCAGGCCGAAGTCTATTAAGCGACTTTCAGACTGCCCAGGGAAGTTTACCACCCAGTGGAAGTTACTCAGCAGGTGAAAAGATTATAAAAACACGGTTTCATTTTTTATTCAGTTGGAATCGCCGACTAGTTTCGGTCTGATACGAAGACCATTATCAGGGCGAGTATTAGGGGTGGCGACACGGCGGTTTCGCTTCCCTCAGAGCCCTCAGGGCAGCCCGCGCTGCAAGGCTTGCCCTGATGATGGTCTTCGTATCAGACCGAAAGTAGTTGACGATTCCAACTGAATAAACGTAAGTGAAGCCGTGTTTTTAAATTGAATTTATCTCGCGTTTTAATACTATTAGGTGAAAAGATGTTTATTTTTGGTGGGTACATTGTTCGCCATTTTTCCAAGTTCGCTATAGGGATAATTGATGATGATGAGATAGAAAGAGGTATGGAGTGGAAAGTACCCTAAGATACTTAAGTTGTGCTTCCATTCTGCGGAGTTAGCGGGTACTTAATTGTGCAAACATTTTAGCGCCATTACTGTTTGATTTGTTTTCTAACCGGATGCACTTGTACGCTCATTTTACAACAACATCCTCCACATTTTCAACCTTATTCCGTTACAATAAGAACTTCCCAGGCTAAGTATTTTATTTGCACTTTTTATAAACCTGAGTAAGTAGTCATGTTAAAGTGGCGTTAACTGGGGCGGAAAGTTAACACAGTGTTTTAAGACTTAGAAGCATTAGCGAAAAACAAATTGACTTTTGCCAAATGTCAAATCTTGAAAATTTTCTAGACAATGCGTCTATTTTTTACCAGGCTGCTGTAAAGCCAAAAGGGGTAAGCTTTTAACAGCTATGACTATTCGTTTATTCCCTTATACCTTTTTAACTTCCTTAACAGTTAAGGGTACGATTGACAGTTACAATCAAACGTATCGTTAAATGCGTCTTGACTGTCCGCTAATTACGTGACGTCACAGCAAATCTAAAACAATGCCCTTTGTGGTGCAACAGACGGGAACAGCAAAGGAGGTTTTGAAATGTATTGGCTATGGTATCAAAATATGAGATATATTTTATGAACGTACATTACTTATACATACATACACAGTATCACGTCTTTTTCCCTTGCGGGGTAGACAGAGCCCAGGTCTATAAGACCTTAGACCACATTTAGCATATTGGTGGAAAACGGAATCATTATAAATGGGTTGCTAGCCGCATCGCCTAATGATATGATTTCTTAGATTTCCGCCCATTCCTCGATCGCCTTTTACGATCTGCGCGGGAAGAGAAGCAGCTGGTGCATTCAACTTTTTTTTCTTTTCTCCTAGACCAGCATGGAAGAAACATTACTATATACAAAATAATCCGGTATATTTATCAGTATAATGTCCCGAATTAAATTAAGAAATAAAATATGGTAAAAATATTTCAGGCGGGTGGGGTTTGAACCTGCAACCTTAGGCATCTGTAGGACCTATGCTCTGCCATTTGAGCTACCGCGTGTTCAAACCTCGGCGTCGAAAATCTCCACCATATCCCATTATCCATCATCAAAGCTTGCGTCACTTAACACGGGGACCCCATTTTTACAACTGAGGTATTTGATTTTTAGTACTTGATTGAGAAGCAGCGTAGAAGCAAACAAGCTGTACTTACCTCTGATGAGTATAGTAAAATCCCCCCATGAATATCTTTGGGGGAAGCCCATGTCCAACAGCAGACTTCTTGCTAGCCGCAGGAAGTCCACTGCTGGACATGATAATGATGATGACTCTATATAAAGTTATTGGCGAGCTCCATGGTGCAGTGGTTAACATGCCAGCCTGCAACACGAGGGTGCCCGGGTTCGATCCCCGGTCAGGTACTGATGGAAAACGATTTTTCAGATTGACCTGGGTCTTGGATGTTTATCTCTATAAGAGTCTATTATAAAGTATGGTTAAGTTACTATCCTACGACACTAACTTACTGTGGGGCTCAATTTTTGTGATATGCTCCTATATAACTATATTTATTTATTTAATTTGTTGCTGGGCTAATGTCTCTCTCTCATCTTTTCCTACTTGTTTCTGTCAAATGCAACTGCAGGAGCAGAGACTCCTCTTGATATCTTGATGATCACGATAAATAAAACTTGAAAATATCGAACAGAACTTTGTTTATTCATAAAAGAGCAAAGTGACGTGTGTACACTTGAATTGGCAATCGTGAACTAAATTAAATGAAACTAAGCAGAGAAATCGATATTGTCAATCGCGGTAAATTGTATTTTGTACTGCAACTCTATATCAAATTTTATGTCAAGATTATTTCTCGAATGCTTTCCCGGTGTACTTCGGCGGCAAAACCATTTGATTTTAGAAATATTTTTTTAAACAATTAAGCTTTTAGCTCTTTTATTTTGAGAATTACTATTAAAATATACGAATCTTGACATTACACTACTTTTTGAGCCATTGGTAAATGACAAGGCAGGGTGGTCGAATGTCCTCGTTTACCGAAATCACCTCGCATTAATTTATACATCTGATAATAAAAGTAACTTATTAACTGAATATATCAGCACAATTGTCACTTAAATCGAATTTATGTTGAAGATAAATCGGCTAAATAGGCTCTGTACATAAAATAAAGAGGAATCGGAATATCAACTCATCAATATGAAATTCAGAAACCAAGCTTATTCATCGTGAAATTGACAAATCAAATTATACAATAACAAAATCCTTATGTTCACAAGTTGAACGCTGCACAATTAGTGTTTTGCCAAATGGCAAAGTAAAATTAGGGTTAACCCAAGGGGTAAAAACGGGACTCTATTAATATGGCTTCCCTGTCCGTCCGTCTGTCTATCTGTCCGTCTAACACCACGATGTATCGCAGGAACCATGATGGTTCCCAGTTCAAATTTCCACAGATAATGTATTTCTGTTACCAATTATTACCAATTATATTTATACAATATATATATACCAATTATATTTAGTTTTTCTGAATTTCTTGATATCTTATCGAGAAATAATCTAATTTAATTGAAATACAATCAAATTAATATTTAGGGGGGGTGGGGGGCGTCTCCTCGGGAACAGTCATTTTTTCAGTAGTTACGGCTTGAAAGCATAACAAGCAAACAAAAAAAATCCCTTTCGCATATTTAATAGGGTAAGGATGGTACGGAACTCTTCGTGGGTGAGTCCGACTCGCACTTGGCCGGTTTTTTTAAATAAGTGACTACACTCATTGAGTGCTATTTTAATAATATTATTTATTTCGTACGACTTATATTCGTCCGTTTAATGATAGCACTTCAGAAGTGAATTGTCGGGTTCGTTGAGCTGATGCGATTGGATACTGATTGGATAATGACAACAATAATTTTTCATCCAATCAAACTATTTACGTCAAAGTACTATAATTAAACAAACTTTGTTGGCATTTTAATAAAAACAATGCATTTGTCAAGCCTAGTGATGCTTCTACATCATATTTATTTTGTACAGTAAGAATATTTTATTTTTTGTTGCACAATTAAAAGAAGAGATATTGGGGCTGATTTATTCAGTACAGCGTCATAAGGAAGTCACATCATCAGCTTCATTGTAAACATACACTGTATATGTCACAGTATTGTATGGAATTATCTTCACGTGGTTTTGAAGTTTTGAAGTTGTAAGTTTGTGTTCCAGTTTCTCTCAGTTGTTTTAATCGAATTTTGGGCTCCGCTTTCGAGCTTTTCTACTCGAGAAGAAGAAGACTTGAGAAAGGTACTGTTCCCGAGGTCCTGTTGACGCAGGCGGAGCCGCAGGCGAAAGCTAGTGTATAAATATAAGTGACAAATTCTTAAGATAGAACAAATAAGGCAAAGCCGAAGAAGTGTTGTAGTACCTAAATTTCAAACTTTTTTTATGATATCAAGCTCAAGTTTCATTTGTACATGGCAAACAAGCTATAAGGTAGGGGAGAAAAATTTTTGTACGCCTCAGCTGTCCATCCGTACGTCCGCCCAAACATCCGTCCGTCCACCCGAGCGGTCGTCTGTCCATCCGGTCGTCTGTCACAGAGCTTTATCTATTATACCGAAAAAGGTAGAGACTTTCACATAATTATATGTTCACAGAATGTGAATAGTTGCCATGCTACAACAAGAAATTAAAACATAGTAGGCCCCATAAAAAAAAAAAATTTAGCATTTTTTGCGTGGTACGGAACTCTTCGTGTACAATTCTGAAGCGCTAAGATTTTTTACTAAAGTATTGCGCCTGTTAATATTTTTAATTTGTAACAAGATGGCTATTAAATCAGCTGCATCACCTTGTAAGCTTAATGAAACAAAAGCATTATTCATTTCAAGATTTTTATCTTTAACATAATAACTTACACGCAATTAGCGTAAACATACCTCTAGGCTTATACATTCATTTTTAGGGTTCTTTAGCTGTGGTAATGGTAAAAATAAATAATCCTTACTAATATTATAAATGTGAAAGTGAGTTTGTTTGTTTGTTACGCTTTCACGCCGTAACTACTGAACCGAATATCATAAAATTTTGCATACAAGTTCTCTGGAGTATGGAGAAGGACATAGGCTACCTTTTATCCCGGGTAAAAGTACAATTCCCGAGGGATCGACATTGACGCGGGCGGAGCTGCGGGCGAAAGCTAGTATAATATGAAAGTGAGTTTGTTTGTTCGTTACGCTTTCACGTTGTAACTACTGAACCGATCATCATGAAATTTTGCATACATGTTAATTGGGGTACGGAGAAGGACATAGGGTACATTTTATCCCGGGAAAAGTGCTGTTCCCGAGGGATCAACATTGATGGGCGAAAGCTAGTAATATATATGTTGATATCCTTCTGTCTCGATGCCTCTACCGCTTAGTGGAAATCCTTGGGGGAGGTCTATATCCCAGCTGTGGACTTCTTGTAGACGATATTAATATTTAAGTTGTGATAGAGCTACACTTCCAGCAAAATTCATTTTTGCTTGTAGCATGAAACGGCCGGCGCGTCCGGGGAAGTACCACACTCTCACAGAATCGATGTAGAAGCTTTACCGCTGGTATGCTTCGTTCGGCGAGTGAGAGAGCCGGATGCCCATATTCTCCTCCCAAAGTACTCCCCCAACTCCTTCAAAGGTCGGCAACGCTTCTGTCACACCCTGGTTTTGCAGTTGCCTGTGGGCAGCGCTGATCGCTTACCATCCGGTGACTAACTTGCTCGTTTGCCGTCATCCTTATCCTTACTAATATTATAAATGCGAAAGTGAGTTTGTTTATTTGTTTGTTTGTTTGTTTGTTACGCTTTCACGCCGTCACTACTGAACCGATCATCATGAAATTTTGCATACAAGTTCTCTGGAGTGCGGAGCCTTCTCCGCACTCCAGAGAACTTGTATGCAATGTTCTTACATAGGCTACCTTTTATCCCGGGAAAAAGTACTATTTCCGAGGGATCAACATTGACGCGGGCGGAGCCGCGGGCGAAAGCTAGTATGTCATAAAACAATAATATTCTCATGAAGGAGACAGAAGGTGGCTTAATTTTTTTTTTGTTAAGGCTTATATTATTTATTTTATCCTGAACGTTTCGTTACAGTCTGGTTACGCTCATAAGAAATTATGGTGATGTAAAAAGTTTAGCGTAAACAGTAATTATTCTTAATTATTTCTCGACATTTATTGCAAGCACCATTATTTTTAATAGTTATATCACTGTTTACAATTATCCGTTAAAAAGCTTCGTAAAACCATAAACTTTTGGTGGTAAACTTAATATTTATGTGCTTTACTGAGATTTGTGCTTTGATAAGCAAAGTTTGAGCGTCGATAATGCTTAATGAGATTATTTCAATTCAGAAAAGCTCTTCCGAAAAAGCTCGATGGTTTCGTAGGTGCTTATGTTCTGATATGGTGTTTAACGATCGATGTGTCAAAAAGATGGTATCATAATTACATGCTGTTAAGGTGAAGGGAAAATTTATGTAAATTCTAGTCGATTTTACAGGTTAAGTGATTTTGGGTATTGCTGCAATGAACTATGGATTATTTTTATATCATTCACCCCAAAAAAGTTATCAGAAAAATAATCGTTTATTTTTTACAGATTGAGAGTTATAGAAAGTCAAGAGTATCATCCTCAACTGCTTAATCGGTGGTTGCAGGTACCTGACAGCTCCGTGGCGCAGTGGTTAACACGCCAGCCTGCGACGCGGAGTGCCCGGGTTCGATCCCTGGCCAGGTCAAGATGGAAAATGATCTTTTTCAGATTGGCCTGGGTCTTGGATGTGTATCTATATATGTATTTGTTATAAAATATAGTATCGTTGAGTTAGTATCCCATAACACAAGTCTCGAACTTACCTTGGGGCTAGCTCAATTTGTGTGATTTGTCCGTATATATTTATTTATTATATTATTACCTCGGGCTATCATCTGAGTATGTAGTATCCTAATACCTTTTTTCTCAAACTCAACTAATTTCTTCCCCAGCTTTAAAATGCTTCCGATTGGCAGCAGAGTCAGAAGCACAAGAAGCCGAAGAAACTTCTAAAAATAATGACTGCTCTGATTGTGTTACAACTTTAGTTATCACATAAAATAAGTCGGTTGCAAATATAAAAGTACTAGCTTTCACCCGCGGCTCCGCCCGCGTCAATGTCGATCCCTCGGGAATAGTACTTGTTACCGGGATAAAAGGTAGCCTATGTCCTTCTCCGTACTCCAGACAACTTGTATGCAAAATTTCATGATGACCGGTTCAGTAGTTATTGCATGAAAGCGTAACAAACAAACAAACTCATTTTCGCATTTATAATATTAGTAAGGATAAGGATATGCCCTGCGTTAGAAATTTTAATAATTACAGGTCATCATATCAGCCGCAAGAAGTCCACTGCTGGACATAGGCCTCCCCCAAGGATTTCCAATACGACCGGTTGAAAGCAGCCTGCATCCAGCGTCTTCCTGCGACCTTAGTCAGGTCATCCTACCATCTGGTTGGTGGATGTCCGACGCTGCGCTTGCCGGTACGTGGTCGCCATTCAAGAACCCTTCTGCCCCATCGGCCATCAGTTCTACGCGCTATGTGTACAAGTACAGAACACTGAACATTTTTCTATCCCTAAATGATATAATAAAATATTTCACTGGATGTATGGAGGTGTAAAAATCGCATACTACACATGAGTTTCGTTTTGTCCATCCAGGATTCCGTTTACAGCGTACAGCGTACAAATTTGTCCAAAAACATCTAGAATTTTCCACAAAAGGAAAAGGCAGATTTAGTGACAAAACATATGGGACCACCAAGGAAGTGCACTCTCAAATCGGTCAACAATTGACAGAGAAATTGGTGAACATACATAAAAAAATATACAGTCAAACATAGAACCTCCTACTTTTTGTAATAAGTGCAAGTTGAACTCGCGTAGAGAGAGTTCAATACGATGATTTTAATTTTCTGATCTTAACCTCAATAATTGTACCTCCATAATCAACCTATACATTTTTAATAATTCTTCCTGTAATATTTAATTTAAAAGTTATATTATATAATTACCTGTTTTTTCAACATTTTGGATCTGTCAGTGGTTTGGGAGGTCTATTTATGCCTATTTTATTGGATTGCATTCAAACTATTTCTTGTAATATTCTGAAAATATATATAAGATCCTTGCGACAAGCCCTTTCATTTGTCAGGTCCCATGGTGCAGATTGCAGTGCCTTCTTTAAAAAATTGTCTATTTTTTACCCCGTGTCCCCAAATACATTTCTTATTTCCGAAATATGATACTTATGATACCTTTAGAGTAAAGTTTTTATTTTAGGAAGGTATCGTAAATGTTTAACTGAACTCGCCACACTGTTACCATTACTGTAACCATTGAATTAGAAAAACTATGAAAGCAGCATTGCGCTCATAAACGGACACCACGCAAAGTAGATCAAAGCGGGCGGGGCTTAAAAAGTATATCTTTTCGCGAACTAGTCTGCCATGCGCTCCGTGATAGAAGGACGCGTCGATAAAAGCATTTAACGATATATTTTTTTTGAATATCGGCGAAATCTTAACGAATTAAGATAAACATGACTTCTTGTGTAGTAAAGTGCTTATCATAGCGATGTCGAGCGAGGCGAGCTGCTGTCGCGAGCGATGTCTACCTACCTCCGCTATGTTGACACCATTGCGTTCATTAGAAATGTTGGCACCGTCCCGTGACCTTGACGCGGCCAATCGCAAACTATCTTCGTCTATTGAGTGCGTAAGTTTTTCGTTGTGATTTGAGTTAAGTTTGTTTGCGTAAATGGGTTGATATTGAATCGTTAGTTGTATGAGAGTTACGCTTCCATACTTTTTCTAATTCATTGACCGTAACCAACACTTCTGTATATCGTAATTATTCAAGTTTTTACTTCTGTTGGCCACCGGAGTGCCACTTTTTTTTTAGGAGGGACGTTCTGTTTTTTTTTTAATAATGGTCTAACAAACTTTACAACGAATTGTTCGTTTCAAATACTAAACAATTATCAATTCGACTGCAGGAAATCAGCGTATACAAAGCGACATCACGATACGATCCGACACGCCAGCATCGTCGCGACATAAACTTGTCGCGTCGCCGCATGTCAGCACATTCCGATCTTTACCCAATGCCTAAACGGACGATGTTTGCCAGACATCGCCCATTGATGATAGCCATCACCGCCGATTGAATAGGTCTATAGTTTAGCGGCCTATGGACTAGGAATAAAGTTAAGCAATACGCTTACCAACTATAAATATGGTTTAATTTTAAGTAAAAATATTGTATTTATTTAAAATTAAACCATAATGTTAATCAATAAAAATATTTTTACACGAAATCTTTACTTTATAATTTAATTCGCAGGTCACACAATAGGCTAGTTTCCTAAAAAAATATAATGAGTCCGCCAGTTAGATAATCAAAAAATATTGGATACGTATTTTCTCTTTTATCGATTTAATAAAAAATTATAATGATTTTTGAAATTCCACGTGACGTCATAGTTTGCTACACTTTTTAGCAAACTTTGACATCACAAGCCCCCACTCATAAACTTTGACGCGCTTTATCTTTCCTATTTATTGTTTAACATACAAAAAAAAATACGTGTCCAATATTTTTGATTATCTAACTGACGGACTAATTATAATGTTATTATTTTGACCCAGGAAACTAGCCTATTAGGGATCTGAATTAGGCCAACGACAAGGGTATCACCGTGGCCATCTACAGGTTAAAAACAATATGCATATTACAAATATAACCAAGACGACTCCAAAAGAAAAAGAATAATTCGCAGGTAGACGAAGTTGACATTTGTCTATTGTCAACGTATTTTTTTTTTACTGTTTCTGGCCGGTATGTTATAAAATGTTTTCGCAACTGTTACACATTTAAAGAAATTACTTAATGCCTGTATGGATTTGAATGAAAAAAGTTTTGTTGTAATTTTTACATTACCTAAAATATAACTAGCTCTAATTTGACAACGCAACCGTCGTTTTTAATTGCTTTATCAATATTTTTAGGGTTCCGCACCCAAAGGGTAAAAACGGGACCCTATTAATTTCGCTCCGTTGTCCGTCTGTCTGTCTGTCTGTTTGTCCGTCCGTCTGTCACCAGGCTGTATCTAATGAACCGTGATAGTTAGACGGTTGAAATATTCACAAATGATGTATTTCTGTTGCCGCTATAACAACAAATACTAAAAAATAGGATTAAATATATATTCCAGAGGGCTCTCATACAACAAACATGATTTTATTGCTCGTTTTTAATAACGGCAGCAGGTAGACACTTAAAATATTAATAGAATATTTCGTTACATATTCGCTTTAAAAATAAATAATTAAATAAAAAAGACATACAAAACATATTTTACCGTTTTCATAGATAACGGTACGGAACCCTTCGTGCGCGAGTCCGACTCGTACCTGGCCGGTTTTTTTTAATATGACTTGTGAATCAACCCCGCTGCAGTGCAGTTAGGTTTATGCGGTGTAAGCCTAAGGTGGGAGAAGTATGTAGCCTAATCCTAATGCATCTTATAGAAACTAACTCTGAGTGACGATTGAATAGCCGCGATTGATGCAAGCGACAGTGCATCCGCACATAGTCTCACTTGTATGTCATTCGGCCCTTATAAATCTAGCGTACTCTTGTACAGTCTCGAGTTTTGATTTGTATATACGCCGGTTCTTAAGTGAATGTAATAAGGTATATAATCCTTACTATATACTATACTTCTTCGACTAGCACACGGAGTGACCGGGTTCGATCCCCGGCCAGGTCAAGATGGAAAATGATCTTTTTCAGATTGGCCTGGGTCTTGGATGTGTATCTATATATGTATTTGTTATAAAATATAGTATCGTTGAGTTAGTATCCCATAACACAAGTTTCGAACTTACTTTGGGGCTAGCTCAATCTGTGTGATTTGTCCATATATATTTATTTATATTTATTTATTTTACTATATACTATGCTATACTATATACTATACTATTATACTATTATACTTACTATCCTTACTAATATTATAAATGCGAAAGTGAGTTTGTTTGTTTGTTTGTTACGCTTTCACGCCGTAACTACTGAACCGATCATCATGAAATTTTGCATACAAGTTCTCTGGAGTACGGAGAAGGACAAAGGGTACCTTTTATCCCGGGAAAAAGTACAATTCCCGAGGGATCGACATTGACGCGGGCGGAGCCGCGGGCGAAAGCTAGTGATATTATAAATGCGAAAGTGAGTTTGTTTATTTGTTTGTTACGCTTTCACGCCGTAACTACTGAACCGATCATCATGAAATTTTGCATACAAGTTCTCTGAAGTACGGAGAAGGACAAAGGCTACCTTTTATCCCGGGAAAAAGTACTATCCCCGAGGGATCGACATTAACGCGGGTGGAGCCGCGGGCGAAAGCTAGTCGAATATAATTGTATACATATTAACGGTCGTGCCTATACAGTCTGTCGCTGCAAATACAGTTTGTGTTAGATTTGATTTTGAGCTGTAAATTCTGTGTAAATTGTTGTACAAACAACTTTTAATAGCTAGGTCAGCATATCTTCTTGTAATGATGTTGGCATTCAATATACAATTTCGGCCGCCCGGTCAATTTTGTATTGACGTTGTACGGGAACGTCAATTTTTTTTTTATTCTTAGCATTGGTCCCATAGGAAAAGTTGTTTATATCAACGGGCTGAATCATCCCTTTATGGGTCCAGAACGATCAAAATTTCACCGTGTATATGATAGTACATACCTATATTTTAAGTAAATAAAGAAGCAAATAATTCTTGAGTATATAATTTCGTGCTTCATAATCATAATGGTGACAGGCTGCTAGCCGCATCGCCTATTGATGATTCCATAGATTTTCGCCCAATCCCTTGACTGGCGTTTACGTGCAGAAAAAAAGCTGGTTCATTTTATGTTTTTTCTTCTTTTCCATAAAAGCACAAATTAACATCAGATGGATAATAAGAAATCTAGCACCCGTGTGGCTCCTAATAAGCGCGAAAAAGGAGGATGACGTTAATAAGGCCAACTACTATGCAATTTTATATGTGAATATGTGTGTGACCTCTTCTCGCAAAAACTACGATTGAATCCATTTAATTTCACTATGCTATAGTTCATTCATCTTAGCACGTATATAGGCTATTAATTGCACAAACAAACTCGCAATAGCTCGTCGCAAATAACTGCCTTCGTAGTTTTACTGCCTCCGTGGTCCAGTGGTTAAGGCGTTTGTCTATAAGCCCGGGGGTCGTGGGTTCGAATTCACGGGAAGCATACTTTGTTTAGTTGTTTCCAGTTTGGTTAGAACATTGCAGGCTTGAATCACCTGATTGTCTGATAATGAAGATGTTTCTGTACTTCGAAAGGCACGTGAAGCTGTTGGTCCTGGCTGCCATCTAGTAGTCGTTAAAGGAACCACGTCAGAGGTTTAGAGGCAGTTACGAAGAATGATGAGGGTGTGCAGTGCATGGTCGATTGACCGTGACACCTACACGAAATTAATAAATGAGTAGATAAAGAACAAAATAATGGCTTGCAGCGCCAGTTTCGCTGGTCTAAGCGCCTTTATAGTGAAAATTGAACTTCAAAGAATATCTGCCAAGTATTCGACACAGATGAGAGAGTGAGAGTCTTTTTTCTCGCCTTTTCCCTATTGGAGTCGGTTGACAGTTCTGTAAGACATCTCTCTCGAAAGTTTTCTATTCCCCAACAAATCGGTACTTGCTCTCCGTTCCTTCGAATCATTCCTCAGTCATTCCCCCCACAACTTTTTCGGCATTCCCTTTCCTCTATAGCCTGTCACATTTAAGCGGAGCGTCTTATAGCCACGTGATCGGATTCCCTACTCTAGACATGACCATACCAGGTCAAACGACGTCTTTTAATGTGTACTAGCTTCCACCTGCGGCTCCACCCACGTCAATGTCGATTTCTCAGGAACAGTAATAAATGAAATTAATAGCTCCTTGGTAAAATTTGACAAAAGTTTAAGAATAAATAGTCAGACAGTCCACAGACCACATACAAGGAGCACGCTCATTCCTTCCTTCGTCACATATCACTGACTTTTTGCTCCGCGCCACCGGCAAAGTCTGAAACAGTTTGAATAAAACAGTGCGAAGTGTCGATTCAATTCCGATGAGCTGCATCACTCGCCGCCTAGCACGGCGTTATTAATTGCTGGTCGGCTAAATTATTGCGCTGATAAAAGCCGAGCAAGGGTTTAGATATTCCATTTGATTTGGGAAGATGCAATGATCCTGTCCTTTTTACGAGAACAAACATAACTACTGCGGGTATGTATGAAGATTTAGAAAGCTAAAAGAAATATTTATTTAGTCTTAGATTTTATTTATTTACTTATTTAATAAGGCACATAAAACAGATTGCAACTAAAACAAAATAACAATAATATACAATATAATACAGGTCCAGATCGCAATCTTTAACATATGTACATAAAAAGTTAAATATTTAATAGTAACGCAAACATAAATTATAGGCATTAGACAATTGAATTTGTAATTGAAATAATTATAAAAGACTGATGATGATGATGATGACGATATCATCATCATCATCATCATCATCAGTCTTTTACTGATGAGTGATTGGTGGTTTACTGGTGGTTTACTGGTGAGAGACTGATGATGATGATGATGATATCATCATCATCATCAGTCTTTTAAGTAACGTTTTGCTAAAATTTTCAATAGTGTCTATACAACGTGCCACAACAGGCGGTCATATTTTTTTTTTATGATACGTATATTGGACGGCAAACGAGCAATCTAGTCACCTGACGATAGATGATCACCGCTGCCCATGGACAACTGCCACATCAGGGTGTAACATGAGCGTTGCCTTTCAAGGAGTTGGGTAGGAAGACATTAGGGTGGAGAATGATGAGCCTCCGGCTCTCTCACTCACCGAACGAAGCATGGAAGCGGTAAAGCTTCTACTCTAATGTCGATTTTCTGTAAGAGTGTGGTACTTCCCTGGACGAGCAGCCCAATTATGATACTAGCCAAAAATAATTTTGCCGATAGCGTGGCTCTACCACGACTGAAAATATTGTCTCGATCACTTCGAATTATGAAACATACGAGACAACCCAAGTTGGGAATACCCAAAATTAGTAAATAAATAAATTTAAATTACTCTCCATTACATCATTGGCAGAGCAGCCATGACGACATGACCCATCCTTTTTGTCCTGAATTCTTACTCTCTCTGTCCCGTGCATATTATTTATATCCCATTTAAATAACATATCATAATTATCACATTTGGGCGTGAAATTCAATTCTTTGATGTCAGAATCAGTGATTATAACGATGGCGGTTCCACAATTTTCCCAAACACAGACAGTAATATTTTTTGCCGCCCATAATTTTGTAAAGAAAAACAAATTATGAGTATTGGGTGGCATTAGCTGGACGAAAAAATTGAACAAGAATATTCTGTGTTTAATTGATGCAGGGCTTGTTACCGGTACCAAATTCCCATTATAAGTACCGGTAAGTACCGGTATTACTATTCTGTTAAAATTTTAACGGTAATAATAATAATATAATAAATTCTTTATTTCGGATTATTCCATATTATAGAGATACACATTACACACAATAAAATCAATAAAATATTAAATGCGGCCCCCTATAGCCACCAACATGCAGTTTTTTAGAATGGGGCTGTCAGGACGCGAAGATATCATCCTGAGGATGCTGTTGTTGCTGTTCCACACACGTTGCAACAGAGAGGCGGCCTTTTTCCTTACTATGGCATGAAAGCCGTCTGTACGTGCCTCCGCAAACATGCCTGACGCACTGCATCTACGTGGCAACCCCAACAACATCCTAAAGATGTTATTGTATTGGACGCGCAGGTCTCCAACGGTCCGGCGCTTATATTGCACCCATAGACTGCTTGTGTAAAAGCTTTGGCAGAAGGCTTTAAAAATTGTAATTTTAACCGGAGTGGTGCAACGATTAAAACGCCGAGCGACCATGTTCCCCCTAACCGCTAGAGCCCTGCGCTCCCTTTCAATGTCAGCATCATCTGATAAAGCTGAATTCACAACATGCCCTAAGTATTTGAAGCTAGTAACCTGCTTCAATTCATTTTCATATAAAGTAACAGGTGGTACGAACTGAGGCTCCTTTGTACCAGCCTTGAATACTAATATTTCACTTTTTTTACAATTATAAACTAGACCATGGCTTTTGGCATAGGCTTCACAAATGGATACTAGTCTCCTTAACCCGCCGACTGATGGACTCAGCAATACCATGTCATCGGCAAAACTTAAGTTGTTAACACTAACACCGTCAACATGACACCCGACATGATCCTTGCTGAGCTCAACAATTAGGTCGTTGACGTAGAGATTAAAAGGTAGAGGTAATATGAGGTACCGGTAATCTAGTATTTAACGGTAATAATATTGTTAACAGTTAACGGTAATTTTACCGCTACTTGTTACCGGTACCAAATTCACATTATAAGTACCGGTAAGTACCGGTACCTCTATTCTGTCAAATTTTAACGGTATTAAAATTGCGTTAATTTTACCGGTACCTACGCATTGTTGCCGTCTACCGCATGGGACTCGCTCGACTGTAAAAGTGCCGCCCTATTGTGGGCCCCCGCCTCACGCCGCACATGCACAACACGGCAACGACACACATTAACGAAATGATAATTCCCAATACGAGTACCGGTACTAAGTACCGGTACTGTTTACCGGTATTTGGTACAGGTACTTCTTTCAATTACCGGTACCGTCGTTTTATTGAGGTACCGGTACCAATCCAATTACCGGTACCGTTGTATTATAGAGGTACCGGTATTTGATTTTTACCGTTACCAAATGTACCGGTACCAAACCAATTACTGTCGTTTCATAGAGGTACCGGTAATGGATTTTTACCGGTATTCCAACCCCTGAATTGATGAATAATACTTTAACGCACTAGTGTTATAATGTGAGACAATTGTATTTATTTTAGAATGTTATAAACGGTTAGCAGAATATTCGTATTTCCTTCTCCGTACTCCAAAGAACTTGTATCCAAAATTTTATGATGATCCATTCAGTAGTAACGGCGTAAAGGCAATTTTGAAAAATGATTTTGTCAATTATGTCTTCATAATACATTTTGTCAAGGTAAAAAATAATCAAGAATTAAAATTCTTGATAGATTTCTTCCTTTTAATTGTCCTATTAACATTTGGATAAATTTAGCTTTCAACCTGGAACGACCATACGACTGAGGGTAGAAAAGAAGTACGGTTCAGGTTATTTTTTTTAATGACCACACGGACGACTGACGGCAGAAAAGAAGTTTTGCTGATTATAAGTTGCTGCCCAACTAGCTATTTTAGCTGACCGATTACATTTTTTTGCTAACAATACATTTTATTCCGAGAAAAAGAATATTCTTATAATTTTGACAAACTTTAACAAGGAGCTATTCATTTCGTGCATTATTGTTCCCGAGGGATGGACATTGACGCGGGCGCAGCCGCGGGCGAAAGCTAGTTATATATAATTACTATAACTATTACTTATATATTCATTTGACAAGGAAAAAAGCAACATCCGTTTACAAAATGACCACCCCCTAAAACCTATCGCCCTTGGTTTAAGCCTTCGCAATTTACCAGTGAGTCCGCCACTGTTATAAACTGTCGTTTTAAATGTTTTCAATTTACATTATCTCACGATTTTAATTGCATCTTCTGGTAACTGAAGCTGTTTCGGTAGGAATTTAAGATCAGCATTTTGTATGAGTAAGTTTGTTGATTGACTTTATAAAGATATTGAATCACATTTACATACATACATTCATATTATCACATCCTTTTTCCCTACGGGATAGAAGAGCCCAGATTTATAAGATTTTATGGCCACATTTAGCATGTTGGAAGGGCGTGTAGGTGGAAAATGGAATTAAAATAGTGATGGATTGCTACCCGCATCGCCTATTGACCACCACATTTTCGCCCAATCCCCTCGATCGTCTTTTACGATCACCACGGAAAGAGAAGCAGCTGGCACATTCTACGTTTTTTTCTTTCCTCCCAGACCAGGATGGAATCATATTTGTTTTCTTATATTTCTTTGTAGAAGGAAGAAGAGGGACAGGTAAAGCACTAGTTACTTTAAACCAACAATAGAGGGGGTGCATCATAGGAGCCTCCTCGTGTAATGTAGTGACCCATAATATGTCCGGCGCACCATGGGCAACAATCTGCGAGGACAGTCCAGTCGGTAACGCAGATTGGCTGATCCTCTCACCACAAAATGGCTATCACCAAACAACAGCGGCACTTTTCAGCGCCCACTAACCTAAGCTTTTCAAACTCAGCCCTTATCACAATTTCTATCACCATAGAAGGGTTTATATCATCATCATTATCAGGTCTGTTTGGTCTCCACTGCGGAAGCGTGACCCTCTCTGTACTACCGGAGCCATTTTGACTCGAAAAGAAAAACTAGACCAATAACAGGGTTTCGTATCAGGATGTAAAAAGAATGGCAGGATGTGAAACAATGGCAGATAATAGACTAAGATGAAGGAAACTCCACCTACAAGAGCGTTGCTCTATAATTTTGCTGATGATATATATTTATTTGATTGCTGAACTGCTGCCTGTTTGTTTAGGACATTGCAGGTTTAAATCACCTGATTTTAAAGATGATTCCGTGCTTTGGAAGGCACGTTAAGCCGTTGGTCCCGGCTGCCATCTGTTAGTCGTAAAGAACCACGTCAGAGGCCGAGAGGCGGTTCCGAACAATTCTGACAGCAGTGTGTGCATGGTCGATTGACCGTGTCACCTTCAGGAAATGATGATGATTGCTGAACTAAGACTAATCCCACTTATCCGTCAGCCAGCATCAGAGCATGCTGGTAAAGGCTGGCAAGCTCCTAAAGTCATCGATAAACAGCAGAGGCAGAGGCAGTAGGTCCGCTGCTAGTTATTTAGACTTATTAGGGTGTAAAGAGATATTAAAGCGTAAAAATAGATCATCATCATCATCATCATCAAATAGAATCGCGCTGTAACTATACAGAGAGGATGTTATATGCCACATTTAACAGATATTCTTACTACAACATACAATAAAAATCATCATCATCATCATCATCAGACAAACCCGGATACCAAAGCTAAAGTATATACACCTTAAAAGTCCAACTGTTTTCGTGATCCAACGGTTCGTATCAAGTTGTACTTAATGTGTTCCATTTTTCAACTTTATCAGATAACATTGTTTCGTTTTACGCAATAATCCTCGTGTAACTTTTGAGAAATATTACTTTAATCTTATTGGCAGATGTATGCGAAATTATTTTAAAGTCAAGGAGTCATATTTTTGATTGAGTGGGTCATAACAACGTATGATTTACATTATGATTGATATTGAAACAGGATTGATCATCAGGTATTTTTAGTTTCCACTGCAGGAGCATAACCCTCTCTGTACTATCGGAGCCATCCTTGGCCAGAGCAGACAGAGGATTTGGCCTACACTCTCCTCGCTGGCCAGACGCGATGGAGCGGTCTTATTGATATTTATGAGCTTTGTTTAGCTTGTATTTCCTAAGTTGCCTTTTACGACCTCCATGGGAAGACTAGGAGTGGTCTTATTCTACTCTGCCGGAAACCACACGGCGGAAACAAGATTAGTCAATATTTAATGACATTTTTGCGATAAGTTTTGACCACCACCACTGCAGTACAGTTAAAAACAATTCTTCTAGTTTTAGTTAGGGTAGAGGCACGCTATCGGCAAAATTCATTTTTGCTAGTAGCATGAATGGGTCGACTCATCCGGGGATGTACCACTCACTGACACAGAAAATCGACGTTTGAGTAGAAGCGTTACCACTTCTAAGGTTCGTTCGTGAGTGTGAGAGCCGGAGGCCCATCCTCCCTTTGCCCCCTTTCATCCCCTCTATGTCCTCCCCTAATATCCTCCCTCCAACTCCTTGAAAGACCGGCAACGCTCCTGTCACACCCTAGCGTTGCAGTTGTCCATGGGCAGCGTTGATCGTTAACATCAGGTGTCTTGCTCGTTTGCCGTCCTATGTCAGAAAAAAGTACTAAGTGTGCCAGCAGCCCAGCACTATTTTAATTTCGATGTATATTTTCTAATACATACATAATATCACGTCTTTATACCTTGCGAGGTACACAAAGCCTTGTTCTTTAAGACTTAAAAGCTAATTACACCTTGCCACCCATGCTTTAATTATGTTTGGATGTAAAAAACGGTTTCAAAATAAGTTATAATACGTTGTATCATGCGTTTAGACCATATTTATATAAAAAAAAAACAAATCCATGTTGGTATATAAATAGTCCTGATCAAAAAAATGAAGCCTACTTAACTTAGGTGTATTAAGTTACAATACGTTTGTTCCATGTTTATGATGATACTGATCAAAAAAAAATATGGATAGTTATGCGAATTAAGAACTTTTGTCATGTTTAATTCGATTAAAACGAGTAATTATAATCAATTCGCTACATTAAATGTGCCGCCAAAGCAGATTATTCAGCTCATTACAGTTGCGTACAAACAACAAATCATTGTGGCCAACATTATCTCGGCCCATTCAGACGCAGCGGCGAGGCGAACTAAGAAAACAATATTCATTAAACGAATACCAAACGCGCGGCCAATACGATGAGCAAATTTGTAGATGCGCTCATGGCGTCGCAGAGAAAAATTTATAAAATAAAACAACGGATTGCACTCCTAAGAGTGCCGGCAGAAATGAAAACTCGCCTTTGTGGCGAGGTCATTGTGTCCGTCTTACGAATTTTTGATCAGGTCACGTGACCTGATCCGAGTTTAACATTTTTTATCTATGCCATTCCCAAAAGTACACAACAACGTCATAGAAGTTTTAATTAAAAAAAAAAAAACATTCCGGTAAGCGTTTAACAAAATGGAGTTACAATAAGATTGGGCATGATCAGCCCATGGTATTGAGCAAAATTTTCTAATATATAAGAATACTAAGTGTAAGTTAATAGAATGGGTGGCTCCTCTTATTTTGAGAAGTGTATATAAAGGGACTAGAAACATAACATTATTATTTTGGGCAGTCATAATACAAAAGTAAAAAAAAAAAAAACGTGCTACTTCGTGGGTGCGGACAGAAGTAAAAACTTTGTTCAAGTTTGACGAATTCGGTTACTTAAATACGAAGGTATCGGTTACGGTAATGGTAACATTTCGCGATTTCAAATTTTTTTTTTTTTTTAAAAATGCCAATCGCGCCTAATGTAGTTTTCTCTTCAAAAGTTTGAAGGACTAACTTCGTCTCTAAAACAAATTGTCTGTATTCATTCGAGTAGACAATATAAATTAGATTTCGAATGAAAGTTGTCAAACTGTCTTTCTATCCTTGTTCTTTCGGTACGACGAAAAGAATACTGCAAAAAGCCCTTCCTAATATGTCGTATGAAGAAACCGAGGATTTGTTAACAGTTTTAACATGAGTATTATGAATACTTTTATTATATTTAAATTTAATTTTTAACTTTATATTTTTTTTAGAAAACACTCTTATATTTTCACATAATTAATAACAACATAAAAATAAAAAAATATTAATAACTTACAAATAAAAAACTTCTTCCAACGCACCGCATCGAGGCAAACAAAGTACCTAAAATGCTGGCAGCATTTCCCCGTTGCACAGCCAGTCCGATACGTTGTGCAAAAAAAATTGTCAGCTCTTGTATCACCAGTTACCTCGATGAGACGCGTTGTCAATTCCTTATAGAATTTTTTGGCTTCAGTGCCCCTGGGACCAAGTTGCTACAGCGAAGGGCAAGAATATAAAGCTGTCGGTCAATCCCACTTTATATACAATGTTATTTTTCTTTTGTAATTGATTATTTTGGAAGATTATGTCCAGCAATTAAAACCTGCAACACAGGGTGTTTCACCTTAGCTCAGGCAAAATTATGTCTACCTCTTTTAATGTATGTTTATATTGTAATATTTTACCAACTAAGAAATGTAATAAAAGATTTATTATATTATTAATTTATTACTGTGCAGCTAAACGCATCTATATAATAGTTCTGTTTGATCTTTGTAAAACAGTCGCTCCAATAATTGCTGCCTCCATTTAGACGTTTAAAACTGAATAGGAACAATTTGTCCGTGCAAGCCTTACCAAGCAGCCGTAGGAAAGCGGACATTTCCAAAGGCCCATCTGGAAACTTCTGATACCTCGTTAGTTATCTTGCGTTGCTACTAAATAATTGTAGCAACACTTGACGATAATCATCCAATTGAAATTAAACTCTATAGCAATCAAGATAAGATTTAAATTAAAGTGACTGACTGATATGGAAGTTATTTCAGTAGAAGTTCTATCTGAGTATTTAACAATGAAGATTGATTTTAGAAAATAGTGGTATTTTCTTTTTTATAATTTTTTTTCGACTTTGAAGCTATGGCAGCTGTAGAATGCAACACCCAGTTGTTTGTCTTGTATTCGAATATACACGGTGAAATTTCGATCAGTTTGGACCCTTAGTTAGGTGATTCAGCTCATCGATATGAACAACTTTTCCTACGGTACCAATGCTGGGAAGTATTTTTTTTACATTCCCGTACAAATTGATCGGACTGCCGAACGTTTTTGTATGAAAATGTCAAAAAAAATGAATTCCCAATATTGGTCCTATAGGAAAAGTTGTTCATATCGACCGGTTGAATCACCCCTTTAAGAATCTAAAACGATCAATATTTCACTATGTATAATTTAAGTTCACACAGATAATGTGCGTAAGATATTTTTGGACAATTCATTAATGATTGGTTTTTCTGTCTAACTGATATTGTCCATCCTTCTCCAGCACCACATTTCAGCTAACCTTTCTCTATACAGCGTGTAAATTTACCCTCGACATTCTCTTAAAGGGGTGACTCAGACCATCAATATGAACAACTTTTCCTATGGGACCAATGCTGGGATCTCAAAAAAAATATTGACATTCCCATATACCCATATCCCATATATCCCATATTCCCATATCCCACTAGCCGAGCGGCAGAACTCTTTTGTACGGAAATGCAGATATTTTTAATGCGTTCCCAGCATTGGTCCCATAGGAAAAGTTGTTCATATTGATGGTCTGAGTCACCCCTTTAAGAGAATGTCGAGGGTAAATTTACACGCAAAAGTTGTTCATATCGATGAGCTGAATCACCCTAAGGGTCCAAACTGATCAAAATTTCACCGTGTATATTCGAATACAAGACAAACAACTGGGTGTTGCATTCTACAGCTGCCATAGCTTCAAAGTCGAAAAAAAATTATAAAAAAGAAAATACCACTATTTTCTAAAATCAATATTATTGGTAAATTTACACGCTGTATTTTTGAGTTAGTACCTACGTTTCGAATACATATTAAGCTTTGCTCCAGAAGAACAGCTTATGTACCTACATACTTAACAAGTCTTTTTTGACTTGAACACATCTTATAAATCGGTGGACGCCAGCTGCACGCACGAAAGTGTCACGTTTCGGTGTAAGCGAGAGCGCGGAAAAATCGATAAAGAGGCACAATCCGCTAAAGCGTTCGGCTTGTGACGCATCTATCTCTCTTCCATCATTATCTTATCACAACAGCCTCCGTGGTCCAGTTGTTAAGGGTTTTGCCTGTTGACCCGGGGGTCTTGGGTTCGATTCCCACCGGAAGCATACTTTGTTTAGTTGTTTCCAGTTTGGTTAGGATATTGCAGGCTTGAATCACCTGATTGTATGATAATAAAGATGATTCCGTGCTTCGGAAGGCACGTTAAGCCGGTGGTCCCGGCTGCCATCTGGTAGTCGTTAAAGGAACCACGTCAGAGGCCGAGAGGCGGTTCCGAAGAACTCTGACACCAGGGTGTGCATGGTCGATTGACCGTGACACCTACTCGAAATGATGATGATCATTATCATCTGTAAACCCACTTTACAGACAAAAATTTTTTTTAAGCATCATACAAAAATATTAAACACTGCACCACAGAAGCGGTCATACTTAGAAATAAATTATCTTGAAACATTCACGTATTAAGTAATGTGTTCTTGAAACTTTTTACGATATTTTAAGTGTAATAAATCGTAATCAGTATCAAAGTTATTAACATCAATTAAACGACCGTAAAACAGATATGCATCGATATTAATTTTGTAATATATTACATGGTTGCGTGTACTAGAATATTATTTATAGGCGTACGAAGTATTAAACTCAGTCTAATGTATGCAGTGAAGACAAAATTATACTGTTTTGAATATGTATGGTTTTTAAATGTATTAGCTAGGTTGGCAATTAACCTAGCCTGAAAAAATAAGAAACTTGGTGTTTTTTTTTTTAATTTATTTATTAATAAAAAGAGATTGTACAGCATTACAGCAATACCAAAGCACTGCACAACTTAACTTAGGACTACGGATTCATAATCCTAACTAATATTATAAATGCGAAAGTGAGTTTGTTTGTTTTTTTGTTTATTAGTTTGTTTGTTTATTTGTTTGTTTGTTTGTTACGCTTTCACGCCGTAACTACTAAACCGATCATCATGAAATTTTGCATACAAGTTCTCTGGAGTGCGGAGAAGGACATAGGCTATTTATCCCGGGAAGAAGTACTATTCCCGAGAGATCGACATTGACGCGGGCGGAGCCGCGGGCGAAAGCTAGTTATATAATATTTCACAAAATATTAAGTATTCATTCATCAAACGTACGAATCTGTCAGCAAAAAGATCACATTCCCTTCCTTTTATTGATGCCAGGAATTCGTTGAGTTCAGAAAGACTTCGCAAAAGAGGGGACCTGGGGGGAATTTAAGAATAAGCGTTCTTAAGAGCACCCAACCCATCTTACTTGTTATAGAAACTCTCTTACGTGTTTATGGCAATGTAACAGATCTCTTTTTTTACCTTTTAAACGAACTGGTATCTTGTGCGCTATTTCTAAATTTCTATTGAAATCAAAAATCAAAATTATGAGAAAAAAATCAGTATAAGCCTCCAAAAATCGGGTTCATGCACAAATTTTAACTTCGTTCATAAAGTACTCATAAATAGTAAAAGTGAAGAAAATATTTGTATATAATACTCGCAAATGTAATGAAGATTCTAAATTAAAAACATTTATTTCACTGAAAAACATGTATTACTTACTGAAAAACATGTATTACCTGGATCAAGTTTTATGAAATTTCCGCACCTTATTTTTCGTTCAATGTTATTGCGTTCTCACTTGCTTGGTAGTCAAATGAATGAAATAACAAGCTTTTCAACTATGCTCTCGTTGACGATAGATGGGCCGGGAAGGGCCTTTTTAATGTCAAATTCCTTGAGCGTCACGTAACAATCCCGTATTTGGTAGTTTCCTATACTGGATACTACCAAATACGATACTACCAATACCAAATACAAACTGAATAGTATTTATATACAGCGTGATTTTGAACCCCCTAGCTATATTGAAATCTTGGAATCAGAATCCATAATGGAATACAGAATTGTAAGAAAAAGATGTAAAAAACGAAAAAATAAATTTATCCTTTCATAGAAATTCGTCCAGTTGATCGGCGACTTTGAATGGGAAACGTAATTTTCTTTTTCGTTCTTTACCTTTTTTTCTTGCAATTCTGTGTTTCATTAGGGGTTCTGATTCCCAGATTTCAATATAGGGTACAAAATCACGTTGTAACGGGTGGCGCAAAAGTAAAGACCCTATTTGGTTCAGCTATAACATTTTTTCTAAATTAGAAAACTAGATTTAGGTTTTTTTAAATGTATATTTGTGCCATTAAATTTCGTACCATTAGGATTTAAAGATGATGTCTTTTAAATGGTGACCTCCAGAGTTGATACACATTTGAGCCCTATTTATGACATTTTGCATAACTTGCCGTAACACTTCCTGCGATATGTTCGTTATTTCTTGACGAATGTTTTCTTTTAGAGCTGCGAGAGTCTGTGGCTTGTTCACATACACCCGAGATTTCAAAAAACCCCAAAGAAAGAAGTCTGGACTGGTCAGATCGGGTGATCTTGCAGGCCAAGGCAAATCGCCAAAACGAGAGATAACTCGGCCTGGAAAAGCGTCCCTCACTAAGTCCATAGTGTCGCGCGCTGTGTGTGCCGTAGCGCCGTCTTGTTTATTTTCAGTGTATTTTACATTTGTTCACTACACAATTTTCAAAAACAGAATGACAGAAAATGTCATATAAAAAAAATAAAAGTATTTTCTTTAGTGCCAGTACTTTTGCGCCACCCAGTATAAAAGAGCAGAAATTAAATACCTACATAAACTTATTTTTTTAATCTTCCATGCTGGCCTGGGAGAAAAGAAAAAACGTAGAATGTGCCAGCTGATTCTCTTCCCGCGTAGATCATAAAAGCCGATCGAGGGAATGGGCGAAAATATGAGAAATCATGTCAATAGGCGATGCGGCTAGCAACCCATCATTATTTTGATTCCATTTTCTACCTACACGCCCTTCCAACATGCTAAATATGGCCATAAAGTCTTATAGACCTGGGCTCTAATTATGTATTTTTTAATAATAAATATATACGGACAAATCACACAGATTGAGCTAGCCCCAAGGTAAGTTCGAGACTTGTGTTATGGGATACTAACTCAACGATACTATATTTTATAACAAATACATATATACACATCCAAGACCCAGGCCAATCTGAAAAAGATCATTTTCCATCTTGACCTGGCCGGGGATCGAACCCGGTCACTCCGTGTCGCAGGCTAGCGTGTTGACCGCTGCGCCACGGAGCTAGTCATAGATTAAAGCTGCGCGTGCACTGGACCGGAATCGAAGCGGACGGAGCGGACGGATTTGTTGCTTTGTATGGATTTGTATGGCGCTGCGTGCACTGCATCGGCATTTTCGTGCCGGAGACCGGAATTTCTGTCGGTGACGTCACCGGCATCGGCAGTCGTCAGTGTTGCCGTTCATAAGAAGATCTACCCCTTATGGTAGAACTTTTTATATTGGAATATTATTATGAATAACAGAGAATGGTAGAAACCTCATTTCGTAGGAATTCGATTTAGATCATCCATAACTTTTAAATTCATTAGCTAGTCATTCATTGTAGTCTTCCTCAATTACATATGTCGTGAATGAGTAAGACGAAAATACAGAGTGATGAAAATACTGACATTAAAAACAAAGATATAAATCAATGAACATTGGCTGCACGCACGAAAAATGTCACGTTCCAGACCAGCAACAGCAGCAGCAGCAGGAGTAGTAGTAGTATCTATCACGCATCTATCTCTCCCCGTTATCACGTAAAATTATTGGCCGTAAACTGACTTTAGAGTCAACCGATTTTCAGAGTTCCGTAGTAAATAGTGAATCCTTACAGTTTCGCCATGTCTGTCCGTCCGTCCGTCTGTCCGTCCGTGGTTTTACTCATAGACTATAAGTACTAAAAAGCTGTAATTTGGTACGGATATGTATATTAATCATGCCGAAAAAGTAGTAAAATAAAATATAAGGTTCAAAAATATAGTAAAGTTCAAAAAAAATTTTCTTCAATTCCCAAAGAATCTATCTTCATCTTTTAATAAATCAGCATATAATGTATGAAACTCTCCATAGAGGAGTCTTTTAGAGTTCATATTATGCACCCATATCTTTCTCACTCCAGCCAGAGTAATGATTACCCAGTAAGGTATAGACATCGTGATGATCTAGATCTTAGAAAATTTTTTTTTGTGTTTTGGTAAAGACAGACTTAAATATGACACAGACATGATAATGGGACAGGGCAGGTTGGTACAGGTTTAGGTGGTAGGTAGGTGACTTTTGTTTATAATAATAGAGATAGAGAAGATACCACATCTTCTCTATCCCTATTATTATAAACAAAAGTCACCGCCGGTAAATAAAGCAAAGTGTTATGCTATATGTTAGTAACCACTTTATAGGATAGCGCTGTGTGGAGGGTTATACTCCGACCCCAAAACACGTAAATTAAAAAAATTACAATATTGTAACTTTTGCTGCAAAAATGTAACATTTCAGGAAACGAAACGTAATTTATGACTCAAGGGCCCTGGCAACACTGTAAAAATGCCAGTCCGGAATCCGAATGCAGTGAACGCACCCCACCGGCATTTTGAAAATCCGGCCGCTCCGGCCGCTCCGTCCGCTCCGATTCCGGTCCAGTGCACGCACAGCTTTAAAGAACGATATAAGGTATTAATGATCGAAGGATATAAGCATACATTGAATGTTTAGTAACATAACTTCACCGTCATATCCTCTACCAATAACGTTAATTAAAATTAACCGCAATCAAACAATGCTCATAAAAATTAATTTCCAATATGCGGCCAGCAAATGACAATTATGAAGTGCCATAAAATGCGTCTTACAAATCTCCTTGCGTGCCAGTATCTTGCGTCCCTTTCTAACTCACAACGAAAGACAGAGAGTTCGATATTGCATAAATATATGATTGACTTCTACAGAAGTAAGTCAGCGTACGTGAGATATGATTTTAATGGCTGCTTACAAAATCCTAGGCAGTTTAATGGGATAGTAGATCTTGCTAATTGGATGATTTCTTACTGATATTCATTCGTTAACCGATATCGTGCGAGAAAAACGCATTTCTTTCTGTACGTCATTTATCTTGGATTGTGTGGATATGGTCTAATTCAATAACTTATTGTGACTAGCGCGACACATCACTAGTCACAATAAGTTATTGAATTAGACCATATCCACACAATCCTCTCTCAATCAAGAGAAATTCTCTGTTCCCAAAAATCCTTGTCTTGGGAATTTTTCATAATAATCGAGAATTTCTCAACGAATCATGTTTATGAGAGAAAGTATATGAAATTTTCAGGATTAATTTCCGACTTGTTCTCTCCTTCATGGAAATTACGAAATGGCACGTCACTAATTTTGGTATAGGGTTTCCTCGAATTGGTAATTTTTAGGGTGCTGTACCCAAAGGGTAAAAACGGGACTCTATTAATGTGGCTCCACTGTCCGTCCGTTCGTCTGCCTGTCTGTTCATCGGCCTATCACCAGGCTAGAGAGTTGTAATTTTCACAGATTATGTATTTCTATTGCCGCTATAACGAGTAATACTAAAAAATAGAATAAAATCAATATTTAAAGGGGCTCCCATACAATAAACGTGATTTTTTTGCTCGATATTGCACGATATATTCACGAGTCTTAGGGGTGGCGACACGGTGGTTTCGCTTCTCTCAAACCACTGAGAGCTGCCTCGCCCGCACCGCTGACCGCGCTTCACAGCCCGAAACGATGGCTGAAGGGGATGATGAAATTTCGGTCGGTCTTGCCTGTGTTTCATCATCCTGTGACTCTGGTGCTGATGGTCTTCGTTACAGACCGAAACTAGTTGGTGATTCAAACTGAAAAATCGTAAATGAAACCGTATTTTTATAATAGAATTTCAACATTTAAAGAGTAAACATAGACAGTCATGTACTACAAATTAAAAAAATACGTTTTATAAATTAAGTATTGTAATTCAGTATAAAATAGGTTATCTTTCTGTAAGTTACTGTAAAGTTTCTTTTACATGTAAAAAAGTCATTGTGTAGGCATATACTGACCCTGTCCCCGAGCCAAATTTTCTTATTGAAAAAAAATAAAAGAAAAAAATCTAAATATTATATTCGATTTCTATACAAAGCCGTCAAATTTCTACGTAAAGTCTATTTTATTAGGGATACTAATTTTGAGACCAGGGGATTGAAAATCAATCTGTTAGTATATCAACTCATCGCTTTTAACTTGGACCACGCACCTATTGAAATAAACTAAAGATTAGTACGTGTGCGTGTCGATGTTCCCATTTCTTCGAAACTAAGTGGTGTGAGATTCCAACGTGTTCATACAATTGAAATGATATGTATGAAACATTTTGCCGGGCGATTTGTAAGCGGCAAAGAGCGGTTTTTGTGCAGTGAAATATTTTTATAGCAAATTTTATACAATGGAAACCGGAGGGGTAAAAAGTATGAGATAAGTATTTTGAGTCATATTTTTAAACGATATTTACGAACGACACACACAACTTTTTTCAACCAGTCTGTAAGATTTTATTATACTTGTATATTAAACTATCTAACTTGTACCTTTCACCAATGATAGGGACCTGTTTGTGCAAAGCCATCCCCTTCAGTTCGCCGAAGGGGAAGCCTTTGCCCAACAATAGGGGATAGGCTAAGAAAAAAAATGTAATAAACGCGAAAGTCTCCTGTGTGGATGTTAGTAGCTCCTTAAAAACTATTTATTTGCAGGTGTATGATAAATAGAATCCGACGGGAAGCAGCATCAGAAGCACAAGAAGCCAAAGAAACTGCGCTCGCCAACCCGCCTGCCAAGCGTGGTGAGTATGGCAATATGGACCCATGGACCAAATCTTTGGGCCTTTGTCCACCAGTGGACGTCTTACGACTGAAATGATGACCAATAAATAGGACATAATCAAGAAAAAAGTGATTCCCGATGACTCAAGGGATTACATTTTGTATGTAGGGTTCCGTTCAGTATTCGTGTTTCTTTTTCTCCTTTTACGTACGGAATCCTAAAATGTTTATAAATTATTTTTATTATTACAACAGCTATCAACCTGTGGATCTCAATTTAAAGTGTCCTCCGATGAGTTTGAGTGAAGCAAAATTTGAGCTAACAACTTGATTACCGGTGTTAGGCTAAGTCGTTAAACTTGTAACACTCAAGTTTCATTTAAAAGATTTAAATAAAATCATTTTAATACGGTATTTTTGCGTATATTACATTACTTTTACACCTAATGTTTCGAAAACTTTACAGTTTTCATTGACTATGTTGACATTTGTCTTTGTGTTGGACACAAAGAGAAGTTCATTTAAAAGATTTTACTTTTCACCACTGGAACATAAACTTTCCTCCTCCTCCTCATCTTTGCATTCCTCCGCTGTAATAAATTTAATAATAATAATAATAACGGGGTGGAAACCCAAAAGGGCTCGCAGGGCTCTCGACTCTGGCTTGCCTTAGTTGGCCGTCCAGAGAGGAGTCGTGAGAGCTGTTGCTCCAGGGGTGGAAGTGTTAAAGGGCACATCTCCGCGAGTAACTTCGGAGAAAGCGCAGCACACCTCTCGACACCCCTGAGTCGCCCGCACCGGTGTTGCCCCTTTTGCCGGCATTAATCGTTGACTATTTTGAGGGGCCCATCTAGTGGGCGGCAAGCCACCACCTGCCAATTGTAGTCAGTTATCATGATTATGGCAGGTGTACGTCCCTTTGCAATAACCCAGCATAAGTCCACCCAAATCTCAATCCCATAAACCCATTAATTTCCTTTTTAAAATGCAATAGTTCCTCCTCCGGCCAAGACCTGTTCAAGGGCATATCACACATTGGTATTTCTAGGAACGGGTTCTGGCTAGAGACCAACATTACATTAACTTCTCCAAAGGGCCTCTACGTGTTGGATCTATATCCCCACGCAAGCCTCTCAAAGAACCGGGGTAACACCCGTGAATTAAGAGAGATACAAATAATAATAATAATTAAATAAATAATAATAATAAAAATAAAAATAAAAATAATAATAATTAATAATAATCCTAAGCTGTAATAAATTTAAAACTGCGGTCCGCTACCATGAATGAATTAATGCAGCAATATCATTTGGAAAAAAAAATATGCAAGCCTGACGCCAATCCTGTTTAGATACACACTATCACGTCTGACTCCCGTCTGACCGCCGCGCCGGATAGACAGAGCCCATGTTTTTAAGACGGTACTGCACGAATTAGTGGAAATTGACGTGTTTTCAAATCAATGACTAGCTCCGTGGCGCAGCGGTCAACACGCCAGCCTGCGACACGGAGTGACCGGGTTCGATCCCCGGCCAAGTCAAGATGGAAAATGATCTTTTTTCAGATTGGCCTGGGTCTTGGATGTGTATCTATATATGTATTTGTTATAAAAAATATAGTATCGTTGAGTTAGTATCCCATAACACTAGTCTCGAACTTACTTTGGGGCTAGCTCAATCTGTGTGATTTGTCCGTAGATATTTATTATTTATTATTATTATTTACTAGTACTATGCGCTGAATTAATAGAATATGTACATTAAAAGTATTTGTATAATTTAGGTCAATCCTTGCACAAGATCGCCCCCTTGTTGGAATTTGAAACAGATACATACGAAATTTTAAAAAGGTTATATACACGGTGAAATTTTTATCGTTTGGACCCTTAAGACCTATAGAAACAATGCTGGGAACTCAAAAAAAAATTCGACATTCCCATACAAACTGGCCGGGCGGCGGGATCATTTTGTATGAAAATGATGAATTTTTTTTGAGTTTCTAACATTGGTCCTATAAAAAAAGTTGTTCATATTGATGGTCTGAGTCACCCCTTTAAGGGTCCAAAACGATCAAAATTTCACCATGCATATGCTATGATAACTAAAAACATTTTTTTTAGAAAAGTTTGTAAATTTTACGTTTAAACCAACAATTCTTACATAACAATATTTATATTTACAACTCGGAGGTCGCACACTTTCTTGTTTTTTTTATTAAATTATAAATATAAAAATATATGTACTTTTCATCTTTTTACATAATCGCCTAATGGTTCTACGTTTTTTGGTCGCGCGGCACCCGCAGTAAAACGTGTATTTTTCGTCGTGCAGTAATCCTTATTTTTCATGGAATACTAGCATGAAAAAAAAATTAAGTCCAGTACAAAGATATTAAATTTTAAAAAAATATGTAAAAGTAAGCAAAATAAAATAGCAAAATAGCTATATTCAGAAAAAGTGTCGTCGCAAATTACTTGATGTTTTCAACGACAACTACCAACTTTTTTACGTCTATAATAACTATAACTAAATGAGCAAGGTAGATGCATGAAAAAATACAATATTTGGTTATAATTACTGAATTATTAAATCAAAAGTAAAAATTAACTCGGAAATGGCAGACACGGGTTTGAAATGAGTTTGGTGACAGGCCAACAGGTATCGTCACTTTCAACCTTATTTAATTACGAGTATATAATATATCGCGCAATGTCCGCTACAAAAGGATAAGGGATGCAGCGCCTTAAGACCTAAAAGCCACTTTGAGCATGTTAGTAGGCGTTAGGTTGTAAATTGAATCCAAACATTAATGGGTTGCTAGCCCTATCGCCTGCTAACGTGATTCCTTAGATTTAAGCCAATTTTCTCGATTTATAGGATACTAGCTTTTGCCCGCGGCTCCGCCAGCGTTAATGTCCATCTTTCAGGTACAGAAGAATTTCCCGGAATGCAAAGTACCTATGTCACGGTATTACCGTGCCTATGTCCTTTCCGGGGCCTCAAACCACCTCCATACCAAATTACATCCAAATTGGTTCAATGGTTGAAACGTGAAAAGGCGACAGACAAAGTTACTTACATTTTTTCGTAAGGAAGAGAAAGTATAGATTATTTGATTAAAACTAACGGAAGTTACGTAACTAACAGGTTATTCACAAATATATATCTTTGGGTCGCTCCAAAACAGCGAACAACCTGTGAAAATATAAGTATAGCGTCGGAATTGAACCTGGTGACCCTCGTATAGGAATTTGGAGTGTTAACTACAGCGCCACGGAGGCCATCACAAAAAAACCGTGCATATTTCAAAACAATTAGCATATGACACAACTACAGATAAAGTCAGTTTGCTAATTATACACGCACCTGACCAAAATAAAAAGCCACCAGCTGCTTGCAAATCACGCTAATCTCAGGATCATTGCATGTCGTCGGGTATTCAAAACGTATTTATGTCAATATCGAATTACTATTTATGCGCTTGCGCTGAAAAATTATGTGGATGGCGATACGGTATCGTGAGGCTGTTGCAGATTTGTATATCATGTGATAAGGGAACTTCTACATTCTTTCTATACATTTTTTTCTTCTATTTACATGAATGAATAAATAAATAAATTTAGGTGAGCTTTTAAGGGTAAAAAATGGTTTCTCTCGATTTTCGGCAAAACTGCAAGTCCTGTAAAAAAACGTTATATTATTATGGCAATGATGTAGGTAATAACAAGTTCTACTCCTATTGTATTTACACTTTTTTCACAAACCTTTAAATGTATGTGAAAATATCAAATACGAGTAGGCAAGTTTTTGGTCAAAGGGCATAGAAAGGTAAGTTTTGCCCAAATTTTGTGAAAAAAGAAACATTTTTGTAAAAGATGAAAGTGAAAATCTAAATTAATTATTTGAATTTTTGACATACATTTGAGGTTATGTGAAAAAAATATAGATCATTTTATTTTACTTTTTATCATTTTCAAAGGCTTCAGCACTGGTCTATTGTCGCGCGGAACTTTTTGATATTATTTTGCTTATTTGAATTTTTGACATACATTTGAGGTTATGTGAAAAAAGTATAGGTAATTTTATTTTACTTTTTATCATTTTCAAAGGCTTCAGCACTGGCCTATTATGTCTCGCGTAACTTTAAATATTATGGTTATTCATTTGTTCGCCGTGTACTTACTGCCGCTTGTCTTTCCGACGTTCATTTATAATCCCATCAACTTGTTTTAAAATTGTCATTTTTGTAGTCGGCCTTTTTAAAGAACTGTAGTAAAGTCATGTAAATCCTTATCCTTACTAATATTATAAATATGAAAGTGAGTTTGTTTGTTTCGCTTTCACGCTGTAACTACTAAACCGATCATCGTGAAATTTTGCATACAAGTTCTCTTGAGTACGGAGAAGGACATAGGCTACCTTTTATCCCGGGAAAAGTACTATTCCCGAAGGATCGACATTGACGTGACCGAAGCCACGGGCGAAAGCTATACTATATTTTATTGAATTTTCGAATACAGATCATTTTTTTATATATCAGATCACATCGTTACTCATCATCATCATTTCGAGTAGGTGTCACGGTCAATCGACCATGCACACCCTGCTGTCAGAGTTCTTCGAAACCGCCTCTCAGCCTCTGACGTGGTTCCTTTAACAACTACCAGATGGCAGCCGGGACCACCGGCTTAACGTGCCTTCCGAAGCACGGAATCATCTCTATTATCAGACAATCAGGTGATTCAAGCCTGCAATGTCCTAACCAAACTGGAAACAACTAAACAAAATATGCTTCCGGTGGGAATCGAACCCACGACCCCCGGGTCAACAGGCAAACGCCTTAACCACTGGACCACGGAGGATGTTAAAATCTTCATCATATCAAAACATCCTTACTAAAAGCTCTCTTTACCAATATTTATAAAGGTATGTTAATATAAGTCGTGTTTATCCGCTCAGAAGCAGGTGCACAGTTGTACTTTATTAGTTCTTGGGAGGCCTATGTTGATTATTCTTTAAGACATCATGAACACAAAGTATCTTTAAGTATAAGAAGCTCAATGTCCCAGTTGGTGAGTATTTGATATGAATTTCTGATTGATACCTCCACGCGTTCCTAAGAAAAAGGATCTTGACAGACTAATCAAAAGATACAGCCGTTTATTTTTGGGAAGTCGTGTAAAAGTATTTTAAGTATGCAGGAAGTCAATTCTAGTATCTACCATTAAAGTATATTCCTAATTAAGATGGAGACTACACGAGAACAAAATACAGAGTTGGAAGCGAAAATACAGTAATTTATAATGAGAAGAAAAGGGTGTGCAGTAGACGGTGCCTTATACGGATAATTATAGGCAAATTGGATGATAACAAGACAGTATGAGGTCGCTATGTATTCATCTTCAATGGCTGACAGTCACACAGTATAGAATAAGCCTAACTTTCCCTCAGTAGAATATAAACTATTATTTGTTAAAAAAATTAATAACATATTCGGCATGCGAATTTATATACGAATAAATTTTTACCCTATTAATGTCGCTCCGCTGTCCGTCTGTCTGTCTGTCTGTTCGTCATGATTTTTTTGCCACTTTTATAGATAACGGTACGGAACACTTCGTGCGCGAGTCCGACTCGAACTTGACGGCAAACGAGCTAGCGGGTCATCTGATGGTAATCCATCACCGCTGCCTATAGACAGCTGTCTGAAGTGTGGAAGTGCAGTTGAAAGACTTTGGGTGTGGCAAGAGAGATGCCGACTTTTTATGAAAACATAGACTCGTTTTTTGAAAAAAAGTTTTTTTTTTTTTTTTTTATCGTATCGATTTGGAAATACCGCCGCATTGCTTAAACTATTTAGTAGAATACCTTAGAGAGATATTATGACGAAAATACACGGTGAAATTTTGATCGTTCTGGACCCTTAAATGGGTGATTCAGCCCGTCGATATGAATAACTTTTCCTATTGGACCAAAGCTGGAAACTATAAAAAAAATTTGCCGTTCCCATACAAATAGACCGGGCGGCCGAAATTTTTTGTATGCGGTGATATGATTTGGAAAAGCTTTTGTCAAACACTTGACTCCAAACTTCCTTGCTCCTCGAAAGCTTCAGAATCACTGACAAATATCGATTAATTAGAAGTACATGTTGCAAGGCATTTTAGAAAACCCCATAAGTTTATTTTGTTACATACATCATCATTACAGCCTCCGTGGTCCAGTGGTTAAGGCGTTTGCCTGTTGACCCAGGGGTCGTGGGTTCAATTCCCACCGGAAGCATACTTTGTTTAGTTGTTTCCAGTTTGGTTAGGACATTGCAGGCTTGAATCACCTGATTGTTTAATAATAAAGATGATTCCGTGCTTCGGAAGGCACGTTAAGCCGGTGGTCCCGGCTGCCATCTGGTAGTCGTTAAAGGAACCACGTCAGAGGCCGAGAGGCGGTTCCGAAGAATTCTGACACCAGTGTGTGCATGGTCGATTGACCGTGACACCTACTCGAAATGATGATGATTACAGCCGCATAAAGATCACTGCTGATTCTTCGTTCCATAGGAGGCCACTGCCATACTCACCACGCTTGGGAGGCAGTTTCTTTAGCTTCTTGTTCTTACGACGCTGCTACCCATTGCAAGCTTCAAAATAGCTCATGATAGGAATTTGATAGATTTGGTAAAGGGAATGAAGGTATCGGAATACTACTTGGATGAATAGGGGAAAAGCAAATAGCGGCTCGGGAGGCCGGGTGCGCATACCCGATGCCATACCTGCAACCATTGGACAGGCAATAAAGGATGACACCCTTGGCCATGCTCTTGAATGTGAATTTACTTTTATTTGATACTAGCTTTCGCCCACGGCTCCGCACGCGTCAAGGTCGATCCCTCGGGAACAGTTCTTTTTCCCGGGATAAAAGGTAGCCTATGTCCTTCTCCGTACTCCAGAGAACTTGTATGCAAAATTTCATGATGATCGGTTCAGTAGTTACGGCGTGAAAGCGTAACAAACAAACAAACTCACTTTCGCATTTATAATATAAGTTAGGATAAGGATGTAAAAAAAACTCCAAAAAAGCCTGTGTTAATAACACTTAAAGTAATGATAGGGTGCAAACGACACTCTTACATCCTATTATAAATTAAGATTTAAGAATCAGGTCAAGAAAATTTCTCTTAAGGCGCTGTATCCCTCAACCCTTTGTAGCGGCTGAAAGTGGCGATACCGGTTGGCCTGTCCCTAGTCTCATTTCAAACCCGTGTCGGCCATTTCCGTGTTAATTTTCACTTTTAATTTAATAATTCAATAGTTATAGCCAAATATTGTATTTTTTTTAGGTATCCATCTGGCTCATTTAGTTATACTTGTTATAGTCGTAAAAAAGTCGGTAGTTGTCGCTGAAAATATCAAGAAATTCGCGACGAAACTTTTTCTGGGTATAGCAATTGTGCTATTTTATTTCGCTAGATTTTAATTACTTTTTTGAAAATATTTTGATGTATCCATTTAATTTGATCTTTAAACAGTACTTCATATTTTTTTCATGCAAGTATTCCATGGAAAATAAGGCTAACTGCGCGACGAAAAAATAGACGTTTTACGGTATTCTTGTGATGCACAGCGCCTTAATTATGTATATAAACGGGACTTAGCGCGAACCTTTTCATTATTTGTTTTTTCATATTTACATCCATCGTGGTCACAACAAGACTCTCGTTGCGACCACGATTGATGTAACTTCATTGAAACGTCAACGGAAACAAATAATAAAAACGTTCGTGCTAAGTCCCTCTATATACATAATTATGTGTTCAAAGCGCGAAAGTTTAAAAAATAAAATTCTCATTTCTGTTCATTGCTGTGTAAATGATGAAAATGGAACTTTAATTTTGACCTTAATTATTTATCAGAGGTGTCAAAATATGACAATTTTGCAGGTACTCGTTAAAAGCTTATTATCTTTATTATATTGCTGATTGGCATTGGGGTGACTTTTTATTTAATTTCAACTTATTGATGAGCTTGCCAGCGGCTCGTTTGCGATTATCCTTTAAGAACCTAATATATTCCTCCTTACTAGCTTGCGGCTCCGCCCGCGTTAATTTTTATCCCTCGGGAACTTTAAAATGTCCCCTAATGAAAAGTCTTCATCCTTCCCCGGGCCTCAAACCTCTATTTCTCCATACCAAATTTTATCCCAATTGGTTCAATGGTTGAAGCGTTAAAAGGTGACAGACAGACAGAGTTACTTTCATAATTATAATATTAGTATGGAAGTAAGTAAGATATTGGCTTCATTGCTGAATGCTTTTTTGTTATGCTATGGAAAAACTTCCCCAAAATAGGAACATCAGAGAATAATAGATCTTCTTTCAGATAAAAAATAGACATAATCCAAATAAAATTGATTTTGATGAAATTAAAATAATACCAATAGTTAAATAGGCATGTAACATCCTCGTCTTCATTGTCACTTACCATCAGGTGAGATGGGAGACAAATGCCTACGTCAATAATTAGTAAAAAAAAAAATTGGAAGTACCCTTAAATACCCTTCCAAATAAAAGAACTTTTCAAATTTATTAAACATGTCGGAATTATGAAGTAATATTAAAAATATTCCTACAAATTAAAAACCTCCTCCTTTTTTGAAGTCATAAATCTCGCTAACCTTTAATCTCTATATTACTTATAGAATACAAACTCGCATCTTTTTATTGGTAATTTGAATGTGTTTGACCCTATCCTACTGCACCGAATCCTTTAGGAGGATGGTATCTTTGTTACAGGATTTAAAGAAAACGATAAGTAGGTAATTTAGAATATAAGGTTTATTGTGCGAATCTAGGGTGCGGTTCGTGGTTTATTGCTCCGTAACGTCACTAGTGGAAATCAAACCACACTGTCCTTGGTAGTGGGAAGCCAACAGCACAGGCACCCTGGGTGACCTCCGCATGTACCACCCTAGACCTTAGTGTAGGGTGGTACATGGTGGTACCACCATAAACCTTAGTCTAGGGTGGTTCACGCAAACTCAAATAATGCCTCTTTATCCTTGAAAAACCCTAAATCATCATTCCGTGCTTCGGAAGGCACGTTAAGCCGTTAGTCCCGGCTGGTAGTCGTTAAAGGGACCACGTCAAAGGCCGAGAGGCGGTTCCGAAGAACTCTGACATCAGGGTGTGCCTGGTCGATTGACCGTGACACCTACACGAAATGATGATAAATCCCTAAATGACAAGTTGTAACGTGTCGAGAATCAGCAACGCGTGGAGGGTGTTCCGTTCTTTAAAACCCTATTAAACCATCCAACCATCCCGAATATCGGATTTGATGGGAGGGACGCCGCTATACGTTAGACACGATACGACATATCTCCAATCGTATCGCACGTATTGCGGCGTCCCTCCCATCCGATCTGATTCAGGATGGTATAGTACCCCCTTTTTTCGAGTAATTAAGGAGAAAGAGAATCTAGAGGTGGGATGCGCAGGAATATAGACCACATATGGATGGAATCCCTGCCTATGCTGCGTAATCTGACAATCCATACTAATATCCATACTTCCATACTAATATTATAAATACGAAAGTAACTCTGTCTGTCTACTTTTCACGCCTCAACCATTGAACCAATTTGGTTGAAATTTGGTGTGGAGGTAGTTTGAGGCCCGGAAAAGGACATAGGGTACCTTTAAATCCGGGAAATTCTACTGTTCCTGAGTAATCTACACTAAGGCGGGCGGAGCCGCGGGCAAAAGCTAGTGGAAAATAATTGGATTAGTTGATAATAAATTTGTACATGAGACTATTTTTACAGTTGTTTCACTGAAAAAGCCGCTGACAGGTGAAGTTTTTTTTTATACAGATTCGTATGGGTCGCTAGTAATTCCACATTATACGGCCGCCTTAACAAGATTCGAACCTACACTTATTGTAATACACGAGCACGTACGTAATTACGGTAAATAAATTTCCAGAAACATCTCATGCCACACTTATGACACTTAATTGAAAATTCGGTTATCGGATCTTTCATAAGTGCTTTCTTAGAAAATGCTCGCGCAGATAGGGTTGTCGCTTTTACAAAGTAAAAATATAGTTTTATTAATGTTATTAAGTTGGTTCATCATCATCATTATCATCGGGTCTTTTTAGTCTCCACTGCGGGAGCATGACCCTCTCTATATTACCAGAGCCATACTTGGCCAGAGCAGATAGAGGATTTGGCCTATACTCTCCTCGCTGGATAGACGGGTTGGAGAGGTCTCATTGATGTTTATGAGCTTTTTTTCTAAGTCTTCTCTCGCTTAGCTTGTATTTCCTAAGTCGCCTCTTACGACATCCATGGGAAGACTTGGAGTGGTCCTATTCTACTCTGCCGGAAACCACACGGCTGAGTTGGTTGGGCCCCTTTTAATACAGAGTCCTTTGTCCAGCAGACTTTATTGCGGATGACATGATGATGATCTCTTCCGTACTAGTATAGGAGTAGAACAGAACCCCTAGAATGTACCAGCTGCTTCTTTTTCCGCGCAGACCAAAATGCCAACCCTATGATTAAAAATCACAGAAAGCAAGTCAATAGGCGATGAGGTCAGCAACCCATCACTATTGTGATTCAATTATCCACCTATACAGCTACTAGTATGCTAAACTTTGCCTTTGGGTCTTATAGCCTAAGGTGTTGTGTGCCCTGTAAGATATAAAAATGTGATCATCATCATTATCATTTCGAGTAGGTGTCACGGTCAATCGACCATGCACACCCTGGTGTCGGCAAAGTTCTTCGGAACCGCCTCTCGGCCTTTGACGTGGTTCCTTTAACGACTACCATATGGCAGTCGGGACCAACCAACGGCTTAACGTGCCTTCCGAAGCAGGGAATCTTCTTTATTATCAGACAATCAGATGAATCAAGCCTGCAATGTCCTAACCAAACTGGAAACAACTTAACGTGGGAATCGAACCCACGACCCCCGGGTGTACAGGGAAACGCCTTAACCACTGGCCCGCGGAGGCAGGATAAAAATGTGATAATGTTAACCACATTATCACATTTTTATCCTGCCTCCGCGGGCCATTTTCGGCCTGTTATGAGATTCATTTATGGGGAGATTGTATAAGGGTATTCTTGAATAAATTTAATTTTACAATGCAAGGTATAATATTTGGGTACCTGAAATTACGAAAATCAACAAAATTTTCACCTTCCATTTAATTTTGTTATTTCAAATAATAAATTACTTTTGTTACTCTCTGATTTCGGATAATGTTTTTTTTATTCAAATTTAAGTTTGAAATATTTATAACTAAAAATACTTCCAAGTTAGTCTAAAGTAAATAAAAAGCTACTTAAGCCAAAATTAATAAAACAATAAATAAATTGAAATTGCTAACCCTGCAATGGCTAAGTAATGGGAGTCAATACCTGCCTTTAGTGGTCAGAATAAACATGAAAATTGATTTTGAAAGAATAACTTGTGAGACCAGGCTGGCTGCCAACTTCACGGAAACATTTATTAAAGACCGTAGGGCACAAAAGCCCACCAAAGACCCGTTTATACACGAATAAACAAAAACATTAAAAATACCCATTCATTCGCAAATAAACAAAAACATTAATTTACAAGCTATTATTTAACTTGAGACTTATTTATTTATAATAATTAACTTCATAACACCATAACAGTTTTAAACCAAAGCGATGCATGTAACTTCAACTAGGCTAACTAAATATGTAGGTACTAATATTATGATTTAACACTCATACGTTCTATATATTTTTGTACTACTATCATAATTTTCGGCAGGCTTTCTTTAAAAATCTGTCTTGTTCCAAATACCGTTTATTATTTTTATTGGTCGTGACAAAGGGGCAACATGCATTAGATTGGTCCTAGACACGGGTAAGCACAAAAAAACGGGCTCCCGCCTCGCAAACACGTAGCCGTTCGGAACGGATATTTGCATCATCGAGATATCTAGACTAATACTATAAAGGAAAGATGATGAGAGATGTGTTAAAAAGAGATGTTGCAAAAACGACTATACGGATTTTAAAAATTATTTCACAAACAGAAAGATACATTATCAGTGAGGCAAGCTATATTAAATAAAAAAAATGGTTTGCCGTGTGGTATCCGGCAGAGTAGAATAGGACCACTCCAAGTCTTCCCGTGGATGTCGTAGAAGGCAACTTAGGATAAGCAAGCTAAACAAAGCTTATAAACATCTATGAGACCTCTCCAACCCGTCTGGCCAGCGTGGAGAGTGTAGGCCAAGTCCTCTGGCTGCTCTGGCCAAGTATGGCTCTAGTAGTACAGAGAGGGTCGTGCTCCTGTAGTGGAGACTAAAAAGACCTGATGATGATGGTGATGATGATGATGATGATGATGATAATGGTTTTCTGGAAAATCGGATAACAGATGATAATTTTACGTGATAACGGTGGAAGAGAGATAGTTGCGTCAGAAGCCGAACGCTTAGTCCGCATGTGCCTCTCTTTCGCTTGTTCCGCGCTCTCACTTGCACAAGGAACGTGACACTTTTTCGTGCGTGCAGCCGGCTTTCATCTAAAGTACTTTACATTATCCTTACTAATATTATAAATGCGAAAGTGAGTTTGTTTGTTTGTTTGTTACGCTTTCACGTTGTAACTGCTGAACCGATCATCATGAAATTTTGCATACATGTCATCTGGGGTATGGAGAAGGACATAGGGTACATTTTATCCCGGGAAAAAGTACTGTTCCCGAGGGATCGATATTGACGCGGGCGGAGCCGCGGGCGAAAGCTAGTCTAAAATATATACGGACAAATCACACATATTGAGCTAGCCCCAAAGTAAGTTCGAGACATGTGTTATGGGATACTAACTCAACGATATTATATTTTATAATAAATACTTATAAAGATAAACATCCAAGACCAAGGCCATTCTGAAAAAGATCATAATAATATGCAATCGTACAAAAAACTTAGTGACTAACACATTCGATTAAGAACTCTTGAGATGTTTGGGTTTTTATCGATTATAATTATTACGATTCTCTTTTTTAGGGTTTCATTCCTCAAAAGAAAAAAACGGATCCCTTATAAGATGTCCTTGTCTGGTCTAACCCTTTTTTTCAGGAACGTGTGGATCAAGCTAAAATTCATATCAAATATTCAGTTCTTCTATCCCTTGGAGCTGTAAAAAAATGAAACTGCAATGAGATTAAAGCCAACGGATCAAAAGATATAGCCGTTAACGCCGCATTTCCGACATTCGCAATCAAAACCTACAGGGAACTTCCCGTGAACTCAGAATCGTGAAATTTGGTACGAAGCAACGTCTTATAGCACAGATAAAGGAAACCATACATTTTTAGTTGCATCATATAAATATATTTTTTTAATTATTTAAAACTTATCTATACTAATATTATAAAGCTGAAGAGTTTGTTTGTTTGAACGCGCTAATCTCAGGAACTACTTGTTCAAATTGAAAAATTCTTTTTGTGTTGGATAATCCATTTATTGAGGTAGGCTTTAGGCTATAAAACATCACGCTGCGACCAATAGGAGCGAAGCATCAATAAAAAATGTATTGAAATCGAGGAAAAATTATTCATCTATACTAATTAATCATAATAACAGAAATTGCCGCGGACGAAGTCGCGGGCAACAGCTAGTTATAGATAATGGCACGGAACCCTTTTGTCCGGTTCCGACTCGCACTTGGTGTTTTTTTATCTACCACATTGAATCCTACCTACTGCGTAGCTTGACCGAATCCTGTCTATCTAGTTTAGCCAGATTTCTATGAGTATAAAAGGTCGTATTTTTAATAAGCAATAATAGTCCAGAACATGGCGCGATTAATAACGTACATTCTGGCCATCTTGGCTATTGTGGCTTCCACACTGGCAGGTAAGTGAAGACATAATATTAAGTCCGAGGAAAAGTCTTTTGGTATTATGTTATCATCATCCGATCTTTTTAGTCTCCACTGCAGGAGCATGACCCCTCTCTGTACTACCGGAGCCTTACTTGGCCAGAGCAGACAGAGGATTTGGCCTACACTCTCCTCACTGGCCAGACGGGTATTATGTATGGAGATTTTATGGTATTATGTATGGAATTATTATCTCAAGGGCTTCAAACTTGAAAAGCTTAATGTTGCACGAGATCTTGGAGTTCTACATGATTCAAAATTAACTTTTGAACAACATGTCGATAATATTTGTTCGAGAGCATCCAAGGTATTGGGGTTTGTAATGCGAAACTCAATCTGTTTTAACAATGCTAAAACTCTTAAAATCTTATATTGCAGTCTTGTCAGGAGCATTCTTGAATATGCTTCGGAAATATGGAATCCCTGTTACGATAAATACATCTCCAGGCTTGAGAACATACAGAAGAAATTTATTAAATTTCTCTGTTTTCGCTTAAAAATTAAATATTCTTCTAACAATTATACAGATTTATGCAAAAAATTTCATATTCTTCCTTTAGCTATAAGACGTGAAATAGCAGACATTACATTTTTCCTGAAATTAACTTCGAACTCTATTGATAGTGCTGAAATCCTTCAGAAAATAAACTTTTATATACCTATTAAATCATCGCGTAAATATCATCCTATACACACTCCCTCAGTATCCACAAATTATCACCAGAACACTTACATGGTGCGAGCTGAAAGAAAACTTAACGAGGCGTGTAACTTGCACAACCTAGATATATTTAATACAAGTGTGACGTCGGCGAGGGCGACGCTGAGCCGTAGCTTTTTCCTAACTTAGTCTGAATTTAAGCTAACTAGGTGTTTGAGCCGTAATACTAGTATATTCCAAATTACCATATTGTCAGTCTATCATTAATGTACCTAATTAGTTTGTTATTTTGCAGATATTTATGTCCACGCTTTGTTTTATAAACTATTTTCTATTTGCGAAGACCTCTTATTGGCAAACTAATACTTAATTGAATGTCTATATTATATTATATTTGCTGTTGGTCATCCTTTCTGAAATAAATAAATAAATAAAAATAAATTTGATCTAAACAAAATCAAACTTCTAAGCTAACGCAATCAAAAGATACAGACGTTTATGCCGCAAATTTTCGATTTTCGCAAGTAAATTAAAACCTACAGGGTACTTCCCGTAAACTCAGAATCTTGAAATTTGATACGAAGCAACGTCATAAAGCACAAATAAAGGAAAAATTGCGAAATTTAATAAAAAAAAATATTTTATCGAAACCATTCAGATAATACACGATAACCAAAGATATTCTACGGCAAATTTATTCAAATGCTTTATAAGCAAGTCCCTTAAGAAAATATTGCATGGCTTCCTACTTGATTTTCAAATTCATTGTCATCATCATTTCGAGTAGGTGTCACGGTCAATCGATTAGATTTTTTAAGCTGCCTAAACGCATCTGACATAGCGTAACAACTGCCATCAATGATGACAGCTGAGACCAACGGCTTAGCGTGCCTTCAGAAGAAGCTCGACTTATTATCAAGTTACTTGCGGTCACCCATCCAAGTGGGGACCGCGCTAGGGTTACTTAACACTTTCGCTGACACTGAACCAGACACAAAAGAAATAAAAATAGAATTACGTCTATAGGCGGGCAGTGTCAGCGAAAGTGTTAAAATGCGTAAGCGCTAATAATGCTCACGTCCACTGTGCCATCGGAATCTTATATATTTATTTATTATATATATGTATTCATTACTTTTCTCTTGTATATTTATTTATTATAAATATATTTATTGGCCTATAATGACATTGTTAAAAGAGTATGATTTGTCAAATCACATTTAAATCATTGCAGGTGGAATAAGAAGATTTGATGATACCGATATCCAGGAACCCGATGCAACTGGTGTAGATGCAGCAGTAAACAGAAGATTAGCCAGGGGTCTCCCATCTAGGATTATTATCGGTATGTTATATATCTAAACAGAGAGTAAATAAACAGCCCATTTTAAATTGAACCTCATGGACTTGAAATAAGGTTTGAAACTAATGCAAAAAGAGTTGAAAACAAAAATAAATCGGTATTTTAATTCGTCCGATAAGTCATTATAATGGAACAAAATATTATAATCTGCATGCTTTTTTGTATTAGGTATATCGGCTAAACTTGTTTTTAATTTATAGTATCGAATATCCTTATCCTTACTAATCCTTACTAATATTATAAATGCGAAAGTGAGTTTATTTGTTTGTTACGCTTTCACACCGTAACTACTGAACCGGTCATCATGAAATTTTGCATACAAGTTCTCTGGAGTACGGAGAAGGACATAGGCTACCTTTTATCCCGGGAAAAGTACTATTCTCGAGGGATCGACATTGACGCGGGCGGAGCCGCGGGCGAAAGCTAGTCTTATATAAAGGAAAATGTGGATGAGCTTTTAAATCCTAAAATCGTTTGGTTTTACCGTAAATTAAATTATCAGACAAGTGTTCTGTAGGGATTCCTTACCATTCTTACTATAATATTATAAATGCGAAAGTGAGTTTGTTTGTTTATTTGTTTGTTTGTTTGTTTGTTACGCTTTCACGCCGTAATTACTAAACCGATCCGAGGTATGGAATCCTTCATGCACGAGTCGACTTGCACTTGGCCGATTTTTTGACTTCTCGAAGTCTCCAGCAACTTTTAAAACATTACAATTGAATATCTATTAACAACACAAGAAGTTACATTTCTCATTTCTAAGAATAAAGATTTTTAAAATATTGTAATTCTCTACCATACTGGTCTTAAAGTAAATAAAATACGTAGAATGTACCAGCTGCTTCTCATCCTGCAGTGTGTAGTGCCCTGATTCCTCGCTGCATAGTACCAGTAGAGTAATGTTTTTTTACAAAAAAAATCTATGTTTATAATTGGCATGTCCCTATGTTTTCATTTTATTATTGTTTGAATATTCAAAGATATATGAACTGTCAAAAACCTAAAAAAAATCATATGAATTTTCGTTTCAATGAAGTATGGTTTTCAATGATACCGATATCCAGGAACCCGATGCAACTGGTGTAGATGCAGCAGTAAACAGAAGATTAGCCAGGGGTCTCCCACCTAGGATTGCTATCGGTATGTAATATATCTAAACAGAGAGTAAATAAACAGCCCATTTTAAATTGAACCTCATGGACTTGAAATAAGGTTTGAAACTAATGCAAAAAGAGTTGAAAACAAAAAGAAATCGGTATTTTAATTCGTCCGATAAGTCATTATAATGGAACAAAATATTATAATCTGCATGCTTTTTTGTATTAGGTATATCGGCTAAACTTGTTTTTAATTTATAGTATCGAATATCCTTATCCTTACTAATCCTTACTAATATTATAAATGCGAAAGTGAGTTTATTTGTTTGTTACGCTTTCACACCGTAACTACTGAACCGGTCATCATGAAATTTTGCATACAAGTTCTCTGGAGTACGGAGAAGGACATAGGCTACCTTTTATCCCGGGAAAAGTACTATTCTCGAGGGATCGACATTGACGCGGGCGGAGCCGCGGGCGAAAGCTAGTCTTATATAAAGGAAAATGTGGATGAGCTTTTAAATCCTAAAATCGTTTGGTTTTACCGTAAATTAAATTATCAGACAAGTGTTCTGTAGGGATTCCTTACCATTCTTACTATAATATTATAAATGCGAAAGTGAGTTTGTTTGTTTGTTTGTTTGTTTGTTACGCTTTCACGCCGTAATTACTAAACCGATCCGAGGTATGGAATCCTTCATGCACGAGTCGACTTGCACTTGGCCGATTTTTTGACTTCTCGAAGTCTCCAGCAACTTTTAAAACATTACAATTGAATATCTATTAACAACACAAGAAGTTACATTTCTCATTTCTAAGAATAAAGATTTTTAAAATATTGTAATTCTCTACCATACTGGTCTTAAAGTAAATAAAATACGTAGAATGTACCAGCTGCTTCTCATCCTGCAGTGTGTAGTGCCCTGATTCCTCGCTGCATAGTACCAGTAGAGTAATGTTTTTTTACAAAAAAAATCTATGTTTATAATTGGCATGTCCCTATGTTTTCATTTTATTATTGTTTGAATATTCAAAGATATATGAACTGTCAAAAACCTAAAAAAAATCATATGAATTTTCGTTGTGTTCAAATACCAAGAAAACACACACATGTAATCGCGACAAATCGTCGCGATTATATTAGAAAAATAAACTAGGTCTCTAAAGACCTTATAGACACATTTAACATGTTTGAGAGCGTGTAGGTGGAAAACGGAATCAAAATAGTAATGGATTGCTAGCTGCATCGTCTATTAACATGATTCTGCAGATTTACGCCCATTTCCTAGATCGGCTTTAATGATCTGCGTGGAAAGTGAAGCAGCTGGCACGTTCCAAGTTTTTCTTACCAGCATAGAAGAAACAAAATATTATTTTTGTGAAACCCTGAAATTAATATGTTTTTATGTCAGGTACACACTTGGAAGATGAATTAGATGAATTGGAACCTGTTCGTGTTGTGAGGGCTTCGTCACCTATAAGATTTGCGGGCAGAGTCAGGAGAGGAATCCCTACAAGATATGCGGGTATGTAAATAATAACAAAGACGTATGTGTGATATTTGAGAGTTACAGTCTTGTCAGTGTCATTATGTGGATTATTTATTTGTGTTAATCTCATCATCATCAATGAGCCATAAGATGTCAACTGCTGGACATAGGCCTCCCCAAGGATTTCCAATACGACCCGTTAGAAGCAGCCCGCGTCCAACGATCTTTGTGTTAATCTACTTAACATAATAATTAAATAATCCACTGATATGCCGTTATTGACAACCCACTAGTCAGATTGCCCCACGATGTTTTCTTTCACCGGAAGCAGTCAAGAATAAGGTCTGTCGATTCAGATTGGTCCACAAACTCGAAGGCTTTGAACTCGACCGAACGAATACGACCAGTTGGAAGTGACCCGCATCCAGCTGTCTAATTCACTGATGTGTCACAACAAGAATGCGGCTAGCAATTCATCACTATTTTGTTTCCGATTTCTAACTATTTGTCCATCTCTCTAACGCTACATCTACACCGTAAAGACGACGTACATACATAAATAGTATCACCTCTTTTTTCCCTTGCGGGGTAGACAGAGCCTAGGTCTATAAGACCTGAAGACCACGTTTAGCATGTTGGTGGGCATTAGGTGGAACACGGAATGTAAATAGTGATGAGTTGCTTGCCGCATCGCCTATTAATATGATACCTCAGATTGTACCCAATACTACGATCAGCTTTAAAGATCTGCGCGGTAGAAGAAGCAGTTGGTACATTCTAGGTTTTTTCTTTTCTCCCATACCACCATGGAACACGACGTCATAATGTGTATGCTTGTATGTATGGAATTCTACAATTGCCACTTACGCACGATTTCAGCAGGGGCGGCAAGGGGCATTATCGAAGATGAATTAGAAATCTCACAACCCGAAAGAGTCAAGAGAGCAATACCTCCAAGAGTGATTCAAAGTAAGTTAATAATGAACAAGCCATATCATTCAATAATTCAGTTTAATTCATTCATTCATTTCGTGCAGGTGACACGGTCAATCGACCATGCACACCCTGGTGTCAGCTTATTTTCTTCCCGACTGAGGAACTTATTAAGCACGCGATGCAATTTTCTTCCGACATGATGAGAGTGCCAAAAAAATTTTAAAGTATTAAACAAATTAATGTTATGATTTTTAACAAAGATATAAACAAGGAGTGTGGAAATATTTCGGTTTAGTTCTATTTTTTTAATTTTTCTTTAACGATATAGTTTTTATATCAGCCACCCCTCGTAGATCTCTTCCCACGCAGGCCGTAGAAGTCGGCTACGGCGGAATGGAGGATATCTAAGAAATAATATCAATAAGCAATGTCGGTAGTACCGTTTTCCACTTATACTTACCAACAAGGTAACCGTGTAGTAATATTACTTACGCGAGATAAATTCATCATATAATCATGGCTGATGATGATCTTCGTAGTCGGCGAATCTGACTAACCGTCGGATTCGCCGACTACGAAGACCATCATCGGGGCGGTTAGGTGGCACCACGACTGTTTCACTTCCCTCAAAGCACCCCGATTTTACACGGTGAAATTTTGATCATTCTGGGCCCTTAAAGGGGTGATTCAGCCCGTCGATATGAACAATTTTTTCTATGGGACCAATGCCGGCCCTGTCAATTTGTATGAGAACGTCAAAAAAATTTTTGTGTTCCCAGCATTGGTCCCATAGGAAAAGTTGTTTATATCAACGGGCTGAATCATCCCTTTAAAGGTCCAGAATGATCAAAATTTCACCGTGTATAACGGTAAACATGGCATCTGGGTCTTAGGGCCTTAGGCTCTGTATACCCCGTATATGTAATTAGTGAATCTAACGATACTTCTCTCGCGCTCCGTCGCGTTCGATCCTTCGCATGCGGTTTTTAACTGCATGTAGTAGTTAACGTTTCTTAAACTAGCTTTTGCTTGCGGCTCAGCCCGCATTAGTGTCATCCCTCGGGAACAGTAAAATTTCCTGGAAGAATGGTACCTTATGTCCTTCCCCGGACCTCAAACTACCTCCATACGAAATTTTATTCAAACAGCTTTAACAATTGAAGTGTGGAAAGAAAGCAATTATAATAGAAGTCTCTCTCTCTCTCTAATGCGTTCCCTCACTGATGAGGATCGTGGCCCCTCTGAACATGGCTGTGGATAAGTTCTCGCAATTTGTCTCGGTCTGCTGCATATCGGACCGCCGTTGTAATACATGTCCCAATAGAAGTATGGTTTTGAAAACTTTACAGTTTTCATGGTCGCAGGTAGACTAAGTTGACATTTGTCTTTGTGTTATAAGAACTATTGTGTTATAAAGACTAGCTCCGTGGCGCAGCGGTCAACACGCCAGCCTGCGACACCACAGTGCCCAGGTTCGATCCCCGGCCAGGTCAAGATGGAAAATTTTCGAAAGTTTTCAGATTGGCCTGGGTCTTGGATGTGTATCTATATATGTATTTCTTATAAAATATATATCGTTGAGTTAGTACCCCATTACACAAGTCTCGAACTTACTTTGGGGCTAGCTCAATCTGTGTGATTTGTTCGTAAAAAAAAAAACTATGCTATTGTCAACTTAGTGTACCTGCGACCATGAAAACTGTAAAGTTTTCGAAACGTTAGGTGTAATAATAATGTAATATACGCGATGATACCGTATTAAAGTGATTTTAATGTGGAACAATCGCAAAAACATCAGAAAGCAATAGAAGTATGGATTGATTTATTCATTTACTAGCTTTCGCCCGCGGCTCCGCCCGCGTCAATGTCGATCCCTCGGGAATAGTACTTTTTCCCGGGATAAAAGGTAGCCTATGTCCTTCTCCGCACTCCAGAGAACATGTATGCAAAATTTCATGATGATCGATTCAGTAGTTACGGCGTGAAAGCGTAACAAACAAACTCACTTTCGCATTTATAATATTATAGTAAGGATTATTCTCAGTATTTTCCGCGCGCCTTGTGTCCGCAGAGCTTTTGTGTGTGTGCTGTGCTATTACCACTTACACTTTACCAGTTTTTATTTCACCATCATTAGGCCTTTATACTCTAAACTGCAGGAGCATGACCCTCTCTGTACTACCGGAGCCATACTTGGCCAGAGCAGACAGAGGATTTGGCCCACACTCTCGCTGGCCAGACGGGTTGGAGAGGTCTCATTGATGTTCATGAGCTTTGTTTAGCTTGTATTTCATAAGTCGCCTCTTACGACCTCCATGGGAAGACTAGGAGTGGTCCTATTCTACTCTACCGGAAACCACCCGGCTAGTTTTTATTTATTGAGTACAAAACTTGATCAAAAGAGTACCTAACATGATTTATTTGCAGGTCACACTGGAGGCAGGTCCCGCAGAAGCCCAGGTGTTCCATCTGACGGGAAAACATTTTTAGGTTAAGAAGCAAACATCATTATCTTTACAAAGTATAAAACAAAGTCGCTTCCCGCTGTCCGTTCGTCCTTATATGTATGTTTAGATCTTTAAAACTACGTAACGAATTTTGATGTTTTTTAAATAGATAGAGTGATTCAAGAGAATGTTCATATGTACACTGCATCCGTAAGAAAGTTGGGGTGCGGTTCGCTTGTTTTAGATAAAAGGCTTTATTGTTATGAAGTACAGTTTTTGTCTCAGGATTTTGTCTTCTTCTAATTATTAAAAAAAAAATAACAATTTCATTTATTTTTTGATTTCTAGTTTTTCTCAAACAAGGCTTTTTAAAAAAGAATCGCAACTATTACAAAAACGGATTGATTTTAATATTTATATCCGATGAGCCTAATGGCTCTGTGTGTGTGAGCATCATAAGCACTTACGCATGTTAAGCATCTCCGGGCGAGGTCCCCAATGAGATGGGTGACCGCAAGTATTATAAAAATAATGTCGAGCTCCTCCGTGCAGAAGTAACGTGCCTCCGAAGCCATTGAACCCGGCTGTCATGATTTATGGCAGTCGTTAGGCAGCTTGTTACATCTAACATCAGTGTTGGCCACTGACACACAAAAAAACAAACATATTTTTTTAAATAAGCATTTTTTTGCATTGACAATGCCATTCTTATAAACTTAAGAAAAAAAAGGAAATAAGTTGTGAACTTGTGTCGTAAGATACTAACTCAAAGATATTATATTTTATATATTAGACACTTACATAGATAAACATCCACGACCCAGGTCAATCTTAAAAATATAGTTTTTCATCATGACATTGACAATGCTATTCTTATAAACTTAAGAAAAATTATTTGTTTACTAACTCTCTAAGGCTATATCTACACCGTTTTGAATGAGGCAATAAACAATGTACGTTTTTATGTATGGAATTCTAAAATTGCTACTTAAAAACGATTCCAGGAGGTTCGGTTGGCATCATCGAAGACGAATTAGAAGTTGCACAACCTGACAGAATCAAGAGAGGAATACCTCCAAGAATCAGTAAGTGAATAATGAATAAGACACATATTTATTGTCCAGTCCAATGGTTAAGGCGTTTGCCTGTAGACCTGGGGGTCGTGGGTTCGATTCCCATGGGAAGCATACTCTGTTTAGTTGCTTCCAGTTTGGTTAGGACATTGCAGGCGTGAATCACCTGATTGTCTGATAATAAGGATGATTCCGTGCTTCGGAAGGCACGTTAGGCCGTTGGACCCGGCTGCCATCTGGTAGTCGTTAAAGGAATCACGCCAGAGGCCGAGAGGCGCTCCCGCAGAACTCTGACACCAGGGTGTGCATGGTCGATTGACCGTGACACCTACTTAAAATGATGATGAATTGATTTCTAAGTACGAGTATCTTCGGCGCGCCTGTGTAAGTGTGCGCTGGGCCTTTGTGTGTGTGCTAATGCGACTTACACTTTACTAGCTTTTAGGGTTCTGCACCCAAAGGGTAAAAACGGGACTCTATTCATATGGCTCCGCTGTCCGTCTGTCTGTGTGTCTATCTGTCTGTTTGTCTGTCCGTACGTCAGTCACCAGGCTGTATCTCATTAACCGTGATAGTTGAAATTTTTACAGATTATGTGTTTATGTTACTGCTATAACAAAAAGTACTAAAAAGAGAATAAAATAAATATTTAAGGGGGCTCCCATACAACAAACCGGATTTTTTTTATCGCTTTTGCTCGATATTGATAACGGCAACAGGTAGCTTGAAATATTCACAGAATATATAGTTATACATTCGGTGTGAAAAAAAAAAAAAATAATAAATATTTAAGGGTATTTTTTTTGCAGTTTTTATAGATAACAGTACGGAACCCTTCGTGCGCGGGTCCGACTTGCACTTGGCTGGTTTTTATTACTTGAGTACGGAACTCGAAAACAAGAGTAACTTAATAATTATTATAAAACTTTGAATTATTATAAAACTTTGGATTATTATGGAATTATGAATTATTACGATGTATTTTATTAATTTATTGAATTTTATAAGTAAAATGGCAACTAGTCGCCTCTTATGTTTGCTGTGCCCTTACAGGGCATCACTTGTACCTTTAAATAATTGATAACAACTGTAATAACTTGTGACTTGCAATAAAATCTGATATTTTTTTTCCAGGTGAAGGCAGGGCCGGCTGAAGTCCAGCTGGAGTTCCACGTACAGTTATGCCAGCTTCTGGTTATAAACGAATCAAGCAGACATTTTTGGACAAAAAGCTTCAGTCAAGTAATGAAATTTTTTGGCTTAGTTTAATTATTTTAAAAAGTATAAATAAAAATTTTATTTCTTTTTTTATTTGTAGTTTTTCTTAAACTAGGTTTTAAAAAAAACAGTATGAATATATCTTGGCGGGAATTTCGACGGACTGCACGGTTTTTTTTTTGGATTGTTTTGCAAATTGTTTCTAGTGGAGTGTAGTTTATAATGGAAAGTCGATGTTATTAATGCCCATGTTTATGAACAATGTGTGGAATAACCAAAATAAAGTGTCATGGTGCGGCTGTAGTGAGATTTACTTATCGGACTGGTGTTTGCTCGCCTTGCTGCGTCGTATATGATCAAACCAGTGGATTCAGGGATATTGTCGCCACAACTGTCGATTCAACGAAATGAATTCGAATCAACATGATTCCTCAAAAATATGCTAAACATGTCTTTTAGGTATTATACACCTCGGCACTGTTTACCCAGCAAGGGAAAAAGACGTGAAAGTACGAGTATGTATATAGTATATATTTAATATATAGGTTTCGGGGGTGTAAAATCAATTTAACTAAGTGACATCTCTGGTGTATTCTTATGAGCGAAGTTCGGTCCACCAGATTAGTTCTTAAATGAATAATTTAAAGGGCTACTTCATCGCCCATACATCTCCTTAATTTGGACTAAAAAACTTAAAATACACATTTCAGAAAACAGTGCACCATAAAATAAGGCTGTCCACTCGTTAATTCTCTCGCTCCGAATGCGACACCCAAATCAATCGTTAACAATGGACCTGCTCGTAGACATCAATCGAAATAGACAAGTAATTTCATGTAAAGAAAATATAAACATCAAACTTGGCTTACAAGTTAACAACGAATTTTAGTAAAACAAAATATTAAGAGATGAGTTAAAAAAATTATAACAACCTTAATAATCACTATCGAAATCTATTAAACTGATTCTAATGTAACTTGCACTATTCCCTAAGGCGGGCTGTAACTGGTGCAACTTTAAAAGATTTTTTGCAGTCCGACGTATAGGTTTTGAGATATACGAGAGCAAATAAAAAAAAATACATAAATTCATGCTTATAATTTGACACACATGTTTAGAATAAAGCACAGAATAAACCATACTACATATATACTGCAAATAGATAAGATCGTAGTTTGACTATAAAAACAAATTTCTTTACACCACTCACTAGTTTCATCGGAATGCAAATTATTACTTCACAGTAGAAAGAGAAGTGGATAGAGATAGCCCAAGATCGACAAAAGTGGCATAATCTGAAGGAGGCCTTGACCTTAAAAGTAGAAAAAGCTGAAAAGAAGAAAGAAGAGAAGCAAATTATTAAACTCAAGATTTCGTGCTGTCTATTCAGTTAGTTATCCGCGTCACCAATAGTCCATTTAAGACCGGTCACTCATTAAAAGTCTCCACAAAACGGCACAATAAATCCAGTGGACTTATGACATTGACCCCCAATTATAATGAATACAATCATACTATTAAGGACCATAAAATTGTGATAGCTCTACAATTGGGGATGAATAAGGATGTATGAATATTCGAATGCGTCGTGCGTGTTACAAGTTCTCCTGGGTGCAAATAAATCACAGACTGTAGCAGTTGTTTTTCCCCTTCACGCAGATTAAAGTAGATTAGCAAATGATCGTACACTTGTCATCTTATAACAGTGCTACATTTTCATACGCCTTTTATTAGCTTTCCCTGTATGTTTGATTGTTTATTTGTAATGGACTTCTTTGAATTCGATTATGGGATCTTTGAACGGTCCGATTTAATTTAAACTTTGTAGACTTCAAGGATAGATCAAGGATGATAATACAATAATTTAATTATCCTGGTGAAGATCACCAAAATTTAATTATTAAGAATAGAGATGAAGCAAACGCGCGGGTTTTGTTTGTTTGTAACTTCTTTGAATTAGATTATGATCCATTTCAAACGTTAAACTTTGTAGACTTAATAAGGGCTGATGATAATACAACAATTTGATAAGTTTGTCTAATTTATCTTTGTGAGGGTCACAAGGATTAAATAATTAAGCAATAGTGATAATAGCAAACGCGCAGTCTTTAAATTTTGATTCATCAGTTTTGATAAAGCTTTTTTTTTTATCTCAAAGGCTAATAATTAAATTTAATCTTGTTATAAGTTATATTTTTTAGTGTATAAGTATACACATACATATATACACTAATCCAAAACTAGCACGTAGTGAACTAAATATTTTTATGCTAAAAAATCACTAAAATAAACTCATTATACAATTGCCACATCCATTCCAAGTGTGCTCGCTTCTTTTGTACATCCGTTTGATTAGTTTAATGCACAATTATGCATTGTTTCGTCCTCGGCAGATTTAGACTGATACTCGCTCGTTACGTTTCTGAGTTACGGGCCATACAGACATACCGACACGCGAATACTGGATTTATGACGCTTTGTAGTGTGATGTAAGACTTGCCTGTGTTATAACGCAGGTGCAGGCATCTAGAGTTCCGGGGTTACTGACAGACAAAAGGACATACACTTATATCTAATTAAGATTGCAAACGTCCATCAACAGATGGTCCTAGCCTAAAATACATGATATGATCAAATACTATGTTCTAGCTGTTGATGCAACATCATTGATGACAGTCGTGAAGCTATGTCAGATAACTTTAGGAGCTCAAATATTTTGACACTGATGTCAGATTTTTCAAGCTTGTTGCTTATGCACACAAAAAACAAGAACAATATTTAAAATAGGTTCAGTAAATATTGAGTTTATCTTTATGAAACAAAATTAGAATTGTTTTCCAATTTAAACTCTTTCCAACTGCAATGACTACTGAACTGATTTTGATAAAACTAAAAATGTTATAGTTCATAGGTATATCACAATAGCGTATACGCTGACGAATACGGGGGATTTTTTTGTATTATAAAAATATATACTTTTACCCAAAAACTCCAGATGGAGTTTGGAGAAACCTCAATAGGTATATCGCCGCCGAGTCGGCGCGAACTTACCGTGAAAGATAGCACATTGGTATTTCATCAAAAGTGGGGCTTTTCTACTAATGATAGATGTAGCTGTGGCGCTGTGCAATCCATGCCACATCTGTTATCATTCCCCGAATGTCCCACCTCTTGTACGAGAGAGGATTTGGCGAAAGCCACGGATGCGGCTGTAAAGGTTGCATCATTCTGGGCTAGATTAATTTAATCGTTTGGACCATTGACACGATAGAAGGAGAAGTTATTTCATCATGATTATTACAGCTGTACTAAAAGTCCACTGCTGGCTTATCGAAGACTGCTGGACATATGACTCTCTCAAGGGTTCTTCGTTCTATGGGAGGATATTGCCATACTCACCACGTTTGGCAGGCAGGTTGGCAAGCGCAGTTTCTTTAGCTTCTTTTGCTTCCGATGCTGCTGCCTATCGCAAGCATTTTGAGCTGGGGAAGGATAGGAACTTGTTGGATTTGGGAAGGTAATGAAAGGTATTGGGATACTGTGGAAGTCTTAGGTTCTTCCACGAGGTTACCTAGTGGACTATTTCGTAGGCGCCGATGTAGGTAGCCCGCCAGGAGTTGGAAATAAAATGCCTCGCTTCCGTCACACCGTTTATTGCACGACTGTGCAGCAATGTTCACAATATACTTAAATTTAAATAGAACTAAAATTCTCACAATCTAGGACGCGTGCGTCTTAGTCGAAGGTTGGCAAAGAAGAGGAAGAGATATGCTCAAAGCCAAAGCGAGACGGCAACACCATGTCAAAGACAACACACAAACTTTTTAATATTACATCTGTCCTGGTAGGACGATATTTTTATGTTGTTCTCAACAGATACTTCTCACTCAGATGAATGAGGGAAAATCAAGAAGGAGCTCGGGAGGCCGGGCGCGCGTACCCGATGTCATATCTGCAACTACCGGACAGATAGTTGAGGATGACACCCCTGACCATGCTATTTCTTTACAGCATTTAAATTACTCTTATTAAATTAAAAAATAAAATATGGTTAAAAAATTCCAAGCGGGCGGGACTAGCTCCGTGGCGCAGCGGTCAACACGCCAGCCTGCGACACGGAGTGACCTGGTTCGATCCCCGACCAGGTCAAGATGGAAAATGATCTTTTTCAGATTGGCCTGGGTCTTGGATGTGTATCTATATATGTATTTGTTATAAAATATAGTATCGTTGAGTTAGTATCCCATAATACAAGTCTCGAACTTACTTTGGGGCTAGCTCAATCTGTGTGATTTGTCCGTATATATTTAATATATTAAACAAAACAAAGTCGGCTGCCAGTGGCTGCCACCACGCTATTCAAATGTGAAATGTATCTCCTATGCAAAAGGTCTAATTTCCTTTGCCTATTATATTTCCGATCCGACCTAACTCCGGCAGTTTGAAATTATACTTTAAACAACCGTCAATGTCAATCCGTGAGAAAATCAAAATCGTGAAGTATCTGTGCCCAGATAAGCGCAGGCGCAGCTTGTTATGATGGCCGATCACTGTTACTGCAGATTTATTCAGAAATACGGCGAGAATACTAGATCTCGATTGCTCACTGATCTTTTCCATTTGACACTTTAGAGCTTCGTCCCAATCCCAACTCGATTTTCTGATATATTAGTGTTTGGCGACTTTACATAGTCAATTTAAATAAAGCGCAAAGATTTTATGCGCGGGCACCCCCAATCTAGAATAATGCTTTAGGAGCAAAATAAAAAAAAATCAACACTCGAGTTTTCGAGATATCTCGACCTGAATAATCAAAAACAGACGAAATAAACAACCTGTGTACAAAAAAACACTGTCTTGACAAACAACTTTTTACTATTAACTACTATGGATACTAAAACACTGAAGTCGATAATCCAAATAACTAATTTATGGGCTTTAAGCCTTACTTCCTTACTAATATTATCCTTATCCTTACTAATATTATAAATGCGAAAGTGAGTTTGTTAGTGTGTTTTAAGTGAGTTGTTGGCTACCATTTATCCCGGGAAAAGGTACTGTTCCCGAGGGATCGACATTGAGGCGGGCGAAAGCTAGTAATTAATAATTAAAACGCAAACTAACTTGTAGACAAAAATTGGTTGTCTGTAAAGTCGGTTTACGGACGATAATTTTACGTGATTATGGCGAAAGAGAGATAGATGCGTCACAAGCTGAACGCTTAGGCCGATCATGCCTCTCTATCGCTTGTTTCGCGCTCTTGCTTGAACACGGAACGTGAAGCTATTTCGTGCGTGCAGCCGGCATTCATCAAAAAACTAGCTTATGGATTATGCAATTTTCGTTATGTTATACAGTGTAGATTAAAGTTATCGTTTAATATAATTTTCATACAAAATAATTAAACCTAGCGTTAATTTCCCATAAGTTATTTCAAACGCTTCCGTTGTGAAGAATTCATGAATTGAACCACACGAGCGCGGTGGATCATTAAGCGGTGACATTGAATAAGATTTAAGATTCATTAGTGCTATACAAATAAAATTACTCAAATAGGTTCTATTTGCACCACTTTGATCGGAATAACTCAAGAAAACACATAATTGGGTGAACGGATATTAGCAGCAAGTCATGAGATGGGAGCGATTTAGAATAGATAAAAAAAAGGTATCTTAGAATTCCCCTTATGACGTAAATTTACAATTCAAAATACAATCAATACTTAAAAATAACTTTGCATAATGACGGTCAAGAACGAGTGCTAGAAGTCCATTTTAATACGTTCATACAAAAATCACGTCCTTTCCTAGACAGAGCTTAAGTTTTTAAGCCACGTATAGGATGTGATGAGATTAGGTGGAAAACAGAAACAAAATAGTTGCTATCCGCAGCGCCTATTAAAATGATTCTTCAGCCTTTTACCCACTCCTTTAATCGGTTTTTACGATCTATGCGGGAAGCGAAACAGCTGCTACATACTACGTTCTTTTCTCTCAGATTAGCATGAAAGAGTCAATGTAAATACTGCAATATTTAAGTTCCTCCTCAATTTCTTGGTTGCATCCTCAGCTTAAGTGCGTTGAAGCCCGGGGTCCGCTAATATTACAACTTGTTTGTTTATGCTGTTGTATTATTTGGCAAAGTTTTTATGGCCGGTTGCCTGCTTGTTGCTGACACTTCTTAGGTTCTATAGAACTCGTGAAAATTAAGTATAAGTATTTTTACGCCAGAAATTTAACGCTGTGGTCCTGGTGCACTGCGCAACAAATGCCGTCCTTTTCCTTTCTAAAACTTGTTTAAAAGAGGAATGTTAAAATTTTCACATGTTTGTTGGTGTGTGTATGTATCTGTATAAAATCGTAAAATTGTAGCCACCAAAATATTGGCTCTTTGAAGGCCTTTGCTATTGATTCTCATAGATGCAATCGCATCGGAAAATATGAGAGTTTTCATGAACATAGGATAATTATACACATAATTAAACACCTTTATCTCCCCATGTGAAGCCGGGACGGGGCGCTAGGAGTACTTACGTATTTATGTATGAAAATTCACTCGTTTTGTATTGTTCAAATTCTTATAATAACTATACACCAACACATTAAACGAGGTATTTGGGTTTAATGATCTTAAGCTGTGTCACAGAATTAATATAAGTACTAACGTAGCTGTGTGTAACCCGTAAGAGATAAAGGTATGATATTATGTTTACTAGTATATACCCGTTCGAAAACATTACCCCCGGTATCAAGACTTCTTCACTGACGAATAAAACAGAACGTCTTTTATATAGGAACTAGCTGTTGCCCGCGACTTCGTCCGCGGCAATTTGAAACGTTTACGAATCGCACGCGTCGGATGTCCTCAACTATGAATAATTTTCCCCCGTTTTCAAAACATTTTTTATTGATGCTTCGCTCCTATTGGTCGCAGCGTGATGTTTTATAACCTAAAACTTTCCTCAATAAATGGACTATCTAACACAAAACGAATTTTCCAATTTGAACCAGTAGTTCCTGAGATTAGCGCGTTCAAACAAACAAACAAACAAACAAACTCTTCAGCTTTATAATATTAGTATAGATAGAAATGGTAGGCAGCGGGCAGCACCCGCCGCGTCTTTGGCTCAAAAACCACACACAGATATATGTGTGAGTCTAGTTTACAACAAACGATTTTAAACTCTATCTCAACGTGGTAAAGATAATCATTTATAAGTATTAAATGTGCATGCAGATGTACGAGTGATGTGCAATTTCGATTCTAATATGTTTTATACGTAAAATGATTAGCCATGTGGTATCCGGCAGAGTAGAATAGGATCACTCCAAGTCTTCCCGTGGATGTCGTAGAAGGCGACTTAGGAAATACAAGCTAAACAAAGCTTATAAACATCTAAGACACCTCTCCAACCCGTCTGGCCAGCGTGGAGAGTGTAGGCCAAGTCCTCTGGCTGCTCTGGCCAAGTATGGCCCTAGTAGTACAGAGAGGGTCGTGCTCCTGTAGTGGAGACTAAGAAGGACCTGATGATGATGATGATGATGACGTAAAATGATTCAAGATGTGGGGAGTTTGTCGGCGCCCGTGTTTAAATAATTTCAAGCGAAGGCATTTCTATTCCGATATATTACATGTTCTGTGGTCGCTTTCCTCTTGTTTCTTGGACCATCTCAATAATTGGCCTGGATCATGTTGACAAGTAAATTACTAAATTGTAACCGTCAGCATACCTATCTTGATTTATAAGCCACTGCTGTCTCAAACCAAAATACACTTTAGCATGTTAACATAAAGTTAAAATTTATTTGGAACGAACTAGATGCATAATTTAAAAGAAATGTGTAACTGTAGCAGTGATGTTGATATATTTCTGGAATCTTCACTTATTTTTGTATTGAATGAATGCATAAAAGCTTGTTACTTTGGAGAAACATTCTTGAATATTTTAGAGCTACAAGAAGGTTGCTAACCAATAATAAAAATAAAGAAAAAACAAAAAAATTTGAATTTTTTTGTTTTTTTTGTGTGCGTAAGTGGCTAACATAGGTGTCAGATTTTTCAAGCTGTCTATAGGTATCTGACTAAGCTTAACAAATGCCATCAATGATGACAGCTGGGCCTAATGGCTTAAAGTGCCTTCCGAAGCACGGAGGAGCTGGAGATATAAATATCTCCAGCTCCTCCGTGCTTCGGAAACGGTCACCCATCCCGGGGTTGCATAACAGACGTAAGTGCTTATAATACAACCCGTCTGGCCAGCAAGGAGAGTGTAGGCCAAATCCTCTGTCTGCTCTGGCCAAGTATGGCTCCAGTAGTACAGAGAGGGACATACCTGATGATGATGATGACATATCATGAGCGTAATACATAATAATGATGCCCTAAGTTTTAAGAAATATCTTACAGTAAATATATTTTTATTTTTTTAATACTTCAAAGATGTACTTTTTAAACCAACTTTATCCCCCTATTTTTCCTAATCCTCTATTCATCGTGTGGTTGAAACCTGTAACAAACTATTTTCAACCAAAATAAATATAAATAATAAATAAATAAATACGGATTAACCACACAGATTGAGCTAGCCCCAAGGTAAGTTCGAGACTTGTGTTATGGGATACTAACTCAATGATACTATATTTTATAACAAATACCTACTTATATAGATTAACATCCAAGACCCAGGCCAATCTGAAAAAGATCATTTTCCATCATGTCCTAGCCGGGGATCAAACCCGGGCACTCCGTGTCGCAGGCTGGCGTGTCAACCACTGCGTCTCGGAGCTGTCAAATATATTTGCTTGTTCTTTATACCAATATAAAAAACTGCTCAACGCAATGTAGTTTCTAGATTCAGTTGTCGTGAACAAATGAATCTAGAAACTACAACCAATTTAGTTATTTTTCAGCTCTACACTAATCTACATAGGTACTGCATGCACTTACTAATTTGTACATTAAAAATAATAATGATGTAGCCCACAACGTTATTCACAAAATAACAAGTGCTTTGGAAAACCTTTCAATTTATGATGAGTCTAAATTGAGAAGATATTAATTTTTTAATTTATTCAAACGCAGTTTCAACATATCAGAAAATAATTTAACTAAACACCATTCAGGAACTGAATTTAACTGCCACTAAAAAGGTACATCATTAAGGACATTAAATTGCTAAATACGACTACCTTTTTGCAATACTTAAGCATCAAAGAGATCTTTTATAAAGCTTTAAAGCTCATAACTTCTGTACAAGTATATCACAACATATGACTTTGATATCATCATGAATATTGACTCTTATTAATAAAGTATTAGAGTTCAAATTTGATCTGTTTGGTACATTTTAAGGCTGGGTAGTGAAAGTTTGCGCATCGTTTGACCCAAGATAACCTTTAACCAACCTGTCGCTGTTATAGCATTGTAAGAGATACACCTATTAGGAATCTTAAAAAAGATATGAGTGCGACGAACAAGATTGCTGTTTTAAAAATATATGTGCCTATAAATGGCTTATATAAGATTATAATAACATAAATAATAGTATTTATAAACTTTGCATAGTATCATCCTTTATATCTTTATTTTGATTTTGCATTTGATAACGACAACAGGCAGACGCTTGAAATATTCACAGAATATTTAGTTATATAATTACTTTAGAAATAAATAATTAAATTAAAATAAATATATTATGGAGCTCCCATAAAACAAACGTATTTTTTAGCTGTTTTTTCTCGATATTGATAACAGCAACAGGCAGACGCTTGAAATATTCACGGAATATTGAGTTATCCTATTCACTTTAAAAGTAAATAATTAAACTAAAACAAAATTGATATTTAAATGGGCTCACATACAACAGACATGATTTTTTTGCCGTTTTTATAGTAATCTCTGTGCGCGAGTCCGACTCGCACTTGGCCGTTTTTTTCTTGTCTCCCAAACCAGCATGGAACAGACCGTTCGTTCAACATTGATAAAATAATTAGTCCAGTCCAAAAGCGACATTGTTCTGCGTCGAAGCACGTCGATCGTAAATAACAAATTTATCGGGCGCACCATTGTCCTAATGAAGCCGCGAAAACCAATTTAATGGTTTTTGTGTATCATTCCGAGCGGCTGGTTTTGACAATGCTGCCTACTTGCATGACATGTTGTATTTTTGACTGGTTTTGATTGCAGTTTCTGTAGTCTTGACGTAGATTTAATGTGATATTGAGACGTGTTTTGGGGCATTTCAGTCTACGGTAATAGGCATTTATCTTAGTGTTTTGTAAGTCTTCCATGCTGGTCTGGGAGAAAAGAAAAAACGTAGGATGTGCCAGCTACTTCTCATCCCGCAGATCGTGAAAGCCGATCGATACACGCCATACAATATGCTAAATGTGGCCATAAGTCTTATAGACCTGGGCTCTGTCTACCCCGCAAGGAAAAAAGACGTGATACGCGCAGTGTATCCACTGCGCCTAAGACTATCTCATACTGTTCCGCTGAAGTGAGTTTGTTTGTTACTACTGCACCGACCATCATTAAATTTTGTATACAATTTGTCTGGTATGAAGAAGAGCATAGGCTACATTTTATCCCCGTGAATACAGTAGTAAAAAAGACTGTATCCGAGGAATCGACGTTATCGCGAGCAGAGCCAGGGGCGGAACCTAGTAAGCGATAAATTTGTATCTATACCTTAAGAAATTTACTCTCGACTAAGGAATCCTAGGAGACGCGACTCAGTCCGTGGATGACAAATTTTCCTATGGGATCTCATTGGGACAAATGCTGGGAACTCAAAATATTTTTTGGCGTTGCCCTCTGGGATGACTCAGCTAAATACCAACTTGAAGCATTGGACTCTGTTCACCGAAGAGCCCGCAGGCTTATAAACAACGACGTGGTTTCGAACCATAAATTGCAATCCCTGGAGCATCGCCGTAAAGTTGCTTGCCGGTTTTTTATAGGATCCATTTTAAAGAGTGTGCGAAAGCGCTCTTTGAGCTAATAGAACCCTCACCATTCCTCCATCGGACTACGAGACGCAGATAGAAATTTCACTCTTTTATCGTTGGAATACCAAAGAGTCGAACTAAACGCTTTGACAGTTCCTTTTTGGTTCGAGTAGCTAAGGTGTGGAATGAATTGCCTGCGTCTATATTCCCAGAAAAGTACAATCCCGAGACATTCAAAAGTAGAATAAATGGGTATCTCTTGAATAGGTATGTAACATCCAAGTCTTCATCGTTACTTATCATCAGGTGAGATGGGAGACAAATGTAATTAGTAAAAAAAAAAAGCGTTTCCATTAAACGTCTGGGCAGTTTGTATAAAAATCTTTAAAAAATATACCACTGGTCTCATAGGAAAAGTTGTTTATATTGCCGGACCGAGTCGACCCGGTGAAAAAAAACAAATACTCATTCAAAATATTTAATACTCTTAATTTAATTTTTTACAAAATTTTGTAGTAGGCATTGCCTCCCATCTCACCTGATGGTAAATGACGATGAAGACGAGAATGTTACTTAATTGAATAGCAAAGAAGAATACAAAGTGTAGTTTCGTCTTACTAACTCAATTATACGATGATGACCCGTGAATCTTCTGATGTAAATAAGCACTAAAAATACCGTATTTCGTACAAAATCCGTTGCAAATGTCCAAAACACGGAAACAAAAAAAAAGGAGCTCATACGTACATAACTCGAGGCTGAAGGAGCATACAAAATAAAAAAACTTTATCTATCGCAACCATAGACCTCTTAGTTAATGGAGAAAACAAATGGATGTGACATCGTGTCCATACTGTCCTACGCGCCCCGCGCATTCCCTCCGTGGGCCATATATAACCTACAGCTGCGGGCAAGCCCGTCTAAACGCCCGGTGAAGTAGCAAAAGCTCACTTGGAAATAGCTACATAGTCAATAAATACAAAAAAAAAGGCCGGTCTCTTCCGGCGAGGCTATTGTCGAAGCTAAGTACTACTACTTCTCAAACCACGAGACTTAACCAACAAACCCTGTCATTCTGTGACCTTCAAATATTTGTAAAAACTACCAATAGTAATATTCGGCTATCTGTTTGTTTCCTTACACCACCTCAGCGTTATATGTACGTGTATACTGCATGATAACTATTTTCCTACCTCGTTGTGATAGTTAATATAAAAAGGACGTTATCTAACTGACGTATTATTTTGACAGTCAACTATTGACAACAATACTAATTAGGATAAGTCCTTTGGGTACGGAATCCTTTTACATAGCCTGAGCTGTCCATCCGTCTGTTACAGGGTTGTTTCAATTGAACCGTTTAGTCAATAAACAAATCAATAATAATATTTCTTTTTATTGCGAGACGCATAACAATACTCCAAAGATTCCTTCATGTTTAGTCTTCAGAGCTATATAGTCCTATGAATAAAAACGGGTCACTCACGTGCTATTTCGTCGGGATTGCCGACTATAGTTCCGGAATCGGCAAATAGTCTTATATCGCAACATAAGGTTTTTTTCAGCTGAGTGGTGAAAAAAAGTATCGATTAACAAAAGTGTCTTGACTACTTGCCGCATAAGAATAGAATTTTCTTCAACGTCACTTCATGTTTAGTCTACAGAGCTTTGCAGTCTGTGAGGCCAACATAAGAAAGTACAGCCGAGTGGTGGGCAAAATGGTTAATTAACAAAATTCTCTTTGTCCGAGACACATAAAATTTTACGAGGATCAAGATCTCCAGTGCTGCTGTGCGGGCGATGAACTCTAATTCTGGAAGTGGCAGGACGTAGATGGGAGTCGAGTGAATGTTGAGCCTTTATTTCTCACGTCTTGTTACATTGTATTAACGATAGATGCGTTCAACCATAAGCAGCTCAAATACTTAGCAACGGGACCGTCATTTTTAACAGAGGCAGAAGTTTGATATTTATATAATGTGCTAACATACCATTGCATAGTTTGCAGGTTTTAATAACGATGTTTTTATTTATGTACGGAAGATTAAATGAATAATAAAAATGCAATATAGGTTAATTGACACTAGAAAAATAATTAAATTTGTTTAAAGTAATGATGTTTAAAGTATGTGCACCCGAATAAGAAAAAGACTCACGCATAGATATCAGAATATTATTAGATTAGATCGGTTCCTGGCATTATAAACACAATATTGTGACACTTACTTACCATAAGTGATGTTTTAGACTCATAACCGAGCTTCAATTTTGTATATAATCAATGCACAACATGACCCTCTTAACCACCAAGCGGCCTGATCGGTCCGTATAACAATAGAAAATCCATTGTGTCTGCGTTCTCGCGCTTGAGGTGTAAAAAAAATACACACATGTTATGCCTATGCACATAAACTTCCTAATCTAAAACGCGGTCACGTTTTAGAGAAATATAATCAGTTTAAATTTGAACATAAAGCGATCGCACCTGTCACGACCGCAGGCCCACTCTATACATATCTGTGGTCATGTCACTTCGGTTACATATACAGTGAAGCGGTCTGCAATAGTCACTTCCAGTATCTCTAGATCAACACCCCGAAAACGTAAGAACACACAAAAAATTGGAGCAGGGCAGGTATGGAAAAGACTCATAAAATTTAATAAGTTTTCCTTTAAGCTTACGTGAGAGGCTTGGGGATCGGGCCATCACATTTTTTGACCATAAATGCCCATGTTAATCGGCCTACAAAATGGCGGATTGTTATGGGAGTCAATCGTTAATCATTTCGGAGGTGTAGTTAAAATTTCGGAGATGATTGATATTTTGCAGGTTTGTGTATCAAATCGGCTTCCATGGCGCAGTGATTACGAAACTCTACCAAGAGAGGGTCAAGGTAATATTACGGTAATTTAAATTATTCAAGTACGGCCAAATTACTTGTATTTCATTTTCATAAACTTTACTCTGCAGTTTTGGGTATTTGTACGGTAGGTGGCCTTGTATTTGTGCCGATCGGACACCCAAGTACAGTGCTTAGTGACAGTCAGTCTTATTATAAAACCGGCCAAGTGCGAGTCAGACTCGCGCAAGAAGGGTTCCGTACCGTTATTTATAAAAACGGCAAAAACAGTCGAATGTTGTATATACAATTTTCATTTTGCGGTTGACTCCATACATTTTGTAACTACATCAGTTGGTCAAGTTGTATAAAACTAACTATCTATGATACCGAGACCGCTATAGTTCTAATTGAAAGTACATACTTTGAGGTAAATACCACATTTTTTTTAGAATTATTTTAGAAATATTTCAAAAGTGACGGTGGGGGGACACCTCAAATTATAATTTTGTATTAGATTATCTCATGACTGGGGGGTTTGATCTACATAGTTTCAAAGCAGTTTTTGTTGCATTTTAAAAGACCTTTTCAAGAATATCCCACACGTTGGGGTTAGTGCAATTTAATTCTTAAATTCACTTTTCGTTGTATGGGAAAACCTGTATGGGGGCTGATAAAAAAAACATTTTTTCATAATTTTAAAAACCAACTTTTGGACATTCAATATCTATCTCATCACCAATTTTCGTGACAATATGTTCAGTAGCGGCGTACGAGCCTAGACGGACAGATAGACGGACGGACAGACAGACGGACGAACGGACGGACTGACAGACAGACGGACGGACGGACATGACTATGTAACTAGCTCCAACTGAGCTTTCGCTTCTGTAGGAGACACGCGGCTGATAGGTAATCTACAACCAAGGTGGATTTTATGTCCGGAACCCTAAAAACGAGGACTTACTTTAGTACGGTTTAAACCATTATCCGTCAAAAACTAATTGACAATGACAGTTGATCAAACGTCAAAGAGATAAGTGTCGGCTTATTTTGGTCGGATAATGGTTTAAACCAGGTACTAAAGTTAGTCCTCGTTTCAGAATAAGACGGATAGTGTTTAATAAACAACATTAGATCTACTTCTTTAATACATTTCTACACATCATCATCATCATCAGGTCTTTTTAGTCTCCACTGCAGGAGCATGACCCTCTCGTACTACCGGAGCCATACTTGGCCAGAGCAGACAGAGGATTTGGCCTACACTCTCCTCGCTGGCCAGAAGGGTTGGAGACGTCTCATTGATATTTATGAGCTTTGTTTAGCTTGTATTTCCTAAGTCGCCTCTTACGACCTCCATGGAAAGACTAGGAGTGGTCCTATTCTACTCTGCCGGAAACCACACGGCTATTTCTACTCATACTCTACTAAATACTCTGTTTTCCTTGTCTAAGTGTCTTTCCAGTTGTTTCTTAGCCATGATTCTCCAGAGCCAGGGGAGTGCCCTTTAACTTTTCTCCTTAACTCGCACAATTTTTAGTATCCTTGATTTTCAAACTATTGACATTTATCATCCTTGCCGACATCAAACCGCTGTTTCTAGGGATTGTTTTTTCTGCGTGGGTCAGGTTGAGACATTCATTTTTAGGGTTCCTTACTATCATGTGCCAAAACGGAATACTTGAAGAAGACACTCGTGTGTCTGTCTGTCCGTCCGTCTGTCACAGTTAATTTTCTTCTAATCTACTATACTCATTAATTTGAAAGGCACAATTATAGATTGACTAGCTGTGCCTGCGACTTTATTCGCGTAAACTACCCGCGATACTAACGGTTAAGCGTACTTTGTGAAGGACAAGCTCGAGTGAGCTCTAGACAGTTTTATGCCACTTGAGGTGGTCATTCTATTTCTTTAAATTTCTTTAAATTTTTCTCCCTCAGATCCTTTATCTAATTGGTTAAGCGATTAGCCTTAAATTATTTAACTGACACACAGACTTACACCGGTTGAAACTCACGGCTTCTTGGTTTTCATTTTAGTTTTATTTTTTATTGTTTGTTTTTTGGATTATTTTTGTGTTAATATGTTAGTTAGTTAATTATTGTACTTACTATAGCTCCTTATCTACAACTTTTTAAATGTATATCAAAGTGCACTAGCATCCAAAAAGGAGAGCACTGGAGTTCTGTAATACAGGCTCTGCCTACATCAGACTCCAGTCTCCTCCAATCTGAGTTCATCACACCACTTTACTGTTACGTATACATCATTTTCTGTGGATTGATTGGAGATAATAAATGTTAAATAAATGTTGAAGATAATAGATGTTTTTACTTTTTACAGTTATGACTACTGAGTCATAGCACATTGTCAGCACTCAAGTATGTCAATGTATGTCAGATAATTGCTTGCTTAGAGTACGATAGCCCAGTGGCTATCGTACTCTAAGCAAGCAATTATCCTGTTCCAAGAGCAGTGTTATAAGAGGTCATCTTTCAGTCAGCTACCTCTTCCATATTTAATTTAGTGTAGTTGCTGAAATTTTTTTGACATCCGCGCCCTGCTCTCGTCGCGCTTTTCATGTGAATCAGGCCTTATACATATTTAATCTGTTTCTCATCCTTTTCAATGGACCGCGCGTGTCATTCTATTGGTAGATGCAGCTGCCACCGGATGACATAAAGACGGCCGTCTATCCTCCATTCAGATTTATTTTGCCTCTCATACATTTACCTAAAACCGACTTTAAGTTTATATCTACAAAGATGATATTACCTCGTGTGATATTTCAGAAATATAAAACAAATGTGAGTTTTAGATAGAAGAGATTAGAGTTGATTTCAGATTGCAAATTTTGAGCTGTCAGAGGTAAATACAAGGAGAGTATAGTCGAGCGTGTGCTGAATGTTTCATTTTAGCGGCGAATCTTTTTGCTGCGTTTAATTTGTCTGCTATTTGCCGCCGCTGACGAGCCATGCTCGCGAGTCGCGACACAATATGCAGTGTAGTCGCCCATCCATAGAGATGATTTAGTCAAAGTGAATAAAACCCAGCGGTCGTGAGACGTCAAAAAATTTATCATCGGCACCTCAGCGTTTTTCTTGTTGAATACTCCATCTTCTATATGATTTAGCATAGCTTTTACGGTCAACCGCGCCACCTGTTTGATGCTTAATAGAAACTGCCAAAAAATATGAGTTAAAATTTAAATATTGGTTAAGCGCAAAATAACAAAGTATAAATTAGATATAGATAAATAGATAGATTATTTAATTATTTTGACAAACAGCTAAGGCAAACAACATAACACAAGACCTTAAACATTTACCTAAACTTATCGAATCCACCATGGTAAATTTTGATATTTGTGTTTGCATTGGGGGTTTATTCCCTATTATTGTAGTAAGATTATATTCTTTTTATTAAAGTCAAACAAAACATTTAATAATGTAATGAATTTTTTAAATAATTAATTTATTGCCATTTTAACTATAATTTTTGAATATATTGACGGTCGTTGTCGTAAGTCTCTATAAAAATTGTCTTTTGGTTTTATCAAAAAGGCAGTCTATTTTTTGATCTATACTTCGATAATGAAAACTATCTGAAATTGATGCCTCAATACAGATTTACTTATACTCAAATAAAATACCCAATTAATATGATTATCAGACGTGGTTTTATTTTTTGGCGGTCGGTGTTAAAATAAACACATTTATCAAGTGAAATAGTCCTCCCAATGGCTCGGGGACTACAAGAAGCGTATGATACAAGTTTTTACGTTCGATTTCATTTGATCGTCGGCGTCGTTTGCTAGGTCATTAATTAGGGAAATGTCCGACGTCTGTCTGACTGTGCGCTAGCAGGCAGGACGGTGGGAAAACGCATCTGCGATTTGTACTACTGATTAATTATTGAAAAGGCTTTTTAGAGCATCAATTTAATTAGTCTGCTCATTCGTTTATAAATACACAAATAGTAGATCGCTAAATAAAAGTAGGCAAAGTTAATATCAACATATATAAAACAAAGTCGGGTTTGTTTGATTACAATATATAAATATGGTTGTGGTAGAGCCACGCTACCGGCAAAATTCATTTTTGCTAGTAGCATGACACACACACTCTCACAGAAAATCGACGTCTGAGTAGGAGCTTCACCGCTTCTACGCTTCGATCGATGAGTGAGAGTGCCGGAGGCCCATCCTTCCCCCATTTCCTCACCCCATGTCCTTTCCCCATCTCCTTGAAAGGCCGGCAACGCTCCTGCTACACCTGGTGTTCTGTTGTCCTTGGGCAGCGCTGGTCGCTTACCATCAGGTGACTCGCTTGCTCGTTTGCCGCCCTATAACATAAAAAAAAATACAAACTAATAATTTAAGAACGGGAGAACCTATTTTTATAACCTTTGATATTTTGGTTTTCTTATCACTCGAATAGCAAAATACTCGTATTTACGATATGAAAACTGTAATAGTGAAACAAAAATGACCGAGACAGCAAGTATACAGCGTGATTTTGAACCCCCTAGCTATATTGAAATCTGGGAATCAGAATCCCTAATGGAATACAGAATTGCAAGAAAAAAAAGTAAAAACCGAAAAAAAAATTGACTTTCCATAGAAATTCGTCCAGCTGATCGGCGACTTTGTATGGGAAACCCTATTTTTTTTTCGATTTTCAGCTTTTTTTCTTGCAGTTCTATATTATATTAGGGATTCTGATTCTTAGATTTCAATAAAGCTAGGAGGTTCAAAATCAGGTTGTATTATAAAAATAACACGCATAGAGTAACGACAATCTTTCATATAAAAAGCCGGCCAAGTGCGAGTCGGACTCGCACACTGAGGGTAATATTTTTAGTATCCTTACTAATATTATAAATGCGAAAGTGAGTTTGTTTGTTTGTTACGCTTTCACGCCGTAACTACTGAACCGATCATCATGAAATTTTGCATACAAGTTCTCTGGAGTACGAAAAAGGACATAGGCTACCTTTTATCCCGGGAAAAAGTACCAATCCCGAGGGATCGACATTGACGCGGGCCGAGCCGCGGGCGAAAGCTAGTATACTATAACTCAAAATCAATGCTTTTCGCAATTTTTCCTTTATATGTACTGTAAGACGTTGCTTCGTACCAAATTTTAAGTTTCTGAGTTCACGGGACGTACCCTGTAGGTTTTGTTTCCCTTGCGAGTGTCGTAAAATTATTAAAAATATTTTTATTATTAGCTTTTGCCCGCGGCTTCGCCCGCGTCAATGTCGATCCCTCGGGAATAGTACTTTGTCCCGGGATTAAAAGATAGCCTATGTCCTTCTCCGTACTCCAGAGAACTTGTATGCAAAATTTCATGATGATCGGTTCAGTAGTTACGGCGTGAAAGCATAACAAACAAACAAACAGACAAACAAACAAACAAAAAAACAAACGAACAATCAGACAAACAAACAAACTCACTTTCGCATTTATAATATTAGTAAGGATAAAGCAAAAGCCGCAATGCATTTTGAGTTAACGATCAAAACGTTGTACACTAAGTTAGCAAATAGGCCGGCTGATCTAAAATTCGTAAGACGGACACGTGACATTTCAAACTATTAAAAGTTGCAGAACGTTAATCTTAAAATTTTCACTTCTGCCGGCACTGTCGGAGTGCAACCCGATGTTTTTTTATGTATTATCCTTATTCTTACTTCCTTACTAATATTATTCCTTATTCCTTACTATATCCTTATTAATATTATAAATGCGAAAGTGAGTTCGTTTGTTTGTTTGTTTGTTTGTTACGCTTTCACGCCGTAACTACTGAACCGATCATCATGAAATTTTGCATACAAGTTCTCTGGAGTACGGAGAAGGACATAGGCTACCTTTTATCCCGGGAAAAAGTACTATTCCCGAGGGATCGACATTGACGCGGGCGGAGCCGCGGACGACAGCTAGTACATTATATAAGGGCAATATAATTACTGCTAGTATTTTTAAAGATATCCGCTCGAATACGACGACGTATTATTAAAACCACTCTTTTTAAAACAAGCCCTTTCAATCAAGTTTGTAAAGAGGAAACGGTTAATCACTTACGCGAAATTCGCTGCGATCCAAATTTTAGCTCGTATTCATTGATGTTGTGTACAATGAGAGGTAGATATGTACCGAAGTCGAGAAAATAAAAGGTTATTCAATCCAAAAAGCAAGCTAGCTAGCGACTGATTTTACCTTTCAATGGCAAAGTATGTCGAAAAATCAATAAAACAAATTTAAAATTATCGAAAACATGTACATAGTATCACTTCTTTTTCCTTTGCGGAGTAGACAAAGTCTAGGTCTACATGACCTAAACGCCACGTTTAGCAAGTTAGGTGGGCATTAGGTGGACAATGGAATCAAAATAGTGATATGTTGCTAGCCGCATCGCCGATTAACATGATTCCTCAGATTTTACCCATTCTCTTGTTCGCGCTGGAAGAGAAGCAGCTGGTACAGTCAGCCAAGGAGATCCCTGACCTCGCCATCTACCTATATCTTGAATTTTCTCTTAAACTAAAAGTAATATTAACATGAAAATATATATTTAGAAAGATTTTAACTAAGACTTCCTGAATATACATTTTCATGTTAATATTACTTTTAGGAGAAAATTCAAGATATAGGTAGATGGCGGGGTCAGGTATCTCCTTGGCTGACTGTACATTCCACGTTTTATTTTCTCCCAGACCAGCATGGAAGATATCATAAAAAGCACAAAATCGGCCGCCTATCCATTCGACGTTTTCCGCGAGCACTGATTACGCACGTGATTACGCACGTGAGAGCTTAATAATTTTTGTTTTGGCTTCTCCGGAGCCTAAGCCAGGTACAATTCGGGTGGCATTTTAGATTAATTATTTTTTAAATTTATCACTTTTTGTTCAATATTTTTTTGTGTGAATTAAAATTATGTGGCTACCTTTTATCCCGGGAAAAAGTACTATTTTTGAGGGATTGACATTAACGCCGGCGGAGCCGCGGGCGAAAGCTAGTTCATAATATTTGTTTGTTTATAATATTGCTGTATCAATTTGTATCTAAATAATAAATACCACTTGTTTATGATTATGAATAAAGATTATTGTTTGAATTTCAGTGTTTCGTGTTCATAAGACAGTGAGACATATCTACCTCCTTTTTACATATAACATCATTAGTCGCGGTCCGAATTTTAGCTTGAACTCGTAAACTGCGGTAAGATAATTCGCTGGTGTTAAGGGGCAGATAATAATTTGTATAAGAGATTAAATTCGAATTCATTGCCATCGCTTTAAGGGTAAGTACTTTGTTGCAGGTTATTTTAAATTTATAAGTGTTATACAAATTATAAATTATTATTTAGCAAAGGCAACACTGGTTAACAACTGGCAACCGATGTAGCCGCTAAGCTGAAATCGGATTGGGCCGGCCACGTCAGCCGTATGCCATTAGAGCTTTTTTTTTAAATGCACACTGGTGACTTGGAAGACCTCGGCGGAGATGGTGGGACGAATTGGATGCGTACTGTAAAGACTGCCCAACCAAAGCTTAGAACAGAGAAGAGTGGAAAGCAGAGAGGGAGGCCTTTGCCCAGCAGTGGGATTTAAAAGGCTATTAATAATAATAATAACACTGTATCAAAGAAAGATATATTTAAGACTGTATTCTTATTTTCGCGCCGTGTGGTATCCGGCAGAGTAGAATAAGACCACTCCAAGTCTTCCCGTGGATGTCGTAGAAGGGGACTTAGGAAATACAAGTTAAACAAAGCTTATAAACATCTGTGAGACCTCTCCAACCCGTCTGTCCAGCGCGGAGGATGTAGGCCAAGCCCTCTGGCTGCTCCAAGTATGGCTCTAGTAGTACAGAGAGGGTCGTGCTCCTTTAGTGGAGACTAAAAACACCAGATAATGATGATGATAATGATTTAATTTCCTTGACTTCGTCATGTTAAAATAATACTGGTTTTTGCACTTACTTGGGCAGTATGAGTTATATATAAATAATATAATTATATTATATAATGTAAAAGTGAGTTTGTTGTTTTTTTTACGCTTTCACGCCTGAACCGATACTATTTAACTTTCGACGGTTTCGACTCTTTGTTTACCATTAATTTATTTGGCGTTGAGTTTTCTCGTATACCTTTGTTAAAGTAGTTAAAGAAGAAGAAGAATAAAGAAGATCTAAAGATACATTACCGTATAAGAGATTTATATATTTTAAATGTTAAAAATACTTAATATGTATTTAAACTTAATAGCACAAATTGACCGTGACACCTACACGAAATGATGATGAGCACAAATTGAAGAAAAAAAAAAACAATTGATGGACTTAGGTGGTATTATCTGTTCTCTTTATTCTCCAGTTGATTGTACCTTTATTTTCCACTCTATACTCTTTATTCTCTAGTTGAATGGCCAAATAGAAAAATTGAGTAAATATTGCAATCTGGTTACTTGCGTAGAGATTCCCTTTAACTTAAATATACTTAAAACGCTAAAGTGATACGGAAAACTTTAAAACGCCCATAAACCTCTCGCCGCGTCGGCGATTTGATAAGAAGTGTAAAAATATGCGCGCGCGCACCGTACCATGTGCATTATTGAAAATGTGTCAATTTTGCTGGTAAGTGCTTTCTTAGTGCATAAATAATCACGTCTTTTGCCTTACGTGGTGGACAACGCTAATGTTGTATCCTAATTTTGGTGTAATAAAGAATATTTAATTCATTAATTGAAAGCCTTAGGCCATAAGACCCAAATGCCACGTTTAAAGTGTTGGTAGGGTGGAAATCGGAATAAAAATAGTGATGGTTTTCGATATGCATCAACAATTCATTTTTTTACGCGTCTCGATTATAAATTACTAAATATAGTTCACGCTACTTTTTATTAGCATTCTGTAAAGGGTTTTTGTATCTCCCTGTGCCTGTGCATTTTATTGGATACGCACCTCACACTCTTCTTCAGGTCACAGCTGAAAATCAGTGTATTGCTTTCGGGCAATATTACCACTGAGCTGCGTCCTTTTTGTATTGCTGTAGCACACGCATCGAGAAATGCGCAGGTAGGTATTTTGTATTTGAGTTAATTTTTGTACTTGCTTTTTTCTTATGACTGTGTATTTTTTTTTTGTATGTGTGTTATGGCAGCAAATAAATGAATTATCTATCTATCTTTTTTAACAATATGACTGTTTATAATTGTTACTTGATCACCATGTGAGTGACGCGGTGTTTAAAGATACGTCCTCTGATTTAAGAGGGTACCGGAGCTAGGTGGGGCTGCGAAATAATAGCCGCCGCGGTAAGGTTGTGAAGAGAAGCATACAGCATTATGCGGTTAAGCGTATGACACCGTGTGGTTTTAGTGGGTTCAAGTCCCACATACCTGTCCGGCTTCTCATGCCGGATAGACGAGATAGGAGTCTTTCCTCACGTTAAAAAAAAATTGATACCTTTTTATTTGATATATTGATTATTAACTTTTGTCACGCGGAACATCTTTCTAAATTGAACAAGAGTCGCATAACTCCCTGTTTCGCTGATATGTCAATTTTGTAATTCTTTCCATAAGACATTTCAAAAAAAACCTCCTTAACTTTGTGCGTTTTCACACAAAGTTACCAACAAGAGTGTAAATATTCCGATACAGGAAAATTATAATGTTAAACAAATTAAAACAATTAATTCACACAATAAATAAGAGGTACTGTTACTCGTTGCTACTGCTTCTGTGGGAACTCGTATTAAGAGTATAATAGTTATTGGCAATAACTTAGGCGGCATAATCAAAGCTAAATCAACTGTTAATTTGTATCAAGATATCAAATCAAGCGAAATTGGTCTTAATCGTGTGAACTAGTCCTTATTCATCTGTTATTAAAGATTTTGGTGCATTGATTGAGCAGGGAAAAGAAACAGATGATCAATCATTGGATTGATCATCAAATGGATTTAATTGCTCATGTTTATGATGTAAATACATTCCATCATAGGAAGACGTGGCGTAGACAGGGATTCCATTCATATGGTCCATTTAATAAATGCATTAACGGGAATTAGCGCGAACATACCGTTTGCAGCAATGCATGTATTGTAATCCCAATCCCAATTCCAATACATTTAGTAAATATGCAGCGCGAAAGTTAAAAAATATTCATACATACATACATACATGGTATCACGTCCTTTTCCCTTGCGGGGTAGACAGAGCCTAGGTCTATAAGAAAAGTATTCATATGGTCGATATTGTAAAAGAAAGAAAAAAGATATGTTTATGTGGCTACATTTATCATGTCAGTTAAGGAGGTACTGCACGAAATTGTGGAATTTGACTTTTTTTTTAAATTGCTAGTAAAATTCGCTGAATTAATTGAACACATAAAAATTATTTGTATAGTTTAGTTTAGGTCAAACTCCCCTAGAAAATTACGTGTCCGAAACTATAGTCAGCAATCGCGACAAAATAGTACGTGAGTGATCCGTTTTCTAAATATAATAGCAAATAAGATGTACAAAAATTAAGTAGATGTAATTTTTCACGTTGGGCATCAAACCCAGAGGCTAACCAGTGGCAGGTTAGCGGAGACACGTGTTTTTAACCACTGCACCATAGCAGCCATCATTACCAAAGATCAGCTCGAAATAAAAACTGGTTCCAGTTTAATTGTTCTTTTCACTGGCACTGTTTTCATTAAGAAGTGATAAAATCTCAATACTTGTGTCATTAACGATCAGTTTTGGAAGCCATAAAATAAATGATGTCCGATCGAAGACTGAGTTACGTGGTGAGACAAAAACAGTGATGGCGATAATATGAGTGACATTGACTGATACACCCTTATTCTACACTCGTTCTCATAAAGGGGCGACTGCCTCCGTGGTCCAGTGGTTAAGGCCTGCCTGTCGACCCGGGGTCGTGGATTCGATTCCCACAGGAAGCATACTTTATTAAGTTGTTTTCAGTTTGGTTAGGATATTGCACGCTTAAATCACCTGATTGTCTGAAAATAAAGATGATTCCGTGCTTCGGAAGGCACATTAAGTCGTTGGTCCCGGCTGCCATCTGGTAGTCGTTAAAGGAATCACGTCAGAGGCCGAGAGACGATTCCGAAGAACTGACACCAGGGTGTGCATGGTGGGGTGACCGTGTCGCCTACACGAAATGATGACGATGAGGGGCGATTGCGTCAATATGAATAAATTTTCTTTTGATAGCATTTACAGAACAACAAACACATTAGAAGTGTTATCAAGCGTGATTTCTATGAAAACTATTAAATTATTATAAATAAATAAATATATACGGACATATCACACAGATTGAGCTAGCCCCAAGGTAAGTTCGAGACTTGTGTTATGGGGTACTAACTCAACGATACTATATTTTATTACAAATACATATATAGATAAACATCCAAGACCCAGGCCTATCTGAAAAAGATCATTTTCCATCTTGACCTGGCCGGGGATCCAACCCGGGCACCCCGTGTCGCAGGCCGGCGTGTTAACCACTGCGACACGGAGCTGTCACACTGTGTGTGTGTTATATTTCTAATGTCTTTGTTGGTCTGTGTTAGCATAGCAATGCTGGGAACTAAGAATAAGGCAATCAAAGAAAGAAAAAGAAAAGCACAAAATATAAATCTTAAAAAAGCATACCCGCGGAGGGAGGATCAGTCAGTACATCTTCATTACAGCTGCCAATAGTTCATTGCTGGACAAACCCCTCTCCCAAGGAAACTTCGTACCATGGGAGGAAACTTCCATATTCAAAGGCTGCAGATATGGCATCGGGTACACGCGCCCGGCCTTCCCAGCTGCTAGTTGTTTTTCCAAATCCAAAACCACTATTCCTTTCCCAAGTCCAGCAAATTCCTTTCCACAGGTTAAAAAAATGCTTCCGACGGGCTCCTAAAAACTGCGCTTGCTAACCTGCCACCCAAGCGTGGTAACTATGGCATTATTCTCTCAGGGATTGAAGAATCTTCGGGAGAGGCCTTAGTCCAGCAGTGGTCTTCTAACAGCTTATTCAAATGGCCGGCAGCAATTAACAACTCTGATGTTGCAGATCCATGGGCGACTATGATACTTACCATTAGGTGTCGTGTACGTTCATATGTCCGCGCAAATTAAAAAAAAAGTCCTCTAAATAAGTATGTAGTGACAAGTACCTGTCACTACATACTTACACTACATTTTATACACTACCTTTTTTTCGGCGGGTAGCAGTGAAATAAAAAGTCGCGTTTTTTAACTCCTCTTCATTTATTTAATTTTAATCAGTTTAATCTTAATCGTAACCACTGGTTTTATGTATATTAAAAATAAGTAACACAGTCTACCTGCCAGCAGTTTAATCTCCTCTCTTAAAACAATAAACACCATGGAATCTGTCCAAAAATCAATTGTTGACATGATGACTTTATTTAACACCAAAATGGCGGACTTTGAGAATAGCCTACAACAGGCCAGCCCAACACCGTCAGTCACTACACTATCCACTGACTTCAATGGTTTCCGTAAGTTCATAATGTCAGCTGTTAAGTCACTGCAAGATGAAGTCGCACTGATCCTAAAGCAAACCGAGCACCTGGAGATGCACACTCGGCGCAACATTCTGCTACTGCATGGCTTGGCTGAGGACTCCAAAGAAGATTTGGCTACAGCAGTTGTCCGGATAGCAGGAGATAAACTGAAGTTGCTGAATTTCTCAGTAAATGATATTGCCCGCTGTCATCGTATGGGCCATAATGTCAGTGGTAAGAAACCTAGGCCAATTCTAATTGAGTTTATTAATATTTCACTGAAGGATAAGTTTTGGCAGGCTAAGACGAGCCTCAAGGGATCTGGCTTAACCTTGTCAGAATTTCTGACCAAAACAAGGCACCAGGCTTTCATGGCTGCACGCCAACACTTTGGTGTAAGCAAATGTTGGACACAGGATGGTTGCGTATTCGTCATCGGCCAGGACGGTAAAAGGCACCGGGTGTACACCGTCGAGGAGGTAGACGGCCTCCTTAGGCCATCGCCGTCGTCAGACTCAGCGGAAGAATCGCAAGCAGCGGGTCCGGTGGCAGCATCTTCACCGACGACAGTCACTGTTTCCGTTGCATCATCGAAGGCGACAGCATTGACGACAGGCACAGCGGCCGCCTCGCGGCCGAAGCGTGGGGCTACCACCAAGAAGTAACGCTTCATTTATTTACCGTCGCAGGACGGCCTTTATATTGTACCGAATGTAAGGTAGCTTTGTGATCGATATTACGTAACCAGCTATTGGATCCACCTTCCGTTTGTTTTACACATTTTTAATTTACCTTCTTGCACAGATTTTTTTGATATCATATGTTAGTTAACTGTCATCTGTTTGACATATCTAATTCATAATGACAGTTGAATGTCATATGTCACTGTCACTTTTTTTTTTTATATCGAAATTGTTTTGCTGTCAATGTTGTCTTGTCATGCAGTATTTTATTAGTTATTGTTCTGAGATTTTATTTTAATTTACTATTGGTAAAGAATTGTGTGTTATTGTTACTTTGCCCTTTCTGCTGGCGGGTAGATGTATAGTTAGTACAGCTTTAATTTTATAATTTGTAATTGATAAGGTAAAATTATTTAATTAATTTATTTATTGTTTATAATATTATTATTTATTTATTATTATTATGAATAGTTTAAATAACAGCTTTTTCTCAGCTTCTTCCAATGAAGACAGTTTTCATTCAATCCCTATTCCACTCAACGAGACTGTGAATAATTGCTTTTCTGAGGTACCGAAAAATTTCAATATAATTCATATCAATGCTCAAAGCATTCCACACCATTATGCTGATCTGCTCACGACTTTCGACAGTAAACTCGTCCATGCAATTCTAGTTTCTGAATCGTGGTTAAATCCTTCCATTTCTTCTACTTCTTACTCGATACCTGGCTTCCAACTCATTCGCAACGATCGTCCTGACAAAGGCGGTGGCGGCGTTGCTATTTATCTCCGTTCACATATTCCTTACAACATTATTAATGTTTCTCAAATTACCGACTCTTCTCTTGAAGCCGAGTACTTATTTATCGAAGTTACACTTTCCCATACTCCAATTCTTCTTGGTGTCTTTTATAGTTCCTCTTGTAATATTAAGTATTTTTCTACATTTGAGACTCTTCTAGAAGATATCGTGCCTGCCTACAAACACATTATTATCATGGGGGATTTCAATACGTGCTTACTCAAAGGTGACAACCGAGCGAACTCCTTAAAATCTATTGCCGAATCATGTAATTTTTCAATTTTACCGCTACAGCCTACTCATCACTTCCCGGGTTGCAACCTTTCTCTTCTCGACCTTATATTAGTTTCTTCCCCAGACCTTGTTGCTAAACATGGCCAATGCAATGCGGACATTTTCTCTTACCATGATCTTCTGTATCTCTCTTTCAAAATTCGTCCACCTAAGTATAAGCCTAAAATTCTAATGCAGCGCAATTTTAGTGCCATGAATTGTGATACTTTGCGTAAGGATGCTTCGGAGTATAACTGGGCATCAGTTTTTGATTATGATACCATCGACGACCAGGTGAATACGTTTAATTCCATTTTAGTCAAACTTTATGACAAACACGCTCCAGTCCGGCCTGTCAGGGTCAAACATTTACCTGCTCCTTGGCTAACTGAGGAGATAAGAGCGTCTATTGCCAAGAAGCATAACTTGAAATCAAAGTATAAATCCGACCCCGACCGATTTCGCGCCAAGTACATAGAAACTCGTAACACCTGCAACAAGATGTGTAGGGAGGCTCAACGCCGCCATATCCATAAGTCTGTCGAAAATGGTGATCCAAGTAAAGTTTGGAAATTTTTAAAGTCACTGGGAGTAAGAAAGAATAATCATAACGTGTCCAATAATCTTGACATTAATGGCCTTAATAGGCACTTTTCTACTTCTACCGCTTTTGGTGGCAATGATAAGACTGCCTTATTTAACCACCTTCATTCTCTTTCGCCTCCCGACTACTCATCTTTTAGGTTTGATCCAATTGACGAATGTGATGTTGAGAAGTGTGTAAAAGATGTTACTTCGAACGCAGTGGGGTCTGACGATATAAGTCGTAAAATGATACTCCCTATCCTCGATATTATCCTTCCCGTTATTACCCAAATTTTTAACAATTCCTTAGTATCCGGTGTATTTCCTTCTACTTGGAAAAATGCCTTTATTACTCCTCTGCCAAAGAAACCTAATCCTTCTTCCTTCTCAGACTATCGACCCATCTCCATCCTTCCGTTCTTATCTAAAATCCTTGAACGTTTAGTTCACTCGCAACTTAATTCTTTCCTTCGCAAAAATAATGTCCTTAATCTTTATCAATCGGGATTTCGAGCTGGACACAGCACGACGTCTGCCCTTGTCACAATAACTGATGACATTCGTCTCGCTATGGACAATTCACAGTTGACTATTCTAACTTTGTTAGACTTCAGCAACGCGTTCAACACCGTCGATCATGACGTTCTCAAAGGTCTGATGTGCACTCTGAACATATCTCCATCTGTCATCAATTGGTTTTCTTCTTATCTCAGTGGCCGTCATCAGTGTGTACGCATTGAGGATAATATGTCCTCTTGGTGTCACATCTCCGCTGGGGTACCACAAGGCGGTGTACTCTCTCCTCTATTATTCGCATTATTCATTAATAGTATCACCGACAATCTTCAGTCTTCTTACCACTTGTATGCAGATGATCTACAAATTTATTTTCATACCACATTAACGGACTTGCCTAATGCAATAGTTACTGTTAACAATGATTTAACACGTATATCCCACTGGAGTAGATTTTTTGGTATCACAGTAAATCCCTCAAAAACACAAGCGATAGTCATAGGAAGCCAGTATTATATATCTCGCATTGATTGGAATACACTACCAACCCTAACTTTTGAAAATGAGACTATCTCCTTTCGTGACTCTGTAAAAAACTTGGGTTTGGTGTTTGACAAAACTTTTTCCTGGTCAGAGCATATTAAAGAGATAAGCAGAAAAACGTTCGCCTCTATTGGTTCTCTTAGACGATTGCGTAACTTCTTGCCTACTGGCACTAAAATTGCGCTTGCACAATCACTTCTTCTTCCTATATTAGACTACGCTGATACTTGTTACCTTGACATCACTGAAGAGCAATTAAACAAACTTGAGCGTCTTCAAAATCTATCCATTCGATTTATATTTTAAATTTGATCATGTATCTATTTTCCGTTCTCAACTCAAGTGGCTCCCTATACGACTTCGTCGCAACATGCGTATTGTTACTCTTCTTTATACTATTTTGTTTAATCCTCATTCTCCTCCTTATTTAAGACATCGTTTTAGTTTTCTCAGTGATGTTGAAGGTCGTGGTTTGCGTAGTACTGTTTCTCTCAGGTTAAGAACTCCTGCTCACAACTCTAAGTTCTTCTCTAAGTCCTTTTCTGTTCAAGCGGTGCGCTTATGGAATGCCCTCCCCCTCGATATTCGGAAAGCTCAAACCGTCACCAACTTCAAACATCTCGTAAGGTCCTACTATCTCTCCACACTTTCTTAAATTTCCTTGCTGTTAAAAATATATTTATATATGTATCTATTTTTATTTATTTGTATATATCTTTAATTATTACGTCCTCCTTATTTTATTTGTATCTGTTCTGCGCCAACGCCAATCATATGTACTCTGTCCATCTACCCTAAGGTTGACTGGAAGAGATCGCTAAAGCGATAAGTCCGCCTTTGTACCATCTTTATTACTTTTTTCCTGTATACATAACTAATTTGTATGTTATTTGGTGCAATAAAGAGTATTCTATTCTATTCTATTCTACCTGCCTCGAAACTTTCTTTGGACATTACACCATCAATGAACGCGGACAAAGTACCGCTCCCACTATTGATTTATTAAGCGCCGCCGACGACGTGTCTACGTGAGTTTGAGATCCTGCGATAAGACTGAGGATAAACGATTTATAATTTTGAACCGCGTTAGAAAAATGAGTGATATGTTATTATTTTACTTAGTATGCATTTAGGCGAGTTTGTTATTATTTCGTGCAGTGATTATAATAACGTAAAAGAATAAGGAGAGTCTAGCACTTGATATGGAAGAAACCAAATAGGTATTGCATTTGTGTTTGTAAAATTGTATACTAACATTACAGCGTCTATATTTCATTATTTTCTTACAAAATACTTCAAAGATAGTTTTTTCTTTTTTTACCTAAAAAGTATTCATAGTCACGCACTTAGTCCCTTTGACGTTATTTTTTGATGCGTCCTTTTTTAGTGTCCTAATAAAAGTAAAAATGTTAAACGCGCATCAGGCAGGACACGTGACCTGATCGAAAATCTACCGCGTGGAGTTTTCACTTCTGCCGGCACTCCTGGAGAGCAACCGGATTTTTTATGCTTTGTATGTTTTCAAATATTTTTTGTGTAATTTAATAAATAAGTTTAATAACCATAAATTTTTTTTGACGATTAATTTTTTAAAACTTGTCAAAATGGTGGAAAATGGCATAACAGACGTAAGCACCATTGGGATCTACGGTGCTTAGGACCATTGTGAGTCTAGTGCGATAATGAAATAACAAATAACAAAAAACTACTTGCGAGCCCTACAACTTCTTGAATCACTTGGTATTAGGTTTATATACTCGGGAACAGTACTTTTTTCCAGGATAAAAGGTCCTTTTCCGTACTCCAGAGAACTTGTATGCAAAATTTCATGATGATCGGTTCAGTAGTTACGGTGTGAAAGCGTAACATACAAACAAACAAATAAACAAACAAACAAACTCACTTTCGCATACATAATATTAGTAAGGATAAGGATAAGTACAATACTTACTAAACTCATTGCTGGATGAGCACGAAACACGAAGAAGTTTTATTTTATACTAGCTTTCGCCCGCGGCTCCGCCCGCGTTAATGTTGATCCCTCGGAAATAGTACTTTTTCCCGGGATAAAAGGTAGCCTATGTCCTTCTCCGTACTCCAGAGAACTTGTATGCAAAATTTCATCATTATCGGTTCAGTAGTTACGGCGTAAAAGCGTAACAAACAAACAAACAAACAAACTCACTTTCGCATTTATAATATTAGTAAGGATAAGGATAATCTTCTATAGATGTTTAATGTCCATCCGGCAATGAAGTAAAACAATAATTCCAAAATTCAGACAAATCTTAAGATTTTGAGCCACCATCTCGTCTGCACCGCCCTAACCAAATAAGGTACACTGAAGATGCCCTGCGCGGTATTGGTATGCGGTGGAAAGTACTAATTGAGGTGGCCAGAAACCGGTGCGCGGGCTGGTTCCATGCGAAATGTCAGTTTTAGGTTATAATACTGCTTGTTTTATGAGTTTGTAAGTGGCCAACGCTAGTGCAGACCAACACTTTGGAAAAAACTTCTTTCGGCGTTTATTTTCTGCAGTAGTCGCTAATAGGTTACATACATAAAGTGGGCAAAATCCATAACACTGAACTACGCTCTCGAACAAGAATCGAAGATGTAGCTCTGAAGGCCGCAAAGTTGAAATGGGACTGGGCTGGTTACTCATACCGCAGGCCAAATGATATCTGGGCAAAGGTTACCTCGGGCTGGATCCCTACCAATACTCGAAGACTCGATAGACCAAGAACGCGATGGCGCGATGAGCTTGATAAATTTAAGAATGATTGGAAGGAAATAACACAGAACCGGACTGAATTGAAGAAGTGGAGGGAGGCCTTTGCCCAGGAGTAGGACACATGATGCCTCGAAATAATAATAAAAAAAAATATTAACATAAAGTGGGATGAGGATAGGTACAAGAAAAAGTTACTGTCGTCTAGAGTTTTCTCTTTCTTATCTGAGATTTTTTCATTTACATAGTAAAACAAAGACCCTAAGGTGATTCTGAAATTTTGCATGACGGAAAATAATTAATTAAACGCCTCCAATTTGTCATCGACATGACAAAATATTTCAATAATACAATGACATGCTCGCAGACAACATAATTAAAATTATAATTAAATCTTGGCGATGTGTTTTTATAATTAAAACCAGGATGCAGGTATGAGTTGTTCTTTAACACATTTTTTTTGTTAAAAGACTTTAAAAAAAGCTGATTGTCCTCATCTTCCTATATACAAGGTCCATTTAAATTAACCGCAAATATATTAAGGGCTGGGTCTCATAGGTAAAAGAAATGCCTTAGTTGCTACAACATTTTAAGAAATAGCACGCTTGTTTTTATTTTTAACTAGCTTTCGCCCGCGGCTCTGCCCGCGTTAATGTCGATCCCTCGGAAATAGTACTTTTTACCGGGATAAAAGGTAGCCTATGTCCTTCTCCGTACTCCAGAGAACTTGTATGCAAAATTTCATGATGAACGGTTCAGTAGTTACGGCGTGAAAGCATAACAAACAAACAAACAGACAAACAAACAAACAAAAAAACAAACGAACAATCAGACAAACAAACAAACTCACTTTCGCATTTATAATATTAGTAAGGATAAAGCAAAAGCCGCAATGCATTTTGAGTTAACGATCAAAACGTTGTACACTAAGTTAGCAAATAGGCCGGCTGATCTAAAATTCGTAAGACGGACACGTGACATTTCAAACTATTAAAAGTTGCAGAACGTTAATCTTAAAATTTTCACTTCTGCCGGCACTGTCGGAGTGCAACCCGATGTTTTTTTATGTATTATCCTTATTCTTACTTCCTTACTAATATTATTCCTTATTCCTTACTATATCCTTATTAATATTATAAATGCGTTTGTTACACGCGTACGCTTGTTTTTATTTTTAACTAGCTTTCGCCCGCGGCTCTGCCCGCGTTAATGTCGATCCCTCGGAAATAGTACTTTTTACCGGGATAAAAGGTAGCCTATGTCCTTCTCCGTATTCCAGAGCACTTGTATGCAAAATTTCATGATGAACGGTTCAGTAGTTACGGCGTGAAAGCGTAACAAACAAACAAACAAACAAACAAACAAACAAACAAACAAACAAACAAACAAACAAACAAACAAACAAACAAACAAACAAACAAACAAACAAACAAACAAACAAACAAACAAACAAACAAACAAACAAACAAACAAACAAACAAACAAACAAACAAACAAACAAACAAACAAACAAACAAACAAACAAACAAACAAACAAACAAACAAACAAACAAACAAACAAACAAACAAACAAACAAACAAACAAACAAACAAACAAACAAACAAACAAACAAACAAACAAACAAACAAACAAACAAACAAACAAACAAACAAACAAACAAACAAACAAACAAACAAACAAACAAACAAACAAACAAACAAACAAACAAACAAACAAACAAACAAACAAACAAACAAACAAACAAACAAACAAACAAACAAACAAACAAACAAACAAACAAACAAACAAACAAACAAACAAACAAACAAACAAACAAACAAACAAACAAACAAACAAACAAACAAACAAACAAACAAACAAACAAACAAACAAACAAACAAACAAACAAACAAACAAACAAACAAACAAACAAACAAACAAACAAACAAACAAACAAACAAACAAACAAACAAACAAACAAACAAACAAACAAACAAACAAACAAACAAACAAACAAACAAACAAACAAACAAACAAACAAACAAACAAACAAACAAACAAACAAACAAACAAACAAACAAACAAACAAACAAACAAACAAACAAACAAACAAACAAACAAACAAACAAACAAACAAACAAACAAACAAACAAACAAACAAACAAACAAACAAACAAACAAACAAACAAACAAACAAACAAACAAACAAACAAACAAACAAACAAACAAACAAACAAACAAACAAACAAACAAACAAACAAACAAACAAACAAACAAACAAACAAACAAACAAACAAACAAACAAACAAACAAACAAACAAACAAACAAACAAACAAACAAACAAACAAACAAACAAACAAACAAACAAACAAACAAACAAACAAACAAACAAACAAACAAACAAACAAACAAACAAACAAACAAACAAACAAACAAACAAACAAACAAACAAACAAACAAACAAACAAACAAACAAACAAACAAACAAACAAACAAACAAACAAACAAACAAACAAACAAACAAACAAACAAACAAACAAACAAACAAACAAACAAACAAACAAACAAACAAACAAACAAACAAACAAACAAACAAACAAACAAACAAACAAACAAACAAACAAACAAACAAACAAACAAACAAACAAACAAACAAACAAACAAACAAACAAACAAACAAACAAACAAACAAACAAACAAACAAACAAACAAACAAACAAACAAACAAACAAACAAACAAACAAACAAACAAACAAACAAACAAACAAACAAACAAACAAACAAACAAACAAACAAACAAACAAACAAACAAACAAACAAACAAACAAACAAACAAACAAACAAACAAACAAACAAACAAACAAACAAACAAACAAACAAACAAACAAACAAACAAACAAACAAACAAACAAACAAACAAACAAACAAACAAACAAACAAACAAACAAACAAACAAACAAACAAACAAACAAACAAACAAACAAACAAACAAACAAACAAACAAACAAACAAACAAACAAACAAACAAACAAACAAACAAACAAACAAACAAACAAACAAACAAACAAACAAACAAACAAACAAACAAACAAACAAACAAACAAACAAACAAACAAACAAACAAACAAACAAACAAACAAACAAACAAACAAACAAACAAACAAACAAACAAACAAACAAACAAACAAACAAACAAACAAACAAACAAACAAACAAACAAACAAACAAACAAACAAACAAACAAACAAACAAACAAACAAACAAACAAACAAACAAACAAACAAACAAACAAACAAACAAACAAACAAACAAACAAACAAACAAACAAACAAACAAACAAACAAACAAACAAACAAACAAACAAACAAACAAACAAACAAACAAACAAACAAACAAACAAACAAACAAACAAACAAACAAACAAACAAACAAACAAACAAACAAACAAACAAACAAACAAACAAACAAACAAACAAACAAACAAACAAACAAACAAACAAACAAACAAACAAACAAACAAACAAACAAACAAACAAACAAACAAACAAACAAACAAACAAACAAACAAACAAACAAACAAACAAACAAACAAACAAACAAACAAACAAACAAACAAACAAACAAACAAACAAACAAACAAACAAACAAACAAACAAACAAACAAACAAACAAACAAACAAACAAACAAACAAACAAACAAACAAACAAACAAACAAACAAACAAACAAACAAACAAACTCACTTTCGCATTTATAATATTAGTAATAATAAGGATAAGGATGTTTTCATACTACGTACATACTACAACCCATCACTATTTTGATTCCGTTTTCCACCTACTGGGCAGCATGTTGGTGGGCACCAACATGCTAAATGTGGCCTTCAGGTCTTATAGACCTAGGCTCTGTGTACCCCGCAGGGGAAAAAGACGAGATACTATGTACAGTCGGCCAAGCAGATACCTGACCCCCTGACTTTTAAAACGTAAATTTACACTTTGCTGTGAAGCGCCACCTACCGTGATTTTGGCAAGTAGACAGATAACTGCTAGTATAAACTTGTTTCTGATAACCTACTCAGTTGCAAATTTTGTATTTCTAATAATCTCAGCTAATAATTCAAGTAATCATCAATGGTAAGAACAAGAAAGAATCAAAAACAATCCTACGTAAAGTTCGATTCGAACCATGGACCTACGGCTTGAGAAGCTAGCGCTCATCTCAATACGCCAACCGACGATATGACGTCTCGGGCGAAATTGGCTATCTATTTCTACTGCTATGACATCATTGTCACCAACTGCAATGCATTGCTTTAACAAAAAAATTGAGGGTAATCTATCAGATTTATTTATACCTGATACCAACTAATCAAAAATATTGTTCACTCGCGTCACAATTACATTCAAGATACTGCGATTACTGTGTAGTGATCTAAAACCCCACCAGTTATTAGGCATCCCGTTTCATCTTATATAGCAGATTTTGTGAAAGCTAATAGTGTATTGTAAAGACAACCACAGTATTTAAAGTATCTTTATCGAGAGTTAGGTAGATAGAGAGTTAGGTCGCGATACCTAACTCTCTAGATAAAAATACTTTAACTTGTAAGTAGAAATTATAAGTATTTAATATACTTACTTAATTGTCACACTATTTTTTGTTCCGTAAAACATAGGGTTTGTGATAAATGTCTAAGATAAATATATCTCTTACAGAGAAACACCGTCCGTTTGTGGATTCGGAGATTTAAGAAGACTCGATCAACTGGCGTAACATATAAATTTCAATTGAAACAGTGGGGAAACATTCAACAAGAACGAGATCCTATTTTATTCTGATGAAAAAAGTTTTAAGTCTGATGATGATGGCAGAAAAATATTGCGGAGAAGACATGGCCAGCGTATACGCTGGCCATGTCTTCTCCGCATAATATATAGCTTAATATATAGCCATCAAAATAATTTGCCTTTGAGAACAGTGGCAGGATAACATTAGGTAAAAATATTCATTAAATAGTTATGTAAAATAATAATAATATTTAATACCTAGTGTATTACGCAGTGTAGATTATTAGGTAACTGATCGTATTATTGTTTTGCAGGTTATTGGGGACAGATGTCTTCAATGGGCCCAGGGGAGCTGGTAGAATTCGGCGGCCGGATGAATAAAGAAAAATACTTGGAAATTTTATGAGATGTGGTGATTCCAACAGTGTGCAATGTAGAATATATTTTATTTAAGACAATATTGTCCTGTGATCTAACTGTTATTGAGTGACCAATTAAAATCCCAGATTGTAGGGTCAAATAGTGCTTAACTGGGACACGAGACACGAGTAAAGTTTGAACTTAAATCAATTTAGACAAAGAGGTTATACTAAATTAATAAATATGCGCATAAGTGATATGTGATCTGATCTAACATGGTAAGTGAAATGACAAATAGACTTGAACAAAAGCTTCAAAATGGGGGTCACCCTCTCCCATATTAAAATTCATTTAATGCCATAGGTTTACATATTCATTCTTAAACTATTATCGAAGCAAAGTTATTCACATAGCTCTATTTGACCCTACACATTTAAAAAAATATAATACTATGATTAAAAAAAAGTTGAGAGATGTAAATTGTTACTTATTAAGTAACATGTTGGTTCTCTCTACAGAAGATTAATCATAGTTTGAATTAAGTAGGCAGGTATTTATTTCACTGTTAATTTTTTTTGATGTAATAAAGTAATTAAAAATTTAAAATGCTTTTTATTAACAGTAATTAGCTCGGTAACATTATGTTAAAACAACCAAAATTACACCAACATCACAATACGAAGTTGGTGATATTTGTAAAAAATAAAAAGCTTTGGAGGATTTGAACCTGTTCATTCATAAACACACTAACTATTAAACCGTAGTGCCTACCACTTGCGCCACATCTAACTATTGAAGTATCTTTGAAATAAGCGTATCGTATGCTAGGGCTTATTTTATTTATCAAAAATCGAATAGATGGCATTAGTCATCAAGGGTATCAGATTTCTGCTTATTAACCTTATTTGTTTATTCACAATTCAATAGATGGCACTAGTCGCAAAGGATATTACACTTGTATATTTTTATCTTTGGGTTTAAACCACGGATGGTTCTTTAGTTTGCGAAAAATGGCGCTGTTGTAGGGGGGTCAGATATCTCCTTGGCTGACTGTACTATGTATCATACTACGTAAGCAAATATTTTATTTTTATTAATGTCGATAAATCAGTCGTTTTGATTGTCAACATCAGTGACTTAGTATCCATAGTAGAAAATAGTAAAATGTCCTTGGCCAAGAAAGTGTTTTGTTGTACACACGGTGTTTTTTTTTGTCTCGAAAACTAGCTTGTCGATGTTTTTATTTTGCTTCTAAAGCATTTTTCCAGCTTATGGCTACCCTTTTAATATTTGCGCATAATAAAAATTGATCGTATTACACACCCGTATTGTCTATTTCTTATATTATATCTGTGGCGTTATGATTTTTAAAGATAATCTAAGCATATTCTCCGTGATGTTTCAGACACCTGTGTCTACTTATTCTCTAATTTTTATGGCTCTAAGTACACTAAGTTGTAAGAAAATTAGCTTTTTTTTTTTATTTATATTTGACGGCAAACGAGCAGACGTGCCAACTGATGGAAAGTGGTCACCGTCGCCCATAGACATCTGCAGCACCAGAGGAGTTGTTGACGCGTTCCCGGCTCTTAAGATACCTGTAAACACGCCTTTTGAAGGACCCCAAGTCATAGCATACAGGGAAAACCTTGGGAGGAAGTCCATTCCACAATCCTGCTGTACGAGCAAAAAAACCACGTGAAGCTCTGACATTTTTGGAGACCCAAGTGTCTAGGATGTGGGGATGGACTTTACTCCTGTGGCGAGTGGTGCGGTGGTAGAAAGGTGACGGTGGTACCAATTCAAAAAGTTCTTTAGAACACTCCCCATAGTATAGACGGTAAAATACAAACAGAGAGCCAACGTCTCTCCGTAGACTGAGGGTGTCTAAATCGTCTGCTCTAAAAATAAGTATGAAACATATCTGTTTATATTGATTATCGTAGATAGCAAGTTTTATTTATTTAAACTTTTTTTACCAAAAACAAGGTATAAAAGGCGGACTTAATGCTAATAGCATTCTCTACCAGTCAACCTTCGGGATAAATTGAAATAATGAGTGGTAGGCGAATACTGTACAAATTAAAAGATAACAGAAATACATAAATACTTATAATAAATAAACACAAAAGAATATACATATATAGTAATATATAAATAAATATACACACATATAATTCTGAAAATAATTTAAATGGTTCCTGGTCTGGATCTAAGTAACTTCTGCACTACGTAAACTATTGGCGAAGAAGGTGCGTGTGAACTTTTTTCTTAAATAAATATATGTTGAAGATGGATTTAATGTCTTCGGGCAAAGCATTCCACAGCCGTGAAGCTTGAAGAGTAAAGGAGTAAGACATGAATTCAGAGCGAAACAAAGGAATACATAGTTGAAGTGAATTAGTGCATCGAAGGACAAGGTCGTGAGATTCTGACAAAAACTTAAATTTACTCTTCAAATATGCAGGGATGTAAGGATTTTTTAAAATACAAAAAAGAGCATAAAGTATTCTTTGCTGTCTGCGTTCACGGATAGGAAGCCATTTAAGCTCAGATCGAAAGGAAGATACGTGATCGTATTTACGAAGCCGAAAAATAAATCGAATGCAGTTATTAGCAAGTCGATCAAGCTTATTAAGAAGATCTTCATTTAGATCGGGATAACACACATCAGCATAATCAATAATGGGTAAGATAAGTGTCTTAATCAAGGTGACTTTAGTTTTTTTTATTTTATATTTTAGTTTTTGATCTTTCAGACCATTTACAAGTACCGCATAATAGGTGTCATCCTCGACTACCTGACGATGACATGGGCCATGATCATGAAAAAATGTACACTGACCAACGATGTAGGTCGTTTTAAATGTAAAACATAAATCGTATTATAAAACAGGAAAAAAACAAAGTGGTTCATTAACACACCGGTACTGCAGTATTTTATTTATCGTTTTAATTCATAGTCTTGACATTCACATCGCAAAACATTCAGCGATTGCTTCTCATATCACGACATTATGACGGATTCCTCACTTTTTATACAAAAATTATAATTTTAAATTAATACTACATTTAAGTACTTTAACTCATAAAAATGCGCATATATTTAGTGGTTTTTTTAAATTTTAAGGTACATTCAATTATGCATTATCCTTGAATATTGAGTTAATTTTAGTCAAATTGGGCGGTAGGTGTCGGCGAATTTCTCACTGTCGTCAAAAGTGTTGAGGCTCTTTTGAAGTAAAATTATAAAATCATAACTAAATGATTTAAAATTGTTTGTCGATAAGTGAGGGGTCATCAAAATAATCATCATTTCATACATACCTACATAGTATCATGTCTTTTACCCTTGCGGGGTAGACAGAGCCTAGGCTCCAACCCTTCAGGTCTTATAGACCTAGGTCTATAAGACCTTCAGGTCTATAAGACCTGAAGGCCACGTTTAGCATGTTGGTGGGGGGGCATTGGGTGGAAAACGGAATTAAAATAGTGATATGTTGCTAGTCGCATCGCCTATTAACATGATTCCTCAGATTTGACCCATTTCCTCGATCGGCTTTTACGATCTGCGCGAGAAAAGAAGCAGCTGGTACAATATACGTTTTTTCTTTTCTCCCAGACCAGCATGGAAGGACCATCATTTCAGTCGTAAAAAGTTCACTGCTGGACAAAGGCCACCCCTGGAATGAAGAATCCTTCATTCCATGGGAGCATATTGCCAAACGCTTGGCAGGCGGGTTGGTTTATTTGGTTTCTTGTGCTTCCGACGCTGCTGTTCATCGAAACTATTTTTAAGCAGTGAAAGTATAGGAATTTGTTGAATCTGTGAAAGCGCAAAATGTAAGAACGGAAAGAGTGAACGGATGCATATTAAAAAACCATATCAAAGGCGATGTGGCACGCAATCCATCATAATTTTATTCTCTTTCGCTAACTTGTTACCTACCTATGGTTATTAGGCTCCGTAATGCCTGTAAGGAATAAGGAAGTTATTTGTATATTTGCTATTCAAGTTATGTTCTGGTATCTGTAATCTCCGTTATGGAACCTTGTTCCAAATTCCATTGGTTACACTAATTCTCAGTGAATAACTTCACACTGCCCCAAGCTCATTACTGCCACCTAATTAAGCGGTGCGGTGCGGGCGACGCTTTATAAGGGGTGATGCGCACCACATAGCCGCACGCTGACAAAACTAATGGCGGAAAAGCTCCAGTTTTACCACGAGCGATAGGTGATTTCACTATTTAAGTAATAGCCGTGTGGTATCCGGCAGAGTAGAATAGGACCACTCCAAGTCTTCCCGTGGATGTCGTAGAAGGCGACTTAGGAAATAAAAGCTAAACAAAGCTTATAAACATCTAAAACACCTCTCCAACCCGTCTGGCCAGCGTGGAGAGTGTAGGCCAAGTCCTCTGGCTGCTCTGGCCAAGTATGGCCCTAGTAGTACAGAGAGGGTCGTGCTCCTGTAGTGGAGACTAAAAAGGATCTGATGATGATGACTATTTAAGTAGATTACATTAAAATTAGTAGCATATCAGTAAACAAAATTATTTTTTTTTATTAGAAATTACCTTGTTTCCATATGTTTAAAGGCTTTATATTTTTTTAAAGTACACAAATGTGAGATTTATTTCCTATGATTTGTTACATGCCATTGTCAAAGTTGTTGTCAATCTGTATTTTAAATTTAATTTATTTTGTATTTTAAATTAAAGTAATTGTCAATTGACCATGCACAGGTTCCCTGATATCAGAGTTCTTCGGAACCGCCTCTCCACCACGTGGTTCCTTTAACGAGCACCAGATGACAGCCGGGACCAACAATGGCTTAACGTGCCTTCCGAAGCATGGAATCATCTTTGTTATCACACTATCAAGGGATTCAAGCCTGCAATGTCCTAACCAAACTGAAAACAACTAAACAAAGTATGCTTCCCGTGGGAATCGAATTCACGACATGGAGTCAAAATGGTTGCCTAAATGGGAAGTAATTATTCGAAGCTTGAAGCTCAAAGACAGGTACATCGACCGTTGAAGTGTTTTTTTCAGTCGCTTCCTCAGCTGTTTTACGTTGGAGCCCGGGAAAAGAAAAATGAAAATTAATGCGTGCTATACGAGTAGATACTAATTCGTAGATAGTAGCAGAGGAAAAATGGTGGGTTAGGTTAGGTTAGGAGACACTATGCATTTTTCAATGCATTTTTCATGAGACACATTGCATGTTTCTAAACAATATTGGAAGAGAACGTAGAAGAAAAGAAAGTAAAGGGTAGACCTAGAGACCGCCCGCGACTTCGTCCGCGGCGATTTCCGTTATTATGATTAATGAGTATAGATGAATAATTTTTCCCCGTTTTCAAAACATTTTTATTGATGCTTCGCTCCAGTGGTCGCAGCGTGATGTTTTATAGCCTATAACCTTCCTCAATAAATGGACTATCTAACACAAAAAGAATTTTCCTATTTGAACCAGTAGTTCCTGAGATTAGCGCGTTCAAACAAACAAACAAACTCTTCAGCTTTATAATATTAGTATAGATAGGAAAGAATGGAGGTAATTGGTTACTTCACAGATAAAAGTCTAAACTCTTTAATTATAAGAAAAAAATCCAGCTGTCCAAAATCTACTGGATCACCACCGCTTCAACTCGTATGTAAGACGACAGCCTTTAGATTTACTGGCATTACCCTATTTAGCTGGGACTAGGAAACGCCGCGATATGTGATGGAAGACGAAATCTTATTTTATTTATTTATATTAACTTCTTTATTTATTGATTGTGACTTTATTCCCTTTTGCAGTGTAGGCTTTTTGTGAGGTTATTGGCGTTGGTTTAATCTGTGTGGAGTTAAGAGTCTGATTCGTTTAGTATCTATAATAATATTATAAAGCTGAAGAGTTTGTTTGTTGGTTCAAATTGGAAATTTTGTGTTGGATAGTCCATTTTTTGAGGAAGGTTTTAAGCTAAAACATCACACTGCGACCAATAGGAGCTAAGCATCAATAAAAACTGTTTTGAAAACGGGGGAAAATTATTCATCTATACTAATAAAAAAAACTAATTAATCATAATAACAGAAATTGCCGCGAATGAAGTCGCGGGCAACAGCTAGTTAAAAATATATAAGGAGCGTTATAAATGACATACTTTTATACGTTTTTTATGGTATAAGAAGACAAACGAGCAAGCGAGTCACCTGAAGGAAGGAAGGGCCTCCGGCTCTCTCACTCACCGAACAAAGCATAGAAGCGGTGAAGCTTCTACTCAAACATCGATTTCTGTGAGAGTGTGGTACTTCCCTAGACGCGCCGGCCCATTCATGCTGCTAGCAAAAATGAAGTATTTTCGGGTCGTATGGTTATGTTTGTTTGTTTACTATTGATATTCTTTATAATTGCCGTCCATGCTGGTCTGGGACAAAAGAAAAAACGTTGAAGCCGAAGCCGTTCAAAGGCATAGGCGAAAATATAAAGAATCATAACAATATGCGATGCGGCTAGCAACCCATCAGTATTTCGATTCCATTTTCCACCTTTACGCCCAACAACACGCAAAACGTGGCCTTTCGGTCTTATGACTTTAGGCTCTGTCTACCCCGTAAGGGATAAAGACGTGATAATATACATGTATGTATGTATTTTTTTTAACTAGGTGGCCACGGTAATACCTTTGCCGTTCGCCATTAAGATCTTTAATTGTGAAGGTGGAGGGATAATATGGACACGTCAATAGGTGAGCCATATAATGGCACCGCAGACACAAATGTCATTATTGGAGAAATACATGAAATGGCTATATGTACAAACACGTCTTTATTCCTTGCGGGGTAGACAGACCCTGAAACCATAAGACGCAAAGGCCACGTCTATTGTGTTGATAGTCGTACAGGTGGAAAGTGGAATCAATTGCCGTTGGGTTGCAAGCCGCATCGTCTATTAATATGATTCCTCAGCTTCGGCTTTTACGATCTGCGTGGGAAGAGAAGCAGCTTGAACATTCTACGTTTTCTTTTCTCCCAGACCAGCATGGGAGAGCATACACGTCTTTATTCCTTGCGGGGTAGATAGACCCTGAAGCCATAAGACGCAAAGGCCACGTCTATATGTGTTGGTGGTCTTTCAGGTGGAAAGTGGAATCAAATTGCCATGGGTTGCAAGATGTATCGCTTATTGATAGGATTTCTTAGATCATTGCCCAATTTCTTGAGTTTTTTTATACCATTCAGGAACCAGGTAATCAGGTATAAAAAGAGCGAAAAGTTTTGTTTCGGCAACGGTTTTGTGACACAATCAGATCCATTTTACATTTTCTCTATTCGTTTAGGGATAAAAAAACGAAATTAACACTTTCAACAATCATAGGAACTTCCTGCCTTTGAAGACGAAGATCTTACTTATTAATAGTCAAGATGGAAAATGATATTTTTCAGATTGGCCTGGGTCTTGGATGTTTATCTATAGTATTTGTTATAAAATATAGTATCGTTGAGTTAGTATCCCATAACACAAGTCTCGAACTTACTTTGGGGATAGCTCAATCTGTGTGATTTGTCCGTATATTTATTTATCGCTCATCCGGTAAATTACGAAACAGCGCTAACCGTTTCAAAAGTCAAATAAATAAAAAAAAACATGCTCTTATTCCCGTATCATTTATAACAATCATTTTTCAGAGTACCTTTACAAAACACAAAAAATGTAGAAACAAGAAATAAATCTCGAATGGCAACCGCTATTATTGTGAATCGTGATGTCTTAAACTGAATGAATAAATTTCAAATGTACATAACCTTTACATTAGTACAATATTCTAATAGTACATCAAACCATTAGAAATCTTGTAGGCACTAATTTACAATATGAATTTCATAATGGTATTCTGATATGCCTACTTTAATTAAATTAAAAAATAAAATATAGGTTTAAAATCCATGCGGGTTTGAACCTGCGATCTTAGTTAGAGACCTAAGATCGAAGGTTTAAACCGCGGTAGCTCAAATGGCAGAGCATAGGTTCGACGTATGCTCTGTCATTTGAGCTACTGCGCTTCAAAATTTTCACTATATGCCATTCCCCTTATATGCATCAAGGCTTGCATCACCTAATACAACTACTCCACTTTTACAAGTGAGGTATTTAATTCAACTCATTTTTCAATGAATTTGAAAAACAAACAATTTTCACTTCAATTTTGTTTTCAAAATTTTCATATTGTTTGCTTATACGTCCTAACGTCAACAGTGCTATATCGATAATATTAGAGCGCCTTTTCAACAAAGCTTTATCTCTATACTACCATTGCTTTATTACTCCGCACCATACAAGGCGCAGGTCATTGGCCCCAATAAAAAATCAATTAATAAAAGAAAACTTTCGCCAGGCCAAAGTCATTCATCTTCAAGCCTTTTTCATCGATACGGTTTTTGCAAAAATCCAATGACATGTTAACGATATGACTTGTTCTGATTAAAATTAATCGATGGGCCAATCGGCGGTTACACAGACGCGAAATTAATATTTTTTAGGGTTCCGTTGAATATTGCAAACACTCTTCTGTTTCAAAAACCGGCCAAGTGCGAGTCGGACTCGCGCATGAAGGGTTCCATACCATTATCTATAATAAGTTAAAAAGTATTAAAATTGTTTTTATTTTATGATGTAAAAAAAAATGTATGCTGTTCGCAATTTTTCTTTTATTTGTACTATTTGATGTTGCTTCGAACCAAATGTCAAGATTCTGAGTTTATAAGAAGTACCCTGTAGATTTTGATTCCCTTACGAATCTCGAAAACGTAAAAATTTTGTGGCATAAACGGCTGTATCTCTTGATTGCATTAGCTTAGAAATTTGATTTTTTCACAGCTCCAAGACCTGAGTATTTGATATGAACTTCAGCTTGATACATCTACGCGTTTCTGAGAAAAAGGATCTTGACGGATAGACAGACAGGCAGATAACAAAGTGATCCCTTAAGGGTTCAGTTCTTTCCTTTTAAGGTACAGAACCCTAAAAAGGTCTCATAATTACTTCCATCTGCCTATTCACCCATCAAGAATACTTATTAGTGACATACTTTGAGTGTTTTAATATATTCTTTGCCGGAATTTACAATAATCTATATGTAATTATCTTAATGCAATTGCGTGATACGTACTTTTCTTCCTCATTTTTCCAGTTTCTTATACATCTGTGATGCACTGGGGCCCGGGGATCGTTATTATGACAGTATTTATACTATTTGATGATTTGGTAGTTTTACGGCCTTCACTGCCTGTCTAACGCCACCAGTCTACTAACAATTTATAGCAATGCACGATAAATTTCATAGTTTTACATTTATTAGGTACTTCGTTCGTGAGTGAGAGAGCCGGAGGCCCATCCTTCCTCCCCCCGTGTCCTTTCCCCATATTCTCCCCCAAGTCCTCCTCCCAATGTCCTCCCCAAACACCTTGAAAAGCCGGCAATGTGTGACAGGAGTCACACCCTGGTGTTGCAGTTGCCCATGGGCAGCGTTGAATATTCAAGGGTGATCACAAACGTGATTTTTACGGTACGGAACCCTTCGTGCGCAAGTCTGACTCGCGTTTGCCCTAATTTTTTTTACGTCTTACTTTTTACGGCCTATTACATTTTACGTCTACCGTATTGAATTTTCATCATCATCATTTCGAGTAGGTGTCACGGTCAATCGACCATGCACACCCTGGTGTCAGAGTTCTTCGGAACCGCCTCTCGGCCTCTGACGTGGTTCCTTTAACGACTACCAGATGGCAGCCGGGACCACCGGCTTAACGTGCCTTCCGAAGCACGGAATCATCTTTATTATCAGACAATCAGGTGATTCAAGCCTGCAATGTCCTAACCAAACTGGAAACAACTAAACAAAGTATGCTTCCGGTGGGAATCGAACCCACGACCCCCGGGTCAACAGGCAAACGCCTTAACCACTGGACCACTGAGGCTGTTGAATTGAATTTTGATGACCCCACATAGGCGGCCACTTCGGGGATGATATGAATCTAATGACATCTTACATTTCAAAATGTATCAGGTCTTTACTTTATAGGGACTGTGACATACAAACATGTGTACATGAAGCCTGTCACACTTCGAAGGGTAACACATACGTATGTAACCCTTCTTTTAAGCACTCGGGTAAGCAATTAAATTCCTTTGCTTCTCATCATGTACCAGTGTACATGATAAAAATAACCGATGAGAATCACAATATTGATCGCGTTTCTCATACCGGCAAGTATAAATTGCGAGTTTTTTTATTCTGTATTTCGTCCGCACTAAATAAGCCCGAATAAGGCGTGTGTCGTAAACTAAAGAGGGCTACAGAAAGATAACTCATGAAGTTTAACTGAATGTAAATGAAGATATGTAAGTTAAAAATAAGTTTTTTTTTATATACCTAGCTTATATTATCCAAAATAGCTAAACATAGTGTTTGTCTTGATCCAACATTTCCATTAACCTTTAAAGCCTTTGCGTCAAAGCTTGACTAGCTCCGTGGCGCAGCGGTCAACACGCCAGCCTGCGACACGGAGTGACCGGGTTCGATCCCCGGCCAGGTCAAGATGGAAAATGATCTTTTTCAGATTGGCCTGGGTCTTGGATATGTATCTATATATGTATTTGTTATAAAATATAGTATCGTTGAGTTAGTATCCCATAACACAAGTTTCGAACTTACTTTGGGGCTAGCTCAATCTGTGTGATTTGTCCGTATATATTTATTTATTTATTTACTTTAGGACCATATGTGACGGTCCACGAGTAAAGGTACCTTACGGAGGTTGGCGCTTACGACATTGTGTTTATTTAACCTAAGTGAAATTATATGAATTGTTTTTCTAAACGTCTTAAGCGCTAACCTCACAAAGTGGAAAATTACATTTATTGACACGGAACAACAAAGACATTAGAAATGGCAACGGGACGTTGCACGCACGACAATGCCAAACACTTGAATCACCTAATTAGTTTGTTCCGCGATCGTCAAAGGAATAAAAGTAAGATTTACGTGAAAAAGAAGTCTAAAAATGCCGACGTGTGCTATTCTAGCGCGTAAAGTGACTTCTCACTTTACGCGTTAGAATAGAAACACATTTGAGTAGAAACTCCTCCTTTGGTCATAGTTTTACTAGGACTTCTCCTAGTAAAACTATGACCAAAGGAGGAGTTTCTACTCAAATGTGTTGGGTTAGTAGTATGCTTGAAATGAGGCGACGCTGGTTTCCATAGAAATCACGCGCGATAACACTTCTAAGGAAATAATTAAAAAAAGCCATCTATTGCCAAAACAAAAATCCACTTTTACAAAAACGTGTTTATAATAAATAACACAGGACATACAATTCAAGACTTGGAGTGGTCCACTAGTAGTATAGAGAGGGTCGTGCTCCTGTAATGGAGACTAAAAAGGAACTGATGATGATGATGATACAATTTAAGTCGATTTTTAATGTATGGCAAATGAATGCCTCAGCTTTTGTTAGCCCGGAATAAGGTCTGAGCATAACGCTGTTTTTCACTGTTTTTCAGGCATTCCTCTCCTTGAGATCGAGTGCGGGAGTGTATTAAGAGGGCTGAATATTTACACTTACTTATTTAAAAAGTGAACAAATATAATTACCTTAATTGATTTAAAAGCGAAAAGGATAAAGTAAAAAGGAGAAAAAAGATAAAGGATATTATTTACACGGCTTGCCTTCCCTAATTTTTGACAAACGTTTTTGACATACTTCTAATGTGTTTGTTGTTCTGTGTATATTGACGATACGGTAAGATGTGATTACTCATGAAGTTTTAGTAACCTGAGCTGATATCCTTCCAAAAATTGTATGTTCCAGCTAACGTGTTTTGAAACGGCACTTTTCTTATTCTATATTTTTATCTGCGTTATAGTAAGATAAAATTTCGTCCATACCGTACCCCGGAATGCTCCGCAAACATATTTATTTCAGTCCTTTCGCCTTGTCTTAAAACGCCCGAATTTTTATCTGACTGTACCGATGCATTGTATTTAAATTAACTCAAATTTATTACAATTACAAAAAGTAAGACTCTTGGTAACGTTCTTAATAACTAGCAAACATTATTGTGTAAATTTGTGACCTCATCACATAGAAACATGAAAACTATCTAATGTCTGAATATGGCCTATTTGAATAGCTGAATAGTTTAGTAGTAAACTATTAAAATTTTTAACTAACATTTTACTGGTTAACTTTAAGATACATAATTTGTGTGTTAGACAGAGCCCTGGTCTATAAGATATAAAAGCCGTATCTAGCATGTCGGTGTGTATTAGGTGGAAGACGAAATCAAAATAGTGATGGGTTGCTGATCGCATCGCCTACAAAACATGTTTCCTCAAATTTTTGCCCATTCCTCCGATCGGCTTTTACAATCTGCGTAGATAGAGAAGCAGCAGTCTACGTTTTTTCTATTCTCCTATATAGTAAAACTTGTTACTCCTTTTTCGAAAGCTTGATAAGCGAAACCGACGGAATGAGATAACTAAACTAACTCTTAATCCCATTAAAATAAACTGTAAAGTTTGGCGGCAGCAGCAAGTGTCACACACTTTGTATGAATTGTCAGCGCGACTAGTTGCGTCACGATTTCATGTCACATACCAGTAGCCCAAAGTCATATTTGATGCCCCGTCTGTAGTCAGTACCAGGACTTGAATAGGTGGGGTTACAGCTCTGATATTTCCTGTCCATGTGGTGCTACTCTTCAGACCATGGCACACCTGTTGTCTTGCCCTGCGTGTCCTACCACCTGCACACGCGGACCTATACAATGCCACTGATAACGCTGTGTCAGTGGCAGAGTTCTGGTCAACACAAATTTAATTCGCCCGAGTAGACAAGATAAGAAGAAGTCAGTACCAACTACGAACAACCTTAAGACCCTCATGATTTTAAAAGAGTAATATATGTAAGTCAGGGTTGTCATTCTCAACTACTAGGCCATGGTTGCAGGTACGGTATTGGGTGCGCGCGCTCAGCCTACCAAGCTGCTACTTGCTATTCCCTCATTCATCCGATTGAGTAGTATCCTGGTACTTGGATTCCCTTTAAAATCCAACATAAACCTGTAACGTTGCAGCATGCCACCTGCATGCTGCATCTCGTCCAACCTCATTTATTTTTCATCCTATTCATTTTTAATTCCTCATTTTAATTCAAATTTCATTCCATTCCATTTTTAGATTACTTTCTTTCTCTCTCATCACTCATTCTTCAGTCTACTACCATCTCTCAAAGCATAACAGTCTCTGTTATTAATTATTGAAGTCAACATCTACATAGTTGAAGTTGTAAAGTGAAGTTGTAACAATAAAGTTATTCTCTGTGTGTGTTTTGTGTCGAGTCTCTGTTCTCCACTATTCCTACTTCCTATTTATGTGGGAACTTGGCTAGAGCGCCGGGATAGTCGAGCCCTCACATAGCTATCCATCCCCATCTTCAAAATGCTTTCTATGAGCTGCAATATTGGAAGCACAAGAAGTAAAGGAACTGCGCTCGTTATCCCGCCTGCCAAGCGTGTTAAATTATGGCAATATCCTCCCATGAACCGAAGAGTCCTTGAGAGAAAGCTTTCTCCGGCAGTGGACTTCTTAAATAAATAATAAATGTAATTAAATAAATATATACGGACTAATCACACAGATTGAGCTAGCCCCAAAGTAAGTTCGAGACTTGTGTTATGGGATACTAACTCAACGATACTATATTTTATAACAAATACATATATAGATATACAGCCAAGACCCAGGTCAATCTGAAAAAGATCATTTTCCATCTTGACCTGGCCGGGGATCGAACCCGGTCACTCTCGTGTCGCAGGCTGGCGTGTTGACCGCTGCGCCACGGAGCTAGTCAAACTATGAACTATATACTACTGAAACTATGAACATAAGTAGGTATAATATGCTTTCTTTGAAAATTAACTAAGTATTTTCGTGATATTTTTATACCGTACCTTTTTTATACCTAATGATATTTTTTCTTATCTTATCTTCCATGCTGGACTGGGAGAAAAGAAAAAACGTAGAATGCGCCAGCTGCTTCTCTTCCCACGCAGACCATAAAGGCCGGTCAAGGGAATGAGTGCAAATCTAAATCATGACAATAGGCGATGCGGCTAGCAACCCATCACTACTTTGATTTCGTTTTCCACCTTTACGCCCACCAAACCACAAAACGTGGCCTTTCGTTCTTATGACCTTAGGCTCTGTCTACCCTCGTAAGGGATAAAGACGTGATAATATGTATGTATGTATGATATTTTTTAAACAAAGACAAATAATTGTTCTTATCCACATTTTGGGTTATCCAAACAACTCGAGACCAAGTCTGCTTGCTCTTACTTTCAATGCAAATATTTGGTTTGCAGTTTTGAGCGCGCTTTCTTCCGACTGAGGTGGGCGAGTGAAGTCATCTGAGATTAAATTATACAAGTATAATAAAGTTAAAAGTATAATAAAATATGTCCGAAAAGTATTACCGAGTACTCTATTCTTTAAAGACATTTCCCACACAAATAGTCTAATTGGATAATGCTATATGAGGAAAAAAAATGGTTGTCTGTAAATTCAGTTAACGGACGATAATCTTTAAATCACCTGATTGTCTGATAATAAAGATGTTGCTTCGGAAGGCACGTTAAGCCGTTGGTCCCGTCTATCGTTTTTGATGGCAGTCTTTATGCTATGTCAGATGCCTTTAGGCAATTTGAAAAATCTAACACCAGTGTTGGACACTTACATGAAAACAAACGTCTATCAGAATTTCAGTTTTTAGCACCGATAAGAAAGTAAGATAATTAAAAATAAAATATTAATATCGATAACTTTAATCGTGATTTAATTAGCATCGATTGGGACTCGGTAACAAAACATACCTGTGTTGATTTAATGGTTAAAGAATTTAATTCCTTGGTTTTTTCACTTTTTGACAAGCATGCTCCCGTTAAGTCCAGAAAAGTTAATGCAAACCATTCGTTGCCCTGGGTGACCGATGCGTGCAGGCTAATGATTGAAGAGCGTAATGAAGCTCACAAAAAATATAAACACTCAAGATCAGAGCAGAGCAAACAATATTATATTTCCCCTAAAAAACTAGTGGTAAGTAGCATTGCAAGTGAGAAGCGCGCTTACTTTAACCAGCTCATTAATACTCAGGTGAGGAACGGTAAAACTTTCTGGCAGAACATAAAACGGAAGATTTTGATAGGCCCTTCTAAAAGTGAGACTCTGCCTTCGTCTTTTAATAACCCAGATGATATCAACAAACACTTTTTAGATGTTCCTCATACAGATATTCAAGAAAATGTCATCTCCTCTTACAAAAATCACAGATTTAGTGTCTCTATATTTCAACTAAAAACTGTTACTGAGAATGATGTTGCGGACTTTATTTTCTCGATAAAATCCAACGCAGTTGGTGCCGATGGCCTAAGTAGAGATATGGTATTACTAACTCTCCCAAATTCCTTATCCACTATTACTCATATTATTAACACGTCTATAATCACGAGTACAGTTCCCAGTCAATGGAAGGAAGCATTGGTTACTCCTATTCCCAAGACATCGAACCCATCTAGCTTATGTGATCTTAGACCAATTAGCATTTTACCATATCTATCGAAGATCTTGGAGAAGGCCGTGCAATTTCAGTTAGTTAAATACGTTGAAACGAGTAATGTTCTTCCACTTTTACAATCAGGTTTCCGTAGAAATCATGGTACAACCACTGCTCTTCTGGACGTTACTGATAATATTCTTGATGCGCAGGACAAAGGTCACATTACTATATTAACATTATTGGACTATTCCCGCGCTTTTGACAGCTTAAATATTGAGCTTCTTCTCTCTAAATTGAATTATTATGGACTCAACCCCTTTTCTGTTTCTTGGTTCAACTCCTATTTGTATGGTCGGTCACAGTCCGTCAAGCTAGATCAAGGTAATGGCAGGTGTCTGTTGTCACAATCGCAGCCTGTGAAACATGGAGCCCCACAAGGTTCCATACTTGGACCGCTTTTGTTTATTATTTATAGCGCTGACATTTCCCGAGTGATAAAACATTGTAATTACCATCTTTATGCCGACGACGTACAGTTGTATATATCCGACACTCCAAAAAATTTAGCCGATGTGGTATATAAAATTAATGAGGACTTGAACGATATAGCACACTGGTCATTTAAGAACTCTCTAATTCTTAATCCGAACAAATCGAAGTACATTATATTGGGCTCTAAATATCAACTAAACATCTTGAATAGCGTAAATTTGACTCTGAAAATAGACAACAATGTAATATGCAAAGCAGAACAAGTAAGGAACTTGGGATTGATAATGGATCCACAGTTACGCTTCGAGAGCCACGTTGCTAATGTTGTTAAAAATTGCTTTTATCGCCTAAAAGTATTGTACAAAATTCGAAGTTTGATAACTGAAGATGTACGTATTCGGCTGTGCGAGGCGTTGATACTCTCGAAGCTTAACTATGGAGACATTGTGTATGGTCCTCGGTTACTTGATAAAACCCAGCGTCTCATACAGCGTATTCAAAATGCTTGTGCTCGGTACTGTTTTGACATTCCGCCTCGAAGCCATATCTCACCGTTCCTAAATCATCATCATCAGGTCCTTTTTAGTCTCCACTACAGGAGCACGACCCTCTCTGTACTACTAGGGCCATACTTGGCCTGAGCAGCCAGAGGACTTGGCCTACACTCTCCACGCTGGCCAGACGGGTTGGAGAGGTCTCTTAGATGTTTATAAGCTTTGTTTAGCTTGTATTTCCTAAGTCGCCTTCTACGACATCCACGGGAAGACTTGGAGTGGTCCTATTCTACTCTGCCGGAGACCACACGGCTAAATAGAGCATCCATATTAAACATGGAGTCAAGGAGAAAACTACATTTAGCTGGCCTGATGTTTGGCGTTATGAAATTTCATAAGCCTGACTATTTATATTCAAAACTTAGATTTTTTAAATCACGCCACAGATCTAGGTCCACCCACCCTATACTGTCAGTGCAGGTTCACAGAACCGTAGCGTTTGAGGGAAGTTTCCGCTACCAGGCAACAAAGTGCTGGAATAATATCCCACCGCCGATTAGACTGCTTAGTTCGATCAAGACTTTTAAGAAGCACTATAGATCTTTACTTTTACAAAAGCAACTTATCGGCATTCCAAAACGTTACCGGTAGGGGAGCTTCTCTAGATTGTGGTGTCTGGCTGACTGCTTGGTGTCCTTATAATTTGACATGCTTTTTATTTTATTTTTTTATTTTCTCTCTTTCTTATTTATATAAATATTCTTAGTAACATTTAAGGTATATAATTTAAGTTTCAATATATGGTTGTGGCTTCTTCTATAAATATATGTACTAACTTACTTATTTTTTGTTGTATTTATACACACGTATAACGTATAAAAATATCTCACTGTGCCCGCACCTGCTTATAAGGTGATAACTGAAAATCAGTGTTTTTGTACCTCGGTGCAAAATAATCGCTGAATTATGGCCTTTTTGCCTTGCTGCAGCACACAAATGACATTTTAGCTCATGTATTAGATATAAGATTATTTGTTTAACGGCAATTTGTGTGTTTGTGGCAAATCAAATAAACGTTTTATCTATCTATCTATCTATCTAATTAGGTCTAATTAAAATATTTGTTTATTCAAATACCCACCCAAGCCCCTAAATAAAGCGCTTAGCTACAATAATGCTAAAACAAAAGTGTCTTGTTAATGAACAGCCGTAATTAATGGGGTGCGCGTAACCGGGAGCGATGTAGAACGATAGCCTAGTTAGGGCCCTAGGAGTCGAGGTAACCCACACAAGCTAATAAAAATATATTTTAATGTCTAACCCCTAATAAACTCAAAATTAATAACACTACTTATTAATTTTGAGTACAAAAAGGTATCATAATTAGGCAAATAATTATTTATTAAATTTTAATTTGTTCATAAAATTCATTTTTTTTTGTGAGACTAACTTGTTTATTAGATTTTATTAATCTAACAAACAAATTAAAATCTCATTAAAAAAACATTTGAATTTTGTACATATTGTGATAAAAAATTAATAAATCATAAAAATCTCATGAAATAAATTAATTAGCGAAAAATATATGTTCTTATACACAGCTCTTTCATAAGGTTACTCCAAAAAGTATTTCTCTTATTATGTTTTATTTATTAATAGTTACTTATATTTTTAAAGAGGTAGGTACTATTTCATAGTAAATCTTGAAACAAGATAAAGGATTAGTGAGACGCAGGCATAAGGACAATCAGCATTGTTCCATAGGGAAAGTTGTTCATATCGACGGGCTGAATCACCCCTTCAAGAATCGGACAGTATTTTTTTTACTTAATGTATAATAGAAGTATGTCAGTTCAAAGCGATTTGTGTAAGTTGTCTTTTTGATCGCGTTGCGGTACAGTTGCTTCGTTAATCAATAAATCTTATAAGTGGTCTGTGTCATGCTCAACAGCTTCGCCGATGGTTGCTGTGTGGACTCCCGAGCTGTCACTTGCTTTTCCCACCCAAGTGTGTAGTATCCAAATACCATCATTCCTTTCCTAAATTAATAAAATCCTATCCTTAGCCAGATTAAAAATGCTTCCGATGAGCAGTAGCGTCGTCAAGAAGTCAAAAAACTACGCTCTCCAATCCGTCTACCAAGCGTGGTGAATAAGGCAACATCCTCCCATTGAACGAAGAATCTTTGAGAGCCTATGTCCAGCACAATGAACTTCTTGCGGCTGGAATGAATAAAATGAATGAATTAATAAATATCTTTTTATTTCACTCCTCATCCCACTGTATATGGAATCGGGACAGCAAGTCTTTTAAACTTTATATGCTGTAAAAAAATTTACGACTGGCCGCCTCTCTAACGTCATCCCTCTTTGGGTATGCTTTCGTTGCACGGTATGTAAGTGCTTGTTCCTTTAGTCGCCTCTTAAGACGACTAACACAGAATGCAATAGCTCTGTATTCTAGGCCGGAAACCACACAGCTCTGAAATTAATAAATATATATGAATGTGTTACAAGAACCTCCATTCTTGTACACTGGTTAAAACGACTCGTGTGAGTTGCCTCTCGGATCGCGTGCGGTACAGTCTCTACGTTAACAAATAAATCGTATGTTCTGTATATGGAGTAGAGATGCATTGTTACTGCAACAAATTAATTGAGTACGTACTGGAAGTGTTATCTTCAAAATTAATTTAAATATCTATTTTATTCTTAGCTTTTAATTCTCCTCGTATGAGTTTGTTTCATACTCTGGTGTCAGAGTTCTTCGGAACCGCCTCTCGGCCTCTGACGTGGTTCCTTCAACGACTACCATATGGCAGCCGGGACCAATGACTTAACGTGCCTTCTGAAGCACAGAATTATCTTTCCGGTGTTTCAAGCCTGCGATATGTTTTTGGCAGTAATTGGAGTTGTTTGCCACTAACTTCTCGATAGTAAGATTAAAGTTTATACAATCCATTCAAGACCTATAGCCGTAGATAGCGTGTAGTATCCGGCAGAGTAGAATAGGACCACTCCAAGTCTTCCCGTGGATGTCGTAGAAGGCGACTTAGGAAATACAAGCTAAATAAAGCTTATAAACATCTAAGACACCTCTCCAACCCGTCTGGCCAGCGTGGAGAGTGTAGGCCAAGTCCTCTGGCTGCTCTAGCCAAGTATGGCCCCAGTAGTACAGAGAGGGTCGTGCTCCTGTAGTGGAGACTAAAAAGGACCTGATGATGATGATGATTCAAGACCTATTTGCTAGCTCATTATACAACGTTTTGATAGTCACTTCAAAATACATTACGTTTTATATATCTTAAAAATAAAAATAGTCAATGTACTTTGAAGTGACTATCAAAACGTTGTACACTAAGTTAGCAAATAGGCTGGCTGATCCTGGTGCTATCATTAGTTCGAATGCATCCGTCATCGTGGCATTTTGTTGCCCTACAAAGCCTTTTCAATGATTACCCAGAGCATTATATCATCGAAATATCAAGGACAAGACATCATTGTTTGTTTACAATACCTACCTAACCTTACTCGACAAACTTAACGTTCAAAATGCTTTGTTTAATCGAAAAACATTTTGTCACGTTTTGTTACAAATTCCTTCGATGATTGTCTTAATCTTGATTGTGCAATAGGGTATTGGACTGATTTTGAAATTGTATACAACTCGTTTTAATTAAATATTTATATTCTAGTTTAGAAAAATACTAATAAGAATGCGTTGCATTTCATATGGATTCGTTAAGTTCGTTAAATGATCATATATTAAATATTGCGTGGGCAAAGCCATTTTTATAAAGTAGGTACTAGCTGTTGCCCGCGACTTCGCCCGCGGCAATTTCTGTTATTATGATTAATTAGGTTTTTTCTTAGTATAGGTGAATTATTGTCCCCCGTTTTCAAAACTTTTTTTATTGATGCTTCGCTCCTATTGGTCGCAGCGTGATGTTTTATAGCCTAAAGCATTCCTCAATAAATGAACTATCAAAAGAATTTTCCAATTTGAACCAGTACTTCCTGAGATTAGCGCGTTCAAACAAACAAACTCTTTAGCTTTATAATATTAGTATAGATAAATATACTAAAAACCTATATATTTTTTCCATACCAAAATTCAGTAAATTTATAGCAAATTTTGTTGTGAAGCCATTTCCGTAAACGATATATTTAATGTAGCTTGTTACTTAATAAAGGTCTCTTCTCACGTGTACAAAAAGATTGCGTGTGACGTCACAAACATTACAACCATTAACATATCTAAACCATGTGGCATTATATATTTTTTTATAACTGAAAGTGTTTTTGACATGATAACGTCTTCTAAATCGGTAAACGCCAACTGCACGCACGAAAAAGTGTCACGTTCTTTGTGCAAGCGAGAGTGCGGAATAAGCGATAGAGAGGCATGATTGACTTGGGTTTGTTATGACGCATCTATCTCTCTTCCACCGTTATTACGGAAAATTATCGTCCGTAAACCGACTTTACAGACAGACGTTTTTTTTTACATATGTGTTAATTTTGGTAGGTCTTCCATACATACATAGTATCACATCTTTATCCCTTGCGGGGTAAACAGAGCCTAGGACTATAAGACCTTAAGGCCACATTTAGCATGTTGGTGGGCGTGTGATGGAAAACAGAATCAAAATAGTGATGGGTCGCTAGCCGCATCGCATTTAGGACTTCCATATCACAACAAAACTAAAATATGTTCAAAATGCCTATTGTAGGAAAAGTGACCTTTGTTGCAGATGATTGATATGACACCTTGACGCAAAATACGGAAGTGGATTTTGATATTTGGATTTCAGTTTCTAAAGGTTGAGCTGCCCCGTAATAAGATTACATTGATTTATTAACATTTCTGTTAATAAAATTTAATTATGAGTTTGATTGATCGATTGTTAACTAACAAAACCTGAATAGACTATTTAATTTAAGTAGATTTATTACTGTAGCCTTTTTGTTCTATATTAATTTGTATATGGCAAATGTTATGAGTTGCACTTTAGAGCTCATTATGTTGTTATTAATAAGATAAAGTTATAAATCTTAAACTCGACTACTATATTTTTAAGTGTTTATACATATTTTGCATTCACAATGCTATTTTTGATATACTCTTATAAAATTAAGAAATAAAATATGGTGAAAAAATTCCAACCGGGCTAGATTTGAACCTGCGACCTTAAGTCGTACATAGACTTAAGGTCGCAGGTTCAAATCCCGCCCGCTTGAAATTTTTACACCATATTTTATTTCCTAATTTAACTCGACTATATATTTCTGAATATATTTTGATTATGAGGCAGACATAATTTTTTTGCCTTCTTTATAGATTACTAGCTTTCGCCCGCGGCTCCGCTCGCGTCAATGTAGATCCCTCGGGAATAGTACGTTTTCCTGGGATAATAGGTTGCCTATGTCCTTTTCCGTACTCCAGAGAACTTGTATGCAAAATTTCATGATGATCAGTTCAGTAGTTACGGTGTGAAAGCGTAACAAACAAACAAACTCACTTTCGCATTTATAATATTAGTAAGGACGGTACGGAACCCTTCGTGTGCGAGTCTGACTCGCACTTGGCCAGTTTTTAATCAATGCATTACAGGAAGAAGAAGTACCTATATAATTTATGGCTTACTTCGTATTACCAATTAATTATGTAATCGATACATGCCACTGTAGCCTACGCAGGACAAACATATCAATGCGCACACCCTCTAACTTTTTAAGCAAACCGAAACTCTTTCCTATCGATGACATAGACTTTAGAATAAATGTAGCGGTCAAAGAGAAAATTCTAGTTTTCATCGTTTTAAATATTGTAGGCCTTATCATCTTTAGTCATTTGTATAATCATACCATACACAGTTAAGCTTTTCTCTATCTAAACGACATGGTTCTAATGTAGTTCTGATAGGAACTTAGTGGTAAAAAATTTAAGGATTTTGTACTTTGCAATATTGAGATTGACAAAAAAAATTATAAATAAGAAAATATCCAGTTAAAAATAAAAAAAAACCAGCCATCCGCGAGTCGAACTCGGCGTAAGAGAGTTCCGTACAATGATTGTTTTTTTTTCAATCATACCCTCAATGATTAATTAGCCTTAATACGTATAAGTTATTAATGATATGATTTGCGGCCCCAAATAAGCCCCCAAGCTCCACTTCCACCAACACTTCCATATAAGCTTCCAATTTAGTACGAAAGAGCAGATAATTTTTTTACAATATCGAAGTTGGTCCCATAATGACAGTTGTTCAGATTCGTGGTCTAAGTCACTCCTTCAACGTTTGCTAATGAATTCAATTTCACCCTGTATATATATAACCATCGTCAGTCCACCTTACTCATTCTCTCCTTGACACAATTAATACTGACCTTTCTAAACGTACCTAACGCTGTGTCCTTTAGTATTTGATCACTAATCAATAAGGGGCACCTATGAGCTACTTAAGAAGTCGCCTACAAGCAAACACTGTTTTGTTGTCACAATATTTTAATTTATGTTGACACGAGACGCCGAGGTGTTTGCCGGTTTTTTACTTCCATATAAAAGGACCACACACAGCGTCGATTAGCCGATGGCATGTGAAATTATAAGCGGGATGGCACATTGGTTGGTGGGAAATTATGATAAGAATTGCATTTTTCTTGTGTTAAATTATCTTCTGATACCTATAACTATCGGTCTTTACTAATATATAGAATAATAAAGATTAAATATTAGATTATATTGTTTAAAGCTTTATATATTACTAGCTTTCGCCCGCGGCTCCGCCCGCGTCAATGTCGATCCCTCGGGAATAGTACTTTTTCCCGGGATAAAAGGTAGCCTATGTCCTTCGCGGCACTCCAGAGAACTTGTATGCAAAATTTCATGATGATCGGTTCAGTAGTTACGGCGTGAAAGCGTAACAAACAAATAAACAAACAAACTTACTTTCGCATTTATAATATAAGTAAGGAAGTAAGGATATTAGTAAGGAAGGATAATAACACTACTCGTATGTAACAAAATTCAATCATCATTTCATGTAGGTGACATGGTATAGCGACTATGCACAACCTGGTGTCAGAGTTCTTCGGAACCGCCTCTCGGTCTCTGACGTGGTTCCTTTAAATACTGCCAGATCGCAGCCGGGACCAATGGCTTGACGTGCCTTCCGAAGCACGGAATCCTCTTTATCATCAGACAATCAGGTGATTCAAGCCTGCAATATCCTAACCAAACTGGAAGCAACTAAACAAAGTATGCTTCCCGTGGGAATCGGGTCTACAGGCAAACGCCTTAACCACTGTACCACAGAGGGAGGAGACAAAATTAAATACAAAGTATATACATTTAAAAAAGTAAGTAGTGAAAAATAGATTGTTGGTGTTTGCGTGCACTATTCAATAACATGTATTTATCTAAAAATAACCAGCTTACACTTTAATCGTACTGGATAAAATCTAGTGAGTAAAATAAACTTTTGCCTAGCAATGAGCGCTAAAACATATAAATAGGTACAATAATTAAAGTAAAACAGTACAACGTAACGTAAAAACTGCTCTGGCCAAGTATGGCTTTAGTAGTACAGAAAGGGTCGTGCTCCTGAAGTGGAGACTAAAAAAGACCTGATAATAATGAGTCTAACGTATTAGAAATGAACTACTTCAGGGATTGCCTTTTTTTAGGTTTGCAGATTAGCCGCGTGGTTTCCGGCAGAGTAAAATAGAACCACGCCTAGTCTTCCCATGGAGGTCGTAAGTGCCGACTTAGGAAATACAAGCTAAACAAAAATCATAAACATCAATGTGACCTCTCCAACCCATCTGGCCAGCGAGGAGAGTGTAGGCCAAATCCTATGTCTGCTCTGGCCAAGTATGGCCGGTAGTACCGGTAGTTCAGAGAGGTACCTGCAGTGAAGACTAAAAAGACCTGATGATGAGATATGTTTTCAACTAACGAGACAGCTAAAATATTTTTATACTTGAGTTATAATTTCCATTCATAATCCGGTTTTAAATATAAATGATGATTTTGGATGATTTCCCAGTAAATGTCTGTTCACAGCGACTATGGGACAATCCTCTTTGTAAAGATATTCAAGAAGAAACCATTGCATTTTGTGACAGTGCGGAAAATCGATCGCGTCTTTTGGCGTTATCTGAGAGGGAATCCGGACACTGGTTACAAGCACTTCCTTCTGCACATGTTGGCTCCCTTCTAGATAATTGCACTTTTACACTCGCCATTGGCCTCCGTTTGGGTGTAAAATTAAATCAACCACATTTATGTCACTGTGGTACAGCTGTGGATGGTTTGGGTCATCATGGTCTTGCTTGCATTAAAAGTGCTGGCCGAATTCCACGTCATGCCTCACTAAACGACATAATTCGTAGAACTTTAGCAACTGTCAATGTTCCGTCAGTTTTGGAACCAAATGGAATCATCCGCACCGATGGCAAGCGACCAGATGGTCTTTCTTTAACCCCGTGGCGGCAAGGCAAATGTCTAGTTTGGGATGCCACTTGTGTAGATACTTTAGCTCCATCTCACATACCAGCTACTTCCAGCCAAGGCGGAGCAGCTGCCTGTGCTGCTGAAGCTAGCAAAAAGCGAAAATACGCGGGATTGACCGACAGCTTCATTTTCTTGCCTTTTGCTGTAGAAACTTTGGGTCCCTGGGGCACTGAAGCCAAAAAATTCTATAAGGAATTGACAACACGTCTCATCGAGGCAACTGGTGATCCAAGAGCTGGCAGTTTTTTTGCACAACGTATCGGACTCGCTGTGCAACGGGGAAATGCTGCCAGCATTTTGGGTACTTTTCCTCGATGTGGTGCGTTGGAAGAAGTTTTTTATTTGTAAGTTATTTATAATTTTTTTATTTTTATGTTGTTATTAATTATGTTTAATATTAAGTTGAATTGTTTTTTAGTAAAATTGAAATAAAAATATAAAAGACTTCTGAATCTTTTCACATCTCGATGATGTTAATGCAAAAAACAAATATATAAATTAAATCTGACTGACTTATGTGTACACTACATTGACAACCAGTTACTCATTGACTACAATAACTCAATATATTACATCTATAATTTGTAACTTGAAACAAAGCAAGGTAAAAAAATAAACACCCACTATTACTCGACCATATAAACATCCAGGTCACAGACCCGTTCACCCATGTTTTCGCCACTTACTTATATAAAAAGAAATTTAACATTTACATCATCCTATATTGTGCTCCTTGTGGTCTTCTTCTGATTGTGCCTGTTAGTAAATAACTTATAATCAGACTTTAAAAAAAAGGTTTTATTGAGTTTCTTACGGCGTAATCTTCTAACAAATGGTCGTTTCAAAACACTAGTAGTTAATCGACTTTGCATGTGAAATAAAAAAAAATTAAGAGAAATATGACAGTTAAAAATAAATAGATTAACTGGGTCAGTTATTATATATTATATTTAAGGTATCCAGCGTAGTTAGCAGATAACTTAAAACTAGCTCATAGCAGTCGTTAAGACTACTATCGAGAGTTAATAACTTGAACCAACACCTTTACGTACTTTCTGAAGGACATTCTAGCGTGAAGATTTTTTTACATGCGCTAGTAATTTATATAGATAAATAATATGTATTTTTCCTTTTTTTTTCAGATCAGCTTGGGATTTGGGTTTATGTAGGTATATATTATGAAACATAGTATAGTAGAGTTAGTATATCAAGACACAAATTGACAACTTAATTCGGGTTTGTGTGATTTGTCCCTATATTATCGTGAACCTTATACTACATAAATAAGGTTTAAAATACTATCATTTTATAAAATTTTGTGGATTTAGCAGGTAGAGATTAACTTGAAACTTTCAAATGCTTAGATCTAAGTGGTCTTAGTTACAATCCCTACAAATAAAGTAAGATAACAAGGTTGAACGGGTTCGAAGCCTACCATCACGACACGGTTTCAAAACCGTGTCGTTCATATATCAATCACGGTTTTCTCAAAAATGTCTCGAGGACTTGTCGCTCTTGAAATTTTAATATTCGTACTTGGAAGCATAATTTTCTGTTTTGTATATGTTTAAACGAATGAATTTATAATTTTAGGTCAGCACACTTTTGTAATGGGTAAATTAGAATATAACCTAGACTAATTAAAAACAGTAAAGTATATATTATAATAAATTATAAACAGAAAAGATTTGTATGTTTGTTTGTAATGGATATAGTCAGAAACGTCTAAACCGGCTTTAAACATTATTTCACCAAATCAAAACTAGACTATCAGAAAGTAACATACGCTTACATAATTCTTAAAAAAATGAGATCAGTACGAATATTGCATTCATGTAATACAAGGTACCAAAAATTTGCCTATAAATGTCATTTGTATTGGGCGAGCGCTGCAAAAGCTTTCTGATTTTGTCATTTAAGTCAGTCATACGCTGTATATGTATATACCGACGGTTAATTTTTACACTGTATATATATATAACTCTTGACGTTCCCTTAAAGGGGCGACTCAGACCATCAATATGAACAACTTTTTCTATGGGACTAATGCTGGGAACTCAAAAAAAATTTGGCATTTCCATACAAAAGAGTTCTGCCGCCCGATCAGTTTGTATAGGATTATCGAATATGTTTTCGAGTTCCCAGCATTGTTCCCATAGGAAAAGTTGTTTATATTGATGGGTTGAGGGAACATCGAGGGTAAATTTACACGCTGTATAGTCAGATAGGACTACAAACACAGAAATACAAGTCGGGCCTGACAGGGTTCGAACCTGGGCCTTGCGCTCTTAGGCCACTGAGCCATTACCGGCTTAAACTGGATAGTGAATTATCCCTCTTACAGGCTGACATTGTGATAGCCTCATCTTGATTTAAATAAAGGTCCTTTTTGCCTCAAACAGCCTCACCTTACAATCTAATGAGATTGATTCAAATGTACGCAAATTATACTACAAGCAATTTATAATGTTAAGCAATGTGAGTTTAAGCTATGTAATTTCAACACTTGGACAAAAAGTTGTTAGTTTGAGCAATTGTGTTGTAGTACAGGGTGGTCAAATAACAGATATACACTTTAGTTTTGTAATTTTATTCTATGAAATAAAAAAAAAGATGAAGGTATTCCTTGTTAAATATAGTATTTAGGGAAAAACTTTGACAACTTCGGATCAAGCCGAGTTCTTGGCGGGAATTTCTACGAACTGCACGGTTTTCGTTTTGAATTATTTTGCTAATTATTTCTAGTGGAGTTTATAATGTAAAGTCGGTATAATCTGGTGTTTTATAACACCAGATTATACCGACTGTGCTTATGTTTATGAAAAATGTGTGGAATAACTAAAATTAAGTGTCATGGTGCGGCTGTAGTGAGATTTAGTTAGCGGGCAGGTGTTTGCTCGCCTTACTGCATCGTATATGATCAAGCCAGTGAATTCGTGGGAATTGTTGCCAGGGGCTCCGTCGAAATCAGCGAAATGAATTACATCATCATTTCGTTGATACACAAGTAAGAATAATACGAAAAATAACTAGACACTGGCTAAAAAAGCTTCTGAATAAAGTTTGAGGGCCAATAAATAGAAGAAAAGAAAAGAAATATAGTATTTAGGGCCAGCAGTTAAATATAGAAAATAATGTCAAACAAATACATTCTTAGCAGCATCGCAGGTGTGAAGCCTATTCATCGCGTTTTTCATCACATTTCCTGCGTTATCAGTGACTGTGTCTCGAATATTTTGTTTTGATTGCTGAAGGTTAATTGGCCTGTTATCATAGACACGTCTCTTTACACAGCCCCACAGATAAAAGTCAGGAGCTATTAAATCTGGCGATTTTGGGGCCAATCAATGTCACCGATTCTCGAAATTAATCGGACATAAAAACTTCTTTTAATGATTGTAAAAACGTTTTAATAATTAAAACACGTTGTTCCGCCGTAAAATGCTCCATCACAAATTTGCCGTATCTACACAAAGTAATTTTCGTGAAACAACTGTCATATCTACCGCCAAAACAAAAAGTTGTATACCTCCAAGTTGGTCACCCTGTACGTACAAGCTGCGTTTTGGCTATTTAGTCGGAAAACTTCGGAATCAGTATTTTTATATGTTCTTGTATTCGTTCCTCTATCCTATTTTTCTTGATACTGATATTCATCGTTCGTGTCGCAAAGTCCGATATACGAAAATCCTGTGCCTATTTCAGTCTGTGGTTTAGTGAAAAGTGTGTATGTGTTAGTGAGTAGATGGTCTGTATGTGTGTATGATCTGTGAAATGAAATGATAAGCAAACTTCTCTTCTAGATTCATCACGGTCACACCATCTTCTTGAGGTGTAACAGGAGGGACTTCTTGTCCCTAGAATGGCCTCCAACTCCGCCCCTTGCAGCCATCCCAGACCGTTGCAACCATTTGAAATGGCCGCTTTTCATTGTCATTCATACATCCATTGTTGTAATGTAATAAAACACTTACCCAGATTCATGAGTATCATACCGAACAATGTCCCTTTAAAGAACTTGTCCTAAGTTTTCTTTTATCTTCATCTGCTTTGCACAACACGCACCGTTGCATTCTTCCTTCGGTTTCTCCTGCCGAGCCGCCGATCTGTTCTTCCCGTCATCCCTTCCCCCTCTTCCCCTCCTCTCCTCGCTCGCATACGTTCCATTTTACCTAGCACTTATTTCGCGTTCGCGACAGTTTGAATTAGGAAAGCTTATTATTTAAATGATATCGCGGAGCCCGATAGCCTAGTGTGAGAATAATAAGCGCTTACGCATGTTAAGCAACCCTAGGCGCATTGCCCACCCATCTTGTTTGACCGCCAGTGCATAAAAATATCTCAAGATCTTCTGTGCTTCATAAGGCACGTTAAGCTGTTTAAGGCAGTTCCGGCTGTTGTCATTGGTGACAGTCGTCAGGCTTCAAGTGCGTTTGGGCAGCTTGAAAAATCAGACACCAGTGTTGACCACGTACATACGAAAAACAAATAAACAGTTACAATTACAAGACATATTTGACCAAACACCTTTATAATAATACTAGCTTTCGCCCGCGGCTCCGCCCGCGTCAATGTTGATCCCTCGGTATTAGTATATTTTTCCCGGGATAAAAGGTAGCCTATGTCCTTCTCCGTACTCCAGAGAACTTGTATGCAAAATTTAATGATGATCGGTTCAGTAGTTACGGCGTGAAAGCGTAACAAACAAACAAACAAACTCACTTTCGCATTTATAATATTAGTAAGTATTAGTAAGGAGTAAGGATTTTAGATTTCGCTCACCAAGCACATTATAAACTTTTTCGAATTCGTTATAACTGCTACGAGTACAGATCACGTAACATCAAATTATATTGCTTGTTTATTAACTAGCACAGGATGGAGAGCCGCGATGTTGTCTTTTTGAAGAGCCAATATGATTGCTTTTGGGTTCACTATTATGTGTCATAGAGTAAGCCAAAATATATATGAGACATGAAGGTCTGGGATATCATCCTTAACTGCATGTCCGGTTGTTGCAGGTCTGACATCGCTTACGAACGTCCGGCCTCTCGAGCTGCAGCATTATCCCGATTTATCCGAGTGAGTACTTCCCAATACCTCCTCCAAATCTAACAATTTCCAATCCTTCCCCAGCTTGTAAAAGCTTTTATGGACAGCAACGTCGGAAGCACATAAAGCCTAAACTGCGCTCGGCAACCAAGCGTGGGTAATAACCACCCATGGAATGAAGAAACCTTAGGAGAGGTCCTTGTCCAACAGTTGACTTCTTACGACAGAAATCATGATGATGATGATGTACATTTTTATTAAGGCTTGACCAGCATAAGGCAATCATCATTTTCACCACAGTATGGAATATCCTCAGCATATGCCAAAAAGATGATGTCTCATTTAGTTCAAAAAGGTGTTTGAACTGAAAACTTCATTAGTGGCATTGTACACTTTTTGGGATGAGTATCCACGAGTTTAAAAAGTGTTAAACTCGCGGACAGACACGTGACTGATCGAAAATTCGTAAGACAGACACGTGACTTGAGACCGCCGCAAAGGCGAGTTTTCACTTCTGCTGGCATTCCCAGAGTGCAAACCGCTGTTTTTTTTTTTCAAACAGATGCATCTCAATGTATTCGGATTCCGTACACGTATGAAGATATCATCAAGAAAGCTCAAAATAAATAAAACCGCGTTGAGACGTGCCGTCGCTTTAAGTCTAATGACTCATTTTGTACAATGAACGAAATGTCACATGGGTGAATAAATCCGCTTTCTCTGAGCTTTTTGACTGACTTTAAAAAAGGAGGATTTTAATCAGTTTAGACATATCTTTTTCATTTCATGTTATAAAACAATTTCTATGTACATAATTTTGTGGATTATGTTACGCTAGCAGTCGAGTGTCGACAATGATTATATATAAACATAAAAGTCTCAAAGATGGCGAGCAGACCTCTTCCCCTCGGCAGCACATGTTGATGCATGGATCGGCCATCGTTGAGTAAGCTACGCATATTATATTTTACTAGCTGTTGCCCGCGACTTCGTCCGCGGCAATTTCTGTTATCATGCATAATTAGGTTTTTTCTTAGTATAGATGAATAATTTTTCCCCGTTTTCAAAACATTTTTTATTGATGCTTCACTCCTATTGGTCGTAGCGTGATGTTTTATAGCCTTAAGCCTTCCTCAATAAATGGACTATCCAACACAAAAATAATTTTCCAATTTGAACCAGTAGCTCCTGAGATTAGCGCGTTCAAACAAACAAACAAACAAACTCTTCAGCTTTATAATGTTAGTATAGATAGAAACTTACCTATATTAGTGGTTCTGCGAGAACAGTAGACCTCGCGAGCCCTTAACACCAACATCCACATTTGCCCTCCAGTGCTCTAAAATATTAATTACTTACTACTGATATGCTATTGACTAAAGGATGATTTCCTTCAGTTACTTCAGAAGAAACGGAAATTTAAACCTATATTCCCCTTACCAGAAGACCCGACCAGACTCTTTTTTAAGAGGAAACACTAAGCTCGAGAGAATTGAAAAATAGATATTTATACTATCTATTGCTGTCGCGCCGCGTGCCCAAACAAACCCCGCAGAGTGCGATAGAGATAACTGCAGCTCGGCCGGAAAATACATATAAAAATTACACAAAATTAACGCTTCGTAGTCCTCTGATTTCTTCTCCAAAACTTAACCGATTAAATTTCTTTTTACATTAAAAATTTAAAATAAGCTATGGCTGTGTTTCTGCGTTCCTTTCTCTTATATAATTGCCCAAATTTGTTTTCTTGATGTTTGAATACAACGGAAATTCGTACCAATTTTTCATGTTTTTCAAGGTTCATATTTCTTTAAATAATTCAATTATGAAAAAAAATTAACATACGGATTTTTTTAGTAAAAAATCATTACTCTATTGGTACTATCCGGCGAGGAATCAGGGGACTACTCTTGTATGGAAACACGGCCCTTGAGCACCATGTACACATTAACTAAGTTGGAGTGATCCTCTTCAAGATCGGAAATATCGGAATAGCGAACTTGGCATGGGTGAATAGGAGGCAAAGTTTAAGTAGCCGGTTTCATAGTTGTTATTTTACCAATTGGTCAAAATTTTAATAGGACGTTAATTTTCAACTATTATGGCAGACAAACATGCGAACTTTACGTTAAGAAGTGGCCGGCATCTATAAGCCCCGGGTTCAAGTCACAGGATAGCATGTGAATCTTTTTTATTTATTTTTAATTTTTATTTCAGGATTCTAAGTTTATTCAGTGTTTTCAATTATAAAAGTAATACGCAGTATCATGCTTTAAGCCAAAAAATATTTTTCATATTTTGATTTTTGTTCCTTAGGGAAAGTTATTCACTTTCACTCCCTCTCCCACTTCAAGTACTTCTACTTCTTTTATAAATATACAGAAAATCGATTTCAGACAACTTTTGGGCAAATTGCCGACTATAAACACGTTCAAGTTTATCGTATAAAAAAGTTGTTCAGACACAAAAGTTGTGTCTTAATAAGAATAACAAAAAAGTCTAATGACATTTTTGATTTTTTTCCAAATAGCTGTGCTATGAGTTTTTTTTAAGTTTCGGACCCACATATATCCGCCATTTTTTAAAATTTCGAAAAACTGGCACGACAAAAAAATTCTATATAATTACTGAACCTGCTCACCAAATTTCATGAGAATCGGTTAAGAAATGCTACCTGTAGGCGAGAACAGACAGACAGACAGACAGACAGACGGACAAAAGAATTTTGGGCCAGTGGAAACTGAGACGCTTCGCTTGCTTCGCTCGCTCGGTCAACGCTTCGCTCGCTTCGCTCGCTCGGTCAATAAACGCGATTTCATCATCATCAGCAGGTCCTTTTAGTCTCCACTGCAGGAGCATGACCCTCTCTGTGCTACCGGAGGCATACTTGGCCTGAGCAGACAGAAGATTTGGCCTACACTCTCCTCGCTAGCCAGACGGGTTGGAGAGTTCTCATTGATGTTTATGACCTTTGTTTAGCTTGTATTTCCTAAGTCGCATCTTACGACATCCTCGAAGACTTGGAGTGGTCCTATTCTACTCTGCCGGAAAACACACGGCGATTTATTACTATAGAATCGCGATCCAACTGCGTTTTTTGACCAGAGTCCAACTGTCATCAATCATGCGTGTTTAAATCAACAATTAAGTCGGAAGCATCCATTATTTCGAGTTTACACAACTTTAAGTGACTTGTTCTCACTAGAACTTTTGAATAAAGCCATGTTTATTAAAAATGAATGAAAATAGTGTGGATATGAGTTAAAAGACAAAATTGATCAAGTGACGTAACTTGTTCAATTATCTGGTAAACATCAGTAATGATTTATAGTTACAAATACCTTAAGTTTAGAGATATTTTATATCTTTTTTTAATTTATATGTAACGGCAAACGAGCAGATGAGCCACCTGATGGAAAGTGATCACCGTCGCCCATGGAAATCTGCAATACCAGAGGAGCTGCTGATGCGTTGCCGACTCTTAAAATACCTGTAAACACGCATTTTGAAGGACCCTTAAATATAAATAAATAAATAAATATAAAATATATACGGACAAATCACACAGATTGAGCTAGCCCCAAAGAAAGTTCGAGACTTATGTTATGGGATACTAACTCAACGATACTATATTTTATAACAAATACATATATAGATAAACATCCAAGACCCAGGCCAATCTGAAAAAGATCATTTTCCATCTTGACCTGAACGGGGATGGAACCCGGGCACTCCGTGCCGTAGGCTGGCGTGTTTACCACTGCGCCACGGAGCTCGCCCTTGTATCAGCTCTTTTTTGGGTAGTCGGGTAAAAAGTAGCCTTTGTTAATCCAGGTTGGTGAACTTTAAATATATGTTCGTTACCAACGTAGTATAGAATAGAAAAAAAGACCACCCATAAGATTCAGCCTAAAGGTCAAAGAAGAATAAACCATAAAAGAAAAAAAAAATGAAGTGCTATTACAACGTCACATACAAAATTCGTACAGGAGATTTAATTCCTTCGTTTCACAAATTATGCCTGAAGCGGAGGCTGCTTTCTGGATAATCGATACTTAATTGCCGATATTTATTTATCATTGATTTAAATCAATAACTCTACAGTTTGGTTAATATTGTAGACTTATTTATTTTAAAAGTTTTGTTTTTAATACCAATAACATATAGCTTGATTTGAACCTCTCAGGTATATTGAAATATCGCAATCAGAGTCCCTAATAGAATACAGAATACAAAAAAGGGTAAAAACGATAAAAAATATCCTTCTCATAAAAAGTCACTGATCAGCTAGGCGAATTTCTAGCGGGAAGTCTTTTTTTTTCAATTCCGTTTGCCATTGAGATTTCTGATTTGGGTCTAGAAGAAAAGAAAAAAACGTAAAATATACCAGCTGCTACTTTTCCCGCGCAGATCATAACAGCCGATCGAGGGAATTGGCGAAAATTTGATGAGTCATGGGCGATACGGCTGGCAACCCGTCACTATATGTATTGATTCCATTTTCTACCTAATGCACACCAACGTTACCGTGGCATATAGATCTTAAAGACCTGGGCTCTGTTTACCCCGCAAGGGTAAAAGACGTTATAGTATGTATGTACATACATACTATAACGTTTTAATGCATACATATATATATATGTAGGTATTCTAATTCTGAGATTTCAATACAACTTAGGGGTTCAAAATCACGCTGTAATTATTTATTTATTGAAAATTACATGTAAACTTACAGTATAACACCAAGTCATTCACATGTCATCTAGTAAAGTACGGTACAATCGATGATGGCTTATATAGTAAAATAGAAGCCATCATCGATTAAACAAACAGAATATAAGTCAATGAATATTTTTAATAACAATAAAACCTTTCTGCTAAGTCCTCATTTGAAATTTCAAGTACATGTTAAATAATAAAATGAATAGAATTGAGATACAATGTCACTTTGTTTATATACGTATTAATTGAAATATTAAATATATCGATGTCAATATGTTGAGAGAGCATGTCACCTAGCATCTGCAGGCAGAGCTCTTAGTGTTGGAGCATTCGACGCATAATTAGTGCAAACCCCGTATTATTGTATCTTCCGATTCAAGAACCTAAACATATGCGCTTATGCTAGTTAAACATACAATAGCCATTCAAAAAGAATACAAAAAATAAATTTAATTCATTTTCCTAAATTTTAATATAAAATAACGTCGAGTTTGTTCTAACACTCCTTTGATTTGTTAGTTTTTTTTTATCATTCTGAATAGCAGAATAATTAAAATTTAAAAAATATTTACGGAAATAAAATAGCAAAACGAAGTTCGTCGGGACGTATGTAAAATATTTTTATTTTTTACTTTTTGTACTAAATGTTGGATTAAGCATTTGTCTCCCATCTCACCTGATGGTAAGTGACGATGAAGACGAGGATGTTACATGCCTATCCAAGAGATACCCATTTATTCTACTTTTAAATATCCCGTGACTGTACTTGTCTGGGAATATAGACGCAGGCAGTTTATTCCACACCTTAACTACTCGAACCAAATTTACTTTATTAGTCATTCTTATGAGTTTAAATAAAGTCTTCCGACATCTTAAATTAGGCCACAATGCTGTCATGCGGGCTGCACTATGCGGTCTGCGATATGCTGTATTGTTCTCGTATGATTTGTTACGCTTCCGACTGGTACGTGATCACGTGGAGATGTTGCGATAACATTGTTGAAGAGAAAGCGGAAATAGACTACGAAATCATCGTCATCATCATTTTAGCCATAAGAAGTCCAATACTGGACAAAGGTCTCTCCTAATTATTCTTTGATCCGTGGGAAGAGTTTTCCTGTTAACAAGAGGGGAAGAATAGTAATTTGTGGGGTGTAATACTAGTTACTCAATCGGATCAATGGGTAAAAAGCAAGTAAAAGTTCGGGAAGCCGGGCGCGTGTACTCTATGCTATACCAGCAGCCCCTGAATCGTGCGGAATAACCCAGAAGAATAGCCAAATAATGCATAATGTCGACGCGAACCCTCCAAAGATTCAGGAAACTTCTCTTATTATCTTTGACAGCCTATATATGCTTAGTCTTGGCACCTTGAAAGAAGTCCAGTTGTGTGATTATGTGGAAGATAAAGCTAAAGTCATTTTTACTAAACTTGGTGTATTTAATAAAGCCAAACGGTATTTAAATCCGGCCCATCGGTTGATGGTCAATAAAGCCCAAATACGGCCGCATATGTTGTATGGTTCTCATCTCTAGGCTACAGACTATCAGCTTTTTATAAATAAACAAATTTAAATGAGAGCTGTAACAGCCTTCGTGGTCCAGTGGTTAAGGCGTTTGCCTGTTGACCTGGGGGTCGTGGGTTCGATTCCCAACGGAAGCATACTTTGTTCAGTTGTTTCCAGTTTGGTTAGAACATTGCAGGCTTGAATCACCTGATTGCCTGATAATAAAGATGATTCCGTGCTTCGGAAGGCACGTCAAGCCGGTGGTCCCGGCTGCTATCTGGTAGTCGTTAAAGGAACGTCAGACGCCGAGAGGCGGTTCCGCAGCACTCTGACACCAGGGTGTGCATGGTCGATTGAGCGTGACACCTACTTGAAATGATGATGATGCGAGCTGTTCGAATTTTTAATGATCCTAGGCTGACGGATAATCTATAACTGAGCAACTTATGGAGAAACATGGAGCCCCAAAGCGTTTTCTACCACATGAAGAGTGTTCTGACGAACTTTTCGATTTGATACCTGCAGCGCAATCACACTGTCCTACCAAGCGCTGTAGAAACAAGCTTCATGCTCAACACTTGGAGGCCTAGCGAGCAACGACACGTTTCTCTAGATCAATGTTTTTTCCCTGATGTGTGAGATGAGCTTTATCTACTGTTTTTGCACTTGTATTAATTACAAAACATTCTCCGCTCTCGCTCCTCCTGTCACCATATTCTCTTCCAAGCTGCCGTCAGCATATGTCAGGTCGCGTACGTGTACTCAGTAACTTGCCGCTTTTGTAATAATTCGATCCTGTGGACTGGTACGTGCGGTACAAGCTTGTTCCCATGTTTTACTTCATCTCAGTTGTTACGTGTATATTTTAAGGGGATGAGTCTGGCAGGCTAGCGGCCGGTCGTAAAAACATTGTCAAAATCACACAGATATTGTTTGAAATAGGATGAATTTGGAAACACGCTCAGAGAGAGAGAAGTCCAGAAGAAGACCGAAAATGATAATGGATTCTGTATGTGCACAAAGAGCCCAGATAGAAAAGTTGCAAGTGTAGAATCATAACCTCGGATTATTACGCCGAGGTATAATATTACGTGATAGTAAGTATGTACTTACTATCACATCTTTTTCCCTTGCCTTCAAACTTGCCTTAAAAGCTTCGTTTAGCATTTTCGTCGGCATTACGTGGAAAACGAAATTAAAATAGTGATGGGTTGCTAGCCGCTTTGCCTACCATTATGATTCAAGAATCATCAATAATTATTTTGATAGTATAGCACATCACGTTTCTAGTTTAATGTATGATTTCACGGCCATGTAAATATTAACAACTCTAAAAATCATCATCATCATCATATCTTTTGTAGTCTCCACTGCAGGAGCATGACCCTCTCTGTACTACCGGATATACCATACATGGCCAAAGCAGACAAAGGATTTGGCCTACACTCTCCTCGCTGGCTAGACGGGTTGGAGAGGTCTCATTGATGTTTATGAGCTTTGTTTAACTTGTATTTCCTAAGTCGCCCCTTACAACATCCATGGGAAGACTAGGAGTGGTCCTATTCTACTCTGCCGAAAACCACACGGCTCTCTCAAACTCTGAAAATAAAACACTCCTTTTTCAGTGCAGTCCTATAAACAATTCGTTTCTTACGCAAGCACCCGATCCACCCATAAATGTATCATACAAAGAGTATCAGGATGTTCCAATAAATAATGTAACTGAACTCGTAACTTATTCGATCTGGGCCGCCGTTGTGAAACATGGGCCGACCGGAGAATAAATTTCGTCGATTTTTGGAGTAAAAGTTAAGATCAATTTATATTGAACCTGAAACATTAAGTAATAATGGGTCTTTACAATGAAATCGTCCTTTTCTCTAGAGAATATCGAATAAATTTAATTTTTCATACCCACGTTTTTAGTATCATTTCGGGTTTGATGAAATTTTGCAAGTATTTACGGACAAGAGTACCTAAGCTTGGTTTACGCATTTTAAATATTACAAAAGGTTAAAAAAAGTTCAAAATTTTGATCAAAACGGACAAACATCTGAAACGGGTTCTTTTCATGAGCATTTTTCAATAATTAAATACAGAAAAACAAAAAAATATGCATACAGAATGTTTTTATTATTTTTATCACTTTCAAGTTTAAATGAAGGGAGACCTTCTATTGTCACTGAAGCGCAGACTCATCGACATGTGTATCTTGCCCATCTTAACTTACGGTGCACAAAGTTAGTGTGGTCAGAAGATGGCTGGGGATCAGAAGACCAAGCTCAAAATTTGCCAGAGAGCGATGGAGCGAAGCATCCTGGGTGTCACCAGGCTAGATAGAGTGCCAAACACTGTGCTTCGCTCTAAAACTGGCATTGTTGATGTGGGGCACAAAGCCGCTAAGGTCAAATGGGATTGGGCGGGTCACGTTTGCCGAATGCATCTGAGTCCTTTTTGTAACTATAGAAGCCCATCGGTCTGGACCGATGGGCTTCTATAGTTACAAAATGGACTCAGGAAGATGGATACAGAAAAAGAGGTAGGCCTCGAAAGCGTTGGTGTGATGATATCACGAGCCATGAAAAGAAATGGTCTAAAGTGGCACAAAATAGGGATGTTTGGAAGGAAATGGGGGAGACCTTTGCCCAGCAGTGGGACAATATAGATTAATTAAAAAAAAGTTTAAATAAAAAAATGGGTTTATATGATAATCAAAGTCATTAGAAACAAAACTCTAAGCGAAAAAAAACGTCAATTCATAGGTACCCATTATTATTTTATTTGAAACGGTTTCCGTGACTTTACCGATGTTTATATTTAGTTAAACGGACCCCGGGCTCCATAGTATTCCAAGTAAGGATTGAACCGGAAGCACTTCTAGAGAGAGAGAGAGAGAGAGAGAGAGAGACGGAGAGGAAGAAGAGAGACAGAAGTAATAGTATTAGTTTTGCAGCCTATTCCCAATATAGGACTTTTTTAACCCCGGGTGCAGTTCTCACAGAGGTGTGCAACCTGCAAGTGTCATAAAAATATCTTGACTTTCTGCGTGCTTCGGAAGGCACGTTTAGCCGTTGGTCCCGCCTGTCATCATTAATGGCAGTCGTTAAGCGATGCAAGCTGCAAGATGCTTTCAGGCAACTTTGAAAATCTGGGACCAGTATTCACCACTAACACACTTTAAAATCAAAGCAAATCAACCTTTTTGATACCCTGCGATACTTTATTGCAATTATCATTAAAATACAGTCTTTATAAGAAGTCATTGCAAGCTTACCAACATACTTAAAGTGATCAATAGGTCTTATAGAATCAGACTTTATCTACCCCGTCTGGGAATAAAACGTGATTAGAATATATGTAGTTAAGAAACGAATACGAGAGCATTGTGAAGAAAATATGGTACATACATTTTGAAGTTGGTAAAGTGATAAATATTACACTAAAATGTACGAATTCACAACGTCAATGTTCCATAGCCAACACAATTTATTGCGAATTTCTCCAGTAGTACTTTCGTTATCACCTTTATGATAAACAGTTTAAAATGTTAACTGCCGTTGTAACTTATCTTGTTCACAGTGGTCGAGTTGATTGGAGAGTTGAATAACAGCTGATAGATAACAAAAATAATAAAAGGTTCTTTTTCAATAATAGAAAAAGTTTCACATCCGTATTTTTAGTAGGGTACCTAGACATGCTATAATGAAAAGTGAATCTAATTTCTGGCAGGTACATGAATTATTAATTTTATTCATTTAATTTCATTTATTTAATTTCATTTTTAAATTCATTCATTTTAAAAATATACTAACATAGTTGCTTAAGTCTTTTGTATTACTAACATATTATGGATCTTCGAAATCTGAATAAATACATATTATTATTATTATATATAATAGGTTAACTCCGGTGAGAGCAGCACCCAACTAGCCAAGAAGCACACAGCTCAGTTGATTATAGTTTGGACTGACTGATGTCAAGATACTACAAAAAAAGTATGTTCACTATTATAAGTACCCTCCAATGAATTTGAGCACAGAAAAAATTTAGCAAAAAGATTAGGTACAGATGATTTAACGTCATTTTCGTTGGTATTAGTGGTTAAGAAAAAGTCAATATTCAAGCTGGCGAGTGTCAAAGCTTTATGTCTGTAGTGCCAACTAATATCAGTGTTTATTTTTCATATACCAGACCTGAAAAAATAAAGAAACTAATATTAATAAATATGATGATTTCCCATAATTGATTGACATAATAATATCCTATGAATGTGATGAAATTATTTTTCCGTAATAAATTTAACTCGCGTAACTGCTAATATTTTTTGTATTGTTGAACAATCAACAACACATGAGCCATTTTTATATGTTATTAAATCGTGAATCGTCTTAAATATTTTGTCTACACGCGTTTTCTTATATTTTTTTGCATCTTAAGAAAAAGAGGTAACTTAAAAAAAACATACAGCAAAAAATAGGTGTTTGCCATAGGACTCGACAAGTATAAACTAGTTCAGTCGTTACAAAATATCTTCCACGATTGAACGTCAGTAAAGTCTGAACCGTTTCTATTAAGTGCACGGTGTACGCGGCGTTTCTGACTGTACCTCGATATACAATCATTGTTCGACTACCAACGTCGGTTTTCAGAGCTGTACCGACAGCAAAACACGTTAGTTAAGTCTAAACCGTTTCTATTGTACGATGTATGCGGTGCTGCTGACTATACCTCGATATTTAATAATTGTTCGGCGAGCACCATTGGTTTAAGAGCCGCACCGTCAGCAAAACACGTCATTTAGGTCTGAACCATTTCTAATGTACGGTGTATGTAACGCTGCAGACTGTACCTCGATATACAATCATTGTTCGACTACGAACGTCGGTTTTCAGAGCTGTACCGACAGCAAAACACGTCAGTTAAGACTAGACCGTTTCTTTGTACGATGTATGTGGCGCTGCTGACTGTACCTCGATATACAATCATTGTTCGGCGAGCAACGTCGGTTTAAGAGTTGTACTATCCGCAAAATAGTACAACTTATATCTGAACTATTTCTGTTAGGTGTACGGTGCACGATGTATCGAAAAAGAATGATTAAGCTTATGATAATAGTATTAATATTTACGCGAGATAAATTCATTGTAAAAACACGGTTTACTAATGTTCAAGTTAAAAAGTCAAAGTACTCAAGTTAGTTGGCGATTCCGACCGAATAGGTCGGAATCACCAACTCACTAACTTGAGTACTTTGAAGGAAGTGAAACCGCCGTGTTGCCTCCTAACACTCGCATCGATGATGGTCTTCGTTACAGAGAAGTAGTTGTCGATTCCGACTGAAAAACCTGATTAAAACCGTGTTTTTTTTATTAGTCGTTTATGTCCCACTGTTGGGCAAAGGCCTCTTTCCTGCCATTTATCTCTAACTTTGGTCTTTTCAAAGCTTATGATGTTACATAAAAATATAATCAAGTGCAAATTAAACTGGCAAATGCAGGCTTTCGTCTTATCCTTATCCTTACTAATAATATTATAAATGCGAAAGTGAGTCTGTTTATTTGTTTGTTTGTTACGCTTTCACGCCGTAACTACTGAACCGATCATCATGAAATTTTGCATACAAGTTCTCTGGAGTACGGAGAAGGACATAGGCTACCTTTTAATTCGGGAAAAAGTACTATTCCCGAGGGATCGACATTGACGCGGGCGGAGCCGCGGGCGAAAGCTAGTTTTATCTAAATACTCGTAATTTCACTACCAAAAATTTAATACTATATAAAATATTCTTGTTTTACCAACAGTACTCAGTACAATAGAGTAGCAAGCTCATAAAATTCCCAGACGGTCTGCATCGGAAATTGGTTTAACCGACTTACCCAAGGTGTTATTATGCTCTTGAGCTACTATTGCAAGTATACACTTCGAAATTATGTTATTCGAATTCAAATTTGTGATTCAATTTTATTGTTGACGGTTGAACGTAAATATTTTATGTAAGTCTATTTTGTAGGCAGGAAATGTTTCTTTACAATAAATGGTTCGATTTTGAGGTGTGTGGAATGCTGTTACTTTGTGGTGGTAGAATGGGCAGATATTACGGCCTGAGACTGATATCTCTATCTCTAGTTGTATCGTAATAGATCGATTTTTCTTAGAAGCAGTTGTCTGTGACTTTAATGGCGTTATCTGGTTAAAACACAGAAATATATCAAGATAGAACGGTCACATCGGTTGAAAGCAGTTTTCTAGCCTGTAAAATGTATGTCCCACTGCAGGGAAAAAGATTTCCCCTTGTTTTTCTATTCTTAACTGCAATATCTGCCCATCCACATTTGTCAAGATCGTCTTCGCACCCCATATTGGTCTAGGTCGATGATCATCGGGTATCCACAAAGAGGCTGAGTTTTAAAATTTCGTGCTAAAATCTAACAAAAAATAATTATTTTTTAACAAAAGTTGTTATATTAATGATAATTTTTATTGTTTGATAATTATGAATAAATATATATATAAATGATAATTATCATTTAGGAGGCGAGCTCCGTAGTGCAGTGGTCAACACACCAGCTTGCGACACGAGTATGGTTCGATCCCCGGCCAGATCAAGATGGAAAATATTTTTTATCAGATTGGCTTGGGTCTTGGATGTTTATCTATATAATATGTATTTGTTATAAAATATATGTAGTATCGTTGACATAACACATTTGTGTGATTTGTATTTATTTATTAATCAAAACATAAAATAATTTCTTAATCATTTTCAAAACACACAATGCTAATTATATTATTGTTTATTGAGACGAAAGTCCGATTGCAAGATTTCTTTAGTGCTTTAAAACAAAATAAAGTTATGATAGCGGACATATTAAAGTAAATAAAGAATGAATTTAAATAGGACAATTTGCATTTTACGTTATATTAAAAATTTTAATCAACACGTTAAATACATTATGATTATATAATGGATTGTAAAAATACGATCAATTAATAACACTTTTTATGTGTCACCTTGTCAATAATTGTGTCAATTTTGTCAGAAATTCTGATATTTCAATTATACTATGCATATTATTTGCTTTCCGCAAAATCGTATGAATAAACAATTTTATTTGTTGTCCTACCTATATGTTTAATCTTCTCAATTTTCCCCATACAATTATATTTAAAACTTACTCATATACGAGGATTTACGGTTTTTTTTTATAATCGTAATTTACTTATTGCTTTGTTACCACACGGCTAAGTAAAAAAAATATAGCCGTGTGGTATCCAGTAGCCGTGTGGTATCCGGCAGAGTAGAATAGGACAACTCCAAGTCTTCCCGTGGATGTCGTAGACCGACTTAGGAAATACAAGCTAAACAAAGCTTGTAAACGTTTAAGAGACCTCATCAACCCGTCTGGCCAGCATGGAGAGTGTAGGCCAAGTCCTCTGACTGCTCTGGCCAAGTATGGCCCTAGTAGTACAGAGAGGGTCGTGCTCCTGTAGTGGAGACTAAATAAGTACCTGATGATGATGATGATTGCTTCGTTTACAACTAAAAAACTGTGAAAGGTGTATTGTTGTGTATGAGATGTTATGCGACAGACATATGAGGGCTAAGATTCTACAGCTATATTTTATGCTGATATGATATCTAAATGGCGAGCTCTGCAGAGCAGAAAAAGTACATACATACATATTATTACGCCTTTATCCCTTGCTGGGCAGATAGCGCTTGTGGTCATAAGACCAAAAGGCCACGTTTAGCGTGTTGGTGGGCGTAAAGGTGGAAACGGAATCAAAATAGTGATGGGCTGCTAGCCGCATCGCCTATTGTCATGACGGTCTGCGCGGAGAGAGAAGCAGCTGGCTCATTCTACGGTTTTTCTTTTCTCCCAGACCAGCATGGAAGAAGCAAAGAAACCGAATAAGTAAGATCCCAAATTGTATATCTCGTTCCACCAGACAACAAACTTGTATTCTTTTTGCTTAAAAATTGGTTTCGATGGGCAGCAGCGTCATAACCAAGATAAGACAAACTTACTGCGCTCACCAACCCATCTTCCAAATGTGGTAAGTATGGCAAAACCGGGCCGTGATGAAAATCCTTGGGCAAGGCCTACGTCCAGCAGTAGACTTTTTGCGGCTGAGATGATGACTGATATACAGCTATTTTCATACGTCATTTCTACCTTTAAAATAATCATCATCTTTGTTACAGCCGTAAGAAGACAAAGGTCTCTCCCGAGATTTCTTCGTTCCATGGGATTACTATACTCACCACGTTTGGCAGGCGGGTTGGCAAGCGTAGTTTCTCTGGCTTCTTGTGCTTCCGTAGCCGTGCGGTATCCGGCAGAGTAGAATAGGACCACTCCAAGTCTTCCCGTGGATGTCGTAGATGGCGACTTAGGAAATACAAGCTAAACAAAGCTTATCTGAGAGACCTCTCCCACCCGTCTGGCCAGCGTGGAGAGTGTAGGCCAAGTCCTCTGGCTGCTCTGGCCAAGTATGGCTCTAGTAGTACAGAGAGGGTCGTGCTCCTGTAGTGGAGACTGAAAAGGACCTGATGATGATGATGATGATTGTGCTTCCCACGCTGCTGGCCATCGCAAGAATTTTTAAGCTGGGGAAGGATAGGAATAGGATTTGGAAAGGGGATGAAGGTATTAGGATACTACTCACTTGGATAAATGGGGCCAAGGTAGCTGCTCAGGAGGACGGCGTGTGTATCCGATGCCATACCTGAACCATCGTTCAGACAGTTGAGGATTACACCCCTGACTTAATAAGGTAGTAATTTTTTTCTTTTACTAAATGTTGGATTAGGCATTTGTCTCCCATCTCACCTGGTGGTAAGTGACTATGAAGACGAGGATGTTACATGCCTATTCAAGAGATACCCATTTATTCTACTTTTAAATATCCCGGGACTGTACTCGTCTGGGAATATAGACGCAGGCAGTTCATTTAACAGCCTCCGTGGTCCAGTGGTTAAGGCGTTTGCCTGTTGACCCCGGGTCGTGGGTTCGATTCCCACCGGAAGCATACTTTGTTTAGTTGTTTCCAGTTTGGTTAGGTATGCAGGCTTGAATCACCTGATTGTCTGATAATAAAGATGATTCCTTGCTTCGGAAGGCACGCTAAGCCGGTGGTCCCGGCTGCCATCTGGCAGTCGTTAAAGGTACCACGTCAGAGGCCGAGAGGCGGTTCCGAAGAACTCTGACACCAGGGTGTGCATAATCGATTGACCGTGACACCTACTCGAAATGATGATGATTCCACCCACACCTTAGCTACTCGAATTAGAAGTATCACTAGTTTATTTACAGTCTAACCTCAAAGATTTTAAATGGTCATCGCTACAAACCTATCATATATTTTTTACGTTGGTTCATGCAAAGGCAAAAATTCCATTTCACGTTTCCGACTATAAAACACTAATGTCATTACATATTGTAGGAGTAATAAATATCAATGTAGAAGTGGGCACTAGTGGGCAGGGAGTGGCTATGCAATAAAAAATAATATTCCTTGCAAATCGCTGCAGGCTTACGCAACTCATCATATCCCTATAAATTTACTTCGGGCCATGCTTTATTCCGTCCGCGTAACATTTGGCGCAAACTAGAGAGGAACAGATGCGACCAATATATTTTTTAATATCTCTCATCTGATTTTGTTCACGACATCCTCAGGTCCCAGAGTCAACTCTGGCTTTTCTTCTCCACTTCGAATGGGTTTCGGCATCGTTGGTTGTGAGACCATTGGTATGCATTAGCTCCCTAACTACATCAAGCCAGCACTTCTTGGGTTTCCTCCTTCTATCAGGGCGAAGGCGGCATGGCTAGATATTTGTTCCTTATGTAATTTTAGGGTTTTCGCAAATAGTGTCTGTACCAGCGGCTTTCCTGCAGCTCTACATTTCGCATTTGGAATGGCCATTTCAAGGCATCCATTTTGTCGTATTTGATATATATAATTGTTTTAATATATTCATTGTCCGCAGGTGATCTACATAAATGAGATTTCTTCGACATATATTCGGGGTGTACCAAATAATATAAATTAAAAATTTGAATTATTAAAGTTAAGACAAATATTTCTAAAGTGAAGATTGGTAAAAAAATATATACAAGTTATAGTTCTGTTAGTTTCTACATTTTTCGCATTTGGAGCGGCCCATAAAAGGCGTCCATCTTGTCGCATTTGGAAACTTCTAATTAATTGTCCACAAGTAATCTACTTGAACGAGATTTCATTGATTTATATAGTGAGGTGAACGCCGTGTGGTTTCTGGCAGAGTAGAATAAGACCATCCAAGTCTTCCCATGGCTGTCGTAACAGGCGACTTAGGAAATACAAGCTAAACAAAGCTCATAAGGCCAGTGAGGAGAGCATAGGCCAAATCCTCTGTCTGCTCTGGTCAAGTATGGCTCCGGTAGTACAGAAAGGGTCATGCTCCTGTAGTGGAGACTAAAAGACCTGATGATGATGATATAGTGAGGGGTGTACCAAATGATTTTAATTAAATATTGGAAGAACTAAAGTTAGACAAATATTATATTTCTAAAGTGAGGATTGGAAATAGGAATATACACAAGTGATTGTTCTATTAGTCTCTATATTTTTCGCATTCGGAGCGGCCCATAAAAGGCGTCCATCTTGTCGTATTTGGAAACTCCTGATTTATTGGTCGCGGGTGATCTGGATGCGTGGAATAGATCTGATATCAATATGGTTTGCTCGTGCTGTATCTAAGTATGATGTGATAATGTGTGATATATTTGGTAATAATTGTTTCTTGAATTCTTAACAGATTAAAATCGGCAAAGTACACCTACTTGCCTTTTATGAAAAAATTTGCTTTCTAACATTTATCTTGTATTTATACAATATACATAGGGAGGTATATAAAAAAATCGTTCATCTTTTGTTTATTTTTAATATTGCCTCAATGGATAAAATAACATGAACAAAATAAGAAAGACGTATTGAAAAGTGTATATGTATTTGTGTTTTGTCCAGTTAGACTTTTTTATAAAACTTTTTTGACTAGCTCTGTGGCGCAGCGGTCAACACGCCAGCCAGCCACGAAGTGACCGGGTTCGATCCCCGGCCAGGTCAAGATGGAAAATGATCTTTTTCAGATTGGCATGGGTCTTGGATGTGTATCTATATATGTATTTGTTATAAAATATAGTATCGTTGAGTTAGTATCCCATAACACAAGTCTCAAACTTACTTTGGGGCTAGCTCAATCTGTGTGATTAGTCCAAAGAAAAAAAAAACTCATATTATTGTTAAAGATTTTATCTTTAACAATAATAATATGAGTTTTTTTTATATCAAAGTACTTTTTCAAATATCTTAAAGTGTGGTGATACTACAATCTGCTCAAAACAACCTGCAATCATCATTACACCTGGACTGTTGTCACTTGTCACACTACTCTTCCCGGAACGTCCAATGAATATTCAGTATTCACCAAACTTGTCTTTGAGCATCACCATTAAAAACAATTACGACCAAATACGAACAATTAATTATGACTCCCCAAAGAAATATTGGTGAAATCAGTGACGGTATTTCTGAAGCGCTCGGACCGAAACGAATGGGAGCCACAAAAGTACCGCATGCGGATATTAAATTACTATTTTTGAAATCAATATCTCTCGTTTGCAAATCGATTCCAATGTCAAACCTATAAGACAGTATCGTTTCTACTAATAGAAAAATCATTTTATTACGTTACGATTCGTTGGTTTTTATTATTATTATAACTATACTAGCTGTCGCCCGCGGCTCCGCCCGCGTCAATGTCGATCCCTCGGGAATAGTACTTTTTCCCGGGATAAAAGGTAGCCTATGTCCTTCTTCGCACTCCAGAGAACTTGTATGCAAAATTTTATGATGATCGGTTCAGTAGTTAGGGCGTGAAAGCGTAACAAACAAACAAACAAAGACACTTTCGCATTTATAATATTAGTAAGGATAAGGATAGTAAGGATTTGTCGTGGTAGACGCTATCGTCAAATCATTTTTGCTAGTAGCATGAATGGGCTGGCTCGTCTGAGTACCACACTCTCACCAAAATCTAAGTCTGAGTAGAAGCTTTACCGCTTCTATGCTTCGTTAGGTGAGTGAGATAGCCGGAAGCACATCTCCCTCCCTCATTTCCTGCCCCCCATGTTCTCCCTCAATGTCCTCCCCCCCAACTCCTTTCAAGGCCGGCAACGCTCTTGTTACACCCAGATGATACAGTTGTCCATCAGGTGACTCGCTGCTCGTTTGACAGACCATTAAAAATCCGATCTTAAATTATTTTTTGCGTATACAGAATCTTGTATTATTAGAATTATGCAATGTAATTCAACTGTCGATAGCAAATAAAAACGTGATCTTTCAGATAATACTAAAGAGCATAAAATGCTGCCATCACAACGAGTGCTCGATCTCTCTTTACGAGTTCAAAAATAAGGCTCCTCCTTACCTTATTGCGCCAAATTTATTACCTCCGATGCTCCGTATACAGGCACGACAAACTCCGATTGTGAGACCAAAATCGATTTTCGGAATATCGATTTAAATTTTAATCCAGTTATTATGGACGTGAAATATTGCATATTTATCAGCCTTGTAATTAAGATTCACGCTATGAGAAAGTAGTGACCGATAAAAATTAAATATTGTTGTTATTGGTAACGTAAAAATAACTATGTAAATCGAGCATGTAGCGGTAAGGTGATCATCGATTTAAATGTAATTTGTATCTGTAGTATCCGTGTAAAATATTTATTTACATTATGACGATGTGTACTTTGGTTTACAATAATATGATACAATTGGTAAATTTGAAGCTTTATACACCTATTTATATAAATAAAAATAAATATATACGGACAAATCACACAGATTTAGCTAGCCCCAAAGTAACAACGATACTATATTTATAACAAATACATATAAAGATAAACATCCAAGACCCAGGCCAATCTGAAAAAGATAATTTTCCATCTTGACCTGGCCGGGGATCGAACCCGGGCACTCTCGTGTCGCAGGCTGGCGTGTTGACCGCTGCGCCACGGAGCTAGCCTATATACTATATAGGTACCTATTTATGTGTTTTAATTATTATGTTTCCTTTAAACATCTTCGTGCCTCCCGCGCTTCCAATCGCTTATATGTTTAGCTCACATTAGTGCGGATCAGGACGACTTAGCGCGCCTCTTGATTCACATTCGCCCTAAGAAAGACCTCACGATAAGTCAGTAGCTGACTTTGTACGTAATTAACCCGTAACCGTACGTGATTCAAAAAATATTCAAGAAAGGTAAATACAATTTACCGGTGTTCCTATCTGATGTGTTGTTTACGAATAGTGTTGTTTTAAATACTCTAGACGTTTATTAACTTAATAAACTAAAAGTAATAGCTCTGTGAGTGTACACTTCTTAGCTCGATACATCGAACTCACAATACTTCTAAGCGCCAGAGACCCCAATGGCGCTTAAGTCCTACCAATTCTGCTATTACTATATAATTATTGAACACCCTCACAAAATTTCACGGGCATTGGTTAGAAATGCGACCTGTATACATATATGACATACGAAAGATTTTTTGCCCAAGCTGAAACACAGACGCGTCCTTCGCGAACAAAACTAAAGTCCCTTTGACATGTACTTTATGACATATATATAGCAAAATTATTTTGGTAGGTATTTTTTTTATTAAAAAGGCACATACAGTAAAAAAAAATTAACAATATATTATACTGGGATTAGTGTTCTAGCAACCTGTTTTTATGTGCACGCTAATTCCCTCTTTTTTCCCTTTGCCACTCGCAGATCTGCTGGAAGAAATTTATATTGAAATAAGTATCACCTATACACTTAAGTTTCCATTTGTATCGTCTTCTCTTTTCTACTGTATTATATTATGTACATGAAAAAAATTATAAAAAATATATGCCTTCTACATATTTCTGCCCATTAAGAATTTGCGAAACCAGTCCTTTCGCGTCCAAAAGTCTATATTTGTCCAGAAGCATGTTATTCTGTGTAAATTAATCTTCTATTCTTCCATTGGGTGCATATTAAAAGTGCTAAGCAGAACACACTAGTCCTAACTTCGTACTGTCAGTAGTTTTTCAAGTAGACTAATATGTTAACCTGATACGGCCCATACTCGCATTTCTGCCATGCCATCGCCATAACATTTGTATAATTGAAACATGTATTTACGGGCAAGGCAGGAAATTTAAATATTTACCGCCATTTTTGGCGATTTAATTTGTCATTTGTAATTAAATTATGTAAAGCTGTTGCAGGTAGTGCCTGGTATTCGATGTATTGATTTATGCTTATTTTCACTGCGCCTAGATAGATTTTGCTGCTGGTCCAATGGGCGTTAGCATTTTTAACGCTTATTTAGTTAAGCAACTCCAGGCGCGGTCCCCTATGGGATGGTTCACCGTAAGTAAAAATATCTCGAGCATTTCGGTGATTTGGCAAGCACATTACGCCCGTTGGTTCCAGCTCATTGGTGGCAATCTTTAAGCTATGTCAGATGTATTTAGGCATTTTAAAAATCTGACACGTGTGTTGGCCACTTACATACTAATCGAGCTCCGTGACGCAGTGATTAACACGCCAGCCTGCGACACGGGGGCCCCGGGTTCGATGCCCAGTCACGTCAAGATGGAAAATGATCTTCAGGACCACTTCGGTCCTATTTTACTCTGCCGGAAACCACACGGAAAGAAATGCTTGATTATTATTAATTATTAATTCTTAGTTTCTTAATTCGTAACTGTATCTTGTTTCTTTTCGTAATCCAAATGTATCGTATCTTGTTCAAAGTTCAAAGTTCAAAGTATTTATTTGCATAAATGTAGGTACAGTAAGTTGATCTTAGTTATTTTCCCAGTACATTTTACCTTAAAAAGGTGTGCAAATATGTTTAACATTATATTATATAAAATTTATCATTATTAAAAATTTAAAATTGCAAATATAATAGATTAGAATTAAAAATAAGAAAAAACAAATGCATATAAAATAGTCAATAAAATGTCAAAACTAAGTAAATAATAATAATAATGTCAAACAAGTAATGGTCAGTGAATTAAACAATAATAAATTTAAAGCATTTCAAAAATTTTCGTCATTATATTAACAATCTACTATCTGATAAATACTCCTGTATACTATAATAACATTTGTCAAGTAATATTTTTTGCAATTTAGATTTGAAATTTTTGCTATTTAGGTCTTTAATTGAATCTGGTAGTTTATTATATAGTCTTGGTGCTGTTACATATAATGTTCTGTCATATGCTACCATGTTAGAATTATGCTTTGGAAGTACCTGCACTTTATTTCTTGTCCCTCTTGGTCGTCTATTTTGTAGAATTTTAAACTTATTTATATTTTCCTTAACATATACACAAGCTTCCAAGATATACAAACACGGCAAGGTTAATATATTTAATTTTTTGAAATGTTGTCGTCTTATTAACACTTTTACTTAAATTAGAACTTAATTTGAGCTCAATTATGCAAGTTATGTACACATATTGCTGCTCGATTTGGTTAATTTTATAATAATAGGTGTATCATTTTTACTCATGTACTTACATAACTTACTGTTTTGTATACTAAAGACAAGAAACTTAAAGAAAAAATGCGTATTCCACTTGTTTTTATCAGGTTACTACGGGTGCTTACAAATTTCGGTTACTTGTATCCTTAAATAATGTCAATTTCTCCTTTTTAATTAAACATTAACAAACGTACCCACACTGTGTCAAAATTTACGATAATATTTAAAGATGAGTTGCGATAAACACAATAAAATAACGTAAAATGAAGCGATCACTGAAGCCTTAAAGTTCACTCGTAAACTCCACTTTTTATGTATTATTACAAACACATTACATAATTTTGTTTTATGTGTATAATATTTTAATTTACGCAGTATATCGAATTTATATCTCTTACCCAGTTTTGTTTATTTCGGCCAAAGTATATAAATTTCTGCCAATGATAATGAGAGTTATTTTATTGTTGAGGAATGGTTATATTTTTTATTTCATTTCAGAACAGAGTGTTTTTGTATCTTTCTCTTGAAAAGAAATAGGTATTTCAAAACAATTTTATATCAACTGTACGTTTATCTTTAAAACAAAAAACAACGGTTGGTGATTAGTTGGGTGGGGTCGTTATATATTAATTCCACTCCTACGTATACGGTATTATACGGTCTCAGGTCACGTGTCCGTATTAAAATTTTTTGATCAGGTCACGTGTCCTGACGCGTGTTCAACTATTTTTACCCATCCCAAAAAGTTTCAATTCAAAAATCTTATAAACACGAGAAAAATAAACTGATACTGAGTTTATTTTATATGTTGGCATTTACAACGGCGATTCCGCTTGACAATCAACGAACATTATAGCCGTTGAATGACTTTTAGATCGTTATCCCAACGCAATTTTTTCATGTATTATATAGTGTTTGGGGAACTCATTAGTAAACATAAATATCCAATGTCTTACATCTGTTGGGAAATAGGTTGGTTGAGCTAGTTGAACCCTCGCCATTCCTCCATCGGACTACGAGGCGCAGACAGAAATTTCACCCTTTTATCGCTGGAATACCGAAGAGTTGAACTAAACGCTTTGACAGATACTTTTTGGTTCGAGTAGCTTACGTGTGGAATGAACTGCCTGCGTCTATATTCCCAGACAAGTACAGTCCCGGGACATTCAAAGTAGAATAAATGGGTATCTCTTGGATAGGCATGTAACATCCTCATCTTCATCGTCACTTACCATCAGGTGAGATGGGAGACAAATGCCTAATACAACATTTAGTAAAAAAAAGAGAAATGACACGACAATGTAACCTCAGTCCACATATATATATATGTAGTTTTAAGTTATATACTATGAATTGTAAATTGACATCTGGAGAAAATGCGCTGTGCAGTTTGTTGCCGCTTTTTCTGCACTCCGCTTTGGAAGCGGCTCTAAACTTAGCTTTAAGTAAATTAACGTCAACAATATTTTGTTGTAAAATAAATTTTAACGTTCACCAAATGATATGTAAAGTATCTTATGATGAATAAATAATTTTTGACTTTGACTTTGAAGCGTATAGGAGATAAGAAAGTTTGAAAAGTTGAAAATATATATACAAAATTGAAATTTAATTCATTAGCAACGTTTAAGGTGTGACTCAGACCAGAAATCTGAACAACTTTCATTATGGGACCAACTTCGACATCGTGAAAAAATTATCTGGTCAAATTCATACAAAGTGGAATATTTACTTGGCCAAAGGGTATGAAATAGCTGATTGACCATGTGACAAAAAAGAATGTTGCTGAAAGAAAAAAACCGTTTCTAGATTTGCCCTTATATAGTTCGAGAAAAATAGTTTAAAGTTTTTTAAATCTATATTTAGGGAGAAAAAAAAAAATATACAAGACCTTTCGTGACGTCACAGATTAACCTAACTTAAGCGTATGCCTGTGCTCCCGACAGCACTTACAAAAAAAAACTAACATGGCAAGCATGTCACTTTGTTTGACAGCTAGATGACAGTGGCAGGAACTCGGTCCTGTCGGTTTGGTCGGTACCGATATTATTTTGTTTTGTTGTTTGTTTGTTTGGTTGGATCATTGGTTTGGATAATACTTGCTTGAATTTGAAGGTAAGCACGGACTATCTGATAATTAATAATGAATGTAAATAGTCGTAAAGTCGTATTTTTTGTTTGGCACATTTTGGCGATGGCAATGAATGAAAACCGGATATGAGAAGTTCAAGCATCACTGTACATACAGCCTTATGGGTACGTCTTTCCGGCAAATTAATATTTTTTTTTAAACATTTTTATTTTAATAACTATGCAATATTTAAAAAATCTAAAATATACGTGTCCTCCCTTTTTTCGCTGTCTATTTGAAAAACAAATAAAAAAGGTCATCAAAATTTTTGTCATATGGTCAATTAAAAAAAAGTTGGTCCCATAGTGAAAGTTGTTCAGATTCGTGGTATGAGACGTTTGCTAATGAATTCAATTTCACTCTGTATATTTTCAACTTTTCAAACTTTCTTTATATAAGAACAATAGGCAGTATGTCCTCTGGCTGCTCTGGCCAATTATGGCCCTGGTAGTACAGAAAGGGTCGTGCTCCTGTAGTGGAGACTAAAAAGGACCTGATGATGATGATGATGATGAATAGGCAGTATTGTTTTGAATCAATTCTGTATCGGTTTCACGAAGCACTTAACCACTGGGTAACGTCACGCCTGACTGCTACATATAAAACTTCATATCTTGAGAAAACTTTGTAAGAAATGAGAAAGAAAGGGTTTAAATTACTGTATAAAAGGAGTCCTAACTCCTGAATATGGTTTCAGTATTAAGTACATACATTTTGGACTTAGGACATCCAGCAAATTCAAATAATTTATTGAATATACCTAGGTTTCTTTAAACACTTATTTTTTTTTAAATAAATATATACGGACAAATCACACAGATTAAGCTAGCTTAATCTGTGTGAACTTACCTTGGGGCTAGCCCCAAGGTAAGTTTGAGACTTGTGTTATGGGATACTTACTCAACGATACTATATTTTATAACAAATAAATATATAGATAAACATCCAAGACCCAGGCTAATCTGAAAAAGATCATTTTCCATCTTGACGTGGCCGGGGATCGAACCCGGTCACTCCGAGTCGCAGGCTGGCGTGTTGACCGCTGCGCCACGGAACTATAATAGTCTATTAATTGTCATATTTCACTTCTTAACAATTGTTGACGTCAAAAATTTACTTTTGGCTAAGTTTAATGCCGCTTCCAAAGCGGAGTGCAGAAGAAGCGGCAACAAACTGCACAGCGCATTTTCTCCAAAAGACGTCAATTCACAATTTATGAAAACCTTTGTACTTAGGCTGTGACCAAGTAAGGGCAAGTGATTCCCAAAACCGTGACAGAATGCGGTCTTAATTGCTCAGAACAATTACTGCTTATAAATAATTTTAACACAATCACACGTACATTTTTTAAATCAATTTTTGATCTTCCAAAATTCCGTAACTCCTGTATGCTTCATAACCCGATGTAAGAAATTGAATATTTATGTTTACCAGTGAATTGCCCATCCATATATTATAGTCCCCAAACACTATCTTTGGCGAGGTCCATGGCGCAGTGGTTAACACGCTAGCCTGTGACACGGAGTGCCAGGGTTCGATCCCCGGTCAGGTCATGATGGAAAACGATCTTTTTCAGATTGACCTGGGTCTTGGATGTTTATCTATTTAATAATAATAATAATAAGCCTTTTTATTTCCAATAACCTTGTAAAATAGTTTCATACATATTTTATGCTACGATTCGTCTATTATTGGAACCCCACTCTGGCTATAGGCCTCCTCTAGCTGATTCCATTCTTTTCTTTTCTGTGCTATACTTTGCCAAACTTCTCCTGCTATTGTTTTTATGTCGTCGATCCATCTGTTCTTTGGACGGCCAATTCTTCTTTTTCCTATAGGTCCTTTCCATTTTGTTGTTTCTGCTGTCCATCTTTTATCTGTAAATCTTGCTATATATATTTAAGTATCTATTATAAAATATAGTATCGTTGAGTTAGTATCCTACGACTCAAGTTCACAACTTATTGTGGGGCTAGCTCAATTTGTGTGATATGTCCCAATATATTATATTATTATTATTATATCTTATACACCAGAAAATTGCGTTGGAACGACGTCCTATTTGAAGTTGCTTTTCTATAGTAAAGTTGTTGAAATAAATTTATTTAATAACTTAATTACCTTCTTAATAAGTTTTACTATTCTAAGAAATATTTACAAAATAATTTTATTTCAACATCGATTGCACTTGTCAATCGTCAAACATTATTGCTGTTAAGGGCCCGTACTACCTCACACTGCTTTGCATGATTGACTGTTATATCAATAATAATTAAATACTCAAGGTGAAATATAAATGCAGCAAAGTTCAGGACTGACTCTAGTAACTATATGACTCAAAAACACGATTGCGTTAAATTTTCTCGATAGAAAAAAATTGCAAAGTTGCCTCCAAATCACGTCTAATTTACTCGGTATATAGCATTATTCACCAAATACATTAAAATTAACCTTGAAACTTTTGATTATTATTGCATTACAGATAAGGCAGCCATCATATGTTTTTCTTTTTCGAATAACCCTTGAATATTCCTAAAAAACGAAAATATCCAAAGTAGCCAACGCGTTTAGACCATCCGCGTTTGTATCGCCACGCCGCCTGGCATATGTCGGGCTCTTAAACGAAATTGAATTGATTTTCAATCGATTTCGGATTATCGTATATTCAATAAAATACTTAATCATGATGTGTATAATGAAATAGTAAAGTTGAGTGAACCATTAAATATATTTTCTAGACATTGGTACATAATTATAAAATAACTGACCGATGTCGACACTGCGCGTTTGGTATATTTTAGTTACTTTCATAGTCTCTTATTAAATTAAGAAATAAAAAAAGTAGCATTGTGAATGCAAAATATGTATCAACACTTAAAACAACTTTCATAGTGTTATGTCATATGGGATTTTACTATGGGGTAACGCTGCAAAAGTAAACACCGTATTTGTTCAGCAGACACACGCTATCAGATCTATTATAAGCTTGGTGCTAGAGAATCTCTTAGAGAATTGATTAAAGATATAAATATTTTAATATTACCTTCTTAGTACATATTTGCGAATATTATGTTTGTTATAATATATTTGTAATCTTGATTTATGTAAGAAAAATGGTGATATTCATGACCGATACGTGAGAAACAAAAATAAATTTGCTACACCAGTTTTGCGATTGCAGAAAACTATGTATTCATTTCTGAGTCTAGGAGTACGCTTCTATATTTTGATTAGCTCCGTAGCGCAGCGGTCAACACGCTTGCCTGCGACACGGAGTGACCGGGTTCGATCCCCGGCCAGGTCAAGATGGAAAATTATCTTTTTCAGGTTGGCCTGGGTCTTGGATGTGTATCTATATATGTATTTGTTATAAAATATAGTATCGTTGAGTTAGTATCCCATAACACAAGTCTTGAACTTACTTTGGGGCTAGCTCAATCTGTGTGATTTGTCCGTATATATTTATATTTATAATAAAATTCCTGCAGAAATTTTAGGTCTGCCGTTACTAAAGTTTAAAACAACTGTAAAAAACAAGTTACTAAAAAAGGCTTATTACTGCATTGATGATTATATAATTAATAAAAATGCGTGGAAATGTATATACAACGTGATTTTGAACCCCCTAGCTATATTGAAATCTGGGAATCAGAATCCCTAATGGAACACAGAATTGCAAGAAAAAAAGTTAGAAAACGAAAATGAAAATTAGGTTGCCCATACAAAGTCGCCGATTAGCTGGACGAATTTCTTTGAAAGATTAAATTTATTTTTTCGTATTTTACCTTTTTTTCTTACAATTCTGTATTCCATTAGGGATTCTGATTCCCAGATTTCAATAAAGCTAGGGGGTTCAAAATCACGCTGTATAACTCAAGTACAGTTGGACTCCTACTCATTGATGTTCCTGGGCGAAATTTATTTCGTGTAAATAAATTAATTAACTCTATGAAAAATGGTATCTGGTCTGTATACAATGTAGTTAGAGCCCTTCGGGCACGTAGGGACCAAGTCTGGATTGAGTTTCTTTCGGCGTATTCTTCTCACCAGTGGTCGTTCAGAAACGCTAGTAGTATTTTGACTTTGCATAGGTATATTAAAAAAAGTTATGACACAAGTGTATTAATTTTTAGAATATGAAATAAATTTTAATTAAAAAAAAAATACGAAATAAAAATATGACGTTCAAAAAGAAATACATGTATCCAATTTTGAATAAAATTCTTTGACTTTTAAAATAGAAAGGAATAAAACCTTTTTTTTTTTAATTTAAAATCATTCTTTTTTTTCCCTTGAATTACTGAAAGACTTTTGATGAGGTTTTTTGAAAAAAATTAAGCGAAGAATATATTTAGAGTAGGTATCGAGAAAAAAATTATGGTAATATTAAGATAAAAACGAGATTCACGCGAACTAATTCGCTGGCAACAGATATTTTCTATAAACGATTGCGTGAGGTTGTATTAAAAATGATTAAATAGTAATTTTATAAATAAAATAATAATAAAAATTATGTTTCGATTAAAATTAATATAATTTGATTAACTTTTGAAATTTATTGCCAATTTATGTGTTTATTTATATTGAGTTATATAAAGACAACTTGGTATATAAATAGTATTAATTTATATTTTGTTATATCATTCATATTTACTAAGCGTTTTCTGGTTGTCTTCTCGGTAGTGGTATGTCCGCATCATCATCATCATTAGCAGCCTGCGGCAGTCCACTGCTGGACGTAGGCCTCTCCCAAGGCGCGCCACTTTGCTTGATCACCAGCTATGCTCATCCAATTGATGCAAGCCGCCCTACGCAGATTGTCGCTCTATCTAGCCGGGGGTCGCTTACTTAAACGCGGTTTCCACTGCAGAACTCTCTTACTCTAGCAATTCTCAGTTCTGTGACAGATGAGGCCAGCTCAATGCCACTTCAGCTTGCTTATTCGAGATTGTTGGATGTAAACATGTTTGCTACTGAATAACGCCACAACGGCTAAACGAAGCGAATTTTGGCAAAATTTTGCACACAGATAGGTTATTACATGAAAATTAAAAAAAAATAAAATTATAGTTTTTCTTCAAAATAGGATACATGTATCACTTTTTGAACGTCATATGTTTCTGTTATTTATTTTTCTTTCTTTTATGTTTGCAAAATCGAAACACTATTACCGTTTCGGAATAACCACTGCTGAGAAGAATACGCCGAAAAAAACTCAGTCCAGTCTTGGTCTCTACGTACCTGAAGGGCTCGGATATAACAATATATTTTACAATAGTTAAATTAAATTACTTACACTAAAATATACATTTAAATTATTTACAAGCATTTGAATCAACTAAATAATCTTTTATACCATAATAAGCCTTTTTAGTAAATTATTTTTTACAGCCATTTTAAACTTAATTAATGGCAGACCTAATATTTCTGCGGGAATTCTATTATAGAAGCGTACCCCAAGACCCAAAAAATAATCCATAGTTTTCTGCAATCGCAATGGTGTAAATATTTTATTTTATGTCTAGTGTTTCTGCTATGAATATCACTGTTTTTAAATATAAATGATGTTATGGCGCACAAACATAATATTAGAAAAGATATACTGGGAAGGGAGTGTCAGAATACTAATATTTTTGAATAACTGAATTGAATAACTGATCTAAGAGATTCTCTGGTACCTATTTATATATTGATTTAATAGCTATAATCTAATGGTTTCTGTAGAACAAATAAAGTATTTACATCTGCAGCGTTACCCCATAGTTTATATACCATACGACATAAGACTATGAAAGTAACTAAAATATACCAAACGCGCAGTATCAACATCAGCTAGCTGTCTTAACCTCCTAACCGCGTAAGCTGCAGACCTGGATAAAAACATATAGGTTACCCTTCATTCTGGAAAAAGTATTGTTCCCGAAGGATCGATATTAACGTTGGCAAAGCCACGAGCAAAATCTATTTTAAATCTATTTTAGATCTACACTACTAAAAAGAGGAAAGGTTTGTTTGTTTGTTTGAATTGAAAAATGAATAGGTATTCTCCGAAACTACTAGACCAATTTGAAAAATTTATAAATCTGTGGAATTCTACATTATTTCTGATTAACATAAGTAATATAATAAAATACCTTTACATACCTGTGCGAGGTTGGGGCGGACCGCTGGTAATAAATATTATAAATTTCCTAGCTGTTAAAATATGTATGTATGTATTGTACGTATGTATTGTACGTATGTATTTATTACATTTATATGTATTACATAAATTCATATTTTTATCTATGAATTCCATCTTTTTCTTATGTTCATTTATTCTGCGCCAACGCCTCATACTACATGTACTGTATGCAACTACCCTAAGGTTGACTGGAAGAGATCGCTAAAGCGATAAGTCCGCCTTTGTACCAACTTTGTTTCCTTCTATTATTTATTGTTCTATTTCTAAATTGGTGCAATAAAGTTTATTCTATTTTATTCTATAAATTCGAAAATTAATTTAACTTTTTTTTTGCTTTCACGTTTTTATTACTGAACCGATCGTCATTAAATTTTACTAAAAGGACATAGGGATAGAGATGGGCAAAGCACCGGGTTTAAACCCGGTGCTTTGGTAAAAACCCAATAAACACCCTTAAACACCCATAAACACCCAAAAAATTGGGTGTTTACTTTATTTGTCAAAAACGTTAGTAATATATGAAAAATATATTTTTATTAAATTGTAATGATCAATTCTACGTTGCTGTACGTTAAAATAATTTAAAGAAATATTAGGTACGTACTTAATAAAATTTTAGGAAATTTTAAAATGTTTACTATTAATAAAAACCGAGATGAAAATAATTAGTTCTGTGTTTTCATGTTGCAGTTGACCAACATGTTGGTCTTTTGCTTGCCGTAAATATTTTAAAAGCTTTGCGCCAAAGTAGAAAGAGACGGCATGCTGTGTCAGACCTTATGTTAGAACGAGTGCGGCAATGACTGTGCGGCAGTAGTGAGTCGGTGGACGTAATTAGAAGAATAAATAAGTCTAAGGTGTAAAATGATATTATTTTATTTTCTTATGTACGTATTGAAATTTGGGTTTTTGATAGTTTTCTTTTTACATGACTTCAAAAAAAGGAGTGTATTGTTATTTTTAGAGATTATGTTTGTATTAAAATATGTACAGGAGCATCTTATTCCACAATGACTTCAGAATGTCTTGAGGCATTATCTATCGTTATAATTCCTATACCATTTAACCTAAAAAATATACCCTTTGTTGTCGCTCCACCCGAGCGACGACATTGGTAGTTACAGAAAAAACTTGTCATAAAAAATCGACATGAATGTCGTTTTCCAGGTTTTATGGGGTGTAGATCTCGAAAATGACGTCAATTTTGGAATCTTAGATAGCATACGCGACTTGTCATGAAAAATCGACACTGGTGTCGTTTCCTAGGTTTTTAGGGTGAAAATCTCGAAAATGACGTCAGTTTTGGAATTCAAGATGGCGGACGCGAGTTTTGATTAAAAATCGACATGCGTGTTCTTTTTTACGTTTTTTGGGGTGTGAAAATGATGTCAATGTTGGAATCTTAGATAGCATACGCGACTTGTTATGAAAAATCGACACTGGAGTGAGTCGTTTCCTAGGTTTTTAGGGTGAAAATCTCGAAAATGACGTCAGTTTTGGAATTCAAGATGGCGGACGCAAGTTTTGATGAAAAATCGACGTGCGTGTTCTTTTTTACGTTTTTTGGGGTGTAGATCTCGAAAATGATGTCAGTTTTCGAATCCAAGATGGCGGACGTGACTTGTCATGAAAAATTTACATGGATGTTATTTCTAAGGCAATTTGGGGTGTAGATGATATTTCTAAGGCAATTTGGGGTGTCGATTTTGGTATCTAAGAGTGCGGAGGCGTTTTCTCATGAAGAATCGACATCGGATTCGTTTTCTACGTTCTTTAGGGTGTAGATGTCGAAAATGATGTCAGTTTTGGAATCTAAGATGGCGGACGTGACTTGTCATGAAAAATTTACATGGATGTTATTTCTAAGGCAATTTGGGGTGTAGATGTTATTTCTAAGGCAATTTGGGGTGTCGATTTTGGTATCTAAGAGTGCGGAGGCGTTTTCTCATGAAGAATCGACATCGGATTCGTTTTCTACGTTCTTTAGGGTGTAGATGTCGAAAATGATGTCAGTTTTGGAATCTAAGATGGCGAACGTGGCTTGTCATGAAAAATCGACGCGTGTAATTTTTTAGGTTTTTAGTAGTGTAGATCTAGATTATAAAATCAGTTTTGGAATCAAAGATGACGACAGTTTATGATAAATCATCATGGGTGTTGTTTCCTATTCTTCCTCGAAAATTATGTTATTTACACCCCAAAAAACTAAGGGGTCAACACCCATGATGAATTACCATGCAAAGCCCTGCCATCTTGTATTACAAAACTGACATTATTTTCAAGATCTTCTTCTCAAGAAACATAGAAACGTCACCCATGTCGATTTTTTATGACAAGTCACGTACGCCATCTTGGATTCCTAAACTGACATCATTTTTGAGATCTACACCTAAAAAAACTAGAAACGAAACCCATGTCGATTTTTATAACAATTCGGGTCCGCCATCTTGGATTCTAAAACTGACGTCATTTTCGAGATCTACACCTCAAAATACCTAGACAACGACACCCATGTCGATTTTTTATGACAAGTCGCGTCCGCCATCTTGGATTCCAAGACTGACGTCATTTTCGAGATCCTCAAATTCCTTACCCAAAAGCTTTGGTAGCTTACAGTCAGTAAGAATACATTCAAACTGTCGAACATCGTTTTCCATTTTTGAAGTCGGTTAAAAAGCATGTATCATAAATGAATCCTTCAACACGGTCAAAACAATAAGTAATATTCGATAGTGTGTATTCCCGCTAACCTAGAATACATATGTGTGAGCAAAATATAAGATTTATGAGCGCGACAGACGGTGTTCGGATAAGTTCTAGACTATTCCATTCTGGGAGCTTCGCGACAATATTTAAATTATTGAGCTACTAACAATCCCAAATACCCGTTTATTATATCCTCTGGTTATGTCGCCTCGCTCTATCGCAAAAAAATATTATTTGATGAGGGCATAAAACAAAAACGTAAGTATGGGAGGGAAGTTGACCAATTGGACCTGAAGGTTTGGAACTGTAGTCCACTGCACCAGCTTAGTCAGGTCAAGAAGTAGCATAATTAAAGAAAAAAATCGTAAAAACCCAAAAAATTGGGTGCTTATTGGGTTTAAACCCAAAACACCCGGTTTTTACCCAACTGGGTTTAAACCCGGGTGGGTGGATTGCCCATCTCTACATAGGGACCTTTTATCCACGAAAAGGTACTGTTCCCGGGGGATCGATATTAACACCAGAGAAGCCGCCGGCGAACACTAGTAACATCTATAAAATCAAGTTTTGCAACATGACATGTCTTTAGTTTAAGTAAATACTGATTATTAATAATATCTATAAACGATTTATTATACAGAGAAATGTAAACTTTGCAAATAAATTTAATGTTCACGTTTATCAGTTTATGTAATTTCTAAGTAGTTGTAACCATATAAACCAAGAAATAAGACAAATAGCCTATGAAAGAGCCTTTGGATTTATTAAATTTCAAATTAATGCCTCCGTTGTCCAGTGGATAAAGCGTTTGACTGTTGACCCGGGGATCGTGGGTTCAATTCCCATCATCATCATCAAAATTTAATTAAATTCTTGTCAGTGGAGCTCCCTCCATCTTACTCTATTTTCTGCCAGTCTTTTTACATCCTGGTACGAAACTCTTTCCACTTTTTCCTTTATCTGTTTCAAATAACTGTGCCTGGGCTTTCCTCTCTCTCTCATTCCCTCTATTTTGCCTTCTATAATAGTTTTCATAAACTGATCATGTCGCAACAAATGCCTTATCATATAACCTCTTCGACTCGCTCCATCCTCCTCCACTACAGGAGCACGCCCTCTCTGTACTACTAGAGCCATACTTGGCCAGAGCAGTCAGAGGACTTGGCCTACACTCTCCACGCTGGCTAGACGGGTTGCAGAGGTCTCACAGATGTTTATAACATCTTTGTTTTGCTTGTATTTCCTAAGTTGCCTTCTACGACATCCACGAGAAGACTTGGAGTGGTCCTATTCTACTCTGCCGGATACCATACGGTTCCTTCAGTTATTCTATCTATCCAGCTAATTTTCTCCATTCTTCTCCAGCACCACATTTCAAATGCTTCCAACTTTTTTCTTTCCTTCTGTGTTAAGATCCACGTCTCGCAGCTGTACAGAGCGATGCTTCAGATGTACACCATGATAAGCGGTTTTCGAGTTTTTTTTTTTAAATAGCAGCATACTTTGTTTAGTTGTTTCCAGTTTAGTTATGACATTGCAGGCTTGAATCACCTGATTGTCCGATAATAAAGATGATTCCGTGCTGCGGAAGGCACGTGCAAGTTGCACGTTAAGCCGTTGGTCCTGGCTGCTATCTTGTAGTCGTTAAAGGAACCACCTAACGAGAGGTTCGACCGTTCCGAACAACTCTGACACCAAGGTGTGCATGGTCGATTGACCGTGTCACCTACATGAAATAATGATGATGATGAGTGATTTTCATATTTTGCATTGAAAATAGTGTTTACGTATGTAAAGCAACCCAGGCCGCGGTCCCTAGTGGGATGGGTGACCGCAAGTAGCATAAAATATCTCGAGCTCCCCCGTGCTTCGGAACGTTCAACCGTTAGTCCCGACTGTCATCATTAATAGCAGTATTAAGCTGTGTCAGATGCCTTTATGTAGCTTCAAAAATCTGACAGAAACGTTGGCCACCTACACACAATAAAATCAAACAGCATGTAAGTTTGCAAGTGTAAAAGGAATCAAATTATTGATCGGTTGTTAGCTGCATCGCTTATTATATTTCTAGGATTTTTGACCATTTTCTGGACCGGCTTCTACGGCGTGCGCGGAAAATCATCTGGTAATTTCTATGTGTTTTCTTTTCTTCCGGACCCTCATGGATGTGTTATATTTATTATCCAAGTCATCCTAAGGCATTTGATAAATCTTTACGAATATCAGCTGGAACCTACGGCTTAACTTCCCTTCCAAACATGGAAGAGCTCGAGATAGTGTTTATGCCACTTGAGATCACTCATTCCAACGGGGACCGCGCTCAGAGTTGCTTAACATTCGTAAGCGTTAATAAGGCTCAGGCAACCAATACTGTTGAAAAGAGTTTCTTTTGGCGTTTTTTCTTTGCAGTTGTCGGTTCAGAAACACTAGTAGGTAGTCTTAGCTTTTAAATTTATTTTGTTTTTACATATTAATGCCGTGCTTCGGAAGGTACATTAAGCCGGTCCCGGCTCTCGTCATTGATGACAGTCGTGACGCTATGCCAGATGCCAGAGGCAGCTTAAGAAACAGCAGAGTAAAGAATGCAATTTTAAATGTAAATTGATGTTTAAAAAAGTTCATAAAGTCTATTTCGTACATCAACCTCTTTTTTTTGGGTACTGTTAAAAGTTTTTTATAAAAAGAAACTGTCTCTAAGGAAAAAAGCTAGTTCGCTATTCTAGAAGTTGAATAAATTCGTCAATAAGACATTATAATTTTGACACTACATTGCATTTGCAGGAATTGAATTGTGCAAACTGGTTTGCATTCGCATTATTGAACCATCTGGCGTAGCGTGCGGAGTGGCTATTCCGCGCAGATAAATTGTGATCATCCTGTAGCTAATAGAATAGGTGTGGGAACTCGCCGTGGAAGATTTATTTGGATACAGATTATGAATAGTTTAAATAAATACCACTTTATAGTATTAGCAGGGTGGTATTATCTTTGACGATTTTACATACAAACTACTTTTTTTTTAAATGACTATGTAGCTAATTCCAAGTGAGCTTTCGCTAATTCACCGGGCGTTTGAGGCGAGGGCAGAGTGCCCTCAGCCTATATAGACAACATCCCTAAAGGGCCTCGGTTTTGGGCTCTGCCTGTGTGCGCAAGGCTTGGAGAGACAGAAAACTCTCATATTGCCTGATGGGCCGCGATTACGTGCATGCATAGCTGCAATCTGAGAATCTATGGCAAAAGCCTTTGTAGCGCAGCAACTCTCATCTTTTGCCTTATGGGCCGAAAGCTACGTTACCAGAAGGGCCTATCCTGGGTGCAAGTCACCTGGGACCGCCGGGCGGTCACCAGTAATCGGAGCTAATCCTACGTGTCCAGGAGTGCTGCCTTCTGTATCTGGCCCTTGATCCAGCCATTCAGCGAGAGTCTCTTAAGGTGTTGGTCGAGACTCTTCGCTTTACGGCCGTTTGCAGACACGACTATAGGGACAATGATCGTCGAATCCACATCCCACATAGCGATCACCTCGTGAGCCAAGTCAAGGTACTTGCTGAGCTAGCTTGTCCTTTTTGGCTTTCACGAGGTTATCGTTAGGTTATTATTATTACTAGCCCGTTAAATCCCACTAGTGGGCAAAGGCCTCACTCTCTGCTTTCCACTCTTCTCTGTTCTAAACTTTGGTTGGCTAGTCTTTACAGCACAAGGCAAAAACTTGAGGTGACATATCGGCCATCCGTCACTTTTTTGATCTCTTTTGAACCCGTGATCCAAAAAGAGGAATGTGTATGTTATAACCGCTAATGGGTGTGTATGATATTTATGATTTTTTTCAAGTTTTCAACATTAATCCTACAGTCCATAAGTGGACTAAGTCTCCCTTTTTAGAAAATATTGAAGGTTAATTTACTGCGGGATATTTCATTTTTATTTCAAACTATCTGTCGCCTGCGGCTCCGCTTCCGTTAATATCGATCGATCGATCGAAAGGTAGCCTATGTTTTATCCCAGGTACGTAGTAGAATATGTGTGCAAAATTTCATCAAAATACGTTCAGCCGTTGTGGCGTCATTGAGTAACAAAAATCCATACATACTTACAAACGTTCGCGTTTATAATATTAGTAAGCAGTTCAAAAGCGATGCTCCGATCAGCATAGTACTGTATATCTCGGCAATTACGAATAAAGTGCGAATAAACTCTATGGTATCAATTAAGTTACGAAGCCTCAGGCTACCACTGCCGCTTGCAGTGTTCGTGTCGTGTCGTGACTACTGTTCAGTAGCCGTGAGAACACGTGCGAGTCTGACAGTATATATTTGTAACTAGGCTTATCAACAGCCTCCGTGGTCCAGTGGTTAAGGCGTTTGCCTGTTGACCCGGGGGTTGTGGGTTCGATTCCCACCGGAAGCATACTTTGTTTAGTTGTTTCTAGTTTGGTTAGGACATTGCAGGCTTGAATCACCTGATTGTCTGATAATAAAGATGATTCCGTGCTTCGGAAGGCACGTTAAGCCGGTGGTCCCTGCTGCCATCTGGTAGTCGTTAAAGGAACCACATTTTTTGCTTCGCAAAACATTGATGCTGCGCTCCTATTGGTCGCAGTGTGATGTTTTATAGCCTAAACCCTTCCTCAATAAATGGACTATCCAACACAAAAATAATTTTCCAATTTGAACCAGTAGTTCCTGTTTGTTCTAACAAACAAACAAACTCTACAGCTTTATAATATTAGTATAGATCATTAAATAAATATATTTTTAATAATTTTAACTTATTATAGATAGGTTATGGTACGGAACCATTCGTGCGCGAGTCCGATTTGCACTTAGACGGTTTTTTCAATACAGCTTTTCCATAATTACCCTTTACTATAAAAAAATTGTATTGGAGACCAATTTCAATTATAAATTAAGTAAACAATTACAACGTACTCATTATTTCAACAATGCAATGCTATTAAATATGTTAAAAAGTGTGACATCCCAGTGGGCAGAATATGTAAATTTTTTGGACAAAATTTCGCAATCGAAAATTACGTGTGTGATATTTATGGCTCAATTTTGCGTGCAGGACAATACCTCGAATTGCTCTACGGTGCACCGAAACATCCCAAGTATTATGGGAGCACTGACCACTTTAATTACATTTTTTTTTTTACATGCGTCTACCTATAGACTTAAAGATATTAGAACTGACAAGATAAGATTACATTTAAAGTACGTTCTAAAATCTTTTGAAAATAAGTTTGATTTTTGGTACTAGACGATGTTCCACAAGAAAATTACTTTTCCTTTTTTATCGGTCTACAAGGTTGACGTCAGTCAGTAGCCTTAAAAATGATTGCCAAATATTTAAATAAAATAAATAAATATATACAGACAAATCACACAGATTGAGCTAGCCCCAAGGTAAGTTCGAGACTTGTGTTATGGGATACTAACTCAACGATTTTTTTTCTTTTTCTTTTACTAAATATTGAATTAGGCATTTGACTCCCATCTCATCTGATGGTAAGTGACGATTAAGACGAGTTACATGATGTTACATGCCTATCCAAGAGATACCCATTTATTCTCATCATCATCAGGTCTTTTTCTTCTCCACTGCAGGAGCATGACCCTATTTGTACTACTGGAGCCATACTTGGCCAGAGTAGACAGAGTATTGGCCTACATTCTCCTCGCTGGCCAGACGGGTTGGAGAGGTCTCATTGATGTTTATCAGCTTTGTTTAGCTTGTATATACTCTTACAACATCCATGGGAAGACTTGGAGTGGTCCTATTCTACTCTGCCGGAAACCACACGGCCATTTATTCTACTATACATTTATTGTCTAAAGTTTATTAAAACGTGTCTATTCCATCCTTTATAAGTCTACGTACGCATGTTGACCGTTTATGCAAGTGTATTTGTTATTTACGAGTGGTATTTTTTCTTGTAGTCGCCGAGTTTGGTTGACAACGTTTCCGATCGAGTTTAATATATTTTAAATTAATTCTTCTCAGGTTTGTATCGTAGCGGTATTAAAGTTATTGTACAAAAATGGTACGGTATGTTTTTTTGCAAAATTGCTAAAATATCTGTGCGAGAGAAATCGTCAATGACGGACAAACAGAGTCACTTATGGACCTATATATTGGAAGTAGTATTGTCGCTTGATAGTCCACTATCGATTGCTTACCAAGAGACTAATGGCACTATCTATACTTTTAGTGTGGGATGTGGCGTCCCATCAGGCCATATGAGAGTTTGCTAAGCCGAGGTCCGTCCCTCCTGGAGGCCCTTTGGTAATGTTGTCTAAAAAGGTTGAGGGCACTCTGCCTTCGCCTCAAACGCCCGGTTGTAGTTGTGGGGTTTATGTTAGGATCCTTAAAATTAACATGAACAAGACGTAATAAATAATACCACGAGACCCAAGACCATTTATTAAAAACAACACCTTATATTTGTATATATAAAAATTTTGTATCAGGATGTATGTTCGGGATAAATTCTGAATCTACTGAACCGAATTTAATCAAACTTCATAACTATCTGTATTTTAGTCCAACAAAAAAATGGATAGGAGTTTTTATCTTATAGCAAAACAAACGCCGGGACAACTAGTAGTATTATAAATGTTGTAAAACGGCACGTTAAGCTAGGACGTGATGTTCTAAATCAACAAAATAAATATTGATTATTATTTTATCTTCTTCTTATCGTATCGACTCGGGCGAATTATATTTATGTTGACCGGAACTCTGCCACTGACACAGCGTTATCAGTAGCATTGTACCGGCCCTCGCGTGTGCAGGTGGTAGGACACGCAGGGCAAGACAACAGGGTGTGCCATGGTCTGAGGAGTAGCACCACACGGAGAAGAAATTTCAGAGCTGTAACCCAACCTATTCATGCTCCTTGCTTCGGCCAACTTGAGTCCATAGTTTGTTGAAGGACTTCCATGTCCAGTATTACTTTACGTATCCTTCTTTCCTTTTCGTACCTTTTCGTCGAACGGTCATGTTTTAGAAGCGGGACATTTTGCAAAAGGAGCCGTACCTGCTGAATTGTCACGTTCGATTATTAAGGGCTGCCACAGTAGTCTTTCAATACAGGACCGTCGGTGGTAACACTAATAAAAAGAAAAAAATAGAGAAAATTTATTTCGCTGGGAAGAGATTCTAAACAACATTTTACTCCTTACCGGGTTTTCAACTGATTCGTCATGACCGCATCGGGCGAGGTGGTGGTGGTGTTGCCATATATTTACGTTATCATATTTCATATAAAATTTTAAGTACTTCTGATCCGTCCAATGAATTTGAATATCTTATAATTGAAGTTGCACTCTCTCACACAAAAATACTTCTTGGAGTTTGTTACAGTTACTCATCTTCTGTTGACTATGTTCCTGTCCTTGAAAACCTCCTAGAAAGTTTTATGCCTCTGTATTCTCATACTGTAATTATGGGAGACTTTAATACGTGTTTAATTAAAAATGATAGCAGATCTCTGAGATTACGATCAATTACAGATGGGTTTAACCTGCACATTCTCCCCCTCCAATCCACACATCACTTTCCGAATTGTACACCATCACTCCTTTACCTAATACTAGTATCCTCTACTGATCACGTTACACATTTTGGTCAATGTAGCGCTGATGCTTTCTCATACCATGATCTCCTTTTCCTCTCCTACAAAGTCCGTCCCCCAAAATCCAAACCCAAAATCCTTATGCAACGTAATTTTGGTGCCATTGACATTGATACATTTCGAGATGATGCCCGAAACTGCGACTGGCAATCGGTACTTGAAGCGGAGACCATTGATCAACAGCTTGAGTTATTCAATAGCACTTTACTAGATCTCTACGATCGACATGCTCCATTGCGTCCTGTTAGAGTAAAGTATCTTCCTGCGCCATGGTTAACGGACGACATTAAACGAATTCAAGCTAAGAAAAATAAAGCCAAGTCGAAGTACAAAAGTGATCCTGAAAAAAATCGCGATGCATATGTCCAAGCTCGTAATCATTGCAACAAGGTGTGTAGGGAGGCACAACGACACCATATACATCAGTCTGTTCAAAACGGTGATCCAGCAAGAATCTGGAAGTTTCTGAAAACACTAGGAGTTGGGAAATCTCGTAGTAACAGTCAAAATAATATAGACATTGAAAACCTCAATCGACATTTCTCATCTTCCGTTTCTCTTGCTGACAACATTAAATCGAATACTCTGAATTCCCTTTCTACTACGCCCACTCCTAACATTCCTCGATTTGTTTTTTGCTCGGTTACTGCTTGTGATGTTGAGAGGTCTATACGCTCCATAACATCAAATGCTGTCGGTACTGATATCATTAGTCGGAAAATGATCATACCTATCCTCGATATTCTCCTTCCAACTTTGACTATAATCCTTAACAACTCCCTCTCCTCGGGCATTTTCCCGCATGCGTGGAAAAATGCCAATATTACCCCGCTCCCTAAAAAAGCAAACCCTACTACACTCACTGATTACCGTCCCATATCTATTCTCCCATTCCTTTCCAAAGTTCTGGAGCGAGTGGTTCAACAACAACTTAACAACTTTTTAACTGTAAATAACCTGCTCAATCCTTTCCAATCCGGTTTCCGTCCTAGTCACAGTACGACTACTGCTCTTATCAAAGTTACGGACGACATAAGATGGGGAATGGACAACAAACAGCTGACTGTCTCAACACTTCTGGATTTTAGTAATGCCTTTAATACAGTTGATGTCGATATTCTGCTGGGCGTTCTATACTCTCTTAACATATCTCCAACAGTAATCGGCTGGTTTCAATCTTACCTGTCTGGAAGACAGCAGCGTATCTACATTGAGGATAATTACTCGTCCTGGTGTAAGATTACTGCTGGTGTTCCTCAGGGTGGTGTGCTATCCCCTCTTCTGTTTTCAATATTTATTAATACTATTACTTTTCAACTTCAGTCTTCCTACCACCTTTACGCAGATGATCTGCAAATTTATACGAGTGCTACTATCGAGAATATATCCTCTGCTATTTGTACCATAAATAGAGATCTGGAAAGCATTGCAGTTTGGAGCAGAAATCACGGTCTTGTAGTCAATCCACTGAAAACTCAATGTATTATCGTAGGTAGTTCTAGGCTTCTTAGTAAATTAGATAATGCTCATCTCCCCAAAATAGTATTCGATGGAATTATAATTGAGTATAGCGACCGTGTCAAAAATTTAGGTATTCACATCGACAGAACTCTTTCTTGGACTGCTCAAGTGTCGGAACTCGGCAGAAAGATCTTTGCTGCTTTCGGATCACTCAAGAGACTTAATAGGTTCTTACCTATTGACACCAAAATTATGCTTGCACATTCCATCCTTTTCCCTATCTTAGATTACGCTGACACATGCTACCTAGACCTTACTGAGGAGCAACTTAACAAACTTGAGCGTCTCCAAAATCTTTTCATTCGATTTATTTATGGTCTACGTAAATACGACCATGTCTCTCACTTTCGTAATCAACTCAAGTGGCTCCCTATTCGACGTCGCCGAGACTGGCATACCCTTTCACTACTATATACCATTCTTTTCAATCCTACCTCTCCCAATTACTTAAGAAAGCTTTTTACCTTTTACAGAGATGTTCAGAAACGTAACCTACGCAGTGCAGAGAACCTTCGTTTAATAATACCACAACATTCCACTGATTTCTATTCGCGATCTTTTACTGTTCGAGCCATTCGTTTATGGAACTCCCTACCACTCTCTATCCGGTGCGCTCAAACGCTAGCCAGCTTTAAATCTCAAGTTAAATCACATTTCTTATCTCTATGATCCTTTCCTTAATGATTGCTATCATATTTTTTCCACCTGTGTAAGTTTAGTATATTTATGTATGTATATGTATATACTTACTAGTAGGTTTATATATTTCATATAATTATGTAAGTTTATAATTCTTAATGTGTATTTATGTAGGTTTATTTGTAGTAGGTACCTAAGTATATATATATATTATATACTATTCAAAATTATTGTTTGACTACCCCGCACTACCTATTTTTATTAGAAATTTCATCAATCATAAGGTTGCCTGGAAGAAATTGCTTTGCGATAAGGCCGCCTTTTGCGCATTTCTCTAGTTTAATTATATTTCCTTTGTATATTTCCTTTTTTGTGTGCAATAAAGGGTTTTCTATTCTATTTTCTATTCTATTCTATTTTTAAATCTATCTATCCGTCTCGCAAATATACCACATTATAAAATATGTTCCCAATTACGAAAAGACAAGTAACGACTTTGGTTTAACTATTTATTAGAGCTAGCTCCGTGGCGCAGTGGTTAACACGCCAGCCTGCGACACGGGATGCCCGGATTCGATCCCCGGTCAGACCAAGATGGAAAATGATCTTTGTCAGATTGGCCTGGGTCTTGGATGTTTATGTATATATGTTATAAAATATAGTATCGTTAAGTTAGTATTCCGTAACACAAGTCTCGAACTTACTTTGGGGCTAGTTCAATCTGTGTAATTTGACCGTATATATTTTTATTGATTTTTTATTTGTTTTTTATTACTGTTTTTTATAAAGATTAAGAAAGTAATAAATCACAATAAAGATACCATAAAACTCAAAATACTAATAGGTGTGATAATTATTAACACAGTAACAGTTAACAAGACAGTTATGTGCAAGAAGATTTAAGGGGCCGAGATGACCGAAGGTTCAGATTTTAGTAGCTTATCTACTAAGCTCCCGGCTTTAAACGAACAAATGGAATTTTGCTGTTCCAATAATATTAAATAATCGTAAAAGGTATTTTTATTGCCTCTTTTTATCTGCAACTAATTGGAAGTATTTTGTTTGGATTAATAATATATACATATATGCGGAGGTATGTTCTGTTTATTACACAAATCATCCTATTTTTAAACTATAGATCTAATTGGTAGTCCTATTCTTTCCTCTGACTTTGACTTTTTACCCGACTGACCTAACCAGAAGGAGGGTAATGTTTTTTGCGCGTATGTTTGTATGTAAGTACATATGTACAAAGTAAGTATGTACTTACATACAGACACGCCAAAAATACCTTCCTTTGTCGTCTTCCGATGCCTATACGGCTGTTCCTTTGTCGTCACCTGTAGCCTAAACGGCTTGACTGCTCCACCTACCCAGACGGAGGGTAATGTTTTTCGCGCATATGTATGAATGTAAGTATATACTTACATACATACATACGCGTGAAATGCTCAAATCTACAGGAAATGACAATGAAACAAATGTCTGTTCCATTGTCGTCTCCTGTAGCCTAAACAGCTTGACCGATTTTGAAGTACGAGATATAATTAGATTTATATTCTTCCCTAATTAGATTTATATTCTTCCCTGGAGTATCATAGACTATGTGACGTTGGCAAAAATGTAAATAACGGACGTAAACTGTCAAAAAGGCGGTCGGGTTTATTTATATTTTTAGATAATCCTTAGATATTTGCATTTTATCTAAAGAAATAAAGCTTCCTATCGTTATATAATTTGATGATAAATAAATATATTATAGGGACAAATCATACATATTGAGCTAGCCCCACAGTAAGTTGTAAACTTGTGTCGTGAGATACTAACTCAACGATACTATATTTTCTTATAGAACTAAATTACGTAGATAAACCTCCAGGACCCAGGCAAATCTAAAAAAGATCGTTTTCCAACTCGATTGAACGCAGGACCCTACGATTTAAAAGCACTAGCAGTTCTACTGAGCCATAGAGGTCGTCAAAAATGAGTCTAATGAGTCTAACTAATATTATAAATGCGAAAATGAGTTTGTTTGTTTATTTGTTTGTTTGTTTGTTTGTTACGCTTTCACGCCGTAACTACTTAACCGATCATCATTAAATTGCTTTTATCCTGGGAAAAGTACTATTTCCAAGAGATCGACATTGACGCGGGCGGAGCCGCGGGCGAAAGCTAGTTTATAATATTAGTAAAAAGTAAGGATGTCCCCTGGGTGGGGCGGAGGGCCGCTACAGTGCTTTTCCATCTCGTTCTGTCTTGAGCAACGCGCCTCACTTCGGGCCAAGACAAACCGATTGTCTTCACCTCCGCCGCTACCGATCTTATTATTTACTTGGTAGTATTTATTTCATTACATATTAATGATCAAAATCTACAGACTACTATCATTTGGGAACCGACCATTGCAGAGAGAAACATAGCATCTAGAAGAATGCCATAGCCATGAGTCAACAGTACACATGGACGATAATTATTTACTATAGACATACTATTTTTATACTATAGCCATTAATTATAAACAATTTGTTTTCAAATATCGGCGCGTAAATATCACTGAAAATAATATGTAAAATTAAAGAAGATAAGTTTTATTTCTTCTATCTGTTGGCAACACCAACAGAATATTTTTTTGGTGTATTGCCTAGCAACACTGAGTCTTCCTCTCTACTGACAAATGTGGTATAGCTATTTGTTCTTGTTTCAATATATTTTTATATCAGTCATCTTGTGCATTATTATATACTACAATACGACGATAGAACACCCAAGATCCCTACAGAATGGTACTTCAATAAAACTGGTGTCCTATGGTACGGTGGTCTTCGTATTGTTGAATTCGAAGTGCAAGCGAGGGACTGCGACGCGACAAGAACACAGCAAATCTCGAAAATAAAGGTTGCTGCGATTAGAATAGCAGAAATAATCAAGAGGGAGCATCCTATAAGACCCATCGGAAGTCATCCAGGTGATACCGCAACACAAAAGGTACCCCACCTACATACCTACCCATTCCGAAAATTTCCATACAAAAGTGAAAGAAGCTTTTGCTCTGCAAGAAGCCTGTGCGGTGCGGCCCGCGCTTTTTAAATCTGGTGCAATCTGGCAAATAGTTCGCTATTTCCGAACGTTGAGTCGGCGACGCGTGGGCAATTAGCGTCCTGTCATCCCGCGCGAAGTTAAACCCGAACACCGAGCGAGCGCAATTTCCGAACGACTCGGCGGCCTGTGGACCAATCACAGCTACACATCGTGCGGATAAGCGACAATCGGCGACATCTTGCAAAAAACGGCTTACCTTACCCTTACTCGAGTGAAAGTTATATGGATTTTAAGAAATTATTCTGTTCTCAAAGTGTGTGACTTGTGTAATTAGCGATTCCTCGTAGTCAAATTTTTTATTTAGCTAGTAGCATTTAAGTGGTTACGTTGAGTTTAATAACAAGGTTAAATAGCATCATGCCAATGGCTAAAGAGCTGCAAGATTTGCGCAATAAAAGGGGTTACATTAAAGGGTCAATTACACGGCTATTTGAGCAATTAGAGCAGGAGGAGAATGTGGGGAAATATACGAATGAGATGCTAACAATCAAAAAGGAAAGAGCCATTGCAGCTTTCCTCAAATACGAAAGTTTAAACGAAAGTATTGTGTGCCTAGATCCCAGCGACAATGAGGACGTAGGACAGTACGAAAGTAAGTATTTTTTCCTTCTCTCGACGATACAAAAGGAACTGAATAAAAGGGCCTTTGATTTGCATCCGACACATACCAATCAACGTCAAATTAAATTACCTGTCATACATATTCCCACATTCACCGGAAAATATTCAGAATACACTCCATTTAAGGAATTATTTAGGTCTATAATTGAATCGGATCCTACATTAGACAAAGTTCAGAAATTACATTATTTAAGATCATTTTTAAAAGGTGAACCTTTGGAGTTAATTAAAAATTTGCCCCTTATAGAGGCCAGTTTCCTAGAAGCAAATAGACTGCTTGATGAAAGATATTTCAATAAATACAAAATAGTCAATGAAATAATTGCTAGTTTGTTAGATTTACAAGCAATTTCCAAGCCTTCACCTAGTAGTATAAGGCAATTTGTTGCCTCGATTAAGCAAGCCTTGTCTGCCCTCCGTAATCTTGATGCAAAGGTTTCCGAGTGGGACCCTATACTAATTTGTATTTTCTTGCGCAAAATAGATACTTACACTGCCCACCAGTACCAGCTGGACCGTGATGATAAAAAGGAGCCCATGGTAGGTGACTTGCTCACATTTCTGGAGAAGCGAGCATTAGCTATGGAGAATGTGGAACCATCAAAGGAAAAATTTGCTGCTTCAACTAGAACGGTCAATGCGGTAACTACTAAGGAGAAGCAAGGCTGCCACTACTGTAAGTCTAAGGATCACAAACTATATATTTGCAAAAGCTTTAAATTAATGCCTTCTGCGGAAAGAATAACTTTTGTTGAAAAAAATGTGCTGTGTAAAATTTGTCTAAATTCTCACCCTGGCAAATGTAAGTTTCACTTTCGATGCAGTCAGTGCAAGCAACCACATCATACATTACTGCATCGCGATGAGGGGAAACAAGAGCCAGTTATAATGTTGTCAGGCAATAATGTCACTAATGTATTAATACCCACAGGGTCTCTCTCAATGATATTCTACTTAATGGGCCTATAGTACAGAGAGATCTCTTTGATATTATTTTATTGTACCGGTTAGGAGATTTTACATTCAACAGTGACATAAAGAAAATGTTCAGGAATATATATGTCAATCCCGCTCACACATCACTTCAAAATATTTTGTGGCGCGACTCACCTTCTGATGAAATAAAGTGCATTCGCCTTGATACTGTAACTTATGGTTTAAAAACTTCAACTTACCTTGCAACACGATGCCTGCTCGAGCTTGCATATCAGCATGCATCGGAATATCCACTAGCCTCTTTTATAATAAAAAATTGCATATACGTTGATGATGTGTTGTATTCACACTCAGATTTAAGCACATTACTTAAGAATGCCCTGTGTACAGAAATCTCCATACAAACGGGCAAAGGGAATTGTGAGAATACTTGATAATGTTAGTTCAAAATTTATCATTAAATCGATTAACCCCATCATAATCTATCGACAATGATAGACAGCTTGGTAAAAAAATCAATGGTTTGAAAAATATAAGCCCCTAAACATTCGTATTTTAGCACCATTTTTAATCCAACTTTGAACGTTAAAAAATACCATTATCAATGTGAAGATTCTAATATTAATGAATAACGTACATAGTTTTACTATTCATAAGTTGAAATAACTTAACTGGTCATAAGTTTATGTATTAGTTTTTTCACAAAACTTAATTTCCTAAAGCGTATTTCAAAACGAATTACACGGCCGTAATATTTATTAAAACTCTGTGCATCTCAGCCACACCGGCGAGGCCCGCGGGTGTACGGGGACGGGACGTAAGGGTGCGTTAGCGCCGCCTCTTTCCTAGGAATTCTGTATTTATCAATCTGGGATGAACAGTGACGTACTCGTATACGTAACTACTATTGCGGTTTGTGTGATATCTGTTTTAAATCTTTATCATAATCTCCTCGTTTTGGTTATTCTTTTTGAACTCTGTTTTGTTGCATTCCGATTGGAATTGTTATCATCGTGATTTCGTCAAATTGACGATAAATATACGATCTGCGTAGGTACCTAGTTAATGGACTCATTTATAGTATACGTAGGTATACTGTTTAGATTTCCTTGAAATATATGTATAGGTAGTAGTGTCCATAGGTGGGTGGCTGTTATCTACTTAGCATGGTGATCTTACTAGTTTCTATACGCGTTTATGTACTTATACTTACTTATTTTCAAATTTTCTAAACATTATACACTCAATTCTCAATAAAAGAACACGTGTTACATTTATTTGGCACTTTTAGTCAAACAAAAAATTTTTCAAAAAAATTAAAGACACGATCGTCATGGAAAGTAATATAGCCTATGACACTCGTAACGGTAATATGAAAGCTGACGATACCCCTAAACGTCCAAATCCGTGGAGGCATTTAGAAGTTATTTTGGAATAAATAAATTGACATAGGTAGGTATTGGTAAATACAAACTAACATACAATAGGTACGTAGTTACATGTATAAATTTTAAAAATGTCATTTTTAAAATAAAAAATGACTGCACTGAAAAAAAATTATAGCCAATGTCACTCGGGACTCGGGAGAGTGTATGGATTATAACGATACCTACCCCGTAAATACGTCCGAATCTGTTTAGGCATTTTAAATAATAGTAAAATAAAAAGAGTTTAGAGACATACCTTATATAAACACATACTTTTAGGGTTCCGTACCCAAAGGGTAAAAACGGGACCCTATTAATTTTGTTCCGCTGTCCGTCCGTCTATCCGTCTATCTGTCTGTCTGTCTGTCTGTTCGTCTGTCACCAGGCTGTATCTCATGAACCGTGATAGCTAGACAGTTGAAATTTTTATAGATGATGTATTACTGTTGCCGCCATAACAACAAATACTATAAAATAGAATAAAATAAATATTTAAGGGGGCTTCTATACAGTAAACGTGACTTTTTTTCTTGTTTTTTTCGATATTGATAACGGCAATAGGCAGACGCTTGAATATTCACAGAATATTAAGTTATATATACTCATTAAAAATAAATAATTAAATAAAAATAAAATTAATATTAAAGGGGGGCTCCCATACAGCAGACATGATTTTTATTGCCATTTTTATTCATAACGGTACGGAACCCTTCGTGCGCGAGTCCGACTCGCACTTGGCCAATTTTACTGTAATATTGACACACTGATGGTGTTAATTTATTTATTTTCGGAATTCCGTAAAACCAAGCAGGACCTACATATATACTCGGTACTAAGTATACTTGTTTGTTTACAGTACCAAGTAATAGTAAACAAACAAGATTAATTGAAATAAAAATATTGAAGTTGTTATCAACATAGTTTCCTTTCCTACAGCCGGCACAATGTGAAATTGGGATCGATGATCAATGTTAATTTTGCTCGAGGTTACGAGCCTTAGGGCCGTATCTATACATATAATAAAACAGTAAAAATATTTTGTCTGTACATTTAGAATTTTTGACTGAAATGGATAGAGGGACACTTAAAAAGAATAATAGAAAGCAAAAAAAATTTTTTAGAATTTCTTGTCTGTCTGTCTGTCTGTCTGTCTGTCTGTCTGTCTGTCTGTCTGTCTGTATGTATGATCACGATTATCTCCGAAAATACTGAACCGATTTACTTCAAACTTTCACCAATTGCTTTGTTTTAACTCAGCAAAACATCTAAAGTTTGTTTCATCAAAATCGGTTCATTAAAAAAAAAGTTATCGTCATTTGAATGAACTCAAGGCATTAGTTTGCCTGCAAATATACACGGTGAATATTTTATCGTTTTGGACCCTTAAAGGGGTTACTCAGACCATCAAAATGAAAAACTTTTCCAATGGGAACAAAGCTGGGAACTCAAAAAAAAAATTCGACATTCCCATACAAACTGGCCGGCGGGACTCTTTTTTATGGAAATGACGAATTTTTTTTTGAGTTTCCAGCATTGGTCCCATAGAAAAAGTTGTTCGTATTGATGACCTGAGTCACCCCTTTAAGGGTCCAAACTGTTCCTGAGGGATGGACACCAACGGCGGCGGCGTAGCCGCGGGCAAACGGCAAACCAACCGAAACTGCTGCGCCTAGAAACTTGAAATTTGGTACAGGGGTTCTTTTAATGATGTGAGTGAGCGCTAAGAAAGGATATTAACAAATTAACCCCCTTTAGAAAAGGGGTAAAATTTATATGGAATTTTCTCATTTCTGGACTTAGAAGTATGAAAGTAATATTAGTTATATAAGTTCTTGATTAAAATTAAAAAAGATGTGTGTAGGTAGATGAAATTTGCAAAATTCCCCGCTTAAGGCGTAAAATGGGGGTGGGTGGGTGGTATAAACTTTGTATGGAAATTTTCTCATTTGTGGACTTAGACGTATGCAAATAAGTATATAAGTTCTAGGTTACAATTAAAAATATCTGTGTAGGTAAAATGGACGATATTTTCCCCTGAAGGGGTAAAATAGCGGGGTAAAGTTTGTATAGGAATTTACTTATTTCTAGACTTAGAGGTATGAAAATAGGTAAATAAATTCACGATTACGATTGAAAAAGATCTGTGTAGGTCAACTGGAAAAAAATCCCCCAGAAGGGAGTTTGTTTGAAAATTTTCTCATTTCTGGACTATGAAGTATGAAAATAAATAGGTATGTAAGTTCTCGATTACAATTAAAACACATATGTGGGTGAAATGGACAAAATTCACTCCTAAAGGGGTAAAATGGGAGGGTAAAGGTTTTATGGAAATTTTCTCATTTCTGGACTTAGAAGTATAAATAATATCCATAATTCCATACTAATACTAATATTTTAAATGCGAAAGTAACTCTGTTTGTCGTTTTTGTACGCTTCAACCATTTAACTGATTTGGATGAGGCCCGAGGAAGGACATAGGGTATGTTTGATTCCGGGAAATTCTACTGTTCCCGAGGGATCGACACTAACGCGGGCGGAGCCGCGGGCAACAGCTAGTAGTAAATAAAGGTTGTAATAATAATAGCCTTGCATATCGATAAAGCATGTCTCTTATCCGATCAGGAACTAGTAGATAATGAAGGGCATTATCTACTAGCTCCGTGACGCAGCGGTCAACACGCCAGCCTGCGACACGAGAGTGCCCGGGTTCGATCCCCGGCCAGGTCAAGATGGAAAATAATCTTTTTCAGATTGGCCTGGGTCTTGGATGTGTATCTATATATGTATTTGTTATAAAATATAGTATCGTTGAGTTAGTATCCCATAACACAAGTCTCGAACTTACTTTGGGGCTAGCTCAATCTGTGTGATTTGTCCGTATATATTTATTTATTTATTATTTATGAAGGGCATAGTGACCTGACTACTCGTGCACGGGTAGCTAAATTTCGATAAGGTACGTGGCATATTTTTAGGCTACATTTCTATCGTTATTTATAGTCCCAGTACTCAGTTAGTACGAGTAATACTTATATGAAAAATGCGGACGTAGGTTTATTTATTTATTAACCACGTTTGTAAATTGTACGCATTTTACTCAACTCTCAAATTTTCCATGTACAGCCACGTTACCGGCAAAATGAATTGCTGGTAGCATGAATGGGCCGGCTTGTCCGGGGACGTACCACACTCTCACAGAAAATCCACGTTTGGTCCACATCAATCCACATTCCAAAAAAACAGACACGGAAATTGGTACATTTAATCTATTAAAAAAACCGACCAAGTCCGAGTCGGACTCGCGCACAAAGGGTTCCGTACCGTTATCTGTAAATACGGCAAAAAATCATGTCTGTTGTATAGGAGCCCCCCTTTAATATTTATTTTATTTTTATTTAATTATTAATTTTTAAAGTAAATATAAAACTAATTATTCTGTAAATATTACAAGCGTCTACCTGTTGCCGTTATCAATATCAATCAAAACAAGCAAAAAAATCACGTTTGTTGTATGGGAGCCCCCTTAAATATTTATTTAATTCTATTTTTTTGTATTTGTTGTTACAGCGGCAATAGAAATATATCATCTGTGAAAATTTCAACTGTTTAACTATCACGGTTCACGAGATACAGCCTGGTGACAGACAGACAGACAGTCAGACAGACAGACAGCGGAGCGAAATTAATAGGGTACCCTTTGGGTACGGAACCCTAAAAACTACTGTTGCCAAGGGATCTCCTATATATATATACATCTTATGAAGTATAGTACATGTTAACATTTAATTTCAAATTGATGAATTCAAAACATATTATGTCATATCATATGTTATGAAAGTCTATTGTCACCAAGTTAATTTGTAATATTTAAAATTGAAAAATAACTTAATACTTATTGTAAGATAACGAGTATGAGTCTTATAATACGAATCAATAAATACATACATGCTTTCGCGTTTTTTCCATTACAACGGACACAGAGCCTAGTACCATAACACCTAAAAACAACGTTTAGCATGTTGGTGGGCATATAGGTGGAAGACCGATTATAAACAGTGATTTTCCAGTTTTTTGTCCATTCCCTCAACTCAATCGGCTTTCCCCATCTGCGTGGGAAGTGAATCAACACGTACATTTTTTTTTCTCCCAAACCATTATGGTAGTTCAAGAAATCGTCTTTATTAAATAAGGTTATATGAACTGAAATTAGGTGAAATAAACGTTACATAAAGATATCCACTGTAGTAATGGTACGTTAGAGGTACTTATATTAATTATGTGGTAGTAACGGTTAAACATACACCCCTAATCTAATAATTTCCTGTCCTACAGGTTTCTACAAATGACCGTAACGTAATGAAGGTAGTTATTATAACATAGTGCCTATCTACCAATTCATCTTTACGACTTGTGTAGTATTTTTAACTAGTCGCGAAGAAGCAACCATATACTCGTAAGAATGTTCAAGATCTGATTATAACATTCATATGCATACTTATTACTACAGAACTATAAACCTCGACATTTACGCAACACTTGTTTATGAATGAACTCGCGCGTTTCGGCTTTATTCGTTCGTGCCCCATCCCGATCCCCGTCCGCCACCCGATAGTCGGTCTCGCTCGTTTAGCGCCCCGTTTCATGCAGGTGAAATGCAATACAATAACGGCGCACGGACATGAGTCGGCCGCGAAGTTCGTCTCTCGATCCAGGCGGCTCTTAAGGCTAAACAACAACTCACAGATTTGCTTGCTTTGGGTGGCTTCGCGATGCATAAATGGTCATCTAACTGCGATGCTGTCTTGTCTGACACGCCTATGCATGAAAGACAGTTGGATGATATACAGCTACAAAAAGAAAACTATAGTTTTAAGGCTCTAGGCTTAACGATTGACGCAAAAAGGGACTGTTTTGTTGTAAAATGTCCTGCTAACTTTGTTGCTCAAACAACTACGAAAAGACAAATATTAGGTCAAATAGCAAAATTTTATGACCCTCTTGGGTTCGTTAGCCCTCTAGTTGTAAAGGCAAAAGTAATAATGAAAAAAATGTGGTGCGAGAAAGTTGACTGGGATGACAGCCCCTCTCAGCAGTTGCAACAGGAATGGTCAGAGTTTGCTAATAGTTTGGTAGCTATGAAGCCTATATTTATTGACAGAAATATACACATTCTTGCCACCACAGAAACCATACAACTAGTGGGATTTGCTGATGCCTCGAGTACAATAGGATATGGTGCTTGCTTATACTTACGTGTGCTTGATAAATCTGGAAAGGTAAAACTTTCCTTGTTATGTTCTAAATCCAGAATTAATCCACATGCCAAGCAGTTAACAATTCCAAGGCTTGAACTCAATGCTGTTTTATTGCTAGCAAAATTAACAAATAAAGTATATGACACACTAAAAATAAAACTTGATATAAAAGATGTGTTTTTATTCTCTGATTCTAAAATAACCTTGGCCTGGATTAATACTGAAATCACAAAGTTGCAAGCGTATGTAGCAAACAGAGTAAAGGTAGTGCAGCAGTTAACAAAGAGATGGCGCTGGGGGTACGTGAACACGCACCAAAATCCAGCTGATTACATCAGCAGAGGAGTGGGTCCGCAAGAGCTAATTTCATCAACGATGTGGTGGAATGGGCCGGAATTCCTGCAACAAAGAGAATACACATTTGTTGAAAATGTGTCCTTAAAGAACAGTGAAGACTTACCTGAGCTAAAAACCAGGGGTGCTCCATCCAATCGTGACGAAACTGCTGCTGTAGTACTCCTTGCTCTGAAACAAAAAGAAATCTCGCACATATTAGATAAATATTCAGATGTCAATAAAATGGTAAGAGTATTGGCTTACGTTTTACGTTTCTGTCAGAATTGCAAACAAAATAATAACAAATTAAGGATGAATTATTTGTCTAGCAACGAACTAGATCAATCATTATTATTGTTAATTAAATATGAGCAGGAACGTTACTTCAATGTTGAATTGACGTCATTACAAAAAAGTGAGAATGTCAAGGGAACTCTGAAACCTTTGCATCCTTTTATTGACGAAAAGGGTTTGTTACGTGTGGGCGGAAGGCTGCAAAACTCAAACCTTACTTATAATCAAAAACACCCTATTATTTTACCCAAAGGTTCGAAATTAACAGACTGTCTTATTTTGCGTGAACACCTTAGGTATCTTCATGCTGGTGCAAAATTGTTATTGTCTCAATTGAATCAAAAATACTGGCTTGTAAACGGCCTACGTCAAGTTAAGAAAATCACTCATAAGTGTTTGGCGTGTTTCAGAATGAAAGCCACTTGTGCGAAGCAGCTGATGGGCTCCTTTCCGAAACAACGCGTAACTGCTGCATCCAGAGCATATCAAATTGTCGCAATTGATTTTGCCGGGCCAGTGCAAATAAAAAATTCGAGGGTTAGAAGGGCTGTGATTTCAAAAGGTTACATTTGCGTATTTGTTTGTTTCACCACAAAGGCGATTCACTTGGAATTGGCCTCCGATTTAACCACGGAAACATTTCTTGCCTGTTTCAAAAGATTTATCCCTGATGTGCACTGCCCAGCGAAGTTTTTTGTGACAACGGGGGTGCATTTAAAGGAGCTGCCAATCATCTAGCTGATTTGTACAAGTTAAACAGCTCAAAGACCCATCAAATGCTGGTTAGTGACTATTCAGCCCAGCAAGGCATTAAATTTCATTTTACTCCTAGCTACTCTCCAGTGTTTGCTGGACTTGCTGAAGCTGCAGTAAAAAGTATGAAATTCCATTTAAAAAGACAGCTTCAGAAAAGTATACTTACATATGAACAGCTAATAACAGTCTTGTGTCAGATTGAAGCAGTCTTAAACTCGAGACCTTTACTACCGATGTCGTCAGAAATATCTGACTTTATTTATCTCACCCCAGGACATTTTTTAGTAGGTACTAACCTTACGACTTATCCTGAACCTGACGTGTCCGAGGTGCAAATAAATAGGCTCAAGTTCTGGCATATGGTTGAAAATATCAAACAAGGGTTTTGGAAGGTTTGGCATAAACAATACCTTAACACGCTCCAATGTAGACAAAAATGGCGAGATAGTGTCCCTAACATTTGTGTTGGAAAATTAGTATTACTCAAAGAACCACATTCTCCTCCTCTATATTGGCCAATAGCGCGAATAAGTAAAGTTTTTCCTGGAAACGATAATAAAGTAAGGGCATTTGAGGTCACTGCCCCTAATGGCAAGGTATATACTCGATCCCTCTCAGGTATATGTTTATTGCCTATTGATGAATAAATAAGATATTATAGCATGTAATTTGTTTGTAAGCCTTATAAGACATTTATAAGAAATGCATGTTGTTTAGAACATTTTCACATATTATAAGTTTATCATACCTTTTATATAATGTTTTAAGTTTAGCTACTTTTATTTGTTAAGTGCAGAATTTAACTAAACTGTTGTAATTTTTGAAATAATATATTAACGTAGTTGTGACATACAATTAAGTGCAGTTATGTACATATGTTATTAAAAAGACACTGATAATAATTAGTAAGAAAATTGTAAATCAATCTACCTCTAAACGAGGTCGTATTTGATATTTAAGAAGCCATGCAAGGCCGAAAATATAGTTTCTTTAGTTGTTCCTTAATTTATGACAAAATGTATAAATTTACCTTGTTGTTGCATTGTTTATTTTACTTGGGAAATGGTGTCTTCATGTATTTACAGTCATATAATTGTAGGTGCTCATTTAATTGTTATGTAATTAGTGCATATCTAAATACCTAGTTAAGTGCATTTCCTAGGCGGCAGCATGTTGGCAACACCAACAGAATATTTTTTTGGTGTATTGCCTAGCAACACTGAGTTTTTTTCTCTACTGACAAATGTGGTATAGCTATTTGTTCTTGTTTCAATATATTTTTATATCAGTCATCTTGTGCATTATTATATACTACAATACGACGATAGAACACCCAAGATCCCTACACTATCAAAATAAATAAAATTCTACAATGTGTTTTCCAAATAGTTAATTTTTTATGTGATGATTCTCTTTCTTCAGTGCACGGTGACTTAGAGCTTTTCCAATTTTGCTTAACAGGTGTTATTAAAGTTTATGAGGATCGAACGCACACAGGGGCGGATGCTATATGTATGTATGTAAGTATATACTTACATACATACATACGCGTGAAATGCACAAATCTACAGGATATGACAATGAAACAAATGTCTGTTCCTGTAGCCTGTAGCCTAAACCTGTAGCCTAAACAGCTTGACCGATTTTGAAGTACGACATATAATTAGATTTATATTCTTCCCTAATTAGATTTATATTCTTCCCCGGAGTATCATAGACTATGTGACGTTGGCAAAAATGTAAATAACGGACGTAAACTGTCAAAAAGGCGGTCGGGTTTATTTATATTTATAAATAATCCTTAGATATTTGCATCTTATCTAAAGAAATAAAGCTTCCTATCGTTATATAATTTGATGATAAATAAATATATTATAGGGACAAATCATACATATTGAGCTAGCCCCACAGTAAGTTGTAAACTTGTGTCGTGAGATACTAACTCAACGATACTATATTTTCTTATAGAACTAAATTACGTAGATAAATCTCCAGGACCCAGGCAAATCTAAAAAAGATCGTTTTCCAACTTGATTGAACGCAGGACCCTACGATTTAAAAGCACTAGCAGTTCTACTGAGCCATAGAGGTCATCAAAAATGAGTCTGGGAGTAAAGAAAAAACGTAGAATGTACCACCTGCTTCTCTTCACGCGCAGATCGTAAAAGCCGATCGACGGATTGGGTAAAATCTGAGGATTCATGTTAATAGGCGATGCGGCTAGCAACTCATCACTATTTTAATTACGTTTTCCAATTAATGCCCACCAACATACTAATCGTGGATTACAGGTCTTACAGACCTGGGCTCTGTCAACCCCGCAAGGGAAAAAGACGTGATACTATGTATGTTTATATCAAATTAACATGTTAATTACAGCATTCACGTATTGCATGTCATTCTGAATAATAAAAATGTACTTTTCATGTAAATACGAGTAAGTAAAAAACTAAAAAATAAACAAAACATCACGTAATGGCCGCATTGACACGGTTTAAAGATTATTACTGTTTTGTAAAAAGTATTAAACTCCACCTATTAACTTTAATCACTAATTGTTCTTACAAAATGACCCCAAGAAAAACTTACTTTCAAAAAGAGTTTAAACAAAAAGCGACCGACGACATTCTTACTTACAACTCTCTCTATAAACACATGCGAGTATTCGAGTATGTAATCGTGGCATCGAATCGGCAATCGAATGGTTCGTTTAATCGAGTAAACTCAACTCGCCAGCTCCGAATGATTTATTACTGTGACACGTGTTTTTTGTGCCGTCTCGGACGCTCGCGGAAACAATTTTGAATCATTTATGCTGCGGCCGACGTATAAGGCGATCCGATGACCTGCCGTCTTACCAGTTTTCGGGTGTTTCACCTTAATTTTTAAGAAAAATGGATGGGCGATTTTTTTCGCAATTTTTGGAGACAAGAAGATGAGATATTGAAATTGACAGGGGGTTTTTCTTGTAATTGTAACTTTCTTTTTATGTATTTTGCACCCTTATTACTGTCCGCAGTCAATTATCTGGTGTAACTGTTTTCAATTTCGCACGGTTTTATTATGGACAAGTAATTAGGTAGCTGTTTCGCAACAGCCTGTGTATCGGGGAAAAAAGTTGAAGAGAAGACAAATTGCAGATAAAAATTCCCGAATGCAGAAACAGTGGGAGCCGAAAGGTTCAGGCGAAAGGCTTATTAATTTTCATGAGCTTGCTCCGTGCTCCAGTTTTTTTGTCTGCGAAACGGTGCATCCGCCCCTGTGTGCGTTCGATCCTCATAAACTTTAATAACACTTGTTAAGCAAAATTGGAAAAGCTCTAAGTCACCGTGCACTGAAGAAAGAGAATCATCACATAAAAAATTAACTATTTGGAAAACACATTGTAGAATTTTATTTATTTTGATAGAAGAAATAAAACTTATCTTCTTTAATTTTACATATTATTTTCAGTGATATTTACGCGCCGATATTTGAAAACAAATTGTTTAGAATTAATGGCTATAGTATAAAAATAGTATGTCTATAGTAAATAATTATCGTCCATGTGTACTGTTGACTCATGGCTATGGCATTCTTCTAGATGCTATGTTTCTCTCTGCAATGGTCGGTTCCCAAATGATAGTAGTCTGTAGATTCTGATCATTAATATGTAATGAAATAAATACTACCAAGTAAAGAGATCGGTAGCGGCGGAGGTGAAGACAATCGGTTTGTCTTGGCCCGAAGTGAGGCGCGTTGCTCAAGACAGAACAAGATGGAGAAGCACTGTAGCGGCCCTCCGCCCCACCCAGGGGACATCCTTACTTTTTACTAATATTATAAACTAGCTTTCGCCCGCGGCTCCGCCCGCGTCAATGTCGATCTCTTGGAAATAGTACTTTTTCCCAGGATAAAAGCAATTTAATGATGATCGGTTAGGTAGTTACGGCGTTAAGGCGTAACAAACAAACAAACAAACAAATAAACAAACAAACTCATTTTCGCATTTATAATATTAGTTAGGATGCAAAAGTGAGTTTGTTTGTTTGTTTATTTGTTACGCTTTCACGCCGTAACTACTAAATCGATCATTATGAAATTTTGCATACAAGTTCTCTGGAGTACGGAAAACGACATAGGTTACGTTTTATCCCGGGAAAAAGTACTATTCCCAAGGGATCGACATTGACGCGGGCGGAGCCGCGGGCGAAAGCTCGTAAGAAATTAAGTCAAATAAGATCATTTTCTATGTGATTTGACGTGAAAAATTGCCTGCTAAGGTATATTTTACAAGTTTTCATTCAATCTCACCTGTCCTGATGTTTGTCTGTAATCAAATCTTTAAGTTAAATTTGACCCAGTTTCCGGTTACCGATTGAGCTGAAATTTGCGTGCATGTGTAAATCGGATGACAATACAATGTTATGGAATCGTTGCGCTGGTTTGTCGGAAGGGGGCCACAGGAACTCTTAAACTAAACGAGGTACACCAATCGTTTTCGGGTTCATTTGATTTATCTTGGAAAGCATTTTACATCGTGGATTCGTTTGTAATAAAAGTTTGTAACAAAACTTAATTTTAAAAAAAAAAAACCTGTTCTTAATAAATGTTTTAATTTTTGATTTTATTTTTTGCCAATTTCGTGTTATTCATGTGTGCGTCAAATAAAAACTTGTTTATAATATATTTGTATTATCATCATTATCATCAGGTCCTTTTTAGTCTCCACTACAGGAGCACGACCCTCTCTGTACTACTAGAGCCATACTTGGCCAGAGCAGCCAGAGGACTTGGCCTACACTCTCCACGCTGGCGAGACGGGTTGGAGAGGTCTCATTTGTATTATATAAATAAATATATACGGACAAATCACACAGATTGAGCTAGCCCCAAATTAAGACTTGTATTATGAGATACTAACTCAACGATATTATATTTTATAACAAATACATATATAGATAAATATCAAAGACCCAGGCCAATCTGAAAATGATCATTTTCTATATTGACCTGACCGGGGATCGAACCCGGGCACCCTTGTGTCGCAAGCTGGCGTATTAACCACTGCGCCACAGAGCTCGTCATTGCACCTATATTCTACGTACGACTTATAACTCACAGTCGGCAACCACTACAGCGGATGCCGCGCGAACGAAAAACGTCGCTACTGCGCAAGCCATTAGGCTGCGCAGAACCATTGGGCGATTAGGAAAAAAGATGAAAAGTCTTAATATTTTCATATTTATATTTTTATAAAAAAAATAAGAAAGGGGGCGACCTCCGAGACGTACATATAAATATTGTTATGTGAGAATTATTGTTTTAGACGTAAAAATTACAAAGTTTTCGAAGAAAAATGCTTTTAGACGTCATACTAATACATATCATTTTTTAATTTCATTTATATCTGTTTCAAATTCCAACAAGGGGGCGATCTTGTTCAAGGGTAGATCTAAATTTTACAAATACTTTTGATGTATTTAATTAATTCAGCGCATAGTACTAGTGATTTAAAAACACGTCAATTTTCACAATTACGTGCAGTACCGTCTTAATCTTGCTCTACATACAAACCCAAAAATCACAGCCAAAAAAGCCTCCGCCGGATGAAATGTGCAAAGTGTACAATTAATTAAACAATTAATCACCAAATTGCGAGATTGTTTAGTTTTTGTTGGCTTCCACCGGGTTCCAGTCAATTTGTTCCGAATGCGACGCAACTGGTCCATCGCCTTTTATGTGGATGTGTAACGGTTTTGGGCCAAAGTTTTTTGGGGAATTATTTTTAAAAGATTTATTAAGTATGTACTTGTGACTCGCCGACGGCGAATTATTTTAAGACTAGCTTTTGCCCACGGGTCGACGCGGTGATGTTGAGTAATTAGCGTTTGATTATAATCCCTGACATAACAAGCTTTTATGATCATATAAATTGTATATCATGAGGTTATAAGTTGATCATCATCAGGTCTTTAGTCTCCACTGCAGGAGCATGACCCTCTCTGCACTACCGTAGCCATACTTGGCCAGAGCAGATAGAGGATTTGGCCTACACTCTCCTCGCTGACGAGACAGGATGAGACGGGTTGGAGAGGTATCATTGATGTTTATGAGCTTTGTTTTGCTTCTATATCCTAAGTCGCCTCTTACGACATCTACGGGAAGACTTGGAGTGGTCCTATTCTACTCTGCCGGAAACCACACGGTTATATAGGTTATAAGTTGATAGTTAACATTTTTAAGGAAAAAAATATTTTTTACTTTTTTTAATGTTTAAATAAAAGTTTTGTTTTAACGCTCAAAAAGGTTTTTTTGCTTTTAATTTATAAGAATATGTCTGGGGTTAATTTCCTTCGGTGTAAACTTAATAGCCTGTCGATTTTTATTTCCTTTTAATTAAAAAAAAAAAAAAAAAACAGAACTGTACACCAAAAAATACGCAGCGGTAACACGTAACAATTCTTTCAACTCAAATCGCGACCAACCCAGATCATAATTCCGCAAATCATGAGCAGAATTGATGATCCCCGTTCATCTGATAGCGCTAACAAGCGGTAGCGGTACGTGCGATAAGCCTGCGAATTTGGGTAGGACCTTCAATGGGAACATGTTTTGACAGATTACTGATGACTCATTTTGGGTGTTTTATTTTAAATGTGGCCAGGAAATTTCTCAGGCTCCGAATAGTCATAGGAATCCCACTCTCCGACCTTCTCGCCACTGCAACAGAGTGCTTAGAATAGGATTAGCACCTTTCCACCATAATAATAGAAGAGTGGTATAGCCAGCGTCTGCTCGGAGGTCGGATGAATGTTGGGTATTACCTAGCGACCACGCGAACCGGGCAAAGACGAATCGAGACATCGTAGAGTTTTAGTGGGTTCGAGTCCCACACTACCACTTTCCATCCCTGCAGATGAGTGGTGTGGGTCGGCCATTTCTCCTTTTTATTATACTCTCTTGAGTTAAATACTTTATGTTGGCAAAAGAAGCGGTTAACAAAAAGTAAAATTTCGGTTCTACATTCATAGTATCACGTCTCTTTCCCTTGCGGGGTAGACAGAGCCTGGGTCTATAAGACGTTAAGGCCACGTTTAGCATGTTGTTGGGCATAAGATAGAAAACGGAATGAAAATAGTGATGGGTTGCTAGCTGCATCGCCTTTTAACATGATTCCTCAGATTTTACCCATTCCCTCGTTCGGCTTTAACGATCTGTGCGGGAAGAGAAAGAAGCTGGTACATTATACGCTTTTTTTTTCTCCCAGACCAACATGTTGGGGGACCAGTTTCGCTTCTGGTATTTGAAAACAGGAAGTTAAAATCTTAGATATGATCTCCCCACGAACAGCAAATTAACCTGTGTGCAGTAGCGTCATATTACGTGCAGAACCTAACCTCGAACTATATTTCCGGTCGTTATAGGTTACTCTGAAAAAAATATACTCTTTTTTATTATAAAAAAACCGGCCAAGTGCGAGTTGATCTCGCGCACGAAGGGTTCCGTACCGTTATCTAATAAAAACAGAAAAAAAATCATGTCTGCTGTATGGGAGCCCACCTTGAATATTAATATTATTTATATTTAATTATTTATATTCAAAGTGAATATATAACTTAATATTCTGTGAATATTCCAAGTGCCTATCTGTTGTCGTTATCAATACAAGTATCGAGCAAAAACAAGCAAAAATAAATACGTTTGTTGTATGGGAGCCCCCTTAAATATTTACTTAATTCTACTTTTTAGAATTTATTGTTATAGCGGCAACAAAAATACATCATCTGTAAAAATGTCAACTGTCTAACTATCACGGTTCATGAGATACAGCCTGGTGACAGATGGACAGACAGGCAGACAGTCAGACGGACAGCGGAGCGATATGAATTGGGTCCCGTTTTTACCCTTGGGTACGGTAACCCTAAAAATGATTGGCTGATTTAACAACTATACGGCTAAAACAAATTAACAATGTCAACTGAGAAATTTTCATTGAGAAGTGGTTCCTTATTATAAAGGATTATGGTTTAAATCAGGAACTTATGTTAGACCGTATTTTATAATAAGACTTATTTATTATTGTAAAACGAAGACTATATTTAATACCTATTTTAAACCATTTCCCGACCAAATTAAGTCGAAACTTATCGTTTTATTGTTTTCTCAGCTGTCATGGTCCAATTTTTTTAGGTAACTAACTATTTAAATCAGCCGGCCTACTTGCTAACGAGAGGTTTTGAGAACTATAGTGTACAACGTTTATATCGTCACTCCAAAATACATTGCGGCTTTCGTATGATTAACTATTTTTATATAAGACTAGCTGTTGCCGCGACTTCGTCCGCGGCAATTTGAACCGTTTACGCATCGCACGCGTCGGATGTCCTCAACTATGAATAATTTTCCCTCGTTTTCAAAACATTTTTTATTGATGCTTCGCTCCTATTGGTCGCAGCGTGATGTTTTATATCCTAAGACCTTTCTCAATGGACTATCTAACACAAAAAGAATTTTCCAATTTGAACCAGTAGTTCCTGAGATTAGCGCGTTCAAACAAACAAACAAACAAACTCTTCAGCTTTATAATATTAGTATAGATATATAAACCGTTATGGATGATTAACTGACCATTACAATGTTGTACACCGGTAGAAGTCAAAAGGTAGCAGTAAGCCTACAGGTAATATAGTTAGCCCTCAATCCATACTAATATTATACTCGTAAATGCGAAAGTAACTCTGTCTGTCTGTCTGCGTTTCACGCTTCAACTATTGATCTAATTTGGATGCAATTTGGTATAGAGGTAGTTTGAGGCCCGAAAGAAGACATAGGGTACCTTTCAAACAGGCAGAGCCGCGGGCTAAAGCTATAAATAAATAAATAGATACGGACAAATCACACAGATTGAGGTAGCCCCAAAGTAAGTTCGAGACTTGTGTTATGGGATACTAACTCAACGATAATATATTTTATAACAAATACATATTTAAATAAACATCCAAGACCCAGGCCAATCTGATAAATATCATTTTCCATCTTGACCTGACCGGGGATTGAACCCGGGCACCCCGTGTCGCAGGCTGGCGTGTTAACCACCGCCACGGAGCTAGCTAGTTTATAATAAGGCGGTATGTGTTTATATTTCTCACAGAGAAACATGAAAGAAGAATGTATAGCAAATCTAGTTAAAGTTGTAGTAATAAGAAGCGCAGAGTAATAAATCTAGGCAGGCACGTAATAACGCCGGGGTTCGATTCTCGCGAAAATTAAGTGAGCTCACGAAGCCTGTGCGGTGCGCGGGAGCATGCAGAAAACGCCAACATTTGGTGTTTAAATAAATAATCTTTTCAATAAAAAAAAGACTTCAGTCAAACTACTATACCAATTGCGATAAATTTTTAATGGGACCGACTTGAAAGCATACCCTTTCAAACAAAATAAGAATTTTCAAAATCGATTAGTTCAAAAATGACCCTCTCTGTACTACCGGAGCCAGATGATTTGGCCTACACTCTCCTCGCTGGCCAGACGGGTTGGAGAGGTCTCATTGATGTTTATGAGCTTTGTTTAGCTTGTATTTCCTAAGTCGCCTCTTACGACATCCATGGGAAGATTTGGAGTGGTCCTATTCTATTCTTATAGTATCTATTATTTTTGCATATATAGATAAAATAACATATAGAAATGGAAGGTACCAACACTATGTTTAATACAAACTCAATCTCCACAAAAATGTTACCATTGACTGTACTACATCACTAGCCCGTTGCCAAAATGATTTATTCAAATAAATAAACATGTAACCAGCAATATCAAGCACTATTTGACATCAAACCACACCCACTGTCATCAAATGTAATGTTCAAAACTTATTTATCACATAAAATGAATCCACCAGAATATTGAAATAAAATTTTATTTTCGTAAGCTAATAAATCATATACCGGTATATCTTTAGTGGCTAATAATGAAACTAGTTTTAGAAATAAATCACTAGTATAACCCCCTAGGGGATTGCTATTTTTATTATCATATATATTTATTCTTATTATCAGGTAATAAAAGCTCATAGCGGTAACATTTAGAATCGTATTAATCGTAATATCATTATGATAATTTTGTTAATGAAATATGGAGTAATGATAATTTAAAGATATGGCGACCTCGTGGTGCGGTGGCTTGTTAGCCACCGCACCACGAGGTCGCCATATTTTCATCTACACGCCAGCCTGCTACGAAACGGACACTAGGTTCGGTTCCGGTGCGGCAATAGTAGATTGTTGCACTGAGCATAAATTAATTTTTTTATTGCACCGAGAGCTTATTTGGAGCCCGAGCGTTAGCGAGGGCTCTAAAAAGCACGAGTACAATATAAATTACTTAATGCGAGGTACATAATCTGCTTTTCTTTCAACTACAACAAGAAAAGTATGTGAAAAAAACTGAAGAGAAATTACAATCAGTGAAAATTAGTTGTTTGTTTACATTCCCGCCTTTTTTCCTTTATGGCCAGTATTTTTTTTAGGCCAAGCAATATACACTCACACGCTTCTATATTCACACGCTAACTGTATAACTCCATACGGCTGTCAGGTTGGCTAACCTTTTTTGTGACATGTGACACTTATGGTCCCGCGATTAAAAAAAGAAAACTTAACAGTGCAGTAAAGGATTTTTTCTGCTCTAGAGCAGCAAAGTTCCGCTTTGTACTCTATATGTAGTGCAGTTATGATAGAATTGCAGCGCAGGAAGAAAAATACTTTTACTCCATTTTCACAGATATCTGTCGGTAGTTCTGGAGCAAAGGAGAGTTAGCGTAAGGCATGCAGTCGGCCGTAAAAACTATGCTAAATCATATTAGACCATAAATATTGTCATAATAGTAGGACACAACCACGGACTACAACGTGTCACAGATAATCTAAAGATATGAATTTATTGACTAGCTCCGTGGCGCAGCGGTCAACACGCCTGACTGCGACACGGAGTGACCGGGTTCGATCCCCGGCCAGGTCAAGATGGAAAATGATCTTTTTCAGATTGGCCTGGGTCTTGGATGTGTATCTATATATGTATTTGTTATAAAATATAGTATCGTTGAGTTAGTATCCCATAACACAAGTCTCGAACTTACTTTGGGGCTAGCTCAATCTGTGTGATTTGTCCGTATATATTTATTTATTTTTTTATTCTTCTTGCCAATATGTTACTCACCTCTGATGCACAGTAGCGGCTACAACAAAAGGCGTCGGCGCTTTCACGACTCTACAACCAGTGCTTACTTGTTTAATAATAATAATAATAATAATCGTTTATTTCAGGCAACGAGTAAAACATTACATAGGCCCATATATATATATACCTTACAGACTAACATACATACGAAAATATATCTTAAAAAAAAAAAAAAAAACTAGTTTTCACGTAGAGTCGGCGACGTGAGGCGCGGGATATCAGCAGGCAGCCTTCCTCGGAACTTCCGATAAACGACTCCCTGCGGCCAGAAGTCCTCCTTCATGAAGGTCTCTAGATGGTGGGTCGGCACTCTCACCACAAATGAATTAAAGCTCACTTTATGGCGAGAAGCCAACTGTTCGACCCTCAATGTGAATTTGGACTTCTTCAGCACGTAGTCTACGACGTCCTCTACCCTCGTAGACCAATGCAAGCGGGACACGTACAGCTGCGTCGTCTTCACTTCGGGACGCAACAGTAGGGTCGGTTCATGCGGTGCATTGCCGTGGTGGTTACGGATGGTGGGCTTCTTTTTTCTCCGCTCTACTTTAACGAAGCCCTCCTTGTCGCACTGGTCCCTTCGAGAACCCGATTCAACAGGCATGCGAGAGCTTGCCTGTTTTTTCCCCTTTGTGACGGGCCGCTGCGGTGACGCAGTAGCCGGGGCGGCGGCTACGGCTGCGTAGGCACGTGTCGGGGTTGACGTGCTCGGCAGTGACGTCGGCTCCTCGCGGAGGGAAGAGCGGGCGGCGGGGCGCGGGGCATCTTGAACGATGTCGACAGCTGGCGGTGAGTTCTCCAATTTCGCCGACTCAAAACTGCCGATGGATGCATTTTGCGCTCCGCGACGAGTGTTGACGTTAGTAGCCACGGGTGACCTACATACCGATTTACTAATTTTTAACGATAATAATTCGGTACGCAGTTCGGTGATGGTATTTTCCGAGGCTTCTAACCTAAACTGCATCTGTGCCAGGCTGGTCTTCAGGGCCGTGATGTCCTTGAGAAGCCTGGTAACGTCCACATGGTCAAAAGAGACTGGTGGAAGTCTTGACAGATTGGCAGCGCATAGCGCTGGCATGTCGTCAGGGTCGGTCTCCTTCATCAAGGCGATGATATCCTGGAGACTTCTTTCACCTTTCTCATCTCTCCTGCGAGATGGCATCTGTGCGGTCCTGCCGAGCACCTCGTAGAGCAGCACCTTGCCGCTGCAAATCTCCTCCACGGTGAAACTTGATTTGCAGATCTGCATGATGCTGACCTCGTCCATCGTGTCCTTGGCATGATCGATAAATGCCAGCAACTCGTTGACTATGACTTGCTTAGAAGTCATAATGGCAAGTTCGAGCAGCGGCTGAAGCCGCGCGAAACGCGAATTAAAAATTCGTATGCAGTGTTGTACTGAGGCGCGTGTGTCACAGAGCGCGCATCGCACTGCACTGTTTAGTTCGCTTAGAATTGTTTATTGTTCTTTTAAATTACTGTTTTGTTATTATTAGTCATAACAAGAACAAAAAAAAAGGTATTACTATAGGTGGGTATATAAGTGTTTTATTTTGCATTCACAATGCTATTTTGATATAGGTACTCTTAATAAATTAAGAAATAAAATATGGTAAAAAAAATTCATGCGGGTGGGACTTGAACCGGCGACGTCTATGTACGACCTATGCTCTGCCATCTGAGCTACCGCACAATTCAATTTCGACGCCGAAATTCTCCACCATATCCCATTTCCCCTTACACCTTATACGATATGGTGGAAAATTTCAGCGTCGAGATTGAATTGTACGGTAGCTCAGATGGCAGAGCATAGGTCGTACATAGACCTAGGTCGCCGGTTCAAGTCCCGCCCGCATGAGATTTTCTCACCATATTTATTTCTTAATTTATTAAGAAAAAAAAACGCTTATAAATCCTGATACAGAAGCCACTTACATACAAAAATATACAAACAAACGGTTATTGCAGTATACGTGATAAAAATATGGCCATTTATTAATGACATTAGAAAAGTTTTCCGTAAATATAGATTTGTGTGTTTTCGTGTGGAGAAGTGGCCAACACTGGGTCAGATTTTTCAAGCTGCTTTAAGGCATCTGACATAAATTTACGACTGCAATCACCGATGATAGCCGGGACCAACAGCTTAACGTGCTATCCGGAGCACGGAGAAGCTCGAGACATTTTTATGCCACTTGCTGTCACCCATCCAAGTGTGGACCGCACCCAGGGTTGCTTACCAAGTGTAAGCGCCATTAATGCTCACGCCCACTAAACTATCGGGCTCCTTAGGCTCCAATGATATGTTAAATCTACAGCTAATTTTATATTCATGGGAATTAAAAAGATAATTTATTGCGCTATATGTTTGAATGTTTCATGTTTTGTATCTTTGTTACGCTGTCAAAAAAATATCGTATGGAAGTTAAAATGAAAGGAAGAAAATCCCATACTATGAGTTTTTTTTTTCTTCCCACTCTACTCAGTCTTAGTTCAATAGATCATTAGAAAAGTGCCGGAGAGAAATTCTCTGTTCTCATAAATTCCTTCTCACGGAAATTTGCGGGGAATTTCTGAGAATTTTCGAGTATATAACAATATATCCCGCACTCGAGAGAAAGAAGAAGAAATTCTCGGGAAAAATTTCCGACTCGTTCTCACCGTTCTCGAAAATTCGAGTACGGCACTACACTATAGATCATACGAACGATTATCCTTATCCTTATCCTTATCCTTACTAATATTATAAATGCGAAAGTGAGTTTGTTTGTTTATTTGTTTGTTTGTTTGTTTGTTACGCTTTCACGCCGTATCTACTGAACCGATCATCATGAAATTTTGCATACAAGTTCTTTGGAGTACGGAGAAGGACATAGGCTACCTTTTATTCCGGGAAAAAGTATATAAACTATTCCCGAGGGATCGACATTAACGCGGGCGGAGCCGCGGGCAGAAGCTAGTATCTCGTAAATTGTATGCCTTGGTGGAGACAACCGTTCGAAAATAGTAATAAAACTTTTGTGAAAGCGTAGCCTAAGAAGTACTGGAATGCTGGATAATTACCGATCATGATACTAGCTTTAATTTACATACATCTCTCCTCAAAACATCTTGAGTCAATCACAAGTTGAAAGGCGTCTAATTACTACACCATCGCTCAGATCATTCACTACGTTGAGTAATAGTGTACGGCAGTGGTTCTCAAATTGCCGAATTTGAGACCCACCTCATGGCCGTCTTAAAACGGGGCATAAAATATTAACAACGCAGGAAACAAAAATTGGTATAATTTCCTATGAAGGATTGGGGATTTTCTTCTTCTTCTTCTTCTTCTCAAGTCAAAATAGCTATATTTTAAACTTGTCTTGACCAGAACCTGGCCATATCCACGGCACGACCGTTCGCATCTGGTTGAGGCGGATCTAATTACTGGTGTGTTTTTTATATGGGCTATTTATTTAAATGGTTTTTCTTTTACTTACACACAACGTAAGCTTTTTCATGAACGCTCGAAAAATGTCTACAGACTGCACTCGCCCGTGTCAGGCAATGACTATTGGCTGTCAGTCAGTCCGATCGTTTGGGATGTCGACCTAGGGAATCCCAAAAGGTCCACTTACCCCGAAGGGTCTACTTAATTCATAATTCATTCATGAATATTTTTGTTTATAATTTTTCATGTTTGTTCATAATGTTTCATAATTGTTCATGAATATTCATGAATATTTTTGTCAGACACGGGTAATATACCAGTTATAACAAGGTGTTAGTGTTACATAGAGTGCGCCATGCCGCGCCGTCAGGTATACAAAATTCGATATATCGTTTTATTGCGTTAATTTTTGTAGGTACTTCTTTATATTAAAGACTAGCAAGTCGCGGGCAGCAGCTCGCGACTTAGTCCGCGGCAATTTCTGTTATTATAATTAGTTACATTTTTTTATCAGTATATGATGAATAATTTTTCCCTGTTTTCATAACATTTTTTATTGATGCGTCGCTTCTATTGGTCGCAGCGTGTTGTTTTGTAGCTTAAAGTCTTTCTCAATAAATAGACTATCCAACACAGAAATAATTTTCCAATTTGAACTTGTAGTTCCTGAGATTAGTGCGTTTAAACAAACAAACTCTTTAGCTTTATAATATTACTATAAATAAAAATAAACTGTCATGCAAAATTAATATAAATCATAATAAATGTTAAAATTGCTAGTTAATTAATATTTGCTAGCGACCCCACCAATGGGCTACGATTTATACTTTGGAAAACACTGGTTTATGGCTTATTCCCGTAGCTGATATGATTATAACATTACACTGACCGCTTCTGTGGCCTAGTGGTTAATGCACTTTGAACAAATAAATTATTTGCTCAAAATTAACCATGGCTACCTGCCATATGTCCAAAATGTATGTATTTGATGGGAGATGAGTCTACATTCAAGAGTTAGGATACTTTCCATACAGTAATTAAAACTCTCTCTTTTATTTCTTAAGAAGCTTTCAGAAGATATGATGTTTTGGCAAACAAAGTTGGCAAGTGCTCCTTGAAACCGTCGCATAAATTGGTCTAACTGTTCAAAATAATATTGCCAATCGTGCTCATAAAGATATTTCGATAACTTAATTCCGTCTATGTTTCTCAATTTCTATATTTCCGCAGCTTATAAATATGCTTCCGAAGGGCAGCAGCATCGTAAACTCAAGAAGCTAAAGATACTGTTCTCGCCAGCCCGCCTGTAACGAAGAATCCTTGAAAGAGGTCTTTGTCCAGCTGTGGCCTTCTTACTCGATGAAGATTTCTGCATACATTTAATTTAGGTAATAATTCATAGATTTAAAAAAAATACCGTAATTCAATCCAAAATAAGGAGACATACATACTAGAAAAGGATTTAAAAATATACGCATCACACTCTATCATAATTTTATTTATTATGAATAATCATAATGCATAATTTGCAACCTCGAAAATAGATTAAGTGGCACCCCCTGCAGCAATACGAGTATTATACCTAACGTTTGACATAAGTTATGTTAAAATTATGCATGTTTTGACTCGACAGTGTCATCCAAGATTGTGCATTGAGTGAACTTTTGAGATCAACCATTATTTATAAATTTGTTTGTGGTATTTGCGGATATTGGTACAGTCAGTTCCATAAATAGGTATATACTAAAAAACTTTATTGCATAAACAAATACAAATAAACTAAAACTAATCTAAACTAAATAAATATACTGAAGTACTTTACTAAAAATAAACTTGAATAATGTTGAAACCGGCCTAGTGCGATTTGAACTCGACGACGAAGGGTTCCGTACCGTTATCTATAAACACGCCATAAAATTATGTCTGTTGCATGAAGTTCCCCCCTTCAATATTAATTTTATTTTTATTTAATTATTTATTTTTCAAGTGAATATAAATTAATATTCTGTGAATATTTCAAGCGTTTACCTGTTGCCGTTATCAAAATCGAGCTAAAACAAGCTAAAAAATCACGTTTATTGTATGGGAGCCTTAAATATTTATATAGTATTATACCTAACGTTTGACATAAGTTATGTTAAAATTCTGCATGTTTTGACTCGACAGTGGCATCCAAGATTGTGCATTGAGTGAACTTTTGAGATCAACCATTGTTTATAAATTTGTTTGTGGTATTTGCGGATATTGGTACAGTCAGTTCCATAAATAGGTATATATTAAAAAACTTTATTGCATAAACAAATACAAATAAACTAAAACTAATCTAAACTAAATAAATATACTGAAGTACTTTACTAAAAATAAACTTGAATAATGTTGAAACCGGCCAAGTGCGATTTGAACTCGACGACGAAGGGTTCCGTACCGTTATCTATAAACACGCCATAAAATTATGTCTGTTGCATGAAGTTCCCCCCTTCAATATTAATTTTATTTTTATTTAATTATTTATTTTTCAAGTGAATATAAATTAATATTCTGTGAATATTTCAAGCGTTTACCTGTTGCCGTTATCAAAATCGAGCTAAAACAAGCTAAAAAACCACGTTTATTGTATGGGAGCCTTAAATATTTATTTTATTCTATTTTTTTAGGCAATAGAAATACATCATCTGTGAAAATTTCACCTGTCTAGCTATTACGGTTCTTGAGATACAGCCCGGTAACAGACGGACAATCAGACAGACAGACGGACCCGGTCCCTTTTTAACATTTTGGGTACGGAACCCTAAAAATCGACCATAAATCGCTGCGCTCGCAAGGTAGGGTGCCCAAGAGGCTGGCGGCATTTCTATGTTGGTATATACTTATTAACTAATAATAAGAACGGTCCAACCATCATCTTTAATAATGGGGAATTAAAGCAAAATAACATTGTGTCATATTGCCGAAGAGTGCCCACTTTATCTTATCCCCGGAGGACTGTGCGAACTTCATTCCTTAAGGGCCCGTACTACCTCACACTGCTTTGCATGATTGACTGTTATATCCTTATCCTTATCCTTACTAATATTATATATGCGAAAGTGAGTTTGTTTGTTACGCTTTTACGCCGTAACTACTGAACCGATCATCATGAAATTTTGCATACAAGTTCTCTGGAGTGCGGAGAAGGACATAGGCTACCTTTTATCCCGGGAAAACTACTATTCCCGAGGGATCGACATTGACGCGGGCGGAGCCGCGGGCGAAAGCTAGTCAATAATAATTAAATACTCAAGTTGAAATAAAAATGCAGCAGTTCAGGACTAACTCTGGTAACTATCTGACTCAAAAACACGATTGCGTTAAATTTTCTCGATAGAAAAAAATTGCAAAGTTGCCTCCAAATCACGTCTAATTTACTCGGTATATAGCATTATTCCCAAATAGATTAAAATTAACCTTGAAACTTTTGATTATTATTGCATTACAGATAAGGCAGCCATCATATGTTTTTCTTTTTCGAATAACCCTTGAATATTCCTTAAAAACGAAAATATCCAAAGTAGCCAACGCGTTTAGACCATCCGCGTTCGTATTGCCACACCGCCTGGCATATGGCGGGCTCTTAAGACGAGGCCTCAAATGTTTGGTACCATCGCTCGGTAAAGGACTGATCAAGTGCGCGCAAGGGATAGCGCTTGGCGGTTTAGCCCGTGAATGATGAGATAGGAGATAGTCTCAAGTCGCTCAAAGAAAAAAACGTAAGCGCCAAATTCGTTATTTCTATTGTATATAAAATCAGACCGGTTAATTGTATTTTCATATTTACATTTTGATGAATTACTAATAACCTATCTTTTAGTCTAAAAATCATTATTTCATTCGTCGCATTTGAGCTACAATAACAAAAACTCTGCGAACGAAGACCATTTTTCAAAAAATATTTCTATCGAGAAAATTTTATCAAAACGTGTTTTCATCTTCAATTTTTGGAGATGAAATAGTCAAAAATCATATTACTTAGATTTGAAACTCCTAATTTAAGTATTTTGCGAGATTAATAAGGTTCAGAACGACCTTATTTACAGTGGTATCGCCTTAACTCCGGGAGCTGGAGAAGTAGCTTAGGAATTCGAAATTATATTATATAGTATTCCAATTCAAAACGTTTGAAAATGAAAATGAAAATGAATAATTTTTATTCAAAGTAGGATACATGTATCGCTTTTTGAACGTCATATGTTTCTGTTGTTTATTTTTCTTTCTTTTGTTTGTAAAATCGAAAAACTACTAGCGTTTCGGAATGACCACTGCTGAGAAGAATACGCCGAAAGAAACTCAGTCCAGTCTTGGTCTCTATGTGCCTGAAGGGCTCGAATATAACAATATATTTTACAAAAATTAAATTTAACTACATTAAAATATACATTTAAATTATTACCAAGCATTTTTATCGAATAAATAATCTTTTATACAATAATAAGCCCTTTTAAGTAAATGATTTTTTACAGCCTTTTAAATTGAATTAATGGCAGACCTAATATTTCTGCGGGAATTCTATTATAGAAGCGTACTCCAAGACTCAAAAAAGAATCCATAGTTTTCTGCAATCGCAATGCTGGTGTAAATAATTTATTTTTATTTCTAGTGTTTCTGCTATGTATATCACAGTTTTTTTTATATAAATGAATGTTATGGCGCACAAACATAATATTAGAAAAGATATACTGTGAAGGGAGTGTCAGAATATTAATATTTTTGAATAACTCTCTAAGAGATTCTCTGGCGCCTAATTTATATATTGATCTAATAGCGCGTTTCTGTAGAACAAATATGGTATTTACATCTGCAGCGTTTCCCCATAGTAATATTCCATACGACATAAGACTATGAAAGTAACTAAAATATACCAAACGCGCAGTATCAACATCAGTTAGTTGTCTTATCCTCCTAACCGCGTAAGCCGCAGAGCTAAGTTTCCCTGCCAATTTTTCAATATGGGCACCCCATTGAAGCCCAGCATCAACAGTTATTCCAAGAAAAGTTGCTTTGTCTACCAATCCTACTGTTTCATTATTGACGACTATACTTGTTGAAACTTTTGCAACATTTGGTAAGCAAAATTTAATACATTTAGTTTTACTAGCGTTCAACAAAAGATTGTTCGCAGTAAACCAGTCCAACACTTGAGCTAATGTACTATTAACCTCGTCAGAAGAGTCAGTATTCCTATCTACTCGGAAGATGAGAGATGTATCATCGGCAAATAGTACAGCCTTGCATGTGTTAATATAGTACGGTAAATCATTAATGTATATAAGGAACAGAAGAGGCCCTAGGATAGAGCCCTGAGGTACACCCATCCTAATACATGATCCGGAAGATTGAACCCCATCTAAACTAACTTTTTGAATTCGGCTACTCAAGTACGATTTGATTAAGTCGAGAGATTTACCTTTGATTCCATAGTGTTTCAGCTTGGATATAAGGGTATTGTGATCTACGCAGTCAAATGCTTTAGAAAGATCACAAAAAGCACCAATAGCATTCTGTTTTCCCTCCCAAGCTTCATAGATATGTTTTAAAAGAGCTACACCCGCGTCAGTTGTTGACCGACCCTTAGTAAATCCATACTGTTCACTATGAAAATGATCATTTTTATTAAAAAAAGACAATAATTGATTGAAAATCAATTTTTCAAATATTTTACTGAGAACTGGTAGAATGGAAATAGGCCGGTAGTTTGTGGGATTACTTTTATCCCCTGATTTATATAATGGTATAACTTTACTCAGCTTCATCAAGGCTGGAAAAGTACCGGTATCTAAACATTTATTAAAAATAGAAGCTAAGTAAGGTGCTATTACATTAATGATATTACTTATGACGGATACCGAGATGTCCCACAAATCTCCAGTTTTTTTATTATTTAAGCTTTTAAATGTATCAATGATTGTGAGCGGAGTCACATGTTGAAATATTAAATTATTTTTACATTCGGGTATACAACTTGTTAATAATTTTTTAGATTCATCTGTCGATGAACATAAGGAGGCAGTGGTGTTTATGGGAATGTTAGTGAAAAAGTCCTCAAAATATTGGGCAACGTCTGCCTTACTGCTGAGAACATTATTATTTATTTTTAATTCTACTTTATTGTCACGCTGTTTATTCTTACCAGTTTCTGTGTTAATAATTTTCCATGTTGTCTTTATTTTATCTTGAGAATTTAAGATAGTATTTCTAGTATATAATGATTTGGCATGCATACATACCTTTTTAAAAACTTTTGAATAATTTCTAACATAGTTAATAAATTCAGGATCCTGGTTATATGCCTTCATAGCCAGTAATTCGTATATCCTATTTCTACTGATGTAGATACCTGTAGTAGCCCATTCACTAATTTTTTTACGATTACGTCTGGTACAAGTTTTAACTTGGAAGGCATTATTGAATTCAGTTTCTATGACATTAAACATTTTATTGTAAAGGGCATCCGGATCATCTCTCGTTTCTTCGATTAGGGGCATTTTTTCTGATATATTTTCCTTGAATACCTTGATTTTGCCTTTGGTTATAGGTCTATACGTTATCTTTGGTAAGTCTACCTCTACTTGATTTACTAATTTGACAAACTGACCAAAATGATCAGAAGTGAGATTTTTAATTATGTATTTATCAAGAGCACTACAATTGCAGAAAATATTATCTATACATGTTGCAGAATCACCATTAACTCTAGTTGGTTCTAAAAATAAATTAAATAAATTAAACGACTTAAATACATTCAACAAGCCAACACTTTCAGTTGTAGTTACTAATAAATCAACATTAAAGTCACCGCACACTATGATATTTTTGGGACTACAGGATAGTTTCCTCAAAATATATTCAATTACTAATTCCAAAGTATTATAATTTGACTTAGGGGGTCTGTATACGCATACTATAATAGATTCCTCAAGTTCAATACATGACAATTCAACATTACATTCTACCGAAAGACTGACGATATCTTTGCGTTCTCTACATTTGACATTGTTTCGCGTTAAAATTAAACTGCCTCCTTTCTCTTTAGTCTTTCTGGTATATGAGCTTGCCACTGAATAATTATCTATATTAAATTGTTGCTGATGGGGCTGTAGAAAATGTTCAGTAAGGCATACTACATGTAAATCTATATGATTTATGAATAATTCTAATTGTAATAATTTGCTAGTCAAGCCTTGAATGTTCTGGTGAATGATATTTAATTCTTTGGCCTTGACTGTTGTCTTATCACTCAGTTTAAATCAGAGTGAGAGTTATATATTACAGGTATAATACTACCTTGAACGTTACTATTAGATTTACCTATGTCAAAAGACATAGCAGTTTTACTACTTTTTACAGGACTAAGTAAATTAAAAGCTACAAGTGAAGCTATTTTTCGCTTAAAATGTAATGGAAGATACATAGTATCTTGTGTCAACTTAAACCTAGATATAAACTTATTTAAATCTAAATAGAAAATAAAATCGCCATGACAACGGGCCATGTTGTACATATGTACATTTAAATTATGTATGTGTATATTTCTGTCTTTATCAAGTGATTCCGAATACGGAAAAGCACTTATCATAAACTTACACCTAGTTTTTAAATTCAAATTATTTAAAATGTCAATACTTTGCTTTATGTTCCTTTTTGTAACAGAGGAACTGTTACCAAACAATATTAATATTGTTGTGTTTTCATCTATATTACTACTGTCAATGCTATCAATTAAATTTGAAAAAGATACCCCGGGTGTACATGTGTTTAGTACAGTACAATCATGATTTATACATTTCGAAAAAATACTACTAAAGCCTTGACCCAGCTCGTCTGAATAAACTAATAATTTGTTAGAGGAAAATTTCTTATTAATACTGTTATCAATAGTACCTATCTTCATTTGCAAGTCGCATTTTGTACGTGTATCAAGTTCTTGAGCAATTTCAGATGACATTGTAATTGCCACCTGTGTACTATGTTGCTCATTATTACAGTGAGATGACTCAGTGTGTTTTTTAACCGCCATCATATTTTCATACAATTGTTTTTGGCATATTTCATAATTATTAGTCAATTTTTTTAAAGACTCATGTTGTTTTGATATTTGTGATTGCAACTCATGAATCTCCGTGTCATAAATTCGGCTAGCCATATAAAGGTCATCTTTGCATGATTTAAATTGGTTAAATAGATTTAATTTTTCTTTACGTAGCTGAGTCAGGCTTTTACAATTTTTTTGTTTTGAAATTAATTTCTTGGTGCGCTTTATCATCCTATTTATTTTTACATACTTTTTTATTTTATTATGTGTGTTTAATATGAAGTATTGAGACTGTGGAGTACTTGCAGGTATTTCCACGACCGGTCCCGAGCCACACTCCATGAGTTCACTGTACAAATGCAAGGTGTTGTTGCATAATTCAATCTCTTTTTGTTTTTCAATTTCTAAGGCAGATCTCTGTGCCTCATGTAGGCATTGTTCCAACTCAGTAATGCGACTAAGGGCTCGTTCGTGTACCATACTGCATTCAGTAGTTTGCGCTAAACAATCTTTCAATTTAATGTTTTCATCTAATAATTGAGTGTTTTGTACATGAAGGCTAGTGCATTCATTTTTTAAAATCATATTTTTATTATTGATTTTGTCAAATTCTTCCTCATTTTCCTCCCTTTCACATAACAGTTGGGAGTTTTCCTCTCTGCAGGTTTTGAGCTCGTTTAGCGCCAGCTTCAACTTCATGTTAAGGTCTTTTAGAGTGGCCTTCCGAGTCATCATAGTGCAGGAGGTGTTATCCGCAACTGAAAATATGTATTATAATTTAATATATATATATATATATATATATATATATTTAATAATATTTTGGGTTCTGTGGGACTATTTTAATTATTACTGTTAATTGATAAAAACAAAAATGCCAAAATGGCAGGGGATCATAACAAATCAAAATGAGGTATCTAGTATTAATTTTTAAACAATAAAAGAAGAAGGAAATGAAACAATAATAGCTTATTAACTTAATCTTTATAAATATTATAGGTTGCAGGTATAACTAGGGTAGGGCATAGGAATATTGAATCAATACAATAGAATTATACTTTGGTCCTAAACTACCTATATTGTGCTCCTGTCACCGGCTTTTGTTTTCTAAACATCAACTAAGCTTGCCACCGGGTAAGCATAGCGATATCACAAAAATACAAAGCCAGATGTAGGTTAAAACTTTAGACAATCAATAAGAAATGAATAATCAATCTTATTTGTATTGCTAACTGTAATTTAAAAACATATATTTGTCAATTGAAGTAAAATCTGATCACTTATTGCAGATTATTTTTATAAGTAGGTAGTTTTTTCTTAACAAAATGGGACAAAGAAACAAAGTAAATACTTCGAAATTAATGTTGTGCTTTATAAAATTAACTTCTATGAAGGAATATTATGCCTGACGACTTAAGTTTTATTTCATCAACTCCGATTTCACTAGGTAAACGGAGCGAGATACAAACTGAGCCCGGTAGGTATAATACAGGTCAATATTCTGTGTAAACAAAATTAAAAGAGGAATACTCGTATTTGGACGAACACTGCCTATAGTGAAAGAATAAAACAGTATACTCTCCCGGTAAATGTGATGCAGATTCACAATTAAATCCTTTGTTGTTTGTTTGACAGCTAAACCACCATCCAACTGCCGGCACTGGTTATTTAGTTTTTAGCGTCGATATACGCCACAATTTCACTTAAATACCTTAATTATATAAACTTATGACTTAATTGTGCATTTAAAATTAGATTTATACAAAGAATCTGAACTAAATACAATTTTAATTATTTTGAAGTTTATTTGAAGTTTATTCAGTATAGGTTTCTTTGAACACTTATTAATTGTCATATTTCACTTCTCAACAATCGTTGACGTCAGAAATTTACTTATGGCTAAGTTTAATGCCGCTTCCAAAGTGGAGTGCAGAGGAAGTGGCAACAAACTGCAAAGCACATTTAAAAAAAATATAGACTAATTTATTCTTGCAGTTACATGCTGTACAAATGATGATGACTTATAAATTCAGGAGTTGGTGTTAGTGAGTAACACTTAAGTCAGAGATTCTGTAGTTCTTTTTTTTCGTTTAATATGTAAGTAGACAGACGACGCTGGTATCATATTTATACAGAGTGTTAATTAACTACCGACATTCTCTTGAAGGACAGAATAAGACCGTAAAATGAACAACTTTTCCTATGTGACCAATGCTGCAAACTCCGACTACCGACAAATGTCTTTTGACGTGATAACGTCTTATAAATTGATGAATAAATAATAATAAATAAATATATACGGACAAATCACACAGATTGAGCTAGCCCCAAAGTAAGTTCGAGACTTGTGTTATGGGATACTAACTCAACGATACTATATTTTATAACAAATACATATATAGATACACATCCAAGACCCAGGCCAATCTGAAAAAGATCATTTTCCATCTTGACCTGGCCGGGGATCGAACCCGGTCACTCCGTGTCGCAGGCTGGCGTGTTGACCGCTGCGCCACGGAGCTAGTCAAGAGTCATGATGCGATGAAGGCCGGCTGCACGCACGAAAGATTGTCACGCTTCGTGTGTATGCTCTAGCTACCGCTTGTTACGTAGGTAGAGGGGCACAATCAGCCTAAATGTTCAGCTTGTGACGCATATACTCAACCTCTACCTCTACTACCTCTCTTCCACCATTATCACTCAAAATTATCGTCCGTAAACCAACTTTACAGACAACTACTGTTTCTTCTTCTTTCTTTTTTTATGTATATTTGACGGCAAACGAGCAGACGAGCCACCTGATAGGAAGTGGTCACCGTCGCCCATGAACATCTGCAACACCAGAGGAGGTGCTGATGCGTTGCCGACTCTTAAGATACCTGTAAACAAGCCTTTTGAAGTACCCCAAGTTATAGCACACAGGGAAAACCTCGGGAGGTCCGTTTCACAATCCTCTTTCGAGTCGTCATGGTGATATTTGTCCAGACAATGTTTTTATTGTTTCTAGATCCCAGTATTAACAGCCGCACATCTCCGCCTCGTAAACCTACCCTTCGGTGACAGAGTCTAGTCAGGTTAATCAACACTTATTTGAAATACATCTCTATTTATTTATTACTACCTTTCGCCTGCGGCTCCGCCCGTGACAATGTCGATCCCTCGGGAACAGTACTTTATCCCGGGATAAAATGTACTCTATATCCTTCTCCGTACCCCAGATAATATGTATGCAAAATTTCAGGATCGGTTCAGTAGTTACAACGTGAAAGCGTAACAAACAAACAAACTCACTTTCGCATTTATAATATTAGTTAGGATTAGTTAGGATTACAATCACATAAAGACTTACAGTAATTACACCAAGTCATATACATAGTATTATGTCCTTTTCCCTTGTGGGGTAGACAGAGCCCAGGTCTTAAGACCTAAAAGCTACGTTTAGCATGTTGTTGGGCGTTAGGTGGAAAATGGAATTGAATTCGCCCAGATCAGCGTCTTCCACGCTGATCTGGGCGAAAAGAAAAAAGTAAAAGTAAAGTGTTGGTGTAAGTACATATTTATTAAATATATTATTTCTCATGTTAATAACTGTACAAAATACTTTGTCTATTGTCCTAATCGATTGACTCTAAATTGACCCAAATTAGGATAATCAAGTCCAATTTTATTGAATTTTAATAGAAAAATAAAAGAATAGTTAGAGACAATGTGCTCATTCCAAAAGGTCAATACCTCTTGCTGGGTCGTAAAGTTGTTTTTGATGCAAATTTAACAAGTTCTATAAATGTGACATGTACTACCGCATTAGGTATAATTTTCGTTATATTATTGGGTTTATTATGTTTATATTAACATTGTATATGTGATAGTATATTTTTCATGCTGGTCTGGGAGAAAAGAAAAAATGTAGAATGGTGTTTTTCTTCCCGCGCAGACTGTGATCAAGCTGCCTAAAGGCATCTGACATAGCATAACGACTGTCATCAACGATGACAGCTTGCACCAACGGCTTATAATACTGTCAATGGACTTGTCGAGTCCTAACTGGTGTCTTTAATAGAAATGCGAATGTGAGTTTGTTTGTTTTATCATCATCATCATCCATTCAGCCGCATGAAGTTCACTGCTGGACATACATTTCCTAGATTTCCAAAATGAAATGAAAAATATTTACTGTAGAAACACAAAAAAATACAATTAAAACATACAAATCTATACTTAATATTATAAAGCTGAAGAGTTTGTTTGTTTGTTTGTTTGTTTGAACGCGCTAATCTCAGGAACTACTGGTTAAAATTGGAAAATTCTTTTTGTGTTGGATAGTCCATTTATTGAGGAAGGCTTTAGGCTATAAAACATCACGCTGCGACTAATAGGAGCGAAGCATCAATAAAAAATGTTTTGAAAACGGGGGAAAATTATTCAACTATACTAAGAAATAAACTAATTAATGATAATAACAGAAATTGCCGCGGACAAAGTCGCGGGCAACAGCTAGTACAATTAATAAAATTGTACTACAATAGCTGATGGCTCAGTGTTACGCTGGACACATTTGTGACCAGCACTGATTTTCAGCCGTCACCTTTTGTGAATTACCGGTTTGTTTGTTTTTTACACCTTAACTATAAAACATATCAGTGTAAGTAGCCAACTTCAGTGTCAGATTTTTCAAGCTCCTACCTAAAGCTTAACGACTATCCTCAATGATGATAGGCAGAACTTACGGCTTGACGTACCATTGTAACGTTGCAGCATGCCACCTGCATGCTGCATCTCGTCCAACCTCATTTTTTTCTCATCCTGTCCATTTTTCATTCCTCAATTTAATTCAAATTTCATTTTTTAATACAAATTTCATTCCATTTCATTTTTAGATTACTTTCTCTCTATCTCAGCACTCATTTTTCAGTCTACTACCATCTCTTGGAGCATAACAGTCTCTGTTATTAATTATTGAAGTCAACATCTACATAGTTAAAGTTGTAAAGTGAAGTTGTAACAATAAAATTATTCTCTGTGTGTGTTTTGTGGCGAGTCTCTGTTCTCCACTATTCCTACTTCCTATTTATGTGGAAACTCGGCTAGAGCGCCGGGATAGTCGAGCCCTCACACCTTCCTAAGCACGGGGGCGCTCAAAATATGTTTATGCCACAAGCAATTACCATCCCTGTGGGTACTGCGCCCAGGGTTGCTTGCCATGTGTAAGCTCAAATAATGTGACCATTTCGTCATTGGGCTCCTCAAAATTAATCTCTTTATGAAACTTTGTATAAAAGTCATCATAAAAAGCCCAAAACCTTAGCTCTCAAAGAAGCGTGTGACCGAGCCCAGTTCCTGCAAGTTATTTAAATTTTTGTCCAAAATAATTACCGCCGCAGCTGCGGTTAGTGTCAAATAAAATGTAAGAGCGACATCTGCGCTTTTTGGCGTGACATGTTATTAAATATTCGCATTGTAACCATTTTTATTGCATGAAGTGTATTAAGATATGCTCATTTGAAAAATAAATATTATTTATGAAAAAAAGTGATTAAAATTGTTTGATTTTTAAATAAACGGTGAATGCGGTTGCGAGTCAATGTTCAGTTATAAGATAATTAATTTTTTAAGCTTATATACAAGCAGTCTATAGGTGCAATATAAGCGCCGGACCGTTGGAGACCTGCGCGTCCAATACAATAACATCTTTAGGATGCTGTTGGGGTTGCCACGAAGATAGGCATGTTTGCGGAGGCACGTACAGACTTTCATGCCGTAGTACGGAAAAAGGCCGCCTCTCTGTTGCAACGTGTGCGGAATAGCAACAACAGCATCCCAAGTATGATATCTTCGCGTCCCGACTGCCCCATTCTGAAAAACTGCATGTTGGTGGCTATAGGGGGTAGCATTTAATATTTTATTGTTATTTTTACTGTGTGTAATGTGTATCTCCAACACATTACACACGATTAACATTAATTTGTTTGTATGTATTATAATTATCTATGTCAATCCTTAAGATTTATGTTATGTTAATATTCGCCTACCACATTTTATTTCTATTTATCCCGAAGGTTGAATGGTAGAGAATGCTATTAGCATTAAGTCTACCTTTTGTACCATTTTCTTTGGTTTTGTCGATTTATTCATAATTCTATTTAAAATTATTTTATTCTTGTTTATTGATAATAAATAAAGTTGTATCTTACTTAAAATCCGATCATATGCACAAATATACAACACTTATTTTAAAAGTGTGATAGAAAGGAAATAATACGCGCTATGTGTAGTCAACTCGTCGTTGGATGGTTAATACAAAAGACATCAACGCGCGTCATGCCCGTACAGCCATTCAATTTCCGTGAGTGGTTATTTGTTTTTCGTGTGTGAAAGTGGCCAACACTGTTGTCAGATATTTCAAGCTGCCTGATATAGCTTAACGATTGCCATCAATTATGACAGCCGGGACCAACGGCTTATCGTGCCATCCGAAGCACGGAGGAGCTCGAGATATTGTTATGCCACTTGCGATCACTCATTCCAGTGAGGACTGCGCCCAGTATTGCTTAACCTGCGGAAGCACTAATTATTCTCACGCCTAGTGGGGCAACGGTCTCCTTCTTTCGTGAGATTAGGTGCGATGTTGAAGCTTGTTGAAAAAATACTGAATATTCGTTAGAAATGGAACTATTATGTGACCAGCCGGCCTATTTGCTAACTCAGTGTACAACGTTTTGACAGTCATTTCGAAACACATTGCGGCTTTCGTATGTTTGACCATTTTCATTTAAGATATAAACAACGTAATGTGTTTTGTGACTATCAAAACGTTCCGGCCGGCAGGATCCACCTGGTCACATCAAAACTAGCACCAGTGGAAAAAATAGAACATTCCTTACGTAAAAATTAGACCTTGTTTATTGCCCTATTAAGACGAGGACTCAAATGTTTGGTACCTTCGCTCGGCAAAGGACTGATCAAGTGCGCGCAAGGGATAGCGCTTGGCGGTTTAGCCCGTGAATGATGAGATAGGAGATAGTCTCGAGTCGCTCAAAGAAAAAAACGTAAGCGCCAAATTCGTTATTTCTATTTTATATAAAATCAGACCGGTTAATTGTATTTTCATATTTACATTTTGATGAATTACTAATAACCTATCTTTTAGTCTAAAAATCATTATTTCATTCGTCGCATTTGAGCTACAATAACAAAAACTCTGCGAACGAAGACCATTTTTCAAAAAATATTTCTATCGAGAAAATTTTATCAAAACGTGTTTTCATCTTCAATTTTTGGAGATGAAATAGTCAAAAATCATATTACTTAGATTTGAAACTCCTAATTTAAGTATTTTGCGAGATAAATAAGGTTCAGAACGACCTTATTTACAGTGGTATCCCCTTAATCTGTTTAGGTCAAATTTTGGAAGATTTGGAAGACGCGGTCCCCGGCTTCGCACAAGTGCAATGTAGATACTCACAAAAAATCGACGTTTGAGTAGGAGCTTTACCGCTTCTATGCTTCGTTCGGTGAGTGAGAGAGCCGGAGGCCCATCCTTACCCCATTTCCTCCCCCCATGTCCTTTCCCCAATTCCTTGAAAGGCCAGCAATGCTCCTGTTACATCCTGGTGTTGCAGTTGTCCATGGGCAGCGGTGGTCGCTTACCATCAGGTGACTTGCTTGCTGGTTTGCCACCCTATTACGTAAAAAAAAAGATAGAAACCTTCCCCTTAAATTACTTTATCTATTAAAAAACAGCATCATAATCCTTTGATTATGATGCTGTTTTTTATATAGTTAGCATAGTTTTAAAGATCTAAGATAAGGATAGACAGACAGCGGGAAGCGACTTTGTTTTATACTATACTAGCGACCTGCCCCGGCTTCGAACCGGTGCAATGCCGATACTAAAATTGTGGGTTATCCTTAAGAGATAGACATATACTATCGCGGACTTTTTTTTTGACCTTTTCAAGATGTACAATACTGTAGTACATTAATTTGATTTATTTCGAGGGGTTCAGTCAGCGTTTGCTATGTAAGTGCAAAAATGTGTTTATTAACGACATCACATTAGGAACCTCTGAATTTTTCAGTGTTTCTCTATAATATTATGCATTTTTATACATTTAAACCTTCCTCTTGAATCACTCTATCTATTAAAAAAAACCGTTTCAAGATCCGTTGCATAGTTTTAAAGATTTAATCATATATAGGGACGGACAGACAGTAACAGTTTAAGCCGTGTGGTATCCGGCAGAGTAGAATAGGACCACTCCAAGTCTTCCCGTGGATGTCGTAGAAGGCGACTTAGGAAATACAAGCTAAACAAAGCTTATAAACATCTAAGACACCTCTCCGACCCGTCTGGCCAGCGTGGAGAGTGTAGGCCAAGTCCTCTGTCTGCTCTGGCCAAGTATGGCTCCGGTAGTACAGAGAGGGTCGTGCTCCTGTAGTGGAGACTAAAAAGGACCTGATGATGATGATGATGACGATGAGACAGTAACAGCGACGTTATTATGTATTGATAGTGACGATTGATAGTGATACAATAATTAATAATTTTTCTGATAAAAATTGGATAATATACGTGAAGGTGGAAGAGATGGGTCACAAGCCGAACTCTTAGGCTGATCGTATCTCTTTATCGCCTGTCCTCCCTTGCACATGGAACGTGACACTATTTCGTGCGTGCCGGCGTTTATCAATATATAAGACGTTAACTCGTAAAAATACAGTTAATTTGAGAACCTCCTCTTTTTTGAAATCGTTTTGAAATGAGGAAAATCTCCATTTATATCGATGTCTAAAAGTATGAAGTAAAAACTAATGACGTAATAACACTCGTGTTTCAGCGATCGGGTTCCGGGTTCGATCTCGGCAGCTGCGTCAATATTTGTTTAGTGTAAGTGGCTATGAGTGGCTGATATGTAATACTGACATGTCATAATTCTGGGCTAGGTTACACACATATATATATTTGTTCAAATTTGACCTAATGAACATTAAAACATTATAACCGTGTAGTTTCCGGCGGAGTAGAATAGGACCACTCATCATCATTTCGAGTAGGTGTCACGGTCAATCGCCCATGCACACCCTGGTGTCAGAGTTCTTCGGAACCGCCTCTGACGTGGTTCCTTTAAAGACTACCAGATAGCAGCCGGGACCATCGGCTTAACGTGCCTTCCGAAGCACGGAATCATCTTTATTATCAGACAATCAGGTGATTCAAGCCTGCAATGTCCTAACCAAACTGGAAACTACTAAACAAAGTATGCTTCCGGTAGGAATCAAACCCACGACCCCCGGGTCAACAGGCAAATGCCTTAACCACTGGACCACGGAGGCTGTTATAGGACCACTACCAAGTCTTCCTATTGATGTCCTAAGACCTCGACTTAGGAAATACAATAAGCAAAGCTCATAAACATCATTGAGACCTTTCCAACCCGTCTGGCCAGCGAGGATCGTGTAGGCCAAATCCTCTGTCTGCTCTGGCTAAATATGGCTCTGGTAGTACAGAGAGGGTCATGCTCCTGCAGTGGAGACTAGAAAGACCTGATGATGATGAACATAAAAACCATTTTGGTCAACATACATTGAATCAAAAAATGTATGTGATATTTTGACGTGATAACGTTTTATAATCGATGAACGCCGGCTGCATGCATGAAAAATTGTCACGTTCTTCGTGCAAGCGAGAGCGCGGAACAAGCGATCGAGAGGCATGATCGGCCTAAGCGTTCGGCTTGTGACGCATCTAGATTTTATTCAAATCTTTTTATAAAATTATTTAATGGTTTCGACAATTTGGTTTGGTAATATAAAGAATCTCTTAAGAGTTGCTATTCGAATAAATATACATACATAGTATCACGTATTTTCCCTTGAGGGGCAGACAGAGCTTAGGTCTATAAGACCTTATGGCCATATTTAGCATGTTGGCCTTCCAACTAGGTGTGTAGGTGGAAAATGGAATCAAAATAGTGATCGCTTGCTAGCTGCATCGCCTATTGACATGATTCCTCACATTATCGCCCATTCCCTCGATTGGCTTTCGTGATCTGCACTGGAAAAAAAAACACCTGGTACATTTTACGTTTTTTCTTTTCTACCAGAATAGCATGGAAGATTTGCATTCTGAAACTCACTTTTTCATTACAATATTAGTAGGGATAAGGAAGGATGAGGATTAGTAAGAATAAGGATTGCTAGATAGTCTAGATTTTAATGAAATCTTTTAACAAAGTAATTATTACATAGTTTTGATAGTCCAGTTTGTTAATAAAAGAAATCTTCGGCGTTGCTTTTTGAATAAAAATACGGCCTATTACAAGAAAATGCAATTGAATAACCACCAGAAAAAAGTGTCCGAGCCTGTCCAAAAGTACAGTCACAGAAAAAGTGCTCCGCTGCTCCCGTTCCAAGCTGTCTATTTGCGAGATGTCTTAATAAATCGTCGCCATCTTTGGTTATAATGACGCGCTTTTCGGCTGTACCATAAAATAAAGACGGTGATGGAACGATAACTCGTATACGTACGTACTGTTTTCACTGATTACCTCGACGTGAAAGGCGAATATTTGTTAGATGCATAATGTATTTCTGTGTTCATCATATTTCGATAAACTGTAAATTTAAGTAGTTAAAACAAAATTCGGTCGAAGTCATTTAGTGTGAAGTTAAAATAGACAAACGAGAAACTCGGAAGTTTTGGTCTTGTTATGTGAGTAAATAAGCAAAAATTAAAGCTGGCCTCTGCAATAGTATGTTAAGTTTTTATTTTTGACGAAAAATATATATTTTGGAATACTTCATGACTCCTCTTAAATTCCAAAAAGCTAATTACTAAATGACAGATTCTTTTTATCAATTTGTTGATTAACATTTGCCTTTATTTGTAAGTAATTAGTATTTTTTTATTTTTATGTTGTTACTGTTTAGTAAATTTAATAATATTTTTCATAATAGTGTAATTTTGCTGATCTTGGTACCTCTTCTTATATATACATTTACAGTAATAAGAGTCGTTAACATAGGACAAAGTGTCGCATCTGTTACAAAGAGAGTATATTTAATTTAGTACGCATGGTGCAATCTCAATTAGTGCGATATATTTTCTCGTTAAAATCGCTCGTGCAAACTGGACCTTTTGGCGGTACAGGCCTGTAGGAAAGTGATTTGTATGGGTCTGTTTTTGTTTCTATTAGAGGTTTTGTTTATTTTTATTTTAATAAAAGCTATTTCTTAAAGAGAACGTTTCCTTTTTTAGTTCACTATCAACATTTTTAATGTTGGTAAAACTGATCTTCGCAATTCTGCAAATTTTTATAGCTTTGTTTTATATCACGGAAAAAAAATATTTAAATAAAGTCATATCTATAGATGGTCGCGTAATTTTTTTTCTTATTTTTAATAAATTGTAATAAAATTAAGAAATTGATACATAGTAGCTAACACTAATGCCTTTCAAGTAACTGAATTCTAGGAACGGAATATATAATTAAATCAAAAAGGTTTGCCAACGACACGAATAGAAGCAGAATAAAGGGATTTCAAATTTCTGCTATTGAACCACTTCTCTACGCAACAGTACCTCGCCCAATAATGTAAAGCTCCCATTATCCCCAGCTAACGAGCCACATTTCTTTCTCCGGCTGTATCGGGAAATGACCGACGGCCATTCCGAAAAAATAATGATTTGTTCCTTCGCACTGCTACATTATCCCAATTAAATTGAGTGACAAAAATCTTGTCAAAATGGGAACAACGTGAAAGAAGAAAGGTGATATCTCAATTCAAGAGATTTTACCAATTTATTTCCGAATCGATACGACATTGAATACTTAAAAAAAAACGAAGGCTGGCAACACTCTTGTCACAACACTGTTGTTGCAGTTGACAATGGGCAGCTGCAGTGATCACACAACATCAGGTAATTCATTTGCTCGTGTGCTGTTCTATAGGTATTATAAAATAAAATATAGTAAAATACGGCTTTTTTTAAAATCCACAAAGTATTATATTGTGAATTTATAATTTACTAGCTTTCGCCCGCGGCTCCGCCCGCGTCAATGTCGATCCCTCGGGATTGGTACTTTTTCCTGGAATAAAAGGTAGCCTATGTCCTTCTCCGTACTCCAGAGAACTTGTATGCAAAATTTCATGATGATCGGTTCAGTAGTTACGGCGTGAAAGAGTAACAAACAAACAAAAAACAAACAAACTCACTTTCGCATTTATAATATTAAGTAAGTAAGGATTTATTACTCTATATTATCCTAACTAAGAGGAATTACAATATCTTTTTTTCAATATGAAAGCAAGGCAAGCCAGGCAAATTATCATACAACCCTTTGCTAAACAGGTTAGTTAAAAAAGTAATTGTAATAAGTCACAATTTCTAGACGATTAAAGTCAATTGATTTTATTAAATAAAAAATAAATTTATATTTGTAATACATGTTACTATATGGACGAAAGTAAATATTTTTTAATAAAGCCATTCTTCGTTAATTTAGTCAACTGTATCGGAATATGATAAATGGAAAGAGGTTGAAGAAATAAAAAGAAGAAAAAAGAAATTATCAACTAACAAGTTTTATCTAACTTAACATACGAGTTCTTATTACAATTTAATAAAAAAAAAAACAGCCAGTAGTTACACATCATAATGGATAAAATGTATTTTTGTATAAAATACTTTTTTGGCTTTAGACAGAATATTACTTCTTCCATGCTTCAATAAATGTGTGCTATTAGATCTTATAACTCACATAATTTAGATACGACCTTTTAACTTTAATTTGCAGTATAAGATACGGTTTTTATTCGGAATTAAATCTTATTGCTTGTTTTTTAAAGATTAATTTTAATTGCTTTACAAAATGTTTTATTGAATACTATCAGAAGCGGAACGAAGGATTTAATGACATCAATTATGTCTGTTAAAATTTTATTGCAGCCTTATATGAACAGCATTTTGTTTGACTTCTTGGTAGTAATTTTATTGTGTCTTGAATGTGGATCAAAGTAATTTTCATATTAAAAATTTTAAAATCATTAAATATGTTTTATTTTTTTCAGAGGACTCTTTGAGTAATTCTTTTCTACACACAAATTCTGTTAATCCTAATTTAACTATTTTTACAAGCTTTTATTTATCTGTAATATATGTTATGTAACTATGTTTGTGCGGATATAATCTTGCAACTCAATTTTGAAGTAGACATCTTCCAATGATCTTTGGCTAGCTCCGTGGCGCAGCGGTAAACACGCTAGCCTGTGACACGAGAATACCCGGATTCGATCCCGAACCGAAAATGATCTTTTTCAGATTGGCCTGGGTCTTGGATGTGTATCTATATATGCATTTGTTATAAAATATAGTATCGCTGAGTTAGTATCCGATAACACAAATCTCGAACTTACTTTTGGCGCTAGCTCAATCTGTGTGATTTGTCCGTATATATTTATTTATTAATGATAGAGCTGAAATTTTGTATACTCGTTTAATACGGATAACAATAAATGGTTAGCTGTATTGGGCTACTGCACGTTCAAATCTCGGCGTTGAAAATCTCCACCATAACCCATTCAATATAGCGGTAGCTCAAGTGGTAGAGCATAGGTCGTACAGAGACCTAAGGTCACAAGTTCAAACCCCGCTCGCGTAGACTTTTTTTACTATACATAATTTATTTCCTTATACGTAATATACCCATATCATGTATCGGAATTACTTATCACAATCTAAACACCCAGTATTATGTTTCAATACAAATTACCATAATCTATTCACAATAGATATTTGTTGATTACCTAATTCCCAGTCAACAGCGTACTGTACAAACTTTTTAAATACAGTAGTTTGGTTGGTAGCATGCACTGAATAATTCAAAACGTGTACTCACATTTCATTAATCAAATTAATATATTACCATTGAATTATCACTCTTATTATCATGGTTTAGAATTTATAATGTCTTAGTGTTTGATGTTAGGACGGAATGCTGTTTTGAGAATTAGTGACGTTGTTTGTTTTAGGATAGTTCAATATTTACCCTCTCTTTTGGAATGATGTGTTCTGTCTTCTGTCGCCTTTATTGTCTTAACAATTAGACCTGCGGATACTTTTTGTTTGTCGCTACGCTAGTCTTCTTAAACGTTGAATAGTTGAACTAGTTTGCTTAGTACTAATCCAGTACCGTATAACCTCAATTCACTATTAAAACTTAAAATTTAAGAAATTCTTGGAATACAGCCATCCTTACTCCTTACTAATATTATAAATGCGAAAGTGAGTTTGTTTGTTTGTTACGCTTTCACGCCGTAACTACTGAACCGATTATCATGAAATTTTGCATACAAGTTGCCTGGAGTACGGAGAAGGACATAGGCTACCTTTTATCCCGGGAAAAAGTACTATTCCCGAGGGATCGAAATTGACGCGTGCGGAGCCGCGGGCGAAAGCTAGTACGTAATAATAATAAAATATGCTTTTGGATGAGTTAAGAATAAAGAATGGGATGAGAAAAGAAAGGGTGAATAAGGAAATAAAATTTGGAATGAGTAAAGAATTTTGTGACATGTGGGATGAGAATATGTGGCATGAGTAGGGAATAACCCGTAAAGGGGTTAAAGTGCAAAATGTTAGTAGATAAAATACATTTTTTTAATTAAATTAATGAAATATAGGTATCACATTCACAAATAATGGAACAATAAAATAAATACAAGATATATAGATATGCTTTCCGTTGGTAAATAATCAATGTCGATCCCTCGGGAAAAGTACCCACGTCAATGTCGATCTCTCGGGAATAGTACTTTTTCCCGGGATAAAAGTTAGCCTATGTCCTTCTCCGTACTCCAAAGGACTTGTGTGCAAAATTTCATGATGATCGGTTCAGTAGCTACGGCGTGAAAACGTAACAAACAAACAAATAAACAAACAAACAAACTCACTTTCGCATTTATAATATTAGTTAGGATTTATTGCGTGACTAGCTAATATTTTCTGGCTCTGCCCAATTAAAAATAATCCATCTGTATGCATACCTTCAGACCTCTTATACGAGTATATTAGAAATCTCGTTGGATGGACGATCAATATCGGAAGGCATGCGGTTATTTCTCGTTTGTTTTTCGTGTGTGTAAGTGGTCAACACTGGTGTCAGGTTTTTCATGCTGCCTTTAGGCATTAGGCATAGCTTAACGACTGCCATCAATGATGACAGCCGAGACCAACGGTTTAACGTGCTTTCTAAAGCACGGAGGAGCGCTAATTCATTTTATGCCACTTGCGGTCACCCATGTTGTTGGGGACTGCGCCAGGGATTGCTTCATCTACGTAAGCGGTAATATCTCCCATCAGGTGAGATGGGAGACAAATGCCTAATTCAATATTTAGTAAAAAAAAATAAAAAATAATGTTTAGATCCACTGGACCATCGGGATGTTGAAGTTATTGTACTACTTGTAAATAATCTGTTCAAATACTTGAAAGGACATGTGTAAGAGCTAAAATAAAACAATTTATCAAAGGCACTCACATTTATTTCCTTCAATATATTAAGATTTATTTATAAATGTAAAAAAAATGTAAACACATAAAAATTATCGTATCACACTGATAACAACATTCAGTATAACATCAAAAATCCAAGTACAATAATTTGTACATTCATCAAAAATACATTCAAAAAGATCATTGTTTATTTTAAGTACATTCGGCTTGGATATTCTCTTCGCATGAATAATTTAATATGATTTGAATTATATCGTTCATTTCTTACAAAACATTCATTGATTTAGTTTGATGTACACAGGCATGTACATTCATTGATTAATGTAATAATATTGAATGTATCTATTACTACAAAATGGCACCTTAAAGTCAAATAACAAAAATACGTATGAGCAAATATCATTATTTTAATTGATTTTGTAGTCTATAGTAGCCTATAGATAGTAGACTTTTATCACAAAAACTGTACTTCCTATGATCTGAATTTAGTCTTTTAAATAAACACATTATGGCGAGCTCCGTGGTGCAGTGGTTAACACGCCAGCCTGCGACACGGGGTACCCGGGTTCGATCCCCGGTCAGGTCAAGATGGAATATGATTTTTTTCAGATTGGCCTGGGTTTTGGATGTTTATCTATATATGTATTTGTTATAAAATATAGTATCGCTGAGTTAATATCCGATAACACAAATCTCGAACTTACTTTTGGGGCTAATCTGTGTGATTTGTCCGTATATATTTATTTATTTATTTAATATCCGCTAACTGGAAAGTCTGGGTACGGGCTGGCATTCACTTATAAAATTGCATTATGTTTTGAGCAAAGTTAATTCTACGCAATGTTTGAAAGTATGATAATAACTGTTTAAAGATATGAAAGAAAATTAATAAATAATTGTATTAAACCACTATATTTGATAATTTAAATTTAATTATTGAATTTTAATTTTAAAAAAGCTTGTGTATCTTTCAGAGTAATTATGATTCCTTAACTTGTTTATTATCTGTTATGGCATTTAACTTCATTTATATTTAATTAAGTATTAAAACAACATATCGAATTAGAAAGTACCTATTTAACGATCTCTCGAACAAAAGAGAAATCTTTTATTATAATATTTTAACAGAATCAAATATTATGCTGAGATTTTATCAATGGAATATTAAACAGAAATAGTTAAATTTTAACGATTGGCACGAGCATCTTAGCAGGAATGCAAAAACATTTAAAATCTATAAAAAACGAAACAAATAACAAAATAGTAACACGCAAGCCATTAAACTAAGCTACATTATAAATTATAAAAAACTAACCTATGAGCTATGATGTATTACCTACTTAAGAAATGACTCAATACACTGGCCTTAAAACTAAAGAAATAAATACTTAGACATTTTTTCACATAAATCACCTAATATTTTACAAGAGTCATATATTTGTACATTAGAATTTTGAGCTTTACGCTAACTGGCCGTTGATCCCACATTATTAACTAAACTGGTAATAATAATAACTGGCATAGTTTTGAGACTGGCATAATTAACTTAAAAATAGGACTTGTAGTATCATACGCATGAAGCTATTTTTCTTATATTTTTGTCGTCATGTCGATTTTATTAGTTCTATGCGTAAGGTCACGAGCTTCAATATGTATTTGATTTAAGGCCCTATTACATTGACTTAAGAACTGATGTGTCTATATAGTATTGCTCAAGACTGTACTCACTATAGTTGGTATAAATTTTGTTTAGAGATATATACATACCTCACGTTATAAAGTGAAATACATTTCAAAATTATTTAAAATATGCTGCACAATATAATGAATTTTATTCTTGATTAAAAATAGACCTTCTTTGAAGGACAGATTTTTTTCAGATTCCGACACAACATTATTGATGTTTGAATAACAAACACAAAAAATGCTTTAAATTTTAAAGCAATAACGACAATTTTTAAAACATACCTAAAATATATTATAGTAAATTATTCCTAAAACTGGTAGTTAAATCAGGTAATTGAAAAGAAGGAATGTACAAGTTTCTTAAATACTGTATGGCAGAGTATTTTCAAAATACAAAGTTGAAGTACTAGCTAAAAGTATTTACAAAATAAATAGAAATAGAAACATGGCTTTTTGGATCCATAACTCATCCAGTCATGGGTACTTCTTCAGTTCTTTTTGGAACTAGAGATAGGTCTAAAGGATTCTTCATCATATCTTTAGTGTTATCTTCACCCAAATCAATCCGCAGTTCTGGTTCAGAATCACTTACTTCATCATTTTTTGGGCTTCTATATAAAACTGCTGTAGATTTAATTGATAGATCTATTGGCTGGTCTTGGTCTACGGCAACTCCTGCAACGGCTGGAGAGTGAAGAATGGATTCACCTCCATTTCTAACGTGCCATGTGGCAATTCCTGGTGGAACAGTTCTTAAATTCTGTAAAGATGCTGGCAAGAATGGTCTTGGAGAATAACTTGGTGAAGCTGATAAAGTCCCAAATGGAGAAGGCGGCAATGTTGATGGCTTCCGTTTTCTTACGTCCTTAGTTTGATTTCTTATTACTTGTAATCTCACATCCTTTTCACTGCATGGAGAAGACGTGGGTCTGAAAACGCTCAGACCACTAGTGCTTCGTGAGCTATTATCATCTTCGGGATCAGCCGATGATGCACCGGAATCTGATGGCGAGACGCTTTGCCGCGTGACTTCATCAGTGAAATGGTTCTTTTCTGAGTTCTTATAATACTCAGCTAAGGCTGCCGCTGGTAGTAAATTAGTAGGAATGAACGATGGGCTTATAGATGGGTTGAAACTAGGCGGCGATTTATTTGTCTGGAGTTGGTTTATCTGCTGTTGTTGCTGCTCTTGTAATAAGCAGTGGATCTTGAACCAGTTGGATCTTCTGCCGTATCTCGATCCAGATTTGGACATGCCTACTAGGAGACATTTCCGTAATCTACAAGCCTTACAGGCTGTTCTGTTCTTCTTATTGATAACGCATTCGCTGTTGTTCTTGCATTCTGATATTGAGGAGATGTTGTTGTACGTCCGCCCGAAGAACGACTGTAACAAGAGAAAATTACAATGTAAGATATCGATTCACGTCTATATTTTCGATATGAAAGTCATGATCTAAACCTAGAAGACTCAAAGGTTACGTTAAGCCGTATAGGGGCGTATACATGTAAAAAAAAGTTTACGAAAATTTTAAAATCTTAAGAGTCCAAAAGTGTGTATGCTCATCACATTCTAACTTCGAAGGTACAAAAATATGCTTATTTCCTTGATCAGCTTTTACAATCTACATGGAAAAGGAAACATCTAGTTTATTACAATTTCTTTTCCCCAAACCAATATGGAAGATTTAAAATCGTAATATTAATAATCGGAAATTAAAAAGGGCATCAGAGCGCCGCCAATTTTAGTTCGGTATTAATTTAATATAAAATATCGACAGACTTCCGTCGATTTCTTATAAGAAATAGCAATTTATAAGCGATACAGTTAAGAATCATCTGTGGTCCCATTCAATTCGCTCTGTCTGGAATTAAAAATTACATTTTTCAAAAAGTCATCATAAAGAGCACGGCGAGGTATTAAAATCTGGGTCAACGCGAATAAGGCTGTATCTCACACTTAATATTGCTGAAGCAGACTTGGTAGGTACTCAACATATGTAAAATACAGAAACATAGCTCGTGTGGTCGCTGCTAATTAAATAATATAGTTTTTGCGTAAAGAGGGGCCAAATTCTGTACATCTATACAAAATTCCATAATTTTAACATTAATTATTAAATTGACGGGCAGTATGAAATAATTTATGATAATGCGATTTATCACATTATCATAAATTATTTCACTGCAGTACGTAGGCCCATGGCTCATGGTCGAAGTCATCAACAACGCAAATACACTTCACTCAACTAGTGACTATATGACAAAAAATCATAGTTCTAAGTATATAATAATAAATATATATATACGGACAAATCACACAGATTGAGCTAGCCCCAACAAATACATATATAGATAAACATCCAAGACCCAGGCCGATCTGAAAAAGATCATTTTCCATCTTGACCTGGCCGGGGATCGAACCCGGGCACTCTCATGTCGCAGGCTGGCGTGTTGACCGCTGCGCCAAGAGCTAGATATTATATCCCTATATGTATAGTAAGAACCCGTTGGTCCAGTGCAAAGAAAGCAACCCTGGGTTCAGTCCCCACTGGGCTGGGTGACCGATGATCTTTTTCAGATTGGCCTGGGTATTTGTTATAAAATATAGTATCGTTAATTTAGTATCCCTTAACAAAAGTTTCGAACTTACTTTGGGGTTAGCTCAATCTGTGTGATTTGTCCGTATATATTTATTTATTACTGTATGAATCAAAAAAGTTGTTACTTCTTTACATTAAATATTTTGTAATCAGGTCCTGTTGCGCTCGACGTAAATAATGGGGGTCTTTCGCGGATTTTTTAATAAATTTGGAAGCAACCCGCTGCGAACCACTTCAGCTCTTCTTGCTCAATTAAACCCGTACAAAGCGTAAAATATGTGAGGCTGCTACAGTTTCTCTCTACGGAGGCGCGTGTACATAAATATAAATAAGATTCTGCCACATTATTTCGGATTATAACAATATTTTGTATCGCAATTCGTGCTTATTGCAGCCTTATTTGAATATTCATGGAAATTAAAATTGTATGTGTATTAATTTTAAATAAAATTGTTCTGAGCATCGGGTCTTGATTGTGTTTAATTAATTTTGGATTACAAAGTTGCAGGAAGAGCTTTTAGTAGGTGGATTAACCATTACCCTATAAGATCCATCTTACTTTCTCAATACCACGTCCTAATTCCTGTGCGGGCTAGACAGAGCTACAAGACCACTTTTAACGAAGAAAGTACCTACTCGTATAATAAAAGAACTGTGTATTAATAACTAGCTAGAGTAGCGATAATGTAGTTTTTTTTATTAATTATTTTATTGTGTCCCACTGCTGGGCAAAGGCCTCTCCTTCCTTTCTCCACTGATCCGAATGAGATCAGATCAATGAGCCCAGAAGGTCATCCTGAGGTTACCTAAAAGACGTAGGCGAAGGGGTTAACCCAGACGGGCCAGCGTCCCCCGTCTGGTCAGCGAGGAGCGTGAAGGCCAAATCCGCTGTCTGCTCTGGTCAAGTATGGCTTCGGTAGTATAGAGAGGGTCGTGCTCCTGCAGTGGAGACTAAAAATACCTGATGATGAAGGGGTTAATCGCGGACGAGATGGCGGGATGACATCGGAAGTTTTTGGAGAATTCGCAGCAGGCTGCGTTAGATACTGTAGTTTATTAATTTAAATTCTTTAAATCCCGTGTTTATTCGATAGTAAGAAATAGTGACATTACTATCACGTTTTTTTCTCTCGCGGGGTAGACAGAGCCCGGGCCTTTAAGACCTAAAATCCACGTTTAGCATGTTGGTGGGCGTTAGATGGAATTAAAGAATTAAACGGTATCAATGCCAACAAACATGCTTCGTCAGATATTCGCGCATTCTCTCGATCTGCTCCAGAAGAGAATCAGCTGGTACATTCTACGTTTTTCTTTACTCCCAGACCAGCTTAGAAGATTTAATGATAATAAAAATAAATTGTTAAATAAGTTTCGTCCTCTAAATAACCTTAAAAACCAAACCACAAACTTACAAACCTGAGAAACGTAATAAAAAATAAATATTCACGCACGTAAATCCCACATACAATCCATTCAGATCTACATATGAAAGAAAAGCTAACGAGACGTTTTCGTCACCCACAGATAAAATTTATGGCGTACTTCAGACCGTTATCTAGAGAAATGACACATTCTAATTTATTGCACTGTGGTTTCGAAGAATAACTCAAAAGTAGCGGTCAATGCACCTGCTGCTCGTAAGTTTATGAGATTGGAATAAAATTGTATATTGCATAATAATCCTAAGTAATACAGCGAAAGTGAGTTTGTTTGTTTATTACGACTTTACGCCGTATCTACTAAACCGATCGTCATGAAATTTTGCATACTCGTTGTCTCGGGTAAGGAGAAAGATATAGTGTACATTTTATCTCGGAAAAAAGTACTGTTCCCGAGGGATCGACATTGACGCGGGTGGAGCCGCGGGTGAAAGCAAGTCTTTCATATAAAAAACCGACTTCAGTCAAACTACTGAAGCGATGAAGTATAAATTAGTACCATTTTGAAAGTATACATTTTAAAGCAAAATAAGGAATATTAAAATCGGTTCATAAATGAACGGGTTATGCGGTAACAAACATAAAAAAATCCGAATTGACAACCTCTTCCGTTTGTAAGTCGGTTAAAAATTTATTTATTTATCCTAATCCTAATCCTAACTTCCTAACTAATAGGGCGCACTATAAGTTTCCGGAATGAATATGAAAAAATACTATTAAAGGTACAAAATTAATTTATTGTTTTTCAAAATAATCTCCCTTGGCGTCTATGCACTCTTTCATTCGATGAAACCAGTTTTGAAAACTTTTGTGCCACTCCTCTGTGGTGACCTCTGAAACGTGTTTTTCATACTCCTCGACATCCTCTTCTGGTGATGAAAATCGTTGAACGCGTAATTGGTTCTTAATTTTTGGGAACAGAAAAAAGTCACAAGGTGCCAGGTCGGGACTGTATGCAGGATGACTCATGAGTTCTACATTTTTCGCCTTCAAAAAGTCGTTTGTCTGTCTGGCCGTGTGAGAACTAGCATTGTCGTGATGCAGGATGATACGGCGTTTACGGTTATTTTTACGGAGTTTGTCAATAATTTCCGGCAAACAAATGGTCGTGTACCAGTCACTATTCACTGTACGACGATTCTCTAAAGCAACAGTAGCGACGTGTCCAGTTTTATTAAAAAAAGAAGCAATCATCCGCTTAGATGCACTTTTCACGCGCGCCACTTTGGTTAGTTTCGGCTCATCTTGAAAGACCCATACGCCCGATTGCTGCTTTGTTTTGGGATCGTAGCAATAAATCCATGTTTCGTCACCTGTTACTATGTCCCACACCAAATTTGTCGCACCTTCGTTGAATCTGGTAAGCATGGCACTGCACCAAGTGACGCGGTCCGTTTTTTGAGCCTCGGTCAAGTTGTGTGGGATCCACCGCGAGCACAGCTTTCTCACACCCAAATGTTTGTGTAGGATTAATTGTATTTGACTCATGCCTATTTCTAAAGATGCGCGAATTTCATGGTAGGTCACATGCCTGTCTGTTTCAATCATACGGCGCACAGCATCGATGTTTTTGTTGGTCACATCGGTGGACGGCCGACCATCGCGAGATTCGTCACTGAGATTGATACGACCACGCTTGAATTCTGCAAACCAGCTATAAACAGTTGTCTTGCATGGTGCTTTATTGCCAAAAGCTGTTTCAAGCCGAGCGATTCTCTGTTAAACTGTCAAATTACACTTAAAATTGTAGAAAATCATACTACGAAAATTTTCCTGAGTTAAATCCATGTTGATGCAGACACACAATTTTTTAAATGGCGCCACAAGGTAAAAACAAAAGACAGTCAAATGAAACAAACTGCATTCTACAGCCAAAGAGTTCTATTTTCAAATGTTGCAATAAATTTTTAAATATTGTTTATGTAAGTGGCCAGTTCCGGAAACTTACAGTGCGCCCTATGTATTATAAATGCGAAAGTGACATTTTTCGTTTGTTTGTTTGTTTGTTTCGTTTTCACGTTGTAACTACTGAACCGATCATCATAAAATTTTGCATACACGTTATCTAGGGTACGGAGAAGACATAAGGTACATTTTATCCCGGGACAAAGTACTGTTCCCGAGGGATCGATATTGACGCGGGCGGAGCCGCGGGCGAAAGCTAGTATACTTATATTTTATCTTATCTTGGGCTTGTGAACTGCGAACTAATAATATAAATCATCATCGGAGCAACGCTCTTGTGGAGCTCACTCCATCTAAGTCTATTCTCTGCCAGTATTTTCACATCCTGGTACGAAACCCTTTCCACTTTTTCCTTTATCTGTTTAAAACAACATAGATATGGAGGTAATATTCTTTTCTTACACCTTAACTATCAAACCTATCAATGTAAGTGGCCAACACTGGTGTCAGATTTTTCCGGCATCTGACATAGCCAACGGCTTAACGTGCTTTCCGAAACACGGAATCTTGTTTATTATCAGACAATCAGGTGATTCAAGCCTGCAATGTCCTAACCAAACTAAACAAAGTATGCCACCCTTGGGAATCGAACCCACGACCCCCGGGTCTACAGGCAAACGCCTTAACCACTGGACCACGGAGGCACTTAGCGATAACAATAATATATTTTAACTTAATACGTGGGAGTTCATGATAACATTCCAAAAAAAGATGACACTAAAACGTCTGGTTTAGAAAACAATAATAACATCCAAAAATATTATCAATAATCCTACTTATTGATTTCATACAAAACACGCATAAAATCCTAATAGAATTAGAATCTGTGGCTCTAATCCAAAAAATATGGGCGTAAATATAGGAATCGGTGAGGTTATCTGGCGTGGGCGTAATCTTTGATGATCTAGATGCGGCTATCGTCAGTCATGTTTAGTGATGTGCCGTTATCGAGAACGGCTCGAACGGTTCGGAAAATTTCCCGAGAATATCTTCTTTCTCTCGAGAATTATAGATGCAATGTGGCAATATCCTGGAATGAAGAATCATTAGGCTAAAGTAACGATGAATATGATGATTTTTTTGTATTCAACAATTTTTTAGTACCCCCTTGCTATTAAAAATATTAATAATAGTCTGTTTATGTTGACAAAATATTTAAATATATATACAAACATACATCAGCATAAATACAATGTACATTAATTGCAAGTTAAATAAAAACTTGTAGAAAAAATTTCAATATTTGTATTCAAAAAGCGGATTTCTTTCTACTTGCGAATTTATGAGCACTAGCTAAATCTTAATTATATTAACAACGTCCTTGTTACATAAAATGTCTTTGACCCCTAACTCCGCGCAAGCCCCTCCTTATCTCGGTCCAAATTGGTCAGTATCATAACTAAAGCTTGTTCTCCACTTAAACATAGCTTTACCCTAACTAAAAATTTTAATGCAAATGCGAGTTTAGAGAGAATACTACTGAACCGATAGTCATAAAATTGTGATGTATGTTGTCTGGAGTACGGAGAAGGACATAAGGAAACTTTTGCAAAGAATCAAAAAAAAAAAACATTTAATTTTCTGTTGAGGCTGCACCAATATTGGCCATCGTGCTCGCGACACGTGTTTCGCCTCAACGGATGCAGCAGTATCGACCAGGATTGCATGAATCAACTATTGGTGGTAGGCATGAAGGGACTAACAGTAGTAGGTTGGCACTGGCCAGCAATAGTTTGCATGAATTAACTGGTGGCGGAAGCACGCAAAGTAAATGTAGCTTTGACTTCTGCAAAGTAACACCTGAATCTATTAACTAAAAAAAATTGTAAAAATTTTAGTAGAGCAAGTAAATATAAGTAAGATAAGGGCTGCTGGCAGCAATTGGATGAGCATAGCTGCTGATCGAGTAGAGTGGCGCGCCTTGGGGGAGGCCTACGTCCAGCAGTGGGCTGCCGCAGGCTGCTAATGATGATGATGATCATGGTGAAGCAGAGTAGAGAAGCCGAACACCTAGCTAAGTTAATAGATTATTTTGTAGATCGACATACATGGGATAACCAAAACGAATAAAAAAATAATTTACATATAAAATCAGTTACGAAGAATAGCATATGAGTACAGGAGAGTAAAGGAGTTTAGAGCGAACCGACTCACATAGCACGAACCAAAACAGGTAATGCGAGGAAAAACCATGTTTATGCGTAAGTTATTTCGGTGGACCGTAGGCCTAAATAAAATTCATAACATAAGCAAGTCACGTCCCCAGAAAGCTCAATTAGTTATATCTTTAGCGATGCTCCCATAAGGAAGCTGGGTTATCTCAAATTTCTAATCTTCTTAGTCATACGTTCGCGAAATCTCCCATCGGTGTACTCTTTTATTTTGCCATGTATCATCTTATTTTTAAGGTTTGATGATTAACGATATTACTAGGCATCCGTTGTCAGTCCGTCCGTTCGTCCATCCGTCCGTCACAAGGATCTATCATCTGAACCGTAATAAGTACTTTAAATTTACACAGAATTATTAATTATCTAATGCCGATATAAAAACAAATAATGAAAACTATATAAAATCTAATCTTAAGGGGAAAGGGCATACAAGACAACGTGTTTTTTGTAGTTGAGGATTAGAGTTGAGGATTGTATGGTGGTACTCGCCTGAACGGATGTACTTAAAATTTCATGATAATCGGTTCATTAAAATGTGTGAAAGCATAAAAAACTCACTTTTGCATTTCCAATATTAGTTAGGTTTCCTAATGTTGGACGTGCGATGAAAATTTTTCGAAATTTAACGTAAATGAGAAGGGCAATCACAGTGTCCTTTATTATCCTATTAAATTTAAAATGCCTTAGCCGCAGCAGTAAACTGTGCAATAGCAACTGTATCGCAATTTATCGATGAAAACCGCCCAGTAATGAGCAATTTACACGTTTTATTGAGAAATTTTGATTAGGATGACTCGGAGTCCGCATAACATATGTCGTTACGAAATACAACCTGTGACCTACGACAACAGATGACACTAATGCAGATACCAAGTCATGTCTAATAAGGAAAGGTCAGTTATAAAGTTGCTAAGTTTACATAATATCATGCTTATGAAATATCAGTCTTTGTCCTACGCTACGTAAAATTGCGTATGATAAATAATGTTGATTTTTTTTTATTAATTCCATAAATTTAGAAACCCTTTTTACCAATTTACATTCTTGTTAAATTATAAGAGCTATATGTGAATGGTAATCTAGACTCGTTTTGATAAGAACAGACAATATGAGGAGCAAAAACGTTACTAGTAATAATGTGCATACTACACGCATAGACAGAGTACATTTAATACTGCGATTCTATCACCTTGGACTCTACATTTGTCGACTCTGTGCAAGATGCTACGGGTCAAGTGTCGCAAGTGACCATAAGATAGTATTGTAAGCATATTCAAATGTTGTGATGGTGTCGCCTATTGTAGAGCATTTATAGGCTACCGTATTTGGCAATATTTATTGCAGATTTACTGTCGGATGACCGAATTGTTCAATCGGGTAATACATGCTCAATGCATATGATTATGTTTATGGTTATGTAATAACGCATGGTTATGGTTATGTAATACTTATCTGTCATTTTAACAGTGATAAAAATTACAAATGTTGTGTTATTGCAATGATAAGTATTTAAATATTAGAGCTTACTCAAGTAAGTTGTCATTATTGTGAAAAAAGTAAAGAACTATATTATTTGCACAACATATTAAGTTGTATCATAGAGAGTACTACATACATACTTAGTATCACGTCTTTTTCCTTGTGGGGTACACAAAGCCTAGGTCTATGCCATGTTTAGCATGTTGGTTGGCATTAAGTGGAAAACGGAATCAAAATATTAACCTAATAACCTGATTCTTTAGATTTTACACATTCCCTCGATTGGCTTTCACGATCTGCACGGGAAGAGAAGCAACTGGTACGTTTTACGTTTTTTCTTTTCTCCCAGACCAGCATGGAAGAGAATATTTATACAATTTATTCTAATAATGATGTGCATTAAAACAAAATACTGAGTTAAGTATGTGTTTCTTTCGCTTTGTCTATAAGCACAGGCGCTTTTAAAATTGAATACTTTAATCACGCAATAAAAGATAAAATGTTACTAATTCGAAAAGAAGTTGATGACCAATTTTGGAAATACTTTATATGGATAAACGTCTTCTTTAACGAAATGAGTGACAAAGATAAATAAGCCTAATCTGTCCGAATGGTCGAAAGTGGAAAAATTGACATAATATAGAAAAAGCTTGCTTATAAATCTTCCAGTCGTGGGAACCGTATCCCACGCACATTCTTTGGGAGCTCGTCATTTGTTAGGATTTCTGTGAGCCTGTCATTTTGCGGCCTATTGTTTCATTGTTGAAATATTTGATAATGTTTAGTTCTCATAGTAATTGATGGAATTTATGGCAATATTATTTATTGGTATTGATATCTATTATATATGCATGTTTTGACATAAATATAAAACTTTCAATTAATGTCAATATTTAGATTACACTTCTTTTTCTTTTCATGAACATTGTTTTAGCCACGAGAAGTCCACGGCTGGCCATAAGCCTCCCACAACGATTTCTTTTTGGGTCATGGGTTTTTTGTGCATCTGATGCTGCTGCCTATTTTAAGATTTGGAAAGTTGGTATAGGAATTAAAAATAATAAATAAATAGGTATAGGGACATATCGCTCAAATTCAGCTAGCCCTATAGTAAGTTGTGAACTTGTGTCGTAGGATACTAACTCAACGACACTATATTTTATAATAGATATACTTATAAAGATAAACATCCAGATCTGAAAATCGTTTTTCAATTATGATCTGACCGGAGATCGAACCCTGGCATCCTTGTGTCGCGGGCTAGCGTGTTGACCACTGCGCCACGGTGCTCGCCAAAGGATTTTGTACGATCTAGGAAGAAAATTAAGATATTGGGATACTACTCATTCGGATGAATGGGAAAAAATCCAGAAGTAGCTCGAGAGGCGAGCGTGTGTACACGTTGTCATACCTACGACCAACGGACAGACAGTTGGACATAACACCCCGTATTTTCAAGTAACATCATCAGGTCTTTTTAGTCTCCACTTCAGGAGCATGGCCCTGTCAGTGAACAATTAAGCATTGCTAGGGTTTTAAGCTTTAAGCAGCTTTAAAATTTAAAACACCGGTTCTGTATCAAGGTTCTGACATAGCTTCACAACTTGTATCTATCATCATCATTTCGTATAGGTGACACGGTCAAACGACCATGCACAACCCGGTGTCAGAGTTCTTCAGAACCACCTCTTGGCCTCTGATTTTTTCCTTTAACGACTACCAGGTGGGATCCGCGACCAACGGCTCGGTGTGGCTTTTAACGCAACGTTACCACCGATCATATTCCACGTAAATTAAAAGAAAGCTACGTACTGCCCACTATTTGTTCTCCTTCTCTCCTCTTTTGTGGTGATTTCTCAGACTGTTTACACTAAGTTGACTCAGGTTACCAGTCTTCATTGATTCAATAAATTCCTATCTTTCAAACGACTGCTCAGTATGACAAACAACCTGTCTCCCTAAGAAGCGTATGCAAATACCAATTGCGTAATTTTCTATGCGTTAACTTGCTTATCTGAATCTGCTTATTACGCAATAGTGAATTACGCATATGTTTAAGCTTAACCGGGAGACCAGGACAACTTTATCCTAGTTATTACTGAGTATAGCGTTTTGAAATACATGTATTCCTCATGTGTAATCAAGTCTTCATCAAATTAGATCATCATCATACCTTCATCTTTTACGCCGTAAAAAGTCTACTGCTGGACAAAGGACGCTCAATGTATATTGCCTTACTCACCACGCTTGGCGCTTACGAAGCGTGGTGGGTTTGCGAGCGCAATATATTTGGATTCTTATGTTTCCGACGCTGCTGCACATTGGAAGTATTTGAGTAGGTATCACGGTCAATCGACCATGCACACCCTGGTGTCAGAGTTCTTCGAAACCGCCTCTCGGTCTCTGACGTGGTTCCTTTAACGACTACTAGATGGCAGCCATTAGTAGTAGCAGCATTTTTATTAGACAATCAGGTGATTTAAGCCTGCAATGTCCTAACCACGGAGTAAGGTCCTAACCAAACTGTAAGCAACTAAACAGTGTATGCTTCCCGTGGGAATCGAACGCACGACCCCCGGGTCTACACGCAAACGCCTTAACCAGTGGACTACGGAGGCAGTTTGTTATGTTTAAGTAAAAAGTATGAATGCACATTTTGCGTTAATAATTGTAAGAAAGTTGCCCAATTCCCGGCTACGTGTAACTTTAGCAGCCGCATCATAAATTTATACCTTTCGAGAGACATTAAAATCGCTTTTAATGTGACATTTACATCGTAATTCGCCTTGGGCGGTGATCAAGTTATTCAATGAACGATATTTATATTTTTACCGTATCAAATGACGTATTATGAATGGCTCTCATTGTACCATACCGTATTGGTTGGGTTATATATCATTCTTAACCCTTTGAAAATGTGTACGGTAATTTTTAAAGGTTTGACGGCCTTCTAGGGGCAGTGTTAAACATGCCAGCAAGCTACATGACACACCGGGTTTGAATCGAAAATATCGATTTTAATAACGCCGATACAGTGCTAAATGCGCACACCGTTATCATGTATCTATTGTTTTGGATGTTATTTTGGTGCGAATTAATATTTTCTTATTCGAATTTATTGGGGGTATCTGTGTTTTGTCTCTTTCTGATAGATAAATAAATAAATATATACGGACAAATCACACAGATTGAGCTAGCCCCAAAGTAAGTTTGAGACTTGTGTTATGGGATGCTAACTCAACGATACTATATTTTATAACATCCAGGATCCAGGCCAATCTGAAAAAGATCATTTTCCATCTTGACCTGACTGGGGATCGAACCCGGTCACTCTCGTGTCGCAGGCTGGCGTGTTAACTACTGCGCCACGGAGCTCGCCATTTCGCTCATGCTCGCAATAGGGAAAATGCAAGTATAGCAGCTCGGGAGGTCGGGCGCTCGTGCGCCATCGGGTACAAGCGCCCGACCTCCCGAGCTGCTAGCCTTTGGCTGCTGGTTGCAGGTATGGCATCCCATACCTGTAACCATCATCATCATCATCAGGTCCTTTTTAGTCTCCACTACATGAGCACGACCCTCTCTGTACTACTAGGGCCATACTTGGCCAGAGCAGCCAGAGGACTTGGCCTACACTCTCCACGCTGGCCAGACGGGTTGGAGAGGTGTCTTAGATGTTTATAAGCTTTGTTTAGCTTGTATTTCCTAAGTCGCCTTCTACGACATCCACGGGAAAACTTGGAGTGGTCCTATTCTACTCTGCCGGATACCACACGGCTAAGCAACCAGCAGCCAAGCAATTCAGGATGCTACCTGACCATATAACCGCCTAAAAATGTGGATATGACTCAAAGTAAAAATTAGTAGATTGCGACCCAAGGGTTAATAATACTTTTTGGTGATGGCAATATTTTAGTTGTGGTAGAGCCAAGCTACCGGCAAAATTAATTTTTGCTAGTAGCATGAATGGGCCTTTAAAAATTAAGTCTCGTCCGGGGAAGTACCACAATCTCACAGAAAATTTACGTCTGAGTAGAAGCTTTACCGCTTCTATGCTTCGTTCAGTGAGTGAGAAAGCTGGAGGCCTAATCTCCTCCGCCCCACCCCTATTTCCTCCATCCCATCCATCCTATGTCCTTCCCCCAACTCCTTGAGGCCGGCAACGCTCCTGTTACACCCTGGTGTTGCAGTTGTCCATGGGCAGCGCTGATCGCTTTCCATCAGGCGACTGACTCGCTTGCTCGTTTGCCAACCTATAAAATTAAAAAAAAACCAGAGTAGAACGAAGGAGTCTAGCAAATCCCAAGCGTAGCAAGGGATTCTAAAGTAGGCTTCTTAGTAAAGCTAGGGATTCAAAGTACCTATGTTGCCTAAAGTAAAAGTATTATTTTAGACCCGAGATGACATATTCTGCTTTCCATCTGCCTCTATGAGAAAAACAATATTAGTGTTTTTCCCACAGACTAAAAAAAATTTGAATTGTAAATTTAAAAACTTTTCAGTCTCTCGGGAATAAAAACTTATTTTAGACCCTTTAAACGGCCCACCGCACTGCTTTTTGAATAGATGAAAAAGTAATAATATGACTCTCTAACTACGATGTTTTGAACAACCATTTTGCTGTTTCGCACGGCGTTAAACTTGTTAACTTTTATAATTATAGTGTTTCTTTGAACGCAACATCTTGGTTAATGAAATAATTTATTCCAACACCTGATTTCACTATAACTAATGAAGGAGGCTCTAATTAACATGTTGAACTTCTGTCAAAGCAACGTTGTGACCTTTCAAAATTAAGATAAATTGGATTACGTGAAGTAAACTAAAACCTAGTGGTAATTGCTATTATTATGAAAGGTTTGTGTAGTAAAAGTCAGATTTTGTTTCCCTAGTATGTTAATGTATATGTGTGTTTTTTATCTCTCCGTAACTCGTATATTTTTGAAAAGATTAGTGTTTATGAGGTATTGTTAGAATTTTTGCCTTATCTTGTATAGGTATTTTATTATCATTCTGTCATGCTGGTCTGAGAGAAAAGAAAAAAACGTAGAATTTGCCAGTTGTTACTCTCCCATGCAGACCGTAAAAGCCGGTCAAGAGAATGGGCGATACGCTAAAGAATCATGGCAATAGGCGATGCGGCTAGCAACCCATCACTATTTTGATTCCGTAATTCGCTAAACGTGGCCTTTTGGTCGTATGACATTGGGCTCTGTCTACCCCGTTAGAGATAAAGTATGTTATTAACATAGACGTAGATGTAATTCAAATGCATGATGCTGCTGTAACATTCGTCAGCGGGGTAGACAGAGCCCAATGTAATAGGTCTATATGACCTTATGGCCACATTTAGCGTGTTGGAGGGCGTGTAGATGAAAAACGGAATCAAACAGTGATGGGTTGCTCGTCGCGTCGCCTATTGACGTGAAAGCATATTATCAATATCAGATGAGATAACGTATTCAGATATAAACTATTACAAATCAACTTTCAAAAACCGTAATGCCCCAAAGCGATACTTATATTAATCAAATTCCTCGAATTTTGACACGATTTTTCATGTTGTATGCTAATATCGGCTACCGGGTCTGTGACTTATGATACAGTCGAACAATAGATAGATCACAGCAGTTCACGATTGTAAGTAGCCGAGCCACGGTCACTCGATGTTCTCACGGGTGGGAACGCCTATCGCTCTGGTAAGGTAGCGGGTACAGTGTCGAGAGTTTAAGATGAAAATAAAATTCGTCGTTTCCATACAAAAGAGTTCCGCCGCCCGGCCAGTTTGTATGGGAATGTCAAATTTTTTTTTGTTCCCAGCAATCTTCCCATAGAAAAAGTTGTTCATTTTGATAGCCTGAGTCACCCTTTAAGGGTCCAAAACGATAAAACAATTCTCCATGTATATGTAAATTTGGGTATCACCCAAATCATTACTTTCATTATCATTATTACTATCACTATCATCATCTTCACCGTCGTTATCATATTCGACATAATCATAATCACCATCAACATCATCATCGATCTATCTCTCTTCCACCGTTATCACGTAAAATTATATTAAGTAAACAGACTTTACAGACAGCCAATTTTTTTTTTTACTTTTTACATCAGCTGAGGTAGCCGATGGCCCAGTGGGTCTGTCAACTATTAGCGCTTACGTATGTAAAGCAACCAAGAACGTGGTCCTCACTGGAATGAGTGCCCGCAAGTGACATAAAAATATCTCGAGCTTTTTCTTGGAAGGCCTCCCTTGGCTCATCCTTAATATCGTTCTATTTTTTCATTCAACTAATCCTCAATAATCTTCAATTTGTTAAGCCATTTTAAGGTAAATCAATTTACACATATTAGAAATTTATTATATATTTACAAGGCTAGATATAACAAACAAAAACTTAAAACAGCTTATAAATAATAATACTAAAGACTAAATATCTTAAAAATAAGACAATTAAAATTCTAAACATCTAGCTAAGGTATTGCCCGTGTGACATAGTGCCAAGAATACTAGCTGCACTCCCCGCTAATTAGCAAATAAATAAATAAATATATACGGACAAATCACACAGATTGAGCTAGCCCCAAAGTAAGTTCGAGACTTGTGTTATGGGATACTAACTCAACGATACTATATTTTATAACAAATACTTAAATAGATAAACATCCAAGACCCAGGCCAATCTGAAAAAGATCATTTTTCATCTTGTACTGGCCGGGGATCGAACCCGGTCACTCCGTGTCGCAGGCTGGCGTGTTGACCGCTGCGCCACGGAGCTAGTCATAGCAATTCAAATTCTTTATTAGTCTTAAATATTATTATAAACTATTATTATTATAAATTACCGCTCCGCTCATCATTAACGTCGCTAAACGTTTGAGACGAAAATCGCTCGCCTGGGGCGATCCGTGCGTATAGTAGCGAAGCTTCCAATCACTATGACCTATATACACGTATATTTATAGTAATGATGGCTATAAACTAAAACTGATGTGTATTTCCATGTGGTAATGGTGCTAGTACATTATGATCCAAGGTGTTTTCAAATATACATTACATATATTTGAGAAGTACGGTCGGCGTCATAATTGCAGTCACAGTTTCCTACCTAACGCAATAGTATGAAAAAATATTGGCAGTTACGACCTCCTTCTTCATTCATAAGCACATAAGCGCACATTTATATATCGCACTCTTTCAATATAACCCAACAAGAAAGAGATAACTAATTAGTTCATACAGTCTTTGGAAAACAACTCATAATTTTAAACTTCTTAATAATTCTTCGGTTCTTTGGTCTAGTCATGTCATACATACGTACATAGCATCACTTCGGCCGACAGGCGGTTCCGAAGAACTCTGACACCAGGGTGTGACGTCTTTTACCCTGGCGGGATAGGCAGAACCCAGGTCTTTAAGACTGAAAACCAGCGTTTAGCATGTTGGTTGGCGTTAGGTAGAAAATAGAATAAAAATAGTGATGAGTTGCTAGCCGCATCGCCTACTAACTTTTATTCCTCAGATTTTCTCCATTCCCTCATTCGGCTTTTAAGATCTGCGCGGGAAGAAAAGCAGCTAGAACATTTTACGTTTTTTATTTTCTGCCAGACCAGCATGGAAGAGCAAAGAGAAGAGAACAAAATATACATCACGTTATTATACAAGTATAATACTTATTTTGCGTCAATATAATAACTGCACAATTTTCCTACAAAAAAAGGGCTATACATACGTCGAAATTTGAATATTCAGATGTGGTTAATGGTTTAATACATTTAAAAATGAAGAAATCCTTGAACTACAGACCTGACCTATAAAACATTAAACCATTTTAACAACAAAGGCTTGTAGAAGTCGATCTATTAATTTTAATATACAATTTAAATGTATACCGGATCTGATTATGATTTTTAAATAATGAAATTAGCGATACAATGCTCTATAAATATCAATAGAACTAGTATTGGTCGATTTTGATCATAAATTAAATAAACCGGTCAAATAATTAAATACTTGTAACGAAGATCATACAGTAGGTGGTACATTTTTTGTTCGCATCTGTCTCGCACTTGAACAATAATTTACTTTGCAGTTTATCACGTAAATAATTGGTATATTCTATGACATATGCCATTATAGAATCATTAGTCGTAAAAAGATCGTCATTATAGAAAGCTTAAGGAAATAAAGTATGGTGAAACGTTACTTTATAGAAATACCAATGCTTTTAACGGCAATACAGTTTCGAAAATGTACAAAAATCCTTATCCTTATCCTTACTTCCTTATCCTTATCCTTTCCTCACTAATATTATAAATGCGAAAGTGAGTTTGTTTGTTTGTTTGTTTGTTACGCTTTCACGCCGTAACTACTGAACCGATCATCATGAAATTTTGCATTCAAGTTCTCTGGAGTACAGAGAAGGACATAGGCTACCTTTTATCCCGGGAAAAAGTACCAATCCCGAGGGATCGACATTGACGCGGGCGGAGCCGCGGGCGAAAGCTAGTACTTTATAAATGTTGATTTGATATTGATTTTACTCTTAATAAATTAAGAAATAAAATATGGAAAAAAAAATCGGCCGGGCAGGACTTGAACCGGCAACCTAGGTCTATGTACGACCTATGCTCTGCCATCTGAGCTACCGCACAATTCAATCTCGGCGACGAAATTCTCCACCATATCCCATTTCCCCTTAAACGTTTATTAAGAGTATATCCAAATTGTGAATGCAAAATAAAACACAGAAATATTGATATTGATTTCCTCCGTTTCATTATAAAGTCAATTTTCGGGTAGTAAAATGAAAATTGCATAAAGTAAGAATCATAAGTGGGCACTTAGAAGAAAATGTCATAAAAATATCTCGAGCTCCTCCGTGCTTCGGCAGGCATGTTAAGCCGTTGGTTCCGACTTTTATCATTGATATGTCACGTGCCTTTAGGCAGCTTATCACACCAAAAATAACAAAACAACAACTGAATAAAATCGGTATCTTTTTATCACTATTTCACCCATTATTACAAAAATCTAAATAGATCCATGTCTCTCGACCCGCGCCCACACATTGACCTGTCCGTATGCAAATTTCATGCATAACAACTCTTTGGCGCCATAGAATACTTTGATATGGTAAAATCGTGTTATTTATACACCAATCACAATTGGTTTTCAATATCTTTCACTCAAACTCAATAACTTCTAGATACATATTATATAGATAATTTTGAGAAAAGGAAAGCTAAGCGTCAAATTAATACGAAATAAGTAGAGTATTTGATCGGTCTTTCGACTTTATTAAAAAATCTAACCTTTTTTTAAAAATTAATCTTTAATTTTTATTTTTTTTATTATAATTTTTTTTTGAGCCTTTAGAGCTACATTAGGTGGACTCAATGCTAAAGGCATTCTCTCCCAGTTAACCTCGAAAAGGATAAACAGATAAAAAAATAGGTGGTAAAGTGGGAAATAAATATTAGAGATAGAAATATTGTAAGGATTAATAGATAGATACTAAGTGATAGGTCGCCGGTTCAAGTCCCGCCCGCAAGAAGTTTTATCACCATATTTTATTTCTTAATTTATTAAGAGTATATCCAAATAGCATTGTGAATGCAAAATAAAACACTTATTAAAATAGCCAGTAGTATTTAAATCGGAATCAAAAAGTCTAACATATTAGTTTTTTTTTTAAGTTTTCCCTTTTTTTTGCAGATCTATCTAAATATATATAACTCAAAGGTGACTGACTGACATAGTGATCTATCAACGCACAGCCCAAACCACTGGACGGATCGGGCTGAAATTTGGCATGCAGGTAGATATTATGACGTAGGCATCCGCTAAGAAAGGATTTTGATCAATTCTACCCACAAGAGGATAAAATAGGGGATGAAAGTTTGTATGAAACTTAAAGCGAGCGAAGCCGCGGGCAATAGCTAGTCGGTGAATAAGTTTGAACGCTTTTTACTATAAATACTTTTGTTAATAATTTTAAGCTCCGGAGTCACGTGCAACACCTAGTGTTATAAATATTCAATGTAAAGAAACGTCAATCCGCTTCGAAGTGTCGTCGAAGGCGGAGATTTACATGGAAATAAACCTAGGACAACTTGTTGGTAAGAACTTAAGAAGGCTATCTCGTAATCTTTTATCATATTCTCACGTCGCCTCAGTTTTTGCGATATACTCGTCCAGGAAAAATGCTTAGAAATAAATTGCGTTTGCACATGATTAGATCTTGCATTTTAATATAACTGCATATATTTTCTAAAAAAAGAATCATTTTTTACCTTGCTTTATTTATTGTACCAGCTTTTGTCCGCGGTTCAGCGTGCATTGGTGTTGATTTATCGAAATTGTATTTTTAAGAGACTAAACCCTACCTACGGTCTTTGTAAGCTTGCCAATGTTTACAACAAATTTCATAATGATTCGTTCAATGAATTTAACAAATGTATTGTTCAATGGTTTTAATTCGTTTGACGACCTCTGCGGGCAAGTGCATTTAAATCGCAGGGTGCTGGGTTCAATCTCGCGCAAGGTCAAGATCGGAAACGATTTTTGTCAAATTGTCCTGGTTCTTGGATTTATTACTAAATACAGTATCGTCAAGTTAGTATAGTAGTAAACAATGTGGATATTATTTTTAGCATAGAATGTTATCAATAAAATTATAAATAATTCTTCTATGAATACTGGCTTTTGTCAAAATGAAAGTAGCAAATGCTGTCCTGTAAAAATTGGCTAAAATGATGTACTTGCATTTAGGTAATAGCACTTATAGCAGTAGCTAACACTTATTTTCAGCTGTGGCCTCTCATCAAGTAAGAGTGTCAAATTACTGTATATTTCTATATGTATGTAATTAGATTTTAAAATAAGGCACTGGTTGTCAAATACCCAATCACTAGATTATTAATGAATATCCTGAGGAATCAAAAACCTTTCGAGTAAAACAAAATCACTTATAAACTAGGTCATTGAATGTCGTGCATTAGAATAATATTTTCTTAGAGGGTAAGTACATACATAGTACAGTCGGCCAAGCAGATACCTGACCCCCTGACTTTTAAAACGTAAATTCACACTTTGCTGTGAAGCGCCACCTACCGTGATTTTTGGCAAGTAGACAGACAACTGCTGGTATAAACTTGTTTCTGATAACCTGCTCAGTTGCAAATTTTGTATTTCTAATAATCTCAGCTAATAATTCAAGTAATCATCAATGGTAAGAACAAGAAAGAATCAAAAACAATCTTACGTAAAGTTCGATTCGAACCATGGACCCACGACTTGAGAAGCTAGCGCTCATCTCAATACGCCAACCGACGATATGACGTCTCGGGCGAAATTGGCTATCTATTTCTACTGCTATGACATCATTGTCACCAACTGCAACGCATTGCTTTAACAAATAAATTGAGGGTAATCTATCAGATTTATTTATACCTGATACCAACTAATCAAAAATATTGTTCACTCGCGTCACAATTAAGATACTGCGATTACTGTGTAGTGATCCAAAACCCCACCAGTTATTAGGCATCCCGTTTCATCTTATATAGCAGATTTTGTGAAAGCTAATATTGTATTGTGAAGACAACCACTGTATTTAAAGTATCTATATCTAGAGAGTTAGGTATCGCGGTAAGTAGAAATTATAAGTATTTAATATACTTACTTAATTGTCACACTATTTTTTGTTCCGTAAAACATAGGGTTTGTGATAAATGTCTAAGATAAATATATCTCTTACAGAGAAACACCGTCCGTTTGTGGATTCGGAGTCAACTGGCGTAACATATACACTACAATATTTCAATTGAAACAGTGAGGAAACATTCAACAAGAACGAGATCGTATTTTATTCTGATGAAAAAAGTTTTAAGTCTGATGATGATGGCAGAAAAATATTGCGGAGAAGACATGGCCAGCGTATAGCCATCAAAATAATTTGCCTTTGAGAACAGTGGCAGGATAACATTAGGTAAAAATATTCATTAAATAGTGAAGTAAAATAATAATAATATTTAATACCTAGTGTATTACGCAGTGTAGAATAATAGGTAACTGATCGTATTATTGTTTTGCAGGTTATTGGGGACAGATGTCTTCAATGGGCCCAGGGGAGCTGGTAGAATTCGGCGGCCGGATGAATAAAGAAAAATACTTGGAAATTTATGAGATGTGGTGATTCCAACAGTTTGCAATGTAGAATTATTTTATTTAAGACAATTGTTCTGTGATCTAACTGTTATTGAGTGACCAATTAAAATCCCAGATTGTAGGGTCAAATAGTGCTTAACTGGGACACGAGACACGGGTAAAGTTTGATTTAAATCAATATAGACAAAAAGGTTATACTAAATTAATAAATATGCGCATAAGTGATATGTGATCTGATCTAACATGGTAAGTGAAATGACAAATAGACTTGAACAAAAGCTTCAAAATGGGGGTCACCCTCTCCCATATTAAAATTCATTTAATGCCATAGGTTTATATTCATTCTTATACTATTATCGAAGCAAAGTTATTCACATAGCACTATTTGACCCTACACATTTAAAAAAAATATAATACTATGATTAAAAAGAAGTTGAGAGATGTAAATTGTTACTTATTAAGTAACATGTTGGTTCTCTCTACAGAAGATTAATCATAGTTTGAATTAAGTAGGCAGGTATTTATTTCACTGTTACATTTTTTTGATGTAATAAAGTAATTAAAAATTTAAAATGCTTTTTATTCACAGTAATTAGCTCGGTAACATTATGTTAAAACAACCAAAATTACACCAACATCACAATACGAAGTTGGTGATATTTGTAAAAAATAAAAAGCTTTGGAGGATTTGAACCTGTTCATTCATAATCACACTAACTATTAAACCGTAGTGCCTACCACTTGCGCCACATCTAACTATTGAAGTATCTTTGAAATAAGCGTATCGTATGCTAGGGCCTGTTTTATTTATCAAAAATCGAATAGATGGCATTAGTCGTCAAGGGTATCAGATTTCTGCTTATTAACCTTATTTGTTCATTCACAATTCAATAGATGGCACTAGTCGCAAAGGATATTACACTTGTATATTTTTATCTTTGGGTTTAAACCACGGATGTTTCTTTAGTTTGCGAAAAATGGCGCTGTTGTAGGGGGTCAGATATCTCATTGGCTGACTGTACAAGGAAGATGGTCTAATAATAAAGTTACCGCAATCGGAGATGATTATTATAAATGATGATGACTATAAATATAGATTACTTGATAAACAGAACAAATTAAAAAAAGCACAGAGAGGGAAACATGTATGTATGTAGGTATTTACAAAAAAGCTAAAAGATTTAATAGAAGTCTTAAAGGGATTGAGGGGAACCATATGGTTCCTGTGGTTGCGATGCGAACGCGCACCTATAAATGATATATATATCCGCATAAAATCCGTCGCGTAGATAAAGATATATCTTCCGTAGAGATTCCGTAAAATACTATTATTATCACTAAATAATATTGGTCAGGAATAACAGGTGCCCATAGACATTTTGAAAAATAAATCACTAGTGTCAGTGACTACACACTAGACAAGAGTTAGTGATGAGCCAACCCTACAAGGTGATGACTTTTCACGTTTTCTTAAACATACCACTCCACTGGTCTAAGCAACGATTTTGCTTCGTGGTTTGTTTTGATTGATTTATTATTATTTTTTTCGAGTCATAATGTCTTTTGACTATAGTAATTTTGCTCAATATGTGGCCACGTCTACTGCACTGTCATTTGCCTCCTCTAGATCCTTTTGTGTGCAGTGAATGAGGCATTAAGGGCACGTCAAAAAGTGACTCATTACCGATCGCACTTGACATAGTGATTTTTTGCAAGAGCACATGTGTCAAAAAATCACTATGCCAACTAAATGCAAATACTAAAATAGAAAGAAGTTTTTAGCCACCGAAAACTACATTTCCTGTTCTAGAATATATATACGGATTCATCAATCCTTACTTCTGCACTTTTTTTAATTTATTAAAACAGTTCGTGCATCTAGGTTCTTTATGATGTCATTCACGGACCTAAAGCAACCTTGGCGTTGGAGCATCTCGCGTAATGCATTTATTTAATTGCAGTTTCTGTTCACGTATTGAAATTGTTTTACTACACTTCTAGTGATATAAATGAGAATTAGAGGTCAGATGCACTCAGCTTCATTAACATTTGAGTTGCAAAAATGCACTGCTAGATTAACCTTTCGATGGATTTGTAACGACATGCATCTTCTAAGTGACGTCATACAGCTCATTGTAGTTCCAACTCCCTTTCAATACACAACGTTGTAGACTTTGTGTATTTTAAAGAGGTTCATTAAGATCTGCTTCCAGTCTTCTCTTGTATTCTAAATGAGTCGGCCAATTGCAGTTCCAGGTCCTTTTCCTATACACAAAGTCTTTATGTGAGAACATTTTATATATTATTAGAAAACATTAAATTCAGCTATGATTTTTGTTAATTATATGATACTAAATATTAATATATTTATGTTACTCAAAGCAGGTTTTTTAACAATATAACGCTTTTCTATTTATCCTTGCACAGTTAAAACCAAGTAAGCGTATCTATGTAAAAAAATCTCAATATATACAAGACTTTTTTTACAAAGTAAAAAGAGACATATCCTATGTCTTTTGGGAAAGTGTAAAGATTCTAACGTCTAAATTTGTTAAGGCATTTATAAGCTAAAGACTGCCCTGGCAAAACAAAAAATATCCTATGTCTTTTGGGAAAGTGTAAAGATTGTAACGTCTAAATTTGGTAAGGCATTAATAAGCTAAAGAGAAATAAAGAAACCCACACACTCATACTTAAATGAACTCGAAAAACAATACACTCTTTTTGAAAATCATGTAAGAACTCAAAAATAAACAATTTTATGGGAGTTGGTAATAAAGTTAATAAAGCCAACTCAAGTCAAAACTCGTGGGCATAAATATTAAAGCCGGCCAATAAATTTGTCCAACACATTTTTACAAATGCAGTAAACCGTACAATAAAATGCAAAACAACGGTTTTACAGCCGATTTTAATTAATGGCTTATTAAAGTCACTCGTGCCTTGTTTAACTTAAAATATGGTCGTGAGCCTTAAAATACGTGTAACTGATTATTCGTATCATGTTTAATGCAAGGTGATTTTATAATTGTCATAAAGGCGAAAGTTTGTAGAATAAATTCGACAGCCTCCGTGGTCCAGTGGTTAAGGCGTTTGCCTGTCGACCCGGGGGTCGTGGGTACTTTGTTTAGTTGTTTCCAGTTTGGTTAGGACATTGCAGGCTTGAATCACCTGATTGTCTGATAATAAAGATGATTCCATGCTTCGGAAGGCACGTTAAGCCGGTGGTCCCAGCTGCCAATTAAAATAAATATTTATTTTTATGTAATTTCCTCTGGCTGCTCTGGCCAAGTATGGCCCTTGTTGTACAGAGAGGGTCGTGCTCCTGTAGTGGAGACTAAAAAGGACCTGATGATGATGATGTAATATTAGGTTTTGCCCGCAGCTTCGGTCGCTTTAAGAAGTATAGTTTCATACAAACTTTCATCGCCTATTTTATCCCCTTTGGTGTAGAATTGATCAAAATCCTTATTTCTTATTCAATATCCTATTAGCGGATGCCTACGTCATTACATCTACCTGCATGCCAAATTTCAGCCCGATCCGTCCAGTGGTTTGGGCTGACTGACATAGTGATCTATCAACGCGATAGATCACTATGTCAGTCAGTCACCTTTGAGTTATATATATTTAGATCTTAGTGATGAAAAAGAAAACGTATTATGCATCACACAATATGTTTTCAAAATGTTTTAAAAAGATGTTCGAATTAATTAAAAGAATCCATATACCACAAAAATATTTTCCTTGCATAAATAATTATGCCACGTATGACCACCAAAAATACTTGATGAACTTTGGGTACTCATAAATAATACATGCATAGCTCATGCGACCTCCCAGGACGTCGATAAATTGAAATTATTCACGGTCAATTAATTTTAAAGTTTGCCAAAATCGTCACGAAGCTTTAAGTTCAAGTATACGCCACGTTAAGTTTATGAGAAGTGTGATATAACTGCGCCCGCGTGGGTGGGATATGTGTTATTCGAGATGAAGACAAGATTTAGTAGGTAATTAGAAAATTTCTAATTACCTATAATATTGATCTGTCGCCAACCTATATCGTTTTTTAAATAAAAAAATATGATTCAATAATTTTAATAAAATATAATATATATAGTTAATAATTATATAGAGGCTAAGTATTTATTAACTATTTAACACATTTGATTTTGGTCCAACAAAGTAATAATAGACTGAAAAAATGAGATTTTGAGTCACAAAGTTTTCTAATGTTTTCGCGATTGTTATACATTTTTTTAAATTTATACGATTTAGTTTAAATGTTTTAAGTCACTAATAGGCTAGTTTCCTAAAAAAAGATAATTAGTCCATCAGTTAGATATTCAAAAAATATTGGACACGTATTTTTTCTTTCGTCGATTACTATTCTGACGGACTAATTGTTATGTTATTATTATACCCAGGAAACTAGCCTATTGTCACTTAAATTTATATCAAGTAATGCATTTTACTTATTGCAGTATCTGGTTTTTAATTTTTTTGTTAATTTGTATTTAAGATTATTATTTAGCTGTACATTTTTATAATGGAATATCTATCTGTTTTTCTCTTTCTTTAAATGAAACGTAACTATGTTACTATTTTATCTTTATAATCACAAAAATCCACAAAATGTTACAATATAAATGAAAGTTGCTAAAACCCTGTGGAATTATAAATAAATGTGGAATATTTACAAATAAACTACATTTATCATTAGCCAAAAATATCTATTCCTAAATAGTTTAATATGACTCATTGTTACATAACATCATCCAACGACATTAAAGAATTTGTCGTACGTCAGCGTTGTCCCGTCGGCTGACATCAAAATTCTGGTAATTAATTCAGCCCCTTTATGCGTCGCTTTTTTATTTATTCGGTTTTTATCTCGGAGGCACGAGTCGATAAAATACCAGTTGCAGTGTGGTAGCTGGTAGGAGCAGTAGCGGTAGCTGTTGTAGATGTATATATTACGATGTATTATAGTATTCTTAATAGCTGTGTGGTTTCCGGCAGAGTAGAATATTTAATATCGTAAGAGACTTAAGAAATACAAGCTAAACAAAGCTCATAAACATCAATGAGACCTCTCCATCCCGTCTGGCCAGCGAGGAGAGTGTAGGCCAAATCCTCTGTCTGCTCTGGCCAAGTATGGCTCTGGTAATACAGAATGATGATGATGATAGTATTACTTTATACAGCATGTAAATTGTTTGTTCTTTGTGGGTGTAAGTGGCCAACACTAGTGTCAGCTTTTTAAGCTGCCTAAAGGCATCTGACATAGCTTAACATTTGCTATCAATGATAATAGCCGGAACCAACGGCTTAACGTGCCTTCCTCAGATATTTTTCTAGGAGCTCAAGATATTTTATGACTCTTGCGGTCACCTATGCGTAAGCACTATTTACGTGCACCACTACTCAGCCATCGGGCTCCTCATCACCGACATTACCTTGAAGGAGTGTCTAAGCCCGTCAGAATGGACAACTATTCCTAGGGTTGGTACCAATGCTAGGAACTCGTAAACAAATATATTTCCATACAAAATTATGAAAATGCTGTTTATTTTCTCCGATATAAAAGTTGTTTATTTTGAGGGGTTCAGTCACTCCTTCTAGTGAATATCGTTGTTTTTTTTTACACGCAATTTTACACACAATTTTACACGCCGCATAATTTTACTCTTGACATATTACACGTTGAATGTTTGATATTTTGCACATACGGTACTGTTAGCTTTTGTTATTGTTAGGTTCTTAAAGTGGTACCAGTACCTATTCGGTACTTTATGGAATGCCTTTGAATGAGAATAAGTACCTTTTATAATACTGCTTAATTATTTCCCCACCGGGGCAAATGGGATTTCAGGAAACAAACCATATATCCAGACTGATGACCAATGGGATTTTACTTAGGAAACAACCCAGTTATCACACCTAATCCTTATTCTTACTTACTATATACTATACTATACTATTACTATATTACTATTACTTTACTATTACTATATTACTTTACTATATCCTTACTAATATTATAAATGCGAAAGTGAGTTTGTTTGTTTGTTTGTTCGCCTTCACGCCGTAACTACTGAACCGATCATCATGAAATTTTGCATATAAGTTCTCTGGAGTGCGGAGAAGGACATAGGCTACCTTTTATCCCGGGAAAAAGTACTATTCCCGAGGGATCGACATTGACGCGGGCGGCGCCGCGGGCGAAAGCTAGTAAAAATATAATTTAAAAATTACTTTTATATTTTTACACGTGAATTAATTATTATTTTACTTTGTTACGCAATGATCATTCAGAAACAGAACCCATGAATATTATGGCCTAGTCAATTGAGAAAATAATGTTGATCTGAGAGGTATTTTTTTTTATAATAACATAGTAGCCTAGTTAATTAGGCAACTTACTTACTGTAAATACTACTCTTTTATGTATGAGTAAACAACTGAAAATATTACTTCGAATAGGCTGTGATCTTTTAAATACAAATAAAACCTGTTGACTTAAAAAAAGTGTTTGTTTTTTTTTTTCTAACTTTTCGAGTGCATGTTTGTAAATATGTAAGTAGGTATGTATGTGTGTGAGTTTTATATTCCACCATAACTTACAGATGCCCTAACGCATTTTGACGTATGAGGTATTGTTAGACTACTTATTTTTTTCTGTTAGACTCCTCACGTCCTCCTGGACGTAAGGAGTCCTACTCTAACTAAGACTATATCACCCTCTTGAGTGACATAGACCCTTTTTTTTTGCTTGGAATGTCGCGTATTTGCCTCCAACAATGAGAGAAAATACTCTTATTCTAAGAAGACACAAGGCATTGTCTATATTCTTTATAAGATTAATCTAAGTAGGAAACTTACCAATCTACGCTATCCGCTACCATTTGTACCCTACTATCGTTTCGTAATCGAAAATTATAGTGACCATTTTTATTGTTAGGGTCATCGGACACAGTCGGTGTCGTATTGTGCTTTATAGATGCGAGATTTAGGGCCCCCGCGCACGGTGATAAATTTATAAGTGCTTATCACGCCACGTGGAATGTGTACCATCGTCTTAATAGGTTCATTCTAGTAAATTGGGGATCGGTCGGTGACCGCATTTTTTCGTGTTTTTGTAAAGCTGTGTTGATTGTGTTTATAGACATAATTTTATTTGTTAATTACTGTACATTTTAAGAATAAACATAATTAAAAATGTTTGTTAGTTTTTAATAAAAACTTTATTGTTTTATCGAATTTATACACTTACGCGTTTACTAACCTAAACTGACACTTCAAAAACTTACAGTTTTAATGTTTGTAGGTAAACTAAGTTAACATTTGTAAATTACTTATTAATTTAAAAATGTGGCAGTAGAAACGATAGGCCGCTGGGGCGCATATGCCAAAAAACTCATTAATGAGATAGTGACCAGAATAGCAAAGAGAACTGGAGACCCCTGCTCTAGTTCCTTTCTCATGCAAAGGATGGTCATCGCGATTCAGCGTGGAAACGCTGCCAGCGTATTGGGCACCTTTGCACGGGAAATAGAAAGAGTAAGTTTTTAAATATTTGAACCTTTTTTTTTATTTTGTTAATGAAAAAACATGTCTCTTATTTAAATTTGATTTGTATTTTATATTATGAAAATATTCAAATATTTAATAACCGCGAAAACATTAAAGAACACTATATTGTTGTATTTTAATTTTTTCTATGTGTCGAACCCTAGTTTACATCTAATAATAGTATGGCGCTAGTAGTACAGAGAGGGTCGTGCTCCTGTAGTGGAGACTAAAAGGACCTGATGATGATGATGATGAATACACAAAAATAAAATTATTAATTGAATCAGCAACACGTCTTTTTTGTTCCATACGAGTAGGACAAGATACACATAAATGAATCCGTTACCATGAAAATTATAGCCAGTGTGTATTGGAATGATTATTAAAACTTAACAATAATTCACGTTTAGATATTAAGACGTTGCAGAAAATTAAATGAACTTTACATACATATTATAATTACATACATCGACACTCAAAACTACACACCATCTTGTTAGGGCCATTTTAGAAAAAAAACATTTACGTTTCTTTGAATGCTTAATGTTGGCTTGACATCAAGTATTATATCAAAGATATCCATATTGTTTCTAGGTATTACCGCTGAATTAATCATTCATATTACTTTATCGAGCTCTGTGGCCTTATAATCATCATGCCAGAATTCCTGGGTTCGGTCCCCGGTCAGGTCAAGATGTAAAATGATCTTTTTCAGTTAGCTTGGGTCTTGGATTTTTATAAATATGTATTGTTATAAAATATAGTATGGTTGAGTTAGTATCTCAAAACACAAGTCTAGAGCTTACTTTGGGGCTATCAAATTGGCAGGCTCCATGGCGCAGTGGTTAACACGCCAGCGATATGAGGGTTCCCGGGTTCGAACTCTGTCAGTTCATGATGGAAAACGATCTATTTCAGATTGACCTGGGTCTTGTATGTTTATCATTATAAAATATAGTATCGATGACGTAGTAACCTATGACACAAGTTCACAACTCACTGTGGGGCTAGCTCAATTTCTGTGATATCATCATCATCATCAGGTCTATTGAATCTCCACTGCAGGAGCATGATATTTATTTAATTATTATATAGCTCAATCTGTGTGATTTGTCCATATATATTTATTTATTGACTTTTCAAAATGTCTAAACAAATCATTTTGGCTAACTCTGTGGCGCAGCGGTCAACACGCCAGCCTGCGACACGAGAGTGCCCGGGTTCGATCCCCGGCCAGGTCAAAATGGAAATGATCTTTTTCAGATTGGCCTGAGTCTTGGATGTGTATCTCTCTATATATGTATTTGTAACAAAATATAGTATCGTTGAGTTAGTATCCCATAACACAAGTCTCGAACTTACTTTGGGGCTAGCTCAATCTGTGTGATTTGTCCATATATATTTATATTTATTTTGTCAACAGGAACCAAACAACTAAATATTCATAAACACGACATGAACCAATTCGAAGTCACTGTTAATCTAATTAAAAATCTCAGCGCGGATAGTTACATGTTATCTAGGCTTCGGATCGACCATTACCGGCTTCGGGACGGTCAAAGGTAACGAGGTAGCATGGTGATGAAAGGAGCGGAAAAGAGAAGTCAAGCGGAAAAGTACGCTATACACGATGAAGTTTTGATCATTTTAGTATCTTAAATCCCGGTGATTCAGCCCGTCTATTAGAATAAATTTTCCTATTGGACCATTGCTGAAAGCTGACTTTTTTGACACTCCCATAATTGTAGAAAAAATCAAACTTCTAAGTCAACGCAATTAAAAGATACAGCCGTTTATGCCGCAAATTTTCGACATTTGCAAGGGAACTAAAACCTACAGGGTACTTCCCTTGAACTCAGAAACTTGAAATTTTGCAAGAAGCAATGTCTTAAAGCACAGATAAAGGAAAAATTGCGAAAAGCATACATTTTTAGTTACATCATATAATAAAAATATTTTTAATAATTTTAAACTTATTAGAGATACTGGTACGGTACTCCTCGTGCGCAAGTCCGACTTGCACTTGGCTGGATTTTATAGATATGATTAATAATATTTAAAAATTTTGTTTATTTTTAGTTTATTTGTTTTTTAATTTAATAGTTCATTTCATTAAAATAGCATTGCAAGTTTAAATTATATCCCTAATTATCGTTATCAAAATCACAAGATTTTACTCAAAAATTACCGCTAAATTCGCCTCACCATATCCTCAGCCGTCGCCCGCGCACCTTGCCTCGCAACCTTCCCTGACATTAAGATAATACCTTACTTATGGTTCCCCGCGCTATACTTATGGCACTGATCCCTAATCTCTGATAAATGTTATATTTTTATCCAAGAGTTAAGATTCAGATAATCTAGATGCGCATCGAGACATGGCTGGTTTGTTATTTTATTTACGCTATTTTGAATATACATGATATTTAGATTAGCATTTAGTGCTTAATAAATAGGTTTAAAATCAATGTTAAATAATGTTTTGTTTACAGTTACTTACTGGATTTAGTAACTAAAACATATTTCTTACATATATATATGTTGGTATACTTATGAATATGTAGTATTTATATTCATTTTCAAGTATGTGCTAAATACTAATCACATTTTTTTCGAGATTGTATACCTATGCTGTACATAATAAGGTACTGCTAAAAATTTTGGAATGTAACGTATTTTTAAATAAGAAATTTAAAAACGATACATATATGTTTTGGTATCTAAAAAAATAACATTTATTTGTATAGTCAATGGATGTTTGCACAAGATTCCCGCTTCTTGGAATTCGAAAGCGATTGAGATGAGAATAAAATTCCGCCGAAAAGTTTGTACATTTTACGTCTAAAACAATAATTCTCGCAATGAAAATATTTATATCTCGCAGGTCCCTTTTTTATTTTTTTTTATAAGAATAAAAATATGAAAATATTACGTTTAATTTTTTTTAAGAAGTGGGTAACGTTTTTCGATCGCGCGGCACCTTCTTACTTACAATTAATTACTGCGTATAACAAAAATCTGATGCGGCTAAGAACCCATCACTAGTCTGATTCCGTTTCTTATCTAAACGCCCATCAATATGCTTAACGTGACAGTATTTGTAAGTGTGTGTATAACAAAATACACACTATTTCTAGAACTAGCTGTTGCCCGCGAATTTGTGTTATTATGATTATCTAATTAGTATAAATGAATAATTATCCCCCGTCTTCAAAACATTTTTTATTGATGCTTCGCTCCCTATTGGTCGCAGGGCGACGTTTTATAGCGCCTCAATACATGGACTATCCAACACAAAAAGAATTTTCTAATTTGAACCGGTAGTTCTTTAGATTAGTGCGTTCAAACAAAGAAACAAACTCTTCAGCTTTATAATATTAGTATAGATTAAAGGTATAAAAAACAATATTTAAATAAGCCTTGCCAGAGCAAGGAAGCTATCTGAAGCTTACTAAATGTTGGCCATTTATTATCATCTTAAAATTTTACTGACAAATTTCTTTACTTAACTCGATAATCCATTGACTAATTTATATATTTCTGCCATCAAACATTTTAAACAAAACTCCTTTCATATTGTAAAGTTACAAATTTTGCGTTCAACAAATAAATTGCCGTGACAACAACAATTATTTAGACAAGACCTCAGATAAAAAATGGTTTAGAGCCAATTAAGGTGTGCTCCGTGACGACAACTTAATCTGTAGATGTGTGAAAACCGGCCAAGTGCGAGTAGGATTCGGGCAAGAAGGGTTCCGTACCGTTATCTATAAAAACGGCTAAAAATCATGTCCGTTGTATGGGAGCCCCCTTCAATATTAATTTTATTTTTAAAGTGAATATATAACTAAATATTCTGTGAATATTTCAAGCGTCTACCTGTTGCCGTTATCAGTATCGAGCAAAAACAAGCAAAAAAAATCACGTTTGCTGTATAGGAGCCCCCTTAAATATTTATTTTATTTTTTAGTATTTATTGTTATAACGGCAACAGAAATACATGATCTGTGAAAATTTCAACTAACTATCACGGTTCATGATACAGTCTGGTGACAGACGGACAGATAGACAGACGGACAGCGGAGCGATATTAATAGGGTCCCGTTTTTAATCTTTGGGTACGGAACCCTAAAAATGATGGTCCTTAAAATTACCATAAAACTTACATTTAATAAAAAAACGGGTTTGTTGATAAAATGTTGGCTATAAAAATATTAGCATTATATCCATTGAAGGGATATGTAGTGTTGGGAAAACTCGAGCTAGTGACTCTAGAACTCGATATTTATCCAGGACTCGGTAAACTAAAACATAAAGGCTCACAAATACTGAAAAGATCGTCAATCATTAATACTAGGGTAAAAATTGCTTAATTTGCTATTCATAACTTTATTCATAAAAAAAACTTTATTTTGTTTGATAACCTTAGTTATTTTATACGCAAACCAATAAAATATTAGATATACGAGTAACACCAAAACTTTAGTATAACATAATAAATAAATCAGTTACTTATAACTGATTTATTTATCTTTTCCTTATCAGAGGGTAGATCACAGGGTACTCAAGACTCGAGGCCATGAATAATATTTTAAACTTTTTCAAAGTATTATAAAGAAGCTAATTATTAAAACATGTTACAAGTAAAATAATATGTAGTTTAATAATGTCTCAAGTTAGTTTTATTAAGAAAGCAATCATATTTCTTGTACTTCTGGTTTGTTGCATTCGAACACGAGTTCACCCGTACATTCGAGCACTTATGTTGAACTCGAGTCTATTAAGTAAATCGAGTCCATCTCTTAATCGGTCTAGTCTTATGAAAGTGTAAAGTTATAAAACGAGACCGACGGTCTCGACTTTTTCGCAACACTAGTAGATCCGGCTCATATAATTAATTTAGATACCAAATATTACGGTGATATAGATTTAATGGTGTGTCTGCCAATATTGTCAGTAATTTAGAACTAATTTATGTAAGCCTTAATTGATCCAAATATTTGTATTATTAAGAATTAAATGAAAATGTTGTAAAGTATAATAAATACAAAAATATGTATGTACAGGGTATAATATGGCCTCGGCGGTACAGTGATTAAAACGCCAGCTTGCGAAACGGGGGCAACGGGTTTGAAATAGCGTTGAAAATGACATGTAAAATACGCATGTATATTTCAAACGGCCTTTTCAATAAAAAAATTCAAATCCTTTTCATTTTTCAATAAAATACTGAAACTTTCCTCCGCGTTTAATAATATTAGCGTAATACCATTTTATTGTTGGTATAAGGAGCAGTTCCAACACACTCCTGAAGGTGGTGTCAGAAAAAGTGGATGGTCCAATTGTCAAGTATTGGTCATCCACACATGTCCAAAAAAGTAACCCTCACTTTAAGTTTTACTAACATAGGATAAGTGTCTTACTAACACACTATGGACTTGTATTGTCACAAATGTACAGTCTGAAATAAATAATTTCATTCATTCATTCATTTATAAGACACAAAGCACTCGCATATGTCGTCAGGTATTCCTTTGGAAAGTTCTAATTTACTTCGTTAATAGTGTACCTAAAAAACAAAAACAATAATTACTGTGAATGAGGTCTGTCCTCAACATTTAACTTAACCTAATCAGACTTATTTACAACTACTTACACACAGTTAAATACGAGTACTTACTTTTTTTTACATTGTTAAAATACACCGTATTAAACAACTATTATTCATGTATGATTGTATTTTGCAGACGAACGTCAAATTTGTTATTTTAGAAATTTACATATATTTTACGGGAAAGATACAAAGTTTTGAAAGAAACAAAAAGTATCTTTCGCAATTTTCAACGCTTGTTTAAATCCCGGCAGGGGCAAAGATATTTGTCTGTGGTTCAGCCGTAAAACTTTCGCCAAATCAAATCAACTGATGAAATTTACTATTATTATAATATTCATATTATCATAATAGTAACCAGGGTTTACTATTATGATAATATGAATATTATAATAATAGTAAATTTCATCAGTTGATTTGATTTGGCGAAAGTTTTACGGCTTTGACGTATCACAGTTGATGATGATTAATATTAGCAACCTTTGTCAGCATCAACAAATAACACCTATGTAACCAATTTCTTGTATTGTGACCCATACCTTTAGCTTTTAATTTTGTTTTGTTTTTGTCATAGCGGCAAAAGATACACATTCTGTAAAAGCTTGGAAGTCCTTAGCTATTATGGTTGAATAGTGAAAGACAGATTGACATCGGAGGTTTTGTACTAGGGATCCGTTAACCATTTGGAAACTTGCCTTGGAACTGAAATAACTTTAAAAAACTAAGAAACAAAGCAATACAAAGTGAACTAAAAAGAACAAAAAATCGACCTTTGACCTAACAAACCGCCTGGCGGAAGAAATCTAAATATGTAACAAATTGTCCGCGACCTCCGGAATCAATAAATATTGGAGTCACTTTACGATTCGTTTCGAATTTAAAATCAATCACATGTAGCGAGAGTTCGCCACTGGCTTACTTCTCACGATGTGGTACAAGTCATAAACTCAAGAGTAAATTGCAAACACTTGATCAGGTGAAGTACATTATTCATTTTTAGCACTGAACTTGTTTATAGAATATGTTTTTAGCATACTATAATGCAGTAGTAGGAAGTATCTAGAAGATAATATAAATATCGTTATTTTTTTCAATAACCATACTTAACCATTTCTGGGCAAAGACCTCTTCCATTTCCTTATATTTCTTTTTTGGTTTTTAGCCATTTCTTATCAGCCACGCTTACAGACTTATTTTGTGTTAAAGTTATAAATAGCTAAGATGATAAATATTCTTTTTACAAAAAAAATAATAATAATCCAATAGAGAATAAAAACATTCCAAAAGAAGAAGAAAAGAAAAAGTAAGTAAAATAAGTCTGCAAAAAAATTTCATTTAATAAGTCCCTTAAATCAATTGCTGTTCGTTTGTCTCGCTAAAACTCGAGAACGGGTGGGCCGATTTTGAAATGTATGTCGTAGTCCAAGGAAGGCTTAAACGGTAAGAATTTACGACAAAAAAAAAAGCGAAACAAAGTTGGCTGGGGCAACTAGTTTTTTAACATTAGATCTATAATAAAAACTATGCAAGCAATTATAACCGCTCTTCGCTTATTACTTTCGTCCCAACTTCACACATAGTAATTGTTTCCATCACATATAAAATATAAAACATTTATTATAATTTTCGGCCTGTCAGTCTGTCTATTGAAAGTCGAGCGTGTCTTATCGGTAATTGGATATCATAGGGAATACTCATATTCAATAATGAACTTAGAAAAGTTATTGTTTTTTTATTATCTATTTTTGTTTGCTACAAATTATTTGTTATTGAAAGTTAAATTAGTTATAGTTATATAGAAAAAGCGTGCTAAAAGCAGATTTTTGTAGATTACTTTAATACATACCGATATCGGTAATAGTTAGTTAGTTAAGTTTAAGACTGCTGTTAAAAATCAAGTACTTAATAATGCATACTATTGTATCAATGACTATCTAACAGATAAAACTCAATGGAAGTAATACATTCAATAAATTGTTAATCAATATACATCAGTTATTAATGTAAAATAATTCAATTTGTTATAAATATGTAAAAGCGTTGCCCTTCAGGCGCGTAGGGACCAATACTGGACTGAGTTTCTTTCGGCATATTCTTCTCAGCAGTGGTCGTTTCGAAACGCTAGTAGCTTATCGATTTTGCAAATATTAAATATAATAATATGACGTTCAAAAAGAGATACATGATATTCAAATTTGAATAATTTATATTTCATTTCATTTCATTCCTGGTTTAATTTTACCCTTGGTAACCTTGGATGGTGACCAAGGCAATAAAAAGGTGAGGGGCAGATCACGAACAAGATGGACGGATGACTTAAACCGATTTTGGAGTGACTGGCAACAGGCTGTATGGGTTGAATGGAAGAAGGGCGAGGAGGCCTTAGCCTAGCAGTGGGACACAAATTAGGCTACTTAAAAAAACTTTGGATGGTCATTCAGCCCGACAATATGATGGGTTCAATGCCAGGACCGCGAAAAAGATTAACATATTCATATACAATTATTCAGCGGCTCGGGCACCGAGGATAAATTGACATTCTGTATTTTTGTATATATACTAGCTGTCTTGGCGAACTTCGTTTTACTATTTTTTTTTTCGTATATATTTCTTACTAGCTTTCACCCGCGGCTCCGCCCGCGTCAATGACGATCCTTCGGGAATAGTACTTTTTCCCGGGATAAAAGGTAGCCTATGTCTTTCTCCGTACTCCAGAGAACTTGTAGGCAAAATTTCATGATGATCGGTTCAGTAGTTACGGCGTGAAAGCGTAACAAACAAACAAATAAACAAACTAACAAACTCACTTTCGCATTTATAATATTAGTAAGGATAAGGATATTTCAATTGTTATTCGGGTATACTATTATTGCTGCTATTCAGGGTGATAGCAAAAGCAATAAATCAAAGATTATAAAAATCGGTTTCCTTCTAAATTTAAAGGGTTCAAATAAACCCGACTTAGTTTTATACATACAACCAAAAAAAAACCACTCTTAAAACCTACAAAAATGAATCTCACACAATTTTTTTTTAACTTAATGTTGGATTAGGCATTTGTCTCCCATCTCACCTGATGGTAAGTGACGATGAAGATAAGGATGTTACAATCGACATAATCCAAAAATACAACGACTTTCATTAACTTACACTACATTAATTAACATTAACATAAGCACGCCCAAACATAAAAACATCGTTACATAAATTCACAACGCAAAACTAGTGTTATTTTCCTTTAAAAAAGCAACAACCGTAATTGCTGGTTGTATATACTTGTAATACCCTGTAATTACAGAGCACGAGTTCATTAGTACGTTACTTAGTAATTTAAGTAATACACCTCTAATAGAGCCGTCGGTTAGACGTGGGAAGAATTTTTTGTATCGATGATTCGGTTCGGCGTTCTAGATTGTGTGAAATATTGGTGTGCATGTGTAAGAGTTTATGACGTAAGGAGGTCAAGTTTGCTGTTGGAGTTTGAAAATGGAATAGCTTAAAGTGATTGCATGCAGGATGCACCTCAGGTTTGCACCATTAGACGCCATTTTTTTAATCTATGGTTTGCACTTTTTTTTTGTAGATTCGCTTACCTACGAAGAAGTTATAAGTCCCGCTTAGAAACAGCACATACATAATATAAGGTTCATTTAATATAATGCTTCCATGCTGGTCTGGAAAAAAAGTAAAAACGTAGAATGTGCCAGCTGCTTCTCTTCCCGCGCAGACCGTACAAGCCGGTCAAGGGAATGGGCGAAAATCAAAAGTATCATGACAATAGGCGATGCGGCTAGCAACCCATCACTATTTTGATTCCATTTCCATCTACGCCCTCCAACATGCTAAATGTGGCCATAAGGTCTTATAGACCTAGGCTCTGTCTACCCCGCAAGGGAAAAGACGTGTTACTATGTATGTATGTTTAATATAAGAGCAAATATTTTAAGGGATTGCTCAAGGGAAAGTTATAAAAAACAACGTTATCTATGGTCTGGCCAGCGTGGAGAGTGTAGGCCAAGTCCTCTGGCTGCTCTGGCCAAGTATGGCTCTAGTAGTACAGAGAGGGTCGTGCTCCTGTAGTGGGGACTAAAAAGGACCTGATAATGATGATGATGATGATGAAGTTATAAAAATGTTATAGAGGCAAATTAAAAAAGAAATCGACACTCTGGTTTTGAGATATCTTGACTTGAACATTTAGAAAAATAGACGCAAATATCACCCTGTGTACAAAAAAATACTTTCTTGGCATACAAATTTTCATTATTGCGTAATATGCATATTTATTAACTGACGTCGACAAACAAAACAAAACAGCTGATGTATAGGTTTTCATAAAAAAAAATCTATGAAAACGCTAAAAAAAAACTAGTCTGTCAATTTCTTAAAATTTGCTATTAATAGATTTCTTTGATCTAGCCCTTAAAAAATTGGCGATTAATTTAAATGTAACCTTATACATAAATATATTAATCATCGTGTCTATCACTTAAAGAGCAGACTGGGTTGAGCCTAGAGTCCAAAGGACACGTTAGCGACTTGATAAGCGATTAAAGATGGAAAAAAGAGTTAAAATTATGATGCGTTGGTAGCCACACTACCTATTGATAAGAGTATCAATAAATTTTCGCCCATCGAGCAATCGACTAGCTGGCGATTTGCGCTAGAATAGAAACAGCTGATACATTTTACTTTTTTTCCCCAAACCAGCATACAAGAATATACACAGACACAGCTTATGCCAGAATTAGGATATTTTGAATTTGTGTGTTTATTGCGTAAAACAGACATAACAACACACATTGTACTTAATTTATCGTTAACAACCTTTTTTTTATTAAATTAAAATATGCTTTATGCAGCCCAAAAAAAGAACATTGTTCAGAAGTATATGAAAGGTGTTCCAATCAATCAATTGACACTCCTTATCTTCTTATTTCTTCATCACCTGACCTTATAATAATGATGTAAATTTCTTATTTAGATTGAATATCTCAGTAGCTAATATTAATATCAGAACGTGCCACTTAAATAGAAGTGTCCAAAATAAATTAAAAATCGGAGTACTAAACCTTATCCATCATGTACGTCATATTAAAATTTCATATCACATTCATCAGTAAAATAACGTTGTAAAAAAATTAATAACCTATCATCAAAAAAATTATTAACACGGTAGACAATTATCATCATTTGAAATGAGGGGCTGTCATTAAAATGAATAAATGATTCGGACCAAATTCTGTTACTGAGTGTCATTAAAAAAAATCTTAAGATCTATACCGGGCATAATTTATCATATCTCGTATCTATAAGTGTGGTAGCCGCTACCGAAATAATTGTTATCGCCTGGGGCCCAAATTAGTTAAGATACAGAATAGCCGGTCCATACCCCGTGCATTGCAACGCTCACGTCACGGTAATCATTACCGTGCTCACGTGAATAACATCTATCTGTTCTAGCAGGAGTTAACAGTATCAATCATATATTTTGTTGCTACAAACAATACTTACCCATTTTCTAACAGCAATCATTTTAATTAGGGATTATGTAAGTAGGTATTCGAATAAGATATTTTATGTATCAGTTGGAACAGGTATGGACGCAGAAATGTATCAAGACAGAACGGCCAAGTGGCAAAACACGTGTGTACGATCGTGCAAATTTCGTTAAATGTTCATTAGTCAGCGCGCACGTCCCGACATGAACACATGCTTTATTCTGCAGTTTTTAACTGTAAAAACTGTTTATCGATATGACGCGACTTATTTCTGTGCATGTCACAATTTCGCTAGTAATGGGTGGCGCGGCTTATGCAAAAAGTGATACGCACGTTTCCCTGGCAAAATCCTGGCATCCCCGTTCTATCTTGATATATTTCTGTGGGTATTGGTATCAGCTCCAGTAAATTCTGCTCCAGTAATTTTTCTCTTTAAGTACACGGATACAAACACATACACTTCTGTATCTATTGAAAAGCGGTAAGATATCGACAGACAGAATGCTATTTTAGCAAGATTTTGACGGCCTTTACATTGATTAGGGTACTATAGAAACCGCTTACTATATAGATGGGTACTATTTTTTCAGGCAAAACGAATCGAACGCCATGTCACCAAGAATTCACCTGTTTAAAAATGCTCCGAAATGTAAAGTCAAAGTCAAAGATTGTAATTCAAAATTGGATACATGTATCTCTTTTTGAACGTCATATTTGTATTTGTTATATTTTGTTTAATTTATGCAAAATCGAAATACTACTAGCGTTTCGGAACGACCACTGGTGAGAAGAATACGCCAAAAGAAACTCAATCCAGCTAGTAATCTTTATCTTTTAAGCAATTGTTAATAATATAAACATTTCTAAATTCGATATTTACAAATGTGATGTCGTGAAAAAGTTAAAAATAAATACATAGAAAACTTTAAAACTATATGATGAAGTTATCGTTCCGCACTGTCACTACTTTGTTGCTCAAATCTATAAGGACTCTCTCGTTCGTTAATTAGAGGTTACAGACGGACAATCGTATTGTCAGGTCTATAGATGGATGGTCTTATTTTTTGGTCTATTTCAAAAGACGTTGCAACTTCTTATCGCTTTTTTGAGTCTTGACTTACCTAATCAATTGGACGGTCAAGTCGAAATAGATTTTTTGTTCTCACGTTTTAAAGACGTTTGATAAATGGTACTTTATGCTTATTAATGTCATGTTTTATTTTGAAAATTGTTGCCTAATTTTTTTTTTAAATTATGGGCCACTTTATTTCAATCAATATACCTACATCCGCAAGGAATGAAACGGTAATTTATGAAAGAAAACTTAGACTTTTCATAGAAATTTGACTATGTGATCGGTGATTTTGTATAGAAAGCTAAATTTTTATTTCATTATTTATCCTTTTTTTCTTGCAAGTCTATGTACTAATAGGGATCACGATCCATCACCAGAACAGTGCCAGGTGATTAAAAATCACCCGTATGTAAGGGAAAATCACACACATTGAGCTAGCCCCACTGTAATTTAAAAAATATCACCTATTCTATGTATGCTAGCCGAGTTTACACATTGAACAGCAATTTTCGGTTTCCAAACGTTGATATGGGTTATTCCGTATTCATCCCACGTATTTAAAAATTCTTTACTCATCCCTAATTTTACTTCCTTACTCATCCTTTCTTTTCTCATCCCATGATTTAAAATTTATGTTAGATATTCATTTCTTTTGATCTTAAATTCATGATTAAATAATTTAACCTTTAAACTTTTCTATTTTGTTTGTAGGTAAGCCATACAGTACGTATGTGAATTTTACCGGTCATAAACCATTTATGTCTAAGTTTTCATTTTCATTTACGTAATTTATTTCTAGAGAAGCACTTGAGGACCCATCAGTTCAGTTCATTAAAATCCGCATTCAAATTCAATCAGGAAATACATTTCTTGGAAGATATTTTGTGCTAACGGCCATCTAAATGACCTCTTTAACCAAAGTAGACGGGTTCAAATTCGTAAGAAATACATAAAGTACCATTAATATCTTAATAGAAAGCTGCTTTTAATATTCTACGAATAAATCTATCTGATTTAATGTAACATCGTAAAATGATAGTAATTTTTGATCTAAATAATATAATTATATGAATATATAAATGCAGATTAAACTTTCAAATAGTATGAGTGAGAAGGGCATTTTACTGCATATAATATGTTAAGATAACATATATTAGTTCATCATCATCAGGTCCCCTTTAGTCTCCACTACAGGAGCACGACCCTCTCTGTACTACTAGGGCCATACTTGGCCAGAGCAGCCAGAGGACTCGGCCCACACTCTCCACGCTGGCCAGACGGGTTGGAGAGGTCTCTTAGATGTTTATAAGCTTTGTTTAGCTTGTATTTCCTAAGTCGCCTTCTACGACATCCATGGGAAGACTTGGAGTGGTCCTATTCTACTCTGCCGGATACCACACGGCTATATTAGTTACTTTTACTTTATTAAATTTGGTTAATTGTCGTATTAATCAATATGAATTTAAATTGACTATGAAATAAGAAGAAGCACGCGATAAACTATGGGATATTTTAAATTCTGTTATTGACTTCTAAATCATTTAAATAACGCTTTATCCAATATACGAAGAGAAAAATCAATGGTGTCAAGATAAAATTAAACCTTTATCAAGTTTAAAAATCATCCTAGTAAAGGCAGATATTTTACATAAAAACCAAAAAAAAAGAGGGTCATGTTTATATAATAGTAAGTACGAGAAAAAATAGTATCAAAATTTTTGATTTTGATTGACTAAGACGTACGTAAAATATATGCGTTATTAAAATTTGTAACAACCGGTTACTAACTTACGAAGTCAGCTACTGGCCGACATGTTTCGACCTCATCTTGAAAAGACCCTCTTTTTAATAACCTTTAAATAATATGATGTATTGTTAGAATCTTTATTCCCTTTCAAATGTAATATGCTATATTATTTTTGCCAGAGCAGTCATGTTTTTATTTGAATTAAAATAAAATTATATCTTTTAGATTTCCGCACGGAAAAGAAACTTGTACATGTACACACAACAAGAACACTGGCAATAAGTTAATAATAAAGGTTCTTATACTATTTTTCTACTTATATTCAATACCAATATATTTTTTATTACAAAAGTTCAACATACGCGAACGTGACCAATCACCCATATATCACGAACTTGAAATTACGTACAAATAAAGCCATTAACGTGGGAACACGCAGTGAAAGTGGTAAGAATCATAACACGCAAAATTGTAGTTTATATAAAACTAGCTTTCGCCCGCGGCTCCGCCCGCGTCAATGTCGATCCCTTGGGATTAGTACTTTTTCCCGGGATAAAAGGTAGCCTATGTCCTTCTCCGTACTCCAGAGAACTTGTATGCAAAATTTTATGATGATCGGTTCAGTAGTTACGGCGTGAAAGCGTAACAAACAAACAAACTCACTTTCGCATTTATAATATTAGTAAGGAAGTTAGGATTGTTTGTAGTTGCTTACTTATTAATAAAAATGATCGATTGTTTTATGTTTTTTCTTTTAATGCATAACATCAAAAACTACTAAACTGATTTAAAAAAATATTTATCTACGGTAAACTAAATTATGCTATGTCTATAATTTATGAGGTAAGATAATGAGTATTGTTGTTGTTTTGGCGACCTCTGTGGCGCAGTGGTTAACACGCCAGCCTGCGACACGAGGGTTCCCGGGTTTGCTCGCCAACCTGCCTGCCAAGCAATGGTGAGTATAGCATACGTGGTGGGTAAGGAAATAAGGGGCTATTGTTTTAAATCACACAAAAAAATGTAAAGTGCAATATCCGTATCAGGCTTTTTTTTTGACTCAATGAAACCTCATTTTGAAATGGCACCAGAAGGCAGCTCTTAAACGTAGGGTCTAACAAGCCATAGTCATTGAAGCAAATACTGACACATTTTGCCAAAGATATAGCTTATAGGACCTGACGCCTTCAGTGTTATTCGAATTACTATGATTTGTAACCAAAAATAAAACCCGGTGTAGTGGCAAATACTAATTTAAATTATTATCGCAAAACGATACAACAATAACAAGCAGTTTAGCGAGAGATTCGTGTTGTAGTGAAAATATTCAAATATAGAATCACCTATTTCAATATCTTCCTTTTGGTGTTATAATTAGTGGCCAGTTTGTTTTTATAATGACTTATTCTAACTCTGCTACAATAGAAAACCCTTAGCATAATAGTTTATGCACTACTATAATTTTATGAGCCAAATAGAAAATATTAAATTCTTCGTCCAATATCACTAATAACAAATGCTGAGGTCATTCGCCCAGTCACTATAAATCAATTTACATAATATCACAAATAACACATAAACGCTTTATAAATTTTAAACAAATTAGTCAAAAAATAAGCCGATTTGGTTACAAATCATTCGGAAGAGTTCAATTCTGATTGAATAACAAACGGACCGATAAACTTTCATTTTTATTGTATTAGGAAATGGGCATAGTTCACAACGGCCGCTTTTGCGATATTTTCCTTATGCGCACGCTAATTTTGGACAGAGGTGCTTAACCTTTTAAGAAAATACTTCGTTACTTGAGTCTTGTAAATATTTTTGCTTTTAAATAACTAACCAGGTTTTGCTCGCTGCTCCTCTCGCGCGATTGTTGATCCCTCGGAAACAGTACTTTTTTTCTTGATGAAAGATATTATATATCCTTTCCTAGGTCTCAAACTACAACCTTGCTAAATTTCATCAAAATTGCCAAAGTGGTTTAAGAGTGAAGAGGAAGGTAACAAATAGACAAAAAGAGTTGCTATTGCATAATATAAAAATAAAATGAATATGAAAGTAAGGACTGAAATAGGTACTCTTAAATTTTGTCACAATGATAATGAAGATAATACTGTACCGTTACCGATAGTAAGGTCATAATTTATACATATATAATTCATGCTATTATATATCATGTCTTAATCATCTAATCTATCTTGGCTCCAAACACAAAGAGCGATGGCGATGACTACTTTTTTTTATGTATATTTGTCGGCAAATGAGCAGGCGAGCCACCTGATGGAAAGTGGTCACCGTTGCCATTGACTGCAACACCAGAGGAGGATATCCAACAGCGTCTATGATCCCGTTGATCTACCTTGGGCTACATGGAAGTCCTTGAACAGACTCCGGACTCAAGTCGGCCGAAGCAAGGAGAACATGAATAGGTGGGGTTACAGCTTTTTATATATTTCCTGTCCATGTGGTGCAACTCCTCAGACCATGGCACACCTGTTGTCTTGCCCTGCGTGTCCTACCACCTGCACACGCGAGGACCTATAAATTGCCACTGATAACGCTGTCTCAGTGGCAGAGTTTTGGTCAACACAAATTTAATTCGCTCGAGTCGACACGATAAGAAGAAGAAGAGGAGGTGCAACACTTTATCGGAGTTTACGATCTACACTAGAATATAAGCAGCTATTCTAGTGTAGATATAATCTAAATACCCAGGTCAGCACGGAAAATGATTAATAGTATCAGAAATAGTCCCGTTCAAACAGGACCGCCATTAATAGAAACAAAAAAGAACATAGGACCGAAGGTAAAGAACCGCTTTGAACACATGTGCAATTTTGTTGTGCCGACGCGGTGACCCCACGCACACAGACGCGCGTTCACCTGTAGCGATCCACCCGTGCCCACTGTCACATCGGCGCGGGTGACACACCGAGAGAAAATATTTTTTATAATATTTTGTTATAAATTTGACCTTTGTCGAAACTTAGTGAATCGGGTAACTATCAGAGAGATTATAAGAATTCAGTTTTTTTTTACTATATGTTGGATTAGGCATTTGTCTCCCATCTCACCTGATGGTAAGTGACGATGAAGAATATAACTAGTTATGTTTATATGTTTTTGTTTTAAGTACTTTTTGTAGGTATTGTTAAAATGTATAATTTCCCCTTAAAAAAAAAATTATATTCGTTTTTTGTAGATATTCTTTAAATGTATAATTTCTCTCAGAAAATAAATTATTATTCACTGCAAACCATTATGTTTATCTTGTTTTTTATCTATTACGACAAACAATACACTAAACGTGGCTTTTACAACAAATGACCTCAGGCTTTGTCTATTCCGTAAGAGATAGAGACGTGATAACATGTACGAATCACTTATTACTGTCTTATATTAAATTTTATATGAAAGATTTTACTGGTTTGCGCATAAAATATCATTTTTATTACTTTCAAAAAGATCATTAGGTTTATACAAAAAAAACTTATGATTTTGTACACACAAACAATTACAATCAAAATACAAAGATTAATAAGTATCTAGGTAATTTTTGATTAGTGTGTTATCATACTCTATCATCACGTTTGAAAAATAACTTAATCAAAAGATTGTTAAAAACCAATAATTTATTTCGAACGATGTTTTTATATCCTCAAATAAAACACGCGAAATCGTAATAAATTATTCTTTGCATACAAACAGTTTTAATATATTCCGACTTTAACTTTCGTTTGACGAATTCCTGGTTATTAATAACTGTTCTATTGTAACGATCGAGCATAAAAAGTTAATGAGTCATAACCTTTTGACTTATCACTTTTGACATTATCCTGTTACGGCATCCTTGAGAATGATCCAATCTATTTTTGTCTAATTATCATACGCGTACAACAAAACATAGATTAGTTTAGAAATATAAGAGTTTTGAAAATTATAATGGTAAATGATGAAGACTACAACAAAGGATGAGGTTTTAATTTACGTGAACAATTCAAAGCTGTATTTCATGATAAGTAAATTCATAACAGCCTCCGTGGTCCAGTGGTTAAGGCGTTTGCCTGTTGACCCGGGGGTCGTGGGTTCGATTCACACCGGAAGCATACTTTGTTTAGTTGTTTCCAGTTTGGTTAGGACATTGCAGGCTTGAATCACCTGATTGTCTGATAATAAAGATGATTCCGTGCTTCGGAAGGCACGTTAAGCCGGTGGTTCCGGCTGCCATCTGGTACTCGTTAAAGGAACCACGTCAGGGGCCGAGAGGCGGTTCCGAAGAACTCTGACACCAGGGTGTGCATGGTCGATTGACCGTGACACCTACTCGAAATGATGATGAGTGAATTCATAGCTTATGGTTGTAAGTCTACTATTCAAAACGCAAAAAGCTAATTATTTACGACTTCTAACGCATTTCTATTTTTAGTACTGAGAGGTAAGTATGTTAATGTGAGAGAGAGAGAGAGATAAGTCAGAACTAGGTACTAATACAAAAGGCAGAAATATCTTATTAATCAGTGGAATATTAAGAGGAATCCAAATTATAGAGGAATCCTAAAATACATTTTTACAACTAAAGTAATCTTGATGTATCACAGATCTAACCTATAAACTCTGACATTCCACACACACACGCAAACCATCGATAGAGCATCTCCGCGTCACCTGTCGACTCGGCGGCGACCTCCTAGCCACTACATTATTAATACTCTTTACTATTGGTCAACACACGCACACCATCACAGCGCTGCAATTCAAATTAAACTCTAAATCAACAGTATCAAGTTCTAAATATGAATGCAACTTCGGAAACTGGAATCCAATGAATGGTATCTTCTTCACAAACACACGTAAACCCAAAGGTGTTACGTTTACGTGTGTGCTTGGGCCATCGGTTTTGAATGGATATCGATACTGCTAAATCGATTTTGGGTTCTGTTACAAGGAATTAGGATTCAGATTTGCGTGTACTAGGAAGTAGAATTGGATAGAGCACAGCGAAATGTAGTTCTGAGGTCGTGGGAAGGTAACTGGTGATTCGGTTGGTTATATTTTCAGTTATAACGGTTAGTTTTTGATAACAGGTACAATAGTATTTACTGCTGGCTCGCTGCTGAAATTAATAATAGTAATAGAAGGATGGATATAGTACAATATATAGATATTATTTTGCTATTAAACGTTTAATTTTTTTTTTGATATTCAGTTCAATCTAGTTCCGAAAATTGTCTAGCTTATTTACGCAATTAAGCCTACTACTTATTACACACTTTTTTATATTGATTACGTCAACTTACTAGCTTTCGTCTGCGGCTCCGCCCGCGTCAATGCCGATCCCACGGGAATAGGTCTTTTTCCCGGGTTAAAAGGCCTATGTCGTTCACCGTATTCCAAAGAACTTGTAAGCAAAATTTCATAATGATCGGTTCAGTAGTTACGGTGTGAAAGCGTAACAAACAAATAAACAAACAAACAAACTCACTTTCGCATTTATAATATTAGTAAGGATAAGGGTTAAAGTCCAAAATACTGTTTCTCGGTTAAATAAAAGCAATCAAAAATTTTTAAATTTTAATCATGTTCTTTAACCAGCGCACACTATAAGTAATAATACTCCTGTTACTACGATGACGAACTCTATGGTCAATTGACCCAGATGTGGCAGACTAGCATGATAACTAATTAGTTATCATGCTAGTCTGCCACATCTGAGTTCCCGGGTTCGATTCCCGGTCAGGTCAAGATGGAAAATTATATATTTTTAAACTGGTCTGTGTCTTGGATGTTTATCTATATATGTATGTATTTGTTACAAAATTAAGTATCGTTGAGTAGGATCTCATAACACAAGTCTCTAACTTTCTTTGGGGCTAGCACAATCTGTGTGATTTGTCCATATTTATCTAATTTTATTTATTTATGTTATTGAATAAGGTACAGTGGTTATTAAGTAAGGTGCTAATCTGCTAATTCGGCTACACTTAGAGTCTGCAAATTTTATGCTACTAAAGGTAGGTAGTGAGTGCGCTACTCCGATCGAAAAGACATCAACGCGCCTTGTATTTCTTCTATTGACATTTTAGCCGTGTTTATAAAATTAACCTTTCTTGGAATTGTAGATAGATAAAACATATATTTTTAACATGTGTTCTGATATATACCGGAGGTGATCAAGGACTCATCCTGCTTACTATTCGCTGACGGCCTAAAAATGTTTCGACCTATTAAGAACGTTGCAGACTGTAAGCTATTACAGAGCGACATGAACAGAGTAATGTTATGGAGTGAAACTAATAATCTACATTTTAATGCTTCAAAATGTGTTACCATTACATTCACCCGAGCGCATTAACCCATTTCCCACAAGTACCAAATTGGAGAAATGAAGTTGAAAAGGGTGTCCGAAGTAAAAGACTTGGGGGTTAAATTCAACACAGATTTGCAGTTTCGAGATCACATCGTCAGTGTTTGTAAGAAAGCATTCAGGAATCTAGGGTTTATACTTCGCAGGTCCCATGGTTTTAGTTATGAGAAAACCATCATTGCGCTTAACAATGCGTTGGTCAGAAGCAACCTTGAAAGCAATGCAGTCATTTGGGCTCACATGAAGCTAAATATAGCCTCATGTTGGAGCGCATTCAAAACAAGTTCATTAGACACTTATATTATAAGAAATATGCGGTATTCCCTTTTTACCCGTTAATGTACCCTACTTTATTTATACTGGGTATGGTGGGGTACAATAAGTTGCAGGTTCGTAGGGAATCTCGTGTCCTACATATTTAAGCTGCTTAGAGGAAAGCTTCACAACAGTGAGGTATTACGGTAGGTGAGTCTTAATGTCCCTGATCGATACGTGTGGCGCCGCCGCCGGCCTCCGCTGCTGGCCGCGCCGCGCGGGCGCACCAACTTGCTCAACAAGGCGCCGCTGGCGCGAGCACTGCACGTTTTCAATCAAGTAGCTGAAAGAATTGATCTATTTTCCTGTTCTCTGAGTGAATTTACTAGGATGGCCTTATGTTTTATAAGTTATAATTAATAGTTAATTAATAGTTACATTATTGTATTAGGTTAAGACCTGTAAAAATAATGTAAATGCAGTAAATAAATAAATATTTTGAAAGAAATGTTAATTGCTAAATATTCTTTTTCTTTGTAAATATATTATTTATAACCGATTTCAAAAAAGGAGGAGGTTATTAATACGGCTGTGCGTTTATTTTTCATGTTTGTTACCTCAGAACTCTTTCATTTATGAACCGATTTTAATCATTATTTTTTTTTGTTTTGAAAGGGTACTTTCAAATTGTTATCATTTAAATTTCATTACAATCGGTTTAGCAGTTTGATTGGATTCGGTTTTTTATATAAAAGATTATTTATCTTATAAAGGCTACCCAAACCTATGTAAGATTATTTTATAAGTGATTTGTTTTTTGCATTCGCAATTTTGATATACTCTTAATAAATTAAGAAATAAAATACGGTGAAAAAATTTCATGCGGAGGGTACTTGAACCAGCGACCTAGGTCTGTGTACGACCTACGCTCTGCCATCTGAGCTACCGCATGCATTAGTTCAAGTCCCGACCGCATAAATTTTTTCACCATATTTTATTTCTTAATTTATTAAGACCATGTAAAATTAATTAAATCCATCATTGAATATGTAGACGAAAATCTATACTTAACCTAACCATGTAAAATATTAAACGTATCTCAACTTTAATAAGTAGATATTTCAACTATTCAATTAAGCAATTCCCCGAGTCTTAACCGATACTGTTTCTCAAATAAACCTGACATTTGATCGGCTCTGGGCCGATGCCGATAATGTATTATCTTGAATCGAGAGCATTCTTGGTCTAAGGAGTAGAACTATAAAATGAATAGAGTACAGATGTATCTCCTTCCGTTATACTTGTGATAACGTGACGATATATATCTTAGATAAGTATATCGTGAATATTCATGCCAATATAAGTGCTTCCATGCTGGTCTGGTAGAAAAGAAAAAACGAAGAATGTGCCAGCTGTTTCTCTTCCCGCGCAGAACGTAAAATCCGATCGAAGGATTGGGCTAAAATCTACGGAATCATGTCAATAGGTAATGCGGGCAGCAACCTATCACTATTTGATTATATTATTTGTCCATAGAGCAGGTTTGTCTTGGGTCTTGTTAATCATCATCATCATCAGGTCCTTTTTAGTCTTCACTGTAGGAGCACGACCCTCTCTGTACTACTAAAGCCATACTTGGCCAGAGCAGCCAGAGGACTTGGCCTACACTCTCCTCGCTGGCCAGACGGGTTGGAGAGATCTCACAGATGTTTAAAAGCTTTTTTTAGCTTGTATTTCCTAAGTCGCCTTCTACGTCATCCACGGGAAGACTTGGAGTGGTCCTATTCTACTCTGCCGGGTACCACACGGCTCACGTCTTGTTAATACTATTCTAAAATCTGTAAATACTTACCTACCACACAAATAAGTATTTAAAATTCACCTTCTACACTCTCATTATTCCATTGTCTCAAGGAATAAAACTTAAAAATATCAATGGAACCTTATCAATCGTGTGACCGGTTCGTAATTCGATTCCCAATACGTTATTCCGGTAAGTACCTATAAAGATCGATATAAAATCGATCGGATCGGAATTAAATCGATTTAATAACCTTCTTACTGCAGCATTTAAGTATAAATTACACAATTAGAGGTAGCAGTTATTGGGTCTAATGGCCGATTCTGAATATCACGTTCCTACATGGTATTGGGTTGGGTCTGCCTAACAGCGGAGAGTGTCTAAACCGATTTGAAAAAAGAGGAGGGTATCAATTCAGTTGTATGTTTTGTTTTTCTTTTTTTAATGTTTTATACCTCATAACTCCGTCATTAATAAACCGAGTTAAAAAATAATATTTTGTATTTAAAAAGATATGCATCCAGATTAATTAAAATCGGTTTAGTAGTTTATTATAGTCGGTTTTGATTTAAATGAAAGATTATTTTAAAAACCTTATTTAGATTATGCCTAGAAGAAATGCTTTGTATGAATTTGAATGACCTAGACCTCCCATCCATTCGCGGCTATCTCAAAAACGCTTCCAAGCGTTACTTTGAGAAAGCCGCACGCCACCCCAACCCGTTAGTAGTGCAAGCTGCTAACTACTCCCCCAACTTACACGATACGACCTTACGTCGTAGACGTCCTAGGAACGTACTTGACGATCCCTATGATCCTATTGACATCGCACAAGCCCGCCCCGACCCCTCTTCGGCTCCGAATAGCCAGAGGAATCCCACTATCCGACCCCGTCGCACTCGCCACCGGAATAGAGTGCGTAGAGTAGGATTAGCTCCGATCACTGGTGACCGCCCGGCGGTCCCAGGTGACTTGCACCCAGGATAGGCCCTTCTGGCAACGTAGCTTTCGGCCCATAAGGCAAAAGATGAGAGTTGCTGCTCTCTAAAGGCTTTTGCCATTGTTTCTCAGATTGGCCCTTCAGGCTTGCATGCACGCATACGCGGCCCATCAGGCAATATGAGAGTTTGCTGTCTCTCCAAGCCTTGCGCACACAGGCAACGCCCAAAGCCGAGGTCCGTCCCTCCTGGGGGCCCTTTGGTGATGTTGTCTATAAAGGTTGAGGGCACTCTGCCCTCGCCTCAAACGCCCGGTGAAGTAGCGAAAGCTCACTTGGAGCTAGCTACACAGTCATTTCAAAAAAAAAAAAAAAGTAATTTTTGTCATTCGTTGCTTGTCATTCGAACGATCAACATCTAGGTTTCACTGCCTGCAGATGCCTCGTGTAGAGGCGAAACACGTGTCGCGAGCACGACGGCCGACATTGCTGCAGCCTCAACGGATGCAGCAGTATCGACCAGGGTTGCATGCATCAACTATTGGTGGCGGGTATGAAGGGACTAACAGTAGTGGGTGGGCGCTGGCCAGCAATAGTTTGCATGAACTAACTGGTGGTGGAAGCACGCAAAGTAAATTGTCTCAAAGTAAAGATAAAAAAACATTCCTTCCACAAATCTCTCGCCTATTTAAAATCGCTATCAATCGCACCACACCCTGCCCCATATCTATATTAAACAGCGCTTTCTTTTGAAGTGCCGACTTTTACCTAATTATAAACAAAATTTAATTATTTAATTTAGATTTTGATTAACCCAAAATTTAATTATTGCTACCGATGATTGCTCGCGAAATTTAAACGCTACTTTGATTGAGTCATTAGAGATTTTCAAGTATTCATTGATGGGAACCTATTTAAAAGTAATTATTCGACTTTATATATACTAATACGAGTATGTTGTATTAAAACACTAAGGTAATAAATTTGAAATAGCCAGTCAATATTTTAAAATGAATTTGGTTGATTTTGTTCCCTGATAAAAAGTTAAAACTGTTTTAAATGAATAAAATTGTATTCCTTTTTTTTTGTAATAAAAATAATAGTATGTTGGTACACATTATTTTTTTATTATTTATTTATTTATTTATATTTATTTATTATACAGTTTCGGTCAATATAGCGCTTAGAACCGATGGCCAATTTGACAGAAAGGTTCTGGAATTGCGATCATGTACCGGCAAGCCCAGCGTTGGACACCTACTGATCAGGTGGTCGGACGACCTGACCAGGGTTGCAAGAAAACGCTGTAAACAGGGAGCTTCCAATCAGTCATTCCGGAAATCCCTGGGGAGGAAACCTGCGTCCAGCAGTGGATCTCTTGTGGTTAGATGATGATGATGATAATGATACAGTTTCGAGGCGAAGCCTCCACCATAATGAAAACAATGTCAATTCAATTCAATTCAATTCAATTTATTTGCTTTAAATAGGGGTCATACCATAATCATGGTTTTAAAACTAAAATAGGATAGATTGGTTATGCAAAATAGGATAGATTGGTTATGCAAAATAGGATAGATTGGTTACTTGTGACCAAAACAGGAGCGAGCGAGTGAATCGTGCAAGCTTCCTCATCATCATTATGAGCAAAAAAACATTATGGAGTGTCATTGACACTAGTGAACGATTCATGTAATGTGAAATTACTTTCCATGACACTAACTAAAATAATTGTATGAATTTCTAATAATAGTATCACGTCTTTTTCCCTTGCGGGGTAGACAGATCCCAGGTCTCTAACACCTTGTGGTCACATTAAGCATATTGATAGGCATTAGCTGGAAAACGGAATCATAATAGTCATAGATTGCTAGCCGCATCGCCTAATGACATGATTCCTTAGATTTTCGCCCATTTTCTCGACCGGCTTTTACGATCTGCGCGGAAAGAGAAGCAGCTGGCACAATCTCCTTTTTTATTCTTTTACCCCAGATCAGCATGAAAGCTTAAATAATTTTGAATTAAAGGTTAAGAAATTTTAAATAATAGGTTTAGCAAAATTTGAACCCGGAATAATCATACAAACTTTTGTATGAATATATCGTGTTTTTGTACGTTAGGCGCATTTAACATCCTAAGAAGACATAAAATGGTCTTATTTAAGCCGGAAACTGCACGGCACAACCTGTTTTCTACTCTCTTGGGTCAACAATAGGCCGTAACAAGTAACCGATCATTACTAATGCTCAATGCTCATTAGTTGGACAAACACACATTATGGCGTGCTAACAATTCTATATGGGTACAGGTGAGTGAAGAACGCTTTGAGTGTATTTTTAAATAATTATTCTCAACTATATTTCACCCGCGGCTCCGCCCGCGTTAATGCCTATGTCCTTCTCCGTACTCCAGAGCACTTGTTTGCGAAATTTCATGATGATCGGTTCAGTAGTAACGGTGTGAAAGCGTAACAAATAAACAAACAAATAAAGAATAAACAAACTCACTTTCGCATTTATAATATTAGTAAGGATAAGGATAATATTATTTTTTATTATTTATGACGGCAAAGGCGCAAGCAGGTCACCTGATGGTAAGTGAATACCGCTACTCACCCGCTACCCATGAACAACTGCAACACCAGTAACAGGAGCATCGCCGGCCTTACAAGAAGTTGAGGAAAGGATGGTAGATATAAATATACAATTTTTTCAAACTTGTCCCTTATTCTCACGTATACCTTGGACACCATTTTTCATTCAATTCCAGTACTTTTTCTTCATATGTATAAGTCAACATCAAATATATCATTATTTCTGTTGGTGATGATATTTATGGATAAATAAATAAATAAATAGATATGGACAAATCACACAGATTGAGCTAGCCCCAAGGTAAGTTCGAGACTTATGTTATGGGATACTAACTCAACGATACTATATTTTATAACAAATACATATATAGATAAACATCCAAGACCCAGGCCAATCTAAAAAAGATCATTTTCCATCTTGACCTGGCCGGGGATCGAACCCGGGTAATAATAGTTAACCACTAAGCCACGGAGCTGTCTAACAGGATGTTTTATACGTGTTAACGTCTTATAAATCGATGAACGCTGGTTGCACGCACGAATATCGTACGTTCCGTGTGCAAGCAAGAGCGCGGAACAAGCGGTAGAGAGGCACGATCGGCCTAAGCGTTCCGCTGTGACGCATCTATCTCTGTTCCACAATTATCACGTAAGAATCGTCCGTCAATCGACTTTACAGACAACTAATTTTTTCAACTAAATTTTTATTTGTAAAGAAGAAAAATATACGAGCTGAAATATATTTTAGCTCAATTTAGATCACTTTTCGTCCCACGTGTACTCCATACGGCCACTTAAGGTGATCCGTTATTCTATTTTAGGTATTGCCTGCTCATTATTTAAGTAAAGCCGCGGGAAATCGTTTGCTTTTTCCATTGACAAGCGCGAATTTATTGCTTAGGTATTGAGTGATAGAATCTATATAGATTGGATTTATTTTTTATTGCTTTAGATTTACTGGCGGTATGCTTTGAAAGTGTAATTCTATAAGAACTTAGCCATCTTTTGCTTGATTTTTATGTATGTCAATTACTTACTTTAAAAGAAAAAGATATTTAATTTAACTTATGTGACATAACTTAACAGCTAAGAAGTTATTCGGGTATTATATAAAGAGCCATTTTAGTCTCAGCCAACCTTGACCCTGGGAGCGTCCTCTGTAGGGATGCTTTGAAACTGGGTTTCACTTTTTCTTCTCCACTTTGCACGATCTTCGAAATCATTAGTTATGAGACCGAACAAGCCAAATATTGAACTATTTTTTTTTTCGTTAATGATTGAATGATGGAATCTACGATCGAGTATATTGGTTGAATTCTAGTGATTGCAATCTTTTTAGTAATAAAAGTTTTTATTTGATAATTTTACATATTCCTAAGAAGATAGACGGCCAGCCGAGTGACCTTTTTGGTGTTACTTTTAACGATATCTCGATTAAGGTTCGTAATCCTTAAAAAAATAATGAAAATTTCATTAAATGATGTTCGTTTTATATTGATACCTCTACGTGTTCCTGAGAAAAAGATTTTTGATACACAAACACAAGCAAACCACCAGGTGATTTAATGAGAGGTCCCGGTTACCACTTGAGGTTCGGAACCCTGAAAAATTAATAATTAAGTTACCAATAAATTTCAGAAAAAAATCCTGTTAGCATCATCGGAAATGATACTTTAGAACCAGGAGTCCATTTTGTTCATATTTTTCCACTTCCCGCGGTTTATTATGACATCCTTAATGATTGATAAACTGTACCCTTAAAATGGTGTAGAAATTTTTCAAAATAGGAGAATAAAATACCTTTTTATGAAGTTGTGATGACACTTCCAATTACAATATTTCATCAATATAAAATCGTTTTTATTGTTAAAAAATGTTCAATCTATTTTTAATTAAAAGTCTTGAACAGTAAACAAAGGTGCTTCGGTAGACCTAGAAATAACCACTTCCATCGACCAGGTATTCTACGAGTCATAACAAAAAGTATCGTTTACGTACATTATACATGTCTGAATATATTACCGACAGTCGGCACGCTTGGCAAAAACCTGGACTATCTGATTCGCATTTCACGAACGTCCTCTGTTTGCATTTCAACGTGTCCCACAGGATATCACACGGAGTTGTTAATACCGCAATCTGGTAACCTTAGTTTTTAATATAGTCTGCATTTGTTTTTTATGTCATAGGACGCTTTTCGCAAGTTAAGAAGTATCTGGAACATTCTACGTTTTTTATTTTCTCCCAAACCAGCATTGAGCATTGATCTTATAAAAATGAACATATTTTATATCAATTCATGAGTTACCGCGAGCTAGCTCCGTAGTCAATAATGCTTGCAGATAAATAACTGTTTTAATATTAAACATAGGACCTGGGGCCTTTTTTATGCAGGCAGGCCAAGAAAAAAATTGCGCCATGACCTCGACGCCTTTTTTCACGCCCTATCAGTATGCTTCCCGTGAAAATCGAATCCACGAATCTATAGGCAAATGCCTTAACCACTGGACCATGGAGACAGTTGAAAAAAAACTACACATAAATTACACGGACAATGATGCGGAAAACGCTAATATAATCGGAATAAAATAAGATCGATATTTTAATAAATAAAATCTAAACAAATAAGTTAATATTATTTTAAAATATTACCTATGACCTCACATCCTGTATTGTTCAAAATCGTGTAAAAATACTCATAAATATAGACGATATATTGTTTATTTATTCGTATTTTATTTAAATGTTATATTTGAAATGCTTATTTTTATTGAAACTCTCTTAAAATAAATTTTGCGTGTAAATAAAGAAAATCTTTATTGATTTGACACAGACATAATGATAGTATTTATGTGAATAGAAAGACTATAGGAAGTGCTAAATCAAGCAAGTATCATAAATTAACCTTTTTATACATATATATTTATAATTCCAGTAGCATTTTGTATGTTTTTTTTTTAAGGACGATGCGTCTAGCACCCTATTACTATTTTGATTCCGTTTTCCACCTATTCGCCCTCAAACATGCTAAATGTAGCCATGAGACCTAGGCTCTGTCTACTCCGTAAAGGATAAAGACATGGTTATATGTATGTATGTATTTTTAAGGGCTATATAGAAAAGCTTCCATGTTGGTGTGCAAGAAAAGAAAAAAATGTAGAATGAGCCAGCTGCTTCTCTTCCCGCCCAGACCGTAGAAACCGGTCGAGGGAATGATTCCGTTTTCCACCTTTACGCCCTCCAGCACGCTTAACATGGCCTTTTGGTCTTATGTCATCATCATCATCATCGTGATCAGGTCTTTTTAGTAGTCTTTTTATAACGGAGATATAATAATTGTGACACATAGCCATTTTAAACGATAACAAATACTCTCAGGTCCTTACACGTTTACTTTGGCTAATTAGCTTGCTAACATCGCTTTTCGCTGGGTTAAAAAAATCATGACAATAATGATAGTCCCAAAAATATATTATAAATAACTAATAAATATATAGGGACATATCACACAAATTGAGCTAGCCCCACAGTAAGTTTTGAACTTGTGTCGTAGGATACTAACTCAACATTACTATATTTTATCATAGATACCAATATAGATAAACATCCAAGACCCAGGTCAATCTGAAAAAGATGACCTGACCATCATCATCGTCCTGGTCGATCCCTGGTCAGGTAAATTCCATCATGACCTGACCGGGGATCGAACCCGGGCACCCTCGTGTCGCGTGTTGACCACTGCGCCACGGAGCTCGCCAAAATATAAAGTAATTACATTCAGAGTATAAAGGATCTTATCATCTCTATATAGATCCAGACATGTCGATCGGTAATCAAATCAGTCGGTGCTCGATTGCGACTCGGTTTACATTAAATTTGTCTGGGTTTGTTTTCAACTCACTTCAACTCAAACTGGTTCAAGAAATAATAATACGTATGAGATGCTTAGTTTTATCTACATTGTGGTATTTTCAGCATTTTATTTTTCGAATTTGTTTAACTTGAGAAACGGGGTTGATGTGGTGCGCGCATTGTTCGTCTTATATACTAGCTTTAATTCGCGTGCTTCCACGTGCTTTTCAGTTTTCTCACACAATCTATCCGGGCCCCCGAGCTGTATCATCATCATCATCAGGTCTGATTAGTCTCCACTGCAGGAGCATGACTCTCTCTGTACTACCGGAGCCATACTTGGCCAGAGCAGATAGAGGATTTGGCCTACGCTCTCCTCACTGGCCAGACGGGATGGAGAGGTCTCATTGATGTTTATAAGCTTTGTTTAGCTTGTATTTCCTTAGTCGCCTCTTACGACCTTCATGGGAAGACTAGATGTGGCCCTATTCTACTCTGCCGGAAACCACACGGCTTCGGATGCCAAATACATTAATAAAAGTAACTGTTAAGTCGTATATATACATTTTACTGTCTAATAATGGTTCTTACCAATGCATCACCTTGACAAATTGAAATTACTATATAAATTCTTGAGAAAAGCTGTTTATGTGCAAATTACTAACTAAAGTATTCATATAAATCTAGTAGACATGGCTATGTCCTTTCTATCTACTAATAAAATGATACGACAGTCCGTCTCAAGTCTCAATATTCTCCTATCAAACTATAACTCAGCATTGACTAAACAAATAACTCAATACAAAGCAATCTTTATTACTCTACAAATAAAGCATTAAATCGATTAACCGTGTATTTATTGCGCGTACGTTATTTGTCGATTCCGAACACGAATGAAATTAAAATACAATGCTGGTTGTGTACGGGTGAATGTGTGACGTCGGCGTTTGTAAAAGCCGGTGGACGCCAATATATCCTTCAAGTATCTGTTGTTAGGGTTGCCGCTAGAATTTTTATTAGATCATGACAAATGTCATTGGATGAAGATTAATTCCAACTAAATATTCATTGAGGTGGGTTTGAATCGGTAACGGGAGTAATGGTTGGTCGTAATGGCATATTTTGCTTTCAATAGTTACCTCATGTGTTTTGAAAAAGAGACATGTGCACATTGCGACAAATGCATTGCTGCTTCCAAATATCGTAATTGCATAGAATTTTATGGTTGTTAACCCAACGCAAGAAACAATGGTCTTAAAATAAAACTCGGTAGAGGCGTTTAAATAATAATAGTGTTCTATTAAACAAGATGGAAGTATACTCTTGATATACTATAAGGGGCAACTCAATCTGTCGGTATGAACAAGTTTTCAATGGTATTTTGTAAAAGAACCTACATACACATTTTTCAATCGGTTGACTACACTAATAAATATTTGTGGAATTTGTTGATTTTCAAATTAATTGTAAAATGAGTTGAATCAAATAACTCACTTGTAAAAGTCGGGTAGTTGTGTAGGTGACGTAAGCCTTAATACGTATAAGGGGATATGGTGGAGAATTTCGGCGCCGAGATTGAACTGTACGGTAGCTCAGATGGCAGAAAATAGGTCATATATATAGACCTATGTTGTCGGTTCAAGTCCCGCCCGCATGAAATTTTTTCGCCATTTTTTATTTCTTAATTTATTAAAAACTTTCAAACAACACAGATTTTTGCAATCACTTTTGTTGACTCTCATCTGAAAATCTTGGTGGCATCCTTAATTTATTACATAATCATGTAAAAGTGATTTGATATAAATATATACGGACAAATCACACAGATTGAGCTAGCCCCAAAGTAAGTTCGAGACTTGTGTTATGGGATACTAACTCAACGATACTATATTTTATAACAAATACATATATAGATAAACATCCAAGACCCAGGCCAATCTAAAAAAGATCATTTTCCATCTTGTATGTAATATTAATAAATGATCCTTGAAGTATGGCTCCTGTAGTACAGAGAGGGTCATGCTCTTGCAGTGGAGACTAAATAGACCTGATAATGATGAAATGACCCTTAAGAAGCTTGATGGCCCAGTTGGCACTAAGCATGTAAAGCTACCCAGGCTATGGTCCCCACAGGGATGGGTGACCAAGTGACAGAATTTTTTTTCGAGCTTCTCCGTGCTTTGGATGGCACGTTAAGCTGTTGGTCCCGGCTGTTATCAATAGATGGTGGACACTAAGCTATGTCAGATGCATTTAAGCAGCTTGACAAATCTGATACCAGTGTTGGCCACTTACAGAGCAAGCAAGCAATCCTTCAATAATTTCCGGCTGTTGTAAAAATGGTATTTATGACAATAGCGTAACAGACTCGTACATCAAGTCATCTGAAACCTGTTGATTACCGTAGCAGCGAAAAATAAAAGTAAAAAAAAAAACTTGAAACGCAGCCCTACGCCCGCGCGTGCCCTAACGTGACCGATTTGTAAACTACTCGCTTACCGACGTGAAAGGATCAATCCTACGCTTATCTAAATGACTTGGCACTTATCCCAACACCTTAACGACTATAATCGCCTGTCGATCTGCGAAGGTAGAAATGACGCCACTCATATTGACTTAAGTTGATCTAACTGTAGATTCGAATTATCTGTTTGCTACTGATTTTTGCTGTAATTTTTTCCTTTACTGCAGAAACTAAGATCTGTATGACATTAGCTTAGTTTTCAGCGACATCACGACCAACCAGTTTTGAGCTTTTTTACGTCAAATTTTAAAGAATCTAATTTAGTACCTAATATTTATATTTAAAAGCTACAGCTAGTAGCGAAACGCTAGTAGTCTGTAGCTTTCGCTTTTCATTGCAGAGAAGAAACGCCGAAAAAAGCTTTTTCATCAGTATTGGTCGCCTTTATAGCGACATCGCCAGTAAGCTTCTGTTCGGTGTCGCTTTAAGTCTGCGTTGCCTTTTAGTCTTAAACTCTATATGGTATGTATATCTGGTCGTAGAAATCTTCTTCGTCTTGTTTAAAGACTGTATGTTTATAAATAATAAATATACACGGTGAAATTTTGATCGTTCTGGACCCTTGAAGGGATGATTTAGCCCGTTGATATAAACAACTTTTCTCGTGGGACAAATGCTGGAAACACAAAATTTTTTCACACAACATACAAGTTGACCGGACGGCCGAACGGCCGAAATTTTTTGTATGGAACTGCCCATTTTCTTTTTCAGTTCCCAGCATTGGTCCCATAGTAAAAGTTGTTCATATCGATGGGCTGAATTAGCCCTTGAAGGGTGCAGAACGATTAAAATTTCATCGTGAATACGAACAAACTGCACAGATTGAGCTAGCTCCAAAGTAGGTTCGAGACTTGTGTTATGGGATATTAACTCAACGATACTGTATTTTATAAAAAATACATATATAGATAAACATCCAAGATCCAGGTCAATCTGAAAAAGATCATTTTCCATCTTGACCTGACCGGGGATTGAACCCGGGCACCCCGTGTCGGAGCTTATATTATTATCTAATTCAAATTGCTAAACAAAAACCATAAGATTAATACTTCTACAAAACTGTGGTAAAACAGTCACATAAAGGTTTATTCATACCTGACCTAGCTTTAAGAAACCGGGATCAGTTGCAAAACGGAGAGGTTTAAAAACAGCACTAAAATATCACCAAGCGTTAATTAAACTTAGAGGTTTCTACCCGTCCTAGAAGGTCAAGAATGCAGCTGACATTCAAGGTCGTAATATGGACCACATTTAACGTCCAATTACTGGTTCTTCATCTCATTCATGACTAACAGTTAATCTGTATTCCTAGAATAATATTATTTTATGAATCACAAACCGACATAACCAGTTTCTGGTATGTTAGTTATGCGATCAGTTTTTCGTGTGATGTGTAGATGTTTACAGATGGGCCCTACCGAACATATTTTACAATAAAATTGGTTGGAATTTATACTTTAAAAATATATCTAAATATGATTTTAATATTTGAAGGTTAAAGTGGAAGAGGCTGTTATTCTATAAAGATCCCACACAAAAGTGGTATAAGGTACGAAGGAAACTGATATAGACACAAAAATAAACAATGGCAAAAATTTTTAATAACGAAAGGTATTAGAAATTGCTTTTCGACTAACAATATAAAGTGCAAATAAATAAACTAAGCAGATAGTATTTATGTACAAAAATTAAGAAATTATTTGTGACAAAATGTGCCTATAATTTTTCGCTTATCCTACTTAATAGCTGAGCCATCAAGGCTAGTTTTGTAATATTATCTTTAAGATCTTAACGACCGGAGCTCCTAGTAGCTACAAGGGAAAAACATGGTAATATGTATCAAAAAAATTAAATTGAATCAAAATTCTATTCTTCTTCTTCTTTTCGAGTCAAAATGGTTATAATTGAAACTTTTTCTTATACAGTCTTTTTTGGAACATTATATTTAATGTATAAAATGAAACATTTTTAAAATTAAATTGCACATATCATGTGTCAAGGGTTATTTACAGAAAACATTTCCAAGGCCCATCTGTAAACATCCATGAATGAGAATGCAGTATCCGGGAAATAAACTAAATCATCTGTTAGTTACTAATTCGATTCCGCTGAAATGGGGACTATTTAGAACGAATTTAAGAGGAAGGTCGCCGGCCTAAAAACCGGTGGCAATTTTTTGGGCAGTTCAAAATTATTTCTTGATTTTGTTTCCCTGAAGATAGTTCATTAGATTTTGTTATCTGTTTTATATACTTATACCCTCAACTCACAGGTTAGAGAAATTCAAACTTGGAATCGTAATTTCGTGGCCTTTTCCATTTTTCCAAAAGGCCATAACATTATTATTTCACGCCACTATTCATTCAGTACATGCATACGTACTATCACGTCTTTTTCTCTTGCGGGGTAGACAGAGCCTTGGTCTATAAGACCAAAAGCCACATTAAGCATGTAGATGGAAAACGGGATCAAAATAGTGATGGGTTGCTAACCGCATCGCCTACTGATATGATTCCTCAGATTTACGCCAATTCACTCGAATCTGCGCGAGATAAGAAGCAGTTGGTACATTCTACATTTTTTCTTTTCTTCCAAACCAGCATGGGAGATTCTTATTCCGTTTTTTTTCAAATATAATAGAACCTTATATATTTTTGTTGTTATTTTTGTTAAGATATTTTTTCAAACGTTATTATTATGAATAAACTAGCTTTCGCCTGCGGCTCCGCCCGCGTCAACGTCGATCCCTTTGGGAATAGTACTTTTTCCCGGGATAAAAGGTAGCCTATGTCCTTCTCCGTACTCCAGAGGACTTGTGTGCAAAATTTCATGATGATCGGTTCAGTAGCTACGCCGTGAAAGCGTAACAAACAAACTCACTTTCGCATTTATAATATTAGTTAGGATTTTTACACAGTATGGAATCATCATTCATTCATTGCATAACATTTTGCAACAACATCATGTTTTTATTCAAATACGAACTAAAAACCGTAGAGCTTAAAGTTACTCAACACAGTTCATTAAACCTTTTACACTTTTATAGCGGCCCTTATAGCACTTAACATGGTCTAGCGAAGCCTTAGTTGACGACGGTCTGTCAAAAGCTTTATAACCAATAAAAAATGGTTGTTATCGAATAAACAATGGGATCGTCATGATAATCTAGAGGTTGAGAAAATCGAATTTCAAGGAAGAAAATTAAATTGATAGACTCTTAATAAATTAAGAAATTAAATATGGTGTACTAGTTTTCGCCCGCGGCTCCGACCGCCTCAATGTCGATCCTTCGGGAACAGTACTTTTTCCCGGCAAAAAAAGGTAGCCTATGTCCTTCTCCGTACTTCATAGAACTTGTATGCAAAATTTCATGATTATCGGTTCAGTAGTTACAGCGTGAAAGCGTAACAAAAAAAACAAATTAACTCACTATCGCTTTTATAATATTAAGTAAGGATAAGTGGAAATGTGATGAATGGTGAAGAACTTCGGCGCCGAGATTGGATTGTGCGATAGCTCAGATGGCAGAGCATGGTCGTACACAGACCTAGGTCGCCGGTTCAAGTCCCGCCGCATGAAATTTTTTCACCATATTTTATTTCTTATTTTATTAAGAGTATATCAAAATAGCCAAGTAGTGTCGGCCAAGTCCTCTGGCTGCTCTGGCCAAGTATGGCTCTAGTAGTACAGATAGGGTCGTGCTCCTGTAGTGGAGACTAAAAAGGACCTGATGATGTTGATATCAAAATAGCATTGTGAATGCAATATAAAACACTTATAAAAATATTAAATTGATAGCTCTTGCTGTAATAATATCTTTATCAAATATTATTACAATATCAATAGTTACGAGTATATCATTGAAACTAACGTGCGATTAAAAACGGTACACCCACACGCTATTTCGTCGGGGTTGCTGACTACATATACGTCTTTATCCCTTACTGGGTAGACAGAGCCTAAGGTCATAAGACTGAAAGGCCATGTTTAACATGTTGGTGGGCGTAAAGATGAAAAACGGAATCAAAATAGTAATGGGTTGCTAGCCGCATCGCCTATTGTCATGATTCATTTGATTTTCGCCCATTACCTTGACCGGCTTTTACGGTCTGCGAAGGAAGAAAAGCAGCGGGTACATTCTACGTTTTTCTTTTCTTTCAGACCAGCATGGAAGAATGTTGACTGATATTAATTAAAAATAACCTGGTTTTTGATGAAGATTAACATTTCCTATCTTGTGATAGTAGTTAAGACCAATGACTAACTGTGACTTCTGAAGTATGACAATAAAACAGTACAGGTTTCTTCGGGGTGCTATTTTGTTGGAAAAGGTACCTTTTGTACTTGTAAAGACCCATTATTTCCATGCTTGTCTGTACATTACTTGACCTGGCCGGAGATCGAACCCGGGCAGGGTTCGATCCCCGGCCAGGTCAAGATGGAAAATGATCTTTTTCAGATTGGCCTGGGTCTTGGATGTGTATCTATATATGTATTTGTTATAAATTATAGTTTCGTTGAGTTAGTATCCCATAACACAAGTCTCGAACTTACTTTGGGGCTAGCTCAATTTGTGTGATTTGTCCGTATATATTTATATTTATTTATTTATTTATTTATATTGTATTTCTTACAGGTTCAATATACTTCTATATCCTACAATACTATAACCACAAAGTAAAATATACTATGTACTACTATTACGTATTTTCAATGCATAACATTTCGATACACAAACCTCTACCATCCTATTCACACGACTTAGCAACTTTCTATGAAGTCACCGTTCATTGCGCGATATCAACCCTTTGTCATTTTGCTAATATGAAAAATGTACGTAATGGATGCATACTGAACCGAACGGTTCTATAAAGTTACTGAACTGAGTGCAATAATAGAACTAACTCGATCAATTCCTTTGAATTGTAACGCTGCCTGCGTGCAAAGCTACCAATTGATGATTCAAAGCGCAAAGACAAGTAAACGCCACCATTTAAATGCTTTATCAAGATAGGGTTGCCAACTTCTAAATAACATTAGGCAGAAACGTTTGTTTTTATTTATTTAGTGAGTTCAAAATATATAGTTATATTCATACTAATAAATATGACAATAAAACGCATCAGTTGTATCGCAATATTTTTTTCATGTAGGTACGCTTACGATGATGTCATTAACAAAAAGAGGTTTGAATCAGGCAGACCCTGGCCATAAAAACTGTTTTTTAAATCTTATAGCAGTATGTAATAAGTAATAACTTACTTATCTCCTAATTTATCCTTATTATTGTTTTTACTAATATTATAAATGCGAAAGAAGGTTTGTTTGCGCTTTGACGCCGTAACTACTGAACCGATCAACATGAAATTTTGCATACACGATCTCTAGAGTACGGAGAAGGACATAGGGTCCCTAGGGTTTCCTCCTGGAATAAATTTTGTTCCTGAGGGACCGACATTGACGCGAACGGAGCCGCGGGCGTAACCTAGTTACTATTTAATGCCGATATATCCCTCACGCACCTATCAAATAAGTAAAAAAATAATCAGTCTTGTTTTACTTACATTTATTGTTTCATAACCTTTATTAATATATTTTGGAATGAAGCAGGCAACCCTACATCTAATACAACTATGAACGAACACAAGTCAAAACAATCAAAACCGTTTTACGATTATGTGACATAACAAATGGTTATAAAGTTTAAAATGGAACAACAGAATTCAAAGGTGTGATAATTAAAGAAGTGATGACGGCACGCGACGCGATACAAATAAAAACAAACTCATGACATGAACTGTAAAGAATAAACTAGTCACGCCAATCAAACTTTATGAAATCTCATCAAATATTATTAGAGACAATTATGAAAATACTTTTTCATTATTCATTCTTAAAGTTATATGTCTATCTTCTAATTTATTTTTGCTATTGTGACATTAGCCGTGTGGTTTCCGGCAGAGTAGAATAGGACCACTCCTAGTCTTACCATGGAGCTCGTAAGAGGCGACTTACGTAATACAAGCTAAACAATGCTAATAAACATCAATGAGACCTCTCCAGCCTGTTTGGCCAGCCAGGAGAGTGTAGGCCAAATCCTCTGTCTGCTTTGGCCAAGTATCGTATATCCGGTAGTACAGAAAGGGTCATGCTCCTACAGTGGAGACTAAAAAGACCTGATGATGATGATGATGATAATGATAATGATCGTGTCGTGACCATAAGAAATAGAGATTTTTGTTAAAAAAAATTCTGTAATGTCGGCTTACGGAAAATAATTTCACTTACCATCAGGTGAGATGGGAGACAAATGCCTACTTTAATACATAGTAAAAAAAAATAGCCTTCTTTTAGAAGTCTACGGTTACAATTGTTATTCCTCCAACGCTGATATTATGTAAGGCGTTGAAGTGGATTAATGTGTCAATGTACTTGTTCTTTATTGAAGGTCTGTAATCGAATCGTCTAATTTACATTGTTTTAGTGATTTGGATGCCGTGCGAGTCTCGTTTCGATACTGTTTACCTTTAATGTTACCGAAAACGTACGAACTGTGTGATATCACGTGATTTGACATATAAATTGACGGTAAGAAGTTCGTTTAAACTATTTTAGGGCATTCGATTCATGAACTGAATACTTGTCTGTTATAAATAAATACAAATCAATACTTACAATGTGTTTGATCATCCCAATACCTTAATTCCCTTTCTAAATCCATCAAATTCCTATCCTAGCTTAGAAATGCTTCCGATGGACAGCAGCATTGGAAGCACAAGAAGCCAAAGAAACTGCGCTCAGCGAAACTACGAGCGACATCTAATCCTAACTAATATTATAAATGCAAAAGTGAGTGTGTTTGTTTGTTAAGCTTCCACGCCTTTACTACTGAACGATCCACTGGCGTATAATAGTGCTCTATAAAATGTTAATGAAGTTCAGCGTTTGTTTTCAAATGATAATTCCCCGACCTCTCTTCGGCTCCGAATAGCTAGAGAAATCCCTCTATCAGAACCCCTCACACTCGCCGCTGGAACAATTGCGTAGAGTAGGATTAGCTCCGATTACTGGTGACAACCCGGCGGTCCCGGGTGACTTGCACGCTGGATAGGCCCTTTTGGCAACGTAGCTTTCGGCCCATAAGGGAAAAGTCATCTTTTCCCTTATGGACTTCCTTACTCTTTCCTTACTCTCATAAGTTGCTGCTCCCCAAAGGCTTTGCTATTGATCCTCAGATTGGCCCTTCAGGCTTGCATGCACGTATACGCGGCCCATCAGGTAATATGAGAGTTTGCTGTCTCTTCAAGCCTTGCGCACACAGGCAACGCCCAAAGCCGAGGTCTGTCCCTCCTGGGGGCCCTTTTGTTATATTGTCTATATTATATATATATATATATAACATTTATATATATATATATATTATTGTTATATTTTTATTTTTATTTATCACACTTAATTGCACATTCAAACAATATGTTACAAACAAAATATAGAACTATAAAGGTTGGGAGGACTCTGCTCTCGCCTCAAAGGCCCGGTGAAGTAGCGAAAGCTCACTTGGAGCTAGCTACAGAGTCATTTAAAAAAAATAACAAATTATATAATGGCTATTCATTTATGTCACACTCTTTCCCACTACCACGTAATGGGAACAAAACAACACATTGACATATACTTTACATAAATGATCGATTTATTTTACGCTACTTTGTAAACGCAATACAATATCATGACTTTCTACTACTACGATAAACATCATATAAAGATAGTGTTGCAAACGCAGAAATAGAAACTTGGTAATCTTATTTCCATGAAATTTAAACTTGATCGTTTAGATATTGGAACGTTTTGGTTTACTTGCTATTGAGACCGCGGAGTGAATCGCTCAAGCTCCATTTTTTTATTGGGTTGTTCGATGTAAAAGACATTCAGAGCATTTAGATATATTTAGGTACATAATTAGTGCACTTATTGACACACTTTAGGAAGGGTGCATTCCATATAATTTTAATAATTACTTTTTGTATGAGAATTCCCACCGGAAGCATACTTTTTTTAGTTTTTTCCAGTTTGGTTAGGACTTTGCAGGTTTTAATCACCTGATTGTCTGATAATAAAGATGATTCCGTGCTTCGGAAGGCACGTTAAGCCGGTGGTCCCGGCTGCCATCTGGTAATCGTTAAAGGAACCACGTCAGAGGCCGAGAGGCGGTTCCGAAGAACTCTGACACCAGTGTGTGCATGGTCGATTGACTGTGACACCTACTCGAAATGTTGCTGATGGTATGAGAATGCCTTTATTGTGCCCAGAGAGAGTAGCGGACTATGATATTACTAGATAGGGACCAAATTAAATGCAGTGAACACACACGGTAAACGAATACAATATGGCTATGATTACATTATTCGTGTAGCCACAAATAATAGTCTAATCGTAGATAATAACAAAATACATTCATAACCTTGAATATAAGGCATTTTGGCTAAGCTATTGATTACTTACATGCTGGTTTTCCAACACATTTCGGGAATAATGTGAAGTAAGTTTAAAACATGCGCCAAACAAAACATTAGGCTCCGTGGTCCAAAACCGATCCACTTCATTATAATAGGGCTATACTTGTACTATATTTGGCACAAAATACTTACAAGCATACGTGGCGCGGTGGTTAACAGCTGCTATACAAAATCACTTAATTCTATTTCCAGCGCGGGCACAATATAAGTAAATATTTAAACTGATGTGATAAAAGCGAAATAGGGAGAGGTATAACAAAAAAAAACAAAAAAATGTTTATCGCATGTAGATGCGATTTTTTTTGGTCTCAAAAAGGGCCTAACTCAGCATATGCTGACCGTACACAACTTCCAGTGCTGGTCTACCTTATGAGATGATTAGTGTTGTTCCGTCCGAAATTTTCGAGAAAGGTGAGAACGAGTCGGAAATTTTTCCTGAGAATTTCTTCGTTTTTCTCTCAAATGCAGGAATTATTGGGAATTTCCCGCAAATTTCCGTGAGAAGGAATTCTTGAGAACAGAGAGTTTCTCTCCGGCACATCACTAGAGATGATAATGATGCTACCACTTAGATTATGAAGCAAAAAAGCATAAAACACTTTTAAGACATTAGACCTGAGTTATAAACTTTTGATCTGACCTGGTGTTCTAAATTACCCAAGTAAAGTTGATGGCGGATTTGACACCACTGTACGAAGAGTCTCATATAAAAAGATCACTTGGCAATTTAGTTCGCAGTCTATAAGGCTCGTATGGCAAAACGCGCCAACACTAACATAACTAGGACAATCTGATTTTAATAAAATCCTAACTTTATCGTTTCGATCGACTGTATTGTTTTTGCATAATGTAACAAGTGTTGTACATCCAATTCTGTTTGTACATACCATTTGCATGATCTTCCAAATATGCAAACATGACAAGACAAGAACAAAACACAAATTGCATATAGTACTCTAGACTAGATGGATCGACAATTATTATGTAATGTAATCATAATTTCGTGTAGGTGACACGGTCAATCGACCATGCACATTGCACACCCTGGTGTCAGAATTCTTCGGAACCGCCTCTCGGCCTCTGACGTGGTTCCTTTAACGACTACCAGATGGACTACCACGGAATAATCTTTATTATCAGACAATCAGGTGATTCAAGCCTGCAATGTCCTAACCAAACTGAAAACAACTAAACAAAATATGCTTCCCGTGGGAATCAAACCCACGACCCCAGGGTCAACAGGCAAGAGCCTTAGCCACTGGACCACGGAGGCTGTTAAGTTAAAATATGTAGACTCAAGAACGTTAGTAACTGAGCATGTTCCCAGTTGTATCTTTTAAACTTTTAAAGTTAATCTGACGAAGTATTTATTACATGCTCAAAAATTTTAAAGCTGCAGCTTTTTTTTATTTTGGTATATATTTATTTTATAACATACTATTTCCTATTGCTATATTCACAAAAGTGACAAGAAGCCTCCACAGAGAATTACATTAAGATATAACCTACTTTTAATATTTACCTTGAATTATAACACAGCATATTCTAACTCTTGACAATGCTGGGCTCGAATGAAATATATATTTATACCTATATAAAAAATATGTATAATTTCAATATCTCGGTCACCTCTTTGCTTTTACTCTATAATCTATTTCAGCCATTTAAAAAGTGCCAACAAGATGACCGTAAATATCCATTGATACCCCATAACGGACCATCGATGCTCATCCCAAATAACCATTGAACGATAGAGTACATATACGGCATCATCCGAATGATATTTACGACGTCAAAGCGATAAAGACTAATAAACTAACAGATAAAATATGTAAAACGGACACGTTCCCATTTGCCCGTGAAAAAACTAACATATCTTGGATAAATAGATTCTGTAATGCGCTTCATTTAAGGCTTGATTTCTATAGCTTGATATAAGTTGCCATAAGCTATATAGCTTTGCTGATAGCCATACATTACAAAAATTAACAAAAGCACTCTATTAAATAAACCTTAAAACTCTATCTTTAGGCTTCTTTGAAATTACTAAAAAATATCGGGGCAGACCATTTAGATATACGTAAAGTAATAAAATTTACTTACCATTTTTTACGATGTGACTTTTTTCTTCTGTCATTTTATATTCCACAGGAAACTTATATAGTTGGAAAGGCTTGTGTATTATAAAAAAATTAAAACCAAAAGCAGATCGAGAATTATAGCTGTCCTTTGCAAAAACGAAGCAAAATATTGATGGACTAATATTTTCGGCGTCCAATTGATGAGAAATCGATTGAATTGAGCGCAGTTATCGATAGAATGTATCGAATGATTATTGTAGTGACAATACATGAAACCTACACAAAACTATGGTAAACTTTTTTGTCCAATGTCCAACCAATCCTTATCCTTACTAATATTTTAAATGCGAAAGTGAGTTTGTTTGTTTGTTTGTTTGTTACGCTTTCACGCCGTAACTACTAAACCGATCATCATTAAATTTTGCATACAAGTTCTCTGGAGTACGGAGAAGGACATAGGATACCTTTTATCCCGGGAAAAAGTAATATTCCCGAGGGATCGACATTGACGCGGGCGGAGCCGCGGGCGAAAGCTAGTACTCCATAAAAAGGAGCTGCAAATACTCACTATGAACTACACTTTACTGGAGCACAAGTCTAATCGGCGTCCAGCCGAGAATCGAGAAATCGATTGAAGTGAGCGCAGTTATCGATAGAATGTATCGAATGATTACTGTAATGACAATTTATGCGCGATCCGAATGGAATATGTAAACGAACGGCGCGTCTCCTTAGGACCACCCGCGTGAAGTTATAGTGTGACATTTTGTCTTTAGATTGCTATGGCGTCAATCTGAGTGTTCATATTCCATAATGGTTGTTTAGTTAAGAAAGGGAAAGAACTTTGGTATTGTTTTTCGAGTTGTGGTCACTTGTGTAGGAGTTGAAATTTATATTGCTTACTAAAAACATCCAGTGGTTACTGCCAGTAACAATATTATAAGTTTGTACACGAAAAGTTCTATTATAAAGCATAACTTTTGTACCCGTAGTTTATTCACTAGTATGTAAATACGTGCTTGATAATGCAGGTTAAGCACAAACACGAAAAAAAGAGAAAGATTAAGAAAGATAAAAAAATACGAATAATGTTTCATTAAATCTATATGTAAGTTTTTCATGTTCATAAATAGAATATCAATATAACAATAACTTAAAAACTACTTATAAATAAAATTAAATCTTAAAATTCAAGATTTAATTTGCGGGGCGGGGTTTCCCTTGCGGGGTAGACAGAGCGTATGTAAACATAAAATACACGTTTTAAATACAGCAAAATATGATCCTATCCTAAAAGGCTTCTACTGGATGAGCTCACTCGATCTTAGACCATATCTTTGCCTCTGGGCTAGATAATGGTCAAGAATAAACCCAATAAAAAAAAAACTTAATTTGTGAAAAAAGTGAAGCAACTTCAAATGAATACAATCTTTTGTCACTACAACCTATTAAAGAGGTGATGAAGTAGATGATGACAATCATTAACAAAGTTCACACAATAAATATCAAGTACTCTAGTTACTATTTCCTCTCGACAAGCTATAAAACGAGTAAAACATCGAAATTCATTTAGTTTTTTGTACCATTGCATAATTGACGATAAAAATGCTTAATTGGCATAATGCTATCAATAACGAGTTTAGGCTTTACCTTTCTCATATCAGGCGAGCGTATAGCTCTAGTATTTTACTCGTATAATATAATCACGCTACAAGGCTAAGTTCTGCTTTTAGATAAACCAAGCTTTTATTCCATGACTAATAGATTTTAGAAACATTTTGGGGTTTAATGATCAAACCATTTCATCAAATCATAAGTTTCTTAAATTATGAATTTGGCAGAAACGTAGTAAAAAATATCTTTTGACATCATTGTGTTTATACCTGGAAGTAGCACTAGAGATGATGTAAGTGCGGGATGTTATTAATTGAAAAAAAAAATCTCTGTCTGGTTGTTACCTATTCACACTTCAACCATTGAACTGTATGTACTTAGATGAAATTTGGTATGATAGTTTGAGACCTGGAGAAGGAGCTAGGGACCAAGAGTACATTTCAAAATAAGTACTGTTCTTGTGAGCTCTCCACATTCACGCGAGCGGAGCAGCTAGCGAAAGCTAGTATTTCACAAATCTCAACCTGTAAGGCGTCTTAAAGTTAAAGTCGAATACAGTAACCCACGTATGCACACGAACCCTAAAAACATTTAAGTTGTTTTCAGTTGTATTGTACTCTATCAAACTCGCCAGATAACTTGCCATTTTACTATGCTTAATATGAACTCATCTTAATTACTGTGTAACATTTAATCGCAAAACACTTAATGAAGCACAAAAAGTAATAGATGACCGGCGCAGTGTAACAAATGGGACGATATTTATCAACTCAGTATAAACAAGACTATGATTAAGCTCTTTGACTTTCATTTTTAATTTGCCATCATTGGTTACCATGATCTACGTTACATTGCTTGTGTTAAGTAAGCGATTGAATTGCAATCTGTTTTATTTTTTCTAAAGGTGTATCGTTATAAGTTTGTTTAAATATCTAAACATCTTCATCATCATCAGGTCTTTTTAGTCTCCACTGCAGGAGCATGACCCTCTCTGTACTACCGGATATACCATACGTGGCCAGAGCAGACAGAGGATTTGTACAATCTCCTCGCTGGCCAGACGGGTTGGAGAGGTCTCATTGATGTTTATGAGCTTTGTTTAGCTTGTATTTTCTAAGCCGTAGTCGTAAATTTTGTATAAACGTAAATGTATTTGATAGAAGTAGTTTTAACTTCCCTTCTTTTTCAAACCTTAATAAGTTAAATGGCACTTGTATGTTTATATATGTATTTCTTTTCAAAGAATATAAAAGGTTTCGAATACAGAACCATTCTATTTTTAAGTCTTCTAGCTTTTTGCCTGTCTTCTCATTGACAACAATATTGTTACTGTTCAGTTAATTGTTTTTGTCAAGTCTAAGGGTACTCTTGTCCAAGTAAAATTGAAATACGATTAGGTATCAAATAACGATTTGTTTATAACAACTATATGTATCAAATACTATATCGTGATTTTTTTAATATTGCGACTGTGTGAAAATTTCTCTCTTTCAATATTACTCACTGTATGGGGTCATGATGAGGGTTTTATCATTTATAGGGTGCTACAGTGAGTACTCTAGAAAAATTGCCTGTAAAACAAGTAGGGGTTAGGTAGGGGGATGAAAAATATTATAAGTATGATACTAATTACAAGTATAACCACGCATAAAATGTGAAAAATTGACCTTTATTTATAGAACCAAGAATTAAAGCGAACATATTTTTAGACTCCAAATCAAAATTTTGAAATGCTCTTTCCGTTGTGTAAAGGAAAAGAGTTGTAAATATTTTTATGATTAGATCTTTTTAGGGTTCCGTATCCAAAGGGTAAAAACGGGACCCTATTAATATCGCTCCGCTGTCCGTCTGTCTGTTTGTCTGTCCGTCTGTCACCAGGCTGTATCTCATGAACCGTGATAGCTAGACAATTGAAATTTTTACAGATGATGTATTTGTGTTGCTGCTATTACAACAAATACTAAAAATTAGAATAAAATAAATATTTAAGGTGGCTCCCATACAACAAACGTGACTTTTTTGTTTCTTTTTAATCGATATTGATAACGGCAACAGGTAGATGCTTGAAATATTCAAAATGATTTTAGTTATATATTCACTTAAAAAAATATATAATTAAATAATACAACAGAAATGATTTTTTTGCCGTTTTTATAGATAACGGTACGGAACCCTTCGTGCGCGAGTCCGACTCGCACTTGGCCGGTTTTTTAATGAGTTTTGTCAAACGACGAGTACTATGTATCTGTCGTTTCATCTTTGACCTTGTACCTGCGCGAGTTTTATGTTTGGGAATAGGATATTGCCTAACCATTCAAATTTCACTAGAGACAATTTTAATTAAGTTTCTTGTAAATGAGAATTGAGTAATTAATAAATAAATATATACGGACAAATCACACAGATTGAGCTAGCCCCAAAGTAAGTTCGAGACTTGTGTTATGGGATACTAACTCAACGATACTATATTTTGTAACAAATACATATATAGATACACATCCAAGACCCAGGCCAATCTGATCATCGTCCACAGAAAAGATCATTTTCCATCTTGACCTGGCCGGAGATCGAACCCGGTCACTCCGTGTCGCAGGCTGACGTGTTGACCGCTGCGCCACGGAGTAAGTCAAAAGTAATTATGAATGAAGCATCAAATTGAATGCTTCTTTTACATGTTTCGAGCCATTTCAATTAAATATATTATTTACACACTTCTATATATACACATACGTATACATATAAATTATTTACACACTTCTACATATACACTTCGATAACTTTTGAACAGACGATTCAGTTATTGGTAAAAAGAAGAAGAAAATATTGTTTTCTTCTTAGGGTGCATAAATATATTCATCATCATCATTCATTTCGTGTAGGTGTCACGGCCAATCGACCATGCACACCCTGGTGTCAGAGTTATTCGGAACCGCCTCTCAGCCTCTGACGTGGTTCCTTTAACGACTACCAGATGGCAGCCGGGACCACCGGCTTAACGTGCCTTCCGAAGCACGGAATCATCTTTATTATCAGACAATCAGGTGATTCAAGCCTGCAATGTCCTAACCAAACTGGAAACAACTAAACAAAGTATGCTTCCGGTGGGAATCGAACCCACGACCCCCGGGTCAACAGGCAAATGCCTTAACCACTGGACCACGGAGGCTGTTATTATAATAAATATATTAAATATCCTTAATTACATACATCATATCAGAACTTTAAGGCTTCGGTCATAAGAACCAAAGGCCACATGTAACGATTTTGATAAAATAATAGTGATGGATTGCTTATTACTGATTTTCAGGCGTCACCTTTTGTGACATCATTGAGGCTCCAATGCGCCTAATAATGTAGAGTAATATCTCAATACCTTCATTCCCTTTCCAAATCCAACAAATCCCCTTCCTTTTCCTGCTTCACAATGCTTCCGATACAGCAGTAGCATTAGAAGATCAAAGGCTAAAGAAACTGCGCTCGTCAACTCGCCTGCCAAGCGTGGTGAGTCTGGCAATATTCTCTAATGGAATGAAAAAGCCTTTGTCCAGCAGTGGACTTTTTCCGGCTGCAATGATTTATTTTTCTGATGACTTTTATATATATTTTTTTTTTTTTTTTTTTTACGGACAAATCACACAGATTGAGCTAGCCCCAAAGTAAGTTCGAGACTTGTGTTATGGGATACTAACTCAACGATACTATATTTTATAACAAATACATATATAGATACACATCCAAGACCCAGGCCAATCTGAAAAAGATCATTTTTCATCTTGACCTGGCCGGGGATCGAACCCGGTCACTCTGTGTCGCAGGCTGGCGTGTTGACCGCTGCGCCACGGAGCTAGTCAATATATTTCCGTATACATAGATCTAGAGTGTGCTCTGTCTATGACTTCATCATCATCATTTCTACTATTGACTATATACTATTGACTAGCTCCGTGGCGCAGCGGTCAACACGCCAGCCTGCGACACGGAGTGACCGGGTTCGATCCCCGGCCAGGTCAAGATGGAAAATGATCTTTTTCAGATTGGCTTGGGTCTTGGATGTGTATCTATATATGTATTTGTTATAAAATATAGTATCGTTGAGTTAGTATCCCATAACACAAGTCTTGAACTTACTTTGGGGCTAGCTCAATCTGTGTGATTTGTCCGTATATATTTATTTATTTATTATTTATTTCGTTCGACATGGTCAATCGACCATGCACACCATGTTGTCAGAATTCTTCGGGACCGCCTCTCGGCCTCTGTCGTGATTCTTTAACGACTACCAGATGGCAGCCGGGACCAACGGCTGAACGGGCCGTCCGAAGTACGGAACCATATTTATTATCAGACAATCAGGTGATTCAAGCCTGCAATGTCGTAATCAAACTGGAAACAACTAAACAAAGTATGCTTCCCGTAGGAATCGAACCCACGACCCCCGGGTCTACAGGCAAACGCCTTAACCACTGGACCACGGAGGCAGTCTATGACTTAAAAAGTTATCACGAAACAGTATACCTACTTCTCCGATTAGGTACTGGTGACGCGGTTTTAACCACAGATAAACAAAAACATAAGACACGACAAGGGGGCGTAGCACGCGCACCAACACTGCGCACGATGTTCTGAGCTATTTGCTAACTCAGTGACCAACGTTTTGATAGTCACTTCAAAATACACTGCGGGTTTCCTATGATTGACTATTTTTATTAAAGATATATAAAACGTAATGTACTTTGTATAAAAACGTTGTACACTGAGTTAGCAAATAGGCCGGCTGCTCACTCGAATCACCTAAGTAGTTCGTCCAACTATCGTAAATAAAAACAATAGTGAGATTTACGTGAAAAAAAAATGCCGACGTGTGCTAACGTGTCATATATATTCTAACGTATAAAGTGAGAAGTCCTAGTAAAACTTTGACCAAAGGAGGAGTTTCTACTCAATTGTGTTGCGTTAGTAGTACGCTTGAAATGAGGCGACGCTGGTTTTTATAGAAATCACACGTGATAACACTTCTAATGTCTTTGTTGTTCTGTGGTTTTAACAAACTATGGAAGCGTAACTCTCATACAACTAACGACTCAATATCAGTCCCATTTACGTAAACAAACTTAACTCAAATCACAACGAATAACTAACGCACTCATAGACGAAGATAGTTTGCGATTGGCCGCGTCAAGAATGGCGGCGGCAACACATCTAATGAACGTTATGGTGTCAACATAGCGGAGGTAGGTAGACATCGCTCGCGACAGCAGCTCGCCTCGCTCGCTATGATAAGTTACTCCAGTGTCACTTTTTCGTCTTTCCTTGCGTTTCCTGCACCACTTTACTACACAAGAAGTCATTTTTTTTTAATTCGTTAAGATTTCGACGATGTTTACAAAAATATGTCGTTAAATACTTTTATCGACGCGTTCTTCCGTCACGGAGCGCGTGGCAGACTAGTTTGCGAAAAGATATACTTTTTAAGCCCCGCCCGCTTTGATCTACTTTGCGTGGTGTCAGTTTTTGAGCGCAATGCTGCTTCCATAGTTTATCTAATTTAATGGGTTTTAACGCTTCGAAATGGTCACCGCGCGTAGGTATTTATTTGATACCGATACGGGGATTGAGACAGGTCTGCCTTAACAAGCGATCACTTCTAATTAAATCAGCCGACAGATACAAAGCGGCCGCGCGTGTGAATAAAGATTTCATGCTTCGACGAACTAACTGTAGTGTTTAGACTGATTAAGTGACGCGAGGCGATTACATGAATTGAGTATCTTGTCTATTAATATGCATGTGTATTCTTGGCATCACATTTATACTAATATTATAAAGCTGAAGAGTTTGTTTGTTTGTTTGTTTGTTTGAACGCGCTAATCTCAGGAACTACTGGTTCAAATTGGAAAATTCTTTTTGTGTTGGATAGTCCATTTATTGAGGAAGGCTTTAGGCTATAAAACATCACTCTGCGACCAATAGGAGCGAAGCATTAATAAAAAAATGTTTTGAAAACGGGGGAAAATTATTCATCTATACTAAGATATAAACTAATTAATGATAATACCAGAAATTGCCGCGGACGAAATCGCGGGCAACAGCTAGTTTATTATAATTAAGATATGTTTCTCTATTATTTTGAGACTTTTTTTATTTAAGCTTAGTCATAAATTAAATCGTAACAGATCCAGATTAAAAACTCTCGCGGCATAAAACGTTTCCATCTTTGATATATTATTATATTATATGTCACAATAGTATTGTTTTCACATAAGAATCTTATTAAGTTATTATTATCATCTTATTATTATCTGTCAGACAATGCAATTAGCATTAAGTTTATCCTTTTGTAATCAATCTTTGATTGTGTGCAATAAACATTAATAAAATAAGTTATCGAAAATGTTTATACTTTTAAAATTGAAAATTGGGTTTTAAGAATTTAAGTGAGTACTATTAAATTTACTCTAAAATAAACAACTAAGAGTGTACACTGATACCAAAAAATAAGTACTAGTACCTACATACTGATATGGTATCCACTGACAAGTGTACACTAACATAGGCACTCAATGACATGGAAAGGCAGCAACGTGACACGAACACTTTCGATTAAACTTAAAATGAATCGCTTCAACTCCCGTAGTACCAATCATCATCATCATCATCATCATCAGGTCCTTTTTAGTCTCCACTACAGGAGCACGACCCTCTCTGTACTACTAGGGCCATACTTGGCCAGAGCAGCCAGAGGACTTGGCCTACACTCTCCACGCTGGCCAGACGGGTTGGAGAGGTGTCTTAGATGTTTATAAGCTTTGTTTAGCTTGTATTTCCTAAGTCGCCTTCTACGACATCCACGGGAAGACTTGGAGTGGTCCTATTCTACTCTGCCGGATACCACACGGCTAAGTAGTACCAATACTTGTTCTTAATTACCGTTTGACTTTACATATTCCGTGAGAAAGTGCGAATATTCCTTATTAGAATACAAATTGCACATAACGGCGGAAATATTACGCTTATACAAATATTATTTGAATATTAAGTAAATTCAACCTTTGACTTCGCAGCGAAGCAAGCAAACTCGTTTCTGTGAGAACTTGAGACTTGTTGACAGCATTTCATAAAAATAATGCACTTTTAATAAATTAAGAAATAAAATGAAAGAAAGTGATAAAATTTTATACGGGTGGGAATTGAACCGGCGACCTAGGTCTATGTACGACCAATGCTCTGCATCTGAGCTATCGCACAATTCAATCTCGGCACCCAAATTCTCAACCATATCCCATTTTTCACCATATTTTATTTCTTAATTTATTGAGAGTATATCAAAATAGCATTGTGAATGCAAAATAAAACACTTATAAAAAAAATACATTTATTAAGTTTAGGTTCTTAACATATTGAAATAGTCTTTAAGTGAGTTCTGAACTTGTATTATGGGATAAGTCAGATGGTCCGACCACCTGGTGAGTTGCTGTCTAACTCTGCGCTTACCGGTAAGTGGTCGCCATTCGAGAACCTATAAGCCACAGTAGTCAACAAAAAAAAAAAAATATATATATGAACAGCTAATCTCTGAGCTATGTCGGTAACCTTTGTTCTTCTACGAATCTCCTCATTTCTACCAATTATTTTTATTAAAAATGAATATTTTTGAAGTGTTATATTTTTGCATTCACATTGCTATTTTGATATACTTTTATTAAATTAAGAAATAAAATATGGTGAAAAAATTTCAAGTGGGCGGGATTCAAACCTGCGACCACCAGTTTTTATTTTCACCATATTTTATTTCTTAATTAAGAGTATATCAAAAATGAATGTTCTATATGCTTTTCTTTTATTGTTTATATATATAGTTTAAAATATCTAAAATTTATTTGTGTTTCAGTACATAAGAGTATGTTCTCTAACTCTCTCTCTCATACTGGCTCTCTTATCGGTTGCTTTCCAGCTGTTTCTTCTCCGTTTTCCTTGATTAAGACATCATCATGAGATTCGTTGATGTTTACTATTACAACAAATAATAATACGAACTAATATTATATGTAAATGCGAAAGTGAGTTAATTTATTACGCCTTCGCGCATATTTTCTGAACCGATTGTCATGAAATTTTAAATACCCGTTGTCTGGAGTACGGAAAAGGACATAGTATCAATTTCATCCCGGGAAAAGTACTGTACCTGAGCGATCGATATTGACGCAGACGGAGTCGCAAATGAATGCTAGTATGGCTATTAGCTGGATAAGTTTATGTGTAAAATCAAACACAAATTTAGGGCACTAAAAACGTAACAAGAAAATCGCATATGCAATAAGATTTTCGCAACACTACACAGCGTTTTGAATGTATATTTATTTGATCCTCTACTTTTGGTTGTGAACTATTTGCTAACTAGTATCGCGAGTGGCGACACAGTCACCCGCTGAGATCTTCTATAAATTTGTTTGGCAAAATATAGGGCCCCTGCGATGCAACAAAGCGCTGTATATACAGCCGCATACTCGTGAATAAATATTTAGGTCCTTTATACCTGTCTTTTTAGCGAACTGAGTGCTTTAGTGTTTTCCTATATCTGTTCTGACCAAGTTTGGCTCCGGTAGTACAGAGAGGGTCATGCTCCTGCAGTGGAGACTGATCATTAAGGAAAATTATCTTTTTCGAATTGGCCTGGGTCTTGGATGTGTATATATATATATGTATTTGCTATAAAATATAGTATCGTTGAGTTAGTATCCCATAACACAAGTCTCGAACTTACCTTGGGGCTAGCTCAATCTCTGTGATTTGTCCGTATATATTTAAATTTATTTATTTATTTATTTATTGACAGGCATTAGTACTAGCACCATGTACAGCATGTCCCAATCCTTCAAAGCATGTTGCAAGATCCATCGGCTTAACGCCTCACCGCTCGGAATGTTAATGGGATTTTTTGCGAGCTCTACCTACAAGCTTAGAATGTATAAAATATATTGCCAGTTAAAATTGCTGTTTATCCATTTTGAGGATTCCGTTCTCAAAAAGGGTACAAACGGGAACTTACTACGAAACCTACAACATCAATCCGTCCGTCCCTCCATCTGCCACAGGGCTGTTTCTATTGAACCGTAATACGATTAGGTAGGGACTTGAAATTTTCACACATTCTGGCATCTATTGCAGCTATTACACAAAGCAATGAATAAATAAATATATAGGGACATATCACACAAATTGAGTTTAGCCCCAAAGTAAGTTGTGAACTTGTGTCGTAGGATACTAACTCAACGATACTATATTTTATATTAGATACTTATATAGATAAACTTCCAAGACTCAGGTCAATCTGAAAAATATCATTTTCCATCATGACCTGACAAGGGATCGAGCCCGGGCACCCTCGTGTCGCAGGCTGGCATGTTGATCACTGCGCTACGGGCTCGCCATATTACTAATTAAAGGCTTTTGGCGTTTTTCTCGATTCTTTCAAAGTTGCTACTTAATTATTATTGAAATGTCAAACCGTATAAAAAGTATGTGCATATGTATGTATATGTTTAATTATATATTTCAGACAGTAATTATTATAAAAGTCATAAATTTCTTCTTTTATAATTATGTTACTTTCTGCGCCACCTGTTTTTTATCTATAAAAGTGTTTCCATCTCTTATTAAATTAAGAAATAAAATATGGTGAATAAATTCCAAGCGGGCGGGACCTTAAGTCGTACATAGACTTTAAGGTCGCAGGTTCAAATCCCGCCCGCTTGGAATTTTTTTTACCATATTTTATTTCTTAATTGAATAAGAGTATATCAAAAATAGCATTGTGAATGCAAAATATGTATAAACACTTAAAAATAATATTTCCATCTCTTCAAGGGTTGTCTGGAAGTGATCGTTTTAAGCGATAAGACCGCCCTGTACTTGTGCTACTTTATATATAATAGTTTTAAATAATGTATCCTAATTTTGGTGCAACAAAGAATATTCCATTCATTCAAACCACAAATAATTAAGAAGAATGTGTACGAGCTCGAAAGAGTTTGGTTTACCTCTCATGAGAGCTTGGAATAGGTTTTAAGCGTAGTTATATATGAGAGTCCTCATACGAGAAACTTGGGTTTTGTAGTTAAATATTATTGTACGATGGAACGAAACCCTGGTGTGTGTGCTAGCACGCCTCACACTTGGCCAGTTTTTATTATGTCTACTTTAAATCAGCTGTCAACTGTCTAGCTTTATTGAAGTATACTTGATAGTAATCGCGAGAAAATGCCATGATAATAGATTTAATAAAAAAATTGCATCTCTCTGGCCATGATATATTTGACTTATACTGGATCAGCTGTTGCCCGCGACTTCGTCCGCGGCATTTCTGTTATTATAGACATATACTGTCGCGGACATTTTTTTAGGTCGTTTAAATAGGAAGATTTTTTGCGTAACTTGTACCGTTTACGCATCGCGCGCGTCGGATGTCCTCAACTATTGAATGAATAATTTTCCCTCGTTTTCAAAACATTTTTTATTGATGCTTCGCTCCTATTGCTCGCAGCATGATGTTTTATAGCCTAAAGCCTTCCTCAATAAATGGACTATCCAACACAAATAATTTTTCAATTTGAACCAGTAATTCCTGAGATTAGCGCGTTCAAACAAACAAATAAACAAACAAACTCTTTCGTTTTATAATATCAATGAGACCTCTCCAAGCCGTCTGGCTATCGAGGAGAGTGTAGGCCAAATCCTCTAGCTGCTCTGGCCAAGTATGGAGTAGTACAGAGAGGGTCGTGCTCCTGTAGTGAAGACTTAAAAACCTGATGATGATAATATTGAAAGATTGTTAAAGGAAATTTGTGAAGTGCTTTTCCATACTATTTCACATTAACTGTAGGTATTAGTATAAATTAAGTGATATGTTTGTCGACATACCTTTTTTTATAAGATTGCGGCATTTACATGCTCTGCCCCTAATGCTTATAAATTAGGCAATAACGAACAATAAATTACAAGTAAGCGGCAAATAAGAGCTCGTATAAGATGCTTTTTACGCATCCACTGCTTGTTTTCCATTATAAAATCCAGAAAGGTTTAGATTATATCCAGCAATGTATTGAACAGATGTAGGTAGTGTCGTATGCCCACGTGTTCTTCATTATCGTAATAAAGAAAGTGTCACATTAATAGCAAATTAGAGTAAGAGTCTGAATCAATACTGAATTTAACTGGTTTATACCAGATTTGGGTTAATGTTTTTTTGATAATATCAACCAAGCTCCAGTTTTGTCTATAAGTATTTTTACTAGTAGATATCAAATAGTATTTTAAAAAATGATATACAAAAGTATTCTTTACTAGATTTGTTTGTTTGTTACGCTTTCACGCCGTAACTACTGAACCGATCATCATGAAATTTTGCATACAAGTTCTCTGGACATACAAGTTCAGTCAAGTACGGAGAAGGAGATAGGCAACCTTTCATCCCGGGAAAAAGTACTATTCCCGAGGGATCGACGTTGACGCGGGCGGAGCCGCGGGCGAAAGCTAGTATATTCCATAAAAGTAACCATTTATAATAATAATAATAATAATTCATTTATTTCAGGCAATAGTATTGTACTTACAATTATGTACAATACCAGAGGCCCATATTATAAATACCTTACAGACTAACATACATAATAAATATCTTATCCTATATCACACGTAGTGCCGGCGACGTGTGACTCGCAGTGACGTCAGGCAGCCGACCTCGGAACCTCCGAAATACAACTCCCTGCGGCCAAAAGTCCTCCTTCATGAAGGTTGGCAGATGATGCGTCGGCACTCTCACCACAAAAGAATTGAAGTTCGCTTTGTGGCGAGACTGCAGACGTTCAACCCTCAAGGTGAAGGTGGACTTCTTTCGGACGTAGTCCACGACGTCCTCTACCCTCGTGGACCAGTGCAGCCGGGAAACGTACAGCTGCGTCGATGGTACCGCAGCGGAGAATCCGGTCCGGTCGGCGCTAATTTATGAAAAGAAAAGCCCAGTCTTGTTTGCGTGTCTACTTGATGGTGTTCTACATAGATCTTAAGACTTCTTTTTTATTCAAAAGAGACTTGTCTTGATAGTAAATGTAGATGGAGATGAGAAAAGTTATTTACTTTAACGAAAGAGAATTATAGTTGTTCCTGCTCATCGCACGTCTGGATTCACCTCCTCCTTCCTTAAGCGAATTGTTAAGGAATGGAACAGCCTCCCCGTGTCGCTGTTTTCTGACACAAACAAAAAATTTGGGATTTTCTAGGCAAGGTTGAATAGGCATTATTTGAGTTAAGCGAACAATACATAAGGTGTAACACGCAAACTTAAAAAATGGCATATTGCTTATTGCTGCTTCGCATCAGGTAACATTGTTCGTTGAATATTTTACTACTGTATCTGATTTGTTAACTGGGGAAGAGTAGGTAAATATTATTTTTAAAGTTTATTTATATATTGACACACAAAACAGATTATCTATACATATAATAAAACAGTAAAAATATTTTGTCTGTACATTTAGAATTTTTTACTGAAATGGATAGAGGGATACTTAAAAAGAATAACGCTTAATTGGTTCAATGGTTGAAGCTAAACGCTTCAACCATTGAACCAATTTGGATGAAATTCCGTATGGGGGCAGTCTGAGGCCCGGGGAAGGACATAGGGTATGTTTAATTTCGGGAAATTCTACTGTTCCCGAAGGATCGACACTAACTCGGGCGGAGCCGCGGGCAACAGCTAGTGATATACTAACAGCTAGTGATATTTATATAATAACATATATGTAAAACAAAAAGTTAAAACTTCTTTGGCGGTGTTTTATCCTTTTTGGGATGGGTAAAAAAACTTCAATCGTTGATCAAAGATATAAAATGTTTAACTCTCCTCCCTCTCTTTCTACCGTGCCGAGTTTTCACATCTGTCGGCCCCCTCAGAGTGCAAATCTTTGCTTTTTTTTAATCAGATTTTTAATAATGGAAAATAATGCGCCAGCGAACCATACATCATGCTACGCATAGCTTTAATGTCAAATATGGTTTTGTTAGCATCTTTTACGTACATAACCCTATAATGTAACGTAGTAAATGTTCAGACTAGCTCCGTGGCACAGCGGTCAACACGCCAGCCTGCGACACGAGAGTGACCGGGTTCGATCCCCGGCCAGGTCAAGATGGAAAATGATCTTTTTCAGGTTGATCTGGGTCTTGCATGTATATCTATATATGTATTTGTTATAAAATATAGTATCGTTGAGTTAGTATCCCATAACACAAGTTTCGAACTTACTTTGGGGCTAGCTTAATCTGTGTAATTTGTCCGTATATATTTAAATTTATTAGTAAGTAAGGAAAGTAATCGTTTCCATTGCGGCGGGGGCGTTTTATATCGATTCATCGAATTGAGAATCGAGTGTTGAGTGATATAGCCCACCATCGACGTTCGTGCTCTCGATATAATTTTCACGTTGATTGTACACAATTTGATACGATTGCGTTCGCAGTCATTACTTATCTTTTTCGGGGAAGTCGGCAGTTTTTGGACAAAATATGGAGAGGATAGAAGAATAACTCACGGAAATTGCACTACTTTGACTCGCTCGCCCAATACAAAGTAACCACAGTTCGGAAACTTATTAACACTTTCACACACTCCTGCCTGTAGACGTAATTCTATTGTTATTTTTTATTGTATCTGGTTCAGTGTCTGTGAATGAGTTAATAAGTTGTAAGTAGATTGTGTTGGCATTTACCTCATATTTATGAGGTAAGTGAACTTGCAAATAAAGGTGTTTTAAACCAAAAGTCGTATCGTTTGCACGTTACTAATATACTGACAATAACAAAATCAAGTTACCAGTATAGATAAAAATACGAAACTAGCTGCGTGGCCCAATCCTGATTAGAAAATCAGGATTGGGCCACTCAGCTAGTCAAAATTAACAGTTTTTCTTTTGCCAATAACCCTGGAAATTTGTAAAAATATCGCCGTTCGCAAAAGTTTTCAGCCGGCATAGCATTGAAGGCATTCATTGATTACTGTAAAAAAAAACCACGGGTTGCACTCCGGGAGTGGCGGCAGAAGTGAAAACTCACCTTTGCGGCGGTCTCAGGTCACGTATCCGTCCTACAAATTTTCAAACAGTCACGTATCCCGACGCGCGTTTAAAATTTTTTACCCATCCCAAAAAGAGCACAACGCTGCTAAAAAATTTTTCACTTCAAAAATTTGTTTTTTTATACGATAATCTCATGAATTGGACTTATGTTGATTTGAGCTACTTGTAACTGGCTGGATAGCAAGAGCGATACCTGTGGAAATGGCAGGAAGATCGGTACCTATGAGGTGCAACTTCTGTGATATCTTTATTTTTTATCTTCAGTGGAATTTAGTGTCATTATTATTTATTGATTCGCCACGACGAAACTGTTATTACGATACTAGTTAATTATTTCTTTCAATAACTCTCAAATGAATGTCATTTTCATCCATTTGTTTTACTGTCCTTCCGTGCAATTGCAGGAGAAAAGTACATATGTATGTTTCAGGAACTTTTTTACATCAAGTCACATTTTGAATTATTCTTATTACATTATATCCAAATTATTAATTATTGTTCAAAAGCTACTACAAACTACTAGCGTTTCCAAACCGACTACTGTAGAGAAGAAAAGAATGTATGTATGTAGGTGTGCTTAGAAAGCGTAATTTACACGAAAAATGTCAGAGTTAAATACATTCACAGAGAAAGATCGCATTTCCAACCAGTTGAACTTTTCTCTGCTTAACATTTAGCAACAGGTAAGATGTCGCATCCCGTGATCTCGTGATCCCAGCCTTCCGCGTTTCACAACTCGATTCTCACATAGTAAGTAGTCAAATACAAGCTAAACAAAGCTTTTAAACATCTGTGAGACCTATCCAACCCGTCTGGCCAGCGTGGAGAGTGTAGGCCAAGTCCTCTGGCTGCTCTGGCCAAGTATGGCTCTAGTAGTACAGAGAGGGTCGTGCTCCTGTAGTGGAGACTAAAAAGGACCTGATGATGATGATGATGAAGTAGTCAAATTACTATTATAGGAAACATAAGCATATAATTACTTTTCAATGACTATTTTCACCAATGTTATCTTATAAGATAGTAACATAATTTTTTTAACGTCTCAAGAATATTTAATTTTTTTATTTTCTAATATTTTCGCGATTGTTACACATTTAAATAAATCAATATATTCGGTTTTATCGCGTTCCTTATTTTTATATGTAACATTTCGAAAACTTTACAATTTTCTTGTTTGCAGGTAGACATGTAATTTTATATGGTTGTATGTATATCCTTATCTCCATAACATTGGTCACATGATCCCTTTTTTAAAAACATACTAGATGGAAAGAGAAATGGAAATGGTCAAAGGAGACCAAGAAAAAAATGTAAAATTAAATAAATAATATCTAAAATAATGAAACTATACATTATATATTCATTATTATAGATAATAATAAAGAAAATATCACACAAACCCAGCAGTAAGTTGTGAACTTGTGTTGTAGGATACTAATTCAACAATTCTTTATTTTATAATAAACACTTAAATAGATAAACATCCAAGACCCAGGTCAGGAAAAGATCGTTTGCCATCTTGACCTGGCCGGAGATCGAACCCGAAAGCCCTTTCTCATTATAGATCATTCATACTATAGCCTAACTTAATAACAGTTTTTGTTGCTTAAAACTGTTATCAAGTAAAGCTATAGTGAAACTATAACAAATATTTTAATAAGTTTAAGAATCCAGATAAGCAAATATAAAAGAAATTTCAATCAGCGAATACGAGCTGTATTCGAGTTTACTTTTCATATATCAACATGTAGAGAGCGCGTACTAAGCTATCGTCGAAATTCACACGTACAATCGATTTTATATTTTCCCGCGCTCAGTTCAAAAACTGCGCATGATCTTTTTAATGAGCACTCTATTTAGACCTCCGAAACCCAACAATAGGCCCAATCAGCGTTCGGAATTCACAAACCACTACCGTTAGTGCGTCACTATAATTCGTATTCGATATAATCATGCTCGATTCAGTATCGATTCAATGATCGACATAGTGACGTGCTGTCCACCTAGACACTGGCACAAAAGAAAAGAAAGTGTTGAGTCCGTTAACGATGTTTAAATTTGGAATGGACGCGTTTAGAATCGATTTTGAAATGATTTTGTTATTTGACGGAGCGAATTTTGAATTGTTTGTGCCAATATCAGACTTTCTCTAGTGTTATATTCGTTACAGTCTATTAGATTTTATGTCAATGAAAAAGTTTGCTATTCAAATATTATTTTATGATCTACTTTAATGTATGTTATTCATTAATGGCATGGTTTTATTAATTGGATTTGTTTCAAAACAAATGGTATTTTTTAAAGATTTATTTATATAAATTGGAATTTAACTTAACGGTAGTATAGCTTGCAAAAATGTTATAATAATTGGTCCTGTATACAAAACTGAAAAATTGCCACCTTGAATTGTATCAGGCTCAAAGGAACCTAAAAAACCGGTTAAGTGCCAGACAGAATCGTACAAAGATCCGTACTTAACTACAAAAACGCTTAAAAATACATTTCTCATAGTTTACAAAATCACATTCAGTGAAAAATTCAAATCTCTAAGTATTACGCTTTAATAGATCTATATCTACATAGGGCTGTGATAGACAGACAGATGGACGGCGGAGGTTCAGCAATATACGTAGAATCTACCAGCTGTTTCTCTTCCCGCGAAAAAGCCGTGGGATAATATCTGAAATCGCACCATGCGGCTAGCAACTCAAATCTATTTATTCCTAAGCCCACCAACACAACAAGTGGCCTTTGGGTTTAATGGCTGACTACATCACTAAGCATAAAGACGTAAAACATTATATTTCACCTTGTTGAATCCTAACAAATATAGAGACTATTAAAAAAAGTTCTTAAGAATATTTTAAAAAATTAACATAAAAATGAAAAATAAATCGGCGCACGTAAGAAATTGAAATGAGTTATGTTCGGCGACATGCGATGTTATAATGAACTTTAATACGGCACGCTGCATGAATATTTAATGTCCGGTCGAAATTCCGTTATGTGTATACTAGCTTTATCATACAGATTAACTGCCTCCGTGGTCCAGTGGGTAAGGCGTTTGCCTGTAGACCCGGGGGTCGTGGGTTTGATACCCACGGGAAACATGCTTTGTTTAGTTGTTTCCAGTTTGGTTAGGACATTGCAGGCTTGAATCACATGATTGTCTAATAATGAAGATGATTCCGTGCTTCGGAAGGCACGTTAAGCCGTTGGTCTCGGCTGCCATCTGGTAGTTGTTAAAGGAACCACGTCAGAGGCCGAGAGGCGGTTCCGAAGAACTCTGACACCGGAGGGTGCATGATCGATTGACCGTGACACCTACACGAAATGATGATGATGATGATGATCATACAGATACACAAACACTCGATCGCTAGCATCAATACTGTTAATAAATTTGTAAAGGTCGGTCATGGAGTAAGTTAGTTCTTGTTTTCAGATATATCGTATTTATACATGATACTGAAACTAAATTGAGGATATTTAGATTTTTTTCTGTATGTATGTTCCATCATAAAATCTCAAACGAATTTTATGAAACTTGGTAGATATACATTTAGGCATAGAGGACACAGGATAGGCTACTTATTTTTTTCTCCTGTCATGATAAGACGTGGCCCCCATACAAACATAACATAAAATGTACGCGAACGAAGATTGTTTTGTATTTTTAATCTGATTTTAATAAAATCTGACTTAGTGAGTCAAAATGGAGTTCCAAGAAGTCAGTTACAAATTAGTGATGTGAGAGAAATTCTGTGTTCTCATGAATTTCTTCACACGGAAATTTGCGGGGAATTTCTAATAATTCTCGAAAATTTCTCAATAATTCCCGCATTTAAGAGAAAGAAGAAGAAATTTGAAACAAAAAACAAAAGTAGAATAAATGGGTATCTCTTAGATAGGCATGTAACCTCGTCTTCATCGTCACTTACCATCAGGTGAGATGGGAGACAAATGCCTAATCCAACATTAAGTAAAAAAAAAATCTCGGGATAAAATGCCGACCGTTCTCGAAAAACAAACGAACATACAGGTGAAGCTAATAAAAGCGTGTACATGCATGCTTGAGTTTTGTACATGCATAAAGCGTGTAAATACATGCTTTTGAAAATAAAATGGATAGCCACACACATCGGGAATTTGGCAAGTTAAGGCACGTAATCAGAGCAAGTCATTATTTAATGTTTTTTATCAAAATGTCGCTTAAAACGTTAAGTTAATGTTGCTTGATGGTGGGTTCAGAAACCCGATTTTAACGCGGTTCGCGTGATTTTGATGAAATAAATACCGAAAAAATTGAAGCCATTAATTTCCGATTAAAAACTTGTTCCGTTGTGCTTGATTGATGCGGCCAAATGTAAAGTTAACTTTTGGCATTTTGTTTTTAATACATGGTATCACGTCTTTTCCCTTGCGGGGTAGACGGACCCTAGGTCTATTAGACCCAAACGCCACGTTTACGCTAAACGTGGCCTTCGGGTCTTATAGACCTAGGCTCTGTCGGTTGGTAGACATTAGGTGTAAAACGGAATCAAATTAGATGGGTTTCTAGCCGTACCACCAATTAACATGATTTCTCGGAATTTCGCCCTTTCCCTCGATCGACTTTAACGATCTGCGCAGGAAAAGAAGCAGCTGGTACAGTCTACGTTTTTTCTTTTCTCCCAGACTAGCAAGATAAATTGTTCATGATGGCCAAATATCTGAAACCATATTCAATCCTTACTAATATTATTAACGCGAAAATTTGTGAGAAGGTATGGATGTTTTTTACTCATTCCCGTCAAAACAGCTAACCGGATTTTGACGAAATATTGCACATAAATAGGTTATTACTTGGATTTACACATTGGTTCCCTTTCGTTCGCCGGAAAAAAAGGTCTGTTCGTGTGGGACGGGACGGGCGTATTAACGGGAGCGGATCCGCAGACGACATCATGTTTTTTTTTTTTATATGTATATATATTTGTCGGCAAACGAGCAGACGAGCCTGATGGAAAGTGGTCACCGTCTCTCAGGGATATCTGCAACACCAGAGGAGCTGCTGATGCGTTGCTGATTCTTAATATACATGTAAACACGCCTTTTGAAGGACCCCAAGTCATAGCACACAGGGAAAACACAGGGAAAGGGGGAGCCTATTCCACAATCCTGCTGTACGATGGAAAAAACCACGTGATGCTCTGACATTTTTGACACCCAAGTGTCATGGAGTATTTTTACAAGACTGCTAAAAGAGAGTGTATTTGTTATCCTTATCCTTACTTCCTTACTAATATTATAAATGCGAAAGTGAGTTTGTTTGTTTGTTTATTTGTTTGTTTGTTTGTAACGCTTTCACGCCGTAACTACTGAACCTATCATCATGAAATTTTGCATACAAGTTCTCTGGAGTACGGAGAAGGACATAGGCTACCTATGTCACTACTATTCCCGAGGGATCGACATTGACGCGGGCGGAGCAGCGGGCGAAAGCTACCTTCACGTACCATATTTCTAAACGGATCAACGGATTTGAACGTATTTTAGGTACAAAAATGCGCGGCAATGTCGATCCCTCGGGAATAGTACTTTTTCCAGGGATAAATGGTAGCCTATGTCCTTCTCCATACTCCAGAGAACTTGTATGCAAAATTTCATGATGATTGGTTCAGTAGTTACGGCGTGAAAGCGTAACAAACAAACAAACAAACAAACAAACAAACTCACTTTCGCATTTATAATATTAGTAAGGAAGTAAGGATAAGGATAAGGATAAGGATAAGGATAAGGATGCGCTTAAACGTGCAACATTTAAACGACCATTAACACGATTTATAACAGTTCCTTTATGGGGACAATTTGAAGTAACACAGTTTTTAATTAAGAACAACATAAACTTAGTCTTAATTGTCTTGCGAAATTAATTAAGGCACGATAACGATACACATATAGTGTAACTTAACTATACAACAGTACAATAGTAAATGTAAATTGTAACACTTAATCAGAAACTTGAAATAGATTTAGAGTAATACCGGGTATAAACTTTCTTTTGCCACTCCATATGTATTTGTTATAAAATCCAGTATCATCATCATCATCAGGCCCTTTTTAGTCTCCACTACAGGAGCACGACCCTCTCTGTACTACTAGAGCCATATTTGGCCAGAGCAGCCAGAGGACTTGGCCTACACTCTCCACGCTGGCCAGACGGGTTGGAGAGGTCTCACAGATGTTTATGAGCTTTGTTTAGCTTGTATTTCCTAAGTCGCTTTCTACGACATCCACGGGAAGACTTGGAGTGGTCCTATTCTACTCTGCCGGATACCACACGGCTATTAATGCAGTATCGTTGAATTAGTATCCCATAACACAAGTCTCGGACATACTTTGGGGCTAGCTCAATCTGTGTGATTAGTCCGTATATATTTATTTATTCACTCAAAGGAGTGACTCAGCCCGTCAAAATGAACAACTTTTCCTTTCGAAGCAAAAACATGAATATTATTTTGAAATTTTTCTTACTTCTTTCTGGCTCCTCAATTCGTATGTGTTTTTTTTTGTGTTCCCAACATTGGAACCATAGGAAAAGTTGTTCATATTGATGTTCTGTGTCGTCTCTTTGAGGAAATGTAGTGGGTAAATTTACACGATTTATACTAAACTTACTGTGCCGATTGAATAACAAGTTTAGTCGAAAAATATTTTTGGTGTATATCTTTAACTAGGTGTTACCCGCGACTTCATCCGCGGTAATTTCTGTTATTATGATTAATTAGTATAAAACAGACGTATAATTTTCCCCCGTTTCCAAAACATTTTTTATTGATGCATCGCTTCTATTAGTCGCAGCGTGATGTTTTATACCCTAAAGCCTTCCTCAGTAAATGGACTAACACAAAAATAATTTTCCAATTTAAACCAGCAGTTCCTGAGATTAGCGCGTTCAAACAAACAAACAAACCCTTCAGCTTTATAATATTAGTATAGATTATCAGGAATTTATCGGACTCCGGCTCCAAAGTATACGCGTACCTGTTGCATCTAGTAGTAGATGCAACAGGTACGCTCAAATGAAAGAAATATTTAGTACTCCAAATGTATCGACCAAGCTGTTCAAAGTTGCGGTATATTTGTAATGTAGGTACTTTTATAAAAACGAGACACTCACGTTATATTTTGGACTCGCCAGGTGGAGATTGCATTTTTATCTCAAAATAGTTTTTATTAGCATTTTATTATCGTGCAATTCACACGTTCGTGCAATATTTTAGTATTTTAAAACACCTGAAAGTTAGTTAACAGTTAAATTGTCAAAATTCATTATAAACACTCAAAATTAGGGTCAATAAACTTCTACTGAAACTAAATAAAAGCTTCCAATATGGCATTAGTGATGTATGGAAATGTCAAACTAATGTATGGAAAAACCTATTGTTCCAATTTTGAGCATCAAGATAGAAGAATTTGTGGATTTGGATATCGACATTAAAATTAAAAGAAAGGCTTAAATTCTAACTTTTATCTATATAGATAACAATCTAGAATTAATTAACGAATTTGAAAATGAAAGAATGTAAAGGCTTGTCTATACCGAGGTTAAAACGTAGTTTGAACTTATTATAACTTCTTGCAAATCATATATATTTTAGTCTGACTAAGGGCATTAGATATAGGTTAACATACATACATAGAATTACGTCTTTTTTCCTTGCGGGGTAGACAGATATAGCTTAACCACAACGTATTTTAGTATAAACTAGCTTTGGCCCGCGGCTCCGCCCGCGTCAAAGTCGATCCCCCGGGAATAGTACTTTTTTTCCAGGATAAAAGGTAGCCTATGTCCTTCTCTGCACTCCAGAGAACTTGTATGCAAAATTTCATGATGATCAGTTCAGAAGGTACTTCAGGCACGTAGGGACCAAGGCTGGATTGAGTTTCTTTCGGCGTATTCTTCTCACCAGTGGTCGTTCCGAAACGCTAGTAGTATTTCAATTTTGCATATATTAAAAAATATATAAGAAATAAAAATATGACGTTCAAAAAAAAAAAATACATGTATCCAATTTTGAATAAAAATCTGTGACTTTGATTTTGACTTTGAGTAGTTACGGCGTGAAAGCGTAACAAACAAACAAACAAACTCACTTTTGCATTTATAATATTAGTAAGGATATCATACAGTGACATTTCTTACTCTCTATATATGATATCTTTACTACTACTGCTATTTCTAATTACTAAGACTAATTTATACCTTTGTTCTCTTCATAAGTATAATTTAGTCAACCTCTGTCGCTCAGTACCGCAAGTGCTTTTGAATCTCAAGGTTCGATCCCCGGTCTGATCAAGATGGAAAACGATATTTTTTTTAACCTGGTTTCTGGATGTTTATCTACATATGTATCTTTTTGCACTTTAAATAAAAAATCGTTGCTTTAGTATCCACAAGTTCACGGCTTACTGTGTGGTTAGGATAATCTATGTGTTGTCCCTATATATTTTTATTGGTAATAAAAAATGATAATGCAAAATCATTTCCAAATAAACGAACCACGACAGAGGCCGAGAGGCGGTTCCGAAGAACTCTGACACCAGGGTGTGCATGGTCAATTGACCGTGACACCAACTCGAAATGATGATGATTTCCAAATGAAAATTTGCGTTAAGTAGGCTCTAAAAACTTAGCTAGAATCATGTTACAGCATACTGCCATGTCTCCTTAGAACCCTGGACTCCATCCAAGGATGCAACTGGGTACCCAGAGAGAGAAGCTCACTATTTGTTTAAGCGGCGTTCTTGCGACAGTTTCAACGATACGGACGTGTCGTGTTCACCATTCCACAATTAACTCGCCTTTGGAAATTGGTTCACAGAATTTGAAGTGCGAACATAAACACTGGTTTATGTTCGTGCCACCTAACAGACGAAGCCGTAATTTCTGTTGTTAGAAAAGCACAGAAAATGGGGACGGGCTATTAAAAACTAAGTAAAAGGTTTCTGTAGTACGAAAAATTAACGTACTAATTTGCCTAATAAGCCTTATGTTTGTGTTTAATCTTTAAATAGATTGTGTTTTTGTTTTATTTATTTTGCGTTTTAACTATTGATAACTTTTTTAAAGAAATTTTGTGTTTAATCTTTAAATAGATTGTGTTTTTGTTTTATTTATTTTGCGTTTTAACTATTGATAACATCTTTAAAGAAATTCGTCTGAACTGTAACATGTTTGAACTTGCATTTTTTCTTATTTAACGTTGTGAATAAACATAGGTTACTTTACTGCTATTTCGTCGGGATTACCGACTATACTTTTGGACTCGACAAGAGCCCATTTTTAAGGCAAGTTTGAGACTCTCCGCTGCTCGTACGCAGTTGCCTTGAAAATAAGCTCCCTTAAGTATAGTCGGCAATTCCGACGAAATAATACGTGAGGGACACGTTTTTAGCCATAATGTCTTTATTTCACGATAGTTTTAATACATGATTATATAGCGTTAATGCTTATTTTTTGCAGCTAAAATATATATTTAGATAGAGTATACGATATTAATATTGAGGTAAGTACTGGCAGAATAGGTACGACGATTCCCAAATGATAAAAACAAAAACATTTCTAAATACCTATAATGCTTCATATTTCATCAATAAAAATACCGTTATCGTAAGTACACGACAATAGATACCTATCAAATTGATCTATCAGACCAATTCCAATAATGTATAACATTTGGTTCTTTCCAGTCATAACAACTATAGACGTTTAAGCCATAAATCGATAATCAAAAAAAAAAGCGCCACGATTCATCGCGTCGATTATTGAAAAGTGTGCAAATTACGGGGTAATCGATACGTGCCCTGTAATGATCATCCCGATTACCGATGCGGGTAATTTCACTTAAATTCTTTGTAATTTCGCCGTTCCACATACTCGATGCTACTTGTATCGATTTATATCGATTATTAAATAACGCTAATTTACTAGTTTTATTTTGGTGTTTTAAAATTGGACGTATCAATTTATTTTATACTGATAATTAGTAAAAGTTACTTTACTATGTGGCAAGATAATGTGGTAGTAAAAAAAAAAACAACGGGTTCCACTCCGGGAGTGCCGGCAGCAGTGAAAACTCGCCTTTGCGGCGGTCTCAGTTCACTGTTCCAATACCTGCTCCGGATCCAGCTACAAAGACTATTGCTGCGCCAGCACCAATGAATTTGGCAGCGGGGTCAATGTCCTTTGTTACCGATGTGATCTGGAAGCTCCGCACTGCTGAAAACTGTGGAGCTACGGGGATAATCTGTGTCTGCGAGGGGACTGCTGCTAGTGGCCTGACCTGGGCTGTGTTGGAGAAGATGGCAGACCTGGCTGCAGGGGCGATCAGTCTGGCGGCAGACAGCATTTTGTGTAAGTTATAAAAGCAGCGAGCGACAACAAAGAACACCGAGAGGGAGGAGCGCGGCCTTTGGAAACACGTGTCCGTCTTAAGAATTTTCGATCAGGTCAGGTGTCCCTCCCAAAGTCCATCCCAAAAGTTGCACAACGTCGCTAAAGAAGTTTCCACTTCAAAAATTGTGTGACGTATGGTAAAAGTGAATTTTTTTTTAAAGATAAGGAAATGGGTTGATAATCTTTTTACAATGGTGATACGTTTATACATCTATTTATGTATGTTAATATCTAAAGAAGAGATATTCTGGTATTTTTTGTGATTCTGGTCATTGACAGATATAACATGTATGAAATTATATGAACCATGTCACACAGGACTACTAAAGATGATCCTGCCAATGGTAAATACCAGCACATTATTGGAAACACGTGTCCGTGGAAACACGTGTTGACTAGCTCCGTGGCGCAGCGGTCAACACGCCAGCCTGCGACACGGAGTGACCGGGTTCGATCCCCGGCCAAGTCAAGATGGAAAATGATCTTTTTCAGATTGGCCTGGGTCTTGGATGTGTATCTATATATGTATTTGTTATAAAATATAGTATCGTTGAGTTAGTATCCCATAACACAAGTCTCGAACTTACTTTGGGGCTAGCTCAATCTGTGTGATTTGTCCGTATATATTTATTTATTTATATTTATTATTTATTTATTGGACTAATTAATGTTAAACATAACTTTTTGTTTAGTGTCTATCTAAATTCTGTCTATCTTATATAAGACTAGCTTTCGCCCGCGGCTCCGCCCGCGTTAATGTCGATGACTCGGGAATAGTACTTTTTACCGGGATAAAAGGTAGCCTATGTCCTTCTCCGTACTCCAGAGAACTTGTATGCAAAATTTCATGATGATCGGTTCAGTAGTTATGGCGTGAAAGCGTAACAAACAAACAAACAAACTCACTTTCGCATTTATAATATTAGTAAGGATAAAGATGTGATTTAGTAACTTTATAAACCTGTGTAAATTGTGTTTGAAAACGGACGCATTAATCTAATGAAAATTGATAATTAAAAATGGTAATTTAATAAAGTGCAATGTGTACTTATAGTGGCAACACTTAGATTTATCGCCTATTACATCTCAATTAAAATAATGAGGAGTACACATTTCAACGTAGGAAACGGTATAATTAAAGTAAGCTATTAATTAAAATGTGAAACTGAAAGTTCGAAAGTTGAGAGTTCAAATTAAGGGCCTGTCATCAGGAAGTCTTTGAGATCAGAACGGCTTAAAGGAATTGAGAGCATACGTATTACTAGTTGTTATATTTATATACACTAGTTATAATTTGAATGCTATTTTTCAACAATTTATAAAGACATTCTGTATTTCAGCAATAAAATTTTTTTTTTTATTTATTTTTAAGTGTTTGCATTCACTTACAATGCTATTTTGATTTAAGCTTAATAAATCAAGAAATAAAATATGGTGAAAAAAATTCATGCGAGCGGCATTTAAACCTGCGACCTTAAAAATAATTACTCAGAAATTTTTTCACTATATTTTATTTCTTAATTGAATAAGAGAATATTTTTTTATTTAAAAATAAGACACTATAACGATATAGAACACATGCATATATTTTCTCGGTATTAAATGGAATGACTTTTCAAAAATATAACTCAAAAAAAAAAAAAAAAAAAAAAAACACGCTTTTACCAAATTATTGTATTGCCATCGGTCCTTGAAAAGTCTACAAAATTTTAATTAAATTTTATAAAAACCGACGTTTTTGAACTCGATTTTGACCCACTTTAAATGGTCAAATTTTAATTAAATCTGACCATTTAAAGTGGGTCAAAATTGAGTTCAAAAACGTCGGTTACAAACAAACAAGCAAACATACAGGTGAAGCTAATATAAAGCGTGAAAAAAAAGGGCAGATAAGTATATATAGCAAAAACTCACTTGGAGCTAGCTACAAAGGCAATATAAAAAAAGTAATATTTGTCATTCATTGCTTGCATTCATTTTTTTAAATCTATGATTGCTTGTCATTCGAACGACCAACATCTAGGTTTTACTGACTGAAGATGCCGTGTGTTTTTAAATCTATGGTTGCTTGTCATTCGAACGATCGACATCTAGGTTTCACTGCCTGAAGATGCCCCGTGTGTTTTTAAATCTATGGTTGCTTGTCATTCGAACGATCGACATCTAGGTTTCACTGCCTGAAGATGCCCCGTGTGTTTTTAAATCTATGGTTGCTTGTCATTCGAACGATCGACATCTAGGTTTCACTGCCTGAAGATGCCCCGTGTGTTTTTAAATCTATGGTTGCTTGTCATTCGAACGATCGACATCTAGGTTTCACTGCCTGAAGATGCCCCGTGTGTTTTTAAATCTATGGTTGCTTGTCATTAGAACGATCGACATCTAGGTTTCACTGCCTGAAGATGCCGTGTGTTTTTAAATCTATGGTTGCTTGTCATTCGAACGATCGACATCTAGGTTTCACTGCCTGAAGATGCCCCGTGTGTTTTTAAATCTATGGTTGCTTGTCATTCGAACGATCGACATCTAGGTTTCACTGCCTGAAGATGCCCCGTGTGGAGGCGAAACACGTGTCGCGAGCACGACGGCCGATATTGTTGCAGCCCCAACGGATGCAGCATGCAAAACAAGGAAGAGGTGGTACAAAACTTTCGTTGCTGGCTGCAATTTTTATATCTTTTTTGCTATTAAACGACTCTACAATCAATTGTATGCGATACATTAAGTTTATTTACTGTTTCCGTGAAAGTTTTTATTGGACTTAATATACATGTATTAATCAAATTTCGTACATATAGTACATAACCAAAAAGTACTCAGACTAACTTTTGTAGACTGAGTCATCGTGAACAAAACTTATATTCATTTGGGTGTGATGACCGAGAATAAAAGAACGGTCTTAATAATTTTCACATGTTTATTCGTAGCTCATAAAAGTTTATTTTATGGGTGTCACAATCTCGTCTGTCACTCTTCATCAGTTTTAAAGCCGATAGAAATGCTATTTGGTTCCATAATTAGGCCACACCCACACTAACCAGACCACATACAACGAGGTTGAACGCATCCATATGTCACTATAAATACCTAATGTAAATTTTAATTTTCGAATCATATTTTAAAAACAAATTGGTCAATTTATCAGAGTTAACTCAAAGCGCCGCGTTCCTATTTCGAAATTTCATAATTCAAACCATTTCGGTAATTAAACACCTCATAAATAGTATTATGTCGAATTTATAAATCATAAAATAATTATTACAATATGGCGTCGCTGGCTCGTTGTCATTGTTACGAAATATTACAACCATTGATATAGAACTATAGATACTTTTTTTATTTGGCAAATTAAATTGAATGATGTTAAATTTATGGAATTCTAAGCTTTTACTTGATAAACATCCTGTTGAATCTAGCGAAAAGCCAAGTTACAAATGCTTTCTAGATTTTATAACAAACATGCTTTTATCCGCAAGTTTGTATGTGTCTTTTGTTCAAATTTCATCTAAATCCGTTTAGCAGTTGAGATGAATTGAATAACAGACATACATACTTACTCAATAATTAATATGTATATGATTATATCGCAATTATTAAGATATGGCGGCGCGTAGTGCCTTCTTGATTATGAAAGGTCATAACTCAGTAACTTGATGTCAAAATATAACTTACGTCCTAACTCGTGTCAGAATTATATTTTTGTATTATAATTAATGTCTTCAATTATGTTTTTACATGAATTTATATTTACTTGTGACCTTTTCAGGCCATCAATCACTGTTTAAAGTTAGCCATTTTCATAGTTTTGAATATTTTGTACAAAATATTATTTATTCTTGCATAGAACATGTAGGAGTATGCAATCACTTAGCCTACAACAGAAACTTACCATCATGATCATCAATACTTTCAATTTTATGTATATATGTATGGATGTTCCCCATAACTCTTAAACGAACTGAATTTTATGAAACTTAGTCTTAATTTTTTTCCAGTTATGATAAGACGCAACCCTCTCACTTCTATGATTCGTTTGGTGAGTGAGAGAGCCGGAGGCCCATCCTTTCTCCTCCCCTCCCCATTTCCTTCCCCCAACTCCTTGAAAGGCAGATAACGCACCTGTCAAACTTTGGTGTTGCAGTTGTCCGTGGGCAGCGGTGATCACTTGCCATCAGGTGAACCACTTGCTCGTTCGCCGTCCAGTATCATAAAAAAAAACCGGCCAAGTGCGAGTCGGACTCGCGCACGAAGGGTTCTGTAAAACAGCAAAATAATCATGTCTGTTGTATGGGAGCCCCCACTTTAATATTAATTTTATTTATATTCTATTATTTATTTTTAAAGTGAATATATAACTAAATATTCTGTGCATACTTCAAGTGTCTACCTGTTGCCGTTATCAATATCGAGCAAAAATAAGCAAAAAATCGCGTTTGTTGTATGAGAGCCCCCTTAAATATTTATTTTATTATATTTTTTAGTATTTGTTGTTATAGCGGATATAGAAATACATAATCAGTGAATATTTCAACCGTCTAACTATCACGGTTCATGAGTTACAGCATGGTAACAGATGGACAGACAGACAGACAGACAGACGGACAGACGGACAACGGAGCGAAATTAATAGGGTCCCATTTTTACCCCTTGGGTACGGAACCCTAAAAATTACTTAAATATAACATTTGACACAGCAAATTATATAAGTGTTTTTAAACATTAAACTTTTTGAATAAATAATTACAAACTAAGAGATTAGTTTTATATAAATGGACCTATATAGATTTACGGAATTTTCTACATATTTTATTCAAATTTTAAAACAGATTTTCCGGTGCGTGCTATCACGAATGATCAAGGCACGTAAATTTACGTCCTACATCTAGTACACGGTGTTATACAATTTATTGTAAGAGCCCCGATCCACTGATTAGTTATTTAACATAATTAAGTATTTATTCAAATGACGTTAAAACAAACAACTACACAAAGAGTGGGCGTTATACCAATTTATATGCAGACGTCACCCCTATTTCAATGCATTTAGAATCATATTTCTGTGAGCATAAATTAAAAGAATTTTGAATTTAGAACGCTCTGAATTTGAATGTATTACAAATTAATTAAAATTAAATGGCGGAATTTACTGAAGTATACTTTGACAGCTCATTTAAATTTTTGAAATAATTACATCTTATCTGTGAACTGGTATTGTATTAATTTATATCTCAGCTCAGTGGTTCCATTAAAAAACTGTAGTTTCATTATTTCCAAAATAAATTAATTCAAATAAAAAGATTTTCAAATTAGTCCATAAAATACGGAGGTATGAGATAACAAAAAAAAAACACAACTAAATTGAAAACCTCCTTCTTTTTTGTAATTGGTTAAAAACAAAAATACTTAAAATAAAACTATTGTGTGTGTCTATTTTACCCCTTAGGGACTAATTCTGGATTGAGTTTCTTTCGGCGTATTCTTCTCACCAAAATCTTTGACTTTGACTTTGCCAGGTTAAGATGGAAAATGATCTTTTTCAGATTGTCCTGGGTCTTGGATGTGTATCTATATATGTATTTGTTATAAAATATAGTATCGTTGAGTTAGTATCCCATAACACAAGTCTCGAACTTACTTTGGGGCTAGCTCAATCTGTGTGATTTGTCCGTAACTATTTAATTTATATAATATATAAAAAAAAAAAACATGTCACAATTATTATGCCACTGGCCTTCGACGCTAGCTTGAATAAAAACGTCAGAAATTAAAATGCGATAATGTATTCCGATAAGGCTAACCTTAAAGCGGTGTAAGGAGGTAGTTGCAGGTATGATATCAGGTACGTGTTCCCGGCCTCTCGAGCTCCAATCCAAGCCCCTTTCATACGAGTGAGTAGTATCCAAATACATTCATTTCTTTCATCATCATCAGGTCTTTTTAGTCTCCACTGCACGAGCATGACCCTCTCTGTACTACCGGAGCCATAATTGGCTAGAGCAGACAGAGGATTTGGCCTACACTCTCCTCGCTGGCCAGACGGGTTGGAGAGGTCTCATTGATGTTTATGAGCTTTGTTTAGCTTGTATTTCCTAAATCGCTTCTTACGACATCCATGGCAAGACTTGGAGTGGTCCTACTCTACCGGTATTCTACTCTACCGGAAACCACACGGCCAATTTCTTTCATAGATCCAACAAATTTCTGTCCTTTCCCAGCTTACAAATACTTCTTATGAACAGTATTATCAGAAGCACAAGAAGCCAAAGAAACTGCGCTCGCCAACCTGCCTTTGAAGCGTGGTGGGTATGGCAATGGAACGAAGCACTTTTTTTTACTAATTATTAAAGTAGGCATTTGTCTCCCATCTCACCTGATGGTAAGTGACGATGAAGACGAAGATGTTACATGCCTATTCAAGAGATACCCATACGAAGAATCCTTTGTCCAGCTGTGGACTTCTTACGGCTGTACGATGATTGATGATGAATGTATCCCAATTTAGTGGTTAAACCTAGGTTAACGCTCACTACGATGTTCTATATTCAATTCCGGGCCAACATGAAAGATACAAGATATTACCCTATTTAGATAATGCTGCTAATTTGACTCATAAACTTAATTCAAAATGTCGATACAAATTGTTCGCTTAATATCGTGTTCTTAATTCGTTTTCGAACACTGGGAGGTGTTTACAGCTTTCGTGGGCGGTTCTGAGATAATTTTGCAATATAACCTTATAAGGAAGTTCGATTTGTGGAATTGTATCAATAATTTTAATAAAAATACTTAAATCTATTTTATTAACTCATTACTGTCGAATTTTGAGTCAATATTGTGGATATTTTGATTGAACTGTCGGAGTTCAGAGCTGATTATAATTTGTTGTTATAGATTAGTCTAATATGGATGAAAAATGATTTAAATATACCTACGAGTGGTATAGTAATTTAAAACAAGTTCCCGATCAGTGTGTCCGTCAATAAAATATTTGTTAGTCTTTGAAACAGATTTTGTGTTAATATTGATTGGTTTTTAGGAATCCGAACCCAAATGGTAAAAATGGGACCCTTTTTTCTGTGAATCCTGTTACTAAGCCTTAGATTTAGCCAAAGCGTTTGGTATCAGGCTGGCTGGTAGTAAAAACTGCATTGTTTATATAAATCAATAGGCTGTCATAATTTATAAACTCTAGGCTTCGAAGTACCACGGCATGGGAATATGCTAGACAAATGTAGACTTTAAGTAATTAACATATAAGCTTGTCCCAAAGTAAGTCAAGACACTAGTGTTATGGAATACTAACTCAACGATACAATGTTTTATAACACATACAGATCAATCTGAAAGACCATTTTCCATGATATTGATCTGACCGGGATTCGAACCCGGGACCTTCTGTGTAACAACGTGACATAATGATCACTAGGCCACAGAGGTTGTCCAAGTATAAGTACTTGAGCGAGTTAAGACTCGCTCATCTTAACGCTTCCATCTTCAATTGTAATGCGGCGGAGCTCGGAGTCCGAATTTATGATAGTCCCGCGACACTGTCGATCCCTCGGGAATAGTTTTTTCTGGGATAAAATGTACCCTATGTCCTTCTCCGTACCCCAGATAACGTGTATGCAATTAATTTCGTATTAATCACGTAATTTCATGATCGGTTCAGTAGTTACAATGTGAAAGCGTAACAAACAAACACACTTAATTTATAATATTATAGTTAGGATTACGATTTATGCAGAAGACTTGGCGAAGTGTAAAAATGAAGTACAATTAGTATTTACTTGCAGTTCCATTCTCTCTTCGTAGACAAAAACGTAAGCCCTTATAAATTACTATTAAAATGATCATTACTATCGGTCACCGCTATGATGGATGATAAAATGTCTTATTACGTGCACTGATGGAAACAAGGACATTAAAATATTAATGGCACCTCAATCTGTACCAGTTTATTTTTAGAAATCCCATTGCTTTTAATTTTTGTTTTTATGTCTTTACCCTTTTGATTCATCATCATCATTACAGCCACAAAAAGTCCACTGGACAAGGGCCTCTCCCAAGGATTCCATGGAATGCCATGGGAGGATTTCACCACGCTTGTTAAGCTCGAATTTTTTGGCTTCTTGTGCTTCCGACGCTGCTGTCCAACGCAAGAATTTTTAAGCTGGAGAAGGACAGGAACCCGTTGGATTTGGGAAGGGACTGATAAAAAAAAATAGCAGTTCTATATTTTAAAGTTTTTATTCATCACGATATATTACTGCTTGTGTCGACGCGTAATAAGACCAACACTAACGGCGGTAAAGTTGTGAATCTTCTTAAGCAGTTCTTTATAAGTTTTTATCCACCACCATATATTATTAGATGGGTCGACGCGTTATAAGACCGAGTGACAGCGGTAAAGTTGTGAAACTTCTTAAGTTAGCAAGTTTTTATCTACTGCGATATATTACTGCATGTGTCGACGCGTAATTTGATCGACAATGATGGCAGTCAAGTTGTGAATCTTGTTAAGATAGCAATTTTTTTTTATCTACTACGATATACTACTGCATGTAAGGCCGACAGTAACGGCGGTCAAGTTGTGAAATTTTTAAATTAGCAAGTTTTTATCTACTACGATATATTACTGCATGTGTCGACGCGTAATAAGGCCGACAGTAACAGCGGTCAAGTTGTGAATCTTCTTAAGCAGTTCTATGTTTTATAAGTTTTAATTCACCGTGACATGATATATTACAGCATGTGTCGACGGGTAATAAGACAGACAGTGATGGCGGTCAAGTTGTGACTCTCCTCCTTCGCAGGCAGCTACTATGTAATAAATAAAATGTTTTTGTCCATCACGATATATATCGACAGGCACCTACATAATAAGACCAGCAACAGAGTCGGCAGTCAAGTTGTGAATCTTCCTTGCTGTTAGCAGTTACTTTGTTTTACTCGTATTAGTTTTTACCCACAACGATATATTACTACATGTATCGACACGTAATAAGACCGGCAGTGTCGGCGGTCGCAAGCAATTTGCTACTCCGAATCAATTTGCTCGCTTTTTGTCGCCCGTAATGTCGCTCGAATCAATTTTCTGTACGCCCATCTCCATATCTACAGACATCATAAAGCCTTTTCGTATCTGATTCTGTCTTTTTAATCAAAACATCTTTGTGCCTAAAGACTAAGATAACAAATAAAATAGGCCTGGTAGCTCATGTCCCCGTGGGAATGACAATGCTAATATTTTGACCAAAATATACTGCCTCCGTGCTCCAGTGGTTAAGGCGTTTGCCTGTAGACCCGGGGGTCGTGGGTTCGATACTTGGTTTAGTTGTTTCCAGTTTGGTTAGGACATTGCAGGCTTGAATCACCTGATTGTGTGATAATAAAGATGATTCCGTGCTTCGGAAGGCACGTTAACCCATTGGTCCCGGCTGCCATCTGGAAGTCGTTAAAGGAACCACGTCAGAGGCCAAGAGGCGGTTCCGAAGAACTCTGAAACCAGGGTGTGCATGGTCGATTGACAGTGTCACCTACACGAAATGATGATGATGACCAAAATATTGGCCAGTCCTCTGGTCACGAACCTCAATTACCTTCTTAGCCTAAAGACAGAAGGCTTAGGATAGATGAAATTAATTTACTTACTATTCCTCTAAAATAAAAATGATCAAACGTGTACGGAGACAATAATTAGTGTATCTCTACGCGACTATTTAGAAATAAGGACATCCGTAAAATAATGAAAGTTCTATAAACTAACTTGGCGGCCATAATAAATTATTAGTAGCTAGACGTAAATTTGTATGTATCACGATGGCAATAGCAAATTATTCTTCCAATCACAATTTTTTATATTTTAGATGTCTGTATAAACAGTATTTTTTATTAACAGCCTGCGGGGTCTTTGATCTGACAACTTCCAACAAAGTAATGCTTATAGTAAGCGTTTCATTAGGCATAACTCCACTCCATAGGATATGCATAGGCCTCCTGTGCCCGCATCTACCTACAGTTGCGCCCTTGTAGCGGTCGATCGGAACTTGAACAAGAAGCAAATTTACATCGACCTCTCAAATACCAACGCATAGTCCGGGAGCTAGTAAAAAGTTTATCTTATTGAACAATTTTGCGAAGGTTTCTTATAATATTAACTTTATGTCATAAAATTAAAACAGGAAATTAAATATCAATAAAATTTACTTCAGACTTCCTTGTTTTTTGCATAAATACTCTAGAATTAGCACTAATCTTATCTGTAGATATCATAACTCTTATTACAGTTATTTTTATTATTATTATTATAGTTATTTGAAGGTGCACTTGAGGGATTATCTCTGTAAGTACATAGTAGTGTCAATTTTCTTATAGTAATTTACCTATCGCATTCTTCATCGAGAATTTGTGACCAATTGACACGCGTCAATTGACTCTAGCTCTTATACTATCAGTTTTTTGAAGGTGCACTTGAGGAATTTTTTTTTTCTGTAGGTACAGAGTAGTTACAATTTTCTTATAGTAATTTACCTATCGCATTCTTATTCGAGAATTTGTGACCAATTGACGCGTGTCAATTGACTCTAGCTCTTATACTATCAGTTTTTTGAAGGTGCACTTGAGGGATTATCTCTGTAGGTACATAGTAGTTACAATTTTCTTATAGATTTACCAATTGCCTTTTTCACCGAGAATTTGTGGCCAATTCACGCGTGTGAATAAGCTCCAGCTCTTATACTCTCAGTTTTTTGAAGGTGCACTTGAGGGATTCTCTCTGTAGGTACATAGTAGTTACAATTTTCTTATAGTTATTTACCTATCGCATTCTTAATCGAGTATTTGTGACCAATTCACGTGCGTGAATGAGCTCTAGCTCCTACACTATCAGTTTTTTGAAGGTGCATTTGAGGGATTAACTCTGTAGGTACAGTCAGCGACAGAGATACCTTGCCAGGCCCTGTATCTATATCTTGAATTTTCTCTTAAACTATAAATAATAATAACATAAAAAATTATATACACAAAGATTTTAATGAAGCCTTTCTTAATATAAATTTTCACGTTTATTTTTTTATAGTATAAGAGAAATTTCAAGATATAGATACAGGGCCTGGCAAGGTATCTCTGTCGCTGACTGTACATAGTAGTTACAATTTTCTTACTGTAATTTACCTATCGCCTTCTACAGCGAGAATCTCTGATGGATTGAAATGTGTTAAACAGAGTAATGTTATAAAGCTTTTCTTTTACGTCCTCAGATTGATTTTATGTGGGTTTTATCTTTCGCGGTAATTGGTAACGATGTGGGGAATTTTATGTGTCTTATAATACATGTCTTACATGTTTGGAACGCAGTGTGATAAAAAATAACGAACATACGACTTGCCTTTGTAAGGATACAAATTTAAAGATTCAAAGATTTATTCAGAAAATAGGCCTTTTTCACGTCAATTCACATTTTAAATAACACTTATTATATTATATTCAAATTATTAATTATTGTTCAAAAGCTACAAACTACTAGCGTTTCGGAACCGACCACTGCAGAGAAGAAGATGCCGAAATAAACTCTTTTCAACAGTATTGGTCGCCTACTTGCCTGAAGAGCTTTGTATTATATTTTATCTTCTTTATTTTTACGCTTTTAACTCGCGTGGCAGAAATAAGCAATTTCGCGTTTAATAATGTTTGTATCTAGCAACGTCGGAAGCTCAAAAAGTCAAAGAAACTGCACTTGTCAACCCGCCCGCCATGCGTGGTGAGTATGGCAATATCCTCCCATGAATCGATGTATCCTTGGGAGAGGTCTTTGTCCAAAAGTGGACATTTTTACGGCTGTAATGATGATGATGTGATGATGTATCTGGTAGTTTACATCAACACTGTCTGATGAATCAGTTTTGACCAAAAGATTTTTCAGATTTAAGTCATAGCTTGATGGGTTTTTCACTCATTAACTATTACGTATATAGCAAGTTCCATATAAATCGTTAGAGCCATTTCTGAGATTGCAATAATGTGCATACCAGTACATAATAATATATATTGCTCGTCTTATTATGTCATCATCATCTTAGCGTTTTCCCGGTTGCATCCTCAGCTCGTTAGAGCCCGGGGTCCGCTATTATGTCAGCATTCATTCTGTTATATGATTTGACAGTTTTTTTACAGCCTGCCTTACGTTTCTCATCGGCCACAGAAAAATATCTAGTGAAAAATGAAGTAGTACAATTATTTGCCTGTACCGGGGATCGAACCCGGTGCCTCTCATGTAGCTGGTTTAATAACCACTGTACCACGGAGGCCATAATTCCATTTGTAAAATGAACATTATTTGTTTTAAGATAGCATGCACTGGTGCAGAATTGAAAATAGTATTTACTTATTATAGAAAAACATTTATTCCTCTATGGAATAGATCTAGATCTTTAGTGTTTTAACTTTTTCTTTCTATTAAACAGTCCACATAAGGACCTTAAACCATTTTTAGGGCGAACCAACGACTGCCATCCCCAATTCCATCCTCTCCCAATGTGTGTTCGTCTGTGTCGCCATTCAGACGTCAATCTGTTCTGTATTTAGCATTAGAAGGTTTTAGCTTGCTTTTTGTGTGACCAGCAGGTTGATCAACCTGTATGGTAAAGTTAAAGTTACTAATATTTTTTTTAGGTTTCAATGGTACCCACACCCGAATACTCATCATCATCATTATCTTAGCCGCAAGAAGTCCACTGTTGGACATAGGCCTCCCCCAAGGATTTCCAATTTGCCCGAATTATCAATTCAGTTTTATTGCAAGCCATAAAGTACTAAAGATTTTCTTAATTAAAATAATATTTGGCTTGACCAAATATTATTGTCATTAAGAAAATCTTTAGTACTATTATTACCTCAAAAAAAACAAGAAACGTTTCCTTAGTATCTACTCACAAATACATTTAAACATCAAGCGTGATCCAAAACTAGAGCAAAAAAAACAACATATATATCACCTAGATTAAGAATATTAATCATCTATTACAAAGTATATGATTATTGATTAGTTGGATTTATGTACGTAATATTTTGACAAGTAGTTCGCTGTATAATCAGGTCAGGTCCATCTTCATGTAGTTTTGCATACTCGAATGCCTTTACTTGTTATATTACAAGGTTATGTAACTAAGTGATCATTTAAACGTAGCTCATATTGATTTGAACAAATTTATCGCATGTAATCATGATTTATATTTGACTATATTAATCATTTATGATTTTAAACTTTCGAAATTACAGTCACTAATACTGTTCGAATGGGATATTTTTCAAAATATAATATAAAATAAAATAGACCCTTAAAAGACGGAAATATGTAGGTATCGGAGGTAACTGCATATTTGAGCCTTTTGGGGTAGAAAAATTGGGTCCGTGGGGTCCATCAGCGCATAAGCTTTTTAGTTTCTTGGCTAAAAGGCTTATTGAGGTATCACGTGACCAAAGGGCTGGAAATTACCTAGCTCGCATCAGCATTGCCATTCAATTAGGCAATGCTGCCAGCCCATTGGGCAAGATGCCCAGAGGTGAGCGCCTGGTACGATTTGTAAATATATTTTTAGGTAGGTTATTTTTTTTTTTTGTATTATTTTTATTTCGTCTTTTTAAGTAGTGTAAATAAGTATTATTTTAAATGTAAATTGTTTTATATAAAATTCAACATTATTTGCTATATAGACCCCAAATATCACTAAATTTATAAAATTTTATATGCAACGTGATTTTGAATCTCTGAGCTCTTAAGATCTTGAAATCAGAATTCCCAATGAAATGCAGAATTGCAAAAAAGGTAAAACATAAAACTTCTCATAGAAATTCGCCCAGCTGATCGGTGACTCAATATGGAAAGACCATTTTTTTTTCGAATTTACCCATTTCTTCCTGCAATTCTGTATTCTATTAGAAATTCTGATACGAAGATTTAAATTTAGCACAGGGTTCAAAATAACGCTGCATACATTTTATAGATTATTAAAAACAAAACAAAAAAAAAATTGCTCATCTATTTTGCTTTGCTATAAATTGCTATTTCTTCAATAAATGCAATAGCTAGCATTTAGTTTGCCTACAACGTTGCATAAAAAAGCTCATAATAGGAAACCGTATTGTACAAGATAAATGTATATTTTTTTTAATAAAAAAAAATATTTACCTTGCAACCTTCACACGTGAAAGCGCCAAAGTGGAAGCCCGCCGCAGGCTCCCCGCATACTTTGCATTGCTGGTTCATCTGCAAATAACATAATGAGTTCTTAACTATATGTTTCACTTCAAATATTTGTAAAAACAACTCTGCTTAATCGATTTTTTTATATTATTAAATGATGTACCTATACAGCGAATAACTTAAACAATGATGTTTCCATGAAGGACTGACTGATCTCGTCAAAATGAACAATTTTTCCTATGCGAACTCGAAAAAAAATTACATTTTCATACAAAAGTGTTCGGCCGGCCGTATGAAAATGTCAAAAAGAAATTGAGTTTCCAGTATTGGTCCCATACGAAAAGTTGTTCATTTTGACGGGCCGAATTACCCCTTCACGGGATCGTTGGTTTAATTACACGCTGTATATATTATACTAGCTGTTGCCCGCGACGTCGTCCGCGGCAATTTCTGTATTATGATTAATTCGTTTTTTCTTAGTATAGATGAATAATTTTCTCTCGTTTTTAAAACAGTTTTTATTGATGTTTCGCTCCTATTAGTCGCAGCGTGATGTTTTATAGCCTAAAGCCTTCCTCAATAAATGGACTACCGAATACAAAAAGAATTTTCCAATTTGAACCAGTAGTTCTTGTGATTAGTGCGTTCAAACAAAGAAACAAACAAAAACTCTTCAGCTTTATAATCTTTATAAATTAGTATAGATTTTTTGAAAATTCAACATAAAATAATATTTCAGTTTTGTGTCGGATTTTAAAAAAAAGGGAAACATCTATTTGAAGTCACTATTTTTTTAACCAGTGTGTGTTTAATATAAGAAGGGTTATTAATCATTAGTAGATTTTTTTTTAAATAATAAAAAAAATAAGTTTATTTTTAATATGAGTTTTTACACTTCGTTTAACATGTAAACTAATGAAAATTATTTTTAAAGATAGATAGTTCTAGTAACTACCACTACACCAATACTTTTCATACTTACAATATTATATTTAACATATCAAAACCATAAAGATAAAAATGTAAAGTAGAGAAGAATACAACTACTTTACACTTTTAATATATCTAGATTAAGTTTACCAAAGCGTGTACATGTTAGTTTTATTTTATACATCATCAGGTCCTTTTTAGTCTCCACTATAGGAGCACGACCCACTCTGTTCTACTAGGGCCATACTTGGCCAGAGCAGCCAGAAGACTTGGCCTACACTCTCCACGCTGCCCAGACGGGTTGGAGAGGTCTCTTAGATGTTTATAAGCTTTGTTTAGCTTGTATTTCCTAAGTCGCCTTCTACGACATCCACGGGAAGACTTGGAGTGCTCCTATTCTACTCTGCCGTATACCTTACGGCTATTTTACTACTTGTTCGACTTTACTTAATACGATATTTGTTATCCTAAAAGAATTACCAGGAGTTCCTAAACTAAGCAGAGCTTGTAACTTGGGAAACCAGTTGGCGTTAATAATTACGGTATCAATGTATTATATCGAAACTGTCGAACAGTAAAGTTCAAAACTTTCACTTTAAACAACTATGCAGATATAATAAATAATTGATAATATATTGAGAATGGCCACACTTTACAACATTCCTCTATAAAATTTCCGGGTGTACATTACAAAAGTATTTTATGTACAGACCGTTGTTGTTTCTACCATTTATGTAGAAATTTATTTATACTTCATCTAGAGATAAATACCTTTTTAACTTATAAATAATTATCATGCCAATGCAACATAAAATGCAATGCAACTTATAGAAATCAGACTGGTAATTTCTCATATTGGATATTTTTTTTACTGGTCATTTTCTCGTATTGGATATTATTCCAGTTGAACATTTCTGGCATTGGATCAAACTCGTATAAATAATAAAGAGATATCTGTAAAAACCAGTGGCGTATCTATACTTTGGAGCCCGAGGTAAAGCCATACAATAGGGCACCATATGAGAGTTTGAGTTCAGCGAGTGGTTTCTTGCTGGCTAAGTGTTGCCTGCTCTTTAACTCCTGTCTGGGGACCCCTGCTACTTTGCCAGCATTGACTCACTGTATTTATTCCACTGGTAAATACTAATTTGTTACTTTTTCTCTTTCATCATCATAATTACAGCCACAAAAAGTTCACTGCTGAACATGGGCCTCTCCTAAGGATTTTTTATTCCATGGGAGGATATTGCCATACTCACCACGCTTGGCAGGCGGGTTGGCGAGCGCAGTTTGTGCTCCCGCACAAAAAGCCAAAGAAACTGCGCTCGCATGCTGCTGCTCATTGCATGCATTTTGAAGTTGGGGAAGAATAGGAATTTGTTGGATATGAGAAGGGAATGAAAGGTATTGGGATACTACTTACTCGGATGCATGAGGGAAATGCATGTGGCAGCTCGGGAGGCCGGGCGCGTGTACCCGATGCCATGCCTGCAACCACCGGACAGGCAGTTGCGACTGACACCCCTAACCAACTCATTTTTCTCTTTAGTTTTTTTATTTTTTTATTTTTTATACCATAATATCCGAACTTTTTCTTCATTTTAACCTTTTTTCTTGCAATTCTGTATTCCATTAGAATTCTGATTCAAAGATTCAAAATTCTGCTGTATAGTTACACACTCCTAATGTACATTCAATGCTAATATAATGTGATCAACAGTTTATCCAAATAGTTAACAAACTCAAAATACATTCTTGACTAGCTCCGTGGCGCAGCGGTCAACACGCCTGCCTGCGACACGGAGTGACCGGGTTCAATCCCCGGCCAGGTCAAGATGGAAAATGATCTTTTTCAGATTGGCTTGGGTCTTGGATGTGTATCTATATATGTATTTGTTATAAAATATAGTATCGTTGAGTTAGTATCCCATAACACAAGTCTCGAACTTACTTTGGGGCTAGCTCAATCTGTGTGATTTGTCCGTATATATTTATTTATTTATTTATATTTATATATTTATTTATATTTGTTGGATATGAGAAGGGAATGAAAAGTATTGTGATACTACTTACTCGGATGCATGAGAGAAATGCAAGTAGCAGGTCGGGAGGCCGGGCGCGTGTACCCGATGCCATGCCTGCAACCACCGGACAGGCAGTTGCGACTGACACCCCTAACCATCTCATTTTTCTCTTGTTTTTTTTTTTTTTTTTATACCATAATATCGGAACTTTTTCTTCATTTTAACCTTTTTTCTTGCAATTCTGAATTCCATTAGAATTCTGATTCAAAGATTCAAAATTCTGCTGTATAGTTACACACTCATAATGTACATTCAATGCTAATATAATGTGATCAACAGTTTATTCAAATAGTTAACAAACTCAAAATACATTCTACTTATTTTTTATGAATAATTTAAGTACGTTTGACCTCTATCTTGCCTGGTGGGAAGCAACGATGAGGTCTAGGGTGGTATGCGCAAACTCAAATAATGCCTATTCACTCTTGCATTAAAAATCTCTAAACTGTTAGAGTCGGGAAACAGTGACGCGGGGACATATCATGCCTTGATTCACATCCATATTATATTTATATACAACTAGATAAAAAATAATAAAAAAAAAAAAAAACAATTTGGATATCATGTATCTCTCTTTGAACGTCATATTATTATTTTTAATATTTGCAAAATCGATAAGCTACTAGCGTTTCAGAACGACCACTGCTGAGAAGAATACGCCGAAAGAAACTCAGTCCAGTATTGGTCCCTACGTGCCTGAAAGGCTACGCTTTCACATATTTATAACAAATTGAATTTTTTAACATTGTCTTATGTTCCCGCACTTTTATATCATTCAAGGAAATATTTAAGAAATTTATTAAAAACACGCCTTTTAATTATTAAGGTGTAACGACTATCTCGTAATTAAAAGCAATTTGTAAAGTTTATTGATAAATTAATTATATTAATGGAGGAAAAAGGTCGCACGAACGGTTGGAAGTTACGAGTGATTATTAAAGTCATTTGTGTCTCACAAATGTCTTTTAGGCTCAGGCTGTAAGTAGTGATTTTATACGTCATCATCATCATCATCATTTCGAGTAGGTGACACGGTCAATCGACCATGCACACTCTGGTGTCAAAGTTCTTCGGAACTGCCTCTCGGCCTCTGACGTGGTTCCTTTAACGACTACCAGACGGCAGCCGGTACCACCGGCTTAACGTGCCTTCCGAAGCACAAAATCATCTTTATTATCAGACAATCAGGTGATTCAAGCCTGCAATGTCCTAACCAAACTGGAAACAACTGAACAAAGTATGCTTCCGGTGGGAATCGAACCACGACCCCCGGTTCAACAGGCAAACGCCTTAACCACTGAACCACGAAGATTTTATACGTGATAACGTTTGATAAATCGATCGCTGGCTGCATGCACGGAAAAGTGTCACGTTCCGTGCGCAAGCGGAAGCGCGGTACAAGCGCGGCACGAACAGCCTAAGCGTTTGGACTGTGACGCATTTATCTCTCTTCCACCGTTATCACGTAAAATTATCGTCCATATACTGACTTTACAGACAACCATATTTTTTGGGTGCTAATTAAGCCCTTTAGTAACGTAGGGACCAATACTGGACATAGTTTTTTTCGGCATATTCTTCTCAGCAGTGGTCGTTTCGAAACGCTAGTAGATTATCGATTTTGCAAATATTAAAAATAATAATATGACGTTCAGAAAGAGACACATGATATCCAAATTTGAATAAAATTCTATTTCATTTCACTTCATTTCATTTAACCTGACTTATATGTAATAGCATTTTTCTCCTCCAGAAATGTACATTGTACTCAGAATTACTAAGTTAGCCCTGATTTTTGTGCGTCTAAAAATACTATCTTAGCCACTATCCATGCTGGTCAGGGAGAAAAGAAAAAACTTAGAATGTGCCAGCTACTTCTCTTTCTGCGCAGATTGTAAAAGCCGATAGAGGGATTGGGTGAAAATCTGAGGAATCATGCCATTTGGCGATGCGGCTAGCAACCCATGGACTTTTACGTACGCCCTAAGTTTGGGACGCTCGCTCTCTTCTGTTTTGGTCACATGGAAAGGTACTTGTGTGGTTGACTCCACCTCTAAGCTTGTAAACTAAATAATAATTTAAAGTTTCTTAGAGATGCATGCGAGTAGAGTCATGGGCAATACCTAGTGACAAAATCTACGTTACACATTTAAATTCTTGTTTACATTTGCGAAATAGAAGCAGAAATGGGCAATCTATTCCATTAAAAAGGCTAGCACGTGAATTTTATTGATAATAAACATATTTTTGATAAACATTATATATTTTAATATCTTATTAAATTTCATGCGCCATTTAATTCGTTTGGATAATAAAATATTCATATTTACTTGTAAATTAACATAAAGTCAAAAGTACTTTATATCAAAGAAGTTAAATTATAATTTAAACGTGTGTCCTCCATCTATTTATATCTTCTTATTATATTAATAAATGTATAATTTTTTTTTTTTTTGGGCATGGTCTAAATGCCCGAAAAAAACAAAAAGAATAAAAATAATCTGATGAAAATTTTATAAACAATTTTCGGATACATAATTCGGAGAATTAAAATACCATAGTCTTTAAATTTCTTAGATTTGTCTCCGAAAATAAAAATAACTATAATTATTTCAATAGTTTTTCTTCTAATAATATAAGAAAAGTTTACGAAAAAAGGTAATAACATTTTCCATCTTAACCTGACCGGGGATCGAAACCGGGAACTCCGGAGCCTAGGCTCCGGTATTCTCGGGTTCCTTGGTCATAATGCCAGCATTATGACTACTAAGCTACAGAGCTCGTCATATAAAACATCGTGACCATCTTGCAAAATTCTATCAAAATATTTAAAACACAATTCACCTTGGTACTGACCTTATTATATCATATAATATTTGAGTATGCTTTAAAAGTCACGAAGCTGTACTATCCTTATATTATAAATGTAAAAGTATGTTTGTTAGTATGTTACGCTTTGACGCCGTAACTACTGACCCGATCATCATGAAACATCATGAAATTTTGCATACAAGTTCTTTGGAGTATGGAGAAGGACATACGCTACCTTTCATCCCGGGAAACAGTACTATTCCCGAGGGATTGACATTGACGCGGGCGTAGCCGTGAGCGAATCTAGTAATATTATAAATGCGAAAGTATGTTTGTCTGTATGTTACGCTTTCACGCCGTATCTACTGAACCGATCATTATGAAATTTTGCAAACAAGTTCTCTGGAGTATGGAGAAGGACATATGCTACCTTTCGTCCCGAAAAAAAACTGTAACTGCTACTGTTCCCTAGGGAACAGCGTCGACACGAGCAAAGCTGCGGGCGAAAGCTAGTAGCTGAAGCTAGTATACTATACACTCGAACGATTGTCGAACGGAAATGCCACCTTACATCGAGTGAGTATTATGCAAATTAGGTACTAATATTTGTTTTACTACTGTTTATATTCGGTGGCAGTTCCTTTGCATATAATATTTGCATTTAAAATATATAAATAGCGTTTTTTGACATGGAATAAATATAATAATAGGCATTTTATATATTTTTGTTGTTACAGTATAAATTAATTATATATTCTTGTTATATATACTTTATATTCTTCTGTAAACTTTCGCGTTTTAAGCACATAATTATGTATATAAACGGGACTTAGCGAGAACCTTTTTATTAGTTTTATCTTTTGATGGATGTAAATAAAACAGTCAGTAACGGGACCATGACAATGGATTTGATACGAAGAAGTAAGTAACACACGAGTATCGAGTATATGTTATGTAAAGCATAGATGTAATGTAAATCCTTTTTTTGGAAAATGAATGATGAGCTGAAACAGATTTAGAAAATAAATTAATAGTAATAAATAACTACAAAAATATTTTTGAATTCAAACTAAGTTAACTAAACTAATACTTTGTATGCCTAGTACAGGCATTTTGTTTCTAGCCTATTCTGTCCCACTGCAGGGCAAAGGCCTGCCTTTCATCATTCCAACTATTTCGGTCGAGGGCTACTGAAGTCCAGTCTCTCCGATAGGATTGCAGTTCGTCTTACCATCGCTTTTTGGGCCTTCCACGCTTTCGATTGCGATTTTGTGGGATCCATATTGTAGTCGCTTTGGCTCACAACTCGTCAGGCATGCGGTAGATATGCCCTGCCCAGTTCTACTTAAGACTGGCGGCATTTTGTCCAACATCTATTATCTGAGTTTTGGAGCGCAGTACAGGCATAGTAGTGAATAATTACTACGTTTTAAATACAAGCTGAACGAAGCTCATAAACATCAATGAGACCTCTCCAACCCGTCTGGCCAGCATGGAAAGTGTAGGCCAAAGCCTCTGGCTCTGGCCAAGTATGGTATATCCGGTAGTACAGAGAGGGTCATGCTCTTACAGTGGAGACTAAAAAGACCTGGTGATGATGATGAAATATTCAATGTAAGCACTAGACATACCTATAATCACAACATATCTATAATAACATACCTTAAATCGAATCGATCAAAAATATATCGAGTCCAAACGCTACCTAAATTCAAATTAAATCGTCACTTGGACATCAAGTGTCTTCACGGTACAAGTCTGGGCACGGAATCGGTTGCTCCCAAAAATTAAATAAACATTTAGTCACGATTGTAAAAATATAGTGGAGAGGTTACAAGTGATTTTGAAGAACGCCATGTTTAATCAGAGGCTACGATTGTGGGATGACGTAACGTGTTTTGAGAACAAAATGTCGAGTACCATGTAATTTTGGATAAACAGGAGGTAACTATAGATTTATTTTAAACATAAATCAAATGCCTGATATAAGACTACGAATTCAACATGGTCACGATCCCAGTCTATTTTGCTTTTGGTATTTTTTAGCTTGAAAACAAAATTCGTGTACATAAATCGTTACTATCAACGCAGAACTTCATTTGACTTTTAATTAATTTTATCTTAAACTGGACATAAAGATTGTAGTAAAGTTTGCAGGTATCTTAAGAGTCGGCAACGAATCAGCACCTCCTATAGTGGTGCAGATGTCCATGGGTGACGATGACCAATTTCCATCAGATGGCTTATTTGCTCGTTTGCCGTAAACCACGGTATATATTTACTTTTACGATATTTATTGTAGTTTAATTTCCGAAACAAGAAACACCTTAATTGTGGCCTTGGGCTCTGTCTACCCCATAAGAATGGGTACCCTATTAGAGGTGATGATATGTATGTATGTTTTTCTGACTAAGATATGAAAATTTACAAAAAAAGAGAATGAAAATTTACTCTTTTCTATTACTATTATCAATTACTACATTCAAATAACAAAATGACCTTACGCATTTTCGACTTACATTTAACAAAAGTTAATCAAAGGTGTCGCAAAATTTTAAAGACCCGTCAAACGTGAAAAAAAAAAACTATATAACTACTTAATTGAAAATACATCTGTTGCAAAAAGGAGACCCACACCCTAAAATAAATTAATATTCAAAGAAATGCTTAAATTAAACATAACGAGACGCTTATAACTAAATATTTATCCAACCAGACATTTTGTTGATACAATTACATCGTAATTGCTGTTAAATCGTTCTACAATAATGACACAATCATCGTAACGCTTGTCATGAGAAGTGTCGTTAAACTTGTGACTGGCAGTTTTGGTGATTACGTGTTTATGCCGTAATGTGTACAGTGGATGAATTTATAAACATTTAAATTTATTTCCATGCTGGTCTGGGAGGAAAGAAAAAACGTAGAATGCGCCAGCTGCTTCTTCCCGTGCAGATCGTAAAAGGCGATCGAGGGAATGGGCGGAAATCTGCGGAATCATATCATTAGACGATGCGGCTAGCAACCCATCACTATTATGATTCCGGTTTCCAGTTAATGCCCACCAATATGCTAAATGTGGTCATCAGGTCTTATAGACCTAGGCTCTGTCTACCCCGCAAGGGAAAAAGACGTGATACTATGTATGTACTATGAATTTATTAATGAACTATTTCTAATTTTTTTTTTCTAGTCACAATAAAACGTTTTTTATGTCGTATAATTTTATACCAGCACAACATATTATAATTCTGGATGCCTTTGGAACATCAATTTAACTTGTTTTAGCTGAAATTTATACAATGAGGAAATACTCGTATACCACAATCATATTTATTCCGACACGATAAATATTAAAAAGTTGAAAATTAAAGAAGACAATATATTTTTTGTCAAATAGTAAAATGGCAAAAGAGAGTAATTTATCTAGTAAATTCTAAGTAATATTCTGTTTCTGTGTTTCTTTATCATTATCTCGCTCGCAAACCTAATTGTAATTTTTTTAAATACTCAAAAACCATATCCCCAAATATTTTTCACCGACATTCAAAATAAATGTTAACTGGCATAAAAATTTCATAACCGAAAGGCATTTTGTAAGATCTATCAAAAATCCTCAATCTGATATAAAGTTCAACCTTTTTTTCGCGAGATCACAATATAGTTAACGCATGACAAACTGCGTTCATTTGTTTTTATACCAAAACGGTAGACATTAAGTAGATTGTATCGACAATAAGAACATCAGATATTACTTAATTAAGAACCGCGTACACGCGCAACTTATTGTGTCATCAACCGTTGATTTTGCGAATGCTTCGCAATTTTGCGACTTTTAACTTACGTGAACAACTATGCTTATCATTTAACAGCCTCCGTGGTCCAGTGGTTAAGGCGTTAGCCTGTTGACCCGGGGGTTGTGGGTTCGATTCCCACCGAAAGCATACTTTGTTTAGTTGTTTCCAGTTTGGTTAGGACATTGCAGGCTTGAATCACCTGATTGTCTGATAATAAAGATGATTCCGTGCTTCGGAAGGCACGTGAAGCCGGTGGTCCCGGCTGCCATCTGGTAGTCGTTAAAGGAACCACGTCAAAGGCCGAGAGGCGGTTCTGAAGAACTCTGACACCAGGGTGTGCATGGTCGATTGACCGTAACACCTACTCGAAATGATGATGATGACCTACTAACGTATTTTAAGTTTAAATTGTTACTAACAAAGATCAAAGTTATCTGAATAAAAATCTTTTATTTTTATTTTAATAAAATTGTTGTTGGCAACTCAAAAGTATCCTATCTGTACCAACATTAAGATTTCAGCCCCAAAAATCCGACTTTGATGTATCACTGAGATAGTATCAGCTCAGTTTAATACAAGGTTGGTATTAATACGGCTGAGAATTATGTATGAGTAACTTTTGTCGTTACGAGGTGGTGTGTTATGTCTACATACGTTATTTATTTTTTGAGGTACTCAATGTAAGTTCCTGATTTCATTTATTTATGTTATTTTTTTTATTTTATTCCAGTCTCCGTGGTACACGTAAGGCTGGCATGACTGCAGCTACCGCTTAGTACCTCAAACATGCAACATCTGGACTTCCTAAATGTTATATAAAACACAAGAAAATAATATGCAATCACTAAAAACAACTCTTTTTATATCAATAACTATTATAAAAGATATCTACGACATAACGCATGCAAACTCTAATCAGAAACTGGAAAGATGCTTTAGAATTTAGTTATCCTTACTATTCTTATCCTTATCCTTACTAATATTATAAATGCGAAAGTGAGTTTGTTTGTTTGTTTATTTGTTTGTTTGTTTGTTACGCTTTCGCGCCGTAACTACTGAACCGTTCATCATGAAATTTTGCATACAAGTTCTCTGGAGTACAGAGAAGGACATAGACTACCTTTTATCCCGGGAAAAAGTACTATTCCCGAGGGATCGACATTGACGCGGGCGGGAGCCGCGGGCGAAAGCTAGTTTAATATATTTAATAAAACACCGTCGCAAGAATTGTGATTACTCGCTCAGAAAATAGTACTACAAGAATTATCCTCCTAAAAATACAAAAAAAAATATTTTAAGAAAGCACAGTACAGATTATTAAAAAAAAGAAAGCACAATCGCGCCCGAACCGTGATCCATTCGTTGTTAATAAAAAGAAAATATAACTAAAATAAAATTAGATACCTATATTACATTGATGCCATGTTAATCTGATGAAATAAACATGGCGATGCTCCGTGGCGCAGTGGTCCCCGGCCAGGTCAAGATGGAAAATGATCTTTTTCAGATTGGCCTGGGTCTTGGATGTTTATCTATATATGTATTTGTTATAAAATATAGTATCGTTGAGTTAGTATCGGTCAAGATGGAAAATGATCTTTTTCAGATTGGCCTGGGTCTTGGATGTTTATCTATATATGTATTTGTTATAAAATATAGTATCGTTGAGTTAGTATCCCATAACACAAGTCTCGAACTTACTTTGGGGCTAGCTCAATCTGTGTGATTTGTCCGTATTATATATATTTATTTAAACAAAACACCAAACATTTTATTCATAAACTCAAAAATCAGTTCTCAACCCATCCCGCCAACCCTACATCTCGTCAACCAATAAGTAAAATCACCTCCAAAAAGAAAAAAAAAGATTATAACAGACAGCACAGGCGCGCCCAAACGTCATCGGCTTGTAAACGCAACAGTCGTCAGTCACGCGATCCGAAACGTATTATTATTCAACATTTATTTAATTCTTAACGAAAACCCTAAGTGAATACGAGTTTCGGAAACTGTTAGCAAAATACACAAGTTTTGCACGCGATGTTTGTAATTTTAAGGCTAATTGCTGTGGAACGGGAACTTCGCGAAGTGGACTACAAACCAAGAACCAAGTTTGGTAGCCCAACTTCGCGAAGAATTTTCAGCAGTATCTTGCAATATTGGGGTTGAGAAAGAGATGGAATGGTTTTCTGTAAGCTTCGCGCTTTGAACACATAATTACTAATTATACGGAATTCTTCTTCCTCGCCTTTTCCCTATTTGGGGTCGGCTCTGTATGTCAACTCTCTTTAAATTTTTCTATTTTCCACCATATCGGCATTAGCTCTCCGTTCTTGCATGTCATTGCTCACACATTCTCCCCAAGACTTTTTCGGCCTTCCCTTTCCTCTATATCCTATAAAGAGGATAGGGAAGGTGCTAAGACCTGCTAAAATTAATAATTAAGTTGGATCGGGGTTTAGAGATAATTTGTGTTTCAACTATGGCCAACTTCGGCAGAGGATTCATCTCGTATTCGTCTTTGATCGCAGTTGCAATCGCTAGCTGGAGTCCACTAAAACTACATGTGAGTGTCCAATTTGCGATTTTGCAACGATTATATAATAATAATAATAATAATAAATAAATATATACGGACAAATCACACAGATTGAGTTCGCCCCAAAGTAAGTTCAAGACTTGTGTTATGGGATACTAACTCAACGATACTATATTTTATAACAAATACATATATAGATATCAAGCCTGTCTGAGCCGTAGCCAATCATCCGAGATTCTATGCATAATCGTAAAGGGTTGTTGATAATAACATGCGTAAAACACGCTGAAAAGTTTCAAAGTTTTTGTGTTTCCAGTGTTTGTGTGAACTCTTAGAAAACCAGCTCGATATAAACCTCACTATTTCTAAAAAGAAACAAATCCTTTTTATCCGACTTTAAAATAATGAGGAGGTTATCAATCCGATTGTATTTATTTTTCAAGTTTTTTTACCACATAACTCTGTATTTTTATATACCTATTTGTTTTGTTTGTTTGAAAGGGTATGCTTTCAAACTAGTGCCATTTAAACTTCATCAAAATTGGGCTAGTTGTTTGATTGAGGTCGGTTTTTTATATGAAAGATTATTGTTGTAAGATATCCCTTTTTGTGTCTCTCATATTACATTTAAAACTTTAAGTCAGAATTACTTTCTATAAAAAATATACCAATGTTTCACTAACTCTAGGAACTTATACGAAACAGATCCCACAGTCGCAGTGAATCGTGTCGACGTGTGAACAAGACAAAAGCCACCATAATATGGTCAGATAGCTACCACTAGTCTACGTGCGACAATTTGCTTTACCATTTTTGACCTCAGACACAAAATAGCGAAAGTTTAAAAAATAATTCATAAAAGTCCTATTAATTGAATAAGATTCAGATTCAGATTTTATTGCAAGTCACAAGTTATTACAGGTGTTATCAATGATTTAAAGGTACAAGTGACGCCCTGTAAGGGCACAGCAAACATAAGAGGCGACTAGTTGCCATTTTACTTATAAAATTCAATAAATTAATAAAATACATCGTAATAATTCAGTTTCATAATAATTCAAAATTACATAATAATCCAAAGTTTTATAATAATTTAAAGTTCCATAATAATTTAATTCGTAATAATGTAGAGAAATCAAAGCCCCTTCGTTAACCGAGTTTGTCATCAAAGAATTCAGATATACTGTAAAAGCATTTAGGAATCTCTACTAGGAATTTTTTAAGTTGTTTGTTAAATAGGGTAGGGTTTTTTATATCTTTTAAGTCATTTGGGATATGATTATATATTTTTATAAGCATATGATGAGGGCTAGATGAAATTAATTCCATACAAGTAGGGGGGGACGTTTTAATTTATATAAATATCTATTATTCCTTTTATTGTTATTTTCCTTGAGTGTGAACAAATCGTGATGTTTTTTTACAAATTTACATGATTCTAGTATATAAATGCATGTTAGGGTCAATATTTGGTGTTTTATGAAATAAGGTCTACAGGATGCCATTTGGTCGATGTTTTCAAGAATTCTAATACACTTCTTTTGTAATACAAAAATATCACTCACTTCACAACAGTTTCCCCACAGTACTATTCCGTATGATAATGCGGAATGCGCGTAAGCATAATAAGCTACAAGAGAAGTTTTGAAGTCTGTCACTCGTTTTAATTGATTTAATGCATATGTAAAAGAACATAATTTATTTTTTAATTTTTGAATATAAGGTTTCCATGTCATATTTGTATCCAGGTCAATTCTTAGCAGAGTAGCAGAACTAACTGCTTCTATTTTAATATTATTAAAATCATAAGATATAAGTAGCGGCCTTTTTTGTGAAGGTTTAAACTGTATAATTTTTGTTTTCTTTAAATTGAGTTGTAAGTTATGATTATCTAGCCAGTCAGTAATTTTTTGTATTGTAGCGTTTAATTTGCTTTCCAGTTCTACTGTGTGTGAACATGACACCAAAATAGAGACATCGTCTGCGAAAAGTATGCATTCTTCGTCTATCCCATTCGGGAGGTCATTTATGTAGATTAGGAACAACATACATCCCAAAACTGTGCCCTGTGGGATAGAGCCCGTAGAGTGCACTTTATCCGATCTCACGTACTGTATTTTTCCCGTATCATAGTCCATGTTTCTAATTTCTACACATTGAAATTTAGATATGACTTGAACCAATCATGAGCAAACCCTCTAATACCTGACTCGAAAAGTTTGGATAATAAAATTTTATGGCAGACTCTATCATAAGCTTTACTCATGTCTAACAGAAGTCCCACTGCGTACTCCTTTTTTTCAATATTTTGAAAGATTTTTTGGACATATTTGTAGATGGCAAGTGTGGTAGAGAATTTTTTTCTAAAACCGTTTTGATTTTTGTGCAATATATTATATTTTTCATAAAAGCTATGTAAACGCTTTACCATTGCTGTTTCGAATACTTTCGCAGCTGCTGGTTGAAGAGATATAGGGCGATAGTTGTTTATATCAGTCTTAGAGCCCTTTTTGTGGATTGGTTTTACTATAGAAAATTTAAGGATATCGGGAAATTCGCCCTCTGCAAAGGATTGATTTACTAATTTAGTGAAAGGAACAGTCAAAATATCGGCGCATGCCTTTAATATTGTTGATGGAATTTCGTCTATACCGAATGATTTGGTAATTTTCAAATAATGAAATAGGTAAAGTCTCCAAGTCCTCCCATGAATGTCGTAAGATGCGACTTAGGAAATACAAGCTAAGCAAAGCTCATAAACATCAATGAGACCTCTCCAACCCGTCTGGGCAGCGAGGAGAGTGTAGGCCAAATCCTTTGTCTGCTCTGGCCAAGTATGGCTCCGGTAGTACAGAGAGGGTCATGCTCCAGCAGTGGAGACTAAAAAGATTTGATGATGATGTCATAAGTAAAATGGATATACCAACAACATATTATGCTCGTTTTATACGCTACAATACGAGTATGTAACAGGCTTTAATAAATTTCTTGCTATCATAGATAAAATGAATGTTTTTTCGTCTACTTACAGGCAAAATCAGTTCTACTGAAGTCATTTTATTATTTTCCGATCGGATTTATATTATAACTAGATTTCGCCCGCTGCTCCGTCCGAGTCAATATCGGGAACCAGTTCCCGGAATAAAATGTACCCTATGGCCTTCGCCGTAGTCTAGATAACAGTACAGTCTACATTCAGTAGTAAAGAGGTGAAAGGGTAACTAACAAACTCACTTTTATAGTTAGAATTAGGATTAGGATAAGAGTATATAAAAGTAGTTTTTAAGTGAAAACTTAATTAAGCGCGTAAGACATTTTTTAAGATGGAAAAATAAAACATTGATCTCGCGTCACTGGTTCCGTTATCGTAACCAGTACCTCTATCTATAAATAACCAAATGTTCAAGTTTTCATATCTGTAGGTACTTCTGGGTTGCCATTATTTTTTTATCGTAATTTACACGTATTGTACTCGAATTTCTTTAAAATACACCTAGACGCTTTCACGACGTTAATTATGACTAATCTCTTAAAGTCTCTTCAAAGTGCGATCCCAAGTTGTATTCTCAGCTGCGTTACTTAGAAGCCCTGAATCTGCTATACGGTGAATCTCCACAGAATGGATACAAATATGAAGCAATGTTGAGAAAAGAGGCTATATTCCAATCCATCCATATCACTCGACTTTTTGACGTCATAAAGTCTTATAAATCGTATGAACGCCGGCTGCACACATGATAATGTGTCGGGCGAAACAAGCGACAGAGAAGCACGATCGGCCTAAGCGTTAGGTTAGTTTGTGATGCATCTATCTCTCTTTCATTTTATCACATAAAATTATCGTCAGCAAACCGACTTTACACACAGCCAATTTTTTTAATATAATTCTGTTGTTTAGCTTTCCATCTCTAATTTCTTTACTTTGCACCACATCGACTGTAAATCTACCCTTGGAATGCAAAACAGGACTCCGTCACAGCTCGTCCGTAGTTAGACATGCGCCTTATATGTTAGGTTTCTTGCATTGATTTGACTGTGTTTAGTTGCCAATCCAATACCTTTTACGTTCAGGATTGCTTTTTTTATTATACTTCATTAAACATTGTTACTGTAAGTGACATAGTATCCTAAATATATGGCTCACGACTGCCATCAACGATGACATAATAACTGAAATAGATGTATGATTAAGTAAGTTACATAGGTTAAAACACAATTAACTGGGCTTTTTAGCTATATAGGTTCTATATTTTAATAATATATAGGTTTTATATATCCAATACTTTCTGTATTAGATAACTCAAATACACGGTGAAATTTTTATCGTTTTGGACCCTTAAAGGGTTGATTCAGCCCGTCAATATGAACAACTTTAACTATGGGAACAATGCTGGGTACTCAAAAAAAAATTAGACATTCCCATACAAACTGGCCGGGCGGCGAGACTCTTTTGTATGGAAATTACATTTTTTTTTAAGTTTCCAGCATTGTTCCCATAGAAAAAATTGTTCATATTGATGGGGTGATCAAAAATGATAGAAATTTCACCATGTATAGTTTCAAACACCATGTATAGTTTCAAACATTCAATAGACAAATTACACTGATTGAGCTAGCCTCTCGCTACTTCCATGCTGGTCTGAGAGAAAAGGACAAACGTAGAATGTACCAGCCGCTTCTCTTCCCGCGCAGATCGTAAAAGCTGATCAAAGGAATGGGTAAAATGTGAGGAATCATGTTAATAGGCTATGCGGCTAGCAACCCATGACCACACCAACATACTTAACGTGGCCTACAGGTCTACAGGTAAACTAAGGCTCTGTCTATCCCGCAAGAGAAAAAGACGTGATACTATGTATGTATGTATGTATGAGCTAGCCCCACAGCGAGTTGAGTATTAGGATACTAACTCCACGATACTATAGTTTATATAATATATTATAACGAAGTTAAAAGGAAAACTATTACAGCTAAGAGAGTTCACAAGTCAAAGAGATATAGTCGAACAACTTATAAAAGCAACTACGGAACCACGGAGGTTCCGTGGTTAAGGCGTTTACAGGCAAACGACACACACAACCCCCGGGGAGTTGAGGGTTCGATTCCCACGGGAAACATACTTTGTTTAGTTGTTTCCAGTTTGGTTCGGACATTGTAGGCCTGAATCACCTGATTGTCTGATAATGAAGATGATTCCGTGCTTCGGAAGGCACGTTAAGCCATTGGTCCCGGCTGCCATCTGGTAGTCTTTAAAAGAACCACGTCAGAGGCCGAGAGGCGGTCCCGAAGAACTCTGACACCAGGGTGTGCATGGTCGATTGATCATGTCACCTACACGAAATGATGATGATGACTACGGAACCATATATTGCGCGTGGCCCGACACGCAAATGGTCGGTTTTTATTGATAAACTGTTCACCGCCCATCAGACACCTGTCTCGGACCTCAGATGACCCGATTGTGAACTGAAATCGATTGCGAATAATCGAGAAGGCGGATCGATTATCAGATAAGACACGCATATTATGGAATCTTTAAGAACAAAAGTAAGATTTAAAGACATATTAAACTCGTTTTGTAATGTAAGGTAATTTAAACTTTTTTATTTTAAAATAATAAAAAAGAAATATTTCGTACTTATACACTGTTCTTAAAATATTTATCAGATATATTTAAAAAGGTTTTCAAATTTTTAATACCAAAAAATATATACAAAATTCAAATTAATCAAATGCTTGGTTTCGTTACTATACAAAATTATAAGCTGGTTACAATTTTGCTGAATCTCTGCTTTCATTCTACATCCATTACTTTGTTCTTACTGTAAATTGTATGTATATTTGTGTATTTTACACAGTAAAAACAACTATAAAGTTTTTATGTATGGCATTTATAATAATACTAGCATTCGGCTGCGGCTCAGCTTGCGTTAATTTTGATCTCTTAAGAACAGTTCTTTCCGGAGCGAAATATAGCCTATGTATATATTCATATACCGTAAGTATAAAGCCTACGCAAAATTTAATGATAATTAGTTTGGTCGTTTAGGCGTTAAAGTGCCACGAAAAAACTTACTATCACATTACCAATATAAGTTTTATAATCTATCTAGCGTTTTATTTTCTTTTCAAATTCCTTGTACCTGACAAAGCTTCAATGCTACCATAATATATTTAACGCTGACCAAAAGATAAATATAATAGCTATTTTCAAAATTATCATAAAATTTCGTGCGGTCGGAGTTTACGTCCCAAATGAAACTGATTTATCATTTAATTTAAATCTACTAAAGACATCAAGTACCATATTTGGTTATCTATATAGAAGAATTATTGTCCGATTAATTGGCGATTATCGATTCAATAAATTATCGACTGGATTTATAGCAATTTCTGCTGTATTTTAGTACGAGTGATTGTAAATTGTATACGTAAGAAAGCTATTAGTATCAAAAGTAAGTAGGTTTTTTTTTTTTTTTTTTTTTATTTATTTATGGCTTTCACGCGTTACGTATTTAGCCAGTATCAAGTATAAATGAGTTTTCCCGCGCTTTTTTCTAAGTCTTGTTATCAATGAAACGATGGTGTAGTTCATTTCATTGACTCTACGGAGCCCCTGGCGACAATTCCCACGAATCCACTGGCTTGATCACAGATGCAACGAGGCGAGGCGGTCCACCAGCCCGCTAAGTAAATCTCACTACAGCCGCACCGTGACAGTTTATTTCGGTTATTCCATACATTGTTCATAAACATGGGCATTTATAACACCAAATTACACCGATTTCACATTATAAAGTCCACTAGAAACAATTTACAAAACAATCCAAAACACAAGCCGTGCTCTCCGTCGAAATTCCCGCCAAGAACTCGTAAGTAGGTTTTATTAATTAGGAAACCTTTTAGTGATACATTACCTGTAGATCATTTTTTCGTTTAGTTGCTTTCAGTTTGGTTAAGACATTACAGACTTGAATCACCTGATTGTCTGATAATAAAGATGATTCCGTGCTTCGGAAGGCACGTTAAGCCGGTGGTCCCGGCTGCCATCTGGAAGTCGTTAAAGGAACCACGTCAGTGGCCGAGAGGCGGTTTCGAAGAACTCTGACACCAGGGTGTGCATGGTCGATTGACCGTGACACCTACTCGAAATGATGATGATGATTTATATAATTATTTCATAAAATACTTACAAGCGTCATATGTCGGTTAATAACTGCTACTAGATGATAGGAGCCGGAATAAACAGCTTAACATACTTTGCGTTAAGTTGATGAGTTAAATTAAACTTAGGTATGACAAAGTATACAATTAGATTCTTTATTCAAATATATATATACAATTTAAATTTTAAATAACTTATCTATGTAATGCTACAACTAAAAATAAATAGGTAATAATTTATAATTATTTTCAAATAAAATAATTCGAGTAGATCGTTGCCTCGTGGTAGCGGCTGGCAGCATTGCCACGTTGGATGGCAATGCTGGTCTTTTGGCCAAGGTTAAAGTTATAGTTAAAGTTATACAGCGTGATTTTGAACTCCCTAGCTATATTGAAATCTAGGAATCAGAATCCCTGGAATACAGAATTGTAAGAAAAAAAGGTAAAAAACGAAAAAATAAATTTAACCTTTCATAGAAATTCGGCCAGCTGATCGGCGACTTTGTATGGGAAACCTAATTTTCTTTTTCGTATTTCACCTTTTTTTCTTGCATTTCTGTGTTCCATTAGGGATTCTGATTCCCAGATTTCAATAAAGCTAGGGGGTTCAAAATCACGTTGTATTATAAGTTACTGTGTAAATTTATGTTAATCTGAAGAAAAAAGAGAAATACTTATTTGGTTCTTTATATATACAAATAAACCTATATAATTTATTTTATATAGGTCTTTATAAAACCGTTTCTTAATTCCTAACTAATATCGTTTATTAAAATATAACTCAAATAGTTTATCATAAACCGTAAAGAAACAAAGCATTATCTATTAGAGCAACTTATCAGACAAAACAGTTCCAGTTATAAAGATGTAAATTTAAAAAGACATTATTAAAATTCGTTACGACTGTCGTCTGCCAATTAATCGTCACGTTTTAATAATAAAATATACCTATATTTGAAACATATAATACTAATAAAATATCTCGACTACATATTTTCGTGAAACAATCGCGTGACAAACATACATAAATAAAGAGCCTCTTAATAGAACATAATGTTACTGGGAGTTTCGACACTTGCTATATTTGACTTGTAAAATAATGTTTTAAAGCCATTACCTCATTACGGAGATGGAAGAAGATGCATTATTATTTGTTTTTTTTTATGATATAGGATGTCAAACGAGCGAGCGTGTCATCTGATGGTAAGTGATCACCGCTGCCCATGGTTATCTGAAACACTAGGTCAGAAGCATTGTCGACCTTTCAAGGAGTTGGGGGACTTCATGGAGGGGAAGAAATTTGGGGAAGGATTAGCCTACGGCTCTTTCACTTACCGAACAAAACATACAAGCGGTAAAGTTCCTACTCAAACGTCGATTTTTTGTGAGAGTGTGGTATTTCCCTGGACGCGCCCAGCCATTCATGCTACTAGCAAAAAATATTTTGCTGGTAGCGTGGCTCTACCACAACTAACTCTACATTGTTCTCTCTCTCACACACTCTAAGAATTTATCTCTATAGAAACTTCATAAGAACACTGATTTTGTAATATTATAGCCTATTCACTCATCAGCTGTAATGATTTTCAGCCCTTCATAACATGGCATAGACCACAACGTTTATCGACATCTTGTTTTCTGTAATAAAAATAATCAAAGAGCGAGATATGGATAGCTTATCGCGCGATATACAGGGCGTCGCGGGCAACGGCTACTTTTTAATTAATAAAAAAAATCTTAAAGAAGTTAGGCCTGTCAAAATGAACAACTTTTTTATGGGACCAATGCTGGGTATTCGAAACAGATTTCACAAAAAAGTAGGGGGCAGGCCCGGCAATTTGTGTCTTCCCAGTTGTATCCGCTATTATGACAACATTCATGCTATTGTATGATTTGGCGAAAGTATTTACAGCCGGCTGCCTGCCCGACGGCGCCCTCTTTGGCAGACAAATCACTACACCTGTGAAAATGAAGTACAAGTATTCGCCCGCGCCGGGAATTGAACCCGGTAATTCGTGTCGTAGGCTGGCGTGTTATTCACTGCACCTGATCTTGCATTCCTCATCATCAGGTCCTTTTTAGTCTCCACTACAGGAGCACGACTCTCTCTGTACTACTAGGGCCATACTTGGCTAGAGCAGCCAGAGGACTTGGCCTACACTCTCCACGCTGGCCAGACGGTTTGGAGAGGTGTCTTAGATGTTTATAAGCTTTGTTTAGCTTGTATTTCCTAAGTCGCCTTCTACGACATCCACGGGAAGACTTGGAGTGATCCTATTCTACTCTGCCGGATACCACACGGCTAAGGATCTTGCATTGCGTCTCAAAATATATCTCGCATGTGCCATCGAAGAAGTAACTACTTGCATTATAGAGCGAAAGTATTCCATGTGCATTTTCGTTCTACTAATAAACAGGCTATGTCTATTCTACTTTATTTACTGTTATACATGCTTATCCTTTTGACTATTACTAAGAGAATTGTAAGGACGACATTATTATGCCTATCAATCAATCTGTGTTGGACAAGGCGTAAAGCTAAAGCTTGGCTTATAGCGGAGTAAAGTAGACGCTACGTAGGAACAATTTTATTTACGGCTACAAACGCTACATTTCTCGGCATTCCGAGGTATCTTAAGAACGACATATGCCTATCAATCAATCCGTGTTATACAAGACCTAGAGCTGTGGTTTGGCTTATAGCGGAGTATAGTAAGGGTAAAATATAATTAATTTTTATTTACGGCTACAAACGCTACTCATCTTAGCATTACGAGGTATCATATGGACGACATTTGACTAGCTCCGTGGCGCAGCGGTCAACACGCCAGCCTGCGACACGGAGTGACCGGGTTCGATCCCCGGCCAGGTCAAGATGGAAAATGATCTTTTTCAGATTGGCCTGGGTCTTGGATGTTTATCTATATATGTATTTGTTATAAAATATAGTATCGTTGAGTTAGTATCCCATAACACAAGTCTCGAACTTACCTTGGGGCTAGCTCAATCTGTGTGATTTGTGCGTATATATTTATATTTATAATATTTATATTTATATTTATTTATAATTTGCCTATGAACAAGGAGAAGATTTTAAGTTTTGTTAAAGGCAGCATTAAACTTAGACATAAGTAAATTTTAGATGTCAACAATTGTTGAGAACTGAAATATAACAATTAATAAGTATTCAAATATTGAATAAACGTTTTGAATTTGAATTTGCAGAATAAATAAAAAAAAAATAAGAGTTTGTAAACAAATATTGCTGTTATAAAAATATAAATAATATACTTTAAATGTAAGGCAATAAGTTAACTGGGCCTCTGTTCACTATTTAAGCTAACGAAGTCTCTCTTATAAAAAATATATAATCAATGAATGTCAGGTGACCGTTTTTTGATCTAGCCGATATAAGAGAGTGTTTTAAAACTACACTAGACTACTGTTTCTACACGTCCTAAAACATGCTTAATGTGCCCATAAGGTCTTATTGACATAGGCTCTGTCTATCCCGCAAAGAAAAAAGACTTGATACTATGTAAGTACTATGTGTTTTAAAAATACATAGTAAAACAAAATGCATACTTGAACACTAATTTATCTAATCTTACTACGGAATTTCAGAATTTTGGTTAAACGTGATTTATGGTGTATATTTAACAGTATAGTCTATTAAGTGTGAATATTTTATGTGCGATTTATTCATTTGGTACTCATGATGACAAAATATGTAGAATCCGTTAAGATTAAATAAATTAGGTAGGTAATAGTTTTTTTTTTTTTGACGCTTATCGCTTGTTCTCGTTTATCAGGCTGGAGCCCTAACCAGACAATGACACGGACAAACCACATACTATACGGGACCTTAACAGGTACTAATTGCGCGCGTGTCGCTATTGTAGGGCGGCTGATATACGTTTGTGTTTGTTTGGGAAACTGCCTTGATTTGTGGAAAAAGTACTTTCATATTTTAAATCCTAGATCGACCCACCGTTATTACTCAAAAGAAATATTTCTAACAGCAATCAGAGAATTGCAACAAAATTTATCCGATAAAGTATTGTCCTTCCCTTTTTTAAGTAGAAAATTAAGAACAAGCTCAGATAAGAAAAATAGGGCAAATAAAACACGTGGCTACCTTTTTCTATGTATAAAAGAGATATATAAGATTAAGAAGAAGCTAAAGAAACTGCGCTTGCCAACCCGCCTGTCGAGCGTGATGAGTATGGCAATATCCTACCTTCCTTGGAAGATTTTTTAGTCCTGTAGTGGATTGCTTACGGCTAAAATGACGATGATGAATATTAAATTAAACATTTAAGTAATTTCTGCCACGAAAATCAGCTCTCCATCTTGAAACTTATGGGCCGATTTTGATAAAACAATCTCTAGAAAACTTGCTTTTTTTTGGACGTTAATTGTTAACACATGGCAGCCTTGAACACTATTTTCTCTTGAACGAATTTTTAAACAGAACTTACTTCATTTAACCCAGTTTTTATTCCAGTCTTAAGGAATGGCATTAAATAAAACAAATTGAGCTTAAAACGAGCTCGTCCGAAGACAAATTTCACAGAGGTCAATAATAATTGCACAAAAACGCTGCGTTTTCTCAGATTTTCTTGTTAATGGATTAAAAGTAAGAAGAAGCTTTAATACTATTTTAATTAAGGTCTTGACGGCTCAATCTGAAAATAATAGGACCCCAATTACAACGTGTTATTAACTCAAAATTGCTCAAAAACTGCTACTTTTGGACGCGAAAGTAAACACATAAATAAGAAATATTGTAATTTAACGATTACTATCTTTAATTGAATGTTTCGTTAAATTAACACTGGCCATAAAAATGGGCAGTTTCGATTAAAATATTTCGCCAGTTTTTTATTAAATTAATCGTAACTTTTTTTATAAATTGAGTCATGAAGGTCTTGTTTTGATCTTGTAGGTTTAAATTTGCACCTTCAGAAAGGTTGAACGAGTTTAATAAATGCATAATATAGTACAGTTTGCTACACTTTATATGTAAAGCTATTTTGGTACTTTACTTAGGTTTAACAAAAATAGATAAAGATTAGATATTTCAGATGATTATTATGATAAACGAAATATTAGCATGGACAATGTCCAAAAGACAAAGTTAACTAACGGATTTTTTTTTTCATGTTAATACTTAAAATAAATAATAAATAATACATAAATATACAGGGACAAATCACACAGATTGAGTACCCCACTGTAAGTTGTAAACTAGTGCCGTGGGATACTAGCTTCATCATCAGGTCTTTTTAGTCTCCACTACAGGAGCACGACCCTCTCTGTACTACTAGAGCCATACTTGGCCAGAGCAGCCAGAGGATTTAGCCTACACTCTCCATGGTGGCCAGACGGGTTGGATACTAGCTTAGCGACACTTTATTTTTAATAGACATATAATATTGGTAGATAAACATCCAAGACCCAGGCTAATATGAAAAAGATCGATTTCCTGACCTGACCGGGAATCGAACCCAGGACCCTGCCATTCAAAGGCCCTTTCGGCCACTGAACCACAAAGGTCATTAATTTAATCAATCAATCAATCATTTATTGATTAACATATTTAGTTGCATTTATAAATGCACATGTATCGAAGCTTTTTTGTCTACATTTTAATTAAGGCGATACCACTGTGGTAAGGCTTATTTATCTCGCAAAATACTTAAATTAGGAGTTTCAAATCTAAGTAATATGATTTTTGGTATGGTTTTTGGGTTTCAAATCTAAGTAGATGAAAACACGTTTTGATAAAATTTTCTCGATAGAAATATTTTTTGAAAAATGGTCTTCGTTCGCAGAGTTTTTTTTATTGTAGCTCAAATGCGACGAATGAAATAATGATTTTTAGACTAAAAGATAGGTTATTAGTAATTCATCATAGATTTTATATAAAATAGAAGTAACGAATTTGGCGCTTACGTTTTATTCTTTGAGCGACTCGAAACTATCTCCTATCTCATCATTCACGGGCTAAACCGCTAAGCGCTATCCCTTGCGCGCACTTGATCAGTCCTTTGCCAAGCGATGGTACCAAACATTTGAGGCCTCGTCTTAATAGGTGAGAAATATTCAAGACGTAATCTATATACTTATAACAATTTTGACTAGCTCCGTGGCGCAACGGTCCACACGCCAGCCTGCGACACGGAGTGACCGATTTCATCATCATCATTTCGAGTTGGGGTGGAAATTGGTCAAGAACTACAAGAACGACAGACAACCACGCCTACAAGCGACATCCGGCTGAATGCTCTTGCTTGACCCAACTCTGGCTCAACGGACTATTCTCGAAGCGATTTGTGAATCTCCTGGTGCTATGTCTGCCTTAATACCATCATTTCGAGTAGGTGTCACGGTCAATCGACCATGCTCATACATCATATACATTATTTGATATACACATCCAGTGAGAATTTCAAATCTTACCTATTACTCCGTCCTATAGCTCCGTGGCGCAGTGGTTAACACGCTAGCCTGCGACACGAAATGCCCGGGTTCGATCCCCGGCCAGGTCAAGATGGAAAATGATCTTTTTCAGTTTGGCATGGGTCTTGGATGTGTATCTATATATGTATTTGTTATAAAATATAGTATCGTTGAGTTAGTAGCCCATAACACAAGTCTCGAACTTACTTTGGGGCTAGCTCAATCTGTGTGATTTGTCTGTATATATTTATTTATTATTATTTATTAATATCACATTGTCAATAATATCTTTAATGTTTTCACATGCCCCACATTCCATGATGGCCTGTTATACAATCCCTGAAAAATCACCTTGTCATAATATAATAAGCATTCAAATTACAAAAAGTGCAGCTCCTCATTCTGCACAAAATAAAACTTCGTGACAGCCAAAAAATGGTGGGTCGTCCTTCAAGATGGTACAGTCAGATCCAAATAACGGTGTCAAAAGTAATATGTAAATTATAAGTCATTTAACTTTATATGGGATAAATAATGAAAGTAAAATAACGTTTTTCAAATTAATCAGACATGCTTGCATACTTGATGCTAAATTTGTCAGAAATTGTAAGAGAAAAAAACTCAGAAATGTCGAATAGAAAATATAAATAAGTTGCATAAATTGAAATGCTGAATTGAAATGAATTTAATCGCTGCTTTTTAGGAATTACTGTTCGTGGCTAATCAAAGGATGGTTTAAGTTATGTTATACAATTAATTTAAATAATAATTATTTAAAATAATTCATTCGTATAACATAACTTCAAACATTCTTCAAGAAACTTCTTCAAGAAAACTGTTGGAATGAAATTGATTAAAGTTAAGTATATTTTAATATATATAGCGTGTAAAGTTGATTAATACGGGCTGAGTCCTTTGATGGATGACTCAGCCCGTATTAATGAACAACTTAGGACTATAGTTAAGAACTTGAAAAAATCAACAATTTTAAAGAAAAGTGTAAAAGAATTCGTATGAAAATGTAGCAAAGCAAAAGTTCATAGAAATGTGTCAAAGTGGTCAATAAACATGTATATCGGATGTTTATCAAGGTCCTCTCAGTTACCATAATTTTTCTTAAAAATTGGATACCGACTGTACGTCGTCCAATTAAAACTGTCTCGTACACTGCGATCCAAAAATCTGACGCGAAATTAATTTAAAAATTAAACAAACGCAGATACAGTTTTTAAATTTTCAACTGGCGTTTAATCTGGTCATTGATTTCGCGTTTACATGTAATTACATTTTGATATAAAGGCGGGTTGATATTAACCTGTCAGCACTTTCGCCGGCCAGTGTGGTCGGGTTATTCATTAATTGGACACTCGGATCTGGACATCGGTGTCCAGTTGGTGAAGATAGTAATTAGTTACCGTTGTTGTCAAATACACGCTTTCATTTATAACTTCGCTTTTGCCGGTGGCTTTTTCTAAGATAAGTTTATATTTGACGGAAATCTGTATGGATTCAATCAGAAGTTTATAGTAATACTAGGTTTTACCCACGGCTCCGCTCGCGTTATTGTCTATTCTTTGGGGACACTACTTTATTACTTGACAACAGGTACCATAACTCCTTTTCTGTACCGTAGGCAACGTGTAAAATTTCATGATTATCAGCTCAGTAGTTAAAGCGTCAAAGCGTAACAAACAAAGTTTGTTAATAAATCAATAATAAATCGAAATAAACAAACTTATTTTCCATTTATAATAATATTGTTTAGGATTAAACTTTCATATAATTTGGAGAGTGTAGGCCAAGTCCTCTGGCTGCTCTGGCCAAGTATTGCCCTAGTAGTACAGAGAGGGTCTTGCTCCTGTAGTGGAGACTAAAAAGGACCTGATGATGATGATGATAATTTGCTAGTTCGCTATAAAAACCTTTTATATTTATAATATAAATTTAAGTAAGTATTTTACTAACATAAGTGGTTTAGTAAATGTTTTGTCGCAAAAACTGCACTGATGCTACTATCTGATTATAACGGATGATAGTCTAAATGGAAAGGAAAGTGTTTCACTATCTGGTCATACTTGGCGAGGTTCGTGGCGCAGTGGTTAACACGCCAGCCTGCGACACGAGGGTACCCGGTTTCGATCCCCGGTCAGGTGAAGATGGAAAATGATCTTTTTTCAGAATGGCGTGGGTCTTGGATGTTTTTTCTATATATATGTATTAGTTATAAAATATAGTATCGTTGAGCAAGTATCCCATAACACAAGTTTCAAACTTACTTTGGGGCTAGCTCATTCTGTGTGATTTGTCCGAATATATTTATTATACTTTGTCCACATCTGAATGTCCAGTTTTTGAATAACCCAGTGGTCGCATTCCTTATTGATCGATGTACCACTAACAATTAAAGGTTACGGGTGATCCCCATTTAGTGAGAAGTAAGATCATGCTCGTATTGCTCGTCCCTCGTGGCGATTTTCATATGCACAAGTTAGCAAACTGGCGTGCGGCCTGGTAGAAAGCGGTTGCCGCTAATTGGGAGGATTTTGTGCATGCTGAACCAAATAACATTTTGAAATTGTAAGAATGCTTCAATATTTTCAGATTTCTTCCTCAAAATTCAGTAGAATAGATTGACGGGATTAAAAAGTGAAATTATAAAAGAAATTTATGAAATATAAATATATACGGACAAATCACACAGATTGAGCTAGCCCCAAAATAAGTTCGATACTTGTGTTATGGGATACTAACTCAACGATACTATATTTTATAACAAATACATATATAGATAAACATCCAAGACCCAGGCCAATCTGAAAAAGATCATTTTCCATCTTGACCTGGCCAGGGATCGAACCCGGTCACTCCGTGTCGCAGGCTGGCGTGTTGACCGCTGCGCAACGGAGCTAGTCATGTACGCTTAATGTGGCCCTTGACCTAGGCCCTAGGCTCAGTTTATCCGCCATATACACGGTGAAGTTTTAATCGTTCTGGACCCTTAAAAGGGTGATTCAGTCCGTCGATATGAACAACTATTCCTAAGGAACCAATGCTGGGAACTCAAAAAAAAATGGGCAATTCCACACAAAAAATTTAGGCCGCCTGGTCAATTAGTATGGGAAGGTCAAAAAAATTTTTGAGTTCCCAGCATTGGTCCCAAAGGAAAAGTTGTTTATATCAACGGGCTGAATCATGCCTTTAAGGGTCCAGAACGACCAAATTTCACCCTGTGTAATAATTACAATGAGTGGGAGATGTTTCAAAAAATATTTTCGTTGTTACAATTTACCGTACCAATAACATTACTATTGACCAGTTCTCGTTACAGTTTCTTCCAGTCATGCACAACCGACGAAATTTCACGCGTAACATCGCAACTAACAAACACATCCTTTGTGCCGCCGCCAACAACACACCGAAACTTGTATTGTAACAATAAATTAAGTTATGACCAAAAATTTTAAACAAAACACAGATTAGAAATTCAGAATGCCAACCGTTAAGCCAAAAGTTCAACGCCCCATCTCTGCCGACAGATTTTATGCACCAGTTTTGTGAAATATTGTCATTTTTAGGGTTCCGTACTTCAACAGGAAAATACGGAACCCTTATAGGATCACTTTGATGTCCGTCTGTCTGTCAAGACCCTTTTTCCCGGGAATGCGAATCAAGCTGAAATTCATATTAAATACTCACTGGACTACATACGGAGCTATGAAAAATGAATTTCTAAACCAATGCAATCAAAAGATACAGCCGTTTATGCTGCAAATTTTAGACCTTCGCAAGGGAAACAAAACCTACAGGGTACTTACCGTGAACTCAGTATCTTGAAATTTAGTAAGATGCAACGTCTTATAGCACAGGTAAAGAAAAAATTGCGAAAAGCATACATTTTTAGTTACATCATATAATAAAAATATTTTTAACAATTTCAAACTTATATATTTATCTATAGCTAATGATACGGAACCCTTCGTGCGAGTCGCGCTTGGCCGGTTTTATTTTGAAGCTACAAGTTGTATAAACTACTCTAGTGATAGCCATTAAGGTAGAGTTTCGTTAGAACGAACGCGTCTTTACATATGCAAATGCGATAGAGAATTTTGCTCTCAGGAATGTATTGATTTTTTGACATGTCATTGTTTATAATTACTCAGTTAAATAACGACTGATGTTTATCTATTCCGGATTTAATTAATGGATTCGGTTTATCTATTTCAGATTTAAGTAATGTTGTGAGAGTTTGTGACATTTTTTAGAATTTCCAACAGGTACATGACAGCCGTGTAATTTATGCAATCGTACTTTTTTCCTTTCGTTAGATTTTGATTTGAAGATTATGATAATATCTTTTTTATTTATAATAAATTAATTAATTAATCTACTTGGTGGCGTATATAATTTTAATTGGATATATTAGCAGTAAACTGACATTTGATCCCATTTTGCTCAATTACATATTTTACTTTTCAAGATGAGTTCATTAGGACTTGTTTAATTTATTATTCTCAGAGGCCTATTAAAATGGTCGACTATTTACGCAATATTCCGTGTTAAATACTTGCATAACAAGTCAGGTTAAAAGTTCAAGACCCATCTTCGTTCTAGTAATAAATACACATAAAATTATAGATTCGATCAGAAATATTTTAAATAGGCGCTTTTCGTTCAAAGGAATTTAGCAAAATACACTATCATTTACTATTAGAAATAATTATAAGTGTTTCTATTCATCATGATGAACAACTAAACATATATCAGAGTTACTGTAACGCATATATGCGGTAACAATGATGGATATTTTGATACATACATATACATTATGTAAAAAAGTCCTGACCGATCTTTGAAGGGGTGATACAGCTCGTCAATATAAATAACCTATATGTATAGGATCAAAGATGGGAATTTTAAAAAAATGAACATTTCTAAACAAAAATTTTCGGCCGGCCGGTAAATTTGTATGGGATCGTCAAAAAAAATCTAGAGTACCCAGCTTTGGTCCAACAGGAAAAGTTATTCATATTGACGGGTTGAATCACCCGTTCATGAATCTGACAGGGTTTTCTTTATATATTGTATATTAAAACATTTATAATCGTTAACCAAGGGACTGACACCTTAGCTAAGGCTGTAAACACGAATACCTCCAAATGAGTACCGTATCCACCTTTATTTATACTAATATTATAAAGCTGAAGAGTTTGTTTGTTTGTTTGTTTGTTTGAAAGTGCTAATCTCAGGAACTATTAGTTCAAATTGGAATTTTTTTTTTGTGTTGGATAGTCCATTTATTGAAAAAGGTTTTAGGCTATAAAACATCACGCTGCGACCAATAGGAGCGAAGCATCAATAAAAAATGTTTTGAAATCGGAGAAAAATTATTCATCTATACTAATAAATCATAATAACAGAAATTGCCGCGGACGAAGTCGCGGGCAACAGCTAAATATAAAATATAGTATCGTTGAGTTAGTATCCCATAACACAAGTCCAGAACTTATCTTGGGGCTAGCTGAATCTGTGTGATTTGTCCATAGATATATTAAGTTATTTATTACTTATATGTACACATTGCCGAAAAGAGGCTTTGGACTCAAGAGATCATCATCAGGGCAAAGGCGAGGTTCACAACATTACTCAGTCCCGCCTTGCACTCAATCGCCGTATCTTATATCGATTTCACCGCGTAAAAACATCAGCAGGTGCCATAATCTCCAACCTTAATCACAATATACTCCCATTACCAAACTTTAAGCACGCAATAACATATTTCAGGTTTAACCCTTGAAATCCGAGGATGTATTAGTATTCGTTATTTCACAGTATTTAATAACGACTTATCCTTAAACGAGTTCACTCACCTCAATTTGGGGGAAAGAGAGAAAAAATGTAGCTCCACATTTTTGGATACAGAAATTCATTAATCAAAACGAGGTTTCGTTACATTGCCTGAGGGAGTGAGAAGATATTAAGGTCTGGTTTCATTAGTAACATAAAGTCGTGCGATTTTTATCGAACAAGAAATATGCATTGGCATTTACTTCACAAGAAAAAAATTGGTTGTCTGCGAAGTCGGTTTACGGAAAATTATTTTGCGTGATGACGGTGGAAGAGAGATAGAGTTTTATCACTGCCGAACGCTTAGCCCGATCGTGCCTCTCTATCGCTTGTTACGCGCTCTCGTTTGCACACGGAACGTGACACTTTTTCGTGCGTGCAGCCGGTGTTCATCCTTACTAATATTATAAATGCGAAAGTGAGTTTGTTTGTTCGTTTGTTTTTTTTTACGCTTTCACGCCGTAACTTCTGAACCGATCATCATGAAATTTTGCATACAAGTTCTCTAGAGTACGGAGACGGACATAGGCTACCTTTTATCCCGGGAAAAAGTACTGTTCCCGAGGGATCGACCTTGACGCGGGCGGAGCCGCGGGCGAAAGCTAGTAGATTTATAAGATGTTATCACAAAAAATAATTTCGTTGTAGATTCTTTTGCTTTTTTGGTTAGAATGGAATAAAAATCAAATAGTAAAAGTGAAACACAAACTTCATAATTATATTCTTTTTGTATCAATGCCCCTGAAAGAATGAAGGTCAGAGGTATCATCTTCAACTGGTTGAGCGTTGGTTGCAGGACTGGCATCGGCTACGCGCGTCCGGCCTTCCAAGTTGCTAATTGCTTTTCTTCAACTGGTTGAGCGTTGGTTGCAGGACTGGCATCGGCTACGCGCGTCCGGCCTTCCAAGTTGCTAATTGCTTTTCTTCAACTGGTTGAGCGTTGGTTGCAGGACTGGCATCGGCTACGCGCGTCCGGCCTTCCAAGTTGCTAATTGCTTTTCTTCAACTGGTTGAGCGTTGGTTGCAGGACTGGCATCGGCTACGCGCGTCCGGCCTTCCAAGTTGCTAATTGCTTTTCTTCAACTGGTTGAGCGTTGGTTGCAGGACTGGCATCGGCTACGCGCGTCCGGCCTTCCAAGTTGCTAATTGCTTTTCTTCAACTGGTTGAGCGTTGGTTGCAGGACTGGCATCGGCTACGCGCGTCCGGCCTTCCAAGTTGCTAATTGCTTTTCTTCCATTCATCCGAGTGAGAGTATTCCAATACCTTCATTCCCTTCCCAAATCCCACAAATTTCTTTCCTTCCTCAGCTTAGAAATCATTCCGATGGGCAGCAGCGATGGAGGCACAAGAAGCCAAAGAAACTGCACTCGCCAAGCGTGACGAGTACGGCAATATCTGATGGAACGAAGTATCCCTGGGAGAGGCCTTTGTTCAGCAGTGTGACTTTTGCGGCTGCAATTATGATGTGCAAATGTTCATCATCATTATCATCATCGGGTCTTTTTAGTCTCCACTGCAGGAGCATGACCCACTCTGTACTACCGGAGCCATACTTGGCCAGAGCAGACAGAGGATGTCATATCTTCTTAATTCTTCTTTCATGTTAAAATGTATATGTTAGTCTAAAAATCGTTACGTACGAACCGATCTCTACCCTGCGATTGGTCACGATCGAACGAACATTATTAATATGCGAAAGCCAAACTTTTTAATTTATGCCTTTTTAGTTAAATTAATTTTTATTGTTTCTTAATTGTTATTCGTATTGGCATGGGACTTATTAACTTTGAAGAAGAAAATATACTGGTGTTGCCCACTTGCGCACGAAAAACAACCAAACAGTATCTTTTTAACTTAAATCATACTAGCTTTCATCCGCAGCGCCCCTCGCATTATAATAGGCAATCGGTGGAAAACAGATTTTTTCAGATCTTATCTAGATTTAAAACTGGAGAACACAAACCACAGACCGACAAAAATGGAAAAGAGAGACCTTTGCCCAGCATTGGGCAAAGGTCTCTCTTTTCCATTCGGCTCGTAATAATAATAATAAAAGATCTAAGTCTCCATAACCCAAATGTAGGTAAAAAAAATATTGATCTGTGCAGAAGTTGAGGCATGGAATCGTAACGAACAAACAAACAAAATCTCACATTCGCATGCATAAATCCGCAATATTTGGTATTATTATGTGAATAAATAATGTTGATATACCTATGTAGTTAAATACATCAAAGTACTACTGATAACAGTGAACAACTTACTAAAGGCCAAAACCACGAAAATTTTATGAAAACGTATACTTTGTGGATGGCAGGTAACAAGCAATTATCTGGCCGTAACAACTTTGTACATTTATTTTACTATATCATACTAGCTGTTGATATACCCTGACTGTACTAACAAAGAGGATTTCAGGTACTTCAGGTTCACAGTTGAGGATGGGAGTACTTAGAAGAGAGAAAGTCTTTGTTAGTAAATGAACAGTAGCAGCCTTACTAATGAACACAGGTGAATATGCAATCAAATTATATAACACACTTGCCATTTGCATTTGCTAAGTTTCGACGACCTCTTGAATCGGTCGAGTCATCGCCTTCACAATTAATTTTAGCTGTCAATAAAACGCTGTAATTAAATAATGAAGTTAAATTGAGGATTATTAATTGTTTATTCGTAGCTGCAGGGCACGTTGACTGATGAACAAAGAGGAGCATGGTTCTTTTGTGTAGCTTTTTGATTTACAATCCAATGTTGCCATTTAAAACAAAAAGTTTTTTGAAAACTGATTTTCACTTAATTAATACTATTGTTATTTTTAACGTGATAACGTTTTATGACGTTAATAATTTAATTTATAGACGAAAATTTAAAACAATCCTTATCCTTATCCTTACTAATATTATAAATGCGAAAGTGAGTTTGTTTATTTGTTTGTTTGTTTGTTTGTTTGTTACGCTTTCACGCCGTAACTACTGAACCGATCATCAAGAAATTTTGCATACAAGTTCTCTGGAGTACGGAGAAGGACATAGGCTACCTTTTATCCCGGGAAAAAGTACTATTCCCGAGGGATCGACATTGACGCGGGCGGAGCTGCGGGGGAAAGCTAGTAATAATATAATGTATAGAATGTTATGTTGAATGGAATAATAATAAATAATTGATAGAAATGCATGTAAATTTTGTGGAAGAATAAAGGCTATTTTTATTTTTAACGTCTTATGAATCGATGAACCAGCTGCACACAACTTTTTGTTTCTTAATATAATAATAATAATAATAATAATCATTTATTTACCAGATACAAACATTTACATATCCATTAGCTGTGACTTACACACTAAGCTAAGCTTGACTCGTGGAAGTCACATATCGAAAATAATTTTGTCTGTTTGTTTGTCTTCGTATTTACAAGTGACTGCCAACAACTGCCATCAACGATGACAGCCGGAACCAAACGTGCCTTCCGAGGCACGGAGGAGCTTGAGGTATTTTTATGCCATTGCGGTCACCCATCCAAGTAGGGACCGCGCCCGAGGTTGCTTAACATGCGTAATGTTTTGTCCATACGGAGAATTATGAAAGTCGCGGTATTCAAAGAAAAAGTCCATAGTCATAGATTGAGTTGGTATAACCAAGTGATGAGGAGAGATGAAAGTCATATCACATGGAAGACATATGGGATTTAAAAGTGGATGGAACCCGGGACAGAGCACGACTACGTGAGAAGAGATAGATTATGTCAAAGAGAGTATGAACAAAAAAGGAGTGACAAACGCTAAGGTAGGCGAAAGATAATATGGAGAAGACTTATTATTCTGTCGCCTACCATACTATTACTATTATATACTATAACATAGGTACTGTGTCGAGCTCACATGAAAAAGTGCAATAACGTAAAAGCAATAAAGAAAAAGATCATGCCATTTTGCATATACATACATAGTATCACGTCTTTATCTTTTGCGGGGTAGACAGAACCTAGGTCTATAAGACCCGAAGGCCACGTTTAGTATGTTAGTGGAAAAGTACAGTTTGGTTAGGACATTGCAGGCTTGAAACACCAGATTGATAATAAAGATGATTCCGTGCTTCGGAAGGCACGTTAAGCCGTTGGTCCCGGCTGCCTCATCTGGTAGTCGTTAAAGGAACCGTCAGAGGCCGAGAGGCGGTTCCGAAGATCTCTGACACCAGGGTGTGCATAGTCGATTGACCGTCTCATGTACTCGAAATGATGATGGTGGAAAAGTCATCAAAATAGTGATGGATTGTTAGCCGCATCGCCTATTCACATGATTCCACATACATAGGATAAACTTTTTAAAAATCATCAAGCATAGATACCTACTAAAATCTATAACGGCTCACTTAAAATAAGAACAAAGCACGGAATTTGTAGTGCGCAAATTGCGTATCGGCAAATTTGTCTACTTGTCCGTTATAGTGTTGTATGTTGGCTTTTCACACAGCCCAGTTTTGAGGCGCTCTAAAGCCTTTGATGATATGTACACGGGCAGTTTTTTAAACGCTCATACTTTATAAGTATAAGATTCATAGTTGGGATTTCTGTTTATTTAATAAATATGTGGTGTAAATGGGGGGTGTAAATCTCTTATCCACAAGAGACGAAGAGATCAACTTTGTAAGAGATCATATTTAAATTATATAATCTTAATTTTTAAAATGTATTATTTATTGTTACTACTTACATACTTATCTTATACCTCTTTTGTGGAGTATTAGTGTGTTGTAATTTTTACGTACCTGCAAAAAAGAAAATAAAATTATATGACTGTTCATAAACATTCATTTAAAAAAAAATTGTAGAAAAAATATAAAGTGAAACATGAACAGTGTGTTTTTAAGGCCTATGTCCAGCAGTAGACTTCTTGCGGCTGAGATGATGATGATGATGTGTTTTTAATATTTCATATACCATTAGATCTTTTTTTGAGTTCGCTTATTGGCATTTTGATTTACTTTTTTAGATTTAGAGATTGCAATGCAACAACCTTGTTAAAATAAGTAATTTTTTTTTTTTCTAATTTAATGAGCGTTTTCACCCAAACCGACCGCTAGTCTGCAGCAATCACATTTGAATAAAGACTGCGCTTCAACAAACATTGCTTATTGCTGTTCTGCGTGTCCATGTTGACGGACTACAAGTTTTCTGACCAACTCCACAAGACCTACAGCAATCTACGAACTACCTGCATGTTAAAAGTCCAGTATAACATCGAGAGATCAACGCAAACTGGCCAGTACGGTTTACATGTGTAAGGTTTTTAGAAATGAGATCGTTATGTTGGCACCACGAGCTCTATTGTTTGACATGCCATTACGTTTGAAATTGGAATTCGAATTTCGATTTCGAAATTGAAACTCTTCAGATTGTTTGACAGCGCTTCAAGAAGTTTATTTAACTATCTATTCAGTTAAATTCAACATCTATTTGACAATACTGCTTCAATGAAGCTTTGGAAAAAATGTGTCAGATTTTTTAAGCTTATAATTTTAACTCTGCACTGGTCAGGGGTGTCATCCCCAACTGCCTGTGCGGTAGTTGAAAGTATGACCTCTCGAACTGCTAATTACTTTTCTCCCATTCATTCGAGTAAGTAGTATCCGAATACCTTCACTCCTTGCCCAAATCCAGCAAATTCCTAACCTACCCCAGCTTAAAAATGCTTTCGATGGGTAGCTTCGGAAGCACAAGAAGCCAAAGGGAACTGCGCTCACCAAATCGTCTGCCAAGCTTGGCGACGTTGGCAAAATCCTCCCACGGAAGTAATAATCCTTGGGAAAGACATTTGTCCAGCAGTGGACTTTTAACAGCTGAAAAGATATTGACAATGAATTGAAGCTCAGTTTTAAAGACAAAAAAATCAGACCAAAACAACGGTGCATCGACCGTCGCCCACATCGACCAATAAGGAAGGTCTCAAAATAAAGTAAGCACATTATTGCAAGTGAAAACTGACAAATTCTCATGTTAGCATCGGCACTTCTTGGTTTATGGGGCGGACGAGAAATAAACATCGACAATTTGTTTCCGAATTTTCGATGTGAGAAACATTCTGTTTTTGTAATTTAAATTTGATCTTTTAATCCGAAATTATGGTCGTGTCACGTCATTAATTGCCATTGTACCTATATCCTGAAGGAGCGTATCTATCTCATATTTAAAGATCAGTCTTTTCTTGTTCTTAACTGGATCGTTGTGAAGACATAATGCTTTCTTTCTAACAAGCTTCCCATATATCTTAGTAATAGCAGAAATTTTCTGCGTGAATCTGCCTTGGCTACTCTGGAAGTCTTCAAACAGACTGCGGGCTGGTGTTGGTAGATGCCACGATAATAGAATGAGGTAGGGTTTCTCCAACAATAGTTAGTGCGACTGTGGTGCTATCCAACCTTGTGTCACCTTTTGGTGTGCCCAGAAAGCCCAACTTCTTGCTCTCAACAAGATCTGAATGATCAAACGATCGGGCAATTACGGTAGCAATGCACTGGTCGAAACATATTTAATGTGTACGTAAAGTCATTTTAAGACTTGATTGAAGAAGAAGAAGCAGATTTTTTTAAAAAACTAGCTGTTTCTTGCGGCTTCTTGTTTATGTCGTTCTCTCAGAAAAAGTCCCTAATTTTTCCGGAATAAAATATAACCTATATCCTATCTATACATAAGAAATAGGAATATTTAGAAATAGTTTTAAGACCTTATACATATGTATAAGATAAACATACAGTGAATGTGTAACGTTGCATGCGACGTTACATATTCACTGTATATTGCTTCACATGTCCAACCTCATTTCTTTCTCATCCTGTCCACCTTTCATTTCTCATTTTATTTCAAATTTCATTCCATTCCATTTTTAGATCATTTTTTCTCTCTCTCATCGCTCATTCTACCATTCTACGATCATCTCTTTGACTGTGCACTTCTCCTACGGTCTCTGATTTGTTATACCTCAATAATATAATATATAGTAATAATATATTCATAGAAGTGACAAATAAATTTAATCTCTATGTGTGTTGTGTGTCGAGTCTTCTGTTCTCCCTACTTCCTTATATGTGGGAACTCGACTAGAGCGCCGGGACGGTCGAGTCGAACATCTCACAAATGTTATTTATAAACTGAGTGAATATATAAATATGAATATATCTCAGATTATGCAAAATTTCATGATAATCGGTTCAATAGATACAGGTGAAACTTCCAACGGGTGGGAAACTTCCCTGGGCAGTTTGGAAGTCGCTAAATAGACTTCGAGCTGGTGTTGGAAGATATCAGGATCACCAACATAGGTGGAGTTTCTCCAACAACAATTTGTGTGGCTGCGGTGCTGTCCAGATGATGGCCCATCTGATGGATTGCCCTAACTGCCCCAATTCTTATACCGTGAAGGATCTCATTGAGGCAAACGATCGTGCCGTGAATGTGGCCAAATTCTGGCCAAGACTAAGTGTAAAGAATAGTCATTTTGACTCCAGACGAAGAAGAAATAGATAAAGCGTGAAATAGTTACAAACGAAGAACCACATTTACTTTCGCATTTGCAAAAAAGAAAATAAAATCTATTAGTTTTGATATTTAGTCTTAGCTACTCTGTCTATACTTAATGTAGAAAAAATAACATAGCGTGCGAATATACATTCCTTGATTAAAGTTTCATGGAAGATAATAAAAATATATGAGTTTGAAGCGGCAAGCAACCCATCAATATAGCGTCATGTAAGTCTTATAATCCTAGCTTGGTCGACTTTAGGCATAAATTTGTATGTATTTATGCATGTAAGAATTTGGTATCAGACAAAATGTAAGGAACGTGTGGCGACAGAAGATTTTACCCTTTAAAGTTTTGGTAATATGCTAAACATTCTGAACAGTATTATTTCAACCAAACATAAAACAATTCATCATCAGGCCCTTTTTTTTTATTATGTTTTTTTTTTGTTATTCTCCACTACAGGAGCACGACTCTCTCTGTACTACTAGAGCCATAGCTCCACGCTGGCCAGACGGGTTGGAAAGGTCTCACAGATGTTTAAAAGCTTTGTTTAGCTTGTATTTCCTAAGTCGCCTTCTACGACATCCACGGGAAGACTTGGAGTGGTCCTATTCTACTCTGCCGGATACCACAATAATTTAAATTAACTCCTGATAGGCAATTAAAACAACGTCTGCAACGAAGAAATTGAACTAACAAAATTCGATTACATGTCAAAACGTAAAAAAATACAGCAATCTGTCAAACGGAATCGAATCGAAATCATCGAATCATGCGCACCGATTCATTTAAAATCGAGCCGACCACCTGCATTCTGCAAGTAACGGACCCATATCTTATTACATCGACACCTTCGATATTTCGATTATTACCAACAATTACTCGAGAGATCGATCGAAAATATCGATTTTAATAACGCCGAGACAGTGCTAAATGCGCACACCGTTATCATGTATCTTTTGTTTTGGATGTTATTTTGGTGCGAATTAATATTTTCTTATTCGAATTTATTGGGGGTATCTGTGTTTTGTCTCTTTCTGATAGATAAATAAATAAATATAAATAAATATATACGGACAAATCACACAGATTGAGCTAGCCCCAAGGTAAGTTCGAGACTTGTGTTATGGGATACTAACTCAACGATACTATATTTTATAACAAATACATATATAGATAAACATCCAAGACCCAGGCGACACTCCGTGTCGCAGGCTAACGTGTTAACCACTGCGCCACGGAGCTGTCTAGAGGATGTCAGCATAAAAAATAGAGGATGTCAGCATAAAAAATATATTACAAAATATATTTTTTATGCTGACACAAGGAAGGCTTATGCCCTTCTGTAGGACATAAAGGCTAATTAAAAAAAATCTGTAAAGTCAGTTTACGGACGTTATTTTTACGTGATAACGGTAGAAGATAGATACATCACAGAGATAGGTCACAAGCCGAACGCTTAGGTCGATCGTGCGTCTCTATCGCTTGTTCCGCACTCTCGCTTGCACACGGAACGTGACACTTTTTCGTGATTTATAAGGCGTAAAGCACATTGATCTGGCGTCGGGCACGGACATAGCTTAGATCGGGCAAGGACATGGCTCTGATCGGGCGCAGGCATGGCACGTTTCTATTACAATAATCATGGCGAGTATGATCATAAATGACTGGATGTTTCTCTATTAATTCACAGAATGCTATGTTAAACTCGATGTCATCACGCATTTTTATTTTCTATAATCGCTTCTCTAGAAGACATATGCCATACGTGCGCGCTGACTGCGAACTTACGCCACGCCATACTGAGGGCCAACTGGCGCGGGCGCCGAAGTGGCGCGCTTTAGCGCGTCCGATGATGCCCGTTGAAGTGTGTTCAAATTGCGACTTTATTTCCAAACATTTAGTACGGTATTTAAATAGAAAAGTAAATGCCCTTGCCACGTCCGTTCCAGACGCCAGACCAATGTGCTTTGCGCCTAAGACGTGGATTTATAAGACGTTATTTCGTCAAAAGCTATACATTGGAACAGTGGTCTTTTTTTACAAAATACGTAAACTTTTTGGGACATTTATTTCAAGACTTATCAAACAGACATATACCTATTACTCAATTAGTATCTGAAAAACCAGCGGCAGCGCTGAGAAGTCGAGTCCGGTAACTTATGATTGGTCAACAAGACAAAGTTGATGCTGATTGTCAATATAATGCTATTTTGCCCATCACTACTATGCTAAACAAGCCTAGGTCATAAAGACCTAGGCTCTGCCTACCCCGCATACTAATTCATAATGTATTTATCGTGAGATATGTGTAATATGAATGATATGAGACCGTTAGAGGACACTTACTAAACAGCTAATCACCAAACTTGCAATAAAAACAATAAAAACTCTGAAAAGTGAACCTTTTGAAGAATTTTGCTTTTTCTTTGACATTGATGCAATGAGATAAGATAAAGGTTTTTATTGCAGTCCGTTATAAAAACCGACAGGACAAGTACCGATATAAATGTACCCACATGTGACCTTATAAATCACCCAGACCATATCTATACATCGGATAAGTAGAAAAATCGGGCGCACCCAACAAATCGATTCGGTATGCGATACTTTCGCAGATCGCGCAATTTTTAGGGTTTCGTGATCAGATAGCGTCAAACGGCTTAAGGGTTTTTGTTCTCCCAGATTGCGGCACTGTGACGATACATATTTTTGACATCAGCTTTCAAAATCCACCAGTGAGGATTAAACGTAATTGCTCTTAAAAATACCTATCGCCATCATATCGCCATCTAGGGGTAAAACCACAGAAATATACCAAGATAGAACGGGGATGACAGGATTTTGCCAGGGAAACGCGCGTGTCAGTTTTTGCTCTTTTTTTGGCGTCATTACTAGCGAAATAGTAATGTGACATGCACAGAAATAAATCACGTTATATCGATAAACAGTTTTTACAGTTAAAAACCACAGAATAAAGCACGTGTTCATGTCGTGTTCGTGACGTGCGCGGTGACTGATGAACGTTTAATTAATCTTGCACTATCGTGCAAGATTGAGACACGCGTGTACCGCCCACTTGGCCGTTCTATCTAGATATATGTTTGGGAGTAAAACTGATTCCGAATACACCCTTATTAGTATCCAATTATCCATCCATTAGTCACAGGGATCAAGAGAAGTGCGGTTTCCGAAATTTTCGAGACTGCAGACAACATGTCGGATTTTTCACCGAGAATCTCATCTTTATTTTTTCATGTGTGAGAATAATTAAGAAATTTTGAGCAAAATTGAGTTTTATTAGAAATTTTCCGCTAATTTCCGAGAGAAGGAATTTTTGAACACATATTATTTCTCTGCGGCCCATCACCGTTGTGTTTTAGAAATTGAAATAAGTAGAGATTTTTTTACAGAATATGGTATTTCTATGACGCTTTTACAACAAACAATAAAAATTGGTAAATAAATATGAAATGATACACGTTTTGCTATAGTTAAATATTTTATACTAGTACGGAACCCCGTATATGTTAATCCGTTTCGTACTTATCCGGTTTTCATATATATCGATACTCTTACAATTATTGATCATTAATCATTCGCGCTTTTGAACAACGGCTGCGGTGTTTAAAAAGTTTCAATAATGGCTCCTTTTTATTTTGTGAGGGCGAAGGGAAATTAATTTCTGGGAAGTGTTCAAAACTTTAAACTTTAAATATATTGTGATAACGAAAACGTGAGCTGATAAAATGTTTAGCGTGAAAATTTGTAAAATGAACTAGTTTCCTTAAAAAATATAATTAGACCCGTTAGTTAGATAATCTTAAAATATTTGACACTTTTTTTTGTAAATTAAAGAAAAATTATGAAGATTCCTGTGAAGTCAATAAGACTACACAGTTTGCTTTTTATCATTTTGTGAGGTCATGAGCCCCACTCCTGAACTTTGATGCGCTGTATCGTTATCATATTTTGTTTGATTAAAAAAAAATATATGTCTAATATTTTTTTGATTATCCATAAGACGGACAAATTATTTTAAATTTTATTTTTTTAGGAAACAACTCAATAATAGGCTAGTTTCCTGGGTCGTAATAATAACATAACAATTAGTCCGTAAGTTAGATAATCAAAAAATATTGGACACGTATTTTTTCTTTTGTCAAATAAACAATAAATAATAAAGATAAAGCGCGTCAAAGTTCAGGAGTGGGGGCTCGTGACGTCACAGTTTGCTAAAAATTGTAGCAAACTGTGACGTCACACAGAACTTCAAAGGGCTATATCTTTATAATTTTTTGTTAAATCGACAAAAGAAAAAATACGTGTCCAATATTTTTTGAATATCTAACTGACGGACTAATTATATTTTTTTAGAAAACTAGCCTATTGCTATTTTTTATATATATAGCGTGTAAATATACAATCTAAATTCTTTTAAAGCGGTGTCCCAGCCCATCAATATGACCAATGCTGGAAACTCAAAAAAACATAAGCATTTCCATACAAGAGTTCGACCCCAGCCAGTTTGTTTGGGAATATCGTTTTTTTTTGAGTTCCCATCGTTATTCCCTTAGGAAAACTTTTTCTTATTGGTGGGCTGAATCGCCTCTTTAAGGAAACGTCCATGGTCAATTTACATGCTGTAGGTACATGTGTCCCTTTTGTTAAGCTTTATATACAAATCTGAGTTTCTTATCATAGAAAGTAATATAAGATACCAAATCTATAGACGAGTTAAGAAGTCGCTTTAAATAAAATTTTAAAATGATTGGAATATATATATTTTTTCAAATCTATGTAAGTTTCAAATAATTTTTTTTTACACATTAGAATAACCTTTCAATGACGAAGACGAATTTGCGTGATAAAGAACGATGTAAAGAAAATAGGTCATAACACGTATAGATGCCTAACTTTTTGAAATTTCTTATATATCTTTTATTACATAAAACAAAATACTTTATTTTTAGAACTGGTTTATACTTTGGTCCTTTATCAACAAATAGAAGTCAATCAAAAAACAATAGCTTTCATATTTCTAGAGCATAAGCGATTTCTGCGGACCTCTTGTGGCATCTACCCAACATAGGCAATAGCTATCTAATCCATATAAATTTAATTGAGGATAGATGCTTCACCGAGAAAACAATGCGTCTATTCCCCTTAATTTTGAATCACAATTTTCTTACATATGCAATCGCATCGAGACATGAGAAACGGTCAGCTTAGTAGTAGTGAGAGAGACTATAGATTAATAAAGTTGCATGTTGTTCATCCGGAAAGAGTAAATGCAATTAGGGCAACTATACCCCCGGGGCAACTATCCTAAATTTATCCTACCTACGTTGCAATACTATAATAAAATCGATATAATTTATTCCTAACTCTTCACTGATTTATAAATCTTATTAATCTTAAAATCATCAAATAGGCCACCTCGGTGTACTCGTACTTTATCCATAAATATTGCAGTAATCTAGTAATTAGTCTCATTAAATTCTGTTCAGCAATTTAATGTGCACTTAACTCGTTCTAAATGATCGAAATGTATCTAAAATGGCAATGTGATAACATTAGTAATATAATATCAGAATATATAATATGTCGATTGTAATTTAATGTTTATTTTAGTCGTAAACGTGTCTCATTAGGAATTTATTTTAGATCTGGATTATTATCAGACGAAAAAGGTTAGATAATTTAAAATATTATTAATTGAGCTCACCAAATAAAGGAATGAGTACAATAACCTTTATGTTTTAATGATGTTCCTTATCATGTACTGATCGTTTAGTATAAAGTTGATAAGTTCAAATTCGATTGACTATTCTGGTTCACATAAACAAAAAATATCATGCGACAATAAGTTGAAGAAGACGACTTTTCAGTGTCTATAAAACTATTATAAACATTATATAGATGGTTAAATTTCGTAATGACAAAGTTGCACAAAAGCTGGAAGCGATAGTTTAAAAAAAAATATTGACTATCACAACGATATAATTTTGGCTCCTCTTTTTGAATTCTTTTTCCACCTAATATGGAACATGTTGCTCTTAATATTATATAGTTATGTTGTGTATTTACACGAGTGAGATTATAAAAAAACAGTGCATAGGTTAGGTTAGATTGTAATCTAATGATTTTAGATTATAAACTGAAGGAGTTCACAATTTTACGGTGACATATACAATATACGTGTTTTATAAATTCATTTTATTTTAATTTAAGTTTTAGTATATAATTTTAGTTATAAGTACTTTATTTAATTAAATTTTAATCGAATATAATTATAAAATCTTAGAAAAAAATATATACAACTTCATAAACCTATATTGAATCTACCACAGTATTAAAGCTTCAGAGGTATTTGGTATAATAAATAAATATATACGGACAAATTACACAGATTGAGCTAGCCCCAAAGTAAGTTCGAGACTTGTGTTATGGGATACTAACTCAACGATACTATATTTTATAACAAATACATATATATACACATTCAAGACCCAGGCCAATCTGAAAAAGATCATTTTCCATCTTGACCTGGCCGGGGATCGAACCCCGTCACTCCGTATCGCAGGTTGGCGTGTTGACCGCTGCGCCACGGAGCTAGTCAGAGGTAGTGCCTCATACATCTTTATTCCATTCAAATTTTTGTATGGTCCGTGGCACCGTGATTCGTGCGATAGTGTCAATTCCTATGCGAATGCGGTGACGACATTATTGCTGGGCTATAACCACCCACAGCTGCGCTTGGTGTAAGCTAAAAGCGACATGGAATCAGTATTTTTTTTTTCAACTCGTGAACGGGTGCTCCCAGGGGGGACAGGTCTACTCGGCCTCTTTGAGACTTCTATCTATCTTTGAGACTTTTATCATATCTGTTGTTGTTGCACGGTCGATCGCTAACATAACGTGTTCCACAAAAATATGAAAATTAAAATTGTATATAATATGACATCAGAAAGAAAAAAGAAAAATATTAAATATCATACAAAGCCCTTCAGGCAAGTAGGCGACCAATACTGTTGAAAAGAGTTTCTTTCGGCGTCTTCTTCTCTGCAGTGGTCGGTTCCGAAACGCTAGTAGTTTGTAGCTTTTGAACAATAATTAATAATTTAAATATAATATAATAAGTATTATTTAAAATGTGAATTGACGTGAAAAAGTGCTTGAAAAGGCCTATTTTCTGAATAAATCTTTGAATCTACATTTTTAGGCAAATATTTTATTGACATGACAATGCGTCGCGAAGATTGTATTGATTCGTGGCTCAGCTGAAGTTCATAAATAAGTGTATTCTTTTTAAATTAAAATTGTTACCTATACGCATCGCTCTTTGATAATTATAGAAACCTCTGTTTATTATTTTTTCTTTTAATAACATATTAAAACTAATTAGGTATTTTTTTTATACGCCGAATTGTACATAGTTTGTGTGTAAGACGCTAATCCATACTTACTATAATATTATAAATGCGAAAGTGAGTTTGTTTGTTTGTTACGCTTTCACGCCGTAACTACTGAACCAATCATCATGAAATTTTACATACAAGTTCTCTGGAGTGCGGAGAAGGACATAGGCTACCTTTTATCCCGGGAAAAAGTACTATTCCCGAGGGATCGACATTGACGCGGGCGGAGCCGCGGGCGAAAGCTAGTTATATTTAATTTTAAACATATAATTTTAGAATCATCTATCGCTAGTGGGTTTTTTAGACACAATAGTTAAATAACTCTCAACCGCAATAGCGTAAGCTCACAGGCCTCCCACGCTTCATGGGGAAGTTTTGACATACTCACCACGCTTGGCAGACGGGTTGGCGAGCGGATGGATTTGAAATAAAATATTTTCAATCTCGTATTTATATTATTTCTTTAATATACCGCTAGTATATAACAATCTACAAAGCTATATACGGTGAAATTTTGATCGTTCTGGACCCTTAAAGGGATGATTAAGCCTGTTGATATAAACAACTTTGCCTATGGGAACAATGCTGAGAACTCAAAAAATTTTTTTGACGTTTCCGTGCAATTTGACCGGGCGGCCGAATTTTTTTGTATGGAACTGCCCATTTTTTTAGTACCCAGCATTGGTCCCATAGGAAAAGTTGTTCATATCGATGGGCTGCCTCATCCCTTTAAGGGTCCAGAACGATCAAAATTTCACCGTGTATAGTAATTACTTAAAAACTTATTTTTGTCAGAAGAAAAACTAATCATCACCAGACATATCCATATTAATATACCTGGTAATGATTGGAATTTATTTGTATCGTTTTCGTCCCAGTAAATAAAAAAAAAATGTGTTTAACGCAATTCAATTTCAGTTTATGGTCACGCACGCTACCGTACAAACCTTGGGTCAAGTGTTCTATCTTGAGCTGCGTTTAACATCACAATTTGTAGATAGGCGTTAAATGTTCGCCGGTTTTACCTCTAAAGACGAGATACAGGAAACAGATGTTCTAGAACTTTCTTGAGTGAAATGACTCATGGTAACTTATGGCTTAAATAGGGTTGATTTTGAATTCCCTGTCAATATTTTTGTAAGTGTTTTAGGTATTTTGCATTTACTATGCTATTTTGATATATCTTCTTAATCAGTCACTCATTGCTGAATATCGTGACTCCTGATTTTGTCAACCAGCTGTTTCCATCGGTAACGATCCGTTGCTTGGTGTAGTGCGGCGCTGATCGGTCTTTCCAACCTCTCTTAGATCTGTTCTGACCATCGCTTTGGACTTCGGCCTCTCGGTCTTTTTTCCTCCGTTTGATATACTCTTAACTAAAGTAAGAAATAAAATGAGGTAAAAAAAATCATGCAGGCGGGGCTTGAACCTTAGGTCTAAGTACGACCTTACACCCATCCCAGTGGGAACCGCGCCCGGGGTTGCTTAACGCGCTCCCTTGCGAGGTAGACACAGCCCAGGTCTTAAAGACCTAAAAGCTATGTTTAGCATGTTGGTGGGCTTTAGGTGGAAAACGGAATCAAAATAGTGATGGCAGATTTTTGCCCTCGATCGACTTTTACAATCTGCGCCGGAAGAGAAGCAGCTGGTACATTCTAGGTTTTTTCTTTTCTGCCAGACCGGCATAAAAGGTCCATGATATAAGTAAGAAATAAAATTCAAACAAACTCAGGACCCAGTTTTATCCAAAAATAATCCAACACTAACGAGCTATTTAAATTCGATCACACACGTCCTCAAAAATTTAAAGTCGTTTGCTAATCGGATTAAACAAGGCTTTTTAAGTTAAAACGACCGTCGTGACAAGCTTTTATGCGCCAAATGATTTATCACCGTTTACACCGAACACGTATAAAATTTAAAACACTAATTATGTTTACCAATAAGATTATGTCATATAATTTTAATGTCATGTGGTCGCTCCAGTTCTGATTGGTCTGATAGGGTGACTACACGCTAGCTGTAATTGATAAAACAAAGTATTAAAACAATAATTTCATGTTAAAATGATCCGCGTAACAGGCTTTTATGCACCAAATAATTGATCACCGTTTACACCGAAGACGTATAAAATTTGAAACACCAATTATGTTTGCCAATAAGATTATAAATGTCATGTGGTCGCTCCAGTTCTGATTGATCTGATAGGGTGACTAAATGCTAGCTGTAGTTGATAAAACAAATTATAAAAACAATTATTTTGAGTCAATATGACCCGTATAACAGGCTTTTATGCGCCGAATGATTTATGACCGTTTACACCCTACACATAAAATTTGAAACACTAATTATGTTTTCCAATAAGAGTATAAATGTCATGTGGTAGCTCCAGTTCTTAGTGGTCTGATAGGGTGACTTCACGCTAGCTGTAGTTGATAAAACAAAATATTAAAACAATTAAATCAAGTTAAAATGACCCGCGTGACAAGCTTTTATGCGCCAAATGATTTATCACCGTTTACACCGTAGACGTGTATAAAATTTGAAACACTAATTATGTTTGCCAATAAGATAATGTCATGTGGTCGCTCCAGTTCTGATTGGTCTGATAGGGTGACTACGCGCTAGCTGTAGTTATGAGATAGTATTTCTTTATTAAGCCACGTTTTTCTATTACAACTGGAAAAATATGAAAAAAATCTTATAAAATATAACCATTTTTAACACTTATACTTTTTCAGCTTCTACGTTAGTAATTTTTTTTTCTTTCTGTTTTTTTTTTTTTAATTTAAAGGAGTTGGTAAACTTACTAAACGATGTTCTTTAAATTAAAACGACCGTCGTGACAAGATCGTATGCTCCTAATGATTTATTACCGTTTACACAGTTACATATCATTTTTTATTATGTTTACAAATAAGATTATATGTAAACATTATATGTTCTCTCCAGTTCTGATTGGTCTGATAGGGTGACTACACATTAGCTGTAGTTGGAAGGAGATATAACTTCCTTAAAAAGCCAAGTGTAATACCAATACTTTTCTAAATTTGTACGATTGTAGTTCGATATTGTTATTTTTATTTAGTTTTTTTATACGTGTTTTTCCGTTCATAAAACTATTTTGATAAACGCTGCCCGCATGAAATTGTTTCACCATATTTTATTTCTTAATCGTACGAACTGTTATTACAAACTCTTATGCTCCAAATGGTATATCAACTCATTTTCCTTTATCCGAGTAATTTACATGTATATCTACTACTTGTAATAATAATTTTTATATCAATACACCTATGTTTCTGTAAGCGCCCTAGTAAATATATTACTACATACTGATTCAGTGCAAAACTCCTACGGTTAAAAAGTTCCTTTACAGTTTTATTCAATTTTAATAACTTCACACTGTAAATAACAAAAAGGTTTTACAGCTCACAAAATTACCAACACACATAAAAGTCTTCGAGAAAGTATTTTGAATTGTACATAGTTTGTGTGTAAGACGCTAATCCATACTTACTATAATATTATAAATGCGAAAGTGAGTTTGTTTGTTTGTTACGCTTTCACGCCGTAACTACTGAACCAATCATCATGAAATTTTACATACAAGTTCTCTGGAGTGCGGAGAAGGACATAGGCTACCTTTTATCCCGGGAAAAAGTACTATTCCCGAGGGATCGACATTGACGCGGGCGGAGCCGCGGGCGAAAGCTAGTTATATTTAATTTTAAACATATAATTTTAGAATCATCTATCGCTAGTGGGTTTTTTAGACACAATAGTTAAATAACTCTCAACCGCAATAGCGTAAGCTCACAGGCCTCCCACGCTTCATGGGGAAGTTTTGACATACTCACCACGCTTGGCAGACGGGTTGGCGAGCGGATGGATTTGAAATAAAATATTTTCAATCTCGTATTTATATTATTTCTTTAATATACCGCTAGTATATAACAATCTACAAAGCTATATACGGTGAAATTTTGATCGTTCTGGACCCTTAAAGGGATGATTAAGCCTGTTGATATAAACAACTTTGCCTATGGGAACAATGCTGAGAACTCAAAAAATTTTTTTGACGTTTCCGTGCAATTTGACCGGGCGGCCGAATTTTTTTGTATGGAACTGCCCATTTTTTTAGTACCCAGCATTGGTCCCATAGGAAAAGTTGTTCATATCGATGGGCTGCCTCATCCCTTTAAGGGTCCAGAACGATCAAAATTTCACCGTGTATAGTAATTACTTAAAAACTTATTTTTGTCAGAAGAAAAACTAATCATCACCAGACATATCCATATTAATATACCTGGTAATGATTGGAATTTATTTGTATCGTTTTCGTCCCAGTAAATAAAAAAAAAATGTGTTTAACGCAATTCAATTTCAGTTTATGGTCACGCACGCTACCGTACAAACCTTGGGTCAAGTGTTCTATCTTGAGCTGCGTTTAACATCACAATTTGTAGATAGGCGTTAAATGTTCGCCGGTTTTACCTCTAAAGACGAGATACAGGAAACAGATGTTCTAGAACTTTCTTGAGTGAAATGACTCATGGTAACTTATGGCTTAAATAGGGTTGATTTTGAATTCCCTGTCAATATTTTTGTAAGTGTTTTAGGTATTTTGCATTTACTATGCTATTTTGATATATCTTCTTAATCAGTCACTCATTGCTGAATATCGTGACTCCTGATTTTGTCAACCAGCTGTTTCCATCGGTAACGATCCGTTGCTTGGTGTAGTGCGGCGCTGATCGGTCTTTCCAACCTCTCTTAGATCTGTTCTGACCATCGCTTTGGACTTCGGCCTCTCGGTCTTTTTTCCTCCGTTTGATATACTCTTAACTAAAGTAAGAAATAAAATGAGGTAAAAAAAATCATGCAGGCGGGGCTTGAACCTTAGGTCTAAGTACGACCTTACACCCATCCCAGTGGGAACCGCGCCCGGGGTTGCTTAACGCGCTCCCTTGCGAGGTAGACACAGCCCAGGTCTTAAAGACCTAAAAGCTATGTTTAGCATGTTGGTGGGCTTTAGGTGGAAAACGGAATCAAAATAGTGATGGCAGATTTTTGCCCTCGATCGACTTTTACAATCTGCGCCGGAAGAGAAGCAGCTGGTACATTCTAGGTTTTTTCTTTTCTGCCAGACCGGCATAAAAGGTCCATGATATAAGTAAGAAATAAAATTCAAACAAACTCAGGACCCAGTTTTATCCAAAAATAATCCAACACTAACGAGCTATTTAAATTCGATCACACACGTCCTCAAAAATTTAAAGTCGTTTGCTAATCGGATTAAACAAGGCTTTTTAAGTTAAAACGACCGTCGTGACAAGCTTTTATGCGCCAAATGATTTATCACCGTTTACACCGAACACGTATAAAATTTAAAACACTAATTATGTTTACCAATAAGATTATGTCATATAATTTTAATGTCATGTGGTCGCTCCAGTTCTGATTGGTCTGATAGGGTGACTACACGCTAGCTGTAATTGATAAAACAAAGTATTAAAACAATAATTTCATGTTAAAATGATCCGCGTAACAGGCTTTTATGCACCAAATAATTGATCACCGTTTACACCGAAGACGTATAAAATTTGAAACACCAATTATGTTTGCCAATAAGATTATAAATGTCATGTGGTCGCTCCAGTTCTGATTGATCTGATAGGGTGACTAAATGCTAGCTGTAGTTGATAAAACAAATTATAAAAACAATTATTTTGAGTCAATATGACCCGTATAACAGGCTTTTATGCGCCGAATGATTTATGACCGTTTACACCCTACACATAAAATTTGAAACACTAATTATGTTTTCCAATAAGAGTATAAATGTCATGTGGTAGCTCCAGTTCTTAGTGGTCTGATAGGGTGACTTCACGCTAGCTGTAGTTGATAAAACAAAATATTAAAACAATTAAATCAAGTTAAAATGACCCGCGTGACAAGCTTTTATGCGCCAAATGATTTATCACCGTTTACACCGTAGACGTGTATAAAATTTGAAACACTAATTATGTTTGCCAATAAGATAATGTCATGTGGTCGCTCCAGTTCTGATTGGTCTGATAGGGTGACTACGCGCTAGCTGTAGTTATGAGATAGTATTTCTTTATTAAGCCACGTTTTTCTATTACAACTGGAAAAATATGAAAAAAATCTTATAAAATATAACCATTTTTAACACTTATACTTTTTCAGCTTCTACGTTAGTAATTTTTTTTTCTTTCTGTTTTTTTTTTTTTAATTTAAAGGAGTTGGTAAACTTACTAAACGATGTTCTTTAAATTAAAACGACCGTCGTGACAAGATCGTATGCTCCTAATGATTTATTACCGTTTACACAGTTACATATCATTTTTTATTATGTTTACAAATAAGATTATATGTAAACATTATATGTTCTCTCCAGTTCTGATTGGTCTGATAGGGTGACTACACATTAGCTGTAGTTGGAAGGAGATATAACTTCCTTAAAAAGCCAAGTGTAATACCAATACTTTTCTAAATTTGTACGATTGTAGTTCGATATTGTTATTTTTATTTAGTTTTTTTATACGTGTTTTTCCGTTCATAAAACTATTTTGATAAACGCTGCCCGCATGAAATTGTTTCACCATATTTTATTTCTTAATCGTACGAACTGTTATTACAAACTCTTATGCTCCAAATGGTATATCAACTCATTTTCCTTTATCCGAGTAATTTACATGTATATCTACTACTTGTAATAATAATTTTTATATCAATACACCTATGTTTCTGTAAGCGCCCTAGTAAATATATTACTACATACTGATTCAGTGCAAAACTCCTACGGTTAAAAAGTTCCTTTACAGTTTTATTCAATTTTAATAACTTCACACTGTAAATAACAAAAAGGTTTTACAGCTCACAAAATTACCAACACACATAAAAGTCTTCGAGAAAGTATTTTGTTTGAGTTTTATATTATCCTTTTTCGATTTTAGTGACCTTGGGTACTAAAATCTGGCGCAGATATAAGGTGTTCTGTTTATTATTATTGGTTGTTAACACAGTTTTACACAGGTGATTCTTTTGAGCTGTCTGCTGGACTCTTTAATGCTGGTCTGGGCTCTTCCATGTTAGTCTGAGACAAAAGAAAAAAACGTAGAATGTGCCGGCTGCTTCTCTCGTCAGATCGTTTCAAAATTTGCGGAATGCGCGAATAGGCGATGCTATTGGTATAATTCCGCAGGCGATGCGGCAAGCAACCCATCACTATTCGATTCCGTTTTCCATCTACACGCCCTCCAACATGCTTAATGTGGCCATAAGGTCTTAAAATTCTAGGCTTTGTCTACCCCGCAAGAGAAAAAGGCGTGATACTATGCATGTATGTATGCTGGACTTTCATTACTGTTTTTGCACTGAAAGTACTTACATACAAAATTTTTATTTTATTTTTGATAATACTTTACTACCATCATAGCTCATGTTGGAAGCAATCGATACATTTATTTTTAAATTCAAGTAAAATATTTAGAAACATATACTATTACGTCAACACGCCAGCCTGTGACACGATGGTGCCCGGGTTCGATCCCCGGTCAGGTCATGATGGAAAACGATCTTTTTCAGATTGACCTGGGTCTTGGATATTTATCTATATTAGTATCCTTATCCTTACTAATTATAAATGCGAAAGTGAGTTTGTTTGTTTATTTGTTTGCTTGTTACGCTTTCACGCCGTAACTACTGAACCGAACATCATGAAATTTTGCATAGAAGTTCTCTGGAGTGCGGAGAAGGACATAGGCTACCTTTTATCTCGGGAAAAAGTACTATACCCGAGGGATCGACATTGACGCGAACGGAGCCGCTGGCGAAAGCTAGTCTATTATAAAATATAGTATTGTTAAGTTACTACGTACCTACGACACAAGTTCACAACTTACTGTGGGGCTAGCTCAATTTGTGTGATATGTCCCCATATATATTTATTTATGAAATAAATAAAAGAAAATTGAGTGGTTTGCCATTCTCCATTTCACATACTAGTCGAAAATTAACTAGTGGTGGTTGCCTCACCACGTTTTCCTTCATCAAAAGCAGGCGTCCGATGAAAATGGCAGTACTTGTGTCAGATTGGGCTGACTTAGGTCCCGGGACCTTTTCTTTTCTTTTATAGGTACGCCAAACCACTACCATGTCTAATACTAACAGAAGTAATTATAAGTATTATAGTAAGCAGACTTATGCCAACATAGTTGCTTGGAAGTTAAGGCGCTGTGCATCAGAAGAATACAGTAAAACGTGTATTTTTTCGTCGCGCAGTTAGCCTTATTTTTCAATGAATACTAGCATGAAAAAAATATGAAGTACAGTTCAAATATCAAAATAAATAGTTACATTAAAATAAAATATTCAATAAATAGTTCATAAAAATATTTAAAACCTAACTAAATAAAATAGCAAAAAAGCTATATCCAGAAAAATTTTCGTCGCGAATTGCTTGATATTTTCAGCGACAAATACCAACTTTTATACGTTTATAGCAAGATGGATACCTACAAAAATACAATATTTGGTTATAATTATTGAATTGTTAAATTAAAAGTGAAAATTAACACGAAAATGGCAGACACGGATTGGAACTGAGACTGACGACAGGTATGACACGAATATATAAAATATCCCGCGATGTCCGCTACAAACGGTTAAGGGATACAGCGCCTTAATACGAGAGATCACACTTATAGCTTGATACAATGTAGGCTAATCTCGGAAACTGGCCAATAAGTGTTTATTACAAGTATGATAAAAATACACCTTTGCGCAAGAGCATGATAGGTTTCTCGTAAAATCTACAAGCATAGACACTTTTAACGGCGGGTTAGCGTCGTAGGTTAATATTATGATTATGAGCGGTAGGTGGTCGTTTAAATTTTTATGGAAAACGAAGGTTCAGTAAACGTGTTAAGCATTTACTTAACATCAATGTTAATAAGGAAGTATTGTAAATATTTGGTTTCATCACAGCGTGGTAGCTATTTAGTCTGTCGTTTTAGAGGCTCTGAGTTTGATTAGCGCGGATAATACTTCATCCATAGAGAATCTGATGAGATGACCATTTTTAGGGACATGACGAGTTGACAAAAAACTTAGGTTTGACCAGTTGACCAATATTAACGGCTTGACGAATAAACCATTTTAGGAGCGGTTAAAAATCGCTTGACCAGTTGACAAAATTTTCTTGCTTGACCAATTATCCCCTACATTATGATGTAGGGGATAATAGGTCATGCAAGAAAATTTTGTCAACTGGTCAAGCGTTTTTGCTTGTAGGTCCGCTCGCTTGCATGTTGATCTATCGGGAATAGTACTTTTTTCCGGGATGAAAGGTACCTTATGTCCTTTTCCCAAACCTCGAACTACCTCCATAACAAATTTCATCAAAATCGACTCAGTGGTTGTAGCGTGTAAAGTAACAAACAGACAATTACTTTCGCGTTTTGTAATAATAAAGTGTGGATTACGGTTGCGTTTTATAAATTAAATCGCACCTATAATACAAAATTTGTACTGAATTTTATCACAAGCCATTTAATTTATGATATGAAATAAACTTCTTTTTTTATGATTATAAACATCAACAGGTTCCACATACACAGGGCTAAAATCTAAAGAATTATGACAATAGGCGATGCGGCTAGCAACCCATCACTATTTTGATTCCGTTTTCTACCTTCACGCCCACCGACACGCTAAACGTGGCCTTTCGGTCTTATGAGTTTAGGCTCTGTCTACTCCGTAAGGGATAAAGACGTGATAATATGTATGTATATGTAGGTTTCACATAACTGAACTGAATATATTCCTACTTAGCCAATGGACCAAAACAGAAGACCTCTAAATCTAAATATAAAAACCTGCAAGAATCACATCACATTTCATCTAGGCACTTGATTTGCCATCTGCAATGCCAAATCATCATCAGGTCTTTTTAGTCTCCACTGCAGGAGCATGTCCGTCTCTGTACTACCGGAGCCATACTTGGCTAGAGCAGACAAAGGATTTGGCCTACACTCTCCTCGCTGGACAGACGGGTTGGAGAGGTCTCATTGATGTTTATGAGCTTTGTTTAGCTTGTATTTCCTAAGTCGCCTCTTACGACCTCCATGGGAAGACTAGGAGTGGTCCTATTCTACTCTTCCGGAAACCACACGGCTAATACGATGCCACAGACTTACTGAAATAATAGACAATCATAGGCGATATTATAACATCTCACTTTTTTCGGTCTCGGGTTGTATTATTGTATTGTATTTGACTAGCTCCGTGGCGCAGCGGTCAACACGCCAGCCTGTGACACGGAGTGACCGGGTTCCATTCCCAGCCAGGTTAAGATGGAAAATGATATTTTTCAGATTGGCCTGGGTATTGGCCTTGGATGTTTATCTATATATGTATTTGTTATAAAATATAGTATCGTTGAGTTAGTATCCCATAACACAAGTCTCGAACTTACTTTCGGGCTAGCTCAATCTGTGTGATTTGTCCGTATATATTTATTTATTTATTATTATTTGCATTCCGTATCACTTACATCACACGGCTCGCGTAGCACAGTCGTAAAATCACAAAATACACAAGGGCGACCTAAACCCCTCTTAAGCCTTAAATTCCTCACTTTACCGACGATTTTAGTATAACTATTTTGAATTTTATGCACCCACTTTATGCAATTATACCTTATATGTGCTTTACGTTTTAAACATTTAGTATTACTGGCATACGGGTTATTACGCTTATTATTAGTTCTAGAAATAGGCGGTAATAGACATAGATACGTGGCTAGAAATTAAAATAACTAGATTATAATATAAAAGCGATATTTTATAGAACGTAATCTGATCAAAACTTTAGAGTTGGTTCATGGTCTAGCGCACCCAGCTCTTAAATATATTTTGTATTATCTGTGTGATGCGGTACCTCAAATTAGGTAATTGAGGGTAAAATATTTTTTTACTAAATTTAGAAAACTATTGAAAAAGATTAATGTTATAATATGTTTTATATTGAATTTTGTTTATGATAAACAGATAAACATAATAATCATAGTAAAAAATTATATTTGTTAATATTTCACAAGTAATGCAAAAATAAACACTGAAACAATATCTTGCGGAGGACTGCTAATTACTTTTTTTTTTTAAATTTTATAAGTGCATGTAAAAAAAAGTGGTAGTTATTTGTTTAAGCATATTTTTTATAAATACTTATACTCTGTTTGTTTAGGTATTTAAAAACATGTTAACAATCTTGATAAGTCTTTTTATTAAAATGTACACTTTTTAAATCAAAACCTTTACACTTTACCAATTCAATATGAAAGTAATTTCATGAAATTCAAGTTTAATGCAAATATTTAGATTTTTAAAGTGTACATTTCATTAAAAGGTGTATTAAGATGGTTAACATGTTTTTAAATACCTAAACAAACAGAGTTTATTGTAAAATAATAATTATGCAAAAACGAGTTACTCACGTATAAAGTCAGCTATAAGCCGACATGTTTCGACCTCATCCAGAGATCTTCCACGGGAGAATGTGTACCGAGACGCGCGCACTCGGAGGCGTCCCGATCCGTACTGGTTATTTTTTTTGTTCATTTGTTGCATAGACAGCTCCGTGGCGCAGTGGTTAACACGCCAGCCTGCGACACGGAGTGCCCGGGTTCGATCCCCGGCCAGGTCAAGATCGAAAATGATCTTTTTCAGATTGGCCTGGGTCTTGGATATTTATATATATACGTATTTGTTATAAAATATAGTATCGTTGAGTTAGTATCCCATAACACAAGTCTCGAACTTACTTCGGGGCTAGCTCAATTTGTTTGATTTGTCCGTATATATTTATTTATTTATACAGTACAGCCCACAAGAGTTATATCCATATATTAGATGGGCGCAGATTTCTAAGCGTTTATTGTATTTACAAAATAATATATTATACAAGACACGTAGATACAAATTATAACCTGGTACAACACTATATAAAATTCTAACTGTTTTAAAGAGGTGTTTATATGCAAACGATAATAAAACAACTGTTATCTTTTCTCTATTAACCCAGGAGTCATATCCAATTTATATTAAGTGTTATAAGAACATATAAAATTATGTTAAGAGCCAGGTCGATGCACATAACTGAGCAAGTAGTTATTGTATCAAGTAAACAGGCATTTTCCGTATTATATGTAAATAAATTTAATTTTACGATATTTTATGTACATTTTATTTTTAACTTTGTAATTTTAAATACATTTTTTTTTTAATAGCCTATTTCAGTGTCCTACTGCTGAGCAAAGGCCTCCCATTTTGTTTCCAGTTATCCCTATCGCGGGCAATAATTTTCCAGCCACTTATATAAATGTATATAACTAATAAAAAAAATATCTTTTGTCGTTTATCGTATCTTTGTATGGAGAAAGGGAAAGGTCCTTTTTTTTAAACGAGCATCAGATAACTTTTAAAGTGAATGATAATTGCTAAAATAGGTTTATATAAATTTATTAAAAATAAAATAAGTATTAGTATATTTTATTTCTAAATTGTGCTTTTATAATTTCATCACTAGTGTAATAATTAATACCAAAGAGTCTTAAAATTTTACAATTCGTTATCTTTTCACAAAAACATTAAATATTTATTTTATTGCATTGCTTTTATAGCTGTTTAACGTAAGTCTGTCACTAAAAATTATTAATCTTATTAATCACTAGCTGTTACCCGCGACTTTTTTGGTGGCAATTTCTGTTATTAGGTATGATTAAATAGTTTTTTATTAGTATAGATGAATAATTTCCCCCCGTTTTCAAAACAATTTTTATTGATGCTTCGCTCCTATTGGACGCAGCGTAATTTTTTAAAGCCTTCCTCTATAAATGGACTATCCAACACAAAATTTTCCAATTCGAACCAGTAGTTACTGAGATTAGCGCGTTCAAACAAACAAACAAACAATCTCTTCAGCTTTATAATATTAGTACAGAATATCCGCAGCACACAACGTCCACTATGTAGGGCATGTGAGGAATCGGAGGAGACAATGAGACACATTTTGTGTATCTGTGACTCGTTAGCTGGTAAGCGTTTGGACCTCTTAGGATCAGCTTATCCTGAACTAGAGGACTAAAGGCACTACGCACTGGGCGATGTTCTGAAGCTCTATTTTCCTTCTTCGGAATACACCGTGCGGGTGAGTAAGGCATGGGGTACGTACAAAATAACCTAAAGGTTAGATGTGCTACCATTCTGAATCGGCCCCATCGAAGATAAGATAAGATCCTCAGCAGCAGCAGCACCAGTAAGAGTAGCAGCAGCAGTAGTAGTACTATCTATGACGCATCTATCTCTCATCGTTATCACGTAAAATTATCGTCCGTAAACCGACTCTACGGACAAACAATGTTTTTCGTAGATATTAAAACAACTTCTATTATTAAGGTCTCATAAAACATATATTTAACTCTACTCTAAGTGTTCAAATCAATTATGATTATAAAACTTTCCAATAACATCGTAATCCACTCAAACGAAGTTGCGTCAACAGCTAGTTGTAAATAAAATGAAATAAATATATGTTAATCCCTCGGTAGCCTATGTCTTTCGCCGTACTTTAGATAACGTTTTTGCGAATTTTCATGATGATCGTTTTAGAAGTTGCGTCGTTAATGCATCACAAATACACAAACAAAAATATTCGCTTATAAAATTAAGAAATAAAATATGGTGAAAAAAATTTCATGCGGGCGGGGTTGAACCAGCGACCTAGTTCTTTGTACGGCCTACACTCTGTCACCTGAACTACCGCATGGTTCTAAACGCAGTACCGAAATTCTCGATCATATCCCGCAGGAAATTTCTCCACTATATTTAAATTTCTTAATATATATAAACATTATATTAACCGGTCAACTACCGAACGCCCCAATGGGGAAACATAACAATAGATAATTAATTGTATCTGCGTTTCTCGCGATTGATGAGTTAAAATAGCACTGTGAAAAATAAAACACTTATAAAAAATCGCATTTCTATTTAAGTTAGGATTAGCATTATATACGTTTATATGACTTATATTCTGACGGTACTCATGCAAGTGGCGATACGGTACCAACACGGGTAGTAACTTTAACTATGTAAATAACCATACAACTAAACTTTACTGCCCCAGTAAAATGCACAGATAACAATCGATTTTCTTAATAAAGTGCTACCTTAGAGGCAGAGCCTTAAATTTCCTATTTGATTCGACTGCATATTTTAAACGCTTTATGGCCTAATAAAGTTGAAAGTTTCTCGGCTTACTTGATCTGAATCTGATTTGTTAGGTAATATGAATAGTTGAATACATTGTTTTGAAAAATTAATTTGGAAACTTATGAGAAATTTAATTATGTTAATAAAGGGTATTTTTAGGAATTAAAAGGACAGACCGAGTAAGAAACACAACACTGCGTACCATGACACAAGTCGTCGATGTTAGAACGAAGTCTGCTAGGTTGAAGTGAGCTGGGCGGGCCATGTTTGCCGAATGGTGCGGGAAAGATGGGCTTATAGAACAACCTCATGGGTACCCACTGATGGGAAACGATCAAGAGGCAAACGAAAAACAAGATGGACAGACGACTTGACTGTTTTCGATAAAACTTGGAGAGAGATGGCAAGAGATAGAGCAAAGCGGAAAAATAAAGGGGAGGCTTTTGCCCAGCAGTGGGACATAAATAGCTAGTAAAAAAAAGGGTATTTTTATGTAATTTACCTGCATAAAAGTAAATCAATAAACAATATTTCTCAATGTTGATAAAATTGAATACACAAAATAAAGGCTTTAAATAAAAATACAAAAAATATATAAAAAATATAGGCAATAGGTACTCTAAAGATAAACTATTTGATTAAGATGATAAGAATTTAGAAGATAAATATTAAAATTTTCTTGCGATTTTTAAAAGTTCACGGATTTCAACCAAAGCAAGATTTAACAAGAGTCAATAGTAAATAATGCAGGTATTATTTAAAATAGCCGACTGCCTATCTAAGTACACTCTAGTTTTGAGAAATCTTACGAAAAAATTTATAAATGGTCTCTTGGATAGGCATGTAATATCCTCGTCTTCATCGTCACTTACCATCAGGTGAGATGGGAGACAAATGCCTAACCCAAAATTTTTTACAAAAAAAAAACTATTGATATTTCAAAGGATTTTCAACAGTTATGTTTTTTTTTTTATTTTCATTGTTTTTTTTCATTGTACCCCTTATATTTAAGGGGTACAATGAAATTTACTAACATACAAGACACGTGTGAAGCACATAACATAAAGTCGGGTAAAAATCTAATTTGTCTTAAATTTCAAATTTCATAGTAAGTTTCATAAATTAACAGTTGGTTTGGGAGAAAAGAAAAACGAAGAATGTATCAGCTGCTTCTCTTTCCGCGCTGATCGTAAAAGCCGATCGAGGGAATGGGCAAATCTGACGAATCATATTAGTAGGTGATGCGGCTAGCAACCCATCACTATTTTGATTCCTTTTTCTACATTTACGCCCACCGACACGCAAAACGTGACCTTTTGGTCTAATGACTTTAGGATCTGTCTACCCCGTAAGTGATAAAGACGTGAATATATGTATGCATATATAGGTTTCACATAACTGAACTGAATATATTCCTATTTAGCCAATGGACCAAAACAGGAGACCTCTGAATCTGAATATAATAACCTGCAAGAGTCACATCACATTTCATCTTATTAGGCATTTGGTTTGTAAGTTTCATAAATTAACAGTTGTTTTGGAAGTAAAGAAATAATTATGAGTAAAGAACTCTATGCATTTGAATAAATAATTAATTATAATCTGTTCAATATTACTGTTTTATTTTGGATTAATTATAACTCTCTTTTCCCTGGGGTAGATACAAAAATCAGTTATTTCATAGTTCTCAAGCAGTTAAGAAGTTATACTAACTTGCCTATAGTAATACGCTCGAACATCAAAATCAAGAGAATGATCTACTTTTAAAAACCAAAGCTTCCCATCTCAACCGGCGTATTCGTCATAGCAGCGGAAATATATAACATGTCCCAAATTTAATCAGTACGGTTCCCAAGCCTCGCAGCGCGTATCAAATCATATCATTTATCAAATTCTGGCTCCCGTACTAATATTGCCACACACTTCGTTTCAAATTTCAACTTCTCAATCATCAATTTTCAACTCAATATCAAAGAAATAAAGTCCATTTTTGGATATAAGTATCCGTTTCAGTAGTCAGGTAAGGCATTGATACCATTTTGAATTTTATAGCGAAAAGGATAAGGTTGTAAATTGAGGTCGTAAATAGTGTTATAGTTTTGCACAAAATATTGTTTATCGTAAAATTGTCACGCAAGGACAGATGTTCTTTAAATATTTATTAATGATTCTGTTGAAGTTCAAGTGTTTGTGAAAAATGAGCTAAGTGGTTAGAGGAATGCATCGTCATTCGGCATCATTGTCAATGAATTTTGGTAACATTTTTTTGTACTATAGTTATTAACTGGTTCGAGGAGGAAATAAAATAAATTCGTTCATAGCAGGATTTATTTCAATAGTTAGATGATATCATAAAAGTATTAGTTATTAGAAGCATATAAATTTGAAGTTTAAAACCATTAACATAATTGCGAATATGACTTAAGTAATATACACATTCAGTGAGTTTCAAGTCTTACCTATTACGGTTCAATAGATACAGCCCTGTGACTAACGGACGGATGGACATCGGAGGCTTAATAATAGGTTTCCTTTTTGTGCTATAAAATTACCTATATTTTAAGGATTAAAATATGGGTATTTTTATTGATTAGTAATCATAATCATTTCGAGTAGGTGTCACGGTCAATTGACCATGCACACCCTGGTGTCAGAGATCTTAGGAACAGCCTCTCGGCTTCTGACGTGGTTCCTTTAACGTCTACCAGATGGCAGCCGGGACCAATGGCTTTACGTGCCTTCCAAAGCACGGAATCATCTTTATTATCAGACAATCAGGTGATTCAAGCCTGCAATGTCCTAACCAAACTGCAAGCAACTTAACAAAGTACGCTTCCCGTGGGCATCGAACCCCCGGGTCTATAGGCAAACGCCTTTACCACTGGACCACGGAGGCAGTTAACTACTGGACCACGGAGGCAGTTAACCACTGGACCACAGAGGCAGTTATTTGATTAGTAATATAATATTTTAATGATGACATACTCGTAGTGCTTTGCTAATACCATTATACAGCCAAAAGAAATTGACCCTTATCAATACAACAATATCTCAGCTGATATTGTCGATTAGGTTTGACTGTACTTTAATTTAGACTAAACCCTAACTACATTAAGTAAGCTAACCATTTATTAAGGTTAATATACGATGATTTCGAGGTGTGTATTTTAACACATCATCATCATCATCAGGTCTTTTTAGTCTCCACTGCAGGCGCATAACCCTCTCTATACTTCCAAAGCCATACTTGACTAGAGCAGACAGAGAATTTGGCACTCTCCTCGCAGGCCAGACGGGTTTGAGAGGTCTCATTGATGTTTATGACCTTTATTTAGCTTGTGTTTCCTAAGTCGCCTCTTATGACATCCATAGGACTTGCAGTGGTCCTACTCTGCCGGAAAACGCACGGCATTTTAACACTTATTTATGATTAATTTATAAATAACATGATTAAACACATAACTGTCATTACGAGGATTAAGTCCATAAACAATAAGCGATTTATTCTTCAAATACGCTAGTTATGGTGTTAAGTAAGAGCTTACATAACTTATCAGATGTGTAACAACACAGCGGTATTTTAACTAGCCATTAACTCTCGTTAACAGAGCGTTATGCCATCAATGCCTCTATAAAATTTGTAATAAAACTCTAAGATTTACATTTCAACTATAAATGTAGGGTTATTGTCAAATTGAATTCTTGAGTGGCATTTGTGGAAAACTTGAATATTAATTCCTATTAGAAAGGTTTATTGCTGGCAAGCAAGATAGACTACTACATTTTAAATTTAATAACTTTTAATATTTAAAAAAGTTTAAAAATGAAACAAAATGGTTCTTAACTGCCAGTGTGTTTAATATGTCTGTCAATCAAGAAATACTATATAAAATAAATATATAGTGACAAATCAAATACATTCCTCAAATAAATTTTGAGTAAGTGACACGGTCAATCGACCATGCACACCCTGGTGTCAGTAAGTAGTTCTTCGGAACCACTTCTCGGCCTCTGACGCGGTTCCTTTAACGACTACCAGATGGCAGGCGGGACCAACGGCTTAACGTGCCTTCCGAAGAGATTGAGCTAGCCCTAATATACGTCTTATTTCTATATAAGTATAAACATCTAAGACCCAGGCCATGTAGTACTAAATGTCTAAAACTATATTCATATCCACGCCAGTGATAGAAGATTGTCATACTACCAATTTTTGACAATTTTTGTTGTTGTTTCTTTGTGTAAGTGACAAATTTGGGGTTGGAACAACATGCCAGTTTCTTCCACTTTAATCTACTAGATAATCGTCACAAAGAACATTATTAAAATTTATTTGTGGGAACGGATCTTACAACTAGTGACGGGTTACTAATTCATATATACATACATATTACGGGTAAGACAGAGCCTAAGATCATTAGACCTAAAGGCTAAGTTTTTCGTGTTTGTGGCTAATAATAATTTCCCTTGCTACTAATTCTGGTTACTTTAAGAATACCTAACCCAACTTCTATTCATCATCATAATTTCGTGTAGATGACACGGTCAATCAACCATGCACACCCTGGTGTCACAGTTCTGCGGAACCGCCTCTCGGCCTCTGACGTGGTTCCAAAAAATAATAATGTATATAATAAAAATTGTAATCATCATTAGAAATGATAAATGAAGAAATTAGATGATAAATGATAAAGATAGATGATAAAATTAAAAGCCCTTAAGGCGAGTAGGCGACCAATACTGTTGAAAAGAGTTTCTTTTGGCGTTTCTTCTCTGCAGTGGTCGGTTCCGAAACGCTAGTTTGTAGCTTTTGCACATTAATCAATAATATAAATATGACTAAATTAGATCCTTAAAAATGTGGTTTGACGTGAAAAAGTGCCTGCAAAGGCCAATTTTCTGAATAACCGTTTTGAGTTTTTTGATTTTGATTTAACGACTACCAGATGGCAGCCGGGACTACTTAACTTCTATTAATGTATAATTACGTTACATTTTCAAATCCACGTATACGTACAGCAAAAGCTTGAAGCGTCCTCATTAAAAACCAAAACCGGACTGATTAATTACATAAAAATAATAACACAAACAAGCAATCGAATAGGTATAATAAAATATTCTCACGTGATCATTGCTGGGAACACGGCCACAAAATTAATATTGTACTGAACTCGGCCTCTTTTCATCGTTAATGAATTCTACATACATCGATTTTTAATTTACTTTAATGTTAAAAATTAATTGAGATACTTTCGTTAACTTTTCAAACATTAATTAATGTTGTAGATTAAAGTTAAACGTTAGAAATTTTGTATATAAATTTGCATTTACATATTTCTAATTTATTGTATGTTTAAATTATGAATCAGTAATACTTTAAATTATAGATTTGAATTTTATTACGTGAATTATTGTATTGGACTAGTTAATATGTTAAATAAACTACTAAAAGAATACACCCAACTTCTATTCTTCATCATAATTTCGTGTAGGTGACACGGTCAATCAAACATGCACACCCTGGTGTCAGAGTTCTGCGGAACCACCTCTTGGCCTCTGACGTGGTTCCAAAAAATAATAATTTATATAATAAAAATTGTAATCGTCATTAGAAATGAAAAAAAAGTCAGTATATAAGAACCTTTTATAATGTATAAAGGTAACCTTTATTAAAATGAAATTTGAATACTTTATGCTGAAATAGAATCACTTTTATCTTAAAATACATAGATACAATCTAAGGAGTGTAATGACGAAAATAGGATCCCGATGGTCCATTGAGTTTAAGCATTATAAACGCTGACGTATGTTAAGCGACCCTGGACGCGGTCCCCACTGGGATGGGTGACCGCAAGTGGCATAAAAATATCTCGAGCTCCTCCGTGCTACGTAAAGCCATTGGTCCCGGCTGGCATCATTGATGGCAGTCGTTAAGCTATAACGGATGCCTAATTGGCAGCTTGAAAAATCTGACACCAGTGCAGTAAAAGAAAAACAGTATTTATTTCTCCAAAATTCAGTAAGTACATCATTGGTATGCTTACAAAATAGTTTTCCTTGGAGATATAATTACTCATCATCATCATTTCGATTAGGTGTCACGGTTAATCGACCAAGGACACCCTGGTGTCAGAGTTCTTCGGAACCGCCTCTCGGCCTAGTGGTTCCTTTAACGACGACCAGATGGCAGCCGGGACCACCGCCTTAACGTGCCTTCCGAAGTACGGAATCATCTTTATTATCAGACAATCAGGTGACTCAAGCCTGCAATGTCCTAACCAAACTGAAAGCAACTAAATAAAGTATGCTTCCCGTGGGAATCGAACCACGACCCCCAAGTCTACAGGCAAACGCCTTAACCACTGGACGACGGAGGCAGTTAAATATATATTACTGGGAAAAGGGAATAAGAATGTTATTTGTAATTAGCTCTATTAACCCTGTCATCAACAAAAGATGTGTATTTTTAGATTATAAAATAAAACCATCTACACGGGAACAGGAATGGTACACGAAGGGTACCTTACTACTATACAATATTTAAAAACACAAAACGCTCTAAAGGGACAGACGGCCAACAATGGATGAATACATAAAACATTTAATTAAATGTTGTAATTGGAGGCAATTTTCTTTTAACTTTTTTGTCAATATAGCTTTAAAGAAATAAAAAACACTAATAATTGAAAAATTACAAAATTAATTAGACGATAAAGCTATATGATTCCGATTTGCATAAAAATTACTTCACACGAAGCCTATTTAATTAATCAAATGAATAAATTAATTTTCGTAATAAAGTTTTCCAAATATCCGAGAAACAATAATGAAATATAATTTGTGAAAGTGACTTGGCACGCGCTCTACCGGACTGACTGTCGCCAATATTTTACTATAGCAACTCGGATGGGTTTTAGGCGTGTGGTTTCCGGCAGAGTCGAATAGGACCACTCCTAGTCTTCCCATGGAAGTCGTAAGAGGCGACTTAGGAAATACAAGCTAAACAAAGCTCATAAACATCAATGAGACCTCTCCAACTCGTCTGGCCAGCGAGGAGAGTGTGGGCCGAATCCTCTTTTTGCTCTGGCCAAGTATGGCTCCGGTAGTACAGAGAGGGTCATGCTCCTGCAGTGGAGACTAAAAAAACCTGATGATGATGACTGAAGATTATGAGATAAATAACTTGTTACGATCAGCTCACTGACTAAGATTACGTCCATTGCTTGACATTGATGCGATCTGTACACTATATAGGTAAGGCTAGGGCCTCTAGGAAGCTAGAAGACAAGATGGGTCAGAAGCCAACTTTACCCATGTATGACCTAAGTTTACTTCTTGCTCTTTAACTTTAGACACATGAACATGTACAATTATCTCAGGGATGTCATCCTCAGCTGACTATCCGGTGGTTGCTGGTATGGCGGGTACGCTTACCCAGCTTCCCGAGCTAATACTTACTTTTCCCCTGTTCATTCGAGTGAGTAGTATCCCAATACCTTCATTCCTTTCCCAAATCCATCAAATCCTCATCCTTCCCTAGTTTAAAAATGCTTCCGTTGGAGCAGTGTGGGAAGCACAAAAAGCCAAAGAAACTGCGCTCCTTCCATGGAACGAAAAATTTTTGCATGAGTCCTTTATCCAGCAGCGGACTGCTTCTTCTTCTTATCGTGTCGACACGGCCGAATTAAATTTGTGTTGACCAGAACTCTGCCACGGACACAGCGTTATCAGTGGCATTGCGTAGGTCCTCGCGTGTGCAGGTGGCAGGACACGCAAGGCAAGACACCAAGTATGCCATGGTCTGAGGAGTAGCACTCCATGGACAGGAAATATCAGAGCTGTAACCCAACCTGTTCATGTTCTCCTAGCGGACTTCTAACGGCTGTAATGATGATGATGACATGTGCAGTCTGATTATGTTGTATTGTGACTCTGTCATGGATCTATATGGTGCAGAGACATCCAAAATCCTCTCGCATTGAACTCTGGCGTAAACAATTTCCACGTCCAACAAATATCATTCCTTCAAGTGAGGAGCTGCCTCCAGGATCCCAGCTTCCTTGGACCACATGGAAGTGCCTTAATCGCCTCCGCGCTGGGGTAGGTCGATGCCGACATAACCTGGCTAAATGGGGCTTTATCCAACAGGCGGAAGTGCAGTGTCAGTGTGGTCACGATAACCAGACCATGTTGCACCTCCTTTCGTGCCCTCTGTGCCCCACCAGTTGCACCAAAGAGGATCTGTACACTGCATCCGAGAGTGGTGTCAGAGTTGCCACATACTGGAGAGACAAAATCTAATTCCTCAAGCCATCGACACGAAAAGAAGATGATGGTGCAGAGTACTCGTATTTTATTAAGCAATACAGTACACTGCACCATATTTCATCCATGACACTAGCTAGCATACTAAAGATTTGGTCAAAAATACTGTTTCAAGTGCTTCAAAAATTGATTTAAGTGTCGTTTAGATACTAACATAATTAAGTACTTTGAATATATAGCTTTTAACTGGTCTAAATAATCGAAACCTCGCAAAACTGAAGTAATCGCGTTAATACTTGCCTGTATTTTATAGGTAATATAAATATAATTAATTTAAACAATTGTCTGGAACTGCAGTACTATCTCCTTAGCAAAAACAATAAATTCGTTTTCTAACAACTGCTATAGTATATTACACAATATGTTTTCCCACACCTAGTTGCCGAGGCTTGAACTCTGCCCCTATATTTATACTATCGTCATAATTGTCACAAAATTTAGTGTCGTACGTGGATAGAATTTTAATAAGCTTATACTTAATGGCCAGCCCACACGAACTATATTGCTTTCTCTCTCTCGTCAAGCGTGGACTCAGTTGCATCCTCAACAGTATTATGAGAGCCTGGCTCCGTTTTCCTAGCTAAGGCTTACTATTAACCTATATATAATACTTGAAAAGAAGGTTTTTTCAAGTATTATTTTCAGTTTTATGTTCAAACTAGTTTTACCCGAGACTCCATACATACATATTATCATGTCTATATCCCTTACGGAGTTGACAGAGCCCAGGCCCTTAAGACCCAAAGGCCACCTTTCCGAAAACGGAAACAAAATAGTAAGAGGTTACTAGCCGCATCGCTTGATATTATTCCTTAGATTTTCGCCCATTCGTTCGGCCGGCTCCTACGGTCTGCGCGGGAAGAGGAGCAGCTGGTACGTTTTTCTTTTTTCCTTTACCAATATGGAAGAAAACCCCGCGTGTTCGCCCGCATTAATCTAGATCCCTTGGGAACAGTAGATTTTTCCGGCATAAAAGGTACCGGGCCTCAAACTACCTTCGTATTAAATTTTATCGCAATTGGTTCAATACTTGAAGCGATATAAGTTACCTTCGCATTTATAATATTAGTATGGATTAGATAAAAATCTATACTTAAATCAACTTAAGTAACCTTTTTCTCTGTAATGAGAGGAAATCCTTAGTGTCTCAACAGTGGACAAATTACTGGAGTAATTATAAAATAAATATAATTAGCGTGGTTCCTTCGTCGGAAACAGTGGGCCGTTAATATTTTACGTTTTGATTAATTACTGAGATTTACGTCGTAAATCAAGGTTTATGGTGTCAAACTGTTTCACACGAATTTCTGGTTTTCTATATTTACATGCTCCAAATTTGACTGATCAAGAACATTCACTAAAATAGATAAAAAATATTGTCTGTGACTAAATGCGTAATAAAGGAAAAAGTGGAAAGGTCCGACACGGACCAGCCGGCCTATTTGCTAACTTGGTGTACAACGTTTTGATAGTAATTTCAAAATACATTACGGCTTTCGTATAATTGACTATATTTATTTAAGATATATAAAACGTAATGTATTTTGAAGTGACGATCTAAACGTTTACTTCCAATCTGGTCTGGGAGACAAGGAAAAACGTAGAATGTACCAGCTGCTTCTCTTCCCGCGCAGATCGTAAAAGCCGATCGAGGGAATGGGCGAATCTGCGGAATCATGTCAATAGGCGATGCGGCAAGCAACCCATCACTATTTTTATTCCGTTTTCCATCCACACGCCCTCAAACATGCTAAATGTGGCCATAAGGATCTTATAGACCTATTCTCTGTCTACCCCGCAAGGGAAAAAGACGTGATACTATGAATGAATGAATGGATCTAAACGTTGTTCACTAAGTTAGCACGGCCGGCAGGATGTGAAAAGACTGGTAGAGAATAGAGTAAGATGGAGGGAGCTCCATCAAAAAGACCGTCGCTCTAATGATGAGACTAAATGCAGAATAGAAAGGAAGTTCTGTTCCAAGTTTTTTTTTGCGTTTTGAGCTCTATAAACTTAAAAACTCAAATAAGTTATGACTATGCACACTGGTATGTGTATATATCTATGAAGTGTTAACTAAACTAATTATCAAATAGGTAAGAAAGAAAATTAATAATGAAGGCGATTGAGGTCTATTTGAGAGAGCGATTTAAATACTCGTACTTAGCCAATTATGAAATTTTACCAACTTATTTTTAACATTTAAAAATAATTAAAATCGAAACTATGCGATGAAAAAATTTCGCCACAGGTAGGATTTGAACCTACAACCTTCGACATCTAGCCCGTCGATGCTCTCAACCACTGAGCTGCCGTAGCTTCTAATCACCGCGGCGAATTTATTCATCACATATTATAGGTACACGCATTCGAAGCATGCGTAATCTCCATTACTACCCACTATTTAGAAGTGTGGTATCCAACTTAATTCTTATCAGATGAATTGAAAGTTGATTAAAGTGGAGAAAGCTTTCTCAGTTAATTATATTAATAGCATTACAATGCTCGGTTTAATAGTAAAATCGAAAATGTGATGAAAATTAATAAATTAAAAAAAATATTTTCATCACATATTTTCGATTTTAATATTAAACCGAGCATTGTAATGCTATTAATATAATTAATTTAAAAATAAGTTGATTATTTGAATAAGTTGATATTTTAAATTATTTTATTTCAGTTATTATCTTCTGTCTATCTATCGCCGAAATATGATATGACCTATTTTATTACCAATGCACGTCTGTATACAAAATTACAATAAAACTTTTATAGTGTCTAATAAATAGTTCCTTCAAATAATTGTTACCCAAATAAAAATAATATTAAGACAAAAATTGTTTTCAAAAGAGAACAACAAACTCTACTTACATCCAACCACAGCAGATTTTTAACGTCTTAAAAATCGATGAACATCGGGTGCACGCACAACAAAGTGTCACGGTCCGTGTAAGCGAGAGCGCGAAACAAGCTATAGAGAGGCACGATCGGGCTAAACGTTCGGCTTGTGATGCATTCATCCATTACTCTTCCACCATTATTACGTAAAATTATCGTCCGTAAATCTACTTTACAGATAACTATTTTTTTTTTTACAAAATGATTACCCATTGATTTAAGGAAGTTGGTCTAGCTAGATACGTGGTAACTAGGCCCCGCCTTACACAATAGGCTAGTATCCTGGGTCGTAATAATAACATAACAATTAGTCCGTCAGTTAGTTAATCAAAAAATATTGGACACGTATTTTTTCTTTTGTCAAATAAACAATAAATAATAGAGATAACGCGCGTCAAAGTTCAGGAGTTATGGCTCGTGACGTCAAAGTTTGCTAAAAATTGTAGCAAACTATGACGTCACACGGAACTTCAAAGAGCTATATCTTTATCATTTTTTGTTTAATCGACAAAAGAAAAAAATACGTGTCCAATATTTTTTGAATATATAACTGACGGACTAATTGTATTTTTTTAGGAAACTAGCCTTGTTATCTTTAGTATCAATGTAAGAGCTACCGGTATTAAATGTAAGGATGTGTAGTGTTTGATGGTCGAATTCACACTTGCTTTATTACCGGTAGGATGTCATTTGAAAGTGTTTTACTTAGATTAAGATCTATATTTGCGATGAACGCTTTTTAGTTTCACTTTTTGATGGGATCCCTTTGTTTCGGCTAATCTCTTTTGTCCTAATTAAATTTGGCATAACGAGTTAACCATATATTTATTTTTATCATAACAATATTTTGACATGCTATTTCAGTAGGCATACATTTTTATGACATAAAATTTCCTCTATATCCTCTATAACCTCAATTAGTTTGATTCCTTTCTTCAGCGAAATTCTATGTTTTGACACTAATTTAATTTTTTTAATTATGTTTTTTATTTTACCTAATGAAATAAATAAAAATACATTTGAACTAAATTCAAATCATCAGCGCACATTATGCTAAATCTAACTCTTCTATTAGATAATGAATACATGTCATACTCCAAACGAAACCAGCTACCAACGCATTCTCTCAAGTACTTTATATTCAAGTATGAATAAAACATACAAAGAAATAATAGCACATAACAATGAGGCAGACGTTCATACCATTAAACAAGGCCCAGTAAAGCGTTAAGTGTAACAAAACATGTCAACTGTTAAAAAATAAACATGAATATTTGATCCCAAACCAGAATCATTAGTCAACTTTTTATTATCAACTATAGTACGCGAAATCTCAAATCGAAGTTTAATCAAATTTAAACCATAGGCTTCTGAATTTTAAATTCGATTTACAAAATCTGAGGGTTCGATTTTTTGTCGCGTTCTGCTATAATACCAACATTGTCTTGCTTCCTTTTGAGTTTGGTGATAATAGTTTTGAAGTAACATCATTAATCAAATAGTACACATGCGGATTGCCTTTTCTTTTGACTGGATCACACAAAACTACATTTTGATTGTCAACCTCCTTACTAACGATATCTGAAGCTATTTTCTTTCACTCTAATATAACATCTATTACTTATACACTAAGTTCTAAAATAGCAAGAAAGGATTTCCATCATTTATTATAGTCTAATATCCTGTATTTATCCTTGGATTTTCACCTCAGTATGTGGGAATATTCAATTTGTTTCGTCTGTTTTTGTTCAATTGACGTTGGAAAGACTAATGATGGCAATTTTTGACGGCAGCTTAAACAAACTATGTGAAGATTTTTTTAACATCCTCGTCTGAATATCCGTTGAGGAAAAAATGCTAAGCCGAATAGATGACATTACATTTTTTGGTAATGATATTTGCTCTTAATTTGAATTTATGTATAACGATTTGAAATATGATTTAATTTAAACCCGTTATGGCTACAAAATTGAACTAATTCCTCTCTGAAATATATTTTAACTCTTGACTCTAAATAATAAAAAATCACTCTTTGTTTTTAATGTATGGGTGCTCCTTAAAACACATAACTTGGCTAAAACTGTATATAGCTTAAAAGTATAATAAGGGTGTTACTAGACTGCATCCTGCTTGAACTTGTATTACTAATCTAAAACCCAGTTTTTAGAGATTTTGTTGAAAATTTGTTTACATATCCAAATTTAATATCATGTTTAAATATCTAAAAATAGGCACAAAATTGTTCTTCACATCAGAAAAATATTTAAAGCATATAATTTATGCATATTAATTAATCGCCTAAACAAGATGCATTTAGTACAGTTTCAGAAAAACTAATGGCCGTTACGAATACATCTTAATTCGGACATTTAAATGCGACCACATTCATTTTGCTTAAATATTTTTGGTAAAACAGAATTATATGAATAATGCATGGAATTATTTGTTTTACATTCGCCAGTTGAATTAAGATAAACGTAAGTTATTATATATTTTGATATTAATTATTCATCATCATCATCAGGTCTTTTTAGTCTCCACTGCAGGAGCATGACCCTCTCTGTACTACCGGAGCCATACTTGGCCAGAGCAGACAGAGGATTTGGCCTACACTCTCCTCGCTGGCCAGACGGGTTGGAGAGGTCTCATTGATGTTTATGAGCTTTGTTTAGCTTGTATTTCCTAAGTCGCCTCTTACGACCTCCATGGGAAGACTAGGAGTGGTCCTATTCTACTCTGCCGGAAACCACACGGCGTTTTTTTTTTTTTTTAATTATTATAATCGTATTTTAATAAAATGTATTCTGTTGGTTGGCAGTGCAGTGGTCGCCGATCAGTAGGGCGAATTTCTAGGGTAGGTTTTTTTTTTTACCTTTTTTTCTTGTATTTCTGTATTCCATTAGGGATCTGATTCCCAGATTTAATATAGCTAGAAGGTTTAAAATCACGCTTTATATTTTACGGTGGTATGTGCGTAACCTTTGTGGATGTGCTAATGCTACACTTCAGATTTTATTTCATATATTTACTATCAAGTTACATTTACATCATAAATTTATTTACTCTAAATCGTAGTAAATCGTAAATTACGCTTTACATCTTATGTAGAGTGGAGAGCTAATATAATAAATAACTATAATCGACAAATCTATTTTATGTTCTGAATAGCTAAATGTTGTGTAAATTGTAGACTTGATCTAGATTTTAAGTGGATTGCTGATATTAATGTCAGGCTCAAACGTTTGTAACTTTATTATTGATTTGAATAAAATTATAAAACTCTTTGTATTCAAAGGTATTCAGTAAGCAATAAATTTATTTAGGTATCAATAAAATATTGTATTTAATATTGTTTAACGAGTTTTCCTCGGGTCGCTCCTGGAGGAGATCAGCGCAAGAATAAGATGGCTGGAGAGCGGCCTATGCTCAGCATTAGGCAGAAGATGGACTGAGATTATGATGAAGAATTATGGTTTCCAAAATATCAAATAGTAAAAAAAAGAACATTATTATATAAACTGCTAATAAACATACAAATAATATATAAGATTTCACTAAGGAATTACATCTTAATACTAATTCTAACTAATATCATAAATGCGAAAGTGAGTTTATTTGTTTAATTGTTTGTTACGCTTTCACGTTGTAAATATTGAACCGATCATCATGAAATTTTGCATACACGTTATCACGTAAGGACATAGGGAAAAAGTACTGTTCCCGAGGGATCGACATTGATATGGGTGGAGCCGCGGGCAAAAGCTAGAGGATAATATAAAGCACATTTTTTTTGCCTTCATTTCATTTAAATTATTTTTTAAAATAATAAGTGCTGAGATGATCCTGCCTAGATCGATTTATTTGCCAGAAAAATTCTATATATTGTATTTGATACAATTGGTGGAGCTATTTCTAAATAAATATACAAGAATTTATTTTGTTACAGAATAGGATTATATTTATCGGTTTCTTTATTGATCGTTTTGGTGTTTCTATTTATTTATATACTTCGTTTTTAGGACTTTTTACCATGTCTTATTACTTAATTTAATAATAGTATGTCAAAAAAGCTTTGTGAACGCAAAAAAAAACTGTAAAAAAAAAACAAAATAGGACATGTTCTATATTTACAAACAATCCCAAGTTTATTTCACAAAATATATAGTTACTTCGATCATGCATCAACCATTTTACTTACAGTAAAAAATGAACTAGAACTAATAGATTACAAATGTATTTATTTATCACCGCAATAACTCACGAATAAAAACATACTCGCACAAGCATCGCAATACGTCGTCTATCGTTTTTCTAATCAATGATATATTCGATCCGGATCGTTCGGATCCTTTCAATGAGATATAACTCAATCGATACTTTTATCGATAAGGAGTTACGTTTATTACTTCACAGTTTGTATAATTCGGTCGTAAGGGTGCATCGATTTATAATGTAGAATAGTTTAAATTTAGAATGAGTTTCTTTTTTTGTGAATTGTGGTTTCTCTGTGATATTTTTTTTTTTAATGATATTTTTAGATGTTACATGTAACTAGGTGTTTCATAAAAAAACTTATTAATAAAAAAATATACTTAAAACTGTTTTCATCATCATCAGGTCCTTTTTAGTCTCCACTACAGGAGCACGACCCTCTCTGTACTACTAGGGCCATACTTGGCCAGAGCAGCCAGAGGACTTGGCCTACACTCTCCACGCTGGCCAGACGGGTTGGAGAGGTCTCTTAGATGTTTATAAGCTTTGTTTAGCTTGTATTTCCTAAGTCGCCTTCTACGACATCTACTACGACATATTTTATTTGAAAGGATATGCTTTTCAGTTGGTTCCATTAAAATTACATCAAAATTGGTGTAGTGATTTTATTAAGGTCAGATTTTTAAAATAAAAATAATTATTGTAAAAAGATTAGAAATTGTACAAGAAACATGTGTTTTGTGCATTTTTGTTAAATATTGAAGATGTTACGGAACCCTTGGTATTCGATTCCGACTTGCACTTGACTGGTTCATTTATTATATGCCTTCTTTGCTCTTATAACAATAAATATCAAAATCTAGATCACCAAACCGCACATTCCAATGAACAATGAGTACGTGAGTTGTAACCTTGCTACTTAAATTTTAGGGTTCATTAATACAGTGCCACGAGCCTCAACTAATAAAGCAAAGTTGTTTGGTCGCCTACGTCAAAGAAGGGTTTGATCTTTGAATAATCCTTATCCTTACTAATATTATAAATGCGAAAGTCAGTTTGTTTGTTTGTTATGTTTTCACGCCGTTACTACTGAACCGATCATCATGAAATTTTGCATACAAGTTCTCTGGAGTACGGAGAAGGACATAGGCTACTATTCCCGAGGGATCGATATTGACGCGGTCGGAGCCGCGGGCGAAAGCTAGTAGTAATTATATGTTGCACAAGTACTATTATTTGTGGTGAGTTCGGTTCGGAGTACTCCGCCGCGCGTCCCGCACTTGCATTAAAAATGGGCTTCTAACGAGTTCAAAACTATAGTCGACTAGCTTTCGCCCGCGGCTCCGCCCGCGTCAATGTCGATCCCTCAGGATTAGTACTTTTTCCCGGGATAAAAGGTAGCCTATGTCCTTCTTCGTACTCCAGAGAACTTGTATGCAAAATTTTATGATGATCGGTTCAGTAGTTACGGCGTGAAAGCGTAACAAACAAACAAACAAACAAACAAACAGACAGACAGACAGACAGACAGACAGACAGACAGACAGACAGACAGACAGACAGACAGGCAGACAGACAGACAGACAGACAGACAAACAAACAAACAAACAAACAAACTCACTTTCGCATTTATAATATTAGTAAGGATAATTCCGACGAAACAGCACGTTGATGACCCATTTAATAATATTTAAATAAAAGAAACAATGCAAAAATACCCCTATATTACACTGATCATTGTAATACTACCAACAAATAAGTACCTAGATAATATAAAGCAATGAAGTTTAAAGTTTGTTATAGAGTAATATAAATAAAAGTTTTACCTTTTATTTACAAGAAATGTGGTTAGGTTGTAGAATGTTTTATTGGAAGACTCTTCATCTTTAAGTACTATGAATTTTATGGCAACCAACATTAAATACGAAAAAATCAAAACCAAATTAGAAACTTTTTCGGCTTGATGCGGCCTAAATGCCTCGGGGCCTAAATGTTTTACATTCGAATCAGTTAGGTTTTTTACCACAGCGGCGCACGTTAGCACGTTAAATTGAGTAATTCAGTAATTCGTCCCATGTACCTACGGCCCATTTGGGACGAACCGCAGAAAATCAAAATTAATTAAAATTTCATTCTGCAATTCGTCCCATGTTTATAAATGGTACAATCAGTAAAAAAAGTGTTACTGTAGAAAAATTAAACATTGAATTTTTCATTAAGAAATGTAATAATCATAGAATAGTTACATACAGAAAAGGACTTAAAAAAAAAACAGAAAACCTAAAATCAAGAAGTATTTTTACTAGTAAACTAAAACTGACATAAGGCCTTACTGTCCGTTTTAGTTTCTTATTTACGTTGTATTATACTCGTCACAAAACAAGAAATTCTAAAGAGTTAGCGCGACAGCTTATCAACTAAAATGTTATGATGCGTTAATTAATTTTGTACGGAACCATTCGTGCTAACTCGACTCACGCTGGCTCTTTTTTAACACAAAGACAGCGGCTCACGGTGGCACAATGGCTTTGTGCGACAGTTTACCAACAAACAGTTGTGTCGCGTGATTAATTTTATAAGTACAATTCACGCAGTAAGGTACAGTTCAAGCTTCTATTGTGTAGAGAGGGTTGTCACAAAACACTCAATAAGACATTCATACTACGGGTCGTTGTGAATGGCATTTTTTATTATTAAACTGTTTTATTTTGTTTCATATTTATTTATCGAGAAGATGGATAAACATTAAGAATTATTTTTAATCTAGTGATTTAATTAGATTTGCAGACTAAAGCTACAAGTAAAAAAATATAAACAAGTAAGATGGAGAATTCTGACAAAAAATAAATGTTTGTAGGAATTTTTTTGACAGCCTCACTTGCTCAGTAGTTCCGCAAGTACCTATGATGCAATTATATTTCCGTCATAGGGGTTCGATTCCCGTTCAGGTCAAGTTTGAAAATTATCTTTACAGATTTACCTGAGTCTTGGATGTTTTATATTTATATGCATTTGTTAGAAAATATTATATAGTATAGTTAGTATCCCTTAACAATCACCCCACACCAAGTCTCGAATTTACTTTGGGGCTAACTCTATATATGTGATTTGTTCATATTTATTTTAAACTAGCTTTCGCCCGCGGCTCCGCCCGCGTTTATGTCGATCTCTCAGGAACAGTACTTTTCTCGGGATAAAATGTACCCTATGTCCTTCTCCGTACCCCAGATAACGTGTATACAAAATTTCATGATGATCGGTTCTGCAGTTACAACGTGAAAGCGTAACAAACAAACAAACTCACTTTAGCATTTATAATATTAGTTAGGATTTATCAATGTTAATAACATGTCTAAGTTATACCAAACATTAAAAATACCTCATCTATTCCAGCACTTTTGTTCCACAAATAACTGCGTACTGTTAAAAACAATTAGAAGAACCTAATTTGATTTTTATTTATCTTATTTTTATTTATATGTAAATGAAAAAAGAGAAATGGCTTCGATTTTAAAAACTAAAAACTATTCATTTAACAACACTGTTAATACATTAATTTGGCGCCATTAATATGCTAATAACTTGAATAATTAAATAGCATCATGTATCATAAAGATAAAATAAAAACATTTTACTCGAGTCACGAAGCAAATCGTACCATTTTATGAATATTTTGTACAAAATTATTTATTTTATTCACAATATTATAGTATAATCAACATGTACCTATATAAAATATATTTCAAGTAATTGAACTATATTTACTTAATATCAAAAGTCAGCAAAATGTCAAAAGTAAGAACTACTAAGTTTATATTATAAGTTATAACACTATTAAAAGTATACCTATTAATGTAGTATCAGCAGAAACATCTTATACATAAATTTGAGATAAGGATGCTTAATATCGTCAAAATATTTATAAGCTGGTTATAAAGTTTATTATCAATCATAAAGCGTCGGGCGGATAAGATCTTAAAAAGGTATTACGTTTTGAAACAAAACTGTGACACTTTATTTATTTCGATGGCACCTCTAGTTTCTCATTATCCTTACTTCCTTACTAATATTTTAAATGCGAAAGTGAGTTTGTTTGTTTGTTACGCTTTCACCGCGTAACTACTGAACCGATCATCATGAAATTTTGTATACAAGTTCTCTGGAGTGCGGAGAAGGACATAGGCTACCTTTTATCCCGGAAAAAAAGTACTATTCCCGGGGGATCGACATTGACGCGGGCGGAGCCGCGGGCGAAAGCTAGTTAGCGATATATTAATTATTATTACTCAAATCAAAATAATTGTTACAATTGATAGATTTAATGCTATGAGCAACTATAGATATAAACAGAAACAGAAGGTTGTACGGCGCAAAAAAGTGAAATATTAAAATATGTTCATACATATACTTAAGTACATACTAACACACAGACTGATTATATATTTGTTTGAATAAATAAATTTAAAACAAAATACGCCGTGTGGTACTCGGCAGAGTAGAATAGGACCACTCCAAGTCTTCCCGTGGATGTCGTAGAAGGCGACTTAGGAAATACAAGCTAAACAAAGCTTAAAAACATCTAAGAGACCTCTCCAACCCGTCTGGCCAGCGTAGAGAGTGTGGGCCGGGTCCTCTGGCTGCTCGGGCCGGGTATGGCTCTGGTGGTACGGAAAGGGTCGTGCTCCTGTAGTGGAGACTGTAAGGACCTGATGATGATGATGAAAATAAAATAAAACATACTACACTGTCTACACATAAATATATACGTAAGTAAGTTTAGTTAATAATATGAGTGGAAATAAACGAGTAGAGGAAGCACAAAAGTAGTCTGACAGAAAAGCTAAACAATAATACTTTTTTTACCTTTATTGGCAAGAGATGAACATGTCTTGCGAAGGAAAGAGTCATATTACGAGAAAGGTGGATCTGAAATTTACTGAAAATCGGAAGATAGACAGGGCTAATAAAGGTTGTTATGTTGTTGTCTATGGGCAGCGGTGATCGCTTACCATCAGGTGACCGGCTATCTCGTTTGTCGCCCTATGTCATAAAGAAAAGAAGATGCCTGAATTGCGTGAGGATTGTGAACTTGTGTAAGATACTAACTCAACAATGCTACATTTTATAATAGATACTAAATAATAATATACTAAATAATATAGATAAAAAATATTCCAAGACCCAGGTCAATTTGAAAAAGATCGCTTTCCATCGTGACCTGACCGGGTATCGAATCAGGGCACTCTCGTGTGGCAGGCTGGCGTATGTCCATTGCGCCACGGAGCTCGCCAATGGGAATTGGAGGTAAAGAAATTGCTTGAAAAAGATTAAAAATTAAAAGACATGTTATTCCGATGCAACCTCGCATTAAGTTGAGGAGAGGAAAATGAAAAGTGAAAGTATGTACCTTTACTTTTTTATTAGATAGCTAAGTACCTATGATTCTCAAATTTTATGATCCACGGCGTTCATAAACTCTACGTTTTTTTTGTAACACCTCAATATAACCTTTGTTATAAAAAATAAAACCTTTTTTATGAAAGTGTATGTGATTGTTAACTGTTGTGTTTGCTTAATATTTTTCATTTCAAGCCGTTAACTGTCCCACTGCTGGGCAAAGGCCTCCCTCCATTTCATCCATTCTGTTCGGTCTTCGGCTAGATCATTCTTTAATAAATAAATTAAAAATAAAACACGAATTACTCTTATGAATATGAATCATTCAAATAGATTTAAAATATGTAACTCATTCAAAAATATGAGTACAAAAACAAAATTATGTAATAACATTAAAAAAAACTTGTATGTTTTTGTTACTCCTGTCTCTCATAATAAAATTCGTCATATCCAATTTTGCCGCCAAAATCGTCGCATCACTGTCAGCCTGTCAAACGTTCGCTATCCATAGCAAATTGATTTTAAAAATCGATACAATAAACGCCTTTTGTAGAGTATCGTGACTTCGTGTTCATCGATTTATTTGAAAAAGTTTGATATGGTTTGTGATGTCATGTATGGCGTGCTTCGAGTTTTTTTTTTGTATTTTTTTTATTCATTCTTCATGTAGCTTTTAATAGACACCAACAGTTTTATGTAAGAAATAAAAGGTATATTTTTTTTAAATTTATTTTCTATTAATAAATATCATAACTACATTATTAGTGTAAATTCAATCTGGTTTACTGAAAATCTAATGTAGGGTATGAAACATGAGGCCTTTAATTATAAAAAATAATTTTTATTCAATTGATTTTCATTTGTTATTTTCCTTTTAAAAAAAAACACCTAAATTAGTTTTACTTTTGTCTAAATTAGTCTTTAAGTTTTGTTGAAAATAATGTCAAAAAATAAAACAAATTTTTAATGATTTGAAAAAATTCTCCATCCCAAACATGACAACATTATATAAAACCGGGCAAGTGCAAGTTGCATACAATAGGTTCTGTACAAAACTCAAGTAACACCACAAATACAGTTTCTTGCTTGGAAATATGGACCTTCAGGATCAAATTTCATTTTGTTTTATAACATACTATATTTATTATCCTGATATTACCGTGTGAGTACGGAATCCTAATAAAACGGTCCTACCCGCTTTTTATCTCGCCAAAGATTACAACTAGTACAACATTGAAAAATGACATCAGTATATCCAAAACCGAATTCTTTTTCACCTTATCACGTTGCGCCATATTACTGTAATAAAGTGTACAACACCGCAATTAGGAAGAGTAGAGAAGAATATCTATGTATGTACTTACTTCACTAAACGATATAGCAAATCCAGCTTAAACAATACAAATACGATTCTGAAAATTATAACTAATATTTAAGTGAATTATAACTAATATTCTCTGCGAGATCGAATCAGGAACCTAGCGCGAAGAACCGATGGCCGACGGGGTAGAAAGGTGCTCGAATGGCGACCACGTACACTCACCGACCAGACAATCGGACGACCTAACCAAGGTCTAAGGAAGACGTTGGATACAGGCCGTTTCCAACCGGACATATTGGAAATCCTTGGGCCACCCATGTCCAGCAGTGGACTTCTTGCGGCTGAGATGATGATGATGATGATTTAAGAATAGAATAATTTTCGGTGTCAGAAACATTTTGGAATCGTCCGACACTGCGTAAAATATTAATTAAATCCTCTAGGAGTCACAATCTTTCTTGTTTTTCTGTCACCTGATGGTAGCCAGTAAGAGATTGCTTAGGCAATAAAGCCGCCAATTGTACATCAATATTTTTGTTTACATATTTTAAATTTGTATGATACTAGTGCAGTTAAGTGTTTTTACTTAAATTATATCATGTCAGTAGGCTGTTAAGTTTAAAAATCAATGATTACCATTTTAAAAAAATATATTATTCCTAATGTGCTAAACAGAATTTTGGATAAAATATAAATATATTTGTGTGTTCTTGGTGTTGTAATATGAGTGTGATAAGACCGGTAATTTATTGGTAATTTATTGGCTATAACATTTTGATTTTTAAGCTATCTAAAGACATCTTATATAGCTTATCGATTGCCTATAATAACAACTAGTCCCAACTAGTACTACCCATGTTTTTTGTAAAACAGACCTTACAGGTACTTTGCAGATAATTTGAACTCTATACCACACGATAGATTCACTGTGAGTGTGAAATGTGTACTTCTTTTCTCTCATTATTTTGTGTACGAGACACCGTTAAGACGACTCCAAAAGGTCATCTGCCAATTGGTGTAATGTACGATATTGTAGCCATACTTTATTGGCGGGAGGCGAGAAACCACTTTTTTTTCTTTATTGCCTGTTTTTTAGTTAAATTGTTTTAGTGATTGTCTTTACTGTTACTGTATCGGTTTGATTGTAAGTAGTGTTGTGCCGTGCTAGAAATTTTCGAGAACGCTGAGAACGGGTCGGAAAATTTTCCCGAGAATTTCTTCTTCTTTCTCTCAATTACGGTAATTATTGAGGAATTCTCGAGAATTATTGGAAATTTGCCGCAAATTTCCATGAAAAAGAATTTATGAGAACAGAGAATTTCTCTCCGGCACATCACTATGTAATTATACGTTTCAAATTTTCTATTTTGTTAGAAACTACGGTGTGAATTAGTGGCAAAATTATAAATAACAATAAACATTTGATTGGTTTTTCTTAATGTTCTATATTCGTGTGATACTTTTACTTATTAAGCGGGGCTATGTTTATAGCTTCTTCTTCTTATTTGAGTATCGACTCGGGCGAATTATATTTAAGTGTTGATCAGAACTCAATGTCAGGCGTATCAGGCACAACTGTCTGCCCAGCGGTTGCAGGTATGACATCCGCTACGCGCGCCCAGTCACCCAAACTGCTACTTGCTATTCATCCGAGTGTGTAGTATACCAATATCTTTCATTCCCTTTCAAAATCCAACAGAATCCTATCCTTTCCCAGCTTAAAAATGCTTGCGATAGATAGCAGCGTCGGAAGCACAAGAAGCGAAAAAACTGCGCTCACCAACCCGCCTGCCAAGCGTGGTGGCAATATCCTTCCACAGATTGAGGAATTTCTGGAAGAGTGTCCAGCACTGGATTTGTGATTATAATAATTAAATAAATAAATATATAGAGACACAGAATATTATATAGCACACAGATAATGATGAATGATCAGAACTCTACCACTGACACAGCGTTATTAGTGGCATTATATTGTCCCAGCGTGTGCAGGTAGGACACGCAGGGCAAGGCAACAGGTGTGCTAGGTTTATAGCTTTCTCCTTTACTCCTCTCTCATCTGTGTCCTCGTTTGCATCCTCAGCTAGAGTCCTTCGGAGCCCAGCGTTCGCCTTCCGACTTTTCTTCTCTACTTCGCACAGTCTATCCTTTATTACCTATCGGGTTTAAAAATACGCGAGATATATAATCTGTTAAGTACCTAGTTGGATTGACGACTTCTGTGGCCTAGTGGTCATCATGCCAGACTATTATATAGGAGGTCCCGGGTTCGATCCCCAGTCGGGTCTAGATGGAAAATGATCTTTTTCGGATTGATCTGGATCTTCGATATTTAATGATATCTATATGTGTTTGTTATAAAATATAGTAGCGTTGTCAATTTATAACAATTTATATATCACCAAACTTAATAAGATAATAAAGAGGAGACTACTATCATTAATGTAAAAGAAACTGTCAACTAATGAACAAAATTAGATTTGCTGTTTTGTGTTTACTTAATTAGAGTTAATGAAAATAAATTATCAATAAAATCTATGTTTTAGATAAGCTCAAAGATAACTGTCAAAAGTGACACCTAATATCAATATTTGTTCAATAATGATCCGTTAATTATATCGTTTCGTCAATTTGTTAGGAAATTTGTCTATTTGTCTGTATTAACATGCTAATTTAATGTCTTATTAACTGCCCTGATAGTTTTAGAATATTTTTAATTGGTTACTGTGTGTGGTCTCCGTACATTTGTATGTAAATAATATGTTATGTAAAGAAACTATGGCAATAAAAACTTAATATGTAAAGAGAATAAAACATTTATATTTAAAATGGCAAATATCAGATTTTTAAATAAAATTTAAATTTTTACATATCTTTGTGTGGTGATCTAGAGGAGTAATTAAAAATCCCACGTTCACAATTACGTGTTTCTCGTTACTGGCGAAAGAAAACATCATCATTATTTCGAGTAGGAGTCACGGTCAATCGACAATGCACACCCTGGTGTCAGAGTTCTTCGGAACCGCCTCTCGGCCTCTGACGTGGTTCCTTCAACGACTACCCGATGGCAACCGGGACTCATTCAATGGCTTACCGTGCCTTCCGAAGCACGGAATCTTCTTAATTATCAGACAATCAGGTGATACAAGCCTGCAATGTCCTAATCAACTGGAAACAACTAAACAAAGTATGCTTCCCGTGGGAATCGAACCCACGACCCCCGGGTCAACAGGCAAACGTCTTAACCACTGGACCACGGAGGTAGTTAAGAAAATAATTTACATGTTGACATAAAACAAGAAATAAAATAAATGTTGAAAACCTTACTACTTAAACTAGTCATAATCAGTGTTATTATAAAAAACGGCAAAACCCAGGTTTAAACCTGGTCTACCTTAGTCCGGACCAGCGATGGATCAACCTAGGTTTAGCAAATTAAACTTTGTTTCATTACAAAAAGTGAACTAAGTCAAGACTAACTTAGACCTGAGACGATCTCTGGATGATCTAACTGAAGCAGGATTCATTCAATCATTCGTTCAGTATGCTACTACTACCTTCCGATCTTCACTAATATTAAAATAAATAATAAAATTTATTGTTTGAAACTAGTATAAAACTAAAAATAATAAAATTGAAATGAAGAAACATGTTTATTTATGTCATAAACGATATTGTATATTATATTGAATTTGTTCCAAAGTAACCTCAAAGTTTGTTTACAAATATGATTGTAAAAAATATATTTTTATTTAATGAATTTAATTAATTAACGGTGCAGTGTCTCTAAAGTAATTGTTTTATAGTTGCTGCGAGATAAAATTTACGTGAATAAAGTAAAAGTGAATATGGTGTAAAAAAATGTTTATATTTGTACAAACAATTTTTTTCTAATATGAAATTAAGGTTCCTAAAAGTCATTGTTTTGTGGCGGTTGTAAAATATAAATGACAACAAAAGCGTTGAAAATAATCTAATTAAATGTTTTGATATGTTAAAATGCAAATAATTAAAATATTGTTTCATTATTATATGTGTTGGTTTTATTAATTTCTTCGCATTTTCCAGGTTTTTGCTCATTGCGAATAGGGTAATAGTATTTGACATAGATTTTAGCATTTTGGTGAAAAGAGACCTATTTGTTGGTAACAAAATAAGTTAGTACTAGAGTTAAACTAGGGAATTGTAGGTTTATCTTTAGACCTAGGATCATCTATGGCTTAAACGATAAACCTCGTTTTATAATACGATTTTCCTTAGTACTTGACTTGGACCCCGGCTTAAACCTGGTACTAACTTTAGTCCTTGTTTTATAATAACACTGATTAAGTCCACTAGAAGTCCACTACTGGAATAAGACTTCTCTCAAGGATTCTTCGTTACATGGGAGGATATTGCCATACTCACCACGCTTGGCAGACGGGTTGGCGGGCGTAGTTTATTCGGCCTCCTTTGCTTCCGACGCTGATCCAAAGCATTTTAAGCTGCGTAAGGATAAGAACTTACTAGATTTGGGAATGGGATGATGGTATTGGGAAACTACGCACTTGAATAGGACACGTGGGATGAATATACGTGGGATGAATACGGAATAACCCGAATAAACATAAGCAAGTAAATAAAGTGTAAATCGGATGTGATTTATGTTATAAAAATATTCACAAATTAATCTTCAATTTAACACCATAGCTTAGATTATTAGTTTTTTAATTGTCTTACTTTTAAAATTTTTAGTTTTAGTATTAATAAAGTTAGGTTCATTCATTTTACCAGCATGGATACCCAACAAAATGACTCATTTAAATTTTTAATCTGATAATAAAGAAATAAGCCGTACGGTCATACGACTGTTACAGTTACATACCCCAATTATTCAAAAACACAATAACTTACCCTTCAAAAAACCGGTTTTCAAACACTCGACATGATGAACTCTCCATTGTAAGGGTTAAGTTCAAAAAACAGTACATTATTTGAATATTACGCCACTTAAGTACACAATAGTGAACAAACCAGAAGTCAATTTTTGGACTGGTTTAAGTGGTGTAATAAATTATTTGGTGAGACAATGGGGTGATGTATGGAGACTCTATTAGGTATAATGGTAACAAACATTTGTTTATGGGAACGATTTTTTAAGGTCAAATGATATTAATATTATGGAGAAAAAAAAAAATGGTACATAGGGGTTATTAAAAACCGGTTTTAGGCATTTCCTGACCGTCATATAAATGAAAAAAACTGTCTAAAGCACATGGCCTGAGGAAACAGTCGCGAACAAGGAGAAAGAGAAGTGATGCCCCAGTTGAAATATAAATAAATATATAGGGATATTCACACAAATTGGGCTAGCACAACAGTAAGTTGTAAACTTGTGTCGTAGGATACTAACTCAACGATACTATATTTTATTATAGAGACTTATATAGCTAAACATCCAAGACCCAGGTTAATCTAAAAAAGATCGTTTGCCATCATGTCCTGGCCGGGGATCGAACCCAGGAACCCTCGTGTCACAGGCTGGCGTGTTAACCATTGCGCCACGGAGCTCGCCTTTATAATATTCCTGAACGGATAGATAATTTCTGAATACGCGATATCAAATACTACGGCCTCCGTGGTTGACGAGATTGCTCTGGGTTTGATTACTAGTGCTGGGAAATACGTATAATTTATATATAGTATCTCGTCTTTTTCCCTTGCGGGGTAGACAGAGCCTAGGTCTATAATAGCTTATGGACACATTTAGCATGTTGAAGGTTGGAGTAGATATAATTTATTTTCACAGGTAATTCCTCTCTGGACTCCCAGGCAAGCCAGAGCCAAGAGTCCTGCGAGCCCTCTTGTTTCCACCCCGACCGATGAAGACACGTCGGGGGCGAGGGCTCTGACCGACTCTCTGGAGCACTCGGGTCCGTGGTGTCGTTACTCACCATCAGCTCGCCACAAGCTGCCCTGCCCTGCCATTATTATTATTATTATCACTTGTGCACTTAAGACAAGCCATCAAAGTGTGATAGACACTGATGAACATATTTCACGATCAGTTTTATGGTTTCCATTAGTATTAGTACTTCAATAAACTGTTACAAGAAACCAGATCCTACCGATCTCATTTCTGACGCTCTACATTGTATTGATCACTTATTAAGGCCGGTCATAGACAGCTTGCAGGCGCTAGCGATCTAAGAAGTAAATTATATGTTGGGAAACCAATATATAATTTATTACATTAGAACCACCAGGTCTCTCACGTACAGACGGAAAGCGTCCGGATGGAATAACTTTGATACCCTGGCAGAGGACGTAGCCTTTTGTGGGATGCCATATGTGTCAGTACCTACGCGGCGTCCTATTTCACTGATACCATTAGATCACCTGGACAGAAACGCAACAAATATTCTAATTTATCTGTTCATTACGAATTTGTTCCTTTCGCCGTCGAAACTGCTGGGCTTTGGTGCCTAGAAGCTAAAAACTTTATAAGTGAGGTAGGACGTCGTTTAAGGGAAATAGGATATGATCACCGTTCCGGATGGTATCTAGTTCAAAGACTCTCCATAGCTATTCAAAGAGGAAATGCAGCTGCAGTAATGGGAACCTTTGAGCCGGGTACGATTCGGGGTGGAATTTTTTATTAAATATTTATAAAATTATTTGAGAAATTGTGTAATATTTTTTTTTTTATATTATTTGTTTTAAATGGGAATAAAGGAGTGAGTAAAAATAATTTGTATATTATACAGAAATGTGTACTCTATGGATATAAAATATATAACAAACTTTCATCATCATCATCAGGTCCTTTTTAGTCTCCACTACAGGAGCACGACCCTCTCTGTACTACTAGGGCCATACTTGGCCAGAGCGGCCAGAGGACTTGGCCTACACTGTCCACGCTGACGTCTCCGGGTTGGAGACGTCTCTTAGATGTTTATAAGCTTTGTTTAGCTTGTATTTCCTAAGTCGCCTTCTACGACATCCACGGGAAGACTTGGAGTGGTCCTATTCTACTGTGCCGGATACCACACGGCTAACAAACTTTACAATGGTATTAAATCATTATCAGTTGCAAAATTTAAAAGAGAACTGAGATGATTGCTGGGGCAACAATGTTTCTAATCAGTTGACGAATATTTTAATTATCGTGCGTAGTTCATATATTTTTTTGTAAAATCATTTTTTACTATTTTTTAATCATACGAATTGATACACTTTTATTTTATTTTATAAGTTGACTTTATTTAATATTTGTGCCTGACAATTGTATAACGGAATCCGTAATGTTGGAAATTTATTTTATCGATATATTGTAATAATTATTTTTGTAACTTGTATGTACCTTGAATTTCTGATTTTGTATGCCAGCTTCTGGTGAAAAGTTCTTGTGCTTATATAGTGTGTCAACCTATTCGCACCACTTTTTTACGATCTGCGCGGGAAAAGAAGCAGCTGGTACATTCTACGTTATTCTTTTCCCCTAGACCAGCTTGGAAGAGTTGAAATTGGTATAAAACTTTGATAACTAGCACTTAAAATAATATTATTAACAGATAAGTTCGCATTATCGCCTCTTGTGTTACTTCAGCTAAGAGTATTTTCATCACCTTTTTAAAAACGTAACCTTTCTATATATATAACCGTGATAGATTTTTGTTGATATATTTTATTTCTGAACAATATAAGAGGAAAAAAAATATTCTGACAAATCAAACTCATTAAAATTGTGCTTCACAAACCAAGCTCTGGAATTATAAAAGGTATTACTTAAACTTTAAATGAAATGATAAATAAGATGCAAAATGAAATTGTCTGTTCAAGCCTTACCTTATAATGAAAACAAGATATCTCACAAATTGTACGTGTAGCAGTAATAACTACCGACTGGTTAATGCTTTGATAACTATGGCATTACATGTAATATTCGAATTAGCCGTATTAAATTAGAATGATCGCGCATTTAGAAATTAATGGACGTGTTTGATATAGAATAAGAGTAGTTTATGATAGGAAGGCATCGTTTTGATGTGAAAGAGTTGGCCAGGAATGTTATGGTGCAACTTAATGTAACTTTGTTGTAGGAGGTGAAAAGAAAGGGTTTTTCATAATTTACAATGTACATAGCTAAATCTGTGTTATTTGTCCCAACATATTTGTACACGGTAAATTTTGATCATTCTGGAACCTTAAAGGAATGATTCTTATGTAAAAAAAAATATTATTATTAATTATTATTATTAAAATTATAATTCATTATTATGTAAAAAAACTGTCAATAAACGTTATTATTACAATTATTATTACAATTCAGCCCGTTGATATAAACAACTTTTCCTATGAGACCAATGCTGGGACCTCATATTTTTTTTTGACGTTCCCATACAAAATGACCGGGCGGCCGAAATTATTTGTATGGAACAGGGCATTTTTTTTTTGAGTTCCCAGCATTGGTTTCATAGGAATATTTGTTCATATCGATGGGCTGAATCACCCCTTTAAGGGTCCAGAACGATCAAAATTTCACCGTGTATATATTTATTGGTTGTAATCTTAAAAGAACCTGGTCTAACTTAGTATATATAGTTAACATTTGAAATCTCCGTTGGTTGTTAAATAATTTATAATTTTTATAATTTTACAATTTGATATTTTTTTAATTTTCTTAATATTTTATTAATAAAATGAAAATATATTAATCTAAATTTTTGCCATTTTTATAATTAAAATTACCTATATTAAAAACTCATTTAGAATACCAGAACAGCTTAAATTTTATTAAAACAAACTTAGCATTTAAATTATTAGAAATTAATATCAATTTATCAAGTTCATTTACCTACCGTTGCGGCTAAATTATATATTTATAAAAACTGCATTCCATTTGCATATGTAACTGGTGCTATCAATTCTTGATCAGTTTATCAACCTTAAAATATCGAATTTCAACCAACCTCGTACACGTGACAAGAAACATAGAATTTAGGCTTCTAATAATTCTAAACAAGCGGCCTGGTTCTGTTTTGGCGACCCCGTACAGGATAACGAAGTGTGGGTAAACCAGCAGCCAGATGGCCGGACGACATTAAAAAGACGGCAGGGCTGACCTGGACCAGGATCGCCGCATCACGATCAGAGTGGAAGTTCCATCAAGAGGCACATGTTCAGCAGTGGACGCAAAATTATGCTGAGAAGAGGAAGAACAGAAAATATGCATACAAGTTTTCCTCTTGAATCACTGTGTATTGCTAAAAACTGCCTTATAATATGTTGAGTAGTTTAAAAGATCTGAGCCAACAAACAGTGGAAGCAACTTCATTTAATACGTAAAGGTGAGAAAGTAGGAATATGCTAAGTTCATCTACGTGCACGATCATAAAAATATTAAAAAAAAAAAAGAAATTGCTTGAAATTATGGTAGCTCAGTTGAGAGATAATATATATAAATTCACGTGCTTTTTTGTTTCAATTATATCATAGCTATATTATTTTAAAATCATACTATTTAAGCATCTCTTTAATGACGTAAAATACAACATCATCAGGTCTTTTTAGTCTCCACTGCAGGAGCATGACCCTCTCTGTACTACCCGAGTCATATTTAGCAAGAGCAGATAGAGGATTTGGCCTACACTCTCCTCGCTGGCCAGACGGGTTGGAGAGGTCTCATTGATGTTTATGAGCTTTGTTTTGTTTATATTTCCTAAGTCGCCTCTTACGACCTCCATGGGAGGACTAGGAGTGGGCCTATTCTACTCTGCCGGAAACCACACGGCTACGTAAAATACATAGTATCTACAAATACGCTAAATAAACACAGGGAATTATGATCAGGATTTCAGGATCTTTAAAACTAATTTAACACTTAATAAGGAAAATTATATAAATAAAGAAAAATGTAATAAGAATATAAAACCGACTAAATCTGTCAAGTCAATAAAATGTTATTCATACGACGAAACGCTATCCAATTGATTATAATGGTATATGAATCGACAATCTTAAAGGCATGTATCGATTTTTATAAAATATTCATTCCATTATACATTCCTTTCTTATACAAAACATCGGATTCATCTGTTAATGAAATATGCTTCAAAATCTTTATTACTAACGCGTGCATAAATCATGTGTTTGTATCGATTAAAGAACACTTTCGTATGTGAATCGTTAGGTGAGTTCAGTAATCCGATTATGAGCGTTCGAATTCATAAATTTCGATTTAAATAAATTCGATTCAAACTGTGAGTCATCCTTATATTAGGAGATACGGAAACGCATTTGCGTTACAATTTGAGAAATAAACCATGATAATAAATACCTCACGTTCCATCGCGCAGTGGTTAACAAGATGCTCCGGTCGTAAAAGCCGGTCGAGGAATTGGGCTAAAATCTTCGGAATCATGTTAATAGGCGATGCGGCTAGCAACCCATCACTATTTGATTCCGTTTTCCATCGACACGCCCTTCAACACGCGGCCATAAGGTCTTATAGACCTAGGCTCTGTCTACCCCGCAAGAGAAAAAGACTTGATACAATGTATACTATGTAATATGATTATAAAGATACTCCGGAAGCCAAAGGGCCTTCGTTTGATTTCCAGTGCTGGAATTACTTGTTTTTATGTTGTGCAAAATAACATGGATAGATGACACCCACCGACCAGATGGTCGGATGACCTGACTAAGGTCGCAGGAAGACGCTGCATGCAGGCCGCTTCCAACCGGTCGTATTGGAAATCCTTGGGGGAGGCCTATGTCCAGCAGTAGACTTCTTGCGGCTGATGATGATATTAGTCCGACCGATTTCGGTCATGGCGACCACTTTGGACTCCTAGTCGATTTTTTGGCGCTGGTGTGCTCGAAGATAGCTAATGTAGCCTATCTTTACAGCAAACTTCCGTGCACATTGAGGGCACGTAAGTACGTCGTCCTCATAATTATAAAAAATGGCAGCAGGTGGACGGGCCTATAAATAAATATATATACGGACAAATCACACAGATTGAGCTAGCCCCAAAGTAAGTTCGAGACTTGTGTTATGGGATACTAACTCAACGATACAATAATTTGTAACAAATACATAAATAGATATACATCCAAGACCCAGGCCAATCTGAAAAAGATCATTTTTCATCTTGACCTGGCCTGGGATCGAACCCGGGCACTCTCGTGTCGCAGGCTGGCGTGTTGACAGCTGCGCCACGGAGCTAGCCTTTACATGGTCGGCTGATTTGATGATGATGATGTGATGAAAACTGTCAATCCATACACACGTGCGACTTTGTAGTCGCACCTACCCAACGCTCATTTGTTAGTAAATCGTAATTTCATGTTAATTTTATAGCTATTTACGGTTACGCTTTTCATTTGGTTCGTCTACTGTCGTGTATTAGTTTGGCCTTCAATGTGAACAAATGGGTTTATGACTAGGTTCAAATGGTATTGGGGCATTGACCTCTGACCTGACTTTTGGGTAAAGTGGATTTGTTTCTTTGGATAGCGATATTTGGTTGATCAGCAAAGTAATCTTTGTATTTTATTGAACGTTTTTGTTGCTTTGGTTTTTTTTTCGAATCGCTTTGATTGTTTCACATTATTAGAATACCAGGATTTTTAATGGAAATTCAATAAAACACGACTGCGGTCCCAAAACATTCCAGCCTCGGGGTGAAGAACGGAACCTTATTCCAATTGATTTAGACTTTTTAAATTATCCATACTAATATTATTAATGCGACAGTGAGGTTGTTTGTTACGCCTTTACGCCCTATTGACTAAACCAATTTTCATGAAATTTTGCACACCCGTTGTCTAAGGTGCGAAGAAGGACTGTACATTTTATCCCGCAGAATAGCACTGTTACCGAGGGATCGACATCGATGAAGTCGGAGCCGCAAGCGAAACCTAGTGTCGGAAAAAAGAAGCTCTCATGTTTAGATACACAAACCTTGATCCGATTAGATTTTTTAGAATGAGAGAATTATGTAAAGATTTTCGGTTGAGGTTTTTTTGGTTAGAACAGAATATATAGGGACATATACCTGAACCTTGCACACATTACACTTCTTTTTAAGGGCAGTGCGTAAATTAGATAGCGACCTGTATGTCGCCATTGTATTTATCAAGTTGATAAAAACAATGACCTAGTGGGTCGTGAGCAAAATTAGCGTTTACGCATGTTAAGCAATTCTGAGTGCAGTCCACACTGTGATGAGTGACCGCCGGCATAAAAATATCTCGAGCTTCTCCTTGCTTCAGAAGGCACGTTAAGCCGTTGGTTCCGGCTTTCATCATTGATGATAGTTGAGAAGCTATGTCAGATACAAAGGCATCTGCCCTGCTGCCCAAAGGGGCAGCTTGAAAAAATGTATACCAGTGTTGGCCACACACACACACACACACACGAAAAACAAGCAAGACTGCAAAATATTTGAAACTTCGATATTTTATATACGAATAATTTCTCAACGCCAGTAAAAGTTTCAAATATTTAACTATAAACTATTTCAGTTATCTTTATAAGGGTGTGTTTTCTTTAAAACTCAGGTATCGAGTTGCGTAGTCAGAAATAAAGCGGTAATCATAATATCAGCAATTTAACGCGACCAGTCGACTCTAATTTAAAAATACTTCGGTTTTTATGACAATACGTACTGAATTCTTTAGTAGCATATTATCTACCATCTTTACTATCATGTCAAGTTTTATTGAAATATACTCGGTGGCGTATTTTAAGTTCCTGTACACGGGCCTTTTAGATTTACGGCCCCTTATTATTTACACTGCAATAATATTAACAATGTCCTCCCTATTGACTTCAGCTCCTTGGAGTATCTTGATATATGAGGAGGTAGTCAAATTCTGTTCGAAATTACTATAAAACCTGTCTATATAAAAGTTATCATTTAAGAGCAATGTATGTAAAATAAATAAAGGCCAGGGCTGTCACCTAAACTACTTGGCCGATATTTGCTGGTATGGCATCGGGCACGCGCGCCTGGCCTTCCGAGCTGCTACTTGCTTTTTGGCCATTCATGCGACTGAGTAGTATCCTAATACCTACATGTCCCAAAATCGAGGCGAGTTCCGTGGCGCAGTGGCTAGCACGCCAGCCTGCGACACGCCCAGGTTCGATTCTCGGTCTGGTCATGATGGAAAACGATCTTTTTCAGGTTAACCTTGGTCTTGGATATTTTTCTATCAATTTGTGTGATACGTCCCTATATATATATATATATATATATATATATATATATATATTAAACCAAACAAATTCATAACGTTCCCTAGCTTAAAATGCTTCCGATGGATTCATCAAAAACAAGAAGCCAAAGAAACTGCGCTCTTCGACCCGCCTGCCAGGCGTGACGTGGTGATTATTTCAATATCCTCCCGTGGAATGAAGAAACCTTAAAAGAGGACTTTGTCCAGCATTGTTTTTTTTTTTATACTACTTAGTAGGCAAACAGGCATACGGCCCACCTGATGGAAAGTGAAATTTCTTACGGCTTATCATCTCGATAAGATTATCAGTCAAATATACACATTTATTATATATATAAAAAAAAACTAGTTACATAAATAAATGTATGTAAATTGTTTACAGACTTCCTAATAAGGGCATTGTTTTTGAAACAAACAGCTTCAAACATAGATTTATTCATATCACAAATACATTTTTTTTTCATTTTCAATTATTGAATCATTAACGAAATAGACAGTGAAAAAGAAAGTAAAAGAGACAATAAAAGAAACGAAATTTCATTTCTTTGCTGTCCCTGTTATTTCTGCCCTGGGCCATAGCCCTTTTAGACCATGAATAGATACGCCTATGAATATCTAGCATTAAAAGTACTCGGGCACAATTATTACTTCATTGGAAACCTTTTGATACAAGATTTTATATAAGATAAAAAGGTTTTCTGTTCTAAATATTTTAAGTCGCTCTATTTGAGTGGAATACGAAGTTAAATGTTTCATATTTCACTCAAACTTATCTTAAAATGAGATAAAATTATTTTGCGATATTATTTTTCTATCTTGTACGATCTCTATCAGTATAAAGCTGTATATTTTATACTCATAATAGTTTCTTATATGTGTTTTATAACCACCTACCTGAAAAAAAGATTTTTTATGATTCAAATATAAAAACACTTTATAAGTTTTATGGTTTCTGCAATCTAAATTTTAAAATCTAGAACACTGACTCTTTGGCTCGTTAAAACCGACTAACTACCCTTCTTGGATGGCTCCAGATTTTTTTAACTAAGTATTGAAGTAAGCATTTTTCTCCCAACTCACCTGATGGTAAGTGATGATGAAGACGAGGATGTTACATGCCTATTCAAGAAATACCTATAGATAACTGCAGACAAATACCTTTAAACATGAAGAACAATTATTTGACCCTGGGAATTGTATTCAGAGACTCACTGAACCGATGGCCGATGGGAACCGATGGCCGATGGGAGCCGATGGCCGATGAGAAACGATTGCCGATGGGGTAGTTAGGTTCTAGAAAGGCGCCCACGTACTGGCAAGCGCAGAGTCGTACACCCACCGACCAGGTGATCGGATGACCTGTCCAAGTTCGCAGGGAAACGCTGGATGCAGGCCACTTCCAATCGGTTATTCTGGGAATCCTTGAAGGAGGCCTATGTCCAACAGTAGACATCATGCAAATCTCACTTAGCAAAGGAGTGAGTTAATAAATCAGGCAACAATTATCCCCACCTGATTACATTTAGGGGATACAATGCCCTAAATATACTTAAAAAAATATTGACTTACAGCCAGTCCATCCAATATACATACATACATAGTATCACGTCTTTTTCCTTTGCGGGGTAGACAGAGCCAAAGTCTATAAGATCCGTACCCCGTTTAGCATGTTGGTGGAATCAAAATAGTGATAGGTTACTAGCCGCATCGCCTATTAATATGATTCCTCAGAATTTTGCCCGTTCCCTCAATTGGCTTTTACGATCTACGCGGGAAGAGAAGCAGCTGCATGGAAGAATATAGTCCATCCAATATAGTTTTATAATAGAAACGTTCTTACATATGATGGAATTAATTAAAATGATTCATTATCTACGAACACTTAGTTAATATCGACGTTAGTAGACACGATGACGGCTGAGTTAAACTGAGAACTTTTGACAGGTAGGGTTAAGTGGATAGAGGTGAAAACCATGTGATTAACTTATGCGAAGATTAAGACGATTTAAAAACTGTTTGAAAAGTACATATGTATTTTTGAAAGAAGGTCACTAAAATAAATAGACAAATATGATATAAATAAATATAAATATAAACGTACAAATCACACAGATTGAGCAAGCCCCAAGGTAAGTTCAAGACTTGTGTTATGGGATACTAACTCAACGATACTATATTTTATAATAAATACATATAGATAAACATCCAAGACCCAGGCCAATCTGAAAAAGATCATTTTCCATCTTGACCTGGCTGGGGATCGAACCCGGGCATTCCGTGTCGCAGGCTGGCGTGTTAACCACTGCGCCACGGAGCTGTCATTGGATATATGGAAATACGGAAAAAATATAAAATAAGCCTGTTGAATAGGCTTGTAACAATAATTTTCTTGAAATCTTAGATCTTCAAACGAAACTTTCAGGCTGGTTTGAGAGAAAAGAAAAGATGTAGAATGTCCAAACTTCACTTCCTGCGCAGATTGTAAAAGCCGATCGAGGGATTAGTCGTTAATCTGAGGAATCGTGTATGTAGGATATGCGGCTAGCAACTCATCACTTTTTTGATTCCGCTTTCCACCTTAACGCCCACCAACATGCTATACGTATCTTTGAGGTCTTAAGGCACTAGGCTCTGTCTACTCCGCAAGGAATTAAAACGTGATAGTAAGTATGTATGTACTTAAACTAAAGTTAAACACTCAAGTAAACACGAGTGGTATGTTCGTCAAAGAAATATTTTCTATATGAATTTTATCAACAGAGCAAAGACCTGATTCTTGGTGGGATTGAGATGATCTCTTTAAATCCCTTATGGTCTTATAAGCCATCTCGTCTCACTAAAAAGGTTCTGCACTGTGTATGTTACATTAACTACCACTTAAATAAACTGAGCCTTGGAAACTTTGCGTATTGTCTACTAAAGCAGTATTTTCTTTAAATCGAATCTTCTGTTAAGTTTTTTTTATTCAGAAAATAGGCCTTATCAAGCTTTTTACGTCAAATCACATTTTAAAGGATCTAATTTAGTCATATCTATATTATTAATTTATTTATTCATGCACCATAAAAGTAAAATATACATACGGTTATCCGCAACAGGCTTCGTCAAAATGTCACAGAGGATCATCAGCAGCATGCTTCGTCAAATGGTAAGTTCCAAAACATGTACCGACTAGCTCCGTGGCGCAGCGGTCAATACGCCAGCCTGCGACACGGAGTGACCGGGTTCGATCCCCGGCCAGGTCAAGATGGAAAATGATCTTTTTCAGATTGGCCTGGGTCTTAGATGTGTATCTATATATGTATTTGTTATAAAATATAGTATCGTTGAGTTAGTATCCCATAACACAAGTCTCGAACTTACTTTGGGGCTAGCTCAATCTGTGTGATTTGTCCGTATATATTTATATATTATTTATATGTACGGAACATAACAAAATACGCAACTTGCGCTTGGCATTGAGCTTTTGGTTGCGATTTAATTGGTGCGCGTGAGAATGACGCGCACCCATCATGTCGGCGGCCGCGCTTGACATGTTGTATGTAGAGCGTTATAAGCTGACGGATTTATATTATAACATGTAAAAAATTAGATGACTTTAGTTTGACCTCTTAATCATCATCATCTTAAGAAGGTACTGCACGAAATTGTGAAATATGACGTATTTTAATCACTATTATAATTTGCTGGTTTAATTAAATACATCAAAATTATTTGTATATATTAGCTCGATCCTTGTACAAGATCACCGCCTTGTTGGAATTTGAAACAGATACATATGAAATTTAAAAAACGATACATATTTATGTATCTTATGATATCTTAAATCATCTGAGCTTCCTGCAGAGCAACTCCCACCAGGAAGCGATTTCCTTGTGTTGTTTGGAAATCCCTCAAAATACTCCGTGCTGGTCTGGGGAGATGCCGGGAATGCCCGACTAAGTGGAGTTTCTCCAACATTGACAATGATTGTGGCGTCACGCAATAGATGACTCCCCTCATGGTGTGCACCAACAGTCCCTCTACCTGCTGTGGCTAACTACTAGTCAAAAACTGTATAAAAACATACGTAATCATTTAACTCGAAAAAAGGAAAATCCTCCTTGGGTAGTCGCGAAAACAAGCTACTAATCATCATCATTTCGTGTAGGTATCACGGTCAATCGACCATGCACACCCTGGTGTCAGAGTTCTTCGGAACCGCCTCTCGGCCTCTGACGTGGTTCCTTTAACAACTACCAGATGGCAGCCGGGACCAATGGCCTAACGTGTCTTTCGAAGCATGGAATCATCTTCATTATCAGACAATCAGGTGATTCAAGCCTGCAATGTCCTGACCAAACTGGAAACAACTAAACAAACTATGCTTCTCGTAGGATCGAACCCACGACCCCCGAGTCTACAGGCAAACGCCTTAACCACTGTACACGGAGGCAGTTAAACTACTAAGTTTAGCTAAGTTAAGCTACTAATTATATTTACATTCCATATGACCAAGGTGTGAACTGTGAGTATAATTACAAGGAAGAAGACACAGTAACCAGTATTTAATTTATTCCCTTGAGTCGCTATGAACTTTTACTTTCCTATCGGGCGGGTTAGAAAGCGGTGACCCCTGGATCGTTATTAGGACGAGTAATGCTCCATTCAAATGGTCTTCGTAGTTAAGTGTTGAGTAACTTATTTCTAATTAGTTACTTTCCGCCGTAACGATAGTTGCATTTACATTTTATAATACCGTACGCGACATTTTATTTGGATTTAGTTAAAAATCACTGCATTATGATAACAGCCATTGATTTAAAACAAAAAAAATATATTAGTGAAATGAAATAGAATTTTATTCAAATTTGGATATCATGTATCTCTTTTTGAACGTCCTATTATTATTTTTAATATTTGCAAAATCGATAACCTACTAGCGTTTCGGAACGACCAGTGATAAACAGTACAAACTAGACCTAATGAAGTCTGACTTTGACTAAAATTACCCTTCTGTTTGAGAAAATTAAAGAGCCAAAAATGGAGTATCATGGAATGTTCATTTTTATCATGGTAATCTGAATCGAATTATAACGAAACGTTTGTAGGCCTAATAAACTGTAATATTTTATATGTATTAAGTAGTCTTAGATCGTGTAGTGTGGAAACAGAAATGTTCGAGTCAGAGGCCTTTGCCTAGCAGTAGGAAATGATAGACTAAGAAAAGATGTGTTAGATTTTTTTATGTTATAGGACGGCAAACGAACAAGCGTGTCACCTGATGGTAAATAATCACCGCTGCCCATGGACAACTGCAACACCAGGGCAGGTGCGTTATCGGCCTTTCAAGGAGTTGGGGGAAGGAAATTGGGAGGGGAGGGAGAAGCATGGGCCTTCGGCTCTCTCACTCACCGAACGAAGCATAGAAGCGGTAAAGCTAAAAACTAGGAAGCGGAAAAACTAAGACGTCGATTTTTTGTAAGAGTGTGGTACTTCCCCGTACGAGCCGGCCCATTCATGCTACTAGGAATTAATTTTGCTGGTAGCGTGGCTCATCTACGACTAACAACAACAAGAATACTACACAACAATAATACAGGCCACAAACAACAAGAATAATTTAATTCAAGTAATGACAAGTTCAGTACCTAGCTAAGCGCATATAAAGGCAGCGTCAAACACGGGATAATAGTAATTATCATGAAAGTAGCAAACGCATCGCAAGCTAGTTTAGGAAGTGTCCGGTCTCGAACCATATCGTTTAGAGGAAAATTAATAACCGATCTGATTGGGAGATGATTTCTATTCAAGTTTGTATTTGGCGATGCGGCATTTTTGAAAACCTACATCAATCATATTTATATTCACGTCGTGTGTACTGAACAACATTTTTTACTTCTAAAAGCCCGACAAAGAGTGGGTCTGAGTGAACTATATGGAGCTGTTATTACCACCTGCTAGGTTCTCAAAGTGGCGTTTCGTTACTCTCTGTTGTTTTTGACAAATAATATAATATACAGCGTTTAAATGTAGCCTTTTAAAGGAGTGGCCCAGACCATCAATATGTACAACTTTTATTAAGGGATAAACACGTAGAGTTAAAAAAATAATCACTATTTAAATATATTTTATACAGAAATTGTCCAAGGGAATGGGCGAAAATCATGACAATAGGCGATGCAGCTAGCAACCCATCACTATTTTGATTTCACTTTCCACCGTTACGCCCATCAACACGCTAAACGTGGCCTTTCGGTCTTATGAATAAGACGTGATAATATGTATGTATGTTTTTACAGAAAATCATTGCATACAGATCTTTAGTTTTTCCCAAGAAGAAAGATAATAAATCAATTATCATAAAAAGTTATACTTAGTAGTGAGTAATATTTGATCAGATACGCTCCTGAATTATATGAGATCAGGTATCGACATTGGATACAGCAGTTACACAGTGCTATAATCATCGTATCTTCTCATCGGTGGCTGTGTCGTATCTACTTTCTTTGCTATCTTTGTCAATATATCTTATGTAACAGATTTACATATATTAAAACTTATTGGACCGATAATTACCTTGGTAGTTAAGTCAGTATCAGACAGACAACCATTTACACTTTCTCAAATCATCTTATTCAATGTAAACCACAGATGCCTGTCTGTCTATCTGTCAATATCCTTTTTCTCAAAAACGCATGGAGGTATCATTCTAAAATTAAAATCAAATATTAAGGTCTACTGTCCCTTAGAGCTGTGTAAAAATCATACTTCTAAGTCAATACAATTAAAAGATAGAGCCATTTATGCTGCAAATTTTCGTAATTCGCAAGGAAATCAAAACATACAGGATACTTCTCGTGAACTCAGAATCTTAAAATTTGTTACGAATCAACGTCTTATAGTACAGATAAAGGAAAAATAGGCTAGTTTCTTAAAAAAATATAATTATTCCGTCTGTTATATATTCAAAAAATATTGGATACGTATTTTTACTTTTGTCGATTTAACAAAAAATGATAAAGATATAGGCCTTTGAAGTTCCGTGTGACGTCATAGTTTGCTACAATTTTTAGCAAACTTTGACGTCACGAGCCCCCACTCCTGAACTTTGACGCGCTATATCTTTATTATTTATTGTTTAATTAACAAAAGAAAAAATACGTGTCCAATACTTTTTGATTATCTAACTGACGGACTAATTGTTATGTTATTATTACGACCCAGGAAAGTAGCCTATTGCAAAACGCCAAATTTTTTTAGTTACATCATATATTAAAAACATTTTAATTAAATTTTTTTTTTCTTTTATTTTATTTATAAAGAAGACCAACAGCAATCTGTTTAACAATGGGCAATAATCTTAGAATCTAGGAAGCCAATTACAGGTCCTCACATATAGAAACTGAGTAAGTTAAAAAATAAGGTTGAACATAACATACACGCTACTTTCGGATGGAATGAAATGATAACAAGAATAGAACAGATAGAATCAGTAGATGATAGTATTTTTAGATAAAAATTTTAAACTTATTATAGATAATGGTACGGATCTCTTCATGCGCAAGTTTGACTCGCACTTGGCCGGGTTTTTTGCTTTCTTACAGACTCAACAAAACATTTATTTAAGTACAAACTGAAGAAAAGTTATTTTTTGCAATGACAGTATATTTTTAATGGTTTGTCATGGTGCACAGCGCACAGCCCATAAGTTTCTTCTAACTCTAAAATAGAATTAGTATTGTTAATCCAATAAAATACGTATATCTTTTGCAATATCCCACACAAGAGTTAACAGTAATTACTTGCAAATAACTACTTATTACTGAACAGATATAGATATCTCATTACTTAGATTATTATCAAGCGGATTTCTGATAATGTGGTTTTAAATGATCATGTATTGCGTAATAAATATAGTTGTACTTGTAAATAGCTTCTGACGTCATTAGCATTACTGATGGAAGACCATGCATGAAGATGGGTGAGAGTAGATAAATAAATATATACGGATAAATCACAGATTGAGCTAGCCTAAAGTAACTTCGAGACTTGTGTTATGGGATACTAATTCAACGATACTATATTTTATAACAATATACTCTGGTAGATAAATAAATATATACGGACAAATCACACAGATTGCTTCGTTCACATATCTTTAAGTCTAACATTTGTAGTCAATGTATGTTTATTTTAATTTGTATACATTTTATTTATTTATTTAAGTATTATATTATGTATAAATATATATTTATGTTTATTATTAGTTGAAATGTACACCCCGTTCCGTTATCGTTTTTCAGTTCTCTCCATCCATCGGTTGTCTGGTAGAGATTGCTCTTAGCAATAAGACCGCCTATTGTACATAGATTAATTTATATTTTGTTAATTGCTACTTATGGTGTACAATAAAGTGTTCATTCATTCATTCATTCAGATTGAGCTAGCCCAAAGTAAGTTCGAGACTTGTGTTATGGGATACTAACTCAACGATACTATATTTTATAACAAATACATATATAGATAAACATCCAAGACCCAGGCCAATCTGAAAAAGATCATTTTCCATCTTTACCTGACCAGGGATTGAACCCAGGGCCCTCGTGTCGCAGGCTGGCGTGTTAACTATTGCGCCACGGAGCTCGCCATCTGCGCTCGGATGAAGCGAGGGAATTGGTGCAAGATCTTCAAGTTCACGAATTACACATACGGAACGTTGTGTAATTTACTATTTATAACTATTTTGTAACCGGACCGTTATCAATAAATATTGTAGACTGAAGTTTTGTATAGTTCTTATAACACAAAAGACAAATGTCAACTTAATTTACTGTGACTTAGTCTACCTGCGACCATGAAAACTGTAAAGTTTTCGACACGTTAGGTGTAAAAATCATGTAATATACGCAATATTACCCTATTAAAGTAATTTTATTTAAACGTATGTATTCTTTTGGATTTTTTCGATTGTATCAAAGTTGCTGATTTAAAATTACTGAGACATCAAACACCAGATAAGAACAACAGTGATCGTGCTTGAAACAGCTTGGATAATTATTTCTTCAGAGTCCCCATAAAACAAACGTGGATTTTGCAGTTAAATATTATAGTGTTACGGAACCCTTGATATGTGCTTATTTGTTTTACACAAGGACAGTTTCTTTTATTCCAGATGGAATTGAATGTAATGGTGTGATGGAATTGTTGTATATGTAATGGCATTCTAATAGTCCTCTAGTAATGGCTGTTAAAATATACAATAAACTTTAACAAACCCTAAGAGACATAAAAAACGACAAAATATTCGTGCAACGCATAGATGTTATTACACAGTCTTGGAAGATAAAATTGTTTGAAAATAATAATATACAATTGATTATTTAAAAATAAAAGTAATTTAATTATTAATGCAATGATATATAATTAATAGAAATCAAATTGAATTAGATAAAAAAATTACTAAGTGAATTATGTTAAATTGAATGTAATTACATTCAATTCAATTGAATTAGTTGAATATTTTAAAGTTTTATGCAATTTAAATTTAAATCAAACATTGACAAGTCAGCCCCTCTTCAATTCCCGAAAGGGTCCTTAATTGTTTCAATTATTGTATAAGAATAAGACTTGTTACTTACATTAAGGATGCAAATAAAGTATTGAGTATTGGAAGAGAACATCGTCGTGAAAGAGTAATTTTGTTAACGTTTGCCCAGTACTTACGGTTCGATGTCCACTGCCTCTTTCTTTCCCCTTATAAGGAACAAGGATACAGCACCGATTCCCAGGCTAATAGTAAATCAGACTATTCCGTGCACTAGAATCTAATTAGGTTCGTCTAATTGTTTTCAACAGTGCGCAGTTAATTTGTGGAACAAAGTGCTGGATGGGCGAGGGTTCTTTGATCTTTGGTGCAAGTTAGAAGGGACGTGATCTGATTGATCATTTATCCTAACTAAAATTCTAAATGCAAAAGTGAGTTTGTTTGTTTGTTTGTTACGCTTTCACGCCGTAACTACTAAAAGAATCGACAGGCCGAACCCAAACCCGACCTCCCGAAGGATCGACATTGACGCGGGTGGAGCCGCGGTCGAAAGCTAGTACATAAATATATACGAACTAGCTTTCGCCCGCGGCTCCGCCCACGTCAATGTCGATCCCTCGGGAATAGTACTTTTTCCCGGGATAAAAGGTAGCCTATGTCCTTCTCCGCACTCCAGAGAACTTGTATGCAAAATTTCATGATGATCGGTTCAGTAGTTATGGCGTGAAGGCGTAACAAACAAACAAACAAACTCACTTTCGCATTTATAATATTAGTTAGGATAAGGATAAATCACACACAGATTGAGCTAGTCCCAAAGTTCTTAAGTGTTATATTTGCATTCACAATGTTATTTTTGATATACTCTTGTTCAATAAAGAAATAAAATATGGTGAAAAAATTTTCAAGCGGGGGGATTTGAACCTGCGACCTTAAGTCTATGTACGACTTAAGACTTGGTCGCAGGTTCGAGTAGAATAAGAGTATAGTCCCAAAGATGGTTCGAGATTTGGTTTGGTGTATTATGTATGGGGTACTAATTCTACCATACTATATTCTATTTATAACAAATACCTATAAAGCTATACATCCAAGACCCAGGTCAATCTGAAAAAGATAATTTTCCATCATGACCTGACCGGGGTCGAACCCGGGACTTTTGGAGTGCCAGCCTGTAATGATGTTTACTAGGCCACAGAGGTCGTCATTAAATGGTCAGTTAAATGCGCGTGTTAAGTGTTCTTTTGGCATATGTTTCTCATTTTATTGGCCATTAGTGTAAAACAAGTCATTAGCTCTTTAGTGGTTTGAAAAGCACGTAAAGCATTTGATTAGAGCTATTAGATATAAGCTGTAAACTATGTCTGCCTTTCGCAGTCTGGTCATCATCATCATCATCAGGTCCTTTTTAGTCTCCACTACAGGAGCGAGACCCTCTCTGTACTACTAGAGCCATACTTGGCCAGAGCAGCCAGAGGTCTTGGCCTACACTCTCCACGCTGGCCAGACGTGTTGGAGAGGTCTCACAGATGTTTAAAAGCTTTGTTTAGCTTGTATTTCCTAAGTCGCCTTCTACGACATCCACGGGAAGACTTCGAGTGGTCCTATTCTACTCTGCCGGATACCACACGGCTAGGCTTTCGCAGTCTGGAATCAGTGTTTATTTGTATGTATGTTGGAAAATTTTGTATAAACCAAGGATACCTCCGTGGTCCAGTGATTAAGGCGTTTGCCTGTAGACCCGATCGTGGGTTCGATTCCCATGGGAAGCATACTTTGTTTAGTTGTTTCCAGTTTGGTTAGGACATTGCAGGCTTGAATCACCTGTCTGATAATAAAGATGATTCCGTGCTTCGGAAGGCACGTTAAGACGGTGGTCCCGGCTGCCATCTGGTAGTCGTTAACCTTTGACTGGTGACATGGTTTTTTTGTAACTTAACTGGTGACGAGCGGCCTGAGAGACCGCTGCCGTATTTGGTCAATAACATGAAAACTGTGTTTGTTTGCAGATCGCAGTTGTTTAAAAATGTTTAATGGAATATTAAGTAATAAAATTAAACAATGTAGTAGTCTATAAATATAATTTTTAATTAGGATCTTTCCATCAGAAAGTCTGTAGGCACTAAAATTAAAAAACTAGACATAAGAAAAACAATTATTAGTTAAAAAAAGTAAATTTACAAATTTTAACAAAAATACTGTATTTCCTTGAAGTTAACATACAAATTAACTAAAAAAAAAATTAAAGCTCTTATCAGAAGTCTATAATCACGAAATTGATAATGGGTAAACTTTGGTTATTTTTATTGGCAGTTGGGGTATAACTGTTTCGCACACTGCAAGCACACATGTTTTCCACACGAATAACATTAGTAATTTGATTTAAGATTAAGTTTAGAAGGACAACTGGCACCTCTTTCCGTGTTATTGTCTTATTTTCGGGGTTTTGTGGTTCAGGTGACAAATCAGGACCCAAAATACGCAACAAATTTATTCATTGATGATTTTCGGATGCCAACGGAATATGTATACCAGTGTTTGGCACTGCATTCCATGCACCCGACTACCTACACTTCTTTTTTGGAGGTTCGGAATTATTCATTGCAAATAATAGCTAAAAAAAACAAAAAATACAATACAAAATATTACTTACAAAAAGTAACGTAAGTGGTGACATACGGTCTGAGAGGCCGCTAACAAACTTAACATAGATATAACTCACCAATTTGGGCCTGTCCGACGTAGCTATCTCTTCCACAGCGTGGACGCAACTAAAATCAAAGGTACTCAGGCGCACAAATGAATTACGTGCGGGGAAGGGGGTGAAATGACAATTCACCGAGGCCGCTCGGCCTGTGAGACCGCTTGTCACCAGTTAAAGGTTAAAGAAAGCATGTCAGAGGCCGAGCGGCGGTTCCGAAGAACTCTGACACCAGGGTGTGCAAGGTTGATTGACCATGACACCTGCTCGAAATGAATGAGACATCAATATAAAGAAAAAGTGGAGGCGATTGGCCAACAATTAGAGAGTTACCTTAAATAATATTATTATTATACATGTTACAGGAAGTTAGTTTGTATATAACTCTTTCACGCCCGATCCATACGAAATTTTGCATACACGATATCTGAGATGTGGTGAAGGACATAAAATACATCTCATACGTCCGTTCGTATTAGATGTATTCTATTCTATGTCCTTCTCCATTCGGACGGGCGGACGGAAAGCGAAGGCTTAGTTTTTATCCTTTGGATACAAAACCCTAAAACGTAAGACTGCGTTATTTGATTTCTCACATCAAGGATTCAATGTACAATGATCATGTAATGGTATCACACTTAGGGCGTAAACCTAAGAGACGTGGGTTCGAATCCTACCTGTGGCCGACTTCTTTTTCATCACATATTTTAAATTTTAATAATATACCGAGCATTGTAATGCTATTTAAAAACAATTTAAGTAATGATAAACATGTTTACCATTTATATACCATCCGTTACCCTTAAGAATTTAAAATATGTATATAACAGCATGCCATCTTGCTGCAGTTAGATTAAATTAAAAACCACGTGTCGTCAATTAAAATTACTCGTATTTGTACAACATGTTTTATATACGTCGTCATGTAAGGATATTGATATAGAAGCATAATTACCCATCCTTCATTTAATATTCGACGACGACTAGCTCCGTGGCGCAGCGGTCAACACGCCAGCCTGCGACACGGAGTGACCGGGTTCGATTCCCGGCCAGGTCAAGATGGAAAATTATCTTTTTCAGATTAGCCTGGGTCTTGGATATGTATCTATATATGTATTTGTTATAAAATATAGTATCGTTGAGTTAGTATCCCATAACACAAGTCTCGAACTTACTTTGGAGCTAGCTCAATCTATGTGATTTGTCCGTATATATTTTTTTATTTATATTCGTATATTTATTTAAATGCACTGCTTTTACATAGCGAATGAATATTTACCTGGAATGCACTGCCTATTTCTATCCGATGAACTGAGACTCATGAAAATTTCAAAAATTAGGCAAAATCGCTCTATAAAGGTCCTTTATTCGTGCCTCAGACATTACGCTCTCCACTTTAATCTGTGTAATATGCAACACAGTAATAATCCTAACTAATATTATAAATGCGAAAGTGAGTTTGTTTGTTTGTTTGTTACGCTTTCACGCCGTAGCTACTGAACCAATCATCTTGAAATTTTGCACACAAGTTCTCTGGAGTACGGAGAAGGACATAGGCTACTATTCCCGAGGGATCGACATTGACGCGGGCGGAGCCGCGGGCGAAAGCTAGTTAATAATAATTTAATAGGCCTCTAGATGAGGTTTGTCAATAGCTGACTTTGTACGTGAGTAACCCGTATACGTACGTTCATATTTACATATTAATAAAGCCTGTTTCTCACGTTACTTTATACAAAGCTTCCTTATGGTGTTTTCAGGCTTCCGCTTTTAGATTATACCAAAGAATCTATAAAGCGGCGACGTATAACGGAGGGTCAAATAGGTTCGATTCCAAGTCGCTCTCACAGCCGATTAAAGTTTAATCTGTCGTTAAATGGTAGCCGGCACTACGAAACAGCAGATTGAATAGTGAAATTGCATTTTTAGATCATCATCATCATCATCATTTCGAGTAGGTGTCACGGTCAATCGACCATGCACACCCTGGTGTCAGAGTTCTTCGGAACCGCCTCTCGGCCTCTGACGTGGTTCCTTTAACGACTACCAGATGTCAGCCGGGACCAACGGCTTAACGTGCCTTCCGAAGCACGGAATCATCTTTATTATCAGACAATCAGGTGATTCAAGCCTGCAATGTCCTAACCAAACAACTAAACAAAGTATGCTTCCCGTGGGAATCGAACCCACGACCCCCGGGTCTACAGGCAAACGCCTTAACCACTGGACCACAGAGGTATAGGTATTACACAAATAGTAAGTAGTATCGTTTGTCCACAGCGGAGAGGATAATATTAAATACTCATCTGTTCTTGACTTTTTGGCGGCAGACGTAGGTGAAGCATCCACACAAAGTATCCATAAGTCTCCTCTCTTAATTGATGCCATTTTGTTTTAAATTTTATTAAGGTATAGGTTAGAGTTCACATTCTTAGAACCAAAGCTGGATTAACTCAGTCAGATTTAAATTAGATGTAACGGGATTAACATTTTATTGTTCTGTCTAGGCATAATAAAAACGCACTAAAAATAATTGGATTTTTGCATAATATGCATAAATTTCCAATATTTGGATTGTAAAACAAATAAACCAGTTTATTTTATTTGTTATATTGTAACTAATAACTTAATAAAAACTAAAAAGGCATAGCTAAAAAATAAAACTACATTTGATATTTTAAGTGTCTTCGTACTAATGGAGCAGAGGAAATCAGATCTACAATGAGAGAGCAAATAGTTAATTATTATGTTTGTTTGTTACGCTTTCACGCCATAACTACTGAATCGATCATCATGAAATTTTGCATAAAAGTTCTCTGTACTACGAAAAAGGACATAGGCTACCTTTTATCCCGGGAAAAGGTACTATTCCCGAGGGATCGTTATTGATACGGGCGGTGCTCTGGGCGAAAGCTAATAGGTTTATAAAATGTGAAAATCGACATTTCCTTAAAGTTAAGTTCAAAAAATAATTTTGAAGTCTTGCTAGAGAAGGATTCACCTTAACCTAGGAAAAATCTAGCTGGATAAAAAATGTTGCACAATTGCAATCCCACGCACCACAAAAACAAAAGAGTCCCAGCCGTCCCGCGAAAAAATAGGTAAACTTTATTAATTTACTTCTCTCTGACTGAAATTAAACATTATAAAGCTTTATAAATAAATATATGTGTGTGTAATAAAAAAAATACAAATATTCCGTCATCATCAGGTCTTTTTAGTCTCCAATGCAGTAGCATTACCCTCTTTGTACTACCGGAGCCATACTTGGCCAGACCAGACAGAGGATTTGGCCCAATACAAATATATAATTTTCCTTAAATATCCTCCCGAATCTCTAAATCCCTAATTCTAAACTAAGTCGCCTATACACCAAAAATTTGTTAAAACATCTCTAACCAATCCCCCTCCCCTGTCATCAATGGGAAAGTAATTTCTAATGATGCTAGCGGTTCTTACCGTGAAAAAGGATGTGAGAATTTAACTTTAGTAATAGATTTATGACATACAGACAAACAAGACAAAGTACGGACATTCACTTTTCCAATAGTTTACGAGGAGTAGAAAGTAACCATATTGTGGTTTTGTATGCTTTGAAACAACTTTACGACAGTGTTTCTAGGTTTCTCCTGCAACGAGGAGATTTGTAGACCCTTTGCGAAACTCAACAGATCGGTACAACTACAATAAAATCGCATAACAATAAGATGTTTATGTCTGCACAAAAATAAATTATGCATTAAATAAATAAAATAAAATAAATATATACGGACAAATCACACAGATTGAGCTAGCCCCAAAGTAAGTTCGAGACTTGTGTTATGGGAGACTAACTCAACGATATATATTTTACTAGCTTTCGCCCGCGGCTCCGCCCGCGTTAATGTCGATCCCTCGGGAATGGTACTTTTTCGGGCACTCTCGTGTCGTGGCGTGTTGACCGCTGCGCCACGGAGCTAGCCTATCAGGGTTCCGTATTTAAAGGGTAAAAACGGGACCCTATTAACATGGTTCCGCTGTTCGTCTGTCTGTGTGTCTAACCGTCTGTTACCAGCCTGTATATAATTAACAGTAATAGTTAGACAGTTAAAATTTTCACAGATGATGTATTTCTGTTGCCGCTATAACAACAAAATGCAAAATAAAATAAATATTCAAGGGGGGCTCCCATACAACAATCGTGATTTTTCTGCTCGGTTTTGCTTGATATTGATAATGGCAACAGGTAGACGCTTGAAATATTTACAGAATATTTAGTTATATAATCACTTTAAAAATAAATAATTAAAATAAAATTAATATCTCAGGAAGCTCCCATACAAAAGACATGATTTTTGCCGTTTTTATAGATATTGTACAGAACCCTTCGTCCGCAAGGTCTGACTTACACTTGGCTGTTTTTTTAAACCGTTTCAAAATTAAGATATCTAAGACATTTGATAAAATTTGGATCGATGAATATACATCGTGTAAATTAATTACCAACATTCCCTTGAAAGGGTGAATCAGCCCTTAACAATGAACAAGTTTACCAACGGGACCAATGCTGAAGACTTGATAATAAAAAGTTCGACATTTAATACAAAAGTGTTCGGCTTGTTGTTCTATATAAAAATATCAAAATAAAATAAAAAATAAAATAAGTTTATTTTTCTCTTCACAATGATAGTACAAAGTAATTAATACTTTTATAATAATTACTAATTGCGCTCAACTAAAGTTGTTACTTTATGAAGAGACTAGTTCCTGATATAGGTCCATAATGGACCTGTGGTACAGGTGACTAGGCCCCTCCCTCTGAGTAATCGTTGTTGTCGTCTGTTAAAAGTATCTGTTTAATGTCTATACAGTGCGAAAATTCATAAGCAAACGTTTAAGAGGTGACTCAGACGACTAATCTGAACAACTTTCATTACGGGACCAACTCTGAAATTGCAAAAAAATGCTGTTTCATAAATTTTGGCCAAGTAGATATTCCACTTTTGTATGAAAGAACAGATCATTTTTTCATGATGTCGAAGTTGGTCCCATAATGAAAGTTGTTCAGATTCGTGGTCTGAGTCACTCTTTAAACGTTTGCGTATGAATTCAATTTCACATTGTATACATTTATAAAGGTTTATATTTGTTCATAAAAGTTTGTTTATTTCTTGAAAAATATGCGAAAAATTAAAAAAAAAGTACTTACTGTTATAGTTTACTCCAAGGAAGTAAATAAACATGAAAATTACCTGCAAAAAGAGAAAATAACCGCATTAAATCAGTTTTCAAATGGTATGTATGGTAAAGTCACTAGAAATTATATATATACACTTGTGTACCATTTTAAACCTTATCACATTGACTTAAGAACCGATCTTTGTACATATGATAAGTCGTGACAGTACCTACATAAATTATAAAAATTAAATTGCATGGAAACGCTCGGAAAATTATTTGTAGACAGTTACATTGTTATGACTATACCATTAAAACTAACGTGAGATTAAGATATTATGTATAGAAACACGCGCTATTTCGTCGGCATTGCCGACTATAGTTTCGGACTCGTCTGGAGCCCATTTTCAAGGCGAGAGTGGGATGTGCGGTGGAGGGACGCGAACTCCGAATTACATTGTTATATCCTAACTATCCTAACTAATATTATAAATGCGAAAGTGAGTTTGTTTGTTTGTTTATTTGTTTGTTTGTTTGTAACGCTTTCACGCCGTATCTACTGAACCGAACAGCATGAAATTTTGCATACAAGTTCTCTGGAGTATGAAGAAGGACATAGGCTACCTTTCATCCCGGGAAAAAGTACTATTCCCGAGGGATCGACATTGACGCGGGCGGAGCCGCGGGCGAAAGCTAGTAATATTATAAATGCGAAAGTGAGTTTTTTTGTTTGTTTGTTACGCTTTCACGCCGTAACTACTGAACCGATCATCACGAAATTTTGCATACAAGTTCTCTGGAGTACGGAGAAGGACATAGGCTAGCTTTTATACCGGGAAAAAATATTATTCCCCAGGGATCGACATTGACGCGGGCGGAGCCGCGGGCGAAAGCTAGTAATATATAAAAATGAAATGAAGACATCTTGTGGTGAGACAATACGTTTGTGTGTATAAATGTCAATTTATTGTAGTGTATTTATTGTCACACAAATAAACGGGGTGCAAAGCAAATTGTGGCGTTCTGTGTACAATAAATACCCGCGGAAAACCAAAGCGGGTCAAATTTACTACATAAATACAACTAAATACTACAACATTCCTAAATTCAGCATATTATTTGCTGTAAAAGCGATTTTTCATTCTCCCATTTACTGTCAAAAGCCTTAACGTCCATTCCTAACCGTTCTTAGAATATTTTAACATAGCGCTTAGTGGGTTAACACGTCATTGTTCTTACACATAAACCAACTTTGTCAAAGAGCTAGTATTCCCAGAATCTAGCAATGCACACTTACAACACTACATAATAGAAAATTGATTTGTTTGACAGTTTATAGGAATGTGAAATTGGCTGGGGAAATAGCTCGAGAATGTACTGGATTTTACTCGCGATGAATTGAGTATTTTGCACTCTCAGAAATCAATAGGATTTTTCAATAAAAGTTTGATGGGTGTATAAATTTCAATTGGCTGGATTGATCATCCCACATAAAGATAAGTCTTAAATATTTTTTCCTGAAAATCTATTGAAGTCTGTGTGAATTGAATTTGTGTTGTATTTAATAGATCCTTGATTTAAATAAAAGATGTTAAGGTAAACACTATTAACGGTCAAACCATCAAATTAGCCCGATAACATGAACAACTTTTCTTTAGTTACTAACACTGGCAACTCAAAAAAAAAAACTTTTTCTAGCATTTTCTTTTTACTTCCCAGCATTGGTCCCATAGGAAAAGTTGTTCATTTTGACCTGACTTGATGGTTTAAGAGACAACAGTGTCTACCCTAATGTCCTGTATTATTTAAATATCCAATGTTTCAAATATCCTACAGCAAATTGAATCACAAAGAAAAGTCGCCGCTCTGCGTTAAGCAAAAGCTCATTGACTAAGCTGTTCCACCCACGCGTTTTGTTTCTTCTGTCACCTGATACCTATAGAAACCTGCCGGATAAATCACTTATAGTGCTACTAGCGGTCACAAAATAACCAAAATATAGAAGTGTAACTATTCCTGAATCTTAAACAGTATGTGCGCATATTGTATGGTACGCCAATTTGAAAATAGCAAAACAAAATCTGATGTTACATAAATTTTTTGTGGTTGCCCCAATAAGTGGAATACTTTTTTCAACATAAATAGTAACAATAGGTAATTTTGTGTAGACACAAAGAGCAGTAATGTTCATTAACCAGTTCTATTTGTCTGTAATTACATTCAGTTGATCACACAATCTGATCAAGCAATACATAGTATAAATTGAAGCCATGTATATGTCTGCACAGACTATTCTTAGAAGAAAACTACTGGGGTGATTTTGATATGGATATCACTGCCACGTAGAGCATTTTTACTGAGATGTGTTTTTTTTATAACGTCTTTTAAATCGATGAACGCCGGCTGCACGCCCGAAAAAGTGTCACGTTCCGTGTGCAAGCGAGAGCGCGGAACAAGCGACGAAGAGGCACGATTGGCCTAAGCGTTCGGCTCGTGACGCATCTATCTCTTTTTCATCGTTATTATTTTAAATTATCGTGCGTAAATCGACATTACAGACAACATTTTTTTTAAGCATAATAAATACACGTATGCAGCCGGGGAGAGCTGTTGGTTTTATATAAAATCAGCATTTCGATATAATGTACTAACGTGACTAGAAACCCTTTTATATTCTTGTGTAAACAATAGAATACAATATTTATATGTGAATTACGGGTTACTCACGTACGAAGTCAGCTACAGGCCGCTACTTCGTACGTGAGTAACCCGTAATTCACGTCTCGCGTTAGTTTTAATCAAAAAAAAAGAATACAAGTTGACACTTCTGTACTCATCTTTTTTTATGTCGTGAACTACGACCGAGGTGACATCATCGGACAATAATATATATTTTTTTCTCGTTTTCATCTAGATGAGGAATAACGGCTTTTTATTATGTCACCGCGAAGGTTTTAAAGACAGATTTAAATATTAGTTGCAATATTTGGTTTTGAAATATCTGGAACGACCTTTGACTTTTTTGTTGCTTGCTTAATTTTATTTCTTTTTTATTGCACGTAAATCAATTAAACTTAACATGGATTAGTTTATTTTTTAATTTTACTGCTTTGGCAAAGATTGCTTTAAGCAACAGAGATTAAAAGGACGAAATATATAGTTCATTTCTATACTTTTCGTCATTTTAAACATACATACAATATTAACACGTCTTTATCCCTTACAGGGTAGACAGAGCCTAAGGCATTAAGACCCAAAGGCCACATTTAGTGTGTTGGTGGACGTAAAGGTGACCAACAGAATCCAATGATGAGTTTATAGCTGATGATTCTTTAGTTTTCACCCATTTCCTCGACCGGCTTTTAAGGAAAATAGCTAGTCCCAGACCAGAATGAAAGGAGTCATGTTGTCAGTCATAACTTAGTTACTTTTGCATATTTCTGGATCCTCAAAAAGTTATTCACTATCATGGTAATCTTTGTATTAAAAAAACACATTTATCTCTCAAATGATTATCAATTACAAGAACGAACTCGCGAGCGAATGCGCAGCTTATCACGATTCATCATCAGCATCATTTCATCCGCAAGAAGTCCACTGCTGGACATAGGCCTCCAATACAAGGATTTCCAATACGAACAGTTGGAAGCGGCCTGCATCCGGCGTCTCTTTCGCCCCGGCTCCGCCCGCGTCAATGTCGATCTCTCGGGATAGTACTTTTTCTCGGGATAAAAGGTAGCCTATGTCCTTCTCCGTACTCCAGAGAACTTGTATGCAAATTTTCATAATGATCGGTTAAGTAGTTACGGCGTGAAAGCGTAACAAACAAACAAACAAACAAACTCACTTTCGCATTTATCATATTAGTAAGGATTAGTAAGGATAATACACACGTATAAATCAAACAGGCTAGCTCCGTGGCGCAGCGATCAACACGCCAGCCTGCGACACGAGAGGGCCCGGATTCGATTCCCGGCCAGGTCAAGATAAAAAATGATCTTTTTCAGATTGGCCTGGGTCTTGGATGTCTGACTATATATGTATTTGTTATAAAATATAGTATCGTTGAGTTAGTATCCCATAACACAAGTCTCAAACATACTTTGGGGCTAGCTCAATCTGTGTGATTTTTCCGTATATGTTTATTATTATTTATAAATTAATTCACTTCTTCAGTGAATTCAGTTCAAAAAGCCATTATTTAATTGCATTACCTACTCATTACTCCAAGGGTGAAAGTCACTTACAGGGTGTTCAAACTGCAATCAAGTGTTGACAACAGCTTGACCCGTTAGTGGGTTACTTCCGTGGGTCACGCAGACCCCCCGCAGAGTTACTCGCTTCATAAATCTTCATTGACATGGTTAAAATTCCAATTTTACGCAGGTGGCTTTTTGGGTAAGTAGTAGCTACCGACAGGTTAATATGCGAATTATGGTTAAATACTGATCTTTGGCTAAAAATGGTTTGAAATTTAAAATTAAGATTAAGGTCCTTTGTTTCCTAGGTAAGAGCAAAAGTACTTATTAATATGACAAACATAGTTATTTTAAGATAAATTTGGCGAGCTCCGTGGCGCAGTGCTTAAAACGCCATCCTGCGTCACGAGGGTACCCGGGTTCGATCCCCAGTCAGGCCAAGATGGAAAATGATCTTTTTCAGATTGACCTGGGTCTTGGATGTTTATCTATATATGTATTTGTTACATGTAAAATATAGTATCGTTTAGTTAGTATCCCATAATACAAGTCTCGAACTTACTTTGGGGCTAGATTAATCTGTGTGATTTGTCCGTATATATTTATTTATTTATTATTACGGATCGTAGCAAGTAGAGATCTATAGTCTCTGCCTATTCCCATGGGAAACAGGCGGGATTTTCGTATGTTAAAAACCAAATCAAAGTATATACTATTTTTGGAGTTCTTTTAAAAAAATTGACCAGAATTACTACATCTGTTTGTAATTTTCCCATTCTTATGTGAGAACTAATATGAGAACTCTAAAATTATTTAAAGAATAAACTAAATAGATTTTTAAAATATATTAATATTTTTCTATTAACTATGCGTGAAGATATCTCAACTAAGTTGTTTAATAGCAAACAACACACCATCTATCATTATTATAAACAAAAAACCAATAGTTCATTAGAGTATTATTGAACACAACATAGCAAATTAATTGAATACTTGAAACCTATAAAAAATAAACCAAATTGCTCATGAACTGACAATGCAGCCTTCGGCCGACCCTGCGTTGTCGTGACCAAACTAAATTTGTTTAATTTAATAACTTGAAGGGGCGTTAAGAGCGAACCGTCAAAAAATAATGGTTCTTCTATAACAAATCTTTGAATAGGTCAGAAAAATTTAATGTATTAATTAAGTGCCGAGGTTACCTTGAAGGCGTGATTTAGTACTTCAAAATAGACAACTTTTTCTATGAGTACAACGCAGAGCAATCGACATTTTCATTTAGAAGTGTTCAGGCAGCCCGGTATTATCCTAACTATCCTTATTAATATTATAAATGCGAAAGTGAGTTTGTTTGTTTGTCACGCTTTCATGCCTTGAACCGATCATCATGAAATTTTGCATACAAGTTCGCTGGAGTGCGGAGAAGGACATAGGCTACCTTTTATCCTGGGATAAAGTTCTATTCCCGAGGGATCGACATTGACGCGGGCGGAGCCGCGGGCGAAAGCTAGTCCTTACTAATATTATAAATTCGATAGTTATTTTTATTTGTTTGTTACGCTTTCAAGCCTTTACTACTGTACCGATCATCATTAAATTTTGCATACACGTTATCTGGGGTACGAAGAAGGACATAGGGTACATTGTATGCCGGGAAAAGTACTGTTCCCAAAGGAATCGACATTAACGCGGGCGGAGCCGCGGGCGAGAAGTTGTTATAAAAATGTTGCTGTTTTTCCAGCATTGGCCCCATCCCCATAAGAAATGTTGTTGATTTGATGGCCTTAGCCATCGCTTAAAGGGAATTTCAGTGTATATATATTATATATTAATTTATACACTTATATATTTTTGCATAGTTTTACGGTATGACGCTCTCATTGCCTGAAAAATTATACTTTTGCTATAAGTATTTTGCCACCAATCCTAAAGATTTTAAGTTTTCTTTATTATATATCTACTTTTAAGCTGGATGGGAAGTCTAATTTGCCATTCGGAAGGCGCCACACACTTGTATGGACATATACGTCCGATACTACAGTCGGAACGGACATGTTATTAAAATAAGATTAGGCATTTGCATCTGAATCAAAACAGGACATCTATTGCCAGCTTAATTGAAGTAGATTTACGATTGTAATTGCATTAACGGAACCCCAAATTTTAATATGCTAAAGTGTTCAAATCGTTCAAATTAACTCGTCTGTCATTGCTGTCAGCGATTCTGACAAGTCGTGTCAACATGCCCCACGATGACAGCCTGAATTTAAAGGCCTACGCACACCATGTTGTGATATATGTACGGATAAGATCTAATTTTAACGATGTGTCTGACTGTGAGATGGTATTTGGCTAATTTAAACTTTTTTCTCGTATCTTGTTGTGTTTTGAATCGTTTTATTCTCTATCAATCGGTCGTATGTTACAGTTTTTGGATGGCCATATAAAAGTGCATATTCTCAGAAATAAAATATGGTGAAAAAATTTCAAGCGTGCGGGATTTCAAAGTGTATTGTTTGTTATGATATAGTTCTGATGCCGAGCCTCCATGGTCGCAAATTTATATCATAAGGACAAGATGCAGGAGAGACGTGCTGTAAGAAAAGCTTTTATAGGAATGCCTCTAAAGATAGAGGTCGAAGTCCAGTTGGACGTCCTCGATAACTAGCAAGAGGTGGCGCGGGACAGAAATGAAGATGCTTATTATCGGAGGCCAAGACTCACTTTGGGTCGCTGCGCCATCTTAGTTAGTATATCGCACCCGCCGTATGGTATCCGGCAGAGTAGAATAGGACCACTCCAAGTCTTCCCGAGGATGTCGTAGAAGGCGAATTAGGAAATACAAGCTAAATAAAGCTTATAAACATCTATGAGACCTCTCCAACACGTCTGGTAGGCCAAGTCCTCTGGCTGCTCTGGCCAAGTATGGCTCTAGTAGAACAGAGAGGGTCGTGCTCCTGTAGTGGAGACTAAAAAGACCTGATGATGATGATACCGTACCTACTGTAAGTCGGCGCCTCTATCATTAATAAAACACGATCTCTTTATACGTCGATCATTAAAATTGTCCATAAGTGCGCGCGCCATTTAAAAATTAGGATTAAAAAAAATAATAACTTTACATACGAGAGTATAACAAATCCATATTGATTTTTATATAATTCAATCATGCGATTAACAAGTGATGCGATGTAAAAACTTAATCAATTACAAGTCCAACTCAAAAACGTACGCCTACATGGTGTTACGTTTACCTTGACCTCTGGGATAAAAAACATACCTACATTGCGTGCCAATTATATATGCCTTAATCTAAAAACTTTTTTAAGTTAATGATTAAAATTTAGTTAAATAATTTAAAAATCTATACATAAATAAGATACGCCTTGTAAAAGAAGATGTTACGACTGTCGGGTTATTTGCTAAAAGAGAAGATTTTAATGTATTTCTTTTTCTATTATTTCAAATTTATAATTAAGCGCTGTTATTATGAATATTAGCGAATATTAATACTAGTAATAAATCTGTAAGGGTTGGTCTGTCTGTCTGTCTGATCTGTAGTGAGTTACTTTATTTTCAGAGATATCGTGTTTATAAGCTCTATTCATGAGACTGATCTAAGTTGACGAATTTTAGATATTTTCTGTATGTATGTGTTAGTTTTAGGGATAGGGACCTATGGCGGACTAGAACAGAGGCCCTTGCCCAAAAATGGGATACTAGAGACCAAGAAAAAAAATGAATGTATGTCAAAAATCAAATCAAATCGTTTATTCAGAAAATAGGCCTTTGCAGACAAAAGCTACAGACTACTAGCAGTGTAGTTATAGGTATAACTCTTAAACGAATTAACTGAATTTTATAAAACTCGGTAGCTAGGTAAACATTTGATGTACAGGACACAGGATAAGCTGCTTAACATTTTTCGTTTTTAACAAAAATTTAGAAATTGTAACGACGCGAACGAAGCCGTGTGGTATCCGGCAGAGTAGAATAGGACCACTCCAAGTCTTCCCGTGGATGTCGTAGAAGGCGACTTAGGAAATACAAGCTAAACAAAGCTTATAAACATCTGTGAGACCTCTCCAACCCGTCTGGCCAGCGTGGAGAGTGTAGGCCAAGTCCTCTGGCTGCTCCGGCTAAGTTTGGCTCTAGTAGTAAAGAGAGGGTCGAGCTCCTGTAGTGGAGACTAAATAGGACCTGATGATGATGATGATGATGATGAACGACGCGAACGGAGTCGCGAGCAAAGCTAGTATAGTAATAATAAAGAATTAGTCTGGCCAACAAGAGTGGCAACGCTGGTAGTATCTGGGAAACGCTGTGAGAATCCTTACTAATATTATAAATGGGAAAGTGAGTTTGTTTGTTTGTTTGTTTGTTACGCTTTCACGCAGTAATTACTGAACCAATCATCATGAAATTTTGCATACAAGTTTTCTGGAGTACGGAGAAAGACATAGGCCATAACTTTTATCTCGGGAAAAAGTACTATTCCCGAGGGTCCATTATAATATTAGTAAGGATAACAAACTAGCTGTCCCAGCGAACTTCGTTTTGCTTTTTTTTTTAGGCTTAAATGTCTCTTTTATTAAAATAGTTATTACTGCTATTCTGAGTGATAACAAAACGGTTCATTTATTCTTAAGTTATAAATGTACGAAAAAATCTTAATCTTAATAAATGAAGTCAAAAAACATTAGAAACATTGGGTCCGTGGGTTCCATCAGCGCATAAGCTTTTTAGTTTCTTGGCTAAAAGGCTTATTGAGGTATCTCGTGACCGAAGGGCTGGAAATTACCTAGCTCAGCGTATCAGCATTGCCATTCAATTAGGCAATGCTGCCAGCCTTTTGGGCACGATGCCCAGAGGTGAGCATCTGGAGGGACTATACGATTTGTAAATATATATTTTTAAGTAGGTTATTTTTTTTTGTATTATTTTAGTTTCGTCTTTTTAAGTATTTAAACTAAATAAGTATCCATGTCTTGATTTAAATGTATTATATAATATAATAATAATAAATGAAGTAATAAAATATGGTGAAAATATTTCATCCGGCGGGACTTGATCCGGCGACTAGTAGGTCTATGTATGACCTGCGCTCTGTTCAAGTCCCGCCCGAATGAATTTTTTTCAACATATTTTATTTCTTGGGTATATAAAAATAGCATTGTGAATGCAAATTAAAACACTTATAAAAATAAAGTATCTTAATACTTTATAGATAAACATCCAAGACTCAAGTCAATCTAAAAATATCATTTTACATAACCTTACCGGATTAAATCATTTAATCCGAGACCTCTGGTTTGACAGCATGATGTATAACTATAGCGGTCGAAACTTTGCATCGAAGATGGTCTCAATATTCTGCTTTTCATAATAAAAGGAAAGTGATTTCTCCATCCATAATGGAATGTCTGGTGATACGCAAAAGTACAACAGCTACAGTGATCCATAATTCTTAACACCAGTTATCCGGGATCCACGTCACACGGCGACCTCTGGTCACGGCATGATGTAGGATGGCGTCATGTGTACACGATCTGTTTTTACTAAGGCTTCATTCACAATCAACCATGTTGTAGTTTTCAAGCTATATCTATACTGATATTATAAAGCTGAAGAGTTTGTTGAGTTTTGTTGTTTGAAGGCGCTTATCTCAGGAACTCCTGGTCCAAATTGGAAAATTCTTTTTATGTTGGATAGTCTATTTTTTGAAGAAGGCTTTAGGCTATAAAATATCACGCTGCGACCAGCGAAGCATCAATAAAAAATGTTTTGAAAATGAGGGAAAATTATTCATTTATACTAATAAAAAAACGCAGTCGCGGGCAACAGCTAGTTTGTTAATAAACGTAATCGTGGTGTCATATAACCAATATTTTAAGAGTTTTGAATTCAATTCAATTCAATTAATTTATTGCATTTCATAATGTACATCAGTTCTAACTACTAAAAGTCACTGTTTTACATATAAGGTACACTGTTGCGACTTTCTAGAAGGGTCACTGCATTCTCCGATCAACCCCAGAATCACAGCAAGGAAAACAGTAAACACTGACCTGGATTCATTTGTGAACAGGACGTTGGGAAGGATCGCCCGCGGCAGGCCTCGTGGCGGCTGGCTGGGAACCTCCCTGGTTTGAACTTAATTATTTTCTTGCTGCTTACGCTAGTGGTACACCAACACACACGCGCGATGAAACTTTAGAGTTGTTTTCGGCCAGCGAAAGTCCTTAGAAGTCGTTATTTTTGGAAATTATATTAGCGCAAGGCGCTGTTCAACTCGACTCGCACGCCATATTTTTTCGACTGTTCGGGCGACCAATCACAGGCCGCCGACGGCAAAAAAAGAAGTATGTATGGGAGGGGAAACGGAAACGGGACACAGATAGGTAATTTTATTTGGATTTTAAAGTTAATGCTTACACATACACTAACCCTGTCGGGTATCACAAAGCAAAAGAAATTGATGGTTTAGGGTCCGTTTTTTATCTTAGGATGTTAGTTTTCTAAGAGACCTTTGACACGTGGTTGGTTGTCCCGCTCGCACAATCATACATTTTTAAAGATTATAAAATAGTGTGTCTCGTTTTTACAAGTGTTTAATTATTAGCCAAGGTAACTATATCGTAGATATTTTAGCCTACACTTTAGCTCCCTTTACACGCCTTTTTTCTAAACAGTATTCTGATCCAATTCTATGGTGATTATGAACAACTCTTAACAATATTGTTACGGATGGTCAGAGGGTCAAAGATGCGTTGTTTCTTTGTATACCATCAACGGGTGTCAGTCTGTATATGATCTATTTTGTGAGGTCAAAAAAATATTTATTCTGACTTTCTTATTGTATTGTTGGCAAAAAGACTATATTCTATAACAAATACATACACAGCGTGTAACAATTTCTTTTTTGACTGAGTTACCCCTTCCCGAAAACGTCATTGGTTAATGACGTTTTTATGAAGGGGTAAGTCAGCCCGTCAGAATGAATAACTTTTCCTATATGACCAATGTTGGGAACTCTATTTTTTTTTGTTGGGCCGGCCGACTTTTGTATTTTTTTTTTTTTGAGTTCCCAGCGTTGGTCCCATAGGTAAAGTTGTTCATTTTGACGGGCTAAGTCACCTCTTCGCGGGAACATCGTTGGTTATTTTACACGCTATATAGATAAACATCCAATTAACGCATCACATCTGAGTAAGCATCCAGGAAAGACTCGACGAGCTTCGACTAGAGACGTAAAATACTTGACTTAATGAAGCTACCAGAATATTTGTCAAGTGAAAGCCGCTTTTATTTCATTTTCAACGGAATTAAAAAAAGAAGGTTCTCAATAGTTCGGATTTAATTTTCAACGAAATTGAAAAAAGAAGCAGATTTGAATTTTTCGAAATCTATTTTTTTGTGTATTTTAGTTAGCTCATTTATGAATTACCTATCGCCCGCAGCTTCGTTCGGTTAATGCCGATGCCTTAGAAACAGTTCCTTTTTTAGGATAAAATGTACTATATAATTCTTCTCCGTACTCCATAACTGTGTATTGGCTACTTACACACATGAAAGACAAACAAATAACAAACCAAAGATTTTGATGACCTCTAATAGCTCAGTGGTACTGCAAGTACCTTTGAATCGCCAAGTCCTGGGTTTCGGTCCTGGGTGACCGAAAAGCCGATCGAAATCGAATGTGCGAAAATCTGAGGAATCATAAACAAGGAAGGTTCAAAATAATGTTTGAACCTTTTGGCAAGAAAAATATAGTTCTCATAGAAAGTCGCCGATCAGATAACCGAATTTTCTGCCCCATCGGCCATCGGTTCTACGCGCTATGTGTGATTTGTCCCTATATATTTATTTATTAAGGAGTACGATTGTATAATCATAACCGCTCAAAACATAAAGGTTACAAACCGAGTGAACCCGGTAAATTAACTAGTCTCATTTGCATAGCATATTTGTGAACGAAGTGAGAGCCACGACAAACATTTGATTAGAACTTGACCGCGCTATAAAATATTATCTATGTAAATCGCAATGGAAAACTTGCTCTGTTTTATGTCTGTGTACATTTTTTTAGAGTTCCGTAGGCTTTTTCGAATATTTATTTAAGATTTAAAAATAATAATATCGTACGATAATATAAAAAAAAACTTAATGTAATAAGATATATGTACATTTGTAAGTTTTTAACAAACTTTAAAAAAGGAGGAGGTTATCAATTAGGTTGTAGTTACAATATGTTTTTTTAATGTTTGTTACATCGTAACTCATAACTCTGTCATTTATGGACCGATTTGAAATAAATCTTTTTTTAATTGAAAGCATATGCATCCAGATTGGTTTAATTTAAATTTCATCAAAATTGATTCTTTTGTTTGTTTGAGTCTTTTTTTTTATTTATAAAGATCATTGAATAGACATTTTGGTTTTGTTTTAAATAGTCATAATAACTGAACTATATGCCATTGTTATCCTCAGTCATTTCATAAACATCACAATGCGATGTTTACCTATAAATATACTAAGTAAGTCTTTCTCCTTGCGGTCTAGACAGGGCCTAGTATTATAAGACTTAAAGGGCCATGTTCAGTATATGGCAGTGTGGCTGGGCAAGGGAATCAAAATAGTTAATTATTCATGATTTCTAAGATATTCGCTTTTCCCTCAACCGGCTTTTATAATGTGCGCGGGAAGAAAAGCAGCTTGAATTTTCTTTTTTTCCTTTTGTAAGACACCTGATTTATTTCTCACTACCTTTAGCCCGCGGCTCCGCTCGCGTTAATGTCGATCCCTCGGGAATAGTAGAATTTCCTGGAATGAAAGGTACTCTATGTCCTTCGCCGGGCCTTAAACTACCTCCATACCAAATTTCATCCAAATCAGCTCAGTGGTTGTAGCGTGAAAAAGTGACAGACAGACAGAGTTCCTTTCTTATTTATAATATTAGTATGGATATTATGGATTTGTTCCCTATTCCACCTAAATACCATAGTAAAAAAGTAATAAATATATTGTACGGAACTCCACAATATGATGTCATACAGCAACCAGTTATAAAAACAAGCAAACTAGATGTACCTAGTGATAATTCCCTTATTTTTATGTAAATATATTTATGCTATAATTGTCATTTGAAATATTTTAATAGTATTCCATTTATTATAACATCGTGCATCGGATTTGATGGCATTTTTTTTAAATTTTACTATAGTTTTATAATTTAATGTGACTTTAAGTTTTATGACCGTGATGATGTCATCTTTGGTACAAAATTGACGAATATAATACCTTCAGATCGGCCATCGATATCGAAGACGTAAATTGTCAGGTTTTTAACTCCGCTGGCGTTAATATCGATCCATCGTAAATAGTACTTTTCTGGGGTTAAAGGTAGCTTATATCCTTTTCCGTATCCCAAATAATTCGTAAGCATAATTTCATGTCGACCGGTTCAGTAATAAAGGCGTAACAAACAAGCAAAGTCAGTCATTCAAAATATTAGTTAGGACTTGAGGATAGCATTTCTAAAATATGGTATTTCATATTTTTTTATTTTTATTACCTAATTATATTATTTAATAGCGAAGTTGTAATAAAAAAAAAAACACTTCTTGTATAATCTATTAATAGTTTTAATGCTCAATAAAGATTAAACAATACATTGTAGTTCTTTACATTCAACAAGACGATCCTTTCATAAACCCGAAGTACGAATAAGTACAGCACCAAATACAGAACCCACAAAGCCTTCATGATTCCTACTAATCACTTTAAAGTAGTGCCACACCCATTCATCCCTTATAGTCCTATTTATTCTAAAAAGTAAGTATTAAAAAAAAGATTTTCAAAAAATATAAGCTACGAATGCATTTCCAAATAAATTGTAGCCAGTGTGATGCTAATGATTCTAATGGAACACCAAACGTCCTATCCGTTGATTCATTTAGAAGTTATAGTGGAATAAAGAGACTCACGTACATATTAACTCGAAAACCAATATACTGTTATTTTGCGGTCGTCTAAAAACATACAATTCCTTTTTGTCAATTGTGTATTAAGAGTTGTAGGTACTATTTTAAATGAATTAAGTATCCTCCGTACACTGGTAAGATCGTGTAATGATCGAAGTCTCAATCTAAATATATTGTAGTTTTCCTTACGGAAGTAAATGACTCTTGGGCGTTCTTTGTATTGGCATAAAAATTTAACAATATTTGCTTTTCCTTAGGTACATTGCTAAATTTTGTCTCAGATTCAGTAAGTACGTATAAATAATTATACAAGCCTGCAACAAAAATGATTAAAATATGACAGATTTTATACCGTAAAATTGATTTTTAGAATAAGCAAAACCAACAGGGAATAATGTTTCAAAAAATTGTAGCAAAATTTTATCTATTCTAAAACTCAAAATAAAAATTGTAAATAATTATTCTTTCAAAAGAAGCGAACACTAAGCGGTGAACGGGCTCGACAGTAAATAAAACATAGTAAGTGTGGACTACATTTCACACATAGCAAGTCATAAGACGCTAAATTCTGGAATTGACGCAGATGTGCGGACGTTCTAACGATGCTGCGTTTGGACTTACTAACGATATCGACTTGAAAGTTGAAACTGCATATTGATTTTACATGACCGCTCAAGAACGGAGTGTTTTGTTTTTTTGTAAGTGATTTCGTAAGTATGCATGCCATAACCATTTTCATTTTGGCAGTAAAGTAAAGTAAAAGTAAAAAATCTTTATTTGGTCTCCACAATCTTAACACTACTACTGAGATACAAGCTCTGCTTAGTTCAGATACCAGTCTCTCTCAACCTTACATTATACATAGTATTTCACAAAGTGGTGACCCAGAACATCAATATGAACAATTTTTACGGCATTGTTGCCATAAGAAAAGTTGTTCATTTTGATGGTCTGAGTCACCCCTTTAAAGATCCAAAACGATAAAAAATTCACCATGTATAATGTAAGGTTGTAAGAGACTAATATCTGAACTAAGCAGAGCTTGTATCTCAGTACACCAGCCTCTCCCCCACTCGGAGCAAAATAGTGAAAGGTGTAAATTTAAAACTTAGTACGTAATATGAAAAATAATATGTAAATGAAATAAAAATATTAAAAAACAAAAACACAGGTATAATATCCGATTGAAACCTAATTCATTCATACACTTAGGTTGCAAGGTGGTTTATATTTGTATGTGTTATTTGTATATGAATGAATAAGTATAAATAAATAGGGTACAGTAGAAAGTCCATTGCTGAACAAAGGCCTCTCCCAAGGATTTGTTTTTCGTTATTTATTCTTCGTTTCATGGAAGGATATACATACTCACCACGCTTGGCATACGGCTTTGTAGCGCATTTTCGACACTGGGCAACCATCCCATCGAAAATGGGCAACAGTGTCGAGCATTTTAAGTTGGGGAAGTATAGAAGTTTGTTGGATTAGGGAAAGGAATTTTGATTTGTTTTGAAGTTAAAGTGTTTTTTACATTTAGCTAATATTTGTCAATTTTATTCTATTTTTATAACAAAAGCTACTAATATTATAAATGTGAGTTTGTGATGATTAATGTGTGTATGTATATTGTGAATGTGTGTAACACATAATACATCACGCGATTTTTTTTTTGTCATATTTGCGTTAAGTTATATGACTAAAATTTGGAATCTTATAGTTTGTTAAATATAGTATCGTTGAGTTAGTATCCCACGACACAAGTTCACAACTTACTGTGGGGGTAGCTGAATTTGTATGATATGTCCCTATATACAACGTGATTTTGAACTCCCTAGCTATATTGAAATCTGCTAGCTAGGGGGTTCAAAATCATGCTGTATTTATTTAGATTGTAGGTTATAAAGATTAGCACAAAGCTATATTATACAAGGTAGCGGAAAAAAGGGATATTTTATCCATGATGAAATCAATGTTATTACTTATTTAGTATATACTCGTATCTGCAAGTTTGTAATATGTATCTGCAACGCACTTCAAAGAAAATTCTATTGAAAACGTTTATTAGGCAACTATATTAAACTAGAAGGTGATGCAAACCAAGTTTATGTAGGTACTTGATACTATGACCTCACTATAGTATTGTAATAAATCAGAGATGAGTCTACCTTAATTGCTTTTAATGATTTAGGTACTATTTGCATGCATATAAATTAAACATAGAATATGAACATAAAGTTTATAATTATTAAGATAGCGGAACGCACAAGTTATTTATTGAGAATTTTATTATTTTTTTTTAATTATTTATTTTAAAAAATAAGTAATTATTCTAATAATTTTACTCTTTTATACACTTTTTTTAACTTGTATATTTACCAAAAAGGTACTGTGCGAAAGCATTAAACTATATAATATGTATATTGTGAGTAAAGTTTAGAGTGTTTTATAGTTCCACTATAGAATACTATCTATTATTCCTTCAATAAAATATTTCTATCTCTCATATTTATTTCCTAATTTATCACCTATTTTTTAATGTGTGTATTTTTCTCGAGGTTAACTGATGCTCTTAGTGTAAAGTCCACCTTCCGTAGCTAAATAAACTCAATTTTTTTAAAAGAATAACAAAATTTAATTTATTTTTTTTTACAGCTTTTAAATTGTACTAATTTAACGTTTGATAACTGATGACGTTAGTTCCAGTAGCAAAAGCTTCGCTCATCCAAATTACGTACAATAAACTGGTAATTCTGGGACATTTCAGTTTTTTGAGTCATTTGTAACTTGACCATTCTACTTTTTAACCAAACGCATTGAAATGCTCTTTAATGGAATTAAGTGGAATCTCCTGACGAGTCCGAAACGAAAATCGGTAATCTCTACACGTGAGAGATCTAATCTTAAGCATAATGTATTTATTAAATGCATTAATGGGAATTTGCGTAAACATACGTAGTTTTTTCCAGACGTTTAGGCTATGTTGCACCGGCCGTAGTCACTGGATTTACATCATCATCATCATCATCAGGTCTTTTTAGTCTTCACTGCAAGAGCATGACCCTGGTACTACCGGAGATGGCTCCGGCCAAATCCTCTGTTTGTGTTGTGATTTGGCCTACACTCTCCTCGCTGGCCAGACAATGGATGTAGTAAGAGGCGACTTAGGAAATACTGGATTTACAGATTTAGTAAATATGCAGCGCGAAAATTCCAAACTATATACCTTATGTACTTATTTTATGTTAGTTTTAATGATGTATAACTAAGCAGTCACCAAAACCTAATATAGTGGCAATACTCTGTGTAGGTATAAACTGACGTAATTTGTGATTATTCTGTGATTCCAGCAACTAAGCTCTTTTACTCGCCCATCCAAACGAGGCACGATGAACCCAGTTTTGCAATTAACTCGAGCGCACTGTTAAGTAATCGCAGTGTAACTGGTGATTCTGAGAAATTATAGTGACTAGAGTCATTTGCAACTTGGCCATTCAACTTTTTCACCAAATGCCTGGGACTTGCTCTTTATTTAAATTCTTTATAGATAAGGGCTTTTCTACATGGCCTCCGTGATTTGTATTTAAATGAGTAATTAAGTAAATTGTTTGGAGTTTCTTTTAAGTTTCTAACTCTTATTCGCTTATCTAGACTTATAAAGCCTGTCTTATTTATTTCTCACTGCAAACTTGATTTGTCTATGATTAACGGGATTAATGAATACTTAACAATATAATATACCTATAACAATATAAAAATAGTATTAATATTATAAACTTTTATTTCAAAACCGTTGCATTTTACAATCGAAAAAGATATAAAAATTAACTCAATAGTATTTCTCTCCTCCCGCTGTCTCAATGTGTGGGAGTGTTTTCGTGAAATAGGACGAAAATCGGTAACATGGAGCTGGGTTGTCGGATAATACAAACCAATTCAACGATAACTGTCAGATGTTACAAATTATATGCAACTTCTGTAGGGTTAACTTGTGTTAATTTTTTTAGAGTTTTGTACCTCCAAGGTAAAAAAGGAACTCTTATAAGATTACTTTGTCGTCCATCTGTCTGTCTGTCAAGACCTTTTTCTCTGGAACGCTTGGAGGTATCAAGCAAATTCATACCAAATACTCAGGTCTACTGTCCTATGAAGCTGTGAAAAAAAAGTTTAGTTTTTTTTAAATTGCAATCAAAATGTACAGCAACCAACGCTTAACGTGCCTTCCGAAGCACGGAGGCGGAGTCACCCATCACAATGGGGACTGCGCTTAAGATTGCTTAACATGCGTAAGCTCTTTTAATACTTACGACCATTGGGCCATCGGTCTACATTTAAATCTTCATGCATGTTTAAAATTAAGCTGTTTTATTTTTACAAGAAAGACCAATAAATTTCGTAACCTAACCTTAAAATTCGTAAATTACTTGGTGCATATATATATATATATATATTTAATCTTAACATTTTTATCAACCGATGACAAATTAATCCAATCAATGAAGTCATACTAAAAACTCAAACAAATACGTCTAATTAAGGAAACGGCGTATACAAGATAAAAATGCAGTATAAATCAATTCAGAATACTCTATTACGAGGCGGCATACATCACAGTAACGGGACTTGTAGGGTTCCGTAAAATAGTGATGAAGTGAGCATTACGATGGTTTTTCTCTATTGAAAATAGTATTTTTTTTATTTTTTCCGACTTTTTAATATTACTTGGTAATAATACTATGTAATTAAAACAGTATTTTTTTTGTATAAATTAAATTTGCAAATAAAAAAAGATCAAGTGCAAAATAATTAATTAAATCTTTCTGAATGTTCATCATCATTTTAAGGTTATGTTTATCAATAGCTACATATTAATAACTATTTACATCAAAGAAGGAAATTATTATCATTACATAGTATAAAAGTCGCTTCCCGCGTCTGTCCGTCCCTATGATGCTTAGATCTATAAAACTACGCAACGGATTTTGACGCGGTTTTTTTTAATAGATGGAGTGATTCAAGCGGAAGGTTTATATGTACATTGCACCCGTGCGAAGCCAGGGTCCGGGTCGCTAGTTACTTATAAAAAAAGTATTTTTTTTAAACTAAAGTTTATTATTATAAAGGCTTAACACCTTGCTTAGATAGGGAAGGATAGAATTAGGGAAAGAAAAGAATGGCGCAGACAAAAGGAGGCGTATACCCAGCAGTGGTTTGTGTAAAGTTGATAATGATGAAGATGATGAACACCTTGCTTTTACTGTGAAACTAAGTATTTTTTTTATTATTTACATATAATTTACAGTTTTAGGTACAGAACCTCAAGTGCTGTATTCCGACTCGCTCTTTCCGGCTCTACATTAGATTACAGCGACATTGTTAAGTAAAGAATATAAAACGAGTGGAAATAAATCTAGTTTACAAAACTGTCTCATTTGGAGAGCGAGGTTGTCGACATATCTCACGAAATAGCTCTTTAAGGGTCACACTATACGTGTTGACGTAATTTTAAATAGTTTGGTATTTATCTTTATTACACGACTGCCTAAAAAGGAGTGTATTGTTTGTAGAAATCATGTATGTATGTATTCATGTTACTCTTTAATAATCGACTTAAAAAAAGGAGGTTATCCATTTGGTTTTACTTTTTTTAATGTTACTGCATAACTACGTCATTTAATGACCCTTTTTTTTTTGTTCGAGCGAATTTCTTTTAGATTCCTTTCATATAAACATCATCAAAATCGGTTCTGTAGTTGAAGTCTGGTATTTTTATGTATGTTTTCTTTGTTTTTCGTGTGTGAGTGGCCAATACTGTTGTCAGATTTTTCAAGCTGCCTAAAGGCATCTGACATAGCTTAACGACTGCCATAAAAGATGACAACAGCCGGAACCAACGGTTTAACGTGCCTTTCGAAGCACGGAGGAGCTCGAAATATTTTAATGCCACTTGCGGTCATCCATCACTACAGGGACTGCGGCCAGGGTTGTTTAACATGCCTAAGTGATTTATATGAAAGACTAATTCAACACTCCTACATCTCCTAAATGTTTGAACAGATTAGGATCAATACTGGCTATAAAATTTTTGCAAAGCGGTCGTATTGTTTTTAATAAAGCTTGTTGTGTTGGCTGATGTATATATATATATATATATATATATGTATATGTATAATACTGCTGTAAAAAAAATATGCGTAAAAAGCATTAGTCTTGCAAGTAAAAAACTAAATGATTGAAATTAATGGTATCGGTTTTCAATATAATTGTTTTTGCATTTTTTCTTACCCAAATAGTTTTGCTCTTTAAGCTTATTAGAGAAAAAATTAAAAGGCATAACATATATACACTTACCCTCTACAAGTCTCTTTAGAAACAGCTTATAACTAACAAGTTTATAAATAAATGGTTCGATGAAACGACACCTTATAAAGCTAGCATTACTGATTGACAAATTGCACCATTGCAAGGGCAGGTGGCAATATAATTGACACTATTATAGATTATCCCAGTGGTTTCTAAAGTGGGGTTTTTTGTTCTTCGGGAATACACGAGGACTCCGAGCAGTCCACAAAATGAAATCTAAAGTAAGTTCGAGACTTGTGTTATGGGATACTAACTGTTGAGTTAGTATCCCATAACACAAGTCTCGAACTTACTTTAGATTTCATTTTGTAAATAAAATATAGTATCGTTAGTTGTAACGATACTATATTTTATTACATTATATAGACAGACATCCAAGATCCAGGCTTATCTGAAAAAGATCATGACCTCCGGTGTGGTAGGGTACAGGTTACTTTAACTCTTATGGGTAAAGATTCATCATCATCATCATCAGGTTTTCTCCACTGCAGGAGCATGACCTTCTCTGTACTACCGGAGCCATACTTGGACAGAGCAGACAGAGGATTTGGCCTACATTCTCCTCGCTGGCCAGACGGGTTGGAGAGGTCTCATCGATGTTTATGAGCTTTGTAAAGATTACTTCAAACTTATTCAAGTATGTTTCCTGATTAGATTATGAACTTTTGTGTGTTAGACTCCAAAATGTGCCATTATGACAACATGCGAGTTAATACTATACGTACTACTAGCTATCGTTAACAGCTCCGCTCACGTTAATGGCAATCCCGCGGGAACAATACGTTTTGGATGAAAGGTAGCCTATGTACTAATCCAAGTAATATCTTATCTGTGTGCAAAATTTTGTCAAAATCCGTTAAGCTGTTTAGGCATAATTGAGTAACAAACATCTATACATACTCACAAACTTTCGCGTTTATAAAATTAGTAATAATATGATTAAGAAAAGCTATTACACAGATCGTATTGTGTTAACCAACGAGTAGGCAATCAAATATGGCAAAGGATTCACCATACAAAAACATTTGCAAATTCACAGCCAAAATGAAACGAGAAATCATTTAAAAATTAAAAGTTTGAGAACCCAGCGATTGCCCAAACAGGATCAGAGTGTATTAAAATTGACAAACATAAAATTAATGCTGCTAAAAGCTGAGCTGCTACTGATCGAAAGTGATAATGGGTATTGACAATTTGACAATTTGATTATGTGAGTGAAGATGTGGTAGCGCCTATGATGATAGGTTTGTTTGATTTTGAAGCCACCTGTATATTTTTACTTAATATATAATTAATCGCTTGTAATATAATATTTCAGTCTTTTCTTTTTTCTTGTTTATCGTCCAATCATAACTATATTTTGACTTTCCAATAGATAAATTTAATACATCTGAAGCCTCGTAAAGGTGGTTTTTTGCAGCTAGCGGGACACGAAAGGCAAGAGAGATGTTAAAATATTATGAACTAGCTTTCACCCGCGGCTCCGCCCGCGTCAATGTCGATCCCTCGGGAATAGTACTTTTTCCCGGGATGAAAGGTAGCCTATGTCCTTCTCCGTACTCCAGAGAACTTGTATGCAAAATTTCATGATGATCGGTTCAGTAGTTACGGCGTGAAAGCGTAACAAACAAACAAATAAACAAACAAACGAACTCACTTTCGCATTTATAATATTAGTAAGGGTAAGGATTATAATTATGGCATAAAATAAAAAAAAAAAAACATTTTTTTTGTTAAAAAAAAAAGGCTTCTCAGTGGATTAATATAGGATGTTATTATGTAAAAGTAAGGGGTATAAGTCTTAAGACTTTAAGGCTCTTTGCAAGTTAAATATATATTGAAAGGGTATATTTAAGCAGTATGACCAGATAGATATGTAGACATAGCACGTAGAACCGATGGCTGATGAGGCAGGAGGGTTTTCGAATGGTTTACGAATGACTCACCGATCAGATGGTCGGATGTCCTGACCAGATGGTCGGATGACACGACTAAGGTGCAGGTTGGTGTCCGCAACAAAATGATAAGAAAACAACAAACAAATATTAATACAGTGACTCTGAAACGCTTTATATAGTTCATTTACGTTGAGTGAGAGAGGCGGAGGCCCACCCTCCCCCATTTCCTCTCCCCATGTCCTTCCCCTAACTCCTTGAAAGGCCTTGATAGCTCCTGAAGAAGAGGAAGAAGAAGAAACGCTCCTGTTAGACCCTGTTGTTGCAGTTGTCCATGGGCAGCGCTGATTGTTTACCATCAGGTGCAGGTCGCTTGCTCGTTTGCCGCCCTATATCATAAAAAAAAAAATTAAACTTAATTATCTTATAAAATTATTAAACATATCTTGTAAAATGAACTCTATATCAACTAACCAAACGTTCACAAGAACATTTAGCTGTAACTTTTTAATTTCAAGTAAGTCATTATCAGTTTAGTATTCCACCGCCATCTCCCTCCTAATACGCGAATCTCTAATTACTATAATTTTGTACAGTTACTCGTGCCATATAAAACCGAGCGATTGTAAAAAGTTTTTGTATAGCGATAAGTGTTCTAAGGCATCCTACGCACGCGGGCGGCTGCGAGCAATTTATTAATCCCTATGTTATGAGTTATTACGGCAAAAAGCGCAAGTCCTTAGATACTAAAAGGCTTATACATTATTAATAGGATTGGAGAAAATGATTTATTTGTTTTTATTAATTGCTGTTAATTGACGCCTTGGGAGTGGGATACTTGACACTTGATAAATAGGGGTGGTGGAACAATTCGTGATTAGAATTACTGATTAAAACATTATTCCTTGTTTAATTTATCATTTACCTCCTAAATTACTTGAGGACACTATCACGTCTTTTTTCCTTGCCGGAGAGACAGAGCCCAGGTCTTTTCACATATTGGTGGACGTGAGATGGAAAACGGAATCAAAATAGTTATGGGTTGCTAGCCGCATCACTATTTTGACGACATTACACCAAACAATATAAAAACAAAATTAAAAAATATTTCTTGACAACACTAATCATTTATCTGGTTCCTTATGGGTCTTTTACGTGCTGTGTAATATAAACTAGTCTTAGATAAAGGTAAAGTTAAGTATGTAGTTTAGCATATTCGATTAAATTTCTGTATTTAAAAAATAAGTTATTTATAATAACAAGTATATAACTTCGTGGTTTTATATGTTGAAACCATTCAAATTAAAAGAAATTTAATTAAGCAGATTGTTATAACTCAAAAAGGTTTGCCTTATTTCTTCTATAAATTATAAATAATCAAATTAGATGCATATATATTTGATTTTTATCCTGTTCTGTTCATTACCTACCGATTTCCTAAATTTATTTTGTTGTTCTGATTTAAATAGGGAATGCAAGATATTTTAGTTGTTATATAATATATTATTTTTAACGTTTTTATTAAAGTTTTATTGACTAGATGATAATGACGAACAGGTAATATCAAGTGTCATGCATAATCTTTAACTGCATTAAACAGATGTACTGCCATGTTTTATGCTAAAAATTATACGTGTCACCTCAGTGTATCATTATTTATATTTATGTTCTCTTGCTCATATTACTTGTCATTGCCAATAACAATAATTGTGACATGTTGAAGTGACAAAAATTAAAAAGTAATTTATTAAAAGAGGTTTTCTTGTGTGACAAGATGGATTGTGCCATTTTCACACTAACAGGATCAATTTGCCACCTAGTAGTTATGTTGATAGATGAGATTATAATTAAAACTACATAAGTGAAGTCTTTAACACCTTAGCCGCGATGTTAGTAGTTATTATTGTCTAGGAATAATGTAATGAGACCATTTAGTTTGCAAGCTTTGTTGTGTGGTTTTTGTAAATCATGAGAAAGAGCGATTCTTATATTTAAACTAGCAAAAAGCAGCGTCTTATGAGGGCTCGCGATTGTGTTATACATGACAATCACTGTGTTAAAGCCTAAAGGTGCAATAGTTTCTCAATAAAGTGTGTAAATAAAATAATTAATATAACTTTCATCTTACGAAAATATCATTAATCGCTATGCAGCCTAAAATACCACATACATATGGTTTGATTGTACATATCGAATGATGATTTCTTAAAAAAAATGAATATACACAAGTACACACAAATTTATTTAAATTACTTCTGTGCTTATTCATTACATTTATTTTACTTAAGTAACAAATATTATTATTTTGAATATATAAATTAAAACGAAAATATGATAGTAACGGTTAGTGACCTGGTGGTGCAATATCGCGAAAGACCTCAAGAAAGCCCGATTGCCCCACGGGACAACCCAAGACCATTTGTCTCGGCGCAGAAAAGTGAGGAGGCCCGAACCTAAAAGGGACGGAAGAAGAAAAAAAAGAAGATAGAAACGGTTAGTAGTACATCCTTACAAAGTGAAAAACAAATCCGGTTCAGTTTCAAATAGCCATTCCTCAACCAGATCATCAGATTCTTCTGTTTTAGAGAGCCAAAGTTCAAATATACAAATAGAAATCAAATGTGGTGCCTACTCGATCATTGGTTTCAATATCTTGTTCCTAAAATAAAGTTTAAATTCCGCTACGTCGTTTCCCTCGCGCCCGCATAACCCGAACGTAGAAAGTTTCGAAACCAAAGGTTTTTACAGCAAGGTGCGCCTGCGGTCAGCGCGCACAACTGATGGCATTTTCACCTTTTGTGCTTCACTGTACCAGCTATTTCGTTTTATTACTTGTCGCCTTGACTGTACTGCAAAACAACGAGATGAAAGAAGTGCAGCTCGTACAGTCTTGTATCATATATTAGCTATATTATACTAATATTATAAAGCTGAAGAGTTTTGTTGTTTGTTTGAACGCACTAATCTCAGGAACTACTGATTCAAATTGGAAAAATCTTTTTGTGTTGGATAGTCCATTTATTGAGGAAGATTTTAGGCTATTAAACATCACGCTGCAACCAATAGGAGCGAAGATTCATCTATCAATATAAAAGGTTTTGAAAACGGGGCAAAATAATTCATCTATAATAATAAAAAAACTAATTAATCATAATAACACAAATTACTGCGGGCGAAGTCGCGGGCAACAGCTAGTGAATAAATAATATTAACTAAGATGTTGTTGGTATACGAGTATAATTCTACGGGCTGTACTATAGCTGACAATGTTTCCGAAAGCATATTTCGGTTAAAAAAGTATAATATTACTAAACTGAGTTCCATTTATTATTTTTAGGACACGCTGTCCTAAAGCCGATTATTAAATAGTATAAGTAATGTTAATTCTTTCTTCAAATTAAAAACTAAGATCATAAGGTAGTCAAGGATATGGTTAGAATTTTCTCTGATTACCCCAAAAAAACCGTATGGCATCTTAAGATGCTCTCCAGGTCTCTAAAAAGAATTATGTCACAATAATTATAAAATAGGGCATCATTATAATCATCATCATTTCGAGTAGGTGTCACAGTCAATTGACCATGTACACCCTGGTGTCAGAGTTCTTCGGAACCGCCTCTCGGCCTCTGACGTGGTTCCTTTAACGACTACGAGATGGCAGCCGGGACCAATGGCTTAACGTGCCTTCCGTAGCACGGAATCATCTTTATTATCAGACAATCAGGTGATTCAAGCCTGCAATGTCCTAAACAAACTGGAAGCAACTAAACAAAGTATGCTTCCCGTGGGAATCGAACCCACGACCATTATAATTATAATGTTGTGGTAAGTGGTAGTTCACTTAGAAATTTATTTTCATTAAATTTACACAATATGTAAGATACAAAAATTGTATTAGTTGTTTATTAAACTTTTACATTGTCAAACAAGCTTATATCTGCGTTTTCATTATTTTGTACCTACGCTGTTACCTTACTGTTTCTATAGTAGAATATAGTTCTATGAATAGTATTGTGCAGACACTGAATGATTTAAATACTTGACAAATTAGTTGATTGGATTCTGATGGAAAATGGAAAGTCTCCCTGTTATTTCCATACATAATAACAGCCGTGGTAGAGCCACGCTACCGTCAAAATTTTGCTAGTAGCATGAATGGGCCAGATCGTCCGGGGAAGTACCGCACTCTCACAGAAAATCGATGTTTGAATATAAGCTTTACCATTTATATGCTTCGTTCGGTGAGTGAGCGAGCCGGAGGCCCATCCTCCCCCTCCCCATTTTCTTCCACCCATCTCTTTTCCCCAACTCCTTAAAAGGCCGGCAACGCTCCTGTCACACCCTGGTGTTGCAAATGTTTATGGGCAGCGTTGATCGCTTACTATCAGGTGACCCGCTTGCTCGTTTCCCGTCCTATATAAATTTGGGCAACTGATTTTACAATTGGGGCAGCAGAGAAAACAATAAGATAAGCTTTGGCTTTCCACCTGCCAAGGAAAAAAAGAAGTTTTGCTGGCCATAAGTTGCTGCCCAACTAGCTATTTCCGCTGACTAATTACATTTTTTTGCTAACAAAAATACGAATATTCTGCAAACCGTTTAAATAACACCCTATAAATAAAAATATTAATTTGCTTCTGGTCAATTCTTTTTTTTAAGTAGGTACGAGTATCTCAGTTTCTGTAGATATTCAAGTTCTTCCCGGTCGCCGGTTGTGTTACCTCAGAGTTTAAGGTTCACTTCTAAAGCAGCAGGTTAGATGCTTGTCATGCTGTAAAACTATAGAGCGAATGATTTTAACGTTTGGCTATCTACTGAACTCCAACCTTTTTTGGTGATATATCATAATATGTTAGTCTTTTTTCGTTCGCCTATCAAAACATCCTTAAAGAACTGGGTAGTTCCTTTTTCAGCCAGTGCTGCACGAAATTTTATAAGCCCAATCTAGACAAAGGAAAAAGTGTATCTTTCCTAATATCACGAGTGTAGACGAACGCATTCGTAAACCGTTCGAGAATGATACGTGCCTAATGATGTTTGTATTAAAGAAGCTGCAACTTTGACAAAATCAAGAAAAAACACCAAAAATCTTTTTTTTTTGCATGGATGATTCCATTATATCCCTGTTTTTAGGGTTCCGTACCCAAAGGGTAAAAACGGGACCCTATTAATTTCGCTCCGCTGTCCGTCTGTCTGTCTGTCTGTCACCAGGCTGTATCTCATGAACCGTGATAGATAGACAGTTGAAATTTTCACAGATGATGTATTTCTGTTGCCGCTATAACAACAAATACTAAAAAATAAGGGGGCTCCCATACAACGAACGTAATTTTTTTGCTTGATTTTCCTCGATATTGATAACGGCAACAGGTAGACGCTTGAAATATTCACAGAATATTTAGGTATACAATCACTTAAAAAAAATAAAAATAAAAATAAAATTAATATCATATACAATAGGCATGATTTTTTGCCGTTTTTATAGATAACGGTACGGAACCCTTCGTGCGCGAGTCCGACTCGCACTTGGCCGGTTTTATATTTTCGCTGACACATAGGTAAGAAACTCCATTGCAAACCTGCCTGACTTTACGGACTGTTTAATTACGGTTAACAGCCTCCCTGGTCCAGTGGTTAAGGCGTTTGCCTGTTGACCCGGGGGTCGTGGGTTCGATTCCCACCGGAAGCATACTTTGTTTAGTTGTTTCCAGTTTGGTTAGGACATTGCAGGCTTGAATCACTTGATTGTCTTATAATAAAGATGATTCCGTGCTTCGGAAGGCACGTTAAGCCGGTGGTCCCGGCTGCCATCTGGTAGTCGTTAAAGGAACCACGTCAGAGGCCGAGAGGCGGTTCCGAAGAACTCTGACACTAGGGTGTGCATGGTCGATTGACCGTGAGACTTAGTCGAAATGATGATGATTACGGTAAGCGCTTTGCAGTATTTGTTTTGGGTGACTTTAACGCTAATATCTCGGAAACGTCCTCTAGTTCAGACTATGTAGTCAGATAAACCGTTTGTTTAGTTGTTAATCTATCGCATGCTGTAAAGATGATCCGGGTCCCGTTGAAGAGCGGTGCTAGATCATTACGTCAGATGAATAGACGGTGTTATTGTGTTATTAACATCAAGTATTGTTGATAAACTTAATAAGGAAATAACGCGGTGTGGAGCGGATACTAGATTTATTACTGTTGTTGATAGTGTGATACATTGTATGACTTGAAACTCGCCTCTGTGGTTCAGTGGTCCACAAGTGCCTTTGGATCGCAGGGTCCATGGTTCCATCCACGGTTAGGTCGACAGAAATATCGTTTTTAGATTGGCCTGGGACTTGAAATGTATCTATTATAAAAATATATTATTGTGGAGTTAATATCCTACGACACAAAATCACAACTTACTACGGAGCTAGCTCAATCTGTGTGATTTGTCCCTATATACATTTTTTTTACACATGCATTCAATTTTGAATAAAAATCTTGAACTTTTCTGTGACTGAAATAAAGGGAAACATCCGAAAGCTTTTTATTAGTACTTAGAACGAAATAATAATAACTTATTATACGGAACCCCTTAATGTGCGAAGCGGGCTTTAAGTAAGCTTTTGCAACTTCACCAGGCGTTTGAGACGAGGGCACACTACCCTCAGCCTACATAGACCACACCATCAAAGGGCCCCCAGAAGGGACGGATATCGGCATTGCCTGTGAGTACAAGGCTTAGATAGATAGCAAACTCTCATATTGCCTGATAGGCCGCGATTACGTCCCTGAAGGGCCAATCTAAGAAATCATGGCAAAAGCCTTTGGAGAACAGTAACTCTCATCATGTGCCTTCTGGGCAATTTGTTGCTTGAACACTTTGTTGCCAGAAGTTTCTGTCCTGAGTGCAAGTCACCTGGGACCACTGGGCGGTCAAATAATCGGAGCTAATCCTACTCTACTCACTCTGTTGCGGTAGCGAGTTTGAGGAGGTCGGATAGTGGGATCACTACTCGCACTTACCGGTTCGTTTTTATATTGGATTTTTACAACTTTGTAGGCACAAACCTTCGGCTTTTGCAAAAAGTACTACAATGAAGCGGCTCGAAACATTATTGCCATATACCGCAGGCTTTTTGTAATTCCCTAGAATCGTCTCGTAGGGCTCCGACTTCCGTAAAAGAGTGACGCAGTTACTATCTTATGTGCGTGCGCTGGGAATAAATATTGACAATTAACTTGTGATATGTTTTGTTAGCCTTCCATTACTGCTACAAGACCCTTTTTAACTAGCTATTCCTATGTCCAACTACTAGACAAAAACCTCCCCTCTTTTTTTATACTTTTTTCGATTGTTCGTAGTCTCCACCCGGTTCTTATCAAATGCTCTTACTTCATCTGACCACCTTGATTTTGGTTTTCCTTTTTTTCTATATAAAACGCGGATAGACTTTATTGCACGGATAAAAAAGTATATAAAGTATATCAAAAAGTCAGGTATCTCAAAACTAACCGAAGTTTCATAATAAACCTTAAATTGATCTTGAGTGCTATAAAAACATAAGATACGCCGATTTACAATGTCTATAAAAATCTGTTCTGTAAACTCACGACCAATATGACTACTATAAAACCTTTTATATTTTATCTACAGAGATGCTTGCGCTTGGCAAGTAACTGAGCGTGGGAGGAACACCGATACGTTTAAATAACTTGCTCTATATTCAGCGTTCGGATAACTAAAGACGGAAATACGAATAGATCTTCATATGATAAACCCGACTGTTGTAAAACAGTGTGAAATGTTTTCAGAATAATTGTATCATCATCATCATCATCAGGTCCTTTTTAGTCTCCACTACAGGAGCACAACCTTCTCTGTACTACTAGAGCCATACTTGGCCAGAACAGCTAGAGGACTTGGCCTACACTCTCCACGCTGGCCAGACGGGTTGGAGAGGACTCACAGACGTTTATAAGCTTTGTTTAGCTTGTGTTTCCTAAGTCGCCTTCTACGACATCCACGGTAAGACTAGGAGTGCTCCTATTCTACTCTGCCGGAAACTACACGGCTACGGAAACCACACGGCTAACTAGAATATGTATGTAAGTTAAAATATACTAATATACCGATAAAAATGCTAGTATAGAGTTTGGGTGATCTATGTGGCTCAGTGTTACTTCGAATGCCTTTGAACCGCATTATCCTGAGTCATAATTCATTCATTTTCGTGTATGTGACACGGTCAATCAACCATGCACGCACACCCTGGTGTCAAAGTTCTTTTGAATCACCTCTCGGTCTCTGACGTGGTTTCACTAACAGATGGCAGCCGGGCCCAACGGCTTAACGTGCCTTCCAAAGCTTAGAATCATAATTATTATCAGACAATAAATATATACGGACAAATCACACAGATTGAGCTAGCCCCAAGGTAAGTTCGAGACTTGTGTTATGGGATACTAACTCAATGATACTATATTTTATAACAAATACATATATAGATAAACATCCAAGACCCAGGCCAATCTGAAAAAGATCATTTTCCATCTTGACCTGGCATCGAACCCGGGCACTCCGTGTCGCAGGCTGGCGTGTTAACCACTGCGCCACGGAGCTGTCTAAACAATCAGGTAATGTTTACTTCCATACTAGTCTGACAGAAAAGAAAAAACGTAGAATGTACCAGCTGCTTCTCTTCTCGCGCATATCATAAGAGTTAATCGACGTATAGGACATAGAATAGGCTAATTTTTTTTTTTCTCCAGTTATTTTATGACGAGGGCCCTACACAGATGTACACGAACGGAGGCGCGGCCACAGCTAGTTCTTTAAATGGTTTTCTCTTTTTATTCATCAAACATATCTTCCTGGTTTTACTGTAATAAATCATTCATAGCATAGCTCTTAAACCTTTTATGTTTAATCCATTAGCTACTTCAATGCGTCGGTCCATGATTTCAATTACGAATAATCGTAAATTTCCACGATTACTATCATAAATACGCAAATATAATTGAAAAAGGGAAAATGTACTCGTATCTTTTGTGAAATTTTGATTTATCTTCATTCGTTTAGAATGCTACTTAATTAAAATCAATAGGTATAACACTCCTATGCTTGTGTGGGAGAAAATAAAAAACGTAGAATGTACCAGCTGCTTCTTTTCCCGTGCAGATCTTAAAAACGGCTGAAGAAATGGACGAATACTACAAAAATATATACTATCACGTCTTTTTTCATTGCGGGGCAGACACAGCCCTGGTCTTTAAGACCTAAACCTGCCACGTTTAGCATGTTGGTGGGAATGGACGAAATCTAAGAAATTTATGACAATAAGCGATGTGACAAGCAACGAATCATCTTGATTCTATTTTCGTCTTAAACACACACCAATTCGCTAAAAGTTGACTTTGAGTCTAATATCCAGAGGCTCTGTCTTCCCCGCTAGAGATTAAAACGTTGTAATATTTAAGTTTCTACGGCAAGCTCCGTGGCGCAGCGGTCAACACGCCAGCCTGCGACACGAGAGTGCCCTGGTTCGATCCCCGGCCAGGTCAAGATGGAAAATGATCTTTTTCAGATTGGTTTGGGTCTTGGATGTGTATCTATATATGTATTTATTTATAAAATATTTATAAACATTTTAAACATTTTAAACATTTGTTATAAAATATAGTACCGTTATGTTAGTATCCCATACTACCAACAAATACATATACATATAGATACACATACAAGTCTCGAACTTACTTTGGGGCCAGCTCAATCTGTGTGATTTGTCCGTATATATTTATTTATATATTTTATATATCTGTATATTTCACGCAATATCTATATATTAACAAGCTAATAATATATCTTGCATGTTGTATTACTACTATAATTATATTCCATGCTGCCCGCGACTTCGTACGCGGCAATTTCTGTTATTATGATTAATTAGTTTTTTTATTAGTATAGATTATGAATAATTTTCCCCGTTTTCAAAACATTTTTTATTGATGCTTCGCTCCTATTGGTCGCAGCGTAATATTTTATAGCCTAAAGCTTTCCTCATTAAATGCACTATCCAAAACAAAAAGAATTTTCCAATTTGAACTAGTAGTTTCAAGATTAGCGCGTTCAAACAAACTCTTCAGCTTTATAATATTAGTACAGATAATTAATTTAGGAAAACTTTGACAGTTATGATATTATTACTGTTAACAATAATGATAAAGTAAATAATGAATAATTCAATTATTAATGCTAAGTTTAGTGTACAACGCTAATTTCGTTATAATATGCGTTACTTTACAAAAGTCAAATTAAAATGCACTTTGATTTTATCTATTTTTTTACAAAAAAATATGAGCCAGAAAAGCTATAGCAGGTAGACTTAGTTCTAAAAGCATTCTCTCCCATTTAAATTTTTTTAGTGGCACATTTTTTTTGCGAACACTGGCCACCAATCATTTTCAAGAACTATTTTATGTATAAATAAGATAATTAAATAATTTTACATAAAGCAAATTAATGAAAACACCGAAAAATATATGTAGGTAATTTGAATGTCTGTTTTTTTTCAAAATCAATCAAAATCATTTATTTGCTAAATATAGGGTGACACATAATAGCGTAACACATTATTATGAGCGGGTGTTCGTTCACTAAATAGAAGCAAGCCTATTTTGTCGTTTTTATAAGACATGCAAATGTGTATTATATTTCAGTAGTGTATTTTAAGATCATTTAACATAATTCATAATAATTCCTACTTCACGAACTGTGAACCGTCATACTACTTAAATGACCCGTGTTTTTCTTTATTCTTCCTTATAACTAAAATCAATGTTGACTTCCTAGATCAACAACGTAGTTTACGAGGGGAAATCCCGAATTCAGATACAAAAACTACTTTACTATTGAACAAAGTAAATTGTAAAATGAATTTCGTATAAAAATAGATTCAAGTATACTAACTAAAACTTCGAGGATCGTTGATGTCTTTTCCATCGACGTTTTGTTTCACTGATATTTCGTAATTGCATTCTATTATTTTAAAAAGTATTACTGAGCTTAATTTCTTCATAGCTTCAATTTTATAAGTTTTTACAGATGGTACATCCTATAATATTATTTATTTAATAAATGTGACAGTTTGTAGAGATAATTTGTTTGTAACGCAAATAGTAAAGAATGGACTGGTTAAACTTTACTATGCTATCGACGACATATTAAAATAGTATTTAACTTTATAGTTTACGTAGATAAAGTATAGCTGTCACCCGCGGCTCAACTCACATTAGTGTTGACCCCACGGAAGCTGTAAGTACTTTTTTACGAGATATAAGGTCGCCTATGTGTTAATCGAGGTAATAACCTATCTGTTTGCTAAATGTCGTCAAGATCCGTTAAGCCGTTTTATTTTTTATTTTTTTTATTTATTCAAATTATTATTTGTTTTGGTGTGACAGAGTAACAAGCATCCATACATCGTCATAAACTTTTAAAATATTTGTAAGGAAATAAGGATAATATATTGTATAACAGTTCAAAACAAATAACAGTACATTTCATTTTTTTCTCACTCTCATTATCTTAGTACAAAAATATCTTCACGTAAACTCTATCCTATATATATAATTCTTGTTGTTATCTCATGCTTTTTTTTTTAAATTATACATATATATAATAAAAAAAAAAAAACTTTAAGTTTAGATAATTTTAATGTCATTATGTTAACTTTTGCAACATGTAAACAAACATAGTCTAATCGTAAGACTTTGTTTATTAGGAACATATATACTTAGCGATAAGAAAGAGCGGAGTCTCCTGGCACAAATACATTTGTGCTTAAAAGGAGGCTCCAGCAACCTATATTAATTGTAATTTACTAGTTTCCCAATAAATATTTTTTTTTTTTAAATATTTTTTATCCTCTTTTGTTACTACCAAATTATCAACATAAGCAATCCTTCATAATTTTTTTTTTCGTTTATAATAAATAATCGTTATCGCTGTAATTTGCTAAATTGCTTATGCTAATTGCTAAACACCTGACATGTTGACAGATACGTGATCCGAGTGTGAAACATTTAACATATTACAATTATTTTAATTCCATCAAGGTCTTCACAAAATATCGTAAGTATATTTTTGATTGAGCAATATATCCAAGCCGGTAATCAATCAAAAATTTGATTGTGATGAATCTAACAGATGTTAGGGATCACAGATATAAATATATTTAATCTCACATCAAACTTGATTACAGGTCACGTTTTTGACTTTACATTTTTTAATTGTGACTTATGATAAACTTTATTTTGCATTCACAATACTATTTTGATATACTCTTATTAAATTGAGAAATAAAATATGGCGAAAAAATTCCATGCGGGTGGGGGTTGAACCAGCGACCTAGGTCTTTATACGACCTACGCTCTGCCAACTGAGCTACCGCATGATTCAATCTTTTATGTCTTAATTTAATTAAATTTTATAGGTTAAAACTATTGATCGCCTATAACGAACAAGGACGACTTAGAAATCGTCAAAGAAAATGTGTTACTTAGTTCGGTGGTTTAATCCACGTATGTACTAAATTAAGTGTTATAATGCAGTGGTATATGATTTATATATCAGCATTATATAAATCATATACCACGGTATGATTATATACGAACTTTGATCTTGTAGTATAATTATTTATATTTAGAACGGATAACTTCCGTGGTGCCATAAAATTATAATTATGGTTTGATGTTACATATTCGCTCAACCATAAATTGTGTAACGTTTATAACAGTTATGAGATATTTATTGACTATGACAGTTAAATTATAAAATTCCGTAACTTTAAATCAATTCAAATTTCGAACAATTTATTTTTTTGTACTAAAAATAAAAATTACTAGTTTAATAATGTGTAAGTTTAATAGAAAAAAACAAAGTAATTACAAGTGTAACACCCATATCATAGTTCCATTTTGTATTGTGTAAACAAATTCTAAAAACGATTGTAAATTAATAACTTACCGTGATTTGTGTAGATTTATTCGGCTACCGGACTTCCGCTACCAACTTAAAAGTTTCGTTCACAAAACTAAAATTTTCCGTTTTTCATTTTCGCACAAAACTATACACAAACTCACTAAATCCACAAAAATAATCCAATATTTACAAATCCAAACTAAGAAAAAAAGTCAAATAATAAAAAAAAAAAAGAGTCAATCATAAAATTTGCGTACGCGAATTCGAAAATCGAACGCAATATGCGCACGCGACGACCGTACCTTTTTCGAGGCTCACTCGGATACGGTTCGTATGTGACTGTATACTCATCTTGCACTTCACGATCACCGAAGAAGATACATCGCCTATCCCTCTCGCACACTTCAAACAGGTGTATTTCTGTCCCCTTCTCTTATTATCAGAGGTTAAGCTTCGCACATCAGTCAGTCGACATGCGGACACCGGGCGGGAAAGCCGTGTCGGCAATATGCCTTTACTTTCTCTTCCTTAGAGCCCCATAAAACACGTTACGACTATTTAGGTCTCACTTTTCGTAATAGACTAACGGCACGTTATGAATTATCAATAATTTATAATAATTATCGGATTTTGTCAAAAGTAGGTCAAAGGTCGATAATTGCGAAATTAGATCAATATTATCCAAATTTGTCACAGATGTTGTCGGCCAATCAGGTGGTCGCGAAATGACAGCTCACTAGATCTCTCGTTTAGATCAACATACATTTGCGGCGATTGGTGTGGCGAACGTAAGCCCCGCCTGGACCGTTAAGGGGCAATGACTGACAAAGTGGGGGGTTTGTAGAGCGGAAGGGGGGATGTGACATATGGCATATGATACCGGTTAATTAATGTTTGTTTATAAAGTTGTTTTGTTCGCATTTTTGTATTGTGTTGGAATGTGGACCGCTTGTACAGAGGTGATGATGCGTAGTTAGACTTTTATGTTTTTAATATTTAACATTATAGACATTTAATTATTGAATTGATCCCATTACAGATATTTTCAAGAAAATAAATGATGGGATAAGATAGGACAAGGTAATCAAGGTTGAATATTTAATATTTTAATTAAATATTCAACCTTGTAAGAATTCAAGTAAAATATCTTCGCAGTTACTGTAAAGATATATTACTTGAATAAGGTTCAAAAAGATAAAATAAGATAAAATGCTTACTATCCTTATCCTTACTAATATTATAAATGCAAAAGTGAGTTTGTTTGTTTGTTACGCTTTCACGCCGTAACTAACCGATCATCATAAAATTTTGCATACAACTTCTCTGGAGTACGGAAAAGGAAATAGGCTACCTTTTATCCCGGGAAAAAGGGCTATTCCCGAGGGATCGACATTGACGTGGGCGGAGCCGCGAGCGAAAGCTAATATTTAATATTTTAATTAAATATTCAACCTTGTAAATATTCAAGTAATATATCTTCGCAGTTACTACCTAGACATAGTACTTGAATAAGGTTCAAAAAGATTTAAAATAATAATATATGTGTATTGTACTTCAGCTTCCATACTGATATGCAAGAAAACAAACAACTTGTATTAAAACCAATCGGGTAATGGAAAATCCTAAGAATCTTGTTATCATGTAGTTGGCAACTCGTTACCATTTTTTCATTTACCCGTGGCTTTTGAGTCATATGGCTTTTAATACCCCATAAAGACTAAAGACCATGCTTTACATGTGAATACATCGACATTACTTTAAAAATAACTTTTGCTATAGGACCAATGTTTGAATTTAAAGAAAAAACATTTTCATTCTAATTGCCGGGCCAACGAAATATTTTTATATGAAAATGTCGAGTTTGCAGCATTGGTCCCATAGGAAAAGTAGTTCATTTTGATGGTCACCCCTTCAAGGAAATATCGGTTTTTAATTTAAACGCTGTATGTATATATTATACAACTTTATTGTACAGCTTTTGCGATATGCACGAAAGGGGAACAGGTTTATTTTACGTCTTTTTCTTTCTCGCAAATTAGCATGTCTGATATATGAATAGGTAACGAAGGTCATATTTATAAGGTCAGGCATGGAAAAATTGTTGTACGAGAGCACGATTTTAAGTACAACTAGAACGTGTTGCTTATATTCGTATTGGATTCTCATAAGAATACATACATACATATGACTATGTACATATGACAGATACTCCAAATAGGTCATGTAGACGATGAACTGGGGCAGCAATCCGGAAGATGGTTGTCCAGTAAAACGCGCGCTAATCCCTTAATCTAAATTTATTGGCTTCCATTTTTCTTCCGAGGTGCTCTTGACTGATCGACGACAACGACTATCCTGGAGTCGCAGGAACATTGCCGGTCTTTCAAGGAGTTGGGGTAGGAAGACATTGGGGGAGGAATTGAGGCAGAGGAAGGATGGACCTCCGGCTCTCTTACTCACCGAATGAAGCTCTAAAGCTTCGACTCAGACGTCGATATTCTGTGAGATTGTTGTACTTCCCTGGACGAGCCGGTCTATTGATGCTACTAGCAAAAATGATTTTTTGCCGATAGCGTGGTTCTACCACAATTAAAGATTCCTGAAGATTCACAGGTGAGATTCCATCCGGGAACAGAATTAAGTACTGTATCCTAAGCAAGCAAAGCTTAAACATATTTCTACTTCGTTACAGTAATTAAGTATAATAAGTAGTAATAAATGGCACAAGAAATTCACGGCTTCAGTAAAATTGCTATAAGCGTTTAACGTGGGCGTAAAAGGATCATAGGCCACGGGGTGATGCGCGTAAACTCTGTAGTTAGTAATAAGTACTACGAGTAAGTACACTAGTTATGTACTTGTGGCAGGTTACAGATAAATAAAGCTTGCTGCAACATACTTACCACGCTTGGCAGTTGGGTTGGCGAGCGCAGAAAGAGAATCTGGTTTATTTTATGTTTTTTTCTTTCTCGCAAATTAGCATGGAATATATCATACCTGATATATAAATAGGTAACAAAGGTCATATTTATATAAAAGGTCAGGCATGGAAAAATAGTTGTACGAGAGCATGATTTTAAGTACAACTAGAACGTGTTGCTCATATTCGAATTGGATTCTCATAAGAATAAATACGTCCATACATGACTATGTACATAATAATGACGTCTTTATCCCTTACGGGGTAGACATGACCTTAGCACATTGAGTAGGGCTATGCATATAGACTTTTAGCGTGTCAGTGGGCGAATAGATAGAAATCGTAATAAAAATAGTGGTAAATAGGTAGCCGCATCGCCTATTGATTTGATTCCTTAGTTTTTTGCCTTTTGCCACAACCCGCAGTTTCAAAAGGGAAATGAAGGTATTAGGATACTACTCACTCAGATGAAGTGGGGAAGCAAGTAGCGGCTCGGGAGGCCGCGCTTACTGGATGACACACCTGCAACAGCTGGATAAGCGATTGAGGATGACGCCGACTTGTAACGGGTAGTGAAAGTTAATGTTCACTACGCCAAAGAGAGTTGTAAATCCTTATCCTTATCCTTATCCTTACTAATCCTTGTAGTATCGAGACATGTCAATGTCAACAATGTGTCAATGTCACGGCCTTCAGAGAAATATGTGTATTCTGTTGATTGTAAGAGCGACTGACACATTAACGGAGAGACTGAGCTCATAGCCATCTATTTGTGAAACAATATTAATAAAAGTGTTATCGTGCCATCACTTGGTTTTAATTAAATAAACAACATTACATGGCGCAGCCGTAAAACGAAGAAACGCTCCAAGAATAAAGAATAGAAGAAAGCGAGGATTCACAAGAAAGGTCAGGATTTTTATTTCTTGGAAGTGGTACACGCCGCATGGCGGAAGATCAAGAAATCATGCCAAACATGGTCGAATATAAAATGCCTCAGCCACTGGCGTTGGACTCAATGGATGATCTGTTGCCGAGATGGAAAAAATTTCAACAGCAATTTAAAATTTTTCTTTCTGCGGCTGGTTTCCACAAGCTGTCGGAAACCCGGAAAGCAGCCATCTTGCTGAATGCGATAGGCCCGGACACACAAGATCTGTATTTTAATATATTGAAAAAAGATGAGGACAACCCCAAGTACGAGAGAGTCGTAAAAGCACTGGACGACTACTTTACCCCGAAACAAAACGAGGTCATTAACACCTTCAAATTCAATAACAAGAAACAAGAGGATGGAGAGACTTTCAATGTATTTTTTTCAAGCCTGAGAAAATTAATAAAAAATTGCAATTTTGGAGAACTTGATGACAGAATGCTGAGGGATCGCATTGTCATGGGCATACATGACAATAAACTACAACAGAAGCTTCTAGAAATCAGCGAGTTAACCCTGGATAAAACAATCAGCATATGCCGTGCAGCTGAGCTGTCTAAACAACATGCAAAGGTCATACAAAAACAACCGGAGTCCCTGTTGGCGGTAGATGCAGTCTCAACACAAAGCGAGCAGCCTAACGTTTCAGCAAATCGAGAAGCTAAGTATACCAATAATTTGGGTAGTAAATGGTCTAGTAGAAATAACATTAATATTAATAAGAAATTTTATCATTGTCTTAAATGTAATCGGGAACATGGCCCGAGACAATGTCCGGCATATGGTAAGAGTTGTTTGATTTGTCATAAATTAAACCATTTTGCTTCTGGGTGTAAGAACAAAACAGTACGAAGTATAAATATTAATGACAATATTGATGAGACCGATGAAAGTAATTTAGTGCAGGATTTATGACTAGTTAAAGTGTGCCACTCAATTGGGAATACAATTAATTTAAAAAATAATGAATGGCTTCAACTCTTAAGAGATGAAAATAAAAAAGTTTATTTTAAGTGTGACACTGGGTCACAGGTCAACGTAATGTCCTTGAGGGAATTAAGAAAAATAGTCGACGATGATAGTCCTAAGTGGTCTGAGACTAACATTGTGTTGGAAGCCTTTGGAGGAAGTAGGATAAAACCATTGGGCACTAGGACTTTAACATTGTTTCACAATAATATTAAATTCAGTGAAAAATTTATAATTATTAAAGAATTGGTCAGGCCAATTTTGGGTTTAGACACTTTACTAAAATTAAATCTATTAAATAAAAATAATTGTAATTTGGTTTGCAGCATTAAGCACACCAGTAGTAGTATTACAGAAAAAGATAAAATGATTAATGAAAACCTAAAACTTTTCCAGGGAATTGGGGAATTCAGAACACCTTTGGAGCTACACATTCAACCAGGCGCTCAACCAGTTGTAAGGCCACCACGCCGTGTCCCGCTGGCACTGATGGATCGTCTGGCAACTAAATTAAAGAGCCTCGAGAAGCACCAGATTATTGAGAAGGTAGAACATCCCAAGTCTTTTGTAAGTAATCTTGTCATAGTAGAAAAAAGTGATGGAAATTTAAGAATATGTTTAGATCCCAAAGAATTAAATAAAGTTTTGATTAGGGAATATCATCTTATTCCTACCTTAGAGGAGTTGATAGCTAAATTAAGTAATAAGTCTGTATTTTCTGTTGTTGATCTGTCTGATGGGTTTTATAATATCCGACTTGCAAGTAATTCAACAGACCTGTGTACGTTCTCCAGCCCGATCGGCTGTTATAAATTTTTGAGATTGCCCTTTGGATTGTCTGTTGCACCAGAAATTTTTCAAAAATACAGTGAGAGCATATTCGGAGACATTGAAGGCGTTGTAATTTACTGCGATGATTTGTTAATTTGTGCAGAAAACGATTTTGAGCATGATAAGATATTAAAACAAGTTTTTGAACGTGCACAATTACATAATGTCAGATTCAACAAACGAAAATTTCAGTATAAATTAAAGGAAGTCAAATTTTTCGGTCATATCTTTTCTGAGGAAGGAATGAAGATTGATCCAGATCGTATTAAGGCTATTTTGGAAATGAAAAGTCCAAAAAATAAAAAAGAGCTACAAATATTTCTGGGTATGATTAACTATTTAAGAAAATTTATTAGCAAATTAGCTGAAATAAGTGCTCCATTACAATCTCTACTAAAAAAAGGATGTAACTTGGTTATGGACTGAAACACATGAAAATTGTTTTTCAAATATTAAAAAATGTATCACGAATGCACCTGTTTTACAGAATTTCAACAGCTCTTTACCTATTTCCATACAGTGTGATGCTAGTCAAAATGGTTTAGGATGTTGTCTAATGCAAAATGGTAAAGTTGTTACATATGCATCTAGAAGCTTGACAGAGGCGGAGAGAAATTTCTCACAGATTGAAAAAGAATTACTTAGTGTGGTTTGGGCTACTAAAAAATTTCACTACTATATTTATGAAAAAAAGTGTCTTGTTTTTAATGATCATAAACCATTGGAAACTATATTAAAAAGGGGTCTGCATGAAATTCCCTCCGTCAGGCTACAAAGACTGAAATTAAAATTGTTAAAATATGACATAGACTGTAAGTACATGAAAGGTAAATCCATGCACATTGCAGATCTATTATCGCGGTCATATCTAGATGAAGTAGATGAAGATGAGTCATATATGTATGAAGTTGTACACTGCATTGGACTTGCCTCTCAATTACAATGTACGGAAGATAAAAAGAAAAACTTAATAACAGAAACTTTACAAGATGAAGAACTTTGTAACCTGAAAGAATTTATTAACAATAGTTGGCCAGAAAATAAGAATGTACCTGATTATTTAAAAGTTTATTACAAATGTCGTCAAGATTTATCAGTAGATCAAGAATTAATTTTTATGAAGGACAGGCTTGTAATACCTAAATCATTAAGAATAACAATTTTGAATAAATTACATGAGGGTCATTTAGGCATGACAAAAATGAAACAGAAATGTAGAATGTTATATTACTGGCCACAAATTGACTGTCATGTAGAAAATCTAGTTAAAAAATGTATTGTTTGTCAAACTTACCAAAATAACAACATTAAGGAACTTTTAATGCCACATGAGGTACCATCTTTACCTTTCTCTAAATTAGTAATAGATATAATTGATTTCAGAAGGACAAAATTATCTGATAATTTACGACTATATGTCAAAGTGGTTAGATATAAGATTAATTTCTAGTAAGTCATCACAAAGCATTATCAATGTGCTAATAGATATTTTTTCTTGTTTTGGTATACCATCTGAAATAGTAGCAGATCATGTTCCATTTGACTCATTAGAGTGTAGGAAGTTTGCTTCTGAATGGGGATTTAGGTTCACTTACTCTAGTCCGAGATATGCTCAGTCAAATGGTATGGCAGAACGGGGAGTACAGATTGCTAAAAAATTGATGAATAAATGTTTTGAAGATAAATCTGATTACAGGCTAGCATTACTTCAGTACAAATCATCACCTGTGTCTGGTACAATATTTTCACCCTCCCAATTGTTAATGAACAGAAATTTAAAAACCAAATTACCTGTAACACACCAGTACCTCAAACCTAAAATGAATGATAATGTAAAGACTGATTTTGCCAAAGTAGTTAATAGAAATGTAAGTAATTACAATAGAACTGCAAGATCTAAGCCTAGTTTTAAGTTAAATGAGTATGTGTGGTTTAAGAAAGAGCCTAGTATTAATAAATGGAGTTTAGGTCAAATTGTAAATAATAACAACTATAGATCCTATGACATAAAGGATAATAATGGGAGTATTTATACAAGGACTTCATATCATATGCGTTCTCAATAGTCTGGTGGCTTTAGCATTGAATGTGTAGACTCAAAGGATTATAGGGATTTAAAAAAAATGTACTTAGTGAAAAATAAGTATTATGTGTGTATGAAAATAATTTGTTATCTTTTGAACATCTCATCTCAGGGACAGGATGTGTTCAAGCTACTTTTAGTGATCTTTCCGAAAGTGGATCAAGTAAACAAATGTTAAAAACTTTGTTAATTTTTAGTTAGTGTTAAAACATTAATTTAACCTAGCTTAATTTACAAAAAGGTTAATATTCTTGTTATTGTTTTTCCCTCATTTAAATATCTTTTTGTTTGTTTTGGTTTTGGAAAGGAGGAGGATGTAGTATCGAGACATGTCAATGTCAACAATGTGTCAATGTCACGGCCTTCAGAGAAATATGTGTATTCTGTGGATTGTAAGAGCGACTGACACATTAACGGAGAGCTGAGCTCATAGGCATCTATTTGTGAAACAATATTAATAAAAGTGTTATCGTGCCATCACTTGGTTTTAATTAAATAAACAACATTACAATCCTTACTAATATTATAAATGCGAAAGTAAGTTTGTTTGTTTGTTTGTTTGTTACGCTTTCACGCCGTTACTACTGAACCGATCATCCTGAAATTTTGCATACAAGTTCTCTGGAGTATGGAGAAGGACATAGGCTACCTTTTATCCCGGGAAAAAGTACTATTCCCGAGGGATCGACATTAACGCGGGCGGAGCCGCGGGCGAAAGCTAGTAAAAAATAAAAATAAATATATACGGACAAATCACACAGATTGAGCTAGCCCCAAAGTAAGTTCGAGACTTGTGTTATGGGATACTAACTCAACGATACTATATTTTATAACAAATACATATATAGATACACATCCAAGACCCAGGCCAATCTGAAAAAGATCATTTTCCATCTTGACCTGGCCGGGGATCGAACCCGGTCACTCCGTGTCGCAGGCTGGCGTGTTGACCGCTGCGCCACGGAGCTAGTCATCTCTAGTTGCGGTAGAGCCACGCTACCGACAGAAGTAATTTTTGCTAGTAGCATGAATGAGCCAGCTCGTCCGGGGAGGTACCACACTCTCACAGAAAATCGATGTTTGAGCAGAAGCCTTACCGCTTCTATGCTTCGTTTGGTGAGTGAGAGAACTGGAGGCCCGTTCTCCCCCATTTTCTCCCGCCATATCCTTCCTCCGACTCCTTAAAAGACCGGCAACGTTCCTTTTACACCCTGGTGTTGCAGTTGTCCACAGGCAGCGCTGATCGCTTACCATCAGGTGGCTCATTTGCCGTCCTAAATCATAAAAAAAAGAATATAATAGTAAAATACTAGCGTATTACTGCCAACCTTATAAAAAATATATAGGACCCAACTTAAGGCCTTAAGCACTGACAAGGTGTCCGGCAAGCATACCAGCAGGCTGTGCTAGTATGATCCACTAACTGTCACTATGGACGGCGGCGAGATCGCTACAGTACAACAGTGACAGGTTTTTTCACCAGTCACTAGATGGCGCTAGCCTTAACTTATTAAACTGAAAAATATATTTTTTTGACAATAATTTGTCCGCAGTTTTCAAAGCTTCACGAAACCAGAAGGCAGGCGGCCAGCCGTAACTGCTATGCCAAATCATATCACAGCATAAATGCTGATGAATGCTGTCATAATAGCAGACGCTGGGTTCCAAAGCGTCATAGCTGAGGATATATACATACATAGATACTATCACGTCTTTTTCCTTGCGGGGTAGACAGAGCCCAGATCTTTAAGACCTGAAACACACGTAGTACGTAAGCATTTTAGTAGGCGTGTAGGTGGGAAACGAAATCAAAATCGTGATGGGTTGCTAGCCGCATCACAACACGCTAAACATGGGCATCGAATCCTATGGCCTACTCCTATTGGATAAAATCGTGTCAATGTCAATAAGTTTGTATGAGAAGGAAACATGTAAATTACTCAATACTAAATTACTGCAAGTTACACCTGGCGCATCAACTCGCTCTGACCTCTGAACCATCTATTGCAGACCGCTGGTGATCGCCTACGAGTTTTGAAATAGATTTTGTTGAACTAGTACTCATATATAAAAACCTATATAATTAAACTTCAAGACTTTTCTTACTTGCTGATAAAGTTTTTATTGACGAAATATTTTTTAACGCTCCAGTAGTTTTTAAGTTTATTTATTACAAACAAATTCATAAACATTTCCTCTTTATAATAAAATAAATAAATATATACGGACAAATCACACAGATTGAGCTAGCCCCAAAGTATGTTCGAGACTTGTGTTATGGGATACTAACTCAACGATACTATATTTTATAACAAATACATATATAGATACACATCCAAGACCCAGGCCAATCTGAAAAAGATCATCTTCCATCTTGACCTGGCCGGGGATCGAACCCGGTCACTCCGTGTCGCAGGCTGGCGTGTTGACCGCTGCGCCACGGAGCTTGCCGTAGAAACTTAAATATTACAACGTTTTAATCTCTAGCGGGGAAGACAGTGAATCTATAAACACATCAAATCAAATTAAATATGGATGCCAAATCGCTGCGGTCTGCTAGCAGGGTGCCCAAAAGGCTGGCGGCATTTCCTCGCTGAATGGCCAGACTCAGTCTTTGCCCGAAATGCGCGCCTGCCCTTAGGTCACCGGAAACGTCGATTAGTAAATTAGTATCTTGTTTATTGCCTAAAAGAGCAGCCTCCGTGGTCCAGTGGTTAAGGCGTTTGCCTGTTGATCCGGGGGTCGTGGGTTCGATTCCCACCGGAAGCATACTTTGTTTAGTTGTTTCCAGTCTGGTTAGGACATTGCAGGCTTGAATCACCTGATTGTCTGATAATAAAGATGATTCCGTGCTTCGGAAGGCACGTTAAGCCGGAGGTCCCGGCTGCCATCTGGTAGTCGTTAAAGGAACCACGTCAGAGGCCGAGAGGCGGTTCCGAAGAACTCTGACAACAGGGTGTGCATGGTCGATTGACCGTGACACCTACTCGAAATGATGGTGATGCCTAAAAGAAAGCTTACGATATTTTTCTTTATTAATCGTAAAAAAAAAAAAATAATAAAATACGTTCAATAAAAAAATGCCTCGCAATAAATATAGCAAATAAGAGAAAAACCTTTGTTACATACAAAGTTTTTTTTTTCTTATTTGCGATATGTAGCCGTGTGGTATCCGGCAGAGTAGAATAGGACCACTCCAAGTCTTCCCGTGGATGTCGTAGAAGGTGACTTAGGAAATACAAGCTAAACAAAGCTTATAAACATCTAAGAGACCTCTCCAACCCGTCTAGCCAGCGTGGAGAGTGAAGCCCAAGTCCTCTGGCTGCTCTGGCCAAGTATGGCCCTAGTAGAACAGAGAGGGTTGTCCTCCTGTAGTGGAGACCAAAAAGGACCTGATGATGATTTGCGATTATAAAATTTCTCCCACTTTCTTTGTTTTCTTTTTCTTTTAAGACTCTTTCCCATATAAACATGGAAGCTTGCCCGTAAGATTAAAACGAGTTTATTCAAAGTAAATGTCACTAAGGAGAAGGTATTAATGATGACTTTACCAATACATTACAATTCATTGAGACATTTATTAGTTATGGTAAAATAAAGACACTCACAAACGTTATTTTACATAGATATAATGCATGACCTCTAAAAACTACACGTTCTTTTTTTAGGCAGTCATGTAACAGTAGTATCTGTTTAATTTTAATTTCAGTAATACATTTCTTTTATCTTCATTCGGCATGCCTCTGTTTAATGGACTAAAAAGTCTTATAAGACCAAAATCTACTTAAAGAATTATATATAATACTAGTTTTCGCCCGCGGCTCCGCCCGCGTCCATGTCGATCCCTCGGGAATAGTAGGGAATAGAATAGAAGTCCCGTGATAAAAAGTAGCCTATATCCTTTTCCGCACTCCAGAGAACTTGTGTGCAAAATTTCATGATGATCGGTTCAGTAGTTAAGGCGTGAAAGCGTCACAAACAAGCAAACTCACTTTCGCATTTATAATATTACTAGCTTTCGCCCGCGGCTCCGCCCGCGTCATTGTCGATCCCTCGGGATTAGTAATTTTTCCCGGGATAAAAGGCAGCCTTCTATGCTATGTCCTTCTCCGTACTTCAGAGACTTTATATGCAAAATTTCATGATGATCAGTCCAGTAGTTACGGCGTGAAAGCGTAACAAACAAACAAACAAACAAACTCACTTTCGCATTTATAATATTAGTAAGGATAAGGATTAGTAAGTATAAGAGAAAAAACCTTTGTTACATACAATGTTTTTTTGTCTTATTTGCGATTATAAGATTTATCCCACTTTCTTTGTTTTGGGTCGTGGCCTCCGGGTCAACAGGCAAACGCCTTAACCACTGGACCACGGAGGCTGTCCTGAGGAAAAGGAATCAAAATAGTTGTGGGATATCTAAGGTTATCGCCCATTCCCTTGGCCGGCTTCTACGGTCTGCACGGCTAGATAAAAACAGCTGTTTCAGTCTAAGTCTTTTCGTTCCTCCAGAGACCAGCATAGAAAAATAACAACCAATTAATCGTAAATCGATAATATAATAAAAAGATTTTGATATTCCTTAAATTAATGCATTACGTACACAAATAAATGTGGACAAACAATAATATATTCTAACTCATTCAACAATAAAGCTCAATTTGTCTTGCAAGCAAGCTAGGCTTGCATTAGCCCTCGACATCGATGAAGGCTGCTGTCAGAGGATGCGCTTGAGCACGGCTGTCACTCACTTTTGCGCTTGTTGTAGTTCCGACGGTCGCTGGCAGATGGCGGTACGGGTATCGTTTGAAAATAAGTTGTGAATATTTTCAAGCAATATGAAAGTTCTACACTTTGCAATTAAGGGCCCGTACTACCTCACACTGCTTTGCATGATTACTGTTATATCAATAATAATTAAATACTCAAGTTGAAATAAAAATGCAGCAAAGTTCAGGACTAACTCTGGTAACTATCTGACTCAAAAACACGATTGCGTTAAATTTTCTCGATAGAAAAAAATTGCAAAGTTGCCTCCAAATCACGTCTAATTTACTCGGTATATAGCATTATTCACCAAATACATTAAAATTAACCTTGAAACTTTTGATTATTATTGCATTACAGATAAGGCAGCCATCATATGTTTTTCTTTTTCGAATAACCCTTGAATATTCCTAAAAAACTAAAATATCCAAAGTAGCCAACGCGTTTAGACCATCCGCGTTTGTATCGCCACGCCGCCTGGCATATGGCGGGCTCTTAAGTCTTATGTGATGGCAATGTCTTTGATAAAATGGCAACGCAATAAGAAATATGCTATGCTTATATGCTTTGACAATAGGTCAGGGGTGTCATCCTTAACTGGTAGGCCGGTAGTTGCAGTTAGCAACAATGCGGCTAGCAACCCATCACTATTTTGATACCGTTTTCCACCTAATGCCCACTAACATGCTAAACGTGGCCTTTTGGTCTAATAGACGTAGGTTCTGTCTACCCCGCAAGGGAAAGAGACGTGATACTATTTATGTATGTAGGTAGAGCTACTTTTATGTTTATATTATTAAGTATGGATAGTAAAGAATAATAAAAAAAAAATGTATAAAATTACAATAAGTAGGTAAATAAGACGTAAGTCATTTTATAGGTTACATACAAAATAGTAAAAAACAAGAATAAGCACTTTGGATGTTTTTTAGAAAGTCACTCAAGATAAGATTTATTTGCATTAAATAGGGTACAGAAAGATGTTACATATAGAAGTATAGCTTAGCCATTTTTACAGCATGCAATATTTTTATTTCATTACATTTCTATTTACAATACTAAATATAGGCTCTTTAATCAAATTCATATTAAGGAGTAATTTATATTAAAATAATTTAATTGTTTTGTGTCTCACCATTTAAAATATCAAAGTCAAAGTCAAAGTCAAAGATTTTTATTCAAAATTGGATACATGTATCTCTTTTTTAACGTCATATTTTTATTTCTTATATATTTTTTAATATATGCAAAATTGAAATACTACTAGCGTTTCGGAACGACCACTGGTGAGAAGAATACGCCGAAAGAAACTCAATCCAGACTTGGTCCCTACGTGCCTGAAGGGCTCTGAATACATTGTTAACATTAAACACAATTTTTCATACTATAGATTAAATTGTTAATATTAAATAAATTTATATAAATTTCCACGCATTTTTATCACTCCATGATGATTTTGATAACATAACTGTACATTTTAATCTGAGTATGTTACATTTTATGCTGTGTTTATTAAATCCGTAACAGTTTATTTCATATCTTTAAGACGCATCAGTCATTCAAAAACAAAGAACTTTTATAAAGTTTACGACACATAAACTTTTAATTAAGCTCTTTTAGTGATGTCCGTAAACGTTACCGGTCAAAAGTGCAGTAAAATTTTACCAGGTTTTATTAGCAGTGCGTGATGTCTGTTAAAAACTGGGGTCTATATATAAATCCATACATGAATAAGTTTAAGTTCTTTATAAATAAAATAAATAAATATATAAGAACAAATCACACAGATTGAGATAGCCCCAAAGTAAGTTCGAGACTTGTGTTATGGGATACTAACCCAACGATACTATATTTTATAACAAATACATATATAGATAAACATCCAAGACCCAGGCCAATCTGGAAAAGATCATTTTCCATCTTGACCTGGCCGGGGATAATAACCCGGGCACTCTCGTGTCGCAGGCTGGCGTGTTGACCGCTGCGCCACGGATCTAGCCGAATAGCTTTGATGGCTGAGATTTCAACACGCCTTCGCGACTTGGTTTAAGACGAGGCCTCAAATGTTTGGTACCATCGCTCGGCATAGGCGTACGCAGACTGATCAAGTGCGCGCAAGGGATAGCGCTTGGCGATTTAGCCCGTGAATGATGAGATAGGAGATAGTCTCGATCGCTCAAAGAAAAAAACGTAAGCGCCAAATTCGTTATTTCTATTTTATATGATGAATTATTAATAACCTATCTTTTAGTCTAAAAATCATTATTTCATTCGTCGCATTTGAGCTACAATAACAAAAACACTGCGAACGAAGACCATTTTTCAAAAAAATATTTCTATCGAGAAAATTTTATCAAAACGTGTTTTCATCTTACACTTTTGGAGATGAAATAGTCAAAAATCATATTACTTAGAAACTCCTAATTTAAGTATTTTGCGAGATAAATAAGGTTCAGAACGACCTTATTTACAGTGGTATCGCCTTAAAAAGGCGGTTAGTTTGTGCAGTGGATTTTCATATGGTGCAGAGGTGTAATGTGTCATGTCCCAGGAGGCTTGCACCTTCAGGGAACCCTTCCCCGCAGCGAAATTATGGAATCTCCTTTATACTTGTTTTTTTTTTTTGTGGTCGTATATTTAAAATCATCATCATCCAAGTCACTACAACCGCGAGTGGGCCTGGGCCTGGTTAAGGAATTTTTTTACTAAGCATTTTATAAACTCACTAGCTGTGCCCGCGACTTCGTTCGTATACATTTGTATGGGAGCCACGTTTTATCATAACTGGAGAAAAAAATAAGTAGCCTATCCTGTGTCCTGTACGTTTAAAGATAAGTTAAATTTAAGTTAAGCTAAAGTTTTTATTTACCAAGTTTCATAAAATTCTGTTATTGTCTTTAAGACTTATAGATGAACATACATACATATAGAAACATCTAAAAATCGTCAATTTAGTTTCAGTATCATGTTTAGAGCATATAAACACGATATCTCTGAAAACGAATTAACTTACTACATGACCAACCCTTACACATTTATTATTAGTAATTAATGAATGCCTGATATAACTTTAATCTTTGCTATATCCACCCTAAGTAGGCGACGCTTTGCTCGCTCGCTTGTTGGTCAAAAGGAAACCTTACAAACCTAACCTACCTTGTGTGATCAAGTTGTTATTGTTATATTGGAGGTTTTGTCCTAAGTTGGGGACGAAAACAGTTCAAGAGCAAGAGTGGCCAAATGCGATTGCATCGAGGGTTTCGTAATACATGTTTTAAAAGTGGGTGCTATTCGGATTGAAAGATGATGTTGTGACCAACATTGAAAAGGAATCATCATCATCATCTCAACCGCAAGAAGTCCACTGCTGGACATAGGCCTCCCCCAAAGATTTCCAATATGACCGGTTGGAAGTGGCCTGCATGCAGCGACTTTTCTTCAGAAAGGAATATTAAGATATTTTGGCCACATTGAAAGGATGAATGAAAGAAAATATATAAAGCCAGTGTGAATGGGAATAATGTTCAGTGTCGACCTCGTCGAACGTAATGCAATCAGATTGCAGACGTTCTTAATAAAGGAGATATTAGAACTACCCGAAACTGCAGAGCATGTATGAGGAGAGAGAGTATTGAGTGTCGATGAAGTTAGATTTAATTGTCAGGATCGTGGCACAATTTCATCATGTATAATATCATAGAAAATATATTTTAATAAAAACCGGCCAAGTGCGAGTCGGACTCGCTTACCAAGTGTTCCGTACCATCCTAACTATAATATTATAAATGCGAAGGTGAGTTTGATTGTTTGTTTGTTTGTTACGCTTTCACGTTGTAACTACTGAACCGATCATCATAAAATTTTGCATACACGTTGTCTGGGGTACGAAGAAGGACATAGGGTACATTTTATTCCGGGAAAAAGTACTGTTTCCGAGGGATCGACATTGACGCAAGCGGAGCCGCGGGCAAAAGCTAGTTATCTATAAAAACGGCAAAAAAATCATGTCTGTTGTATGGGAGCCCCCTTTAGTATTCAGTTTATTTTTATTTGATTATTTATTTTTAAACTGAATATATAACTACATATTCTGTGAATATATCAAGCGTCTTCTTGTTGCCGTTATCAATATGGGGCAAAAACAAGCAAAAAAATCACGTTTGTCGTATGGGAGCCCCGTTAAATATTTATTTTATTCTATTTATTTAAATTTGTTGTTATAGTGACAACAAAAATACATCATCTGTGAAAATTTCAACTGTCTATCAATCACGGTTCATGAGATACAGCCTGGTGACAGACGGACAGCGGAGCAATATTAATAGGGTCCCGTTTTTACCCTTTGGGTACGGAACCCTAAAAACGCGATACCTACAGACTGTGCTTTTAGTTTCTCAAACAATTTAAAGTTCTTTTTCATCGCAGAACAAGTAAAATCTTAATATATTACTCAACACTTACACACTTGCAGATTACTAAGCCGCATAAAGTTTAATGCCTGCGTAACCTCTACCGTCTTGTATAATTGAATGTTCTTGTCCTTTTACGACTCTCTTTGTTTTACTGGAAACATCATTTTTATTCGTCTTAACATATGTACGGCATTGTTTCGTACTTTATTTTCCTCCCCTGTTTCTGTCCACAAATTCATTCATTAACAATATATTTTGATTCTTAAAATAGTGTTATCTATCACTGCTTCTGTGTGGGTATATATCCTTAGTTAACATACATACATAGTATCACGTCTTTTTCCCTTGCCGGGTAGACAGAGCCTAGGTCTATAAGACCTTATAGCCACATAGCATGTTTGAGGGCGTGGAAAACGGAATCAAATAGTGATCCTTAGTAGAGGCAAAAAAAATATTTAACATAGTTACTGTACCATATAGGGTGAAGTAGGTTTAAATGGGTATACAGTATATATTTAGACACTTCGGGATACTTCGAAGCCCATTTTGCTATAATGACATACCTAATTGTAATAATACCTAATTGCCATACCTAATTGTAATAAATTTAAACCTAAAAAAGAAAAAAAATATTTTATTTACCTTTTTTGATACAGAAATTAAACTATTGACGACATTAAAAAATATGCAAGGCTCAATGAGTGTTCTAATAATTCAAATATAATATATTTAATTCTTGAAAGTTAGCTGACCTTTTCTTGAATTCGATGAAATATATTGCTCTATATTTCTTTGTTGTAGGTCCATTGAATGCGGACGACAGAAAAAAACACAGCAGTTTAAGTTTTAATTTTTTTTAGGGATTCGATGCAAAATAATGTAAAAGGTTTCACATTACCAGTAAAAATATAATAAGAAATGCATATAGAAAAAACTTCATAAAAAATACAACCTGACCGCCCCGTGGCGCAGTGTATAACACGCCAGCCTGCGACACGGAGTGCCCGGGTTCGATCCCCGGCCAGGTCAAGATGGAAAATGATCTTTTTCAGATTAGCCTGGGTCTTGGATGTTTATCTATATATGTATTTGTTATAATATATAGTATCGTTGAGTTAGTATCCCATAACACAAGTCTCGAACTTACCTTGGGGCTAGCTCAATCTGTGTGATTTGTCCGTATATATTTATATTTATTATTTTGCACAAAATAATGTTTCTGTTTATTCTGTTTATTTATAAATCTCTTACACTATTTTTACAGGTTTTCCCTAATGCAATAGTGAAGCTACAATATTAATTATTAACGCTACTATAACACAACACAAATAAAGTAATCCTCGTAAATTCAGTCAATGAGCAACTAAAGACGTCGATGTTGTTTGCTACTAGATTAAGTATTTTCAGCGTCCGGGTCAGTGGTGCCTGCTTTACCAAGTTCGTTCGCGCACTCGGTATTGCGAACAGAGTGTGAGTGAATGTGGTGTTGTATGACTTAAACTTAAATGATTTTTGTTATATAACTTGTAACATAACCAACGACGTTCCTGTGAAGGGGTGACTTAGCCCGTCAAAATGAACAACTTTTCCTATGGGACCAATGTTAGGAACTTTTTTTTTCGACATTTCTATATTGCCTGGCCGGCCGAACACTTTTGAATGAAACTGTAATTTTTTTTTAGTTCCAAGCATTGGGCACTTAGGAAAAGTTGTTCATTTTGACGGGCTGAGTCACACCTTTGCGGAAACGTTTTTGGTTATGTATATTTTACAACGGGTCACTCACGTGCTTTTTTGTAAGTATTGCCGACTATAGTTTCGGACTCTTCAGGAGTCCATTTTTAATAGCGAATTCAGGATAGGATGTTTTTCTTTTGCCTGCCAAACTTTAAATAAAAGATATGATAATTTTATATGGCGATTTCCTTATATACACCTATCAAAATCGATTCACCAAATGATGATTATCACGAAAAATAAGCACACCATATTCCGTTTTAAAGTACGGAACCTCGATACATATTGTCCCTTTTCGCTTCATCCAAAAACCCGCCGCCCACACGGTGTCCCATTTTTTGCGTCCAATATTTTGATTAATGTGTTGGTATGATTTTTATCATTTTTGGAGCAGTCTTTTTGCGCCGGAGGATTTATGCAATTTCGTGTTGCATCCATAAATTATGAATGTTGAAGTCACTGCTTCATTTAGTTTATTTTATTATGACGGCATTGAAAAATTGTGCTGTTTTAATAGCTGTAAGTTAAGTATAGTTACTACAAATGATTTTGAAGAATTAGTTCACAATAGTATCTTCTTCTTCTTCTTCAGCCCATTGTCACCCAATGCTGAGTAGGCCTCTAATAATGCACGCAATTCTCTTCGGTCTTGCGCTTTTCTCATCCATCTTTTTCCAGCAATTTTGACCAGATTCGGTCCATCTAGTAATTGGTTTACCCACGGCGACCAGTTCTGGGTCTCCATTCCAGCACTATTTTCCCCCAGCGTTCATCTGTGGCGACATATATGGCCCGCCCATCGCCACTTTCTTTGAGCTACTTTCTGGGCAATGTCGGTAAGTCCTGTCCGTCTTCAGATCACGATAGTATAACAACACAATAAAATCGGGTCTCCAGACATCTATTTTATGATACCTTACAACCTACCAAATAAAAAGGTGCAACATTTTTTACCCCCTACTACTTACTTCCCCTAAAAAACTATAACGTGGGTATTTTAGACATGTTTTTATACTGATTAGACATTGACTAAATCGAGGCCGAGAGGCGAAGAAGGCACCAAGGTGTGCATGGTCGATTGACCGTGTCATCTACTCGAAGTGATGATGATCGTTGATGATGAAAGTTTTGATCAACTAATTTACGATATAGTCAACATCGTAAATTTGTTGATAAAAACTTTTAAACCTTTGTTCAACTAATTTACGATGTAGTCATTTCTACACAATACAAATACATGTCTAAAATATCTACGATATAATTATCTAGGATAATATTGAAACACTTTTGTAAAATTAAGACACATTTTTAATAATCTTTAAAAATGTTTGATTGTGCGAGCGAGACAGCTAACGAACTGTCAAAGGCCTCTCAAAAAATAGTATAACTAATATTTGAAATTTTTGTTTGTTAATATTGATACTCTACTAATTACATAAGCATTGTGGTGACAATTCTTATATTAATTAATATAACAGATGCGCAAGTGGGTTTGTTTGCTGGTTTGTTCACAGTTGCATTGTGTTTTATGGGGTATGGAAAATTACATAGGCTACTTTTAATCGGAAAACAGTACTGTTAAACCGTAAATATCATGATGCTCCTTCGATAAATAGTTCAATAAATGAATAGTAGTTACTTTATTTTCTTAAGATAACGTTTGTATTGAACACGCGGTATGCCATCAAAAAGCGTCAGAGAAATAATGCTGAGTAATATATTAAAGTCAAAATAAAAAAAACCGCACAAAGATTCAAGTACCTTGACGAATGACTGCAAGATATACATTTCCAATCTCATTGAAGGTTCCATTCAAGTACATGCACCCTGTATGGGTTGCGAAATCAATACAAATAATGCAATCATTTGACACAATCTCTCAAAATATTGTAGGACGAAATGTGCTTTTGTTTGAGGCCGCAAGTCATAAGAGTTAGCGTTGAACGTAGCGAATGGACTATCTTCATAATTTTTTTTGTGTCCATGTTATTCTTCGAAAAATAGGCACCTTAATGGTACTCTTAGAAAAGGCAATCCATTCGTCATGCACAACGCACTTTATTATGAAGTCGATATTTATTATACAGACCTTATGTTAGATTGTCTGTTCTATATAAGCTTCTGTGTCCTTTAATATTAAATGAGCAATTCTTAATTTTTTTTATATTAGGTATATTTACTTAATCAGAATTTGAGATATAACTACTACGATTTTGATAAAGAATTTACAGGTGTTGAAAATCGAGCTGCCTAGGTTTCATTCCTAGGGTTCTTCTCCTAACGGAACTCGGTCACTCAGGTACTACAAGTAAGCCGTGAAATTGCCGTTTGGTATAGTCATTAAATAAATATAGATATTGGACACTATGCTTAAACTCTGATACGCATAATGTTACTGTGACAAAGAAAAGTAAATTCTTTTTTTATATAGGACGGCAAACAAGCAAGCAAGTCGCCTGATGGTGACCACCGCTGCCCATGAATAACTGAAACACCAGGGTGTGGCAGGGGCTTTGCCGGCCTTACAAGGAGTTGGGGGGAGGACATGGGGGGTAATTAGGTTAAGGATGGGCAGAGGCCCATTCCCCAGAGAGCCAGAGGGCTCTCTCACTCACCGATCAAAGCATAGGAGCGGTAAAGCTTCTACTCAAACGTCGATTTTCTGTAAGTGTGGTACTTCCCTGGATGAGCCGGCCCATTCGTGCTAATAGCATAAATTAATTTTGTTGGTAGCGTGGCTCTAACATAACTTTTTTTTTCATTTATTTACCATATAAAATACGTCATAACTTATAATATTAAGTTTTAATCCTTATCCTTACTAATATTATAAATGCGAAAGTGAGTTTGTTTGTTTGTTTATTTGTTTGTTTGTTACGCTTTCAGGCCGTAACTACTGAACCGATCATCATGAAATTTTGCATACAAGTTCTCTGGAGTACGGAGAAGGACATAGGCTACCTTTTATCCCGGGAAAAAGTACTATTCACGAGGGATCGACATTGACGCGGGCGGAGCCGCGGGCGAAAGCTAGTAACATATAAAAACCACGAAGGTTTGTGCCTATGTTCTGTTATGTAATGTTCTGTTTAAAATTTATTTTATAAATACGCAAAAACGCTGCCGCACATGACTTTCGACTTGCCACCAAGTGCTTTTGCGTCGAATGGACAATGAAATGTTAAGTGGGGTCCTGTCCCTTAGTTTTGAACAAAAACGTGTCAATATTGTGAACAATGTTTTCGTTACTATTGTGGTTCGCGAAGATAAATTATCTCTCTCTCTTAGTGTAATTTGTTTGGATTATTTTTATTAGTAAGTTTAGTGTGGATGAGATATTTTGCTTTATTTATTTTTAAATATTTGAAATCTGTTATGCTGAAATTAAGTATAGAGATAAGTATATACTTATAAGAATAAATATTTAGATTGACGTGATACTAAATTTGTATTCATCTAAATATATATATATATATATAACTCAAAGGTGACTGACTGACATAGTGATCTATCAACGCACAGGATCGGGCTGAAATTTGGCATGCAGATAGATGTTATGACGTAGATTTTGATCAGTTCTACTCCCAAGGGGATAAAATAGGAGAGTAATGTTTATATGAAACTATACTTCTTAACGCGAGCGAAGCCGCAGGCAAAAGCTAGTTTAAATACAAATTTCGTATCGTGTATTTCTCTCTTACAGGAGAAGTAGCCAGAGATCAAAATGCGGAAAGACAGCTCAGAAGAAAACAAAATCTGTAATTTTTTGACTTTGATTAGCAGGTCAAATGACAAATTTTACTTAACATTTTGACCTTACGAGAAGTTAATATATCCAAAGGATGGCGAGCCATTTTAGAATCGCTTAGTCTTTTGAGGGCTTTCATAACAAACCAAAACAACTCAGCAAATCCGACAAATTAAACCTGAGTTCAACTATGATTCTATAATGAATGTATATCGCGAAGTTTTATTATGTTAGATGCCTCTTGACAGATTAAAAGTATTGATACCAGTGTTGGTTTTTTACATACATGAAAATCAACATCAACAGTTTTAACATTATATTAGACTAGCTTTCGCCCGCGGCTCCGCCCGCGTCAATGTCGATCGTTTGGGAATAGTACTTTTTCTCGGCATAAATGGTAGCCTATGACCTTCTCCGTACTCCAGAGAACTTGTATTTTATGATGAGCGGCTTAGTAGCTACGGCGAAAAAGCGTAACAAACAAACATAACCACTTTTGCATTTACAATATTAGTAAGGATGAGGTTACTGAGTCTGTGTACATATATACATACATACAATCATATTAACACGTCTTTATCACTTACAGGGTAGACAGAGCCTAAAGTCATAAGACCGAAAGGCCACGTTTAGAGTGTTGGTAGGCGTAAAGCTGGATTCTGTGTACCATTGCGAAAATCAAGAGCGTATCCACAATTACCTTTCAACGACTACTGGCAGATCGTTTACCGATCACCGCCTACCAAATAAATGCTATTGTGGCCAACATCTGTTGTCTGATCCAGGTGGCGATTGCTCACTGATTGTTTTTTGCACTGTGGCTGTTCGCTGTCGTTTAATGGGGTGTGTTTTATTCGTTTGGGGTAAGTAAATTAATTCAAAGTCATTAATTGTCACCCAATTTTTTGTAATATTTTATTGTGTTTTGTGAATGGTAAGTGGATAAATTGATGTCATTTTTTTCTAGCATTATGTAAATTATATAATAAAATATTGAAAATAATATATTAATATATTTTTTTCCTTTTTAAATGTAAAAAAATTACTATTGTAAAATTGATAACATTTTACAATAGTATATTTTTAATTATAATAATATATTTAATATAACCCCGGGCACGGTTACAACAAGTGGCATAAAAATATCGAGCACCTCCTCTTCGGAAGGTACGTTAAGCCGCTAGTCCCGGCAGTCATCATTGATGGCAGTCTTTAAGCTTTATCAGAAACTCCCTCCGTGGTCCAGTGGTTAAGGCATTTAGACCAGGCCTGTAGAACCGGGGGTCGTGGGTTCAATTCCCACGGGAAGGATTTGTTTAGTTGTTTCCAGTTTGGTAAGAATAGGAGATTGAACGCTTGAATCACCTGATTGACTGATATTTAAGATGATTCCGTGCTTCGAAAGGCATGTTAAGCCGTTAGTCCCGGCTGCCATCTGGTAGTCGTTAAAGGAACCACTTCAGAGGCCGAGAGGCGTTTCTGAAGATATCTGACACTAGGGTGTGCATTGTCGATTGATCGCATCACCTACACGAAATGATGATGATGATAAGCTCTATCAGATGATAAATCTAAGACCAATGTTTGCCGCTTACGCACACAAAAAAACAAACAAACATTGAAAATATTACATGGTAAGTAAATATTCAGTGTTTAACCTTTTCTTTTTTTCTAAAAACAGCGTTTTCAGTTGCGATTATTAGTCGTTTTAATTGACTTTCTCATCTCATTATGAATATATGTTTTTAATATTCCATCATCATCATCATCATCATCATCAGGTCCTTTTAGTGTCCACTACTGGAGCACGACCCTCTCTGTACTACTAGAGCCATACTTGGCCAGAGCAGACAGAGGACTTGGCCTACACTCTCCACGCTGGCCAAACGGGTTGGAGAGGTCTCGATGTTTATAAGCTAATAATTTCTTTTTAATATTCCAGTAACTTTAAAAAAAAACGTGTAAAACATTTGTACCAACTGTTATAGTTTAAAAAAGATATAAGATGTGAATGGGTTGCAATGTTGCGGGTCATAAAGTGACCGAGACCTTCACGTAAAAAATGTTATCAGATATCATGTCATCTAAAATCTCCCCTGGTCTTGCAGATGTCCATTAGCGACGGTGACCACTTACCATCAGGTGGCTCGTCTGCTCGTTTGCCGTCAAATATACATTAAAAAAATTATTATAGTTGTTTCTGATGTTTTCGCGATTGTTACACTATATATTGTAGGCGGTAGTTTTGTATAGTTCTTATAACACAAAGACAAATGTCAACTTAGTCTACCTGCGACCATGAAAACTGTAAAGTTTTCGAAACGTTAGGTGTAAAAATAATGTAATATACGCGATAATACCGTATTAAAGTAATTTTATTTAAATTATTATAGTTACCAATAATTCAGCAAAAAGTATTTTTATTTTGCAGTTTTCTAATAAGTACCTATCTAAATATTCGGGAAAAAATACTCAAATATTACTAATGCCTATACAATAATTGAAAGCTAATGTCTCTTGGCATATCGTAAATATTCTAACTAAATGTAGCCCCATTGTTAGTTCGAAACTTGTGGTATGGGACACTTACTCAACGATACTATATTTATAATAAACTAGCGACCTGGACCCCGGCTTCGCACGGGTGCAATTTACATATACAACTTTCTCTTGAATCACTCTATTAAAAAAACCGCAACTAAATCCGTTGCGTAGTTTTAACGATCTTAGCATCTATGTATGCTTCTCTATGGATAGACACACAGCGGGAAGCGACTATGTTTTATACTAGGTAGTGATATATAGATAATCATCCAAGGCCTAGGTCTATCTAAAAAAGATCATTTTTCATATTGACTTGACGGGGATCGAGTAAAACGCATGGATCAGATCAAACCCAGGACCAACATTATGACAGCTTGGTATGAAGACCAGTAGGCCACAGGAGTCGTCCAGTAACCAATTCACCGTTAACGTTGACCTTTTTATTCCAGAAGCTTTAAGGTATCCAAAGCAGCGGTGAACAGTTATACAATAATATATGTAACTATATACACCATAGTAGACATTTTTTTAATATCTCATGACTTATTCAAAACCTTGCAAGAACAAGACTGAATTAAAAAGCCAGATAATCTCGGCCTGTAATCTATAACAATTTACGACCACAAAACCTTGTTACAAGAAACAACATAATTTTATATGACCCTATTGATAAATGGTATCATAAACGTCCGGCGTAAAAGATTATCTCTATGCACAAAAACTGACGTAAAGTCGCGGCGTCTAACGAAGCGTATTGTTGTTCGGTGTACGGTCGTGTAAAATTGAACATACTGTATGCTACATATGAGTGTAAGTGATGGGCAGAAGCGATTTGAATATACAAATATTATGTCCTTATTAAAATCTCAATTACGCTTTAATTAATTTAGTGACTGACGAGTGAGAGGAAGCCGCAATACGTTAGACACGATTGGAGATATATTTTTTTTACTAAATTTTGAAGTAGGCATTTGTCTCCCATCTCACCTGATGATAAGTGACGATGAAGACGAGGATGTTACATGCCTATCCAAGAGATACCCATTTATTCTACTTTTACTACTTTAGTCTACTTTCTAGATATCTCCATTCATGTCCACCACCACCTTTCAATCCTTCCATTATAGCAAATTCAAGTAAAACTTTGATTTATATTTCACTACCATGTACTTTTGAAAACCAAATGCAAATCATAAATAATTTTTCGTGCGTACCTATATGGTACGCACGAAAAATTCAAGTAAAACTTTGATTTATATTTCACTACCATGTACTTTTGAAAACCAAATGCAAATCATAAATAATTTTTCGTGCGTACCATATAGGTACGCACGAAAAATTATTTATGATTTGCAATAAAAATTAAATAATCAACTAATACAATTTTCATGGCGTGTGAAAAAGTACTTAATATTTTTTTAACCTCTTTGGTCCCACTACTGGGCAAAGGTCTCTCTCATTTCTTTTCGCTAGAATAATTAATCTTGATGATAATTAGCATACCCAACTTGTCTTAAAAATGGACTCCTGACGCGTCCGAAACTATAGTCTGTGATCCCCATAAAATTTAACAATAGCTTTATCAATTTCTCTTCATTATCATTCGCCGCAAAACTGCAAAGCTTGGACGTTGCTGCATCAATTTTTGCAATAAACTGCTAAACGGGCAAAACATTTTTCGAAATGGGCGTATTACTAATTTCAAAAATTAGTCTCATTTAAATTTCATCAAATTTAGTTCAGCAGTTTAATTGCTGTCGGTTTTGTTATCTGAAATATATCCTTATTCTTACTTCCTTCTTCCTTTTCCTTACTAATATTATAAATACGAAAGTGAGTTGGTTTCTTACGCTTTCACGCCGTAACTACTAGACCGATCATCATAAAATTTTGCATACAAGTTCTCTGGAGTACGGAGAAGGACATAGGATACCTTTTATACTGGGAAAAACTATTATTCCCAAGGGGATCGACATATATAGACGCGGGCGGAGTCGCGGGCGAAAACTAGTTAATTATTCATGTTTATGTCTAAGGAAAAAAAACCTCTCGTTCGCATATGCATTGCACCCCCGCCGACAAATCCGAGCAAAATCGAAGTGCCAACCAACAATGGTGCGTCCTCAATACAAAATTGACAATGGCGGAGAAGAAACGCGGAATTTATCGCCCACTGTTTCTTGTGAAGAGCGCACTGTAGCTAAACTGTTGCCCGCGCAACACACTGGCTTTAATCTATAACACTATGCCGGATAAAAAACTTAAATATTTATATGGAAAAAGTCCTCGTTAGCACTTTTTCCCGATTTGCGGAATCAGTCACTGTTTTTAACCGACTTTTACCTTCTCCTTTTAAATATTCGAGGTCCTCTTTCAGTCTACTGCTCACTGCTGAGCTTCGTGATGTGCCTGACTTAACTTTCTAACGGTCTCCCTCAATTGTTTTGCGATTTTTTGCCAGTGCCTTAGAGATCTTCGTGTTCAAGTGTTCTTTTATTTGGTCAGACCGTCGTATCGGGTTACTGACCCTTGATCTTTTTTCTTCAATCCTACCGGTCACCATAAGTTTCTCCAGGAGGGTTTCTGGCTATATGACCATTGAATTAAAGTACTCTCTGGAGGCAGGTACTAAGGAGCCTCTGGTCCATGTTAAGTTCCTTCAGGATGGAAACGTTTGGTCTTCGTGCCGTCCAGGGTATTCGCAACATGTGTCTCCAGCCCCACATTTCAAAAGCATCAATCCGGCGATCAGCTGCCTTCATGGTCCAGGTTTCTACGCCATACAAGAAAATGGGAAATACTAATGTTTTGGCCATATATATTTTAGTCTTTTCCAGTATGTTACGGTCTTTCCATACTTTTCCTAGTTGGTCATCGCCGATTTTGCCATACCGATGCGTTGCCTAATTTCATCTTCGGAGCTACCTTTGTTACATATGCTCGAGTCTAGATATATATATTGTTGCATGATGGTATCATATTGCTCGAGTAGGTTAACGTGCTCAAGAATATTGGTCCGGTCTACTATAATTTTTTTTATTTTAGTTTTGGTCTGGTTGATCATAAGTCACATCTTCTGGCTCAAAAAATAGCTAGCTCCGTGGCGCAGTGGTCAACACGCCAGCCTGCGACACGAGAGTGCCCGGGTTCAATCCCCGGCCAGGTCAAGATGGAAAATGATGTTTTTCAGATTGGCCTGGGTCTTGGATGTGTATCTATATATGTATTTGTTATAAAATATAATATCGTTGAGTTAGTATCCCATAACACAAGTCTCGAACTTACTTTGGGGCTAGCTCAATCTGTGTGATTTGTCCGTATATATTCATTATTTATCTCCTGACTGACGCGTATTCGAATGTTTATTTATTTATTAAAACTTTATTGTACTAAACCAAAACACTTTTTACAATTGGCGGACTTAATGCTATTTATTTCTCCCAGTCAACTATAGGGATAAACCGAGAAGGTTGTTCGGCGCAAACAAGTGAACTATTTAAATATGTATACTAACTTCATATAAATATATACTTAAATTTACATATAGATACATATTGATGATGAAAGAAAAAGTCAGATGAATTTTAAGATGAGTGAGTTAATAAATGACAGTGAACTTTTCTTCTGAAGGTAAATTTAGTAGAAATTTATTTTATGTCAACGGGCAAAGCATTCCAAAGTCGTGACGCGTGGAGACTAAAATAATTTCACATGAAATGATCGAGGTAACAAATATTTAAAAATAAAAATACAGTCAAATTGATAACCGCCTACTCCGTTCTTTGAGGTGGGTTAAAAAAATTGTTGGCTGACATATCAGACATAGATTAATCTACAGATGACTTGGAACAAAGGCAATACCAATCTTCCAATACACGGAGGTACTCGAGATATTTTTATGTCACTGCCAGCTTTTACAAATACTGCGGTGAAACAAACAGCTGGTACATTCTAGACTATTTATCTCTAAGACCAGTATGGAAGAATAAGCTGTATTCTGCTTTTTTATAATATAGGATAGCAATCGAGCAAATGAGTCACCTGATGGTAAACGATCAGTGCTGCCCATGGACAACTGCAACATCAGAGTGTAACAGGAGCGTTGCCGACCTTTCAAAGAGTTGGGAGAAGGGCGTGGAGGGAAGGATGGGCCTCTGGCTCTCTCACTCTCCGAACGAAGCATAGATGCGGTAAAGCTTCTACTCAAACATCCATCTTCTGTGACTCCCCGGACGAGTCGGCACATTTATGCTACAAGCAAAAATGGATTTTGCTGGTACCCTGGCTCTACGAGTTCTCGTACATACATACTGGCTCTCGTACATACATACATACATAATATCACATCTATTTCCTTTGCAGGGTAGACAGAGCCTAGGTCTATAAGACCTTATGACCACATTCAGCATGTTGGAGGGCGTGTAAATGCGTGGAATCAAAACAGTGATAGGTTGCTAGCCGCATCGCCTATTGACATGATTCTGTAGATTTTAGTCCAATCCCTCGATCGGTTTTTACGAGCTGCGCGGGAAGAGAAGCAGCTGGCACATTCTACGTTTTTTTTCCCCAAGACCAGCATGGAAGGGACAGGCTCTACCACGACTAAAAGCTGCTGATAATAAAGCTGTCATGTTAAGTTGCATGTTACCAAGTATTAAGTCAAATTGAGATAATACACAGAACATATCAGGAGCATTAGTCACCAAAAGCTGCGTTATGTTAATAAAGTAAGAGATGTAAATCACCCAGGCCAAGGTTAGCGCGTTGAGATAAGATACTTTGTAGAGTATTGAACTTTGCAGATTTACGGATCAGAAGGTTTTCCAAACTCCAAAAATGTTTCATTGCACTTAGAATAAAACCGGCCAAGTGCGAATCGGACTCGCGCATGAAGTGTTCCGTACCGTTATATATAAAAACGGCAAAAAAAGTCATGTTTAGTGTTGTACGGGAGCCCCCCTTAAATATTGATTTTATTTTTATTCAATTATTTATTTGTAAAGTTAATATATAACTAAATATTCTGTGAATATATCAAGCGTCTTCCTGTTGCCATTATTAATATCGAGCAAAAACGAGCAAAAGAATGTTTATGTGATACTAGCTTTCCTCCGCGCCTCCGCCCGCGTCAATTTCGATCCCTCGGGAATAGTACTTTTTCCGAAATAAAAGGTAGCCTATGTCCTTCTCCGCACTCCAGATAACTTGTGTGCAAAATTTCATGATGATCGGTTCAGTAGTTACGGCGTGAAAGCGTAACAAACAAACAAACAAACAAATTCGCTTTCGCATTTATATTATTAGCAAAACTTTTCCTGTGCCGCCTGCGCGTTAGCACTCATTTATACCTTGATCATAAACGGATTCAGTCGATACTCCGCCAACAAGGCTATAAAGTCACTCCTCATATTCTTCCGTCCTACCTCATGTTGTCAATCCGTGAGATATTAAATACAGCCCAATAACTCCTCACAACTGTTCAAGTGCCGCCCACGCGTTCGCACTCACAAATGGGTCTGTGGTACATGCACTTGGTATTGTCTTATTATTGTGTAACACCGAAACTTACTGTGAAAATAGGATTATGGTTTTTGAGCTTTATTTTGCGGTGAAGAAAAATTGTCGTTATCATTATCTTGATTACAGCCGCAGAAAGTCCACTGCTGGACAAGGCCTCTCCCAGGGATTCTTCATTCCATGGAAGGATATTTGCCATACCCACCACGCTTAGCAGGCGGGTTGGCGAAAATAGTAAGGTGTTTTGGCTTCATGTGCATCCACGCTGCTTGTCTCTGTCAATCTTGCAGTCTTGTGATGCGCTTGAGATTGAGCAAGACCTTCAGACACCGTGAGTCAATACATCCGGAACGTTATCAATAAATATTGTAGGCGGTAGTTTTGTATAGTTCTTATAACACAAAGACAAATGACAACTTAGTCTACCTGCGACCATGAAAACTGGAAAGTTTTTGAAACGTTAGGTGTAAAAATAATGTAATATACGCGGCAATACCGTATTAAAGTGATTGTATTTAAAAGACTGCAGTGTCTTATTTTTACTTCCTTTTCTAGCACAAACAATCATTGTATCGTCCTCTGCACTTTATAAAAGTCAAAAATGTCTATTAAATTCTTATTTAAAGGCTAGAACTAATTGTCAAAAGATTTGTCGCGCCCCATACAATAACATTTTAAAGCGACAACTGTTACGATTCTGTACGATATTTTATTTATTGCCAGTTCATGATCTATTGGACAAATTTATTGTTGTACTTGCAAATTTTTTTATCAACTTTACTGCTGATGACTTAAGGTCCGTAATTGCCTGTTTTTAATTTTCAAAGTTAAATGTTAAGGTTGTATAAAGTCCATTGAAAGTCCTTATGGTTGAAAGTTAAAACATCACGCTTCATAAATAAAATTAGGCGAAATACTCGAAAGCTTTCTATTGCTTCCCTAGTTAACCTCAGATGATGGGAACAATATTTTGACATTTGTTAACAGCGGTATTCAAAAGCTCAAAAGCTACTGTCGGAGCTTTTACAAAAAATTGGTAAATATTTCAAAGAGCAGATGGTTGAGTGATCTTTGTAGATAATAGAGATACTTGATCAGATTTTAAATCTTCTATGCAAGTTACCATATTTTTAAGATACCTAGGTATATAAATGTAGATATATTTCCAAATGCCGCCAGTGACTGCAACCAACGGAATATAGTGCGTCTTATGTTACACATTTAATAAATAAATAATTTTTAACTCAAGTATTTAGCATAACGAATCATCATCAGGTCCTTTTTAGTCTCCACTATAGGAGCACGACCCTCTCTGTACTACTAGGGCCATACTTGGCCAGAGTAGCCAGAGGACTTGGCCTACACTCTCCACGCTGGCCAGACGGGTTGGAGAGGTCTCTTAGATGTCTATAAGCTTTGTTTAGCTTGTATTTCCTAAGTCGCCTTCTACGACTGGACAACACGACGACATCCACGGGAAGACTTGGAGTGGTCCTATTCTACTCTGCCGGGTACCACACGGCATAACGAATATGAATAAATAAATATATAGGGACAAATTACACCGATTGAGCCTGCCCAGTAAGTTATGAGATTGTCTGTGTCGTGAGATACTAACTCAACCACTACTATATTTTATGAAAACTGCTAAACAGCTTTCGCCCGCAGCTTCCATCACGTCAACATCGTTCCCTCAGGAACAGTATATTTTTCCGGGATGAAAAACCCATGTCCTTTTACGTACTCAAAAGGACTTGTATGCAAAATTTCATGATGATCGGTTTAGTAGTAACAAACATACTTTTGCTTTTATAATATTAGTAAGGATATTATCCAATCTTGCAATTCAAAAGGCACTTGCAGTACCATTAATTAAATCACAAATATCGTTACCTGGTAGGTTGCTTAAAGATGTCCCTAATTATATAAATTAAAAATAGCAGCAATCAAAAAAGTTACCCGATCCAGTCACCACTCCTTTAAGCAGTTAAACCGTGGCGATTAAGATATGAATAAACTTTCATATTTACATAATAATAGAGACAGAAACACCATAAATTATAACAATAGAGGATATAAACATCGCTTCTGAATATTAACTACCAAATTATTAATTAAAACTAAAAAGGAATGTGGTCAAAATGTCAAGTTATTATAACCAAAATGCCAGTCAACATTGGAAATTAAGGTGATGTCATCCCAATAATTAAATTAGTTTACGATCTTTTGTAACGCTTTGTTAAATACAAGCTTTCGCTCGCGAACTTACTCGCGTAATCAAAATTTCTCGGGAATTATACTCTTTTTTGCTTCTATCCAAGATTTTCTTTGTTTCATTATGATCAGTTAGAAAGCTAAGGTCATCATCATCATTACAGCCGTGTGAAGTCCATTGCTGGACAATGGCCTCTCCGCAGGATTATTCGTTCCAGGAAAGGATATTGTCATACTGGCGAGCTCCGTGGGGCAGTGGTTAACACGCCAGCCTGCGACACCAGGGCCCCGGGTTCGATCCCCGGTCAGGTCAAGATGTAAAATAATATTTTTCAGATTGGCCTGAGTCTTGGATGTTAATCTATATATGTATTTGTTATAAAATATAGTATCGTTGAGTTAGTATCCTTAAGAGTCAGCAACGCATCACCTCCTCTGGTGTTACAGATGTCCATGGGCGACGGTGATTACTTTCCATCAGATGGCTCGCCTTGCTCGTTTGCCGTCAAATATAAATAAAAAGAAACCTACAAATTCACAACTTACTGTGGCGCTAACTCAATTTGTGTGATATGTCCCTATATATTTATTTATATAGTCCCTTCATCACTCCGTTGTTTCATTTTGATGTCAATAGTGGACAAACGGACACACAGTTTCGCATTTAATATTTAGTGTTAATATTTCGTAGATTGCAATCTTACATCTAGACGTAACCCGATACTTTGTGTGACAACTTTCAGAATTAATTAATATTATATATTAGTGACCTTATATTAAATTTACAAACGGAAGCTAAAAACAAACACAAAATCGAAGTAATATATCCTTAAGGGTCCATACTACCTCACACTGCTTTGCAAGATTGACTGTTATATCAATAATAATTAAATACTCAAGTTGAAATAAAAATGCAGCAAAGTTCAGGACTAACTCTGGTAACTATATGACTCAAAAACACGATTGCGTTAAATTTTCTCGATAGAAAAAAATTGCAAAGTTGCCTCCAAATCACGTCTAATTTACTCGGTATATAGCATTATTCACCAAATACATTGAAATTAACCTTGAAACTTTTGATTATTATTGCATTACAGATAAGGCAGCCATCATATGTTTTGCTTTTTCGAAAAACCCTTGAATATTCCTAAAAAACGAAAATATTTAAAGTAGCCAACGCGTTTAGACCATCCGCATTTGTATGGCCACGCCGCCTGGCATATGTCGGGCTCTTAAGCCTAATTTAGTAATAATTATAATATTTGTTTGTTTGTTTGTGATACATGTGTAAGCGCTAATCATGCTCACGTCCACTGGGCCATCGGGCTATTCTATTTTACCGCCCAGTTTAACAGCCTCCGTGGTCCAGTGGTTAAGACGTTTGCCTGTTGACCCGGAGGTCGTGGGTTCGATTCCCACCGGAAGCATTCTTTGTTTAGTTGTTTCCAGTTTGGTTAGGACATTGCAGGCTTGAATCACCTCATTGTCTGATAATAAAGATGATTCCGTGCTTCGGAAGGCACGTTAAGCCGGTGGTCCCGGCTGCCATCTGGTAGTCGTTAAAGGAACCACTTCAGAGGCCGAGAGGCGGTTCCGAAGAACTCTGACACCAGGGTGTGCAATGTGTGCATAGTCGATTGACCGTGACACCTACTTGGAATGATGATGACCGCCCAGTAAGTGAGTAGAAATTTACTCAATAAGTACGTGGTAGAAGTGTGTACAATAACTAAGAGATGAACTTTTCATACGATTTGAGCCATCAGTAAATAAGTTTCTGTTAGTTGATATATATTCCATTGGAGAGCTGTTTGGTGTAGTGTGTTTGTTTACTTAATCTACATATTAGTTCCTGAAAGTTTTAGTATACTGAACTTGTCTTATTATAAAGCGCAGACTAAATTTGAAAATATCGTAAGTTAAATAGTAATTTACATAGTTTAAAGTGTGGATAAACCTAAAGGTTTCATATATCGTCCACACTTAAACTTTGGGTTTATCCAAATGTAACGTTATTCCATCTGCGCAAAAAAGCAGACTGTCACTCTGAAAGTCCCGAGTTCGATGCCCGGTCAGGTCAAAATGGAAAATTCAGAATGCTACGACATTCCAAAAATATAGTATCGTTGAGTTAGTATCCCATAACACAAGTCTTGAAGTGTAAGTTTTCCGTATATATTTATTTATGCATTGATATAGAGTTCAATTTATATTTATTGAGCTACTCTTACCACCGCACAATAGATTTTTTTTAACCCAATACATAAATCTCGCTCCACTGATTCCCAATACATGACGCCATTGACAAACCGATGATTTGTTTGCACGTTGCCCCATAAATAAAGGGGATAACATTCTTTAGGCTCAAAAAAATCCAAATTTATTGCGTTGTATTGGTATAGATAGCATCGGTATGGGTGTCATAAGTTTTGTCAACACCGTTTGCTTGGTATGTTTAATTGAATGGTATGGGAGTTTGTGGGTATATTGGGGAGAGCCTGGTGTTATTCTACACACAATTGTATTTTAACCCCCCTACGCAAAAAGAGGGGTGCTATAACTTCGAGCGCTGAGTGGTTGTGGCTGTTTGTCTATCTGTCTTCCACTCCATAGCTCTCAAACGAGTGAAATGATTTGGATGCCTTATTTTTATTTGAAAGTAGGTTTTTATTAAAATCTGTTCAGCCGTTTAGAAGATGGAGAGCTTACGTTGTTTAATTGTTTTTTTTTTAATATTTAATGTTATATGTTATTTATGGTTATATTGTTTTCTTATATTGTTTTCTTATATTTGTAAAAAAAAAACATTGTATGCTTAGCTATATTGCACACAAATATTGTTCGTTCTAGGAGACTAATTATTTTATTTAATGTATGTAATAAATGTAAATGAATAATAAAATCCAAACTATTACTATGTTTGTTAGATTTTCCTATATGTAAGTGGCCAACACGGTTGTTAGATTTTTTAAGCTACCTATAGGTTACTAACACCTATTTGAATAAAATAAATAAATTTTTAATTAATTATAAATAATATTATGAATACGAAATTGAGACTTTTTATGCCCTATTTGTCCGAATAGGAGTGAAGCCGCGGGCAAATACAGGATCATGACAAAATAATATAGAAGATATCCGAATCCTTCATCCTACTAATATTATAAATGTAAAAGTTTGTAAGGATGTGAATATATTTGTGAATCTTTTCCACAAAAACTACTGGCATTTAATAAATTTTACAATGCTGATGTGCTGTCTATTACATTGATAAAGTTAAAAAAGCTAATATTGTTGTCATCATTCATCAACATCATCAGGTCTTTTTAGTCTCCACTGCAGGAGCATGACAATCTCTGTACTACTGGAGGCATACATGGCCAGAGCAGACAGAGGAATTGGACGACACTCTCCTCGCTGGCCAGACGTGTTGGAGAGGTCTCTTTGATGTTTATGAGCTTTGTTTAGCTTGTATTTCCTACGTCGCCTCTTACGACTTCCATGGGAAGACTTGGAGTGGTCCTATACTACTCTGCCGGAAACCACACGGCCCAAAAACCAATATTGTTTTAATTATATATTATATCAAATCTATTTATTATATCTTGGTATAGATGGGTCAATTTTAAACGACCATTAAGGTCTATTTTAGACTGTAATAATTATGACAAATTTATGAATAGTCGGCAAATCAAATGCCCTGATCTATATCTTGGACTGTTATTACACCTCGCAAAATATTTAGCTCCAATTTGTCACTGCAGATTTATTCGTGCTGTCATAACCGCTTGTATATCACAGTAAACAGTATCAACAGCCGAATGTCGTGCATATATCAAATAAATCTGAAACTGACTTATAGCACAATTCAAGGCGCTGCGATAATTCCTAGAGTGACCTGTAATGTCGGAAACTAAATTTACGTAGATACGACTGCAATATTTATGGGAGAGTAAACAAAAATCGCTCTTGGTTTTATTTTAGGCTAGCTCCGTGGCGCAGCGGTCAACATGCCAGCCTGCGACACGGGATTCCCCGGGTTCGATCCCCGGCCAGGTCAAGATAGAAAATTATCTTTTTCAGATTGGCCTGGGTCTTGGATGTGTATCTATATATGTATTTGTTATAAAATATAGTATTGTTGAGTTAGTATTCCATAACACAAGTCTCGGACTTACTTTGGGGCTAGCTCAATCTGTGTGATTTGTCCGTATATATTTATTTATTTATTTTATTCTAATGTATATCTTAGTCGTGGTAGAGCCACGGTACCGGCAAAATTCTTTTTTGCTAGCAACATGAATGGGCCGGCTCGTCCGGGGAAGTACCACATTCTCAAAGTAAATCGATGTTTAAGTGGAAGCTTTACTGCTTCTATGATTCGTTCGGTGAGTGAGAGAGCCGGAGGCCCATCCTTCCACTCATCCTTCTCCCTATTTCCTCCCCCATCGACCTCCTCCCAAGTCCTTGAAAGGTCGGCAACACTCCTGTCACACCCAGGTGTTGCAGTTGTCCATGGGCAGCGGTGATCACTTACCATCAGGAATTTCTAATGTTTTTAGTTATTTTAATAGTTTTATTCATATATGTAAATGTATACTGTACTGTTTTCCAAATAAAATAAAAATAACATGACATTCAGCAAACTACTGCTATTAAAAAGACTACTCTGAATAGATGCCAATAGTGAATGTATATGTTTGTCTGTACAAGAAGATTTGTAAAGAGTTTTAGTCGCGAGAAACACTAGTTGTTTTTCTTCCATTGTGGCTAAGTTTCTGGGTCCTTCATCTTGGCTTATCTTAACCTCGGTAACATGTTCTTTGTGTACATATAAAACCTCTTCCAGGTCTAACTTCTCTTATAAAGTTAACCAAATTTTCCTCTGAGTACGGAACCCTAAACGCAGGTAGACGTAGACTACAGAAATAAACGATCAAGATACTTAAATAAAATCTTGCAATAATAATAAAATTGATTAACCAATCTGTCGGTACTCCAATCTATGGCACACTATTACTCGTGTCGAATTATGCAAATAGGCAGTAGAAACGATACCCTATATTGTATTATAACGACGTTATAGACCATTGTCGAGCGGTGACTAACACGGCTTACCTAAACTGTTTAAGTAGACAGTGGGCAAAGACTATTGGACAGGCAAAGAGAATGCTAATGTTATAATTATTAAAGTTTATCTTTTCTAGAGGAATATGGAGGATAAATTACTCTAGAAAAGATGGAACGAAGAATCCATGAGGCTCTTTATCTAGCAGAAGACTTTTTCGGCTGTAATGATGATAATGATGATCTTTTCTAGGGTTCCGTACTTAAAAGAATGGAACTATTAGCTATTAATAACCTTAGATATCCATCCGTCTGTTTGACACAAGGTTGTATCTATTGAACCGTAATAAAAATAGTGACTTGAAATATTCACAGAATAAAAAAAATATGTACAAATCACACAGTTTTAGCAAAAAAAATATTGAATGGCTTCATACATATTAGTTGATTTTCAAATTCATTGTAAAATGAGTTGAACATTTCTCTTTGAGTATTCTGCACCTCTGCACCTATTTAATCTACACCTCATTACAAATTCACTATTAATAATTTATCTAGAGCCAGCGTGGGCGCCGAGACAATGCCTCAGATTTTTATTTAAGCGAGCTACGTGCGCCGCATTCGTCAGGATATTGACGTGGTATTAATGCTTAGCGTGAGAAATACCAGATCATATTTAACCCTGACCTGGCAAAGGACTAAAGGAGATCCGCTACCAATCTAATTCCTGGTTGCATCATTAAGATAATATTTTTTTACAGCCTTTTGCCTGCCAAACCTTCTTGAAATGCTCCATTCTTTATTACTACGATATTGGTGTTATCCAATCTATGGGTCACTGTCACCTGATGGTAAGCGATCAACGCTGCCCATGGACAACTGCAACACCAGAGTGTGACAGGAGCATTGCCGGCCTTTCAAGGAGTTGGGGGGAGGACATTGTGAGTAGTGAAAAATGGGGGAAATGGGGGAAGGAGGAGAAGGATGGGCCTCCGCCTTTCTCACTCAATGAATTAAGCATAGAAGCGGTAAAGCTTCTACTCAAACGTCGATTTTCTGTGAGAGTGTGGTACTTCCCCGGACGAGCCGGCCCATGCATGCTACTAGCAAAAATGAATTTTGCCGGCAGCGTGGCTCTACCACAATATCATTCTTAAATATGTATATATAGCCATTTTACGACTCGTTAGAAGAGGAGGAAGAACTATGAATAGGCTTCAAAATTCATAGATAACATACACTGAAAGTTCTAACATAGGGCGTAGAACCGACGGCCGATGATGGGGCAGAAGGGTTCTCGAATGGCGACCACGTACCGGCAAGCGCGGCATCGGACACCCACACGGAGAAAAATAATTTTAACAATACTACCAGAACGTATCGTAAATATCATTCTAGTATAAAGAAACAGAATAAAGTTATTTTCACCAGATTAACTTTTAACATCTAATAATCGTATTGTAGGGTATGCCAGAATATTATAGTAATCGTATTTTTCGTAAACAATACTTAAACCTATTTACAAGTACATTTTATTATTGTAAAGAGAAAATTGTAATGATTATAAATGTCTACCTGTATAATTTGTTTGTTGTTACTAGCTGTCAATTGATAACTACAATATTTTTGTAATCTCTAAAAGAATGCAAGTAAAGTTAACTGTGCTAGAATATGTTAGATTCATATAGTACTATTAACCAGGTTATTTTTCACTGTGCCTATCAATGTATTTTGTATTAACCAGCAATATGGTTCTAACTATTAAATGAGGCGTATTATGTTAACCATTGTACTAAAAGTTGGAACTACTATTTACGTTAATAAAGGTTATCATATAATGGTTTTGTGTAACATAAATACCGTGCATCAAACGAAACGTTGTTTACGTTTGCCAAAAAGATTGTGGCGCACTTTTCGAGCCATTTTTATTTATCGTGTGTCGTGTGCGCAGGCGGGCCATTTTTGTGCACATATTCTTTCTAATTTGTGGTTTTTGTGCGGTTGGTGTAAAATTGACACTGCAACTTAGTAAATTGAACTCGTTTCATAGTTATATATAACTTTATGTGGTTCTTATCTACGTCCAGCAAATCAACACAAAAAGGAAGCGTAACTCCAGACTATAGTATTGTTGAGTCACCTGAAGTACTTCAACCTCAATATTTGCATACCAGTACCAACAGTGCTTCAAACACAGCAGTTAATGGGTCTTTTATATACACTGTAAGTTTTTAAATAGGCACTTTATAACAATAATATAAATTAGTAAGCTTTTTTAATAACACTGTTGTACAATACAATTATTTTTATTTTTAGGGACTAAAAGAGATAAATTCTGAATGTGGACAGTTATCAAGTAATAGTCGTAGAAAGATATATGCAACATTATTGTAAAGGACATCCAGTTCAACACTGCTGCAGTACGCTCAAGATATTACAACCATTTTCAGCAAGGACAATATTTGAATAAATAATATATAAATAACGTAATAATACGAGTAATTGAATTTATTTTAGGCATCCCACCCATAGGTACACCTTACAGAATAACATTGTAAACATTTGAAAAAAAAAAGCTTGTTTATTGTGCACTACATACACCGGAGCCAGGATTTCAAACCAGCATTGTGCCATGAATCCAGTTCACTCTCTGAACACCCAAAGGGACGTTGGTCTTGTTTTTAATATATGTGTGTTGACGTGATAGATTTGTTCGGCTCGTATGATGGCTTAGGTGCCAATTCACCTCCTATAAAAGCCGCCCGCGGGTGAGCTTCCTCCTTCATTAATTTTAAGTCATACATTTATTTCATTTTAGAAGTACCTTACTCTAGTCCAATGCTGGGCGATTGTACCACTTAAAATTGTTGAAGTTGGAGACTTACCCGCAGGCGGGTTGTTTTATAGTGGGCGAATAGGCATCTAAGTCGTCATAAGAGCCCGAGTCGTACAAATTTGTCACGTCTTTACTACTTTCACAAGTCTGTTACAATTACCTACTTATGATAGGTAAAGTAAAAAATAGAGTATTGCTGTAATAAAAAAAAAATAGTAAACTGCACAATATTTTTTTCATTTTTTTAGTAAACTTAACCATTGCATATGATGATAGCTAAGTAAATGTTAGTAAACACAAAATAAAATTATATTAAACTGAACAATATACTCATTCTGTTATATTTAAAATAAAAATAATGTAATTATTACAAATGAATGCAATGTGCACGATACCAAAATGTATTGATGTGTACCAGCATTATGTTTAACTGTACTAGATATTTTGGTAAGCTATTACCAGATTTTTCTAGTAAAGTCAACAAAACAGTTAGCTGTCATATATATTACAATAAAATCTAGTAAAATTAACTATATTCTAGTTAACTAAACGAGAATTTTCTCTCAGTGCACCGACCAGATGGTCTTATGATCTGACTAAGGTCGCTGGAAGACGCTGGATGCAGGCTGCTTCCAACCGGTCGTATTGGAAATCCTTGGGGGAGGCCTATGTCCAGCAGAAGACTCAAAAATGTTTAAATTTCAAATGTATATTTTTTAAAGATATTCAACCATTTAAATGTTAAAAATACCAGATCATATTAAACCCTGACCTATAAGAGGACTAGAGGAGTTCTGCTACCAATCTAATTCCCGGTTGAATCCTCAGGGGCCAAAGTCTTATATCCGCTTTGTAACAGCGCGTTATTTTGTACTAACTGTCGCCCGCGGCTTCGCTCACGTTAATGCCGATCCCGCAGGTCCAGTACTTATTTCCGAGATGAAAGGCAACCAATATAATAACCCATATATGTGCAAAATTTCGCCAAAATCCGTTCAGCCGTTTTGGCGTGAAAGAGTAAAAAAACATCCACACATCCATGTATCCATTAATCCATACAAACATACCAACTTTTTTTTTTTGCGTGTGAGTGAAGATATGTCATCTGCCTAAAGGCGTCAGACATAGCTTCACGACTGCCATCAATGATAACAGCCGGGACCATCGGCTTAACGTGCCTTCCAAAGCACAGAGGAGCTCGAGATATTTTATGCCACTTGCGGTCACCCATCCCAGTGGGGACCGCGACGAGGCTTGCTTAACATACGTTAGCGATATTAATGTTAAGACCCACTGAACCATCGGGTTCGTACGAAGATTAATTGTGTTGTATAGGTATGGTGATTTTTTTACAGCCGTTTGCCTGCCAGAACTGTTACGAGTAGTTGCTTCAGATCCTTTCAGAAGACTAGGCCACAAAACTTATAGTTAGGTATTATTCCTTTTTTTATGTGTAAGTGGCCAACACTGCTGTCAGATTTTTTATAGCACTTTGAGGCACAAAAATGCAGAAAGTCTTATGCTTGTGTTGTACAAGTTACATTTACTCGAGCGTCGTGGGGACCCATTGGACTTTAAAGATTAGGTGGTAGAAAGGAAAAAAGGTTATATGATATTTTTCATTTCACCGGTGGGGAGAGCAGCTAGGGGGTTTCAAAAATTCAAAACCAAAATTATAGTCACATGAAAATACTCGAGCGCGTCTAATTAATACAAGCTGGCTTTATCACATGCCAAAAATTGTGTATTAGCAATAATCTGATGATTTAACCTTGACGTCAGGGGGTGGGAGGGTAACAAAAGTGCAAACAAAAAAAGCCCCAAATGTATTCTCGGGCGTGGTTGCCTGTTCTTTATTAGGAACGAAATAATTCAAGAAAACTGACAATATGCATATGTAGAAGCAAAAAAAAAATAACAAAAAACATAACACCGCATTATTAAAGACGGATATGTGGCGGAGGTAGTTATATGGTGTCCGAGGTATCTCTCATGTCTTAATCTGAGGCGCTCGAGTAAATCCCAAAATCCCCCTCTTGGGCTCCCCTACTATTTCATAATCTTCGTATAGCGTCCAATAACGATGGATTGTGACAAGGTATCATAACAATCCTTACACATTCACATAGCTGCTGGGAATTCTTAAGAGTTTATTACATTTTCTCTTGATTTTTCTTGCAATAGGTTGAGAAATATGCTTTCTTTCCAATTTTCGGTTTTCTTCTTGTCTTCTTGCAGGACCGTTTCTTAAAGTTTCCCGTATTTTTTTCATTCTACATAGAACCTTGGCATGTATTTCTTATAAAACAAACGCCTAATAGTTGAAGTCATTGAATATAATGCCGGGGTCAGGGCAACAAGCTCAGCTTTGAGAGACGTGGGCAAACTAATACACAAAAGCTAGTTCAACCAAAGCTAAGTGAAAGTCCAATGCAATACTAACATTTAGGTACTTTCAATCAAAACCAATATTAAATCACCTCACTTAATCATACAATCATAATCGATTAAGAATTATTCATAAGTGCCCGAGCGATTGTTTCGCACCGAGTCAAATCGCTCTAATCGAGAGATGAATCGAATGGGTCCGATCGTATGAGTCGATTTGATTAATCGTCATCACTATGCATGATTTATGTAGTGTATGAAAGCGATATGGATTGCGTGTTGTGTCAAAAGTTCAATGCTTTGTATATTAATTTTATTGGAGCATGCGTGGAAAAAACTAACTGGTATTGCCGCTGGCTTTTCCTGCCTTTTATATAGCACCTTTTTGAAATATAATATTTATGGCAACGCCACAGAGGTAAACAACATAATTTTATTGTTTGGAAATATATAAAAGTAGATACAACTACTACACTATGTAATATTTTTATACATAGCATCGCGTCTTTTTCCCTTGTGGGGTAGACAGAGCCCAGGTCCATAAGACCTTATGGCCACATTCAGCATGTTGAAAGCCCTATCAACGTGTAGGTGGAAAATGGAATTAAGTGATGGGTTGGTAGCCGCATCGCATATTGACATTATTCCTCACATTTTCGCCTTTTATGATCTGCGCGGGAAGAGAAGCAGCTGGCACATTCTACGTTTTTTCTTTGTTTTAAGTGTTTATTATGTTTTCATAATGCTATTTTGACAACTACTAATACATTAAGAAATATATTATGGTAAAAACAATTCCACGCGGGCGGGATTTGAACCAGTGAACTTAGGTCTATGTACGACCTACGCTCTGCCACTTAAGCTACCGCGCTTTACATTCGACGCTCAACCAAGTCTGCAGTCTGTGAACATGCCCTGGCCAAACCCAACCACTATATGCGTGTGAGGATCCTCAAATGGTTGCAAAAGAGAACAGGTACATTTCAAGAATGCTTCATATACTACTGAAATTGAAAAGCCTTCTAATTTTAAGAGATGATGGTTAGCAGTTACCGCCATCTTGGAATTCTGTATAAAATCTTGAACTCATGACAAAACTGCAAGACCTTCAGACACCGTGAGCCAACACTGCGTACTCCGGAACGTTATCAATAAATATTGTAGGCCGTAGTTGTCTATAGATCTTATAACACAATAGACAAATATCAACTTAGTCCATCTGCGACAATAAAAACTGCAAAGTTTTCGAATCATTAGATGTAAAAATAATGTAATAACCGCGATAAATACGTATTATGTCAACATAGTGTGAACAAATGTCAAAATAATGCATATTGAGTATCAAAAGGAAATCTGCCTAAAATACTGAGTCATATAAAAATACAGTTGTACTCTTTGTAATACATAAAAGCCTATAAACCTAAAAAGATCCCATGACCAAACTACTATCACTTTCTTCGTGGGATACAACGATTTAAGTACCCAAAAATTGCTTCCAATTACGGCAATAAAATGCGCTAAAATGTAGCAAATTGATATAAATAGGCCGTATTTCATAGCGGATAAATGATGAGAGATGTATAAAAACATATTAAATAACTAGAGTTATATAGCAACGGTCTTAAGTTAAAAGTGGGCAGCGATTTAAATACGAAATAGCGGACAGCGAAAAATAAATAAAATTACATTTTTTTTCTATTTCAGTTATGAAGAAAGTGAAATTGGCTAGCTCCGTAGCGCAGCGGTCAACACGCCAGCCTGCGACACGAAGTGCCCGGGTTCGATCCCCGGCCAGGTCATGATGGAAAATGATCTTTTACAGATTGGCCTGGGTCTTGGATGTGTATCTATATATGTATTAGTTATAAAATATAGTATCATTGAGTTAGTATCCCATAACACAAGTCTCGAACTTACTTTGGGGCTAGCTCAATCTGTGTGATTTGTCCGTATATATATTATTGAAATAAATCTAGGGAAACTTATAGGTATTGACTGCATTAATAAACCGTCTTTGCCAAACGACAATAATATACTGTGCTTGCAGATTAAATCTATTTTGACCGGCCAATTTGGAAAAGTTCATTTTCCATCTTGACCTGATCGGAGATCGCACCCTGGATCTGCGGTGTAGTAGCCTGGAGTTATGACCACTAGGCCACAGAGTTCGTCAAATACTAAGACAGTTTAATGCATACATTTACATGTACAATAGTATAAAGCAAAATCTATCACCAAATATGAAGAGCTAGACAAAAAACCGGCCAAGTGCGAGTTGGACTCGCGTACGAAGGGTTCCGTTATCTATAATAAGTTTAAAATTAGTAAAAATATTTTTATTATATGATGTAACTAAAAATTCATGCCTTTCGCAAATTGTTCTTTATCTATGCTATAAGACGTTGCTTCGTACCAAATTTCAAGATTCTGAGTTAATGGGAATTACCCTGTAAGTTTCGATTCCTTGCGAATGTCGAAAATTTGCGGCATAAACGACTGTATCTTGTGATGGCGTTGGCTTAGAAGTTTGATTGTTTCACAGATCCAAGGGACAGTGGATTTGAGTATTTGATATGAATTTCAGCTTTACACCTCCACGCGTTCCCGAGAAAAAGTGTCTTGACAGACAGACAGACAGACAGACAACAAAGTGATCCTATAAGGGTTTGCGTTTTCTTTTTCTTTTTGTGGTACAAAACCCTAAAAATCTTAAATATATGAGATATTCGTCCACATTCACCTGATTTGACAATCCTTACTAATATTATAAATGCGAAAGTGAGTTAGTTTGTTTGTTTATTTATTTGTTTATTTATTTGTTTGTTTGTTTGTTTGTTACGCTTTCACGCCGTAACTACTGAACCGATCATCATGAAATTTTGCATACAAGTTCTCTGGAGTATGGAGAAGGACATAGGCTACCTTTTATCCCGGGAAAAATTACTATTCCCGAGGAATCGACATTGACGCGGGCGGAGAGGCGGGCGAAAGCTAGTTTTCGATAAATATTACTTCGATTTGTAAGGTCAATGTATTATCGCTTATGACTTACCCCTCGCTATAATCACCATACCCGACCCCAGTTATTGGACCAAATTGCCGTATTTACTACTAAAACGCTCCATTTTACCATAAAATTAATTTAACGTAGAGTAACACTCCATAAAGTGTATGTGCAGTGTTATCGGCTTAATGCGTAGGACCACCCAGATATTGCTTAAGTTGAGGGCCTTTAAAAATTATGTAATCTAAAACTTTTGATTGAAAAACTTCAAGCACTTATGGCGGGTTGAGTTAAATATACTTTGTATTGATGTTATTAGTCTACCTTGTTTATTCTTATGTTTATTACTACAAACATTGTTTGACATGTAGATCTAAGTTTAAAATATAAGAAAGTATTCATAATAGGCTAGTTTCCTGGGACGTAATAATAACATAACAATTAGTCCGTCAGTTAGAAAATCAAAAAATATTGGACACGTATTTTTTCTTTTGTCAAATAAACAATAAATAATAAAGATAAAGCGCGTCAAAGTTCAGGAGTGGGGGCTCGTGACGTCAAAGTTTGCTAAAAATTGTAGCAAACTATGACGTCACACGGATCTTCAAAGAGCTATATCTTTATCATTTTTTTGTTTAATCGACAAAAGAAAAAATACGTGTCCTATATTTTTTTAATATCTAACTGACGGACTAATTATATTTTTTTAGGAAACTAGCCTATTGTAAAAGACTAGCACCTCTACAGAACAACAAACACATTGGAAGTGTTATCACGCGTGATTTCTATGAAAACCAGCGTGGCCTCATTTCAAGCATACTACTAACGCAACACGATTGAGTAGAAACTCCTCCTTTGGTCAAAGTTTCACTAGGACTTCTCACTTCTGACGTTACAATAGCACACGTCGGCATTTTTCATTTTACGGCTACATTTATAACATGCATTTGGGGGGAATCGAAAGAAGAATTATATTATTATTATTGAAATTACCTAGCTCAGCGTATCAGCATTGCCATTCAATTAGGCAATGCTGTCAGCCTTTTGGGCACGATGCCCAGAGGTGAGCATCTGGAGGTACTGTACGATTTGTAAATATATATTATTAAGTAGGTTATTTTTTTTTTGTTATATTTTAGTTTCGTCTTTTAAGTAGTTTAAATTAGTATCCATGTCTTGATTAAATTAAATGTCAGATATTATTTAAAAAAAAAAAAAAATTGAAAAATTTTGGAAAACCCCAAAATTTATTTCAAACATAATAGAAGTATTGTGGTAGTTTGCCTTCGTTTATGATTCGGTAACATTTTGTCGGTATGCAAAAGAGAGCAGAAGTGAGGACACGTTTTATGTCAATTTGGACTCAGAGACATTGCTGTTCAACATTTCGCGCCTAGTAATTTCCTGATATAAATTCGTAATCTTCTTCCACCCAAAACTGGAGGAATGCACCGTAACATTAAGTTAATAAATCAAAAAAATCAGGTTGCTTTCAACAGAACAACCCATAAATTGTGCAAAATTGATGTTCGATCACCTCGTAAATTCGGCTATTAAAGGTATGCCGCGGGAAATAACGAGAGTCCAGAAAGATCACCTAGTATGTGGTGCACATCATCATCATTATCATCAGGTCTTTTTATTCTTCACTGCAGGAGGATGACCCTTTTCTTTACTACCGGAGCCATACTTGGCTAGAGCAGACGGAGGATTTCGGCTAAACTCTCCTCGCTGGCCTCCTCGACTGGTTGGAGAGGTTTCATTGATGTTTATAAGCTTTGTTTAGCTTGTATTTCCTAAGTCGTCTCTTACGATCTCCATGGGAAGACTAGGAGACATTACATGTATTAGATACTAATAATTATACCCCAGATATAACAACTCTACTACTACCTAAACTAGTTAAAAGCTGTTTAATATTTAAGACAAAATATTTAGAACTATTCTTGTACTATGATTACACTCCTTGGCATTGGAACTACTTCAGATTTTCGAAAAATAAGTAACAGTTATAATTTTTTCGACGTTGTTGTATTTTTTTTATGAATAGTTTATAAATGAAATGAAGATGATTCCGTGCTTCGGAAAGCACGTTAAGCAGTTGGTCCCGGCTGCCATCTGGTAGTCGTTAAAGGAACCACGTCAGAGGCCGAGAGGTGGTTCCGAAGAACTCTGAAACCAGGGTGTGCATGGTCGATTGACCGTGTCACCTACACGAAATGATGATGATAAATGAAATAGGTTTTCGCCAATATTGTTCGTTCAGTTGATTAAATTTAATTTGCAGCGTCAGATGGAAATAGTGACATTCTTTAGAATTTAACCTTTTTCGTGTTCATAAATATCACAAAAGTGGGAAAGTTTATTTTAATACATTATGGAATAATTGATTCTATCTTGACCAAAATATGTCTAGATTAACAAACAGGTACGATTAAAACTAGTGTATTTCCAAAATATCATCATCGTCATCATCATTTCGTGTAGGTGTCACGATCAATCGACCATGCACACCCTTGTGTCAGAGTTATTCGGAACCGCCTCTCGGCCTCTGACGTGGTTCCTTTAACGACTACCAGATAGCAACCGGGACCACCGGCTTAACGTGCCTTCCGAAGCACAGAATCATCTTTATTATCAGACAATCAGGTGATTCAAGCCTGCAATGTCCTAACCAAACTGGAAACAACTAAACAAAGTATGCTTCTGGTGGGAATCGAACCCACGACCCCCGGGTCAACAGGCAAACGCCTTAACCACTGGACCACGGAGGCTGTTACCATTCCAAAATATAATTGTACAATGTAACTTACGTTTAGGGGACTAATCATGTAACCAAGGTAACTGATACGGTGATTCATCTGTACCCTTTATTTTGTGATTATACGGCCATGCACAGATGATTGTAGGCATTAAACGTTTGGTAAGCATCGGTTGGATCTCATTACGAGCCTCTGTAATTTTGAAGCCGCATCTTCTGACTTTCTTTTAAATTTTTGACGTAATTTGCTGAAAATATCATAAAACATGTTATGTAAATGAAATCATTGAATGTACTTAAAGTGTACGTGATAGTGATGTGTAAGTATCACCATCTTATCCTAGGTTTTTTTTCTGGTTAGCTTCTTAAACTGTAGTCTTTCGGAGTTTGGGACAGTATGTTATTATTCAAGGTACCTAATTCCGATGGGTCAGAATGGAGATTTTTTTTTATCATGTTTTTTTTATAATACAGGACGGCAAATGAGCTAGCGAGTCACTTGAAAGTAAGTGATCACCGCTGCCCTGTAAAACTGTAACACGGTAAGACATGAGCATTGCCGGCTTTTCAACGAGTTGAGGGGAGAAAATTGGGAAAATTTTCATGTATATCTTGATTTAAGAGTCTGAAATGATAGATTTTTTGCACATAGAGACGAAACTCGTTCTAGTAATAATAATAAGTACTTTAAAGTAATGCTTTGTATTTAAATATCACGACCCAACCACTATATGCGTTTTGACAATCCTCAAGTCCTTGCAAAAGAAAACAGATACATTCCAAAAATGCTTCGTGAGGCTATTGAAATTGAAAAACATCCTAATTTCAATAGAGTGGATGGTTGGCAGTAACCACCAGCTTGGGATCCTGTCATCAATTTAATACTAGTGGTTCTGCGAGAACAGTAGACCTCGCGAGCCCTTACAACCAACACCACATTTGCCCTCCAGTGCTCTAAAATATATCTGTTACTGTTATGCTAATTGACTAAAGGATGATTTCCTTCAGTTACTATTTCCCAATCCCCGCTGCTCTTAATTAGGTACCAGAGGAAACGGAAATTTAAACCTACATTCCCCTTACCAGAAGACCCGACCAGACCCTTTTTTAAGAGGAAACACTAAGCTCGAGAGAATTGAAAAATAGATATTTATAATATATATTGCTGTCGCGCCGCGTGCCCAAACAAACCCCGCAGAGTGCGATAGAGATAACTGCAGCTCGGCCGGAAAATACTTATAAAAATTACACAAAATTAACGCTTCGTAGTCCTCTGATTTCTTCTCCAAAACTTAACCGATTTAATTTCTTCTTACATTAAAAATTTACAATAAGCTATGCTGTGTTTTTGCGTTTCTTTCTCTTATATACTTAATTGCCTAAATTTGTTTTCTTGATGTTTGAACACAACGGAAATTGGTACCAATTTTTCATGTTTTTGAAGGTTCATATCTCTTTAAATAATTCAATTATGAAAAAATTTTAACATACGGATTTTTTTAGTAAGAAATCATTACTCTATTGGTACTATCCGGCGAGGAATCAGGGGACTGCTCTTGTATGGAAACACGGCCCTTGAGTACCATGTTTAGTATGTTTTTGTACACATTAACTAAGTTGGAGTGATCCTCATCAAGATCGGAAATATCGGAATAGCGAACTTGGCATGGGTGAATAGGAGGCAAAGTTTAAGTACCCGGTTTCATAGTTAACAATTGATAAAAATTTTAATAGGACGCTAATTTTCAACAATTTGGCAGACAAACATGCGAACTTTACGTTAAGAAGTGGCCGGCATCTATAAGCCCCGGGTTCAAGTCACAGGATAGCATGTGAATCTTTTTTATTTATTTTTAAATTTTATTTCACGATTCTAAGTTTATTCAGTGTTTTCAATTATAAAAGTAATACGCAGTATTATGCTTTAAGCCAAAAAATATTTTTGATATTTTGATTTTTGTTCCTTAGGGAGAGTTGTTCAATTTCACTCCCTCTCCCACTTCACGTACTTCAACTTCTTTCATAAATATACAAAAAATCGATTTCAGACAACTTTTGGGCAAATTGACGACTATAAACACGTTCAAGTTTATCGTATAAAAAAGTTGTTCAGACAAAAAAATCTTAGTGAGAATAACAAAAAAGTCTAATGACATTTTTGATTTTTTTTCTAAATAGCTGTGCTATGAATTTTTTATAATATCCGCCATTTTTTAAAATTTCGAAAAACTGGCGCGACTAAAAAATTCTATATAATTACCGAATCTGCTCACAAAATTTCATGAGAATCGGTTGAGAAATGCGACCGTAGGCGAGAACAGACAGACAGACAGACAGACGGACAAAAGAATTTTGGGCCAGTGGAAACTGAGACGCTTCGCTCGCTCGGTCAAAAATCGCAAAAACATCCAAAGCCATCAAAAATACGTTTAAAAAAATATTCCAAAAATCTTATACTATAATCAAGGGTCCCTAACGTATTTATTACAACGAAAGAGTCTTTATACTATACATGTAGAAAACTGGTGCCCATGCTAGTTTCTAACAAAACCTGTAAAATACTAGTTTACATTATGAAATATTTGCAAGATAGGCTTACGACGATGATTCACTACAAACACTATCAATCGCGCATTGTAACAATATTTAAATGTCTATTTAGTCCCTCGCTATCGAAATGAAATATCGAATCACATTACGGCTTATTAGCACACGGAGTGGACGCACAGACAAACACACAAACAAGAACAATGGGCGCGGGAAACAATGACAGAAAAAATCGTTTAATCCAATTACAATGATGTACATGAGCGAGCGTTGGATTTGGGTGGATACGACTACGTTTTTTATCAATAAAAAAACAGTGGCATTTCCGGAGTGAAAAGTACATTCGGTTACTTATATACACAGGTCGGTAACGGTAATAGTGTCGCGAATTCAATGGCTCTTTTCAATCTCAAAAAATGCCCAACGCATCTAAAGAAATCTTCAATTTGATAATATTTTGATTCATCACCATCATCTTAAACAGGTATTTTAAGTCTCCACTGCAGGAGCATGACCGTCTGTACTACCGAAGCCATACTTGGCCAGAGCAGACAGAGGATTTGGCCTACACTCTCCTCGCTGGCCAGATAGGTTGGAGAGGTCTCATTGATGTTTTTTATGCGTTTTGTTTAGCTTGTATTTCCTAAGTCGCCTCTTACGACCTCCATGGGAAGACTAGGAGTGGTCCTATTTTACTCTGCCGAAAACCACACGGTTAATATTTTGATTAACAATTCGTATATTTTTTATTCATAATTTATTTATTTTTGTCAGACATTGGTAAAATACAGAAAACAAGGTGTTAGTTTCACATCAGGGCCCACGTCAGGGGCTGAGAGGCGGTTCCGAAGACCTCTGACACCAGGGTGTGCATGGTTAATTGACCATGACACCTACATGAAATGATGATGATGTTTAAAAAGACTAAGTTAGTCCGCCAAATCTGGTTTATAAATTGCATTTAAATCCATATAACCTTTGGCGGCAATGATGCCACGGACAGACTAATAGACTTAACTTGTTTTTATTTATTTTTATTGGCATACTCACCACGCTTGGTCGGCGGGTTTGCGAGCGCAGTTCCTTTGGCGTCTTGTGCTTCCGACTCTGATGCATATCAGAAGAATTTTAAAACTGTGTAGGTTAACCAAACTCTTTCTTGCAAGGACACCTTTTTTTCTTAAGTACCTGTGTTTTACATCTCAAATATAAATAAATAACTTTTACAGAATCAAGAATTATCACCAATAATACAAGTATTTTGTATGGGACGCCCATTTAGTTTTATAGTAGCAAAGTATATACATATTGTGTAAACATTTCCGTTAGTAGCCTTGTAACAGATGGTCAGATGGACATCGGAGGTTTAATATGATCCCGTTTTAAATCGTGGGCACGGAACTTTAAAAAAATATAATAATATTCATAACAATTAAATCCACTCTAAGCTTTCGTCCATGAATGGGTGGTCCATGTTACCGTTTTATCATCGGACTGAATATCAGCGCGTGATAAAAATGACCGAAGCAATACATTCATGAATTATTGTCATGTAACCGTAATGGAAGGGTTATATCAATGAGATAGGCCAACTATGAACTGAGGACGGCCTCGACAGCGCAATGTTATGTTATATGAAAAAGTTTTTTGATGCATAAATAAAAAAAACCGGCAAAGTGCGAGTCGGACTCACGCATGAAGGGTTCTGTACAGTTTTCTATTAAAACGGCAAAAAAAAATCATGTCTGTTGTATGGGAGCACCCCTTTAATATTAATAATAATTTTATTTTTATTAAATTATTAATTTTTAAAATAAATATGTAACTAAATATTCTGCGAATATTTCAAGCGTCTACCTGTTTCCGTTATTAATATCGAACAATGACAAACAAAAAATCATGTCTGTTGTATGGCCCTTTAAATATTTATTTTATTATATTTTTTTGTATTTGTTGTTATAGCGGCAATAGAAATACATCACCTGTGAAAATTTTAACTGTCTAACTATCACGGTTCATGAAATACAGCCTGGTGACAGACGGACGGTGAATTGCGAATTAAATTATTATGAAACTTTGAATTACTATAAAACTTTGGATTATTATGAAATTTCGAATTATTATGAAAATGAATTATTACGATGTATTTTATTAATTTGTTGAATTTTATAAGAAAAATGACAACTAGTCGCCTCTTATGTTTGCTGTACCCTTACAGGGCGTCACTTGTACCTTTAAATCATTGATAACACCTGTAATAACTTGTGACTTGCAATAAAATCTGAATCTGAATCTGAATCTGACAGACAGATAGACAGACAGACAGACTGACAGATAGATAGACAGACAGACAAACAGACGGACAGTGGAGCGATATTAATAGGGGTCCCGTTTTTACCCTTTGGGTACGGAACCCTAAAAGTAAAAGTGGTTGCATTAATCTGTTATAAGAGAGTCATTAGGTTTGACTTTCAGTGCGGGCAATAATAAAATACTTCTACTTCATATTCCAAAGTATTTGTCTGTGGTTTTGGAGCTTTTTAATGAGGGTTATGGACCGAGCGAGCGCAAAGTGTAAGCGAAGCGTTTCTGCTTCAGCTTGGACTGACTTCATTTTGTACTAGCTGTTGCCCGCGGCTCCGCCCGCGTTAGTGTCGATCCCTCGGGAACAGTAGAATTTCCTGAAATCAAACATACCCTATGTCCTTTTCCGGGCCTCACACCTCCATACCAAATTTCACCCAAATCAGTTCAATGGTTGAAGCGTAAAAAAACGACTTTCGCATTTATAATATTAGTATTAGTATGGAAGTATGGATATTATTTCTCGTTATCGTTTCTTGTTTCTCGAGTCTCCAAGTTGACGAAGACGCCACTATAGACAAGGAGTGAAATCACATAAAAATGGTCTATCAAGAAACAAGCTCAGTCGTCATAGGACATAAAAACACCAAGCGGGACGATTGGATCTCCGATTCTACATGGGACCATATCCAGACGCGGAAAGATCTGCACGTTAAAATTTTAGGAGCTTCAAGTGACACTGAACGGACCAACCTCAGGGAACAGTGCCGACAGACACGAAGACGCATATACCGCAGTGCCCGAAGAGATAGAAGGCGATGGGCTGACGGCTTAGCTGATCGTGCACAAACAGCTGCCGAAACTGGCAACCTGAGAGAGCTATACAGTGCTACCAAAACCCTGGCTGGAAACAAAACTACCAGTAAGAAGCCCTTACGAGACAGAGAAGGTAAGCTCATTGCAACCTCTGAGGGACAGTTAGAACGTTGGCGTGAGCACTTTGAAGAGGTCTTTTGCAAGACTAACACAGCCCTACCAGTCACACCAGCAACCATTACACCGCCACAGTTGTTGGACATTGACACATCCCCACCTACTCGAGACGAAGTTGAAGCTGCCATTATTTCTCTTAAGAGTGGTAAAGAGCCAGGACTCGACCTTGTTACAGCAGAAATGCTTAAAGCTGACTCACAGACCGCTATCGAGGTCATAACACCACTCTTAGAGAAAATTTGGATAGCCGAAGAGTTTCCTGGCGATTGGAACAAGGGAGTGCTGATAACCGTCCCAAAGAAGGGTGATCTTAGCCAGTGCAGTAACTGGAGGGGCATTACACTGCTTTCTGTGCCATCTAAAGTCTTCTGCAAAATCCTTCTGAGCAGAATATCGAAGGCAGTTGAACCCATTCTTCGCCGTGAACATTGAACAAGCTGGATTCCGCCCCAATCGTTCCTGTACAGACCAAATCAACACATTGAGGATCATAATTGAAGAAGCATCAGAATGGCAACGTGAGGTTTTCTTCACGTTTGTCGATTTCGAAAAAGCTTTCGATACTGTACATTGGCCTAGTATTTGGTCTCGTCTGGATGAAATAGGAGTCCCGCCGAAAATTAGGGACCTGCTCAAAGCCGTCTACAAGAAATACTCCTGCAGGGTAACTCATGACGGGTTGTTATCAGCAAACATCCCAGTTCACGCAGGTGTTAAACAAGGCTGTCTGCTGTCGCCCCTGCTTTTCCTCATCGTGCTGGATGGTGTGCTGCATCAAGTAAACGACGGCAAGCGACGTGGCATAGAGTGGGGGTTGACAGACCAGTTGGACGACCTAGACTACGCTGATGACCTCTGTCTCCTTAGCCACAAGCACGGTGATATGCAAGCTAAACTTGATGACCTCCAGCGTGAAGCGGGAAGAGTGGGCCTTCAAGTCAACGCGCGGAAGACCCAAGAGATGCGTATAAAAAGAAAGAACCTGCTGCCGTTAACGCTTGGCACAGAACAAATTCAGCGCGTGCAACGGTTTATGTACCTGGGGAGCATAGTGTCGCAATGTGGAGGAACAGAAGAGGACATCACTTCTAGAATTGCTAAAGCTCGAGCCACCTTTGCGCAACTCCGCCCCATATGGCGGTCTAGGAAGCTTACTCGCAGAGTAAAACTCAAAATCTTTCGCTCCAATGTAAAAACCGGTCTGCTATATGGGTGCGAAACGTGGAAGGTGACCAAAGGCATCACGCAGCAGATTCAAGTCTGCATCAACCGCTGCCTTCGTCAGATATTGGGTATCTTTTGGCCTGAAAAGATATCCAATGAACGTCTGTGGCAGCTTTGCGGCGAGACACCGATCGGTCACCAGATAGCGCATCGTAAATGGATATGGATTGGCCACACGCTCAGGAGGGAGCCTTCTCACATTCCGAGACAGGCATTGGAATGGACTCCTCAAGGAAAGCGGAAGCGTGGTCACTATGTCTGGGTTAACCACACATAAAGCTAAGATAATTAAGTAAGTTGAGTTGAGCTGGAAGGGATGCTAGCTAGGCGGGAGGAACTCCGGAGAGAATATAACCAAACCCGTCGAGTGATTTCTTTACACTAAATTTATTGATTTCACCTAAACGCTAAGACCATTCGATTGACGTAATGACAAATACATGTTGCTTAATGGTAAGGCTGCTTATTCAGTAGTTTAAATGTAGGTTAAAATATTACTGCGTATGTAGGTATTGACTGTTAGCTAAACTGTATGAGATGATAGCTCATACATCTTGCCGACTCAAACAGGAGCAGCAACTAAATTCGATAATGATACCTACAATAGCAACTACAATCAAGCTGCAAAGTTAAGCTAAATGATATAAACAGTGTAGGTTGTGTTATAAGGTGAAAACAATTTTGACTAATACTAAGCTTAAGTAAGAGTCCATAACATAGACCCTATTTGACCTAGGTAGGTCTCACGAATTCCCCGTAGCTGTCCGTAGGAATAGGAATCGACACAAAACGCGATCGTCCCGACTGAGGCGGAGTGTTTTTTGCGCTCACTCTCACACATTTGTGACACTCACTACTTTCACAACACGAAACACGATTTTCACTAGTAAGCCCATGAACACTGACGTTCTGTTTACTCGTGGAGATTCCCGCCCTGCTTGTGGCAGGGAGGGCTTCTGCTACTGGACGCTGGCGGCTTCGTCTCCTCCTTCTTACAAGTATACATATTGCTACGATTCCCAAGGTTAGCAGTATTGCTAGACACACATAGCTAACGGCGTACTGGTGGAAGTCGTGGATAGTAAGATCAGGGTAAGACGCTTGCTTGAGATAGTCTATCTCGTCCTTAATCTGATGATAGATTTGCTCGTGATTTTCTGTAGAAAAATCATATGGTGGTAGAGAGCTATTGATGAGGGTATTCAATATGGATACCTCTGGGGCTTCGAAATTAGGTTGGACATTTAAGGTTTTAAGAAAGTTGTTGTGTGAGTAAATGGTGAAGGAATCGCTTTTCAAGGTGCAACCTTGACCTATATTGAGAAGGCCGTTGCCTGTCAATGTCTTGGTTGTAACCTCGGACGGGCAAAATATGCGAGCGCTGCATTTGTCGCAACATGAGTATAGCCATATGTTCGGCCGATGTAACTTGACCCATCTGTTTATACATGGCACCTGCTCATGGATACAAGGTGATGTAATTTTTTCACATTTATTTAAGTAAGATTGCAGATATGCTGTTGGAGATCTAAGTTATAATGTGCCTTGTCCAAACTACACATTAAATCTTCTTCCGTAATGTGCAGACAATGTTGCAGATCGAAGTTAGTGAGGAATACTACGCTTTCTCAATGGAGATTGAACGCTAAGTATGGGTATATAGGTAGTGTAATAAATGAATTTACTCCATCATTCTGAGGTACGCTAATGATTTTGTCGAGTTCATATTCTTCTTCACTAACGACAGGGATCCTTATTTCGATGATTAAGTAGTTTTTATGAACTTTTGCGAACACCTTAATTATTTTAAACAAGTCGCGAATATTTTCCTTTCCAACGGCTATTTTAAGATCATCCTGTAACTGGTTAGAAATAAATTTAATTTGCTCTTCAAGTTGTTCTATTGATAGCAAATGGGTATCAAAGCTGCCGTGAGTAATGTCGGTGATAGTATTGATAAGCGAGTCTTGCGTTCTTCTCAAGTGCTCGAGTATGATATTAGCGGCTAAAGCAGAAGATGTGAAATAAAGACCATGATTGACGTTAGATTGCAATTGGTTAATTTCAGAAGAGGTTTCTTGTAGATGTTCTTTGATGAGCGAGAATTGTTTATTCATTATCTGTTCGTTGCGCTTTACAATGTTTGATTCTGCTTCAAGGACGAGCGTTTGGTTTCTAATCAGCTGTTGGAGATGATTTTCGTTAGAAGATATTTTTTCAATGTCTTTGGTGTATTGCTGGGCAAAGTTATCGTCTAGTACGCCGAATAAGTAGTTGGCTACGCTACCAACCCCGTTTATTAATCCTCTTTTCTGTCGTCTGTTGTTGGAACTTAAAAGTAGCTGATTGTAATGCTCAATTTCCGTTAATTCATGTGATCAGATATTCTTCGAAATGGAGAGCTGCATCTCATAGACATACCTATATCCGTTAGATTCTTTATGTATATATCCATGTCTTCAATAGCTTGGAAGTAGTTAGTTAGGTTGTAGTAAACAACTAGCTTCCATTCGTCCCGAATATATTTCATCTTTGAAATCTTATCGAAGTACAAGGAGTTGCCATCATTTAGCGATGTTGTTTCGATGCTCGACAAAACGTTATTTTGGGAAGACGGAGGTATAAAAGTAGCTAATAATAAAAGTGCAATGGTTATAAAGTTTGAAAATACTTTAGGATTTCTCCTTGCCCTTACAGATGTGGACGATTGTTCAAGCTCATCAGTTTGCTTTTGCTCTATAGTTTGTATAGGGCTGTTTGTAGAAATATCGTTTTCTTTATTTGCTACAGGCAGCAGTAAAAGTTTTGTTATAGGACGCTTAATGACGCCGCTTTTTGTTTTAAGGGATACCACCCGGACATATCCATCCTTGCCGGGGTGAAGCTCCTGGATTCTACCTAATGCCCATTTGCCGGGGGGCAGGTTGTCTTCTTTTATTAAGACTATGTCGTTAATTTCTAAGTTTTTAACGGGTTGCTTCCATTTAGACCGTTCTTGTAGGTGTTGAAGGTAATCAGCTGACCATAATTTCCAAAATTGTTTATTCATGCTCTGCACGAGTTGCCACCGTGTTGGTAAACTGAGGTGGTCTGGGTCCATTTGAGGCCTTGACAGCAATGAGTCGCCTATTAAAAAATGTCCTGGTGTAAGGTAGGAGTCTTCAGGATTTTCTGTCAAAGGATATAGGGGCCGCGAGTTTAAGCAGGCCTCTATCTGATGGAGTAAAGTAGTAAACTCTTCGTAGGTGAGTTTCTGCTCCCCCAAAACACGCTTCAGGTGCCGTTTGAGACTTTTCACTGCCGCTTCAAAAATACCACCAGCTGAAGCCCAGCTTGGGCAGTTAAAGGACCAATCGATGTTAAATTCGCTAAGGTTGTTGAAGAAGTCTTGGTTAATCGTCTGTACGATCTCCCTGTACTCCTTATCTAATACGCGTTTGGCTCCCACAAAATTCGTTCCATTGTCGCTAAACATGCGACGAGGCGTCCCTCTCCGCGCGCAAAAACGACGAAACGCTGCTAAGAAAGCTGGTGTGCTAAGATCTGTCACTAATTCGAGGTGAACAGCCTTAGTTGCTAGGCAGATGAAGACGGCTACGTAACCTTTATATGTTGTGACTCCTCGACCCTTGCTTAATTTAAGGTTGAAGTAACCAGTGAAATCGCAGGCAGAATTGGTAAACGGTCTAGAGGGTGTAACCCTTGCTCGGGGCAGATCAGCCATGATCTGCTCCTGTTTATCGTTGCTATAGCGTCGACATTTAACGCAAAGACGCAGCTGCCGCTTGACTGTTCTCATACCACTAATAACCCAGAACTTTTCTCTTATGTATGATAGGGTAAGGCGCGGACCTCCGTGCAGCGTAGTGATATGTGCTTGATCGATGATAAGGTTAGTGAATCGACCGTGACTACTTAATATAATCGGATGCTTTGACATGCTGCTTATGTTGGCGTATCTAAGACGCCCTCCTACTCTTAGTATTCCTTCCTTATCCTGATAAGGATGAAGATTTACAAGCTTGCTATTAGGACGGACATGTCCTTTATTTTTAATGTCTAAAATATCGCTACTGAATTCATTTGCTTGTACTTGTTTAATAATGTATTTATACGCGTCTTCAATTTCCTCAGCTGTTAAGTATGTGTCATAGTTCCTTTCCGTATGACGTAGAGCTGCCTTGAAACGTAATATCTAACCTAATATGTTTATAGCACGTGTGATAGAGCTATTGTTTAATAATAAATTATCAATGAAATTTGATCTTGGTTGTAAAGCTACGTTCACACTGGCCTGTTTTGCTTCCAACGTGGGTGGATTATAAGCTTGTTTTTTAATATTATTTGCATCAAAATTAGCTAACCATTCTGGTCCATTCCACCAGAGAGGGTTTGTTAGGAGCTTGGCGACTGTAGCTCCACGAGTGGCACAATCAGCAGCGTTGTCCTCAGATTTTACGTGGTTCCAACTGTCAGCTGGTATGATTTCTCTGATTAATTGAACTCGGTTTGCTACGAACTGCTTCCACCGATTAATGTCGCCTTGAAGCCATCCCAAGACTATGGTTGAATCGGTCCACGCAAAAATTTCTTTGATGTCGAATAATGTTTTGATGCTATTTATCAGCTGTGCTAGAAGTAGGGCGCCACATAGTTCTAGTCGGGCCAGAGACACCTTTTTTTTCATTGGGCATAATTTCGTACGTGCGGTTACAAGTCTCGTTGTGTACTCTCCTTTATTGTCGCGTGCCACTAAGTACACAGCGCAAGCGTAAGCCTTTTCCGAAGCGTCACAAAATCCATGTAAATGATATTTGTTGTTTATATTACCCAAGTATCGTGGTATGACAAATTGGCTAATATTTGAGAGATCCTGCTGAAGCTGAATCCATTCAGTTTGGATATCCGAAGGGATAGAATCGTCCCATCTGATATTGGAAGCCCAAGTTTTTTGAAATAGAAGTTTAGCTCTAACAGTTAGCGGTGAGAGCCAACCTAACGGATCGAAGATTTTAGATATAGCCGAAAGAAGTTGTCGTTTTGTTTTATACTGGTTTGACGTACCAATTTCATAAGAAAATACGAATGAATCAGTTGTAGGTATCCACCGTAGACCTAATGTTTTTCTTGACTCAGGATGTTTAAAGTCGAAAGGCTTATCGATATGTTCAGACGGTAAATCTTCTAACAGCTGTGGATCGTTGGCGGACCATTTTCGTAAATTCATCCCTGCTCCCTTTAAAATAGCGATTAGCTGGTTTTGTAGTTGTTTTGTGGCTGAAATTGTATTTTCGCCGCACAAAATATCGTCCATATAACAGTTATTTCTTAAAGCTGAGGCTGCAAGGGGATATTTATCTGCGTCGTCGTTGGCGATCTGCCTTAGAGTTCGCATAGCTAAAAACGGGGCGGCCTTTGTCCCATATACCACCGTAGTAAGGAGATATTCCTGGAGGGGCTCATGTGGGTGTTGCCTCCAGAGAATGGATTGAAGGTGCTGATCACTGGGTCTCATCATAATCTGACGGAACATCATTTGAATATCGCAACTTGACACATATTTGAACTTTCTCCAATTTAATAATAGAGTTGGTAAATCTCGCTGTAGGTTTGGTCCGCACTCCATAAGATCGTTAAGGCTACGTCCTGAGCTGGTTTTTGACGATGCGTTGAAGACCACACGCAATTTCGTAGTTGTCGAATCGGCTTTTATAACTCCGTGGTGGGGAAGAAAACATTTAGGGGTGTCGCTAGGGCCTGCCAGGCGCATATGGTTTAGTTGTAGGAAATCATTCATAAACTGTATGTAACTTTCTGAATATGATTTATTCTTAAGTAGCTTGCATTCTAGATGCTTAAATTGTGCTGTAGCTTTTCCCTTCGACGAACCGAGAAGTTCTTCAAAATTCCGTTTCATAGGCAAGGCTACTTCGTATCTACCATTTTCTAGGCGTCTAGTGGTGGCCTGATAATGCTCCTCACAGTATTTATCTGTCTCACTAAGCTCGGATGCTGTGCTCGAAATTTCCTCCATTTCCCAATATTTGGCTATTTCCTCCAAATCGTTGATGACTACATTACAGTTAAAGGTCTTCACGGTACCCGACAAGATCCACCCTAGTTTTGTTTGCTGAGCTATCGGTGCGTTTTGAGTACCCTTGACTAAACCATTCATAATGATTTCTGAGTATACGCTAGCGTCTAGTAACAGATCGATGGGCTTTGAGATGTTGTATTCGGGATCTGCTAGTCTCATGTGTTTGAGATGAGGCCACGATTGTTTTGAAAATGAGACATTTGGCAGATCCATTACTAAACGAGGAATAACAGCTGCTTCCGTAACAAAGTTATAATCATCGTAAATCGATTGACAGTATAATGTAACTATACTTTTGCTATGTTTAGGAGTGGCGCCGACACCTGCTAGCGATGCGCTAAACCTACGCCGGGGTAAACCTAACCGTTGAGCTGCATTTTCGGAGATAAGTGTTAACTGGGAACCTTGATCCAGTAGGCAACGAAGTGTTATGTAATTACCGTCAATAGCTTTTACATTCAGTAAAACAGTAGCCAATAAGACTTCTTCATCAGCCGCGCAGACGTTGTTGGAAGCAAAGGACTTGTTGTTAACGGCCCTATTTGACGAAGTCGAGGCAATGGCTGGAGGTTGCTCAACCGTGAAGGAAGAACTTTGCACCGGTGACCCAGAATAACAATCATGCACGCTTGTATGATGAGCGTTGTTGCAGTATTTGCATTTTTTAATAGACGTGCATTTATTATTATGTTTAAATAAGCAGTTCTTACATACTTGAAGTTGGGTAATTGTTTTCATTCTGGAATCTGCTGACATATTATGAAATCTGTTGCATTTGTAGAGCTCGTGTTCTAAATTACATAAAGGACATCTTTTGATTGATGACGTATGTGCAGCTTGAAGTCCCCTGAACGGTGTCCTGTTAATATTATAAGGATTCCGAATAGGTAGCTTAGTAGAATTGGTAGCTTGTTTTGAGGGATTAAAGGAGTTAGTTTTCTCCCATCTTTGCGTGTTAGGTTCAAGTGCCATGTATTAACACTCTAAAAACTGCATTAATTCGTCGAGTGAAGCTAACTCCCTGGGAGACTTGCGCGTTTCCTTATAATCGATTAAAGTCTCGTTGTCCATCTTCTTCGCAATAAGATGAACGAGAATCGGATCCCAGGTCGTGGTATCCACCCCAAGATTGTGAATCGCATGAATACATTCAGTTGAGGTGTCGTAAAGACGTTTGATATCGTGAGATGTTGGCTTGCTTATATGAGGTTGGTTAAGAAAAGTTTCTATCTGGTATGTAAATAACAAATGCGTATTATTATAGCGATGGGTCAGTATTTCCCATGCTATATCATAATTTTCGGCTGAAATATTTAAATGTTGAATTAGGCGCTCAGGCTCTCCTTTTAGTTTGCCTTTAAGGTGTTGCATTTTTTGTGCTTTCGATAGGAATTTGTTGTTATGTATCGATTCGGAGAAAAGATCAAAAAACGTGGGCCATAAACTGTACCTGCCTGTGAAAACGGGAATTTCCAACAAAGGTGTGGCATGCTGTAGATGAGAGGTTGCAGCTATTTTCTGATTCAACTCTCTCTTTATTCGCTTAAATTCCATCTCATATTTTAAAAATTCATCTAAATACACTTCGTCTTCACCTTCTAGAATATTATCTATATCTAAATGTAGTTTATCAATGTTTTTCCAGATGGATTGAAGGTTGCTAAGCTCGTCATCTAACTCCCATTTTTCACTAATGTTAGTAAGCTGAATACTAGATGTCATACGCTGAAAAGCTCGGAAGTTAGTTCTTTGTCGTGATAAAAGCTCGTCAATTTTACAATTGTTATCTTTCTCCCCTAGACGCGATCCAGAGGGCTGTTCATGTTTGTAAGGTTCGTGTTGTGCTATTTTCACACGAAGATCAATATAATATTGTTTAGTGCGCTCAAAAATCGATTCCTGAAAATATCTTTGATCTTTAGTACCTAACGTCTCTAACCGTGTATGATTAAGTTCGAACTCTCCCCAGAGGTTATCTAAGGACTCTAAACGTAGTTTTAAATATTCTGAGGTTTTCCTATGAGCGGAGTCCTTGTTGAAGTTCGTACCGATTTGCTGGATTTTGGTGACGAGTTCGCTTTGGCGATCAAATACCGCTTGGACATTCGACATAGTAATAGCTCGATAAGTAATAAACAGGCAAGATCTTACTTGATAAGCTGCTGCTTGTGTGTCTTACTACCCACGCAAGGACGATGAAAGCTGTTGTTGCTAATGATGCTGAAGCTTGCTGTAGCTGAAGCTGCGAGGAGTGTTGCCGGATTCGCGAACACGTCCTCCAAAGTACGCTGAGATCCCGCGAAAGTAACGAAAGTTCAAGACCGTCACGTTACGCGGGGGCGAGTGAAATCTAAACAGTCCACACGCGCCAGTTCAAAGTACGCGAGACCGAAGGCGTAAAACTCGCGAAAGGTCCCGCTAACCGTTAGCTCGAAGGACCACTATGTCTGGGTTAACCACACATAAAGCTAAGATAATTAAGTAAGTTGAGTTGAGCTGGAAGGGATGCTAGCTAGGCGGGAGGAACTCCGGAGAGAATATAACCAAACCCGTCGAGTGATTTCTTTACACTAAATTTATTGATTTCACCTAAACGCTAAGACCATTCGATTGACGTAATGACAAATACATGTTGCTTAATGGTAAGGCTGCTTATTCAGTAGTTTAAATGTAGGTTAAAATATTACTGCGTATGTAGGTATTGACTGTTAGCTAAACTGTATGAGATGATAGCTCATACAATAGTAGCAAAGTATATACATATTGTGTAAACATTTCCGTTAGTAGCCTTGTAACAGATGGTCAGATGGACATCGGAGGTTTAATATGATCCCGTTTTAAATCGTGGGCACGGAACTTTAAAAAAATATAATAATATTCATAACAATTAAATCCACTCTAAGCTTTCGTCCATGAATGGGTGGTCCATGTTACCGTTTTATCATCGGACTGAATATCAGCGCGTGATAAAAATGACCGAAGCAATACATTCATGAATTATTGTCATGTAACCGTAATGGAAGGGTTATATCAATGAGATAGGCCAACTATGAACTGAGGACGGCCTCGACAGCGCAATGTTATGTTATATGAAAAAGTTTTTTGATGCATAAATAAAAAAAACCGGCAAAGTGCGAGTCGGACTCACGCATGAAGGGTTCTGTACAGTTTTCTATTAAAACGGCAAAAAAAAATCATGTCTGTTGTATGGGAGCACCCCTTTAATATTAATAATAATTTTATTTTTATTAAATTATTAATTTTTAAAATAAATATGTAACTAAATATTCTGCGAATATTTCAAGCGTCTACCTGTTTCCGTTATTAATATCGAACAATGACAAACAAAAAATCATGTCTGTTGTATGGCCCTTTAAATATTTATTTTATTATATTTTTTTGTATTTGTTGTTATAGCGGCAATAGAAATACATCACCTGTGAAAATTTTAACTGTCTAACTATCACGGTTCATGAAATACAGCCTGGTGACAGACGGACGGTGAATTGCGAATTAAATTATTATGAAACTTTGAATTACTATAAAACTTTGGATTATTATGAAATTTCGAATTATTATGAAAATGAATTATTACGATGTATTTTATTAATTTGTTGAATTTTATAAGAAAAATGACAACTAGTCGCCTCTTATGTTTGCTGTACCCTTACAGGGCGTCACTTGTACCTTTAAATCATTGATAACACCTGTAATAACTTGTGACTTGCAATAAAATCTGAATCTGAATCTGAATCTGACAGACAGATAGACAGACAGACAGACTGACAGATAGATAGACAGACAGACAAACAGACGGACAGTGGAGCGATATTAATAGGGGTCCCGTTTTTACCCTTTGGGTACGGAACCCTAAAAGTAAAAGTGGTTGCATTAATCTGTTATAAGAGAGTCATTAGGTTTGACTTTCAGTGCGGGCAATAATAAAATACTTCTACTTCATATTCCAAAGTATTTGTCTGTGGTTTTGGAGCTTTTTAATGAGGGTTATGGACCGAGCGAGCGCAAAGTGTAAGCGAAGCGTTTCTGCTTCAGCTTGGACTGACTTCATTTTGTACTAGCTGTTGCCCGCGGCTCCGCCCGCGTTAGTGTCGATCCCTCGGGAACAGTAGAATTTCCTGAAATCAAACATACCCTATGTCCTTTTCCGGGCCTCACACCTCCATACCAAATTTCACCCAAATCAGTTCAATGGTTGAAGCGTAAAAAAACGACTTTCGCATTTATAATATTAGTATTAGTATGGAAGTATGGATATTATTTCTCGTTATCGTTTCTTGTTTCTCGAGTCTCCAAGTTGACGAAGACGCCACTATAGACAAGGAGTGAAATCACATAAAAATGGTCTATCAAGAAACAAGCTCAGTCGTCATAGGACATAAAAACACCAAGCGGGACGATTGGATCTCCGATTCTACATGGGACCATATCCAGACGCGGAAAGATCTGCACGTTAAAATTTTAGGAGCTTCAAGTGACACTGAACGGACCAACCTCAGGGAACAGTGCCGACAGACACGAAGACGCATATACCGCAGTGCCCGAAGAGATAGAAGGCGATGGGCTGACGGCTTAGCTGATCGTGCACAAACAGCTGCCGAAACTGGCAACCTGAGAGAGCTATACAGTGCTACCAAAACCCTGGCTGGAAACAAAACTACCAGTAAGAAGCCCTTACGAGACAGAGAAGGTAAGCTCATTGCAACCTCTGAGGGACAGTTAGAACGTTGGCGTGAGCACTTTGAAGAGGTCTTTTGCAAGACTAACACAGCCCTACCAGTCACACCAGCAACCATTACACCGCCACAGTTGTTGGACATTGACACATCCCCACCTACTCGAGACGAAGTTGAAGCTGCCATTATTTCTCTTAAGAGTGGTAAAGAGCCAGGACTCGACCTTGTTACAGCAGAAATGCTTAAAGCTGACTCACAGACCGCTATCGAGGTCATAACACCACTCTTAGAGAAAATTTGGATAGCCGAAGAGTTTCCTGGCGATTGGAACAAGGGAGTCAAAAGTCAAAAAAGTCAAAAGTCAAAGATTTTTATTCAAAATTGGATACATGTATCTCTTTTTGAACGTCATATTTTTATTTCTTATATATTTTTTTATATATGCAAAATTGAAATACTACTAGCGTTTCGGAACGACCACTGGTGAGAAGAATACGCCGAAAGAAACTCAATCCAGCCTTGGTCCCTACGTGCCTGAAGGGCTCGGAGTGCTGATAACCGTCCCAAAGAAGGGTGATCTTAGCCAGTGCAGTAACTGGAGGGGCATTACACTGCTTTCTGTGCCATCTAAAGTCTTCTGCAAAATCCTTCTGAGCAGAATATCGAAGGCAGTTGAACCCATTCTTCGCCGTGAACATTGAACAAGCTGGATTCCGCCCCAATCGTTCCTGTACAGACCAAATCAACACATTGAGGATCATAATTGAAGAAGCATCAGAATGGCAACGTGAGGTTTTCTTCACGTTTGTCGATTTCGAAAAAGCTTTCGATACTGTACATTGGCCTAGTATTTGGTCTCGTCTGGATGAAATAGGAGTCCCGCCGAAAATTAGGGACCTACTCAAAGCCGTCTACAAGAAATACTCCTGCAGGGTAACTCATGACGGGTTGTTATCAGCAAACATCCCAGTTCACGCAGGTGTTAAACAAGGCTGTCTGCTGTCGCCCCTGCTTTTCCTCATCGTGCTGGATGGTGTGCTGCATCAAGTAAACGACGGCAAGCGACGTGGCATAGAGTGGGGGTTGACAGACCAGTTGGACGACCTAGACTACGCTGATGACCTCTGTCTCCTTAGCCACAAGCACGGTGATATGCAAGCTAAACTTGATGACCTCCAGCGTGAAGCGGGAAGAGTGGGCCTTCAAGTCAACGCGCGGAAGACCCAAGAGATGCGTATAAAAAGAAAGAACCTGCTGCCGTTAACGCTTGGCACAGAACAAATTCAGCGCGTGCAACGGTTTATGTACCTGGGGAGCATAGTGTCGCAATGTGGAGGAACAGAAGAGGACATCACTTCTAGAATTGCTAAAGCTCGAGCCACCTTTGCGCAACTCCGCCCCATATGGCGGTCTAGGAAGCTTACTCGCAGAGTAAAACTCAAAATCTTTCGCTCCAATGTAAAAACCGGTCTGCTATATGGGTGCGAAACGTGGAAGGTGACCAAAGGCATCACGCAGCAGATTCAAGTCTGCATCAACCGCTGCCTTCGTCAGATATTGGGTATCTTTTGGCCTGAAAAGATATCCAATGAACGTCTGTGGCAGCTTTGCGGCGAGACACCGATCGGTCACCAGATAGCGCATCGTAAATGGATATGGATTGGCCACACGCTCAGGAGGGAGCCTTCTCACATTCCGAGACAGGCATTGGAATGGACTCCTCAAGGAAAGCGGAAGCGTGGTCGACCAAAGCAGACCTGGCGGCGATCGGTAGCGGCGGAGATGAGGACAATCGGGCTGCCTTGGCCCGAAGTAAAGCGCGTTGCTCAAGACAGAACGAGATGGAGAAGCACTGTAGCGGCCCTCTGCCCCACCTAGGGTACATAGGAAATTAAGTCAAGTAAGTCAAGTCATGGATATTATTTATACCTCTAAGTCCGGAAATGAGAATATTTCCATAAAACCTTTACCCTCCCATTTTACCCCTTTAGGAGTGAATTTTGTCCATTTCACCCACATATATCTTTAATTGTAATCAAGAACTTACATACCTATTTATTTTCATACTTCATAGTCCAGAAATGAGAAAATTTCCAATTTCCAAACAAACTTTACCCCCCTTCTGGGGGATTGTTTTCCAGTTGACCTACATAGATCTTTTTCAATTGATATCGTGAATTTATTTACCTATTTTCATACTTCTAAGTCTAAAAATGAGTAAATTCCTATACTATCTTTACCCCGCTATTTTACCCCTTCAGGGGAAAATATCGCACATTTTACCTACACAGATATTTTAAATTGTAACCTAGAACTTATATACTTATTTTCACACGTCTAAGTCCAGAAATGAGAAAATTTCCATACAAAGTTATATAATATATTTTATCCCATAAGGGGGGAATTTTGCAAATTTCATCTACCTACACACATCTTTTTTAATTTTAATCGAGGACTTATATACCTACTTTCATACTTCTAAGTCCAGAAATGAGAAAATTCCATATAAATTTTACCCCTATAGAAGTTAAATTTCTTAAAAATACTTTCTTAGCGCTCATTAAAAAAACCCCTGTACCAAATTTCAAGTTTCTAGGCGCAGCAGTTTCGGTTAGTTTGCCATTTGCCCGCGGCTACGCCGCCGCCGTTAGTGTCCATCCCTCAGGAACAGTAGAATTTCCCGGACAAAAGGTACTCTATGACCTTTCCCGGGTCTCAAACTTCATCCAAATTGGTTCAATGGTTGAAGCGTGAAAAGAAAACAGTCAGACAGACTGAGTTACTTTCGCATTTATAATATTAGTATGGATAGGTTTAATGCATGCTGATGATGAATTGAATTTGTATTTAAATTTTCTTATGTCACTTATTATTTAATCACTTACTATTTAAGTGCTATACACGGTAAAATTTTGATCGTTTTGGACCCTTAAAGGGGTGACTCAGGTCATCAATATGAACAACTTTTTCTATGGGACCAATGCTGGGAACTCAAAAGAAAATTCGTCATTTCCATACAAAAGAGTCCCGCCGCCCGGCCAGTTTGTATGGGAGGGAATGTAGAATTTTTTTTAATTCCCAGCATTGTTCCCATCGGAAAAGTTGTTCATTTTGATGGTCTGAGTCACCCCTTTAAGGGTCCAAAACGATAAAAAATTCACCGTGTATATTTGCAGGCAAACTAATGCCTTGAGTTCATTCAAATGACGATAACTTTTTTTTTAATGAACCGATTTTGATGAAACATACGTTAGATGTTTTGCTGAGTTAAAACAAAGCAATTGGTGAAAGTTTGAAATTTTTCAGTATTTTTGGAGATAATCGTGATCATACATACAGACAGACAGACAGACAGACAGACAAAAAATTCGAAAAAAATTTTTTAGCTTTCTATTATTCTTTTTAAGTGTCTGTTGCGACTTTCTGGAAGGGTCACTGCATTCTCCGATCAACCCCAGAATCACAGCAGGGAAAAAATCAGTAAACACTAACCTGGATTCATTTGTGAACAGGATTCGAAAGGATTCGCCTGCGACAGGCCTCGTGGCGGCTGGCTGGGAACCTCCCTGGTTTGAACTGTATTATTTTCTTGCTGCCTACACTAGTGGTACACCATCACACACTCGCGATGAGGATTTAGGGTTGTTTTCGGCCAGCGAAGCCCTTAGGGTCGTTATTTTTGGAAATTATATTAGCGCAAGGGACGCGCTTAACAAGACTCGTCCGCCATATTTTTTCGACTGTTATTTTCGGCCAATCACAGGCCGTCTCGGCGAATTAGGAAGTAGATATGTAGGGGGGAACGGAAGCAGAACACAGATAGGTAATTTTATTTGGGTTTTTAAAGTTAATGCTTACACAGAGTGTCCCTCTATCCATTTCAGTCAAAAATTCTAAATGTACAGACAAAATATTTTTACTGTTTTATTATATGTATTTATGGATGTCTGTCCAATTGTTCTCCTCTACAGGTCGCATTTTTCAAGTGATTCACTTTTTTTGTGAGCGGATTAAATTTTTGTTGATTCAGTTTATGGAAAACTATGGAATTAGCATAAAGGACTTATGCGATATTAGAGTCTATGGCGCTTAGGACCAGTGTGAGTACGCTGTGATAAGACCACGAGATTCTCAGAGGCCGAAATCACGTTTGAGTGGAAGCTTTACCGTTTCTATGCTTCGTTTAGTGAATGAGAGAGCCGAAGACCCATCCTCCCCCATGTTTTCCACCCAATGCCCTCCCTCCAACTCCTTGAAAGGCTGGCAACACTAATACTGTGACAACCTGATGTTGTAGTTGTCCATGGGCAGCGTTGATCGCTTACCATCACCGCTTCTACCGCTTGCTCATTTGCCGTTCTTTAGCATAAAAAAATATAAATGTCAACGTAACTCTGTCTATAACCTCTTAACGCTTCGACCACTGAACTACGCCAAACGCTTACGATAGATACGTCACAAGCCGAACGCTTAGGCCGCTTATTCCGCGCCCCCACTGGCACGCGAAACGTGACCCTTTTTCATGCGTGCAGTCGGCGTTCATCGATTTATAAGACACTAGCTTTCGCCCGCGGCTCCGCCCGCGTCAATGTGATCCCTCGGGAACAGTTCTTTTTCCCGGGATAAAATGTACCCTATGTCCTTCTTCGTACCCCAGACAACGTATATGCAAATTTCATGATGATCGGTTCAGTAGTTACAACGTGAAAGCGTAACAAACAAACAAACAAACAAATAAACAAACAAACTCACTTTTGCATTTATAATATTAGTTAGGATTATCACGTCAAAATAGCAAATGAATGGCATACTCCGTATTAAAGGTTTTTTTTTAAAAGGGAAGGAATAAAGGAAGGAAAAAAAAAAGCTATTCTATGTAATACCAGCTTAAAAATTATAACATAAACAAAGTTTAATGACAACTTTTTCGGCGGCGTTGTGCACTTTTTTGGGTTGGGTAAAAAATGTTAAACTCGCGTCAGGACACGTGACCTGACCGAAAATTCGTCAAACGGACACGTGACCTGCGATCGCCGGCGCGGCGTAGAAGAGGAAGTAATATTCCCCGCTCTTTCCACGCGCGGAGTTTTCACTTCTGCGCTCCCGGAGTGCAGCCCGTTGTTTTTTTGTAAATAAGTACATTGAACTCTCAGCTGTATTGAATCTAACAGCTATCGGCTGCCCTTTCCCTTGAACCTTGTATACCTACAATCCCGTTTCGTAATCCACATAATAAACCGAATTATAAAGGCACGTGGGCGCGACAGTTTTACAATGACGTCGACTAATGCATAGGTTTATCTAAACTAGACCATTCACGACGTTTTATGTGCGCTTTACTTGACCCCGCCTAGCGCGTGACACGTGAGGTATGGCGCTAGTTACCGCGATAGTTATAGTCTATCCTCATGTGTGTATTATTTGTGTGACAGTTTTATAAGTACGTTCACTAATGCATAGGTTTATCTAAACTAGACCATTCACGATGTTTTATGTGCGCTTTACTTGACCCCGCCTAGCGCGTGACACGTGAGGTATGGCGCTAGTTACCGCGATAGTCATAGTCTGTCCTTATGTATGTTTGGATGTCAATTTTACAATGACGTTCAACTAATGCATAGGTTTTATCTAAACTAGTCTATTTATGTGCGCTTTACTTGACCCCGCCTAGCGCGTGACACGTGAGGTATGGCGCTAGTTACCGCGATAATCGTAGTCTGTCCTTATGTATGTTTGACAGCTCCGTGGCGCAGTGGTTAACATGCCAGCCTGCGACACGGAGTGCCCGGGTTCGATCCCCAGCCAGGTCAAGATGGAAAATGATCTTTTTCAGATTGGCCTGGGTCTTGGATGTTTATGTATATATGTATTTGTTATAAAATATAGTACCGTTGAGTTAGTATTCCATAACACAAGTCTCGAACTTACTTTGGAGCTAGCTCAATCTGTGTGATTTGTCCGTATATATTTATTTATTTATGTTTGGTTGTCAATTTTACAATGGCGTTCAACTAATGCATAGGTTTTATCTAAACTAGACTATTTATGTGCGCTTTACTTGACCCCGCCTAGCGCGTGACACGTGAGGTATGGCGCTAGTTACCGCGATAGTCATAGTCTATCCTTATGTATGTTTGGATGTCAATTTTACAATGACGTTCAACTAATGCATAGGTTTTATCTAAACTAGTCTATTTATGTGCGCTTTACTTGACCCCGCCTAGCGCGTGACACGTGAGGTATGGCGCTAGTTACCGCGATAATCGTAGTCTGTCCTTATGTATGTTTGACAGCTCCGTGGCGCAGTGGTTAACATGCCAGCCTGCGACACGGAGTGCCCGGGTTCGATCCCCAGCCAGGTCAAGATGGAAAATGATCTTTTTCAGATTGGCCTGGGTCTTGGATGTTTATGTATATATGTATTTGTTATAAAATATAGTACCGTTGAGTTAGTATTCCATAACACAAGTCTCGAACTTACTTTGGAGCTAGCTCAATCTGTGTGATTTGTCCGTATATATTTATTTATTTATGTTTGGTTGTCAATTTTACAATGGCGTTCAACTAATGCATAGGTTTTATCTAAACTAGACTATTTATGTGCGCTTTACTTGACCCCGCCTAGCGCGTGACACGTGAGGTATGGCGCTAGTTACCGCGATACTATGTCTATTAATAAATAATTAAATATATACGGACATATCATCATATATTTGGCGAGCTCCGTGGCGCAATGGTTAACACGCCAGCCTGTGACACGACGAGTTCGATCCCCGGTCAGGTCGTGATGGAAAACGTTAATGTTGCAGATAGTTCCATTATCTGCCACTGTAGGCGAGGGCGCTGCAGTGCAATAGTAATAGTTTTTTCCGTCCGCCACTATATGGCACTAGCCTAAACTTGGTAAAACCAAGGAAAGTCATAAGTCTTCACCTTATTTATATAACCATACAAGTACTTATAATTTCATTTCAAAACGCTTTCGATGAGGATCCACCCAAATCTAACCGTTCAAATGTCACCTGTCAAAATACACATTTTGTTATCAAAATCACCGGATTATTTCCTCCAAATAAAGTTTTTGTTCACATTCTACACCAGTTTACATACAAATAGACTTTTTACTCAGATATAAACTCGTTAAGGGCCATCAGTGGAGTAGAAGTGGCAAACTATCTCAAATTTCCTTGTATGTTTATATCTGAGATTTATATACAACGTGATTTTGAACCTCTTAGCTATATTGGAATCTCGGAATTTGAATCCCTAGGTTCGCTTACGATTTTTTTCACCGGAAGCAGAATAATCGTCCGACACTGGTTTGGTCACCTTGTTAAAAAAAACAACGGGTTATACTCCGTGAGTACCGGCAGAAGTGAAAGCTCGCCTTTGCTGCGGTCTCAGGTCAAGTGTCCGCCTTACGAATTTTCGATCAGGTCACGGGTCCTGACGCGAGTTTAACATTTTTACTCATCCCAAAAAGTGCACAACGCTGTAAAAGAAGTTTTTACTTCAGAAAGAAGCATGGGAAGGGAGAAATTATAGTCAAAAGTATTGCAACAAAAGTGACCACAAGATAAGCCTATATTTTTAGTATTTACTTTCATCGAAAATGTTTAAAATAATTTTTAACTAGTATTAAACTTTTTTCAAGATTTTTAGATAGGTACACATTGGATTCCAATATGATCCCATTACTTTTTTAGGGTTCCGTACCCCAAAATAAAAAAACTAAACTCGTATAGGATCACTTTGTTGTATGTTAGTGTAGTTGTGGTAGAGCCAAGCTACCGGCAAAATTATTTTTTGATAGTGCATGAATGGGCCGGGTCGTCCGGGAAAGTACCACATTCTCACAGAAAATCGACGTTTGAGTAGGAGCTTTACCGCTTCTATACTTCGTTCGGCGAGTGAGAGAGCCGGAAGCCCATCCTTTCCCCATTTCCTCCCCCATGTCCTTTCCCCAACTCCTTGAAAGGCCGGCAACGCACCTGTTACACCCTGGTATTGCAGTTGTCCATAGGCAGCGCTGGTCGCTTAACATCAGGTGACTCGCTTGCTCGTTTGCCACCCTATAACATAAAAAAAAATGTATGTCTTGTCTACCCTTTTTCTTAGGGACGCGTAGAGGTATCAAGCTTAAATTCATATCAAATGCACAGGTCTACTGTTCCATGGAGCTGTGAAAAAATCAAAGTTCTAAGCCAACACAATCAAAATATAAATTAGGGCGCGAGTACGATTCGCACTTGGCCGGCTCCTTTTGCTTAATCGTAAATTTATTTATTTGTATCCCCGAGTCCATTTGATTGATTAACTAAACATTTTGAACAAAGCTCTTTATGTTTTTTTTTCTAATTAAGTATTAAAAACTAGACGTCTATCTGTCTTCAGACTAATCAATATAAAATAATTAAGGTCTTAGCAATAATAAGGAAAATGTCAAGTCTGACCTTCTTGTCTGTTATACATCTTAATTAAATTTATAATCATAGTTCAATTTATTGTGTGTCTAAAGTTTGAATTACTAGAAGCACGGTAATGAAGAAGGTAACTTTTAAATTTAGGCTAATATCATACATACCTACATATATACATTGAATCACGTCGTTTTCCCTTGCGGGGTAGACTGTGCCTAAGTCAACAAGACCTGTAGGCCACTTTTAGCATGTTGGTGGGCATTAGGTGGAAAGCAAAATCGAAATAGTGATGGGTTGCTATCCGCATCGCCTATTAACATGACTCCGCAGATTTTTGCCCATTCCCTCGATCGGCTTTTACAATCTTCGCGGGAAAAGAAGCAGCTACTACATTCTACGTTTTTTCTTTTTCTCAGACCAGCATGGAAGATAATAAGGCTATATTGAATGCTTTTACCAAAATATTTTAGCTTTATAAGAAATTTGACCTCAAACAATAGGATTGTGTCCTAAAAAAATTGCATTTAAAATAATTAATTATAGATATCTATATATCGAAAAATATTAGTTACGTATTTTTTTTTTCAATCGAACAAAAGATAATAAAGATAAAAAATCAAAGTTTAGGAGTGCCCCACACTTTTTACCGGCCTGTTGCGTCATGAGCCCCCGCTCATGACGCAACAGGCCGGTAAAAAGTGTACCGGTCAGTGACGTCACGTGGCAATTTAACGGGCTATATCTTTATCAATTTTAGTTTGATTTACAAAAGAAAAAATACATGTCCTATACTTTTTTATAATCTACCAGACGGACTAATTATATTGAAATGTATATTTTTTTTACAAAAAATGACCTTTACATGAAAAAATTAATTAGCCTTTGAAAAAAATTATATAGGAAAGACCAACCACAAAGAATTTGTGGCTGAAGCTCACTATAATAAAGAGAGGTATGATGCTCTCTTACAAAAGCAGCAGTGCTATAGTACTCCTGAAACGGCAATTACAATGTCACCTGTAATAGCCATTGTTCCTGAGTCTAGAGAATGTGATACTGGTAAATGTAACTTAGAAACAAGGATAGGTACGATAGATAATAGTTTTAATAAAAAAAGGTTTTGTAACAAATTATTAATATACTCTGATAAATTAGGTCAAGGTCTTAGTAGCATAATTTTAAGTCACCTCAACAATAACTGTTCTGTCTACAACACATGTACACCCGGCGCTTCTTATTTAGACCTGGTAAACAGTATTACTTGTGACAGTCTTGATGAAAACTGTACAATATTAATATTATGTGGTGACAGTTCCTCTGTATCAAAAAGGAATATTAAACAAAGTATGGACAAATTAATTAATATAAATGAAAGAACACAATGTAAATTTATGATATGTGCCTTTCCGTATTCGGAATCTTTAGATAGGAAAAGAAACGAGCACATACACAATTTAAATGTACATATGTACAACATGACGTATCGTCATGGCGATTTTATTTTTTATTTAGATATAAATAAGTTTATAAGTAGATTTAAGTTGACTAACGATACTATGTATCTTCCTTTTAATTTTAAAAGACAAATAGCTACAGTAGTAGCTTTTAATTTACAAACTTCTGTTGTATGTAGTACAACTGCAAATAATTTTAAATTTGACACAGGTATTGCAACTAATGATATACCTAAAATACAAAATCCTCAGTCTGATTTAAACTAATTAATAAGACAACAGTCGAGGCTAAAGAATTAAATATTTTTCATCAGAATGTCCAAGGCCTGACTAGCAAATTGTTAGAATTAGAGTTGTTTATAAACAGTAAAGATTTGCATGTAGTTTGTGTGACTGAACATTTTATGCAGTCGCACCAGCAACAGTTCAATGTAGAAAATTATTTATTGACAAGCTCTTACACCCGAGAGACTAAAGAGAAAGGCGGTAGCTTAATTCTAACTCGAAGTGACGTAAAATGTAAAGAACGTAAGGATATTGTTAGTCTTTCGGTAGATTGTAATGTTGAGCTGTCATGTATCGAACTAGGGAATTATATTATAGTATGTGTATACAGACCCCCAAGATCAGATTATAATACTTTAGAATCAATTATTGAAGATGTCTTGAGAAAATTATGTTGTTGTAGCAAAAATATTATAGTGTGCGGTGACTTTAATGTTGATTTGTTAGTTACAACAACTAAAAGTGTTCGATTTTTAAATCTCTTAAAATCATTTGATTTGGTTAATTTGTTTTTGGAACCAACTAGAGTTACTGAAGATTCTGCAACGTGCATAGATAATGTTTTCTGCAATTGCACTGCTGTTGACAAATATATAACTAAAAATCTAACCTCGGATCACTGCGGTCAGTTTGTAAAACTTATAAATGATGTAGAAGTAGACTTACCAAAAGTAACCTTTAGATCTATAACCAAAGCTAAAATAAATGTATTTAAGAAAAAAATATCTGAAAAAATGCCCCTAATTGAAGAAACTAGAGATGATCCGGATTCTCTATATAATAAAATGTTTGGTGTTATTGAATCGGAATTCAACAATACATTCAAAATTAAAAAATGTACTAATCGTATCGGAAAAAAATTTAGTGAATGGGCTACAACTGGTATTTACGTTAGTAGAAACAGGTTATACGAATTATTAGCTATGAAAGCTTACAATAAAAATACTGAATTTATTAATTATGTTAGAACTTACTCTAAGGTTTTTAAAAAGGCGTGCCTGTGCGCAAAATCTTTATATACAAGAAAAGCTATTCTAGATTCTCATGATAAGATAAAGACCACTTGGAAAATTATTAACATGGAAACCGGGAAAACTAAAAATCGTGACAACAAAATAGAATTAAAAGTAGATAATAACATCCTCAGTACTAATGAAGACGTCGCAAAATATTTCGAAAATTTCTTTACTAACATTCCCGTAAATACTACTGCCTCCTTACGTTCATCATCTGAGGAATCTAAAAAACTATTAACAAGCTGTGTACCAGAATGTAACAATCATTTAATATTTCAACATGTAACACCTCAAATAATCATTGATACATTTAAGAGTTTGAACAATAAGAAAACTGGAGATTTGTGGGATATCTCTGTAGCTGTCATTAGTAACATCATTGAAGCAATTGCACCATATTTAGCTTCTGTATTTAATAAGTGTGTAGATACTGGGACATTTCCTGACTTGATGAAGTTAAGTAAAGTCATTCCTTTGTACAAATCTGGCGATAAAAATGATCCCACTAATTACCGTCCCATTTCTATTCTGCCAGCTCTTAGTAAAATATTTGAAAAAATGATTTTTAATCAGTTATTAGCTTTTTTTAACATAAATAGCCTTTTCCATCGTGAACAGTATGGATTTACAAAGGGTCGGTCAACTACAGACGCGGGTGTAGCTCTGTTGAAATACATATATGATGCTTGGGAGGGAAAACAAAATGCTATTGGTGTTTTTTGTGATCTTTCCAAAGCCTTTGATTGCGTAGACCACAATACCCTTCTCTCCAAGCTGGAGCACTATGGAATAAAAGGTAAATCTCGCGATTTACTTGAATCTTATTTAAGTGGCCGAACTCAAAAAGTTAGTTTAGATAGGGTACAATCCTCCGGATCATCGGTTAAGATGGGCGTACCCCAGGGCTCTATCCTAGGGCCTCTGTTATTCCTCATTTACATCAATGACCTACCTTACTGTGTCAATACATGTAAGGCTGTACTATTTGCCGATGACACTTCTCTTGTCTTCAAAATTGATAGACAAACTAATTCTTTTGACGTGGTTAATAGTACTTTAGCTCAAGTGTTGGATTGGTTCACAGCGAACAATCTATTGTTGAACGCTAAGAAAACGAAATGTATTAAATTTTGCTTACCAAATGTTACAAAAATTCCAACACAAATAGTAATGGATAATGAACCACTAGATTTAACTGATAAAACAACATTTCTTGGAATAGCTCTTGATGCCGGGCTTCAATGGGGTGCCCATATTACTACGTTAGCGGGTAAACTTAGTTCTGCAGCTTATGCTGTCAGGAGAATTAGACAACTGACTGATGTTGATACTGCGCGTTTGGTATATTTCAGTTACTTTCATAGTGTTATGTCTTATGCGATTTTACTATGGGGTAACGCTGCAGAAGTAAACACCATATTTGTCCTGCAGAAACGCGCTATTAGATCTATATATAAACTTGGTGCTAGAGAATCTCTTAGAGAATTGTTTAAAGATATAAATATTTTAACTTTACCTTCTCAGTACATATTTGCGAATATTATGTTTGTGCGCTATAATCTTGATTAATATAAGAAAAATAGTGATATCCATGACCGAAACACGAGAAATAAAAATAAATTAGCTACACCAGTATTGCAATTGCAGAAAACTATGAATTCATTTTTGGGTTTAGGAGTACGCTTCTATAATAAAATTCCTGCAGAAATATTAGGTCTGCCTTTACTTAAGTTCAAAACGATTGTAAAAAACCAGTTAATAAAAAAGGCTTATTACTGCATTGATGATTATATTACTGATAAAAATGCGTGGAATATTATATAAATTTATTTAATGTTAACAATTATTAAATGTTAAAATTAATCTATAGTATGAAAAATTGTATTTAATGTTAACAATGTATTCAGAGCCCTTCAGGCACGTAGGGACCAAGGCTGGATTGAGTTTCTTTCGGCGTATTCTTCTCACCAGTGGTCGTTCCGAAACGCTAGTAGTATTTCAATTTTGCATATATAAAAAAATATATAAGAAATAAAAATATGATGTTCAAAAAGAGATACATGTATCCAATTTTGAATAAAAATCTTTGACTTTTGACTTTTGACTTTTTTGACAACTTTAAAACGCACGTATTTTTTATTAAAATTGCCGACAAGCTTATGAATAAAGCCATCTTCAGGGCAAGCGACAATGATCTCAATATGACAAGGATAGCTGTGCTACATCCTTGACACTCGCTCCGAAGATGGGATTTATTTCAGTAGTTATTTATTACAAGGATGAAATTAAATTCATTAGCAAATGTTTAAGGTGTAAATCAGACCACGGATCTGAACAACTTTCATTATGGGACCAACTTCAACATCGTGAAAAAAATATCTGCTCTTTTATACAAAAGTGGAATATCTACTTGGCCAAAATCTATGGAACAGCTGTTTATTTTTGCGATTTTGGAGTTGCTCCCTTAATGAAAGTTCTTCAGGTTTGTGGTCTGAGAATGAATTCAATTTCACCGGTATATCATAACACGTAATTTTTTAAATATAAAATGAATGAAAGTTCTGCAGGATAATAAAGAAGTTGTAGAAACTATATTGTATGTTTAAGGATATTGTACGAAGAAAAAATGAAAATCTCCGAGTACATACAAATATTCATGTTAAATACTTTCCGATAGTTATTTTGTAACAAACCGGTATAAATCAAAAGCATGCAGATTTATGAAGAAAAGGTGACAAAGGCTAGTGAAGTGATGAATCGTAAAATGAACCATAGATGTTAATAGAAATTAACATAACAGTTATAAACAGATTTCATTAGTGTTATTAGTCACTGGTAACAAATTGATTTTACACAGTTGACGTATTATCAATTATCAAGCCTCTTTCTTAACTGCCTCCGTGGTCCAGTGGGTAAGGCGTTTGACAGTAGACAAAGTTAGGACATTGCAGGCTTGAATCACCTGTTTGTGTGATAATAAAGATGATCCCGTACTTCGGAAGGCACGTTAAGGCGTTGGTCCCGGCTGCCATCTAGTTGTCGTTAATGAAACCACGTCAGAGGCCGAGAGGTGGTTCCGAAGACCTCTGACACGAGGGTGTGCATGGTCGATTGACCGCGACACCTACACGAAATGATGATGATGATCACGCGCACCCGGCCTCCAAGTCCAACAAATTTTTATCTATATCTATTCTATATACATATAATAAAACAGTAAAAATATTTTGTCTGTACATTTAGAATTTTTGACTGAAATGGATAGAGGGACACTTAAAAAGAATAATAGAAAGCAAAAAAAATATTCGAATTTTTTGTCTGTCTGTCTATCTGTCTGTCTGTATGTATGATCACGATTATCTCCAAAAATACTGAACCGATTTACTTCAAACTTTCACCAATTGCTTTGTTTTAACTAAGCAAAACATTTAAAGTTTGTTCCATCAAAATCGGTTTATTAAAAAAAAAGTCATTTGAATGAACTCAAGGCATGAGTTTGCCTGCAAATATATAGCATGGTATTTGGTATGGAGGTAGTTTGAGGCCCGGAGAAGGACATAGGGTACGTTTTATTCCAGGAAATTCTACTGTTCCCGAGGGATCGACACTAACGCGAGCGGAGCCGCGGGCATCATATATATAGGAAACAATTTTAAAACATACCCTTTGAAACAAAAAATAGTTTTTAAAATCGATTCATAAGTAACGCATGTAGCACAATAACGCAATAACTTATGCAGTACCAAACATAAAAAACAACTGAATTGATACCCTACTCCTTTTATAAAGTCGGTTAAAAACCGCTTAATATTGCGCGTTATAATTCGAATATTAGCTCGAAAAAGCGTGACGATATTGTCTACATGACGAAGACCTAAGCTCATCTTATCCAGTCTGGCATTTTAAAGACACTCATACCCCTGTGAAATGGGCTAGTATGGATATATTCCCTATTTATAGCATCTATTTGGTTGTTTTTGCATAACTTCTACAATAGTGATCTAATAAGATGTTCAAGATATGACAACCAAACCCTGTAATTTAATAATCAACTTGATTCACATATCAAACACTGACCTTTCAAATCAGAGTAACCCAAGACCTATATTCGTGTGAACAAAATTAACAATATTGTACTGCATATGAAATAATGATAGTGTCATAAAATGTTGAAAGTATAGAAAAAACTCCTTTGCATATGTTTGTCATTTTAACAACATTCAGCTAACGTTGTAGATATGTTAAAGTGTCCAGATTGGTAATGTTGGTAATATACTGTCCATATTTTGAATTAAGATTAAGACATAGATATATATACAGGCAACAAACCGTTTCTTTTAATTAATTACACTAAATATTTCGTACGTGATGATTGAAATGATTTTTTTGTTTTTGATCCTAGCATATTTTATAACATTTATTTTTTAAATTCTCGAACGATTGTCAGATATTTTTTAAATATTTATTAAACATAAATTAAGCCGTCCATTTTCTTATAGTGCACATGCACTATAAATATATGCCGAATTGGGAAAAATATAAAACGTAGAATGTAGCAGGTACAGAAGCAGCTCAATCTCAAACATCTTTATTGTACAGCTCCTACATTCTTGTTTTTTTACGGTGTTTTCTACGACCTGCACGAGAAGCAAACTTCTTATACAGACCGGAGAAAACACCAACGTGACCTTTGGGTAATATACCATCGAGAGTCTATGGCATACTACTTAGGTTTACGTTACGTAAGTATACTTAGGTTAGGTAAAGTATAACGTAATAATATGTATCTATGTGCACACTACAAACCTTATGTTACAAACCTATGTGCACATTCAAATGCCCAAACTTTGGTAAATAATCCAGGTTTGTCTATATAAAAAAAATATAAACTAAAACGCAGGTGATGAACGTTTTCGCTTGCTAGATGATACCGAGGTTGGGGTGTATAAAGCGCCTCATTTGTACTTTCTATGATTTATGTCTATGTAATGGCAGATGCGATATTATGTCAAATTATTTCATAGCGATCGGAAAAGTCAAGGTGAATGGTTGTGGGGAACGAGTAATGATTGCAAGATCAGGAAAATGTTGATGCGGCATTTTTTTGCATTCTAAACCGATCCCATTTTCTAATTTTAAAAATATCTATTCATACAGACGCAATATTCGTCAAAAATTATTTACACCCTCCACTAGACATCATGCCATATTCCTTTAGAACATACTCTCTCTAATCTGTGAGCCACACAACACACACAAAGCGAGCGGCCGCTTGGGTGACGACGCGCAATGCGCCCTCCTTCTTCTTCGTCTTCGTAACAGACCAAAACTAGTCGGTGAATTCGACGAATAAAACGTGATTGAAGCCGTTGTTCTTTAATGAATTTATGTTGCAAAAGCTGCAGTGCAAAGGTCTCACCAATTTTCTTCCACTTGTTTTTTCCAACGCAGGGCCAGATCAAGCAAGTTGAAAACGTCGAGGTCATCCCGCCATAGCATTCTAGGCCTTCTCTTCGCCGTCAACCTTTTTTCAGAAGGTATTCTATGGATATGCCCAATCCTTATTCAAATTACTTCAATTTAGCTGTTACAATTTGCTTCACGGCCTATTTTCCATTTTGTCTTATTTTTAATAAACTTTTTCCAAAGTATAGAATTTCTTTTTTAATCTAATTGATTTTAATCGATAGAAACACGATTTAAAAGAAACAAGAGTATTATTTCTTTGTTATATTTTTCTTTAAAATGTTACCTTTCTAATAATATCATAACCAGTCAGATACTAGCATAACCCAAGATATTTTACAACAAATTTATATACATATTAGCCGTGTGGTATCCGGCAGAGTAGAATAGGACCACTCCAAGTCTTCCCGTGGATGTCGTAGAAGGCGACTTAGGAAATACAAGCTAAACAAAGCTTATAAACATCTAAGACACCTCTCCAACCCGTCTGGCCAGCGTGGAGTGTGTAGGCCAAGTCCTCTGGCTGCTCTGGCCAAGTATGGCCCTAGTAGTACAGAGAGGGTCGTGTTCCTGTAGTGGGGACTAGAAAGGACCTGATGATGATGATGATGATTATATACATACACACTATCACGCCTTTTTACCTTGTGAGGTAGACAGAACCCAGGTCTGTAAGACCTGGGCTAAAATCTATCAATAAATCATCTGCATGTTGGTTAGCATAAGATGGGAAACGAAATCAAAATAGTGATGGTTTGCTAGCCGCATCGCTTAATGATATGATTCTTCATATTTTCGCCCATTCTATCTAGGTATAGGCTTTTACGATCTGCGCGGAAAGATAAGCAACTGGTACATTTTATGTAGAAACGAAAACCCCTTTTCCCCAACCTAACACATATTTTTTTTTATTAAATCGAAATTAATTCATTACAAATAATGTCAATCACTTAAGGTCTTGTGATCGATCGAGTGCAAGTAATGTGCGCAGACGCGCAATCTAAGTATATCGATTAATAATATTGAAAATATATAGAGTACAGGACCGCCATTTCATGTAGATACGAGTATAATATAAATAAATAACTATATACGGACAAATCACACGATTGAGCTAGCCCCAAAGTAAGTTCGAGACTTGTGTTATGGGATACTAACTCAACGATACTATATTTTAATTATATAAACAATGCATTTTATTTATATACTTTTTAAATATCTAAATAATTTATAGAAATTTTAACCGTAAAATATTCAAAATTCCATTAGAAAGTTTGTGCGCTTCTAAGGCGTATGGTTATCTTTCACGTATGGTAAAATATGGTTATCTTTCTAGGGTTAAAACGTTAGGTGTAAAAATAATGTAATATACGCGATAAGACCATATTAAATTGATTTTATTTGAATGTGTAACAATCGCGAAAACATCAGAAACCATTAAGTAAGAAGTTATACAAGGACCCCCTTGTATAACTTCCCCCTTTTTTGGGTAAATACACCCGTATTTACCCAAAAAAGGGGTGATTCTTCTGCAATCACAATACATTGAGATACCCATTGCATCACATCGAAATGAGATGGTCAGTTGGTTATGAGGCAGGTAATAAATTAAGATGTTTTCGGAATGACCCGTATGTTTTAGTTATTTTTTTCGAGTGAAGGGATTAACTTGCGTGTTAATAAATGAAATAAAGATCTTTTTAATGCAATAAAAATGATTTACTAATATAGTATGGTATTCCAAGGTATTAAACTACATGGTTTCTGCAGAATTTTACCGTTACTGCAACTAAAGAAAAATATTTAAACAAAAATTCTGATTTTTGTAGGAGCAGATGTCCTGCCGATTTTTAACAACATTCTCGTCAGAGGATGTATTTTCTTCTTTACCCATATTTTGACCATACATACATGCATAGTATCACGTTTTTAATACCTAAAACTATATAACTAATACCTAACAACCTCCGTGGTCCAGTGGTTAAGGCGTTTGCCTGTTGACCCGGGGGTTGTGGGTTCGATTTCCACCGGAAGCATACCTACTTTCTTTAGTTGTTTCCAGTTTGGTTAGAACATTGCAGGCTTGAATCACCTGATTGTCTGATAATAAAGATAATTCCGTGCTTCGGAAGGCACGTTAAGCCGGTGGCCCCAGCTGCCATCTGGTAGTCGTTAAAGGAACCACGTCAGAGGCCGAGAGGTGGTTCCGAAGAACTCTGACACCAGGGTGTGCATGGTCTATTGACCGTGACACCTACTCGAAATGATGATGAATACCTAAAAGCCACATTTTGTTAGCCAAGGTAGGCGTTAGGTGGAAAATGGAATCAAAATAGTGATGAGTTGCTAGCTGCATCGCCTACTAATATGATTCGTCAGATTTGCCCTACCCTTGATCAACTTTTACGATCTGCGCGGGAAGAGAAGCAGCTGGTACATTCTAAGTTTTGTATTTTCTCCTAGACCAGCTTGGAAGATATATTTTGACCATTACTTCTGCGTGTTATCTTTGAATGTACCTTTTGCGTATTATTTTATTTTTGTTTTTCACAAGTCTTTCATAGGATGTGACCATATCTTTGCCTTTGGCTTAGATTATGGTCAAGAGTAAATCAATTTATTAATTATAAAAAAAATAAATAAAATATTTTGACGTGATAACGTGTTATAAATTAATGAACGCCGGCTGCATGAAAAATTCCAAGCCTTAATTTTTAAAATTCCATATTTCAGGGGTCCCTGAAATATGGAATTTTAATAGTAAACTTAGATAAAGCATGTGACACGTGGATCCGCTCTTCCAGAACACATGATAATAACTTAGGCCTAGTTAAAGTAAATACATAATAAAAGTTAGAGCTGAAGATTATATATTTATTTACTTACATGTGTGTTGGTGTGGGTGAGTGTGAGGGTGTGTGTGTGTGTGTTGGTGTGGGTGTGTGTGTGTGTGTGGCTGCATGCACGAAAAAGTGTCACGTTCCGCGTGCACGCGAGAGCGCGGATCAAGCGATAGAAAAGCACAATCGGCCTAAGCGTTCGACTTGTGATACATCTATCGGTAGCGTTCAGCTTGTGACGTATTTCTCTTCCACCACTATCACATAAAATTATCCTTATACTTACTAATATTATAAATGCGAAAGTGAGTTTGTTTGTTTGTTTATTTATTTGTTTGTTTGTTACGCTTTCACGCCATAACTACTGAACCGATCATTATGAAATTTTGCATACAATTTCTCTGGAGTACGGAGAAGGACATAGGCTACCTTTCATCCCGGGAAAAATTCCTATTCTCGAGGGATCGACATTGACGCGGGCGGAACCGCGGGCAAAAGCTAGTCATCCATAAACCGACTTTACAGACAACTATTTTGTTATATGTATAAAAAATGCATCAAAGGCCGCTATCTTAATATATATAAATCTCGTGTCACAATGTTTGTCCTCAATGGACTCCTAAACCACTTAACCGATTATAATAAAATTCGCACACCATGTGCAGTTCGATCCAACTTGAGAGATAGGATAGTTTTGAACTTATGGCGAAACGAAGTTCGCCGGGGCAGCTAGTACTTTTATATATTTGTCAATTGTTTGATTCTTTATTACAATATACCGCATCCACAGGGAGGACATTTCAATACTCTATCACTATCATACTGCCATTGAGATGATAATGGTGACATAAAAAACACGATCTCAACGAATCCGCTAGATGTGTCCTTAGTCTTAATGTTGCGGCTACAATTATCTGTGTCCAAGAGATCATCGCTATTTGGACGCAAAAACGGTGTTACAATAATGTCAGTTGGCAAAGAGTAGTTACATTGATCTTTGTTTGATAAAGGCACATAATGTTCAACGATTAATATTCATAGAAATTAATAAAAGCAAGGCAATATAATACATATGGTTAGTTGCTCTGTAGCCAACCTCATAAACAAATATTTGCCCAGCTTAAGGCTAACAGCCTCCGTGGTCCAGTGGTTAAGGCGTTTGCCTGTTGACCCGGGGGTCGTGGGTTCGATTCCCACCGGAAGCATACTTTGTTTAGTTGTTTCCAGTTTGGTTAGGACATTGTAGGCTTGAATCACCTGATTGTCTGATAATAAAGATGATTCCGTGCTTCGGAAGGCACGTTAAGCCGGTGGTCCCGGCTGCCATCTGGCAGTCGTTAAAGGAACCACGTCAGAGGCCGAGAGGCGGTTCCGAAGAACTCTGACACCAGGGTGTGCATGGTCGATTGACCGTGACACCTACTCGAAATGATGATGATGAAGGCTTGGCTATGAACACATACAAGGAAAACGGTAAGCATGCCAACAGATCATGGCATTTAGTTCCACTGACTGGTATAGGTGCCATTATGGGCCCTAGCGATAGCGCTGTAGTGCATAATTGACAGTCTTTTCCACACGTCACTAGATGGCGTTAGCCCTCTACTTAAAACTGAGAAACATTTTTTAAATAATAGATGAAAATATATTTTTTTTTTCTAGCCGTTTGGTATCCGGCAGAGTAGAATAGGACCACTCCAAGTCTTCCCGTGGATGTCGTAGAAGGCGACTTAGGAAATACAAGCTAAACAAAGCTTATAAACATCTAAGACACCTCTCCAACCCGTCTGGCCAGCGTGGAGAGTGTAGGCCAAGTCCTCTGGCTGCTCTGGCCAAGTATGGCCCTAGTAGTACAGAGAGGGTCGTGCTCCTGTAGTGGAGACTAAAAAGGACCTGATGATGATGATGATGATTTGTTTTTCATTTTAAATAAGATATATTTCCTGAATACTGCTTTTGTTTTCTCATAATATGGTAGATATAGTATGGAACATACAATGGTCAGGGGTATCATTCTCAACTGGCTGTCCGGTGGTTGGAGGTATGGCGATCACATTTTGACAGCTCCATGGCGCAGTGGTTAACACGCCAGCCTGCGACACGGAGTGACCGGGTTCGATCCCCGGCCAGGCCAAGATGGAAAATGATCTTCTTCAGACTGGCCTGGGTCTTGGATGTGTCCGTATATATTTAATTTATTTATTTATTTATGGCATCGTGTACGCGCCCCCGGCCTCCCGAACTGCTACTTGCTTTTCCATTTCATCCAAGTAAGTAGTATCCCAGTACCTTCATTCCCTTCCCAAATCCAACAAATATATAAAAGTAGATACAAAGTAGCAGGATAATTATAAAACAAGAGGAAATTCAACAAAAACAGGCTAGAGTAATTTATAAATTACTCGAGCCTGTTTTTAGGAACAAAGTTCACTCTATTAGCTACTATAATATAGATTTAAATAAAAAATAACAGTATTACAACAACCACTCTACAATACAGCTAAACATTTAATGGTTTTAAAATTAATGTCAGAAGCAAATAACTATAACTTGCAGGTGCTAAGTAATGTTATGTCTTTAGAGTCTGGATGCTGAAGAAGTATGTATTATCATATCGATATTGTTCAGTACTTAAATCTGCATAAAATTCTATCTAATTTAAAAGTAATAGTAAATGTTATCTGCCCTCATAAACAAATATAAATAAATAAAAAAAAAGTTTTTTTTCGAGGAAATAATCGAAAGGCTTCATATGAAGGCTGAAGGTCGCTCAAAGAGCAATGGAGAGGGCTATGCTCGGTGTTTCTCTGCGAGACCGAATCAGAAATAGGAGATCCATAGAAGAACGAAAGTTACCGACATAGCTCAACGGATTAGTTCTTTGAAGTGGCAGTGGGCGGGGCACATAGCGCATAGAACCGATGGCCGATGAGGCAAAAAGGTTCTCGAATTGCGACCACGTACCGGCAAGCGAAGCGTCGGACACCCACCTACCAGATGGTCGGACGACCTGACCAAGGTCGCAGGGAAACGCTGGATGCAGGCCGCTTCTAACCGGTCATTTTGGAAATCATTGGGCGAGGCCTATGTCCAGCAGTAGACTTCTTGCGGCTGATATGATGGTGGGCAAAAATCTGAGGAGTTATGTAATGAGGCGAAGCGGCTAGAATCACTATTTTGATTCTGTTTTCTACTTACACGCCCTCAAACATGTTAAATGTGGCCGATAAGGTCTAAAAGACCTGTGTCTACCCCGCAAAAGACGAAATACCCAAAAACCAAACAACGTTATTGGGTCGAATATCGTCTTCTAGAGTTTGCCTCATGACAGGTTGTTTTGTAAAAGTAATTCTAACGAACCAATTTCAGCACTTCGAGTAAAAAACGAACAAAATTGAGCACTGATTATAATTTATAGTTACACTGGTAGATCACAGACGGATGTTGTGGCGTACACTTCACTCAGACAGACCGACAAAAAGGCGATGAGTTGCTAAATCGCAAAATTGGGGTCACATGGGTCATATGCCATTTGGTGTTCTATTTTGATCGTTTGACACTTCTGTGATGGCCATTGCGCAATGTCATTTTTTATTGGGCAATTTATTTGCACTTAGTATAAGTAAGTTGATCTGAAAGAAAACAAAATACGTAGAATGTACCAGCTGGTTCTCTTCTCCCGCAGATCGTAAAAGCTGAACGATAGAATAGGCAAAAATCTGAGGAATCACGTTTGTAGGCGATGCGGCTAGCAACCCATCTTCACGTCCGCCAACATGCTAAACGTGGGTTTAAGGTCTCATGAACCTAAGCTCTGTCTAGCCCGTATGGAAAAAAAATAGGAATTTGTTGGATATTAGAAGGGAATGAAGGTATTATGAATGAAATGAAAAATATTTATTGTAGAAATACAAACAAAAAAATACAATTACAACATAAAAAATCTAAATATATATAACTCAAAGGTGACTGACTGACACAGTGATCTATCAACGCAAAGCCCAAACCACTGGACGGATCAGGCTAAAATTTGGCATGCAGGTAGATGTTATGACGTAGGCATCCGCTAAGAAAGGATTTTGATGAATTCTACCCCCAAGGGGATAAAATAGGGGATGAAAATTTGTATGAAACTTCTATACTTCGTAACTCGAGCGAAGCCGCGGGCAAAAGCTAGTACTACTAATAAAAGTGTATTATAAGAGGTGATGGCTCAGTGTTACGCTGAACACATCTGTGACCAGCACTGATTTTCAGCCACCTCCTGTTGTGACATCAGGACTCTCCAATGCGTAATAATGATAATCATTAATAATAGGTAACTAATAATGGTAATATTAATCTGTAGCTGTCATTTACTTGACGCTATGATCATACCACAGACTAAAGCTACGTATATGTATTAATAAGGAATATGGAATAATGTTTTTCTTTCTGTGAACTGTCACTGTCACGCCGAATAACCTCTTTGAAATAAAATATGGCTGCCACATAAACTGCCACGTGAATCTTAAATCTTTACAAGCTTTACTTATAGTACAAATACAAGGTGATAACAACATAACTTTTATTATACTTTTTAGTCGGATGAGTGGTGGAAAAGCAAGAAGCATCGAGAGGCCAGGCGCCCGTGATTTTTAACCCCCTAGCTATATTGAAATCTGGGAATTAGAATCCCTAATGGAACACAGAACGCCAAGAAAAAAAGGTAAAAAACGAAAAAGAAAATTAGGTTTTCCATACAAAGCCGCCGATCAGCTGGACGAATTTCTATAAAAGGTTAAATTTATTTTTTCGTTTTTTACCTTTTTTTCTTACAATTCTGTATTCCATCATGGATTCTGATTCCCAGATTTCAATAGAGCTAGGGGGTTCAAAATCACGCTGCATAAACTTTCCTCTTGAATTATTCTATCTATAAAAAAAACACCGCATCAAAATCCGTTGCGTAGTTTTAAAGATCTAAACCCACATAGGGACAGACAGCGAGAATCGACTTTGTTTTATACAATGTAGTGATTATCTAAATCACTACTCATGAATTGCTATTGAAACTATCTACTGTTTATTTGATAAAGTTCACCTGTCAATTCACTTTCTGAAAATGCACAATCATTAAACAGCTTATTTAAATAAAAATGGCTGGCCTTCGTCATTTAAATTTAGCCAATCACAGCTTTATTGTTATGATTCAAAACCTCTGTCACTGAAAATCAATTAAAACTTACGTGAATCTTGCGCCAGCCTATATGAAGGCCGCGTCGCATGACTAAATACATTTGCACGGTGGGTAAATAGATTTTTTTAACTAACCTATACTGTCCCACGGCTGGGCAAAGGTTTCCCCCATTTCCTTCCACTGGATTTCTGGATTCAGTGTGGATGGTCTGAAATTGCATTGAACAGAGATTTTTTATTATCACAATATTATAACGTTTGGAGCGTTTGGTGATTCAGGGCCGTATTGAAGGCAACCGTTCACGCGGTCGGTCTCCGAAGAAGTGGCTAGATGTTGTCGAAGCTGTAACATAGTGCGCAGTAACAGAATGTTCCAAAAAGCCGCATTCAGAAAGATACGTGAAGAAGGATCGCAACAGCAGCGGCCATAGACGAGCAACCCAATCCGTAATCACGACAACTCTGTCAAGAGTTAGACGTCTAAGAAGAATATTATAACGATCTATCAATCTAAAAATCCAAAATACATTTACAGTACAACATGAAACACGTTAGCTTATAAAGATTATATTGACTTATTGCTATTTAAATTTAATTACTCTATTTAAAAAAAATTAAGTACTCTATTTAAATAAGATTTTTTCATAAATAATTTAGTCAGTCCTAAATCTTACAAAATGTCAATACTAATATGACTTACCTCTCAAATGTATATTTACTCACGACCTCGTATTGATAGTCGGTCCCACGACCCCAGATGCATAGTTCACGCGGCAAATGAAATCAGATGTATCAATCATACCACAATCACGCGTGTCCGTCTGTCTGTGGAATATGGGACGCGCTGAAAGAATCGGGGAAACTATAGATGATGGGCAATGTTACGTGATCATAACGAAAAGCATGCAAGCTGAGAAGCTTGCTTGCTGGTTTTTTAAGCTGCTTTAAGGCATCTGACATAGCTTAACAACTACCGCCAATGATGATAGCTGATACCAACGACTAAATGTGCCTTCCAAAGCACGAAAGAGCTCAAGATATTTTTATGCCACTTGCGGTCACGTTAAAAAGACCCAAAACTAAACGACCGCAATACACTTAAACTATATATTACTAGCTTTCGCCCGGGATAAAAGGTAGCTTATGTCCTTCTCCGTATTCCAGTGAACTTGTATGCAAAATTTCATGATGATCGGTTTAGTAGTTACGGCGTGAAAGCGTAACAAACAAACAAACTCACTTTCACATTTATATATAACTAGCTTTCGCCCGTGGCTCCGCCCGCGACACTGACGCGGGCGGAGCCGCGGACGAAAGCTAGTCTTCTATAAAATAAAGTATCGTTGCATTAGTATCCCACGGTACAAGTTCACAACTTACTATGCGGCTACTAGCTCTGTCTGTGTGATTTGACCCTATTTATGTATTTATTATTAATATCTTGGGTCACCCATTCCAGTATGGAGCATCCTCGGGAGCTATGGAGCTTCCTCTAGGTAATAATTTACTTTACTAGTGTATGAATGTATACCTATGTATTACTTTTATATGAACTATATTTTTCAACATAACCATTGTACTTCCATCTGCCACTGGTCATTCATATAACCCGTTACCCTGGTACACAGGATTTATATAGAAAAAACTTTCACAATCATAAATTTTTCTAGTACTCCGATTTTTCAATGGTCTCTCATCATTAACATGTTCCATATTATTTGACTAGCAGCAGCGGTCAACACGCCAGCCTGCGACACGGAGTGACCGGGTTCGATCCCCGGCCAGGTCAAGATGGAAAATGATCTTTTTCAGATTGGCCTGGGTCTTGGATGTGTATCTGTATATGTATTTGTCATAAAATATAGTATCGTTGAGTTAGTATCCCATAACACAAGTCTCGAACTTACTTTGGGGCTAGCTCAATCTGTGTGATTTGTTTGTCCGTATATATTTATTTTATTATTATTGCTGTGATATAAGTTTGAAATCAAATCATTTCCTGGCTATTCCTAATACTCGTATACATTGTGAGATGTCGGCGGTCTTAGGGCGTACGCGTCTGCTCATCTTTGCCCTTTCCCAGCGCGTGGGCCGGCTCTAGCATCAAAGATGAGCTTAGAACTAAATGGAGTACGTTATAAATTAATAAATATATATATAGGGACACATCACGCAGACTAAGCTAGCCCTATAATATGTGTTGATTTTTTTTGTAGGATTCTAAATCAATGATATTATATTTTATAATACGTATTATATTTTGTAATAATTACATACGTTATGTAGACCTACTTCTCGTAAGCTATCTGAAAAAGATTATTATTTTTTATGACGCAGCCGGTGATCGAACCCGGAACCTGCGACTCAAAGACACTTGCGGTACCACTTAACCAAAAAGGTCTAAAAATGTCGTTTGTTTTTAACACATGTATGAATTATTACAACGATTGGTCAAAATTCTCGATGTAATGGCCTTATTTGAATTAAAATTATTACTACAACAATGAACTGAAGGATTTTTTTATGATGGCAAACGAGCAAGTGTGTCACCTGATGGCAAGCAAACACCACCGCCCATGGTCAACTGCAACAGAAAGTTGTGACAGAAGCGTTGCCGGCCTTTCAAGGAGTTGGAAAGGAGGACATGGGGAAGGAAATGGGGAGGACATGAGGGTGGAAATGAGCGGGAGGAGGGTGTGGAAGGTCGGGCCTCCGGCTCTCTCGCTCACCGAACGAAGCATAAAAGCGGTAAACCTTCTATTCAAACGTCGATTATCTGTGAGAGTGTGGTACTTCCCCGAAAAATGAATTTTGCCTGTAACGTGGCTCTACCACAAATATTTTTTTAAATCAATGGCGACTGCATTGAGGTGTCGGGTCCGGTAAACTGGTTCTGTCATGTGTCCGTTGTTGCTACTTGACAAATGTTATCCAATGACAGCGGCTCATGGGACCTTATTTTGATTTATTGCTGCCAAAAAATCTCATTGCGGTATTTAAAAAGGGTAATTATTTAACATGATTCTAATAGTTACTATTACATTGAATGAAGTTAAGGAACTATTGCATAGAATTCATAATCATAATCAAACTAGCTTTTGCCGCGGCTCCGGCCGCGTGAATGTCCATCCCTCGAGAATATTACTTTTTCCCGGGATAAAAGGTAGCCTATGTCCTTCTCCGCACTCCAAAAAACTTGTATGCGAAATTTCATGATGATCGGTTCAGTAGTTATGGCGTGAAAGCGTAACAAACAAACAAACAAACAAACAAACAAACAAACAAACAAACAAACAAACAAACAAACAAACAAATAAACAAACAAACAAACTCACTTTCGCATTTATAATATTAGTAAGGATAATTACTCTTTAACTACTCAATACCAGTAAACATAGACACAATGGATATTTTTGTTGCCCCATGGGGTCACATAACACTTGACTGGTTAAATAAAATAGTAGCACTCGTAAGAAAAGCCATTTCACACTTCTCGTTTGTTTGTTGATTAATTATAAAGATTTGCATCTACAAAAATATTACACACCTGGTTTCAAACTGAACTATTGGTTATTCCATCGTAACTGGATAGAGAGCACTGATCTCTATCATGGAGGCTATAATGACCAGCGAAAATATTATGAGGCATTATAATTTTCATTGTTATTGCTCTTTAACCTTAATAATGAATATCAAACACTCAATTTAATCTTCTCTCTTTGGTTCGTAGCTTCATGAACTAACGCGAACTTGATATACATGCGCAGCGCTCCAAATACCATGAGATACAAATTGCTTATATGCGGCAAAAGCAACACTGTGCTATATTCCTTGAGTGTTGGTGTGAATAATTGTAAAACGTATAACATTGATTTAAAAAAGTACTTCTATGACTTATAATAACTATATGATGTTAAAAACAATGTAGTTGCTTGTTTAAAAAAAGAACGTCAAAAATAAAGAGCTGGCACGTTTTGTTTTCATTTTTTTTTATTTCAAAAAACAAAGTATTTCGTATTTTTGTATTTCACGATATCCTGACTTAAAAGGCTTACAACTTTAGCTTAAAAAAGTTTAATACAAAGTATAAAAACTAGTAAATTGCTTGTAGTATTTTTCGTATTTCTTTTAATTATTCTGAATTTAATTATTTAAGAGAATTTATGATTACCGGCAAAAAGAGATCTTGTAAGGGTAACCAACAAGCCTTATTTACTTTTATTGCATAATGTGTACTTTACTTTTATTATACCTTTAATATTGTATTAAAAGATAAAAAAAATAAAGAATTAACAAAAGTCTATGAGTAATTTACTACCGAAGTATTAGGTTTTAATAATTTGATTTGATTTAGGGGCAAATTAAATGAAATGATAATTTGTTAACATAGTCGTCTTAAAAATGTTAGCACCCTTTGCCACTTTAGAACCTAAATCCTACTAAAATAATTGGCCGGAAAAGCTCTCGTTACGCCCCAGGTGTTGCAGTTGTCTATGGGCAGCGGTGAACACCTGCCTCGTATGCCGCCCATAAAAAAAATCTACAAGACCGACACTGTAAGTCACAAGTCTCTTATGGGAGGTCAAGCCGTAAATCACCAGGCAGTGTGCTCATAATCATGCCATCATATCCGTGTCCTCAACTAAAAGACAGTTACTAGAAGATACCTCCTATTCAATTTGCCGTGCCATTAGGCGCTTTACGACGCCTATGCCGCCTATTTATGCATAAAATACGTAACGATATTATAGTGATCGTGGCAGACCCTCTTTATAGATTTTCATGGCTTGGCTAATTTGGCTTAAGGGAGAAAATAACGATTGTCTAGATGGATATCTGTCATATTTATTCATCATAGTCTTCGAGGGAATGGGTAAAATCTGAGGAATCATATTAGTAGGCGATGCGGCTAGCAACCCAACACTATATTGATTCCGTTTTTCACCCAACGTCCACCAACATGCTAAACGTGGCCTACAGCTCTTATAAACCTAGGCTCTGTCTACCCCGCAAGGGAAAAAGACGTGATACTATTTTTTTTTTTTTCATATTTTATTTCTGTTTAATTAGTAAGACAAGACCAAAGTAACGAATACAATACTCCAAAGTAAGGTACGGCAAATTTGCACATAATTTTTTCAGTGGCATATTTACTTTCTGGCTTTTCAATAAACCTTTTAAAAGTTTAAGTAAATTTATAAGTATATTTTATCGTAAAATATTCTTTACAATTAACATTAACTTTTATTATAAAGCTATTTCCATAAATGCAATATTCAACATACTTACCACACAAAAACCCGACAAAAATGGTCATTTTGGTACAAAAGTGTTTTCATCATCATCTTCATACCGCCGACCTGGCAATTTGTGTGAAAAATACTTTTTTTTAGTTCCTGAAATTGGTCCTATAGGAACAGTTGTTCATTTCGCCGAACCACTTTAAAGGAATGTCAGTGTATATCTTAATAAATTAATAAATAAAATACGGTGAAAAAAATTCGTGCGGAAATTGAACCATGCATGCGGTAGCTCAGATGGCAGAGCGTAGGTCGTACATAGACCTAGGGTCGTTGGTTCAAATCCCGCCCGCATGAAATTTTTTTCACCATGCTATATTTCTTAATTTATTAAGAGTATATCACAATAGCATTGTGAATGCAAAATAAAACACGTATAAAAATATGTCAGTGTATTATTATTGTCCTCTGGTTGCTCTGGCCAAGTATGGCCCTAGTAGTACAGAGAGGGTCGTGCTTCTGTAGTGGAGACTAAAAAGGACCTGATGATGATGATGATGATGTATGATTATCAATTTTTTTTATGTTATAGGACAGCTTAAGAGCAAGCGGGTCACCTGATGGTAAGTGACCACCGCCGCCCTTGGACAACTGCAACACCAGGGTGTGGCAGGGCGTTGTCGGCCTTTCAAGGAGTTGGGGGAAGGAAATGGGGAGGGGAGGGGGAAGGATGGGCCTCCGGCTCTCTCAATCACCGATCAAAGCATAGAAGCGGTAAAGCTTCTACTCAAACGACGATTTGCTGTGAGAGTGTGGTACTTCCCCGGACGAGCCGGCCCATTCATGCTACCAGCAATTCATTTTGCCGGTAGCGTGGCTCTACCACGACTAGAATTCTATACTTACCTTATTTTATTCTACTTACATTGCCGCAGCTGATTTTATAGTGCAATAGACAAAAGACCTCCATGATGAGATTGGCTACAGTAATCTGGGGTCTTCATTTTAGTAAGATTTTAGTGACTTTAGACCGGGTTCATCCATTCAATAAATTGTACACTATATTTCCAGTTGTTTACTATCATGGACTTTATAATGTCTATCTGTCTAATAAATCGTTACTTATATTATAAACAGTGAAATTTTGATCGTTCTGGACCCTTTGAGGAGTGATTCAGCCCGCCGATATGAACAACTTTTCTATTGAGACAATGCTGAAAACACGAAAAAAACTCGAAAAAGAAAAAAAATACATTTTCATACAAAAATGTTCGGCCGCCCGGTCAATTTGTATGAGAATATAAAAAAATAGTTCCGAGCACTGGTTCCATATAAAAAATTTCTTATCATGCAAAGTAACTAACAATAAGTAAAAAAAAAGTATCACGTCTTTTCCCTTTCCTGGTAGACAGAACCTAGGTCCTTAGGAGACCTTATGAGGCCTTATGGCAACTATTAGCATGTTGTAGGGCGTGTAAATGGAAAACGGAATCAAATAGTGATGAGTTGCTAGCCGCATCGCCTATTGACATGTGCAGATTTTAGCCCGATACCTCGATCGGCTTTTCCATTCATAAACTTGTTAACTTTGTCTTATCAAATTAAGAAATAAAATATGGTGAAAAAATTGCACGCCAGCGGGATTTGAACCTGCGACCTTAGGTCGTACATATAGACCTTTGGAACCTTAAAAGAGTGATTCAGTCCATCGATATAAAATCTTCCATGCTGGTTTGGGAGAAATAAAAAAACGTAGAATGTACTTTTCTTCCCGCGCAAATCGTAATATCCAATCGAGGGAACGGGCAAAATTCCGAGGAATCATGGTAATAGGTGATGCGGCTAGCAACTCATCACTGTTTCGATTCCGATTTCAACTAATGCCTACCAACATGCTAAATGTGGCCTTCGGGGTAGACAGAGCCCAGGTCTATATGTCCCATAGACCTGGGCTCTGTCTACCCCGCAAGGGGAAAGACGTGATACTATGTATGCATGTAAAGTTATTTGTAATGAATCCTTTCAGATTTATAACTGCATTTGATATTCTATTATAATAAATATAATTTCCCTTTATCTCATTCCCACGGCCGGAACACAGAACACAGAATCCGTGCCACAACCAATTACGTCCCGTGTGACGTAATGTAATTTTTCAATAATAACAATATTCGCTTAATAAGCAGTCGTGAACTTGACGCTCGCTTTATCACGACACTAAGGGGCTTTTCAAATGACGCTTCATCATCATCCAAGAGTTTTTTCCGGTTGCATCCTTAGCTTTGATGCGTTCTTCTTCTTATCGTGTCGACTCGGGTGAATTAAATTTGTGTTGACCAGAACTCTGCCACTGACACAGCGTTATCAGTGGCAGTATATAGGTCCACGCTTGTGCAGATGGTAGGACACGCAGGGCAAGACAACAGGTGTGCCATGGTCTGAAGAGTAGCACCACATGGACAGGAAATATCAGAGCTGTAACCCCACCTATTCATGTTCTACTTACTTCGGCCGACTTGAGTCCGGAGTCTGTTCTAGGACTTCCATGTAGCCCAAGGTAGATCATGACCAGGGGGAGATGCTCTGACAGCGGGATGATAGACGCTGTTGGATATCTTATTGATGCGTTGAAACCCAGGGTCCGCCGTTATGACAGCATTTTTGTAGATTTGGAAGTTTAAACACCCAGTTTCTTGCCTGATGTCAACTCTCCTTGGGTAATTCAAATAATTTAATTCATTCACATATTTGTGATTATGTCGTGTGGTTTCCGGCAGAGCAGAATAGGACCACTCCAAGTCTTTCCGTGGATTTCGTAGAAGGCGACTTTTAATAAACAAAGCTATTAAACATCAAATATGACCTCTCCAACCCGACTGGCCAGCTTGGAGAGTGTAGGCCAACTCCTCTGTCTGTTCTGGCCAAATATGCTTTGCCCTTAGAAAATTAATACGATTTATGGTTAATCGTTGGGACCAGCTCAATCTGCCTAATATGGTTTGGTATAAGTAATCAGTACTTCGTAAAGCGAACTTTAATAACAAGGGTCTTTGGAAGTTCGTCACCTTTTTGTTATTTACATAATTTTAAACTGAATTCAGTACCTATGTTTTTATATGTACATATTTTTTGGAGAAAAGTAACACAGGCGTTATAATAACTAATTTGTTTAATTTACATTAACTTTTAAATAATGTCTTACTTCATTTTATTATGCATTCTTATATTGTTATATGTTAAATAATTAGATAGTTTTATATTAAATTTAAACTTCCGTCTGATTTTTATAATGCTTGTTATTGTAAGTTAAAGAGTATTGAATTTAAACATGAATTTATGTACTGAATTGAGTAATATTCACGAAAATTGCCCCGCCCTATAAACGAAAGTAATGTTTACGAAAATTGCGTGTATCTAACTAATATAAATGCGAAAGTGAGTTTGTTTCATCATTAAATTTTGTATACACGTTTTCTAGGGTACGGAGAAGAACATAGGGTACATTTTATCCCGGGAAAATGTACTGTTCCCGAGGGATCGTCATTGACGCGGGCGGAGCCGCGGGCGCAAGCTAGTGTCTTATAAATATCTGAACAGAACTATATGGGATTGATGAAACTTCATAACCTATTGCTTTCTAGGATGATAGTATAGAAAAAGCTTGTTTTAAACTACTTTCGGATATGAATGACTTCAATAATGTTTGAAATTTTAACTCCATTGATCTAGGGTCAGATTTTATAGCACCTACCTACTGAGTGACCCATAACAAAGATTAACATTGCCTTTATTTAAATTTTTAATTACAATAAAATAACATTAAAATGAATATTTATAAAATCAATATTAACATTGTAAACCCATCTTTAGTTTGAATAGTTTTCGAATAACCACCACCTTCGTGTCGGCGACGTATTTCCAATTCAATATTCGAACCATGTACCGTCAACTAGGTTTAGGGTCTCTACACAACTAGCGACAGTCATGATAGAATTGTAACGATACTTTTGTCTGCAGAGAATCACCCGGTATCTTATCTTAACAGCAACAATAGTGTTTGTGGAACTACTTTTGCTCGTTTTTTTTTCTTTTTTTGTAGTCATCCTAAGAGTTTAGTTTGACGTGTAAATTTATTTAGGACAATGCAAAACCTATAAGTATTTCTTTCGCACTACGCATCTCTAACAATACTACAACTCTACGCAATTCTAGTCAACTAAGCATCTTCAATGTATTTGGCAACGGACACCATATCCGCCACACTAAGTATTTATTGCGACTCATCCGCGTATGCTAAGAGCCGAATCTATAATTATTCTTCCTCATATGTGATATATCTATGACGATCGCTTCGAAGCAATAAGTATAACGATTGATATGACAGTAAGCGCGCTACCATAGCGACTAACTTATCGTTAGATGCGCAGCTACCGAGCATTTGAATGACAATAACGCTCAGTCTGTTGTTTTCTAAGCCGTCTGGCGTGCGAATGTTGCCTAGTGGTATCTTCAGGGCAATATGAATCGTGGTAGGTATCACAATAAGCGTTAGTTGCCCAACTACTGAGCAACTCAGCCGCTCAGTCTGCAGTTGCCCTAACAGCTCTGTCGTGCGAATGTCGCCTGGTGGTATCTTCGGGACAACGCGAATCGTGGCGGACGGCGTGTTAAGCGTTATAACTCATGAATGTTTTAATACCGAACATTTTCACGCTTCTGGTGATAATATATTTATAAAACGAAGGAAGGAGGGCGAGAATATTTACAATTCAAAGTTGAGGTGAAAGGGGACATTGTTTCATACGTGGAATGTGATGGAGCTCAATAGGTTAGAGTATATGACTTTGTATCGGTGATAGTGAGATTTTCTCTGAGAAAGAATCTAATATTGGATAGGGTGTTTATATATAAATATATATCAAGAACAAATAAATTATAATTGTATTTGCATTTAAAAACAAATACAAACAAAGCACTGGAATTAACATTTATTAAGGTGATACCACTGTAAATAAGGTCGTTCTGAACCTTATTTATCTCGCAAAATACTTAAATTAGGAGTTTCAAATCTAAGTAATATAATTTTTGACTATTTCATCTCCAAAAATTGAAGATGAAAACACGTTTTGATAAAATTTTCTCGATAGAAATATTATTTGAAAAATGGTCTTCGTTCGCAGAGTTTTTGTTATTGTAGCTCAAATGCGACGAATGAAATAATGATTTTTATTCTAAAAGATAGGTTATTAGTAGTAATTCATCAAAATGTAAATATGAAAATACAATTAACCGATCTGATTTTATATAAAATAGAAATAACGAATCTGGCGCTTACGTTTTTTTCTTTGAACGACTCGAGACTATCTCCTATCTCATCATTCACGGGCTAAACCGCCAAGCGCTATCCCTTGCGCGCACTTGATCAGTCCTTTGCCGAGCGAAGGTACCAAACATTTGAGGCCTCGCCTTAAATAAATAACATTAAATTAGTCTTCCATGCTGGTCTGGGGGAAACCAGCTGCCTCTTTTGCTGCGCAGATCATAAAAGCCGATCGAGAGATTGGGATAAAATCTGCGGAATCATATCAATAGGCGATGCGGCTAGCAACTCATCAGTATATTGATTCCGTTTTCCATCTCCAACATGATAATGTGGCCAATAAGGTCTTACCTAGGCCTACCTCTGGACCTAGGCTCTGTCTATCCCGCAAGGAAACAGACGTAATACTATGTATGTATGAAAAAAAAATAGATTTTTAACTTGATTATTAAGAATATACATTAACGTAAAAAGATGGACATTCCTTGTGCAAGCAAGAGCGTGGAACAAGCAATAGAGAGCCACGATCGGCCTAATCGTTCGGCTGAGACGCATCTACTTCTCTTCCACCGTAGTCACGTAAAAATATCGTCGGTAAACCGACTTTAGACAACTGACCGACACTAGTCGGTGATTTTTACCGAATAGGCTAGTTTCCTAAAAAAATATAAATAGTCCGTCAGTGAAATATTCAAAAAATATTAGACACGTATTTTTTCTTTTGTTGATTAAACAAAAAATGATAAAGATATAGCCCTTTGAATTTCTGTGTGACGTCATAGTTTGTTACAATTTTTCGCAAACTTTGACGTCACGAGCCCCCAATCTTGAACTTTATCTTTATTATTTATTGTTTATTTGAAAAAGAAAAAATACGTGTCCAATATTTTTTGATTATCTAACTGACGGACTAATTGTTATGTTATTATTACGACCCAGGAAACTGGCCTATTATGGTGAGTAAGACCGTGTTTCTATAGTGAATATCAATAGAGGTAATTTTTTTAAACATCATGTCGTGTTCACAAAACTAATAAGTCCTCAAGCTGTTTACCATCTGTGCCACGAACGTTACAGTTTAATATTGGTCAGCAGTAAAGTTAGCTGGGAACGAGGGTAGACCGCTAAGCGGTTGACTGCGACCGCGAAGCTTCGCGGAAACTAGATTTACGACCGACGAGGAATTAGTTTTGCCAGTTTACAATGTATGAAATAAATGGAAAATGGTTTGACGTAGTTTAACCATATTACGAGTAACAGTGGGCTTATTTAGTACTAGCTGTTGCCCGCGACTTCGTCCGCGGCAATTTCTGTTATTTTGATTATTTCGTTTTTTTATAAGTATAGATGAATAATTTTGCCACGTTTTCTAAACATTCTTTTTTGATGATTCGCTCCTATTGGTCGCAGCGTGATGTTTTATAGCCTAAAGCCTTCCTCAATAAATGGACTATGCAACACAATGTCAGTTCACAGTTGTCAACACGCCAGCCTGCGACACGAGAGTGCCCGGGTTCAATCCCCAGTCAGGTCATGATGGAAAACTATCTTTTTCAGATTGACTTGGGTCTTGTATTTTTATCTATAATAAGTATCCTTACTAATATTATAAATGCGAAAGTGAGTTTGTTTGTTTGTTTATTTGTTTGTTTGTTTGTTTGTTTGTTACGCTTTCACGCCGTAACTACTAAACCGATCATCATGAAATTTTGTATACAAGTTCTCTGGAGTACGGAGAAGGACATAGGCTACCTTTTATCCCGGGAAAAAGTACTATTCCCGAGGGATCGACATTGACGCGGGCGGAGCCGCGGGCGAAAGCTAGTCTATTATAAAATATAGTATCGTTGAGTTAGTATCTTACGACACAAGTTCACAACTAACTGTGGGGCTAGCTCAATTTGTGTGATATGTCCCTATATATTTATACTATCTGTTGCCCGTGACTTCCTCCGCGGCAATTTCTGTTTTTATGATTAATTAGTTATTTTATTTAGTAAATGGAATAATTTTCCCCCGTTTTCCAAACGTTTTTATTGATGCTTCGCTCCTATTAGTCGCAGGGTGATGTTTTATAGCCTAAAGCCTTCCTCAATAAACGGAATATACCACACAAAAAGAATTTTCCAATTTGAACCAGTTCCTGAGATTAGCGCATTCAAACAAACAAACAAACTCTCTAGCTTTATAATATTAGTATAGATTTATTTGTCACGCTTTCAAATGATTTTACGATTCGTAAAGATCGCTAGAAAGGGACTCTATCGAGGTTTATGTGATTTAACATAAATATTTTCAAAAACCTATTGCTTTGCTATTCGTGTTACACCAACATTGGCCATATTGGTGTCATATTATGCAAGCTGCCTAAAGGTATCTGACATAGCTTAACAACTGCCATCTAGTGATGACAATCAACGGCTTAATGTGCCCTCCAAAAAACACAGGAGATCGAGATTTTTTTGTGGCAAATGTGGTCGCCTGTCCCACTGGGTTTGCTTTACATACATATCTCTCTATCACTCTAATAATGGGCACTTCAAATGGGCTATCGATCTCCACAGGACATATTGAACCTAAAATCTCGATACTATGTAATGTTCTAGGGAAACAAATTGCGGACCGAACGCGACGTGAAGATAAATTAGTTTAGCAAGTTTGTTATGAATATAAATCATCATCAGGTCCTTTTTTAGTCTCCACTACAGGAGCACGACCCTCTCTGTACTACTAGGGCCATACTTGGCTAGAGCAGCCAGAGGACTTGGCCTAAACTCTCCACGCTGGCCAGACGGGTTGGAGAGGTATGAATATAAATAATAATGTAAAATATAAATAATAATAAATAAATAAATAAAATAAAAATAAATGCAATGTGGTATGACGTGAAGATGATGATGGTATGACGATGCAGGCGGCTTCCAACCAGTTAAATAAGAATCCTTGGGTGAGACTTATGATCATCTTCTTGTGGCTGAGATGATGACACATTAACATTTTTTCAATTAGGTACACTTAGGTACAATGAGGAGACTAAAAGAGAATTTAAGTTTTGCATTTACTAATGTAATATATTCGCATTGCTTATATGATTATTTCGCCTATTGCTTATAATATTTTGTATAGACTTAATTAATTTTATTTTATATAGATTCAAACATATTGTAGTGCCCTACCAGTGTTCCATGATGTACTTCACTAATCATTTATAAGATCTTCTGTAACCATGCAATGAATAAATGAAACGGGTGCTTGGGGTTCAGAAACTAAAGTTTTTGTTAAAGAATTGGGTCGCCGTATTGCTGAACAGACAAAGGATAATCGCTCCGTATCATAACTTGCTCAAAGGCTGTCCATTGCAATTCAGCGAGGTAATGCGGCCAGTATAATGGGAACCTTTGGGCCAGGAACGACCCGGGGCGGCCTTTTAGACTAAAAATTGGACGAAGCATGTTGCGGATATATATTTATCTATGCACCTTTTGACGAAACGTTCCGTGGATACGTTCTCTATGTTTTTGACAAAGCATATAAATGAAATTAAATGAAATATTTACATTGATATATTGCCGAATTGTGTGGCGCAGTGGTTAACACGCCAGCCTGCGACATGGAGTGCCCGGGTTTGATCCCCGGCCAGGTCAAGATGGAAAATGATCTTTTTCAGATTGGCCTGGGTCTTGGATGTTTATCTATATATGTAATTGTTATAAAATATAGTATCGTTGAGTTAGTATCCCATAACACAGTTCTCGAACTTACTTTGGGGCTAGCTCAATCTGTGTGATTTGCCCGTATACAATTATTTATTTATTTGTGTAACTGTTTAAAAATCACAGTTTTGGTTCCTTATAATGGCATGCACGCTCTTTCTGCGTATAAAAAAAAATAATAAAAATGCATCTCATTTAACTGACATTCTAAAAAAAATACAATATGTATCAACACATTCATGAGCCTACTAGGAAAAATTCTTGTCTTGATTTAATAATTAGTAATGTGATAAATTCCAAAGGATCAGTGCTTCCTTTGTGGTTATCAGATCATGATACTGCTCAAATAATACAGTTCGAAATTCAAGAAAAAAAAGTTATACCTAAAGCAATATTTACATTAAAAAGAGATTACTCACAAGAAAATATTAGTAAATTTAGTAAATATTTAAATAGCCTTTCATTTTCCGAAATTTATGCAGAAGCAGATTTAAACTTTGCTTTTAACAAATTCCATGACTGGTTTTGCCTTCTCTACAACCTGTGTTTTCCTAAAATTAGAATAAGGTTAAATAGTACCCACACAAATAATTGGATATCCAAAGGATTAAAGAAAAGTTGCAAAACATAACGGTCACTTCGTTTTAAGTTTTATAATACAAAAACTAATATAGACTGCAATAAATACATGAAGTATGATAAATTGCTCAAGAAGTGTTCAATACTTAGCAAAAGAATAGCAAATAGAAAATATATTATGAAAAGTAGTAACATGTGCAAGGCAGTCTGGACTATTATAAAAAGAGATACTAATCGTAACACATCAAATAAGTATATAAATAAAATTGTAATAGATGGAAAAAAGATATCTCAACCTTCAGAAATCGCTTCAATTTTCAATAATTATTTCATTAATAAAGGAAGCAACCAGAACATGAGTTATAATCCAAAGGTTAGCACTGTTAAAACTTGTGCAAATTCTATCTTCTTGAAGCTTGTCACAGAAAATGACGTAATTAAAATCATTACAGGCCTAAGAAATACACTATCTGAAGGTTTTGATAACATTTCTACAAAAATCATAAAATTTTGTAAAGAGAAGCTTAGCCCCGTAATTGCATTTTTAATAAATCTTTCCTTTGAGAAGGGAGCTTTTCCTGAAAAGCTTAAAATGTCAATTATAAAACCAATCCATAAAAAGGGAGATACCACTGATATAGGAAATTTCAGACCTGTAGCTATAGGATCGGTATTTACAAAGATTTTTGAGAAGATTATGACAAATCAAATTGAATCATTCTTTGACAAATTTAGTATAATTCGACAAAATCAGCATGGATTTCGTAAGCAAAATTCAACAACGAAAGCGATTTTAACTTAATTGACAATGTAGTACATAGTGTAAATGAAAATAATTATACGACTGTCCTATTTCTTGATATGACTTCGGCCTTTGATCTGGTTTCACATGATACTTTATTATGTAAATTAGATCACAATGGTATAAGAGGACCTGCTAAAAGCTGGCTAGTGTCCTACCTTGAAAATAGGGTTCAGTGCGTAGAAATTAATCAGTTGAATCAAAAATTTACTGTGCAACAGCACAGATCTAGTTTTTGAAGAGAATAAACATGGAATTCCACAAGGCAGTACTCTTGGCCCTCTCCTCTTCCTTTTATATGTTAATGATATACCTGACGTTATTAAATGTAAAATAATATTATTTGCTGATGATATTTCTGTGATAGTTTCAACAAATAAAAAAGACACGCTAGAGCAACATAAATCTGACATAATCAATGTATTGACTATATTATCAAATTGGATGAAGATCAATAATTTAAAAATCAATTTAAATAAGACTTTCGTCGTTAATTTCAATAACTTCAAAAATCAAGATATTGAAGTTGTATATAAAACACATAAACTACACAATGTCACAAATGTAAAGTTTTTAGGGATAATAGTTGACCAGAAGCTCACTTGGCATGAACATATAAATATGGTGTGCAATAAATTAGCTGGATTTGTCTATGCCTTACACAAATTGTCTTTAGTATCATGCAAAAATACAGCCCTAACTGCATACTCCTCCTATGTTGAATCAGTTTTGAGGTATGGTATTCTCATATGGGGCAATGCTACTGATAATCAAAAATTATTTCTGGTTCAAAAAAGGTGTGTACGTGCAATATGCAATATTGCACCAGACGTGTCGTGCCGACCGTACTTCAAATGTCTAAAGATACTTCCACTTGCCTGTCTTTATATATTGGAGGTTGGTATATTTGTATATAGAAATTTAAGTAGATTCAGAAAAGCTAAGGATATAACAAACAGAAATCATAGGTTCCCCAACAAATTAATTATGGACACGATTCCTAAAACACAACGTTTTCAAAGAAATTGTTACTCAATGTGTATTAAAATATACAATCATGTACCTGAACAATTTAAAGAATTGCCATTTAATCAATTTAAAAATTCTTTAAGGAAATGGCTTCTGGATAAAACATTTTATACTATAAATGAATTTCTGGATTACAAATGACTATTCAAAATGGTGGACACGATGCATGAATTTTTCTTTTATTTCGTTTTTATATTATGATGTATTTACTAAAAATTATAACTAGATTGACAGTATTTAAATTAATCTCTTGTTACATTGAATAATATTTGCATGCTTATTTTAGTTAAATAGGTAATAAGGACTTTTTACTATTAACACCTATGTATGAACCCTATTTAAAGCAAATAAATTGAATTGAATTGAATTGAATTGAATATAATGACTTACTTGACTTAAGGCTTATGGCCCCCAGGTAGAGCCTCTGCCCTACCTGGGGGCAATAGGACCTTAATTAGCTGGGGGCCATAGGGCTTTCAAAGTAGTTTGCCATTACGATTTATCCTTTGCTATGCACTTTACTTCGGGCCAGGTTACCCCGATTGACTTCATCTCCGCCGCCACAGTGCGCCGCCAGGTCTGCTTGGGACGGCCCACCTTCCGCTTCCCTGGGGGTCTCCATAGCCTGCCTCGGGATGTGTTTGGGCTCTCTTCTGAGCGGTTCTGCGGATAATATACTGCTGTATAATAAATTAAACATATACAGATATGCTACCCTAAGACGGGTATGTGAGAAAAAAACGTATTACGTAGCGACGTCAAAATCATTATTATAAAAAAAATCTACTCTATAATAACTAAAAAAGGGTCTTGATGGACAGACAGACAGACGGACAGCGGAGCGAAATTAATAGGGTCCCGTTTTTACCCTTTGGGTACGGAACCCTAAAAAACAAACATAATAATGGCAAGAATTATAAACGAGTGCCTCCTCAAGGATAATTATAAAAGCACTAAGCACACCATTTATATCATTACATAAAAACGTTCAATTTCATTAAATAGGAGACGATTAATCGGAACGACGCGAGAACTCGGCAATGCTCTTATTAACCCTTGAAATCGGTTTTAATAAAAGCGATTTAGTAGCCACTAAAGATATACAAATCTAGTAGATAGGGTATCAGTAAAATGTTTCCTAACGCATTAGTATTGCTTCGTAGATATCATTTTCGCCATTTATTCCTTGAGACATATGGTTGACTAGTTTAATACTGATATTTGTTTAAAAAAATCATTACAAACAAGTCGTGGTCCAGTGGTTAAAGAGTTTGCCTATAGACTCGGGGGTCGTGGGTTCGATTCCCACGGGAAGCATACTTGGTTTAGTTGTTTCCACGCTTGAAACACCTGATTGTCTGATAATGAAGATGTTTCCGTGCTTCGGAAGGCACGTTAAGCCATTGGTCCCGGCTGCCATCTGGTAGTCGCTAAAGGGTCAGAGGCCGAGAGGCGGTTCCGAAGAACTCTGACACCAGAGTGTGCATGGTCGATTGACCGTGGCATCTACTCGAAATGATGATGATGATGATTATGATTAGAGGAGTTTTAAAAAGAAGTAACTTCAACTAAACTCATAGGTATATAAATAAATTTACATACAAATATATTTGAATCATCATCATCATCATCATTGACTAGCTACGTGGCGCAGCGGTCAACACGCCTGCCTGCGACACGGAGTGACCGGGTTTGATCCCCGGCCAGGTCAAGATGGAAAATGATCTTTTTCAGATTGGCCTGGGTCTTGGATGTGTATCTATATATGTATTTGTTATAAAATATAGTATCGTTGAGTTAGTAAACCATAACACAAGTCTCGAACTTACTTTGGGGCTAGCTCAATCTGTGTGATTTGTCCGTATATATATATGTATTTTTTTTTTATTTTATCCATAAGATGTCCACTGCAGGGTAACGGTCTCTTCTAAGGATTGGATTCCATGGGAGGATATTGGCAGGCGGGTTGGCGTGCGCAGTTCCTTTGGCTTCTTGTGCTTCCGACGCTGCTGCCCATCGGAGGTATTTTAAGCTGGGGAAGGATAGAAATTTGTTGGATTTTGGAAGGGACTTAAAGGTATTGGGATACTACTCATTCGGGTGAATGGGGTGAAAGCAAGTATCAGCTCGGGAAGCCGTGCGCGAGTACTCGATGACATACTTGCAACCACCACAAAACACCAGTTTTGCGATTGCAGAAAACCATGGATTCATTTCTGGGTCTAGGAGTTCGCTTCTATAATAAAATTCCTGCAGAAATATTAGGTCTGCCTGTACTAAGTTTAAAGCATAGAGATAATATATGTCTATGGTTTAAAGCGACTGTAAAATACCAATCAGTAAAAAATGCATATTATTGCATTGCTGATTATATAATTGACTAGCTTTCGCCCGCGGCTCCGCCCGCGTCAATGTCTATCCCTCGGGAATAGTCCTTTTTCCCGGGATAAAAGGTAGCCTATGTCCATCTCCGTACTCCAGAGAACTTGTATGCAAAATTTCATGATGATTGGTTCAGTAGATACGACGTGAAAGCGTAACAAACAAACAAACAAACAAACTCACTTTCGCATTTATAATATTAGTTAGGATAAAAATGCTTGGCAATTAATATAAATTTATTTGATGATATAATACATGTAAACAATGTAATCGGAGCCCTTCAGGCACATAGGGACCAAGCCTGGATTGAGTTTCTTTTGGCGTATTCTTCTCACCAGTGGTCGTTACGAAACGCTAGTAGTATTTCGATTTTGCATAACTTAAACAAATATAACAAATACAAATATGACGTTCAAAAAGAGATACATGTATTGAATTTTTAATAAAAATCTTTGACTTTGACTTTGACTTTGACCGGAAAGGTAGTTTAGGATGACACCCCTGACAGCTTTTTTTTTAACTGATTGCAAATTTTTTTTAGCAAAAAGTATCATTTACTTCATCATCATCATAATCATCATATCAGCCGCAAGAAGTCCACTGCTGGACATAGGCCACCCCAAGAATTTCAAATACGACCAGTTGGAAGCGGCCTGCATCCAGCGTCTTTGACCTTAGTCAGGACATCCGACCATCTGGTTCGGCAAGCGCAGCGTCGGACTCATTAATTCTTTTTATACAAATTAAAACAATTTTTTTTTCTTACACATTTTACAGAACCGTGTGTCAGAAATATAAAGGTGCTTGATTATCTCACGAGTTAGCACGAGAAACGATTTCGATAACCTATTCCACCAACTTACATCTACACTTGGATCTCACTACTTCAACTCTACGCCAATACACATAAGATTTATCTTCCTTTATTTTTCAATATATAGATGAATTTGTAAACTTGTTTTAAGGGTCCTAACGTAAAGTTATTTTTAAACTTTTCAGTGGCAACCGCTATCGTTGATGCGTATTTAAATGGCTTTCATTAAATGTAATTAGCAAGTCGATTTTTGCACTCCCCACTATTTATTTACAGTCCTTTGGTCGTTTGCTAGATATCAGGTAATATCGGCTCGTTAGAGTATTTATTTTTATTAGGCTTTAATTCTGAGTCATGTTTATGAGATATGGATGATAATAGATTTAATTGCTTACTTAATGTAAACTCGTATATTGGTGAAATATAATATTGGGCAGTAATATTTTTAATATACTAGCTTTCGCCCGCGGCTCCACCCGTGTCAATGTCGATCCCTCGGGGATAGTACTTTTTCCCGGGATAAAATGTAGTTAGTAGTACTTATGTCCCTCTCCGTACTCCAGAGAACTTTTATGCAAAATTTCATGATGATCGGTTCAGTAGTTACGGCGTGAAAGCATAACAAACAAACTCACTTTCGCATTTATAATATTAGCAAGGATAAGAAAGGATAAAGATAAGGAAGTAAGGATAAGAATAAGGATTATTTAAAAATGGAGAATGAGACAAAAGAAGCATACCCAAAATTTAAAGTCAAAAACGTTGTAAAGCATGATACTTTTACACAACTGCCAAGAAAAGGAGTGTATTGTTTTTAGATTCATCCTGGTCTTCTCCTCTTTCACGCTGCTTCTCTACCTGCGCAGATAGTATCGTCAAATCCGTTTAAGGGAATGGGTAAAAATCTAAGGAATCATGTATATTCCTATATATGTATTTGTTATAAAATATAGTATCGTTGAGTTAGTATCCCATAACACAAGTCTCGAACTTACTTTGGGGCTAGCTCAATCTGTGTGATTTGTCCGTATATATTTATTTTATGTAAGTAGGCCAGCAATATTTTAATTTCGTTTCCCACCTACATCCTACATGCCTACCAACATGCTAAACCTGGCCTTTAGGTCTTATAAACCTACGCTCTGTCTACCCCGCAAGAAAAAAGACGTAATAGTATAAATGTATGTTTATGCTGTTTTTAGAGATCATGTATGCATGTGTGTGTGTATAAGAGTTTACTTACTCTTCAATAACTTCTAAATTACTCACCGGATTTTTAACATTATACATACATAATTCGTACATGTTTGTCTGAGCAATTTTTTTTTTATATTTTGCATTCACAATGCTATTTTTGATACACTCTTATTAATTTCTGATACTCTTATTTTTATATACTCTTTGTATGGTGCCAGACTTGGTGTTAGGGCCAACACCATACATGAAGAGATGTTGCTGCTTGCTGGGTTGAAGATGGTGGTGTGGACACACAAGATTACGTCACGGAGAAAGTAATTTATTGTTCTTGCTGGTTACATGATGGCTGGGTGTGACGGATCCTTTCTCGATGGCAGTGTCCAGGCGCTATAGTATCGCCGACCGTTCGATGTGTGTCTCATGACGCCATCGATATGTATCTCGATATGTTTTAAGATTATAGAGCTATTTATATTATTAAAGTAGCTGACACGCGACCTACATGATGTAAGTCGCGGGTCGCCCAAATGTGCGAGCGTAACTCGAACACTCTTATTAAATTAATTTGGTAACTGTGTATATTTTTTTTTTTTTAAATGACTATGTAGCTAACTCCAAGTGAGCTTTCGCTACTTCACCGGGCGTTTGAGGCGAGGGCAGAGTGCCCTCGACCTTTATAGACAACATCACCAAAGGGCCCCCAGGAGGGACGGACCTCGGCTTTGGGCGTTGCCTGTGTGCGCAAGGCTTGGAGAGACAGCAAACTCTCATATTGCCTGATGGGCCGCGTATGCGTGCATGCAAGCCTGAAGGGCCAATCTGAGAATCAATGGCAAAAGCCTTTGGAGAGCAGCAACTCTCATCTTTTGCCTTATGAGCCGAAAGCTACGTTGCCAGAAGGGCCTATCCTGGGTGCAAGTCACCCGGGACCAGTAATCGGAGCTAATCCTACTCTACGCAGTCTGTTCCGATGTTGAGTGCGACGGGGTCGGATAGTGGGTGGTGACTGTATAGGTGACGTAAGCCTTAATACGTATAAGGGGACTGGGATATGGTGGAGAATTTCGGCGCCGAGGTTAGAACAGGCGGTGGCTCAGATGGAAGAGCGTAAGTCGTACATAGACTTAAAGGTCGCAGGTTCAAATCCCGCCCGCTTGGAATGTTTTCACCATATTTTAATTTCTTAATTTAATAAGAGTATGAGCATTTTTTTTAGTTGCGGCTCTGACCCTCCTACCCTGTCGCATACGGTAAACGTGTCCCGCCCGGTTTTCAGGGGTAAACAATCGATCTTCTTTAGTCTCATGTTAGGGAAAACGCGTGTTTTCGACTTTTCATGTGTCCTTTCCACAAAGAATATGGTCGGCCATTGTCCGTCTGGTCCAGCGGATTAAGACGCGGACGACAAGAAACGAGTGTTACGGGTTTGAATCTCGCTCGGTATACTTTTGTTTTTTTTATATGTTCTAGTTTATATATTTTTTTTTACTTTTTATTATTTTAGACAAGTTTATTATTTTAAACGAGCGAAGCTCGGTTATTACTATTTATTGGATGATAAAAAGTTGCAAAGATTTCTAATAGCATGATAGTGAACCATGAAAAATAAAACTGGTACAGTACCGTGCAAGTTCCCTGTACCGCACAGAAAACAAAAAGACAAGCAAAGCGAGTTGCGTGTAGAGTCAGCGATGAATGGAACACCGGCCATTGAGAGCCGATAGCATCCGGTAGCCGGACACGGTCGATATCTCCAAAGGAGTAAAGATAGGTTTATGGTATATAGTACATAAACTACTTTGTCTACATCTACACTAATATAATAAAGAGGATGAGTTGTTTGTTTGGTTTGTTCTACTGGACGAATTTGCAAAATCAAATTAAATAGAGCTATTAGTATTATATTATAGTATCGTTAAGTTAGTATCCTACGACACAAGTTCACAACTTACTGTGGGGCTAGTCCAATTTTTGTGATATATATTTATATCACAATATATATTATATATATATAAAGCTACAATACCACTGACTGACTGACTGACTCACTGACATGGTTGTTTGACCTGTTCCCGACATGGTGGAGTTTTGTGACGCATACCGTCGTATAGAGGGTGTTCCAGTGAGTACCAGAAAAATCTGACATGTTGAGGATCGAAGAAACCTGGTGTAAGGGGTCAACTGCCTGCAGAAACGGTAAGGGTTAGGGGGTTGATTTTTTTGCCAAAATGTAGGGGGTTGTAAGCAATTTGAAGTGTGACTAAAGTTTTTTTTTTTTTTTCAAAATTCAAGATGGCCGCCATACAAGGCCAATTCCCGTCATACTAAGCGAGCCCGAAGGGCGAGCCTGCGAGGCCGCAGGCCGAGCTTCGGGGCGAGGGCGAAGCCCGAGCCGACCGGGGTGTCGAGGGCGAAGCCCGAGGCACCCCCCTCCCCCTCCCCCCAAGGTGCTGCAGTGAGGCCGAAGGCCGAACTGCTGCACACGGGGGGCGCGAGGCCGCAGGCCGAGCTCCAAGGCGAGGGCGAAGCCCGAGCCGTCCAAGAGTAAGTCTAACCTCCCCCACCACCCCCCCAAGTGGGCTGCAGTGAGGCCGAAGGCCGAACTGCCGACCACTTGGGTCTGCGAGGCTGAAGGCCGAGCTCCAAGGCGAGGGCGAAGCCCGAGCCGTCCAAGAGTAAGTCCAACCTCCCCCACCACCCCCCCAAGTGGGCTGCAGTGAGGCCGCAGGCCGAACTGCCGACCACTTGGGTCTGCGAGGCCGAAGGCCGAGCTCCAAGGCGAGGGCGAAGCCCGAGCCGTTTTAAAGTGTCACAACCTCCCCCTCCCCCTCAGCTTTAGTGGAATTTCAACTGACTGTCAATCTTAATACGGCTTTTTCAACCCCCACAAGTCACCTGACGCATCTAAGACTGCAAACCTTACTGACCCCGCCCATACAGCCGCACGACCGCCTCGCGGGCTGCTCGCAGCCCGCGCCCCCACGCAAAACACTAGTTATAATATATAAAGCTACAATACCACTCACTCACTCACTCATTGACATGGTTGTTTGACCTGTTCCCGGTATGGTGGGGTGTTGTGACGCATACCATCGTATAGAGGGTGCTCCAGTGAGTACCAGAAAAATCTGACATCTTGAGGATCGAAGAAACCTGGTGTAAGGGTTGTACTGCCTGCAAAAACGGTGGGGGTTAGGGGGATGATTTTTTTGCCAAAATGTAGAGGGTTGTAAGCAATTTCAAGTGTCACTAAAGTTTTTTTTTTTTTTTCAAAATTCAAGATGGCCGCCATACAAGGCCAATTCCCGTCATACTAAGCGAGCCCGAAGGGCGAGCCTGCGAGGCCGCAGGCCGAGCTTCGGGGCGAGGGCGAAGCCCGAGCCGACCGGGGTGTCGAGGGCGAAGCCCGAGGAACCCCCCTCCCCCTCCCCCCGAGGTGCTGCAGTGAGGCCGAAGGCCGAACTGCTGCACACGGGGGGCGCGAGGCCGCAGGCCGAGCTCCAAGGCGAGGGCGGAGCCCGAGCCGTCGAAGACTTAGCGCGACCCCCCCCCACCAACCCCCCAAGTGGGCTGCAGTGAGGCCGAAGGCCGAACTGCCGACCACTTGGATCTGCGAGGCCGAAGGCCGAGCTCCAAGGCGAGGGCGAAGCCCGAGCCGTCCAAGAGTAAGTCCAACCTCTCCCACCACCCCCCCAAGTGGGCTGCAGTGAGGCCGCAGGCCGAACTGCCGACCACTTGGGTCTGCGAGACCGAAGGCCGAGCTCCAAGGCGAGGGCGAAGCCCGAGCCGTTTTTAAGTGTCACAACCCTCCCTCCCCCCTCAGTTTTAGTGCAATTTCGACTGACTGTCAATCTTAATACGGCTTTTTAAACCCCCACAAGTCTCCTGACGCATCGACGACTGCAAACCTTACTGACCCCGCCCATACAGCCGCACGACCGCCTCGCGGGCTGCTCGCAGCCCGCGCCCCCACCCAAAACACTAGTTATAATATATAAAGCTACACTACCACTGACTCACTGACTCACTCATTGACATGGTTGTTTGACCTGTTCCCGACATGGTGGAGTTTTGTGACGCATACCGTCGTATAGAGGGTGTTCCAGTGAGTACCAGAAAAATCTGACATGTTGAGGATCGAAGAATCCTGGTGTAAGGGGTCAACTGCCTGCGAAAACGGTGAGGGTTAGGGGGATGATTTTTTTGCCAAAATGTAGGGGGTTGTAAGCAATTTGAAGTGTCGGTAAAAAATTTTTTTTTTTTTCAAAATTCAAGATGGCCGCCATACAAGACCAATTCCCGTCATACTAAGCGAGCCCGAAGGGCGAGCCTGCGAGGCCGCAGGCCGAGCTTCGGAGCGAGGGCGAAGCCCGAGCCGACCGGGGTGTCGAGGGCGAAGCCCGAGGCACCCCCCTCCCCCTCCCCCCGAGGTGCTGCAGTGAGGCCGAAGGCCGAACTGCTGCACAAGGGGGGCGCGAGGCCGCAGGCCGAGCTCCAAGGCGAGGGCGAAGCCCGAGCCGTCAAAGAGTAACTCCAACCTCCCCCACCACCCCCCCAAGTGGGCTGCAGTGAGGCCGAAGGCCGAACTGCCGACCACTTGGGTCTGCGAGGCCGAAGGCCGAGCTCCAAGGCGAGGGCGAAGCCCGAGCCGTCCAAGAGTAAGTCCAACCTCCCCCACCACCCCTCCAAGTGGGCTGCAGTGAGGCCGCAGGCCGAACTGCCGACCACTTGGGTCTGCGAGGCCGAAGGCCGAGCTCCAAGGCGAGGGCGAAGCCCGAGCCGTTTTAAAGTGTCACAACCCTCCCTCCCCCCTCTGTTTTAGTGCAATTTCAAACGACTGTCAATGTTAATACGGTTTCTTCAACCCCCACAAGTCACCTGACGCATCTAAGACTGCAAACCTTACTGACCCCGCCCATATAGCCGCACGACCGCCTCGCGGGCTGCTCGCAGCCCGCGCACAGAGCGACATCTAGTTATATATATATAAAGCTACATTACCACTCACTCACTGACTGACTCATTGACATGGTTGTTTGACCTGTTCCCGGTATGGTGGGGTGTTGTGACGCATACCGTCGTATAGAGGGTGTTCCAGTGAGTACCAGAAAAATCTGACATCTTGAGGATCGAAGAAACCTGGTGTAAGGGGTCAACTGCCTGCAGAAACGGTAAGGGTTAGGGGGTTGATTTTTTTGCCAAAATGTAGGGGGTTGTAAGCAATTTCAAGTGTCTCTAATTTTTTTTTTTTAAATTCGAAATTCAAGATGGCCGCCATACAAGGCCAATTCCCGTCATACTAAGCGAGCCCGAAGGGCGAGCCTGCGAGGCCGCAGGCCGAGCTTCGGGGCGAGGGCGAAGCCCGAGCCGACCGGGGTGTCGAGGGCGAAGCCCGAGGCACCCCCCTCCCCCTCCCCCCGAGGTGCTGCAGTGAGGCCGAAGGCCGAACTGCTGCACACGGGGGGCGCGAGGCCGCAGGCCGAGCTCCAAGGCGAGGGCGAAGCCCGAGCCGTCCAAGAGTAAGTCCAACCTCCCCCACCACCACCCCAAGTGGGCTGCAGTGAGGCCGAAGGCCGAACTGCCGACCACTTGGGTCTGCGAGGCCGAAGGCCGAGCTCCAAGGCGAGGGCGAAGCCCGAGCCGTCCAAGAGTAAGTCCAACCTCCCCCACCACCCCCCCAAGTGGGCTGCAGTGAGGCCGCAGGCCGAACTGCCGACCACTTGGGTCCGCGAGGCCGAAGGCCGAGCTCCAAGGCGAGGGCGAAGCCCGAGCCGTTTTGAAGTGTCACAACCCTCCCTCCCCCCTCAGTTTTAGTGGAATTTCAAACGACTGTCAATGTTAATACGGTTCCTTCAACCCCCACAAGTCACCTGACGTATCTAAGACTGCAAACCTTAATGACCCCGCCCGTACAGCCGCACGACCGCCTCGCGGGCTGCTCGCAGCCCGCGCACAGAGCGACATCTAGTTATAATATATAAAGCTACACTACCACTGACTCACTGACTCACTCATTGACATGGTTGTTTGACCTGTTCCCGACTGTATGGGGTTGTGACTTTGGTGTCGTCGTATAGAGGGTGTTCCAGTGAGTACCAGAAAAATCTGACATCTCGAGGATCGAAGAAACCTGGTGGATGAGGTGTACTGCCTGCGAAAACGGTGGGGGTTAGGGGGTTGATTTTTTTGCCAAAATGTAGGGGGTTGTAAGCAATTTGAAGTGTGACTAAATTTTTTTTTTTTTTTTCAAAATTCAAGATGGCCGCCATACAAGGCCAATTCCCGTCATACTAAGCGAGCCCGAAGGGCGAGCCTGCGAGGCCGCAGGCCGAGCTTCGGGGCGAGGGCGAAGCCCGAGCCGATCGGGGTGTCGAGGGCGAAGCCCGAGGCACCCCCCTCCCCCTCCCCCCGAGGTGCTGCAGTGAGGCCGAAGGCCGAACTGCTGCACACGGGGGGCGCGAGGCCGCAGGCCGAGCTCCAAGGCGAGGGCGGAGCCCGAGCCGTCGAAGACTTAGCGCGACCTCCCCCCACCACCCCCCAAGTGGGCTGCAGTGAGGCCGAAGGCCGAACTGCCGACCACTTGGGTCTGCGAGGGCGAAGCCCGAGCCGTCAAAGAGTTAGAACACCCTCCCACCACCCCCCCCAAGTGGGCTGCAGTGAGGCCGAAGGCCGAACTGCCGACCACTTGGGTCTGCGAGGCCGAAGGCCGAGCTCCAAGGCGAGGGCGAAGCCCGAGCCGTTTTGAACTGTCAAACTTCCCCCCTCCCCCTCTGTTTTAGTGGAATTTCGACTGACTGTCAATCTTAATACGGTTCCTTCAACCACCACAAGTCACCTGACGCATCTAAGACTGCAAACCTTACCGACCCCGCCCATACAGCTGCACGACCGCCTCGCGGGCTGCTCGCAGCCCGCGCCCCCACCCAAAACACTAGTTATATTATATATATATAAAGCTACATTACCACTCACTCACTGACTGACTCATTGACATGGTTGTTTGACCTGTTCCCGGTATGGTGGGGTGTTGTGACGCATACCATCGTATAGAGGGTGTTCCAGTGAGTACCAGAAAAATCTGACATCTTGAGGATCGAAGAAACCTGGTGTAAGGGGTCAACTGCCTGCAGAAACGGTAAGGGTTAGGGGGTTGATTTTTTTGCCAAAATGTAGGGGGTTGTAAGCAATTTCAAGTGTCACTAATTTTTTTTTTTTAAATTCGAAATTCAAGATGGCCGCCATACAAGGCCAATTCCCGTCATACTAAGCGAGCCCGAAGGGCGAGCCTGCGAGGCCGCAGGCCGAGCTTCGGGGCGAGGGCGAAGCCCGAGCCGACCGGGATGTCGAGGGCGAAGCCCGAGGCACCCCCCTCCCCCTCCCCCCGAGGTGCTGCAGTGAGGCCGAAGGCCGAACTGCTGCACACGGGGGGCGCGAGGCCGCAGGCCGAGCTCCAAGGCGAGGGCGTAGCCCGAGCCGATCGGGGTGTCGAGGGCGAAGCCCGAGGCACCCCCCTCCCCCCCCCCAAGTGTGCTGCAGTGAGGCCGCAGGCCGAACTGCTGCACACGGGGGGGGCGAGGCCGCAGGCCGAGCTCTACGGCGAGGGCGAAGCCCGAGCCGTCTACGAGTTAGCCCAACTCCCCCCACCACCCCCCCAAGTGGGCTGCAGTGAGGCCGCAGGCCGAACTGCCGACCACTTGGGTCCGCGAGGCCGGAGGCCGAGCTCCAAGGCGAGGGCGAAGCCCGAGCCGTTTTGTTGTGTCCCTCCCCCCCCCTCCCCCCTCAGTTTTAGTGGAATTTCAAACGACTGTCAATGTTAATACGGTTTCTTCAACCCCCACAAGTCACCTGACGCATCTACGACTGCAAACCTTACTGACCCCGCCCATACAGCCGCACGACCGCCTCGCGGGCTGCTCGCAGCCCGCGCACAGAGCGACATCTAGTTATAATATATAAAGCTACAATACCACTCACTCACTCACTCATTGACATGGTTGTTTGACCTGTTCCCGGTATGGTGGGGTGTTGTGACGCATACCATCGTATAGAGGGTGTTCCAGTGAGTACCAGAAAAATCTGACATCTCGAGGATCGAAGAATCCTGGTGTAAGGGGTCAACTGCCTGCAGAAACGGTGGGGGTTAGGGGGTTGATTTTTTTGCCAAAATGTAGGGGGTTGTAAGCAATTTGAAGTGTGACTAAAGTTTTTTTTTTTTTTTCAAAATTCAAGATGGCCGCCATACAAGGCCAATTCCCGTCATACTAAGCGAGCCCGAAGGGCGAGCCTGCGAGGCCGCAGGCCGAGCTTCGGGGCGAGGGCGAAGCCCGAGCCGACCGGGGTGTCGAGGGCGAAGCCCGAGGCACCCCCCTCCCCTCCCCCCGAGGTGCTGCAGTGAGGCCGAAGGCCGAACTGCTGCACACGGGGGGCGCGAGGCCGCAGGCCGAGCTCCAAGGCGAGGGCGAAGCCCGAGCCGTCCAAGAGTAAGTCCAACCTCCCCCACCACCCCCCCAAGTGGGCTGCAGTGAGGCCGAAGGCCGAACTGCCGACCACTTGGGTCTGCGAGGCCGAAGGCCGAGCTGCAAGGCGAGGGCGAAGCCCGAGCCGTCCGAGAGTAAGTCCAACCTCCCCCACCACCCCCCAAGTGGGCTGCAGTGAGGCCGCAGGCCGAACTGCCGACCACTTGGGTCTGCGAGGCCGAAGGCCGAGCTCCAAGGCGAGGGCGAAGCCCGAGCCGTTTTAAAGTGTCACAACCATCCCTCCCCCCTCAGTTTTAGTGCAATTTCAACTGACTGTCAATCTTAATACGGTTCCTTCAACCACCACAAGTCACCTGACGCATCTAAGACTGCAAACCTTACTGACCCCGCCCATACAGCCGCACGACCGCCTCGCGGGCTGCTCGCAGCCCGCGCACAGAGCGACATCTAGTTATATTATAATATATAAAGCTACAATACCACTCACTCACTCACTCATTGACATGGTTGTTTGACCTGTTCCCGGTATGGTGGGGTGTTGTGACGCATACCATCGTATAGAGGGTGTTCCAGTGAGTACCAGAAAAATCTGACATCTTGAGGATCGAAGAAACCTGGTGTAAGGGTTGTACTGCCTGCAAAAACGGTGGGGGTTAGGGGGATGATTTTTTTGCCAAAATGTAGAGGGTTGTAAGCAATTTCAAGTGTCACTAAAGTTTTTTTTTTTTTTTCAAAATTCAAGATGGCCGCCATACAAGGCCAATTCCCGTCATACTAAGCGAGCCCGAAGGGCGAGCCTGCGAGGCCGCAGGCCGAGCTTCGGGGCGAGGGCGAAGCCCGAGCCGACCGGGGTGTCGAGGGCGAAGCCCGAGGCACCCCCCTCCCCCTCCCCCAAGGTGCTGCAGTGAGGCCGAAGGCCGAACTGCTGCACAGGGGGGGCGCGAGGCCGCAGGCCGAGCTCCAAGGCGAGGGCGCAGCCCGAGCCGTCCAAGAGTAAGTCCAACCTCCCCCACCACCCCCCCAAGTGGGCTGCAGTGAGGCCGAAGGCCGAACTGCCGACCACTTGGGTCTGCGAGGCCGAAGGCCGAGCTCCAAGGCGAGGGCGAAGCCCGAGCCGTCAAAGAGTGAGAACACCCTCCCACCAACCCCCCCAAGTGGGCTGCAGTGAGGCCGCAGGCCGAACTGCCGACCACTTGGGTCTGCGAGGCCGAAGGCCGAGCTCCAAGGCGAGGGCGAAGCCCGAGCCGTTTTAAAGTGTCACAACCCTCCCTCCCTCCTCAGTTTTAGTGCAATTTCAACTGACTGTCCATCTTAATACGGCTTTTTCAACCACCACAAGTCACCTGACGCATCGACGACTGCAAACCTTACTGACCCCGCCCATACAGCCGCACGACCGCCTCGCGGGCTGCTCGCAGCCCGCGCCCCCACCCAAAACACTAGTCTATATTATATAAAGCTACACCTACCACTGACTGACTCACTGACTGATTGACATAGTTGTTCTCCCACTTCGAGACTGGAAGGGGTGATGGTGCCTGGTGGACTGGATGTGGAATTTTTGTCTCACCAGGGGAAAAATCCGAAAAGTTGAAGATCCCGGAAACCGAGGTGGAAGGGGGTACGGCCTGCGAAAACTATTAGAGTTAGGGGTTTGCCCCCATAGTGACTTTTGTAGGGGGTCACGGTCAAATTCTCGAGCCGGTATTTTTTTTTTATTTTTCTCGAAAAACAAAATGGCCGCCATACAAATCGGGCCCCCGAGTGTCTACAACCGAGTCTGAGGCCGAAGGCCGAAGACTTGGGTGCCCGCGAGCCCGAAGGGCGAGCTGCGTAGCGAGGCCGAAGGCCGAGCCATTTGGTAAATCACCCCCCCCACCCCCCCTTCCCCCCAAGTCACCAGCCCGCAGGGCTTTGCGAGCCCGCAGGGCGAGCAAACGCGAGGCCGAAGGCCGAGCTGCGTGGCGAGGCCGCAGGCCGAGCCAAATTTGCTCATCCCACCCCCCCCTTTGCCCCCCCCCCTACCCCCCAAGTACCTCTCGCGAGCCCGCAGGGCGAGCGAAAGCGAGGCCGGAGGCCGAGCTGCGTGTAAATCGACATCGGAAGGGCGAGGGCGAAGCCCGAGCCCTTCGGATGACCCCCCGTAGGGGGGGGCCCCCAAAGGGGGCGGCAGTGAGGCCGAAGGCCGAACTGCCGGCCACTGGGGGCCGCGAGCCCGCAGGGCTCGCAGAGTGGCGAGGCCGTAGGCCGAGCTAATTGGTCAATCGCCTACTCCTTAATTGTTCTCTACCCTGGGGTATGCACCCACCCCCCCCTAAATTGCCCCCAGTTCTCAACTTTACCCGATTTGGCTCAAAATCGATATCTGGCATGCCCTCACCGCCCCCAACTCGAATCTGCACTCCATTTTTGGCCCAAAGATGGCGCCGAAATTTTTTTTTTTTAATATTCTCATCTTATCGGATTTGACTGAAATTTTGAATTTAGGGGTTTGGGACCCCGCCCTACTCGAATCTGGATATTCCTCGACATCTGAAGGGCGAGGGCGAAGCCCGAGCACTTCGGATGACCCCCCGTAGGGGGGGCCCCCAAAGGGGCCGGCAGTGAGGCCGAAGGCCGAACTGCCGACCACTGGGGGCCGCGAGCCCGAAGGGCTCGCAGAGTGGCGAGGCCGCAGGCCGAGCGAAAGTCTCAATCCCTTCCTCCTTAACCCACCCCCCCCTAAATTGCCCCCAATTCTCAACTTTACCCGATTTGACTCAAAATCGATATCTGGCATGCCCTCACCGCCCCCAACTCGAATCTGCACTCCTTTTTTGGATCCAAGGTGGCGGAGAAATTTTTTTTTTTTTAATTTTTTCAACCTTGTCGGCTTTGACTGAAACTTTGCATTTGGGGGTTTGGGACCCCGCCCGACTCAAATCTGGATGTCATTTTGGAATCCAAGATGGCCGCCCACTCCTTTGCCTACTCATTTCCAACATTTCAACTATTCCTCGACATCTTATGGGCGAGGCCGCAGGCCGAGCCAATTGGTCAATTCTTTCCTCCTTAATATTTCTCCACCCTGAGGTATGCACCCACGCCCCCCTAAATGGCCCCCAATTTTCGACTTTACCCGATTTGACTCAAAATCGATATCTGGCATGCCCTCACCGCCACCAACTCGAATCTGCACTCCTTTTTTGGATCCAAGATGGCGGCGAATTTTTTTTTTTTTTTTTATTTTTTCAACCTTGTCGGATTTGACTGAAACTTTGCGTTTGAGGGTTTGGGACCCCGCCCGACTCAAATCTGGATGTCATTTTGGAATCCAAGATGGCCGCCCACTACTTTTCCTACTCATTTCCAACATTTCAACTATTCTTACCTATTCCTCGACATCTTATAGGCGAGGCCGCAGGCCGAGCCAATTGGTCAATTCTTTCCTCCTTAATTGTTCTCCACCCTGAAATATGCACCCACACCCCCCTAAATGGCCCCCAATTTTCGACTTTACCCGATTTGACTCAAAATCGATATCTGGCATGCCCTCACCGCCACCAACTCGAATCTGCACTCCTTTTTTGGATCCAAGATGGCGGCAAATTTTTCTTTTTTTAATTTTTACAACCTTGTCGGATTTGACTGAAACTTTGCATTTGGGGGTTTGGGACTCCGCCCGACTCAAATCTGGATGTCATTTTGGAATCCAAGATGGCCGCCCACTACTTTTCCTACTCATTTCCAACATTTCAACTATTCTTACCTATTCCTCGACATCTTATAGGCGAGGCCGCAGGCCGAGCCAATTGGTCAATTCTTTCCTCCTTAATTGTTCTCCACCCTGAAATATGCACCCACACCCCCCTAAATGGCCCCCAATTTTCGACTTTACCCGATTTGACTCAAAATCGATATCTGGCATGCCCTCACCGCCACCAACTCGAATCTGCACTCCTTTTTTGGATCCAAGATGGCGGCAAATTTTTCTTTTTTTAATTTTTTCAACCTTGTCGGATTTGACTGAAACTTTGCATTTAGGGGTTTGGGACTCCGCCTGACTTAAATCTGGATGTCATTTTGGAATCCAAGATGGCCGCCCATTCCTTTTCCTACTCATTTTCAACATTTCAACTATTCTAACCTATTTCTTGATATTTGAAGGGCGAGGGCGAAGCCCGAGCACTTCCGATTCAAGATGGCCGCCCACTCCTTTTTTACCGTACTTCTCAACTTTTGTCACCCATCCCTTCAACTGAATTATTTTATTGGTTTAAATGTTGACCGGACTCCTCTCTAGGGAAGGCACCCAGTGTGCGGCAGTGAGGCCGCAGGCCGAACTGCCATACACCGCGAGCCCAATTGGTTAATCACACCCCTTACTCCTTCCTCCAATCATTACCGCGACATATATCAGAACTTTGATTTACTTTCAATTGTCGAAAAAATACGGAAATTAGCGGCATTAACGGCTAAATCTTTAGATTGCGTTGGCTTAAATATTTGATTTTTTCAGTTCTAAGGGACAGTAGACCTGAATATTTGATATAAATTCAACTTGATACCTCCACGCATTTCTGAGAAAAAGGGTCTTGACAGACCGACAGACAGACAGACAGACAATTAAGTGAACCTATAACCTTATAAACCTTAAAAAGTATGGGTAATAACTTTATAACTGAAGAATGACTTTTATAAACACAAATTAACATATGTAGGATAGATACATTACATCTCTTTGATCTATCTATATTGGTTTTTCATTGAATTATTATAAAAACAAAGTATTTATTGATAAACATTTTATTATATCTCAAATAACAGATGTTATCAAGTAATTTTCTATTTTCATCCTTCACAACATATTAAATAATTGCTTATATGATAAATATTTCATGGTAATTTTCCATTAAATTCTTTATAGATTTTCAGTGGGGTTGCAATCTTCTGCATAACTGATGTGAGTGATGAAGTCTACAGGAATTCTTGAATTTTGATTTGATTAATTACACATGTTCTGATCCTGGGTTTGAATATGATAAGTATATAAGTTTGGATAAATCATCCATTAATAACACCTGAAACAAGAAACAAATATCATATAATAAAATGTTTTTATTAATAATAAATGTGATTTGATTAAATATTGATTTGATATGAATGTTATTTGATATTCATTCCTAAAAGTATAATTTTTTTATAATTTAATATAGAAAAATAATATTTAAAAATGTACAAATTTGTTTTTTATACAACATTAATTTCTTACAACGATTAGAAAGCAAGAAACGTTCTGAATTATATTTTTGTAGACAATTGCTCAATGAAACAAGTAAAAGATCAAAGTGTAAGTATTAAGGCCAACGCAGACAGTGGCAGATAAAAAATATATGGGCTGTCTTATATATAAAATATTGTGCGGATAAAGTGCAACATTATTCTAATACAAATAAAAGCCAGCAAATTATTTTTGCACCATTGTCCGTTGTCTATGTTGGGCCATAATGTGTAATCTTTCGAATTGAAAACACCTCTTTGCTTTATGAAACTATCAATATTCATTTACTTATAATAAAGTAAAAAATATACCTGATTTAAATAATCCATTGTTCTTCGACATTTACATTTTAAGTATCCAACATTTTTTTAAATCATTCATAAAATAAAATAAGCTTATGCTCAATAGGGTATAGAAATCTGTAACAACAAAAAAAAAAGATAAATCAATATTCACAAATATCTACATGTGAAATCTGTAAAATGAAGTACAAGTATTTCTTTACACTTCATTTTACAGATCTGTCTGTTCTGTTATTCCTCAATAAATAAATAAATAAAATAAATAAATACACTGGGAATGAAGTTCAAATTAGATTGTCAATGAAGCCACTGGTATTTTAAGATGCAAGAGGCCTTGCAATACGGGACTTTTCCTTGATCTACTAATGTCTATTGTAAAGTTTGATTTTTAGATTGAAGTAAAATTGTATACCTATAATCTTTAAAAATAACCTTTAGATCTGATAAATTAGTACCTACTTGAGATAAGTTATTGTATTAGTTGTATACACTGAACTATTGAAAAATATCTTACTGGGTAGGCAGAGTCTAATGTCAAAAGACCAAATGACATCGTTTAGCATGTTGGTGTGCGTAAAGGAGAAAAATAGCATCAAAATAGTGATGGGTTGCTAGCCGCATCGCATATTGTCATAATTCTTTTGATTTTCGCACATTTTCTTGATAGTCTTCTACGATCTGCGCGGGAAGAGAAGCAGCTGGCACGTTCTACGTTTTTTCTCTTTTCCCAGACCAGCACGGAAACTACCATGATAATGAAAATATTGTTTTGATTTTTATTTACCTGAAATAAACAAATCCTTCTTGCTGGAGCACAGCTACAAAAGGCATATTTAAACGTCATTCTGAGGAAGCATACTGTGCCTGTAAAAGTAAATAAATTCTTTTGTGCTTGGTTTATTGTCCGTGTATGAGTTCCTTTATACCTATTTTTCAAAAAGACAAGCTTTTCATTGTGAGTGACTAACAATTAATTTAAAGTATATAGTCAACGGTGCAGCGACAAATCAAATACATTTTTGACATTGACATTAACATGACATCTAATGTATAATGTTGCCAGTAACATAATATGTGCAATGCCAAAAAATAAGTGTATTGCTTTTCGAATTATATATATTATGGTGAAGAAAATCCTACATAACTTGTAAATATATTTTACGGACTTGGATGGATAGAAAACTATAAAATCCGTAGATACTCTCGAGTGATATTTATCACTAACACTATTATGTATACAGTAGACATTACGACACAACATTCATACAATATAATGAGTAATGACGGAAAGATTAATTTTACTTGAAATATTTATTGTTGAAATATTGTAGTTAAATGTTATATTTTAATATAATATACGAGTATTTTAAGCCGGTACGTTCTATTTGGTATTTTTTTACGACATCATTACGAAGCTGGTGCAGCAAAAATTAAATATAAGCCAAACAGAACTATCCCGTTGTCAAACAGAATGTTTTTATGGGAGCCCCCTTAAATATTTATTTTATTCTATTTTTTAGTATTTGTTGTTATAATGGCAACAGAAATACATCATCTGTGAAAATTTTAACTGTCTAGCTATCACGGTTCATGCAATACAACCTGGTGACAGACGGATAGACAGACAGACAGATGGACAGCTTAGTATCCCGTTTTTACTCTTTGGGTACACAGTTGATAGTTATTATAGAACGCGTTTATCTATGTGAATAAAATCAAGTGGCTATATTCTTATCGGAATCTGTTTATGTTATTATTAATATACTAATTATACAACTATTTCACTACATACAACAATATCATAATTCCGAAATAATTTTATTACAAACGTACCAATTCGTTTTTTACAAAATAAAGCCGAATTTTAGCAAAGTATGGGGACGTGTAACAGTTTAAATGCGTGATAAATAAATATATATGAACATATCATACACATGGAACTAACCCCACAATGAGTTGTGTGTGAACTCGTGTGTTGTAGGATATGTCAAAATAAATATATATGAACATATCATACAAATGGAACTAACCCCACAATGAGTTGTGTGTGAACTCGTGTGTCGTAGGATACTAACTCAACAAACAGATAGACATTTATTTATATAGATAAACTTCCAAAATTCAGGTCGATCTGAAAAAGATAATTTTCCATCATGACCTGACAAGAATCGAACCCAGGAACCCACGTGTTGCAGGCTAACATGGTAACCACTGCATCACGTAGCTCGCCAATAATGAACGACTCTATTACTTTTCTGAAATCGGTTAATTTTGTCACATCAACATAGGAGGTAAGCGATTAAAATTATGGTAACACTGAAGCAAAATTTCTCTACATATTAGCCAACATATCGTGGTTAAATGACTGACATTAATTTCATTACTTTTAATAGTGAAAGATTATTGTTAAGTAATATACATCACAATTTTTTTAATTATAAGATTAACTATATTTAAATTTCTTTTTGAAAATAATATTGAAACTATATTTTATTGTTTCAATTTAAAGATGCTTACATGATATTAGTACTGATTAGCAACGCAACACAAAAGTAATTGTAGATGTCGCTGCGTAGCGTACAGTTGCTTTTAAAATAATATGAATATCTTTATTTTTAGCTTTCCATGCCAATAAATAATGCATAATAATAGTGATAAATCATTTTCATCACTTCTATTCAAGAAAAAGAATGTTTATCTGGAAACTTCTAATAAAAGTTAATAACACATTCAACGAAATACAGGAAAGACGCTTTAATATTGCATCCGATTGGCTGTTGCGTTATTTCCGTTATGTTGGTACTTTTGTAGTGTGGCGTCAATAGTGTGACTTGAAATGTCCAACGTCCATTTCGTTTGCGATGCACATGCATTGCTGACGGAATATTACACTGACTCACGAATTGTCGCTGTTCTGCTTATTGTTACAGGTAAGTTATTTTAAATAATATGTAAACCTTTATTGATACTCTGCCTGTTTGTTCAGATGTTCTATAATGCACAGTTAATAACTTTTTATAAGGGGTTTTACTGCTTATTGTGTACCTACCTACCTAACAACACTAAATAGTATCTTGATGGAATTACGAAACTAAACCTTTTAGCTTTTTTAAGTTGCTTAAAAGCATCTAGAACAGCCTTTTAAAAATGACCCTACTTTAGTTTATAATCTAGGTACCTGTATAGCAAGTATCATTGTGTGATGTAGTTACTAAAGGACGACATGATTGATTGACGCATAATATCATATGAGCGCCTAAGTAAAAAAATTGCCCATTTCCGAATTTCATAAATAAGTTTATTTTTTGTATGTATGTATGTGTGTGTGTGTGTAAATGTATAACACTGGCATAGTTTTCAAGATACCTAAATATTTTATTGACTGACATCAATAGCATGACGCATTTATAAAGCACGGCTTATGGTATGTATTTTATGCCATTTTGAAATCGCCATCTTTGTAAGCAAGCACACCCGAACTACACCACGCTACGCTGCAAAACACTGGTTAGAAGGTACCTATGCTTAAAGCCATTCATACACCTACCAAACTATATTTTAATGTTCTTTTTAAATTTTGGTAGGTATTAACTATGTACCTACAACTTATAAAATGGAGTTCATGAAAATTGTGGAAAGAATGTTCTTATTACCGCATTCCGATACAACGCACGTTTACTTTATGCACGAGTGATTTATGATTCAATTAGATAGAGGTACTTACTCTACCTACTCGCCGATTTATTTTATTGTGCACTCATTGGCCGCCAATTTGAATGTCTTATTGCTATGGCTATAGGTATACTTAATACACAAAAAGCATGTCATATAATTCATTTTTTAAAATCTCATAACCTACCTGTCATTCTACTATTTGACGATTCACGTTAAATAGGTACCTATAACAAAAAAGGACAACTGCCTGCATTTACTAATATTGTATAGTACCTACAACATAGGTACCGTTACTTACTTTTTTTACATAGTGTTTTAATAATCCACCTAATTTCAGATATAATGGCGAATCCTACCGATATCCAGACTGAACCGCTCCTCCCTGGCGCACCGCACCAGGTCTCTCCATCTCCACCCCTTTGCCAGAGTGTGGCAGCAGGTAAGCATATTTCAAATCTATATTACTACCTATTTATTTGTAATCAAGTGATCATCTAAATGTAAACTTCAGCTAACATTGCTAAACATTCTTAGCACAAACAAGTACATAGGTAGTACCTGCCTACACCCATTGGGTGGTATTTTTTAGATATTGTTTATCTTTTATCTTCAAATTAAATAGAAGTCTCTTTTTATTTTTATTTTTTTCACTTGAACGATAATTACCTACCTATGACACAGTTTATTTTAATTCATAATTAATAAAATTAAAGACGAATTTTGAACAAAGATACACAAAAATTAGATGTACCTACGCATAAATGATTAATATTATTATTAACCTAAGTATGTACTTATATAAGACAAATCTTTAATTCTACACCTATTATTTGTTCAATTTTGTTTTTTTTTCGTGTATATCATAGGTACGTACATCAGAATGACTGCCAAAAATACGATAAATACTAATTATGATAACATTATTAAAATATAAATTTGTTTTTTATGCGTGTGTGTGTAAAATGCCAAATATTATGTAAAATATTTCAAACTGCTTAAAAGTATTTGACAACTTTGCGATTGCCATCAATGATAACAACGGCTTAACGTGTTTATATAATATTTTTTGTCACTTATACTAGTGGGAACCGTACAGAATAGTAGTACAGTACTTAAACTTCTCCTATGTAGATAACAAATTGTGTGATTAAAAATTCAGCCAAGCACGAGTCGGACTTGCACATGAAGGGCTCAGTACTATTTACTATACAACATAAATTATTAAAGTAAAAGGTAAAGTAAAAATATGAATTATTTACGTTTACAAAAGTGATCTTATATATCTATAGGTGCTGGAGTCTCCTTATAGGCTATCAAGGATGCCTGTACCAGAATACTCCGCTTTTCTTTATTAACATACTAACTTTCGCCCGCGACTCCGCCCGCGTTAATGCCGATCCCTCAGGAATAGTACTTTTTCCCAGGATAATAGGTGGTAGCCTATGTCCTTCTCCGTACTCCAAAGAACTTGTATGCAAAATTTCATGATGATCGGTTCAGTAATTACGGCGTGAAAACGTAACAAGCAAACAAACTCACTTTCGCATTTATAATATTAGTAAGGATAAGGATTACTTCAGATCTATATAAAGATTAGCTTTCGCCCGCGACTCCGCCCGCGTTAATGTCGATCCCTCAAGATCCCTCAATAGTACTTTTTCCCAAGATAATAGGTAGCCTATGTCCTTCTCCGTACTCCAGAGAACTTGTATGAACTTGTATCATGATGATCTGTTCAGTAATTACGGCGTGAAAGCGTAACAAACAAACTCACTTTCGCATTTATAATATTAGTAAGGATTATTTCAGATCTATAGAAAGATAACATTTAAAGATAATAGTGTATTTGTGTACGTGTATATAGGTATGTGTGTCCCGGGTGTCTTTGCAGGGAAGAAGGGTTAGTTATTATTCACTTAATAGGTATTTATTTTTCCTTTAAGGTTTGTGTATAGTACTTCTTATTTATCCTATTTCTAAAAGCAAATCAATTTCTGAATATTGATTTAATTTATTTTGGTCATAGATTCAAATTTTGTATTAATTTAATTCATAAAGTGGTTTTGTTGAAAAACCACTTTTCAATCCCAGAAACGAGTTTTATATGCAGATAGATACTATAAGATTTTTTTATTTCATGTTTGTTATATGAGATGTATTTTATTTTGTTTTAATTTGTGTTGTGCACTACACGGAATTTTACTGTCCGGCAATCCGATTTTTTACAGTCCGTTATAGCAGACCATAAATTTATATGATGGTTTGTGCACTATGCGTAATTTTACCATCCAACATTTTACATTTGCCCATTCCGGACCGATTTTTCTAATCAGAGAGAGCAGAAATAAAAAACATGTTTGTTTGTGCACTGCGTCCGCAATTCAGTATTATTTATTACAAGCTTTTATTTAACTTGCAATGTATGTAACTATGTTTGCTCGGGTGGAATCTTGCAACTGAATTTTGTAGCAAATATCTACCACCGATTGAGTTGAAATTTTGTATACTCGTAATAACTAAACATAAATTGAAGTCGAACAGAAAAAGATTTTACTTTTAATTTATGATCAGATATTCATTATTCTCTCTCATTTCATTCAAACAAAAGTGTACATTTCAATTAAAAGACGTATCAAAATTGTTTACATGTTTTTAAATACCTAAACAAACAGAGTATAGTTATTCTTTACTGCGTTGCACTTCCGAGTTTTTCAGGACAAGTGCACAAACCCAAATTCCGTGTAGTGCACAAACGCCCTAACAGAAACTGCACCTATCACAAATAATTAGTGATACCTAAACAGCCTGATTACAGACAAAGACAGACGGACAGTGGAATCAGAGTAATAAGATTCCGTACCAAAAAGGTAATAACGGGACCCTATTAAAATCGTTCCGCTATCCGTCTGTCTGTCTATCAGTCTGTCACCAGACTGTATCTCATAAATCATAATAGATAGTTGAAATTTTCACAGATGTATATCTGTTGCCGTTATAACAACAAATACTAAAAAAAAATTGAAAAAAAAAATCTTAAGAGGGCCCCCCATACAGCAAAAGTGATTTTTTTGCCGTTTTTATACATGGTTCGGAAACTTTTGTGCTCGAGTCCGACTTGCACTTGGTCGATTTTTTGCCGTTTATTATTTATTATATACACCATTGATTGGTACCTATACATAGGATAAGTTTAGAAACAATAATATTATCACCAATACATAATATCTAATAACATACTATGACATAACTTTCTTTTCTATAATTCAATCAAGATTGATATAATTTTAAAGCATTTATGAATAAATATACCTAGAAACGGTCTACACAAATCAAACTTATGATCCAAATTTAGGATTTCGCAGCAATCGAGTGAAAATAAATCTTCCATTCGTTGTAATGTTGTCAATTTTACGTAATAAAAATATGTATTATTTAGATAAATACTTTCACATTTTAAAATACTGTAAAATATTCGAAATATAATACCGATCTATGGCAGAGTAATAGCATGCGTGCGTATTTTTAACTATGCCACGTGTATTTACGGAATAGATATAAAACCTGTTTTAACCAAATTCAAGTAAGAGGAGGTTATTAATTAAATTGTATGTTTTTATATAATGTTTGTTTCCTCGTAACTTAGTCATTTATATACCGATTTTGAAAATAAAAGAAAATATTTAAATGAAACTATATACTTTCAAATAGTCCCATTTAAATATTATCAAAATCGATTCAGTAATTTGATGAAATACTCTTTTTTATAAGAAAATAACTATCAAAAACCAAATCGGTAAAGCCTTACACGAAATGCCGTTTCTTAAATAAATAGAAATTCATTTTTATAATTTATAAAATTTATATTAGCAATCGCCCACAACTCCGTTCATGTTAATATCAATCCCGCGTTTATAGTTTCTAAAAGTAATGATAAAAAAATATATGTATAATATATTGACGCTCGTAATTGTAATTTTCAAACTGATCAAAACGTTTTATCGGAAAAACATACATTTTTAATATATCATCACTAACGATAAAGCAATAGTAGTATATAAAAATTTAATTACTTAAAAAAAAACGTTGTTTTTTTGTACAATTTTAACTAATATACTTGTGATTTTATTCCTTTTGGTTTTTTTAGGGTGAGCTTTACAATAACTTGGCACGAATTTAAACATACTGCGTATTCTTAATATTATTGAAATCAATAAAACTCACTTTACTCTTCATAACGATACAATTTCCAAAGTATGGAGTTACGTAATTTTAAAATTATACGTATATATTTTTATACTATACCAAATAATTCTCATCATAATTTCGTGTAAATGATACGGTCAATCGACCATGTACACCTTGGTGTCAGTTCTTCGAAATCGCCTTTCAATTCAAACACAATTCGACGACTACCGAATGGCAGCAGGGACCAACGGCTCAACGTGCCTGCAGAAACACTGAATCATCTTCAAATAAAATTAACCACACGGCAAAGTTAGGTTTCAACTTACCCTAAAAATGCTATTTCGGTCCTATTTTGTACGTAAATATAAATTACGTCTTCGCGTTTTCAAAATCGTATTATGAAAAAGAGTAAAACGAGTTTTATTTGATTCAGTCATCAGAAGTTACAAATTCGTACTTGGCTATTATAAAACTCACACTTTATTAATTCATTTTTTATCTCACGTCATTCACACATTTTTGTTTCCATTGAAAAGGTACTCTGAGCCAGGGAGACGAGCGGTTCGTTGGTAATGGTCGGCAATGTGTAGCCAACGCAACTGTAGGGTGTATTTATTCTGTTATTAAAAATCGCAATATCTTTTCAACTCACGAAATTGATTCTATTTTACTTAGTGGAGATAATCTTTATTGTAGTTTACGTTCTGGTCCCAATAGTAATCTCCACGTATATCTAGAGCCAGATGAATTGCCTGAACAAATCATAGTTTTAAATTATTCAACTCACACGACTAACGAATGGGTACAAAATGGCATATTATTAGAAGCCGAATCCGAGTTGCTTTCAAAATTAATAGAATTGGAAAATAGCATACAGTCCATATTTTTAAATGAGCACTTTGATAATAAAGATAGCTTTCTTTTTACTGCTCAAAACTATACCGTGTCGTTTTGGAGACACGAAGGAAACTATTATCTTTATAATAGTCATGGAGTTGATGAGAACAATAGTACATTAAATGCCCCTTTAGTTTCACGTTTATTTGTTACACACTCACTGACTGACCTTACTAAACTTTTGTACTTGCGTATTAAACCCACTAAATATTATCGCGATTTACAAATGACACAATATTCTATACATAGAATTCGTGTCATTTCATTTTCTTTAGATTCAGAAATTAACAGCAGTGTTAATACTGCTGTACCACTTTTAACTTTAGATGATCCGTCATCAACTCCTTTTATTGATCCCAATGTCGTTTTAAACCCAAACGTTATGTCAGATACTACTGATACCGACAGTAGTACTTCGCAAACGTCAGCTCCTAAAAGGGGACGGCCACCAAAGAAAAAGCGGGGTCCCAAACCTAAACCTAATTGTAATCCCCATCTGGAAGCTGTTAAGCGTTATAACGCTAAGCATCCAGAGGTGCATAGAGCAGCTTCTAAGAAATATTCCCAGAATAATCCTAAACCACATCAGTCTGCTTCTCAGACATATTCCCAAAGTCACCCTGAGGTGAATAGAACTTCTGTGCGGCGTTACACTGAAACGCATCCAGAAGTCCATAGAACTTCTGTGAGGCGTTACTCTGAAACGCACCCAGAAGTTCATAGAACTTCTGTGCAGCGTTACTCTGAAACGCACCCAGAAGTCAATAGAGCTGCTGTTCAACGTTACAATTCCTCAAATCGTAACGTTTCCTCCAGAAAAATCCCCGCTCAGTTGATTGCCCATAAGGCCGGTAGGGACTTGACCAATATTGGTATTTTCAAATTACGCCACAGTAGTTTAAACGATCCAGACATTTTTGTCTGTCGTTTTTGTAAAGCCCATCTGTTTTTTGAGGAATCCTCTCGTAAAATGTGGTGCTGTGGAAAGGGAGCATATAACGTTCATAATTTAGAGCCAATAGAGAACGAAGATTTTTATTTAAATCCTAAATTCCACGAACGGCCGCGTGCGTATAACAATCTTTTCGCGTTCAGTGCGTCAGGGGTTAAAGAGGTTCACGAAAGACCAGGGCCTACTACATTTTTCAAAATTCAGGGTCGTGTTTATCATCGCGTTTTCGATTTATCCCATTCTAATCCCAATTTCCACAATCCCATTGGTCTTTATATTCAAGACAATCATGAACGCGAAAAAATTGCTGAAGGTCTTCATTTAGATTTAACTGTCATTCGTCAATTGACCGAGTTTCTTTTTAGAGTTAATCCGTACATTCCATGTTTTAAACGTTTGCACCAAGAACCTTCAGAGGACGCTCATCTCGTGTTTGAACACACATCGCGACGCACCCATGGTAACATTTTGGGGGACATGCCGATGGGACGAGAGGTAGCTGCTATCATTAGCACCGAACGGGAACAGTTCTATCCTCGCCAGATAGCTATATGGAAAAGGGGGGAGCGCGAGCCCCAATTTGTTGATATATTTCATAATTTATACGAGCCATTCCAATACCCGCTTCTCTATCCCCACGGGGATGTCGGCTGGACTCCAGGCAGGCGAGGCAACGTCACAGATGAGGGAGATGATAACGCGGGCAGGCCGAATAATGACTTCCGAGAGGAGGATGAGGATAACGGTCACGAAAGTGATGAGGGGGTAGAGTTCCGTAGCGAACAACAACATATTTGTTCTGAAGCAGGCAAACTGCATCAAAATAAATATGTTAGATGTTTGCTTTTATCAGTACCGCGATTTTCCCAATTAGGAAGACTTTCTGAAGAGTGGATAGTAGATATGTACTGTAGAGTACAGGAGGAAAGGCTTAGGTTTCTTTATAGCATGCAGAAGAATGCTTCTGCAAATTCTCGAAGGGTTGCGCCACTCGAAGAAATTCAGTCTAATTGGGAAAGCGCGGGTCCCATCCACAGGGATGAGACTATTCAAGGAGAAGGCGGGGTAATACCGGGTCGTATTTATTTGCCTAACACTTTTACCGGTAGCCCTCGTTATATGAAAACGAAGTACATGGACGCGATCGCTTTAGTTGGTAGATTGGGGAAACCGTCCTTTTTCATCACAATGACGTGTAATCCGCAGTGGATCGAATGCAGTTCGAATAATCTTCCTGGAGGTTATTCGAATCCTGTAGTTGTTGCTCGTGTTTTTAAATTAAAACTTAATGAACTTCTGCGAGACCTACGCTCCGGAGCGTGGTTCGGAGAAATAGATTATTTGATGAGTGTTATAGAGTTCCAAAAACGCGGTCTTCCACATGCCCATATTTGTCTTAGAGTTAAAGGTGGAGGACCAAAACATACTGACGACATGGACAAATTTGTTAGAGGTAGTATCCCTTCCAACACGGAAGAAGGTTCAAAGCTACGTCAAACCGTTCTCAAACACATGATACACGGCCCGTGCCCTAATTCAACTCTTGCGTGTTGGAACGATGAAGAGAAAAAATGCTCCCGTTTCTTTCCTAAACGAGAAACTTCGGTTACATATTGTGATGAAAGAGGTTTTGTTCATTTGAAACGCGATATTAGTAATACAGGTGTAATAGAACGTAACAATGTAACTGTCAATGATTTGTGGGTCGTACCGTATAATCCCGCTCTTCTCCTTAAATATGACTGCCACATTAACGTAGAAATTTCTTCTGCTCATGCTATAGTTAAATATCTTTTTAAATACGTCACTAAGGGTCCCGATGAGGTGCGCGTTAATATTGGAAATGAGCAGAACGAAATAGAGCAATTTATTACTAGGCGTTACCTTGGTTCTTGCGAAGCGGTGTGGCGCATATCCGAATACGAAGTAACGGCCCGCGAGCCGACAGTTCAACAGCTTGGCGTTCATTTGGAAGGCCAGCAACCGGTTATTTTCAATCCCGGAGATGAGCGTAATGCCGCGCGACGTGCCGGATCACGTTTGTTAGTATATTTTAGACGTCCCGCGGGCGAGGAGTTCGACTCTCTCACGTATTTAGATTTTTATGAAAAGTATATATTCTCTTTACGCCGTCCCACAACTACAACCGTCCCAATTTTTGAGCTGGCGGACGGTACATTTATAAAGCGTCGTCAAAAAGGCAAAGTGGTAACCCGGCTTTTCTGGATTCCACCACAACGAGGTGAACAATTTTATTTGCGTCTTCTTTTAGGCTCATACCCATGTCGTAGTTATAATGATTTGTATCGGCTCGGCGGACCTGAATGTAAAACATTCCAGGATGCCGCAAAGGCTGTCGGATTAGCCGACGATGTCATAGAGTACGAACGAGCCTTAGAGGAAGCTTCCTCATTTTTAACTGGTCATCGACTTCGTAGTTTCTTTGTTTTATTGGCCGTTAACGGATGCCCGGTTGCATCACTTTGGGATAAATTCAAAGATCAATTGAGTGAGGATGTAATACAACGCTATCCCGGGGAAGTAGATAAAGCCCATTCTTTAAGTCTAATTTTAATTGGTCGGTTGCTGCGTAAACATGGTTCGACGCTGGTCGAACAAGGTTTACCAACCGTATCCGACACTAGCACCGAACTTAGTCGCGAACGTATAGATTATAAAGTAGACTCTTTAAGAGAATTTGCCAACTCGTGGATACCAAAACTATCCCCCGATCAACGAGTCATCTTCGATTACGTTAATCGTTTGGTATCCGACGAAGTTTTTCGTAATAATAATGACGCCGCAATTTTTATTGATGGTCCTGCCGGAACAGGAAAAACGTTACTCTTAAATGTTATCGCGGCTCACGTACGTGGCAACGTCAATGGCGTTGTTTTATGTACAGCGAGTTCCGGTATCGCGGCGCAAAACTATGAGGGTGGCATAACTGCGCACAGTATGTTTCGCTTCCCGTTGGATCTTGTTGACGATCAAGGTTACTGGAACATAACAAATGGATCCCAAAGAGCTGAACTAATATATCACGCAAACGTTATTATTTATGATGAGGCCCCTATGGCACACAAGTACTTGATCCATTTGTTAGATAGGTCTTTGAAAGATTTAATGAAATCTCCCAAAATTTTTGGTAATAAAGTAATTATTTTTGCTGGCGACTTTCGCCAAATCCCCCCTGTCATACCTAATGCACGATGCGATTTTGATATAGTCAGTTGTTCCGTAAAGACCTCGCCCTTATGGCAACAGTTAAAATCCTTCTCTTTAGTTACCGCTCAGAGATGTTCTGAAGATTCAGAATTTTCAGACTTTCTGTTAAATATAGGCTCAAATAATCTACCCACCCATCCAATACGCATCGGCCATTCAATTCACAACTTGACAAATTTGTCTATAGTCAATTTTGTCACAGAATTAATCGACCTCATAGATTTTGTTTTCCCCCAACCCGTTATAGACGAGCCTGATGTCTGTGCACACAGAGCCATTTTATCAACACATCACCACGGGGTGAGAGAGATTAATTTAGCCGTCTTGGATAGGGTACCCGGTGTTCTTTTAACTTTGAAGTCCGTTGATAAAATGGCAAGTGAACACACAGACGAATTATTTTTTGGGGTCGATATGTTAAACAGAATGCAACCCAAAGGTGTTCCAGACCATCAACTGTTGATTAAGATCGGAAGCGTGTGCATGGTGATGCGCAACCTCAGTTTTGCCGATGGCTTGGTCAATGGTACCAAAGTCATTGTTGTCAATGCATCCCCACGATTGATTACTGTTAGGAAACCGGGGGGTAGTGAATTTTATTTCATTCCTAGAATTTCATTTAAAGCACCTATTGGACCCGGCAGTCCATTTGAAATGGTTCGTCTTCAATTTCCCCTTCAACTTTGTTATGCAATGACGATCCATAAGAGTCAAGGCCAAACCATTAGTCGCGTAGGAATAGATTTAAGATCGGACGTTTTCAGTCACGGTCAGTTGTACGTGGCACTAGGCCGCGTTCGTGATAGACAGAGCCTTCGAATTTTAGTTAATCCCAGTAGATTAGTTTCTGATATTCCATACAGTAATAACGTAGTTTACTCCTCTCTAATTGAATAACATTTTTACATGACAAATAAATATAATATGGGGAAAAGCCCCTTATTATTATTTAACGCTCTGTCGTTTATATCAATTATTACAAACCGACATACTGACAAATATTTAATAGTTTTACTCTAATAATTTTCACTAAATCCCGGTTTATTGTCATTTAACAACAACACATTGACTGCCCAAAACGTATGTCATGTATGTACTTTTGCATTCAAAGTGTATGTAATATATTTGAACTATGAATACATACCTATTCATATATCGAATACATACCTACACCTTGAATGTGAAGTGGTAAAATGTATGTAATGTAATATGTATGTATAAAATCTTAATCGGGGATATATTATTTCAATAGTATCATGTATGTATGTATAAGGTGTATGGAACTATGTATGTCAGGGCAGTCATGTTCTTTTCAACTTATCCTCCCAACCCCTTCCCCTGCTTGCTAAACAAACGGACAATCGACAATACATCGCAATAAAATGTTCACCTCGATATAGCAGGCATTCATCAATCCATTTTTTTTTTCCGATTCAAGTTGCGTTGGCTCCCTTTTTACTAAATTTTACCTTTTTTCTTCTTTCTTTTCTTTTTAAATTCCATTTGTATCTTTGCCCACCAATTACTACCCTTCTCTTTTTTTGCCCAATTTTAACATTATTTTGATAAATTTTGTTCCTTTTAAAATTTTGATTTGCTCCCGTCATATAGAAATATTAATCTCTAACGTAATGCCCTTTTTTTATTTAATAAATTCCAAAATCTATCTTTGCAATTTCATTCTTTCTTTTCTGCTTTCTTAATCTTTTTGACTTTCGAACAGACAGACAATTATCATCATCATCATCATTCATCATTCATTATCATTCACCATTCATCTTCCATTAATTCATTTTACATCAATCATTTTATTTGATATATATGTATATATTTTTATGGGGCGTAAGGGGCACCATACCAGGTGTGATATTAATCCCGACATCATAGTCTTGGAAAAGAAACAACTCGGCTGGTTAACACGATTAACTTATGCTACGAGGCGAATACCTTAAAATAATAATAAAAAAAACATTCGACGAATCCTAATCCACCAGGCATTCGTCTCGTAGGAAAAGTTTTCATATCAACGAACTGTTTCATTTTTTAATGGCTTTGTCGATGGTAAATTAATAGTATCACCTGGTGTAACATCCTTTATAGCCCAAGTCAACCTCACCTGCACGTGGTGCGCCCTGCTTTTAACCGACGAGGCCCTGGCGATCTATCGACGCGCACTAGACCAGCGCGGTTCATCATGATGTACTATAATTTATATAAATACTTATACACATTGTATATATAATATAACACATATAATGTATTTTATTATGAAAAATAACCATTCCGCTGTATGAATAATAAATTTTGATATATTATCAAAGTTTCTTCCGTAGGCGGAACATATATTTCTTTTCAGAGCAGCTAGCATCACCAACAAAGATTTTTGTAAGTTTCATTTAAAACTTCTTTTTTACTATAAGTACATATTTAAACAAAGTACTATTGAATGACATAACTATGTTTAATAACTACCTCTGTTCCTCATTGGTACCGCAAGTGTCTTTAATCACCGGGTTCAATCCCCGACATGAGTCTGGTATGGTAATACGGTACTTTTGAATCTGTATTAAACAACTTTACAATTTAGCTAACATTTTTATAAAAATGTATATAATGTCGGTCTTCAACCAGAAACCATTCCTAGGAACACCAATGTATAATAATATATCCTTGAACAGATATTGGCCAAAATAAATACTACATTAATAGATTATGAATCTGAATTGTAGTTGGACTTGCGCTGGGCTATTGTAAAGGGGTCAAGCACTTGCCACATTCATGATAACTTACTGTTCTGATAATGAAGACATTTTAAATTAAAAAAAACATTGATACATAATTTTTTCCATTATATTTTAATTTATTTGAATGTAAACAAACAAAATATGGCATTAACGTTAATATTGTTGTATACAGTGACAAGGAACAACAATGTGGCTATGCAGATAAAATGCCACATGACCCGGCCACAAGTAGAAGAGCAAAATTGGAGAGAAGCTAACCAACGAACGCCTGAATTCAAACTCCCATCTACCCCAGCAGCTTGGGAACTTTCCAAAAATTTAAATGGTAAGTTATTAAATGTTGTAATTTACGTTTAAACCTTAAGAATAAATATTTGTATGAATTATAATAAACTGTATCACCCTTCATCATCATTTCGCATAGTTATCACGATCAATCGACCATACACACCCTGGTGTCAAGAGTTCTTCGGAACCGCCTCTTGGCCTCTGACGTAGTTCCTTTAATGACTACCAAATGGCAGCCCAGACCAACGGCTTAACGTGCCTATCGAAGCTCAAAATCATCTTTATTATCAGACAATCGAGTGATTCAAGCTTACAATGTACCTATTTACTAAAGTTGAAACAACTAAACAAAGTATGCTTCCCGTGGGAATCGAACCACGACCCCTGAGTTTACAGGCAAACGCCTTTAACCACTGGACCACGGAACAGTTACCGTAGTAGTAACTGTATCACATTATGTACATTAAATTTAAAGAATTTGCTCTTAAACCTTTGACTTTTATTCATATAACATATTATAAGGACCGTGTATGTATTTATAAATTCTTTAAGAATTATTCATTAATTGCTTTCTCTCGCGGCTCCATTCACATTTATATTTATACTGTGAGAACAATACTTTTTGGGATAAAAAGTAGTTTTATATGATAATCCAAATTATAACCTGTGTGTAAAATTTCATTAAAAAACATTCAACCATTTTGACAAACATCCAAACATACTCTAAACTTTCACGTTTATAACATTAATAAGTATAAGGACTAATTGTTTATTTTTCCATAGGACTGCAATGAGATATTACACGATATGAAATCATGAGAGACGCCCACTCGCAGCCGATAACAAATGCTTAAAAATATAATCTTCAAACTTGAACGTAAGTATTTATTTTTTTAACAATTTAAAAGTCCCGTACTGGTCTAAGAGAAATGAAAAAAATGAAAAATAAACTAGCTGCTTCTATTTCCGCGCAAGCTGTAAAAGCAGACTAAAGGAATTGGCGAAAATAAGGAATCATATTAAAGACGTTGCGGCTAGCAACCCATCACTATTTTAATTTTGTCTTCTTTCTCTATTTATAGTCTGTATATATCTGATACGCTAAATGTGACCCTTGAGTCTTATGACCCTAGGCTTTGTGAACTCCATCAAAGATAAAGATGTGATAATATGTATGTATCTTATAAAATTCATCAAGATCTCTAAAATTATTTCGATGCAAATCGATCTAGCAAAGTTTTATCACGTCTAATTATAAAATAAAATATATCTCAAGTAACTTTGATCTTAATAGATAAACAATTTAGAGATACCATATTTTAATTTTCCCCAAACAAACATTATAATCATTTATTATTTTCAGATATCACCACAACTCTTTAAAGATTAATATTCATCTAAAGAGAAACTACTCAATGGAACCTTCCGGCGCAGTTGGCTAAATAAGGTTTGTATATTTTTATTACTATCCTTACACAACTTTCCTTCTGAAAGTTTAGTTATCAAACCTTATCTTTTGGTTATATATTCGATTGAATTTTTTTAATATTTAATAAGACCAGTTTAAAAATATATATTTATAGTTTGAATAGGTATGCTTTTAAATTAATCCCATTTAGGTTTCAACAAAATCGTTCCAATCGTTTGATTGAAATCTATTTTGTTATTTATTATAAAATTACTAACTTTCGCCCGCGGCTCCGTCCGCGTCAATGTCAATCCCTCGGGAACCGTCCTTTTTCCAAGATAAAATGTACCCTATGCCCTTCTCTGTACCCCAGATAACGTGTATGCAAAATTTCATGATGATCAGTTCAATAGTTACAACGTGAAAGCATTACAAACAAACTCACTATCGCATTTATAATATTAGTTAGGATAAATATTTCATATTTCGCAATTCAATAATCTTTCTTTTTGTTTCAGACGAAAATACGTTCAAATTATGTCAAAAAGAAACAAGAAACGAAAAACTACGCAGTGCAGTCGAAAAATTAAACATCAAGATGACATCAATTTTAAATTTAATTTATATAACATACTATAATTCATCACTAACTGTCATATCATTATACCAATAACTTTTTTGTATGCGGGAGCGCATATCTGCGCAAAAATACATTATTTAACTATTGTCTAATATTATCGCATACAAAAAGTTGATTTTAAATTCCTAAATTATATTGATACATTGAATCAGAATTATGAATAGAAAAACATGCTTTCTTCATTCATTTATTTAAAAAAAAAATCCATTCACATGTAATTTTATTGAAGATACAATGTTTTTCTTTTTGTAATACTAATTTCAAACTATTCCATGTAATTGAATTTCATGATGTAACACTTCTTTTCAACAATTGGATAATGTTGAAAAGAACTTTAACTTTTATCATTTGATAAAAGTTCGTAATATTGAATAGTAATAATTGGTTCTTTGTATAGGATAAGTATTTGTAGAAACAAAACAACCTATCAATGTGAATATCTTTGAATATAAAACCACTGTAAAGATATAAAAAAAAAATTTTAAATGCCAACACAAACTGATCAACCACCTGGCCACTTAAAGTTATTCACGTTGATCAGTTTTTTACATACTACATGTATGAATATTTGAAAAATCTTTTAAACAACACACAACATTCAGAATATTCTCAAAAATATAACTGAAATGGACACGGTTGTATTTATAAGAAGCAACATGAACAAGATCTCCAAACCAATATAAAATTTTCATGAATTTGAATTGGACATTTTGCAATAAATCTTATAAAATACTACTGTGGCTATGTCACGCACTAATTGTATGTAATACAATCGATTCATGCATAATTAAGATTATTTCTTTTAACAAATATGTTAAAATTATTGTAAATCAATTTAAAAAGTGCCATTTTTACAGTATTGCTGTCACTCTGTCATTACTTTAGAAAAATATTATTTCACATACATATTTCTGTAAATAATAATATTGAAATTCTTGCTAAAATATCTTTTATATTCTTTTTCTACTCATGAACCTAAACGTCCAGCTTATTGCGACTATGTTTTAATAATTTAAACAATGTTTTATCTCTGTAAGATATGTAATTTAAGATATTTCGGAAAATTTGTTTATTTTGAAAATTACATTAATTTGATTGGTATAATTGACATTTATGAATGAAATTGAAGACATTTACCATAACTCTGACAGCAGGTACACAAACATTTTAACATAATTTTGAAAAAACATTGTCAGTACTTAAGAATTCTTAAATTTGACGAATTGTGAGATTTGTGAAACGCAAATATAAATTATAAATCGCAACTTCTTACCTTTCATACTTTGGACTTTTAATTTACATCATTTTCTGTATATGTAAAAAATTACAACATTGTATTGAAAACGCAACTTATCGTTGAAGCTCATTCTAACTAATTCATGAAGGTAAAGAAGTCTAACAATCATACCATTGTTTAATAAAATTCGTCAGAAAATGTACTGCAAAAGAAAAATTCATACCTATGATAATTGTACCTACCTGTTAAGATTTTATTTCATTCATATTATAAGTTTGTTATTATACCTGAATTCATACAGCATATAAATTTACTACCAACATTTTCTCGGTCCATCAAAATAAACAACTTTTTATGGAACCAATGTTAAGAACTTGAAAAATTTTTCATCATTTCCACACTGTGTTCAACCAGCCCTGACATTGTATGGGAATGTCAAAATACCAAGAATTACGTCCATAAATAAGTTATTGATATTGTCGAAATGACTCACCCCTTAAAGAAAATATCGAGAATGAATTTACACGCTGTTTAAAAAAATAAAACTTAAAATGTCATTACATAACATTTCTGTTATACTTATAATAAAGTACGGAGTTAATCAAATATTCTGAACTGTAACCGGATCAAAAGTATAAATTGTATGACAATAAGTTTTCCTTTAAACCAACCACCACCCGAAGTTTGTATATTTATTTTAAACAGCGTTCTATCTCGCTAATGAAGATTTTGCCTCTAAACATCGCGAATCTTTATAGCAGCTCAATACCGAATATTTTTGCCCCATCGCCGGCATGCAACTATCGAGATAGAACAAGCTGAGATAGTATCGCAAATTGTTAAATAAATATATGTTGCGTTTATTTTTTAAATCTAATATGTTAAATTGTAAAAAAGCCTATTACAAATTTTCAAAGAAATCTCCGTACGCCTAATCGACGTTTCCGGTGACCTAAGGGCTGACGCGCATTTCGGCCAAAACTGAGTTAGGCCATCCAGCGAGGAAATGCCGCCAGCCTTTTGGGCACCCTGGCAACAGACCGCAGCGATTTGGCATCAATATTTTATTTTATTTTATTTGATGTTTTTATAGATTCATTTTATTTTTAATTTAAGTTTTAATTTAGATTTTTAGTTTAGAATTATTTATAATAATACGTCAGTTAATTAGTTTATTGATCTTTATATTTTCAAATAGTTTTAATTATTATTAGTTATTATCTGTTAGTGGCATGTATAGAAGTATAGATTACATAGTATATTCAATAATTATAACCCAATAAAAGCCTATGTAATGGATAATTTACCAAAATAAAAACATGTATTATTGAAAATTGGTTTTATTTTATTCTAACTCTACTTAATCTCAACATATATGATATTTATTCTTAAAATCTTCGTACAATTATTGTGCCTGACTTTTATAATCATGTGGAGAATAGTCGGTTAAGTACCTATCTTATGCCAACAGATCTTTCAACTATATTGCATAATTTAATTGAATAAAAATTACGAACGGTTTTATCCATAAATCGTTCATATGCAACAGCGCAGATCTGTGCAAAAGTGCATTGTCTGATATTGCCGCATACAACAACACCTTTAGTATTTGTAATACAACTATAGGTAATAATATATTCCTCTTTGTAACTACGGTGTGGCGACCAAATAGATTACCTACCTTTATTTATAAGAAAAACCACAACCGTATTTCCGTATATTTTCTTTATAATGGTACCTAATCTATAGTAATTTATGTAATACTTCTACTATTTCATAAGAGATGGCGCTTTATTAAACCTCTTCCTTGCACATGCACCAATTATAAAATATTGGGATAATGATAACGCATTTTTTACACAACAAATAATAATATTCATAATAATTAGTAAGTAAATAAAGCGCACGTTTTAATCAATAATGCACATATTTGATCGAAGTCAACACACAACAATCAAAGCAACTCTTTATTTAGTACCTATATATTCTTTAATTCACGCAGTATACCATAGATGGCATAAGTAACACTCATAATAATTATTTTAGTTGTCTATAAAATCAACAGATGATATTTTTTTATGTAATAACGATAAAAGAAAGATGCGTGATAGACTGACACTGCTCTGTTGCTGCTGGAGTTACGAAACGACGGTCTTTCGTACGTACAACCGATGTTCAAAGATTTATCACGTCTAAAAGAGTGATACCTATGCTTTATAAAAATATTGTTGACGCAAAAACTTTTCAAATTTCTCTATGCTTCGCAAGGCACGTTAACGCACTGTCATTACTGGGTGGCGATTGTTCAACTGTATTAGATACTTTAAAGCAGTTACTTGATAACACGAAAAATAAGCAATTTGAGAAATCTCAAAAATATATAGATACTTATATAGAAAAACTCAAATCAATCTGAAAAGATCTATTCCATCATGACCTAACCGGGAATCGAACCCGGACACCCTCGTGTCGCAGACCTGCGTGTTAACCACTGCGCCACGAAACTCCTCTATTGTCTCAATATGTGGCAAACCCCTACAGAGCCACTTCGACATGCATAATACTTACCTATTTCTTAATTAGAAGTAATTAACTAATATACTATTTTAAAATATGAATAACAAAAAAAAAAAACATAATTACAAATAAAAACAGCCTATACATAATTCGACCAACATGCAAATATTTTTATAGCAATAATAAAAGTATAGGTAGATTATACAATTAAGACAGCAGAGAAAACATTTGAATAAGCTCTTGCTTTCCACCTGGAACGACTAAAAGCAAAAAAAAGTTAGGTTCAAATTGTTTTTTTAAGCCACCCGAAACGACTGAGGGCAGAAGAGAAGTTAGGTTCAGGTTATTTTTTTTTATGACCACCCAGAACGACTGAGAGCAAAAGAGAAGTTAGGTTCAAATTATTTTTTTTTATAACCACCCGGAACGACTGAGAGCAGAAGAGAAGTTAGGTTCAGGTTATTTTTTTTATAACCACCCGGAACGACTGAGAGCAGAAGAGAAGTTAGGTTCAGGTTATTTTTTTTTTATGACCACCCGGAACGACTGATGGCAGAAAAGAAGTTAGGTTCAGGTTATTTTTTTTTATAACCACCCAGAACGACTGAGGGCAGAAGAGAAGTTAGGTTCAAGTTATTTTTTTTTTTATAACCACCCGGAACGACTGAGAGCAGAAGAGAAGTTAGGTTCAAGTTATTTTTTTTATGACCACCCAGAACGACTGAGGGCAGAACAAAAGTTAGGTTCAAGTTATTTTTTTTATAACCACCCGGAACGACTAAGAGCAGAAGAGAAGTTAGGTTCAGGTTATTTTTTTTTATGACCACCCAGAACGACTGAGGGCAGAAGAGAAGTTAGGTTCAAGTTATTTTTTTTATAACCACCCGAAACGACTGAGAGCAGAAGAGAAGTTAGGTTAAGGTTATTTTTTTTTATGACCACCCAGAACGACTGAGGGCAGAAAAAAAGTTAGGTTCAAGTTATTTTTTTTATAACCACCCGGAACGACTGAGAGCAGAAGAGAAGTTAGGTTCAGGTTATTTTTTTTTATTTCCACCCAGAACGACTGAGGGCAGAAGAGAAGTTAGGTTCAAGTTATTTTTTTTTATAACCACCCAGAACGACTGAGGGCAGAAAAGAAGTTAGGTTTAAGTTATTTTTTTTTTATGACCACCCAGAACGACTGAGGGCAGAAAAAAAGTTAGGTTCAAGTTATTTTTTTTATAACCACCCGGAACGACTGAGAGCAGAAGAGAAGTTAGGTTAAGGTTATTTTTTTTTATGACCAGCCAGAACGACTGAGGGCAGAAAAAAAGTTAGGTTCAAGTTATTTTTTTTATAACCACCCGGAACGACTGAGAGCAGAAGAGAAGTTAGGTTCAGGTTATTTTTTTTTATTTCCACCCAGAACGACTGAGGGCAGAAGAGAAGTTAGGTTCAAGTTATTTTTTTTTTATAACCACCCAGAACGACTGAGGGCAGAAAAGAAGTTAGGTTTAAGTTATTTTTTTTTTATGACCACCCAGAACGACTGAGGGCAGAAGAGAAGTTAGGTTCAAGTTATTTTTTTTATGACCACCCAGAACGACTGAGGGCAGAACAAAAGTTAGGTTCAAGTTATTTTTTTTATAACCACCCGGAACGACTAAGAGCAGAAGAGAAGTTAGGTTCAGGTTATTTTTTTTTATGACCACCCAGAACGACTGAGGGCAGAAAAAAAGTTAGGTTCAAGTTATTTTTTTTATAACCACCCGGAACGACTGAGAGCAGAAGAGAAGTTAGGTTCAGGTTATTTTTTTTTATTTCCACCCAGAACGACTGAGGGCAGAAGAGAAGTTAGGTTCAAGTTATTTTTTTTTTATGACCACCCAGAACGACTGAGGGCAGAAAAGAAGTTAGGTTTAAGTTATTTTTTTTTTATAACCACCCAGAACGACTGAGGGCAGAAAAGAAGTTAGGTTTAAGTTATTTTTTTTTTATGACCACCCAGAACGACTGAGGGCAGAAGAGAAGTTAGGTTCAAGTTATTTTTTTTATGACCACCCAGAACGACTGAGGGCAGAACAAAAGTTAGGTTCAAGTTATTTTTTTTATAACCACCCGGAACGACTAAGAGCAGAAGAGAAGTTAGGTTCAGGTTATTTTTTTTTATGACCACCCAGAACGACTGAGGGCAGAAAAAAAGTTAGGTTCAAGTTATTTTTTTTATAACCACCCGGAACGACTGAGAGCAGAAGAGAAGTTAGGTTCAGGTTATTTTTTTTTATTTCCACCCAGAACGACTGAGGGCAGAAGAGAAGTTAGGTTCAAGTTATTTTTTTTTTATGACCACCCAGAACGACTGAGGGCAGAAAAGAAGTTAGGTTTAAGTTATTTTTTTTTTATGACCACCCAGAACGACTGAGGGCAGAAGAGAAGTTAGGTTCAAGTTATTTTTTTTATGACCACCCAGAACGACTGAGGGCAGAACAAAAGTTAGGTTCAAGTTATTTTTTTTATAACCACCCGGAACGACTAAGAGCAGAAGAGAAGTTAGGTTCAGGTTATTTTTTTTTATGACCACCCAGAACGACTGAGGGCAGAAAAAAAGTTAGGTTCAAGTTATTTTTTTTATAACCACCCGGAACGACTGAGAGCAGAAGAGAAGTTAGGTTCAGGTTATTTTTTTTTATTTCCACCCAGAACGACTGAGGGCAGAAGAGAAGTTAGGTTCAAGTTATTTTTTTTTTATGACCACCCAGAACGACTGAGGGCAGAAAAGAAGTTAGGTTTAAGTTATTTTTTTTTTATGACCACCCAGAACGACTGAGGGCAGAAGAGAAGTTAGGTTCAAGTTATTTTTTTTTTATGACCACCCAGAACGACTGAGGGCAGAAAAGAAGTTAGGTTTAAGTTATTTTTTTTTTATGACCACCCAGAACGACTGAGGGCAGAAGAGAAGTTAGGTTTAAGTTATTTTTTTTTATGACCACCCAGAACGACTGAGGGCAGAAAAGAAGTTAGGTTTAAGTTATTTTTTTTTTATGACCACCCAGAACGACTGAGGGCAGAAGAGAAGTTAGGTTCAAGTTATTTTTTTTTTATGACCACCCAGAACGACTGAGGGCAGAAAAGAAGTTAGGTTTAAGTTATTTTTTTTTTATGACCACCCAGAACGACTGAGGGCAGAAGAGAAGTTAGGTTTAAGTTATTTTTTTTTATGACCACCCAGAACGACTGAGAATAGAAAAGAAATGAGGTTTACCCAAGTAAAATATTCTTGCCACTCATATGAGTATTGTACTAATATCGAACTAATATATATTAGCGGCATAACATAAAATTTTTAACTTTCTCTTTGAGTACTTACCAAAATCATCATTATCAATTCGAGTAGGTGACACGATCAATCGACCATGTACACCCTGCTATCAGAGTTCTTAGAAACCGCCTCTCGGCCTCTGACGTAGTTCCTTTTACGACTACCAGATGGCAGCCGGAACCAACGGCTTAACGTGCCTTCCGAAGCACGGATTCATCTTTATTATCAGACAATCAGGTGTCTTAACCAAACTGGAAGCAACTAAACAATGTATGCTTCCCGTGGAAATCGAACTCAAGACCCACGGGTCGACAGGCAAACGCCTTACCCACTGGACCATAGAGACAGTTGTACCAAAATGTAACTAAGTATTTGTTTTCATTATTACTGCTATTCAGAATAATATAAATTACGAACTGATTAACAAATATCTGCTAACCATAAGTTGCTGCCCAACTAACTATTATAACTAACCGATTACTATACAAGTGACAGATGAAAGATACTGATTCTACTAAAGTATCTTCCACCTGACACGTTCTTTTGCGTCTTACTTTGTGTTTTTATAGTTGCTCATTTGAATAGAAAATTAATAATATATTATAAGAATGAAACCTAGCCGACTTACACTTAAAGTACAAGTTTTTAGAAGCCATTACAACTCCCCACCCCTTCAGATTTAAGTATTGGATTTTTAATTGACTAACACAGTTGCAAGTATTAAGATATTGACCCTTTTACAAGCACCACAAGTTAACTGACCAATCTGCAACTACACAAGGCATTTGATTCCATCTCAACAAGACTCGATCTAAATTTTATTTTAGATTTTTTTTCTACCTTGTCGGATTTGACTGAAATTTTGGATTTGGGGGTTTCGGGCCCCGCCCGACTCGAATCTGGATGTCATTTTGGAATCCAAGATGGCCGCCCACTCCTTTTCCTACTCATTTCCAAATTCTCAACTTTTTCTACTTTTCGCTCAACTGAATGAATTTATTCGTCATAGAGCTCAAACGCGAGCCTCGCGGGCTGCTTGCAGCCCGCGCACAGAGCGACATCTAGTCTATATTATATAAAGCTACACCTACCACTGACTGACTGACTGACTGATTGACATAGTTGTTCTCCCACTTCGCGACTGGAAGGGGTGATGATGCCTGGTGGACTGGATGTGGAATTTTTGTCTCACCAGGGGAAAAATCCGAAAAGTTGAAGATCACGGAAACCGAGGTGGAAGGGGGTACGGCCTGCGAAAACTATCAGAGTTAGGGGTTTGCCCCCATAGTGACTTTTGTAGGGGGTCACGGTCAAATTCTCGAGCCGATATTTTTTTTTTAATTTTCTCGAAAAACAAAATGGCCGCCATACAAATCGGGCCCCCGAGTGTCTACAACCAAGTCTGAGGCCGAAGGCCGAAGACTTGGGTGCCCGCGAGCCCGAAGGGCGAGCTGCGTAGCGAGGCCGAAGGCCGAGCCCCTCGGAAAATCACCCCCCCCACCCCCCCCTCCCCCCAAGTCACTAGCCCGAAGGGCTTTGCGAGCCCGCAGGGCGAGCAAACGCGAGGCCGAAGGCCGAGCTGCGTGGCGAGGCCGCAGGCCGAGCCAAATTTGCTCATCCCACCCCCCCCTTTTCCCCCCACGACCCCACAAGTATCTCTCGCGAGCCCGTAGGGCGAGCGAAAGCGAGGCCGGAGGCCGAGCTGCGTTTAAATTTACATCCGACGGGCGAGGGCGAAGCCCGAGCACTTCGGATGACCCCCCGTAGGGGGGGGCCCCCAAAGGGGGCGGCAGTGAGGCCGAAGGCCGAACTGCTGGCCACTGGGGGCCGCGAGCCCGAAGGGCTCGCAGAGTGGCGAGGCCGCAGGCCGAGCCAATTGGTCGATCCCTTCCTCCGTCATCTGAAGGGCGAGGGTGAAGCCCGAGCCCTTCGGATGACCCCCCCCTAGGGGGGGCCCCCAAAGGGGGCGGCAGTGAGGCCGAAGGCCGAACTGCCGACCACTGGGGGCCGCGAGCCCGAAGGGCTCGCAGAGTGGCGAGGCCGCAGGCCGAGCGAAAGTTTCAATCCCTTCCTCCTTAACCCACTCCCCCCCTAAATTGCCCCCAATTCTCAACTTTATCCGATTTGACTCAAAATCGATATCTGGCATGCCCTCACCGCCCCCAACTCGAATCTGCACTCCTTTTTTGGATCCAAGATGGCGGCGAAATTTTTTTTTTTAATTTTTTCAACCTCGTCGGATTTGACTGAAATTTTGGATTTGGGGGTATATGACCCCGCTCGACTCGAATCTGGATGTCATTTTGGAATCCAAGATGGCCGCCCACTCCTTTTCCTACTATTTCCGAATTTCATAACTTTTTTAACTTTTAGTCAAACTGAATGAATTTATTCGTCATAGAGCTCAAACGCGAGCCTCGCGGGCTGCTTGCAGCCCGCGCACAGAGCGACATCTAGTCTATATTATATAAAGCTACACCTACCACTGACTGACTGACTGACTGATTGACATAGTTGTTCTCCCACTTCGCGACTGGAAGGGGTGATGATGCCTGGTGGACTGGATGTGGAATTTTTGTCTCACCAGGGGAAAAATCCGAAAAGTTGAAGATCCTGGAAACCGAGGTGGAAGGGGGTACGGCCTGCGAAAACTATCAGAGTTAGGGGTTTGCCCCCATAGTGACTTTTGTAGGGGGTCACGGTCAAATTCTCGAGCCGGTATTTTTTTTTTAATTTTCTCGAAAAACAAAATGGCCGCCATACAAATCGGGCCCCCGAGTGTCTACAACCGAGTCTGAGGCCGAAGGCCGAAGACTTGGGTGCCCGCGAGCCCGAAGGGCGAGCTGCGTAGCGAGGCCGAAGGCCGAGCCATTTGGTAAATCACCCCCCCCACCCCCCCCTCCCCCCAAGTCACTAGCCCGCAGGGCTTTGCGAGCCCGCAGGGCGAGCAAACGCGAGGCCGAAGGCCGAGCTGCGTGGCGAGGCCGCAGGCCGAGCCAAATTTGCTCATCCCACCCCCCCCTTTTCCCCCCACGACCCCCCAAGTAACTCTCGCGAGCCCGCAGGGCGAGCGAAAGCGAGGCCGGAGGCCGAGCTGCGTTTAAATCGACATCCGACGGGCGAGGGCGAAGCCCGAGCCCTTCGGATGACCCCCCGTAGGGGGGGGCCCCCAAAGGGGGCGGCAGTGAGGCCGAAGGCCGAACTGCCGGCCACTGGGGGCCGCGAGCCCGAAGGGCTCGCAGAGTGGCGAGGCCGCAGGCCGAGCCAATTGGTCGATCCCTTCCTCCGTCATCTGAAGGGCGAGGGCGAAGCCCGAGCCCTTCGGATGACCCCCCCCTAGGGGGGGGCCCCCAAAGGGGCGGCAGTGAGGCCGAAGGCCGAACTGCCGGCCACTGGGGGCCGCGAGCCCGAAGGGCTCGCAGAGTGGCGAGGCCGCAGGCCGAGCGAAAGTCTCAATCCCTTCCTCCTTAACCCACCCCCCCCTAAATTGCCCCCAATTCTCAACTTTACCCGATTTGACTCAAAATCGATATCTGGCATGCCCTCACCGCCCTCACCGCCCCCAACTCGAATCTGCACTCCTTTTTTGGATCCAAGATGGCGGCGAAATTTTTTTTTTTAATTTATTCAACCTTGTCGGATTTGACTGAAATTTTGGATTTGGGGGTTTGGGACCCCGCCCGACTCGAATCTGGATGTCATTTTGGAATCCAAGATGGCCGCCCACTCCTTTTCCTACTTATTTCCAAGTTCTCAACTTTTTTTACTTTTAGCCAAACTGAATGAATTTATTCGTCATAGAGCTCAAACGCGAGCCTCGCGGGCTGCTTGCAGCCCGCGCACAGAGCGACATCTAGTCTATATTATATAAAGCTACACCTACCACTGACTGACTGACTGACTGATTGACATAGTTGTTCTCCCACTTCGAGACTGAAAGGGGTGATGGTGCCTGGTGGACTGGATGTGGAATTTTTGTCTCTCCTGGAGAAAAATCTGAAAGTCGAAGAATTCGGAAACCAGAGTGGAAGGGGGTACGGCCTGCGAAAACTATAAGAGTTAGGGGTTTGCCCCCATAGTGACTTTTGTAGGGGGTCACGGTCAAATTCTCGAGCCGGTATTTTTTTTTTAATTTTCTCGAAAAACAAAATGGCCGCCATACAAATCGGGCCCCCGAGTGTCTTTAGCCGAGTCTGAGGCCGAAGGCCGAAGACTCGGCTCCCCGCGAGCCCGAAGGGCGAGCTGCGTAGCGAGGCCGAAGGCCGAGCCCCTCGGAAAATCACCCCCCCCACCCCCCCTCCCCCCAAGTCACTAGCCCGAAGGGCTTTGCGAGCCCGCAGGGCGAGCAAACGCGAGGCCGCAGGCCGAGCTGCGTGGCGAGGCCGCAGGCCGAGCCAAAGTTGCTCATCCCACCCCCCCCTTTTCCCCCTACTACCCCCCGAGTATCTCTCGCGAGCCCGCAGGGCGAGCGAAAGCGAGGCCGGAGGCCGAGCTGCGTTTAAATCGACATCCGACGGGCGAGGGCGAAGCCCGAGCCGTTCGGATGACCCCCCGTAGGGGGGGGCCCCCATAGGGGGCGGCAGTGAGGCCGAAGGCCGAACTGCCGGCCACTGGGGGCCGCGAGCCCGAAGGGCTCGCAGAGTGGCGAGGCCGCAGGCCGAGCCAATTGGTCGATCCCTTCCTCCGTCATCTGAAGGGCGAGGGCGAAGCCCGAGCCCTTCGGATGACCCCCCCCTAGGGGGGGGCCCCCAAAGGGGGCGGCAGTGAGGCCGAAGGCCGAACTGCCGGCCACTGGGGGCCGCGAGCCCGAAGGGCTCGCAGAGTGGCGAGGCCGCAGGCCGAGCGAAAGTTTCAATCCCTTCCTCCTTAACCCACTCCCCCCCTAAATTGCCCCCAATTCTCAACTTTATCCGATTTGACTCAAAATCGATATCTGGCATGCCCTCACCGCCCCCAACTCGAATCTGCACTCCTTTTTTGGATCCAAGATGGCGGCGAAATTTTTTTTTTTTTTAATTTTCTCATCTTATCGGATTTGACTGAAATTTTGGATTTGGGGGTTTGGGACCCCGCCCGACTCGAATCTGGATGTCATTTTGGAATCCAAGATGGCCGCCCACTCCTTTTCCTACTATTTCCGAATTTCATAACTTTTTTAACTTTTAGTCAAACTGAATGAATTTATTCGTCATAGAGCTCAAACGCGAGCCTCGCGGGCTGCTTGCAGCCCGCGCACAGAGCGACATCTAGTCTATATTATATAAAGCTACACCTACCACTGACTCACTGACTCACTGATTGACATAGTTGTTCTCCCACTTCGAGACTGGAAGGGGTGATGGTGCCTGGTGGACTGGATGTGGAATTTTTGTCTCTCCTGGAGAAAAATCTGAAAGTCGAAGAATTCGGAAACCAGAGTGGAAGGGGGTACGGCCTGCGAAAACTATCAGAGTTAGGGGTTTGCCCCCATAGTGACTTTTGTAGGGGGTCACGGTCAAATTCTCGAGCCGGTATTTTTTTTTTAATTTTCTCGAAAAACAAAATGGCCGCCATACAAATCGGGCCCCCGAGTGTCTACAACCGAGTCTGAGGCCGAAGGCCGAAGACTTGGGTGCCCGCGAGCCCGAAGGGCGAGCTGCGTAGCGAGGCCGAAGGCCGAGCCCCTCGGAAAATCACCCCCCCCACCCCCCCCTCCCCCCAAGTCACTAGCCCGAAGGGCTTTGCGAGCCCGCAGGGCGAGCAAACGCGAGGCCGAAGGCCGAGCTGCGTGGCGAGGCCGCAGGCCGAGCCAAATTTGCTCATCCCACCCCCCCCTTTTCCCCCCACGACCCCCCGAGTAACTCTCGCGAGCCCGCAGGGCGAGCGAAAGCGAGGCCGGAGGCCGAGCTGCGTTTAAATCGACATCCGACGGGCGAGGGCGAAGCCCGAGCCCTTCGGATGACCCCCCGTAGGGGGGGGCCCCCAAAGGGGGCGGCAGTGAGGCCGAAGGCCGAACTGCCGGCCACCGGGGGCCGCGAGCCCGAAGGGCTCGCAGAGTGGCGAGGCCGCAGGCCGAGCCAATTGGTCGATCCCTTCCTCACATCGGAAGGGCGAGGGCGAAGCCCGAGCCCTTCGGATGACCCCCCCTAGGGGGGGCCCCCAAAGGGGGCGGCAGTGAGGCCGAAGGCCGAACTGCCGGCCACTGGGGGCCGCGAGCCCGAAGGGCTCGCAGAGTGGCGAGGCCGCAGGCCGAGCGAAAGTGTCAATCCCTTCCTCCTTAACCCACCCCCCCCTAAATTGCCCCCAATTCTCAACTTTACCCGATTTGACTCAAAATCGATATCTGGCATGCCCTCACCGCCCCCAACTCGAATCTGCACTCCTTTTTTGGATCCAAGATGGCGGCGAAATTTTTTTTTTTTAATTTTTTCAACTTTATCCGATTTGACTGAAATTTTGGATTTGGGGGTATATGACCCCGCCCGACTCGAATCTGGATGTCATTTTGGAATCCAAGATGGCCGCCCACTCCTTTTCCTACTCATTTCCAAATTCCTAACTTTTTGATCTTTCTGCTCAACTGAATGAATTTAATTGTTGTTAAAGTTAACGCGAGCCTCGCGGGCTGCTTGCAGCCCGCGCACAGAGCGACATCTAGTCTATATTATATAAAGCTACACCTACCACTGACTCACTGACTCACTGATTGACATAGTTGTTCTCCCACTTCGAGACTGGAAGGGGTGATGGTGCCTGGTGGACTGGATGTGGAATTTTTGTCTCTCCTGGAGAAAAATCTGAAAGTCGAAGAATTCGGAAACCAGAGTGGAAGGGGGTACGGCCTGCGAAAACTATCAGAGTTAGGGGTTTGCCCCCATAGTGACTTTTGTAGGGGGTCACGGTCAAATTCTCGAGCCGGTATTTTTTTTTTAATTTTCTCGAAAAACAAAATGGCCGCCATACAAATCGGGCCCCCGAGTGTCTACAACCGAGTCTGAGGCCGAAGGCCGAAGACTTGGGTGCCCGCGAGCCCGAAGGGCGAGCTGCGTAGCGAGGCCGAAGGCCGAGCCCCTCGGAAAATCACCCCCCCCACCCCCCCCTCCCCCCAAGTCACTAGCCCGAAGGGCTTTGCGAGCCCGCAGGGCGAGCAAACGCGAGGCCGAAGGCCGAGCTGCGTGGCGAGGCCGCAGGCCGAGCCAAATTTGCTCATCCCACCCCCCCCTTTTCCCCCCACGACCCCCCGAGTAACTCTCGCGAGCCCGCAGGGCGAGCGAAAGCGAGGCCGGAGGCCGAGCTGCGTTTAAATCGACATCCGACGGGCGAGGGCGAAGCCCGAGCCCTTCGGATGACCCCCCGTAGGGGGGGGCCCCCAAAGGGGGCGGCAGTGAGGCCGAAGGCCGAACTGCCGGCCACCGGGGGCCGCGAGCCCGAAGGGCTCGCAGAGTGGCGAGGCCGCAGGCCGAGCCAATTGGTCGATCCCTTCCTCACATCGGAAGGGCGAGGGCGAAGCCCGAGCCCTTCGGATGACCCCCCCTAGGGGGGGCCCCCAAAGGGGGCGGCAGTGAGGCCGAAGGCCGAACTGCCGGCCACTGGGGGCCGCGAGCCCGAAGGGCTCGCAGAGTGGCGAGGCCGCAGGCCGAGCGAAAGTGTCAATCCCTTCCTCCTTAACCCACCCCCCCCTAAATTGCCCCCAATTCTCAACTTTACCCGATTTGACTCAAAATCGATATCTGGCATGCCCTCACCGCCCCCAACTCGAATCTGCACTCCTTTTTTGGATCCAAGATGGCGGCGAAATTTTTTTTTTTAATTTTTTCAACTTTATCCGATTTGACTGAAATTTTGGATTTGGGGGTATATGACCCCGCCCGACTCGAATCTGGATGTCATTTTGGAATCCAAGATGGCCGCCCACTCCTTTTCCTACTCATTTCCAAATTCCTAACTTTTTGATCTTTCTGCTCAACTGAATGAATTTAATTGTTGTTAAAGTTAACGCGAGCCTCGCGGGCTGCTTGCAGCCCGCGCACAGAGCGACATCTAGTCTATATTATATAAAGCTACACCTACCACTGACTGACTGACTGACTGATTGACATAGTTGTTCTCCCACTTCGCGACTGGAAGGGGTGATGATGCCTGGTGGACTGGATGTGGAATTTTTGTCTCACCAGGGGAAAAATCCGAAAAGTTGAAGATCCTGGAAACCGAGGTGGAAGGGGGTACGGCCTGCGAAAACTATCAGAGTTAGGGGTTTGCCCCCATAGTGACTTTTGTAGGGGGTCACGGTCAAATTCTCGAGCCGGTATTTTTTTTTTAATTTTCTCGAAAAACAAAATGGCCGCCATACAAATCGGGCCCCCGAGTGTCTACAACCGAGTCTGAGGCCGAAGGCCGAAGACTTGGGTGCCCGCGAGCCCGAAGGGCGAGCTGCGTAGCGAGGCCGAAGGCCGAGCCATTTGGTAAATCACCCCCCCCACCCCCCCCTCCCCCCAAGTCACTAGCCCGCAGGGCTTTGCGAGCCCGCAGGGCGAGCAAACGCGAGGCCGAAGGCCGAGCTGCGTGGCGAGGCCGCAGGCCGAGCCAAATTTGCTCATCCCACCCCCCCCTTTTCCCCCCACGACCCCCCAAGTAACTCTCGCGAGCCCGCAGGGCGAGCGAAAGCGAGGCCGGAGGCCGAGCTGCGTTTAAATCGACATCCGACGGGCGAGGGCGAAGCCCGAGCCCTTCGGATGACCCCCCGTAGGGGGGGGCCCCCAAAGGGGGCGGCAGTGAGGCCGAAGGCCGAACTGCCGGCCACTGGGGGCCGCGAGCCCGAAGGGCTCGCAGAGTGGCGAGGCCGCAGGCCGAGCCAATTGGTCGATCCCTTCCTCCGTCATCTGAAGGGCGAGGGCGAAGCCCGAGCCCTTCGGATGACCCCCCCCTAGGGGGGGGCCCCCAAAGGGGCGGCAGTGAGGCCGAAGGCCGAACTGCCGGCCACTGGGGGCCGCGAGCCCGAAGGGCTCGCAGAGTGGCGAGGCCGCAGGCCGAGCGAAAGTCTCAATCCCTTCCTCCTTAACCCACCCCCCCCTAAATTGCCCCCAATTCTCAACTTTACCCGATTTGACTCAAAATCGATATCTGGCATGCCCTCACCGCCCTCACCGCCCCCAACTCGAATCTGCACTCCTTTTTTGGATCCAAGATGGCGGCGAAATTTTTTTTTTTAATTTATTCAACCTTGTCGGATTTGACTGAAATTTTGGATTTGGGGGTTTGGGACCCCGCCCGACTCGAATCTGGATGTCATTTTGGAATCCAAGATGGCCGCCCACTCCTTTTCCTACTTATTTCCAAGTTCTCAACTTTTTTTACTTTTAGCCAAACTGAATGAATTTATTCGTCATAGAGCTCAAACGCGAGCCTCGCGGGCTGCTTGCAGCCCGCGCACAGAGCGACATCTAGTCTATATTATATAAAGCTACACCTACCACTCACTCACTGACTCACTGATTGACATAGTTGTTCTCCCACTTCGAGACTGAAAGGGGTGATGGTGCCTGGTGGACTGGATGTGGAATTTTTGTCTCTCCTGGAGAAAAATCTGAAAGTCGAAGAATTCGGAAACCAGACTGGAAGGGGGTACGGCCTGCGAAAACTATAAGAGTTAGGGGTTTGCCCCCATAGTGACTTTTGTAGGGGGTCACGGTCAAATTCTCGAGCCGGTATTTTTTTTTTAATTTTCTCGAAAAACAAAATGGCCGCCATACAAATCGGGCCCCCGAGTGTCTACAACCAAGTCTGAGGCCGAAGGCCGAAGACTTGGGTGCCCGCGAGCCCGAAGGGCGAGCTGCGTAGCGAGGCCGAAGGCCGAGCCATTCGGTAAATCACCCCCCCCACCCCCCCCTTCCCCCCAAGTCACCAGCCCGAAGGGCTTTGCGAGCCCGCAGGGCGAGCAAACGCGAGGCCGTAGGCCGAGCTGCGTGGCGAGGCCGCAGGCCGAGCCAAATTTGCTCATCCCATCCCCCCCTTTTCCCCCCACGACCCCCCAAGTATCTCTCGCGAGCCCGCAGGGCGAGCGAAAGCGAGGCCGGAGGCCGAGCTGCGTTTAAATCGACATCCGACGGGCGAGGGCGAAGCCCGAGCCCTTCGGATGACCCCCCGTAGGGGGGGGCCCCCAAAGGGGGCGGCAGTGAGGCCGAAGGCCGAACTGCCGGCCACTGGGGGCCGCGAGCCCGAAGGGCTCGCAGAGTGGCGAGGCCGCAGGCCGAGCCAATTGGTCGATCCCTTCCTCCGTCATCTGAAGGGCGAGGGCGAAGCCCGAGCCCTTCAGGTGACCCCCCCCTAGGGGGGGGCCCCCAAAGGGGGCGGCAGTGAGGCCGAAGGCCGAACTGCCGGCCACTGGGGGCCGCGAGCCCGAAGGGCTCGCAGAGTGGCGAGGCCGCAGGCCGAGCGAAAGTCTCAATCCCTTCCTCCTTAACCCACCCCCCCCTAAATTGCCCCCAATTCTCAACTTTACCCGATTTGACTCAAAATCGATATCTGGCATGCCCTCACCGCCCCCAACTCGAATCTGCACTCCTTTTTTGGATACAAGATGGCGGCGAATTTTTTTTATTTTATTTTTTCAACCTTGTCGGATTTGACTGAAATTTTGGATTTGGGGGTTTGGGACCCCGCCCGACTCGAATCTGGATGTCATTTTGGAATCCAAGATGGCCGCCCACTCCTTTTCCTACTTATTTCCAACTTCTTTACTTTTTTATCTTTCTGTTCAACTGAATGCCTTTATTGGTCATAAACATAACACGCCAGCCTCGCGGGCTGCTTGCAGCCCGCGCACAGAGCGACATCTAGTCTATATTATATAAAGCTACACCTACCACTCACTGACTCACTGACTGATTGACATAGTTGTTCTCCCACTTCGCGACTGGAAGGGGTGATGATGCCTGGTGGACTGGATGTGGAATTTTTGTCTCACCAGGGGAAAAATCTGAAAGTCGAAGAATTCGGAAACCAGAGTGGAAGGGGGTACGGCCTGCGAAAACTATCAGAGTTAGGGGTTTGCCCCCATAGTGACTTTTGTAGGGGGTCACGGTCAAATTCTCGAGCCGGTATTTTTTTTTTAATTTTCTCGAAAAACAAAATGGCCGCCATACAAATCGGGCCCCCGAGTGTCTTTAGCCGAGTCTGAGGCCGAAGGCCGAAGACTCGGCTCCCCGCGAGCCCGAAGGGCGAGCTGCGTAGCGAGGCCGAAGGCCGAGCCCCTCGGAAAATCACCCCCCCCCACCCCCCCCTCCCCCCGAGTCACTAGCCCGAAGGGCTTTGCGAGCCCGCAGGGCGAGCAAACGCGAGGCCGAAGGCCGAGCTGCGTGGCGAGGCCGCAGGCCGAGCCAAATTTGCTCATCCCACCCCCCCCCTTTTCCCCCCACGACCCCCCGAGTAACTCTCGCGAGCCCGCAGGGCGAGCGAAAGCGAGGCCGGAGGCCGAGCTGCGTTTAAATCGACATCCGACGGGCGAGGGCGAAGCCCGAGCCCTTCGGATGACCCCCCGTAGGGGGGGGGCCCCCAAAGGGGGCGGCAGTGAGGCCGAAGGCCGAACTGCCGGCCACTGGGGGCCGCGAGCCCGAAGGGCTCGCAGAGTGGCGAGGCCGCAGGCCGAGCCAATTGGTCGATCCCTTCCTCCGTCATCTGAAGGGCGAGGGCGAAGCCCGAGCCCTTCAGGTGACCCCCCCTAGGGGGGGGCCCCCAAAGGGGGCGGCAGTGAGGCCGAAGGCCGAACTGCCGGCCACTGGGGGCCGCGAGCCCGAAGGGCTCGCAGAGTGGCGAGGCCGCAGGCCGAGCGAAAGTTTCAATCCCTTCCTCCTTAACCCACTCCCCCCCTTAATTGCCCCCAATTCTCAACTTTATCCGATTTGACTCAAAATCGAAATCTGGGACACCCTCACCGCCCCCAACTCGAATCTGCACTCCTTTTTTGGATCCAAGATGGCGGCGAAATTTTTTTTTTTTATTTTTTCAACTTTATCGGATTTGACTGAAACTTTGGATTTGGGGGTTTGGGACCCCGCCCGACTCGAATCTGGATGTCATTTTGGAATCCAAGATGGCCGCCCACTCCTTTTCCTACTTATTTCCAAGTTCTCAACTTTTTTTACTTTTAGCCAAACTGAATGAATTTATTCGTCATAGAGCTCAAACGCGAGCCTCGCGGGCTGCTTGCAGCCCGCGCACAGAGCGACATCTAGTCTATATTATATAAAGCTACACCTACCACTGACTGACTGACTGACTGATTGACATAGTTGTTCTCCCACTTCGCGACTGGAAGGGGTGATGATGCCTGGTGGACTGGATGTGGAATTTTTGTCTCACCAGGGGAAAAATCCGAAAAGTTGAAGATCCCGGAAACCGAGGTGGAAGGGGGTACGGCCTGCGAAAACTATAAGAGTTAGGGGTTTGCCCCCATAGTGACTTTTGTAGGGGGTCACGGTCAAATTCTCGAGCCGGTATTTTTTTTTTAATTTTCTCGAAAAACAAAATGGCCGCCATACAAATCGGGCCCCCGAGTGTCTACAACCAAGTCTGAGGCCGAAGGCCGAAGACTTGGGTGCCCGCGAGCCCGAAGGGCGAGCTGCGTAGCGAGGCCGAAGGCCGAGCCCCTCGGAAAATCACCCCCCCCCCACCCCCCCCCTCCCCCCAAGTCACTAGCCCGAAGGGCTTTGCGAGCCCGCAGGGCGAGCAAACGCGAGGCCGAAGGCCGAGCTGCGTGGCGAGGCCGCAGGCCGAGCCAAATTTGCTCATCCCACCCCCCCCCTTTTCCCCCCACGACCCCCCGAGTAACTCTCGCGAGCCCGCAGGGCGAGCGAAAGCGAGGCCGGAGGCCGAGCTGCGTTTAAATCGACATCCGACGGGCGAGGGCGAAGCCCGAGCCCTTCGGATGACCCCCCGTAGGGGGGGGCCCCCAAAGGGGGCGGCAGTGAGGCCGAAGGCCGAACTGCCGGCCACTGGGGGCCGCGAGCCCGAAGGGCTCGCAGAGTGGCGAGGCCGCAGGCCGAGCCAATTGGTCGATCCCTTCCTCACATCGGAAGGGCGAGGGCGAAGCCCGAGCCCTTCAGATGACCCCCCCTAGGGGGGGGCCCCCAAAGGGGGCGGCAGTGAGGCCGAAGGCCGAACTGCCGACCACTGGGGGCCGCGAGCCCGAAGGGCTCGCAGAGTGGCGAGGCCGCAGGCCGAGCGAAAGTCTCAATCCCTTCCTCCTTAACCCACCCCCCCCTAAATTTCCCCCAATTCTCAACTTTATCCGATTTGACTCAAAATCGATATCTGGCATGCCCTCACCGCCCCCAACTCGAATCTGCACTCCTTTTTTGAATCCAAGATGGCGGCGAAATTTTTTTTTTTTAATTTTTTCAACCTCGTCGGATTTGACTGAAATTTTGGATTTGGGGGTTTAGGACCCCGCCCGACTCGAATCTGGATGTCATTTTGGAATCCAAGATGGCCGCCCACTCCTTTTCCTACTTAATTCCATCTTCTTTACTTTTTGATCTTTCTGCTCAACTGAATGAATTTATTCGTCATAGAGCTCAAACGCGAGCCTCGCGGGCTGCTTGCAGCCCGCGCACAGAGCGACATCTAGTTATAATTTATAATATATAAAGCTACAATACCACTGACTGACTGACTGATTGACATGGTTGTTTGACCTGTTCCCGACTGTATGGGGTTGTGACTTTGGTGTCGTCGTATAGAGGGTGCTCCAGTGAGTACCAGAAAAATCTGACATCTCGAGGATCGAAGAAACCTGGTGGATGAGGTGTACTGCCTGCGAAAACGGTGGGGGTTAGGGGGTTGATTTTTTTGCCAAAATGTAGGGGGTTGTAAGCAATTTGAAGTGTCGGTAAAATTTTTTTTTTTTTTTCAAAATTCAAGATGGCCGCCATACAAGGCCAATTCCCGTCATACTAAGCGAGCCCGAAGGGCGAGCCTGCGAGGCCGCAGGCCGAGCTTCGGGGCGAGGGCGAAGCCCGAGCCGACCGGGGTGTCGAGGGCGAAGCCCGAGGCACCCCCCTCCCCCTCCCCCCGAGGTGCTGCAGTGAGGCCGAAGGCCGAACTGCTGCACACGGGGGGCGCGAGGCCGCAGGCCGAGCTCCAAGGCGAGGGCGAAGCCCGAGCCGTCCAAGAGTAAGTCCAACCTCCCCCACCACCCCCCCAAGTGGGCTGCAGTGAGGCCGAAGGCCGAACTGCCGACCACTTGGGTCTGCGAGGCCGAAGGCCGAGCTCCAAGGCGAGGGCGAAGCCCGAGCCGTCCAAGAGTCAGCGCGACCTCCCCCACCACCCCCCAAGTGGGCTGCAGTGAGGCCGCAGGCCGAACTGCCGACCACTTGGGTCTGCGAGGCCGAAGGCCGAGCTCCAAGGCGAGGGCGAAGCCCGAGCCGTTTTAAAGTGTCACAACCCTCCCTCCCTCCTCAGTTTTAGTGCAATTTCAACTGACTGTCGATCTTAATACGGCTTTTTCAACCACCACAAGTCACCTGACGCATCTAAGACTGCAAACCTTACTGACCCCGCCCATACAGCCGCACGACCGCCTCGCGGGCTGCTCGCAGCCCGCGCCCCCACCCAAAACACTAGTTATAATATATAAAGCTACAATACCACTCACTCACTCACTGATTGACATGGTTGTTTGACCTGTTCCCGACATGTTGGAGTTTTGTGACGCATACCGTCGTATAGAGGGTGTTCCAGTGAGTACCAGAAAAATCTGACATGTTGAGGATCGAAGAATCCTGGTGTAAGGGGTCAACTGCCTGCAGAAACGGTGGGGGTTAGGGGGTTGATTTTTTTGCCAAAATGTAGGGGGTTGTAAGCAATTTGAAGTGTGACTAAATTTTTTTTTTTTTTTTCAAAATTCAAGATGGCCGCCATACAAGGCCAATTCCCGTCATACTAAGCGAGCCCGAAGGGCGAGCCTGCGAGGCCGCAGGCCGAGCTTCGGGGCGAGGGCGAAGCCCGAGCCGATCGGGGTGTCGAGGGCGAAGCCCGAGGCACCCCCCTCCCCCTCCCCCCGAGGTGCTGCAGTGAGGCCGAAGGCCGAACTGCTGCACACGGGGGGCGCGAGGCCGCAGGCCGAGCTCCAAGGCGAGGGCGAAGCCCGAGCCGTCCAAGAGTAAGTCCAACCCCCCCCCACCACCCCCCCAAGTGGGCTGCAGTGAGGCCGAAGGCCGAACTGCCGACCACTTGGGTCTGCGAGGCCGAAGGCCGAGCTCCAAGGCGAGGGCGAAGCCCGAGCCGTCAAAGAGTTAGAACACCCTCCCACCACCCCCTCCAAGTGGGCTGCAGTGAGGCCGCAGGCCGAACTGCCGACCACTTGGGTCTGCGAGGCCGAAGGCCGAGCTCCAAGGCGAGGGCGAAGCCCGAGCCGTTTCGTTGTGTCCCTCCCCCCCTCCCCCCTCAGTTTTAGTGGAATTTCAAACGACTGTCAATGTTAATACGGTTTCTTCAACCCCCACAAGTCACCTGACGCATCTAAGACTGCAAACCTTACTGACCCCGCCCATACAGCCGCACGACCGCCTCGCGGGCTGCTCGCAGCCCGCGCACAGAGCGACATCTAGTATTTATATATGTATATACATCTAGCTATATAACCTAATATATTTATTTATATATGTATATACATCTAGTCCTAACAGCCTCTTGTCCTGCTTTACGTATTCCATTCACATCTATCTACGACTGCCTCGTCTTCTTTGTTAAGTCCATTTTCTACGCTTTCTTTGTTTTTTGATGGTTGTATTTCGCTGTAGAAATATAAATACATTTCTTATAAAAAGCTTTAACTGAATTTGGAAGTCGATGCAATTGCATTAACTTTTGGCTTCAAAACCAATTGGTTTATATACATACATATTGTCACGTCTTCTATCCTTGCGTAATAGACAGTGCCTAGGTCTATAAGATATAAAATCCACGTTTTGCATGTTGGTTGGCGTGTAGGTGGAAAACAGAATAAGAATTTGTTCCCGCAGATTTTTGACCATTCCGGCGATCTGCTTTTTACTATCTGCGCAGAAAGAGAAGTAGCTACTACGTTTTTCATTTTATTCCAGACCAGCAAAGTAGTAAAGTTGATTAAACTGAATATAAATTTACTTTAAGTGAATTTAAAGTTAGTTAAATAGGATTCATAGTTAATCAAATTTATGTTAAAGTCATGATACATGATTTTGTTTCGACAAACCTAAGAATGTTCTAGAACGAATCTTGCAAGCAATATAAAGTATTCAATGAACTATTGCTGGTTATATCAATGTGGGAGTGGCGGTAAATTGAAATAATCCAAATTCAGGCAAAAACTTCTTCTTTATTTATTGGTTTTACAATTTTCCAAAACTAACGTCTACGCGGTCAAATCTAAAGTCTCGAGCTCCGCCATTCATCTCCTCTCCCTCTCACGCACACTTCCTTTCTCATACTTCCTGTCACCGTTCCGTTTCACATCATTCATTCATCCCACACTCGGCCGTCCTGCTTACGTCTGACCTCAGACATTAAATAAACATAAATAAAAGTAACATTGGGGCATTTTCATGAACTCACTCATCGTCTTTCATTCTTCGCTTTATAAATATTACCATTTACCTTAAACATAGATAACTTCTAATCCTCGCCTGACTCTGGCCATGGTTTCATCTGATCCGCAGAACTCGAAGTTTTGTTGGGCCCTTCGGTGGTACCATCCACTTTCTCCACGTCATACCTATCTTTACGCTTCACCTTTGTCACCCGGTATGGGCCTAGGTATTTAGGTTTAAGTTTAAGCCCTGGGCCAAACTGTGTTCTCTTGATAGCTACAAGATCATTCTCCTTATACTTGAAACTTTCTTTCCTATTTTTATTAAATGCTCGTTTATTTTCTTCTTGCAATTCTAAAATTTGACTCTTGGCATTTTTTCGAAGCTCCTCTCTGTTTTGATTAAAATAATTCCTTTCTTCTTCTGCCAATACGTCCAGTAAATGTATATCTTCTTTTGTATTCATCTTTGTTCCAATTAGCATTTCAAAAGGTGTTGTTTTTATACTTCGTTGGTAGGTGCTATTTAAAGCTTTCTGAACTTTGCCAATATGTCTGTACCATAGTGCAGGCTGTTCTATAGCAAGTTTAGTTAATACTGGTAGAATTATTCTATGTATTCGCTCGACTTGACCGTTTCCTCTCGGAACCCCCGTTGTTATCTGCACATGTTCAATATTTTCTTGTTCACAATACTGTCTGAAATCAGTACTTGTGAATGCAGTACCCCTATCTGTGATAATCCTTCTAGGGTTACCGAACGTCTGTTGATGTATGCTGATCTTATTCAAAACCTCCTGTGTAGATGTACTTCTTGTTGGAAACAACCACACAAACTTTGTAAAACCATCCACCATAGTAAGGATATGATTATATTGTTTCTTAGTTTCTGTCAATGGGCCCACATGGTCCAAATGTAATGTATGCAGAGGTACATCTATTTTTTCAATAGGGTTCAACCAACCTTCTTGTTTCCCCTCTTTACGGGTTGCCAACAAACAAGGAATACAAGTAGAAATAAAATCCTCAATTTTCTTCTCCAACTTTGAAATGTAGTAATCTTTACTTATTAACTCCATTGTTTTCTTCTTTGAAAAGTGTCCATTCCCATGAGCTCTTTTTATGATTTCAATCTCCATAGCATGGGGAACCACAAAACTTTGTTCAATACCTTTGCAGACTAGTCCATTCCTCAAGCTGAAATCTTTATAGGGTTTTCCCTCATTGAGAATCTGCAAAATAGCTCTTAGTCCGTCATCAGTTCCTTGGGCACGGCGCAGATCACTGTGCAGATTTGTAGTTACCAACGCTATGATCGGATTACGGCTCAAGGCATCAACATGTCTCATTTTAGTGCCTTCACGATGCTCCACAGTGAACTCATAGTCCTGTAAGAAGAGAATCCATCTTGCAACTCTGGTAGATAAAGCTAAATCTTTCTTATTGATAGTCATCTGAAATGCTCGGCAGTCTGTTATTATCTTGAAGCGCTGGCCATAAAGATAATGTCGAAATTTCTTAATGCCCTCTATCACTGCCAACACTTCCAGTTCATAACTGGTGTAGCGACTCTCTGCATCAGATGTCCGCCTGCTCATATAGTGCACAGGGTGCAATTCTCCATCACCATCTTTTTGCATGAGTATTGCTGCATATGCGGCACTAGAAGCATCAGTGTGTAACTCCGTTTCAGCTCCAATTTCAAAAATCTTTAACACTGGCCTGCTAGACAACTTTTCTTTTAATAACTTGAATACCTCTCTATGTTCTTCATTAAATTCAAATTGGACATCTTTCTTGAGCATATCAGTCAATGGTCTAGCAATCTGAGCAAAGTTTTCAATATACTTCCTGAAATATGAACACAGTCCAATGAAACTTTGTAGTTGCTTACAATTCTTGGGTTCAGGAAATTTAAGAACTGCCTCCGTTTTTCCTAGGGATGGTATGACTTTTCCGTCTTCTATGACATGGCCTAAATACTCCACCCTTCTCACCATCAACTGTGATTTTTTCCAATTTATAGTTAATCCATACTCAGCTGCTCTATCTAGTACCAACTTTAATCGTTCAAGAGCCTCATGCTCGTCTTGTGCTGAAATCAACAAGTCGTCGATGAATATAATTACAATACCATCTGCTATAAAATCTCTGAAAATTGCTGTAATAAATCTCATGAAAACCTTCGGACAAGTCGCCAATCCAAATGGAGCACGCAGAAACTCATATTGTGCCGTCGAAACTACAAATGAGGTATACTTAACAGAGTCTTTATGTACTTTTAAATTAAAATAACCATTTTTCAAATCAAGTGCAGTAAAAATCTTAACACCTGCCAATGTATCAATAAGCTCGTCTATTATTGGCAGTGGATACTCGTCTTTAACCATTTTTTCATTGATCTTCCTGTAATCTACACATATGCGGAGACTACCATCCTTTTTGCGTACGAGAACAATGGGACTAGAATACTCAGAGTAACTCACCTGGATAATGCCATCTTTTAACCATTCTTCAATTTGTAAGTTTACCTCTCTTTGTTCTTTGGGTGCAAGCCGTCGAGGACGTTGAGAGATCGGGATGTCATCCTTCATGGTAATCCTTAGTTCTATAGGTGCTTCCTTGGTTTGACATGGCTTGTAGTTTTCCACCAACTTGACTACTTTGTCCATTATTTCAGGATCTGACACCGGACCTACGGAATCAGAAACACATGGAAAACAATTCACCTTACACAACCAATCATCAGGCATCAGACACACAGATCCATCTCTCATAACCATCAACACATTTCGCAAAAACTCATGCCCCAATATTACACTCACAGGTATACAATAACCAGGTATTAGGTGAAATGTTACATTGTTATAAACACAATCATCAATTTCGATATCCACCGAGAATTGTCCCATCGAACTCACTTTCGACTGTCCCAAGCCGGTTAAGGTTATGTTTTTGTTTACATAATTCGGGGAACCAATCTGTTCATAATACTCGGACGACATTAAATTTACTTCACTTCCCGAATCAATTAACGCATTTACACCATTACCGCGCAATATCTTCACCATTTTCATCGGCTTATTACTCTTAACACGACACTCTGATTGTTTGTTTACATCTAACACAGCAAAATTGCCGGTATCGCCGCCATGTCGGTTTTCCGTCATCCCGTTGTCAGTGCTGCCACCCGCGTCACCACTCGTAAACTCCTGGGTAGTGATGTTACTATGCCCGACAAAGTTCCGTTTCGCGACCGTAGCGCCCCTGTCATCGTTTCTCGGCCACTTCCTCGACCCGCTTCCTGCGATATTTTCGGACCCGTTCCCATCACTAGTTCGGTGTGAAGTTGATGTTTCGCCTCGTCCTTGCGCGAACTTCGTGCACTTGGATGCAATATGGCCGAACTCACTACACCGAAAACACTTCAATCCTTTGTCTCGATGCGGGCAATCAGCGGATGCATGATTTTGTTCTCCACAGCTATAACACCTCATAAATCGCATGACTCGACTGCTATTGCGCTTCGCTGTGTGCTTATTTTCTTGCGCCGACCGGTTTTCTTTAAGTTGCTCGTAGATCTTTAATTTCTCCTTTAACTCGTTGTAACTGGTGACACCATACAGCATAATTTTGTTCACTTCATCGTCTTTTATGCCTTGCACAATATATTTAATAGCGACGTAATCAGGGATTTTGCCGCGTTTTCCCATCTCTTTCATAACGAACAAATAGTCCAAACACGATTCATTATTTTTCTTTGTTCTTGCACTCATCATTTCGTGTATCGTTTTAGCGTCTATAGTGTCGGGAAACTCCTTTAGGATGTTCGTCTTGAGCTCCTCCCATGTTCTGAATGTTTTTTCGGATCGCAACCACAGCTCTGCACTACCGCTTAATGATCGTCTTGCTATCAGCAGCTGCTGAACTGGCGTCCATCCGAAGATTTGACCGTTATCTTCCACGTCTTGAACCCATTTCGCCGCTGGATACGTTTTATCTTGCCCGTTGAACCGCGGGACGAGACCCTCGGATAGGTGCAACATACCGCTACTCCGAACCAGCAAACTCACATCGTCGTTATCGGTTTGCAAATCCTTCGCCATGTTCTGCAGGTTCACCGTCGTAAAACCTCGAACTCTTCAAAAAGTGTACCGCGTGCGCCGCGTCGGATAGCGTCAAATCCAACCGTCGTGTACGTCGCCGCACGGTAACTCGCACGTCTTCACGTTTTTCTTGGATCCCGGACGAGCCCCCAATTGTGGGAGTGGCGGTAAATTGAAATAATCCAAATTCAGGCAAAAACTTCTTCTTTATTTATTGGTTTTACAATTTTCCAAAACTAACGTCTACGCGGTCAAATCTAAAGTCTCGAGCTCCGCCATTCATCTCCTCTCCCTCTCACGCACACTTCCTTTCTCATACTTCCTGTCACCGTTCCGTTTCACATCATTCATTCATCCCACATCAATAATGACTATTATTTAACCAGCGCCACGGCGAGGCGTTCCGTTTCACAAATAAAATACTGCGATAAGATCTGCCGTCACGACTGCTTCATTCATGCTGCTGCAAGGTTACAACGGAACGTTTTGTAAATTATGAATGACTAGATTTTACCCGCGACTCCATCTACATTCATCCTCTTGGATCTTCATTCTCAACCGACTTCAAAAAGTGGAGGATATTTTTCAAATTCAAATGGAAATTCCCAAGAAAGAATAAATAAATATATACGGACAAATCACCCAGATTGAGCTAGCCAAATGGTAAATTCGAGACATGTTATGGAATACTGACTCAACGGTTACTATATTTTATAACAAATAGGTATCATCATCATATCAGCCGCAAGCAGTTCACTGCTGGATAAAGACCTCCATTAAGGATCTTCAATACGACCAGTTGGAAGCAGCCTGCATCATAAAATAGGTATATATAGATATAAATATACAAGACCCAGACCAATCTGAAAAATATAATTTTGCGTCTTTACCTGGCCAGGGATTGAATCCGACACTGCAGCTCCCGGTGCCGACCATACCCAAATACTTAAAAGTATTCATATTTTTTAGCTCTAGCCCATTGGTGACGTATTTTTATTTATTTAACACATTATTGCACCAACAAAACAATACAAAAAAAAATTGATTAAAAAAAGGCGGGATTATCGCCAAATGTGGCTTTAAGCGACCTGAGGGTAGTAGAAAGATAAAAAAATTACTACGAGGTAAGGCGCAAAATTTACGAAATAAAAAAATAAAAAACTAAAATATGAACATACATATGTACTTATATAGTATCACGTCCTTAGCCCTTGCGGGGTAGACAGAGACTAGGTCTATAATACCTTATGGTGGCCATAAGGTTTGGCATGTTTGAGGTGAAGGAGAAAAACGGAATCAAAATAGTGATGGGTTGCTTGCTGCATCGCCTATTGTCATGATTATTAAGCTTTTCCCATTCACTTAACCGGCCTCTACGGTCTGCGCGGGAAGAGAAGCAGCTGGCACATTCTACGTTTTTTCTTCTCTCCCAGACCAGCATGGATGATCTCAGAGTCATTATTATACTACCCTTAAATAAACCACAATCCCTAATTACGTACAAGGGTGTCAAAACTTCCCCAAACCCTTCCCATGACGTTCAAAAAAAAATTCGGAAGTTTCAATGACCCGCAGTGACCTCTTTCCGGTAAACTGATGAGCTTAGTGATGAGCTTTTAATGGTGGTGTCAAGTAACATTAACGCCATGGGAACCATTGATTTTTAACGTCATTATTTTGATTGTAGTGCAGTGTTTGGATGAAATAGTTTGATGATAATAAACGCAGGTGTTTGGTGTAAAATCATTATATACATACTGAGTCTGTCTTTATGTGAGTGTATGTCTATATGTGTATATTTCTATACACATACACACATATTTATGTGCTGTATTTCTTACGGAAAAGACAAATTAAAAAGTTGCTTAACTTTAAGTCACATTTTACATCACTTAATTAAAAAATAGTTCATTTATTTCAAATAGGTGTCACAGTCAATTGACCATAATGCACACCCTGGTGTCAGAGTTCTTCTGGACCACCTCTCGGCCTCTGACGTGGTTCCTTTAACGACTACCAAATGGCAGCCGGGACCACCGGCTTAACGTGCCATCCGAAGCACGGAATCATCTTTATTATCAGACAATCAGGTGATTTAAGCCTGCAATTAAACAAAGAATGATTCCCGTGGGAATCGAACCCACGACCCCCGGGTCTACGGGCAAACGCTGGGAAGGAAAGAGAGTTAATTTGCAATGTTATATTTTTCTTGTTATGTACACCTTCCATGCTGGTCTGGGAGAAATGAAAACTTAAAATGTGCCCAGCTGCTTTTCTTCCCGCGCAGACCGTAGAAGCCGGCCGAGGGAAAGGGCAAAAATTTAGGAATCATATCAATAGGCAATGCGGCTAGCAACCCAGAACTATTTAGATTCCGTTTTCCACCAATACGCTAAACGTGGCCTTTAGGCCTTATGGCCTTAGGCTCTGTTTGCCCGTAAAAGATAAAGTTGTGATAATATGATATAATTATGTTATTTGTACTTCAAATATATGAATAATAATATGTGTACATACTCATATCACACAGATTGAGCTAGTCCCAAAGTAAGTTCGAGATTTGTGTTATGGGATACTAGCTCAACGATACTATACTTTATAAAAAAATACATATATATGTAGATAAACATTCAAGACCCAGGCCAATCTGGAAAAGATCATTATCCATCTTGACATGACTTGTTATCGAACCCAGGACCTTCCGTCTGACATGATGACCAATAGACCTCAGAGATCGTCATAATATATAAGCTACCTATTTGACTGTCAATTTAAAAAGCATTTATTTAGTTTCACCTGTCCCAGTGTTTGTCTGTAACCAAATCTTGCAAGTTAAATTTGATCCACTTTCCGGTTACCAATTGAGCTTAAATTTTGCATGCATATGTAAATCGGATGGCAATACAATATTATGGAATCATTGCGCTGGCCTGATGACGGAGTCGGAAGGTGGCCTTAGGATCTCTTAAACTAAACAAGGTACACCAATCGTTTTTGGGCTCATTTGATTTGTCTTAGAAAACACTTTCCAGTGTAGATTCGTTTATAATTAAAGTTTGACGGAAAAATAGCGCCTGAAGAGCAGACGGAGCTTTCTTAATCAATGTCTTCCCTTAGACAAGGAACCATTCGCCACGCGCTTGGAACTCTGGGCTAAAAAGTTTCCAACAACGACTGCTTCACAGTTGCCACCTGCGGAGAAACTGCCACCGGGTCACTCCTTGCCCTGGAGTACGTGAAAGTCTCTCAACAGATTGCGAGTAGGTGTGGGCAGATGCAGAGAGAACCGCAAAAAGTGGGGCTTTTCTACTAATGATAGATGTGGCTGTGGCGCTGTGCAGTCCATTTCACATCTGTTATCGTGCCCCGAATGTCCCACCTCTTGTACGAGAGAGGATTTGGCGAGGGCTACGGATGCGGCTGTAAAGGCTGCATCGTTCTGAGCAAGATTCATTTAATCATTTGGACCATTGACACGATAGAAAAAGAAGTCGCAAAAATTATATTCTTGCAAAAAAAAACTTGCTTAAACTTAATTCATTCTTGATCTCTAAAGTGATGAACTCACAGCGGCAGTGGAATCTCATGCAGAGCAGCGAAACGATTTAATGGGAAAACCAATAAAATATCTCGAGGATTTCCTGTGCACCGGATGTGTTCCATGACAATGCTATCGCGAGTCGTGCGACAGATGCGCGACGCCTACACGATGAAATGCTTGAGACTTTTGAGGATAAGCCTTTAATTTTAAAAGATAATTTTATTAAAAGAATATTAATTTATTTTTATACATCAAAAAAATAAATATACAGAGACATGTCACACAAATGTAGCTGCATTTGTGTGACATGTCCCTGTATATTTATTTTTTAACGCCCACGCGATGAAATACTTGAGAGTTTTGAGGATAAGCCTTTAATTTTAAAAGATAATTTTATTACAGAATAGTCATTATTTTTATACATGAAGAAAATAAATATACAGGAACATGTCACACAAATGTAGCTGCATTTGTGTGACATGTCCCTGTATATTTATTTTTTTACGCCCACGCGATGAAATGCTTGAGAGTTTTGAGGATAAGCCTTTAATTTTAAAAGATAATTTTATTAAAAGAATATTAATTTATTTTTATACATAAAAAATAAAATATACAGGGACATGTCACACAAATGTAGCTGCATTTGTGTGACATGTCCCTGTATATTTATTTTTTTACGCCCACGCGATGAAATGCTTGAGAGTTTTGAGGATAAGCCTTAAATTTTAAAAGATAATTTTATTAAAAGAATATTAATTTATTTTTATACATGAAAAAAAAAATATATACAGGGACATGTCACACAAATGTAGCTGCATTTGTGTGACATGTCCCTGTATATTTATTTTTTTACGCCCACTCGATGAAATGCTTGAGAGTTTTGAGGATAAGCCTTTAATTTTAAAAGATAATTTTATGAAAAGAATATTAATTTATTTTTATACATGAAAAAAAAAATATATACAGGGACATGTCACACAAATGTAGCTGCATTTGTGTGAAATGTCTCTGTATATTTATTTTTTTACGCCCACGCGATGAAATGCTTGAGAGTTTTGAGGATAAGCCTTTAATTTTAAAAGATAATTTTATTACAGAATAGTCATTATTTTTATACATGAAAAATTTAATATATATATGTATACACTGCTGAGCATAGGCCTCTCTTCGTTTCCGCCATCCGTCTCGATCCTGTGCTGATCTGATCCAGGAGCGACCCGCGATTTTGACTATATCGTCAACCCATCTCATCGGAGGACATCCGACGCTTCTTTCCCCGGTTCTAGGCCACCACTCGGTTACGTTCTTGCGCCATCTTCCATCACTCCTTTCCACTCCTGGGCTATGCTCAGCAGTGGGCGGAAGACGGGCTGAGATGATGATGATGATATGTATACACAGTAAATTCAGTCGTCGGACACTAACTCAACGATACTATATTTTATAATAGATACTTATATAGATAAACATCCAAGACCCAAGTTTAAAATGAAAAAGATCGTTTTCCATCATGACCTAACCGGGGATCGAAACCGGGCTGGCGAAACCTTCGTGTCGCAGGCTGGCGTGTTGACCACTGCGCCACGGAACTTGCTCATGAAAAAACATGTACTTAAAAAAAAGGAAAAAAAAAACGATCGTTAGTAGTTAGAGGGTCGTTATTTTTTTCTTTTTATATGACATAGTCTGCCAAACGAGCAGACGGGTGATATGTGATCACTGCTGTCCATGGACAACTGCAACACCTAGGGTAAGACAAGAACGTTGCTTGCCTTTCAAGGAGACTCGTTTATGTCTTTTATTAGAAATTTAATATATAAGGATGGTCATCGTGAAGTGATGGCCTAAATGGTATACCACATATCTTGCTAACGCGGGTTATATGGCAAATGCGTGATTCCAAACAAAATACTAAAGAATTGTGAGGAATCTTCGCATATAAAAGAGTTTATTGGTAACGAAAGAGTAATGATTTTCTTTACTACAGTCTAATGGTTCGTTTATGTCTTTTATTAGAAACAACATCAACGACAAACTTTGCCAAAGTCGGTGGCATGGACAGTACATTTTATGCACTGGTTGGATAATGTATATATTTTCTGTAATTATATTATTCATCATTAGTCGTGTGGTTTCCGGTAGAGTAGAATAGGACCGCTCTTATTCTTCCCATGGAGGTCGTAAGAGGCGACTTAGGAAATATAAACTAAACAAAGCTCATAAACATCAATGAGACCTCTCCAACTCGTCTGGCCAGCGAGGAGAGTGTAGGCCAAATCCTCTGTCTGCTTTGGCCAAGTATGGCTCCGGTAGTACAGAGAGGGTCATGCTCCTGCAGTGGAAACTAAAATTACCTGATGATGATGATATTATTCATACGTTTTCTGTGTGGATGTATTCCATGACAGTGATAAGCCATTTTGATTCCATTTTCCATTTACACTAACCACCACCAGCATGCTAAATGTGGCCATAAAGTCTTAAAGACCTAAGCTCTGTATACCCCGCAAGCGAAACAGATGTTATATTATGTATGTTTGTATGTATGATAATGCAAATAATCAAATGAGCGATGCCCATGAAAAATTATACACAATAAGGTAAGTATTGTAACAAAACCACAAACATACAAATCTGTTCAGGCGTTTAGAAATTTTTGTATGAAAAATAAACTCACATAGATACGTACATAAACTCTGAAAACATAATACTCCTTTTTTCTATGAGTCGAGTAAAAATAGTTCTACCACTTTGCGACATAAAATCAATTTTACGTTCACTGTACGCGTTTATGTCTTTTTCTACAAACGACATCAACGGGAAGCTCCGTCGATGTTATTTGATACGAAAGCAACGGAACAGATTATTGAACCTAAGTGTATTCGTTTCAGCTTGCCAAAAATTATTAATCTATCTGTCCATGAATTCATCTGTCCAACTGCCTCTACAAGTCGCATTTCTTAACTGATTCTCGAGAAATTTCGTAAGAAGGTTTGATAATTTACTGTGATAAGAATCATAATTAAAGCCAATTGTATTATTTTTATCATCTTAAAGATTGATACAAATTATAACAAACAATTGGCATTTGTATTACATTGACGTAATTTCAACAGTCGTTGTATATAATACCACCACTCTACACCGCAATGAAACGAAAATAAATTCATACACAGCGTGTAAATTTACCTCCGACATTCCATTGAACAACTTTTCCTATGGTACCAATGGCCAATGGTACAAAATATCAAAAAGCTCAAAATAAATTTGGTTTTTCATACGAAAGTATTCAGATAGCCCGCAAAATTGTGAATGTAAAAAAAATCCCAGAAAATTAATCCCATAGGAAAATTGTTCATATAAATAGGCTGAGTCACTATTTTAAGAGAATTTCGAGGATAAATTTACACTCACAGACGATTTAGACACCCTCAGTTTACGGAGAGAAGTACTACGGGGAGTGTTCTGAAGAACTTCTTGAATTGGTACCACCATCACCTTTCTACCACCGCACCGCCTGCCACATGAATAAAGTCCATCTCCACATCCTTGACACTTGTCTCTAAAAATGTCTGAGCGTCACGTGGTTATTTTTCTTGTACAGCAGGATTGTGGAATGGACTCCCGAAGTTTTCCCTGTGTGCTATGACTTGGGATCCTTCAAAAGGCGTGTTTACAGGTATCTTAAAAATCGGCAACACATCAGCACCTCTTCTGCTGTTGCAGATGTCCATGGGCGACGGTGACCACTTTCCATCAGGTGGCTTGTGTGCTCGTTTGCCATCAAATATACATAAAAAAATACGCTGTGCATACAAAATCCAAATCCATACAAATCCCATACGCCACACGCAGCCTTGCGCGGTGATAGCGATCAGACTGAGCGCGTTCGCGAGCTGCAGAACTAAACGATTCTACTATTATTAAATAAAAGCTAGCTTTTGATGTTATCTTGGAGGAATTAATATTGGTAATTTGATTTAATCTTACTGTTTTTATATTTGTGTGACTATTTTTGCACATAGTGAATCCTAGCCTAATCCTAACTAATATTATAAATGCGAAAGTGAGTTTGTTTGTTACGCTTTCACGTGGTAACTACTGAACCTATCGTCATGAAATTTTGCATACACGTTATCTGGGGTACGGAGAAGGACGTAGAGTACATTTTATCCCGGGAAAAAGTACTGTTTCCGAGGTACCGACATTGACGCGGGCGGAGCCGCGGGCGAATGCTACTATGTAAATAATACTGTATTTTATTAAAAAGTGTATTGTATACTCGTTTATCTAAAACTACTTTGTTTAATAACTTATTTGGTATTGGTTTCAAATGTTTTTTAATCCTACTCGTATTCTACTGTTCTCGAAAGCAAAAGCAGCCCTATACATCGATATATTCAGATATGGCCTTAAACAATGTTTATTAATTTATAACCATCACACTCGATCGTATAACCTGAGGAATAAGAATAGACTGGCCTTGCCAGGCCCATTCGTCAGGCCCATACGTACACGCAATAAAAATATTTTATAACTTACCCAGACACATACAAAACGAGAATAATAGAAGCGTTTTACCTGAAATAAAACGCATATTAAATACTTACCTTATTTGAAACTGTACATATTGAGATAGGCCCTGTGTTTTCTGCTTTCTCTTTCTACCTATATAGTGCTGTCTCGCTCGCACGATCCCACCATCTCATCTCACCAGGCAGGGTGGGGGGCCCTTGTGGGGGCGCCCGCCATCTTAGAATCATTGAGACGAAATATGTACCCAGGCAGGAATTGAAATTACAGTTTCAGATAAGGTAAGTATTTAATATGCGTTTTATTTCAGGTAAAACGCTTCTATTAAAGTACTTGACCGTTATTTGAAACTGTACATATTGAGACGTGTTTGTTATCGCCTGGGTGAGATGGACGCCAATGTGAGACGAATAAGATTAAATAATGATACGATTGTATCATTTGTAATCATTTTCATGGTAAAATGAATTTACCAAATATAATAATCTCAATTATTATATAATAATTGAGATGATATACAAGTGGGAAGTGCGAGTAAATAAGTTCTTATATGTTTAACAAAAAAAAATATGATAAGTTAATTCAAAAATAAACTTTTATAAATGCGATTCATATACATCACAAAGTATGCGTAAAGTAAAGAAAATGAAACAATTTGAATCACTTTTGTATTGAAAATACACAATCAACTTATTGGAATAAACAACTAGTGATGTTTCTATTAACGGGAGTTGGTATGACCTGTTCCCTGTAAAATTTTCTAAATGTATTACCAGATTGCCAATTACCTCTTGATAAGATGTCGTCTTTAGGTATATTTTACAATTTTCGTACCAATCAAAGTACGTGAAGCCGAAAGCATAATATGGCTGTGTGTCTACTTGCGGAAAATAAATCGTTTATGTGTAAACTATATTTCAAGAGAAAAGGCATTTGTCTGTAGACCCGGGGTCGTGGTTTCGATTCCCACGGGAAGCATACTTTGTTTAGTTGCTTTCCGTTTGGTTAGGACATTGCAGGCTTGAATCACCTGATTGTCTAATAATAAAGATGATTCTGTACTTCGTAAGGCACGTTAAGCCGGTGGTCCCGGGTACCACCTAGCAGTCCGTGTCCGAAGAACTCTGACACCAGGGTGTTCATGGTCGATTGACCATGACAACTAATCGTTTTTTTTTTTTTTTTAAGCAGTACATATCAATCTATGCTTGACCAGTACATAAGAACTCAGTTGACCAGAAATTTCAGTACCACATAGTGTGGAAACTACTGATTTATGAAGCAAAATTGTACTAAAGGAAAGATTTTTCCTTTAGGTGTAAGTCAGCTAAACATTTAGCCAGAATCGAGCCATCAGGATGAAATGGACTCTAATGCGATTTATTGCACCAAGATAGCCACCTACTCCAGACTACTTTATAAGTTTTCCTAGTAGAAGCTCTCCAGGAACTTAGGGCCAAACTAATCTGCGAGTCATTCCAGGTTGTTAGGCTATCTGCCTTCCCCCACATTTCCATACTTCCCGGGTCATGTCCTGGAGTTTGGGTGGAGGCAGACCAATTGAAGTATCGATTAGATACTGGTGTAGGTTGTGGATTGTGAATCCAGCCGCTATCGCTCGGGACTCCAGTCTGCTTTCCAAAATGCTCTTTCCCATCGTGGGACTATTAGCAAGAATACATCTCGAGCCTGATTGGCTAATACCTTGGGTATCAGGTATGGGGAGGGAATACCCACGCTAGGTTGTAGTCCCAAGTCCGGGAGAATGCATCGTGATAAAAGGCTTGACTGAACATTCGGCCCAAGGAGACATAATTGCAGACAACTTGTGCGTTCTTTGAAGCAAACACGTCCATGAGAGGAACACCGTTTTTTAAAAAATAAATAAATATATTTTTGTTCGAAGAGGCAATAAATGCCGTTCTAGGAGTAGACGGTAGCGAGACAGATGATCTGCATGCCAATTGTACTTGCCTGGAATATAACTAGCAGATATCTGAATCTGAGAGTAATCTAGCAATTTGATCAATTCTTGCTGTTATGTTCATCAGCATTGACTTGGTCCTCCTTCGTTCCGCACGTGAGCAACTGCTGTCTTGTTGTTGCATTGCCACAACAGAGTGGACTGGCCCAAATTCTGATTTTGGGTTTCCAAGACCTTTAGAACTGCAAGGAGTTCTTCTTGGTTGCATTGCAATCCCTGTTCTTGGTTGGTCCAATGACCCGAAAAAGACTGGTTGTCCAATTGGGCTCCACAACCTAAATCGGATGCATCCGTCACCATAAAGTGAGACAGCCCACAAAACTTTGTAAGGTTTTCAGCTCGACTGCAACCTGATTGAAAATATGCATTATTTTCGCAGAGAGAGTAATGCACTTCTCTTTGGGTAACGATTTCTTGTTGGTTCAATTGTCCCAATTCACACCCAGGAATACTAGATTCTGCTGAGGGGTTGTGATTGACTTCTCCATATTCACTTGCCAACCCAGATACTGCAGTCTCTCTAGGAGGATGCGGACATGTGAACTGGGACCTGTCGGTCTTGGTCTTGGACCAGCAGGAAATCGTCCAAATCCTAACTAATATCATAAACGTGAAAGTGAGTTTGTTCGTTACGCTTTCACGTTGTAACTAATGAACTGATCATCATGAAATTTTGTATACACGTTATCTGGGGTACGACATATGGTACATTCCATTGGTATGGACGTATGTTATCCCGGGAAAAAGTACTGTTTCCGAGGGATAAACATTGATGCGGGCGGAGCCGCGGGCGAAAGCTAGTAGACTGTAATTTGTAAACAGAGTTCACTTAGGCTTTGCGCCACCCAGTTTGTAAGGGAGGCAAAGACTTTCGGTGCCGTGCTTAGGCTTAATGGCAGGCACGTCATTTCTAGTAGCTGGTCTTTATAAAGAAACCGCATAAACCTCATATGAAAAGGTTGGACTCCAAGATGAAGATAGACTTGCGATAGATCGATTTTGCATAGCCAGTTTCTCGGTTGCAAAAAATCTAGGATGCGTTGTACTTTTATAAGACGAAACTTTTCAGTTATTACATAATCGTTCAGAGACGTAAGGTTGAAAATGGGACGGTGAGTGCCGTCGCCTTTCAGTATAAGGAACATAGTCGAAATAAAGCTTGGAGACGGTTTGACTACTTCTAAGACATGTTGTTATTTCATTTGTGACAACACGGTTGTAATAGCTTCTGATACAGAAGTGTGGAGTCTTTTTTCGATCCGATGAGGCATCGAGAGTGGTGGTTTTGGTGAAGAGGATTACCCTCCTATGCTCCAGACTTATCGTCTTATTATTTTTAAAATGAACGGTGGAGCACCGAGCCGTTCCCACCTTTTGTGAAATAAAAGTAGTCGCCCCGCTCTGAATTGGTTGTCAATACTTGCCTCGTTTCTTCCCACGCATCTTGAAGTCTGAGGTTGGTCTCGATGACTTGCGCTTATTATACTCTTGGGACTTGTAGGTCTGCCGACCTCCTCCGGGTCGAAAGGAACCTCTAGAGTTAGAAGGCGCTGAGTGAGAGTCATCGTTATAATTGCCATGTCCCTGCGGAGGCCATGGGTGACAACAACCCTGCGGTTGATTAGCATGGGAAATGTGCGATGCACACCATCCATGTGAGTTTGTGGTACCCTGCGAGGGTCCATTAAAAGTTGCCTGCCCCTGCGGGCGGTGGTGAGTTTGCTTGCTCGTACCAGCTTGTGCAGCTGGAGCATCAAAGAGTCAGCGTTATAATTACCATGTCCTTGCGGAGGCCATGAGTGACAACAACCCTGTGGGGGTTGATTAGCATGGGAAATGTGCGTCGCACATCATCCATGTGAGTCTGTGGTACCCTGCGAGGGTCCATTAAAAGTTGCCTGCCCCTGCCGGGGGTGGCGAGTTTGCTTGCTCGTACCAGCTTGTGCAGCTGAAGCATCGAAGAGTCAGCGTTATAATTACCATGTCCTTGCGAGGCCATGAGTGACAACAACCCTGTGGGGATTGATTAGCATGGGAAATGTGCGTCGCACAACATCCATGTGAGTGTGTGGTACCCTGCGAGGGTCCATTAAAAGTTGCCTGCCCCTGCGGGGTGGCAAGTTTGCTTGCTCGTACCAGCTTGTGCAGCTGGAGCATTAGTGTTGTTTTGTTATTTTTGTGGGGGTAGGAATGTTTCCCTTACTCCTCCAGCTTTTTTGAGGACAGAAGTCAAAGACTTAGCATTAAATAAATGTTGACATGAGGGCGGAATTTTACGCAAAGCTACTTTGGTAAGTGGGTCACGTACAAAGTTAATTATTCCATGTCTGCTCATTTGTATAACCTCAGCTCTGTGGCCACAAATGAGTTGAAGTAATTCTGATGAAACTTGAACACATCACCCTTTAAAAACAATTCCTCTATTTTCCACGTAAACCGTCAAAAGAAATTTCAGATTCTTGGGCCCATTCCAAAAGATCCCGAATAGATGATTATAAGACATTGCGTTGTTTGAGAACACAACATGTTAAAGCAGCGTAGGCTATTTCAGAATTTGCGAAATGACGTAATGAATTATAAGCTCTTAGCTCGTCATTTACTTCTAGATCCACAAACCCCGGTGTAGGATTATATATTTTTTGCGTGTCCGCGTAACGGACTTCGCACCATTCACTTTTATCAAAATGTTGCATGTCCTTTAAATACTCAACCAAAGTTTTGGGCTCAGCAGGCTCCACTTAAAGTGTATAAATTTTGAAAATTAAATTTGAATCACGTATAACCGATTTGGGCGGACTTTTATTGACATACAGTTCGCCACTAAATTGCCATGAACAACAGTCATTTTGTTTACACAATTTTGGCTGTTTCCCTCATAAAAGGTGACTTGCGCCTGCGATATTTGCCCCCCCTTTTCTTTCGTTTATATCTATTAATATCGGAGGAACTAGAACTAGACGACGAACAATAACTACTTGTAAACTTGCTACCAGAAGTACTGCGCGACGTTTCCTCTACAACTGTTGTTCTCAACATTAGATGGGCCCGCTCGAGGGGAATTATTTTTATTACTGTCAAAAGACTCCATATTGATTTATAAATCACACGCAACACTTTCACTTCACTTATCTGTGGAAAAAGTCGTGTTAAAACACGGTTAAGACAAACACTTTAATTAAAAAGGTAGAATTTAAAATAAATGGTAATAAATTCGAACGGAAACTCCGTTATTACTATATTAGTCACTACATGACTTTGTAAATTTAGTAATTTAAGTAATAATTTTATAAAATGTTATCCGTAATTTTCCATGAGAAAGAAAAACGGTTAAATTAAAATGTAATTCATTTTACCAGAATATTACGCAGTCCTTAGCACGACCGTGCACCGCAGAAAACAGGACGCCAATGATTCTAAGATGGCGGGCGCCCCCACAAGGGCCCCCCACCCTGCCTGGTGAGATGAGATGGTGGTATCGTGCGAGCGAGACAGCACTATATAGGTAGAAAGAGAAAGCAGAAAACACAGGGCCTATCTCAATATGTACAGTTTCAAATAACGGTCAAGTACTTTAATATAAAAATATTTTTAAAACTACTGAAAGAGTATCTCATAGAAAACAGCTATTACAATCTGCTGGAATTTTTTGCTAAATAGCATAATTGTAATTTAATTTGATTGTTATTTAATTTAACGTAATTTTATATAATTTAATTGTAATTTAATATAATTTAATTGTAATTTAATATAATTGAATATTAATTTAATTTAATTGAATTTTAATTAAATATTATGGTAATGTAATTTAACATGATTGTAATTTAATGCAATTGAATTCAGACATATTCATACATTCTATATAATTTTATTTTAATTATTTTTTGACATTATGCATGATAGTTATTTTAATTTACTAAAAAGATATCGATTTATTTTATTTTATTTTGCTGTGCCCTTACAGGGTTCATGTCTGAACTTTAATGTACTTCCTACACCATATGTACATACAGTGTAAACACATGAGATGCAATAAATGATTGAGTATTAAATACAAGACAAAAACAGTTCAATTTTTAATATTTAAATCAACATCGCTATAAAGGTAAATATATAATATCACACTTTCCCACAATCTAATAAAAATACATTTATACAGACAGATAGACAAACGTTTTCTTTATTACAATCACTATATCGATTGACACGTATATATTTCTTGACAGGAGGCTTATTTTTCTAAATCAGAGATAGTAACTGAACACCACTTTACCTTGACCTGTAGATTTCAATACAAATCTGATATTTCCTACAAATTTTGGTAAAAAGAAAAGGCAGTTGAAGGCCAAGTTATGTTGGAAGTAATGAATTCTGATAGTCCACAGCATAGTTTTAAGTTGCCAGCTATTAAATTGATTTGATAAGAGATTAATGGTGGGGTATGGCTTTGATTTGGTTAATTTTTAATTTCGAAATATCTTTTCTTGATTTTGTTACGTAAGAATGAGGAAAAGTTTATTTTTATTTGATGAAGTTTTGTTTTATTTTAAATGTGTAAAATACGGACGACTCACGAAGGAAGTCAGGGTGTTAACAAAACCGACAAATCAAGATTATAAAAAACGTTTCAGCCGTTCTTAAGTTATAAGTGTTCGAAAGAATCCGACTTTGTTTATATATTACTAGTTTTCGCCCGCGGCTCCGCCCGCGTCAATGTCAATCCTTCGGGAATAGTACTTTTTCCCGGGATAAAAGGTAGCCTATGTCCTTCTCCGTACTCCAGAGACCTTGTATGCAAAATTTCATGATAATCGGTTCAGCAGCTACGGCGTGAAAGCGTAACAAACAAACAAATAAACAAACAAACAAACTCACTTTCGCATTTATAATATTAGAAAGGATTAGTAAGGATAAGGATGACTAGCTGTTGCCCTCGACTTCGTCCGCGGCAATTTCTGTTATTATGATTGATTAGTATCTTGGACGAATAAAAGTATAGATGAATAATTTTTACCCGTTTTTAAAACATTTTTTATTGATACTTCGCTCCTTCCTCAATAAATGGACTATCCAACACAAAAATAATTTTCTAATTTGAACTAGTCGTTTCTGAGATTAGCGTGTTCAAACAAACAAACTCTTCAGCTTTATAATTCTAATCCTAACTAATATTATAAATGCGAAAGTGAGTTGGTTTGTTTGTTTGTTTGTTTGTTACGCTTTCACGCCGTAACTACTGAACCGATCATAATGAAATTTTGCATACAAGTTCTCTGGAGTGCGAAGAAGGACATAGGCTACCTTTTATCCCGGGAAAAAGTACTATTCCCGAGGGATCGACATTGACACGGGCGGAGCCGCGGGAGAAAACTAGTATTATAAATAAATAAATAATAATAGTATATACTACAGATGACACGGTTGTATAGCGATATAGTTTCGACACGTCACAAGACACCCTTCCGTGTCACTACCATAACTCAAAACACTCCCTTAAGCCTGTAGTATCTTTTTAAAATAGGCAGCCTTTCAACGCCACAATCTTAATCATCATCATCAGGTCTTCTTAGTCTCCTAGGGTCCTAGTGCTCCTGTAGTGGAGACTAAAAAGGACCTGATGATGATGATGAATGCATTCACAATCTGTGGCGTTATCAGAGTATTTCTGAAATATATTCTGTATACATATATCAGAAACTAGCTTTCGCCCGCGGCTTCGCTCGCGTTAAGTTTCATACAAACTTTCATCCCCTATTTTATCCCCTTGGGGATAGAATTGATCAAAATCCTTTCTTAGCGGATGCCTACGTCATAGCATTTACCTGCGTGCCAAATTTCAGTCCGATCCGTCCAGTGGTTTGGGCTGTGCGTTGATAGATCACTATGTCAGTCAGTCACCTTTGAGTAATATATATTTAGATAGATTTGTCACGAATATCAGACTGGCGTTGAAAAGGTTCATCATCATTTCGAGTAGGTGTCACGGTCAATCGACCATGCACACCCTGGTGTCAGAGTTCTTCGGAACCGCCTCTCGGCCTCTGACGTGGTTCCTTTAACGACTACCAGATGGCAGCCGGGACCACCGGCTTAACGTACCTTCCGAAGCACGGAATCATCTTTATTATCAGACAATCAGGTGATTCAAGCCTGCAATGTCCTAACCAAACTGGAAACAACTAAACAAAGTATGCTTCCGGTGGGAATCGAACCTACGACCCCCGGGTCGACAGGCAAACGCCTTAACCACTGGACCACGGAGGTTGTTAAAATGATTATTCTATTTTCAAATTGCCAATATTATATAAATTCCAATAAACAATCGTCCCACAAATTTGACATTTTGGCTCATTTGCCAACAAATAGTATATTTTGGAGCAATTGCCTCATTGTGAGCAAATGTCACCGAAACAATAACGGCAACACAAAATATAGAGCCATAGATACATATATACTGTCACGTCTTCTATCTTATCGGGGTAAACTGAGCCCAGGTCAATAAGATCTAAAGGCTGCGGTTAGCTTAATGGTAATTGGGCTATGAATAGTGACTATTTGCTAGCCGCATTTTGTCGTAACTTTTATTTTTAGATTTTTGACTAAAACTGCACATAGATACTACAAGAATAAAATTAATATTTTTAAATATTAATATAAAATTAATAAAATTAAAATTACTTAAGCTGACCTAACTTGACAAAACTAAAAAATATTTATATATATATATATATAATAGCTGTAAATTTGACCCTCAATGTTCTCTTAACGGGGTGACTGAGTCCATCAATATGAACAACTTTTTTTATGGTAACAATTCTGGAAGCTCAAAAAAAAAATTCGACATTCCCATACAAACTGGCCGGGCGGCGGAACTCTTTTGTATGGAAATGATGAAATTTTTTCTGAGTTCCCAACATTGTTCCCATAGAAAAAATTGTTCATATTTATGATCTGAATCACCCCTTTAAGAGTCCAAAACGATCAACATTTCACCATGTATATAGTGAATCCGTGCTTCGGAAGGCACGTTAAGCCGGTGGTCCCGGCTGCCATCTGGTAGTCGTTAAAGGAACCACGTCAGAGGCCGAGAGGCGGTTCCGAAGAACTCTGACACCAGGGTGCGCATGGTCGATTGACCGTGACACCTACTCAAATGATGATATAGTGAATAATAATTCTAGTTTCTCTTAATATGATGGATACACTTAGTACCATCATAGAAACAGATCGGTCGCTTTAGGAGTTATAACTACATCCTAAAGTACAATGTGTATGTGTGTTTGGCAACCCATTGTATAAAATGCAACATCTGCAATTCTCTAATTTATGACGAAGGCAGAGCATTCCTCATAAAGTGAAATCACGATCTCATTACCATCCTGGTTTAGGAGTAATCACATAACAAACTAACAAACAAACGTTGCGTTGTGATTACGCTCTAAGGGTAATTCTGTTGTCAATTCTAATGATATAGTTTTGATAAACTTTTTGTGATCCTCGAGCATCGAGAAAACCATATTTTGACATGCAAAGGAATCTTTGCAAAAATGCTTTATTATTAATCCTCCTCCTCACCTGCCAGTCTAGTGGTTGCCCGAGCTGCTTTTTGCGTTTCCTCCGTTCTTCCGAGTGAGAAATATCCCAAAAGCAACGAAGTATTATCGTTTTTTAAAATTTCGCGCTTTAACTACATAATTATGTATATAAACGGGACTTACCACGAACCTTTTTATTATTTGTTTCCGTTGACGTTTCAATGGAGTTACATCCATCGTGGTCGCAACGAGACTGGAGTACTGCGGTGTCATCTTGTCAAGATACTATACATATATACTATACATATATACATAACAACGAAGTATTACCTTTACAAATCAAATAAATTATCTTTCCTCAGCTTAAAATGCTTCGAATGGACAGCATCGTCAGAAGCACAAGACGCCAAAGAAACTGCGGTCACCAACCCGCCAGCCAAGCGTGGTGAGTATGGCAATATCATGCCATGGAACGAACAATACTTGGAAGAGGCCTTTTTCCCGCTGTAGACTTCTTACAGCTGAAATGATTTTCTATAAAAAAACCGGCTACAATCAAACTACTGCGCCAATTTTGATAAAATTAAAATGAGATCAATTTGCTATCAAAATATTCTTTAAAAAACATTATTGAATTTGGTTTAGAAAAATTGGTTATTAAATGACAGAGTTATACGATAACAATCATAAAAAAGAAACATTTAACCGGATTGATAACTTCCTCCTTTTTTTGAAGTCGGTTATAGATATTAAAAGTTTTGGATTTATTAATTTGACGAATAATTGGTCTTCATTGTCATTTTTATGGAGGGTTAAAGTTGTCAGAGGCGATTCAAAGTCATCCTAGAAGAAAATCACCCAGTTTTCTCTTTAAATATTTTTAATCACTGACAACATACTATTTCCTGTATACTCTAGACTATTCTGTTTTAAACTTTCGCACTTAAAACACATAATTGATTTTAACGGGACTAAGCACGAACTTTTATTTAAATTTATTTCCGCTTAGCCTCGTTAAAATTAATACTTATGTTCTCTATTCAAGAATATTAAAACTTAGGTTCTTTTTGATCAGTAATAAATATGAATGTTAATTAAACTGGTATATATATATTAATTTATATATATGTATGAGTACTAGATATGTATGTATGTAATAATCTTATCTATTTTTGTTTCTATTGTCTATGTTTCATTACACTGTCTCCAAAGGTTGTCTGAAAGAGATTGCTTTAAGCGTTATGGCCGCCTCTTGTACTTCATTTGTATACATAATTAATTATTTTATAAGTATCCTTTTAGTGCAATAAAGTATATTTCATTCATTCATATATAAATTCACGTGATAAAGTCCTTGAAAAGGCTTACTGAATAAACCTTTTAATTAGAAAACTAGATAAATTATAGATTTCACAAGATTCTCCCTGTCAGGGATATAACGCGAACTAGATAAGTCATCGCGTGAACTGCGCCCGCGCCGGTATCGCACGCCCACGTCCATTTATTAAATACTAGCTTTCGCCCGCGGCTCCACCCGCGTCAATGTCTTTCCCTAGGGAATAGTACTTTTTCCCGGGATAAAAGGTAGCCTATGTCCTTCTCCGTACTCCTTGACTAGCTCCGTGGCGCAGCGGTCAACACGCCAGCCTGGGACACGGAGTGACCGGGTTCGATCCCCAGCCAGGTCATGATGGAAAATGATCTTTTTCAGATTGGCCTGGGTCTTGGATGTGTATCTATATATGTATTTGTTATAAAATATAGTATCGTTGAGTTAGTATCCCACAACACAAGTCTCGAACTTACTTTGGGGCTAGCTCAATCTGTGTGATTTGTCTGTATATATTTATTTATTTATTTACTCCAGAGAACTTGAATGCAAAATTTCATGGTGATCGGTTCAGTAGTTACGGCGTGAAAGCGTAACTAACAAATAAACAAACTCACTTTCGCGTTTATAGTATTATAAGTAAAAAGTAAATATAAGTAAATAAGTATAAGTAAAATAAGTAAATAAGTAAATAAGTAAATAAGTAAATAAGTAAATAAGTAAATAAGTAAATAAGTAAATAAGTAAATAAGTAAATAAGTAAATAAGTAAATAAGTAAATAAGTAAATAAGTAAATAAGTAAATAAGTAAATAAGTAAATAAGTAAATAAGTAAATAAGTAAATAAGTAAATAAGTAAATAAGTAAATAAGTAAATAAGTAAATAAGTAAATAAGTAAATAAGTAAATAAGTAAATAAGTAAATAAGTAAATAAGTAAATAAGTAAATAAGTAAATAAGTAAATAAGTAAATAAGTAAATAAGTAAATAAGTAAATAAGTAAATAAGTAAATAAGTAAATAAGTAAATAAGTAAATAAGTAAATAAGTAAATAAGTAAATAAGTAAATAAGTAAATAAGTAAATAAGTAAATAAGTAAATAAGTAAATGTAAATAAGTAAATAAGTAAATAAGTAAATAAGTAAATAAGTAAATAAGTATATAAGTATAAGTAAGTAAAAGTAAGGATACTCTTTGGAAATTTCTGGAGATATATTTTGGTCTGATTCAGTTACTAAGGTGATACAAAACCATAATAGGTTTCAGTTCACATTACACTTTGAATGTTGTTTCTATTTTTTCAATGTTGGCACCTGGCCGCGGGTCGAACCAGGACTGGGTATAAAATACCATTGAAAACTCTTATTTCGTTAATTTTTTAATAAAGATTGATTTGAATACGACTATATTACAGACTGACCGTATTACAGCCTCATTCTACAGTTTCAGTAGTGCTGTGGGAATAGTACATTACTGCAGAGGCCGGGAAGTAAGGGATTGCCGGACGAGTAGAGTTTTCAAGGCCGAGCGTTAGCGAGGCCTTGGCAATAAATACGAGTCCGGCAAGCCGATTCCCGGCAAAGGCATGTATTGTGCTTTTCTCAATAAATGCGAGGAAATAATAAAAATACGTACGACGGGATATAAATTAGTATAATATAAAAAAACGATGATAGTATGTACATTTTTATTTTCATATTTGTTTTAAGGCATTTGGCGTTCTACGCCTTTTAGCCCTTCATATTTTTCAACGTTTTATCAAAGAAATGATGGTGTAGTTCATCTCGTTGATTCGACGGAGCTCCTAGCGACAATTCCCACGAATCCTCTGGTTTGATCATAAGACGCAGTAACGCCACCAGCCTGCTATGTAAATCTCTAAATCCGCACCACAGCCGCACCATGACACTCAATTTTAGTTATTCCACACATTGTTCATAAACATAGCCATTTATAACACCAAATTACACCGATTTTACATTGAAGCAATCTGCAAAACAATCCAAAACAACAACCTTACAGTCCGCCGAAAATAATCTAATAGTAAATTCCCGCGTTCTTTTTTAATTTCAATTATCATTTAGTGCCAAGGAAACATATCCCGTACAGCCCAGTTATATTTTACCCAAAAAATGTATACCGTAAAAATCATCTTTCCCGCGTTTTTTTTTTTATTATTGATATTATTTTGTATGATTTTATACCAACATTTTTATAAAATTATTTTCATATTCATATACTTATATGCTCGATGAGTGCATTTTTTATTATAATATGGTAGCCATTGGCTGTATGTATGACAAGTTACTTAGATTAATTAAAAAGTTTTGAGCAGCGGCCAGGAATGAATTTTCATACTTACTTTCCTGGCCTAGGCCGGTAAAGTAATGCACGAGCCAAGAATTACAAACTTCGTGTCCTCTTTTTACTACAATCATCATCAGGTCCTTTTTAGTCTCCACTACAGGAGCACGACCCTATCTTTACTACAATAATGCCTACATTTCCGAGCATGTTTGAGAAAATGCAATTTACTTAATTACAACTTTGACCAATTATATATTTTTTTTAATTTTTCTCATTAGTCGTTTATCATTCTTTGTATTTTTTATTCACTACAAATTTAGGGGCAATAATGTTCAGTATTTTACTGACCCTGTCTATAATATATTTTTTCTAAACAGCGTTCTCGATTGTAAGTTTAAGATTTTTTTTATAAAATAGATAACCAATCCACAGACACTCAAAAAACGAACATCAAAGAGCACAATAGATATAATTAATCTAAAGTTAAACCATTGAAGGTCGTATGTGTAATCTTTTAATTGGTACACACTTTACTTTTTGAAGCGGAAGAGTGGGTGTTATAGTGTTAAAGCCACTCCCCCCACGCGGCGATGTAAAGCGTGGCACTATCGCTTAAGCGGGTGCCGCGCGAACTAAAAACGTCGCTAGTGCGCAAGCCATTAGGCTGCGCAGAATATTATGAAATTAGGAAAAAAAGATGAAAGTCTTTATAATTTAATATTTATATTTTTATAAAAAAAATAAGAAACGAGGCGAGAAACCTTCGAGATGTAAATATATATATATTGTCCTGTGAGAATAACTGTATTAGACGTAAAAAATACAAAGTTTTCGAAGAAAAATGTTTTTTGGATATCATATATTTTTCAATTTCATATGTATCTGTTTCAAATTCCAACAAGGGGGCAATCTTGTTTAAGGATCGACCTGACTTATGCAAATACTTTTGATGTATTTAATTAATTCATCGCATAGTACTAGTAATTTGAAAACACGTCAATTTCGACAATTTCGTGCAGACGGTACTGCACAAAATTGTCGAAATTGACGTGTTTTAAGTGAACAAAACTTGCGATAATGATAAAATAACATATCTTTAGCATCTTATCACGTCTGTGACGACCTCTGTAGCTCAGTGGTACCACAAGTGCCTTCTTATCGTTAGGTTCCGAGGTTTGATCCCCGTCTTAGTCATGATGGAAAACGATCTTTATCAGATTGGCATGGCTTGTAATGTTTATCTACTTATATATCTAATATAAAATATAGTATCGTTGAGTTAGTATCTTATGATACAAATTCCACCTCAATCTTACTTTAGGTCACCTCAATCTTTGTTAATCTTTGTAATATATTTATTAATTTTTAATAATTTATCATTATTAGCCCTCTGCTTGATACATAATTTCTTTCGCACCATTATTACACGTTCTATATTGACAGTTAGAACTTTAATCTTAGTGTGTATCGAAAGATCATTCCGATTGTAATATATGTGATCAGTCTTTGATGCATCTATCTATCTGTATGCTTGTAAGTAAAATTTCAGTATTCATATACAAAAGTAATGAACCGGCCCGGTAATTTGTATGAAAATAAAAAAAAAAACTTGCCTTTTTCCTTTATATTTTTATTAATCACGGAGTTGTAACGTAAAAAAAACAATGGGTCTAATTAAGAAGTCATATTCCCATTGTAATTTTTTCTGAAGTAGCTTTAAAATGAGCAATGAACTGACCGAGGTTATACGGTTTGTTTATATTAAAAATTGTTCAATATAATAGACTGAACAATTTTTTTCACATAATTTCACCTTTCTCTTAAAAAAACATACTAATGATTTTTTTTATAGCGAAAACGCTTGCGATAGAAACGCTCAGTAAAATCGCTTATGTAAGGTGAAACGTTAAGGCTTTTGAGGATTAACAATTGACCTGGATAATACCGCCCACGTTCGCGTTAATTAGTTTTTAAACGCTGCAATAGCTAAAACATACAATGTTTTACATCATGATTGCTTGTAGCTTGTTACTAAGGCAGTGTGAGTTGTGTTGAAATTATTTAACATTTAACGAGCTTAAGAGGTATTCCTTTCAATGATTTGTTTTGTATTACGTACATACATAGTATCACGTCTTTTTCATTTACGGTATAGACAGTGCCTAGGTCTATAAGACCTTGAGACTACATTTAGCATGTTGGAGGGCGTGTAGATTGATATTGGAATCAAAATAGTAATGTGTTGCTAGCGTATCGCCTATTCTTTTTTTGTTTCTTTTTTTTTTAATAAAAATATATAACACAATTTAATTATTTAAACAATTTATGATGTATATATTAACACATTCCACAGTGCCAGAACAGCTTTATTTATATATAGTTTTAGACAAATGTTTAAGATAAATATACTGCGAATGCTATTTATAAATTGAGTGAATAAATGAATATGAATATTGACATGATTCCGCAGAGTTTAGCCCAATCCCTCGATCGGGTTTTACAATCTGCGGAAAGAGAAGCAGCTGGCACATTCTACGTTTTTTCTTTTCTCCCAGACCAGCATGGAAGGAACGCATTGAATAGGAATTATATTCCCAGGCAGGCCAAGAGTATCATCCTCAACTGCATTTTCGGTGGTTGCAAGTATGTCAGTACGCGCCCGACCTCCCTAGTTGCTACTTGCTTTCCCTCATACATCCGAGTGAGTACTATCCCAATACCTTTCATTCCATTCCCAAATCCAACAACAAAGTACGCGGGTAAGCTTAAAAACTATTAACCCTTTGACCGCGAGCGTCGGATAAATCTGACATACATTGACTAGCTCCATGGCGCAGCGGTCAACCCGCCAGCCTGCGACACGGAGTGACCGGGTTCGATCCCCGGCCAGGTCAAGATGGAAAATGATCTTTTTCAGATTGGCCTGGGTCTTGGATGTGTATCTATATATGTATTTGTTATAAAATATAGTATCGTTGAGTTAGTATCCCATAACACAAGTCTCGAACTTACTTTGGGGCTAGTTTTATCTGTGTGATTTGTCCGTATATATTTATTTATTTATTTATACATTTTCTCTAAAAATATTTGTCGGATTTTTCCGACGTTCGCTGTCAAGGAGTTAATACCGGAACTTTGTAATTTAGTAAGTGGCCAAGACTGATGTTAAATTTATTAAGTACCCTTAAGGAATTTGACATAGCTTAACGACTGCCATAACGGCTTAACGTGCCTTTAGAAGCACCGAGAACCTTTAAATTATTGTATGCCTCTTTCGCTCACCTATTCCAGTAAGGACCAACCCCAGGATTTTTTAACATTTGTAAGCTCTAATAATGCTCATAGCTACTAGACAAGTGAATATCGGGCTTGAGTCAAATAAACTATGTGAACTCTTCCCACCTTCAATATGAGTTTAGTCTGAAACCCAGCATAAACCTCACTGACAATGATAAATGAATTACGTACGAACCTAACGAATAAAAGCTATCTACGAATCTATGCCCTGTTGGGGTCGGCATTACAAAATATTTCACATCCACCTGACTACACAATGGCGGCCATAACCGAGCGTCGACCACTCGGCCATGCCGCATGAGTAAAGCTAATAGCAATAAAGGTTGATCGGTTGGATATATTAAATATTTTTTCAACATGATCATAAACTTTTTCTGCTATGAGAGCAACTAAAAGTCCACGGTAAACAAAATCAACGTTCAAATAGTTTTGTCGATTTTTTTTTTGAGGAGTTGCTTTTTTCGTAATTACAGAGATATTTCCACAGCTCTTGAATGCATTTAAGATAAGGCAACGATCGTCTTACTTCTTTTTTTGAATAAACTTGAACATTCTTTAAAAATACCTTTAATATTCAATTAGTCAGTTCATACTTAAGTGCTTTTAAGTGTCACAGATTCACAGTTGTGTGCAAACCTTAAAACGATTCTCAGGTCAGGAATAGATTTGTGTAAATAGATATCCTAAGGAGGGTCAGGTAGCAAGCACTAAAAACTTGCGCCTAATGTTGATTTTGAAAGGTTTAATGTATCTAAATTTATAATTAAACTTGCTTTCGCCCGCGGCTCCGCCCGCGTTAATGTCGATCCCTCGGGAATAGTATTTTTTTCCGGGATAAAAGGTAGCCTATGTCCTTCTCCGTACTCCAGAGAACTTGTATGCAAAATTTCATGATGATCGGTTCAGTAGTCACGGCGTGAAAGCGTAACAAACAAACAAACAAACAAACTCACTTTCGTATTTATAATATTAGTTAGGATAAGGGATAAGATTCAGTAAATGTTTTTAAAGTTAATATATTTATTATAACAAACTTAACGCTTCAAGTGCGGAATTTTTTTCTTCTCTTATTTTTAACGTCTCCATCTAGGTGGCGCCGGTAGTACGAATTTTTAACGGTATGGACGTTTCATACCGTTAATTTCTCTGATTTTTCATTTAAAAATAATTTTTATTTTAATTATTTAGTAAAGAATAACAAAAAAAAAAAAAATTCGCGCCACTAACACATAATGACTCTCGCTGAGACCACGATGGATGTAACTCCACTGAAACGTCAACGGAAATAATAAAAAGGTTCGTGCTTATGTGCTAATAAGCTGTCTGTACACATAATTTTAATTTTAATAATATAAACATGATGGTTTCTGTTTTAAAATTATTTTTGACAATGTTTCTGTTATAAATTGCAGGAGTTCTAGGCTAGCTGCTCTGAAAGCAACAATAGGTAACAGGTCTTTCTTAGTTTTTTCTGTTTACATGCCTATTAAAAAATCTGAAAATTTGCCTTTTTTCACAGAAGTACTAAGTGAAATTAGTGCCATTGAGGAGAGTAGCGATGTCGAAACAGTGTATGTGCTGGGCGATTTTAATGCTCAGCCGCAAGATATTTTTTTCAATGAGCTTAATGACTTCTGTGAGGATAGGTTTTGGATATGCGCTGACATAGAAAAACTGGGCGCTGACTCTGACACTTATACCTTTACTGATCCTCGTACAGGAAGTAGGTCTTGGCTGGACCACTGTGTGGTCTCGCAATCCGCCTGGCAAACTACTGCAAATATAAGTGTAATTGAAGAGTTTTTCCTATCGGATCATCTGCCTATTTTTATTGAGTGTGACTTAAATATAATAACACCTAAGTTAAGAATAAATGGTAACATTAGTGTTAAACATAAAGCAGTCTTATGGGGGGATAGAAATGAATCTCAAATAGACAGATATCATAAGTTATGTCATAAGGGCTTGCGTGAAATTGATTTTCCATCTGAGTTTATCGAGTGTAGTCATGGCTCGTGCCAGTTGAGTAGTCATAAGATTATACTTGATAAAATATATGAGCAAATTACTCACACATTGAGAGATGCGGCTGCTCGTTCTAAACATATTCAAAAATGTTATAAACCGGCCAATAAAGTTTTGTGTGGATGGAACCACCATGTGAGGGAAGCTCATCAGGAGGCCAAACTTAGGTTCAACATTTGGGTTCTTAATAACCGGCCAAGTATGGGAATTATCTATGAACAGATGTGCACTTCTCGTAAAATATTTAAGAGTAGGTTAAAATGGTGCCAAAATAATCAAGACCAAATCAAAATGGATAAAATTGCGAAATTAAGAACAGAAAAAAAATTTAGCAAGTTTTGGAAAGCTACAGGAAAAATGAATGTGGCTTCTGGTCTTCCTGATAGCGTTGGTGATATTAATAATCCGGTGGGGATCGCAAATGTGTTTAGGGAGCATTTTTCTGTACGATCTCCTCTTGGACCTTCTGATGAGAAACCTGATCTTGTGTACTGTCCAGGAAACGAGCCACTGTATATATTTACGGCTGCCTTAGTAAAGTCAACTATGGAGCGAATGGGCGGCGGCAAATCCCCAGGTCATGACGGGTTAAGTATAGAACATCTGAGGTATGCGGGGGTTCACTTGCCGAGGGTTCTGTCTATGTTCTTTACTATGTGTATAAGTCACTCGTACTTACCATCCGATTTGATGAAAACTATTGTCGTACCCATAGTGAAGAACAGGACTGGTGATATCTCTGACAAGGCCAACTACCGCCCTATCTCACTTGCTACGGTGGTAGCCAAGGTGTTGGACGGTCTGCTTGATTCTCACATTGAGAAGTTCTTGAACATACATGACGCACAATTTGGTTTTAGGCCAGGTTTATCCACAGAAAGTGCAATTTTAAGTCTCAAGCATACCGTCCAATATTACACTGATCGCAAGACGCCGGTATACTCTTGTTTTTTAGACTTCTCTAAAGCCTTCGATCTCGTGAGCTATGATGTGCTTTGGGGAAAGATGAAGCACAGGGGCGTGCCGGCTGAGATTATTAATCTGTTTCGGTTTTGGTATGCTAACCAAACAAACCACGTCAAATGGTTGGACAGTCTCTTCGAGTCTTATAGACTTCAATGTGGTGTGAGGCAGGGTGGGCTATCTTCGCCAAAACTTTTCAATTTATATATAAATGAGCTCATAGTCGGGCTCAGCAGCATGCGTACTGGATGTAGGATTGATGGTGTTAGTTTAAATAACATCAGTTACGCAGATGATATGGTGTTGCTGGCCCCGACTGCGGGTGCTATAAATGAAATGTTGACAGTCTGCGAGGCCTATGCTGCTTCGCATGGTCTTGTATATAATGAGAAAAAGACTGAATACATCATTTTTGGGGCCAGCGGTAAGTATCTAGAAACTTCTTTCCCGATACTTCTGAATGGAGTAACCCTTAATAGGGTAAATCAATTTAAATATTTGGGACTTACCGATGGCCTAAATGATGATGTTGATATTGAAAGAGAACGCAGGGCGTTGGCTGTGCGTGGGAATATGTTGGCTAGGAGATTTGCTCGCTGTACGGATGAGGTTAAAATAACGCTTTTTAAAGCCTATTGCCAAAGTATGTACACGAGCTCTCTGTGGCTTAAATACACCAAAGCGTCGCTTAACGCCCTGCGCATACAATATAATAATATTTTCAGAGTGCTGTTGAATCTTCCTCGCTACTGTAGCGCGTCCGGTATGTTCGCGGAAAACCAAACAGATGGCTTTTACGCTATCATACGCAAAAAAATTGCATCAATAGTGAGAAGGGTGCGGGACAGTGACAACAGCATTCTGAAAGTAGTAGCAGATGATCCGCATGCGCCTTTGCTTAGGGGTCTCGGGCGGATGATGAACATGACGGAAGATCATAGTCGTCCAATGTTTGGTCGGCCGCCTGACATCTCTGGCAGGTACATGAATTATTAATTTTATTCATTTAATTTCATATATTTAATTTCATTTTTAAATACATTCATTTTAAAAATATACTAACATAGTTGCTTAAGTCTTTTGTATTACTAACATATTATGGATCTTCGAAATCTGAATAAATACATATTATATATATTATATTATTAAAACCTTTTGCTTGCCTGACGCCCCAATACTTGAGTTCACTCACTTAGACTCTCAGGTTACTCGCTCAGGTGAAATAGATTAAGGAGACCAACTTCATATTACTCATCTTTACTCACGCGTCTAGACTGGCACGTACGCAATTAACGTATAAACCTAACCCTATGAGCTATGGCTCTATTTAGAAGGCAGTGCGAGAATTTACAAGTCAGTAAAGGCAGATGATTTTGTGTTCGAACATTTTGTTCTATATTATCACTTGTAATTGCTCAACAAATATTTATTTCCTAAGCTCAGTAAGGATTGCTCGGAAGTCGAAGTAAATATAACCATATTCCGAGTAAATTCTGCCTTTGGCTCGATTGGTAATAAATAATTCCTTACATTAGTCGTGCTCTTGTAGTGGAGACTAAAAAAGACCTGATTATGATGAATTCCTTATTATTTTTTTTTACTTGGTACTGAAGTAGACATTTGTCCCCCATCCCACCTGATTGTAAGTGAAGATGAAGCCAAGAATATAACATGCCAATCCAAGAAATACCCATTATTCTACTTCTGCACTAAACTTAGCCATAAGTAAATTACTGACGTCAACAATTCTCAGTTGAAAATATATGACAATTAATAAGTGTCCAAATGACCTATCTTTACTAATATTATAAATGCGAAAGTGAGTTTGTTTGTTTGTTTGTTTGTTACGCTTTCACGCCGTAACTACTGAACCGATCATCATGAAATTTTGCATTCAAGTTCTCTGGAGTACGGAGAAGGACATAGGCTACCTTTTATCCCGGGAAAATATACTATTCCCGAGGGATCGACATTAACGCGGGCGGAGCCGCGGGCGAAAGCTAGTATTAAATAAACGTATTTAATTTTGAAGTTTTGACTATCCCGGGACTGTACTTGTCTGGAAATATAAAATAACACATAAACCTTAGATTAATAAAACATAATACATAAATTAAGTTATAATATAATTGATACTTCTTCATTCAGATCCTAATGGTAATATTATAAACAATGTGTCGTCAGAAGTTGATGTTGGTTTTATTCTCTACTGCTTATCCTTTGGTTACAGGTATAGCATCAAGTAAGCACGCCCGGCCTCCCGAGCTCATGCTTATTGCTTATCCCCCATTCATCCGAGTAAGTATCCCAAAACCTTCATCTGTATCCAGCATAAAATGCTTTTAATGGGTAGCAGCTTCCTAAGAACAAAAAGCTAAAAAAACTTCGGTTGCTACCCCTGTTATGCGTTGCGGGTGTGGCTATTTCCTCCCACGGAATGTAGAGTTCTTAGGAGAGACCTGTGTCTAGTAGAGACTTTTTACAGCTGAAAAGATGATGATGATGAAGAAATTTACCATCAATTTGGTAAGAAGAAGAAATAGGAATTACCACCTTCTACCTCACCTATGTTTTTATAATTCATACTTCATATTGCATGCCTAATGTAATATCGTTTGGCGACAGCTTTTACGGCCGGCTGCCTTCCTGACGCCATTCCAGTGAGGGTATTGTTATTAATACGGGACATACTACGATATTTCTTTAGATTTATCTAATATATCGGCGACATTGCAGCTGCCATCTTCATAGAATGATGAAAAGCTGCCGTGTCGAATATTTTTCAGATTATCATGGATCTTAAATGTTTATATATATAAGCATCTATCTATACTAAAAAATATATCCTTATCCTTATCCTTACTAATATTATAAATCCGAAAGTGAGTATGTTTGTTTGTTTATTTGTTACGCTTTCACCCCGTAACTACTGAACCGATCAGCATGAAATTTTGCATAAAAGTTCTCTGGAGTACGGAGAAGGACATAGGCTACCTTTTATCCCGTGAAAAAGTACTATTCCCGAGGGATCGACATTGACGTGGGCGGAGCCGCGGGCGAAAGCTAGTATTCATATAATTGCGAGCACGACGGCCGACATTGCTGCAGCCTCAACAGATGCAGCAGTATCGATCAGGGTAGCATGTATCAACTATTGGTGGCGGGCATGAAGGGATTAACAGTAGTGGGTGGGCGCTGGCCAGCAATAGTTTGCATGAACTAACTGGTGGCGGAAGCACGCAAAGTAAATTGTCTCAAAGTAAATGTAGCTTTGACTTCCGCAAAGTAACACCTGAATCTATTAACTACTAAAAAATATATTATCATTGAGTAAGTCTCCTACGACTACGACACAAGTTCGCAACTTACAGTGGGTGCTTGCTCAATCTGTGTGATTCATCCATATATATATATATATATTTAATAAGAATACATATTACATTTAACTTTGTATGACTTGTAACGCCCCTGCAGGCACATTTGAGGACTGTCTAATACAATGTTTTATAACCTGTGGCTCGCGACCCCCTGGGTAGTGGACCAGAGGTCGAGAGAACTACTTAAGTAAGTAAAAAAACAATAAAGATTAAAAATATGTAAGGAAATTTTAACAAAAGGATTTACTCATAACACACACACACATACACCCTCACACACACACACTGCAATTTGTAACTGGTCTTAAATACTTTTTAATAACTTTGTTTATCCGGTAGGTATTAATATTTAGCGCTATGGAGAAGTGGAGCCTACTGGCACAAGTATATTGATACTTAAAAGTAGGCTCCAACTACTATGTATTTTGTAACTATGATATTTAACGAAATAAACATTTTTGATTTTTTGATTTGATCTATATTCTAATACAGAGACGCATAAACACGTCGAATGGAATAAATATTTGTAACACGACATACACATACATACATGATAAAAAAGCGAAGGATAGGGTCGCGAAATATTTTTTTCATACCATCATGAAAAAAGTTGACAACTCTGGTCTTATACAATAAAATAATTAGAAACATGGTATTGATATGAACCTAAAGAAAGGGTATCTCTTGGATAGGTTTGTAACATCCTCATCTTCATCGTCACTTACTATCAGGTGAGATTCAATTTTTAGGGTCGACTCTGTATACCAAGACTCTCCATTATTTCATATTCATTACCATATCAATATTTTAAGAATGTAAAATTAAGAAATTGGCTTACTGAATTAGCACCATGCTCATTTGACGAATTTTGCTAACATACATACATATTATCACGTCTTTATCCCTTACGGGGAAGACAGAGCCTAAAATCATAAGACCGAAAGGACACGTTTAGCATATTGGTGGACGTAAAGATGGAAAACGGAATTAAAAGAGGTGATGGGTTGCTATCCGCGTCGCTTAATGTTATGATTCTTTAGATTTTAGCCCATTCCCTTGACCGGCTTCTACCATCTGCGCGGAAGAGAAGCGGCTGGCACAGTCTACGTTTTTTTTTTTTCCCAGACTAGCATGGAAGCAGCATCCATTCTCGACAAATCGACACATCGACAATACGACAAAATCCTTGACGGAGTCCTATGAGTCACTGTGGCTCTCACGCCCAACGCCTGTACGCGTGATAAGATCGTGTTAAATGAATGCGAATTATCTAAGATAGGCTCTTTGTTTAAGGATTTCACCTTGGATTTGTTTGTATGTATGTATTTGATTTGTGTTTAAATTTTGTGATCGCTTTATTAAGTTCAGTAAAACGCGCGCCCTAATTTAAATTAATCTAATTTATGTAGTATTCTCATTCTATTTTTATTTGTCAACATTTATTTTAGTTTTTGACAGTTATTTTTTATTATTGCATATTCCCGTGCAGAGGGGGAGAGGACTTTTCGAACGTCATCTTTTCTTATTATTTTTATGGTTTTTGCAAAATCTTCCTCCATCCTCCTCATAACATCCTCGTCTTCATCGTCACTTACCATCAGGTGAGATGGGAGACAAATGCCTAATCCAATATTTAACAAAAAAAAACGAAAAACTAGCGTTTTGGAATGACCACTGCTGAGAAGAATACGCCGCATGAAACTCAGTCCAGTATTAGGTGCCTAAGTGCCTTGCCTAGATTAATTATGATAAATCCTTACTAATATTATAAATGCGAAAGTGAGTTTGTTTGTTTGTTACGCTTTCACGCTGTAACTACTGAACCGATCATCATGAAATTTTGCATACAAGTTCTCTGGAGTATGGAGAAGGACATAGGCTACCTTTTATCCCGGGAAAAAGTACTATTCCCGAGGGATCGACATTGACGCGGGCGGAGCCGCGGGCGAAAGCTAGTATATTATAAAAACGAGCGTTTTGGAATGATCACTACTAAGAAGAATACGCCGAGAGAAACTTAGTCCAGTCTTTAATTGCCTGATGGGCTCAGTTTAATAATGATAAATATTTAATAATTATATTTTATATAAATTAATTGATTATTTTCCAAGCTATTTTGTTAAATAATCATTGCAATAAATGTACGGTAATATGCCTTTTTATTAGCTGTCTTTTAACAGCAGTCTTAAACTTGTTAAATAACAGATTTAATATTTCTTTGGGGATTTAATTATAAAATACTCAGCCTGCTGGTAAATCGACTATTAGTGAAACCACATGGAGAAATAACAAAGAATATATATACTGAATTACGAAAGCGTTATCTGATTTATCTCAGATCAAATTAATCAAACCATTTACTCCACGATTACTCAACAGAATCCAAACTTGCAAAAACAATAGTGGAATCAACTCAAGGGCACACCCACGGCTCATCGCTACTAATCAGGGCGAAGCGTTGTTCATCTTGAAATCTGTTTACACTGACCGTTCAGTGTCAGACAAATAACGGACCTAACACTGATGCGGAATAGTCATTATAATGAATTGAGGGATAATAATAAAAATGTAGCTCTATCGTATATTTGACTAGCTTTCGCCCGCGGCTCCACCCGCGTCAATGTCGATCCCTCGGGAACAGTTTCCGGGATGAAAGGTAGCCTATGTCCTTCTCCGTACTCTAGAAAACTTGTATGCAAAATTTCATGATGATCGGTTCAGTAGTTACGACGTGAAAGCGTAACAAACAAACAAACTCACTTTCGCATTTATAATATTAGTAAGGATAATCTCTGTGGCTCAGTCGTAAGCAAGTGCCTTTGAAATCTCTTCTTTGCTGGTCTGGGAGAAAAGAAAAAATGTAGAATGTACCAGCTACTTCTCAGATCGTATAAGCCGACCAAGGCAATGGGCAAAAATCTGGGAAATTATGTTTGTGCGACTAGCGACCCATCACTATTTTTATTCTGTCTTCCACCTTTACGCCCGCTAACCTGGCTTTTAGGTCTCATAAACCTAAGCTCTGTCTACCCCTTTAGGGGAAAAAGACGTGTCAAGATGTATTTATGTATCTGTATCTGAATCGCAAGTGTTAGATCATGATTTTAGACGATATTTACTAAAAGTCATTTTTTTTTCATATGTGTTGAGTCAGTATTTTTGAGTCAGTTTCCTACGACACAAATTCACCAATTACTGTGGGGCCGGCTTAATCTGTGACATTTGTCTTCATTATATTAATAATTATTTATTTATCTATCGGTCTGTCCGAGTATTTCCTTTTTAAGCTTTGACAATTGAATCGATTGTCGTGAAATTTTACGTATAATGATATCGTACCGTACCCATGTACGGGAAAGAATGTTAGGTACATTCATGTTATATATATTATATGTCTGAGCACCACTAAATTAATTGTATTTCACAACAAGATCTGTTTTGCTATTGAGTTATTGAGATGCTCTGCGATTAGTCTAATTTAATTTAATTGATTAAATAAAAAAGTACTGAGAGTACTAAAAATGTAAAATGTAATTTAAAATACTGTATAAAGGTATGTTTTTAGCTTAATTAAATATTTATATATCAAATGTCTATCCATCTATCTATCTATTCTTGATGCTAATAAAGTTGATATCTATTCTTTAACAAGATTGTTCTAAATTGGGAGGTCAAATTTATTAAGCGGCAGAAGCAGCACTAGCGCATTTTTTTTTGTTTGCTTCCAATTTCGCGTGGAAGGCAGTATTAGGATAATGATAGTTCATCATCATCATCAGCTTTCCACAACCTACTTCTGGGTATAACCCTCCTTTTGTTAACTCCGTAATGACAGTTAATAATTAGTAAGTCGAGAGGGTCGTGCTCCTGTAGTGGAGACTAAAAAGGACCTGATGATGATGATGATGAATTAGTAAGTCCATCAACGTTAAGCCGTTGGCTGGTCCTGGCTGTTATCTTAAAATGCTATTAAAATGACAATTACTGAGGTATTTTCTATACCTCTAACACCAGAGTTGGCCACTAACTCTCCTTCTTCCGTCCCTGTTCCCGTTATCTGGGGTCGCGTCTCCTCATTCAACGGCGCCAGGTTGATCCGTCCTGGGTTGTCGGTTTTGGCAATTGGGCTTTCTTAAGGTCTCTTTCGATGTTTGACCACCAGGTCGATGGCGGACGGCCTCTACCTCTCCTTTGTACTGGCAAGCTTAATGTGATTTTCACAGAGTTGGCCACTAACACTATCTAAAAACCCAAATTAACATTTTTAAGACACAATACATTTCTATACTTTGTTATTTTGACTCGGTACATTATAAATGATACTAATTCGTTTTGCCGCGCGAACATTGGAAAGTAATTACTATGGTACGAGTAAGAGCCACACTTGCCGGCCCCGCCCACGCGAGCCAAAGCTCGGTGCTAAGTGTACTTTACCGTGGGCTTCAGCCTACAAGCTTTAGTTTGAGTTTGAGATGATTACAATTAGAGTGAGCTTTTGTGTAATATTTTAATGTATTTAAAAGTTCCTTCTCACAATTTAAAAGTGAACTCTTATATGTAGAATTAGCTTTTGCCCGCGACTATGCCTGCGTAAGTGTCGATCCCTCGAGAACAGTACAATATCCTGGGATAAATCCTGTCCTTTCCCGGGCCTCAAAGTACCTCCATTCCAAATTTCATCCAAATTGATTCAATGGTTGAAGCGTGAAAAGAAGACAGACAGACAGAGTTACTCTCGCATTTATAATATTAGTATGGAAGTATGGATTACTCGGTTGTCCATCTGCTCATGCATCGGTCCAGACCATTATTTATATATTAATACGTAAAGCCAAAACTTTATACACCTTTTTACGAAAATTCGCGGACGGAGAGGTATGAAATTTCGGACACTTATAGTTTATATAGAGAAAAAGTGCAGAATGCTAATAATGATGCATATAAAATAATTAAATAAAAATAAAACTACACATATTAATATTTGACACACAACTTAAAATTTAAATTTTTTTTTGTCTAATTTTGACGTCTGGACGATCGATAGTTTTCAAAAACACGTGGACATATCAAGTTGAAATTTAATAAAATCTATAAATATAAAAAAATATTATAAATATATAGGGACATATCACACAAATTGAGCTAGCCACATGGTAAATTGTGAACTTGTGTGTCGTAGGATACTAATTCAACAATACTATATTTTATAATAGATACATTTATAGATAAACATCCATGACCCTGGTCAATCTGAAAAAGATCTTTTTCCATCACGGCCTAACCTAACCTAACCTAACCGTTGATCGAGCATGGGCGCTCTCATGGCGCAGGCTGGCGTGTTAACCACTGCGCCACGGAGCTCGCCTAAGTACGTCTTTTGCATATTTATTTTTGTGGATTTGTTTAACCTTCTGGGAAACCTATAGAGTAGTTCTTGTTGACATAGAATCATGAAATTTAGCATGCATCAAAAGAAACTTACTTACTCACTACTCCGCTGGCTCAGCGACCCGAAGTGTGGAACTATTGTACCACTTTTACAGCAAATAATCGATTATATTTATTAGAGGATCTTGGCCTCCGATACTAACGAGCGCCACAATTTTCTATTCTGAGCGATATCATGCCAGCTGACTGCTTCCATCTCCCGCAGATCAGCCTGCTCCAGCGATATCTGAGTTGGCCCACTGGTCTTAGGCCTGATACTTTTCCCATATATGCTGCCTTGACGCCACGATCATCCTTCATTCTTTCCAGATGCCCAAGCCATTGCAAGCAGAGCGCTCTATATAGCACCTTAAGAAAGCCTATAGCACCAATAGTCAATAGTCAAATATTTTATTCATCATAAGATATTTTAAATATCATTTGGTGAACGTTAACTTAAATAACACATTATTATTTACAACATTATTATTGTTGACGTCAATAACTTACTTAGAGCTAAGTTTACTACTACTTACTTACTCACGGATTACATCAAAAGAAACAAAAAACGCAAATCGTTGTTCGTCGTTAAACAACCATTTGGTTTGCTTGGTATATTTTTCTTTTTTCGTACCCTGATAAGTACTTAGTATTGCAGGTCTTCCTATAGAAATAAAAGCTTATCCATTGCTACCTCAACAATAAGCCCTTGCTACGTCTATGGCACTCAAACTTACGATTTTTATACTGAAAACGTGACTTCAGTATTTGTTATATGTAAATTAGCGATTTGTCCGCGCTCCCGACGTATTCTCAGGCTTCTATGGGATCTTCTTTTTTTATTTTTACTATAATCGGATAGGTGAAGCATATTAAACTCAACTATGAAGAAATTAAGGTTGATTTTGCAATAATACAGGTGGTGCGATTCGTATTAAGAATATATTTATAGAGATGTTAATTATATAATTAGACAGGTGATATTTTTTTTATGTCTGCGAGATGAGGAAATTATTTTTGACAGCTCCGTGGCGCAGTGGTTAACACGCCAGCCTGCGACACGAGGTTGCCCGGGTTCGATCCCCGATCAGGTCAAGATGGAAAATGATCTTTTTCAGATTGGCCTGGGTCTTGGATGTTTATCTATACATGTATTTGTTATAAAATATAGTATCGTTGAGTTAGTATCCCATAACACAAGTCTCGAACTTACTTTGGGGCTAGCTCAATCTGTGTGATTTGTCCGTATATATTTATTTATTTAGTATTAGGGTATATTCTATTCCATCCATACAATATGTAAAGAAACCCTGTCCGATTCTTGAAGGGGTGATTCATCCCGTCGATATTAACAACTTTTCTTATGGGATTAAAACTAGAAACTCGAAAAATAAATTACACTATCAAACAAAAATGACTTTGCCGATTTGTATGGGAACGTCAAAAAATATTTTAGGTTCCGAGCATTGGTCCCACCGGAAAAGTAGGATTGGATAGGATTTTAGTAACATATTGTATTTTTTTATTTATTTTATTTAACAGTTTATGTACACGGAAAAATATACAGAAAAATCTTAAACTAGAAACAACAAGTACAAAGGTACTGCTTATTTCATGCAAAATCTCTTCCAGCAGACCCGTGAGAGGAGATAATAATATCAGAGGGCAGACAGGCGTGTTCATAAAATATAAAAATAAAAATAGAATATACTATATAATATACACAATATTTACATAAATACACAAATACTTACATATCAATTTATTACACTAATAAATGAAAAATAAAATATATATAGTTATATCAAGATATAAAGCGGTTTATCTGTATGATAAAAACTGTTATTTATTTTCTTCTCTGACAATTATCATTGTTCCATGGGAGGATAGTGCCATACTTACCACGCTTGGTAGGCGGGTTGGTGAACGAAATTTCGTTGGTTCCTTGTGCTTCAAACGCCCGTCAGAAGCGTTTATAAGCTGAGTAAGTAAAGGAATTTGTTAGATTTCGTAAGGGAATGAAAGTGTTGGGATACTTGAGGTCTTACTCGGATAGATGAGGGAAAAGCAATTAGCAATTCGAGAGGCGTGGGTTCAAGTGCTATATCTGCAATCACCGGCCAAGCAGTTAAGAATGATATCTCCTAAACTTGAAGACCCTGACTTCTTAACGTGGTAGACTCTTAGACTGCAGTCGAAGTCAACTGCGGTCCCAGTTCCGGAAGCCTCGACAACTTTTAAATAGGTACAAACAGTCAATTAAAGGCTTCAAAGTTGTTGTTTGTTTTTGTATGTGTACGAGGCCATTAGGCACAATAATGTCAGCCGGGACCAACGGCTTAACCTCCCGTCTTCGCCCGGGGTTGCTTCACATACGTACATAAACGATAAGTACCTGGGTGACCGAGCTTCGCTCGGTTATTACTATTTATTGTATATAGTAGTGTTTAGGTGATAATCTACAAAACTTATAACGTCGTATTACTGCAAAAACCGCTAATGTGCAATAATCACATTTTGAGAAAACTTGACTTAAAGGTTTGAGAATATTTTTTTGTATGAATGCGAAGACTTGTATGTACTTATTTTATATCTTTTAAAGCTTCATTTATCATTGTTAATAATTATTATATGAAACTTACTCAATTTATGTTTAATGGACAATAAAAACTCAATTCAAAAAAATATGTCGCGTAATTTATGTCACTTAACTGGTTTTGGCTGTAAAACTAATTTTTGGTTTATTTCAGTAAGTAAAGCGTCTACTCCTGTATTTTTACTATTTTTAACTTTATTCTTTAAGCAAATTAACTACGACCTCAAAAATTATAAAAAACAATCGGTAGTTTTCGAGATTTAACGCCTCCGTCAGTAATATGACCGGTTTTACCAGTACGAAATATGAAGAAACCCTGATAAATGTAGCTTAACATCTTTTGTAATTAGTAAAGGTTATAATTTTATTAAACTAAGTACACGAGACAGCATTATTTTTAGTTTTTCTAAATAGAAACAAATGTTAATTATTAAAAAACGGCATGTTTATTATAAAATTCATTTTTTTAAAGCAAAATAAGATTACAAAAAGTAAAAATAAAATAGTTGTAGGTAATTTTTTGCGACTAAAGTAAAACGACCCAGTTGACAAAACTTAAAAACAAATCTTGGTTATATAATGGGTTCACATTGTCTAGGCGGCGGGATTGTAGTTTTTTAGGTCCCACCGGAAACAAAAGCCACAAAAAATCTCGCTTCAGACCCTTAAATTGATGGCCACACGACGATCTATACCGCTGCAGACCTTCGAAGACGCGGACGTACATCGGCAGCTCAATAGACAAATCCAGAAGGCCTTGCGACACGACATTCGTTCCTTTTATACCAAGCGTATTAAGGAGACGATAGAACAAAATAAAAGCTCCAAAGTGTTCGCAAAAGTCTATTGGGCAGAGCTGATTGAGTAAGCTATAGAAGAAGGATGGCGGCGCGGCGAGATCGAGAGGTTTTATGAATAGCTGTTTACCTCAGTAGCCAAACCCATTATAAGTTTGACCAAAGATACTAGAGCCAAGCTTACCCGACACTATACCGAAGATATCCTGGACATCAGCCTGTACCAGATGAGGATTGCTCTCAAACAGCTCAAGAATAACAAGGTGCTGGGCGAGGACGTAATCACAGCAGAGCTTTTGAAGGCGGGCGAAACGCCGGTACTGAAAGTCCTTCAGAGGCTCTTCAATTCCGTTCTGCTCGAAGGTGAGGCGCCAGAGGCATGGAACAGGCGACAGTACCCTACCTCAAGAACTATAGACCCATCACGCTCCTGAGCCACGTCTATAAGCTGTTTTCGAGGGTAATCATGAACTGTCTCACGAACAGGCTCGATGCCTTGCAGCCTCCCGAACAAGCCCGTTTCCGAAAAGGCTATAGTACCATAGACCACATCCAAACGCTGCGGTAGGTTATACAGAAGACCAAAGAGTATGACCCATTTTGCATAGCGTTTGTGGACTATGAGAAGGCCTTTGATTCGATCGAAACATGGGCCGTACTTCAGTCTCTCCAGCGAGGCCTCATAGACCATCGGTATATCGAGATGTTGAAGTGCCTATTCGTATACAGCAATGCTACTCCGAGAACAGGAGCAAAGTATGAGGGCAATCCGACTACAGAAAGGTGTAAGACAGTGAAGTCTGAGACAGGAAGATGTGATATCCCCAAAACTGTTCACCGCTGCTCTGGAGGATGCCTTCAAACTGCTGGAATGGAAAGGACTTGGCATTAATATTAATGGCGAGTGCATCACTCACCATTGATTTGCTGATGATATTGTTATCATGGCGGAGACGCTGGAGGACCTGAGTGCCTTGCTCAATGACCTCAATGAAGTTTCCCAACAAGTGGGCCTTAATATGAACATGGACAAGACGAAAATAATGTCAAATGTCCATGTTGCGCCTTCACCAGTGCTTATTGGGAGCTCCATACTTGAATCTGTTGACCAATATATCTACTTGGGCGAGATGATCCAGGTCAGAAGTTCCAGCTTCAAGAATGAGGTATATCGACAAATCCGCCTCGGCTGGGCAGTGTTCGGGAAGCTCCGTGTATCATCTCGTCCAAAATACCTCAATGTCTAAAGTCGAAAGTATTCGACCAATGTGTGTTACCAGTGATGACTTACGGGACCGAAACGTGCTCCTTTACTATGGGCCTCATAAGAAAGCTCAAGGTCGCTCAAAAAGCTATAAGGAGGGCTATGCTCGGCTCGGCAGAAACGAGGATATCCATAGAAGAACAAAGGTCACCGACATACATAGCTCACCGGATTAGCTCTTTGAAGTGGATGCAGGCCGCTTCCAACCAATCATATTGGAAATCCTTGGGGGACTTATGTCTAGCAGTGGACTTCTTGCTGCTGAGATGATAAATGACGTGATCAAAATTCAAGACTGTACTATTTATAATGAGTAGGTAATAATAGAAAAAAAAATAGAACTGAACCTGTATAGTATATGCTGTTTCTAAAATAAAAAGTTATGAAATTTATATAAACTTACGCGAGATATCATTTTAGTCCCAAAATCCCAAGTAAATAAAGTATTTTTTTTATATTAAATAAAACGGTTTAACTCACGTATTTACAGTCGGAAAAATGCCGACAGTTTCAGCCTAGACAGTAGGCCATCCTCAGGGCGAGTGTCAAGGATGTCCCAGCGCGGCCGTCAGATGATCATCTGACTAGGCTGAAACTGGCGGCATTTAGCCGCATAAAACGCGCTAATCTCAGGAACTACTGGTTCAAATTGGAAAATTATTTTTGTGTTAGATAGTCCATTTATTGAGGAAGGCTTTAGGCTATATAACATCACGCTGCGACTATGAGGAGCGAAGCATCAATAAAAAATGTTTTGAAATCGGGGAAAAGTTATTCATCTATATTATTTAATCATAATAACAGAAATTGCCGCGGACGAAGTCGCGGGCAACAGCTAGTATTAAAACATAAAAAAATACTTTATTTACTTGCTGATTATTGGTTTTGTATAACGATATTAGATTTTTTTAGCCTACTAAATAAAATCTCTGAATTTTGCAAGGGAAAACCCCGGCAACAAGGGAACGTTTCTGGCAACAAGGGAATGTTCCCTGAAAATTTGGAAACATTCCCCATGAACGTTCCCACATTTTTTGGAAATGTGTTGAATTATTGGAAATATTTATATAATACCTACCCATATCAATTCATGCATTTACTAGTTTAATATATTTGCATTGACAAAATAATTGTATGACAAATAAAATTACAACGATTTTGGAAATCTGGGGAATAGGGGAACGTTCCCGGGAACGGCACATCACTACTCGCGACTGAAGAAAGTAAGGCATATAGTGATCAGAGTGAAGCTTGGACGTACTTAGTCAGTTTTAGCTGTTTAACGTTTCTCTTTAATCAAAAATAAGGTTACAGGTAAAATTAATAAAGTTACTAAATATTTTATTGGATGTATAATTTGCAGTTTGATTAAACAAATATTTTCTGGAAAATAGTTTTAAAGATGTTTGACATTTTTTATCTGGATACATAACAAATAATGCAGTTACTATGAACTTTTGCAAATACCAGGTATTGGACATTGGAACTTTTTTCCAGAGCAAAATTTGCTATTATTAACTAGAATGGCAATGCAAAAAAATGCTAAATACCGATGACTGGTTTTACTTGGAGAAAAATCATAAACCAAAAAATAATCATGGATATTTCAGTTTTTTCCTGTATATTTTATCACAAAATTAGCACTAAGTAACTTTATAGAAAAGTTATCTTTGTAATGGATGTTACTAGAGCAAAATGGGTTTTACTAATTTGTAGAGCATAAAAAACTGATTCTAAAACTGTAAAGAAAGCAATTTTGACAAAATGTCACATTAGCGGTTTTTGCAGTAATACGACGATAAGTAAAAAATTAACTTTAATTTTTAAACTTGTCTAAAAACAATTATAAAAATATATAAAATAATAGTAAGTCACCGACCGGGACTCGAACCCGTAACACTCGTTTCTTGCCGTCCGCGTCTTAGGCCGCTGGACCAGACGGACAGTGGCCGGCAGGACGAAATTAGCGACCATATTCTGCGAGGAAAGAAAAACGCATGGAAAGTCGAAAACACGCGTTTTCCCAAACATAAGACTAATCTAGATCGATTGTTTACCCCCAAAAACCCCCATATACCAAATTTCAGCGAAATCGTTAGAGCCGTTTCCGAGATCATATAAATAAATTTGTTAACATACATATAAATAAATAAATATACAAGAATTGCTCGTTTAAAGGTATAAGATTATGCTTACGCCCAAGTGACTAGTATCCTATTTTATAAGTAAGAAAAAGAGGTTTTATCAACTCTTTACATTATCTGTTGCCAACGTAGTAGATATCAACGCCGCACACTAAACTGACCACGCCACTTGTTGAGTGAGATCTGCAGTTTTGTTTCTTTTTTAACGATCCATTGAAACAATTTGTAGTCTTGAGAAAAGACTATAGTAACAATACCCGTATTTCATTGATAAAATGTGAAAAATACACCTAAAAGGGCTAAGTACTTTTGCCTTTTCTATATAAAGGAAAAAGTATTCAAAAAAATCTGAATTATTTGTGATCTGACGATTCAGTAATATCTTGTATGCCCAATCTTCCTTCATTCTTTATTTCATTTTCATTATTAAAGCGGCAATAGATATATACACATAATGTGACAATAATAAGTGTCTAGTTATAACGCTTCAATAGATACATTCCTACCATAGGATAACGAACGGACAGCAATGATTTAGGAAAAGGGTCCCGATTTTACCCTTTGGGTAAAACAATAATTACCCTTCAAGGAAAAATAAAAAAAAATATTTAAATGTCACTGGCAGGCAGAGTTCAGTAAAACAAGTTTAAAAGAAAGCACTTTAAAATTAATTTTCGGAACGCATCGCTAAGTGAATGAGTGCGTGTTCCGAAAATCGGTGTGTTTGTTAACAAAAAGATAAATAAAGTCAATATGTGAGTTCCGTAGTTAGGAATAATTATTTATGCCATTTTTATTACGGTACCGAGTCGGTAGTTACCTACATATCGAAATGTACTAGAACGTTGTGGCAGTACCATCCAGCGTCACGGCGCGTAATTTTGAAAAAATAAATATAATTATATGGACATACCACACAAATTAAACTACCCCATAGTAAGTTGTGAACTTGTGTCGTAAGATACTAGCTCAACGATACTTTGGTTTATAATAGATACTTCTATAGATAGACATCCAAGTTTTGTTTGTGTTAATGCGTACTTTTACAGACCAGGGTCCTCATACAAGATTATTGTATAGTGGTATGGAACCCTTAGGGTGTGTTTATTAATCCGAATCGCACTTGGGCTATGATATTTGAAGTATCTGAATCCTACACTCACTAATATTATTAATTTAAAAGTGGCAATATTTGTTTGTTTGTAATGTTTTTTACGCTTTAACTACTGAACCGATCATCATGACCTGAGGTTATCTGCGGTATAGACAAGGATATAAGCTGGCTTTCAACCCGAAAAAAGTTCTGTTCGCGTTATTGTTCTTATCATAAACGGAGTCACGGACAAAACACGGCTAGTTTGGTATAAAATTATTGCGCAAAAGAAAGGTTCACTTTTTTGCGGAACACTAAAATAAGACGGAGGGAAAGTTCCGTTTTCAAATTTAAATATTTGTCTGTTCGAAATATGAACAATTATCTCGTTTGCATATTCAGAGCTGCCAGTCTTAAATTTTAGACTTTAAAATGTATAACTTCGGAAAAGAGTTCAGTTTTAAATATTTCTTGTTCGTAATTTGTTTACGTTGAATTGGCGCCATTTTTCTGAATTCGTGAATAACTGTATCAGCGACACAAAATAAAAATAATGTGGAAGACTCGTTTTTACTTTGTTTCCATTCCAAGTAACAAATTTAACGTTAGCTTTTGTTCCCAATGTCACTCTTCATAGACAAATTATTGTCTTTACGGTATTTGGATTTTTATGTCTTTAGCCTTTCATTTTTTTCAACATGTGTTCTCAACGAATACCTAGATGGTGTCATTCTTTTCGTTGATTTGATAGAGCTTCTGGTGACAGTTACCACAAATTTTAATCCACTGGTTTTATATACATAGACGATGCAGCAACGGAAACCAGCCAGTTAAGTAAATCTCACTACAGCCGCCTCATGAAAGTTGATTTTGGTTATTCTACACATTCTTTATATACATGGGCATTTATAACATCAAATGATACCTACTTCACGTTATTAAGTCCACTAAAGAATAGTTAATAGGCGATGCAGCTTGCAACCCATCATTATTAAGATCCTGTTTTCCAACTTTAGGTACCTGCCTACTCAGTAACACGCTAAACGTGGCCTTCAAATCTGTCTATCTCCAAAGGGAAAAAGACGTGATGGCGTAACGCGTACCAAACATACATACATCTTATGTATGTTTGACGCCTTCACATCTTATCTAGGTACTAGCTTTCGCCCGCGGCTCCGCCCGCGTCAATGTCGATCCCTCGGGAATAGTACTTTTTTCCGGGATAAAAGGTAGCCTATGTCCTTCTCCGTACTCCAGAGAACTTGTATGCAAAATTTCATGATGATCGGTTCTGTAGTCACAGCGTGAAAGCGTAACAAACAAACAAACAAATAAATAAACAAACAAACTCACTTTCGCATTTATAATATTAGTAAGGATTTATCTGATTATTAGGATTTCTTATTATGTGTAATTTCTTTTATGGCTTCTGGTTTCGGTGAAGCGGTAATTCCGCACTGTCTATAGTTTGTGTTCTCAGTTTGACGAACCTGTTGATTGCTTAATTATTGTTTCAGTGTGGCCATTTCGACGCTCCGACATGCAGAAAGGAACATGAGATCACGAAGTTCGCGTGTGATTGATTATTGTGGTTTAAAAAATCGATACTGTCCAAAATAATATTTTTTTTAGGTATACTATAGCTTCATAATTTTACTCTACTTTTACTCTGTGGTTTTACACTTTTTTTGAGAAGCTCAATGGCCTCGTGGACATATGTGTTGTTTCTAAAGCAAAGACAGAATATTGTTGGATTCCGGGAGAAAATGACTGCAAAACTCACTTGAATGAGGCCGAGAACCGGTTCCGAAGAATTCTGACAGCAGGGTGTGCATGGTCGATTGACCGTAACACCTACTCGAAATGATGATGATGAATGAAAAGGGGAAAGGCAAGTAGCTGCTCGGGAGACCGGAGGCGCTTACCCGATGCCATACCTGCAACTACCATCCTTGTAGTTGAGGATTAAAATCCTGACCTTTTGAATATATGTCTGTATATTTCAGTATGTAACTGCCTCCGTGGTCTAGTGGTTAAGGCGTTTGCCTGTAGACCCGGGGGTCGTGGGTTCGATTCCCACGGGAAGCATACTTTGTATAGTTGTTTTTTTTATTATTTATTTAATTTATAGCACACAATCTTCATGATTTTGTACAAAAAGCAATAACTTAATGCTAAGCATTGTCTACCAGTTTTACCTTAAGAATGTAGTGAAATGTATATATATGTTTCCAGTTTGGTTAGGACATTGCAGGCTTGAATCACCTGATTGTCTGATAATAAAAATAAGTCCTTGCTTCGGAAGGCACGTAAAGCCGATGGTCCCGGCTGCCATCTAGCAGTCGTTAAAGGTACCACGTCAGAGGCCGAGAGGCGGTTCCGAAGAACTCTGACCAGGGTTTGCATGGTTAATTGACCGTGACACCTACTCGAAATGATGATGAGTATGTATGTATGTAGAAAAAGCTAAACAAAGCTTTTAAACATCTGTGAAACCTCTCCAACCCGTCTGGCCAGCGTGGAGAGTGTAGGCTAAGTCCTCTGGCTGCTCTGGCCAGGTATGGCTCTAGTAGTACAGAGAGGGTCGTGCTCCTGTAGTGGAGACTAAAAAGGACCTAATATAAAGACGATGATGATGTATGTATGTTAAAATTAAATACTTTCTTCCAATCCAAACTAGACCAGCCATTTCGACCATAGAGGCGTGCGTACACAAAAATATTCACGCCCATTCCTTGTACATTTGTCGGCAAAAAATAATATAACATTCGTATAATGTATCGGTTTGTGTATCGTGAGACCGGAAACTAGATAATTATTGATTCCAATTGATATTTCGGCTAATGGCGATGTACAGTAAATTGATTTTCGTGTGTACAAGCAGGAAAAGTAGAATTTTAAGACAGTTTTAAAAAGGTTAAAGTTCTCATTGATGGCAGAAAGATGGAAATGTTTCACAAATTCACTCATTTAATTATTAAAACTAAATATATAGGCGAATTTCATATCCCTTTCAGAACTCGCTAAATCGATTGTGCGGTCTAAGACATAGGTTGCCTATAAGAATAGGCTGCTTTACTATTTTTAACCGACTTCAAAAAAAGGAGGTTACCAATTCAGTTGTCTTTTTATTTTTGTGACCTCATAACTCCGTCATTTATGAAGAGATTTGAAAAATAGCTTTATTTGGAAAAATGCGTCCAAATTCATCGCATTTAAATTTCATAAAAATCGGCTAAGTAGTTCGTTTGAAGTCGGTTGTTTAATGTGAACGATTATTCAAAACATATTTTAAATTGTTCGTATATCGTTGAAACTTAATAATTTTTATATTCGTATTTTTTATGAGAACTTTTTAACTTATTTTTTTTACTAGCCTATTGTTTCCCACTGCTGGGCAAAGGTCTCCTTCTTGTACGCCATTCATCCCTATCTGCTGTCAATGATTACCAATACTTACATAAAAAAAATTGTTAGACGAAATTGCCCTATTTCGTCTTTTTCTCTAAAAGATGCATCTATTTTTGTCACTATGAGATTAATGAACTCAAAAATGCGGCCACTGTCTTCTTGTACTAAAACTGAAAACAGAGTACTGTCTCAAAATCCAACGTCGCCTCAGTCTTCGGGCTAAGTCTTGCAGGGACAATAATATGATAATGGCCGAAAATAATTTATATCTTAATCTAATAATGTACTAACCTTAAACTAATTTTGGTTGTAATGTTCCTCTCATTTGATGCTAAAACGATTTAAGCGGTTCCGAAGAACTCTGACACCAGGGTGTGCATGGTCGATTGACCGTGACACCTACTCGAAATGATGATGACATTAAAACTCCACATTCTTGTATAAATTGCAAATACATTTATTTCTTATTGTACGTAATAACGTCTTATAAAACGAAGAACGCCGGCTACACGCACGAAAAAGAGTCACGTTCCGTGTGCAAGCGAGCGCGGAACAAGTGATAGAGAGGCACGATTAGCCTAAGCGTTCGGCTCGTGACGCATCTATCTCTCTTCCACTGTTTCAACGTAAAATTTTCATCCGTAAACCGACTTTACAGACAACAATTTTGTTCAAAGAGCGGTCTGTGTGAAAGTTAATACGACATCCTAATACCTGCTAATAACCACTATATAAGCTGAAGAATCTCTGTAACGAAACGCTGCAGTTTTTGCTGAATATAAACGCGAAGCAGTGGTTACAAAAACAAATATGTTGTTCGTAGGCCGCAAACTTTAATACGGGAACATACCAGATCAAAGAGATACGAAGAGCTTGACTTATTATATTACAGACATGTTTAATTTGTTCTTGTTGTAATTATTTATTTTCAAAACAGCACATTTTACACATAAACGCTACTTGCGTCGACACACTGGCGCCATCTCATCTCCAAAGTACCAAGTCGAAGGCAGGCACAGCCGCTGCTGGAGCAGAAACCCTTAAAAGACGCAAATATGTAGGTATCGGAGGTAACTACATATTTGAGCCTTTTGGGGTAGAAACATTGGGTCCGTGGGGTTCATCAGCGCATAAGCTTTTTAGTTTCTTGGCTAAAACGCTTATTGAGGTATCTCGTGACCAAAGGGCTGGAAATTTCCTAGCTCAGCGTATCAGCATTGCCATTCAATTAGGCAATGCTGCCAGCCTTTTGGGCACGATGCCCAGAGGTGAGCATCTGGAGGGACTGTACGATTTGTAAATATATATTTTTAAGTAGGTTATTTTTTTTTGTATTATTTTAGTTTCGTTTTTTAAGGAGTTTAAATAAGTATCCATGTCTTGATTAAATAAAAGTAATGAATAAAATTCATAAAAATATCCATTTAACTTAAATATAGAAAAAATCTTCACATCGAGGCAACGTTCCCAGAATGCTGGTAGTGTTTCATCGTTGAATTGCAAGACTTATCCGCTGAGTAAAATAACTGCTAGCTTTTGGGTCTCCCGTTGCCTCGATGAGACGCGTTGTGATGTCCTAAAAAATATTTTGCCTCCGGACCCCATAGTCCGTTTTCTATTGGGAAACAGTATGACATTTTGGGGTACAGCAATGCCATTTGGAGGATTGATATTATTTTATTTAGTTATTCCATCGTCATATGCAGGAATGCAAAATTTCTGTCCATTTGAACACTAGGAAGTTATCAAAAATTGATTAAGACATATCGTTTGACAGTCCTCTGGCTGCTCTGGCCAAGTATGGCCCTAGTAGTACAGAGAGGGTCGTGCTCCTGTAGTGGAGACTAAAAAGGACCTCATGATGATGATGATATAGCTTGATTTAACAAAAATTAAAAAAAAAATTGTAAAGATAATAAAAAGAAAACTTAGATGTAGGATTCCGAATCGCACTTCGTAGGATTTTTTACGTCTTTTTAATAACCTTCATGACAAATACATTACGAATTATTCTTCCTCTCCTCAACCTACTTAATCTGTGGTCGGTACAGCATGTAAATCTTTCACATCTATCCCTTTCCAACATCCTCCGTAATATTCTTTAAATGTATTAAAATTCAATCCCAACAAAACTGAAATTCGTAGCTCATGCATCCACCGTTTGAAAAAGCACTATTGAAAATACGGCGTGTGATCTCCTGACCGCAATATAATGTGCTATAATAACTAAACTACTGGCGGGTTTATGTTCGATAAGTAAATAATGCGATAAGATTCATAACTCCGACTGTTTACTCAAGATTTATAAACATAGCCGCCGACCACAGCGGTTGGATGAAGATGTTATTTTAAGTCGGGATTCGTGGCAAAATTTTAATGCTGTATTTCTTTTTGTGTTAGTGGCTAACACTGGCGGCTCGGAGGCTCTTATATTAAAAGAAAAAAGAGGTATTATCTGTTGCCGTAGATAATCATCAGGTCTTTTTAGTCTCCACTGCAAGAGTATGACCCTCTCTGTACTACCGGATATACCATACTTGGCCAGAGCAGACAGTGACCTACACTCTCCTCGCTGGCCAGACGGGATGGAGAGGTCTCGTTGATGTTTATGAGCTTTGTTTAGCTTGTATTTCCTAAGTCGCCTCTTACAACTTCCATGGGAAGACTAAGAGTGGTCCTATTCTACTCTGCCGGAAACCACACGACTAGATCATACCCTTTCTTATCTGGTCTTCAGTACGAATGCTGTAGTAGATAGTGCCCCTTCTTCATTATTATTTTTTATATATATCTTCATTATTATAGTTTATTATTGCCCATCCTCCAAAATTAACTTTTTTTCCTCATTTGAGAAACATTTAGAAGATTTGCTACCTTCTTGTGATCATACCATAATCATGGGTGATTTCAATACCTGCCTCCTTTTGAATGACAGTCGGTCATCTTCTCTTCGATCTATTGTAAATTCTAGCAACTTGCTTATTCTTCCCCTTAACGCTACTCATCATTTCCCCCATAAAAGACCCTCTCTTCTCGACCTTATTATAGTGTCTTCTTCTCAGCATGTTGCTAAACACGGTCAGTATAATGCCGATGCCTTTTCGTACCATTACTTATTGTACCTATCCTATAAAATTCGCCCTCCAAAACATAAACCAAAAGTAGTTCTTCAGCGTAACTTTAGTGGTATTAATCAAGATCAGTTAATTAAAGATGCCCAAGAAATTGACTGGTCACCTGTTGTTGATGCAAATTCAGTGGATGAGAAGGTCAACTTGTTTAATTCGCTTATTATTAAATAATATGAAGTACATGCTCCACTGAGAACTATTAAATTAAAACATGCCCCAGCACCTTGGCTCACTGACACTCTCAAAAAGATGATGCATAAAGAGAACAATGCCAAGTGTAAATTCAAGCGAAATCCCAGTGATGCAAACAGGACTAATTATATACGTCTCCGTAATCGTTGCAACACGGCATTAAGAGATGCACAACGACAACATATTTACAAATCTGTCGAAAACGGAGACCCAGTAAAAATATGGAAATTTCTTCGTTCTATTGGAGTTGGTAAATCCAAAATTGATATTGCTTCTCATAATTTAGATATTAATTCACTTAACTCTCACTTTTCATCTTCTTCCACTATGGATGAAGTAACCAAATTTGCTACTTTAGATCACCTTTCTACCATCTTAACTCCTGCATATGATTCTTTTAATTTAGTCAATTCACTGCTTGTGACGTTAAGAAGAGCGTATTGTCGATTGCTTCCAATGCTGTCGGAGTGGACGGTATAAGCCGTAATATGTTAGTCCCCATCTTAGATATCATCCTACCGGCCCTTTGTCATATCCTTAACACATGTCTGACCGACTGTGTGTTTCCTTCCATCTGGAAGGAAGCCCAAATTATTCCTCTACCCAAGAAACCTAATCCCAAATCTTACACTGATCTTCGTCCTATCTCCATTATTCCATTCCTTTCTAAAGTCCACGAACGCCTTGTTTATAATCAGATTAGTATTTTCCTTACTCAAAATAATTTATTAAACCCTTTGCGATCCGGATTCCGACCAAGGCGCAGTACTGTCACTGCTCTTGTTAAAATCACCGATGACATACGCCTTGGCATGGAGGAAGGACAATTAACTGTTTTGGCTCTATTAGATTTTAGTAATGCGTTCAATACCGTAAATTTCGACATACTTCTCGCAATACTTAGCTCTCTTAATGTATCTCCAACAGCGATTGAATGGTTTTGCAACTATTTAAATGGTCGACGTCAGCGAATACGCCTTGAAAACTCTTACTCGACGTGGTCTGATACTTCTGCTGGTGTACCACAAGGTGAAATTATATCCCCTCTGCTTTTCTCAATCTTCATAAACTCCATTTCTGCAAACATTACTTGTTCTTATCACTTATACGCTGACGACCTGCAAATTTACACCCAAGCATCTGTTGATGATCTTAGCAACGCTGTGGACATAATAAACATAAATTTAAACTTGATTTCTGAGTGGAGTAATGCTCATGGACTTAAAGTTAACCCCTCTAAAACTCAAGTCATGATCCTTGGTAGTTCCAGGATGCTTTCCCGTATCGATCGGTCATCGATACCGAGTATAGTGTTTGAAGGAGTCACAATCCCCTATAGTAAGAACCTTAAAAATCTTGGATTGACAATAGATGAAAGTCTCTCTTGGGCTCCTCAAATGCAAGTGATCAGTCGTAAATTATTTGGATCCGCAGCTTCTCTGCGAAGGCTCCGTAATTTTCTCCCAACTGCCACTAAAGTTATGCTTGCCCAGTCTCTTTTACTTCCTATCTTAGATTATGCCGATGCCAGCTATTTAGATCTCAAGGAGGGCCAGCTTGATAAACTTGAGCGCTTACAGAATTTTTGTATAAGATTCATATTTGGTTTGCGAAAATATGATCACGTGTCAGAATTTAGAACAAAACTCAAGTGGCTTCCCATAAGACTTCGCCGGAATACACATATACTCTCCCTTTTGTATAACATTCTCTTTAACTCCTTTTCCCCACGCTATCTTAGAGAACGTTTTCAGTTCCTAGGGGATTCAAATAACTATTAGTGGTCTTCTCAAAATCTCACACTGAAAACACCGGTTCATCATTCGTCTTTTTATTCGAACTCATTTACTGTACAAGCAGTGAGGTTGTGGAACGCGTTACCCGTCTCAATTAAACGAGCTCAGTCACTACCGACTTTTAAAGAAAAGGTAAAACAATTCTACCTTCAAAATAAATAGTTTAACTTTGTTGCAAATAATTGTCAAGTTCGTTACGTATATATATTATATATGTATATTGTATCTTTATGTATATTGTATCTTTATGTATATATATTATTTATGTATATTGTATGTATTTATGTATAACTATTTAAGTAGTATATTTTGAGATACCTAGTTATTTATGTACTGTATTTTTAAATTATTATATATTTACGTTTATTCGTTGGAGGGTACACCCCGTCTGTTAACGTTCGTTAGTCCTCTCCATCCATTGGTTGTCTGATAGAGATTGCTTTTAGCAATAAGACCGCCCATTGTACATACTTGCTGTAAAATTAATGTTTTTGTCAACTTTTATTTATTTGGTGTACAATAAAGTGTTACTTACTTACTTACTTCATCTTCTTTTTTAACCCTTTGAATCCCGTGGACAACTTTAGACATCCATCAGAAACTGCCTCGAAACGCCAATGACTTCTTAAGTTGTCCAAATTAGTATCATATTAAAACTGGTCGCGGCTGTGCAGGCACACTTGTCTGTTTCACATGCAGAGTGCAAAAAAAAAAAAAGGTTGGCACTTGGTGGTGGAGTGATTTCAATTTTTCCTATCTTTGGCTTATCTTTTTATTATAATAATACCTCTAGCTGCTTATATTCATTTTTGTAGTATTTTTATTCACGGTTTTGATGATTGGGTATTTTCGCCAAATCATAATCCTTATCCTTACTAATATTATAAATGCGAAAGTGAGTTTGTTTGTTTATTTGTAACGCTTTTACGCCGTAACGACAGAACCGATCATCATGAAATTTTGCATACAAGTTCTCTGGAATACGAAGAAGGACATAGGCTACCTTTTATCCCGGGAAAAAGTACTATTCCCGAGAGATTGGCATTGACGCGGGCGAAAGCTAGTAAATCATAATAGCGAATGAGATTGAATCAGGAACGAGGAGATTCGTAAGAGTACAAAGGTCACCGATATAACTCAGTGGATTAGTTCTTTGAAGTAGCAGTGGGCGGGGCACATAGCGCGTAGAACGGATGGTCAATGGGGCAGAAGGGTTCTCAAATGGCGACCCCGTACCGACAAGCGCAGGGTCGGACATCCACCGACCAGATAGTTGGATGACCTCACTAAGGTCGCAGGAAGACGCTGGATGCAGGCCGCTTCCAACCGGTTGTAATGGAAATCCTTGGGGGAGGCCAATGTCCAGCAGTGGACTTCTTGCAGCTGAGATGATGATAATAGCAAACCCCGGGCTCCGACGCATAACAGCTGAGTTGGCAACCGATAAAATGTACAATTTTCTCTTTCTCTTTTATCAAAGTACATTCCATTGCTTTCCAGCTGTTGAGTTTCTGAACCAAGAGTCTGCTGTAAAAATCAAGAAGCTCATAGTCCAGTTGATGTACGCATCACACGCTTACGCATGTAAAGCACCCCTGGGAGTAAACGATTCTCCTTAGGATGGGTGACCTACAAGAAGCACGAACATTTCTTGTGCTCCTCTGTACTTTGGAAGACACGTTAAGCCGTTGATCCCAGTTGTAATTGTTAGATGGCAGTCATCAAGTTACGTCAGATGCCTCCAGTCAGCTTAAAAAATCTGACACCAGTGTTGGCCACTTACACACACGAAAAGCAAGCAAGCCAAAACAGCATTGTAGATTTTTATCATTCATACTAAGATTACTACAGAGATAGATGCGTCATAAGCCGAACGCTTAGGCCGATCCTGCCTCTCCATCGCTTGTTCCGCATTCTCTCGTTTGCACGCGGAACGTTACACTTTTTTGTGCGTGCAGCCGGCATTCAACGACGTTGAATGGAGACGTTTTGACGTCAAAAAATCTTTGTTGATCGGTTATGTAGCATCAACTCACAGTAATTAGATTACCATGATTAGATATAAGCACACAATTGTTAATTTAACTACAAAATTGGAAGATTGAATGTAGATGATATGCAACCCGGACAAACCTACGTGGTTTTTGGGTTGCATAATAGTTTAAATATTGTTATTATTTTGAAAATAAATAAATAAAAAAAAAATCAACATCAATGCGTTTGCCCAATTAAAAAAAACGTTTCTCAAACCTACCATTTTCATTTCTACTCCAAATAACCATAGCACACAGCAATCACAAAAACGTATGACCAACCTAACGAGCACTCCGGGTGGTCCATTAAAAACATAATAAATACGATCTCCGTTCCAATAATTATAACGCGAATAAGCATAGACATAAATAATTGTTATATATAAATCATAGAGTAATTGCTTGTCTATTGACAGGTGAGATATCGTGCTCTGGATTTAAGTTTCTTTTTAAAGGTCAGCGAGGTTCAGGTCGCGGCTTATTTGGAACATGTGGTTTGATATTTCATGGTGTTAGTTATCCTGTTGCTATTATTTGACCTGAAGGCTAATTTATAGTAAGTAGGTATTATGACAACGTAGAAGAACGTCGGTATAATTTAAGAGTTGAAATTATGTCTTACTAGCTTTCGCCCGCGGCTCCGCCCGCGTCAATGTCGATCCCTCGGGAATTGTTCTTTTTCCCGAGATAAAAGGTAGCCTATGTCCTTCTCCGCACTCCAGAGAACTTGTATGCAAAATTTCAGGATGATCGGTTCAGTAGTTACGGCGTGAAAGCGTAACAAACAAATAAACAAACAAACAAACAAACTCACTTTCGCATTTATAATATTAGTAAGGATTGTCATACAATCGTTTGTCTACTTATTTATCACTTCTTAGGCATAATTTATTAAGAAAGATTGAAGTATAAAAAATTTATTATATCTTTAGATGATAATAATATGTTACACACTTTTTTTTATAACCTATGTAATATGTCTCACCATATTTCGTATTTTTTTTATTTATCTTAGCGTTTCTAGTTTTTATGTGTGACAAATTAACAAAGGAATGTGTAACGAAATGACTAAAGTGTAACGAAAAAACCTAGGTTTCCCCTAAGAATTTCCAGAATTACTAGTTGGAAGCGGCCTGCAACCAGTGCTTCCCTGTGATCTTAGTCAGGTCGTCCAACTACCTGGTCGGTGGATGTCCGACAGTTTGTTAATAATCCTTAAGAGAGAGCCTTTATCTAGCAGTGAACTTATTACAGCCAAAATTAACCAAATATGCTGTTATAAGAATGCTGGTCTTCGGTCGTTGAAAACTTCACGGCTGTGCCAACGCAGCTAGATTTATGCCCTCCAATTAATTTGAACGCGTGCACCTTTGAACATCCCAGTTAATATGCCAATTTATTGAATTACACGTCCTAGCGAGTAATGCTCATCCGACAACGTGGGTTGTTTCCAACTGACCATACGCACTTGACCTCATGAGAGACCAGTTAGCGAAACAATAAGTAAATTTTCAGCATATTTACCTTTTCCCTTTAAATAAAATACATATATACATTAAGGATAACCCAGGTAACTAGGAGAAGAGACTACTGAAATATAATTTTTACCATCTGTTTCAAAATAACTCGTGTTTTACCGTACTACGGTAAACACGTAATGTTGTGGGTTCTGATCGCATTTTTAGATAGATGGCAGTCATTAAGCTATGCCAGATGACTTAAGGCAGCTTGAAAAATCTGACACTAGTTTTTAGCTACATAGTAACACATTTTAAAACAAACAAAGATAGTTGTACATTTTATTTGCAAGATGTCGACCGCTATTACAGCAAAGTTTTCGTCATTTAATTTCTGTAATTGAAAATACTTGTCCTTTTAATTGTATAAAATTTAAATGATTAAATGAATTATCTAACTTATTTAAAAATCATAAACCCGACTGCCATCCCTTTTGATCCCTTTCATCAGATTTATATCTTCCTTTTATATTATCTTAATAAAATTTTATTGTTTAAAAAGGGAATGCATACTTTATAGTAATAAAAAAATCTACAAATATACATGATATGAGCAAGACACATAACTTGGCAGTCGAGTAAAAAATTATAATTTCATTACAAACTGACCACGCCAATATTGAAATCCTCGTGGCCAGTTAGTGGACAACCCCGACATTGTAACAAATAATACTAATTTCGTATAATGATAATGTTTTATAGGCTTTGTCCGGGGGTGGTCGGGCCAGAGGTCAGACTGCACGCAGGACATATGCGTTATATGTAGTCTTTATCCTGACTAATATTGTAAAGCGAAGGACAGATGCGTTGGTAACGTAAATCCAATAAATACTAATAACAGGTTTATTCCTAGTTAGGAAATAAGATGTTTTATGATCTTTACCTCAAAAGGTATAAATGAACACGATCACTTTCCGTCCGTCCGGTGTATCTGTATAGATTCTGTTTTTTCTCAGAAGCACAGAGTGGTAGCGAGTTCAAAAAAATTCATAATATTTGGATTTGGAACTCATTTATTTCAGAATGAAACGTATCTCTTGTACAAAATTTTATGCAAAAAATTACTACATATCTTAGAAAAAAATGTTAATGGCCGTTCAGCGTAGAAAGGACATTGCAAGCTTGAATAACGTGATTGTCTGATAATAAAGATGATTCCGTGCTTCAGAAGGCACTTTAAGCCGTTGGTCCCGGCACCTATCTGGTAGTCGTTAAAGGAACCACGTCAGAGGCCGAGAGGCGGTTCCGAAGAACTCTGACACCAGGGTGTCCATGGTCGATTGACTGTGTTACCTACAGGAAATGATGATGATGAGCGTGGAAATGCAACCAGCGTTCCAGGCACATGACATGCCGGATATGCGTCATGGACTCAATTTAATTTTGTCTCTAAGTTGGCTTTAATTTTAATTTTAAGTTTTTTTAAATTATTTTTGTATATACTCAATAAGTTTTAGATTTAAATTTAATACAATACTATTTTATATTTCCAGTTTATATTTATTAAATATTCAAGGTTAAGTGGTGATAATAGAAATTTAACGAGGGTGGTCCGGACTACGGGTCAACTATGCCTTAACTTACGAACATTATTATTTCTAGCTTTTATGCTTTGTGCTTAATCCTGAATAATCATAATTATTACAAAAACTAGAATCTCTTATACCTTAGAAGTTAAACGTATAACGATTACGGGAACAAAATATGTTATTTATGCTAACGTGTGATTATATATATTTTATTAAAATACCAACTGTTGCCCGCGACTTCGTCCGTTATTAGTATCTTTACTAATATTATAAATGCGAAAGTGAGTTTGTTTGTTTATTTGTTTGTTTGTTACGCTTTCACGCCGTAGCTACTGACCCGATCATCATGAAATTTTGCATACAAGTTCTCTGGAGTACGGAGAAGGACATAGGCTACCTTTTATTCCGGGAAAAAGTACTATTCCCGAGGGATCGACATTGACGCGGGTGGAGCCGCGGGCGAAAGCTAGTAGATTAATAATTTTCCCCCATTTTAAAAACATTTTTTATTGATGCTTTGCTCCTATTGGTTGCAACATGATGTTTTATACCTAAAGCCTTCCTCAATAAATTGGCTATTCAACATAGAATTTTTCAATTTGACCCAGTAGTTCCTGAGATAATCTCTTAAGCTTTATAATATTATATTTAATAATTATCTTTAAAAGTTTCAATGGTAAAAGATTATGGCCTGTATGGTTCATATATGGTACACCATCATATATAGCACACCACAGAAATATATCAAAATAGAACGGGGACGACAGGATTTTGCCAAGGAAACGCGCGTAAGTGAAGTAAGTGGCAACTGTCACCCATATCAGTTCAAAGCTAGTAGTTCCACAAGTGTGAAGCAGGATTTAGTAGTGGTCTACGTCGAACGTCAAGGACTAAATGTTTTTACGTTTTTATGATTGTAGAATTTTGACAGCTTCTGTCAAAAATAACTCATGTCACAGTGCCGCATATTGGGAAAAAAACTGAGGAAAAAGACGATTCCGAAAAATCTCATTCCTCCTTTGTGCTATAACTTATTGGTGTAGGTCACACGGACGTGACGTCATAACGTTTAACGTCAATTTGACATTAGTTCCGGTCGGGCAGGATGTTCAATATTTATGGAAAAAAAAGTTGGTTTAGATTTAGATACGCTGGTCAATTAATATTATTTGTTACAACACTAAATATGAAAACAAAGAAAATTCGTTATACTTACATTTCTTTGTTTGTCTGTCTAAGAAGATCTATTTTTTTTTATGTTATAGGACGGCAAACGAGCAAGCGAGTCACCTGATGGTAAGCGACCAGCGCTGCCCATGGACAACTGCAACACCAGGGTGTAACAAGAGCGTTGCCGGCCTTTCAAGGAGTTGGGGAAAGGACATGAGGAGAGGAAATGGGGAAGGATGGGCCTCCAGCTCTCTCACTCACCGAACGAAGCATAGAAGCGGTAAAGCTCCTACTCAAACGTCGATTTTCTGTGAGAGTGTGGTGAATTACACACCCGGACGAGCCGGCCCATTCATGGTACTAGCAAAAATGAATCTTGCCGGTAGCGTGGCTCTACCACAACTAAGTCTATACTACAGTAAATCTATACTACAGATGATAAGATTTTAATGCTGTTTTTTTTTGTCAACTTTAAGATTAGCTATATAGCTACTTACTAACGCGCTTTGTCATCTGAACATTTTCCAGTTTGCAAACTTATACGGTCGGGTTCTGCTATGGTGAAAGTTTAATGTAGCATGTTGCGCCCTCTGTGTGTAGATGCAGCGCAATTCTCGTTAGTATGAAAAATATTAAAAACGTTAAAGATGATACCACCATGTTTTCTAATGTTAACGCAATTGTTACACACACATATTACATACATACATACATATTATCACGTCTTTATCCCTTACCCCATTACGTTTACGATTTTTTACGGGGTAAGGGATAAAGACGTGATAATATGTATGTAACATAAGACAGAGCCTTGGGTCTTAAGACTAAAAGGCCACGTTTAGCGTGTTAGTGGGCGTAAAGATAGAAAACGGAATCAAAATAGAGATGGGGTGCTAGCCGCATCGCCTATTGTCGTGATTCTTTAGATATTCGCCCATTCCATTGACCGGCTTCTATGGCCTGTGCGGGAAGAAAAGCAGCTAGCACACTCTACGTTTTTTCCTTTCTCCCAGACCAGCATGGAAGAACTGCTACACATTTAAATTAAATCAATACGGTTTTTTCACGTTTATTAAATTAAGAAATAAAATTATGGTGAAAAAATTTCAAGCGGGCTGGATTTGAACCTGCGACCTTAATTCTATGTAAGGCCAAATTTTATTTCTTAATTTAATTAAGGTCACTGGTCAAATCCCGCACGCTTAAAAACATATTTTTTTCACCGTATTTTATTTCCTAATTCAATAAGACTGATATTAACATTTCGTTAATTTATAGCTTAAAGTGGCAAAAGGCCGAATGTGTTTTGTTTCTTTGATCAGTATGTTTGTAAGGTGGCAACACTTCCTTTCACTTTGATATTCATTTCAGCGCTTGAAGCGAAAGGTCCTATTCTTTTTCTCTTGAAAGATGTTATAGGTAAATTAGGGGATCAGACTAAAAAAATGGACGTCCGTCATTAGAATATTTTAAAATATTCGATACGTATTTTTTCTTTTTATTCCTATTTAAAAACTTACGAAGATACATTGGTTTAAAATAAAGCATGACATTAGACGTGGGTACGTTTTAAACAAACAAGTGACGTATTTAGCCCCTACTCCTGAACTTTAATGCGCTATATCTAAGTATCGTTATGTTATTTCGACTAAGCAAAAAATACGGGTCAAATATTTTTTTATTATAAAAGGCGGACTAACTAATTGATCTCATTTTCGTTCCTTATCCGATCGCCTATTATGTTCTCTAATGTTGATGAAGCAATAAAAACCCTGGTAATAAATATGAGTTTTATTATTAACTAGCTTTCGCCCGCGGCTCCGCCCGCGTCAATGTCGATCCCTCGGGAATAGTACTTTTTCCCGGGATTAAAGGTAGCATATGTCCTTCTCCGTACTCCAGAGAACTTGTATGCAAAATTTCACGATGATCGGTTCAGTAGTTACGGCGTGAAAGCGTAACAAACAAACAAACAAACTCACTTTCGCATTTATAATATTAGTAGGGAAGTAGGGATAGGGCTATCCCTATCCCTACTATATATAGGGATTACGAGTCAAATATTTAGATTTTTTTTAATCCCGTCCCCTATCTACACTCCACCTTAACGGCCTGTGAAATCTTAAATCAATTTAAAAACAGTTATTACGTGGCCTGTATGCTTATTTTATTTTAATGGGCCAGGTTCGAAGACGTCATTACGAAGATGGCTGGTTGCAAATTTTTGAGTAAGTACTTGCCTCGAGGAATGGAGACGCCTTTGCCTAGATGTAGAATACTGAGATTGGTATTAAAGAAATAAAAAATGCCTATCCATACTAATATTATAAATGCGAAAGTGAGTTTGTTTGTTATGCTTTTACGCCGTAACAACTGCGTGAAAGCGTAACAAACAAATCCAAGAGAACCGATCATCATGATATTTTAAATACAAGTTCTCTGGATTACGGAGAAGGACACAGGCTACCATTCATCCTGGAAAATTGTACTATTCTCGAGGGAACGACGCTGATGCGAGCAAAGCTGCGGGCGGAAACTAGTATGTATATAATTTTTCGAGACTAGGTCCAGTTGGTGAAACTATCAACTACTATTCTTCAAACAACAGCAATCTACAGATCGAATTTCTACGGGAAAGTGTAATTAAAAAAAAATCATAACGCAACTCCCTTCGTGGTTAAGGTGTTTGCCTGTAGACCCATGGGGTCGTGGGCTCAATTCCCAGGGGAAGCATACTTTGTTTAGTTGCTTCCAGTTTAGTTAGGACATTGCAGGCTTGAATCACCTGATTGACTGATAATAAAGATGATTTCGTGCTTCGGAAGGCTCGTTAAGCCATTGGTCCCGGCTGTCATCTGGTAGTCGTTAAAGGAACCACATCAGCGGCTGAGAGGCGGTGCTGAAGAACTCTGACTCCAGGGTGTGCATGTTCGTTTGACTATGTCACCTACACGTAATGATGATGATGATGATGATATAACGCAATGAAAACTATGTTCTTGATATGATGTCGAGTCAGGGTCATAAGTAAATATCGTGCGAACGACCAGGCATGCGAACGAGTTCGCAACGTAATCTAATAACGAACGGTTAAGGGCAAGCCTAAAGCATTTTCAGAGACGATGGTGGCTAAAGAAGAGATAGAAAGTTGAAATAGGCTAAGGAGCGTGACACGGAAAAGAAACTTTCGGAAGATACCAAGATCCATGTAAAGTAAATAAAAAGGTGGTGTAATGGTATCACACTTAGGGCGTAAAAATAAGGGACGTGGGTTCAAATCCTACCTGTGGCCGAGTTCTTTTTCGTCACATATTTTTAATTTTAATATTAAATAAGATGTTAGTATCTGTCAGTTTTTTAATGTCCTTTTGCATGTTCTTGCTTGAAACATCAATCAAAGCAAAGAAATTCTTAAAGACCCAGAAATAAAAATAGTATAATATAAATGAGAATAGACTGTTTATTTATTTGAGAGCTTACAATATTTTGTTTACATAATAAAATTGAAATGATTTACAAAAAATATATATTCTAAATTGAAAGGTAAAAAGGGAAATATTAAAAAAATATATTTTAATTATGTTGGCTTTTTTCGCAAGTTCAATCTCTAGCTTAAGAAACAGTGAAACGATCTTTTTTCGTTTGGTCTGTATTTTAAATTACTATAAAAATAATGGAAAGTAATTAATTGACAGATTTTACAATTGGGGCAGGAGAGAAAACACCTAAATAAAGAAATAAAATAAATATATACGGACAAATCACACAAATTGAGCTAGCCCCAAAGTAAGTTCGAGACTTGTGTTATGGGAAACTAACTCAACGATACTATATTTTATAACAAATACATATATAGATACACATCCAAGACCCAGGCCAATCTGAAAAAGATCATTTTCCATCTTGACCTGGCCGGGGATCGAACCCGGGCACTCTCGTGTCGCAGGCTGGCGTGTTGACCGCTGCGCCACGGAGCTAGCCCAGGAACGAACCTAGAACGACTGAGGGCAGAAAAGAAGTTAGGTTTATGTTATTTTTATTTATGACCACCCAGAACGACTGTGGGCAGAATATCTAAGTTTTGCTGACCATAAGTTGCTGCCCAACTACGAGTAGCTAGTTTAGCTGACCGATTACATTTTTTTGCTAACAAAACTACGAATATTCTTCTAACCGTTTAAATAACACCCAAAGTAATTGACATTTTTATACAAAATGTCGGTCATCAAAATACTTTTATATCAAACTGTCAAATTGTATTTTTGGGTTCTCAGCATAAATTCCATAAGAAAAAATGTCAAATAAAGGGACAAGTCACTGCAAAAGAACGTCGAGAAAAATTTACAAGCGGTAATATGTTATTTTGATTTCAAGTCCTATTTTTTATTTAAATCAAAATATAACTTGTGAGCATGGCCTTAACAATGATGATTCGAATAAGCCCGAGCTTAGAACAGAAGCCGGCAGCCCAGCGCAACCTTCAATTATTGCTCATTATTAAATAATAATAAAAATAATATAATTCAGTTTAGTCAAGTAGACAAATGATTACTTGCGGATCCTCTGGATTAATAGTGTTGGGATTAGATAATGTGTTGGATAATATCGATAAAATAGTTCTACTGTATTTTCAAACAATTGTGAATTATCTATACGTCAATTACCCACATTTACTGATTTCGTCCGTGTAAATTTATGATGATGATATTATTTAGTATGACACGTGCACGTGGTGAAATAATTTTTAAAACCAGTTTATTACTTTTGAATTTACCCATTTCAAATAAATTTAAATTTAAATTTTAAATATATACGGACAAATCACACAGATTGAGCTAGCCCCAAAGTAAGTTCGAGACTTGTGTTATGGGATACTAACTCAACGATACTATATTTTATAACAAATACATATATAGATAAACATCCAAGACCCAGGCCAATCTGAAAAAGATCATTTTCCATCTTGACCTGGCCGGGGATCGAACCCGGTCACTCCGTGTCGCAGGCTGGCGTGATGACCGCTGCGCCACGGAGCTAGTCCATAATACATAATAATACATAATAAAATCTTCTCTCTTGATAATATACGTCAAGATATAGATAGATAAGATGTAAACAAATGTTTGTCTTACTTTTAATGCACGTTTTTATTCCTTAAATTTACTACTCTTTTTAAAATTCATGGTTTGCTTTCATTCTTCTAAGTTTAGTGCAATTAAAATTTTGTACAATTGTTATCTAATTATGAAACTTCTTTTCTTTGTATTAAAGGTACGTTTCATTTTCAAATATTAAAATCAATTGCTAATTACTTTTCCAAAATATATATATTTTTTATAAATTAAATTTAATAAACTAGAGGTCAACCAAAATATTGCTAGTAAAAACTGGATTGCAAAGCCTAGGGACAGAGAAGAATGGCGCTGACAAAAGCAGGCTTATTCCCAGAAGTAATTGTGGAAAGCTGATGATGATGATGAAATCAAAATATTGAATGTATAAAAAAAACTACCTTCCCTGCTTCCATCATGTTAAATCTAATTTTTTATCGATATCTAGTGAACTTACATTTACCCAAACCCTAATCCATTACCTCGGCGCCGTCTGAAATACGGTCTCGTTTTATTTTCGCAAATCAGCGTTGCGGTTGCGTTAGATTGGACGGCTACCGGTAATGATCCATGCGAGTATTGACTTATATCGACTGATTCATCATGTTTTGCCAAATACGTCATAGCAAATATATGTAAGTTGACTTATACCGACTCGCATTCTTTTTTTTCCATATACTTCATAGTACATACTTCAAAAATAGCTTCTTTTCCCACTCCCGCGCAGAATAGCAAGCGTTCATCATCATAATATCAGCCGCATAAAGTCCACTGCTGGACAAAAGCCTCCCCTAAGGATTTCCAATACGACCGGTTGGAAGCGGCCTGCATACAGCGTCTTCCTGCGACCTTAGTCAGGTCATCCGACCATCTGGTCGGTGGATGTCCGACGCTGCGCTTGCTGATACGTGTTAAGCAAGCGTTATTTGCCAAGAATATAACTGGGTATATAACTAAAGTAAATAAACTAAAACTTTGCCTAAAAAAGCCGTGGCATGGAATGAAGCAGTACAAACCTTCACCTCGAAATTTGAAGGCAGTGAATGTATTTATATGGTTGATGTCATTCTAATACCCCCGCTAAACAGATGGCATTACCACGTTTTAATAGAGCTCATATTAACCTTACGAAAAATTATGCTAAGTGGCATTATCCTATTCTAAAGCGAGTCTATATTTAGGGAACACAGGAGAATCTGCTAAAATGATAAAGAAATCAACGGCACGATAAAAAAGTAGTATTTTTTTCCTTAAACACTTACAACATTTTCCTTCTATGCTGGTCTGAGAGAAAAAAAAACAAGAATGTACTGGCTGCTTCTCTTTCCAAGCAGACGGTAGAAGCAAACCAAAGAAATGAGCAAAAATCTTAGAAATCATTTCAATTGGCGATGCGGCTAGCAATTAATTACCATATTGATTCTTTTTCCACCTATACGCCCACTTACTTGCTCAGACAGCTCCGTGGCGCAGTGGTTACCACGCCAGCCTGCGACACAAGGGTGCCCGGGTTCGATCCCCGGCCAGGTCAAGGTGGAAAATGATCTTTTTCAGATTGGCCTGGATCTTGGATGTTTATCTATATATGTATTTGTTATATAATATAGTATCGTTGAGTTAGTATCCCATAACACAAGTTCGAACTTACTTTGAGGCTAGCTCAATCTGTGTGATTTGTACGTATATATTTATTTATTTACTTGCTAAGCATTAGTTTTTTTAGGCTCTGTGTATCTCAAAGAGCTTATATTTTGAAAATTACCGCAATGCGGCTAGCAACCCATCACTATTTTGATTCCGTTTTTCACATTAACGCCGACCAACACGCTTAACGTAGCCTTTCGGTCTTATGACCTTAAGCTCTGTCTACCCCGTAAGGAATAAAGACGTAATAATATGTATGTACTGCTTTACTGTTTCAAAATATTGTTTATTACCTTTAATTAAACACCTAATAAACCAACAGTGCTACCACACCTTCGATATTAATTGCAATTTGCCTCAGCCGTAATTGTCGTTCTTTAGAATCCATTACCGGCGTATTGCTTTTCAATTACTATTTGTGAACAGCAATATTACTATAACACTTAGACTATCTGTATGGTTCTTATTTTAGAGACTCCATACTTCAGGGTTTAGTTTAAGAAAGTTTTTATTATTTTTTTGTTTATATAGTAACGCGACATTATTTTTATTAAATTAAAATAATATCATTATACGGCGTATTGTTTTTCAATAACTATTTGTGAACAGGAATATTACTATAACACTTAGACTATCTGTATGGTTCTTATTTTAGAGACTCCATACTTCAGGGTTTAGTTTAAGAAAGATTTATTATTTTTTTGTTTATATAGTAACACGACATTATTTTTATTAAATTAAAATAATATCATTATACGGCGTATTGCTTTTCAATTACTATTTGTGAACAGCAATATTACTATAACACTTAGACTATCTGTATGGTTCTTATTTTAGAGACTCCATACTTCAGGGTTTAGTTTAAGAAAGATTTATTATTTTTTTGTTTATATAGTAACACGACATTATTTTTATTAAATTAAAATAATATCATTATACGGCGTATTGCTTTTCAATTACTATTTGTGAACAGCAATATTACTATAACACTTAGACTATCTGTATGGTTCTTATTTTAGAGACTCCATACTTCAAGTTTTAGTTTAAGAAAGTTTTTATTATTTTTTTGTTTATATAGTAACGCGACATTATTTTTATTAAATTAAAATAATATCATTATACGGCGTATTGTTTTTCAATAACTATTTGTGAACAGCAATATTACTATAACACTTAGACTATCTGTATGGTTCTTATTTTAGAGAATCCATACTTCAGGGTTTAGTTTAAGAAAGTCTTTATTATTTTTTTGGTTATATAATAACGCGATATTATTTTATTAAATTACAATACCAAACCAACAGTGCTACACACCTTCCACATTAATTGCAATTTGCCTCAGCTGTAATTGTCGTTCTTTAGAATCCATTATACGGCGTATTGCTTTTCAATTACTATTTGTGTACAGGAATATTACTACAACACTTAGACTATCTGTATGATGCTTGTTTTAGAGACTCTATACTTCAGCGTTTAGTTTAAGAAAGTTTTTATTATTTTTTTGTTTATATAGTAACGCGACATTATTTTTATTAAATTACAATAATATAATTATACAGCGTATTGTTTTTCAATTACTATTTGTGAACAGCAATATTACTATAACACTTAGACTATCTGTATGGTTCTTATTTTAGAGAATCCATACTTCAGGGTTTAGTTTAAGAAAGTCTTTATTATTTTTTTGTTTATATAAAAACGCTTTATTATTTTATTAAATTACAATAATATCATTATACGGCGTATTGTTTTTCAATTACTATTTGAGAACAGGAATATTACTATAACACTTAGACTATCTGTATGATGCTTGTTTTAGAGATTCTATACTTCAGCGTTTAGTTTAAGAGAGTCTTTGGTTTTCTTTTTTTGTTTAGACACTAACGAGGGATATTTTACTAAATTACAATTACCGTATTACCCATTACTGGCGTATTGCTTTTCAATTCATATTTATGAACAAAAATATTACTTTAACACTTAGTCTATACGTATGGTTTTTTTAGAGACTCTATACTTCAGCGTTTATTTTGAGAAAGTATTTGTATTTTTTTTTGTTTAAACAATAACGAGAGATTGTTCTGGTTGAACTTAATATATATTTTTCATCTGTAGCTATTTCGACTCGCAAAGGAGAAAATATTTTTTATTACAATAATCTCATTATACATCACTGGCGTATTACTTTTCAATTACTATTTTTAAACAGCAATATTAAACACTTAGAATATTTGTATCGTTGATATTGTAGAGTCACCAAGTAACTAATTTAATCTAGTATTTTTGATGTCACATATAGATTAACATAGTAGATAGATGCAACATAGTTTAAATTAAAGTTTAGTGTCACGTATATCTGTCTCTTAAAGCTAATCTTTGAACTATTGACAAAAAGAAGAATTGTGAGTAAAATACATACCCAAACACAGCTAGGATCGATAGCGAGGTATTTATTTGGTCTACTTTGAAATCATAATAAATACGTAAATATATACGGACAAATCACACAGATTGAGCTAGCCCCAAAGTAAGTTCGAGACTTGTGTTATGGGATACTAACTCAACGATACAATATTTTATAACAAATACATATATAGATACACATACAAGACCCAGGCCAATCTGAAAAAGATCATTTTCCATCTTGACCTGGCCGGGGATCGAACCCGGTCACTCCGTGTCGCAGGCTGGCGTGTTGACCGCTGCGCCACGGAGCTAGTCAAATCATCGTTACACTGGCTGGACTTTGTAAAAAAAAAATGTGCTATGCATCACTATGGCCGATGCCTTGATTTAATTTGGTCTTATCTTCGAGCGTTAACATCTATGTAAACCTTTTTTTAAAAACCTAAAGAATTCAAGGCAAGTAGGCACAAAGGTGGACATATCAGCAAAGGAATTTATTCTAGTCAACATTGGTGTAATGAAAAAGAACCTGGTAGATTTTCTATCCCTTTAAATTCAAAAAATATGGTCATCATACACTCAACATAGTATGTACGAGTATAATAAAATTTGAAATTCTTCCATCGCATTTGTAGGTCATAACCCGAGGTCATAAGATAAATAAGACTTGCCCATCTTATCTTGTCCATTTACTCAAATGTGTGAAAGAGACAATCTTAATAATAAACTTAAGTATACACATATATTATTTTTATGCTATAGTTTTAACCATACGCTTAATTTTATCTTTGTTATTGGTTTTTGAACGCTTCTCATTTGAATAGGAGTAAGTACAATCTCAAATAAGCATTCATTGATTTAACATGCGAAAGAAATGTTCTTTTTTGCCTCTTTACGATGTACGAAGATTAGTTTTTGTGCTACGTAATAAGGCCCTTATGGGCCCTATTATGTAGTCTCCGATGACTGTCCGTTCGTCTGTCACAGGCCTCTCTTGAACCGTAAAAGGTAGAAACGTGAAATTCCTTCCATGCTGGTCTGGGAGAAAAGAAAAAACTTAGAATGTACCAGCTGCTTCTCTTCCCGCGCAGATTGCAAAAGCCGATCGAGGGTATGGGTAAAATATGAGGAATCATGTTAATAGGCAATGTGGCTAGCAACCCATCACTATTTTGATTCCGTTTTCCACCTAATGCCCATCAACATGCTAAACGTGGCCTTCAGGTCTTATAGACCTGGGCTCTGTCAGATCTTTGAATCTGTCTACCCCGCAAGGGAAAAAGACGTGATACTATAATTCTATAGTTTTTGGTTTCCGTACCCACAAGGATAGACGTGACCCCATTACTAAGCCTCCAATGACTGTCCGTCCGTCTGTCACAGGCCTCTTTTGAACCGTAATAGGTAGAGACGTGAATTTCTATCTGTTGTTGCTATCTCAACAAATACAAAAAAGGGGTTCCATACACGAACATTTTTTTTTTGCCGTAATTTCTCTATAATGTCAAAGATGCTGCTACTGTGTCTGCCAATCTCAAAAATATCATTTTCCATTTTTACCTGACCGGGGATCGAACCCGGGATCTCTAGTGTAGCAGCCTGGTATTATGACCACTAGGCCACAGATCTAGTCAAAATAAATATTTATTGGTATAATTTTACTGCCTAAAGTAGGTATTAAATATACATTCCAAAACATAAAAGATTGCCAAAACATGAATTTGACTGCATTTAGACTATACGTAAATTTGTATGGTTACAATTTAATAAGATTCACTCTGCGATGCTTCATTTAACTATGTTATTTTTACAGAATATCAGAATATAACTTAGAAGCTATTTCCCATCATCGCAGGACGTGGGTTCGATTCCCATACGCGTAATTAATACACGCCCACTTCTATCGCGAGTCGAACCCGCGACCTCTACTCGTTTTGTTGTGAATTGCAATTCAGTATAAAACAGTTTGATTGTGTTTTGTTTTTGCTCTCTATAAGCAGTTGTCCAGTGGTTAAGGCGTTTGCCTGTAGACCCGGAGGTCGTGGGTTCGATTCCCACAGGAAGCATACTTTGTTTAGTTGTTTCCAGTTTGATTAGGACATTACAGGCTTCAATCACATGATTGTAGCATGTCTGATAGTAAAGATAATTCCGTGCTTCGGAAGGCACGTTAAGCCACTATATAAATGTAAGCCAATCATCATGGAGTTCAGAGTTCATTATTTTTGGCAAAATTTTTGCAGCTGGCTGCCTGGCTTACACTAGTTCTAAAACAAAAAACATATACCTGGTAAAATGAGGTACAAGTATTTGCCCGCGCTGGGAATAGAACCCAAAGCCCTTTGTGTTACATACTAGCGTATTAGCCACTGCGCCACGGGAGCTTTCTATATTTTAGATAAACAAGGTATTATTTTTTTGTTAAATATAAAGAAAAATAGATATAACGGTAGAGAGAAAATAAAGACGGAACTAAGCTCCGCCATATAAATAAAATACATTTTAAAACACAAAAAACAATAAACTTTTACCTGTTAATAACTAACTTCACCATAAAAAAACACAGTAAACCCAATAATCCTTACTAATATTATAAATGCGAAAGTGAGTTTGTTTGTTTGTTACGCTTTCACGCCGTAACTACTGAACCGATCATCATGAAATTTTGCATACAAGTTCTCTGGAGTGCGGATAAGGACATAGGCTACCTTTTATCCCGTACCATTCCCAAGGGATCGACATTTACGCGGGCGGAGCCGCGGGCGAAAGCTAGTATTTTCGTAAAATCTTTGAGGTATCAATTCAAAAACTGTTATGACAACTTTATGGCCACAAACCTCTAATAAAAAAATACACGGCCCGGTGTACAAAATCGTGCGCTCTCATAAGTTTAATTAAATATTTATTCGTATAGGGCGGGGCAACACCGCCCCTCGTCGATATCGATATTGTTTTCTAGATTTCAGATTAAATGTTGGGCTATGAAATTATTTGCTTATCCTCAAAAAATGGTTTTAAAATATAGTGAAAGATCGAAATTAGCTTTCTAATGACCGTATTGTTATACTGTAAGTGAAATGAGCATAAACATAATGTGTCTGTCGTGTTTAATTTAGTAGCAGCAATGATCACTTTCCACCTCCATGATCAGAATAGCATGACTTCATTCATCAAATTCACATAAGTTGTGAGGGCTCGACTCTCGCCTATCCCGGCGCTCTAGCCGAGTTCTCACATAAATAGGAAGGGAGAACACAAGACTCGACACACAGAACACAGAGAATAACTTTATTGTTACAACTTCACTTTACAACTTCAATAAATTAATAACAGAGACTGTTATGCTCCAAGAGATGGTAGTAGACTCAAAGATGTTAGTAGACTGAAAGATGGTAGCAGACTGAAAGATGGTAGCGGACTGAAGAATGAGTGATGAGAGAGAGAGAAAGTAATCTAAAAATGGAATGGAATGGAAAGATGCAGCATGCAGGTGGCATGCTGCAACTTTACAAAGTTAGCAATATCAAATTTCGAAATGTCGTATTAGTTAATTTCTAAGATTTGACTCACACACACATACTACTCGTAACATGAGAAGTTAAAAGCACAGTAAATACATTTTTGTAATTTTGTGTGTATTTTCGATATTGTGTTATACAGATACAGTATCACGTCCATTGTTTTACAAGGAAGTCATAATCAAGGTACGTTACATAATTCGTTTTAAATATCAAAAGCAAATAAAATTCAAAATTTAGGAACTAGACCACTTTAAATGGAATTGTATCGAGGTATTAAGTATCTTAATCTCTTGATAACTTATTGAATCATCAAACGATTATTTTAAAAAGCTAACAGTGAAAATTTCGAATTATATTTTTTTTATAATTTATAATACAATACAATACAAAAACACTTTGCATTGCACTAAAAATAATATATTACAAATCACTAGCATTTGGTAAGCAACCGGCAGCCTTATCATGTAAACAGATATCTTTCAGGCAACTGTTTTGGCTATCATCTGGACAAGCATCCATTTCTTACTATGTATCTTTCAACAGTCTTCATGGATGGCGATTTTGGCCATAATATACTAAAAAATAATGTATAAACTTATCAATTTTCAAAATCAAAACTGTAGCATTAGTCTCTACCACAAATAATAAGAGGAAACCAAAATAGATCACATTTTTACAATCCGCGAGTTCTCTGGCCACAACCTAACCCGACCTACGTACTCATCGCATTTATCACAGCAAAGGTCAGGTGCGATACTTGTCGATTTTTATGATGTCAGCTTGACTCACTTCTATTTCCATACATCGACATTTCGTAGAAGGCCTCTTGTCAACACTATTATTATTTGGACAAGAATAATTGTTTAAATATTCATTTGATTTTATATGGTGAGTGTTACATTATAATTTTTGGTAATATCTATTATATTTATAATCAAATGTATAATTATGTTAAAATTATATATGATTATGATCATCGGCAGAAGTTTTGCTAATGTCATGTCATAGGTTACCAAGGTAATCGGGTTAGCTAAAAATTAAATAATCAAAGCACAAAGCATATAAACTTGACGTAAGGCTGAGGAAGTAAATATATTTCAAGTAGTTCCTATGTTATCATCAAGTAATAAATAAAAAAATTGAATTAATTAGTACACGAAAACGTATTAAAATTTAAATAATATTAATAAAATAACTTTTCTATAGTTCAGTTCCATTGATGCCATACAATATGATTTCAGATGACAATCAATTTTACTCTTAAGTATTTTTAGTATCTCAACATTAAACATAGGTCAGGGTTCTTCAACTGCTTCACTGGAGGTTGCTGGTATGGCAGTTACGATTGCCCGGTCTCCCGAGCTGCTACTTGCTTTTTCCCCATTTTGGCATTGGCGGCAGCGTCAGTAGCACAAGAAATCAAAGAAACTGCGCTCGTCAACCCGCTTACCAAGACACAAGCGTGGTGAGTATGGCAATATCCTTCGACACAAGCGTGGTGAATATGGCAATATCCTTCGACACAAGCGTGGTGAAAATGGCAATATCCTTCAACACAAGCGTGGTGAATATGACAATATCCTACGACACAAGCGTGGTGAATATGGCAATATCCTTCGACACAAGCGCGGTGAATATGGCAATATCCACCATGGAACTAAAAATCTTTGGGAGAGGCTTGGGAGAGAGTCCAGCAGTAGACTTCTTACGGCTGTAATGATAATGATGATTAACATGAAGACTTAGGTAGGTTACTTAATACCCATACAAATTTAAAGAAAATTGTAAACAATACCTTATTCTATTTAAGCGTTCTACAAGTGGTATTTTAACCTTACGAGTAGTTCGGAAATATAAAATTGACAGCCATTACTAGACCTTCCATTTGTATAAGAGACCAAAATTGATAATTAAGATAGCTATTTTAGTATGTGTGGAAACTCTATGGACGGGTATTACATAGTTTACTGACTTCAAAAAAGGAGAAAGATCTGTTCTTCACTGGTTGAATTTTTCTTCATCACTTAGCAGCGTCATATTATTCTGCTTGTAGCTCCATCTAATCTGTAGGACAAAAAGACGTTAAAAAAAATTTGTCCTACAGATTAGATGGTATGGATGATATATATAAAAGTTAATCCATAGCAATAGCCGTAAACAGTAACAATATATCTCCATATAACTGATGTCTAACGCTTTTAAATGATGTCAATAATAATTAAAACTTTTCATCTTATAGTGACTCGCGACTTGAAAACTAGCGTTCAGTTCTCACGAATAACAAAGACATAAATTGAACAGAAACGCGATAAAAAAGCATGTCGATTTTTTTTTATTTAAATCGCAATCAAGCGAATGTGCAAAGTCACAAGTGCTGTTAACAACTATCGATTTAAAACATCGATAAATCATCGGACGAGAATCGATGTCAATACCTGTTGTACGCATTAAGAGGCAACATAATCGTATTGTCTTCCACTTTCTCTCGAACAAACATGTGAATATTTGTCTTTTGTTTCCACTTTAGTAGATCCAAAATGTACGTATAACTGGTTTATTTTCTATTCTGTTCTACCTCTATAATTATTAATAATTTTGTATATTTAACCATTAACTACCTACAAATAAGTACCTAAGCATATGTAATTGTCTGCAGTCTGCAGATCTTGACACTTATTTTTTTTGAAGGAGGGCCTAGTTACCTGTAGCACAAGCCCCACAGGGACCTATTTTAGGAACTAGCCTCTTCACGAAGGCTCGAGTGTCGAAATTTGCTAACTTAGCGATAAAGAACCTAGCTTGATTAAGTACATACTCCAACTGTGAAGAGGAAATAAAGATTTATTTTATTTTATTTGTTTTATTTATTAACTTAAAATTATTATTACCTTTTTCTTTAAAGATATAGGTCACTAAGTTTAACCCCAGAGTTGTCAAAAAAATCTTAACTAATCACGACTCAAATTATCGTGCTGTCTTTTTTTCGAACGAGATTTGAGATCGATTTTAGTTAAGATACTCTTAAGATATGCCGTGTGGTTTCCGGCAGAGTAGAATAGGACCACTCCAAGTCTTCCCATGGAGGTCGTAATAGGCAACTTAGGAAAAACAAGCTAAACAAAGCTCATAAATATCAATGAGACCTCTCTAACCGGTCTGGCCAGCGAGGAGAGTGTACCACGTCAAAGGCCGAAAAGCGGTTCCGAAGAACTTTGACACCAGGGTGTACATGGTTCCTTTAACGACTACCAGATGGCAGACGGGACCTACGGCTTAACGTGCCTTCCGAAGAACGGAATCGTCTTTATTATCAGATAATCAGGTGATTCAAGCCTGCAATGTCCTAACCAAACTGGAAGCAACTAAACAAAGTATGCTTCCCGTGGGAATCGAACCCACGACCTCCGGGTCTACCGGCAAACGGCTTAACCACTGGACCACGGAGACAGTTGAGTTGGAGTCTATACTAGGCTCCTTCGTTTCATCCTAGATTCAAAATAATGCCCTCACCTGAAACGTACTATTTTGTCCGTTACATCACAATCTACTATTAATTAGTGTATATTTTCTTAAAATACAAACACTGAAGCCCTTAGCCCTTATTATGTAGGTTGAAATATAGCAGAACCAAGTGGAAAAGAGCGTGCGTGACACGAAAACTGACACGAAAAAATGTATATAATGACTTCTTTACCAATGCGTGTATCTTAATAACTTGTCGACAATTAAGTCATTAAAATACATATCTCCGTGATTCCATGTTTCTGCGACGACATTAATTTATTTAATTGCAAGATCGAACGGTATCTTTTGTTCTGACATTTTAAGCCTATACCCACAAGATGATATTATCGCTCGATAGAATTGCAAATACAGTAAATAAAATCAATTTTGTGTTTGTACCGGCCACTATTTTTGGAATCATGATATGTATCTGATAAGAAACAACGGGTTGCACTCCGAAAATGCCGGCAGAAGTGAAAACGCGCCTCTGCGGCAGTCTCAGGTCACGTGTCCGTCTTACGAATTTTCGATCAGGTCACGTGTTCTGACGCGAGTAAAAATTTTTTTACCCATCATAAAAAGTGCACAACACTGCTACAGAAGTTTTTACTTCAAAAATCGTAGTCTCTCTGAGAGTGTTTAATCTGTATGTTAAATCAGAGCAGCCTGCCGTTTGTTGTAATGCTGAATAGTTATTTACGAGAATTTTAATAGACTTATTACTGAGGCTAAAGTGTGTAAGTTTCCGTGACTCTAAACTCTATATATAACTCAAAGGTGACTGACTGACTGACATAGTGATCTATCAACGCACAGCCCCAACGACTGGACGGATCGGGCTGAAATTTGGCATGCATATAGATGTTATGACGTAGAAATCTGCTAAGAAAGAATTTGATCAATTCTACCCCCAAGGGGATAAAATAGGGGATGAAAGTTTGTATGAAACTTTGTCAATTTTAAACCGATCAGGCTGAGACTTTGCATGCATAAAGCTACCAAAAACTATACTTCTTAACGTGAGCGAAGCCGCGGGGAAAAGCTAGTACTCTAATATACTAAACATTCAAAATCACGAATTCTGCTGTTTATAACATTTTATATATATTTTTTTTACTTATTACCTATATTAAGTTTGTTTGTATTATCGTATGTGTAAATGGCAAACAATGAAGACATATTTAAGAAATTAATCTATAAATGCGCGTGACGTTAGAGAAATATTGCAAAAACGCCGGTGATATAACGTTGATATATGGAAGAACCTTTATAAATATTGTCACGAAAATTCTCCCATGACATATCAAATTATAAACACGTATCTAAGGTCAAACGAATTGACAATTGTTTTTATTAGTGGATCAGTAATGGCTTCGATTTGAAATGTTACACGGTCAATTGATTTTGGAGACACCAAGATACAGTTATTATATGAGCTTGTGGAACTACGAATAATCGATTATTTCTGGTAATTAGAGAAAAACAAGACGAGTATGAAGATTGAACAATGTCTTAACTACTTTTAAACTTTCCGCTTTTTACATTGTTTATATTGTTTTATATTTTCATTACTTTCACGGTGAAATTTTGATCGTTCTGGACCCTTAAAGGGGTGATTCAGCCCGTCGATATGAACAACTTTTCCTATGGGAGCAATGCTGGGAACATAAATAAAAATGGGCAGTTCCATACAAAAAATTTCGGCCGCCCGGTCAATTTGTATGGGAACGTCAAAAAACTTTTTTAGTTCTCAGCATTGATCACATAGGATAAGTTGTTAATATCAACGGGCTAAACCATCCCTTTAAGGGTCCAGAACGATCAAAATTTCACCGTGTATTTGTTAAAACAAACTGTTTATATATTATAGAAAACATTCGAAGTTCAGCAACACAAGTAATTCGCACTTAGTAAGCTGTGAATAGCTTAATTGGTTGCACTTCTATTAATATTGTGTTGTAAACTTATAACTATGAGTATAACAGTTACCCAAATATAAATTAAAAAATAATAGAACGTTCGTGTTGCTTAACATTTCATTGCTGACTTATTAAGGCGCTGTGCATCAAAAGAATACCGCAAAACGACTATGTTTTCGTCACGCAGTTAGACTTATTTTTCATGGAATACTAAGTAAAATATGAAGTACAGTTCGAAGATCAAAATAAATGGTTACATCAAAATATTTTCATAAAAATATTTAAAACCTAGCTAAATAAAATCGCAAAACAACTATATCCAGAAAATGTTTCGTCGCGAATTACTAGATTTTTTCAGTGACAACTACCAATTTTTATACGTCTTTTAAAAGTATAACTAAATGAGCAAGATGGATACCTAAAAAAATACAACAGTTGGTTATAATTATTGAAATATTATATTAAAAGTGAAAATTAACACGGAAATGGCAGATACGGGTTTGAACTGAGACTGATGACATGTATGACATGTATGAAGTATATAAAATATCTCGCGATGTCCGCTACAAACGGTTAAGGGATACAGCGCCTTAACGATCAGCAAAATGTTGAAGATGGTGGCATTAAAATTTAGTCGCTTAATTTGACGTTCTCACTACATTTACACATTGCAAGATAAATAATAGCTTGTAATGAAAGAGAAATAAAATATAATCAGCTAATTAGAAATATAGAAGCACCTTTTAAACCGTATTAAAAATAAGGAGTTCGTATTGGTGATTATAGTGCAGGGGTATGGAACTATTGGCCCGTATGCCATTGGATGGCACGCAACATAATATTTTACGCACGCCACAGACCAATACATAACCAAATTTTCGTATATTATCAATACCCATTCTAAGCGCCATTATTTTAAGAGAGTAATGCTACTACAAGTCGGTAATCTAAGTTGTTTTGTTAAGCTAGCCGTGTAGTATCCGGCAGAGTAGAATAGGATCACTCGAAGTCCTCCCGTGGATGTCGTAGAAGGCGACTTAGCAAATACAAGCTAAACAAAGCATATAAACATCTAAGAGACCTCTCCAACCCGTCTGGCCAGCGTGGAAAGTGTAGGCTAAGTCCTTTGGCTGCTCTGGCCAAGTATGGCCCTAGTAGTACAGAGAGGGTCGTGCTCCTGTAGTGAAGACTAAAAAGGACCTGATGATGATGATCATGATAGGGGTTTGGGCTTTATGTTTTTTTGCTACAACATTATGTAGTCAGATTATACGAGCCCAGTTATTCTTGAATTTTTCCTTCGAAAAAAACGGCCAACCACGCACAAGGGTACACTGGCGAATATTTTCGACTGTTTTGTCTGCACTTTTGTTACCCTCCGCTCCTGACATCATGGTCAAATTGTCACTTTAGTGATATATATATATTTTGGCATATTTCATTTTTTAAACCGTTCAGGGGACCCTTGGTACGTGGGGCCCGTCGGCTCATAAATTAAAGCTGGTTGAGGTGTCGGCTGACCAGAGGGCTGGCAATTTTCTAGGACACAGAATAAGCATTGCCATTCAACGTGGCAATGCTGTCAGCCCTCTAGGTACCCTTCCGCGCGACGTCGTTTTTTTATTTATAATGGTTGTTTTTAGACAAGTATGTCAGATTATTTTATTTTTAGTTAGGTTCATTTAGAAGTAGTGTTATAATTACAATATTATAATTTGGCATATTATAAAGTCAGCTTACATTCATTGGACGCGCTCGAGTATTTTCATGGAACTATCATTTTTGTTTAAAAATTTTATAAACTTCCTAGCTGTTTTCTCTACCGGTGAAATGAAAAATATCACATAACCTCTTTTTTCTTCCTACTTACCTAATCTTTAAAGTCCAATGGGTCCGGTACATTTAGCATCATGGACTCCCCTACTACTAGTTAAATAATAATATTGTTCGTAGTCCGCTAGGCTCACTTTGGAGTTGTTACATTTCTTTTCTTTTTTATTTTTTTATTTTTTACAAACACTAAATTCATTTAATCCAATAAACATTAAAATATTACATTATAAGAAAAAAACAAAAACATACAAAAAAAAACATACACACAGAACCACAACAATAAATTAAAATTAATCAAAAATACCGCCCCTAATCGTACCTGGTTCAAAGGTTCCCATAATGCTAGCTACGTTTCCCCTCTGAATAGCTATGGAAATTCTTTGAACCAGGTACCACCCGGAGCAATGGTCAGATCCTAAGCCCCTTAACCGGCGACCAATCTCCCCAATAAAAGTTTTAGCCTCTGGGCACCATGGCCCCGCTGTCTCAACGGCAAGCGGCACACACTCGTAATAATAACTCGTAACTCGTTTCTTTTCTTCTCTTCTGTAATACAAACATGTGTAAAATTTCTTAAAATAACTATCTAAAGTAAAGTATTTAATGATCTATACCCTAGACGTGGCGTTTAGGCCATTTGAAGAACAAGACGTGATAATATGTATCTATGTAAAATTTGTACTTCGTGAGGTGCATTATAAGGGGTCATTTATATATTACTTCAGCAGCGAAATGGGGGTGGGGGTCTAGACGTGGCTCATTTTTGATGACATAGGGGAATGATAGAAATGTTGTCATAGTACCGTACTGTAGTGATTAGCACACGGCTGGGATTATTTTAAAAAAAATGGCACGCTGATACATTAAGGTTTGTCACTCCTGCTATATCCTGCCAACATGCAACAGCACATGTAAGGAAAGAGGTATATAAACTGCCTCTTTTTGAATCACGACCACAAATAGTCTTTGTCATAAAATAGGTTTATAATAAGCGTTTAATTTAGTATGGTCAGCTATAAAGTTAAGATGATATTATGTTTTGTCACGCACGCCATTTTTTCTTTTATTCTATCCTCATATTATGTTTCTAACTTTAATTTCTTTAATATCTATTAAGTAAGAATTTTTAACTACATTTAATTATCATTTATAGTTTAATTTTATCTTAACATGAAAGAGAATGCAGGTACCATGTTAAATCTACTTGCTACCTGAATATTTTTCTCAGGTTTCATCATCATCAGGTCTTTTTAGGCTCCACTGCAGGAGCATGACCCTCTCTGTACTACCATCATCATTCCGTGTAGGTGACACGGTCAATCGACGTTGCCAGCCGCATGATTTCTTGGATTTTCGTGAATTTTATCATGCAGGTGATATTCTTAAAAAATCAAAATCAACGTTTATTTTTTCTACACAATCAAGATTATATGATATTACAAATTGTTACAAAAATGTATTTTAAATAATTTCTTTTTCAATTTTTTCTAGAGTCTATTCAATCATCAATTAATTCTTGAGTTTCCTTATCCGTATTAACCTTACTAATATTATAAATGTGAAAGTGAGTTTATTTATTTGTTTGTTACGCTTTCACGCCGTAACTACTGAACCGATCATCATGAAATTTTGCACACTAGTTCTCTGGAGTACGGAGTAGGACATAAACTATTTTTCATCCCGGAAAAATGAACTGTTCCCGTGGGAAAGACGTTGACGTGAGTGAAGCTGCGGGCGAAAAGTAGTTTAATACAATTTAAAAAGAATTTGATTCTTTTCCCATGCAGATCGAGGAAATAGGCAAATCTGACGAATCATATTAGTAGGCGATGTGGCTAGCAACCCATCACTATTATGGTTCTTATATTATTAAACATCTAAGACCCAGATCAATCTGATAAAGCTTTTTTTCCATCATGAGCTGACCTGAGTTTGAACCCGGTACCTTGCTATTCAAAGGCACTTGCGATACCACTGAGCCACAGAGGCCGTCATTAAGACGTAATTTATTCGGCTAAATGATTACCAATAATTGAATATTAAAATTCAAAACACGCATCCCAATTACTCATAAACCGTAATAAAGGGTGATATTCATAAAATAATATAAACTACTAACATAAAAACAATCAATTGAATAATATTATCACTTATGCAAATCAACCTAAACTTAAACTGAAAATCTGTGTCAATTCGACAACAAGTTATTCAATGTTTCGAATATTCGGCAATATGTCACATCGATATAGGGTTGGAAACCTTTTTACAACATTAGTTAAACATATTAATAATTGCCTGGGATAAATTAATTCAGTTTTAGTCAATTATGGAAAAGAATATTTATTTTTACAGAGTTATCATCTCGTAGCATATGTTTGAATTGTGAGTACTTGTTAGACAAAATTCAATAAAATAAGTGAATGTCGCGACAAATGATAAAAAAATACGATAAAGCGAGCGATGCGAGCAATCCTAACTATAATATTATAAATGCGAAAGTAAGTTTGTTTGTAACGCTTTCACGCCGTAACTACTAAACCGATCATCATGAAATATTTTGCAGGCAAGTTCTCTGGAGTACTGAGAAGGGCATAGGCTACTTTTTATCCCGCGAAAAAGTACTATTCCCGAGGGATCGACATTGACGCGGGCGGAGCCGCGTACGAAAGCTAGTAATAAAATAAGGTACTCGTAGATGCATAATTCGTAATATGCCTAAACCTGATCTATAGGCCTATCCCTGAGCGGGACATTTAATTTCATTTTAAAAATACGGGGGTCCTAGGAAACTCGACACAATTGACAACCCTACATCAATAACGTCTAAAACTCTGTAGAACCGTTATCTAACGATTGTCGATTATAAAACAAATAATTTCGTCAGATAACAATTAATAAGTCGCGTGCAGCGTTTGTCTAGCTCTCAACTCGATTATTGAGTATTCGATTGTAGGGATGGGCGTAGTCGAAAATAGTGTGTAGTTCAATTAGTTGTAGCTTATAGTATAAATAGGAAGTAAGGAAGATTTAAGTATTTTTTTTGTTTTCGTGTTTAAATCAAATTGCTAGCATGTTTAAAAGTCAAAAACAATAACATGCTTTATTTTTACTAATTGTTCAGTAACAAATAGAAATTGTTAATCAGATACATTGAAATCTGTTATTATTAATGTTAAAGATACGAACTGTGTTAATCATAATGTAAATTCAGACGGTTGCTTTTTGGTTACTCTTCTACATAAACTACATCAACATAATGCATATTATGTTAGATAATATTAAATCAAGTTATGCTCTACGTAGTCGTATACCTATGCTGATTGATTTTTTTATCCAACATGAATACGTGATTGCATGTTTGAGTAACAAACACACTAAATAAATATACAATAATAATATACAAGCTATGTCAGATGCCATGGGTAGCTTGAAAAATTTACACCGGTATTGGCCACTTACACACACGAAAAGCAAGCATCCTTATCCTTATCCTCACTAATCCTTACTAACATTATAAATGCGAAAGTGAGTTTGTTTGTCTCTTTGTTCGCTTTCACGCCGTAACTACTGAACCGATCATCATGAAATTTTGCGTACACGATCTCTGGAGTACGTAGAAGGATATAGGGTACCTTTCATCCCAGAATAAGGTAGTATTCGGGATTGATATTGACGCGAGTAGAGCCGCGGGTGTAAGCTAGTTAAAATATATATCGCATTTAATATTAGCTTTTTACGTTAAATTAATTTGTATATTGATTTATTTTACCCAAAAGCATTAGTTGGATTTAAAAAAAAAAACAAAAACATTTTTTTATCAAAAATTGCACCTGCCATTCAATTACAATCTTTCCCATCACTATACGATTGTAATGTAAATGAGTGAAATTCGAGTCGGTCCGTCGACAATTTGACAATCGATTCGAGTGTTGCGACACTAATTCGTATTAAGATTCGGTAACGTGAGAGAGCGACCTATGGTGTCGTCGGTTTGAAGCGTTTCTTAGAAGTTTATTAACGCACTTCATAAGCGAGTGCTTTGTGTGTCTGTTTGTATTGGGAAATCATAGAGTTACATACAAGTAAAAGGATGACAACAGGTGAAATTCTTCTTCAAAATCTAAGTAGTATCTAAGTTATTTTTCTTTGTTAAATATGTTTTACAGGAAATACTCTTTCATGCTTATGTAGGTTTAGAATGTACCAGTTGCTTGTTTTTTCACCTACACGCCAACGAACACACTAAACCCGTCTTTTTGGTCTCATAGACTTAGGTTATGTCTACCTCGCAAGGGAAAAAGACGTAGATATTATGTACGTATGTAAGAAAAACCAGTATCAGTTTTTTCGTTGCCTTTTTTTATGTGTTATTGACGGCAAACGAGCAGACGAGCCACCTGATGGAAAATGGTAACCGTCGCCCATGGACATCTGCAATATCAGAAGAGGTGCTGATGCATTTCCGACTCTTAAGATACTTGTAAACACGTCTTTTGAAGGACCTCAAGTCATAGCAATGTACAAATAATAACTATTAGTTATCACTTTTTCAATAAAATCTAAAACTTAACCTAAAAATATATTGAAACTATAAATAAATACATAGCTAAATATTATCAAAGTAATAAATAAATAATGTCCTGCAGGTCGTTGTCACACGGAAGGGTACCAAGAAGGCTGGCAAATTTATAAATGGAAGTAGTATTTTAGGATAAACTGTTAGAACAGTTTATCCTAAAATACTACTTCCACATATAACTTAATAACTTAATAATATTGAAACTCGACTCTCTTCTATCTGCCTGCAAAGAGTGCTTGAGTTCTTTGGTCATATCGCTAGAAAAGGAGGGAACAACCTCGAGCAACTCATGGTTACCGGAAAGGTTGACGGCAAGAGACCAAGAGGACGTAGTCCAGTCAGGTGGACTGATCAGATCCGAACAACCTTGGACATCGATTTACACAGTGCTCTGCATTCGGCCAAAGAGAGGAACAAGTGGCGAACAATTGTCCGGAACAAGATCACCCCACAACTAGGGAATCACGACCCTCAGTATTGAGGATAACGAGGAGGAGAAACTTAATAACAGTAATCCATGTGTAGAGGTCAATTAATAAATTAAAGGCAGACGTCAGACGGGGTTCGCTGGAATGTGAGATAAACGCACCGCGGTCCGGCTTGAATGGGCACAATACTGGCGCGAGCAGCAATATTGGCGCCGAGTCATCAGTATCAAATACTCTTCTCATTCTTATGTAGGAACTAGACTCTAGTCAGTGGAGTGATTTTAAAACATCCTTTGGAAAATCTACTGGCTAATGGTATAAGCCAATATTATTGTATCCTCGGCTCATTGTTTTATTTCAAACGTTGTTTCATATTTAATAAAAAATATATATTTATTATTTTTTTACAAACAACATGAGACAATATTACTCTAACTAAATTGTGAATCTTCAAGCTAAAATTAAATCATGAAATTTACTTTCAAACGGTCTACTATTGAACCAACTAAGATAATAATATGATATGCAAAACAGACCATTAAACCAACTAAGACATGCTTTATAAACCAGACCAAAGTTTTCTTATTTCACTTAATATTAATCTACTTAACAACTCAAAGACAGTCCATAATAACAGAGGCATGTATTGACCGGGTCTAGGTCATAATATCGTCAGTCACTACATCGCCGGTCGCTGCATCGCGCCCTTTACATCGACGGTTTAACGTAGCGAAGGTACACAATATCGCTGGTACGCTGCATCGACAGCCCGCCATATCGATGGTAAACTGCATCGAAGGCGCATAGTATCGATGGTACACAGCATCGATGGCGCACTAAATCGACTGTAGCCTGTATCGAAGGTGCATAGTATCGATGGTAAACTGCATCGATAGGGTCCCACATCGATGGTAGACAGTATCGAGGGTGCACTATATCGAAAGTAAACTGCATCGAAGTGCTCCATATCGATGGTAGACAGTATCGACGGCACACCATATCGATAGTAAACTGCATCGACAGTGCACCATATCGATGGTAGACAGTATCGACGGCGCACTATATCGGTAGTAAGCTGCACTGCATCGATTATTATGCACCAAAATCATGCACTACCCGGTAATTTTAGAAGGGTCTAGGGCACAACATCGCCAATCACTACATCGCTGGTCGCTGCATCGCGTCCGTTCCATCGAATGGCACGGATGCGCGCAAACACAGCGCGGCAGTATTGCGCCAAAGTAGAAAGAGTCAGCATGCTGTGCCAGACGTTATGTTAGAACGAGAGCGGTAGTGAGTCAGTGGCGGTGGACGTATTTAGTAGAATACTTCTAGGATGGTACTTGAAATTTAAGTTTATGATAGTTTTCAACCGACTTAAAAAAAGGTGGTATTTATTTTATATTCAGTGCATTTTTAAATGTTTTATTATCTACCTCAGAACTCCGTCATTTCTGAACCGATTTTTAATTTTCTTTTTTTGTTTAAATGGGTATGCTTTAAACTTAGTTCCAGTCAAATTTCATCACAATCGGTGTTTGATTAGAGTCAATTTTTGTTACCTATATGAAAGATTATCTTTTAACACTACTTCCAAAAAAGTGGATGCCTTTTTTGTTGCAAGTCTCGAAAATGACGTCAGTTTTGGAATCCAAGATGGCGGATTCGACATTTCATGTAAAATTTACATGGGTGTCGCTTTCTGGGTTTTTTGGGATAAAGATCTCAAAAATGACGTCAGTTTTGGAATTCAAGATGGCGGCCTCGAGTTTTCATGAAAAATCGACATGGGTGCCATTTTCTAGGCTTTTTTGGGGTAGGTCTCGAAAATGACTTCAGTTTTGGAATTCAAGATGGCGGACGCAAGTTTTCATGAAAAATCGATATGGGTGTAATATTTTTGGTTTTTTGGGTGAAGATTTAGAAAACGACGTCATTTTTAAAATTCAAGATGGCGGACGTGACTTTAAAAGAAAATCGATAAAATGTCTGTTATTATTGGATAAAGATCCCGAAAATGACGTCAGTTATGGAATCCAAGATCCTAGAAAACGATACCCATATCATTTTCATTTAAACTCGCGGACGCCGCCATCTTGGAATTCGAAACTGACGTCATTTTTGAGTTCCTCACCTCAAAAATGTAGGAAACGACACCCATGTCGATTTTTCACAACAAGTCGCGTCCGCCATCTTGGAATTTGAAACTGACGTTATTTTCGTAATCTACACCTCAAAAAACCTGGAAAACGACACCCATGTCAATTTTTATGACAACTCGCGTCCGCCATCTTGGAATTCGAAACTGACGTCATTTTTGAGATCCTCACCCCAAAAAATGTGGGATACGACACCCATGTCGATTTTTCACGACAAGTCGCGTCTGACATCCTAAATTCCAAAACTTACGTCATTTTCGAGATCTGCACCCTAAAAAACCTAGAAAACAAAACCCAAACTTGGGCTGCTTCTAAGGGGTCTAGGTCATAATATCGTCAGTCACTACATCGCCGGTCGCTGCATCACGCCCGTTCCATCGACGGTTTAATGTAGCGAAGGTACATAATATCGCTGGTACGCTGCATCGACAGGCCGCCATATCGATGGTAAACTGCATCGAAGGCGCATAGTATCGATGGTACATAGCATCGATGGCTCACTAAATCAATTGTAGCTTGTATCGAAGGTTCATAGTATCGATGGTAAACTGCATCGACAGTGTCCCATATCGATTGTAACAATATCGACGGTGCACTGTATCGATAGTAAATGCATCGATAGTGTCCTATATCGATGGTAGACATTATCGAAGGCGCACTGTATCGATAGTAAACTGCATCGAAAGTGATCCATATCGATGGTAGACAGTATCGACGGTGCACAATAGCTAAAGTAAACTGCATCGAATATTATGCAACCTTAGAAGCAGCCCAAGTTTGGGTTTTGTTTTTTAGGGTGCAGATCTCGAAAATGACGTAAGTTTTGGAATTCAGGATGTCAGACGCGACTTGTCGTGAAAAATCGACATGGGTGTCGTATCCCACATTTTTTGGGGTGAGGATCTCAAAAATGACCTCAGTTTCGAATTCCAAGATGGCGGACGCGAGTTGTCATAAAAATTGACATGGGTGTCGTCTTCCAGGTTTTTTGGGGTGTAGATCTCGAAAATAACGTCAGTTTCAAATTCCAAGATGGCGGATGCGACTTGTTGTGAAAAATCGACATGGGTGTCGTTTCCTACATTTTTGGGGTGAGGATCTCAAAAATGACGTCAGTTTCGAATTCCAAGATGGCGAAAATTGATATGGGTATCGTTTTCTAGGATCTTGGATTCCGTAACTGACGTCATTTTCGAGATCTTTATCCAATAAAAACAGAGATTATATCAATTTTCTTTTAAAGTCACGACCGCCATCCTGAATTTCAAAATTGACGTCATTTTCTAAATCTTCACCCAAAAAACCTAAAAAATTACACCCATATCGATTTTTCATGAAAACTTGCGTCCGCCATCTTAAATTTCCAAAACTGAAGTCATTTTCGAGACCTGCCCCCCAAAAAACTTAGAAAATGACACCCATGTCGATTTTTCATGAAAACTCGAGGCCGCCATCTTGAATTCCAAAATTGACGTCATTTTTGAGATCCTCATCCCAAAAAAACCTAGAAAGCGACACCCATGTAAATTTTACATGAAATGTCGAATCCGCCATCTTGGATTCCAAAAATGACGTCATTTTCGAGATCTGAACCCATAGATTCAACAACAAAGGCATCCACTTTTTTGGAAGTAGTGTAAAAAGATACTCTTTCTTATAGGTAACAAAAATTGACTCTAATCAAACACCGATTGTGATGAAATTTGACTGAAACTAACTTTAAAGCATACCTATTTAAACAAAAAAAGAAAATATTAAAAATCGGTTTAGAAATGACGGAGTTCTGAGGTAGATAATAAAACATTTAAAAAAACCACTGAATATAAAATAAATACCACCTTTTTTTAAGTCGGTTGAAAACTATCAAAAACTCAAATTTCAAGTACCGTCCTAGAATTATTCTCCTAAATACGTCCACCGCCACTGAATCACTACCGCTCTCGTTCTAACATAAGGTCTGGCACAGCATGCTGTTTCTTTCTACTTTGGCGCAAAGCTGCCGCGCTGTGTTTGCGCGCATCCGTGCCATTCGATGGAACGGACGCGATGCAGCGACCAGCGATGTAGTGACTGGCGATGTTGTGCCCTAGACCCTCCTAAAATTACCGGGTAGTGCATGATTTTGGTGCATAATAATCGATGCAGTGCAGCTTACTACCGATATGGTGCGCCGTCGATATTGTTACAATCGATATGGGACACTGTCGATGCAGTTTACTATCGATACTATGCACCTTCGATACAAGCTACAATCGATTTAGTGAGCCATCGATGCTATGTACCATCGATACTACGCGCCTTCGATGCAGTTTCCCATCGATATGGCGGGCTGTCGATGCAGCGTACCAGTGATATTATGTACCTTCGCTACATTAAACCGTCGATGGAACGGGCGCGATGCAGCGACCGGCGATGTAGTGACTGACGATATTATGACCTAGACCCGTATTGACCATAGTAAATCATTTTGCTCAAGCTTAAATCGACTTCTGGATTAAAGTATACCAGCCGACAATACACATGTATTGTCGGCTGGTATACTTTAATCCAATTCATTACATAATGAATGCTAATTTATAGCCTGGATTGTCAGGAATTAATTAACAAAAACCAATCCTATTAAAATAAGATCGCTTTAAGTTACTTACTTAAAAGATTGAGTAAAACATCTCAACGCTGGGTACCTATATTGCCTCAAAAGCTCGCCCGGCGGCGTCTGCGCGCATTCTATTGTGAAATTTTTTACAGGCCTATCAAACGTGGCTAGAACAATGAGATCACTCGACAAAAGCTTAGATATTAAACGAATGTATAATAAAAGCTTCATCTGCCCGCCTTATGGATCTGTATAAACGTACTGTCACGATAGTTTTATAGTTGTTTTTATTACAGAAACACCGAACATGTTATCACATGACATATTCGAGCGAGCTCCGTGGAAGATGCCCGGGTTCGATCCCCGGCCAGGTCAAGATGGAAAATGATCTTTTTCAAATTGGCCTGGGTCTTGGATGTTTATCTATAAATGTATTTGTTTTAAAATATAATATCGTTTAGTTAGTATCACATAACACAAGTCTCGAACTTACTTTAGGGCTAGCTCAATCTGTGTGATATATTTATTTGTCCGTATATATTTATTTATTATCACGTCTTTATCTATAACAGAGTATACAAAGCCTAAGGTCATAAAAACCCAAAGGGGAAAAGGAATGGTGTTTATGTATTTTGGTATGTAAGTTTATTATGATTTTATTTAACTCTATATTTTTTTACTTAAGCTTTTGTTTTTGCACTTACTTCTACATTTTGTTCTCGGCATCACCTGTTGTTCACTGATAGATAAATCCTACGGCTTTAAGTCTGCCAATTACTTGTTTATATATACAAACTAAAAATAAAACTAATAAGCTAACCTACCATAAAATTACATACTAAAATAAAACTAAATCAAAAAAAATCTTGCCCATATGACATGTTGGCAAGAATGCTAGCTGCATTCCCGCGCTGGATAGCGACGCTTATCCTTTGTGTGAAAAAGCAGCCAGCCAATGTGCGTCAATTTATATTTTTTGTAAGTATATGTATTTATTTAAATAAATATTTACATATTTAAATTTTCTATCAACACTTATCGCGTCACCTATATCTCGAATTGGTCTCAAGTTTTGACTGGTAGAGCCTAGATGCTTTATGGCATTAAGTCCAGCTGTTTGTACTATTTATTGTGCAATACGTTTAAATAAATAAATGAAATTCCATTTTCTGCCAACACGCCTCACGCCTTACACCAGACCTTACACATACCGAACTGTGGTGGAACAATGGTGAACACTTACCTACCATTAGGTCACCCGCTTGCTCGTTTGCTGCCCTATATCATAAAACGACTCTATAAAACCTAAAGGAAATTGAGCCATGATTAGTATATAGGTATGTACGGAACCTTTATTCATAGCGTTTTGTGTATTAGTACGGACGGAGCGTGCAATAGATCGCGCGGTCACCTCGCGACCTGCGCGCATCCCGGCTCATTAGTATTACCTATGTCAGCTAGCAGCTCTAAAATGCCGCTTACTGTACAATAAATAGTTTTAAACTTTCACACTGCATATTTAGTAAATCCATTAATTCACCGTGTAGTTTTCGGCAGGGTTGAATAGGACCACTCCTAGTCTTTCCATGGAGGTCGTAAGAGGCGACTTAGGATACAAGCTAAACAAAGCTCATAAACATCAATGAGACCTCTCCAACCCGTCTGGCCAGCGAGGAAAGTGTAGGCCAAATCCTCTGTCTGCTCTGGCCAAGTATGGCGCGGTAGTACAGAGAGGGTTATGCTCCTGCAGAGGAGACTAAAAAGACCTGATGATAATGAAGATGATGATTAACTAGCATCAGTCCAGTGACCACGGCTGGTACAACTTGGTCGAAACATCTGAAGTAAAACTACAGAATGATAAAAAAGGCGTCCAGATAAACTGATAACCTGATACCGGGCATTTTCCTTGGTTGCTTTCTCAACCGTAACGCGTTACGTGCGACGCGATTCCAAAACCATTTCGCGTTATACGCTTAAATAACAATAATTTCGATGTTCTTAAACGAAGCATTATTTTTCTTTTTATCAAATCGATACGATAGTCATATTATACCTTGTTGGCCTAATAGTATGCTTGTATGGCATTCTTTGTATCTATGAAAGGTACGCTTTGTCCTTCAGTGGGCCTCAATCGTCATACCAAATTTTATCTAAATTGGTTCAGTGCTCGAAGCGTGAAGAGCTCAAAGACACATAAAGAGGTGACTAGATCTAAGTGATAATTTTAGTTCAGAAGATAATATGTCTTGTCATTCGACTACCAGAAGTATCCAAAATTTCCGGATGTTGTCCATTGTACTACTACTACTATTAATGGAACTACTAGTAGTACCAAGAAAAAAATCCTAGGTACTACCGTAGTACCTAAAAAATACTAACAGACTTTGATCCATACATTCTAAAACTTGTGATGATAATCCGCATTTACAGTGATCATCTTCGAGTAGGTGTCACGGTCAATCGACCATGTACACCCTGGTGTCAGAATTCTTCGGAACCGGCTCTTGGCCTCAGACGTGAACGCCTTTAACGACTACCAAATGGCAGCCGGGACCAACAGCTTAGCGTGCCTTCCGAAGAACGGAATCAAAGAGATGAACAAAAATAAGAAAAAAACATTAAGGGCTCTCAGGATTTTTTCATAAAGGAAGATGAAACGCGTACTGTTTAATTCCTAGGAATAAAATTATATTTTTACTGCGGGCAACATTTTAACAATTCCTTTGCATTTCTCTTCCTAGGCCATCTTAGCGACCATAGCCCAGCCTTTAGTTTAAAACCAGTTGTAAATAAGCCAGCATTGTATTTATGTGTTATGTAATTTGAACTCGCCGAGTGGACGCGCAATATATAAGCTAATGCGTATTACATATGGGATGCTTCGGATTATCTTGTACAGTTATAGCGGACACCACAAATTACTGAAATTATAGATGGGAATCATAATAGTGAGGTCTATGCTAGACTCATGCTTCGCCATCAAATACCGCGTAGTCTGAATTATATCTCGGAGTTTACCTTAGAATCTGTATGTAAACAGTTTTATGGTCCACTATTGGCTTCTGGGTAAATAGATATATTATCGTGATGAATCTAATTAGTATTGTAAGAAATTGTATACTAGTGGTTCTGCGAGAACAGTAGACCTCGCGAGCCCTCACAACCAACATCCACATTTGCCCTCCAGTGCTCTAAAATATATCTGTTACTGATATGCTAATTGACTAAAGGATGATTTACTTCAGTTACAATTTCCCAATCCCCGCTGCTCTTAATTAGGTACCAGAGGAAACGGAAATTTAAACCTACATTCCCCTTAGCAGAAGACCCGACCAGACCCTTTTTTTAAGAGGAAACACTAACCTCGAGAGAATTGAAAAATATATATTTATAATCTCTATTGCTGTCGCGCCGCGTGCCCAAACAAACCCCGCAGAGTGCGATAGAGATAACTGCAGCTCGGCCGGAAAATACCTATAAAACGTACACAAAATTAACGCTTCGTAGTCCTCTGATTTCTTCTCCAAAACTTAACCGATTTAATTTCTTTTTACATTACAATTTAATATAAGCTATGGCTATGTTTCTGCGTTTCTTTTTCTTATATAATTGCCCAAATTTGTTTTCTTGATGTTTGAACACAACGAAAATTCATACTATTTTTCATGTTTTTGAAGGTTCATATCTCTTTAAATAATTCAATTATGAAAAAATTTTAACATACGAATTTTTTTAGTGAAAAATCATTACTCTTGCGGTACTATCCGGTGAGGAATCAGGGGACTACTCTTATATGGAAACACGGCCCTTAAGCACCATGTTTAGTATGACTTTGTACACGTTAACTAAGTTGGAGTGATCCTCTTCAAGATCGGAAATATCGGAATAGCGAACTTGGCATGGGTGAATGATAGGCAAAGTTTAAGTACCCGGTTTCATAGTTTTTATGTTACCAATTGGTCAAAATTTTAATAGGACGCTAATTTTCAACTATTATGGCAGACAAACATGCGAACTTTACGTTAAGAAGTGGCCATAAGCCCCGGGTTCAAGTCACAGGATAGCATGTGAATCTTTTTTATTTATTTTTAATTTTTATTTTAGGTTTCTAAATTTTCAATTATAAAAGTAATACGCAGTATTATGCTTTAAGCCAAAAATATTTTTCATATTTTATTTTTGTTCCTTAGTGAAAGTTGTTCAATTTAACTCACTATCCCCTTCACGTAGTTCAACTTCTTTCATAAATATACAGAAAATCGATTTCAGACAACTTTTGGGCAAATTGCCGACGATAAACACGTTCAAGTTTATCGTATAAAAAAGTTGTTCAGACAAAAAAGTTGCGTCTTAATGAGAATAACAAAAAAGTCTAATGACATTTTTGATATTTTTTCCAAATAGCTGTGCTATGTGTTTTTTTAAGTTTCGGTCCCCCATATATCCGCCATTTTTTAAAATTTCGAAAAACTGGCACGACAAAAATATTCTATATAATTACCGAACCTGCTCACAAAATTTCATGAGAATCGGTTGAGAAATGCCACCTGTAGGCGAGAACAGACAGACAGACGGACAAAAGAATTTTGGGCCAGTGGAAACTGAGACGCTTCGCTCGCTTCGCTCGCTCGGTCAATTAAAGTGATTTTTTGTCATTAGATGACAAACATAGTGCTACTTTATATATTTTAAGATTGCTCAAAAGAGTTGATATCAGTGTTTAGAAACTCACTTGATTAGAAGATAAGATAGTCGATATTGCAGCTATAATAACATTACTCCTTATTTTTAGGCATTTGTGCAAAATATTGAAGGTTGATATTTTGGCCTACAGGGCCCAAGCGTGGTCCCATACTATGGGCGCAATGCTTGGTGTTTCTCTACAAGATCGATTTAAAAACGTGGAGATCTACGGATCTCCACGTTTTTAAATCTATCCTATATAACAAAAATAAGAAATCCTATATAAAAAAAAAGAACAAAAATCTATCCTATATATAAATAATCCACAGATTAGCTCTTTGAAGTGCCTAAGGGCAGTGCACAAAGCGCATTGAACCGATGGCCAGTGGGGCAGAAAGGTTCGTGAATGGTGGCACGAACTCGGCAAACATAGCGATGGACACCCACCGACCAGGTGGACAGACAATGACCAAGGGCGGAGGAAGGCGCTGGCTGCAGATTGTTTTCAACTGGTCACATTGGAAATCCTTAGGGGATGCCTATGTCTAGCAATGTACTTCCTGCGGCTGAGATGATGATGATAATTGAAGAAAGCTAATATACTAAGGTTTAATAATAGTGGTATGTTTCTGTCACGCTGTTGTTTTGTGTCGCATAGGTCAGGTTGCTGTATTCAGTTATATTTTATCAAACAGTGCAGCGATCGGTAAAAGCGCAGTGTACACGATTCTCTTTGACTTGTGTGGTGAAGTTGTCAATGTAGCTTACTCTTTATGAGGGTTAGTGCCACTGCCTGCATCTGAAACACCCCTAGTAAAGAAATTCGAATATAATGCATGTTTCCTCTACAAGATAGCTTTGACATCAAAAGGACTATTTATATAGTGTACCCATTTCTGACCTACATCATAAATTTATAAAATTTTATTGAAAACACAAATCGTTTAAGCCCAACGTTGTTCTAGCTGATCAATATTGAATTAAGCCAACAGCGGAGTTCAATGCTTAGTAAGCATTCAGCTGAAATTTTGCATGCATGTGAAAATACGATGACAATACAATATTATAGAATCGTTGCGCCGGTCTGATGATGGAATCAGAAGGTATAGGAATTCATAAACTAAACAATCGTGTTTGGGTACTCAGGCTCAATTGATTGACTCGGAAAGCACTTTACAATGTAGATTCGTTTACAATAAAAGCTTGTGGGAAAAATGTAATTTTTGTAAAAAACTTGTTTATGTCGAGGGTTATAAGTAAACGTATTATGGTAAAACTGATAAACAATCTCAAAGTTCAGTATTCCAGTTATTTGAACCCTCGCATCTCAATATATTATGTGAGTACAATGCTGGCATTCGCACATTGTTCATTGAAGCTCGCGACCTAGCGGCTACCTTGCCCTCTGATCCAATACGTGAGGAATTTTACAAGAGAATTTATCTACTACACAATAATAGCCCTACTAGAGCTAAAACTAAGCGCATGTTCTTTATCCTGCTTAAACCATAAAGGCTAAAGGAGATTTAACCCAAAATAGATCGCAGTAACTGCTGTGGTGACAATAATAGTGCTTGTCCCCGAGATGACGCTAAAAGAACGTAGACCGTGGTCCACTCGGTGACAAATAGGAGGACCAAGCTAGATCGATGAAATGTAGTGTATAGAACCGCTATACACTAAATTTCATCAAAATCGTTGCAGCCCTTACCGTCATCTACATTACATACTAGAAATTCCTTGTTTAATTGTCCATATACAGAGGTATATATTACTTTTTTTTAACCAATGTTGTTCCACTGCTGGACAAGGTCTCTCTCATTTTTCTCCACTTGTCTCTGTCGGATGTTAAACTCGACCAGTGTTTTTGAACTAACTAAAAAACATTAGCCTAAATGATAAGTAAAGTCAAGAAAATTCTACATTTAAAGTGCTATGGGCCCCGGATGATGTGGTTGACCTGGTCAAGTGAGGGGGGGGAGGTGGAGTGATAACATATATATAACTTCTTATGGGAAACAGAACTTATATGTATGTTCTCACTCCAGAGAAATATAGTATCGTTGATTATGTGTGATTTGTCCATATTTATTTTTCTCCAAGATCGGACACCAATAGGCTAGTTTCCTGGGTCGTAATAATAACATAACAATTAGTCCGTCAGTTAGATAATCAAAAAATATTGGACACGTATTTTTTCTTTTGTCAAATAATCAATAAATAATAAAGATAATGCGCGTCAAAGTGCAGGAGTGGGGGCTCGTGACGTCAAAGTTTGCTAAAAAGTGTAGCAAACTATGACGTCACACGGAACTTCAAAGGGCTATATCTTTATCATTTTTTGTTTAATCGACAAAAGAAAAAATACGTGTCCAATATTTTTTGAATATCTAACTGACGGACTAATTATATTATTTTAGGAAACTAGCCTATTATAGGAAACATGAGATAACCTCAGTTATACGTCATAATATAATTCGTTACAAACATGAATGAGTTGTAGATCTAGTTATTACAGTTCTGCGTGCATAGCGTCCGAATGGCACAAGTTCGATTTCCGGTGTTACGATTAGCTCGCTAATGCTAATGTGGAGCAGTCACGTTACTTATAGTTAGTCATTATTTATTTACAGGATTAATAATTAAGACGAGATTAAATGTTATTTAACATTTCAGCCTTGACCTCTCAACCATCAAGCGGTCCGATCGGGCCGCTTAGAAATAGAAAATCCATTGTGTCTGCGTTTCTCGCGCTTGATGAGAGAACAGCTTTGCTTACACTTACTAAAACATACATATATACATAGTGTGTCTTTTCCCCTTGCGGATTAGACAGAGCCTAGGTCTAATAAGACCCGAAGGCCACGTTTAGCATGTTGGTGGACATTAGGTGAAAAACGGAATCAAAATAGTGATGGGTTGACAGCCGCATCGCCCATTAACATTTTGCCCGTTCCCTCGTCCGGCTTTTACGATCTGCGCGGGAATTAAAGCAGCTGGTACATTCTCCGTTTTTTCTTTTCTCCCAGGTCAGCATGGAAGAGCTAAAACGTGATCTAAGAAATAGTGAAACTATTTTAACAGTAAGTAAAGTCACCTGACCAGGCCCTCTACAAAACCGAATCAAGAATTGAGTCTTTCACAACCAGAGCGAACGAAGCACTAAACAAACACATGTAATAAGAACTTGTAATAAGATGTTTACGATGTGAACTCTGGTCTTACACGAGCATTCCTATCTGCTTTCTAACACAACAACTGATCATATAGTACGTTGAAAGACGTAGGAACATTTTGGATATGGTAAACGTGAAATTTTAAATATTGTTCAGTATACGTTATCAATATGCATAAATTACGACTTTTGTTGATATAAATATATTTGTGGATTCCTCCCCCATAGTATGGTATGTGCGACAACGTTTATTACTATTAAAATCGATCTTTCTTTTAGCATCATAAACGCCATCAGCATTAATTTATTTTAACACCAAACTACATTAATTAGTATTGCAGTTCGGGCGACGCAAGTGTTTTGCTATTGTCTTAAAGTTTGTGAATTATTTTTAACAAAATATTCTTTAAAAAAAATTGCATTTTAAATTTGTTAGTGTTTGGTACTTGATAACACCAACGTCATCTTCTTCACCACCAAACTCTTCAATGAACATTAAAAGACAATACTTGCAAAATCATTACGTCAGTCACTTCAAATCTCAAATGTTACTCCAATTTCTCTCCACAAAAATAAAGAGTCACCACATCAAATTAATACAGCTCTAGTGAAATCCAAGGCTTTATTTATCCAAGACCGAATCTTCGAGTGGCATCTAAGTACTCTTGACTTGGAATCGGACGATTCGTTTCCGAAAAATAATCTTAAGAGCCACTCCACGCTAAACCGTTGGTGGACGTTTGTTCTGAGAAAGCGATGTGGGTGTTAAGGTTTGAGGTCGATTCCAAGGCTGTTGGAGAAGACAAATAAAAGATTGTGGTCCATTTACCCTCATGGAAGGATATGTGGTTAGATTTTAGGCTCATTTAAAATTTAATTAAATACTTAAATTCTTAGTCGCTAAATAGACTTCGGACTGGTGTAGGAAGATGCTAGTCATGCCAAAAGTCATGCATGATATCTCAAAAAATGTCGCACGATCAACAGAAAAACCGAGTTAGGGGGGTTTTAAAAACAAATATAGACATATCACATAAATTGAGCTAGCCCCACAGTAAGTTGTGAACTTATTCGTGGGATGAGTACGGAATAACCCAACTTGTGTCTTAGGAACTCAACAATACTATATTTTAAAATAATAATTATATATATATAAACACCCAAGACCCAGGTCAATCTGAAAAACATCGTTTTTCATCATGACCTGACCGGGGATCAAACTCGGGCACCTTTCACGCTTTAAGCACACACGAATATTGATAAAACAAGCCAATATTTTCAGTGACCGAAAAACACAGTTACTTGCACTTTTGCGCTATCTTGGATCACATAACTGGATCGCAATGGTCGTCTCGTGATGGCGATACACATCAGAAACCATAAACTTATTAATTCCCATGATGTTATGGGTATAAAATAAATAGTGATTCGTGGAGCGGCCGAGTTATTGAATTATAACTTTGCGCCATTTGACTTGTAGTCGGTACGAGGGCTTTTGATACTTTATTCATCGATACACCTCAAAGTATAGTTTATATTAAGCGCCCTTAGCAACTTTTTTTAGTCATGGTTCTCAATAGGATATTCTTCTTTCCTCGTATTTAAGAGCCTGGCAGTAGCTGGGGTGATTTTTAATTTTAAATAAAACCCTATCTTCGACTAATTGATTTATTTCTTATGTTTTAAAGTTTAACTTATTTTTGATTTGTTTGAAAAACATTCTCCTTAGTTTTCTTCTTCCTCGTTTTCTTTCTAGTTTATTTTAACTATTATTTAGAATATACAACAGGATATACTCAGATCATAAAAAAGCGTTTTCAGAAAAAAATATTTGCCACAAAGTGAAATAGATAAGGAGGTCCATTCCCTTCTAAAGAGATGCGAATAAGAGGTTCTTCAAAAATAGCTTCATGAAGTACCTACTACATATGTGCATATTTAGATATTTTAGAAATCTATGGTCAACTTTTTACTACCTTGCGTAGTTAGTTTAAAAAATATATACCACTAGCTTTCACACGCGGCTTCGCCCGCGTTAATGTCGATCCCTCGGGAAAAGTACTTTTGCCGGGATAAAATGTACCTTATGTCCTTCTCCGTACCTCAGATAACGTGTATGCAAAATTTCATGATGATCGGTTCAGTAATTACAACGAAAGCGTAACAAATAAGCAAACAAACTCACTTTCGCATTTATAATATTAGTAAGGACAAGCATAAATGTTACATCTTAAGAGGGCACGAATGCGAAACTTGTCAATGAACATTCGTCTAGATGTCTATATCTATAACGACTACATGCCTGTTATTTATTATATATAAAACTTCAACATATTTTCTTAAAACTGTCAAACCTGAAAACACGATTAATAACAAAAGCCTCGATACTTTTATTTTGCAAACATAGCCCCTTTATTTGATGTTTGTGGTCAGAACGGCGAAACCCTAAGTTCTTTAGAAATGATTTTTAGTTTCCTAGCTTAGCAATAACTAGTTCTAAAATCTGGCAAAGTTTTTTTACTCATTAACCTCGTACTTTTATTTTAAATAACAATTAAGTGATTTGGCGCTTACGCCCGTTAATTCTAGGACACCCGCTTGTGCCTACCCACTATCTTCTTCTCATTTTTTACGCGTTACGGTCATTAGATCTATCCTGCTTTCGCGCGGGGCGCGAAATGGCTTCAGCCGGGTCGCATTGGTACGCTCTTAAGGCTTACGCAAAATATACAAAAAACCATTATCATTATGATCATTTGAGGTATTACTCGTTTAATTTACTATCTCCATTTTATGACACTTTGTATAAAGTAACCAAAAACTAAAGTAGATAAAAAAAAGTTTTGTTAAAATAATGCAAAATTTAAATTAGTCAAGATATCAAGACAACCTTGACATTGAAATACAACGCAAACCTCAAACCCAAAAAACTATTATTAAACCAATCACAACAAAATTGCGTTGTGTCATAATACTCACTTAATGATCTTTTTTCACACAATATTATCGGAAATGGAGGGTCAAGTAATTTGGTCGTAGTACAGATCGGCTGAGGAAGTGCCATGGTAGTAAAAAAATGAAATATAATAAATCAATTTAGAGGTTATACTCGTGGTTAGTTCGACACGACGGGCTGTTAGGGCGAGGTCACACTGACCCGTGAAGTAATGATGCATTCGTTTGAGATTCTGAATTAAGCTATCATTTGTTGATTTATTTTTCACGGTTTTTATAATGAATTATTTTTTAATTATTATAAGTGTTAAGATTGTAAAATAATCTGACTAAATTACTAGTTATTACATTTGCCTTAATCTAATACTTGTCATAATCTTCATATATAAAAAAAACGGGTTTGTTCGAACACTATAACTGAAGAACGGATGTGACAATTTTTATTTGTTGGTTTTGTTTTCACCTCGAACACCAGAATAACTATTAAAATGTAAGAAACAGCTTTCGCCTGCGGCTGCGCCCGCCGCTGCGCCCGCGTCAATATCTATCCCTTAGGAATAGTACTTTTTCCCGGGATAAAAGGTAGCCTATGTCCTTCTCCGTACTCCAGAGAACTTCATGATGATTGGTTAGTAGTTACGGCGTGAAAGCGTAACAAACAAACAAACCAACTCACTATCACTTTTATAATATTAGTAAGACTCCGGGAGTACCTCAGGAGTCACAGGTCACGTATCCGTCTTACGAATTTTCATTCAAACATACGACATTTTTTACCCATTCCAAAAAGTGCACAACGCCGCTTAAAAAAATATCACTTCAATAAACTAAAATCTTTGTTGCCAGCAACAAACTCAAGTATTAGAAGAAGTCAATATGAAAACCGCTTTAGTCGTCTAAGTGTCGTGTCTGGACTGAGCGATCCGTCGTCCGATACTCACTTATTTATTTACCAGTCATTAAAATCTTTATGGGAGCAACTCTGCGGGAACCGACGCGGTGCGAAAACGAAAGTTTTACAGTTTGCAGCTTACAAGTTCAAGTAAAAGACTAAGTTAACAGCCTCCGTGGTCCAGTGGTTAAAGCATTTGCCTGTTGACCCGGGGGTCATGGGTTCGATTCCCATCGGAAGCATACTTTGTTTAGTTGTTTCCAGTTTGGTTAGGACATTGCAGGCGTGAATCACCTGATTGTCTGATAATAAAGATGATTCCGTGCTTCGGAAGGCACGTTAAGCCGGTGGTCCCGGCTGCCATCTGGTAGTCGTTAAAGGAACCACGTCAGAGGCCGAGGGGCGGTTTCGAAGAACTCTGACACCAGGGTGTGCATGGTCGATTGACCGTGACACCTACTCGAAATGATGATGATGAGTAAAAGAAGACCTACCGAAGGTCTGCCGTGTCCGAATTACTGCGAGGTTTTATCATGAAAGGCGTATGTATAACAACAAATAAGCTATGTATAATATTAATAAGTTTGGCGAGCTCCGTGGCGCAGTGGTTAACACGCCAGCCTGCGACACGAGGTTGCCCGGGTTCGATCCCCGGTCAGGTCAAGAAAATGATCTTTTTCAGATTGGCCTGGGTCTTGGATGTTTATCTATATATGTATTTGTTATAAAATAAAGTATCGTTCAGTTAGTATCCCATAACACAAGTCTCGAACTTACTTTGGGGCTAGCTCAATCTGTGTGATTTGTCCGTATATATTTATTTATTATTATTATAAATAAGTCAGTATGTCCTCTTCGGTCGTCCGACCACCTGGTCGGTGGGTGTCCAACGCTGCGCTTGCCGGTACGTCGCCAAGGCCGCAGGAAGGCGCTGGCCGCTTCTTCCGCTTCCTGAAATCCTCGGGAAGGGCCTATGTCCAGCAGTGGACTTCTTGCGGCTGAGATGATGATGATGATGTCATCTTAAGCCGTCTAAGTGTCGTGTTGTACAAATCCTTTAGGAGGATGATAGCATAATTTACATGACTTTAAATCAATATCTTGGTATTTAAGGTTCAGGAGAGTATAGGGTCTAGGGCTGCGGATTGGCAGTTTATTCCGTAACACACAGTTAAAATCAAACCACACTGTCTTTGGTTGAGGAGCCTGATGGTCCAGTGGCTTACCTTAAGCAACCCGGGCGCAGTCGCCGCTGGAATGGGTGACTGCAAGTTACATAAAAATATCTCGAGCTCCTTCGTGCTTCGGAAGGCACGTTAAAACAGTAGTCCTGGCTGTCATCATTGATGGCAGCCGTTAAGCTATGTCAGATGCCTTTAGGCAGCTTGGAAAATTTTGACACCAGTGTGTTACACACACGAACAACAACAACAATCCTAGGTAGTGGGAAACCAAACACACAGGCACAGTGGATGGGAGGGATACGATATTTTATATTTAGCCCTTTCAACGCCACAGTCTGATATTTGTAACAAATCAATTAAATGACCAATGCATTCACAATCTATGGCGGTATCAGACTGTCCGGCAAGGCGCACGAAATTGATTTGTCACATATGACTGTGGGCCTCATAAGAAAGCTCAAGGTCACCCAAAGAGCTATGGAGAGTATTGGAGAGGGCTATGCTCATGTTTCTCTACGAGACCGAATCAGAAATGAGGCGATCCGTAGAAGAACATAAGTCACCGACATAGCTCAGCGGATTAGTTCTTTGAAGTGGCAGTGGGCGGGGCACATAGCGCGTAGAACCGATGGCCGATGGGGCAGAAAGGTTCTGGAATGGCGACCACGTACCGGCAAGCGCAGCGTCGGACACCCACCGACCAGATGGTCGGAAGACCTGACAAAGGTCGCAGGGAGGCGCTGGATGCAGGCCGCTTCCAACCGGTCATTCTGGAAATCATTGGGGGAGGCCTATGTCCAGCAGTGGACTTCTTGCGGCTGATATGATGATGATGATGATGATATGACTGTGGCGCTAAAAGGTTGAAGGGATGCAGACGGCCTAGCCGTGTGGTTTCCGGCAGAGTAGAATAGGACCACTCCAACTCTTCCCATGGAGGTCGTAAGAGGCGACTTAGAAAATCCAAGCTAAATAAAGCTAGCTCATCATAAACATCAATGAGACCTCTCCAACCCGTCTGGCCAGCGAGGAGAGTGTAGGCCAAATCCTCTATCTGCTCTGACCAAGTTGGCTCCGATTGTACAGAGAGGGTCATGTTCCTACAGAGGAGACTAAAAAGACCTGATTATGATGATGATGCAGAGAGACAGGGTCGTGAGTAAAACTTAGCTTAAATATCCTGCGGAAAGAATGCAACTAGGAACCAAACGCGGAAGGTGGTTCAACACTGAGCGATAAATAATATCGTAATGATAGAGTTCAGTCGATCGTGTTCGACTTAATGACCTATTTCTAGCGCTTCCTAAAATGGACATAGAGTTAACGAAACTTAGAACTGAATTTGCTAAATTAACTACAATATTATTATAATAGAGTTTTATAGTCGTGTTCAGACTAGGGGGTGCCATTCTGAACTGCCTGTCCGGTAGTAGTAAATATGACTTCAGGAACGCGCGCCCGGCTCCCTGCTCTCTCGCGAGCTGCTGCATACTCATCCTTATCTTTTATTTTAAAAAAACGCTCCCGATTTGTAGCAGCTTTCAAAGTGCGTGAAGGTAAAAAAAAAACTGCCAAGCGTGGCAAGAATGGCAATATCTCCGAAAAGAGAAAATCTTTGGATTTTTTGCGGCTGATATGTTTGACTTTACTTAATAAGTAAAGTCAAAAATTACAATAAAACAGAATAATGGTTGAGTTTAATAACATAATGAACACCTATTACTTACGCTTTTTATAATAGGCGTAGGGCTAAGGTAACTTGGAAGCGTCTTTTCTGAAATAAGTATTGTAAAATATATCAATTTTGGACTTTGATGATCATATTCGCCTTAGTTTGTTTGTATTTTTGTTTTGTGTTATTGTGTGTAAGTGGCCATCACTGGTGTCAGATTTTTTAAAGCTGCCTAAAGGCATTTGACATAGTTTAACGACTGCCACCAATGATGACAGCCGGGACAGCACAGCTTAACGTGCCTTCCGAAGCACGGAGGGGCTCAAGATATTGTTATGCCACTTGCGGTCACCCATTCCAGTGGGGACTGTGCCCAGGATTGCTTAACTTATATAAGCGCTATTAATGCTTATGACCACTGGGCCATTGGGCTCCTCCGCCTTAGTGATTTATTTCTAGCACTACCTACAAATTACTTTAAAGTGCTTGTGTCTCGATAAATACGAGTATAATCATTTGAAATTCAGCAACTTGGTAATTAATGCGTTCTAATAACTTGGCTGAGAAGATTAATCGAATATTATTCTTTGTAATATAAATTTATTCTTTATCCATATGAGCATCTCGAGCATAAGTGATATAAATACTTTTTCATAACTAACATCTTTACCAATGTGAACTCAATTTGCTATTTTCAATGTAGGCGATCAAGAATCATTGTGAATTACACCAATACAATATCTAAAACTTTATAGCTCTATAAACATAATGCCCGTTGTTAAATTAGATCATCGTAACCCACTCGATAAATAAATCGAAATCATCGAATCGATTGTTAATTTAATCGAATGATACAACTACACATTTTGACCTCCATCGGACGGCTGCGTCACGATCAGCCATCACGAATATTAGATTTCATTTGATATCTGTTTGCGAGTTTAAATGTGTGAAGAAGCTCTAATTTTTATAACGCCATTTTTTGTTATTTTCAATTGCTTTATTAGGTATGGGTTTTAAAATACCGCTATCTGTGCTATACGAGGTATTAATTGGATATTTTTTGCTAAAACACTTTTTTTGGGATGTGGGCAATTCGAACACTAGTGGTAATTATAAAGCCGCATTTGTATAATGATTACTTTTTTTTTATTATTAATTAGAAAGCTGGTACTTCTACAATCATCTTCTACATCAAGAAAAAAAGAAAAGATTACAGGTAGTGTAGTGCCGTGCTTGAAATTTTCGAGAACGGTGAGAACGGGTCGGAAATTTTTCCCGAGAATTTCTTCTTACTCACAAGGGCGGGAATTATTGGGAAATTCTCGAGAATTATTGGAAATTTCTCGCAAATATCCGTGAGAAAGAATAGATGAGAACAGAAAAATTCTCTTCGGCACATCACTAATTGCAGATATAGTATCGGATACGCGCACACTCGGCCTTCCAAACAGCTCTTTCCTTTCCCCATTCATCCGAGTAAGTGGTATCCCAAAAACTTACACTTGAAATGTTTCCATCAGTAAAAACAGCCGTGGTCCAGTAGTTAAAGCGTTTGCCTGTCGTGGGTTCGATTCCCACCGGAAGCATACTATGTTTAGTTGTTTTCAGTTTGGTTAGGACATTGCAGGCTTGAATCACCTGATTGTCTGTTAATAAAGTTGTTTCCGTGCTTCGGAAGGCACGTTAAGCTGGTGGTCCCGGCTGCATCTGGAAGTCGTTAAAGGAACGTCAGAGGCCGAGAGGCGGTTCCGAAGAACTCTGACACCAGGGTGTGCATGGTCGATTGACCGTGACACCTACTCGAAATGATGATGATCAGTAAAAAAAATATACACCCCTCAATAGTCGCCACTTTTGGTAAATCAACAATTCTCTTATTTAATCAAATCCCAATGGTGAAAAGTTATACCAAAAATCTTTATGATGACTTTTACATGTAAGGTATTTGATTCAACTCATTTTACAATGAATTTCAAATAAACTAATATGTAGGAAGCCTTGCAATATTTTTAAGTGTTTATACATATTTTGCATTAACAATGCTATTTTGATATATTCTTATTAAATTAAGACATAAATAAATTCGGCGCAGAGGTTAGAACAGGCGGTGGCTCAGTTGGAAGAGCGTAAGTCGTACATCGACTTAAGGTCACAGGTTCAAATCCCGCCCGCTTGGAATTTTGTTTTACCATATTTTATTTCTTAATTTAATAAGAGTATATCAAAATAGCATTGTGAATGCAAAATATGTATAAACACTTAAAAATATCTGGTTTTTTTTCCATTTTTAACACTAAAAGCGACTCGCTGATAGTTTTACGTTAAAACCAACGGTCGTGTGAACCGACACAGCCCCGCCCATCCGATTTTTTTCTTCCTAAAATTGCAAAAATTGGAACATGCATTGTTTCAAGAAGGCGGCATGACAATATACATCTAATGACTCAGCAGTCTTAAATGAGATGTTTGCAAGGAAACTCATTTCGCACCGAGGTAATATTTAATGGCCGCCCAGAACTGCAAACCTAACACCACCAGACTTTTTCTATGGGGATACGTTATCAGTCGAGTTGACTACAGTAATCCAACCACTATTGCCAAGTTAAAACCAATATTTGAGAATAAATGGGTGCTAATTTCACGTGCAACGTGCCAGCGAGTTTTTAATGATTTGAGGTCCAGATATGAAGAGTATTTGCGTTGATGCACACTTGTATGATATTATTTGTATACATAAATTCCCTACATATTTGTTTTTAAATAAATATCGATTTGTTATTGTATATTAATAGTTTTTTTTTAATCCGCCAAACGTTTTGGGTCCACCCTGTATTTATAAACTAAGTCTCAGTAATTTCACTGAAGCATATTAATGTATTTAAACGGGACTTAGTACGAACCTTTTTATTATTTGTTTCCGTTGACGTTTTAATGGAGTTACATTTACATCCATCGTAGTCGCAACGAGACCGTTCGCACCACGATGGATGTAACTCCATTGAAACGTCAACGGAAACAAATAATAAAAAGATTCGTGCTAAGTTCCGTTTATATACATAATTATGTGTTTAAAGCGCGAAAGTTCACTGATGTTCAATAAGAGACCCTATGAGAATCGACTAACTCCGTGGCGCAGCGGTCAACACGCCAGCCTGCTACACGGAGTGACCGGGTTCGATCCCCGGCCAGGTCAAGATCTTTTTCAGATTGGCCTGGGTCTTGGATGTGTATCTATATATGTATTTGTTATAAAATATAGTATCGTTGAGTTAGTATCCCATAACACAAGTCTAGAACTTACTTTGGGGCTAGCTCAATCTGGGTGATACGTCCGTATATATTTATTTATTTTATTTATTTAATTACCTATAGACAGAACAATAAAAATTGGTTTCATCATAATGATATATGAAAGTGTTTAAGAGATACGAACATAAAATTATTATAGCCTGACTCACATATTAACCTATAACATGACCCACTAACAGTAACATTCAATAAAACACAATTTGAACATTGGGATAGTTCACATTTGTCAATTGTCCAAAGCTAGTTCAGAAGCAAGCGTATTAATCAATATCATTATTTCGGCGCCGTGTGGTTTACAGCAGAGTAGAATAGGACCACTCCAAGTCTTCCCATGGAGGTCGTAAGAGACGACTTAGAAATACAAGCTAAACAAGGCTCATAAATAATGAGACCTCTCCAACCCGTCTGGCCAGCGAGGAGACTGTAGGCCTTGTATGCTATTTGTCATACTTGTCTGCTCTGGCCAAGTATGGCTCTGGTTGTACAGAGAGGGTCATGCTCCTGCAGTGGAGACTAAAAAGACCTGATGATGATGATGATGATTATTTCTTCCATGTTAGTCTGGGAGTAAAGAAAGAAAACTGGCCAAGTGTGTGTTGGGCCACGCGTAGTGTACTGTTCTATAGTTGCACGTCAGAAATGAAATTTGTACGATATTTTGTTCTCCAAATACATTTAGTAAATAAATATATAGGGATATATCACACAAATTGAGCTAGCCCCACAGCAGGTTGTGAACTTGTGTCGTAGGATACTAACTCAATGAAACTATATTTTATAATAGATACTTGTATATATAAACATCCAAGACACAGGTCAATCTGAAAAAGATCGTTTTTCATTATGACTTGACCGAATAGGTTGGTCTAAATACATTTAATTCTTTGACTTGTAAATCCTAATTAGCTATTTTTCGTGCATGCAACCTGTGTTCATTACTAGCTACGTACCTAGCTCCGTGGCGCAGCGGTCAACACGCCAGCCTGCGACACGGAGTGACCGGGTTCGATCCCCGGCCAGGTCAAGATGGAAAATGATCTTTTTCAGATTGGCCGGGGTCTTGGATGTATATCTATATATTTATTTATTATAAAATATAGTATCGTTGAGTTAGTATCCCATAACACAAGTCTCGAACTTACTTTGGGGCTAGCTCAATCTGTGTGGTTTGTCCGTATATATTTTATTATTATTTATTATCGATTTATAAGACGTTGTCACGTCAAAAAACCACCCCCTCTTTGTTTTTTCTTATATTATTTCACTACTTTTTCGGCGTGAGTAATATTTATTTTCTCGTACCCATTCCGAATAACAGCTTTCTAGTACTAATATTCTTTAAGCGTGGTTCAACGGGATAGACAGACAGGCAGTCTGACATGGTGAATTTACATTGTTTTTAATACAGAACCTTGAACGAAGAACCCTAAAATCGTAGAATATACACCTTTATCCATAGAATACGACGAATTTTGTCAAAAGGCTGTGCAACTGCAGCAAACATCACAATTTGTGATTCTTCATTATTGATTCTAATGATTCTTTACGCCCATTGACACGGTAAATATGACATTTAGATTTAATAGCCATAGACCTTGTTTACTTTGTAAGGCATAAAGACATAAAAGTCAAAGAATAATTGGTATTTATTTCATAAATAACTTTGGCAACTTAGGGCAATCTCTGATTTATTATAATTGAAGAATAAGCTAACGAAATCTGAAGTTTTTTCGTGATTTTAGCTATCATCATCATTTCGTGTAGGTGTCACGGTCAATTGACCCTGCACACCCTGGTGTCAGAGTTCTTCGGAACCGCCTCTCGGCCGCTGACGTGGTTCCTTTGACGTCAACCAAACCATTATCCGTCCAAATCAAATTGACAGTGACAGTTGATCAAACGTCAAAGTGATAAGTGTCGACTTATTTTGGTCGGATAATGGTTTAAACCAGGTACTAAAGTTATTCCTCGTTTTTTAATAACACTGATTATGTTTAAGTCAAGCATGCAAACATCTAACTTTTTAAGTTGACGTCTTTTGGAGAAAATGCGCTGTGCAGTTTGTAGCCGCTTCTTCTGCACTCCGCTTTGGAAGCGGCATTAAACTTGGCCATAAGTAAATTTTTGACGTCAACAATTGTTGAGAAGTGAAATATAACAATTAATAAGTGTTCAAAGAAACCTATATTAAACAAACGTTTTGAATTGAATTGAATCTCTAGTGCTATGTAAATGAGAAGTGAAAGAGCCGTAATACCGATAACATTAAAACTAGAACATAATAAGACAAATTATATCCGAAATTTCAAAATCTAGATATATAATAGGAAAACACTGATTGAGATACCAATCAATAGTACGGATAGATGTGCAAGTAAAAGTAAAAGAACCTGTAGATGTTGCTCGACAAGTATGAACCCTTCGGCTGAAACATATCATAACGACAGTCTATTGTCTAAGACATCGTATACGCATAATTACATTACCCAAGCACGATATACTAATTCTATGATACAAATCGATTAGGATCTATACATATGCGCGATCACGCCTCAATGGCGCCCACGCGCAAGTTACAGATGATCCATAATACAATTATAGATCAATTTGGAGTTCAAATAGTCAGTTTTGTGCATTCATCGCTATTGCCTCTCAGAGACAACTTAAGTTTTAGCTTATTTCAGACCAAATGGACTTATATAGTAAATAAATTAATAAAAGTATTAAAAATTAACACTTTCTGGAATAGCCCGTCTGTAGTCGTAAATCATAGGATTTACAACTATAGAGTAATTTGTATTATATCTAGATTTATGAGAGTTTAAAAAATATTACGAATATGCACATCAACATCAGAATTTACTAAACATTTATTTCATACATTTACTAAAAAAGAATTGTAAAATTAGAAAATAATGCTGGTATGAACCACCATGGTATGACCTTTGATAGGCTATGAATATGAATTCATAGCTTATCAAAGGTCATAATATCTTTGTATTTTGGCTACAAAGGAGAGGAAGAGGCTGGTAATTATTCGACTTTCAGAATATTCATTTATGGTTTTGCTTGCTGGAAGAATATTACATTTATATTTCGAAAAAGACCGCATCAAAATGACATAAGGAATAAAATACCTTTGTTGTAAAGTCTTTTACCATGAACAACTAAAATATATATTTTTTTTATGATAAATAGTGTTATTTAAATATGCTTGAGACTGAAGATTCGATTAATACCTACTGTCTCTTCTGCAAACAAGCAGCTCTACTTAATCTATGCTGCACTCATTGTCTAAGCACTATGACTGCACCACGATACCGAGAAAGGATCGGGTCGATCCAAATCAAATGCAGGAAACACTATACTTGTAGATCGCGGCACGACCAGACCTTGATCACATACTAAGCAGAGTCAGCGGGATCATCCCATTACGTATGCTGATTTGGAAGAAAAAAACAATTTTGATAGTTTTTGTGCCAACACCGGCGACAGATTTTTAAATGAATTATTAAAACTTGATCTTTATGCCACTCAATAAGCTTATTATAATTTTAACCGACTTCAAAAAAGGAGAACCATAGGAAATGTTGTTATTTTGATTAGCTGATTAGATGGTTTATGAGACACTGTTTATTTTAAATTATTTAAAGTTTCTTATTTTAAATTATTTTGGTACCATAAATTATTTTATTTTTAGTTAAGTTTTTTTAAAGTTGTAGTTAATATTGATGTTTATTACCATAGATACAGAAGTTCTTATTTTAAATTGTACCGCGTCTGCTCGTACAGTCGAGAGCAGATAAAACTAACCCCTCTAACAACAGATTTTAAATTGTAGGGGTGTCACATTTATCTGCCCCTGACTGTACTTCTTACGTGTTATTTTCATTTAAAATACTGTTACATATAACTGTCAAAGGCAATCTGATAAAAGCACATTTATATGCGCCTCACACACCTGACAGAGCACAGTTTATTGTTTACGATGATCCAATATCATGACAAAATTGTTTCGCTATGTTTCACAACAATATAATTGACAAAACCTTATAAACAGAATCATGTCGTCATAAGCCGTGTGGTATCCGGCAGAGTAGAATAGGACCACTCCAAGTCTTCCCGTGGATGTCGTAGAAGGCGACTGAGGAAATACAAGCTAAACAAAACTTATAAACATCTAGACCTCTCCAACCCGTCTGGCCAGCGTGGAGAGTGTAGGCCAAGTCCTCTGGCTGCTCTGGCCAAGTATGGCCCTTGTAGTACAGAGAGGGTCGTGCTCCTGTAGTGGAGACTAAAAAGGACCTGATGATGATGATGATGAATAAACAGAATCATGTCATTATGCGATGCGGTAGCAACCTATCACTATTTGGATTCCGTTTTCCACCTTTATATTTTAAACTAGATTTTCCCGTGGCTCCTCCCGCGTTAGTGTCGAGGTCCTTCCCCGGGCCTCAAACTACCTTCACACCAAATTTTATTTAAATTGATTCAAAGGCTGAAGCGTAAAAAGACAGACACTGAGTTACTTTCGCATTTATGATATTAGTATGGTAGTATGGATTGGCTTATTCTTGACCTTAGACTAACCCAGAGGGTAAAAACAAGATCTACGATGGAGCGAGCTAGCATCGATGCCTGTTTTCTCGAGTCTTGGTCCAGTGAGCCACCGTGGTCCAGTGGTTTAGGCGTTTGCCTGTTGACCCGGGGGTCGTGGGTTCGATTTCCACCGGGAGCATACTTTGTTTAGTTGTTTCCAGTTTGGTTAGGACATTGCAGGCTTGAATCACCTGATTGTCTGATAATAAAGATGATTCCGTGCTTCGGAAGGCACGTTAAGCCGTTGGTCCCGGCTGCCATCTGGTAGTCGTTAAAGGAACCACGTCAGAGGCCGAAAGGCGGTTCCGAAGAACTCTGACACCAGGGTGTGCATGGTCGATAGACCGTGACACCTACTCGAAATGATGATGATTCTCGAGTCTTAAAGGCTGTTAAGTAATAGTATATGTTGTGTACTAGACTCATCATCATCATCATCAACCTTTATAATAAAACGATTTACGTCGCCGGATATCTGCAAAAATTTCCATAAGAACTTCTTTAAATGTTGTTCAAAAGGTGTCAGACTTTGGTTGGTTTAGTGGTTCAGAGTCATTTATAATGTCATTGTTATTACTATCTGTCATGGGTCTAGTATGGTCTGGAGTGTCATCTTCAGTTGAAGACTATGCCATACCTATAACCACTTGACAAGCAGTTGTTTGTCCATTGGTTGTATGTATGTCATCGGGTACGCGCGCCCGGGCTTTCAAGCTGCTACTTTCTCATCCTCCATCAATCCACACAAGTAATATTCTAAATACCTTTATTTTGTACTCTAGTCCAACAAACCCCTATCATTCTCATGCTTAAAAATGGTTTCGATGAGCAGCAGCATCGTCTTCAAGATAACTGCGATCACCAACCCTTCTGCAAATGAAAATCAAGGGGAGGTTTATGTCCAGCAGTGGACTTCTTGCGGCTGAGATGATGATGATGGGTCTAGTACACAAGATATGTAGTTACTACATCACCAATCACTGCTTTATCTATGACTATCTGGTGCCCTCGACTTCGTCCGTGGCAATTTCTGTTATTTTTTTAGTATAGATGAATAATTTTCCCCCGTTTTCAAAACATGTCTTTTAGATGCTTCGCTCCTATTGGTCGTAGCGTGAAGTTTTATAGCTTAAAGCCTTCCTCAATAAATGCACTATCCAACACAAAAATATTTTTTCAATTTGAACAGTTCTTGAGATTAGCGCGTTCAAACAAACAAACTCTTTATAGTATTAATAATATTAGTATAGATGTTAAGAGCTAAACTCTTGACAGTGTCATTGTGTTAATAGAAACACGTACCAGAGCATCCTTGAGCGATAATATTTACAATGGTTTTGCTATTATTTTCTGCATTTCATTTAAGTACTTCTTCTTCCATCGAGTCGTAAAAATGCTTAACATATTAAATATATTTCGACCATTGCTTTGCTACTGGGATTACCCGTTCGTTTGCCTTATAAAATTCTTATTGAGAGTAAGAAATTGGGCTTTCTGGGCACACCAATTGGTGACACATAGATTAGATTAAGTTAAATATTTGCATACCGTTTTTAACAGATAAATAGGCTCTGTTATAAACACCTGTATCCTATCCTATTACAGCAAATAAATGAATTTGTATTTGATAGCACCATTTTTGCACTCCCTATTATTGGAGAAACCCCATTTGACTCTATTTTTGTGGCATTTACCAACATAAGCTCTCAGTCTATTTTACATGCTACTGAATAAGTTGCTACCTACTTTCAAGAGTTAAAATACATACACGTAACTCCAAGTACCTGCTTTAAAATACTGTTACATATAACAACTTTGGACAACAATAGCAATCTGATAAAGATACATTCATATGCACCTCACATGTCCGATGTGGAGCCTTAATGTTTACGATATAATGATCTATATACGCGTACACGAGCGATGTTCGTCGATAGAATCGTTAAGCGGAGCCGTGTGTGATGACATAGAGAAGTTTATGGCAGAAGGTGAGATGGGAGACAAATGCCTACTTGAATACTTAGTAAAAAAAGAAGGACTGATGATGCTTTTATAGATAATCTGGATCTAGAAATGTAAAAAGGAACACATATAGGATCACTTTGACTATCCTTCTGTTCGTGAAATTGTCTCCCAAGATGCTTTTTCTCAGTAGTACATAAAGGTATCATATTTTTTTCACAGCTATAAGGGACTGGAGACCCGAGGTCCTTTGTGGCTAAGAAAAAATGCGATCTAAGTCAATTAGTTACGATGTAAACCTGTCCCTATATGCCTTCTAGTACATAGAATCACGTCTTTTCCCCTTGCGGGGTAGACAGAGCCTAGGTCTAGAAAACCTTATGGCCACATTTAGCATGTTGGAGGGCGTATAAATGGAAAACGGAATCAAATAGTGATGGGTTGCTAGCCGCATCGTCTATTGATATGACTCCGCAGATTTTAGCCCAATCCCTCGATCAGCTTTTACGATCTGCACGGGAAGAGAAGCAGCTAGCTCATTCTACGTTTTTTCTTTTCTCCCAGACCAGCATGGAAGACCTTGCCTTCTAGTATAAGGATATTTCACACTAGCATACAGGTGACTATTGTATAGGTTACTTATCTATGTTTTTCATTACCAGAGTAAAATAGTTGTAGGCTTTACATGATATTAAAACTAACGTGAGTTAAATTCATTATAGATACACGGTTTTACTCACGTTTATTCAGTCGGAATCGCCAACTAGTTTTGGTCTGTTACAAAGTCCATCATGTACTGTTAGTTCTTGCTCGCTACGAATGCAAAAGATACACATTTGTTGTACATTCGTTTAAATAACAACGTCATGTCCTCACAGAGACAACCGTCATCCTTTCAAATCTATCACGAGTTGCGCATCTGAAAAATCAATACGTAATCTATGCCAATAAATTCTAAAACTCTTATTTAAATGTCTCATCGCATCGAGATCCTATCTTTAGTACGGGATTTCCGGCGTCTGTCGCTAAATTCAAGTGAATATTAAACGATTCCCGAATTTCTATTCTACTTGATACACAAAATTAAATAGATGTTTTGTGTTTTATTTCATCCTGTCTCGGAACCCCCTTAAATATAGCGTATTAAGGCAATACCACTGTAAATAAGGTCGTTCTGAACCTTATTTATCTCGCAAAATACTTAAATTAGAAGTTTCAAATCTAAGTAATATGATTTTTGACTATTTCATCTCCAAAAGTGTAAGATGAAAACACGTTTTGATAAAAATTTATCGATATAAATATTTTTTGAAAATGGTCTTCGTTCGCAGAGTTTTTGTTATTGTAGCTCAAATGCGACGAATGAAATAATGATTTTTAGACTAAAAGATAGGTTATTAATAATTCATCAAAATGTAAATATGAAAATACAATTAACCGGTCTGATTTTATATAAAATAGAAATAACGAATTTGGCGCTTACGTTTTTTTCTTTGAGCGACTCGAGACCATCTCCTATCTCATCATTCACGGGCTAAACCGCCAAGCGCTATCCCTTGCGCGCACTTGATCAGTTTGCGTACGCCTTTGCCGAGCGATGGTACAAAACATTTGAGGCCTCGTCTTAAATAGATGTTTTGTGTTTTATTTCATCCTATCTGGGAACCCCCTTAAATATAGCGTATTGGTGGGCATAAAGGTGGAAAACGGAATCAAAATAGTGATGGGTTGCTAACCCCATCCCATATTATGATGACTCTTTAGATTTTCGTCCAGAATTCACATTTGCCAATTATTTAATTAAAAGATAATCTTTTGCATATACTAGTAAGTACGCACATTCAACATGGTTCCATCCACTGGTATGGGTATTTTCATTCACAAAACGATTTTCTAATGCTTTTGCATGAGGAGCGATGTAAGCATGTTCTCATGATTGTATGAGAAAATGCTTACATCGCTCCGTTGTCCTGTTTGTTTTTCTGTCTGTCTGTCTGTCTGCCTGTCTGTCTGTCCGTCTGTCACCAGGCTGTATATCATGAACCGTGATAGTTAGACAGTTGGAATTTTCACAGATGATGTATTTCTGTTGCCGCTATAACAACAAATACTAAAAAATAGATATTAAAGGGGGCTCCCATACAAAAAACGTGTTTTTTTTTTGCTTGTTTTTACTCGATATTTATAACGGCAACAGGTAGATGCTTAAAATATTCATAGAATATTTAGTTATATAAACTACTTTAAAATCAACTGATTCAATAAAATAAAAAAATAATATTAAAAGGGGCTGCCATGTAAACTACATGATTTTTCTGCCGTTTTTATAGATAACGGTACGGAACCCTTCATGCGCGGGTCCGACTCGCAGTTGGCCGTTTTTTTTTTATTAAGTTTTGAATAAGGCATTTGTCTCGCATCTCACCTGATGATAAGTGACGATGGAGACGAGGGTGTTACATACCTATCCAAAAGGTACCCATTTATTCTACTTTTGAATATCCCGTTGGCCTTTCAAGGCAGCTTCTAACGGACGCCTTAAGGTGTCCATGGCGCTTCAAGTGTTAAGATGCAAAATTCAACACAGCCATATATTTAAACGTAACATGTCTACTACCATACTAGGAGTTTACCTGATAGTGACAGGCAAATGGTGCTGTCAAATTGTTCGCAATTGGCTATTGATACTGTCATTGGAGGCTTCCGAGGATCGTGACAGTTACTAGACATTTGATTGATGTATAGAACTTGATTTCTGATGGTGAATTTTAAGTCAACTGGATTTTGAAGTCAAATAAGCTTAGAGCACATAGACGACAGTTTTGTTTTTAGTTAGGTTATTTATTTTATGATTTATTCACAAGAACTGATTTTCATATTTGGTAACTTAATCATGTAATTGTGTGCGGCAGGCGCGGAAGGTGTTTTTTTTTAATGAGAAGACATAGTCTTGGGTAAGAGCACTTTTAATTATACTGACACAGGTTTAAATAAAAGAAACTAGCTTTCGCCCGCGGCTACGCCCGCGTCAATGTCGATCCCTTGGAAATAGTACTTTTTCGCGGGATAAAAGGTAGCCTATGTCCCTCTCCGTACTCCAGAGAACTTGTATGCAAAATTTCATGATGATCGGTCCAGTAGTTACGGCGTGTAAGCGTAACAAACAAACAAACTCACTTTCGCATTCATAATATTATTAGTAAGGAGTAAGGACAAGGATTGTGACCAAAATGTTATGTTATAAGTGTTGTATAGATCATCTAATAATGTAATGACAGTTGCAGATGGCATTGTCAATTATAACAGTGATATTTTAGCCTGTGACGTTTGTCATGTAATCTCTTCCTTTTTTCGTAATGCTGTACCACTGTTGTGCATTGTCTCTTTAATAAACCCAGTTTTTAAAGTCAATCTTCTATTATTTTTGCCCAAATACCCAACAATAGGAACAACATATATCTATCTATGATGGCCGTAAAATTGTGTCATAAAAAGAAATACCTTATGTTAGTTTTCAGTTCCTTGACAAATATGAAGGCGTCTTAAATAAGATCTACTTATTTTTATATATTCAATAGTTATGTACCTGCAGATAAATCAAACCTACTACTTATCGAGCAATAACTATTCACAATCTTCCCAACCACTCTGTACATTAGCATACCTAAAAAACTACTACACAGTCAAAACTGAATCGAAATTCGAAATCTCCCCGCGTTCCGACGTTTCCTCTACGTGCCTTCCCGGCGCGCTCCTCGAATCCTAATCGTAGTTGTTCCTTGGCATCAGCGACTCCCAAAGCGGTCTATAACGACCCCAAGGAGTCGGTTATGTCATTAATCCTTTAGGGCAAATATTTAGTGAAACCATTATACGGCTCTAACGATTTCGCTGAAATTTGGTATGTGGGGGTTTTCGGGGGTAAACAATCGATCTAGATTAGTCTTGTGTTTGGAAAAACGCGTGTTTTCGAGTTTTTTTGTGGGGTCAGTTTACACTATTTTTATTAAAAATATATAATATTATTCCGGCACATAAAAGTCACTATTCTTTTTTAAACTTTCGCGCTTTAAACACATAATTATGTATATAAACGGGACTTAGCAAATGTGTGTGATATGTCCCTATATATTTATTTATTTATCAGTCCGCCTGATTTTTTTCCTTGCTCTAACAGTTTGGGGACATCTGCTCAACATGCTTTTTCTGTGCTATATGTATCCTGCTTTTGATTGATAGGACAGAGATAGGCCGTCGAAGGCAGCATTACACTGTCGGCTGGAGAGTGATAAATCGACTGTGTGCACTGAGCTCGATGTTCGCAATTGGTTTTTCGACGCGGGTTTTGTTTGGCTTATAAATGGTTCAATCGCATTTCTTTTTAATTGTAACCTGGTATAACATATTACGCGAAATTGATTTTCTTTATTTTTATTTGTGTGTTACGCTTTCTTGCCTTAATTCCTCCACTTATTTGTGCTATCATGAAATTTTCAAGACTACGAATAAGTAATAAGTCCTTAAGACCATATTTTTGGAACAAGCTTATCGCGTAATACTTATTATTATTATTATAATACTTATTATTATATTTATTATTGTATGTATATTATATTTCAAAATATTCTTCTTTCCAAATTTAAAGAAACTCCTTTCTTAATTTGATGTAAACTTAAATATAATTTTTTGGAATTAAAAATCATTATTACAGGTGTTATTTTCCGTCCGTATGTCACAGAGCTAAATTATGTTAAAGGTCAAGTAACTCATGGAATACTAATAGACATAAACTTAGGCTTGGACGTCAATATGTTAGGCTCCTCGCCAATATTGTTCACCGAGTAGAATTGATATTTCTAAATGTGAATCTAAATCGATTTATTTGTAGCACTTCGACATTTATTAAGAGGTGGCACGCTTCGATGGCTTTGTTTTGATCTTGAATGCCAAGTATTGTTCTTGGCAAAGACAAGTGTGTATCTAGAACTTATGAGTCATTTTATATCTATAAATCCTGTTGCATTTAAAACATGATATAAAAATCTTACTTTTTTATTCAGATGGATAAACCTCTCGTAGAAAAAAGTTATGAAAAATTAAAAAATATATGTATCTCTTGACACAAAAAATCTTTTATCTTGTAAACGACTGCAGCGATTAAATGCAACAAAGACCCTTCTCTATTGAATTATCTATCAAATAAAAAACTACATCAAATTGGTTAAGTGGTTTGGCAGCTACGGTGACATAGTTAGACACATTATTACGTATACAGATGGTATTTTATATTAGGGTTTTAATTATTTTTATTTTTCCAAATGATTCTGATTTTACCCTGTTTAGCTTTTTAGCATCTAAATTCCCTTGAAGTAACATAGAATATCAATTTAATATTCCGAATGAAAAACTAAGCCCTACAAAAATTATACGCCGTTGGTTACAAAATATAAATCTGGATCTTTTTAATAGAGATCTTATAAGCATAGATTGGAATGGAATAGGAAACTTAAACGATGTAAACGAGATGGTGGCTTCCTTTAACGATTGTGTTGCAATTATATGATACGCATGCACCTCTTAAATTAATCACCATCAAAGAACGTAGTCATCATTGGATTACGTTTTGTATCAAAAAAATGATGACTTGTCGGAATGAAGCGTATTCTAAAGCCCGTAAGAGTGAAAAAGAAGAAGATAAGAAGCATTATAAAGAATTAAAACACATGGTTAACAAGGCAATACTGAATGAAAAGAAGGCTTATTTTAGTCAGTATATTAACTCCAATTCCAAAAATCCCCGTTTGCTTTGGAAACACCTTAAACAAAACATTAAAATAGCGAAACAAAAACACGAAGTCCCTACAGATATTTTTAATGACCCAAACCTAATAAATGATCATTTCCTAAATGTGCCCGGTAATAGTAACGTGCCACACTCTGCTTTAAATTTCTTTTCTCAGAATAAAATTAATACAGAAAATAGTTTAAATTTAAGAACAGTTGACGAATCTGATATAATAAATATAGTTAAAACACTTAAAACAAACGCAGTTGGTCTAGACGGTATAAACTTGGAAATGTTATTGCTGACAATGCCAGAATCTTTGGCGGTGATAACATCAGTAGTAAACAAATCCATAGAAACCAAATCGTTTCCCCATAAATGGCAAGAGGCTGTAGTACGACCGATTCCTAAAACCGCTAACCCCACTACATTGAAAGATTTACGCCCGATCAGTATTCTGTCACTGCTTTCAAAAATTCTGGAGAAGATGATTGCTATGCAGCTTAAATCCTTCCTTAAAAAAACAATATCCTTCCTTCTGTTCAGTCGGGCTTTAGAAAACAGCATAGCACTACAACAGCGTTGATGCAAGTAATAGATGATGCGCTGGGTGCGCAGGATACTGGACAGGTTACGTTACTGACGTTACTTGACTTCTCTAGAGCTTTTGATAGCATAAATATAGATCTTCTATTAGCAAAAATGCATTACTACGGTTTTTCTGCAAATACTATCGAATGGTTTGAAAGTTACTTCGAACGTCGTAGTCAAACGGTCGAAATAAGTGATTCAAAGGGTAGCACTATAAAATCTGCTGTTCGTTCTATATAGTGCTGATGTTACTACGCATATAACACACTGTAAGTATCACGTATATGCAGACGATTTTCAGCCCAAATACAGACATATACTAGTTGGGCAAGAAGAGAGACCATAGAATAGTAACCTGTAAACACAAAGATACTAACTTTGTTAACTTAATACGGCACATAAAAAAAAAAATTGTAAGACACATTTCATTATTCCTTGGGTGGCCCATCTACCGAGATACAGACTTATTACGTTTAGTTCGGAGGTGGACTTCCGGGGGGCATGGTCGGTGTCCATATAAACAGACTGCTGTTACCTGTTGACTGTATTGTTTGTGTTCTGAAATAAAATTGATTGAAATTGATTGAAATTTACATTGCTTGCAAGCCGGATGACATACAATCCGCAGTTAATAAACTAAATGACGACTTAGAGAGAATCAAAATATGGGCCGAAAATAATTCTTAATATTAAATGGAAACAAATCTAAATTTATAATAATAGGAACTCATAATAAGCTTAATAAATTAAAAAGTAAAACAATTTCTGTGAGAATTGGCGTAGAAGAAATAGAAAGAGTGGAGAAGGCAAGGAATCTAGGATTACTTCTTGATGAGCAGCTACTTTTTGAAGAACATATCTTAGACGTAGTAAAAAATTGTTTCTATCGCCTAAAAGTGTTGTACCAGATTCGTGATTACTTAACCATAGAAATGTGGATAAAATTGACTGATTCTATAGTACTATCAAAATTAAATTATATGGACACAGCTAATGGCCCTAGAATTTTAGTCCGTACGCAAAAGCTGATACAAAGGGTACAAAATGCATGCGCGAGGTTCTGTTTTAACATACCTCCTCGAGAACACGTGACTCCATACCTGAACCAGGTAAAATTACTTAAAATGAATGCACGAAGACAGGTGCATTTTGCGACCCTACTGTTCGGTATTATTAAGTGTGAGACGCCCGCGTATCTATGGGAAAAGTTAGTCTGGGCTCGTAACGTACGCGGCATTCGAACCCGCGCATCCAAATACTCCCTCATTACTGCGTTCCGTGGCAGTTTTCGATATGCTGCTGCCAAATGTTGGAACAATTTGCCTACGAGAAGTGCAGTCAGTTTTAAGTTTTAAAAACAAATTAAAGGGCGTTTTGTTGCAAGAACAGCTTTCACAGCAGCAATCGTGACAGGAACGTACGAGTAACCTTTCAGATATGCAAAAACGGATATATGTATTGTCAGGCTTGTGTGGGTGTTGATATTGTAGGTATCATAATTGTTGATAATTTGTTACAAAGCGGTAATCATGACAGAACCAAAATTATGAGATACATCAATAGATATATTGAAACAAAGTATGTGCCACCCTCGTCTGTGAGTCACGTTAGGTTCACTGAAAATCAGCGTCGCGGTCAGTCATGTGATCACGACACATGCTGAGTGGATCTTTTTTCCAAAAAAAACCACAACACTTGTCATGGCAGAGCTGCATGCTGGCACTGGGATTTTCACAAAATATTTATTCTTGTTATGTTCTTATATGTATATTTTTAGTGGCTATAATTTCATGTTGTGTTGTGGTATTTTTGGAAATAAATGTATTCTATTCTATTCTAATATGCTGGGATCTTGAAAAACAACAACATTTCTGTACAAAAGTGTTCGGCCGGCCCATTAATTTGTATGAAAACGATATTTTTTTGTTTCTAGCGTCGGTTCCATAAAAAAAGCTATTAATTTTGGCGAGCTAAGTCATCCATTCAAAAGGATTTTGGTGATTAATTTATACGCTGAACAAAGATACATTTAAAAATATAGTACGATTATAGTGTATCTTTTCTTCGCGGCTTTATACTTATCACAGTTTCGTATTGTATTTCGATGTTATTCAAGAGGCGCTTGACTTGTTCGCCAAACATGTGCTCCAACAAAAATGTTATCATGTGACATATCCTAAAGCTACGCAAGCTTTCTTTCGTGAAGCTCACAGAGAGTGAATGTTGGTAATAATTCACTCGATCACGGATTAAATTAAATTTTAACCTCAATTCAAAATAGGAGAACTCAGTTTGAAGAGTTACAGCCTGGACTAGCTCTGACGCGCGATGATCCGTACAAATGATCTGCATGATCTGCAAACATTATTGGCCGACAGTGCCGATCTCTCAAACAGAAGTAATTGATGTTGTTATAGCTGTGTTTACTCTTTGTTTAAATACATCGTAGATTTCTCTTTAGTAAATTGTTTATGGTTTTTACCACTGCCAGGTGCTGTTTCTCTAATAACATAGAGGCAGGGTAAGTGTCTGGGATGCTAAATGTGCAGTGCAGTCACTTTAGTACTTACACACACTTACCAGCAACATATAGCCTTGGACGAATAACATGTAGCCAAGGTGGGGCAGCCGATTTTGCGGAGGCAGGTAAAAGACGTTTATATGTGGGTCTTAGAGACAATTTTTCTTTCCTTCGCAGCGGAAGCGATAGGTCTATGAAGCTCAGATATAGCGTCCTGATTTTAAAGGGACATCACAATTGTCTTATTGAGGCATCATAAGACCCTAAAACTAACTTATTTGGGCAATGAATCAGCATTGCTATACAAAGCGTGCTGCTACTAGACACATTGGCTCAACGTGACGAATTACAAGGTTATTTCTATATATACCTACGCAAATATGATCAACTGCAATCTGATGTAATGTGGTCCTTATGTTTAAATCTTAACAAATCGCCAACATGAGTAGGAACTTTTTATTGCTGTAAATGTTATAACCTAAAATATAATTTTCTTGCCAAGGTGCAAATATATAAGCCTCAGTGACGCATATATTTTTGTGGTGAAGATTCTGGGTCCGTGAGGTTTATGAACCTACTATAATCACAATAAAACTAACCTTTATTCGTTTTAACACTTTGAACGCCGTGGACACCTTTAGGCGTCTTTTGGAAACTGGCTTGAAACGCTAACGACTCCCAAATTTGTTGAACTTCAAATTAGTATATAATTCAAACTGGTCGCAGTGTTTTTTGTATGAAAATCGAACTGGTCACGGTCGCTTATCAGTTTTTCTTCCAGCATACAACGAGAAACTTTTTGTGTCTTTCAATTTTTACATCAATAATAAAGCCCCTTTTTATGAACGTTTAACGGAAATTCTCCTTACAAAAGACGTAAAGACTTTTTCCCGGACCTAATATTATAGTTTAATAGATTTCACAATCTAATGGTTGCAATAACCAGGGCACTCTAATAGCGCTAAAGCCGACAAGTATAATAAAATAATTAACCATTTTCACGCGTGATCCCACACGAGGACACAAAAAAAAGTAATTCGCTCAATCAACCCACAAAAATGAGTAATCGTGATTTTTAAGAAAAAAATAATAACCGGTAGCCAGTCCGAGAATACCCTAATGATTTTAAAATTATAAACAACTTTTGGTACCATCGCTACGTAATAAGTGGACGATATATATTTTTGGGTACCGTGTTAAGTTTGACAGACGCTTCAATCAAGTAAAAAAAAATTGTACATTTAGCTATCTAGATAAATCAGCTATATAGATAAACTAGATAGACTCCGAATCTAAAAATCATGAAATTAGAACTATGAAGATCAGCTATATAGATAAACTAGATAGACTCCGAATCTAAATATCATCAAATTAGTTTCAGTATAACTCAAAGGTGACTGACTGACTGACATAGTGATCTATCAACGCACAGCCCAAACCACGGGACGGATCGGTCTAAAATTTGGCATGCAGGTAGATGTTATAACGTAGGCATCCGCTAAGGAAGAATTTTGATCGATTCTTCCCCAAGGGGATAAAATAGGGGATGCAAGTTTCATGCTTATTCTCCCAATCATTAGCAGTTAGGTGCTATTCTTATATTTCTTTTATTAACTCCGATATTCTACCTTTGACTCTTATTAAAACAACATTCTTTGTGAATATCTTGCTTGATTTATTTACTATGCAGAAACCTAACGATAAATAATATTCCACTTAAAACTGACTGTTGCATAAGAATATTATATCACATGTTTTTGCTATATGGTAAAAATATATTGTGCATCGTGTACAATGCAAATTGTGTTCAAACTCTGATACGATCGGCACCAATTGAGAATCATTGTACCGTAGTGCACTGACATCATTCATAATTAAACTTTAATAGCCGTGTTGTTCCCTGCAGAGGACCACTCCTAGACTTCCAATGGAGGTCGTTAGAGGCGACTTAGGAAATACCAGCTAAACAAAACTCATAAACATCAATGAGACCTCTCCAACCCCAGAGCCAGCGAGGAGAGTGTAGGCCAAATCCTCTGTCTGCTCTGGCGGAGTACGGCTCCGGTAGTACAGAGAGGGCCATGCTCCTGCAGTGGAGACTAAAAAGACCTGATGATGATAATGAGGTTTTAATAGTTGGATAATTATACTAATCCAATATTATATAGGTACCTCAATATATTATTTATATAATATTATATAGGGTTTGTTCGAACACTTACTTAAGTAGGTACGATTTTTATAATCTTTTATTTGCTGGTTTTGCTATCACCCCGAATAGCAAAATAACTATTAAAATAATAGCGAAGCGAAGTTCGCTGAGACAGCTTTATATACCTAGTAATGGATTTTATGGATAATATCATACGATTATTATTGTTTACAAATATGTATCTTTGTATTATATTATATATGATGAATTCATTATTTGTGACTTCTTATGTTGTTCAAATCCTTTCAGATTTCTTGGAAAATCGCCACATATGCTAGTATAAATGAATAGTACCTACTAACTATTATGAGTATTTTTTATTTATATTTCATCATCATCAAGTCTTTTTGGTCTCCACTGCAGAAGCATAACTCTCTCTGTACTACCGGACCTACACTCTCCTCGCTGGCCAGACAGGTTGGAGATGTCTCATTGATGTTTATAAGCTTTGTTTAGCTTGTATTTCCTAAGTCGCCTCTTACGATATCCACGGGAAGACTTGGAGTGGTTCTATTCTACTCTGCCGGAAACCACACCGCTAGTTTAGCTTGTATTTCCTAAGTCGCCTCTTATGACATCCATTCTTATATTTATCTTTAGATCAACAGTCAACTTAATTTTTACAAAAAATAAATAATATTTCACAATAATTGTGATCTGAATCATCCTTTTTTTTGCTGTGATAACATCTTATAAATTGATGAACGTCAGCTGTATGCATAAAAAAGTGTCACATTCCGTGCGCAAATTAAGCGATAAAGAGTTACGGTCGGCCTAAGCGTTAGGCTTTTGACGCAACTATCTCTTTCGCCGATACCACGTAAAATTATCGTCCGTAAACCGGCTTCACAGATTACTAATGGTTTTTTTAATTATTTATTTCTTTGCACATACAATCAATTGTTAATGTACAAAAGGTAATAACTTAATGCTAAGCATTGTCTACCAGTTTTACCTTTGGGTTGTGGTGAAAAGCTGATAGAAGGGAAGCAAAATTTAAGTGAGAAACTCGACGAACATTTATGTTTGTTAAACCAATTAAATAGTATAAATTAAACAGTAAAGTCAAATAAATTAAATAAAACTAATGGTTTTTCTTCTTTTATTATTGATTATTTTTATGAGACACTAGCGACTGATAGACACTTTTATCTTTAAATATAACATGTTCCCAAGATTTTTTTATATTAAATGAGTTTGCTGTCGACCACAAGCAAGGCCAGAGGCAAAGATATGGTTTAAGATCGAGCGAGCTCACCCAGAAGAAGCCTATACACTCTAACTTTAAAGAAATGTAGGTTATATAATATATGCTCAGACATACAGACGCAGGCAACGCATTCAACAGATTTACCCATAAAAATATGCTGTGGACACAACACAGAAAAACTATACCAGGAAACGATAATATAATATACCTGAAGAACCCTTCTCATTTGTATGCAGTTCGGACCACAAAGTTTTTACTAAGATGATCCCAAAAACTGCAACCTTTACCAAAATGGCACGAGTCAGTCATAATTGATTTTTTTCGGTGAAGCGCAACGTGCATCCGCAAAAAATATATTGCATTATATTTTTTAGGTTATTTTTAAAACGGAGGTTTTTGTAATTGGACCGAGAACTAATCGTGATTGACGAATAAGTTTTCTTAGTAATCATCGCTTGATTGGATGATGTCATACGGTTTAAGGATATGCCCTTGTTCGATCATCGGAGTATTACTACGAAAACTATTTTAGCTTAACGAATAAGGCTCAAGATTGATTAAGATTGTGCTTGCTTGGGAGAAAAATATATATAACTGAGTTTGTTTCTACGCAGATCGTTAAAGGCAATGAAGATAAAATGAAAACTGTGGCTCAGTTGTATCGCAAGTGCCTTTAAATGACAATCCTGGGTTCGATCCCCGGTTACGGCAAAATGGCCAGGGGGAAGACGCTCTTGTAGGGTGGTAAAATACAACATACTGTAAAACTGGCTCGCATATGTACTGTGTGATTTGTTCCTATATATTTATTTTTATTAACTAAAGGAAAAAGGGAAAAAATAATAGTTTACTGAAAAATAATCGCAAAATATTACAACGATTCACGTTTAAATATTTTAGTTGCGGACGCAACGTTTCGTAGTTTGGGATTGAACCTTTTCTTATGTTTTGTTTGTTTTAATTAAAGCACATTATGACGAACGTTTAGTGCCTTTTTGTAATGTAAATTATGATTTTGTTGTTAATGATCTTATATGACGTGCACTAAATGTTGAAGAGATCATAAAATGTTCTTTTTTTTATTAATTTTACTATTTGATCAAAAATATGTTGTTAATATTTTGTAATGTGTTTATCACAATCAATATTGAATGGTATAGAATCCTTACTAATATTATAAATGCGAAAGTGAGTTTGTTTATTTGTTTGTTTGTTACGCTTTCACGCCGTAACTACTGAACCGATTATCATGAAATTTTGCATACAAGTTCTCTGGAGTACGAAGAAAGACAAAGGCTACCTTTTATCCCGGGAAAAAGTACTATTCCCGAGGGATCGACATTGACGCGGGCGGAGCCGCGGGCGAAAGCTAGTCAACTATAAATTAAAGTACAATATTTAAATGTTTGAGAATAACAAGTTTAGTAAATACTAATAATTTTATTTGTTAATGTCTTGTCCGACGACCTGTGTGGCTCAGTGATGGCCTTGGATTCGTAGAGTCTTGAGTTCGATCCTGGGTCAGGTCTAGATAGAATTTTCCTAAATATGTTTTTTTAAGCAGTACACTATTCAAATAAGTATACCAAAGGCCAAAGACACATCATACGTAATGATCAACGTACTCGTGACATAGTTGAGTAAGCTAAAAAAAACATAGCTTTTTTTTTATTTAATTCTTTGCACATACAATCAAGTGTTAAGGCACAAAATGTAATGGCTTAATGCTAGGCATTGTCTACCAGTTTTACCTTTCATATGTGGTGTACTAATATAAAAATGTGAGAAATAATAAATGGAGACTATATTTTTTGTCACCAAAGTTTATATTAATCATCAACTTGTATCACCTAATAAATAGATCTATTGCCACGAAATGTTTTTGTTCTCAGATAAACAAAAGGTGTTACCAGGTATGAATTATCAAATTAATGTTAATATGTATGTAAAATAAGATATGGATTAGGTACCAATAAAATTTTAGTTCATCGATGTTTTTAAGTGATTTATTGTGGAATTGATTTTATATTGTTTGGTGACTACATTTTGGTAGATTTTGGTAGATTTGTCACCAACATTTTGTTGGTGACAAATCTACTATTTTGCGGGTAAACCCTATTATTTAAGAAACACAAAACTAATTAAATTGGTGGTAACTTAAATTGTACCCATTTTGAATTAAAATCTTATAGAACTTTTAAAATTACTAGTAATCGCCGTGTTACAGTTTCGCCCACTATCGCATTCCATCCCGACGGTTGACAGTGCCTTCACACGGGAAAGCTTTGTGCTAATCATATTAATGACCAATATATGTTAGCACCAAACGTCCGACCAAAATATGTTGGACCCTGCCACTGAATGATAGTCTAATAAATGTTCGTTCACACAGACCGGAAGAGTCTTAAATTAAAGTACTTTTTGATACGGTTATCGGATGAGTTAAGTATTGCAGAGCAGAACGTTCCATTGATACTTTTTTTCATTTTACTATTGTCAACACTTACAGCTGCAATAATAAGTTCGTCAATCGAAGAGGAATCGTTACAATATCCGGGAAATTTAATTTCGGTAGTTTTTTAAACATAAACACACTAACAGATACTATGTTCTAGTCGGCAGCAGAAAATTAGGACAACATATCCATGCAGACAACTTATATTTTTATGACTCTTAATTTTTTTTTTTCAAGTTCTCTTATTAAGTTAAGAAATAAAATATGGTGAAAAAATTTAGACGGGCGGGGTTCGAACCTGCGACTTTAGGTATCTGTACGACCTATGCTCTAATGACCTATGCTAATTAAGCTTCCGCTGGTTCGTACCCCGCCCGTGTGGATGGTTTACATCTTATTTCATTTCTTAATTTATTAGGCGTATATCAAAATAGCATTATGAATGCAAAAAAAAATCACTTATAAAAATGCTTTTACTAAATTAATATTAATATTTAAAATTTGTTTCCAAGTATTTGATCATATAAAGACCCGAAAATTACGCTGCGGTCTATGTAATTAAACCCTAATAGTAGAGGCAGGTCGGGAGATAAAGCTCTACATTAATTGGTTGGTCTGGTGCAGGGAATGAGGAAGCTGTAAATTCTTTAGCACCAGCTACTGGATTTCGTGTGAAGATTGAGGAATGCCTGGATAGGGCCTGCATTGAGTTATATACAAAGTATTTATTGGTTTTAATCTAACAACCTCCGTGGTCCAGTGGTTAAGGCGTTTGCCTGTTGACCCGGGGTCGTGGGTTCGATTCACACCGGAAGCATACTTTGTTTAGTTGTTTCCAGTTTGGTTAGGACATTGCAGGCTTGAATCACCTGTCTGATAATAAAGATGATTCCGTGCATCGGAAGGCAAGTTAAGCCGGTGGTCCCGGCTGCCATCTGGTAGTCGTTAAAGGAACCACGTCAGAGGCCGAGAGATGGTCCCAAATAACTCTGACACCAGGGTGTGCATAGTCGATTGACCGCGTGACACCTACTCGAAATGATGATGATGAATGATTGTAATGTTCAGAAATTTAATTCACATTTTGTTACAAGTGTTGTCAAATAAAACTAAAACACGCCTTGGAATTGACACTTGGGTGTGTTTAAAGATTCTTAAAACAAGTCCAAATCCGTTAATGTATTGAGTGATAATGGTGGAATAATGAAACTTACATACATACATACCTACTTATCATCATCATCAAGTCTTTTAATCTCCACTGTAGGAGCATGACCCTCTCTGGTCTTATGATCATACGTAAATATATACATACATAGTATCACGTCATTTTTCGTTACGGGGTAGATAGAGCCGAGGTTTTTAAAACGTAAAAGCCTCGTTTAGCATGTTTGTGGATGTTAGGTAGACAATGGAATCAAAATAGTGATGTGTTGCTAGCCGCATCGCCTACTAAAATGATTCGTCAGTATTTTGCCCATTCCCTCCATCGGCTTTTACAATCTGAGCAGGAAATAAAGCAACTGGTATATTCTTTTCTCCCAGACCAGTAAGAAAAATACATACGTAAATTAACTCATTTTTGGCCAGTGTAAAAAAAAGCATTAAATACATAGAAATAATTAAAAATCGGCAAATAACTTTCAACCTTTTACACAGGTATTTTTCCGCAGTTGTGACGCTACCCAAGGATGGTTGGAGTGAGACAGGCAGACGGCCGTAAAAACTTTTAACAAATCGTATTAGAATATAAATGCTGTCATCATAGCGGACCCCGGGCTTCGTGGCATTACAATTAAGAAGACAACTGGATAAAAGATTTCTATGAATGAGAGAGAGAAATGAAAGAAAAACGGTGATTTTATAGAAACACATCAGTTATATAACATAGCCTAATATCACTTTCGCATATATATTATACTAGCTTTCGCCCGCGGCTCCGCCCGCGTCAATGTCGATCCCTCGGGAATAGTACTTTTTCCCGGGATAAAAGGTAGCCTATGTCCTTCTCCGTACTCCAGAGAACTTGTATGCAAAATTTCATGATGATCGGTTTAGTAGTTACGGTGGGAAATCGTAACAAACAAACAAACAAATTAACAAAGAAACAAACTCACTTTCGCATTTATAATATTAGTAAGGAGAGGATATGCGAAAGTGAGTTCGTTTGCTTTCACGTTGTAATTACTGAACCGATCATCATAACATTCTGCATACACGGTATCTGGGGTCCGGAGAAGGGCATAGGGTACATTTTATACCGGGAAAAAGTACTGTTCCTAAGTGATCGACATTGACGCGGGCGGAGCTGCGAACGAAACCTAGTATCGTTATAAAACAATAAGTGGCAAAAATAACATTCTACAAGACTATAGATTACCAAAAATGTTATCGCTTCTTTCAATAAAAGCAGCAACATTGTGTAACAAAACAACACAATGTTTTATAACAGCTGTGTTGGGAGCACCTTTAATTATAAACATTTCTCTCTCAAAACTACCACTCAACGCTAGTTGGAGAAAAATAAAAGCAAGCAAACTGGATTCCGTAAAATAATTGACGTTGTAATGAGGTTTTGTGTATTTGTATATTATTCTGCGGTGTCGCAGAGAACTCGGATAGAATCAAATTATATTACTCCTACATTATAATGTAGACAGCGGGTTTTGATACTTGATATTGTGGACTAGCTCTGTGGCGCAGCGGTCAACACGCCAGCCTGCGACACGGAGTGACCGGGTTCGATCCCCGGCCAGGTCAAGATGGAAAATTATCTTTTTCAGATTGGCCTGGGTCTTGGATGTGTATCTATATATGTATTTGTTATAAAATATAGTATCGTTGAGTTAGTATCCCATAACACAAGTCTCGAACTTACTTTGGGGCTAGCTCAATCTGTGTGATTTGTCCGTATATATTATATTAATATTATTATATTTATTGTTAAATAGTCTATTTTTGGCGAACTGCAGTCTGTTTAATTCTTTCAAAGTAACACAAATTAGAAAAGTATTTCTGATTATTTTAACTTTTAATGACAATGACACGCATAATGGTACGTTAAGTTTGATAAGAGTTGGTTGGGAAAGTCAATTTTAAAAGTATAAAAAAAATTGATTGTCTGTAATGGTTTATGGACGATAATTTTACGTAATAACTCTGGGAAAGAGATAGATGCGTCACAAACTGAACGCTTTCTATAGATGCATCACAAGCCGAATGCTTAGGCCGATCGTGCCGTTCTATTTCATTCATCAATCAAGGTTTATATCGATGTAAAAGGTTATTATCTCAAAAAGGTAACCAATGTCACTTGATATGGTATAAGAATTCTAACGGTACCCGTTGCGTCCACATCAGTTGAATCATTTAAAAGTTACAGTGGCATCATGATAGTCTCATACTTTCATACACGGACTCGAAAATTAATGCACTCTTTTCGGCAGTCATATAACAACTAGGATCAACATCGTTTGGTGCTAGTACAACTAATCTCATTGCGGTCGTCGCCTGCTTGTCCGCGGAAGTGTAAAAATATAATCTGTTTTAAACATTTGTTGTGACGGTAATCACATCACCGTTAGTGGTTTGAGAACTTCTCTGTTGAGTTAGGAAGCCTGCAACTGAGAAGTATATGTATGAGTATTATAGTTAACTCAAGCCAGGGGTGTTACCCTCAACTGCCTGTTCGGTGGTTGCTGGTGGCATCGGGTACGCACGCCCGGCTTCCCGAGCTACTACTTGCTTTTCTCCTTCCCAAATCTAACAAATCCCCATCCTTCCTTAGCTTAAAAATGCTTTCGTTGGGCAGCAGCGTCTGCCAACCGTAGCGAGTATGCAATTCCCATAGAACTAAGAATTCTCAGGAGAGACATTTGTCCAGCAGTGGACTTCTTACGGCTGTAATAATGATGAATAATGATGATCATTATAATTAACAATTAATTCTATAAAAGAGAATTTTCAAAAGACAAGCAGGTGTTAACTCATCTTGAAAGTCTGACAGAAACTTTTACCATAGACAAACGAACATAAAGAGATAAAATTTAAAAAATAAATTGCATCACTCTTTTTTTTGTCGAAAATTAATAAAGTTAAGAGGATAAATTATATCATGTGCACCAAACCGGAAACCACAGTTCAACATTTAATTGAGCCATCCAAACACCGACAAACCGATACAAATCAGAGCACAAAGCGAGCTGACCACAACAAATTATGTCCTTTTCATAACAGGATTATGTCTCCTAAATCATTTTAAATCCTACAGCTTTATTTATGAATCTTAACGTAAGGTCATAAGGTTGATTTTCGCTAAACAGCTTTTGACAAGAAGGCTACTCTTTTTTGACACGCTTAGTGGAATATTTATGAGTAATAATGAGCTTTTTTTGAACGGCACGGGGTGTCCTGCTTGGGTTTGAGAATGGGTTGACAGATTCTATATACAGTGTGATTTATTATGTACTTTTGTATTAAAATTTTTAATTTAGAATATTGCTGAAGTATGTTACATTGATCTTTATCAAAAAAACTAAATTAAATTATTAATCGAAGGATAAATAATTAATACATGGCCAAGTCTCATAGATTGAGCTATCCCCAAAGTAAGTTTGAGACTTGTCTTAAGGGATACTAGCATAACAATACTATATTTTATAACAAACTAGCGACCCGGACCCCGGCTTCGCACGAGTGCAATGTGCATATAAACGTTCCTCTTGAATCACTTTATCTATTTAAAAAAAACCTCATCAAAATCCGTTGCGTAGTTTTAAAGATCTAAACATACATAGGGACGGACAGACAGCGGGAAGCGACTTTGTTTTATACTATGTAATGATAATGATGATACATCTATAGATAGATATCCAGGACCCAGGCCAATGTGAGAAAGATAATTTTCTATCTTGACCTGACCGGGGATCAAACTCGGGACCTCAGTTGGCAGCCTAGTATGATGAACACTAGGCCACAGAGCTTGTCGGACTAAATAAATTTTTATTTTAGTTAGTGCATTTATAACCATTTAACACAATCAGGATATTTTTTTAGGAATTCATTCCGAACACAAATTACCTATGTCACTTGATTAATACAAACAAAGTTACATTTTCAAATAAGTTTAATATTAACATTTAATGTTTCTGCCACTTAGCACAGTATATATTTCTTGGCATCTATAAGATAGTATTATACCTGATTACGAAATTAGTAGTCATATTTTAAAACAATTTTTTTTAAAAATAGGTCTCCTAGTACGCATACATTTTCATGCATGTAATGTGACCGCACAGCAATTGTTTATTTTCTTCATGAAGATTTATCGAATTGGCAGAAACAATATCACCCTGTGTACAACCAAAATTAAAAATTCGCTACAAACCATCACTAGCTTCTAAGAACCAAAATGTTTTGACTTCACAATTAGTTCTATTTTTTTTTTGTTGTCACGGTGATAATGAGTAGGGCACAGAAGCCTGTGGCGAGCAAACTCTTTGTTATTCTAACGCGCTACTCTTGTTTGTCTTCCAAATTTAAATATTGACTGACATATTTTTTTTAATGCTCAAAATTCCTTGAAAGGAGGCGGTATGCTAACGATCTTTTTAGGGAATGACATCAATGACTACTTTACGTTACAAAATTAGGTGGAGTTTGTTATGTTATGACTCTTTGACTTTTATCTGTCTTAAGATTCTTAAATGCTATGCTCTATGTGGAGAGTTTCAGTTTTATATAATAACTAGCAGTTGCCCGCGACTTCGTCCGCGGCAATTTCTGTTATTATGATTAATTAGTTTTTTTAATAATATAGTTGAAAATTTTTCCCCCATTTTCAAAACATTTTTGTTGATGCTTCGCTCCTATTGATCGCAGCGTGATGTTTTATACCCTAAAGCCTTTATCAATCAATGGACCATTCAACACTTAAAAAATTTTCCAATTTGGACCAGTAGTTCCTAAGATTAGCGCGTTCAAACGAACGAACAAACTCTTCAGCGTTATAATATTAGTATTAGTACCTATAGATGACATAAATAAACAAGACTTATAAAATGATTTTAACTATACTACATGTTTGTCTATAGATAGAACTATAATATAACTTTATTCAAAGAAAAATATATAAACATGACTGACTGGATTCCAAATTATGTGTAGTTCATGTCGGAATAAAGCATTTTGCTAGTTGACTGGTAGATATCCCTTTATGGGATAGGTCCGCCGTTGTATATTTACTGTTTTATTTTCCGTGTATTTTTCTTTTCGTACAATAAAGATATTACAAACAAACGATAATTCTAACCATATTTTTAAGTGTTTATACATATTTTGCATTCACAATGCTATTTTGATATACTCTTATTAAATAAAGAAATAAAATATGGTAAAAAAATTCCAAGCGGGATTTGAACCTGCGACCTTAAGTCTAAGTACGACTTCAAATCCCGCCCGCTTGGAATTTTTTCACCATATTTTATTTCTTAATTTAATAAGAGTAATTCTAACCATATTTTACACATTATAATAAAGTACACATATCCCATAATCCCATATCCAACAACATACACACATCTTTCCCGTATCTATTTTACCATTAAAGAAAGGGTAAAAAAATACTTATCACGTACATAGGTGCATGAACTATAAAAACATAACACTTTTATTTAGCAGTCGATTGAAAATGTTGGTTCAATATTCTTTTTACAATGAATTTAATTTTTCGCTGACAATAAAATTCAAAATAAAAAATCAACCATCTATATTCTGCAGCTTACAAATAAAAAGAAAAAAGTTATTCTAAATTTAAAATGATGACACAATAGTGAAGGCTATTTCATTTATTCGGGTTGCTTTAATTTGATTGCTCTTTCAGATCACGTATGCTCATTAGACGATTCTTAATTGGTCGTATATTTTTAACATTTTCCAAAGGTTATTAAATTTCGAAACGCCAAACGTACTTGTCAGTTTGACAGTAGCTGCAATAATTTCAATGTGTTAATTACCTAATCATTAAAATTTGAATTTCGGCGAGCTTCGGCCAAATTCGATGACAATAGGGCTGTCAATTTATTCTGATTTAATGTCAGATATTATTAAGAAATCTTTTAATCCTGTGCACGAATATTTAATAATTAGATGGAAAAAATATCTGCTTTCATGTCATATGAACGGATTATTGCGATGTTTTTGCTTGCAGATATTAAAGTACAAAAAATAACATTTTGGTTATACCATTCGCTTGCTGTGCATGTTATTATAAATCTCTTGAGATTAATACTTCTTTCTGGATGGAAGGGACCGTTGACAACATCTTTATTCACTGACATATATACTTACCTCTGATACTGTAACCTGTTAGACAACAAAAGTCATTACATAGTATAAAACAAAGTCGCTTCCTGCTGTCTGTCAGTCCCTATGTATTCTTAGATCTTTAAAACTACGCCACGGATTTTGATGCGGTTTTTTAATAGATAGAGTGATTCAAGAAGAAGTCCGTGTCGCTAGTTATTAATAAAAAATAATATGCAATTAGAAAGTGACACTTTAGCATCTATTTATTTACCTACTAGCTTTCGCCCGCGGCTCCACCCGCGTCAATGGCGTTCCCTCGGGAATAGTACTTTTTCCCGGGATAAAAGGTAGCCTATGTCCTTCTCCATACTCCAGAGAACTTGTATGCAAAATTTCATGATGATCGGTTCAGAAGTTACGGCGTGAAAGCGTAACAAACAAAGAAACTCACGTTCGCATTTATAATATTAGTAACGATGATTTGCTTTAAAACACAACCTCTAGATTCGTGAACTGTACTTTCGCCAAAAAAGCTATAACTGTTTCCCTAATGTTTTTGTGATGGTTACACGTTTAAATTAAATCAATTCGGTTTTATCGCGATCACTACATTTGACACATTTTTTTTTTTATGTACACAAGTAGGTAGACTATGTTGTCATATGTATATTGTGTTAAAAGAACTTATCTCAGGAACTAATGCAAAGCTCTTCTTTGGTATAGTTTTTATAACACAATAAATGCTTTTATTGTTTCATTAAATATTTATCGATCTCTCATTAACAGTATATAATAGTCTTTTTCCCGTATAAAAGGTACCATATGTCTTTCTCCATACCCTAGGCAGTACGTCTGCAAAATCGCTTGGTAGGCAGGTTGGCGAACGCAGTTTCTTTGGCTTCTTGTGCTTCTGACGCTGCTGGCCGTCGTAAACATTTTTAAAACAGGAGAAGGATAGAAATTTATTAGATGTGGGAAAGAAATGAAGGTTAGGCCTTTGTTTCTTATTAGGCTATGGCTTTTGTTTTTCTTATTAGGCTATGGCTTAAAGTTTACTTCATAATCTATGGAAATTTTCACATAGAATATAAACAGAGACAACCCTAGAAGTCCGTGGGAATACAGCCAGATGTATTACCTATTACCTTTTATCATCATAATGAGTATGGTTGATCACCGCGAACAGGGGTCACGGTGTCAAACGCTTTGGCGGCAGTATTGACAATACTGTAGATTAAGAGATTAATGAGTACAGAAATGATACTCTTCATTAAGTAGGTAAAACTTATTTAAGGTGTAAGTTTGAAAAAAAAAGAGAAATACATATATAAGTTGTTCATCGTCAAAGTCAAATATTAATCTTTGATATAAAAAAAACCGATTTCAATTAAACTACTAAACCAATTTAGAAATTGAAACGGGGTCAATTTGAAAACTTATCTTTTCAAACAAAAAAAAAAGATTTTTTACAATCGGTTTATAAATGAAGGAGATCTGTTCCGAGGTAATAAATATAAAAAAAAAATACAAACTAATTGATAACCTCCACCTTTTTTTTTAAAGTCGGTTAAAAATGTCAACAACCATGTCCTTACTCAATTGATGACGACCTTGATTTTAATTTAAAAGCAATAAGAATAAGCAAAAATATTTATTTTCTACAATTCGTCTTTTCTACTATTTTATTTTCATTTCATTATTCAAAATAATTTACACCTCTTTCAAAATAAATATGTAATACAGATTTGATATATAGACACATGTAATATAATAATGTTTCTCAGTGTAAGGCAGATACATAAAAGGATGAATAATTCAAAGTAAAACGCATATGTATATATTCAAAATGCCACATAACAGATGGAATCAGAGCCAAAAATTACAGAATTAAAAAGAAAAAAAAAATCTGATCAAAGACTACTCTACCAGAACAGTCTCATCTACTAATTACAGCCTTAATCTCGGCCCGGGTCAGTTCCCATTGCGGCGTCCGCGTTCGACCCGCTAACAAAATAGACTCGTTATACGGTACGTCAATCACTACAGCCGCCATTCAATTGGATTAATATAAACGTTACAAATAGTAATCAAAAGTGATCTTGTGTTACATCGCCAATCGATTTTTTAAGTCTACGTTTTTGACCTTATGCGCCTGTTAAACGCTATGTAGAGTTTGAAAAGTGTTAGATTTGATCGTTACTTCATATTTATTGAATTAGAATATTCTCTCCTGATGTTGATTTTATCGTTACTTTTGTTACAAAAAATTAAGAATGACATGTTAGATTCCTTTCTTATTGATATTTAAAATATAAAATACCTATACACCAGATATTAATAAAAAAATTCATTGATCGTAGTAAGTACATCCTTAATTCGTAAGTTGTTTTGTAAACATTTACACTTGAAAAATAATACAAAAAAATATTATAGTTACGGGAATAGAATTACAAATATATTTTTTAAAATCTTTCGTGTCTGAGAAGTTATACATAAAAATATAATAGTATTAAAACTTACGCGAGATAAATTCATTATAAAAACACGGTTTCACTCACGTTTATTCAGTTGGAATCGCTAACTAGTTTCGGTCTGATACGAAGACCATCATCAGGGCAAGTGTTAGGGGTGGCGACACGGCGGTTTCGCTTCCTTCACATAAAAATATAGAAATTAGAACATTCATTATCCTATATATATCCTTTATATATTTCAGATTTGAATATATACGATATTGCGTTAATTTTATTCGCATGTTCACTTCTAATCTTTTATAAATCTTTATGATTCAAACACCATCCGCCTGTCAATATTCAAAGTACGGTGTGATGTATGGAATATTTGGCATTTTTGAGACGGGGGCGCGATCATTGATCATTATTAGAGTGATGGCTCGGTTAACACGATTAGTAGGGTCTTTCGCGTTAAGCAGACCATATTAGATACGTTTCATAGTATCGTTATTTCAGGTTTTAGTGTTTCGCAGTCAATTACTTCTAAAATATAGATTGTATATGTTTTTAAAAATATTTTATGTAAAAAAATATTTATTGTCAGTATTTTAGTAAAACAAATAAGAATTTAGTCTCCTAGTAACATGGTCTAGATTATTGAAGTTTTTAAATTATCTTAAGTGTAGGTATATATTCCTCTGGCTGCTCTGGCCAAGTATGGCCCTAGTAGTACAGAGAGGGTCGTGCTCCTGTAGTGGAGACTATAAAGGACCTGATGATGATGAGGTATATATTATTTTAAGTATGTAAATTTACCCAGAACATTCCCTTGAAGAAACGACTCAGCCCCTTCAAGGAAATGTCAAGGGTAAATTTACACCCGGTATGTTCATTTTGTCAAGTTTTAATCTAGCATTTATTTTAGTTAAAATAACATGTGTTTTATTTTTAAATATGTGTATAATTCACTTATTTTAAGTTAATTCCCATTTTGTTAACTTGAAATCTAAAAGTTATTCCGCTATCCACTCAATGCCCAACAACATGCTAAACATGGCTTTTAGGGCTCCGTCTACTCTGAAAGGAAAAATAACGTGACACTATGCATTTATGTAACATTTTAGAAAGATAGTCATTTAAAATTTTTGATAACGCGGCATATTTGTTCTGGTCGCCGATATATATTTCTTATTTTTAATTTAATTCAGTAAAAGAGTATAATATTATGACTTAAAAGTTTGTACTTAAAAACAAAATAGGTACATACATGACAGTTATGACATTAAAATGCTCAAACCCTTACAAAAAATATTTTACAGCATCTAATCCAAAATCCTCAACGACAGTGCGCATCGAACTAAATAATCGCTCAATTAAGCCGCGATTCTGAAATGTTCCGAACGTTATCTTGATGACTGTTTTTGTCGGACCATTACCACCCGGGATCACCGGCCATTGCCCACCGATGGGCAAAAGACTACGTTATTTACTCACTTGTTTTAATGTTTACTTCCATATATTAAATGTGAGGTACATTCTTCATAGTTAAGTTTATGTCTTTGATGTAACTTGACAATGTAAAACCATTGTCAAGTTACATCAAAGAAAATAAAATCTCATAACATAAAAATAAGAAAAAGTGCCGTACTTCTTCATTTCATCGAAAGCCGACGTCTCCAGTCTGCTCCCACCACTTTACCTATGGCTGCAGCATCTATAAATTGTCAATAAAACTACCCACCAATATTACGTTTCAGTCTAATAGCCCAAGACTCTGACTACCCTGTAAACAAAAAAGAAGAGACCAGTTTGTATGTGAAGACAAACGCCATGCACATTCCTGTCCGTACCGGCGCGTGCGCAGTAAACCGCGGCGATTTCATCGCCACTATAAATTGTATCGTAAACTATTTTATTTGCTCTTTGTAAATGTATTTCCTGTCTTCTGCGCGAATTAATAAAATTATAAACCTGTGAAATAGGAACTTGCATACAGTTTTGTTTGTTGTATTATAGAAGGGCATTCAAAAAAGCCATTAATGTGAAAAGATAATTTTATTTTATTTAACGTGTGATTAATACATTTTATAAATAGCCGTGTGGTTTCCGGCAGAGTAGAATAGGACCACTCCAAGTCTTTCCATGGATGTCGTAAGAAGCGACTTAGGTAATACAAGCTAAACAAAGCTCTTAAACATCAATGAGACATCTCCAACCCGTCTGGCCAGTGAGGAGAGACTAGGCCAAATCCTCTGTCTGCTCAGGCCAAGTATGGCTCCGGTAGTACAGAGAGGGTCATGCTCCTGCAGTGGAGACTAAAAAGACCTGATGTTGATGATGATGAAATACATTTTATTTTGCAAACGAATTACTCACGTGCATAGTCAGCAATTCGGACAAAATATATTTTATTAATATTAACATATTTATTTTTATTTATGCATGCAACCGGAGGGGTAACAATCTCACTGACTGGGTCCCATCCGATGGGTATAGAAAAAGAGGAAGACCAAAAACAATGGTCAGATGAAATGAGAGCATTTGATAAGATAATTGGGTGGATACTACTAAAAATCGAGAAAAGTGGAAAGAAAGAGTGGAGGATTTTGCCCAGCAGTGGGACATAGAGAACTAGGAAAAAAATATTTAACAAATAAATATCAAATTTGGTAATATTAAAAAATTATAAAAGAATACTATATGTAAATATTTTGATAGGTTTAATATGAGGCTATTACATATAATTTTAGGTATATTTTACAAATAATAAATGATTATATTACGAGCCCAAACTTGGTATGTTTTAATTATTTTTTTATTTTAATATAAAACAAGTGATTGAAATATAATGATATTATATATTTTTAGAATCAGCTTAGTAAGCCCTTTCATCAGATATCATACAAGATAGGTTACAGAATATTTTTTAAGCGTAAAAAAAAATTACGACACTCCTTGTCTTCCTTGTTTTTTTTTTTTGGACTTATGGCCTAATAATTAATTGTTCCGATTTTAATGCTTTTAACACCATTTGCAGCGTTTTACTGAATTTCGGGGTATACCGCTAGCACCATACTAACTTGAATGCTACATGTATGTAAGTATATAACGGAACTTTATAAATTAAATCCCTATTCCGCCACTGAGAAACGATTATCTCAACAGATTGACTTTATCGATTGCATACGACAAACCACCGCTATTCAAGATTGTCTGTCAGTGGTCCCCGCAATAAATTAGTCACCGAAGTGCAGCCAGAGTTCATGAGATGTCGACGCTAATACAAACGCACAAACCTGCCGACCCTTTACTACCAGTTGTGTTTGTAACGAAATATTGTCACAAAGTTCCTTTTCTTGTACTGAGTAACACGCAAATATATTTTCCAAATAATACTTAGATAGATAACGTTTATTTTACAAAAACTGAATCACACACAACAAAAGACAAAGATATACTTATAGTATTACTGTTAGCTGTTGCCCGCGACTTCGTCCGCGGCAATTTCTGTTATTATGATTAATTCGTTTTTTTTTTTATATTAGTCTATAAATGAATAATTTCCCACCTATTCAAAACAACATTTTTTATTGATGCTTTGCTCCTATTGGTCGCACGTGATGTTTTATAGCCTTCATCAATAAATGGACTATCCAACACAAAATTAATTTTCCAATTTTAACCAGTAGTTCCTGAGATTAGCGCGTTCAAACAAACAATCTCTTCAGCTTTATAATATTAAGTATAGATACATTAGAAAACTTAAACTAAATCAAACATAAAAATAACTATATGTATGTGCTGTAGTAGTGCAAAAAGGGCCAAAATTCAACGTGCTTGGTCATAAAGACGGCACACTGGTTTTCAGTTTCAGCATTTCTTTCACTTTCACTTCACCTCGGAAGAAAAGTGGAAGCCAATAAAATCAAGATTACGCAATTAGCGCGCATTTTTACTGGACTACCACCTTCAGGATTGCTGCCCCAGCTGCTTTTATCTATTTATTTATTTGTCACGCTTTCACGCCTTAACTACTAAACCAATTATTACGAATTGTTGTCTGAGGTACGAAAAAGAATATGGAGTATCTTGCATCGCAGAAAAATATATTGTTCCCGAAGGAATCGACATTAATAAGACCGGAACAACTGTTGATTTTTTTAACAATTGAGCCGATGATTATAATATTTTGCATACGCCATGATAAGGGTACGGAATAGGACATATCCCAAAAGATAAACATTACCGCGAGCGAAACCGAGGAGAAAAGTTAGTAAAGACAGTACTGCTTTTAAACGTGAAACTAATTAAACATTTTAAACACACTGTGTCCGATAAGGGCGCGTTCACACGGAAGGCCGGACTCCTTGACAGGTGACCACGCTTGCGTGCGACCTGCCTAATTGGGAGTCTTCCGTTAGTATACTAAGGACAATGCAAATTGCTTAATTTATTTGATGTGTTTGTAATTGATTGTTCGCTGAATTGCATTTACTAAGTTATTTAGAAAAGGATATACAATATATATTTTTTTATATACTTTACCAGCGCTGCCCATGGACAACCGCAACACCAGGGTGTAGCAGGAGCGTTGCCGGCCTTTCATGGCGTCGGGGAAAGGACATGGGGGCGAGGAAATGGGGGAAGGATAGGCCTCCGGCTCTCTCACTCACCGAACGAAGCATAGAAGTGGTACAGCTCCTACTCAAACCTCGATTTTCTGTGAGAGTGTGGTACTTCCCCGGACGAGCCGGCCCATTCATGCTACTAGCAAAAGTGAATTTTGCCGGTAGCGTGGCTCTACCACAGCTAAATATATATAGAAAACCCTGTCCGGTCCTTGAAGGGGTGATTCAGCCCATCGATATGAACAACTTTTTCTATGGGATTAAAGTTGGAAACTCAATTTTTTTTTTGACGATCCCATATAAATTAAACGGGCTGCCGAACATTTTTAAAATTAATCACCCCTTTCGTTGTTCTATCGTTTTTCTTAACATATTGTACACTAGCTTTCGCCCGCGGCTCCACTCGCGTCAATGTCGATCCCTCGGGAACAGTACTTTTTCCCGGGATAAAATATACCCTATGTCCTTCTCCGTACCCCAGATAACGAATATATATTTATTAAGAGTATATCTAAATAGGAAAATTTAATTTTCAAAAAAATTATATAGGTATATAAAATTAAGAAATTAAATATGGTCAAAAATTTCATGCGGGCGGGACTTGAACCAGCGACCTAGGTTTATGTATGTAGACCTAGGTCTGAGAGCTTAGGTTGTATATAGACCTAGGTCGCTGGTTCAAGTCCCGCCCGCATGAAACTTATTTATCATATTTTATTTCTCAATTTATTAAGAGTATGTTAAATAAATTACTTCTTTTTCTTTCACATGACCGTACTTGAATCAGGTTACTACAAACTTAAAGGTACAAGTCAGGCCGGGCCGGGTTTAAACCCGGGATATTTCGCATAGACAAAGCAATCTTCAACCTCTGTTGCTTCAAAAATGAATTCAAGAATATAATTACATACGGTACCTTTTAATACTTTTTAGAGTCATTAAGTATTTCATTTTCATTTAAAATTGGATACATGTATTTCTTTTTTATTTCTTATAATTTTAATATATGCAAAATTGCGGTACTATTAGTGTTTTGAAACGACTACTGGTGAGAAGAATACGCCGAATGAAACTCAATCCAGACTTCCAACTTTATTTTATAAAACCATAGTAGGAACGAGTTTCAGCCTATAGAGTCACTTGAACTTAAAAACAAGCGATATTGATCTTTTGTCTCGCAATTAAAGAACAAAGTCAATAATTTTAGTCGTGAAATCATGACCTCGGCATATATCGGCGCCTAGAAGTTTCACTCATATACAGGGTGTAACTTTGCCAATGGATGACTGAATTAAATATAAAATAAAATGTTTGGCATTCGATAGAGCTCGATCACTCATTGATGATTCCCTGGGAAAAGTTAATCACCATCCCAGCCATATGAAGTCCGTGGGTGCTTCGTTTCATGGGAGGATATTGCCATACTCACCACGCTTGGCAGTGGTTTGACGAGCGCAGTTACTTTAGCTACTTGTGCTTCCGACGCTGCTGCCCATCAGAATCATTTTTAAGCTGGTACAGGATATGAATTTGTTGGATTTTAGAAGGGAATGAAGGTATAGGGATACTACTTACTCGGAAGAATGGGGAAAAGTAAGTAGAAGCTTGGGAGGGTAGGCGCGCGTACCCGAAGCGCTACCTGCAACCACCGAACACCCCTGATCTTGAAAAAGGTTTACAAATATAATTTGGTATTCTATGCAGACTATTAATGCAAAAAAAAATATAAACAAAAAAATGCATTCATAAATTTAAGCAATTATTTCACAACAAAGATACCAAGTGCGATCTAAGATAACTTACAGATTGTGAAACACCCTGTGTCCACCAATATCGCAATGCATTCTCCCGTCATCACCTCAAAAGAAATACTTTGATATCTCAATTCGTCACACACTTAGCGCTTTTGACTTAATTTGGTCGCATTATTAGGACTTCAAAGATGCCGTCTCATTGCCAAGTAGATATGACACAGAGTTCAAGCTTTATATATTTAGTACTTAACACATTTTATACTTCATCCGATGTTTAAGATAACTTGAAACATTATATTTACTATATGTTCCAAAACAAAACAAATTAAGCAATAATTAAACTTAGTTAAGATGATTTAACCTGTTTAATAACTATTAAGAAAAATTAAATCACGGCTATTTTAATTCATATTTTATCATATAATAAATTGTAATGAATGTTAATTTACACATAAATAAGATTTCGATCAGACTACGGGCTCAAAACCCACTCGGAAAGTGGATGTGCCAATCAAACATCGCGCTTGTCAAAAGAGCAATTTTAATTTTGCGCATTTTAGTAAGCTTCGTAAGTATTATCAATACTAAAAATCAATACAATTAATATTATCAATACCTTCATCACGACCACATCAGAGGTCGAGAGGCGGTTCCGAAGAACTGTGACACTAGGGTGTGCATGTTCGATTGACCGTGACACCCACTCGAAATGATGATGATGATGATGATGATCAATACCTTTCCCACTCTATATAACGAATTAGATAAGGTTGACCCCTCTCCCCCCTAAATCATCTTACGTAATCAATTAATAGACCTTAGACGTAGTATATGCAAATTTGAATTCAGTTGTTAAAGCGTGAAAGCGTAATAAACAAACAATCACTATCGCTTTTATAATATTATAGTTAGGATTCGATTGTAAAGATAAAGACAAAAAGAAGTATAAAAAAGCTTCAACTCTATTTTAAATCTACTCTAATGGTCAAGCCATCAAACGCACCGCTAGCCCCATTCTTTTTTAATTTTATTGATTTTATATTATCGATTCGGATTTGACTCGCTCGATGTGAAACGATATTCCTGTAATTAGTTTAGGGTTTTGTTTGGTATCGATACTTTGATGATTCGAGTCGCTTTTTGTTTGAGATGTTTATCTCATTGGATCAAAAGTAATGCGGCATTTAAGTTGTTTTTAATAATGCTTGTATCCTGTTTGTAGCGTTGAATGTTATTAGTAAATTAAGCTCTGATTTTGAAATGCCCTTTTTTAATTTTATATTAAAACAAAGAATCATATTGACATAGATTAAAAAAATACAATATATGATTCTTTAATTGTTTGTGATAAAATTAGATGTATTGTTATGATACCTACTACAAATGTAAAAAAATAATATAAGATGATATTTAGTTCTAACGCCAAATCGAATATACACTTCAATATTTCTATTACATCCACCCTTTTGTTTCTATATATAATAGTAATTTCTACTTGTGTGAAGTACTACTTCACAGACGTTTATACAGAAATTAAAAAAAGCCTGTCTTCTAATTATTAAAGTGCAAAATAATACTGTCCATTATATTATTTAGAATCAAATTTTACTAGAACCAAAGAGAATATGATACTATTATACGATATAACGTATAAATTGCCGACCTCTGACATAAATATTTGCCAAACCTACTCATACATACATACATAGGTACATATTATAACGTCTTTATCCCTTACGAGGTAGACAGAGCCTAGGGTCATAAGACCAAAAGGCCACGTTTACCATGTTGGTGGGCGTAAAGGTGGAAAACGGAATCAAAATAGTGATGGGCTGCTAGCCGCATCGCCTATTGTCATGATTCCTTTCCGTTAACCGGCTGGCACATTTTTTTTCTCCCAGACCAGCATGGAAGTTAATCAGCCAAACTTAAGGTCTGCTTAAACCACAAACAAGGTGCTTGGCAGGCATACTGATAAGCCGTGGAAGTAACTGCCACTATGAACGGTGATGAGAGCGCTGCAGTGTAATTATGGTAGTCTTTTTCACCCATCACTAGATGGCGTTAGCCAAAACTTGGTAAATAAATATATACGGAAAAATCACACAGATTGTGCTAGCCCCAAGGTAAGTTCGAGACTTGTGTTATGGGATACTAACTCAACGATACTATATTTTTATAACAAATACATATATAGATAAATATCCAAGACCCAGGCCAATCTGAAAAAGATCATTTTCCATCTTGACCGAGCATCGAACCCGAGCACCCCCGTTTCGCAGGAAATATTTTTTTAGTATAAACCGAAATCTGTTTTTCAATCTATTTTCTCAGAATAAGGTGGATAAACTTTATTCGAAGTATCAATATTAAAAACTACATCAAACTTCACTGTAGTTAAGGCGTTTGCCTGTAGACCCGGGGGTCGTGAGTTTGATTCCCACCGGAAGCATACTTTGTTTAGTTGTTTCCAGTTTGGTTAGGACATTGCAGGCTTGAATCACCTGATTGTCTGATAATAAAGATGATTCCGTGCTTCGGAAGGCACGTTAAGCCGTTGATCCCGGCTGCTATGTGGTAGTCGTTCAAGGAACAACGTCAGAGGCGGTTCCGAAGAACTCTGACACCAGCGTGTGCATTGTCCGTGTCACCTACATGAAATGATAATGATGAAAAACTAAATTACCTTCAAAAAGCTCAAAAGCTTGAAATTCTTCCAACATTTAAAGCAAAAAACTAAATCAATTTAAAACCATACTGGCCATTTAAAACAAAAAATATATCACTAAAGGCGCGCTTAGAATGGTCCAGGCGCCGCGACTCGTGCGAGATGGTGCGCGATACGTTTATCAGATGAGATCGGCCGATAGCGCGGGCATTCCCACGGTGATTGCTAGATAAACACGGTTAAATAGGGTTTAAATAGCCACAGTGTGAGCTTTTAGGAATTTTAATAGGGTGTCGCGAATCGGGAGCAAGGAGGTCACACGTTGTGCTCATTGTCGCCTTAACTAATTCCCAGATAGTTCTAAGAATCTACTAGTACTCAAGTTATGCTAACATCTCTCAAAAAAAATATTATACAATTTTTTTCCCAGGGGTTTTTTTTGTTCCTGATTTTTGTCTTACTTGTGATGCTTTGGAGCCCGGGGGTGGACCCCGGGAAAGAATTGGTTAAATAGTGTTTATATACTCACAGTGTTCGAATCGGGAGCACGGTAGTCACAAGTTGTGCTCATTGTCGCCTTAACTAATTCCCAGATGTTTAGATAATAAATATATACATGAATAGGCATATTGAGCTAGCCGCACTGTAAGTTGTGAACTTGTGTCGCAGAATACTAACTCAACGATACTTTATTTTATAATAGATACTTATATAGATAAACATCCAAGCCCCAGGCTAATCTGAAATCTATTCATACCGCGTCAATTTGATCATCGCTTTAGAAAATTCGTTGGCTTTTTACTGTCTATTATATATAATCCCATAAAAATCTCATCTCGTCTGATGAGATGAAATGGAATTCTTTGACGTCACAGGCATAAATAAGAGACTTAGAATTTGAGGGGTTAGAAGAAACAGATGTTAAATAAACTCTACTATATAATTTTACAGATTTGGAATTTACTAAGTTCGCGCAAGACAGGAAATGCCCTGACCGATCACAAATAAAATAGTTTACGATACAATTTATAGTGGTGATGAAATCGGCGCGGTTTACTGCGCATGCGCCGGTAACGCACGTACAGGAATGTGCATGGCGTTTGTCTTGATCGATATGCGTGATAACTCGATTTTTTTTTTATTTCATGTTAGTGTAGAATGTTAGAATTAAAATTTATAAGCTATGTAATGGTATCATAAACAGCTTTACGGCAGCTTAGCTTAAAGGAGAGTTGGCGTTATACGAATGCGATAAGGCCTCCTCTTGCGTATTTCCTTATACTTAAGACAAATTTGTATTTGTTTTTGAGGAATAAAGGGTTTTTAAATACATTTCTAGCCAGCACGGAGCGAATAGACTTTTTGTTTATCTACCGACTTTTTGTATGCGTCCACTTATTTTCTATACGTAATTATTTTTAAGTTCTCATTATAAGTGAATTTTACAGATTCTTTATAAAAATAAAATTCTTTAACCATTTCTATCCATATACACTTATTAAGGCACGTTAGGCTGTCGGTTTCATCAGTTATCGAAAGAAATAGTAGTCGTTTATTTAGTAAAATATTGTATTTTGCATTTAGTCCAAATACAATGCATGTATGGAGAGTGTAGGCCAAATCCTCTGTCTGCTCTGGCCAAGTATGACTCAGGTAGTACAGAGAGGGTCATTTCCTGCAGTGGAGACTAAAAAGACCTGATGATGATGATGATAATATGGTCAAGAGAGTCATCCCTGTCTGTCCAATAGTTGCATGTATGGCATTAGGTATGCGCGCCCGGCCTGCCGAGCCGCTACTTGCTTTTTCCCCCATTCATCCGAATGAGTAGTATCCCAATACCTTAACTCCCTTCCCAAATCCAAAAAAAACACCCTTCTCCTGTTTAAAAATACGTTCGATAGGTAGTTGCGTTGGAGGTACAGGAAGCCAAAGAAACTGCGCTTGCTAACCCACCTACCAAGCGTGGTGAGTACGGCAATGTAAGGAACGATAAATCCTTGGGAGAGGCCTATGTCCAGCAGTGGACTTATAGCGGCTGAACAGAGGAGGAGGTTGTTCATAAAAACTAATATGTTGTTGATATACATAATATGACTCCCGCCAACTGAAAGTATCTACGGGCTATAGACATTCCTGCTCGCGCTGCCAGCGTGGCACGCGCGCGTTTGACTTGTCGTCCGTCAGTCTACCGTGCAGTGTGGTGCAAGGGAGAAGCTTATATTGTGTATGTTGTTGATACATATAATATGACTCGCCAACTGCTAGTGTCTACGGGCTATGGACATTCTTGCTCGCGCTGCCAGCATGGCACGCGCGCGTTTGACTTGTCGTCCGTCAGTCTACCGTGCAGTGTGGTGCAAGGGAGAAGCTTATATTGTGTATGTTGTTGATACATATAATATGACTCGCCAACTGCTAGTGTCTACGGGCTATGGACATTCTTGCTCGCGCTGCCAGCATGGCACGCGCGCGTTTGACTTGTCGTCCGTCAGTCTACCGTGCAGTGTGGTGCAAGGGAGAAGCTTATATTGTGTATGTTGTTGATACATATAATATGACTCGCCAACTGCTAGTGTCTACGGGCTATAGACATTCCTGCTCGCGCTGCCAGCGTGGCACGCGCGCGTTTGACTTGTCGTCCGTCAGTCTACCGTGCAGTGTGGTGCAAGGGAGAAGCTTATATTGTGTATGTTGTTGATACATATAATATGACTCGCCAACTGATAGTATCTACGGGCTATGGACATTCCTGCTCGCGCTGCCAGCATGGCACGCGCGCATTTGACTTGTCGTCCGTCAGTCTACCGTGCAGTGTGGTGCAAGGGAGAAGCTTATATTGTGTATGTTGTTGATACATATAATATGACTCGCCAACTGATAGTATCTACGGGCTATGGACATTCCTGCTCGCGCTGCCAGCTGGCACGCGCGCATTTGACTTGTCGTCCGTCAGTCTACCGTGCAGTGTGGTGCAAGGGAGAAGCTTATATTGTGTATGTTGTGGATACATATAATATGACTCTACTCAGACGTAAATTTTCTGTGAGATTGTGGTACTGCCCCGGACAAGACGGCCCCCCAGTCATGCTATAAGCAAAAGTGAATTTTGCTGGTAGCGTGGCTCTACCAGAACTAATGAGGTTTCATGCATCCGTGTTTGCGACCTAGCTGGTTAAACGTTACTTTTTACACGCATTAAGTCCGCTGTAATCTTTACACTTGCCCTACCGCTAATACGTAGCATGAATTTAAAGGTAGCACTGTGACATCATTGGGCGTAACGTGAAGATTTAGTATATTAGTGCTCCATACTTCTGTGCCTAGATACAGCTTTATAATAATACTAGCCAGGACAAAGCTTGAATACTAACGTGGTACTATTACTGGGAATGACATAATATCGAATAATATGTGATTCGAAGCGAAGCGCGGGCGGATTAATGCTCGCTGGATAGTGGGTAGTATTCAGTGAAATTAATACTAGGTTGTGATTTTAAGCTCCGAAGACACTTACTATTATTGATAATAATATATCAAGCTGTTCATACATCTGTAAGGGATTACGGGGTAATCGGAGCCTGAGGCTATAAAATCCAATGACGAAGTGGACATGCTGGAGCGTGTTCGTATAAGTAGGAAAATGAGTTTAAATTGTGACATGTGCAATAGCAAGCCGCATCGCCTATTGACATGGTTCCTTAAATTGTCGCCCTTTCTTTAAGTGAGATTTTGTTCTAGATTTTGCCAGTCATATAATACCACTTTTTTTATGACATATGGCTGCAACGAGCAAGCTGGTCACCTGATGGTAAGCGATCACCGCTGGCCATTGACTACTGTAACACCAGGGGTGTGACAAGAGTGTAGCCGGTCTTTTAAGAAAACATAGACACTTTTTTGAAGGTTCCAATGTCGTATCGATTCGGGAATACCGCCGCAGGCAGTTCTTTCCACAGTCCGGTCGTACGTAGCAGGAAGTTTCTGTTAAAACGTACGGTGGTTGACTGCCAGTTATCCAGTTGGTAAGGATGAAATTTTAATTATTAATTAAAATGCTATATACAAGTAGATTAAACAGATATTTATAATATGAAATATAAGTAATTATGTTAAGTTTAAGCTATCGTGAGACCTTCAAGCTCAGATCAGGAATACTATTACTGAACCGTTCAATTGACAGTACCAGTTACTGGCACTACTGACACGCCAAAGAGAAATGCTCTATTCTAAATAAAATCCTTTTCAATGCTATCAATAATTCTCGCACATGAGATAAAGGGTCATGCTCCTACAGTGGAGTTTAAAAAGACCTGTTGATCATGATGATGATGATGATAATAGAAAGAAGTATAAGTTCTTATGAAATGTCCTCATCCGATCTCTTCGTTTTCGAAAATTTGAAGAATGGGTCATCAGCATCACCAATGTGGATAGTAGGACCTTCTGATCGATACGTAATCCCAAAAATGTGTTTACCATGTTTGAAATAAGTATCCGCATGGGAAGAAGATTTATCAAATCGTAACGATATAACTCAAAAACTTCATTGTTCACGATAGAATATTTTAGATCGACCGTACTAAGCCCAAGTACAATTTGACTTTTACTAAATAATGTTCCTGGGCGTACAAAACCAAAACACTTACAAATCACATTTATTTTTCCATAACCTAACAACAAAGAACACTATAAACACGAATGTGAATCATAAAATTATTCCAATTTTAAACAACAATAAAAACAAAAAACCCATCGCCCGCGCCGCGGGTGTCATACAAATCAATACAAATACTTTGTTTTATCATACAAAAGATAGTAAACACATGCAGATTCGATCGTTGACAGATTAAGGGGTTTGTTAACACCTTGAGGTGTGGAATATGGCGTGAGGAGCGTACTTTTATGGATATAATGTACGCATAAAAATATATTGTCTTTGTTATTTATGTTTGAGCCGGTAGTGGTAGTGTGAATCATATAATTTGCTTCTACGCTTCAGACTTCAGTTATCTCTGCGACAGAAAAAATACAGAGTTTATAATGATTCTCTGATTAGGAACATGAGGTTGTAGTAATAGATTATGTAAGGCAAAAGTTTGTCGAAATTTTGGCTTAATTATCTCAAAGCTGGATAAACATACATGTACTGTACGATAGTAGGTAACTTGCCTGACCTGTAGATTATGACTGTTCAGTCTTGAAATGGACAAGCAAAGATTTAAGGATCTAACTGCCACGCTTTAGTAATGAAGCGGCACAGTAAGAAGTAAATTTTGAAAAATATTTCTTTTACAAGAACACTACTAAGCATACTTTTATTTAATTTTATTTTAACGTTAAGTTTGGTTGGAGCAAGTCAATATTAAAAGTTAATATAAGTTAATATAATAAAAAAAGTCAATATAAATAATAAAAATCAGCAAACAATTATTTAAAATATATTTTTTTTTCGTCCCATAATTTATTTTAAAATGGGAGTAATACTAGCCTTTTGGAAATTCGTGTCTGGCCCTAAGACCTCCTTCCAATTACATAGTTTTCTCAAAAGAAGTCACTTCTTCATCTTCTTCTTTTCAAGTCGTAATGTCTTTTGACTGCAGTAATTTTGCCCAGTATGCGGCCACGGCCACCGCCCTGTCATTTGCCTCATCTAGGTCCTGTTTTGTGCAATAGGTGGCTCATTGACTGAACATCGCCGCAATCGCATGTGCAAAGAAGTTACTGATAATTTAGGAATAGTCAGAATAACCGGTCGTATTGGAAATCCTCAGGGGAGGCATATGTCCAGCAGTGGACATTTTAGCAGATATGATGATGATGATAAATTAATGAATAAATATATACGGATACATAAATCACACAGATTAAGCTAGATCCCAAAGTAAGTTCGAGACTTGTGTTATGGGATACTAACTCAACGAAACTATATTTTATGGCAAATATTTATATAGATACACATCCAAGACCCAGGCCAATCTGCAAAAGATCATTTTTCATCTTGATCTGGCCGGGGATCGAACCCGGGCACTCCGTGTCGCAGGCTGGCGTGTTGATCGCTGCGCCACGGAACTAACCAATGATGATGAGTCGGAATAAACGTTTTATTTTAAAAAATAAACCTATTACAATTACTGTCATAGTCAAATTAACATAAGCGAACCAGTCCAGTTTGAACCCACAGGAAACGGCGACCATCGACCGTGTATATAGTCCACATTACACATTCAGTAGCGGCTCTAAAAGTAATAAACACTTAGCCCGCGTAGCACGCGTCAACTCGGTTTATACACTTTTTGCTTGAAGATCAATTGTGTTATGTGCACGAGGCGGGAATATTAATTGTTATTCTGGTTGGTGATTTTTCCATGCTGTTTCTATAGAACCCTGCTACTTTTTCAGGCGTTCTGACGTGATAGCGTCAATTTGCACGCATGAAAAAGTGTCACGTACCGTGTGCCTCTCTATCACTTGTTCCGCGGTGAACAAGTGTTACCAAAGCGTTCTGCTTGTGACGTATCTATCTCCAGGGAACTCGGGACCTCCGGGTGGCATTGACCCTGAAAAAGACCTCCTGATAAGCTTGCAATATGTCAGCCTGTAGCTGACTCCAATATATATAAGTTAATAGCTTGGAATGTTGACCACTCAGCCACAGAGCTCGTCAAAAGTCTCAGATCTCTCTCAGCAGTCTCAGTTTTATTATGAGTACTCTTAAATACTGGTTCGATGTTTTATTAGTAAAAAAATATCATACGTAATCGACCCATGAATGTTTTAGTATTGCAATGGCTGAATGTACCTATATTAATTGTAGCAATAAAAAAACATTGGTGGTTTCTAAACAATGCTGATCTCTGAACCCTGGTCCTCCCATCCGTGATACGGTAGGATTGGTTCCCCCCGATTGGTTCCCATCTTGTCGCGATGGGGGGGCTCAGTAGCCGCGGATTAGCCACCCGCGGTGAAGCCAAGAGGAACCGGGCGGAAGGCGCTCCAGGTGGGTTTTCGGAGGGCACCCACCTCGGAGTTGCCTTACAGAGAGGAGAACACCTCTTTAAAAAATCAGTAGAGCGGGCCTCGTGGAGAGAAGCACATTAAAAAAACGCCTAGTTAGTGGGCGTCGAGGAGGACAACCTCGTTAAAAAACAGTGGATAGGGCCCCGAGGAGATGACCTCGTTAAAAAACAAACTAGGATGAGGCCTGGCTGTGGGTGAGGGGGGTGGAATCTCTCCGCACTCACAGTCGTGGTAGGGGTCGCGGGGGAAGAGGAGTGTCGGTGAATAGGTGCGCCGTTCTCCCTGTCCTCCGCGACCAAGCGCGGCTGTGGCGCTTGACATGGCATCGGTGGGGCCGCAGGGGAAGAGGAGTGTCGGTGATAAGGTGCGCCGCTCTCCCTGTCCTCTGCGGCCGACAATTGGTGGGCCTCTGTTACCTATGGTTTACAGAGGCCAAACTGAGGGCTGGTTGAGCGGCGGAAACGGGATTCCGTCTCGCTCGACAGACAGCCCTCCGAATTGAGACGTCGCTGGTGTCAAGACGTCTACCCTTTAGGGCCAGACTGGCTGGCTGAGGGCCGCTCCTATCCCTCTCATTGGAGAGGGTACCGGAGCTGGATGGGGCTGCAAATTAGCGGCCGCCGCGCCGGGGCTGTGGAGCATTAGGAAGCACACGGCCCCGGCATTATGCGGATTGGGTATGACACCGTGTGGTTTTAGTGGGTTCGAGTCCCACATACCTGTCCGGCTTCCCGTGGCCGGATGGACGAGACATGAGTCTTTCCACACGTTAAAAAAAAAAAAAAAAGAAAAAAAGGAGTCGTCAAACGGCTACCGTGTAGTGGTTGGGTTACTTTGTAATTGTCATGCCGTAGACTAGTTCTAATACCATGGAGCTGTAAAAAGTGGAGATGGCATTTGAACGCAGGTTTAAAAATTCTGTCTGACAGCGGGATAGTTCTGATTGGCTTATAATATTTTATTTTGCTGCGCGAGTTACGTAATGATGTCGTAAAAAAATACCAAATAGAGCGGACAGTCCTGTCGAGGACTGTCGTCGACAGGACGCGTGGCGGGTTAAAATAGGCGTATTTAAACATACTCAAACTATCATGATATATGTCTAAAATTAAAAGTAAATGAAGTTGTAAGATTAAGAGTGGAGAAGGCATTTGAACGCAGGTCTACGCTTGTTGTGTAGACGGGGTATTTACGCAAATCATTGAAAGGTGGTTCAAAAGAAAATGGTACTAAATTATTGATAATATCATTTAATTAAGATGACTTGAAAAACACTTATAATCTAGCAGGACGAGATTACTAACATCATAAACAACAACGTTTGATGAAAAAAATATATGTTCCTCTATAAATAGTAATAAATAAATATATACCGACAAAATCACACGGATTGAGCAAGACCCCAAAGTAAGTTCGAGACTTTGTGTTGTAAGATACTTTGTTTTTTTGTTACGCGAAGAAAATGCGCCAGTCCACTTATGTATATGATATGATACTACTAAAAACTTCGCGGTGTCACTCTCAGCCGTTCTGAGCCGGGCCGTGTGCTATTCTCGCTCCACAGCCCGGCACGGCGACCACTACTGTGGTCCATGCCCGCTCTGGGAGAGAGGGTATCAGAGTGGTATCCTCTCGCTCTCTCTCCGCCACCTTCTTGCGGAGCATCACCTGTTCCGCAAAGGCCTGCACCGCATTCCACGAGGGTCCATATTCGAATGCATAAAATTAAATTGCACATATTAATGTTGCATAAATTTTTTGGAATTATCATCATTTCGCATAAAGATAATTACGAATAAATTTATTGGCATAACTTATTTTAGCACTATGAATTTTATCATAACAATATATTAGAATAGTAAATATTTGCATTAATTAATTTACTATAATGGCAACTAATCATAATTTTTTTTTGGCATTGAAACTTAAGACATAAATATTACAAAGCATAAAATGTACCAGGCAAAAATTAAACCAATATGGTACTTTCGAAACCTAAACCTATCTATAGCGCTCTGTCACAATACTTTTTTGTCGCAAAAATATATTAAACTTGTTACTTTTTGTGAGTAGGTGTATATGTTGTGCGGCTTGGGGTGGCCCAAGGGCCACCCCGCCGCAACCTAAACCTATCTATAGCGCTCTGTCACAATACTTTTTTGTCGCAAAAATATATTAAACTTGTTACTTTTTGTGAGTAGGTGTATATGTTGTGCGGCTTGGGGTGGCCCAAGGGCCATCCCGCCGCAACCTAAACCTATCTATAGCGCTCTGTCACAATACTTTTTTGTCGCAAAAATATATTAAACTTGTTACTTTTTGTGAGTAGGTGTATTATGTTGTGCGGCTTGGGGTGGCCCTAGGGCCACCCCGCCGCAACCTAAACCTATCTATAGCGCTCTGTCACAAGATTTTTATTGTCTTTCTTTGTTTTTACAGCTGAAATAGCGGCTTGGTTCAGCAGGTACTATGTATGGGGAACAGCAAATTCGCCTCCAAACTTTGCACCTAAAGTTTGGAGTACGTTTGAACTCGATGAAGAAAATATACCGCGAACCCAAAATAGTGCTGAATCGTGGCATAATAGATTTGCCCATTTTGTTGGTCAAAGTCACCCGGGATTTTACTTTTTATCAAGAAAAATAGTGCAAGAAATAAAACACCAAACCGCAGAAATCGACAAATTCTTAATTGGGGCACCACCACCAACAAAAAAAAGAAAATATTTAAACAAGAAAAATCGTATTGATAATATATTGAAAAATAAAATAAATTATGTTTCGAGAAGTGATTTTTTACGGGCTTTAGCAGCTAATTTAAATTTGTGCTAATACGGTATTTGAGTGCTGTATTTTGTGGAATACATTTAAATTTTTTATTTATATTAAAATTAATAATAAAAATATGTTTTCTAAACTTTTAGTGTGTTTTTATTATTATGTGTAGGTCTTTTATACATTTAGTTTTTTATACTTTAAAATCTTTAGTCATGCAACAGTTATGCCCTTTCTTTTCTGATTATTTAAATTATGATAAAGGACATTGGACTAAATTAAAGTTATGCCTATGAAAACATTATGCCTTAAGAACACTTTGCTATGAATGTTTTATGCTTAAAAACTTTATGCCAAAACAGTTATGCCAAAATAAATTATAATTAAAAAATTTATGCTTTCGAAGAGGCACCCTTCCACGATCGCTGTTGAACGATACTATATTTTAAAACATAAACATTCAAGACCCAGGCCAATCTGAAAAAGATTATTTTCCATCATGACCTGACCGGGGATCGATCCCGAGACCTCCGGCGTGGCAGCCTGGTATGATGTCAACTATAAACCACAGAGCTCATCTCTATGGAGTCAATGTAGCCTAAAACATGTATATCTAAACACAGATTTTAATTCAGAAGATAATCCAATTTCTTCTTACCTCCACGTCAAAACTATTTAGGTGTACAAACTCATTGTCTCCACTTGGCAAAGTCAAGCGCATGCTCCTTAAACACTGGATTACACTAATTGGACTTTAACTGGCTGCACATTAAGTCTAATTTCAAATAGCATTATTACGGTAATCATAACCAGTAGTAATATTCCTTGCGCCAGGAAGAAAGGGATTCAATCTAGCCTTTATTTTAAGGAAGTAAGACTGAAAGTTGTATGATTGAGTGCAAAAGTAAAGTTGTATGTCAGCATACTAATGTGTTTTCTATGCATTGTATGCAAGGATTTAATGTATGAGTTTTAAAATAAAAGGATTACTTTTTGGGTGTTGTTGTGGTCCGGATTTGTCTGTCATTCTTATTTTTATTGTTCGCTTTAAGAGGTCTAATACACAGATTTTTGTTATAGATTAATCTACAACGACAAGAATACATCGAAGTAAAGTGACTGCAAGAAATATATCTTCAGAAATGTTTTATTTATTTATTTAATTTATTGCATAAATAATTTAAAAAAAATTACAGAAGGTATAATATATACATATAACATTGCTAAGCATTGCCTACTAGTTCTACCTTAGGGATGTGGTGAAAAGGTAATTGTAGGGGTGCAAGTTTGTAAAGAAATTTTGTTCAAAAAGACATTGAAAAAAATATAAAATAAAAATATTATTGATGTTGTCGCCGTCGTTTAAGCCGTGTGGTATCCGGCAGAGTAGAATAAGACCACTCCAAGTCTTCCCGTGGATGTCGTAGAAGGCGACTTAGGAAATACAAGCTAAACAAAGCTTATAGACATCTAAGAGACCTCTCCAAACCGTCTGGCCAGCGTGGAGAGTGTAGGCCAAGTCCTCTGGCTGCTCTGGCCAAGTATGGCTCTAGTAGTACAGAGAGGATCGTGCTCCTGTAGTGGAGACTAGAAAGGACCTGATGATGATGATGATGTTGTTGTCGATAAAAATAAACTTTTTGGTATTAAAACCTACCTATTTAAATACCAAAATTTTACCTATTTAAATATAAAAACCTATCATGATATGATTAAAGTTTAAACTAAATAAAGTTGGAAGAAACAATTCGACATATATACAATATGTAAAGAAAAACCCTTCCTTAAAGCGATGATTCAACCCGCCGAAGTTTAATTATTAGATCAAAGCTGGAAACACAAAAATAAAAAATATTTCCTAAGAAAAATGTTCGGACGCCTGGTCAATTTGTACGGGAACGTCAAAAAAAATTTTAGCTCCCAACACTGTCCCAATTGTTCATATCGACAGGCTGAATCATATCCCTTATCTGCCCTTATCCCTTCAAAGATCGGATATGGTTTTCCTTACATATTGTATAAATCATTACATACTATAAAATAAAGTCGCTTTCCGCTGTCTGTCTCTATGTATACTTAGATCTTTAAAACTACGGAACGGATTTTAATGCCCTTTTTTATAGATAAAATGATTCAAGAGGAAGGTTTGTATGTAGCTACATTACACCCGTGTGAAGCCGAGGCGGATCGCTAGTAGGCTATAAAACATTGCAGGTCAGTCGTCTTATTAAATTTTAATAATATTTTTTTCAAAGTGCTGGTCTGTTTTCTATCTAGAAAATAATATTGGAAGTCTTTGAACAGTGTATAAGCGTCCTTAAGAAACACAGTTTTTATTCAAACAGTAGCGGTCATAAAACGTATAACAAAAAACTAAGGCAGTCTTTTGACTGTCTGTTTTTATACTAATTAGTTTAACTTATTCAAGTTGTTAACATTAATTGTTTCAAATTATAATTTGTGTTATTGTTATACTTAAACGATTGTGGATAAAAAATGGAATGGTCTATAATCATCTCGACTTTGCCTTTGTTTCTGACAAAAGACCTTTTTGTGTGTCACTTTTTAGCACAACTCTTGAAGAAACAGTGACTAAAAAATGTATTTTGACTCTGTAAATCTCAAAATATGTATATTGCTACCTAGGGGTGGCATTTTAAACTTATTTGCGTCCTGGTGGTGCGTGTCCATACCTCTACTTTGTCTTTTTCTTTGGTTTTTGAATAATAGTCGTGGTAGAGCCACGCTACCGGCAAAATAAATTGCTAGTAGCATTGAATGGGCCACACAAGTACCACACTCTCACGGAAAATCGACATTTGATTAGAAGCTTTACCGCTTCTATGTTTCATGCACCTTGGTGTTACAGTTCTCCATGGGCAGCGGCAATCGCTTCCCATCAGGTGACTTGCTTGCTCTTTGCCGTCCTGTATATTAAAAAAATCTGGCAAAAATTATCAGAAAATATGACTCATCATCACTTTAAGGTAATAACTGAAGGCTTGCCGGCTTATTCACGAGGTCAATATTATTCGTAGTAGCAATAACTTTGTACGTCTGTTTCTTACACTCCACACTTAAGAGCCCGACATATGCCAGGCGGCGTGGCGATACAAACGCGGATGGTCTAAACGCGTTGGCTACTTTGGATATTTTCGATTTTTAGGAATATTCAAGGGTTATTCGAAAAAGAAAAACATATGATGGCTGCCTTATCTGTAATGCAATAATAATCAAAAGTTTCAAGGTTAATTTTAATGTATTTGGTGAATAATGCTATATACCGAGTAAATTAGACGTGATTTGGAGGCAACTTTGCAATTTTTTTCTATCGAAAAAATTTAACGCAATCGTGTTTTTGAGTCATATAGTTACCAGAGTTAGTCCTGAACTTTGCTGCATTTTTATTTCAACTTGAGTATTTAATTATTATTGATATAACAGTCAATCATGCAAAGCAGTGTGAGGTAGTACGGGCCCTTAAATCTTAGAAAAAGTGAGGTTTCCAAGCAACCATTTAATCATCAGACCGTTTTCTGGCTGCATTCTCAATCAATGCTTTGGAGCCCGTGCTTCTATTATGAGAGTATTAATGTTGTAATATGATTTGGCAAAAAAAATTACGGCCGGCCACCTTCCTGATATCAACCTTCTTCGGTTAGCAATGTGAAAATGAAGTAAAAGTATTTTCCAACGATGTGAATGGAACCCGGTACCCCCCATGTAGCAAGCTAGCGTGTTAACCAATGGGGTACGGAGGCCGTCCCTCTCCTGGTAAGTATAGATTAATACTATTTTCAATTTGGCAAGAAACACACGTCTTTTCATGAGAAAACAACATACTTACATATTATCACGTCTTAATCCCTTACGGGGTAGACAGAGCCTAAGGTCATAAGACCGAAAGGCCACGTGTTGGTAGGCGTAAAGGTGAATAACAGAATCAAAATAGTGATAGGTTGCTAGCCGCATCTCCTATAGTCGTGATTCTTAAGATTTTCGCCTATTCCCTTGACTGGCTTCTACGGTCTGCACGGGAAGAGAAGCAGCTGGCACAATCTACGTTCTTTCTTTTCTCCCAGACCAATAACAACACTAATATTGAGAAAACAATACCGTAATAAACAAAAGTCCTAACGCTACAAATCTACGATTTACATACATTGACCGCAGCCTTATGTGGACACAAACCACGTGTCATATTTATTGCATATAGCGCATGTACCATGAATAAAACAATTTAATATGAATACTATTGATACTCAGTTTGATGCGTGATGCAGTGGTTGCTCGCAACACATTAGCGACAGGTCACGGGTTCAAATCAAACCCCTCTAGGCCCGACTTGTACCTTTGAGTTTGAAGCCCAATCAGGCTTAAGGGACGGTCAAATTTATCGGCCAGTACCTGTTTTCGGTGATGGAAAACCGAAAAAAGATTTTTCTCAAATATGTGAAATGGGAAAGTACTGTCAAACCACTCCATCATTTCTGCTGAAAAGAGTCATTGTCTGCGTTCCTTTCTTTACAATAACACCAACAACCACTATCTAATAAGTGTTAAAGTCACTAAATTATAACAGTTTTGAAGTCAATTAAATCAAATAAACGTCTCTCGCAGGGTGCCCGCGAGAAAAAGTGTCACATTCCATGTGCAAGTGAGGAGTGTCATTCTAAACGATTTTTTTTCGATTTGGTGTCAATTTCGAAAAACATTAGTTCGACAAAACACATATACGACTCTCAGCGAGAACAAGCAATAGATAGGCACGATCGGCCTAAGCATTCAGCTTGTGATGCATCTATCTCTTTTCCACCGATATCACGTAAAATTATCGTCGCTTAGAAAAACAATTGATTTTAAATTATACTTTTAGATTACTCGTATAATCCTCTAACATAGGTATCACTTGTCAATATATATAGTACTAGCTTTTGCCCGCGGCTCCGCCTGCGTCAATGTCGATCCCTCGGGAATTTTTCCCAGTACTTTTTCCCGGGATAAAAGGTAGCCTATGTCCTTCTCCGTACTCCAGAGAACTTGTATGCAAAATTTCACGATAATCGGTTCAGTAGTTACGGCGTGAAAGCGAACCAAACAAACAAACAAACAAACAAACTCACTTTCGCATTTATATTAGTAAGTAAGGAAAGGATTGTTTTATTTTTCTATTTTATATTAATAACACTATAAATTGTTTATTATTCAATGGAAATTTATATAAATAGAATGTAATGATAAGTGAATATTGTATTATCTATTACTTTACCAAATATTCAAATTTGATCGCCATCACACGCAATTATATGGAATGAAAAATAGGTGAAAACACATTTAACCTGGAACATAAATTTGGTTAAAAGCTACCATTAAATTTAAAAGCCCGGTGTAAAGTTAATCGTAATATTTAGACGATAATCAACGCCATCACACGTCAAAATATGTTCGTATTATTTCATAACACCAGTTAAAATCAGCGATTACAATCATTTGTAGGTTGGTACAGTGGAAGGCAGGGAATCTGACAATCGGAGGAAATAAAAGTTTCTGTATGCATCGAGTCACTAATTTTGTGGCTTACTAGTATAATTATGTATATAAACGGGACTTAACACGAACCTTTTTATTATTTGTTTCCGTTGACGTTTCGTTGCGAGCAGTCTCGTTGCGACCACGATGGATGTAACTCCATTGAATCGTCAACGGAAACAAATAATAAAAGGTTTGGCCTAAGTCCCGTTTATATACATAATTATGAGTTTAAAGTGCGATGGTTTGAAAAAGAATATTACTATTGTAGTTAAGACACAGAATAATTCGTTTTAATGGTTTTAGCACGAACCTTTTTGAAGTGAAAACTTCTTTAGCAGCGTTGAGCACTTTTTGGGATCGATAAAAAATTATAAACTCGCGTCAGGACACGTGACCTGACCGAAAATTCGTAAGACGGGCACTGAGACCGCCGCAAAAGCGAGTTTTCACTTCTGCCGACACTCCCGAAGTACAACCCGTAGTTTTTTTTAACATTCGCTGACTTTTCTATGGAGTAATATCCATCGTGGTGCAGTTGCAGCGAGACCAGTGAGTTGGATTTAGCTCCAAATAAATGAGAGCGGTAATAAACAAAACAAAGTAAAATAAATTATTAAATCAGCAATTTGTGTTGATCTTATTTTTATTGCATCCAATACATAGTTTAGCCAATTTTACAATTCCTTATTTTTAGACGTGATAACGTCTTATAAATCGTTGAATGCCGGCTGCACGCACCAAAAAGTGTCACGTTCTGTGTGCAAGCAAGAGCGCGGAACAAGCGATAGAGAGGCACGATCGGCCTAAGCATTCGGATTGTGACGCATCTATCTCTCTTCCACCACATTATCGACCGTAAACCGACTTCAGACAACAAATTTTTGCGACTATATATGCTACAGATTTATAAGACCACTTTTTACTGCGACTTTACCCACGTAGTTTATAGTATTTGTTATATTCTGTTGTGGCAGCTATGACATTGAAAATGTTTAGGAAGTAAGAAGTTTTGTATGAAGGCGTTAATACATCTTCATATTTATACAAACTTTCACATCTACAAGTATAATATTACTAGCTTTTGATGGCGACTCCACCCGCGTTAATGTCATTCCCTCGGGAACGGTATTTTTCCGGGATGAAAGGTAGCCTAAGTCCTTGCCTGTATTTCAGATAACACGTATACAAATTTTCATGATGATCAGTTCAATAGCAAAAGCGTGAAAGCATAACAAACAAACAAATAAATAAACAAACAATCTTTATTTATTTTCAGAAATTTAGTCTATTAGTTACTGGAATAACTTTTGTATTTATAACTCGGCTTCGAATATGTATTTGGTTTCTTTTTTTCAATATTTTTTTTACATCTTGATTTATATTTTTTAAGTTTTAGTACAGATCCCTAACTTTTTTCAAAATGTTCTATAGCTTATGTTCGTCAGGATTATAATAGTAAAATATTTTTTTCAAATCAGTCTAATCGTTTCGCAGTCTATTCAGTGCAAACAAACAACCAAATTTTTCATCTTTATAGTGTTAGTGTAGAAGTGTATATTAGTTACGAAGGATTATAAGAATGGTTTCATTGGCAAAGAAAATTTCTTAAAAAACGAAAAAGACTAATTTTTCTTGCCTAGACGTATAGCGGTACATCCCACGCGACCAAGTGGTTATTATTTCACCCAATTACCTGAAACCTGATAATCTGGACTCCCACACAGGATCGGGTGTTGCTTCTGATTAAATGATATGAAGAGTACTACCTGTTTTTGGTTCCGGGGCTGTTAGTAACTGATACGGTGGAAAATTTAAGTAAATTAGAGTTATAAAAAATAATTATTCACTTTTATTCCTGTCGCCCATTTTATGGCATTCATGAACTTTCTCCCGTCTACGTTTATTCCCAGTTGCGTCCTCAGAAGATACCTGGGAATCCAGGATCCGCCATGACGTAATAGGAGAAAATTACTTTCATCTCCTTGCTCTTTTTATTTTTTTAGGTGTGTAAGTGACCAACACACGTAAAACGATAATATATAATAAAAAAATATATAGGGACATATCACACAAATTGCCCTACAGTAAGTTGTGAACTTGTGTCGTAGGATACTAACTCATACGATACTAAATTTTATAATAAATAGGTACTTGTAAAACATCCAAGACCCAGGTCAAACTGACAAATATCGTTTTCAATCATGACCTGACAGGATCGAACCCGGGCATCCTCGTGTCGCAGGCTGGCGTATTAGCCACTTTGCCACAGAACTCGCTCGTTGTTACTACGCCGATAATAATAATACTGATAGCCATCAACTTACCAAAGTACCAAAGTATGACACAGCTATATAGTTTTGAACCATATTATAGCTAAGCCGATTTAAATTCACACAGGGCCGGCGCGTGCGACGCGTACGCGTGCGCGACCATAACAGGGTGTCCATGATTTTAATATTACCATTTTTTTATAAATTATGTAGTTAGCTCCAAGTAAGCTTTTGATACTTCACCGGGCGTTTGAGGTTAGGGCAGAGTGCCTACACCAAAGTTCATCGCTCCTAATGTTTCATGCCGCAATTACCCTTTAATTGTGAATAAATCCCGATAAATCCCAATAAATCCCAATAAATCCCTTAAATCCCGCTTTAATTGTGTAGGACATCTAGTTGACTCAGTACCTTGTAATGAAGAAATAAATTATATTCTAATATTTAAAAAATAATATTAAAAATTATATATACTGAATTTGTTTTAAATCCTGAGGACTTGACAACATTTATAAAGGTTGATAACTTTAGGTATTAATGTAACAAAAAAAAATATTTTCTTCCTAAAAAACTAGACTCAACTCAATTTTGTGCTTCATCAGAGACGCACAACTCTAGACTTATATTGACAATAATTATCTGAACCTTTTTGTTCTGTAATAAACTGTAATAAATATATTTTTTATTATTTAGGTATATGCCATGTTCTTTATTTATTTTTGAAGAAACTGTATCCAAATCTCACTTCAGTTTTCACTCATATCTTTTGTAAATTATGGTTCAAAGTAAAATACGAACTTTACCTCATTGACCGTACTTTTGCAAAAGTGTAGTTTCTCACCACTTTATTCCAGACCGGCTGTAAAATGAATAAATAAAATAAATAAATATATACGGACAAATCACACACATTGAGCTAGCCCCAAAGTAAGTTCGAGACTTGTGTTATGGGATACTAACTCAACGATACTATATTTTATAACACATATAGATACACATCCAAGACCCAGGTCAATCTGAAAAAGATCATTTTCCATCTTGATTGGCCGGGTATCGAACCCGGGCACCCCGTGTCGCAGGCTGGCGTGTTGACCGCTGCGCCACGGAGCTAGCCAAAATGAATATGTGTGTTTTAAAAATACTCTGAAATTTTACACTTTATGCTTAACGAAAGTGTGGCCACCCTACACTTACATTCCGGTACACTCACTTTATTCGGGATCACGTATTGTACAGGCGTGCCGAGCAGGCAACTGTCCGGCTGTATTTAAATTAACGGATTTTTGTTTTACATCACCAACGTTTTTAAATGCTCAACGAACTTTTGCACATTGACTGTGTTTCAACTTTTTTGTATATTATATCACCAACTTTAGGCTTACATTCATTTCAACTAATACCTCCACGCCAACAATTTAGTATTAGCACTCCATTACCAAGTTTTCACCCATTATGTCATTATAGCGAGCTCCGTGGTGCAGTGGTTAACACCCCAGCCTGCGACACGAGGGTGCCCGGGTTCGATACCCGGTCAGGTCAAGATGAAAAAAAATCTTTTTCAGATTGAACTGGGTGACCGACATCAATTCTTATATTTACACTTATTCCGTCTTTATCTAATACAGATAGAGTAACTAAAAACCGCGTATAGGTGTTTGGTAGTTGTATAGATGGTAGTTAAATAGAATTCGAGAGAAGATTATAAATTTTGCTAAGACCAGCGACCACAAAGTCTCTTTTGTTCTTTCAAACGTTAGAGCGAAAATGTGTATTTGCATTTGAGCATGTATGCACATGCTCAAATGCATATTTTTGTTCTATTCTAATGTAAACCTACCACGATATTTTATATTTTTATTTGGTAACTTTAAGATACCTAGCGATAAGAAGAGCGGGGCCTCCTGGCACAAGCATTTGTTTGCTTAAAAGGAGACTCCAGCAACAAGCCTTATACTAAAAATGTTGTTACCCAATAAAATAATTTATATTTATTATTTTTTCAAACAAATAACCTATTATTATCCACATGCCAACACGTATGCACCATATCACAAGTCCGATATGACAATATTTGTACTCCATTACCAGGTGCTCGTCTCAAACACACCGACAGTAATTCGATATGTATATAAATATCCGATCTATTTGTCTTGGAGAGATCTGGGTTAATCGATTTTTCCATGTGCAAATCACTACGTTCGTTGACTTTGTCAATACTGGGGTGAACGTGCCATGGTTTTCGTGTTCAAGTGGTTTGAGGTAACTCTCCGCAGTAAAATAAATTATTAAAATACAACCGATAACGGGTAACAATATATGTAACACTTAAGAAATCATTTTTATAAGTGTTTTATTTTGCATTCACAATGCTATTTTGATATACTCTTTTTATTATATTAAATTAAAAAATAAAATATCATGCAAAAATTTCATGCCAGCGGGACTTGAACCAGTGACCTAGGTCTATGTACGACCTACGCTCCGCCATCTGAGCTACCTTTTTCTACCTCATCTGGAGATCTTCTTCAGGGTGAATGTGAATCGAGATGCGTGGCCGAAGTCATCCAGCACTGCCCGGATGAGGTCGAAACTTGTCGGCCAGTAGCTTGTTGTACGTGAGTAACCCTTTGTTACTTATTTTAATAATATCTATATCTCACGTTAGTTTTAACCAAAAAATAAATGATTTCAAAATCCTGTATTTATCTAATATGTTCTTCTTCTTCTTCCTTTACCTTATCCCACTTTTTATGTGGGGTCGGCACAGTATGTCAGGTACCTCCATTTTGATCTGTCACCTACCATATCCTTTGTCGCTTCTTTTTTGTTCATACTCTCCTTGACACAATCCATCCATCTTTTCTTAGATCGTCCTCTGTTTCGAGTTTCATTCACCTTCAGTGCCAAAGCCTTCCTTGCGATATGACCTTCTTCTCTCCTCATCACATGCCCATACCAGCTCAGTCTATGACTATGGAGCTTTTCAATTACTAGCGCGACTTTCATACTTCCCCTTATATACTCATTCCGTATTTTATCCATTCTTGTCACTCCACACATCCATCTCAACATTTGCATCTCTGTTACATGCAGTTTTCTTTCTTCCATCCCTTTTGTGGCCCAACATTCCGATCCATACAACATGACAGGTCTGATAACAGTTTTGTAAATTTTCCCCTTAAGCTTAAGGGGCATACGACTATCACAAGCTACTCCCGTGACCTGTCTCCACTTTGCCAACCCTGCGCGAATACGGTTATTAACGTCGCGATCAATATCGCCGTCCTTCTGTATAACTGAACCGAGGTACTTAAAATCGGAGCAGACCGGTAACAAACACCACCAAGAGCAATAGGAGAGAAGGAATTTATCTAATATGTTCTATAGTATACTTATTTGTATTCTGATATGTCATCATTATCATCGTCATATCAGCCACGAGAAGTTCACTGCTGTACATAGGCCTCGCCCAAGGTTTTATTTTTCTCCATGACAGGATATTGCCATACTAGCCACGCTTGTCAGGAGCTTGTGAGCGCAGTTTCTTTGGCTTCTTGTGCTTCGGACACTGCTAACCATCGGAAGCATTTTTCAGCTGAGAAAGGATATAATTTTTGGGTTTTCTCCAATTCATCCATTAAATACTTTGCAGATGTCCATGGACAACGGTGACCACTTTCCATCAAGTGGCTCGTCTGCTCGTTTGCCGTCAAATATACATAAGAAAAAGCTTTATTACCTGTTACAGCTGCTTGTTTTTCGGTTGTATTTTTTTTCAGCTGTAATGGTTTGCAAGTAGCTTGGGAGGTAGAGCCAGCGTACCCGATGTCATACCTTCATTCATTTCTGTATGTGACACGGTCAATCGACCATGCACACCCTGGTGTCAGAGTTCTTCCAAACCGCCTCTCAGCCTCTGACGTGGTTCCATTAATGACTACCAGATGGCAGCAGGGACCAATAGCTTAACGTACCTTCCGAAGCACGGAATCTTTTTTTACTAAATGTTGGATTAGGCATTTGTCTCTCATCTCACGTGATGGTAAATCACAAAATCAGGTGATTCAAGCCTGCAATGTCCTAACCTAACTAGAACCAACTAAACGTGGGTTCGATTCCCACGAGAAAAGTATGCTTCTCGTAGGAATCGAACCCACGACCCGAGGGCGTTTGGACGCCATATCATACCTGCAACCACCGGACAGTCTGTCGCGAATGGTACCCCTTACCTAATATAAATAACTGATAAATTATGATACGTACTGTTCAAAACACGATAAAATGTATTATATTTACAATCCCCACAGAGTGTCTACTTAATATTCTAATTATGTCTACGCCCACTGGCCATCGAGCTTCTAAATTAAAATAAAAACTTATGACTAGTGGTGTGCCCTGCTCGAAATTTTCAAGAACGGTGAGAACGGGTCGGAAATTTTTCCCGAGAATTACTTCTTCTTTTTTTTTTTTTTTTTACAAAATTTGAATTAGGCATTTGTCTCCCATCTCACCTGATGGTAAGTGACGATGAAGACGAGGATGTTACATGCCTATCCAAGAGATACCCATTTATTCTACTTTTGAATGTCCCGGGACTGTACTTGTTTGGGAATATAGACGCAGGCAGTTCATTCCACACCTTAGCTACTCGAACCAAAAAGGAACTGTCAAAGCGTTTAGTTCGACTCTTTGGTATTCCAACGATAAAAGGGTGAAATTTCAGTCTGCGCCTCGTAGTCCGATGGAGGAATGAATTCTTTCTCTCAAGTGTAGGAATTATTGAGAAATTGTGTAGTATTATCCGAAATTTCCCGCAAATTTCCGTAAGAAAGAATTCATAAAAACAGAGAACTTCTCTGCGGTCCATCACTCACTACTTACGACGTCCATTTATACCTTCACAAATGAATAATTTATATAATCCTTCAGATAAAAAGCGAGTTTAACCAAACTACTGAACCGATTTTGATGTAATCTTAATGTGACCTTAGAGAATATTAAAAAAGATTTTTGCAAATCTGCCCAGGCGTCCTTCGAATAATCGGGCAACAAACAAAAAAATACTAAATATTCCGATGATTTGAGAACCTCTTTTTTGAAGTCGGTTGAAAATAATGAAGATCGTCATCATGTTGCACAAAGTTCTATTGCAAAATTTTAAGCGTTATAACGTATGGACTAAAATAGTGACTTTGTAACTTCGAACGTACGTGCTGATGATGAAACCAAAGTTACGATTGGTACACAATCAATTGTAAATCTTAATTACGAGCAAACTTTGCCCACACGTGAACGCTGTGAATGATGGGACACAGACATAAATATAAATAGATATCACAGGTTTTATAAAATATTAATACTTTTGGTATTATTTTGTCCATATTAATAAATTTAGTATAATGTTACTACTTGAAAAAAATAATGATTAACGTAGTGTGTATTGTAGGTTTTCAAATTACATACAAATCATCACGTCTTTATCCCTTACGGGGTAGACAGAGCTTAAAGTCATAAGACCAAAATGCCACGTTTAGCGTGTTGGTGGGCGTAAAGGTAGAAAACGGAATCAAAATAGTGATGGGTTGCTAGCCGCATCGCCTATTGTCATGATTCTTTAGATTTTCGCCCATTACCTCGACCGGCTTCTACGGTCTGCGTGGAAAGAGAAGCCACTGGCACATTATACGTTTTTTTATTTTCTCCCACACCAGCATGGAAGATTTTCATATTTTCATTTGAATATTTTCATATTGATAACAACATCTATATTTCCGGACTACTTGAAGTTTCACGATCGAATGGTATAAGATATCATATATAAATAATATTTTTTTGTGATTAACATATAAATGCCTTTTATTTGATACAAAACACAGTGTGATTTTTAATATATTTGTTTCAAGTTCGATACTTTGTGTGCTCTAGAGGGCGCCACTCTTGCTTGATGTTGGTAGGACGTCACTTCACGTCACATAGCCTATCAAAACTAGCGGATGGTCAAGATGCATCTAGCGATGGGTTATGTGTGATGGGGAGTTTTAGAGATATGGAAAACAAACGAACATTTGTACATTCAAATAAACATTCATAGCGGCCAAAATCTTTTTCTTTTTTTAAGATAAAGTTATATTACTTAATTTTAAACATGTAAAAGGTGATTTGCCCGGATACGATCACTTATTCATTTCTAACAACCCTAAATACAGCGTATAATGCGAAATCAAAACATCCTAGGATGTGCACCCACCAGCTTTTAATTTATCTCGATCTATTTACATGGTTGGTCTATGATTTGACCCGATACGTTCACTCATTCATTTCGAACAACCTTGAACGCTGCGCATGATGAGACAATGCAAAATCACACACCCTCGGATTCGAACCCACGAATTTTTGGCGTAACCACTTAAAGTAAAAGCATAAGAAATTTAGAAAAACTTATTTTCAAATGCTAATAAGTAAGTAATGACTTGATTCCCGGTGTATATTATTTTTTATGAATGTCGGAAGTGCTGTTTTTAACACTACTGCCCAAAAAAGTAGTGTATTGCTTTTTTAGAGTTAAGGTACACATGAATGTGAGTTTTTTTTCTTTTAAAAAACTTATTATGCGTCGACGGATTTAGACGGTTGGATTATCGTTAAAACCTTTAAACCTTCCTAGAATTATAAAAACTATAATATTTGTCAGATGTTTTATTTTTTTTTCGAAATGATGCCTTCGTGGTCCAGTGGCCTGTAGACCCGGGGGTCGTGGGTTCAATTCCACGGGAAGCATACTTTGTTTAGTTGTTTCCAGTTTGGTTAGAACATTGCAGGCTTGAATCACCTGATTGTCTGATAATAAAGATGATTCCGTGGCTTCGGAAGGCGCATTAAGCCGTTGGTCCCGGCTGCCATCTGGTAGTCGTTAAAGGAACCACGTCAGAGGCCGAGAAGCTGTTCCGAAGAACTCTAACACCAGGGTGTGCATGTTCGATTGACCGCGTCACCTACACGAAATGATGATGATGATTTTTCTTCAAAAGAATTATCCTTTATGATAAATGTGTTTGCGATGAAACCTTGCAAACGTATTTCCGGTGGAATTTTTAGACGCCAAAAGACGCCTCAGTAGCTCATGAGGTTCATAATAGCCACAAGACGTCCACTACTGGATATATAATTGTCCTCCATCCAGCATATTCCTGGGACAGGTCGTCCGACCTGGTCAGTGGGAGTCAGATACTGCGCTTATATATTGTCACTAGTCGCAGGAATAATGCTGCCTGATCAGGTTCTACGTGCTATGAGCCCCGCATATTGCTAATTCAAAGAGCTAATCCGTTGACCTCGATGACCTTTTTTTTTACAAATCTGTTCATTTCTGCTACGGTGTCGTAGAAAAACATGGAACATAGCCAACTCTGTAACTCTTTGGGCTTGATATATTATGAGTCCCATAGTAAGGGAAAATGGTTCTAATAGATATCACTATCATCATTTTTTGCGCAGCAGTTGTCACAACTTGCGCCTTTCATAGGAAGAGAGTAAAATCTCTTATCCTCTCTCTTATCCAAGCGTACAAAAGGTTGCATCTTCAATTACTCAACTGAAAAATGTTGGGAAGCGATGCTACTAGCAATCCATCACTATTTTAATTCCGTTTTTTATATGAGTCCTTAAAAGAAATCACTGCTCTCGGGAGAATTGAAAAATAGGTATTTGTATAATCTATTGCTGGCGCGCTGTGTGCCCAAACAACCCCCGCAGAGTGCGATAGAGACAACTGCAGCTCGGACTCCTGATTTATTCTTTTTCTTTTTGTTTTTATTAAAAATTTAAAATATGCTATGGCTGTGTTTCTGCGTTTTCTTGTTTTAATATAATTGCGTCGAATTTGTTTTCTTGATGTTTGAACACAACGGAATTTTTTACCAATTTTTCAGGTTTTTAAAGGTTAATAATATCTCTTTAAATAATTCAATTATACAAAAAAATAAACATAGGGACGTGGATACAGTCCATAGATAGTTTTGGTAAAAAAAACAAAGCTCTACTGGTACTATCCGGAGAGGAATCAGGGGACTACGCTTGTATGAAAATACGGCCCTACGATTCCCTCATAAGAACTGCATTCTGTCTAAGTTTGGGGTTCTGTCTTTCGTTGTGGGACTCACGGTCCCATAACGAAAAAGACATGATAGTATGTACGATTTGGACCCCGGGCTCCGCTTATAGGGAGTAAATACAGGAGGCGAACAAATATATACAAATAGCACAAGGTCCTAGTTTTAGTGGTAGACAACTAAAGTTCACAGTACTATTCATATAAGGAGATTGCGCCACGTTGATTTAATATTAACTATCAGATAAAATATCAACAGAATTGCCTCTGTTTTATGACAATAGAATTGTATATGACGGCTTTTGGTTTATCGCTCGCGTTCAAAATGATTTACATAAGACAGTTATGACAATTGCTACATACAGCCTGTAACTTGACCACTGACGTTATCTTGAAGGTGTAACTCAGTCCGTCAAAATGAACAACTTTGGGACCAATGCTGGGAACTCAAAGAAGTCTACATTTTCATACAGACTGCCGGGCGGGCCAAACACTGTGAAAATGTCAAGCCCTTCAAGGGAATTCCGGTAGTTACCTTACTTTCTTAGTTTTAGTTGTGGTAATAGCATGATTCGGCCGGCTCGTCCGGGGAAGTACCACAATCTCACAGAAAATTTACGTTTTCACGACCAAAATTTCGGGCGGTAAAACGTGAATTTTCTGTGATGACCGGTTCTATCAGTTCTATGCTTCGTTCGATGACTGAAAGTGCCGGAGGAACAGTACAGTGGGATATTGATAAAATGTAATAGTGAGACAAACTTTTAAACACGCAGACCTGGAAACATACGTTGAAGGAGCAAGACATGATTTTTATAAATTTTTGTCTATTCCGTATTTCAGCTTTTACGAGTACGATCTCCGCGGAAAAAGAAAAAGCATACATCAGATATTCCTTTGTATTTCCTTTTCTCCCAGTCTGTCTCATTCACATCTAAGCGTTTTTCCGGTTGCATCGATGTATAATGCATCGCCTTCCACTATAATGACAGCATTCATGGTGTAAATTATTTAGCGATACTTTTTACGACCTTCAGATCGCAATCTCTTCTTGGGCAGCACCAAAACTGCACACGAATAGCTGTCAAAATGAGGTACTTGTATTTACCTGCGCGGGGAACCGAACCCGGGGCCCCACGTGTAGCATTCTCGTGTGCTAACTAATGCGTCATGGAGACAGTCATTTTTCTTGTCTCCCACGAGTTCAAGCTGGTGAACTTCAGAATAATTTTACAATTTGCGACACAGATCTACATTCTGTACATCATTCACACCGTGTCAAGCTCTGACTATGATAAATTTGATTTTGTTAGGGAACTAATACATCTTCTGACGATAAATATCTCAATATAAAGGGGGCTTAGTGGTGTAAAAGACATATAACGATAAACATCTAAAACCCAGGCCAAACTGAAAAAGATCATTTTCCATCTTGACCTGGCCGGGGATCGAACCCAGGCACCCTCGTGTCGCCTGGGACGGAGCTGGCATAATCCATCATCATCATTTCGAGTAGGTGTCACTGTCAATCGACCATGCACATCCTGGTGTCAGAGTTCTTCGGAACCGCCTCTCGGCCTCTGACGTGGTTTCTTTAACGACTACCAGATGGCAGCCGAGACCACCGACTTAACGTGCCTTATGAAGCACGGAATCATCTTTATTATCAGACAATCAGGTGATTCACGCCTGCAATGTCCTAACCAAACTGGAAACAACTAAACAAAGTATGCTTCCGGTGGGATTCGAACACACGACCCCCGGGTCAACAGGCAAACGCCTTAACCAGAGGACCACGGAGACTGTTATCGATGTGATTAGTATATATGTATCGGTATACATAGACCAGACCCATTTTGTTTTACATTACTTTTACCAATCTCACCTTCAATGTATCGGCCTCTTTACGCACAATGCGCGTAGGCGAGAGGTTATCTTATGAAACAGAGATGAGTCACAGATCAACGAATAATGTGGGCATTTGATTAATTAACGATTTCGGATTTATCTGGATGAGTTAGTGCCTTCGATTTGGAGTATCAGATGTACGAGGCGCTTACTGGAAACGGAATTTAAGATATATATTTTTAGGATTCCGTTCCCAAAGGATAAAAATCTGAACCTATTAATATCGCTCCGATGTCCGTCTGTCTGTCAGTCTGTCCGGCTGTATCTCATGAACCGCGAGAGTTAGACAGTTCAACTTGCACTTGGCCGGTTTTTTAAGTTGGTTATGTTATCAAACTCTAAAACAACGGTTTACTCACGTATTTTAGTCGGTATCACCGACTTGTTGTTTTAGAGTTTAATTATGTCATCTCGCGCAAGTTTTAGTAATATAATTGGTTATGTTATGTTTTCTATATCCCGAAAATAAAGTTATGATCGACATACGAGTAGCTTTCCAGGGTTGACTCGGCCCGTGAATATGGGTAACTTTTCCTACGGAAACATACATACATAGTATCACGTATTTTTCTCTTGCGGGGTAGACAGAGCCTAGGTCTATAAGACCCGAAGGCTACGTTTAGCATGTTAGTGGGCATTAGATGAAAAATTAAATCAAAATAAGGATGGGTTGCTAGCCGCATCGCCTATTAACATGATTCCACGGAATTTTGCCCGTTCCCTCGTTCAGCTTTTACGATCTGCGCGGGAAGAGAAGCAGCTAGTACATTCTACGTTTTTTCTTTTCTCCCAGACCAGCATGGAAGAGAAACAATACGGAAACAATGATGGAAATTCGAGAATTTTTGTAGCCGCCAATTCTACTGCTCGACAAAAGCTTCTCCCAAGGATTCTTGGTTTCATGGGAAGATAATGCCATACTACGTTAGTTAGATGGGTTGCTTACGGCGGGCAAGCGCAGTTTTTTTAAGCTTCTTGTACTTCCAATGCAAGCTGTCCTTTGCTTCAGCTCCTGTTGTCCATCTAAAACTTTAAAAAAGCTTCGGATAGGTTGCAGCCCATCGCCATTTTTAGAGCTGGGAAGAATGGGAATTTGTTGGATTTGGGAAGAGAAGGAAGTTCACTCGATAAATGGGGGAAAAGCAAGTAGCAGTTCGGGAGATCAGGCGCGCGTAATCATTTCCATACCGGCAACCAACGGTCAAGTCATCATCATTTCGTGTACGTGACATGGTCAATCGACCATGCACACACTGGTGTCAGAGTTCTTCGGAACCGCTTCTCGGCCTCTGCAGTGATTGCTTTAACGACTACCAGATGGCAACCTAGGTCTATGTACGACCTACGTTCTGCCAACTGAGCTACCGCATGATTCAACTTCGGTGCCAAATTTCTCCACCATATCCCATTCCCCTTATAAGTATTAAGGCTTACGTCACCTAAGATAAATACCCGACTTTTACAAGTGAGGTAATTGATTTAACTCATCTAACAATGAATTTGAAAATCAACCAATATGTAGGAAGCTATGAAATATGTTTGTAAGTTATTTTGCACTAGCTTTCGCCCGCGGCTCCGCCCGCGTCAATGTCGATCCCTCGGGAATAGTACCTTTTCCCGGGATAAAAGGTAGCCTATGTCCTTCTCCGCACTCCAGAGAACTTGTATGCAAAATTTCATGATGATTGGTCCAGTAGTTACGGCGTGAAAGCGTAACAAACAAACAAATAAATAAACAAACAAACTCACTCTCGCATTTATAATATTAATAGTAAGGATAAGGATAAGGATTCACAATGCTATTTTGATGCAAGTCTTAATTAATTAAGAAATAGAATATGATGAAAAAAGAACTGCTAGTGAAAAAATTTCATGTGGGCTGGTCCAAACTACGCCCGCATGAAATTTTTTCACCATATTTTATTTCATAATTTAATAAGAGAATATTCGTGTAGTAAATAAATATCCCAATTGATCATGCGCTCGCTGAACTATTAATTCACTCGATAAGGTGTAGGCTTGATGGATGCGCGGGCGATGCTGTGATGACACTGACGTCATTTATAAGTTCACGCTGAGGAGAACTTGGCGAGGTTTGAGCTGAGATCAGGTCCAAGCAAAATTATGCAAAAAAAACTTAAGACTGTTTTGAATTCAAAAGCTTTCTTTTTTGTAACCCATGAACCCATAATAGTTTTTAATTTTGTGTGCATCTATACTAATATCAAAAAGCTGAAGAGTTTGTTTGTTTGTTTGATGCTAATCTCAGGAACTACTGGTTCAAATTGGAATTTTTTTTTTGGTTGGATCGTCCATTTATTGAGGAAGGCTTTAGGCTATAAAACATCACACTAAGACTTCGTCCGCGGCAATTTCTGGTATTATGATTATTAATTAGTATAGATGAATATTTTTTTTGTTTTCAAAATATTTTTTGTTAATGCTTTGCTCCTATTGGTCGCAGCGTGATGTTTAATAGCCTAAAGCCTTCCTAAATAAATAGACTATCCAACACAAAAAGAATTTTCCAATTTAAAGCAGTAGTTACTGCGATTACCGCGTTCAAACCAACAAACTCTTAAGCTTTATTATCTATACTAATATTCTAATAAAGCATCAATAAAAATGTTTTGGAAATGGGGGGAAATTATTCATATATACTAATAAAAAACGAATTAATCATAATAACAGAAATTGTCGCGGACGAACTCGCGGGCAGCAGCTAGTATTAGTATAGATTTCAAATGCATATATCGCATACATACATCACAGAATATTATATGTAAGCTGTTGATATTCCCCAGCCTATATAGTGCTGTCAATCACCCACGTCGCACGCGCTGCAGTTACACTCCACATACTGATGCCAGGGAAGTCCGAATGTGCTGGCACTGAACTTGCTTTATGTTGAACTATATTTTATTTATTGTCAGCCGTGAAAGGCATACTCCTCATCATCAGGTCCTTTTTAGTCTCCACTACAGGAGCACGACCCTCTCTGTACTACTAGGGCCATACTTAGCCAGAGCAGCCAGAGGACTTGGCCTACACTCTCCACGCTGGCCAGACGGGTTGGAGAGGTCTCTTAGATGTTTATAAGCTTTGTTTAGCTTGTATTTCCTAAGTCGCCTTCTACGACATCCATGGGAAGACTTGGAGTGGTCCTATTCTACTCTGCCGGATACCACACGGCTAACATATTCATATACTTGTTCTTTAGAGTGATTATGTAAATTTGTTAAATATATTTTTATTTTAATAAATGACAAAACGGTTTAACTCACGTATTTTTAGTCGGAAAAATGCCGACAGTTTCAGCTTAGTCAGTAGGCCATCCTCAGGGCGAGTGTCAAGGACGCCCCGGCGCGGCCGTCAGCTGATCACTGAGGAGGGCCGTCGCCCTGACTAGGCTGAAACTGTCGGCATTTTTCCGACTAAAAATACGTGAGTTAAACCGTTTTGTCATATATTAAAATGATATCTCGCGTTAGTTTTAATAATATTATATTTTTATTTATTTACACACATACAGATTTACAGACATAAATCCAAAACATCTGCATGGTAGATAGTCATGTTAGTAAACAAATCCAATAATCACTTAAGAGGTAGGATTAGTATGTTGAATGAGTTATTGATTTGAAAAATACACAGCACATTAGAATAAAATATTAATACAAAGAGTTAATATGGCACAAAAGGTTTGTATATGGTAATTTATTATATTGAAATTTAATTCATTTTTTCAATTCTATCTTCTACTAGCTGTTGCCCGCGACTTCGTCCGCGGCAATTTCTGTTATTATGAATAATAAGTATACATGAATAATTTTTCCCCGATTTCAATAAATTTTTTATTGATGCTTCGCTCCTATTGGTCCCCTTCCTCAATAAATGGACTATCCAACAATCAAACAAACAAACAAACTCTTCAGCTTTATAATATTAGTATAGATTGAAATTCATACAATAGACGTTTTTAAATTTATTCATAAATTAATAAAATTATTGTAAATTTTGAATAACTTAATTTGATGATATTGAGGAAACTTAAATATAGCTTATATAAAATTGTATACTACTTTATTTATGCTAAATATGTCTAAACATTGAATACATTGTTTGTTTTTCGTGTGTGTAAGCGGCTAACACTAGTGTCAGATTTTCCAGCTGCCCAAAGGCATCTGACAAGGCTGAACGACTGCTGTCAATGATTGTCATCATCATCGTGTCGGGACTAACGGCTTAACGTGCTTTCCAAAACACAGAAGAACTCGAGATATTGTTATGCCACTTACAGTCACCCATCCCAATAGGGACTGCGCCGATGGTTGCTTAACCCTCGTAAGCGCTAATTATCACGGCCACTAGGCCATCGGGCTCCCCATAGAATACATTATTATATTTAGTATGTTATCAACTAAATTTAAATTAATGAATTGGAAGATATATGGACTATATGCCTGATAGAAAGTTCAAAGGTTATGTAAAACAGTTACTTTGTAAAAAAGCCTATTATATTACTAAAGATTTCCTTAATGACAATAATATTGGGCTTGAGCTTGGCGCAGACATCTCGTAGTTTTGTATATATGACTATATATTTGGTATATTTCGTACAAAAATTTTTTTAAGATGACATTATAAAATTTCAATATTTTGACATATTTTTATATTCATATATTATTTTCTTAAACATCATTTTTTAAAATTCAATTTACAATGACTATAATAAGGACAATGTATACTCAGTCCACATACCTAGTTATTAAGATAAACTAAAATTGTAAGTTGACGTTGATTGGAGAAAATGCGCTGTGCAGTTTGTTGCCGCTTCTTCTGCACTCCGCTTTGGAAGCGGCATTAAACTTAGGCATAAGTAAATTACCGACGTCAACAATTCTCAGTTGAAAATATATGACAATTAATAAGTGTCCAAATCATCATCATCATATCAGCCGCAAGAAGTCCACTGCTGGACATAGGCCTCCCCCAATGATTTCCAGAATGACTGGTTGGAAGCGGCCTGCATCCAGCGTCTCCCTGCGACCTTTGTCAGGTCATCCGACCACCTGGTCGGTGGGTGTCCGACGCTGCGCTTGCCGGTACGTGGTCACCATTCCAAAACCTTTCTGCCCCATCGGCCATCGGTTCTACGCGCTATGTGCCCCGCCCACTGCCACTTCAAATAACTAATTCGCTGAGATATGTCGGTGACTTCTGTTCTTCTACGGATCTCCTCATTTCTGATTCGGTATCGTAGAGAAACACCGAGCATAGCCCTCTCCATAGCTCTTTGGGTGACCTTGAGCTTTCTTATGAGGCCCATAGTAAGTGTCCAAATGACCTATGTTAAATAAACGTTTTTGTTTTTTTTTTTTTCTTTTTATAAATACTTTTTGCTTACGTAATTTATGGATACTACTCACTCTTATAAATGGGGGAAAAGCAAGTAGCAGCTCGGGGGCGTACCCGATACCATACCTGCAACCATCGGACAGGCAGTAGAGTATGACATCCCTGATCACCATTCTAGGTTAAAGTTAGCAAATATGGGTTTTCGCGTTTTTTAGCCAAATGCTGTAAATTATTGCAACTTTCAATGTCTTATATTATAACAGACGGTTTCACTTACGTATCGTTAGTCGGTATCGCCGACAAGTTTCAGCCAATTCAGATGGCCATCTTCAGGACGAGTGTCAGGGACGTCGCGACACGGCAGTCCCTCGAGCACTGAGGTTCGCCGCCCGCGCCGCCCGTCTCTCCGCGCGAAGCGCTTGCGCCGATGCGTTGATTAGGGGGTCAGACGCCCCCGAAGATGTTGTGGCTGGTTCTACTCCGTCATCATCTACTTCTGGCGGCTGTGGCTCACTTGTATGCACAGAACTGACCGTGTCGACGTCTCGTAACGGGGTGTCATTATTGTTTTGGCATGTTTGAAAAATCGGTTTCCAAGTTGTAGGCAAGGACCAACCTACATCACGGTTGAAACCGTTTGTTATGATATAAATTATGTCTCGCGTAACTTTTAATATTATTATTTCAATGTCTTCTTTAATTTATCACACAAATAAAAATATTTACATAAAGTGCCATACAATTTTTGATAATCTAACTTAAATAGAAGATATCTTCCAACTCGTCGCATCGTGGCAACGTGCCCAATATACTGGCAGCATTTCCGCGCTGTATAGCAATACTAATTCGCTGAGCGAAATAGCTGCTAGCTCTAGGATCTCTAGGGTCTAGGTAGTTGACTCAATGAGACGAGTTGTGATGTCCTTATAAAAACATTTAGCTTCCGGGCCCCAAGGGCCATCGTCTCTACTGCGAAGGAAAGGAAAATTTGGCGCCCAGACCCACATATTTCCGCCTCTTACCAGCCTCAGCAACACCGGCAGCCGCCCCACCGTGGGTGGACGAAATGTTTAAATGCGACGGTGCTAACGTATCCACACATGTGGCGTCCCAAACCAAACGTTTACCGTGCCTCCATGGAATAAGGGAAAGACCATCTGGACGCTTACCATCAGTGCGGACTATTCCACTTGGTTCTAAAAGAGATGGAACACCAACGGTGGCCAGCGATCTTCGAATTATGTCATTAATCGAGGCATGTCGCGGTATTCGTCCCGCACTTGTCTTCTTTAACCGAACTAGCAATGTATTACTAGTTATTATTTAAATTATCATTCATTTCATACACTGTGGCATTCAATGACTGCGTATCAACAAACAGCCAGTAGTCAAGAGGTCGCCACTCTGAGTTGGCTAGACTGAGAGCCCTCGTCTCGACGCTCAAGATATCCTTCTTTTTTCAAATCGGTTAAGCTGTGGGAACCATGAATGGTGAGTGGTATTATGGTAGCAGTAAGATGTATTTACAATAAACATTTGCTTTCGCTAATGTCTTATGGTGTTATGCTCTGTCTACCGCATAATGGATAAAGATGTGATATCAAGTAATTTTTTTTTACCTATACGGGATGAAAAATGCCTTCGCATCATCCACCCTGCCACGGGATAGCAGGGTGGGTACATACCCACCCTGACTGGGCTTGAACCCATTATAAAACCCCCGGTGTCAACGCCTCTGCCGTTAATATATATAGACTATAAAGATGTCATAGATATTAGCTTTTGCGCACTGCTTGATTGCAGACCTCGGTCAGGGTATTAAAACAAGAATTTTGAGCACCCGTCTCGAGACGATTAGAGTCGTCTATCTTTTTATACGGATACGATGGTGCAGATCGTATACTTCAACCCAAGGATTGGGATCAAAAGTTTCAGCATCATAAAATTTTTACCCTGTGTTATTCGGACCTTACTGCGACTATGCCAAAGTTTTTAAAACTCAAGATCATTTTATATCCTAACTGATGTAGAACTATTTATGCGAATATGTATATTTGTTTGTCATGTTTTCACGTCTTTATTACTGAACCTATCGTAATGAAGTTAAAAATGTTATGAGTACAAAGATATAAGTATCTACTCTATCTCTATATTTTTTATCCAAATATGAAGTACTGTCCCCGATGATGATGTGCGATTATTTTATTAGCTAAGCACCATATATTTGCCATATAAAATCAGGCTGACGAGTTATTAAGACAATTGATAAACGAAGCTAAGTTTATGCTATTTACGGCAATGATTATTATTTTAACGTTCTGATTAAGTTTTGAACCTTTTGAAGACATCTATAAATATATGAAATACGATGACGCATTCTCGCAAGTATATGATCGAAGATATCGTGACGAAAATACATTCCAATGTTTATTTAATATGTCCATATAAAAAAATTGTAAACCGAGCCTTATCCGTTAAATAACAGAATCCGGTTCAAAATCCTATATCAGATGAGCCATGAGTCATACAACCATCAAACCCACGCTTTCCTATATGGTTTGTACTAAATTTGTTTATTGATCTGATTCGTGTATTGCCACCTACTAGAGAACTCATTATTTTGAAGCGTGAATAAAGTCGATTTAGTTTTTGTTGTGGCGCAAAACGCAGTAACAGACAAGTTAAATTTATTTATGAAAGATGCCGATAAAAATTGGGCACCAGTTATAATTCGGAGATGAAATTGTAACAGTATTTTTTAAAACAAACTAGCCAGATTATACACGGTGAAATTTTGTTCGTTCTGGACCCTTAAAGGGATGATTCAGCCTGTTGATATAAACAACTTTTCCTATGGGACCTGTTTGCCTATTTAACTTATTAAGTTAAATAGGCAAACAGGCCGATAATAAGGTGAGCCTATGAACATCTGCAACATCAGAGTTGCTACTTGCGCGTTGCCGACTCTGATATTTTTTTTACAACCCTATTTAAAGAATCCCATGTTGTAGACTCTCAGTATCTAGAAAATACATACGAAACATTTTTTTTATGTTTAAGCAAATGAAAAAAAATATTTAATTCTTAAATTAAATGACGCTCATATTTTTTGTTTGATAAAACATTTGTATTGTTGAACTCACCAACTTTTTTAAACATCAACTCCCTATAATAATAAACTGAATATTTATGTCTCTCGCTTTTTTATAGGTCTTTATTTACGTTTTACAAAAAAGTTACATTGTTGCTACATATTTTTACCAAAAAAAACTTATATAGGTTTATACGTGGTAAAGAGAGTCACTCTAAGTTATGTTTTTTGAATAAATAAATATGAATCTTATGTATGATCATGTCATAAATATCTTTTTGGGACGTACTTTGTTTTACTCTATTCTATTAATGAAGATTCGTTATCTTCTACCATTTTTGGTTTACAAAATTCACACGTTCAAAACTGATCCGTTCTATTTTCTACGAAAAAGGCTTATCCACGTAGGCCGAAGAACTTAGCGTTATTGTATCTTCAAATTTAATTGCAGTGCTTTAATTATTTCTTGGAATTTCGCAAAAGTTTTTATAACGGGCAAAATGTTCTTTCATGTTCTTGGTTACTAGGCCTTATTTGACACTTGGATCAACGCCATCTAGTCAGAACATTTTTTTAATGTTCCTTGCCTTGTGACCGCTTTAGCTGGGTAGCTAGAGAGGACGTTCTCAATATTCGCTATTGTACATTTAGGCTTAAGTCACATTTTGATCATTATTATTTATTGACAGAATTTTGCGTCGTCCAATGGCGGAATGGTGCTAGGGGGATTAATCCATGCAGTTTCTGTGCACACGCTTCGAAATGCAATTGTGCAAGACATAAAGATTTGCCAATAATCGGCGGTGTTTGAGGTTCTAAAGCCATCCTGCCGTGAGTGACTCATCATCAACAAGTCTTTTGGCATGTCTGCATTAACAGACCTGCCAGAAGACTTGTCATTTGACTTGACTTGGCAGCAAGCTTGGCAGTATTTGAAGACTTGTCATTTGACTTGACATGAGGTTCAAGCTGTAGGAACAATACTCCACACAGAAGTGGACTTGAGCTGTTTAAAAGCTCAACAGCTTGCCTAGAGTAAACTACCGTTGGACCTTCGAAAGATGACCAGTTAAAATATTTGGTTCATATTTGACCGGAGTTATTTTAACAATGATATGTTCAACATCCAACAAGTGTTGTGAAGTACTAAATAAGGAAAGTACACAGCGAGACAAAGGAGCCTTCGTTACACCAAATATGAATCACTGCCGTTACTCGCAAATATTATAAATATAAGGCTCGCCTTCCATTGAACACACTAATTATTATTGAAAGTCATATTTCAAGTGATTTTATAAAGTTAAGTTAGTTCTATTTTTACGATTGTCGAAAAATAAATGCATTATTTAGTAGTTTCATGGCATATAATACAGATTTATGCTTATTTTTTATGATATAGGATGGTAAACGAGTAAGCGAGTGACCCGTTGGTAAGTAATCACCGCTGCCCATAGACAACAGCAAAACCAGGATGGGCCTTCATTTAATTTTCGTCAATGTGCAGTTTATGATTAAGACGGTACTGCACAAAATTGTGGTATATGGCATGTTTTCAAATCACTACTCTGCGCTGAATTAATTAAATACATCAAAAGTATTTGTATAATTTAGATCGACTGTTGCACAAAGTCGCCCCCTTTTTGGAATTTAAAAACAGATAGGTACATATGAAATTCAAAAACGGTATATAAATATAATAATATCTAAAACATTTTTCTTCCGAAAAGTTTGTAAATTTTACGTCTAAAATAATTATTCTCACATGACTATATTTACATCTCGTAGGTCACCCTCTTTCTTATTTTTTTTATCCTTACTAATATTATAAATGCGAAAGTGAGTTTGTTTGTTTGTTACGCTTTCACGCCGTAACTACTAAACCGATTATCATGAAATTTTGCATACAAGTTCTCTGGAGTACGGAGAAGGACATAGGCTACCTTTTATACCGGGAAAAAGTACTATTCCCGAGGGATCGACATTGACGCGGGCGGAGCCGCGGGCGAAAGCTAGTAAAAATATAAATGTGAAAAAATTAAAACTTTTCTTTTTTTTTTTACAAAATCGCCTAATGGTTTTGCGCAGCGCAGTCGCGACGTCTTTCGTTCGCGCGGCACCCGCTTGATTTTTTTTTACTGCTGGCACAGTTGTGGCATTTGCCCATAATGGATTTTATTAAGAGTGAATGTTTGTCATAACTCTAAAATGCATATTTAAAAGCATGTATTGCTTCAGTGGAAATCAACCCTTAGTACAACAATGCACTGCCCTTCACCTGAATATGTTAATGCATTACTCATGTAATATGACAAATTTGGAATTATGCGGTCGCCATGGCTTCCATGGAAATTGTATGCAAAAGCAGTTCGCTGCCTCTTGTAAAATAACGAACATGAGGACAGCATATAATGACTTGCCTCCATTAGCCTACAAGTGACGTCAGACAGTTTTTCAGGAATCTGGGCGCTTTTCCAGTTTCATCTTCATCATCAGCTGTGATGCGGCAGAGCCCATCATGATTTGGAGAAGGTTTTACGACCTGCTTAACGCCAGCGCTCATTTGTTACTATTTTTACAACCTTTTTATTTACTTGCTATGTTTGTTCGGGTGAAATCTTGCAACTCAATTTAGTAGCAGATATTTTTCACCGATTGAGCTGAAATTGTGTATACTCGTTTAGTTTGGATGACAATGCATGGAGAGCTGCGTGACGTCATTCTAAATTCAACGTGGCGGAACATCCAAGATGGCGGACTAGCTAATTTTGATACACTTCGATAATATGGATATCAAATAAAAAGGCTAGCTGAAAATAAGTTATGTACATAAAAGCTTGTTTTTTTTTTACTTTTAAATTACTACTTTCAATATTGTAACTTACTGAAATTTTTGCTACTGGTAGTTAGTCATACTAAACAAAATATTGTTTTATAGTTTAAAATCACTTTTTAATGATCCCGCATCAGGCGTGTCAAAAGCAATTGTAAGGATTTTACAAAGTTTATATATGATTCTTAAGTAGCTCAAATTGATAATAGTCATTAAAAGACACTAGTGAACATTTGCGCTTTGCAAGTGACTCGCAAGCTTAGCCATAAGTTAGATACAAAAAATTGAAAATTTAAATTTGACAGTGTATTTAAAGTCTATCTATCTATAATTCAGAACTGTGTTCTTGTCGGTGGAGTACTCTCCATGTCTCTCGGTTCTTAGCCATTCTCTTTACCTCTTCATATGACACAACTCCAGCCTTTTCCTTTATCTCATCCAAATATGCTCTTCTTGATCTTCCTTTCCCTGCCCTTGTCTCAATTTTTCCCTCTATATTATTTTTCATAATTATTTAAAGTAACCTATAAAAACGAGTTCGTTCACAAGAAAGCAGCTTGCAGTTGATAAAATCAAGTAAATATATGAGCTACCACACCACACAGATTCAGCTAGCCTCGCAGAAAGTTCTAAACTTTTATCGTAGGAAACTAACTCAACGATACTTTATTTCTAACATTTTATAATAGACTAGCTTTCGCCCGCGGCTCCGCCCGCGTTAATGTCGATCCCTCGGGAATAGTACTTTTTCCCGGGATAAAAGGTAGCCTATGTCCTTCTCTGTACTCCAGAGAACTTGTATGCAAAATTTCAATATGATCGGTTCAGTAGTTACGGCGTGAAAGCGTAACAAACAAACAAATAAACAAACTCACTTTCGCATTTATAATATTAGTTAGGATTAGGATACACATTCAGTTAAACATCGAATTGAGTGTACATAAAACTAAATTGGCCATAAAACTCAGAGGTGCAAGGGCCAGGTGGGAACTAAGTCCAGATCCTTAGTCATGGGTTGTGCTCATAGGCCAATAACTATTATCGCTAATCTGAATATCTAGATTTAAAAATAAAAATGTCTGGGTGGTTCAATGGTCATTGATAAATTCCACATAAAGTCCAGGATTCCCTTGGAATATTAATAGGAATTGAGCGTCGCAGGTGCGGGTCGGCGACAGTCGCGACACTCGCTCAATTGTCGCAATGTGTGCGGCTGGAGTATTTGGATGGCTGTGTATCATAATGAAGCAATAGTACTGTTTTATTGCAATTACCAATATTCATTGTTGTAGAAAAGAAAACGATGTGAAATAGGTATAAAAATTTTTCGTTTACAAATAAGACAATTTAAAGAGACAGTTCAGCTGCGATTCGATGTGCGATTTTGATAGTTGTTGTTTAGTATTTATGTCGTTAACGTCAATTTTCTTTGTCGTAAAAGTAATTTTTATTATCATTCATATTATGTTCCAATAATATGAAATATAAGTAAAATTACTTATCATTCATATACTATCGAATTATTAAGCATTTTATGGATGTTTCAATTTACAAACATAAGTGTAATAATTTCTATGTGTAAAATTTAACTTTGTATATAAAGCTATTATTATTAATATTCATATTATTAAGATGAGACATAGTATCGATAATATATCATGCATGTGCACCCTGTCGGGATGTCTTGATATAAATTTAAAAGATATTATTAAATAAAATACTAATTGGAATGTCAAAACGTAAATAAGTCAAAGCATTTAAATAGGTCAAAAAGAAGCACGATGGCTCAGTGGTTATGAGCATTAAAAGGGCTTGCGCATGTTAAGCAACCCTGGGCGCAATCCCCCCACTGTGATGGATGACCGCAAGTGGTATAAAAATATCTCGAGCTCCTCCGTGTTTCAGAAGGTACGTTAAGCCGTTGGTCCCGGCTGATAACAGTCGTTAAGCTGTGTAAAATGCCTTTAAGCAGCTTTAAAAATCTGACACCAGAAAAACAACACACACAAGAAACAAAACAATCGGTCATAGTTTCACATGAAATTAAATATTGAATACACGTAATTAAAATGAAACTCGTTATTTAAATGTTCATTTCATATGTTTTATCCATAGTAAAAAAAAAACGAAAAATCATAATAATTATAAATTAAACAAATACATTTGGTTCAGTCTTGCATAAACATTTCCCTAGCGTCTTTCGCTCGCCCAGCGTAAAGCGCACGACAAATGTCCGCGGTCATAATATGCGTGCGCGCGATGCATCTCGCGAATTGGCGGATTTGTGTGACTAATGCCGGTGTGAGGGTGGTCGACGATAGACCGGTTGCGTTAAATATTATCATTATTTAATTTGATGTTATCTTTTCTTTATTTATATCTTTGCAGGAAGAAAAACAGAGGCCAGTCAGTACTGAAGCTGAAATGTTTTAAAGTACCTACTTTAATTGTTAAATCAATTTTTAATTTTTTTAGTTCTAATCTAGTCTAATTCAAATTAGATTGTTAAATCAATTTTCACGGATAATATACCTATATTATCCGTGAAAATTGATTTAACAATCTAATTTCGTATGTCGGTTATTAGTTTTAACGATACATGTAGGTTCGTTGGTATTTTATTTCAAGGCAATTAAGGCAGAATTTAAAAAACAAAATTCTAAGAATATTAACTCCCTGGCTATATTTTATTAACGGATTCAGATAATTCAGAGAGAAAAAAATATAATTTATGTAGAGAAAAAAATTAAACTGTCTATAGAATGTTTACCTACTAATCTTTAAATTTATAATCAAATTAACTTCTCAAATTAATTTCTTTTTGGGGTGCTATATTCTATAACACCCCAAAAAGAAACTTGCCAGGGAGTTCAAATTCATAGTTCTGATATAATCTCCGAGCCTCAGTTCAAGATTTATGATATTTACAATACGGTAAATTAATTCTGCGCAAATAAGGTTTAATTAAATGGAGTTATTAAAAATATACTCACAAAAACTCAATCAAATGTATAGATTTTATACTATAATAAATAAATAAAAATATACGGACAAATCACACAGATTGAGCTAGCCCCAAAGTAAGTTCGAGACTTGTGTTATGGGATACTAACTCAACGATACTATATTTTATAACAAATACATATATAGATACACATCCAAGACCCAGACCAATCTTTAAAATATCATTTACCATCATGACCTGGCCGGGGATCGAACCCGGTCACTCCGTGTCGCAGGCTGGCATGTTGACCGCTGCGCCACGGAACTAGTCGAAAATACTTGATCAAAGAATGTATAAATAAGATAGTTAGAGGCTCAAAACCTTAGCAAAATTAAATCGACAATATTTCAAGTCCTTAACATTGTAAGGTTAAACAAAAAGAATACCATTCACTCCTTAGAGCCTTATGCTTAAAACAAAACCAAGAGCAGACGAATGACCCATCAATAAAGCATTAATATAAATAAAACAATAGCCACAAAAACTGAATCGAGCGATGTTATCGAGATCAACCCGCCGATATCGATGGGGAGCTCGACACTAAGCATAAAAATGGTTGGCATAATAATCACTAAATATAATCATATTTATGCAATTTATGCTTATGAAACCTTTGTCAAGATAATCTTAGGATATTACCACACCATTATCAAATCATTACTGGATATGGATAATTTTAATTAAATAATAGTGCATACGTAAATATGTTTTCTGTTTTATAAAATATTTATTTATTTTTATGTTTCTATTTGAGATACTGCGCCAACCCTTCCAACATTTTTAAGTCTCTGTCTACCCAAAGGTTGGCTGGAAGAAATCGCTTTAGTGATAAGCCCGCCCATGTACCTACTCATATTTTTTGCTAAAATTGTTATTTTTATTCTGTTCTTAAATTGTTGGTGCAATAAAGAATTATATTATTATTATTATTATGTTTTTGTTTTTTATTCTCGGTTCTTTCAAACCGGTATACTTACTGACAATCACGGGCCAAGGCCAAGTGAAAATCAGGGCCTCATCTAATGTTAATAGGCACAAATATTTATAACTATCATTAATAATAAAAAAAAACAGCCAAGGAGCAAAAAATTAATATATTTATCTCCTCAAAGGCTTTGTTTGTGAAAAAAAAATATAAGTAATTAGTTTTAAAATTATGCCTAAAATATTTATACCTTAAGTTCTACAACGATCCATATCGATTATTTTAAATCGTGTTAACACGCGAGCAAATAATAATAACACGATTACGAATGAGAATCGATTACAATCGAGAATTAGGTGAGTTATTTCGATCGATATATTTTTTGTGATGGGTTAGAGTTTAGGATGGTAAGACAACGTATTAGGGGTCCAGATGTCCTTTTATTTTTCAAAGTTTGAATCCCTTTTTATCGATATGTATCTGAATAAATTAGAACTCCAACATATGACAAAAGAACGAGAGACAGATTCATGTGGAATGTTAAAAAGGGCATCTTAGAATCTTTCAGATAAAAAAAACTGATTTCAACCAAACTGCTGAACCGATTTTGATGAAATTTAAGTGGGACCAATTGGGAAATATACATACATTTTAAAAAAAGAATTTACTATATTATAGACTCGATGTAAAATTTTGTTTGGTTTTCGCAATCCCATACTCTCCCTCAACACATAAATTAACAAGACGTGATGAATAACCAAACTTACTTTTTCTCTCCGCATTCATAAAGGATTCTAATTTATGTCGTCAGGCAGCCATTTTCTCAGAGCTGTATCACTGGCCATCTTGTTGCATTCATTGTGTTAACAAAACAAACAAAACAAGCTTTGAAAGTTCAACATGTCAAAGTTCTAACACTTACGAAACCAAGCGTCATATATTTCCATGGGAAACTTAATATGTAGATTTGGATGCACATAAACGTTAATCTTCCGATATAATTATGTTGTCTCAGCAACAATACACAATTTCACGAATTCCATGACTAAAAAACAATAACGGACGACATTGGGAGATTTTATTAGTAATGATATTGATTTCGTGAAATTCCATACGGCCGTCGATATTGAGAAAGATTCATTTTTGACACTAAACTTTTGAATAATGATTTATTTTTGCAAAATACCAAAATTTTATTATTCAAAAAGAAGTGTAAATGAATGTCTATGTTATATCATCGTAATGTTGTTTTTTTTTGCGTTAAAATATTTCTAAACCCCAGATAAAAGATGTTGGTGTGAAGTCAGCTCAACTGAAATGGGACTGAGGGTCACGTCTACCGTATTTACTAGGACAGGGGGGGGGGGGGGAAATTGCTAATACGTGGATACCAGTTGGCCGATGACATGAACGCAAACATGAACGATTAGTAGACTGTGGCCTTTGACAGAAACACTTGAAATCCAAAAGGCCTTTGCCCGTAGTGGGACACAAAATCAGGCTAATAAAAAAGTGGTACAGTATAGAAATTGTTTTCATTTCTATTTTTGGAAATTACTGTTTAAATATTTAAAACATTGTAGGGATTAGTCATTTTATTTTACCATATTATGTTATTAAGCAACCAACCAAAAAACCGGCCTTTAAAAAATGAAATGCATCCAATTAATCTCTTTGAGCAAATTTTGAAGCCTATTTAATAAAAAAACTACAATAATAATAAGTTTAAAAACTTACACTGCTTTCTTAACAGGCCTGTTATTAATTTATGAGCACCATATTATTATTATGCTATTGCTCAAAATTATTGGCTTAATAATTAACTGCTATATTCATAATATTTAATATAGCAATATATTATTAATCCGCAATTATAACCTACAAAGTAGATTGAACACATCCCAAAATCCAAAGTCGAGTTTTCGGCATAATATAAATGTAACTGTAGTCAGTCGAGGATTCGTGGGGCAGCCCTCCCTCCATAAATTAGTGAATTTAATTATTAATATCATAAGTACGAGATAAGATATATTTGAACAACCTGACTCCACTGGCCAGGTCAAAATTAACGCTAACGATTTTATTTCTTTTATAGTTTGTACAGAGTAACGGTGTACAGATTCCGAGAAAAAATAGTGTTCTTAACTAGTAATGAGTATTTACACCCTTCCGTATATTTATTCTTAGTTTTGATAAACTACAGTTAAAAAAAATTTAGAATTTTAATATTTTTTTGATATACTTACAGGCTCAACTACAACACAATTTGGTACTTTGTTATTTGTTTTTGCGAAAATCAAATATAAAAACATCAAGTCGATGGCAGATTTTATCTAAACCAAACAAATTAGACCATCTGTAACTCAGTTACAATAAAATTTTTCATCTTGATACAGGATAAAACCTTATGTTTAGATACTGAGTTGTTATTTATTATATCTGAACTTTAACTAAAGCGTTATTAATAACAAAATTAATAAAACCAGACACATTTGAATATATTGAAGACATTTTTTTGTTTGATATAGGATGGCAAACAAACGAATATGGCATCTCATGATAACTGCGATGCTGGCCCATAAATAAAAAAAAATTTTTTTCTTATAGTAACTATGTTTTATGATGATTAAGAAAACAGCCTCTGTATAGCCCCATTACTCTACACCGCACAACCAGCAACGCGGGCGTCACCGCGATCGTACCACAGATTACATCCGAATAAACATTATAAATTATATTTATTACATTATATTCGATCCCGAGCTATATTTGTTTACTATCGCACGCCCCGCCCTAAGCGATCGAGTTACGATCGACAATTCATCGATATAATTCCGAATGAATCGAGTGTCGCGTTGTCGATGTGTATCGTATATTACTGTCCAATTTATTACTCATCTAGATATATGGCGTGGAATATGGAGGAAACGAAAAGTAAAACGTAGCATTCTACGATTAACTATGAATACAGAGTATAACAAAATTTATATAATTGTTAAGGGGTTGGAATTTATCCAATATCATGCATATTGTTTATATATATTATGATATAGGACGGCAAATGAGAAAGCGAGTCACCTAGGTAAGTGATAACCGCTGCCCACGAACAACTGAAACACCACGGCATGACAGGACAGGGGGAGGATACTACACTCTTTTTCACCGAACGTAGCATAGAAGCGGTAAAGTTTACTACTCGAACGTCGATTTTCTGTGGGAGTGTGGTACTCCCCGTAATACCGCGCCGATTATACATTCGGCGAGCTCCGTGGTGCAGTGGTTAACATGGTCAGGTCGAGATGGAAAATGATCTTTTTCAGATTGGCTTGGGTCTTAGATGTTTATCTATATATGTATTTGTTATAAAATATAATATCGTTGAGTTAGTATCCTCATAGTATCATAATACAAGTCTCGAACTTACTTTGGCTAGCTCAATCTGTGTGATTTGTCCGTATATATATTTTTATAATTCTTATCATGGACAAGATAAACATGTTTCTCTTCCATGCTGCTATGGAATAAAAAAAATCGAAAAATGTACCAGCTGCTTCTTTTCTCGAGCAGATCGTAGAAGTCGATAGAATGTGCGTAAAACTGATGAATCGTTTTAGTAGGCGATGCGGTTAGCAACCCATCACTATTTGTCTTCGCTTCTACTTAAATTCTTCGTTATTGGGAGAGAAAATAAAATCCATGCTGCCAGGACGAGTTGTGTATTTGAAAGGAAGGTGCTCTGACTGCACGCCATGAAATGGCGTGCAGTCAGAGCACAGACACCTTACATATTTCAGAGTGACATAATCTGTAAATAATGTTTCAGTACAAATCTTTTTACACTAGATGGTGCTACGAGCAACGCCATTTTAATTCCGTTTTCCACCAACATGCTAAACCTGGTTTCTAGGTCTAAAAGGCCAGGGCTCTAACCCGCAAGAGCAAAAGATGTGATAGTATGAATGTATATACATTTTGTACAGCTTATTTAAAACGGTTATTTCATGAAGCGTTATTTCTGTACTTTTATGTTTTGTGCAGATATCGTGTAAGTGGCTAGATATGTCGTGATAGTTGATTTACCGCGTTGATCATGTGATATTAATCCATAATGAAATTGATAGGAATCTGATAGTCCCACTATATGTTACATGTATTTCGTAAAACAGTATGTTTAGGAATGGACACTGTGATTTTAACTAGTTGTTGCTGTATTCATCAATTACAATTCACACTCTTACAGAAAAACGACGTTTGAAGAAGCTTTACCGCTTGTCTGCTTCGCACGGTGAGTGAGGGAGCTGAAAGCCCATCCCCCCCCCCCCCCCCCTCTTAGTGCCCCCCCAACTCCTTGAAAGGCTAGCAACGCTCCTGTCACACCCTAGTGTTGCAGTTGTCCATGGACAGCGGCGATCACTTACCATCAGGTACAGATTGAGAGATATGGCCGCTCTTACTTTATTCTTCTATGATTGATATTGAGAAAATTGGTATTTACCGTGAAGATCGTTAAATCCGATCGCGTGAAAGGTCAATTCGGGATGGGAAATAAAGGTCTGAGGAATCATATTAAAGTCAATGCGGCTAGCAATTACTGATCACATTTTGTTTTTGTTTTGCACCTACATGCCCACCATCATGCTAAGCGTGGCTTATAGACCTGAGCTTTATCTACCCTCACCCTCTAGGAAAAAGGCGTGACAGTATACATCGAGAAATTCCCTCAAGGTTGCCTCAAAATATGACAATAAACAAATACGTCATCATCACCATCATCAGGTCTTTTTAGTCTCCACTGCAAGAGCATGACCCTCTCAGCTTTACCAGAGCCATACTTGGCCAGAGCAAACAGAGGATTTGGCCTACACTCTTCTCGCTGGCCAGACGGGTTGGAGAGGTCTCATTGATGTTTATGATTTCCCATGGACGTCGTGAGAGGCGACTTAGGAAATACAAGCTAAACAAATAGCTTGTATTTCCTAAATCGCCTCTTACGACGTCCATGGAAAGACTTGGAGTGGTCCTATTCTACTCTGCCGGAAACCACACGGTTATTTTAACAGCTTGTATCCAAATATACAGGTATATAATATACAGCGTGTACATATTAAATAGGTAATCCAACTTTTATCTGCAGAAACACCATTAGTAAATTTGTACTCAAGTTACTTCATACGGATGCCTCCGTATGAAGTAACTTGAGTACAAATTTACACGCTATAAATCTTCATATCCTGTTCTTTGCCATAATCTAGTAGTTGACAGCCTCCTCGGTCCAGTGGTTAAGGCGTTTGCCTGTTGACCCGGGGGTCGTGGGTTCGATTTCCACCGGAAGCATACTTTGTTTAGTTGCTTCCAGTTTGGTTAGGACATTGCAGGCTTGAATCACCTGATTGTCTGATAATATAGATGATTCCGTGCTTCGGAAGGCACGTTAAGCCGGGGGTCCCGGCTGCCATCTGGTAGTCGTTAAAGGAACCACGTCAGAAGCCGAGAGGCGGTTCCGAAGAACTCTGACACCAGGGTGTGCACGGTCGATTGACCGTGACACCTACTCGAAATGATGATGATCTAGTAGTTCAAAGTCATATCAGATTTTAAGTTATAAAAAAATTACAACCATAATTTCGAAGAAAGCAAAAGACATCAACGAGCCTCCTCTTTCTGCCAAACTCCATACCTACGATCTGCGTTCGATAAAATCGTAAAAAGAATTCAATAAATGCGATCCAATGGATAAAAAAATAACAAAAAAGGGAGTGCTCATCACAGGAGCGGTAGCGTATAGCAAACACCGCGTATTGACAATACATTAGTGCACGGTAGCGCTGTTGACTTAACGATTCTGTAATGCATTCAATGAATCACCACAACCTTGAAACGAAAACCAACTTTAAAATATATACCTTTAAGTCCAATTTTACTTGGTAAAGTAACAATGTAATGTAAAACGTAGGCGATCTAAATGAATGTAGGTGATTTTTATTTGCTAGAAAATGAGGTATAGTTATGCGTTGCGGAGGTTTAAATATGCAAATAGTGAAATTGATAGTCATTGGTTTATGGCGCCTAAGTGACATTGACCTTCTGAGAAGGAGCATGCAACGAAGGTCAGTGAAATATGTCTTTCTCTTTGTGTCATGATCATCATCAGGTCTTTTTAGTCTCCACTACAGGAGCACGACCCTATCTGTACTACTCCATACTTGGCCAGAGCAGCCAGAGGATTTGGATGTGGTATCCGGCAGAGTAGAATAGGACCACTCCAAGTCTTCCCGTGGATGTCGTAGAAAGCAACTTAGGAAATACAAGCTAAACAAAGCTTATAAACATCTAAGATACCTCTCCAATCCTTCTGGCCAGCGTGGAGAGTGTAGGCCAAGTCTTCTGGCTGCTCTGGCCAAGTATGGCCCTAGTACTACGGAGAGGGTCGTGCTCCTGTAGTAAAGACTAAAGAGGACCTGATGATGATGATGATACATACATATTGTCACGTCTTTTTCCCTTGTGGGGTAGACAGAGCCCAAGTCTACAAGGCCACGTTTAGCATGTTGGTTGGCATTGGCGTTGGTGGAAAACGAAATCAAAATAGAGATGGATTGCTAGCCGCATCACCTATTAACATGATTCCTCAGATTTTTGCCCGTTCCCTCGATAAGCTATAATAATGTGAGCGGGAAGAGAAGCAGCTGGTACATTCTACTTTTTTTCTTTTCTCCCAGACCAGCATGGAAGAGTTATACATACTGTTAATAAAAATTAGAAATCTAGGTTTTTGTCTCGGCACCAACAATGTGCTCGTAATTCTAACATAGATACATTGTATACTTACGAATATACCGTAAAGCGAGCTCGTCTTGACTCTTGGTCTATTGACCTTTACACCACGAGTTCATTTTGCATACTCTAATATTATTTAAAACACGTTCGTTTAACAAACAAAAGACATTCCCACATCGGGGCGACAGTTCCGACACAGATTTCTGCCGCTGGCCAAATATTTGTGGTTTGCGACCAATTGTTTGGGCGGGTAAAAGCCGTGACTGCACGCTCCACGCTCCGCTTCTAGTGTGATATACATGTTTGTGTGGAAAGGTCAACAGAGGTTGAATTTTGAGCGTAAGGCGGTGGCAAGTTCAGCCAAAAGCCCCAATATTACTGGACCATAACTGTCCCGGCTGCCATCTGGTAGTCGTTAAAGGAACCACATCAGAGGCCAAGAGGCGGTTCTGAAGAACTCTGAAACCAGGGTGTGCATGGTCGATTGACCGTGACACCTACTCGAAATGATGATGATGATGATCATCATTATTCCAGCCGTTAGGTGTCCACTGCTGGACAAAGACCTCTTCCAAGGATTGTTCGTTCCATGGGAGGATATTACCAAATTACCATACTCACCACGCTTGGCAGGCGGATTGGCGAACGCAGTTTTGGCTTCTTGTGCTTCCGACGCTTCTGCCCATCGAAAGTATTTTTAAGCTGGTGAAGGAAAGGAAAAAAATTACATTTTCTCTTTTACTAATTCGAGTACTTCTTTATTTGTATAAGTGTGATTACTACAATAAATAATCGTGCTACAAAATCATTACGTCCCATAATTATGATCGATCAGTAAAGATATCTGGAATATTTCTGTGAAAGTGCGCAAAGAGAGCTAAGAAAAGTGCGCGAGCGAAGTCGCGGGTAAGTTTCAAATATGCTCGTATTCCCGGTCAGTACCCCGAAGTACATTTCTCAGCTAAGATCTGTCCACACAATAGTCCCCTTTTCTGTACAATGCTAAGTTTTTGCCACCATTTTAAAGCCTAAACTACTTTGAGTTTGAATCTCGGACTAGGTTTAGCAAAAAGCTTTACGCAATGTAGACTAAATTATGGCTAATATTTTCAGAAGGGTCATATTGTGTTGTGGCATGTAAAGTACCTACATCTCATTATTTGTAGTCACTTACTTAAGTTAATAAGACAATGATTTTATACTCTTCATGGATTTTGATGTGATAACGTTATTTAAACCAATGAACGCCGGCTGCGTGCCCTAAAAAGTGTTACGTTCCGCGTGCAAGTGAGAGCGTGAAACAAGTGGTAGAGAGACACGCTCGGCTTGTGACGCATCTATCGGAAGCGTTCTGCTTGTGACACATCTATCTCTCTTCCATCGTTATCACATAAAATTATCGTCCGTAAACCGATATTACAGACAACCAATTTTACTATCGATATCATTGCTGCTTGTTATATTATTATAATAAAAAAGTAGTACTTTTTTACTATATGTACTGCAATAATTCCGATGAATCATTATCACAAGTCATAGTAAAATGTTGTTTGAAATACCCATAATTGTCCATTGTTTTTATTATTTGAGGAGTCCGATGGCATAGTGAACATGAGCAAAATTGGCGCTTACGCATGCTAAGCAACGTCGCACGTCGTCCCCGCTTGGATGGATAACCGCAAGTGGCACAAACATCTCCAAGCTTCTCCGGGCTTCGGAAGGCACGTTATTCTGTTGGTGGCTGTCATCACTGATGGCAGCTGTGAAGCTATATCAGATATCTTTAGGCAGCTTGAAAAATCTGGCACCAGTGTTGGCCACTTACACGCTTAAAAAATAATATAAGCCCAATACAATGTACAAATTTACAGGCTATCAAGTCATCTTCTTCTTTATCTCTATCTATCAGTTATCTTTACCTTTTTTTAGGACCGGCCTCGACGCACATACTGTGATTAGATTACGGACGTTCTTGCCAAAGGGCAAGTTAAGAGTACCCGAAACCGACGAGCATGCATGAAGAAAGTGATGGACGTAGACGAAGCGAGAGAGGTTTGTAAAGTGGAGGACCCTAGTCTCTTCCTACCCCCATGGGAAACAGGCGTGATAATATGTATGTATGTATGTTCACCTATTTTCTTGCCTATATGTTCTTTCCATCCATACTCCAGGAGCTCGGCATCTTGCAGCGTCTGTCGACCGTAGTACAGTCGCGCGTATTACAGTACTTCGGACACATCTCTAGGCGGGGTAACGACTCCATAGAGCGGTTGGTTATACAGGGAAAGGTGGAGGGAACTACACCGCGCGGCAGATCACCTATGCGCTGGACTGACCAAGTGAAATCTGCAGTAGGAAAGATTGCGTCAGGCAGTCCGCCAGCAGGGAGAGATGGCGGGAAATCGTGCGAAAAGCTGTGTCCGCCTCTAGCACCGACGTGGACGCCTCAATGTGACCACGACCGCTCTGACAAGAGCAAAACGACAAAAAAGATGTCCTTTCTGCCACCTCAACTTAGTCTTTGCCCCCTGCCCATCACGCAGGCCGCAGTAAAATGCTGTTTTACATACCCGTCATATTTCCAACGATCGTAAACCGCTAGTGCGGACAGACATACGTAACTTGTATATGCGTTCTATTGCAATATCAATAGTGCATCTGCTTTAGTATATTTTAAATCAATAGGAAGATGCTGTCAGTAGGATATTTGCTAATAAATAGTTTAACAACTGGAATAAATTTCCTAGTTCTAACTTACGTAAATAATATTATATTTATTAGTGTTTTGATGGGCATTTACGGTTTTATATATAGTATTTTGAGATTTAAATAAATAAATAAATAGTATATATATAACAACCTCCGTGGTCCAGTGGTTAAGGCGTTTGCCTGTTGACCCGGGGGTCGTGGGTTCGATTCCCATCGGAAGCATACTTTGTTTAGTTGTTTCCAGTTTGGTTAGGACATTGCAGGCTTGAATCACCTGATTGTCTGATAATAAAGATGATTCAGTGCTTCGGAAGGCACGTAAAGCCGGTGGTCCCGGCTGCCATCTGGTAGTCGTTAAAGGAACCACGTCAGAGGCCGAGAGGCGGTTCCGAAATAACTCTGACACCAGGGTTTGCATGGTCGATTGACCGTGACACCTACTCGAAATGATGATGATGATGATGATGAATAGTATATATAAATAAATTTCATTTACAAACTGAATTTTGATGAATTCCATTAATGTAGATTTTACCGCAAATTAAGCTTGCGGGGATTATAACCTGAAACCTTTCGGTTGCAAGGCGCCTGTTGATCTCCTCACCACTACACTTTGTTTAACATAGTCACATCAATATAAACGATTATTATTAAATATGGCAGACTGGAAGAGAAAAAACCGGCTAAGTGCGAATGGGACTCGCGAAGGGTTCCGTACCGTTATCTATAACGCCAAATAATTAGGTCTGTTGTATGGGAGCCTCCCTTTAATTTTATTTTAATGTAATTATTTATTTTTTAAGTGAATATATAACTAAATATTCAGTGAATATTTCAAGCGTCTACCTGTTGCCCTTATCAATATCGTGCAAAAACAAGCAAATAAATCACGTTTGTTGTATGGGAGCCCCCTTAAATATTTATTTTATTCTATTTTTTAGTATTTGTTGTAAGAGCGGCAATAGAAATACATCATTTTCGAAACTTTCAACTGTCTAACTATCACGGTCCATGAGATACAGCTTGGTGATAGACGGACAGCGGAGCGATATTAATAGGATCCCGTTTTTACCCTTTGGGTACTGATCCCTAAAAAATATCCCATCTAAATCTAAATCCAATGCTAATATCAACTGGGCGGGATCGATCTAGAATAAGCAATCAAAGATTTAAAGCCGAGTGCTCAATAGACCGTCTTACGTAAGAAAAGTGATAAATGCAAACGAAAAGAAGTTAAGTATCATATTTTGTGTTTAAAAATGTAAAATATAGATTTACTTTATTTTTAATGTGAAATATATAATGTGATTGAGTCTACTCAAATAAGGAGTGATTTGATTTTTAGAATTTAGGAATGTTTGTATGTATGTGAGGTTGTTGTTACCACCATAACTTTTAAATGCCTTAGCGGATGTGAACTTAAGGAGTAAAGTTTGAAGCCTTACACATTCCGAGTGACATTTGCAACAAATTGTATTAGCAGCATAGTCGTGTATTGTATTTAAAAATAACTATACTATAAAATAAAAAAAGAATCCTTATAAAACGAACTTTATTTATTTATACTAAGTTGTAAATTATATCTATTGAATAGATATTGCAATACAGATGACCACAACACAAAAAGTTTGTATTTTTTCTCTTGATTAACGAATTAGAATGTATTTCATCATCAATGGTATTTATTATTTAACTAGCTTTCGCCCGCGTCATTGTCGATCCCTCGGGAATAAAACTTTTCCCGGGATAAAAGGTAGCCTATGTCCTTCTCCGCAGTCCAGAGAACTTGTATGCAAAATTTCATTATGATCGGTTCAGTAGTTACGGCGTGAAAGCGTAACAAACAAACAAACAAACTCACTTTCGCATTTATAATATTAGTAAGGATGAGAGTAAATTCCTATTTTGTATATTTTCGGGAGATAGTCCGAACCTTTTTAATTATTTGTTTCTGTTGACGTTCCAATGGAGTTATATTCATCGTGATGGGTTATTACTTATCCCATAAATTCTCATCCTATGTGTTTTTTGAATTATTTTCATCCTATTTCTATTCTCAACTCATCCCAAGCATTGAATCAAACGTCAACGGAAATAAATAATAAAAAGTTCCGTGATAACTCCAGCTCATATTATACATAAAGCGATTTGTTAAAGAAAAGGTTGCCTGGAAAAAATTGCTTTGCGATGAGGCAGCCTTTTGCGCATTTTCCTATTTCTTAGTTGAATTTGTAATTTTTTGTCTCTTTTCTAGGTGCAATAAAGGATTTCTATCTATCTATCCATAATTAGATGTTTAAAGCGCGAAAGATTATAAATAATAATCATCGTCATCAGGTCTTTTTAGTCTTCACTGCAGGAGCATGACCCTCTCTGTACTACCGGAGCTATACCTGGCCAGAGCAGACAGAGGATTTGGCCTACACTCTCCTCGCTGGCCAGACGGGTTGGAGAGGTCCTTGTATTTCCAAAGTCACCTCTTACGACATCCATGGGAAGACTTGGAGTGGTCCTATGGACTACTCTGCCGGAAACCACACGGCTATAATAATAATATATTTGTGTAAATACATTTTTTTTATGAAATTCATAAAACTTAATTATTGCAATCAATTGTATTATTGTAATCAATTGTATGAACTAAACTTTATGTTAATAATTCGAAATGATATTAGCGGGACTGTATCATTAGATCGAATAAATTAATTTTGACTACACACAAAGTCTTGATTTATTGTTCCAGTTATCAATAGAGCAGATTTATTATGAATATATTTGGTCAAGGAATCAGTTTATTTTAAAAACGATGTTTGTTTTCTATTAAGTAAGTGTGAACAAATATAATATAAGTACATAGTGTATATCATCAACACGTCTGTAAATATAATTATAGAAATAAATATAAAAATATACACGGTGAAATTTTGATCGTTCTAGACCCTTAAAGGGGTTTGATCTAAACAATAACAACTTTTCCTATGGTACCAATGCTGAAAACTAAAAAAAAAATGGCCAGCTCTATACAAAATATTTCGACCGCCCGGTCAATTTGTATGGGAACGTCAAAAAACAATTTGAGTTCCCAGCATTGGTCCCATAGAAAAAGTTGTATATATCGACGGGCTGAATCATCCCTTTAAGGGTCCAGAACAATCAAAATTTCACCGTGTAGTGTAGGACTCATCAGGATTTTGGAATCCTGATGAGTCCTACACTACACGGTGAAACCTTGACCTTGAAATTGGTTTCAAGGTGAGTGAGGGACGCGCGGCGGGGAATCTATAAACTTAGTTTGAGGCCCTCCACCGGTTAAAACTTTAGATGGCAACACTGATAAAGTAGATAGCCGTGTGGTATCCGGCAGAGTAGAATAGGACCACTCCAAGTCTTCCCGTGGATGTCGTAGAAGGCGACTTAGGAAATACAAGCTAAATAAAGCTTATAAACATCTAAGACACCTCTCCAACCCAGCGTGGAGAGTGTAGGCCAAGTCCTCTGGCTGCTCTGGCCAAGTATGGCCCTAGTAGTACAGAGAGGGTCGTGCTCCTGTAGTGGAGACTAAAAAGGACCTGATGATGATGACTGATAAAGTAGCACGTCAGTGCCACATGTATTTATAAAGATGGGGAAAAAATGTCTTTATCTCTCCTTTGTTTCAATTACAAAATTTGCTATACCTTACGGACAAAATCTGCTATTTACTTTTATATAATTTGTGTTTCAATATCGCACAATAACCGCCCACGGCCATTCGTCAGTTTACGACCGCCCACGTGTTTGATGACACTTTTACGATTATAGTCGGGCGCTTCCTAGGTCAGAAAACCGACGGGCGGTTAGAATGTGGCGGTAATTTTGACGCACCGACACCCGGATATTCGATAACACTTAATATGTTTATAGTCCTGTACTCTATATTCTAGGTTATACAATAAAACGGGCGACTTACACAAGTTTATTTTGACGCGCCATAAATACTAGCAGCTTAGTAATGACCCTTACCACCGAAGCAAATTAAATGCTATTTTTATGCAGAAAACAATACCTTCTAGTTATCAATAAATATTGTAGGTGGTAGTTTTGCATAGTTCTTATAACACAAAAGATGAATGTCAACTTAGTCTACCTGCGACCGTAAAATCTGTAAAGTTTTCGAAACGTTAGGTGTGAAAAATAATGTTATAAACGCGTATTAAGTGATTTAATTTAAATACTTTAAATTGTCAGTTATTTACTAAATTAAGAAATAAAATATTATAAAAAATTAGGTCTCTGTACGACCTAACCCAGCAACCTTAGGTCGTACAGAGACCTAAGGTCGCTGGTTCAAACCCCACCCGCTCGGAATTTTCCTTAATAAGGGTATATTAGAATAGCAAAAAATACTGATTAAGATTTCAACAAAAACGACACGCGTTATATCGAGACCAAAAATAGCTCGTCTGCACGTATTGATATTAAACCACTTTCACAATATATTGGCGCCATGGGGGAGAGTAGGAATCGAACCTACGGACGTAAAGCCAACACCTATCTTTACAGGCACTAAATAGTGATCTTTTTGCACTCATACCGTTATACAGTATACTAACACCACCTTTTGTCTGTTGTTTCACTTATAATGGATTTACATGCCTTTATAAACTAAATTTTTCATTTTCGCTTTTTTATTCTTTAACTTTTTAAAATAATTATCTATTATTTGCTGCATTTCAGGACTTGTCATCTTCTTGACAAAATCATGGCAATCTTTCTGCCGATTCTCTATGACCCACAAAAGCGGTTCTTTTGCGATCTGCCTGGTCATAGATATCATTTTGGCGGAATGTGGTCCATACTGTTTATAATTTTATACATCTTTCTACTGCGTCTGTTTTATCTGTAGCTAATTCATCAATTTCAATTTATTTATATGCATTTCATATTGTACTTTCTTTTGACATCTACTAGGTCCACCTCAATAGCTGCTTTAGAAGAGAATAAGGTAGATGCGATGATGGCCAGCTCGGCTCTCCTCGTGGGCAGGGTGTGTAGTATCAGCTTTGTCAATCATACTGTGTCGTTAAACCCGATGGTATATTCTCCCTCCACCGCCACTCAGTAGTTAGTGAGCATGAATACCAAGCAGCCGCTGGCTGATGTATGACCACTGATAGCAAAAGTTGTGACAAAGTTGCAGGTTAGAAATTTGATAGCGACTTCTTGCATGGTGTGCCACCCAGTCGCCAGTCACTTCGGATCGGGATTGTCTAGCTCGAAAAAATCTATACCTGCTGAGAATAGCTTGGGTGATGCCGAAGTAACTATAAGACCTTTCCATTTGTTCTTATCAGGTTAACCCAATACGTTGATGATATCCTTGAAGGCATCGAAGTTCATACTGTTGACCGGCGGTCGGTCAAACACGTAGGCGGCGATACCATTGTCCACTGAGAGCTTTGATAAACCACGATTGTTCATTGCATTGATGTTGATTTTACTTCCCAATCTTATAAAATGTTGGTATTTTCCGGAACATACAATTGCCATTTTAGTGCTATTCAACCATGTGATGGGTACGGAGAATTAAATAAATTCGCACTTACACACTTTTGAAGCACAATATTATTTGATAGGACATTGTTTGTTTGGATCAACTATAGGAAGCTAAATTAAACACAATTCCTGATACTCGATGAAGCTAAAATTTAACATAATATTTTATGTTCTGGAGCTAATATATAACTGAAAAACTCTCTTTATTATCCTGTTTAAATGATATTTTAGTATGATCAGACATAGATACGTATGTACATACAAACATATAGATAAAATCTAAAAACTCATTACCTCTTATTTTATTATCTTCATTTATCTCTGAAACGTTCTATTTCAATTCTCCGAGAAAATCTTCAATTTATAGACAGACAAAACCCTGTACAGATTTCCAATAATGTGGAATGTGATTTACGACACAAAATGATGGGTTCGCAGGTGGTCTTATTTGTTTGAAATCTTGGTCTTATTGTTTTAGAAAATTGATCCTAGCGGGTTTTATAATATATAGCTGTTAATTTTGAAATTGATGTTAATGCCCCCCTGATGTCTTCAGACACTTTCAAGCATAATAAATATATATACGGACAAATAACACAGATTGAGCTAGCCCCAAAGTAAGTTCGAGATTTGTGTTATGGGATACGAACTCAACAATACTATATTTTATAACAAATATACATATAGATAAACATCCAAGACCCAGGCTAATCTGAAAAGATCGTTTTTCATCTTAACCTGGCCGGGGATCGAACCCGGGCACTCTCGTGTCACAGGCTGGTGTGTTGACCACTGTGCCACGGAGCTCGCCTGTGCTTGATTTGTGAAAATAGATACCCAAAAATTATTGTCAGTTGTTTGAAGCAACAAAATAGAAGAGGAAGAAACTGACAGTTGTGCATTTTTTTATGTATATAGTTCATAGCATATGATGGATGGGAGCACTGTTGAATACAAGCAGTTCTTTGATTATAAAAACGATTATGTGATAAATCGGTTTAATGATTGTATTGGCAGTTGCTTATCTTTTTATAGAAGACTAGCTTTCGCCCGCGGCTCCACCCGCGTCAATGTCGATCCCTCGGGAATAGTACTTTTCCCGGTATAAAAGGTAGCCTATCTCCTTCTCCGTACCCCAGAGAACTTGTATGCAAAATTTCATGATGATCGGTTCAGTAGTTACGGCGTGAAAGCGTAACAAACAAACAAACAAACAAATAAACAAACAAACTCACTTTCGCTCTTATAATATTAGTAAGGATAAGGATAATATTAGTAAGGATCCTATTCTAGCTCTATAGAATTCTCAAGAATGCTAAATGATACCCGCTACCCACACACAACTACAATGATGGTCCTAGAGACTTATGGGTCGACGCAGTTTTAAAAAAGTGTGTTCATCCAATGTCGTCAAATGTTTAAGAGGCAAGGTGCACTCTTTGGCGCAACAAATCGCTTTCTCTTCTTTCCCCTTTCGTGCCAATATTCTAGAAACTCCCGCCAGGACATGATTTTCCATGGCAGAACTGGAAGCCTTTAAACTTTAACTGGAATAATTTTTTGATGATATTATTTAATTTTTGATATTTATGCCTAATTATTCTTAAATTAAGTACTATTAATAATCAATGTTTTTAAATTTTTATTTAAATAGTTTTTTTCTTTATTATGGACTGATAGTTATAAATAAATAAATAAATAAATATAAATAAATATATACGGACAAATCACACAGATTGAGCTAGCCCCAAAGTAAGTTCGAGACTTGTGTTATGGGATACTAACTCAACGATACTATATTTTATAACAAATACATATATAGATACACATCCAAGACCCAGGCCAATCTGAAAAAGATCATTTTCCATCTTGACCTGGCCGGGGATCGAACCCGGTCACTCCGTGTCGCAGGCAGGCGTGTTGACCGCTGCGCCACGGAGCTAGTCAGATAGTTGTCTGAAAATATTTTTTTTTTTTTTTATTTAAAAAGACTAGACTCAGATTGAATGTAAGAAAATCTGGATCATCTGGGTAGGCCAGATGGGGGTTTACAAGAAACTCCGACTAATGGGCATGTTTACTGAAATAATTATTTTCAAAATAGTAAGTCTGTCTGCTGCAAAATATTGGACATTTAGGTATTTTTTTTTTTGTTAATCAAACAAAAATTTTAAAGAAATAGCCCGTTAAAGTTCAGCGTGACGTCACTGTCCGGTACACTTTTTACCGGCCTGTTGCGTCATGTCATGAGCCCCCGCTCCTGAACGTGCGCTTTATCTTTATCATCTATTGTTTGATGGAAAAAAAAAATACGTATCTAATATTTTTCGATAATCTATAAGACGGGTATATGACATATATTTTTAAATCACTAGTATATTTTTAAAATGACAGTAATTAAAACTAATTATATACAAAATAAACATGAAGTGAGAAAGAAAAAAGTAGCACTAGAAAGAAATTTCTTCGAGTTCTTGCCCGTGTGGCATGGTGGCAAGAACGCTGGCTGCATTCCCCCGTTGGATAGCTATGCTAATCCGTTAATTATTTCAAATGGATTTTTTTAGAAAACATTCCTAATTGTGTGAATGTGGTCTCTCCCAACAATGCCCCTCTTATTGTCCTGCCATTTGTGCACCTGCTCCTGTACATGGGATGATCTGATGAAGCTAACATTAATGCCATTCAAGTAGCTGACTACTGGAAGCAAGAAACACAAAAAGGTTTGCTACCGACACGCGAAGAAGAACTATCAATCTTTTATTTAACAATTTTGTTCTTATCTGTGGAGTCATTTCCATGCCTGCCCATCAGTCATCCGTTTGAAATCCTTGTATCTTCACTAACACCACATTTCAAATGCCTCTTAACACTCTCTATCTTTCTAGTTGCTTAAACCGAGTGTGAATTATTATTTACCCTGGACATAGCCTCAAAGGGACGAATCAGTCCGTCAGTAATAACAACTTTTTCTATGGCACCTATGCTGGGAGCTTGAGTTTTTTACATTTCTCATACAAATTGGCTGGCCATCAAAACCTTTGTATTTCAAACATTTTGTCGGGTTTACAGCATTGGTTCCTTAAGAAAAGTTGTTCATAGTGACTTCATAGTTCAGGGTAACTTTACATCCAGTATTATCAGAAATTTACAAGAAGTAGCATTCCACATCAAACTGAGGACTTACATAATAAAAAAATAAAGAGATATAATGTTTTTTACAAAGCACATTGTTTAAATTAGCTATAAGATCTTTCTCAGTCTGTTTAATTAAAATAAAGACATTTTTATCCAGTAGACAAGATAATATGAAGGTATATATTGTGTTATGTATGTTAAAGCTTTTTGTTTTATCGAGTGCTAGACATTTTAAACTCGATAAAATAAAAATACAACTTTAACAATAAAAGAAAATAAATCAAGAACTAAAAAAAAAGTATTAACTGATTAAATTACCATCTAAAAGGGTCTTTTCTACCATCCTTTGGAATACCCAATACATCTTTCTCACTTTGCTTCGTACAGCGAAACATTAGCGGCATATTGCACCCACGGCATTGTATGCAAATACTGGACGTGTACATTTGAGAAAAAAAACGCGCCACCGATCCGCGCGCGTTTTATTTTATATTTCAAAAACATAACACGCCGTGGAGACAAAACGATGCGTTTTTTTCTGAAAGTGCTAAGTCACGGTTTTTATGTTATATATTTTTGTTTGCTTTTGTTACTGGGTATCCATTTTAACAGATTTTATCTGCTAAAATAAGAAGTTAGAAAAACTGTTACTAATTATTAGTTTTATCATTGTATATTTAAGTCACATATTTATTAATATTATTTCATAATAAAATTTAATTAAAAATTTAAATTTTATTAAATTAGGTAACCCGCTTGCTCATTCGCCGTATTAAATCGGAGAAAATAAGTAATTAAATTTTTTATATATACTATGTTCAGACCACTTACATCTGAACATTCTGGATATCGTTAGGGGAGGCCTATGTCCAGCAGTGGACTTCTTGCGGCTGATATAATGATAATAAAAATATCCCACGAATTAATCAAATTCACTCATTTGCTGTCCTATATTATAAAAAAATATACATATTTTGAGGAAAAAATATGGACACAAATTAAGACAACTTGCTTTATAGAAGATGGTTAAATATAAAATGACACATTCATATTTTTATACAACTGGGAGTAAATAGAACTAAAACCCATTGTTTAACCAAAACTGTCAGAGCATTTAGAAAATATTCAAATTTAAAGAAATGATGCGGCGGCGCCTGCTCATGTGACAAAATGTTAAAAACACAGCTAAGTGTGAGTAGTCCATAACTGACGGTTCCGTGTTAGTTCTTATTCTATGTCAATAAGGGTCAATTCGATCGAAATTTGCATGAATCTCTTAATCAATTTTCATTAAATTTTGTCAGCAGGTCGATGATTACTTAGATTTTTTTTTTGTCAGTTAACATTTCAGAAATTTTCGTATAGGCAGAATTGGCACAAAGGACCCAAGCGCCATTGAGGTCTATGGCGCTAAGAGATACTCTAAGTTCGCTTTAAAACCCGCGGGGTTACAACCGGATCCCTTCATTTTCATATTTTTATACGAAGTCATGTACAAAGGAGTGTCATAGCATTTTTTTTTTAATTCTGAAACAGAACCCTAAATAAGATCATCGTTTTCTGTTTGTGTGAAATTCTGAGTCAAATTAACGAACGCCATTGCATGTCGGTTTTTTTATGAATATTCAAGAGGACTGAGTTTGCCCTAGACACATAGACAATGTGAGGTGAGGGGCCAAGTTACATATTCGGCGGTTGACGCTCAGAATTCAGATTTTGTAAATATTCTACAATTTCTTGGCTGCTTTTGTTTGGGTGGGGATTTTAATTTTAAGGCGCTGTGCATCATAAGAATACCGTAAAACGTCTATTTTTTCGTCGCGCAATTAGCCTTATTTTCCATGGTATACTAGCATGAAAAAAATATGAAGTACAGTTCAAAGATCAAAATAAATGGATACATCAAAATATTTTCAAAAAAGTAATTAAAATCTAGCAAAATAAAATAGCAAAAATGCTATACCCAGAAAAAGTTTCGTCGCGAATTACTTAATATTTTCAGCGACAACTACCAACTTTTTTACGACTATAAAAAGTATAACTAAATGAGCCAGATGGATACCTAAAAAAATACAATATTTGGCTATAATTATTGAACTATTAAATTAAAAGTGAAAATTAACACGGAAATGGCCGACACCGGTTTGAAATGAGACTAGGGACAGGCCTACCGGTATCGCCACTTTCAGCCGCTACAAAGACTTAACATGAGTTTTTGAGATTTACGAATTCATTTAAAGCGTTGAATTTTTTTCCTTTATCTGTGCGAGTGGCATCTACAGCTATTATTCTTTTGAAACTGGGGCTTATATATCGTCACTTCAGCCGTAACTTCAGAAGTCCACTGCTAGACAATACTGGATATAGGCCGCCAAGTGCCATAGGAGGATATATATATATATATATATACCTATATATGGCTAGCTCCGTGGCGCAGCACGCCAGCCTGAGACTCGAGAGTGCCCGGGTTGGATCCCCGGCAAGGTCAAGATGGAAAATGATCTTTTTCAGCTTGACCTGGGTCTTGGATGTATATCTATAATTATATGTATTTGTTATAAATATAGTATCCTTGAGTTAGTATCCCATAACACGAGTCTCGAACTTACTTTGGGGCTAGCTCAATCTGTGTGATTTCTCCGTATATATTTATTTATTATAACCGCACTCAGCAGGCTGGTGCGCAGTTCCTTTGGCTTCTATGTTTCCGGCACTGCTGCCCGTTGGAAGGGGAAAGAAGAATGAACAACTTTTCAACTATGGTCCCATAGTTGAAAAGTTGTTCATATCAACGGGCTGCATTAGGATCGAGAACCCCTTTAAGGATCGGACAGGGTTTTCTTTACATATTGTATGTATTGATTTACAACTATTTACAAAGTATGCAAGTGTTTTTTTTCTATGAGGACTGTGTATCAATGCTACCTTCCTACCTATGGTATGAACGATGAATGATAGATAACACGAGTAATCAATCATTTAATTAAAGGAAAATCTAAAGCTAGCTACCTAAGACAGGTCGCAACAATTAATTAACGAAGTTAAACACATATTTACTACAATTACGAACTAATGATGACACTTTAATACCTTTATGGTAGTATTGATTAGCTGGTAAGATTAAAGTACCTACCTATAATCCTATAGCTATTATATAACTACTAATGATAAATCTGTAAGGGTCGGTCATGGACTAAGTTACTTTGTTTTTCGAGATATCGTGTTTATAAGCTCTATGACATGAAACTAAATTGACGAATTTTAGATTTTTTTGTATACATGTATGTATGTATGTTTATCCATAACTGTTAAACAAATAAGTTCATTAAATGAAACTTGGTAGATAAACATTTCGATGTACAATCAGGTACCTGTCGCAGACGCAAGTTCATAGAAAATACATCAACGCGTCATCACATTTCTCTGATGATTTTTTCGAATGACAGAATTGAACAGTCGGTCCAAATATTATGTAATTGGATATGTATACTTTTTAAGGTTCCGTTATTAAAGGGTAAAAACGGGACGCTATTAATATGGCTCCGCTGTCCGTCCGTCTGTCCGTCCGTCCGTCTGTTACCAGACTGTTTCTCATGAATCGTGATAGTTAGCCAGTTGAAATTTTTACAAATGATGTATTTTTGTTGCCACTATAACAAAAAAAAATTCAGAAAAAAATAAATTTTTAAGGTGGCTCCTATACAACAAACGTGTTTTTTTTTGCTCATTATTGCTCGATGTTGATACTGGCAATATGTAGACGTTGAAATATTCACAGAATATTTAATTATATATTAATTTCAAAAATAAATAATTCAATTGATATAAAATTAATATTTAAGGGGGGCTCCCATACAACAGAGATACTTTTTTTGCCATTTTTATAGATAATGGTACGGAACCCTTAGTGCGCGAGTCCGAATCGCACTTGCCCGTTTTTTTTCTATAGTCACACAGATATTATAACAAATGACAATGTATTTGATGTTGCTGTCACTTGGAAGTCAGCTTTCACAGAACCGATATTGCTGCAACTTTGTTCACCTGTGCAACGTGCAATAATAAGCGTATTATTCATAATACTTTATCTTGTACCTCATGAACCGTGATAGTTAAACAGTTGAAATTTTCACAGATGATGTATTTCTGTTGCCACTATAACAAAAAATACTAAATTCAGAAGTTGCCTTTTCTGTGTTGTCCTCCTTTCGGCCATTGTTCATCATCATCATTCATCAATACAACAGCAAATAGTCCATTGCAAGACCTCTCCCAAGGATACTTATTTCCATGGGAGTGTATTGCCATACTCACCAAACTTGGCAGGCGAGATGGCGAGCGCAGTTTCTTTGGCTTCTTGTGCGTCTGACGCTGCTGCCCATCGAAAGCAATTTTAAGCTGGAGAAGGATAGGAATTTGTTGGATTAAGGAAGGGAATAAAGGTATTGGGATACTACTAACACTGGTAAAGCAAGACGCAGCTCGGGCGGCCGGGTGCGCGTCCCCAATGCCATTACTTCGACTACCGGATAGGCAGTTGAGGATGACACTTCTTACCTCCATTGTTGATCAGGCTAAAATCCGCATTAATTGTTGATCCACCTTTACCGGCCTCTTACTTAGGAAGTGTTGAGTTTAAAGCGAAGAGAATTCATATGTTGCAAATTTTGCTACATGTCATACATACATCGTCGCAGATCGTAAGCCGATCAAGGGATTGGGATAAAATCTGCAGAATCATGTTAATAGGCGATGCGGCTAGCAACCCTTGACTCATTTGACAACTAATTTGATTCCGTTTTCCACCTAATGCCAAACAACATGCTAAACGTGGCCTTCAGGTCTTAAAACTTAGGCTCTGTCTACCCTGCAAGGGCAAAAGACGTGATACTAAAAACGTCAATTTAGTTTCAGTATCATGTATAGAGCTTATAAACACAATATCTCTGAAAACCAAGTAACTTACGCCATGACCAACCCTTACAGATTTATTATTATTACTAGCTGTCCCGACGAACATTGTTTCGCTATAAGATAAACACTATTTAAAACAATCTTATCTTTTAATTTGGACCAAATTACAGATAGTTATAAAGTAGGGGGGTCGTTCTGAATCCTCATTGGCTCAGGCTATGCCCTCGCCTTGGAGCTCGGTCTGCGGCTTCGCGGCCCCAGTGTTCGACAGTTCGGCCGGCGGCCTAAATGCAGCACCATCCGGGGGAGGGGGGGAGCGGGGGAGGGGGGTCGTCCTGAATCCTCAACGACTCAGGCTATGCCCTCGCCTTGGAACTCGGTTTGCGGCCACGCGGCCCAAGTCTTTGGCAGTTCGGCCTGCGACCTCAATGCATCACACTTGGGGGAGTGGGGGGAGGGGGGGGGGTCGTGCTGAATCCTCAGCGGCTCGGGCTCCGCTCTGAGCTCGGCCTGCGGGCTCGCGGCCCAAGTCTTTGGCAGTTCGGCCTGCGGCCTCACTGCAGCAGACTTGGGGGAGTGGGGGGAGGGGGGGGGGGGTCGTGCTGAATCCTCAACGGCTCGGGCTATGCCCTCACCTTGGAACTCGGTCTGCGGCCACGCGGCCCAAGTCTTTGGCAGTTCGGCCTTCGGCCCCAATGCATCACACTTGGGGGAGTGGGGGGGGGGGGAGGGGGGTCGTTCTGAATCCTCATCGGCTCAGGCTGTCCCCTCGCCTTGGAGCTCAGTCTGCGGCCTCGCGGCCCAAGTGTTCGACAGTTCGGCCGGCGGCCTAAATGCAGCACCATGGGGGGGGGGGGGTGGGAGCGGGGGAGGGGGGTCGTTCTGAATCCTCATCGGCTCAGGCTATGCCCTCGCCTTGGAGCTCGGTCTGCGGCCTTGCGGCACAAGTGTCTGGCAGGTTGGCCTGCGGCCTCATTGCAGCACACTTGGGGGGTGCGGGGGGGTCGTGCTGAATCCTCAGCGGCTCGGGCTCCGCTCTGAGCTCGGCCTGTGGGCTCGCGGCCCAAGTCTTTGGCAGTTCGGCCTGCGGCCTCACTGCAGCAGACTTGGGAGAGTGGGGGGAGGGGGGGGGGGTCGTGCTGAATCCTCAACGGCTCAGGCTATGCCCTCGCCTTGGAACTCGGTCTACGGCCACGCGGCCCAAGTCTTTGGCAGTTCGGCCTGCGGCCTCAATGCATCACACTTTTGGGAGTGGGGGGAGGGGGGGGTGTCGTGCTGAATCCTCAACAGCTCAGGCTGTCCCCTCGCCTTGGAGCTCAGTCTGCGGCCTCGCGGCCCAAATGTTCGACAGTTCGGCCGGCGGCCTAAATGCAGCACCATCGGTGGGGGGGGGGGGGAGGGGGGTCGTTCTGAATCCTCATCGGCTCAGGCTGTCCCCTCACCTTGGAGCTCAGTCTGCGGCCTCGCGGCCCAAGTGTTCGACAGTTCGGCCGGCGGCCTAAATGCAGCACCAATGCGGGGGGGGGGGGGGAGAGCGGGAGAGAGGGGTCGTTCTGAATCCTCATCGGCTCAGGCTATGCCCTCGCCTTGGAGCTCGGTCTGCGGCCTTGCGGCCCAAGTGTTCGACAGTTCGGCCGGCGGCCTAAATGCAGCACCAATGCGGGGGGGGGGGGGGGAGCGGGAGAGAGGGGTCGTTCTGAATCCTCATCGGCTCAGGCTATGCCCTCGCCTTGGAGCTCGGTCTGCGGCCTTGCGGCACAAGTGTCTGGCAGGTTGGCCTGCGGCCTCATTGCAGCACACTTGGGGGGGGTCGTGCTGAATCCTCAGCGGCTCGGGCTCCGCTCTGAGTTCGGCCTGTGGGCTCGCGGCCCAAGTCTTTGGAAGTTCGGCCTGCGGCCTCACTGCAGCACACTTGGGGGAGTGGAAGGGGGGGGGGGAGTCGGCTTTGCCCTCGACACTCCGATCGGTTCGGGCTGCGCCCTCGCCCCGAAACTCATAACTTATTGCCTCCATACAAATATAACATAATTAATTAGTAATGTACGCGAACGGAGTCGCGGGCACTGCTTGCATTCTATAATCCTAATAAATAGGTAACTACAGAATAGATGACAGGTCGTTCCATCACATCTGTTTAGCTAACAGTTGTGATGCGATCTAGAGCGAAGTGGCAACAGCGCACAATGGACTCAGCCAATCGTAGAGCAGGAAGCCTCTCATTGGCCCATTTGAATCAGATCAATAATTGACGGAGTGGAATTGTATAAAAAAGTTCAATTTTCTGCCGCCAGAGGGCTGGCAATTATTGATCTAATCTGAGATCGGATTGCTCACAATGTACGCAAAATCCAGCATTAGATCAATAAATGCTGGATTGCAACAATTGCCAACTGATCAACAATTAACTGATGCCACGAGACGGTCGATCAACAAATGTCGAGTGGAGATATATATATATATATATATATATATATATATATATGTATATATATATATATATATATATATATATATATATATATATATATATACATATATATATATATATAAATAAATACGCGAGAAAAACATTACCTTCCTTCTGGGTGGGCCAGTCGGGTGAAAACCCAGACAAAAACAATGTACGACATAAGAAACTTGACAAGACAAATATGCTAATTTCCCATGGAAATCAGTTTATGCCCCAACCAGTCAAGAGAAACTGTTTACATATTTGTGTAGCGTCTGCGGTCACAGGTCATCGGTTTTAGGTGACTCTGTTATCACAAATTTACATTTACACCCAAAAAAATATCACACGCGAAGTTCATATGTAATAAGTTAGTAATAAGGTAGATTTTAAATTGTTGGTTGTAGAGCTACGCAGTTGTGGGAATTGGGAAATGGAGATAAATATTAAATAGTTATTGTTGATTGGTTGTATTGTTTCGCAAAAGAGGCGTGAGGTCGATATACGTAAGGTTCGGTTATTGCTACCTTAATACACTTTTGTATATTGTTATTTCTTCCCACATGGAAGTGTCTCAACCGCCTTCGAACTGGGATTGCTGCAGGCAAAACTAGCGGTCCCCCCTGAATGGTTCCCATCTTGTCGCGATGGGGGGGCTCAGTAGACGCGGATTTGCCACCCGCGGTAAAGCTAAGAGGAACCGGGCGGAAGGCGCTCCAGGAGGGTTGGGCCCTCCTTGGAGTTGCCTTACAGAGGAAGAAAACCTCTTTAAAAAATTACGGGCGAGGGGTCGCTCATTTTGAGCGACCTTGCTGTGAGTGAAGGGGTGAACTCTCGCTACACTCACAGCCGTGGTAGGGGGTCGCGGGGGAAGAGGAGTGTCGGTGATAAGGTGCGCCGTTCTCACTGTCATCCGCGACCAAGCGCGGCCGTGGCGCTTAGCACGGCATCGGTGGGGCCGCAGGGGAAGAGGAGTGTCGTTGATAAGGTGCTTCGCTCTCCCTGTCCTCTGCGGCCGACAACTGGTGGGCCTCTGTCACCTTTTTGGTTCACAGAGGCCAAACAGGCTGGTTGAGCGGCGGAAACGGGATTCCGTCTTGCTCGACAGAGAGGGTACCGGCCACCCCGCGCCGGGGCTGTGGAACATATGGAAGCACACGGCCCCGGCATTATGCGGACTGGATTATGACACCGTGTGGTTTTAGTGGGTTCGAGTCCCACATACCTGTCCGGCTTCCCGTGGTTGGATAGGCGAGACATGAGTCTTTCCACACGTTAAAAAAAAGGCGTTACTTAGCGGTGGGGTTACATTGATCAAAACGAAGCTCGGTGTCAGTGTAGTCAAGTCGATCAGACTATGCTGCACCTTCTCTCGTGCCCAATCTGCCCAACCAGCTGCATAATACATGACCTATACTCAGCGACGGAGTGTGGTATAAGAGTCGCCACATACTGGAGGGACAAAATTTCATTTTAATATAAATTATTTGAGCCAATCGACACAAAAAGAAGAAGAAGAATTTGAAACTTCTTAGAATTGGTTGCTTTAATTTTTCGAAAAGTATTTTCGCAAATTCGTATTAATTATAAAGGGGTTAAAACATCCTCTTTGACTCAGTTCCGCAAGTACCTTTTAATCGCAGGGTCCCAAGTTCGTTCCCTGGACAGATTGTAAACGATATTTTTAGATTAACCTACGTTTTAGATGTTTATCTATATATTATATTATTATTTATCAATTATTTATCAAAACTGTTTATTTTTTATGTGTATCCGACGGCAAACGAGCAGACGAGCCACCTGATGGAAAGTGGTCACCGTCGCCCATGGACATCTGCAACACCAGAGGAGCTGCTGATGCGTTGCCGACTCTTAAGATACCTGTAAACACGCCTTTTGAAGGACCTCAAGTCATAGCACACAGGGAAAACCTCGGGAGGGAGTCCATTCCACAATCTTGCTGTACGAGGAAAAAAACCACGTGACGCTCTGACATTTTTGGAGACCCAAGTGTCAAGGATGTGGGGATGGACTTTACTCCTGTGGCGAGCGGTGCGGTGGTAGAAAGGTGACGGTGGCACCAATTCAAAAAGTCCTTCAGAACACTCCCCATAGTATAGACGGTAAAATACACACAGAGAGCCAACGTCTCTCCGTAGACCGAGGGTGTCTAAATCGTCTGTGAGTCTGGGATCGGCGATAATACGAATTGCCCGGCGTTGGATGGAATCAAGAGGAAGGAGTTGGTATTGAGGTGCACCAGACCAGATATGAGAGCAGTACTTCATGTGGGGCCGGACTTGAGCTTTATATAACAAAAGTCTATGACCCGGAGTGAAGTACTGCCTCGCTCTATTGAGCACCCCAAGTTTTTTAGAAGCCATTTTGGCTTTACCTTCCAGATGACTCCGGAATTGGACCTCCTTCGTAATATCGACGCCAAGGATCCCAATACTCTTAGAAATGGTAAGAGAGGTGTCCCGGAACTTTGGTGCTATGTTAAATGGGGTCTTCTTAGCGGAAAACACGCAAACTTGTGTCTTAGTAGGGTTGAATTGAACTAGGTTTAGTTTACCCCATTCAGAGACCTGCTCCAGAGAGGTCTCAATGTCAGACACAAGTCTCTTTCTGTTCTCCTCCACCTGTGTTTGAGGGATATTTGCACGACCTGCATAATATGCATCACCCGTACTGTCGTCTGCATAGCAATGGATGCTACTAGTGTTAAGCATGTCGTTGATGTGCAGAAGAAACAGCGTAGGTGATAAAACATATCCTTGGGGGACGCCAGCATTGATGGGCATGATATCGGAGCATAATCCGTCTACAACGACCTGAATGCTTCGCCCAGATAAGAAACTAGCGACCCACAAGCATAGTCCCGCAGGAAGCCCGAAAGATGGTAACTTCGCGAGAAGAGCCTTATGCCAGACCCGGTCAAAAGCCTTTGTGACATCTAGACTAAATGCCAGTGCTTCTCCCTTGCTCTCGATGGCGGCTGCCCATCGGTGCGTTAAGTACACAAGAAGATCACCAGCACTACGCCCGTGGCGGAACCCGTATTGACGGTCACTAATTAGCTGATGATCTTCAAGGTAACCAAGGAGCTGGATGTTTATCACACGCTCCATCACCTTAGAGAGCAGGGAGGTTATCGCAATAGGCCGATAGTTAGACGGGTCTGTGCGGTCTTCCTTTTTAGGAATAGGGTGAACGTAGGCTACTTTCCACGAAGACGGGACTTTTCTTGAGGTGTAAGACAGCGAGAATAGGCGTGCTACCACCGGAGCCAACTCAGGGGCGCATGTTTTGAGCACAATTGCTGGAATGCCATCAGGCCCGCTGGACTTCCTGACGTCGAGGGAAAACAGAGCACGTCGCACTGCACTTTGAGTGAACCGAATTTCCCGCATTGAGTGCTCGCATCGCGGTAAAAAGGGCGGCGATGCTCCTCCGTCGTCAAGGGTAAAATTTGACGCAAAGAGAGTAGCCAAGAGATCGGCCTTCTCTTTTGCGGAGTGAGCCAGCAAGTCCTGACGATTGTGCAGAGATGGAAGTGAAGGGCGACAGAAATTCCCCTGCGCTGCCTTAGCAAGAGACCAGAATGCTCTACTCCCGGAAGGATAGCCAACCAATCTCCTACCAATGCGCGCAGTGTGCGCAAACTTTGCTGCAGTGATCTGCTTCTTGTAGGCTCTTGAAGCTGCGTTGAACCGCTTCTTCAAATCAGAAGTATTACGATCCTTGACATTTCGCGCAGCAATCCAGGCTTCGTAGGCTTCGCGCTTGAGGTGGGCGGCACGCAAAGACGAGCAACGAAACCAAGGTTGAGACCGCCCTCCGATACGAACCGCCGAGCTGGGAATGTAGCACTCCATGCCCAGCAGTATCGCCTCGGCGACAGCTTTTGCACAAATGTCAGGATTTTCTGATGAGAAGCACAACCGTCTCCAATGGTAGGATGCATAAAACTCTCGCAATCCATCCCAATCTGCTGACCTATAATGCCAAACACGACGCATACCAGGTGGTCTGGATTGCGTGGTCTGACCGGATGGAACCACAGCACGTACCAGGCAATGATCCGAGGTTCCTAGAGGGGCATCACGGAATACCTGGTAATCGTTTGGATGTGAGGTCAGCAGAAGATCCAACAAAGCAGGGTTGTGTCCTTCAATATCAGGTATTCTGGTAGGACCATCAACTAACTGGTTGAGCTCATTTGTTACAGCAAAGTTGTATGCAGCTTTCCCAGCGTAGTCGGTCTTCAGTGATCCTAGCCACTCAAAGTGGTGAGCGTTGAAGTCCCCTAGGATCACTACCTCCGCCGATGGGTGCTGCTGGAGAATTTCGTCTATGCCCTTCTGTACATGCCCGAGACCTGTAAAGGCACGCATAGAACCGGATGCGGTCACCGTGATCTACGCGCGCCCATAACAATGACAGGTTTCTGTCTTCGAGGCTGCTGAGACGTCGACAACATACATCCTCCCGTACGTACATACACACCCCAGCATTGGGCATAAACTTGTGCTCCAAGCTGAAACCGGGATACAAGAGATATGTGACGTCGGTCGGAGAGGATATTTGTGTGTCAGTCAGGAAAAATAGAGCCGGCTTAGTCGTCTCCAAGTGATGATAGACGACATTGAGGTTGGAATGCATTCCTCTGACGTTGAAGAAGTCCACATTGAATGTGGAAGGGGGTGCCGCTGTAAAAACATGTTTTCTATTTTTCGATCTTGCCATAAAAAAGGTGGTTAACAGGGAAAAAAATTGAGGACTGTTACATAGGCAAAGTTAAGGAATGATGGCCCGCAATGAATGACCAGTGAGGTGCGCTGCTGGCACGGGTGACGGAAGGGCCCCCGATCCAACACAATGATCAGCCGCCGTGTTCCACTCCGGTCTCCCAGGCCGGCACGACGACCAATCACGAGCTTTTGACACTGGCGGCAGGACAGCCTCCCTAGCCGGGACAGCCAGGGTACGGGTCCTCTACGTACCAGCGGGCGGCCAGCGGACAACCGTTTCATCGGGTCTCCTTGGCCCCAGCGCCAACGTCGTACCCCCAATCAGACAGTGCAAGACTCCAGTCCTTAAGGGACCATAAACTGTCGGAACTACGGGAATCGGGAATGGGGATTGGCTCTCACGCGCAACCGTCGAAACACACCCAACGGTGCTTTACGATAGATTTCGGCATGAGGGTGGTCGCCAGCCAGTTGGACCCCACGAGGTCCTACCACCGAGCATGTCGGGTATTTTTCTCGCCTCTTACGAGATGCCAACCTGACGGGCAGTGGGGAATTGTATTCTACTCCGTCCCCACACGGAGAAATTGCGGTGTCATCAACTCAATTGATTCTGTATACTTCTTTACAAATAAAAATAGGAATACGACTCTTATTAAATTAAGAAAACAAATATGATGAAAAACTTTTAGGTCGGCGGGATTTGAACCAGCGACCTTAATCTATGTACGACTTACGGTCGCTGCCCCTACAAGGAAAGCTGAAAATAAGAAGTACTCAAAAATATGCTGTCATGAGATTTTTCGTCCCTGAACTTTTTTATTCCAAGAGTAAATATTTCTTTATTATCTCCAAACAAATATACAATAATCTTAAATTAAACTACTTATCAATAACCCTAAGTATATCTAAAAAAAAAAAAACTTAAAAATAAAAGAATTTAAATCTAAAACTCTAAATAAACTTTTAGAACTATTGGAACTCCCTGAACTATTTTTCCAAAATGATGTAATGGAAAAATCGATGTAATTGGCGTATGATTACTCGATTAAGTGCTTCACGCATGCCAGTATAATCGTAAAATGACAATCTATAAGTATTTATTAAATTTCAAATTTAATTTTTAGGTGTAACGCGTACGGCAAAGCCCCCTTTGGGAGCCTATAAATACCCAGCATTTAATTTCTTGTGGCTGTGGTGATAATGATAATGATTTATACCTTTAAACTCCCATATTATAGGGTTAAACAAAATTCGTAATGAACTTCATTCCCGCAATCAGGCCCTTATTTAAAACTCCTCTTGGGTACCTATATTTAAAAATATTCGATGGTTCATCCCCTCTGTCACTAAAGAAAAATTACATCAAAATCATTGAAGCCGTAGACAGACAATCAAACAGATACATCTATTACAACATCCTTTTTTTTGCGTCAAGAATAAAAAAAATGGTTACTCATAATTTCCTGCAAAAATTATAAAACTATTTTACTTAGTAAAAAAAGCTGCGCCTATTCTTCTGTCACTTAGCAGCAATAAAAATGGTAGCAGCGATCTGTCACCATTCATAAATGGTCCACATCCATGAATGGACGACATCCATCATAACCAAACGTGTATGTGACATTTGCCAACACGATAGTATCGGCTTGATCGATCACTGGTTATTGTGTCTTTGATGCGTCAATGTTTTGGTTGTACTAGGGGTACAAATCCCGCAGCCGATGCTAAATCTCGGTATCTGTGGGAATGCACATTTTTGAACCGCGCGAACTCCGATTGGATAAATTATGTCTATAATCTACATCTACACTAACATTATACAGAGGAGAGATTTTGTAATGTATAAACTTTTATTTTTATTTATTTCTATTTCTAGCCTATACTGTCCCACTGCAGGGCGAAGGCCTCCCTTTCATCATCCCAACTTTTCGGTCGAGAGCTACTGAAGTCCAGTCTTTCCGATAGGATTGCAGTTCGTCTTCCCATCTCTTTCTGGGCATTCCACGCTTTCGAATGCGATTTTGTGGGATCCATATTGTAGTCGCTTTGGCCCACAATGTAACTTAAAAATCATTAAACCTATTTTTAAAAAGCTGGATCCCGCGGTCCACAGAAATCCGCGCTCGTAATTCCACATCAAGTGGGACTTTCATAAAGTGGAGGATAACGCAATACCGAGATCTCTGAATACCGGGATTGCAAGCCCTAAGTTGAACCCATTTATGTAGTATGGAGCTAATACGTTGCAAATTATTCAGGCCAAGCGTACCATGGTTCCTTTTTTTTATAGGGCGGCAAACGAGTCACCTGATGGTAAGCGACCAGCGCTGCCCATGGACAACTGCAACACCAAGGTGTAGCAGGAGCGTTGCCGGCCTTTCAAGGAGTTGGGAAAAGGACATGGGGGGAGGAAATGGGGAAAGGATGGGCCTCCGGCTCTCTCACTCACCGAATGAAGCATAGAAGCGGTAAAGCTCCTACTCAGACGTCGATTTTCTGTGAGAGTGTGGTACTTCCCCGGACGAGCTGGCCCACTCATGCTACTAGTAAAAATGAATTTTGCCGGTAGCGTGGCTCTACCACAACCTAAACTGGTGCACTAATTTAGTTATTTTCAAACAACTTCCCCGGGCCTTGAACTATCTCCGTGGCGCAGCGGTCAACACGCCAGCCTGCGACACGGAGTGACCGGGTTCAATCCCCGGCCAGGTCAAGATGAAAAATTATATTTTTCAGATTGGCCTGGGTCTTGGATGTGTATCTATATTATATGTATTTGTTATAAAATATAGTATCGTTTTGTTAGTATCCCATAACACAAGTCTCGAACTTACTTTGGGGCTAGCTCAATCTGTGTGATTTGTCCGTCTATATTTATTTATTTATTTATCTTAACTCGTTCACGGACACTGAACCAGACACAAAAGAAATAACAATAGAATTACGTCTACAGGCGGGCAGTGTCAGTGAAAGTGTTAACACACGACTACGGTGCAAGTTTATTTATGTATCTATTAAAAATATAGTATCCTTGAGTTAGTATCCCACAACACAAGTTCACAACTTACGGTGGAGCCATATCAATCTGTATAATTTGTCCCTATACAGGGTGACTGGTAAATTACGTTACATATTGAAAGGGCACTCACTACTCGATTCTCGTTACAAATATAAAAAAAATAGAAGCTTAAAAGTTGTCCAATTTATACAATAAAAACAAGAAGCGTGGACCCTCGTGATAATCAAAATGCGCGTACCTCTTTACGTGTAGGTCGCAGGCCGTCTAGCTGGATGCACGTAACGAGCGCATGGTTTCCAAATATTCCTAGACTTTGCGGACTAATTTGATAAAATTTTTAGTATTTTGTCAGTTTTTTATTTTTTGACCTTACGTATGATCATAATTTATTGTCCTTTTGTATGACACGTGATTTACCAGTCAGCCTGTATATTAATTTATTGTAGGTATTTATTTACTTCCTAGGTGTCCATTTATAACAGCAGTCTATTATCATTGTATATCACACCATATTGAACCTAACGTTAGTATAACAAATGACCTATCACCATTAATTTGTACACAATGCATACTGCCATCTTCATATTCTTCATTTGCCTCGCTTTCGTGGAAGAGCGCCAAGATTTCACCTTCCTCGTTGGGCAGAAGCCAAACACATTTAGTTCGATATTGTATGTAAGTTAATTAAATATTTCTATTGTAATGTATGTGTTGTGTAACTTTCCTTTGTTTGAAAGTACGGTTTTTCCATTTTATACTTTGTTGCTTATATTTGTAATGTTGCATCCTTACTAATATTATAAATGCGAAAGTGAGTTTGTATGTTTATTTGTTCGTTTGTTACGCTTTCACGCCGTAACTACTGAACCGATCATCATGAAATTTTGCATACAAGTTCTCTGGAGTATGGAGAAGGACATAGGCTACCCGAGGGATCGACATTGACGCGGGCGGAGCCGCGGGCGAAAGCTAGTATGTAATAAGTTAATTTATTTTAAATAGCTTTTTACAACTTGAACTAATACTAACAGAAAATGCGTTTGTTATTGACCGATGATTCTTTATAACTTGGGCAATGACAACGTGATGGGTGACACTCCCTCCTCCTCTCCTCTACTCCCATGTTCTAATATTATAGAGTGTATTTGTATGTCAATCATATATCTTATTATCCATCCAACAAAATAAAAACTATAAAATATCATACAAAGCCCTCCAGGCAAGTAGGTGACCAATACTGTTGAAAAGAGTTTCTTTCGGCATCTTCTTCTCTGCAGTGGTCGGTTCCGAAACGCTAGTAGTTTGTAGCTTTTGAACAATAAATAAGTATTATTTAAAATGTGAATTGACGTGAAAAAATGCCTGAAAAGGCCTATTTTCTGAATAAATCTTTGAATCCATAGTAAACTATATTTGTTATATTATTATTTGTTTTTTATTATATTTATATTTTATTACAAATGCCAAAGTTAGTTTGTTTGTTACGCTTTCACGCCGTAATTACTAAACCGATCATTATAAAAAATTTCATACCCGTTGTCTGGTTTACGGAGAAGAACTGATATATTTTGTCTCAGGAAAAAGTTCCCGAGGTTCTAATTCCGAGGGATCGACATTGATGCGACCGGAGCTACGGGCGAAAGCTAGTATCTTAATAAAACTCATTAAATCATTATAGTATTATTGCAACAGCCGTGTGGTATCCGGCAGAGTAGAATAGGACCACTCCTAGTCTTACCGTGAATGTCGTAGAAGGCGACTTAGGAAATAAGCTAAACAAAGCTTATAAACATCTGAGAGACCTCTCCAACCCGTCTGGCCAGCGTGGAGAGTGTAGGCCAAGTCCTCTGGCTACTCTGGCCAAGTATGGCCCTAGTAGTGTACTACTAGGTTCCTTTTTAGTCTCCACTACAGGTCGTGCTCCTGTAGTGGAGACTAAAAAGGACCTGATGATGATGATTATTGCAACGGATGGAAGACAGAATGTCCGAAACGGCGTCCAAGAGTCACCGAGCGCTATGGTCGGCACGGATAACAAACATCAACCTAGTGCCAAGGAAAAAATAAGGGTTAAGTAGACTAAAAAGAAAAATTCAACGCAATATTTATTAAACTTGAGCCTTACACAACATAGGTATATAAACATTAAATCTAACAGTGGCGCTACAAACTTGATTCATTTAAAATAAACGATCTAAAAAATGGGATCAAGAGGCAATTGTAAATAAAATAGGCCATCAAAATCTGTTTAATAGTAAAAGTTGATTCAAAGGCAGCCGTAAATTACGGCGTTATGTGGGCCTATTTTGAACTATTACAAGGTCGTAAAACCTAAAGATTTTTGGAGCTCGAGTTTGGGTCGTAAAATCACTCGGTTATCTAAAGTGTCAATTGTAGGGTGACTATTATTTGAGAAGACGAAAAATATCTCCGAAAATATTACTCACTTGTTCTTATTACATTTACTTAAGTGATTAAAATGTAATTATTTCTCAATGTGAAAGAAGCCTTTAGCAGTAGTTGTGTGGACCCATTTTCAACCTACAAGGTAGTAAGTAAAGTGTCTTAAACTAAGCCTCAGTTGAAAATATATGACAATTAATAAGTGTCCAAATGACCTACATTAAATAAACAATTTGAATATTTGAGTAAAACTTAAAGTGCCGACCCTTACATCTAGAGACCTTCATGAAGGAGGACTTCTGGCCGCAGGAAGTCGTTTATCGGAAGTTCCAAGGACGGCTACCTGCTGATACCCCGCGCCTCACGTCGCTGACTCTACGTGAAAACTAGTTATTATAGAGTATATGTTTTCGTATGTATGTTAGTCTGTAAGGTATATATATTTATGGGCCTATGTTATGTTTTACTCGTTGCCTGAAAAAAACGAATATTATTATTATTATATTTATGACAAATTGTTTCTCCTTTTATTTTTAAAAGGGTATATTCTATTTAAACGGGCCGGAGCCAGAGCATAAATAGGTTTTAGATTATTGTATTGTAAGAAGAGGAGACCGATGAGGTAGTAAGAAATTTTCAAGTAAGTCGACACGTATTTAAAACTACGGCTTTTTGTAAAGTATGGAGTGTGTTTTTACTAACTTGTAGTATATCCAGGCATTGCTGTAAACTTTTTGGAATAACTCCTGTTGATGAAATTATGATTGGGACAATGTGGACAGTTTGTACATGCCATTGTCGCTTTAACTCAATTGCTAAGTCTTGGTATTTTGTCAGATTTTGTGATATGGTGGATTGAATGTGTTATTATTATTATTATTAAAGTAATTTGGAGCTCGAGTTAGGGTCGTAAAATCACTTATTCTTATTATATGTAAAGATGAATGAGAGACAATATCTTGAGCATAAGTAATGTGGACCCATTTGAACTAGTACCTGATAGCTATCAGGTAGGCAGCAGACTCTTAAGAACAAGAAGCCAAAGAGACTACGCTCGCCAACCCTGCCATACATAGTGGGTAATATCCTCCCACGAAACGAAGTATCCATGGGAGAGCCCTTTGTCCAGTAGTGGACTTGCAGCTGAAATGATGATGATAAAATCTAAATGTGTATAGTTCAAAATATAAGATAAGATATACTTTCTTTTTGTATTGTAAGTGCGCGCGCACTCAGTCCGTTACTATATTTTATTCCCGCCCCGACCCCTCTTCGGCTCCGAATAGCCAGAGGAATCCCACCACCCGAACCCCTCGCACTCGCCACCGGAACAGAGTGCGTAGAGTTAGCTCCGATTACTGGCGACCGCCCGGCGGTCCCGGGTGACTTGCACCCAGGATAGGCCCTTCTGGCAACGTAGCTTTCGGCCCTTAAGGCAAAAGATGAGAGTTGCTGCTCTCCAAAGACTTTTGCCATTGATTCTCAGATTGGCTCTTCAGGCTTGCATGCACGTATATGCGGCCCATCAGGCAATATGAGAGTTTGCTGTCTCTCCAAGCCTTGCGCACACAGGCAACGCCCAAAGCCGAGGTCCGTCCTTCCTGGGAGCCCTTTGGTGATGTTGTCTAAAAGGTTGAGGGCACTTTGCCCTCTCCTCAAACGCCCGGTGAACTAGCGAAAGCTCACTTGGCGCTAGCTACATAGTCCTTCCAAAAAAAAAGAAATTGTTTTTATTTATGCAGGTGTATTTGGAAAATATGACCGTGAAAGCTTCATATTTTCTAGTATTTAACGGAGACTATGCCAAGCCTCACATTCCTAAGAAAATATGTTAGATGATTTAAAACCATCACTGCACTTTATGTATAAGCGTTTATCAATAAATCACAGGGACAATGCAAACTAAGTTAGCTACTAAAATAGAGGTGCATATTGCAAACATTCTAATTAAAAAGCGAATAAGGAAACTTCTAACATACAGCATTTTACTGTAACTCGTTACTTTTCATGGCTTTCTGTATGAAAAGGTTTATCATACAACGGGGAATAAAGCTAATAGATAATTATAACATTGACACGACTATCTTAGTGCAGATATGCCTAGGTTATGCAAAAATTTTGGTTTTAAAAAGTCTAAACGTATTTTCATGACACCTTTTACTTCTGGTAACTACCTCCGTGATCAAGTGGTTAAGTCATTTGCCTGTAGACCCGGGGGTCGTGGTTCGATTCCTACGGGAGGCATACTTGTTTAGATGTTTCCAGTTTGGTTAGGACATTGCAGGCTTGAATCACCTGATTGTCAAATTATGAAGATGATTCTATGCTTCGGAAGACACGTTGAGCCGTTCGTCTCGGCTGCCATCTGGTAGTCGTAAAAGGAACCACGTCAGAGGCCGAGGGCCGGTTCCGAAGAACTCTGACACCAGGGTGTGCATGGTCGATTGACCGTGTCACCTACTCGAAATAATTGACTTCTGGGATTTCTAGGTCAATTACTTAAAAAACTACTTATAAATACTACTTAAAAAGAAGAAACTAAAAAAAAAAATAACGTACCTAAAATATATTTATATTTACAAATCGGTACGGTTCCTCCAGGGTCCCTGGGCATCGCGCCCAAAACGCTGTCAGCATTGTCTAGTTGAATAGCAATGCTGATATGCTGAGCTTGGTAGTTTCCAGCCCTGTGTCACAAGATACCTCAATAAGCTTTTTAGCCAAGAAACTAAATACTTATGCGCTGCCACAGACCCAATATTCCTCATTTTGCCTGCAACTTTGCCTGCATAACGTTAAATGATAGGGAAAACTATCAGTTGACACTTTATGAGAACTACATATATTAAAATTACTTAACGATAAATTAAAATTTAAAGATATTTAAATTTAATTTTTTTAATATCTTTTTTGAATATTTAAATATCTGTCAATTTTCAAAAATTCCGATCTGCGTGATTTATCATCATCATCATGCGGTAGCTCAGATGGCAGAGCGTAGGTCGTACATAGACCTAGGCCGCTGTTCAAGCCCCGCCTGTATTAAATTTTTTCTCCATTTTCTATTTGTGTTTCGATAATTGGTTTGTATGTAAGTCACTAAATCGCATCTTCATCGCTAAAAGAGAGCATATCCTCGTTAGTAGTTATAATTTATTTATTTTACCGACGAAAAATAATGGCCTAGTGGTTAATATGCCAGGCTGCCACGTCGGAGTGCCCGGATTCAATCTCTTTTAGATCGGCTTGGGTCTTAGATGGTAATATATGTATTATAGTATAAGATATGAATTATAATATTGTTGAATTAGTATCCCATAACACAAGTCTTGAACTTACTTTAGGGCTAGCTCAATCTATGTGATTTGTCCATGTATATTTATATTTATTTATAAAATCTGTACGTTACATACAAATACCCTTTTTTATAAGAAAATCCTAATCCTAACTAATATTATAAATGCGAAAGTGAGTTTGTTTGCTACGCTTTCAAGTTGTAACTACTGAACCGATCATCATAAAATTTTGCATACACGTTATGTGGGGTACGGAGAAGGACATAGGTTACATTTTATCCCGGGAAAATAGACTATTCCCGAGGGATCGACATTGACGCGGGCGGAGCCTCGGGCGAAAGCTAGTATCATATAAATAACAACACCAAATTTAATTCTAATTATTCGTAGGAAAATTTAACCCCACTCACTCACTATGGGATCACGATACTAACCTAAAATTTATGAAACTCCCAGACGAACATACGGATATAAAATCTAATCTTATTATTAAAATAAATTAAACTAAAATATATAAATAATTGAAATAAATTATCTTCTTACTTCATATATCACTCTCCTAAGAGTTAGCCACCCTCGTATCGAAGGCGTTTCAATCAATAAATTGTTTAATCTTTGTCACATGATTCACGGCGCACGTTTGATTTGATCTTTAGTGTCAACTCAAGATTGTAAAACGTGTGTGGCCCGCCTATTTGAATTAGAATATGCTTTTATGTGTTCGTAAATTAATCTAGCTCTACTTTTAGCACTGGTGTCATTCACTTTTAACATCCAACGCAAAATAAGGGGTGTTATAAGTTTCACTGTTTGTAGTAGCTCCTAAACTGGTGAACCGATTTCGATGCGGTTTTTGTGATAACGTCTTATCTTATAAATCGATGAACGTCGGCTGCTCTCACAAAATAGTGTCTTTCTATGTGCAAGCGAGTGCCCGGAACAAGCCACAGAGATGCATTGGTATAAAAAATTCTACATTTTTTATACCAATGCCAAAATTATACCTTGACGATACTCTCCTATACCCTTAAATCACGAGGTGGTATACCATATACCACTCGCTGGGTTCTCGCCTCGGTTTATGGCTAATTCTTCTTTTAAACACAAAAATGCTAAAGATTTACGATATCGAAGCGCGCCCGCGCATGCGGTATGTCACGGTGACCACGGGTTGAGATTTAAGAGGATTTTTCAAGGATATACTGACAGTTATATAGATGTTATTTCAGACAAAGGCTAGCTTTGTCTTTAATTACATCTATATAACTACATATGACTTTGGAACTTCCACATAAATAAATTTTAATATGAGTATATATTAGATATGCTCCATATGTATAATCAAATTTATTATTAAACATTAAATATAACAAATATATAATTTTAAACCTCCAACTTTAAAAACAATGGTTGCTTATAAAGTGAGTTTATGGGCGCAATTTGACCTGATAACAGTGGAAGAGAGATAGATGCTTCACAAGCTGAGCGCTTATGCCGATCGTGTCTCTCTCTTTCTTGTGCCGAAGAATAAAGAGAGAGATGCTCTTGCTTACACACAGAATGTAACACTTTTTTGTGTGTGTAGCCGGCATTTATAGATTTTGTCACGACAATAATTGGAAAAACGCATGTTTATTTAAAAAAATCTTTATTAGGTGAATTAATATATAAAAAAAATAAACAAATAAAAAAATGAAGTAGCAAAGTTTAAGTAATTTTTATTTTATTCGACATGGAGCAATGACTTTAGCTTTTGTATTTTCGGAGAGATAATTCTTTAATTTCTTAAGTTCAGTTTGGTTCATTTGCATTCATTTTTCTCTAAAGTTATGTACTTACTAAAGTGCATTTTTTTACAGTGTTTTACAAACACTTAAAAAAAGTTATGACTAAAAATTCTTCACAATAATTTTTAATTTCCTTTTTCCTTAAAGATTATTTTATTATGTTTATAGAAGTTGCCATGTGAGATAGTTTGTTTATGCGGTTCAAATATTGCAACTCAATTCTGAAGCATTAAAATTTGTCCTTAAACCGAAAGCTGAAATTTGTTGTTTGTGTGTTTCTAACTCGGGTGACAATGCAATGTTATGATACCAAATAACTAGTTTGATGATGGAGTAGGAAGGTGGCCATAGGAACTTCTAAGCTTAAAAAGATAAACTTATCGAGTTTGGGCTAATTAGTAAATGAACAGTGTGAATCGAATATAATAAAATTTTATAAACTTAAGTTAGGAAACAGAGCTTGTACATTTTTCCGTATTTGCTACATTTTTCTGAAGTTGATGTCATTTCTCATAAATAAACAGTAATTGTGTTACTAAATATTTTATATATAAATGACCTGGAGTTCGGGTTTTGTTCTGAATTCCCTTGCAAACTGTTTCTAGTAGTTGATTATGTGTAATTGGTATAATTTGGTGTTATAACTGCCCATGTTTATAAACAATATGTGGAATAACTAAACTAAACCGTCATATTGCGGCTGTAGTAAGATTTACTTAGAGAGCTGGTCGTTGTCTTTGATCAAATCAGTGGATTCGTGGAAACTATCGCCAGTATCGTCGAAGTTACCAAAATAATTATACCATCATTTCGTTAAGAAATAGCGCAGGAAACTTTTACTTTACTTGATACTGGCTAAATACGACACGCGAAAAAGCCATAAATAAAAAAATAAAATGGCCAAATAGACGATAAAAATATATAACACCTTCGTCTAAGCAAGGACTGAAGCTCGGAACTCGTAAACAATTTACAAATTCACCTGTCCTTTTTATGGCACAATTTATCACTACATTTGCATTCGCTATAAAACAAATGTTAACTAATCCTCAATCGGTTGTCCCGTAAACCCTACAAATATGGTCATGTTACGTACGGCGCGCGGGTCAGAGATCTGAGAACCAAATGGAGTGTGTGTTTGAGAAAATACCTGTATGAAGTATCCTCGTCATTAATATACGTGAAGTCGAGTTGGTTACAGCGGTTGCTGACATTTTTAGAGCTAGTGTCACCGTCATCATAACGCAACTATAGATTCAACGTTTTTCTTGTTGAAATAGTTATATACTACTTAACTACTATTAGTCTATGTACGATATGTAAGTCGTACATAGACTTAAGGTCGCAGGTTCAAATCCCGCCCCCTTGGAATTTTTTCTCCATATTTTATTTCTTAATTTAAAAAGAGTATATCAAAAATAGCATTGTGAATGCAAAATATGTATTTTTCTTTTTTTTTTTTTATGTATATCCGACGGCAAACGAGCAGACGAGCCACCTGATGGAAAGTGGTCACCGTCGCCCATGGACATCTGCAACACCAGAGGAGCTGCTGATGCGTTGCCGACTCTTAAGATACCTGTAAACACGCCTTTTGAAGGACCTTAAGTCATAGCACACAGGGAAAACCTCGGGAGGGAGTCCATTCCACAATCTTGCTGTACGAGGAAAAAAACCACGTGACGCTCTGACATTTTTGGAGACCCAAGTGTCAAGGATGTGGGGATGGACTTTACTCCTGTGGCGAGCGGTGCGGTGGTAGAAAGGTGACGTGTAAGTATACACTTAAAAATATAGTTATATACCTAAAATAAGTATTTCAAGTTAAATGACAAACGTCCAATGATACCTAAAAAAATACTTACACGTAATAGTAAAAAAAAAAGGGTTATTGGTTAAGTCATTTTACGTAATAACGGTGGAAGAGAGATGGATTGATGGACACAAACCGAAAGTTTAGGCCGATCATACCACTCTTACGCTTGTTCCGTACTCTCGCTTGCACGCGGAACGTGATACTTTTTCGGGTATGCAGCCGGCTTTCATCGATTTATAAGACGTTATCACATCAGAAAGAGTTGCTACTACAATACAATACTACTCCTTATCACACTTAATATGAGTGAATAAGTAGTATTGTTATCGAGCCTTTTTCTTAAATTGAACTATACGTTTTTATGGATTTTTAAACTCAGATTTGTATATTAGATCCTTATACTCATACTTAGTGTTTGAATTTAAAGGGTAGTAACCAAAAACTCTAATTTTTTCTATACTCATTGTCCCAGGCGCAGGCGCAGTATGCCGCGAAATATGGCGACCGATGTTCGGATACGCGTACCTCGTAACTCTAATCGGATATTACGGATATCGATCTAACGATATGTAACGTTCGGATATTTATTTCATCGATTTAGGCGATTAATCGGCGTTGAAACGCGACACTTAAACGACTTTTTGTCCGCCTCTGGTTTGTTGTTCAGTGGCTGTTTTTTTTTTATTTATCTTCGCTACCAGTTTCTTTTACGCGAGGAGAATATCAATTGGCTAGGACTTATCAGTAGTTTTAATCGCCTTGATGATATCATTGAAATGGTGTAGTATTTACTGTGATGATTGATAAATAAAATTATTTCTATACATCGAAATTCGCGTCTTATTAATATTACAAATTCAATATATTGTATTCATATTTAGACTATGTACTTTGAACTTGGCTTGATGATATAATAGCAACTTACTGCTGGGCATTGACCCTGAAGCGAGTGACCTGTAGATAAAAAAAACTGGAAGAGCCGACACGCACCGACTCCAAATCGCGTTTAGGTGTTTTTTTTTTTGGCAAACGACCAAGCGATACCTGATGGTAAACGACCACCGCTGCCCATGGACAACCGCAACACCAGGGTGTAGCAGGGTGGGCCTCCGGCTCTCTCACTCACCGAACGAAGCATAGTAGTGGTGAAGCTCCTACTCAGACGTCGATTTTCTGTGAGAGTGTGCTCTCACAGAAAATCGTACTTCCCCGGACGAGGCGACCCATTCATGCTACTAGCAAAAATGAATTTTCCCGGTAGCGTGGCTCTACCACAACCTAGAAATGTAAAAACCTGTGTCCGCTTAATTTTATAAATTTCCATCAAAATCAATTCAGTAGTTTATGCGTGAAAGAGCAACAATTTATATCTATCATAAATAAATATGAATGAAATTATACAAAACAACTCTGATTTTGAAAAGTTTTTACGGTCAGCTACTTATCTGATCCTACCACTTTTTGGGCATTACGACAAAAAAAAACGAAGGGTTCCAGCGACATTAATAGGGTCTCGTTTGTACCCTTTGGGTACAGAACGGGTTACTCACGTGCTATTTCATCAGGATTGCCGACTATTTTTGGGCAGCTACGTAAAGGCAGACCTGGGACGATAAAGTACAAGTATTTGCACTGCAGCCATCTACCACCAAAGGAAATAATATACTCACTTACATATATTAGCCGTGTGGTTTCCGGAAGAGTAGAATAGGACCACTCCTAGTCTTCCCATGGAGGTCGTAAGAGGCGACTTAGGAAATACAAACTAAACAAAGCTCATAAACATAAATGAGACCTCTCCTACCCGTCTGGCCAGCCTTAGTTGCCTCTTACGACATCCGTGGGAAGACTAGGAGTGGTCCTATTCTACTCTGCCGGAAACCAGACGGCTTACTTAGAAGACTGTACTCAGAATTCAAAGATGTTCATACATATTATATTTGAGCAGCGGATACGAGGCTTCTTATTGCTGCTCCCATACTATAAACTGTCATTAATGCATGCATTTTCTTTGAAATTAAATTAATTTAACTTAGAAAATTCGTTCGTATAACAATTTTAAGAATTACTGTATACAGTATTATTACTGTATACAGTAATTCTAGTATAATTACTGTATACTTTTGACGTGTTAACTATAGTTAACACGTCAATTAAAGTGGCTTGTTATCGGGACCGTACTACCTATATGTTTTTATTTGACTAGCTCCGTGGCGCAGCGGTCAACACGCCAGCCTGCGACACGGAGTGACCGGGTTCGATCCCCGGCCAGATCAAGATGGAAAATGATCTTTTTCAGATTGGCCTGGGTCTTGGATGTGTATCTATATATGTATTTGTTATAAAATATAGTATCGTTGAGTTAGTATCCCATAACACAAGTCTCGAACTTACTTTTGGGCTAGCTAAATCTGTGTGATTTGTCCGTATGTATAAAAAAAATCATTGTCATGGGTATCATTTACATCTCATAGGACTACTTCATTATAATATTATATATATATCATCATCATCATCAGGTCTTTTTAGTCTCCACTACAGGAGCACGACCCTCTTTGTACTACTAGAGCCATACTTGGCCAGAGCAGCCAGAGGACTTGGCCTACACTCTCCATATCCCATAACACAAGTCTCGAACTGACTTTGGGGCTATCTTAATCTGTGTGATTTGTCCGTATATATTTATTATTTATTTATATGTGAATGTGTTTCCATCAAAACTGTGTCTCAAACTGCGCCAAGACCACCCAAGTGGGCATAAACCTTCCAATTTATTCGTATCTACGAGATAATGTCCGTTACCGCCCGTTACGACCTATTTAGAGATATGCTCGCCTTAACTTAGCACTATGTTTGACATTAACTAGCTGATAGATTATTTGTCGACTAAATTGTTGTACGCTGAATAAAATGAATAGTTTGATAATGGACTATAGCGTGCATATCATTTTCGACATGATAACGTTTTATAATTGATCATCATGATAAGGCAGCTCCGTGGCGCAGTGGTTAACACGCCAGCCTGCGACACGGAGTGCCTGGGTTCAATCCCCGGCCAGGTCAAGATGGAAAATGATCTTTTTCAGATTGGCCTGGGTCTTGGATGTTTATCTTTATATGTATTTGTTATAAAATATAGTATCGTTGAGTTAATATCCCATAACACAAGTCTCGAACTTACCTTGGAGCTAGCTCAATCTGTGTGATTTGTCCATATATATTTATTTATATTTATATAATAAATAGTTTGATAATGGACTATAGCGTGCATATTATTTTCGACATGATAACGTCTTATAATTGATGATCATCATCATCATTTCGAGTAGGTGTCACGGTCAATCGGCCATGCACACCCTGGTGTCAAAGTTCTTCGGAACTGCCTCTCGGCCTCTGATGTGGTTCCTTCAACGACTACCAGATGGCAGCCGAGACCAACGGGTTAACGTGCCTTCCGAAGCACGGAATCATCTTTATTATCAGATAATTAGGTGAGTCAAGCCTGCAATATCCTAACCAAACTGGAAACAACTAAACAAAGTATCCGAACCCACCACCTCCGGGTCTACAGGCAACGCCTTAACCACCGGACCACGGAGACGTCGAAACTCAATGAATTGCGATAAGTCCAATAAGTAACATCTTTAATGTCGCAATACAGTGCATACACAGCAGCATGGCCCACTAACATAAGCTCAGTTCATGACTGGTATTACGACCTGTGACCCGGGAAGCGCGCGACCGACGACACCTGTCCAAGCAGATGAGCAACCGCGTACAGTCGACCACAGGCCAAACTCCACACGTCCTAATAGTATTAAAACTTACGCTACATAAATCCTTACTAATATAATATATATATAGCGTGATTTTGAACCCCCTAGCTATATTGAAATCTTGGAATCCGAATCCCTAATACAATACAGAATTCCAAGAAAAAAAGGTTAAAACCGAAAAAAAAAATTGGCTTTCCATAGAAATTCGTTCAGCTGATCGGCGACTTTGTATGGGAAATCCTATTTTTTTTTATTTTCAGCTTTTTTTCATGCAGTTCTATATTTCATTAGGGATTCTGATTCTGAGATTTCAATAAAGCTAGGGGGTTCAAATCACGTTGTATATATCCTAACTAATATTATAAATGCGAAAGTGAGTTTGTTTGTTTGTTTATTTCTTTGTTTGTTTGCTTGTTACGCTTTCACGCCGTAACTACTGAACCGATCATCATGAAATTTTGCATACATGTTCTCTGGAGTATGGAGAAGGACATAGGCTACCTTTTATCCCGGGAAAAAGTACTGTTCCCGAGGGATCGACATTGACGCGGGCGGAGCCGCGGTCGAAAGCTAGTAATCTATAAATCCTTAACTGTGCAAAGAACCCTAACAAGTTCCGAGTTGAAGTCTAGCCAATTGATTTATACATGAATAGGATAAAAGTATTTGAAGTGAAACCATGAAAGGCCACATTTTTAATTGAAATGTCGCTAAATCCTTTAGCCGCATTATACGGATTTGCTTTTTTCTGCCGAAATAGGTTGTGTTTGGCTGCGGGCGAAAGCTAGTTCATTATAAAAACACGGTTTCACTTACGTTTATACAGTTGGAATTGCCAACTAGTTTCGGTCTGTCACGAAGACCTTCTAAAGTAATAATTAAGGGCTCTCACTGAGATTCTCGAGCTAACGAGCAAGCGGATCACCGCTGCCTATAGATAACTGCAACACCAGGGTGTGACAGGTGCGTTGTCGGCCTTTTAAGGAGTTGGGGGAAGGAAATGGGGAGGGAAGAGGGAAGGATAGACCGCCGGCTCTCACACTCACCGAACGAGGCGTAGAAGCGATAAAACTTCTACTCAGACGTCAATTATCTGTGAGTCAAGAGCGTTTCTTTAAGGAGATAGGTAGGAGAGGAGAAAAAAATATGCAAGTTACCATTGCAATAACTAGTATTAAAATCCATTAATTAATTTTAGAGATACTCAATAACATAAGTACATATAATATAAACCTCTATATACTGTAATAGCAGCCTCCGTTGTCCAGTGGTTAAGGCGTTTGTCCGTTGACCCGGGGGTCGTGAGTTCGATTCCCACCGGAAGCATATTTTGTTTAGTTGTTTCCAGTTTGGTTAGGACATTGCAGGCTTAAATCACCTGATTGTCTGATATTTAAGATGATTCCGAGCTTCGGAAGGCACGTTAAGCCGGTGGTCCCGGCTGCCATCTGGTAGTTGTTAAAGGAACCACGTCAGAGGCCGAGAGGCGGTTCCGAAGAACTCTGACACCAGGGTGTGCATGGTCGATTGACCGTGTCACCTACTCGAAATGATGATATAAACCTCTTCCATGTTGGTTTAGAAGAAAAGGAAAAACTAAGAATGTACCAGCTACTTCTCTTCCCGCGCAGATTGTAAAAGCTGAGCGAGGAAAGGGGCGAAAATATAAAGAATCATATTAGTAGGCGGTGCGGCTAGCAAGCCATCTATTTTGATTCCGTTTTCCACCTTTACGCCCACCAACACAACATGCTAAACGTGTCTTTTAGGTTGAAGAGACCTAGGCTCTGTCTACCCCGCAAAGGAAAAAGATGTGTTAGTGTGTATGTATGTATACATATAAAGCAATGACATTTTTCTCTTAAACTAAAAATAATATTGACGTGAAAATGTATATTCAAAAAATCGTACTTTAAATCTGTCTAAATATACATGGTGACATTTTGATCGTTTTGGACCCTTAAAGGGTTGACTCAGACTATCAATATGAACAACTTTTTCTATGGAACCAAAGCTGGGAACTCAAAGAAATTCCTCATTTCCATACAAAACAGTTAAGCCGCCCGGCCAGTTTGTATAGGAAAGTCGTTTTTTTTTTTTAAATTTTCGGCATTGTTCCCATAGGAAAAGTTGTTCATTTTGATGTCTGAGTCACCGTTTTCTGCCAATTGAAGAGCCCAGGTTATATTCCCGAAATATTAATTGATTTTTAAATTTACTTTACAGCCCAGAACGTAGATGTATTTAGAACAAACATTACAAAACTCGCTTGACCCGGGAAGCGAACCCGCACTGCGCTAACACGCTGTCGATGACACCCATAAAGTAGATACAAGATACAACTGTAAGAGCGGATATAAGCGCGCTTGAGTTTGTTGAAACGTTATGTGGATTTAACTTAATAAATTGTAATTCTTGAACAATATTTACAAATCAGTCATTTTGCAATATAAAAATAGAGAGAAGATTCTCCTCTATGGTGGTCTGGGAGAAAAGAAAAAACAAAAAATGTGCCATCTGCTTCTCTTCCCGCGCAGATCGATAAAGCCGATCGAGGGATTGGGCTAAAATCTGCGGAATCATGTCATTAGGCGAATTGGCAATTGGCAACCCATCATTTTGATTCCGTTTCCCATCTGCCTACCCTGTAAGGTAAAAAGACGTGATACTATATCAGTATAGTATGCTTATTTACTGGCGAAACACCTGAGCAATGGAATAACTCTATTGTCAAAATACTACACAAAAAGGTTCAAAGACAGACATCCGGAACTATAGGCCAGTATCACTTCTGCCCCATGTCTATAAATTATTTATGAAGATTATTACCAACAGATTGACAACACGGCTAGACGAGATACAGCCAGTGGAACAAGCTGGGTTTAGAAGAGGATTTAGCACTCTCGATCACATACACACTGTTCGATAGTTGATACAAAAATCCTACGAGTATAACTTAGCACTGTACATGGCATTTATAGACTTCGAAAAGGCCTTTGACTCTGTTGAAATCTGAGCAACAGTACAAGCACTACAGAGGTGTCAAGTCGACTATCGATATATCACTGTTATTAAAAATATATACCAAAGTGCGACATTGACAGTAGAGATAGCAGGTAGAACTAAACCTATACCTATAAAAAGAGGCATAAGACAAGGAGACACTATCTCGCCAAAACTGTTTAATAACATACTGGAAGATACTTTTAAGACGTCAGATTGGAATAAGCTTGGTATAAATATCGATGGAAAATACCTCTCGCACCTGAGATTCGCTGACGATATTGTCATATGCGCAGATAATATTAAAGACCTCCAGCTAATGGTGACACAGCTAGAGAAGGCATGTGGACGAGTTGGCCTAAACATGAACTTGGGCAAGACAAAAATAATGGCTAACAGACCAATTGACCATCAAATTAAGGTTCAGGGAACATCGCTGGAGGTTGTCGATTAATATGTTTATCTTGGGCAGAATATACACGTGGGTAAAGATATAGAGGTAGAGATAATAAGGCGCATTAAGTGGGCATGGGCAAGTTTCGGTTCTATGAAACATATTTTCAAATCCAACATGCCACAGTACCTCAAAAGACGTACATTTAACCAGTGCGTTCTGCCTAAATTGACATACGGATGCGAAACTTGTGCACTAACTAAAAAACATATGTCCACTTTGAAGGTGGCTCAAAGGGCTATGGAGAGATCAATGCTGCGAGTGTCGTTCCGAGACCGCATACGAAACGCAGAGATCAGGAAACGATCTGGAGTAGTGGACGTTGGAGAGAGGATTGCCAGGCTTAAGTGGCAATGGGCTGGACACCTTATGAGGTGCGCAGATAACAGATGGAGTCAGCTAATTTCTGTTTGGCGGCCAAGAATGGGGTATAGAAACCCGGGAAAACCGAAGACGCGCTGGGAAGATGACATCTCAAAGGTGGCTGGCAAGTTATGGAGAAGACACACACACGACAAGAAGAAATGGAAGGAACTGGGAGAGGCCTTTGTTCAAAAATGGGCTACGATAGGCTGACTATGATGATGATGATGATAGTATGTAAAAATAGAATTATAAGACTTGAATTTTAGTTGATTAGTGTAATATACAATTAACAAATGTACAACAAATTTATATTTAATGAAATTCAACTTTGTAAAGAAAGCTGTATTAAAATGTAAATGAAAATATATAAATAACATGAAGAAAAAGGAAAAAAAATATATACTTCATTAATATCTTTTAGTTTTTCCAACAGTCTTCACGTTCTTGTGACTCACGTTAGTTTACTTACTTGATGCTATCATTGACCCCACTCGCATGTGACATCTTCAATGGTGGCATCGAAAACAAAATAACAAATGATTGTTAGATACAGCCTCCAACAACTAGTTTAGGTTGGAGTCATCAAAATGCCTTTATGGGTTGAAGGTTATCTGCTCGGAACAGTGACGTATGGATGACAACGGGCCGTTTTCAAAACTGCCAGATGACACGGGGACACACTTCGGGAAACCCAGTCCGGTAACGCCAGCTTAGTTGAAATTGAAAAAAAAAATCAAGTGTATATTTTTTTAGTTTGATTTTCTCTTATGATGTACACAACAGTTTTTACAACTTTAACGTTATTAGACTTAAAATACTTATTAGGTTGTACAATGGCTGATTGTGCGATCAAAAGTGGCTAGACACAACATGCTGAATTATAATAATAATATATTAACGCAGTCATAATCTAAATATTTATCTATCTTTTTTAATATAACCTGACTATTTTTTTTTAATATTAACACTTTTGCTCAAATATAGCCTTAGCGACTGCTTTTAAAATATTGAATTAATAATTATTAAAAAATCTAGGAAAAAAGAGATGGAACTGATTATTAGAATGAATAAGGTTTTCTTTAATATCAATGTAACTCAACTTTATTTACAAGTCTTACTTCCCGGAAGAACATTTCGTCCGGCAAAAAAACCTGAAGGTGTGTTCTCAACCAACAATTTGTCATGTGCGCAAAGTTTTTATGAGTGTTATTTGTCAAACATGTAATACGATGCGTTTATAGCATTTATTAATAGTCCTGCTTATTTTATATACCTTTTATATTTAACATCGCATGATAAATGCTTGGAGACTAGAAGATTTCGATATCGTGTATTGTATAATTTGCTAAAATAACGCTATGACTAATATTTTTGAGATAAAGTTACAAACGTGACATGATATTTGGAAGTTAAAACGGAAATGAATAACATAAATATGAAGCAGCATCCAAAAACATGATTTATCAATATGTTAGAATATTTTTATAGGTTTTCATCATCATAATAAATAAATAGATACGGACAAATTACACAGATTGAGCCCCAAAGTAAATTCGAGACTTGTGTTATGGGATACTAACTCAAATATATTTTATAATAAATAGATTTATAGATAAACATCCAAGACCCAGGCCAATCTGAAAAAGATCATTTTCCATCTTGACTTGACCGGGGATCGAACCCGGACACCCTGTGTCGCAAGCGGGTCTAGGTCATCAAGCTGGTGTGTTAACCACTGCGCCACGGAGCTATCATCATCATTACAGCCACAAATAGTCCACTGCTGGACTTGGGCGTCTACCAAGGATTCTTCTTTCCATGAGAGGATATTGCCATATTCACCACGCTTGACAGGCGGGTTGGCGAGCGCAGTTTCTTTGGCTTCTTTTGCTTCTAATGCTGCAGCTCATAGCAAGCATTATGAAGCGGGGGAGGAAAATAAATTTGTTGGATTTGGGAAGGGAATTAAAGGTATTGGAATACTACTTACTCGCATGAATGGGGGAAAAGCAAGAAGCAGCTCGGGAGGCGTCAGCCCGGATGCGCGTACCCGATGCCATAGCTGCAACCACCGGATAGGCAGAGGATGACACCCCTGACCATCTTTATAGTACAGTCAGCCAACGAGATACCTGACCCCGCCATCTACCTATATCTTGAATTTTCTTTTAAACTAAAAGTAATATTAACATGCAAAATTTATATTCAAGAAGTCTTAATTAAAATCTTTCTTAATATATATTTTCATATTAATATTATTTTTAAATAAGAAGATAATTCAAGATGTTGGTAGATGGCGGGGTCAGGTATCTCCTTGGCTGACTGTACATACATACATACATAGTATCACGTCTTTTTCCCTTGCGGGGTAGACAGAGCCTAGGTCTACAAGACCTTATGGCCACATTTAGCATATTGGAGGGCGTAAAGATTCAAAACAGAATCAAATAGTGATGGGTTGCTAGCCGCATCGCCTATTGTCATGATTCATGATTTAAGCCCAATCCCTCGATCGGCTTTTACGATCTACGCGGGAAGAGAAGCAGCTGGTACATTCTACGTTTTTGCTCAGCTCAGCATGGAAGAGAAATCTTTATAGGTTTTATCTTAATCAAATTATTTGCGCTTGTCTTTAAAGAATATAATCGTATGTAACTCTGTGATAATTTTAATCTGGAGAAAAAAAGATCAAAATAATATTGTAATATTTTTGGGTTATTCAAATGCCTATTGTTGACCGCAAATAGAAGCCACTTTAGACTTGTTTTTATTATGGAAGCGACAATATGGAGAAAGAATACTCATTATCATCATCATTTCAGTAAGTGACACGGTCAATCGACCATGCACACCCTGGTGGTGTCAGAGTTCTTTGGAACCGCCTCTCGGCCTTTGACGTGGTGCCTTTAACGACTACGAGATGGCAGCCGGGATCTACGGCTTAACGTGCCTTCCGAAGCACGGAATCATCTTTATTATCAAACAATCAGGTGATTCAAGCCTGCAATGTCCTAACCAAACTGGAAGCAACTAAATAAAGTTTACTTCCCGTGGGAATCGAACCCACGACCCCGGGTCTACAGGTTTACGCCTTAACCACACAGGCACCAGGCCTTGACCACAGAGGCAGTGGAATATAATAAAAAAAACTAATTGTTGCTTTGTTAAAACGTTTTTGTATCGAAAATGGTTGATAAAATGAGATAATGTCACCTTCACTAATTAACCGAATATTAAGACTCACTTTCGCGTAATAAGATACGTCAAAAGTAACTTAAAGTCAAGAGTACCTTTAAAGTAAGTACGTATTTTTGTACTTTTACTTTTACTTTTACGTACATCAAGGACACAATTTTTATTTCGCTTAAAAAATATCTAATGCTTTTTATTTTTGGAAAACTTTTATTGGCTTTTTTTAAAAGAACAAAGTCAATTAACTCATCAATCGCGAGGATGCAGACACTATTGACTATCTATTGTTATGTTGCTCAATTGGGGCGTTCGGTAGTTGACCGGTTAAAATAGAAAAATTAAAAGTTATTCAGAAATTTATCAATTAATCAGAAAATCAATATCGTTACATTGTAAGCAACACAAATTGTTCTGACGCATCTGATCAGAGTCGTCAGATTTACAAGCCACTTCGCGATGTCTGATAACATTACCGCTGAGAACATATGGTACGGACAACTTTGATAAGGAGCTCGACCGCTCAGTGGTTGATACTTCATCCACAGTTCCACATGGTAAGCGACCATGGATATGGTCTATAAACGGATTGGCGACCACAAGTTCTACAGCTTGTCTGATTAGAATTGTATAAGTCTTATTAAATAAACAAAATGAGACAGATGGACGGACGGACAGACAGGCTTAGTAATAAAGTTAAGTTTTTACCCTTTATTTTTTATTTTATTTATTTTATTTTATTAAGGAACAACAAACAGTTACATAATGTATCTTAACTATCTTACAATGTAGGATATAAACAAAGTAATAAGTACAGCTTATTAATTACGTAACCCACTACGTTATCCACAGATTAGTTAAATTTTTATTAATTACAGTATTGCCACTAGGAACTATGTACCTGTCATAAATTTAGCAAAAAATATTAAATAATAATAAAGAAAAGTCAAATAACAAATTGAATAGGAAGAATAAAAGAAATAGAGTAAAAAATAATATTGTAAAATTAACTAAAGTTGTTTTTTCTAGATTAACTTATCGTGAGCCAACACTGAGTTGAGCAGTCTTTTATAGCGGTTTAATGAACAAGTAAATATATCGATTTTGGTATGAACAAATAATATCTAAAACAAGAAGACATCATCATCATCATCATCATCATCAGGTCCTTTTTAGTCTCCACTACAGGAGTACGACCCTCTCTGTACTACTAGAGCCATACTTGGCTAGAGCAGCCAGAGGACTTGGCCTACACTCTCCACGCTGGCCAGACGGGTTGGAGAGGTGTCTTAAATGTTATAAGAAGACATATTGAGCAGTAAATATGTAGTATAAAAATCATTTAGAACTCGATTTAATCTTTGCCAGATCAGATTCCGATCTGATGACAAAGGCTGGTGTGTCATCACGTTCCCGATCCAGGATAGATGAATTCTTGACCCATGCGTATTTAAAACTGTTTTTCTTTGCGGCTTCACGACACTTGCGAAATAAGTGTTTCTTTTTTAGTGTAAGATGATCGTTCAAATATATTTTAACTGTGACTCCTGGTAGTCCGAGCTGGTTTGATGAAAATCCTTTCGACCTTCTATAGGCGCTGAGTACGTTGTCGCGCTGTGTACGGGTAGTAAGTTTACTAGCCGTACACAGCGCTTTGAGCACGGAATTATAAAAACAAAACTCAAATTTATGGGATATGTAATTTTTTTGTTTGTTTGTAATAACTTTATTGTACGAGAAAAAAAAACACTCAGAACATAAAATTTTATTTTATTTCTGTTAGCTTTTTCTATCAAAATAGTAATATTAACTTCAGTAAGTCAGTAATATAATTAAAAAATATTGTACAAGTATTTTTTCTTTTGTCAATTAAACAATAAATGATAAAGATAAAGCGCGTCACAGTTAATAAGCCTGGGCTTATTAACTGTGGGAATTTGAATTTGAACGGGCTATATATCTTTCTAATTTTGTTTCATTGACAAGCGAAAAAATACGCGTCCTATATTTTTTATTATCTAACTGACGGATCAATTATATTATTGTGTGTTCCATTACCGCTCCTGATTCCATCGGTAGAAAATGGCTAGTAAGAACATAGCCAACCTATATAAGATACTCAATAAAATCTCTGACCCAGGTTTATCTGAAAAAGATCTTTTTTATCTTGACTTGGCTGGGAATCAGACCCGGCATCGGCGTTTGTAGCAAGAACGTTACTAATGTGCCGAAGAAGTCGTAAAAAATTAATTATCATAGAATTGTCACAAAATTTTATTGCTATAGCTACCTATTTTTTTCATTACATCTGTTTTGGTTTGTCTGATAAAATCTTTCTTAAAACCTTAAGCTTCTTTTATTTATTAGGGCTCCTTTCTAATTAATTGTAAAAAGCCTTTACGAGCGGTAACTTATCCCTTAATTGGAGCAGATGAATACAAAAAATGCGTTTGCATCAAACCAGCTTTGAGCTATGTGAATAGCATGGAAATAGTTCCATGCTATTCACATAGTTCAGTTAGTCGCTTTCAAGATAATATAAGGAAAGGGTAATGAGCATTTTCCCTGACCCGTGGTCATCATCATCATAAGGTCCTTTTTAGTCTCCACTACAGGAGCACGACCCTCTCTGTACTACTAGAGCCATACTTGGCCATAGCAGCCAGAGGACTTGGCCTACACTCTCCACGCTGGCCAAACGGGTTGAAGAGGTCTTACAGATGTTTATAAGCTTTGTTTAGCTTGTATTTCCTAAGTCGCCTTCTACGACATCCACGGGAACACTTGGAGTGGTCCTATTCTACTCTGCCGGATACCCGTTACCGGCCGTTATGTATGTTCATTTATTTCCTCGTATCTCCTTTACTAGTGCACGTAACTTGACATTTGATTTACTAGTTGTCGCCCGCGGCACCGCTCAAGTTTATATTGATCCCGCGGGAACAGTACTTTTTAGAGCATGTAGGGTATAGCTTATGTGTTATTATAGGTGAGTGATACCTATCTATGTGAAAAATTTAGTGGTCCTATTCTACTCTACCGGATACCATACGGCTGACCCGTGGTACTCGCTGATAATGTAATTTTCTGTGAGTAAATAAAGCTTTTAAAAACTGCCTTGCGACAAACTTATAGCCAGTATACTTGGAATGACACAAGGATTCCAACGATACCCCATTTCACAGCCCATATAAATAAGTAAATATTTTATTGCTCGTTTGCCGTCGGATATACATAAAAAAAAAAAATTATTTGAGAACAAGCATAGGCAAAAATACAATGAACACAAAATGAGAGATAAAAAGAAAAAAAAAGGTGTGAAACACATCTAATAATGTGCTTTCAAAGTATACATCCACATCGGTTCAGGCATTCAGAATTTATGGTGTAATAATGGAACTATCACACATATACATCATTACATATTTACGTAATCTATAAAAGATATTTTGGTACTTCTGTTTGGAGTTTAAAAAAAAAAATTAATATCGGTTCACTCGTTTTATAGTATACTAGCTTTCGCCTCGAAATCCCTCGGGAATAGTACTTTTTTCCGGGATAAAGGTAGCCTATGTCCTTCTCCGTACTCCAGAGAACTTGTATGCAAAGTTTCATGATGATCGGTTCAGTAGATACGGCGTGAAAGCGTAACAAACAAACAAACAAACAAACTCACTTTCGCATTTATAATATTAGTTAAGATTAGGACTAGCTTTCGCCCGCGGCTCCACCCGCGTCTATGTCGATCCCTCAGGAATAGTACTTTTTCCCGGGATAAAAAGTAGCCTATGTCCTTCTCCGTACTCCAGAGAACTTGTATACAAAATTTCATGATGGTCGGTTCAGTAGTTACGGCGTGAAAGCGTAACAAACAAACAAACAAACAAATAAACAAACAAACAAACAAACTCACTTTCGCATTTATAATATTAGTAAGTAAGGATAAGGATTAAACACAGCACATATATGAAAAATACCACTAACTTAAACTAACGTGGTATTAATAGGTGTACTTACAATGTTTAATTATTTAGTAGAAAAATTGATTGTTTATAAAGCGTGATTGTACACACAGAAATAAAATAGATACGAAACAGAAAAATAATATTGAAAATATGTGATGAAAAAGAACTCGGCCACAGGTAGGATTTGAAACCACGTTCCTTAGGATTACGCCCTGAGTACAAATAATATACCGAGCATTGTAATGCTATTTAAAAACAATTAAAGAAATATATATAAAAAATTGTTACCCTCAATACAAAGCAATGTATGGCATTGATCTCCGTAGTCACATTTAGAAATTTTGATGGGAGATATATATGACATACCTATCATGAATTATGTATGTCAGATGTCATTTATATTGAATAAGTATCTCTTTGCACCAAAGTTAGTGTAAGCTCCTTGAAACCAAAACAATCAATGAATTTACGTGTACTAGCATTTTCTTGACCGAAACACTAACATCTGATAGCAAGTTATCGCACAATTACCTGCAATTAAACAAGAGCCTGTTCTAGTTTTAGGGTTGCGCAAGAATATAAAATTAATATTCAATGTGTTTTTGGCGATTTTAGTAAAAAATGTAAACAAATCAAACAGAAATTTCATGAAAATTGATAAAATAAATATCAAAGTATCAATTCTAGTATTTATGATTTCCTCCTAATGTTTTTACTTCATACAGTTTTAAAAGATCTATACTTTCCCGGCCTATCTTAACGACGCCGATAATTATTGCATAGCCTATGTATCTCCGTGGTCCAGTGGATAAGGTGTTTGCCTGAAGACCAAGGGGTCGTGGTTCGATTTCCACGGGAAGCATTCTTTGTTTAGTAGTCGTTAAAAGGGCCACGACCATGTCAGAGGCCGAGAGGCGGTCCCGAAGAACTCTGACACCAGGGTGTGCATAGTCGATTGACCGTGACACCTACTCGAATTGATGATGATGGTCCATCTGTAGCATGTAGTATCAAGTAAAAAGTTTTATTCATACATTTGTATTCATGTTTTTTTCATTTACCCTATGGCCGCCAGGTAGGGCAGAGAGCTTCCACAGTATTTCGCCATTGCGATCTATCCTTGTCTACGCGCTTTACTTCGGGACAGTTCAGCCCGATTGACTTTATCTCCGCCGCCAAAGTGCGCTGCCAGGGCTGCTTGGGATGGCCCGCTTTCCGTTGTCCCTGGGGAGTCCACTCCAGGGCCTGCCTCGGGATGTGTTTGGGCTCTCTTCTTAGCGTATGGGCTATCCAGGTCCATTTGCGGCGCATGATCTGCTTGCCAATTAGCATTTCCCGGAACGCCTCCCACAGACGTTTGTTGGAGATCTTTTTAGGTACATTATATAATTTCACCTATGGTACTATTGGTACTGTTATAATATACCTATGGTATATACAATGTACCTATGGTAATGAAATATTTTCCAAAATGCCTTAGCGCATCTGTAGCGATGATGCAGACTTTTGATCTTGAAATCAGCTCTATCGCAAACACATTCCATACTCTTTTATTATCAGTAGTCAATGAATCCTTACGGAACACCACCAATGCAAATGCAAGCTGCACTTGACTTAATAACCAAGATCGGAAGCGTCAAGGCGAAGGGACAGCACGGCCTCGAGCCAACAAAGCTGCATTGTCCAGGCACCTCCTTGGAACCAATCCAATATTGTTGGGCAAAACAATCGCGGCCTCCAAATTCCTCATTTGAATACTACCACAATCACTAAACATCCTATCCACCCTCGGCACTGTCAAAGGAATTCCAACTCATTGTGTTGTTGTTACAGTTGAATTTTAATTGGTGGGGAAATTGATAAGGCGTCGATTAGTTTTATAAGCATTAAGGCCAGGATGGGCTACCCGGCTATTGTGTGTGTGACCTCGCCAGAAAGATGACAAAGTCTGGGTTAGCAGGTGCCAAGGTCACGCCTTGTTTACTCGCGTATTTGGTAGTGTAGTAAATTGATGACGGTCAAGTGGAAGTCGTCGTGTGACTAATTATCGGTTAAAGGGAAGTTGGTAAGGTTAAGTGCACAACTAGAAATATTTTCTATGAAGTCTGCACCACACTGTAAATTCCCATATTGATTGCCCCCAGGTTCTTCAGCTTATCGGAATATACATGGTGAAATTCTGGACCTGTTGGGGGGTGATTCGGCCCGTCGATATGAATAACTTTTTCTATGGGACCAATGCTGGGAACTAAATATATAAAAAAAGTCTTCTTTTGTGATTTGGCTAGGAACTATTGTCGTCACCACTAGCCGGTTTGCAAAATGTAGCTTTACGGGTAAGAATGTTATTGATAAAATCTCGGACCACGAATCTGAACAACTTTCATTATGGGACCAACTTCGACATCGTGAAAAATTATCTGCTCGCATTTTTTGATTTTGCAAATATTAAAAATAATAAAATGACGTTCAAAAAGAGATTCATGATATCCAAATTTGAATAAAATTCTATTTCATTTCATTTCAAAGTGTTAATTTTTTACTATCCGAATTTATCTATCCAAAAAGAGAACAGTTATACTGCGGTCCGAATCGAACCATTACAAAATAATCTTGGAGGTTCGCACCGCCATGCTAAAGGACTCATCAAAAAGAGCTTTAATCGTGGTAGAGCCACGCTACCGGCAAAATGAATTGCTAGTAGTATGAATGGGCCGGCTCGTCCGGGGAAGTACCACACTCTCACAGAAAATCGACGTCTGAGTAGAAGCTTTATCGCTTTTATGCTTCGTTCGGTGAGTGAGAGAGCCGGAGGACCATCCTTCCCCTTCCCTTCCCCTTTCCTTCTCCCAACTTCTTGAAAGGCCGGCAACGCACCTATCACACTCCGGTGTTGCAGTTGTCTATGAGCAGCGGTGATCACTTAACATCACGTGCCCGCTGGCTCGTTTGCCGTCCTATAACATAAAAAGAGCTTTTGGGAGATTCGCACCGCGATTTGAATCGCTAGTGGTGCGAAACGTCTAAGGACCTACAGTACAAACCTTTAGCCAAACCGCAGGCCACACAGTCACACATGACATTGCGTGCACTAACCTACAAAGGTTGAACGATGAATGTTAACACCGCCGATTTGGTCTGTCTGGCTGTTAGTCATGTCAATGTGGGGTTACAAATCACAAGTAACAAAAGAGTATTTTTATTGTTTGCATACGAGGAATTCCAATGGATTATAAATCCCAATCACGATGCATCTAGTGGAGGTATCATGGTCATGGAAGAAACTATATAAATAAATAAATAAATAGGGACATATCACACAAATTGTGCTAGCCCCACAGTAAGTTGTGAACTTGTGTCGTAGGATACTAATTCAAACGATACTATATTTTATAACGACCCAAAAGACCCAGGTCAATCTGAAAAAGACCGTTTTACATCTTGACCTGGCAAGGATTAATCTGGGAACCCTCGTTCGCAGGCTGGCGTGTTAACCACTGCGCTACGAATTGTGTTGTGCTAAAGAGAAATTCTTTGTTCTCTTGAATTCTTTCTCATGGAAATTTGCGGGAAATTTCCAATAATTCTCGAGAATTTCTCAATAATTCCCGCCCAAACAAAGAAGAAAAAATTCTTGTGAAAAAATTCCGACTCATTCTGACCGTTCTCGGAAATTTCTAGCACCTGAAATCCTTTTAAAAATACCTACTTCCTTTTCTTGAACCTCATATTATTTCTTATTTATTTATGTTTCTTTTATGTGCAATTTATTGTGATAACGTAATGAGAGCGCAAGCTTAGCATAGAGTAATGACGCATCTATCTCTCTTCCACCATTATCGCGCAAAATTATTGTCCATAAACCGACTTTACAGACATCCAATGTTTTAATGTAACTCTAAATTTACATGTTAGTACCCACAGCATGTTTCATCAAAAATATATCAAAAACTTTATTATTTTTTAATGGGTATTTTAATGAGGTTTCTTTCGTAGGAAGCTTACATTGTAGTAGCGAGCCAGACCTGTATTCGTACAATTAGGTGCGCTGGTGACTACAGATAGCATCGCGTGATTTACGCCGGACTCAGATTTTATCGTACACTGCACGCTCTAGTTGCTACATTTAGAGTTTAAACTAACAAAGTCAAAAGTTTCCCAGTAGTTTCGTAAGTGCAGTAGATATTAAGATCATTTTCAGGAACCATTATGTTATGTATATCAGTATTTATGTAAGTAAGTTTATATATTTTGAGTATGTATATTTATATAGCTTTCGCCCGCGGCTCCGCCCGCGTCAATGTCGATACCTCGGAAATAGTACGTTTTCCCAGGATAAAAGGTAGCGTAAGTCCTTCTCCGTACTCCAGAGAACGTGTGTGCATAATTTTATGATGATCGGTTCAGTAGTTACGGCGTGAAAGCGTAACAAACAAACAAACTCACTTCGCATTTATAATATTAGTAATTATGCTTGTATGTATTATAAATATATATGACAATCCTTAAGATTTATGTTAATATTCGCCTACCGAATTTTATTTCTATTTATCCCGAAGGCTGGCTGGTAGAGAATGCTATAGCATTTAGTCCAACTTTTTAACCATTTTCTTTGATAAATAAAGTTTAAATAAATTAATAACAAAGAGGGATGGTGTCTTATGTGACACGACAATTAACTCAGCGGATTCAATACCCGACGCGGAAAAATACTTGTAAGTACTTTTTGACTGGTATCCTGCAATTCTGGAGCTTCTCAAGGACGGTTGGCGTCAGGCATGCAGCAGGCCGTAGAACACGTCGCCAAATCCTTACTAATATTATAAATGCGAATGTGAGTTTGTTTGTTTGTTACGCTTTTACCTTTTATCCCGGCAAAAAGTACTATTCCTTAGGGATCGACATTAACGCGGGCGGAGCCGCGACGAAAGCTAGTCATATAATATAAGGACCTGGGGCTCCGATATTATTATTATATATAGTATATGTTAAAATAAAGCCGTGTGGTTTCCGACAGAGTAGAATAGGACCACTCTTAGTCTTCCTATTGAGATCGTAAGAGGCGACTTAGGAAGTAAAAGCTAAACAAAGCTCATAAACATCAAGTCTGGCCAATGAGGAGAGTGAAGGCTAAATCCTCTGTCTGCTCTGGCCGAGTATGGTAAATCCGGTAGTACAGAGAGGGTCATGCTCCTTCAGTGGAGACTAAAAAGACCTGATGATGTTGATGATGATTGTTATATTTCTATCTTTGTATAAAGATAAATAAAACAAGACACCTATTTAAATGGTTTCAAAAACATCAATATCGCGAATACTATTAAATTTGTGGTAAGGCACTAAGGCCTCCAAAAGATAACTAACCCATCATTTCAGTGTTTTGCATCAATCTATCTCTACATATTGGGTTTGTTCGTTCAATAGTATTGGAATATAATTATAATCTTAAGGTTTCTCTACTATTCAAAAGCCATAAAACTGATCTCGTAAAATTTACTTTAATCATTTAGAAATAATTTTACCTAAAAGCTCTTTGAGGTAGTGTTGATGTTATTTTATAGGCGATGCAGCTAGCAACCCATCACTATTTTGATTTCGTTTTCCATTTAGACGCCCACAAAAATGCTAAATGTGGTCATAAGGTCTTATATACGATATACGGTACGTAAAACGGAACGCGCCCGGGTGACATGTCAAAATCATCTGTTCCGCAATTTAAATAATTAAAATTGTATTTAGTTCAGATTCTTAGTATAAATCTAATTTTAAATGCATAATTAAGTCATAAGTTTATATTATTAAGGTATTTAAGTGGAATTGTGGCGTATATCAACGCTAAAAACTAAATAACCAGTGCCGGCAGTTGGATGGTGGTTTAGCTGTCAAACAAACAACAAAGGATTAAATTGTGAATCTGCATCACATTTACCGGGAGAGTATACTGTTTTATTCTTTCACTATAGGCAGTGTTTCGTCCAAATACGAGTATTCCTCTTTTAATTTTGTTTACACAGAATATTGACCTGTATTATACCTACCGGGCTCAGTTTGTATCTCGCTCCGTTTACCTAGTGAAATCGGAGTTGATGAAATAAAACTTAAGTCCTCAGGCATAATATTCCTTCATAGAAGTTAATTTTATAAAGCACAACATTAATTTCGAAGTATTTACTTTGTTTCTTTGTCCCATTGTGTTAAGAAAACAACTACCTACTTATAAAAATAATCTGCAAAAAGTGATCAGATTTTACTTCAATTGACAAATATATGTTTTTAAATTACAGTTAGCAATACAAATAATATTGATTATTAATTTCTTATTGATTATCTAATGTTTTAACCTATATCTGGCTTTGTATTTTTGTGATATCGCTATGCTTACCCGGTGGCAAGCTTAGTTGATGTTTAGAAAACAAAAGCCGGTGACAGGAGCACAATATAGGTAGTTTAGGACCAAAGTATAATTCTATTGTATTGATTCAATATTCCTATGCCCTACCCTAGTTATACCTGCAACCTATAATATTTATAAAGATTAAGTTAATAAGCTATTATTGTTTCATTTCCTTCTTCTTTTATTGTTTAAAAATTAATACTAGATACTTCATTTTGATTTGTATTGATCCCCTGCCATTTTGGCATTTTTTGTTTTTATCAATTAACAGTAATAATTAAAATAGTCCCACAGAAACCAAAATATTATTAAATATATATATATTAAATTATAATACATATTTTCAGTTGCGGATAACACCTCCTGCACTATGATGACTCGGAAGGCCACTCTAAAAGACCTTAACATGAAGTTGAAGCTGGCGCTAAACGAGCTCAAAACCTGCAGAGAGGAAAACTCCCAACTGTTATTGAAAGGGAGGAAAATGAGGAAGAATTTGACAAAATCAATAATAAAAATATGATTTTAAAAAATGAATGCACTAGCCTTCATGTACAAAACACTCAATTATTAGATGAAAACATTAAATTGAAAGATTGTTTATCGCAAACTACTGAATGCAGTATGGTACACGAACGAGCCCTTAGTCGCATTACTGAGTTGGAACAATGCCTACATGAGGCACAGAGATCTGCCTTAGAAACTGAAAAACAAAAAGAGATTGAATTATGCAACAACACCTTGCATTTGTACAGTGAACTCATGGAGTGTAGCTCGGGACCGGTCGTGGAAATACCTGCAAGTACTCCACAGTCTCAATACTTCATATTAAACACACATAATAAAATAAAAAAGTATGTAAAAATAAATAGGATGATAAAGCGCACCAAGAAATTAATTTCAAAACAAAAAAATTGTAAAAGCCTGACTCAGCTACGTAAAGAAAAATTAAATCTATTTAACCAATTTAAATCATGCAAAGATGACCTTTATATGGCTAGCCGAATTTATGACACGGAGATTCATGAGTTGCAATCTCAAATATCAAAACAACATGAGTCTTTAAAAAATTGACTAATAATTATGAAATATGCCAAAAACAATTGTATGAAAATATAATGGCGGTTAAAAAACACACTGAGTTATCTCACTGTAATAATGAGCAACATAGTACACAGGTGGCAATTACAATGTCATCTAAAATTACTCAAGAACTTGATACAAGTACAAAATGCGACTTGCAAATGAACATAGGTACTATTGATAACAGTATTAATAAGAAATTTTTCTCTAACAAATTATTAGTTTATTCAGACGAGCTGGGTCAAGGCTTTAGTAGTATTTTTTCGAATTGTATAAATCATGATTGTACTGTACTAAACACATGTACACCCGGGGTATCTTTTTCAAATTTAATTGATAGCATTGACAGTAGTAATATAGATGAAAACACAACAATATTAATATTGTTTGGTGACAGTTCCTCTGTTACAAAAAGGAACATAAAGCAAAGTATTGACATTTTAAATAATTTGAATTTAAAAACTAGGTGTAAGTTTATGATAAGTGCTTTTCCGTATTCGGAATCACTTGATAAAGACAGAAATATACACATACATAATTTAAATGTACATATGTACAACATGGCCCGTTGTCATGGCGATTTTATTTTCTATTTAGATTTAAATAAGTTTATATCTAGGTTTAAGTTGACACAAGATACTATGTATCTTCCATTACATTTTAAGCGAAAAATAGCTTCACTTGTAGCTTTTAATTTACTTAGTCTTGTAAAAAGTAGTAAAACTGCTATGTCTTTTGACATAGGTAAATCTAATAGTAACGTTCAAGGTAGTATTATACCTGTAATATATAACTCTCACTCTGATTTAAACTGAGTGATAAGACAACAGTCAAGGCCAAAGAATTAAATATCATTCACCAGAACATTCAAGGCTTGACTAGCAAATTATTACAATTAGAATTATTCATAAATCATATAGATTTACATGTAGTATGCCTTACTGAACATTTTCTACAGCCCCATCAGCAACAATTTAATATAGATAATTATTCAGTGGCAAGCTCATATACCAGAAAGACTAAAGAGAAAGGAGGCAGTTTAATTTTAACGCGAAACAATGTCAAATGTAGAGAACGCAAAGATATCGTCAGTCTTTCGGTAGAATGTAATGTTGAATTGTCATATATTGAACTTGAGGAATCTATTATAGTATGCGTATACAGACCCCCTAAGTCAAATTATAATACTTTGGAATTAGTAATTGAAGATATTTTGAAGAAACTATCCTGTAGTCCCAAAAATATCATAGTGTGCGGTGACTTTAATGTTGATTTATTAGTAACTACAACTGAAAGTGTTGCCTTGTTGAATGTATTTAAGTCGTTTAATTTATTTAATTTATTTTTAGAACCAACTAGAGTTAATGGTGCAACATGTATAGATAATTTTTTCTGCAATTGTAGTGCTCTTGATAAATACATAATTAAAAATCTCACTTCTGATCATTTTGGTCAGTTTGTCAAATTAGTAAATCAAGTAGAGGTAGACTTACCAAAGATAACGTATAGACCTATAACCAAAGGCAAAATCAAGGTATTCAAGGAAAATATATCAGAAAAAATGCCCCTAATCGAAGAAACGAGAGATGATCCGGATGCCCTTTACAATAAAATGTTTAATGTCATAGAAACTGAATTCAATAATGCCTTCCAAGTTAAAACTTGTACCAGACGTAATCGTAAAAAATTTAGTGAATGGGCTAGTACAGGTATCTACATCAGTAGAAATAGGATATACGAATTACTGGCTATGAAGGCATATAACCAGGATCCTGAATTTATTAATTATGTTAGAAATTATTCAAAAGTTTTTAAAAATGTATGTATGCATGCCAAATCATTATATACTAGAAATACTATCTTAAATTCTCAAGATAAAATAAAGACAACATGGAAAATTATTAACACCGAAACTGGTAAGAATAAACAGCGTGACAATAAAGTAGAATTAAAAATAAATAATAATGTTCTCAGCAGTAAGGCAGACGTTGCCCAATATTTTGAGGACTTTTTCACTAACATTCCCATAAACACCACTGCCTCCTTATGTTCATCGACAGATGAATCTAAAAAATTATTAACAAGTTGTATACCCGAATGTAAAAATAATTTAATATTTCACCATGGGACTCCGCTCACAATCATTGATACATTTAAAAGCTTAAATAATAAAAAAACTGTAGATTTGTGGGACATCTCGGTATCCGTCATAAGTAATATCATTGATGTAATAGCACCTTACTTAGCTTCCATTTTTAATAAATGTTTAGATACCGGTACTTTTCCAGACTTGATGAAGCTGAGTAAAGTTATACCATTATATAAATCAGGGGATAAAAGTAATCCCACAAACTACCGGCCTATTTCCATTCTACCAGTTCTCAGTAAAATATTTAAAAAAATGATTTTCAATCAATTATTGTCTTTTTTTAATAAAAATGATCATTTTCAAAGTGAACAGTATGGATTTACTAAGGGTCGGTCAACAACTGACGCGGGTGTAGCTCTTTTAAAACATATCTATGAAGCTTGGGAGGGAAAACAGAATGCTATTGGTGCTTTTTGTGATCTTTCTAAAGCATTTGACTGCGTAGATCACAATACCCTTATGTCCAAGCTGAAACACTATGGAATCAAAGGTGAATCTCTCGACTGAATCAAATCGTACTTGAGTAGCCGAATTCAAAAAGTTAGTTTAGATGGGGTTCAATCTTCCGGATCATGTGTTAGGATGGGTGTACCTCAGGGCTCTATCCTAGGGCTTCTTCTGTTCCTTATATACATTAATGATTTACCGTACTATGTTAACACATGCAAGGCTGTACTATTTGCCGATGATACATCTCTCATCTTCCGAGTAGATAGGAATACTGACTCTTCTGACGAGGTTAATAGTACATTAGCTCAAGTGTTGGACTGGTTTACTGCGAACAATCTTTTGTTGAACGCTAGTAAAACTAAATGTATTAAATTTTGCTTACCAAATGTTGCAAATGTTTCAACAAGTATAGTCGTCAATAATGAAACAGTAGGATTGGTAGACAAGCTTTTCTTGGAACAACTGTTGATGCTGGGCTTCAATGGGGTGCCCATATTGAAAAATTGGCAGGTAAACTTAGCTCTGCGGCTTACGCGGTTAGGAGGATAAGACAACTAACTGATGTTGATACTGCGCGTTTGGTATATTTTAGTTACTTTCATAGTCTTATGTCGTATGGAATATTACTATGGGGAAACGCTGCAGATGTAAATACCATATTTGTTCTACAGAAACGCGCTATTAGATAAATATATAAATTAGGCGCCAGAGAATCTCTTAGAGAGTTATTCAAAAATATTAATATTCTGACACTCCCTTCACAGTATATCTTTTCTAATATTATGTTTGTGCGCCATAACATTCATTTATATAAAAAAAAACTGTGATATACATAGCAGAAACTATAGAAATAAAAATAAATTATTTACACCAGCATTGCGAATGCAGAAAACTATGGATTCTTTTTTGGGTCTTGGAGTACGCTTCTATAATAGAATTCCCGCAGAAATATTAGGTCTGCCATTAATTCAGTTCAAAACGGCTGTAAAAAATCATTTACTTAAAAGGGCTTATTATTGTATAAAAGATTATTTATTCGATAAAAATGCTTGGTAATAATTTAAATGTATATTTTAATGTAAGTACTTTAATTTAATTATTGTAAAATATATTGTTATGTTCGAGCCCTTCAGGCACATAGAGACCAAGACTGGACTGAGTTTCTTTCGGCGTATTCTTCTCAGCAGTGGTCATTCCGAAACGCTAGTAGTTTTTCGATTTTACAAAATAAAAGAAAGAAAAATAAACAACAGAAACATATGACGTTCAAAAAGCGATACATGTATCCTACTTTGAATAAAAATTATTCATTTTCATTTCATTCATTTCATTTTCATTTCATTCATTTTCATTTCATTTTCATTTTATAGACCTGGGCTCTGTCTACCCCGCAAGGGAAAAAGTGATTCTATGTTTGTACATGATTTTGTATATTGTATCTCCCTTTTACAAGGTCCTAACTACTACTCATGTATGTATGTATTTTATCAAAGATGATAAACTTCTAACTATAAATAACGAAATGATGTCATAACACATCTTTTGGTTCTAAGAAAATGTATCCTGAGCTTTCCACTGCCGCGCCTATGACACAAAATATATCAAAAACAGAAATTAAACCTTATACACATTGAATTAGAAAAACTATGGAAGCAGCATTGCGCTCAAAAACTGACACCACGCAAAGTAGCTCCAAGCGGGCGGTGCTTAAAGTAGATTTTGCCGCGAACTAGATTGATAAAAGCATTTAACGACTTAATTTTTACGAACATCAGCGAAATCTTAACGAATTAAGAAAAAAAATACTTCTTTTGTAGTAAAGTGGTGCAGGAAACGCAAGGAAAGACGGAAAAGTAACACTGGAGTAACGCGAGTAATAAGTAGTAAGGCGAGCTGCTAGCCTACCTACCTCCGCTATTTTGCACCGCCACCATAGCATTCATTAGATATGTTGACACCGCCCCGTGACCTTGACACGGCCAATCGCAAACTAGCTTCGTTTCCTCATATTTTTATAATCTAAAAAAATACCTTGAAGTAAATAAAAATCGATCGCTATAAATGATTGAGTAATTTCTAAACTCTTCGTATTTTATGTCTATATCTTATCTCACCAACAATATTTTATGAAACCTTCGATCAAAGTTCGATTTCTCTGGCCCTAATAAAACATATGTCTCCGAACTTTTAAATTTATTAACAAATCAATAAATAATAACCTGTTATATTCTGTATCATCGCAAAATGAACCTTATACCTCTCGAGATAAAGACTAACGTATTGTCTCCAAATAAGTATGGCATATTGACATATGACATACTAGTAAAGGTGCGAAAAGAAAGTCGACGTACGGTCTATTGTGTTGCGCGTCTTCAATTCGTTTATGGTTTTCCATTTTAGACAGAAACTGGACATAATAAATAAATATATACGGACAAATCACACAGATTGAGCTAGCCCCAAGGTAAGTTCGAGACTTGTGTTATGGGATACTAACTCAACGATACTATATTTTATAACAAATACATATAAAGATAAACATCCAAGACCCAGGCCAATCTGAAAAAGATCATTTTCCATCTTGACCTGGCCGGGGATCAAACCCGGGCACTCCGTGTCGCAGGCTGGCGTGTTAAAGACTGCGCCACGGAGCTGTCAATATTGCTATAGACGGGATATATGATAATGGACATAGAATGGGAATTATTTTAATCAATTTACTACCCCACTTTTTTGGACATAACGCTATATAGCTGAGAGTCTGAGACATGTATTTCCACTAGAATTTAAATCTTGAAAACCATTTTACATATAGCCCTAATAACCAGTTTATCAAATCTTTAGTTCATTCATTCATTCATTTCGAGTAGGTGTCACGGTCAATCGACCATGCACACCCTGGTGTCAGAGTTATTCGGAACCGCCTTTCGGCCTCTGACGTGGTTCCTTTAACGACTACCAGATGGCAGCCGGGACCACCGGCTTAACATGCCTTCCGAAGCACGGAATCAACTTTATTATCAGACAATCAGGTGATTAAAGCCTGCAATGTCCTAACCAAACTGGAAACAACTAAACAAAGTGTGCTTCCGGTGGGAATCGAACCCACGACCCGGGTCAACAGGCAAACGCCTTAACCACTGGACCACGGAGGTTGTCACATATAGCCCTAAAAACCAGTTTATCGAATCTTTAGTTGATCCACACCACGAGTGATTCGAACTTCGGTGCGAACTACCCATGTATTTTTTTGATTAAAACTAACGTGATATAAAACACAAGTCGGTCGGCTCCTAGCTGACTTCGTACGTAAACCCGTTGTTAAATCCTTACTTATCCTTACTATCCTTTCCTTACTAATATTATAAATGCGAAAGTGAGTTTGTTTGTTTATTTGTTTATTTGTTTGTTGTTACGTTTTCACGCCGTAACTACTGAACCGATCATCATGAAATTTTGCATATAAGTTTTCTGGAATACGGAGAAGGACATAGGCTACCTTTTATCCTGGGAAAAAGTACTATTCCCGAGGGATCGACATCAACGCGGGCGGGGCCGCGGGCGAAAGCTAGTATTTTAATAATACCCAAGTACTGTTTTTGAATGGGACTATTCGTATCGTAGTCGTTAGAGAAGTGCAAAGGGCCCAAGGTATCTTTTGGAACGGTTTGGTTCGGACCATGGGGCGAAAAACCACATTACCGCCCGATCTAAATGGTTGTTCTGCAGTTTAATTATAGTATAGCAATATAAACAGCCGATGATTTTAAATAAAGTCCAAGAATACCAAGTTTTAGTAATAGGTATAGGTTAGGATACTTTACTTGTGTTATGATACTTGAAAACGGACATGTAGACATTTCCACTGATGTGTTATTATCTTTCTTATGAAATGAATAGGAAGTATGAAGTTATCAAAAATAAGCACGACTGCAATAGAAAAAATATAGCCTGTCTATAAGACACTTTGGAGGATTCTAAATGATATTATGTACAAATTTCTTAACATAGAAACATGCATTCTAAAAATAATAGGTACACTGTTTTTTGGCAGTCATGAGAAAAGGACATTACCAGTTGATGACTTTTCTACGGCGAATTCGTCGCTTGATAAATTCTAGTCAGGCGATTGCATATTTTTTCTTTATAATTATAACTAGCTTTCGCCCGCAGCTCCGTCCGCGTCAATGTCGATCCCTCGGGAATAGTACTCTTTCCCGAGATAATAGGTAGCCTATGTCCTTCTCCGTACTCCAGGGAACTTGTATGCAAAATTTTATGATGATCGGTTCAGTAGTTACGGCGTGAAAGCGTAACAAACAAACAAACAAGTAAACAAACTCACTTTCGCATTTATAATATTAGTAAGGATTTGAATCAACATTATAACCATCTTCAAAAGAGTGGATTCTTTGGTCTTTAATTAACTATTCTAATATTTTTTTAATAACTATTCTAATATCTGCAATAAAAGTACTTTGTTGCCTTTTGCTGGAGCTTAAAATAAACCTATGAGCTACCGCAAGCAACGTCAGGTCAACAACACAAGCATATCTCCAAAACGGATGATAAAGCTGAACCGGGAATCAAACTGATTACGACCATTAGCACGCGTGTCCAACACGGGCGTTAAAATAACCAAACGCATACGAGTACGTATCGATAAAAAATACGGTGAAGACAACGCCCATACAACATTTACATACAAACACTCTACCATTTAGCATCGTCGAAACCAAAAATCGACCCTATTCACTTACAGGATAGGGTTCATTTAAAATGTTCTGGATGTTTTTAGAAGTTGGTGGAGGTTTACGAAATCAGTTCAGATTAATCGTTGGACACACAGACAGACCAACTGACAAATTAGATACACAACCCTCAGACTTCCTAAAAAAATAAAGACGGTATACGTGTATATCAAGAATCAACGATCTTTTTCAGGTTGACCTGGGTCTTGGATGTTATTCTATATAAGTATCTATTATAAAATATAGTATCGTTGAGTTAGTATCCTACGACACAAGTTCACAACTTACCGTAGGGCTAGCTCAATTTGTGTGATATGTATTTATTTATTACGAATTTCATACAATCATTTCTATCCTTGTCACGGTCAATGCGATGGTGTTAATTGATTTGTTTTAAGTGCTTTAATCTTTTGTACTCTAGCGCTTGTTTACGTTACTTAACCCGCGACCCGTACAAATTGATACAATACGTGGCGCAGCGGTCAACACGCCAGCCTGCGACACGGAGTGACCGAGTTCGATCCCCGGCCAGGTCAAGATGGAAAATGTTTAATCTTTTTTAGATTGGCCTGGGTCTTGGATGTTTATCTATATATGTATTTGTTATAAAATATAGTATCGTTGAGTTAGTATCCCATAACACAAGTCTCGAACTTACCTTGGGGCTAGCTCAATCTGTGTGATTTGTCCGTATATATTTATTTATTTATTTTATTTATAATTATAATAACTTTAGTTGTCAATGGCGATCAGTCACACGACTGTTTTACAACTAAAGTGGTAATTGGAGCTCAATAGGTTAAAAGTTACTAAGTCTAAATAGAACTCAATTTTATAATTACCAAATAATCAAAATATGCACGTAATTAATGAGGTGTACCATGCTGGTACTTCACGAAAATCTTAAAAAGTCTAAAAAAAAATTTTAAACATCCTATTAACTTATGTAACAAACGTTCACGTACGTGATTAATCACTCACGTACAAAGTCAGCTACGGGAGAACATTCTTCCGTAACGTAAATAAATATATACGGACAAATCACACAGATTGAGCTAGCCCCAAGATAAGTTCGAGACTTGTGTTATGGGATACTAACTCAACGATACTATATTTTATAACAAATACATATATAGATACACATCCAAGACCCAGGCCAATCTGAAAAAGATCATTTTCCATCTTGACCTGGCCGGGGATCGAACCCGGGCACTTAATGTCGCAGGCTGGCGTGTTAACCACTGCGCCACGGAGCTATCATAAGATAAGATAAGACATAATACGTAAGTCTTACACACACTCATTCATTGCTCCACGTGTGTAACCCGTTGTTACATACATAACTCTATATCTTATGTTCGTTTTAGTCAAATATTACATAGCCGATGGCCGATGGGGCAGTAAGTTTCTCGAATTGCGACCACGTATCGGCAAGCGCAGCGTCGGACCCCTACCGACCGGATGGTCGGATGATCTAACCAAGGTCGCAGGAAGACCTTGGATGCAGGCCGCTTCCAAGCGGTCGTATAAGAAATCCTTGGGGAAGGCCTATATCCAGCACTGGACTTCTTGCAGCTGATATGATGGGCCAAATATTTCCATTGTATTAAGGTGTGACTTAGGTCGTCACTTGTCCGAATTACATTAATGAAAGTGACATTACTTTCGAAAAATAAAAAATATTGTTTTTGTCTAAAAGCGCTCCGCCTCAACTTTTTCACTTTACCCGATCCACAGCGTTGGATCAATGAGTACTCCTTTGTTTTATTTCCTCACCATATGGGGCTCTTCCGATTTCGGCGCAGGTCGATTGTGGAGGCGACGTGAATAATTGGAACAGATCTTTTTGTTTTAATTTGGATATGGATAAGGCTGGGTTATAAAAAAAATAAAGGGGTTTGATTAAATTAAGTACCTGTTCAATGAGTTGACGCGTTTAGATTTTGTGAATCACGCGTATCTCTGTTGCTGGTTGCTCTGATGCTGGTTCTGGTTGGTGGAGGTAAGGTCTTTGTGGGCAAAAACGCTCAGAATGTTTCATCATCATCATCAGGTCTTTTTAGTCTCCACTGCAGGAGTATGACCTCTCTTTGTACTAACGGTGTGGAGACTGAAAAGATTTGATGATGATGAGAAAATGACAGTTACCTACTTTCGCATTTACAATATTGATGATGCTCTTCCGATTTTGGCACAGGTAGATTGAGGAGGCAACGTTAAAGTATTGGATCTATTTGTTCTAATAAGTATACAGATAAAGCAGGGTATAAAATGAACGGGTTGGATTAAATAAAGTAATAAGTTCAATTGATTTGATGCAACTGTGATTTTAAGTGTGGTCGTGTAATATATAGAAACACTAGCTTTCGCCCCCGGGCTCCGCCCGCGTCAATGTCGATCCGTCGGGATTAGAACTTTTCCCGGGATGAAAGGTAGCCTATGTCCTTCTCCGCACTCCAGAGAACTTGTATGCAAAATTTCATGATGATCGGTTCAGTAGTTACGGCGTGAAAGCTAACAAACAAACAAATAAACAAACAAACAAACTCACTTTAGCATTTATAATATTAGTAAGGATAAGGATGTTTCGGTTCACATTCGCCCTGAGGAAGATCTCGGATTGCGGTCGAAACATGTCAGCTGACTTCATACGTGAGTAACCCGTATTTCACATATTCAAAATATAAATAAATATAGCTATATACGGACAAATTACACAGATTGAGCTAGCCTTAAAGTAAGTTCGAGACTTGTGTTATGGGATACTAACTCAACGATACTATATTTTATAACCCTCGTGTCGCAGGCTGGCATGTTAACCACTGCGCCACGGAGCTGTCATATGTGAATTGAAGTGGTAGGCACCACGGACAAAAATATAAATAATGACAATCTGTCAGGTCATAACACCAACGTCAACCAAACTACTACACTTATTATGATAAAATTTTAATTTTGAAGCATACTTTTTTTTTTATTTTTCAAACCGGTTTATAAATTACAGAATAATAAATTATAGCGGTTTATACATAACAGCAGGTGAATTCAAAAACTCCATTTTTAAAGTGGTTTGAATAAGAGTTAATGAACTTGATTTGAGCAATACAGAAACATATATTTATTTTATCATACTGTTTTATAAGTAATTTAAATGACACGTTTTACTACGACTTTGAAACAAACAAAGATCATAAATTAATAATAAAAATTCCTCAAATCCAGCAGGTTCACCTTAATTTCTACTATTACACACTGAGCAGCCATTACAGATGAATTCCAAAATAATTCAACATTTTCCAACATGCTCTTAATCATAAACAAAACACTCCCATTAACAACGGCCATTTAGGAAACAAAGAAAATGGGCTGCGGTCTTATTGAGAGCGGTTTTAGAGTCACTGTATCAAGATTCCTGATAAAAAAAACATAATAAGGCCAAAATTGTATACAAATACTAAGTGATATTATAAATGCTAGTCTTCCCTTGAAGGTCGTAAGAGGCGACTTAGGAACTTCAAGCTAAACAAAGCTCATAAACATCAATGAGACCTCTTCAACCCGTCTGACCAGCGAGGAGAGTATAGGCCAAAGCCTCTGTCTGCTCTAGCCAAGTATGGTATATCCGATAGTAAAGAGACGGTAATGCTTCTGCAGTAGACACTAAAAAGACCTGATGATTATTATAAATGCGGGTTAGTTTGTTTGTAACGCTTTGAACCATAAGCTATGGAACAGATCAAGCGATATAAATTCAGGTGGAGCCGCAGCCAAAGGTAATAAATAAATTTATCTCAAATCATTTCTAAATAATATTTTTTGTTGTTCACAGGTCCTTCCTATGCTATGCTGTTCTATGATAAAGTAATGAAGACAAGCAATTACCAGATACCTCATTCTTTGTTATTGTTTAAGGAATTATCCATCAACAAATTTGGCGGTCATTTCTCATTTTAAAAAAAATATAGAAGTATATTCTGTTGATTATCTTGTAAGTATAAAGAGTATCTACAGATATCTTTACGAGCTATATAAATTAATGTACCTTACTTTCTCTCTCTTATCTGAACCTCTTCCCGGTTCCCATCCTTTGCTGTGATACGTCGAAGCCTTCCTTTCTTGGGTAATATCAGAATATATCAATCTGTAAAACTGATGAATAAGTATTTGCGACCACCGAGAATCGATAAATTAAATAACGAAGAACTACAATAATATTATTATTCCCAATCTAAAGGAACATGAAACCCCGACCCGCTTATCGTTGTCAGTCAGGCCAACACATCAACATCGAAGACCACACATAGACGAGCCCTCCTCATAAACTATTTATATTAAAAGCATCGTATAAAATGGTACTCAAATTACAATATTACAATTTCGGTATGAAATATGGCCGACTGAAGTCGAAACACGGAAAAGGCGTTGAGTATAAAAAGCTTGAGATCGTGATTTTATTAATGAGTATTGATAAAACAAACATGTGCGTTTTATAATCTGGTTTTGATTTTACCTACTACACTATCGATGTAATTTTAGAAGACGTATGGTTTGATGGACCTAGTCAGTTTGTTACTTAACTGTACTCTATCTCTATATATTTCACAACTATTAACTTGAAGCAGAGAATTTATTGATAGGTACATCATTATTAGGGTCTCAGGTCGAGGGTGTCATTCGCTACAAAGCGCGCGGTACACGCGCCCGGCTTCCCATGCTACTATTTGTTTTTTTTTTCCATTTATCTGAAAGTGTAGTACTCAAAATCTTCATTCTCAATCCATATCCAATAAATTTCTATACTTACATACATACATATTATCACGTCTTTATCCCTTATGGGGTAGACAGAGCCTTATGTCATAAGACCGAAAAGCCACGTTTAGCGTGTTGCTAGCCGCATCGCCCATTGTTTCTTCAGATTTTCGCTCATTCCCTTGACCAGCTTCTACGATCTGCCATGCAGATCGCGAGAAGTGAAGCTGTCAAATTCTACTTTCTTTTTCTTCTCCCGAACAGCATATAAGATATTCTATCGTTCCCCTTTTAAAAGGACAAGAAGCCAAAGAATGCGTTTGCCAAGCCGCCTGCCAAGCATCGTGTGTATGGCAATATCCTCCCTCGGAGCGAAGAATCCTTGGGAGAGGCTTGTTTTCAGCAGTTGAAGTCTTATGACTAAAATTATCAGGTATTTTTAGTCTCCACTGTAGGAGCATGACTCTCTCTGTACTACCAGAGCCATACTTGGCCAGAGCAGACAGAGGATTTGGCCTACACTCTCCACTCTCCTCGCTGGCCAGACGGGTTGGAGAGGTCTCATTTATGTTTATGAGTTTTGTTTAGCTTGTTTTTCCTTAGTTGCCTCTTATGACCTCCATGGGAAGACTAGGAGTGGTCCTATTCTACTCTGCCGTAAGCCACATAAGTAATGGCTGAAATTAATGAATAAAACCAGTTTTCTGAGACAAAATCAACTCTAATAATACTATTCTGTACTAGGACTTTGAATGCAATTCTGGATCTACATAAACCCTAAACAACTTCGGATGGGATCAAAATATTTCAGTAGCTATCTTCGTATATAGCGTGTCTATTATTATTTCAGGACTCTTTAAATAAGCTAACCACGCTTTACATTTTACTTATATGTCATTATTACTCATAGACATCAACGGCATATGGACATCTTAGAAGTTCTGTCTACTACTGACTAACTATTTACATAAAATAATATTTTTCTAAATCAGCTTATTTTCACGATATTAAAATATCTTTACTCTAATCTTATCGTAATATTGTGTTAAGATTGTGAGAGGCAATTGTCTGAACTGAGCAGAGCTTGTATCTCAATACACTAGCCTCCTCCAGCTGGTAAGTAAATACTTACATTAGGTATACTTAGGCTAAATGGAAAAAAAACAAAGTAAAATATAAAGGAAAATCAAAAAGGCAGTGCATTTGAATGGTACTCGTAACAAAATAAACTTACTTTTGTTAACAGTGTATGTGGGGTGAGTACTAAAAAAAAATATTTACATATTTAAAAATTTTTGTTCTTATGTAATGGCAAGAATCTCCTTTTAGTACTAGAAATTACTGCCTCCGTGGTCCAGTGGTTAAGGCGTTTGCCTGTAGACCCGGGGGTCGTGGGTTCGATTCCCACGGGAAGCATACTTGTTTAGTTGCTTCCAGTTTGGTGATTGATGCGAAAGATGATTCCGTGCTTCGGAAGGAAGGTTAAGCCGTTGGTCCCGACTGCCATCTTATCAGATACTCGTTAAAAGAACCACGTCAGAGGCCGAGAGGCGGTTCCGAAGAACTCTGACACCAGGGTGTGCATGGTCGATTGACCGTGACACCTACACGAAATGATGACGATGATGATGAGTACTAGAAATCTTGCAATACAAAACTTTCCTAGACATCCCGATTGTAGACGTATATTTCTATTATATAAAGATTTCTTTGCATTCATAATGCTCATCTGATCTACTCTTAATAAATTAAGAAATTCCACACGGGCGGGGTTTGAACTAGCTACCTTTGGTCGTACAGAGACCTAAGTTCGGAGGTTCAAAACCTGCCCGCGTTGATTTTTATCACCATATTTCATTTCCTAATTTAATAAAGTAAATTTCTATCATTATGTCTTTACATCTAGTTCAATCTCTGTGAATGAATTAACAATACTTTTAAGCAATATAACAACCTCAAATAGAAACAATAATAAAATTAATTAACTGTACAATTAAGTATCTACATTCAAATCTCGAAATGTAAATTTTTATAAAACTAGGAGGCCATAAATTACAATTGTTTCTTAAAACAATACCGCGGGGGGTCATCACCTCGGACCGATGTGGCACCACGGCAACAACCGGCCCTAGTATTGACACTATACTAATTGTACCACTCAATCGGAACGGCGCGATTGTTGATGATACGTAATGGTGCGTTCTCATTGTTGTACGATATTCGACACTAAATTTGAGTTTAATCAAAAGAACTTGGTACCTAGCCAAAATAACTTGATATTTATAGGGCAAAACTAAGTTGCTGTCCTAAAATGAACCTAATCTCAAGTATCGTAAGAAGTGAGAGAGGTATAAAAGAAACTATGCATTTTCCAAAACCTAAAGCATACATTGATTAATTAAGAAATAAGTGACCTTCGATTGCGATCAGCTATGACAATAACCTTTAATTAGAAGCACGTATCTTCAAAATCAGTTTATTTTACTTTTAAAATTAAACAGCTTTGTTAATAAATTGACGAATGTCATGTTTTGAAGCGAAGAAATGCAGCCTGGGTTCATAGCACGATGCCGCACAAACTAGATTTTTATTAAGGTTTAAAAAGTTTACTTGAATATCTGTTTTGTAATTTTTGAACTCTATGTAAACCTTTAAAAAGTAAATTTTGGTCTTTATTCAATATGAGCTGTACCGGTAAACTTATTTTCTCTATTCTTTTTTTGTCATAAATATTCCTTATATTTTATTAATTATTCTGCTATTTGGGCTAATAACGAAACGAACAAATCGAAGATTATAAAAAATAAGAATTTCTTAAGTTATAAGTGTTTGAACAAACCCGACTTTATTTTATATATAATAACTAGCTGCCCCGGCGAACTTCGTTTCGCCATAAGTTAAAAACTATCCTATCTCTCAAGTTGGATCGAACTGCACATGGTGTGCGAATTTTATTATAATCGGTTAAGTGGTTTAGGAGTCCATTGAGGACAAACATTGTGACACGAGTTTTTATATATATTAAGATAAATGTCAGTAACAATGGAGACGCGCACCAACAATCACGCCCACGAGTCCATCTCGTATTAATTCCGTATAATTGTCTCTGAGTAACGCTCGTTAATTGTGATGTGGGAGAATTCGTTTAAACAAACAGACGGACCTCTATCTACGTTTATATAGTTACGTCACGCAGAGAGATTGAGGATAAAACCTGAGATACGATATGGTTCATTATTATTTAACTTACAACATTTGTAGATGCCTCGATCAAATTATTAGATGAAAAACTATGTTTGATTATGTTTTTTCTTAAAACAAAATAATTAAACATTATTAAATAAATGAATAATTAAATACTAAATAAGTCCCGTTAAAATTAATAGTTATGGGTTTAAAACGTTTTAGTAAGTAAAGTTTCCGTAAGTTCAAACAGAATAAATAAATATGCATAATAAATCCTGAAATCAGCTTACGAACATTTACCATTCGCCTCAGGAAGCTTTTTTTAACGAACCACTGCTGGGCAAATGACAGGAAACTTACAACGAAAACATAACTTTCCTATAACTTGAGCGATCCAGGTTTTTTTTCATCTGTATACCTCGCGGTCTTATCGCATCTATTTCAACATTTTGAAAACTGAAATAAAGACATAAACAATTCTATGTATTTGACAAACCTGCTAACAGCATTTCTCGACAATCGGCTGAGACATGCGACCTGTAGAGAAGATAGAGAACAACAACCGGATAGACATACAAAAAACCAAGATGAAACAGGCCCCTCGCTCACAGTTCGTAGTCGATCGGTCAATACGAGTACTTAAATACTCAGTGAAAAAGATTTGATAATCATTTATCGACAAAGTCCTTAGTTATAATAAACAAGAAGAGAGTGAGTTAGTCATGTCAAAATGACATTTTGACGGCAATAAAAGGCAGCAATGATTGGAAACCATTTTTACCAACATGGTCTAAACGCGTCTATCAACATTTTTCAAACTTTCATCTTTATAATACATACATACTATTATGTCTTTTTTCCTTGCGGGGTAGACAGAGCCCTGGTATAAAAAAATGCATGTTGGTGGGATTGTAGGTGAAAAATGCTATCAAAATGGTGATGGGTTGCTAGCTGCATTGCCTAATAACATGATTCCTCATATTTACGCCCAGTCCCTCGATCGGCCTTTACGATCTGCGCGGGAAGAGAAGCAGCTGGTATATTCTACAATTTTCTTTTCTCCCAGACCAACATAGAAAAGATAAACACTACATAATATTAAATTGTCTATCTATCTATAATTTAAAAACTTTCTTCTTGTCGGTGGAGTACTCTGCATGTCTCTCGATTCTCAGTGATTCTCTTCACCTCTCCATATGACACAACTCCAGCCTTTTCCTTTATCTCATCCAAATATGCTTTTCTTGCTCTTCCTTTCCCTCTCCTTGCCTCAATTTTTCCCTCTATATTAATATCATCATCATCATTTCAAGTAGGTGTTACGGTCAATCGACCATGCACAACCTGGTGTCAGAGTTCTTCGGAACCACCTCTCGGCCTCTGACGTGGTTCCTTTAACGACTACCAGATGGCAGCCGGGACCACCGGCTTAACGTGCCTTCCGAATCACGGAATCATCTTTATTACCAGACAATCAGGTGATTCAAGCCTGCAATGTCCTAACGAAACTGGAAACAACTAAATAAAGTATGCTTCCGGTGGGAATCGAACCCACGATCCCCGGGTCAACATGCAAACGCCTTAACCACTGGACTACGAAGGCTGTTATATTAATATTAAATTAGTTGACCTTTAAATTTGAAAAGACAATTCAAAAATCAAATTTGGCTCACGCCCTTGACCTCCTGGTGACCTTGCACTAAATAGGATCATTACATTCGTTATGTCACAAACAATGATTCCCACAGCGGCTTTGTCTCGAGAGCCTTGGTGACTAATGTCGTGTAATCCATTTTTTATTATGTATGTAATAATCTGTTTGTGTTAACCTTACGATATGAAGAAATGACGTCTTTAGCTCTAGTTCATTATGACTTAATGTAAACAGAAAATGGTTTAATTACATACATACATACATCTCTGCGTCTGCGCGGGAAGAGTAGCAGCTCGCACATTCTACGTTTTTAGGGTTCCGTACCCAAAGGGTAAAAACGGCCCCCTATTAATTTCGCTCTGCTGTCCGTCTGTCTGTGTGTCTGTCCGTTTGTCACCAGGCTGTATCTCATAAACGGTGAAGTCTGACAATTGAAATTTTCACAGATGATGTATTTCTGTTGTCGCTATAACAAAAAATATTACAAAATAGAATAAAATATTTATTTAAGGGGGCTCCCATACAATAAACGTGATTTTTTGCTTGTTTTTACTCGATATTGATAACGGCAACAGGTAGACGCTTGAAACATTCACATAATATTTAGTTTTATATTCACTTCAAAAATAAATAATTAAATAAAAATAAAATTAATATTAAAGATAGACATGACAACAGACATTATTTTTTTGCCGTTTTTATAGAATGGTACGGAACCCTTCGTGCGCGAGTCCGACTCGCACTTGGCCAGTTTTTTTCTTTTCTCCCAGACCAGCATGGAAGACTAGAAAATATAATTTAGATAATACTAATTTAAAAAGACTGAAGATTTGTGTGTTTGTTCGTAATAAATAAACTTTAAAAATATTTAATCAAATTTTAAAAATTATTTTATTTCTAGAAAGCTACATTATCCGTTGTAGACAGAGGATATACGACAAAGTCGCTGGAAAATGGTTAGGGATTAATAATAACTTACTAACTTCATCCTGTGGCTTTGTTTGCCTTATAAAATGTACCCTTTATCTTTCTTAGCATCCTTAAAAAGGTTTTAAAATACCAAATAGGCATATAAAATTACTTTAGATATTATAATAAGAGATATTCTAAGCTGGTCTAGAAGAAAAGAAAAAACTTAGAATGTTCCAGCTGCTTCTCTTCCCGCGCAGATCGTAAAAGCCGATCGAGGGATTGGGCTTAATATGCGGAATGGGCGAAGCGGCTAGCAACCCATCACTATTTAGATTCCGTTTTCCATCTACACGCCCTCCAACATGCTAAATGTGGCCATAAGATCTTATAGACTCTGTCTACCCCGTAAGGGGAAAAGATGTGATGCTATGTATGTATGAATAAGAGATAATAAATACAGGAAACGCTTTTGTCAAAGTCGACTTTCATAACAACCTCGAATTAAAATTCCATGCACATTATATAACCAGCACATGACTAATTAGTTGAATAAATTGTGTTTTTATCGAGATCTCCCACAAAAAGTTCACATTATACGACCTATTGTATAAACTATTGTATGCGCTTTATGCTCCGATATAGTTTGTTTGTTAGGTCAAGATGATCTTCAGATAATATTTTAAAGGATATTATAGTAATAAATGGAATCATAACAAACATATTACGAGATGTTAACCTTCTCAAATTAAAAATTATAATTAAATAAACTTACATAATATTTACTGTGTTTTATTTTTAAATTGAATTTAGTTTACAATAATAAACCGTCCGAGGAGCTTCTCCTCACAGCCGACCTTGCACCACATCTGCATCTGCGCTCTTGATGTTATCGCCCTCACGTGTTCTCAAACTGTACATTCGTAGTGATAAGTCTCAATTGCATAAAAGATCAACTTAACAAAACGTATGTCATAATTTTTATTTCTAGTTTTTCTGTGGTTTTCATGTCTAGGTCAATAAAAAAAATATATATAGACTTTACATAAAGTATATATAGTAAAATAGTAACTGCCTCCGTGGTCCAGTAGTTAAGGCGTTTGCCTGTAGACCCGGGGATAGTAGGTTCGATTCCCACAGGAAGCATACTTTTTTTAGTTGCTTCCAGTTTGGTTCGGATGACTTGAATCACCTGATTGTCTGATAATAAAGATGATTCCGTGCTTCGGAAGGCACGTTAAGCCGGTGGTCCCGGCTGCCATCTGGTAGTCGTTAAAGGAACCACGTCAGAGGCCGAGAGGCGGTTCCGAAGAACTCTGACACCAGGGTGTGCATGGTCGATTGACCGTGATACCTACTCGAAATGATGATGATGTTGAGTAAAATATTTACTACCTATATTTTTATCATCTATGCTATGACATTAACATTAGCGTTTTTAGCAATGCTATCTATTATGTTCTTTTTATAATTGTTCTTTTAAAAAGTCCTCATTACTAGTTGATGCAAGTATTAATGGAATAACAGAACTTTACTGGTTTCAATTGAAATATCGCAAAATATTTATTGAGCGGTACACCCTTAAGCCTCCAGGTATGTGGAAAAACTTGTTTCATTGCTGGCTTCCGACAAAATCATCATCATTTCTTAATCATAACGGTTATATAACAAATTACGCACCATATCATTTGTTATTTGTATCAATAGTCCTCAACCCGCACTTCCCCTGACACCGACGAATAAGATAGTAATATGTTAGTACTTAGGCAAAAGCTTTTGCCATTGATTCACAGATTGGCCCTTCAGGCTTGCATGCACGCGTACGCGGCCCATCAAGCAATATGAGAGTTTGCTGTCACTCCAAGCCTTCAGCACACAGGCAACGCCCAAAGCCGAGGTCCGCCCCTTCTGGGGGCCCTTTGGTGATGTTGTCTATCTTTATAGACAACATCACCAAAGGGTCCCAAGAGGGCAGAGGGCAGAGTACAGAGTGCCCCCAACCTTTGTTGGGGGCACTCTGCCCTCGCCTCAAACGCCCGGTGAAGTAGCGAAAGCTCACTTAGAGCTAGCTACATAGTCATTCCAAAAAAAAAAAAAGCGTCGCTCTCATTATTAGTCGGCCGGGCGTCGGTGCAGATGTATGCCACAAATTTCTTTTTTTTTTTTTTTTTAATATATACGGACAAATCACACAGATTGAGCTAGCCCCAAAGTAAGTTCGAGACTTGTGTTATGGGATACTAACTCAACGATACTATATTTTATAACAAATACATATATATATATACACCCAAGACCCAGGCCAATCTGAAAAAGATCATTTTCCATCTTGACCTGGCCGGGGATCGAACCCGGTCACTCCGTGTCGCAGGCAGGCGTGTTGACCGCTGCGCCACGGAGCTAGTTCTGATTGCATATTTAAGTAAAATTGATTTAATATTTAAATATAATTTGCCATTTGTGTCAATACTCCTCACCCCGCACTTCCCCTGTCACCGACGTATTTATAATGCAAAATAATATAAGACAGTAATTTGTTAGTACTTACGCAGTTAAACACTTTTGTATCCAAGTGTAGATTTCCTCAAGCATGACGGATGACATTGCACTAGTTCATTCGGCGCAGATACCTTCCTACAGCATTAATGCCAGATAGTCATCGTCTTACATGAAAAACCCTTTATTCTAGAGCCGAGCGGATGTGGCGTTCTTTTTTTAGCACTGCAGTTATGCACCGCTGGATTTCGTATGTCTAGTGCATTTTTTAATTACTGGATACATTGAATATCATTAAATTTTAAAAAAATATCACTCATTGCTTTGCTTTGTTTTTCCTGTTACACACACACAATTGACCAACACTAGTGTCAGATTTTTCAAGCTGCCTATAGATAGAAACCCTTTATTGCGCATCAAAGGAGAAACAAAATAAATACAAGTCTCATCTTAGACATAAGAAAATGCGCAGAAGGCAGCCTTACCGCAGAGCAATTTCCTACAGGCAACCTTACTATAGGCATCTGACATAGCTTAACGACCGCTATATGCTGATGAGAGCCTGGACCTACGGCTTAACGTGCCTTCCGAAGCACGGAGGAACTCGAGAAATTTTTGTACCACTTGTGGTCACTCATCTCAGTGGGGACCACGCCCGGGTTTACTTTACTTGCATAAGTTCTTATAATGTGTTATGCGGTGGTTACTTTTTCCTTTATCCACCTTTTTCTTGCGGGTCTATAATCTATAAGGGATACAAGGACTTAGTCAGAAAATAGGCCTTATAAGGCACTTTCTCATATCATTTTACGATTTAAATAACACATTTTTTTAAATTTCAAATTATTACTTATAGATCAAAAGTTACAAACTACAAACAAACGTTTTGGAATTTACAGAGAAGACACGCCGAAAGAAATTCTTATCAACAATATTGGTCGCCTACTCGACTGAAGGGCGATCATTCATTTCGAGTAGGTGTCACGGTCAATCGACCAGGCAGCCCCTGGTGTCAGAGTTCTTCGGAACCGCCCCTTGGCCTCTGACGTGGTTCCTTCAACGACTGCCAGATGGCAGCCGGGACCAACGGCTTAACGTGCCTTCCGAAGCAAGACTACAATGTCCTAACCAGACTGGAAACAACTTAACGAAGTATGCTTCCCGTGGGAATCGAATGTTTTATATTTTTCCGTTTATATTTAATTATTTTTTTCTCTTTGTTTGTTTTTTCTGATTACTTTTACTTTGTTACTCATGTGTTACACTATTTCTGATTCCGATATTAAAATATTTTTAGGGACTTCAGAATTAGCTGTTAGCTGTCTAACATCAACCCTGTTTATGGTATGATTTTTTTCTCAAATAACTCGAAGAGATAACGTGGTCTTGTTCTGCTTGGAAACTACCAAGAATCCAAGAAGTTAAGGAACTATTCCATTTTAATCCTCTTTTAAAAACGTACAACAAAAATGTTCAGTCTACGGTTAAAAAATAATTAAAATAAAAATGTAATCTCTCAAAATCACCCACCCAGTTTCGTCATCCATATCGATTTTTTCCCAATACGATTCTCACGTGAATCGATTTGGGATTCGCAATACTAGTGTATAGCGAATCGATAAACAAACATCGTGACCCGAGCACGCCCATCCGATCTGTGATCGATGGGAGTAACGCTTAACACGGCCGATTCATTTAAACCTTTTACACCCTATTTTATTCGAAATCGATGGATGTCCAATGGTTCCGTACATTTGTGTTATAATTTTTCGATTTTAATGTATAATTTAATATAGGTACTTTATTAAAGGCATGTACGTATCTGCAGAATCATGTCAATAGGTGATGCGGCTATCAACCCGTCACTATTTTGATTCCTTTTTCCATCTACACGCAACGCAAAACCTGCTAAAAATTTAGGTACATCATGACTAACAACGTGTGTTCTTATCTACGATATTTTAACTAATCGCAATACATAGTAATATTTACACTTAATAGATTAATTATATTGGTTTAATTGTTTTATTATTATTAAATCTTTTAAACTATATTTGTTGATTATGTGACATTTTAATAAACCTATGTATTTCATAGGTTTTTTGATATATATTCCAGTAAACACCAATAAAGTCATCAAAATAGGCATAATAATTTTTGTCGGTATATTCGTCTATACGTCCTTGTTGTCGCATGCGTCCATAAACTACTGTACTAATCTATATCTATACATATAATAAAACAGTAAAATTATTTTGTCTGTACATTTTGAATTTTTGACTGTAATGGATAGAGGGACACTTAAAAAGAATAATAGAAAGCAAAAAAAGTTTTTTTGGAATTTCTTGTCTGTCTGTCTGTCTGTCTGTCTGTCTGTATGTATGATCACGATTATCTCCGAAAATACTGAACCGATTTACTTCAAACTTTCACCAATTGCTTTGTTTTAACTCAGTTTAACATTTAAAGTTTGTTTCATCAAAATCGGTTCATTAAAAAAAAAGTTATCGTCATTTGAATGAACTCAAGGCATGAGTTTGCCTGCAAACATATAGCAAACAATAAAATAAAATAATAAGTGACATAAGAATATTAAAATCCAAAGTCAATTCATCATCATTATACGACAGCATTATACCTATCCATACTATCCATAGTAATCCATATTTAAAAAAAGAGGAAAAGCTGACTGACTGACTGACATATCAACGCAGGGCCTAAACTATAAGGCTTAGGAACTTGAAATTTTGCACAGGGGTTCCTTTTATAACGTAGGGGAGCACTAAGAAAGGATTTTTGGAAATTCATCTCCTTAGGGTGAAAAACGGATTGCAAAGTTAGTATGAAACTTTGTTGTTTTTGAAGTTATTCGAATTAAATTCAGCATGAAGGTTCTTTACTGAAAGGTATGAAACACGAGTTAAATATTTTACTTAAAAATCATCCCTTAAGGGGGTAAAATAGGGGTGCAAAGTAAGCATGAAACTTTGCCATTTTTGAAGTTAGTCGAATGAAATTCAGCATGAAGGTTCTTCACTAAAAGGCATAAAACACGAGTAAAATATTTTTCTCAAAAATCATCCCTTAAGGGGATATAACGGGGATGCAAAGTTAGTATGAAACTTTCCGTTTTTGAAGTTATTCAATTGAAATTCAATATTAAGGTGTTTCATTAAAAGTCATTAACTAATGTATTCCGGGTAATTCTACTGTTCCTGACAAATCGACACTTACGCGGGTGGAGCCGCGGGCCAAAGGCAAACCTGACTTATATTTCAACGCACAGCCGAAACTACTGTGCCCAGAAACTTGAAATTTGGCACAGGGATTCTTTTTATGATGTAAATGAGCACTAAGAAAGGATTTTTAGAAAATCAAAGGGGTTGAAGTTTTATGGAATTTTCTCATTTCTGGACTTAGAAGTTTGAAAGTAGGTACGCAAGTTCTCAATTAAAATTAAAAAAGATCTGTTAAGGTGAACCAGATAACATTCACCCTTGAAGGGGTAAAGTTTGTATGGAATTTTTCCATTTCTAGACTTAGAGGTATGAAATTAAGTATATACGTTCTAGGTTACAATTTAAAAAGATCTGTGTAGGTGAAATGTACAAAATTTCCCCCTTAAGGGATAAAGGGGGGGGGGGGGGGGGGGTTGTATGGAAATTTTCTAATTTCTGGACATAGAAGTACAAAAATAAGTATATATGTTTACATTACAATTAAAAAGATCATCAGATTACGATTAAAAAAAAATGTATTAAATTCCCCCTTAAGGGGAAAAAGCAAAGGGGCAGGGGTTTGTATGGAATTTTTATCATTTCTACTGTTCCTAAGGGAACGACATTAACGCGGGCGGAGCCGCGGGCAACAGCTAGTACCTTAATAAATTAAGGAATAAAATATGGTGAAAAAATTTTATGCGTGCGGGACGTGAGTGAACCAGCGACTTAGGTCTATGTACGACCTACGCTCTACCATCTGAGCTACCGCATGATTCCACTAAAATCACCATATTTTATTTCTTGATTTATTATTAGTACCTATATCAAAAATAGCATTGTGGATGCAAAATAAAAGACTTATAAAATATACTGTACCTGCTTTCCAAGACAAAAAAAAACCGTTAAGACATTTCCTTAATATCAAATAAGACAAAAAAATCTTTATTCCAAAGAACCCTAACAAGTTCCGAGTTTTGTAGTCTAGCCAATTGATTTATACATGAATAGGATAAAAGTATTTGAAGTGAAACCATGAAAGGCCACATTTTTAATTGAAATGTCGCTAAATCCTTTAGCCGCATTATACGGATTTACTTTTTTCTGCCGAAATAGGTTGTGTTTGGCAATATCCGAGGATAATTTGATTTATGCTCTGAAATAAAAAATATTTTACGAATGAAGTTTTAACTAGTTATCGGTCTTGTGCCACGAGTAAAAATTTAAATTTACATATTATCACGTCCTTTTCCCTTGCGGGGTAGACATAGACCAGGTTTTTAAGACATAAAAGCCGCGTTTAGCATGGTGGGCATTTGGTGGAAATAAGAATCAATAGTGATGAGCCACATCCTCTAGTTATACGATTCCACAGATTTTCGGTCGTTGCCTATATCTGTTTTTACGATCTGCGCAGTTTTAGGTCTACTTGGTTCTGGATAACTTCTTGCTTTCAACAAGATCTTAATGAGGCAAACGAACGGGAAATCACAATAGTAAAGTGCTGGTCGAAACATATTTAATATATTTGAATATCGACGTTACGATTCGATATAAATAAATATAAATATATAGGGACATATCACACAAATTGAGCTAGCCCCACAGTATGTTGTGAAGTTGTTGCGTGTGTTGTAGGATACTAACCCAACGAAACTATATTTTATAATAGATACTAATATAGACAAATATCCAAGACACAGATCAATCTGAAAAAGATCGTTTCCCATCATTACCTCACCGGGGATCGAATCCGGGCACCGTGTCGCAGGCTGGCTTTTTAACCACTGCACCACGGAGCTTGATAGGAGAAGAAGAAGTTAGATAATAACATTAGGCTGGCATATATATTATTGCTACAAAATAAACAACACCAGTACAATCTCATCGTATTCGTACGTACCAAACATACAAACACAAAAACATCAATTAAATTACAACTCTCAGCTCATTCCTACCAGCACAATAATTTCGGTAGCTTTCGGAAGCTCGTAATAATTGATTAGCCCAATCGAACTCCGTAAGCTCGTTATGAGAGCTTTGATCCCGTTCAATCTATACCGAACTAAGTAATGAGCGATATCTAAAATTTCACTCAGTGTGAAAACACACGGGAATTTATCAAGTATTTGGTGTGAGTTAGACTCTTAGCTAAAAAAATGACATGCTATGCGTATACAGCGAGTAAAGTAACCATTGACATTCCCCCAAAATGAACAACATTTTTTATGAGACCTATACTCGATAAAATCGACATATCACCCTTTTATGGTTGAAATACCAAAGAGTCGAACTAAGCGCTCTGACAGTTCCTTTTAGGTTCGAGTAGCTAAGGTGTGGATTGAATTGCCTGCGTTTATATTACGAGACAAGTAAAGTCCCGGGACATTCAAAAGTAGAATAAATGGGTATCTCTTGAATAGGCATGTAACACCCTCGTCTTCATCGTCACTTACCGTCAGGTGAGATGGGAGACAAAAGCTCATCTCAATAATTTGTAAAAAAAAAAACATACAAAAGTGTTCCACCAGGCAATTTTATTGAAAATGTCTTTTTTTTTATTAAGCCCCACTAGCTGTTGCCCGCGGCTCCGCCCGCGTTAATGTCGTTCCCTTAGGAACAGTAGAAATGATAAAAATTCCATACAAACCCCTGCCCCTTTGCTTTTTCCCCTTAAGGGGGAATTTAATACATTTCTTTTTAATCGTAATCTGATGATCTTTTTAATTGTAATGTAAACATATATACTTATTTTTGTACTTCTATGTCCAGAAATTAGAAAATTTCCATACAACCCCTCCCCCCCCCCCTTTATCCCTTAAGGGGGAAATTTTGTACATTTCACCTACACAGATCTTTTTAAATTGTAACCTAGAACGTATATACTTAATTTCATACCTCTAAGTCTAGAAATGGAAAAATTCCATACAAACTTTACCCCTTCAAGGGAGAATGTTGTCTAGTTCACCTTAACAGATCTTTTTTAATTTTAATTGAGAACTTGCGTACCTACTTTCAAACTTCTAAGTCCAGAAATGAGAAAATTCCATAAAACTTCAACCCCTTTGATTTTCTAAAAATCCTTTCTTAATGCTCATTTACATCATAAAAAGAATCCCTGTGCCAAATTTCAAGTTTCTGGGCACAGTAGTTTCGGCTGTGCGTTGAAATATAAGTCAGGTTTGCCTTTGGCCCGCGGCTCCACCCGCGTAAGTGTCGATTTGTCAGGAACAGTAGAATTACCCGGAATACATTAGTTAATGACTTTTAATGAAACACCTTAATATTGAATTTCAATTGAATAACTTCAAAAACGGAAAGTTTCATACTAATTTTGCATCCCCGTTATATCCCCTTAAGGGATGATTTTTGAGAAAAATATTTTACTCGTGTTTTATGCCTTTTAGTGAAGAACCTTCATGCTGAATTTCATTCGACTAACTTCAAAAATGGCAAAGTTTCATGCTTACTTTGCACCCCTATTTTACCCCCTTAAGGGATGATTTTTAAGTAAAATATTTAACTCGTGTTTCATACCTTTCAGTAAAGAACCTTCATGCTGAATTTCATTCGAATAACTTCAAAAACAACAAAGTTTCATACTAACTTTGCAACCCGTTTTTCACCCTAAGGAGATGAATTTCCAAAAATCCTTTCTTAGTGCTCCCCTACGTTATAAAAGGAACCCCTGTGCAAAATTTCAAGTTCCTAAGCCTTATAGTTTAGGCCCTGCGTTGATATGTCAGTCAGTCAGTCAGCTTTTCCTCTTTTTTTAAATATGGATTACTATGGATAGTATGGATAGGTATAATGCTGTCGTATAATGATGATGAATTGACTTTGGATTTTAATATTCTTATGTCACTTATAATTTTATTTTATTGTTTGCTATATGTTTGCAGGCAAACTCATGCCTTGAGTTCATTCAAATGACGATAACTTTTTTTTAATGAACCGATTTTGATGAAACAAACTTTAAATGTTAAACTGAGTTAAAACAAAGCAATTGGTGAAAGTTTGAAGTAAATCGGTTCAGTATTTTCGGAGATAATCGTGATCATACATACAGACAGACAGACAGACAGACAGACAGACAGACAGACAAGAAATTCCAAAAAACTTTTTTTGCTTTCTATTATTCTTTTTAAGTGTCCCTCTATCCATTACAGTCAAAAATTCAAAATGTACAGACAAAATAATTTTACTGTTTTATTATATGTATAGATAAATCGGTTCAGTATTTTCGGAGATAATCGTGATCATACATACAGACAGACAGACAGACAGACAGACAGACAGACAGACAGACAGACAGACAGACAGACAGACAAGAAATTCCAAAAAACTTTTTTTGCTTTCTATTATTCTTTTTAAGTGTCCCTCTATCCATTACAGTCAAAAATTCAAAATGTACAGACAAAATAATTTTACTGTTTTATTATATGTATAGATAATGGAAACGTAATTCATTTTGACGTGCTGGTCACCCCTTTAAGAAATGTATCCAAGGAATATAAACGTATAAACGTTTAAGGAACAATAAAAAACTATTCTGCATTTTTGACAGCCACTTCACAAGTTATCAGAGAGCGCTTGTTTCCTAGAAGAATCGTCCTAGCTAAGATATTGTGTAAAGTAAGCTTTCGCCTGCAGATCCGCTCGCGTTGAAGACAATTCCTCGGGAACAGTAGTTTTCCGGGATGCAATGAAGCATATATGATGACATGCCTCTAGACCTATGTGGCCTAGTAGTCATCATACCAGACAAGTCACATCGGAGGTCTCGGGCTCGATCCCCGGCCAGGAGAAGATGGAAACTTGGATGTTTATCTATTGTTATAAAATTATAGTGTCACTAAAAATACGTACGGTAAATAAAAAAAAAACTGTTATATTTAATATAAAAATATAGTATTGTTGAGTTACTAATCCGTAACACAAGTCTCAAGCTTATTTCGGGTCTTATTCAATCTGTGTGATTTGTCCCTATATTTTCTTATATTTATTTATTATTTATCCTTCTTCGTACCTTCGACAATTATCAGCATATGCAAATCTTCGCGATAATCAATAAAGTAGTTAAGGCATGAAACTGTCACATGCACACAAATAACCAAACAAACAAACTCACTTTCATTTTAATATCATTAGTTAGGATTAGGTTTAAAATTTTAGCCCTAAAACTTGAAAAATAGAAGTATATATCTAAATTCTATAATCTAAGTAAGTGTTCTATAAATATTTTTTTTTTCGTGTCCGTTATTTTTTTTTTAATAATTCATCCCCAAATAAAAGGCAGCCGGTAGAGTAATTTAAATGACAGGTTACTTTCATCAATAGGCGGAAAAAGCGCAATTGCAACTAATCAGTGATCTGACCGAATATTTGCCCGTATATTTCAAACTAAACCAATAAAAGTGCCCTAAAAAAACACGACCAAACCAACGAAGTTCGCGCGTAAGCATTCCTAATTGGTTTAAATTAAATACAAATTATCTCATCCATACATCATATAACACCAATTTAAATTGAGCCATCAGAGCACTCTGTCTTTTAGAAAATATCTCTTAATCAAAAGAAGTTGTAGATCTTTTTAATCTGGTAGTTATTTAAGGTATTATGTTATTGTGTTCTGTCAAAATTGAAACGTCATATAGATATATTGAGCGACGAAAATAGGTGATGAATGGCGGCAAACTAAATCCCATAATCTCATTCGTGATGCGTGTACGCATTTGTGGATCCGATACGCGCTTTTTTAGGCGTGTGTATTTTTTTGCCGAATTAAGAACGCAATGGATTGGTATCTATTGCAGATTAACTTGATGTTGAAACACTAAAAATAGCACCGACAAAGCTTTCCAATAATGTTTTGTGGGGCAATTCTCTGATTATGTAATATATATACCGTTGCACGTTTATTATTTATTATATTTTTTATTGATTGATAGTTCTTTTTTACCTTTAATAGATAAAGAAATTACAAGAGATGATGAGCAAACTTTTTATATGTTTTTTTTGTTGTTAAAGGCGCTCTGATTGATTAAAACGATGAATGTTTGAATAAGAGGACAATAATTATTATAATCATCTATTTTAATCCTAGTAGGTGTACTGTTTGGGTTGTCTGTAGTTCCATAAGCACTAACAGTACTTGCAAAGTCTGTGAGTGTGAGTGTATTGAAAGGGACGATAAATAATACAGTAGGTATTGTTTGATAAAGTGCACTTTAATAGAGAGCCAAACAAAGTCTGTTCAGTCTCACGAAATCATCATCATCATCATTTAGAATATTTGACACGGTCAATCGACCATGTACACCATGGTGTCAGAGTTCTTCGGAACCGCCTCTCGCCTTCTAAAGTGGTTCATTTAAGAAGTACTAGATGGCAGCCGGAACCAACGGTTTAGCGTACCTTCCGAAGCACGGAATCAACTTTATTATCAGACATTCAGGTAATTCATACCCGCAATGTCCTAACCAAACTGGAAACAACTAAAAAAATATGCATCCCGTGGGAATCGAACCTTAACCACTGGACCACGGAGGCAGTCAGGCCACGTTAAACAGGCAAGTGCGTGTACAGCACATTATTCCGTAAGTTTTAGCTTCCGATTTATTAATGCCTGCATAATTTAGTAGGTAGTTATTAGTCACATAAATACGTCATAATCGTTAAGCTTGTGGTCGGATAATCTTAGTCAACTATGTCATCTAAATTATTAACATGACTATAAATAAAACGAGTACTAGAGTTAGCTAAACCATTTTCCATGTCTCGCATGATGAAATGTAGAATAAACTACTTCCTTTCTCATCGAGATCGTATAACAGAAAGATCATGATACGACGTGGCACCCAAACAATATCCTGAACATGATTGCGAGTCACCTGGACTTCGATTATGTGATACACTGTTGTACCATTTCAGGAGGAATGGTGCAGGAATGACTCACATAAATTAAAGTGTTTTAAATTAAATTAGTACTAACATAGATATTATTTTTACTAACTAATTATGAGACTTAGTTTCTTGAAATAAATAAATCATTCATTCATTCATAATATAAAATGTACGCGAACGAAGTCGCGGGCGCTGCTAATAAATTATAAATCAATTGATAAATTTAAAATGTTTGAAGTGATCAAGAACCTCCGTGTTCATCTCATCTCGCGTGAATCTTAAGAGTCGGTTCAAGGAATGCGTAAGTTCGAAAATTATTTTGAAAATACAAGGAAATCAATTAATGTATTTGAGAAACCATCTATCAGTGACATAGTCTAAAAATTGATTGCCAACTTAATTATATTTATAATATTTTAAGTATTACTAAACCCATCAATATTTTGATTCCGTTTTCCATCTACACGCCCACAAAATGCTAAATGTGGCCATAAGGTCTTACAGACCTAGGCTCTGTCTACCCCGCAAGGGAAATGTATGTATTAAACAGACGGTACAACTAGAACTCTCGCAAGAGAGCCTATAACAATTAAGTTCAAAGAAAATAAAACCGGCCGTTACCGGTACAGCACCATGGCACCATCAAAACTGACATAAAGCAGATTCCCGCATGCGATCTGTATCAGAACGGTTGGCTCGTGATGGCGCATAATGTCACCGGGAGGGGGCTATTCTAATGTATCATTCTATATTTTCACACGACACGAGAAAAGGAGAGTACTTAATATTTTCGGAGTTTATGTTATATAAGTAATGAGTTTATGCTACCGTATTTAGTTATTTTTAGCCATGTGGTCCGGCAGAGTAGAATAGGACTACTCCTAGTCTTCCCATGAAGGTCGTAAGAGGCGACTTAGGAATTACAAACTTAACAAAACTCATAAACATCAATGAGATCTCTCCAACTCTTCTGGCCAGCGAGGAGAGTATAGGCCAAATCCTATGACTCCTCAGGCCAAGTATGGCTCCGGAAGTACAAAGAGGGTCATCCTCCTGCAGTGGAGACTAAATAGGCCTGATGATGATGATGATTAAGATTATTACGTGTTTTGTGAAATCTAACAAAATAAATAAGTATATAGCGATATATCACACAGTCTGAGCTAGCCCCAGACTAAGTTGTGTTCTTGTGTTGTGAGATACTAACTTAACAATACTTGATTTAGTAATGGATACATACAACTCATTTGAAAAAATATTTATGTAAATAGTATTTAAATTTTGTATTTTGGTATACATACCACCTACAGGTTTATTAAGATTTTATTTTTGCACTTACTTCTACATTTTGTTCTCGGCAGCGACTGTTAGTTGACTGGTAGATAAAGCGCTTTAAGTTCGCCAATTATTTGTTTGCAATGAACAAAATAAATGAATACATAGATAAACACCCAAGACAATCTCAAAAAGATCGTTTTCCATCTTGACCTAACCGTGAATCGAACCAGGGCCCTGCGATTCAAAGGCACTAAAACGCCTGCAATCAATTTGATATCATGCGAGACATTATCTAACGAACATCACAATACCCGCATCAAAGGTGCGAAACGTCAATAAAAAAAAAGTGTCATCAAAAACCAGACAAAACGGCAACAGACAGACGGACAGTTACAGATTATACGCAACCCTCTTTTATTACAAACATATTAAGATATCATCTACTAACAAAAGTTCTTTTCGAATTGCGCTTAATCCTTTTATTTGAATCTTGATAAAAAATATATTTCAACGATATTCAACCTTATTTCGTTAGACATAGACTTAAAATATGATAGAGCTGACTTTAAAATATGAGATTTATGTCTTCCGTAAAAGGTGTGTAAATAATTACCATTCAAAAGTCAGCAAGGAATCTCTAGTTAATAAAGAAATCTGTTTATTTGAATTCAGAATTTGAGAACAATGGCAGGGAAGTGTATGACGGCGGGAAGCGAGCGGTTACAACCGTAATATTTTTCTTTGAAGGCTTAATTTTTAACCTCCCAGCCGAAAACAGAGAGGTACTGTTAAAAAGATTAACAGTATGTTCTCTTTAGGTCTTTTTGCCGAGTGTATGTAGAATTTTATTAAGTCAGTATATATGCTGTTAAAGACCTTAAAATATAAGTATTATAGACGAGTTAAATATTAAGCCATAAAATGGCGGTCGTGGTCAAAAAATGGATTTCTGGTATACATATGAAAAGTCAATTTTTTTTTTTAAGTTTTCATGATCTTTCGGTCCACATCTGTCACTAAATTGTACTTAGTACGCTCCGTGCTATCGAATACTGTCGATCGAATCGAATATGGATATGATTATTCATATAAGTGAGTTTTTTTTGTTGAACTCTGAACATTTATCTCCGCAAAACAAAAGTCATGCAAAGCAAAAAAACTATGTTTTCACATGTCTGCACAAAAAAGTATAATGTTTTTAAAATTCATGTATTAAAATATGTATTTATATGAGTTTCTTTATTCCATCATAACTTTAAAGTGACTGAAAAGAATTGTATTTATCAGATACTAGCCTTTGCCCGCGGCTCCGCCCGCGTTAATATTGATCCTTCGGGAACATTAAAACTTCCCGGAATTGAAGGTACCGCGTGTACTTCCCCGGGCTTCCAAGTATCTTTATGCCAAATTTCACTAAAATTTACTCAATGGTTGTAGCGTGAAAAGGCGAAAGACAGACAGACAGAGTTACTTTCGCATTTATAACATTATTATGGCGTATGTTTAAATTTTTTATCATGCATGTTGCACGACAGGCGCGTTTTTTTTAATTTTTTTTAGGGCTTTTTAATTATATGATGATGATGATGATAAAAAATTTCTATGCTGCTCTGTAAGAAAAAATACATAGCATGTACCAGCTGCTCTTCCCGCCACCCATCAAAATTTTATTTCCACTTTTTCACCTAATGCTCACCAAAATTGTTTTTCTTATAACATAGGGTGGCAAACGAGCAAGCGCGTCACCTAATGGTAAGCGATGACCGCTGTCCATAGACAACTGCAACACCTGGGTTGTGACAAGAGCGTTGCCAGCCTTTTAAGGGCCGGTACTACCTCACACTGCTTTGCATGATTAACTGTTATATCAATAATAATTAAATACTCAAGTTGAAATAAAAATGCAGCAAAGTTCAGGACTAACTCTGGTAACTATCTGACTCAAAAACACGATTGCGTTAAATTTTCTCGATAGAAAAAAATTGCAAAGTTGCCTCCAAATCACGTCTAATTTACTCGGTATATAGCATTATTCACCAAATACATTAAAATTAACCTTGAAACTTTTGATTATTATTGCATTACAGATAAGGCAGCCATCATATGTTTTTCTTTTTCGAATAACCCTTGAATATTCCTAATAAACGAAAATATCCAAAGTAGCCAACGCGTTTAGACCATCCGCGTTTGTACCGCCACGCCGCCTGGCATATGGCGGGCTCTTAAGAAAACATGCTAAACGTAGCTTTAAGGTCTTTAAGACCTAGGCTCCGTTGATGTATGTATATTTTATATCTTAATCTTCTCTCTCCCTTATCTAGTGGGCGCCCGATGGCCTAGTGGTCGTGAGTATTAAAAGCGCTTTCGCAAGTTAAGCAACCCTGGGCACAGTCCCCACTGTGATGGGTGACCACAAGTGGCATAAAAATATCTCGATCTCCTCCGTGATTTGGAAAGCACGTTGGTCCCGACTGTCATAATAGATGGCAGTCGTTAAGCTATGTCAGATGCCTTTAGGCAGCTTGAAAAATCTGACACCAGTGGCCACTTACACACACGAAAAACAACAAACAAACAATCTAGTGGGCGAAAGAAACTTCTATACTGATGTTGTTATTACCTCGCGAGTGTTTGAAACTAAAACGTGTCGGTAAACATGAAAGAAACAAATGAGTTCATCAATCAAAAAACAATTTCATAAAATGGATTTAGTAAACAATGCTAGTAAATGGTACAATTAGATGTCCAAAATAAAATAACTTAATTTATTAAGTCATTAAATGAAATAGACTATGTCATAATGTTATATTTTGAGAAACCCAATAGCATAGTGGAATCCTTACTAATATTGTAAATGCAAAAGTGAGTTTGTTTGTTGGTTTGTTACGCTTTCACGCCAAAACTACTGGACCGATCAACATAAAATTATGCATACAAGTTCTCTGGAGTACGGAGAAGGACATAGGCTACCTTTTATCCCGGGAAAAAGTAGTGTTTCCGAGGGATCGATATTGACGTGGGGAGAGCCGCGGACGAAATCTAGTAAAATAATAAACTTGAACTTATTTCGATTAAAAGATAAAACAATCCGAGAGCACACTTTGCCCGTCAGTAAACATATAATTGTTCTCATGATTTTCTGGGCAAGACAAAGGATCTACTGATAGCATCATACTGCATGGTCTTTGCATATTTCACAGTATTTAATATTATTTTATATGATGTTTAACATGTGTTTGTATTTATTGGAGAAAAGTAAACGATTCATCTGGCTGAAATCAATCAATTATAAATAAACTAGCTGATGCCCGCGACTTCGTCCGCGGCAATTTCTGTTATTATGATTAATTAGGTTTTTTCTTAGTGTAGATGAATAATTTCCCGTCCCTCCGTTTTCAAAACTTTTTTTATTGATGCTTCGCTCCTATTAGTCGCAGCGTAATGTTTTATAGCCTAAAGCCTTAGTTCCTGAGATTAGCGCGTTCAAACAAACAAACTCTTCAGCTTTATAATATTAGTATATAGAATATACATACACGGTAAAATTTTGATCGTTGTGGACCCTTAAAGGGGTGATTCAGCCCATCGATATTAACAACTTTTCCTATGGGACCAATGCTGGAAACTCAAAATTTTTTTTGACTTTCCCGTACAAATTGACCTGGCGGCCGAATTTTTTTGTATGAAGCTTCCCATTTTTTTTAAATTCCCAGCATTGGTCCCATAGGAAAAGTTGTTCATATCACTGGGAAGAATCACCCCTTTAAGGGTCCAGAACAATCAAAATTTCACCGTGTATATACAGCGTAATTTTGAACCCCCTAGCAATAATGAAATCTGGGAATCAGAATTCCTAATGGAATACAGAATTGTAAGAAAAAAAGGTAAAAAACGAAAAATAAATTGAACCTTTCATAGAAATTCATCCAGCTGATCGGCGACTTTGTATATAGGAAACCTAATTTTCGTTTATACTTGATTGATTTCAGCCAGATGAATCGTAATTTACTTTTCTCCAATAAATACAAACACAAGTTAAACTTCATATAAAATAATATTAAATACTGTGAAATATGGACAAGTCACACGGATTGAGGTAGCTATACAGTAAGTTATACACTTCAACCGTCTTTTTTCTTAATTTGACTATGTTTGGTTCTTGGATAGAGTATGGGACCAATGCTGGAAACTCAAATTTTTTTTTGACTTTCCCGTACAAATTGACCTGGCGGCCGAATTTTTTTGTATGAAGCTTCCCATTTTTTTTAAATTCCCAGCATTGGTCCCATAGGAAAAGTTGTTCATATCACTGGGAAGAATCACCCCTTTAAGGGTCCAGAACAATCAAAATTTCACCGTGTATATACAGCGTAATTTTGAACCCCCTAGCAATAATGAAATCTGGGAATCAGAATTCCTAATGGAATACAGAATTGTAAGAAAAAAAGGTAAAAAACGAAAAATAAATTGAACCTTTCATAGAAATTCATCCAGCTGATCGGCGACTTTGTATATAGGAAACCTAATTTTCGTTTATACTTGATTGATTTCAGCCAGATGAATCGTAATTTACTTTTCTCCAATAAATACAAACACAAGTTAAACTTCATATAAAATAATATTAAATACTGTGAAATATGGACAAGTCACACGGATTGAGGTAGCTATACAGTAAGTTATACACTTCAACCGTCTTTTTTCTTAATTTGACTATGTTTGGTTCTTGGATAGAGTATGGGAGCATGTTATTTTTATTTATTAAAAACGATGTCATATATTAAGTGGGGGTAGGGTGTAATTCTTGCCGGAATGGCAAAAGGCAGCGAATAAAGACGAGTGGAGAAGTAAGTCAGAGGCCATTGCCCATCAGTGGGACACGAAATCCACTGGCTAATAAAAAATACAAGTTTAATGACAGCTCCATGGCGCAGGGTGCCCGGGTTCGATCCCCGGCCAGGTCAAGATGGAAAATGATCTTTTTCAAATTGGCCTGGGTCTTGGATGTTTATCTATATATGTATTTGTTATATAATATAGTATCGTTGAGATAGAATCCCACAACACAAGTCTCGAACTTACTTTGGGGTTAGCTCAATCCGTGTGATTTGTCCGTATATATTTATTTATTATTATTTATAATTTTGAGGAATTGGAGTGGAGACCGAACATTGAGTTTGTGAGCACCGGATACTTTAAACTAGGACACAGATGTCAGACTAGCTTAAAATCAATTTCCTTGCTTAAAATAAACAAACAAAAACGAATAACTGACAGGATATAAAGTTACGACCTTCGATGTAAGTACGGTCATTACTAAACAGTGTTATAGTTTTAATTTAGGTTTTTATGCCAAGTTCACACCGTAAACTTAAACGCATTGTTAATTATCCAAGCTTGCCTGCAATCACAAATTAAATACCTCCAGATGTGACACTTCTACTTCGCAGAGAAGTGACCTGCGCTTGAGCGACAGAAGAAAGCGGCGCGGTACGTCACTGAGATAAAAATGCTGCATAGAATGTGAGGAGTTTTACAGAAAGACTTTTTATTTATTTATTTATTTAATCCATTTACATAGCCATTACAGTTTTCACTAATGCGACAATGTAAACTTGTATCTGCCTTCATATCTATAACCTAGTAAACCAATTGCAGGAGTATGTCTACGTTGAAGCGGCTACGTTTTGAAGAATCCGGCAAGATATACACAAAGAGTTTTGTATGTAACTTTACTTTAGAAAGTTTTATGCCGACTAGAGCCAGCAGAACGGATAAGCTAAAAAAATCTTGTATGTGTAAAAGAAAGAAGAAATCCTGCACACTCTTGTTCTGTTGTGTTGTTCTAAGATTGGGGGTGACATCCTCAACTGCTTCGCCAATGGTTGCAGGTATGGCATCAGGTAAACGCGCCCGGCCTCCTGAGAACTTGGTTTATCCCCATTCATCCGAGTGATTAGTATCCCTTTACCTTCATTCCATTTCCGAATCCAACAAATTCCTATTCTTACCCAGCTTAAAAATGCTTTTGAGCGGCGTCGGAAGCACAAGAAGCCAAAGAAACTGCGCTCGCAAACCCGCTTGAGAAGCGTGGTGAGTATGGCAATATCCTCCACGTGGTGAGTATGGCAATATCCTTCCATGGAACGAAGAATCCTTGGGAGAGGCCTATGTCCAGCAGTAAGCATCTTACGGCTGGAATGATGATGATGACTCTTGTTTATCTAGCGTTGCGCGTGCTCTATATGAAGAGCGTCATATCTGTGATTATCTATTTTGTGTCACAACCTTGTCCAGCGTTTAATTTTACCCTGATATCATTAATTTTCGTTGCATTTGATGTGCTGATGAATGGCGAATAATTTTGGGTCGTCCGTACGCTTTTTGCTAATTTGCTTGTAATTAGTTTTAAGGAATTTAAGCCAGCATGTGGTCTGATTGAATCACGGGTGACCTTAATAATAAATCGTGCAGTGACACGATAATATCTTTATAAAAATATTTTCTTAACTAATAATACCTAAACCGATGGCTCAACTGCGTCAAGAAGTTGATTATTTTAGTATGAGCTTGGGTAAAAACCCTGCCAAAACTCAACTCATCAGTCGTAAATTCATAATTATTGTTACAGTTATTTATAGTGGTTAGTTTTTTGTTTCTCTGAAATAAATAATGAAAAATTCCCTATTCATATTTATCATTATTCCAGATTGCTTATAAAATGTAATGCTTCCAGAATTTAGGATCATCATTTCATTATTATTTCGTGTAGATGATAAGGTCAATCGAACATGCACGCATGCCGTGTGCCAGAGTTCTTCAGAACCACTACCCTCTGACGTGGTTCCTTTAACGATTACCCGATGGCAGGGCGAGAACAACGGCTTAACGTGCCTTGCAAAACATAGAATCATCGTTGTTTTTAACGTAAGTTACGACAATTAGGTGATTAAAGCCTGCAATGTCCTATCCTAACCAAACTGGAATCCACTAAACAAAGTATGCTTCCCATGGGAATCGAACCACGACACCCGGGTCTACAGGCAAAAACCTTAACCACTGGTCCATAAAGGCAGTTATTAGAATCATCATTTCGTGTAGTTGACACGGTCAATCAACCATGCACACCCTGGTGTCAGAGTTCTTCGGAACCGCCTCTCGGCCTCTGACGTGGTTCCTTTAACGACTATCAGATGGCAGCCGGGATCAACGGCTTAACGTCCGCTGCACGCACGATATAGTTTCTCGTTCGGCGTGCAAGCAAGAGCGCAGAACAAACAATAGAGAGGCACTATCGGCCTCAACGTACGGCTTGTGCACATCTATCTCTCTTTCAACATTCATCATCATCAGGTCCTTTTTAGTCTCCACTACAGGAGCACGACCCTCTCTGTACTACTAGGGCCAGAGCAGCCAGAGGACTTGGCCTACACTCTCCACGCTGGCCAGACGGGTTGGAGAGGTGTCTTAGATGTTTATAAGCTTTGTTTAGCTTGTATTTCCTAAGTCGCCTTCTACGACATCCACGGGAAGACTTGGAGTGGTCCTATTCTACTCTGCCGGATACCACACAGCAATCCAAAATATTATATTTCAAAATATTCTTTCTACATTATCGCGTAAAATGATCATGCAAAAACCTGTTTTACAAACAAAAATGTTTTTTCATTAAAATAACATGTTAAACTAACTAATGTAGCATTGCTGTGTACCATAATATGTATGGCAAGAATATTTAATAAACGTCAATGCGTCAGTAGTTGATAAAAACACAACGTCAATGGCATAAAAAATTGCTTACCTACGTCACATTTGCACGAGCTAGAGCTAAGCGGTACATATGTGGGTCGTATGCGCAAATAGGCAAAAAATAGGTATAATTTAATATACTATAGGCTAAACGTGGCTTATAGATCTTTAAACCTGAGCTCTGTCTACTCCGCAAGAAAAAAAGACGTGATATTATGTAATGTATACATATAAATATATATTTAATGAGGTCGCCGTGTGGTATCCGGCAGAGTAGAATAGGACCACTCCAAGTCTTACCGGGGATGTCGTAGAAGGCGTCTTAGGAAATACAAGTTAAACAAAGCTTTTATACATCTATGAGACCTCTCCAACCCGTCTGGCCAGCGTGGAGAGTGTAGGCCAAGTCCTCTGGCTGCTCTGGCCAAGTATGGGTTTAGTAGTACAGAGAGGGTCGTGCTCCTGTAGTGGAGACTAAAAAGACCTGATGATGATGCTGATGATGATATATATAATATGATAATGAAATAGTCCTATGAGATGTAAATGATACCCACGACAATATTTTTTTTTAATACATACGGACAAATCGCACAGATTGAGCTAGCCCAAAAGTACGTTCGAGACTTGTGTTATCATCATTTCGAGTAGGTGTCACGGTCAATCGACCATGCACACCCTGGTGTCAGAGTTCTTTGGAACTGCCTCTCGGCCTCTGACGTGGTTCTTTTAACGACTACCAGATGGCAGCCGGGACCACCGGCTTAACGTGCCTTCCGAAGCACGGAATCATCTTTATTATCAGACAATCAGGTGATTCAAGCCTGCAATGTCCTAACCAAACTGGAAACAACTAAACAAAGTATGCTTCCGGTGGGAATCGAACCCACGACCCCCGGGTCAACAGGCAAACGCCTTAACCACTGGACCACGGAGGCTGTTACCACTGGACCACGGAGACTTGTGTTATGGGATACTAACTCAACGATACTATATATTATAACAAATACATATAATAGATAAACATCCAAGACCCAGGCCAATCTGAAAAAGATAATTTTCCATCATGACCTGGCCGGGGATCGAATACCGACGCACCCTCGTGTCGCAGGTTGGCGTGTTGACCACTGCGCCACGGAGCTCGCCTCCGCCAATTAAATCGTATATTCGCAAATAATCAATCGTTTATTTACTCAATTTGCTTAGCCTAGGTTACAATTATAGATCACTATGATTAACTAAACTTAATTAATCAAACAATTAACCAATCATAAGGTTTTCGTATACAGTAGGTAAGTATATTCCCTATAGCTACAAAAAATATGCCGTTACCTATCCGCCGAACTAATTAAAAATTGTATTACGGCAGATATTTCACAACGTCGTCTTAGTAACAAGGTACTCATAGGTATGTAGGTAGGTATAAAAAAATGAGTTTATCCAAGTGCATACAGACAGACAATCGCTATGCTCACACGTCAACGGTCGCGCAGCCTTGTGCTCCTTACGTGAACAATGCAGAGATAAGCGCAATTACCTGCAGCGCGATTTGGCGTTAAATTCCGACTGCACGCGCCCGTGACTAGAAATATTTTGGATATCCTGTATTATAAGTATCGCTAGTAAATAAATAATATAAATATATACGGACAAATCACACAGATTGAGCTAGCCCCAAAGTAAGTTCGAGACTTGTGTTATGGGATACTAACTCAACGATACTATATTTTATAACAAATACATATATAGATACACATCCAAGACCCACGCCAATCTGTAAAAGATCAATTTTCATCTTGACCTGGCCGGGGATCGAACCCGGTCACTCCGTGTCGCAGGCTGGCGTGTTGACCGCTGCGCCACGGAGCTAGTGACAGCTACACCGACGACAGCCTCCGAGGTCCAGTGGTTAGGGCGTTTGCCTGTTAACCCGGGGGTCGTGGGTTCGATTCCCACCGGAAGCATTTTGTTTAGCTGTTTCCAGTTTGGTTAGGACATTGCAGGCGTGAATCACCCGATTGTCTGATAATAAAGATGATTCCGTGCTTCGGAAGGCACGTTAGGCCGGTGGTCCCGGCTGCCCTCTAGTAATCGTTAAAGGAACCACGTCAGAGGCCAAGAGGCGGTTCCGAAGAACTCTGACACCAGGGTGTGCATGGTCGATTGACCGTGATACCTACTCGAAATGATGATGATGATGAGTATCGCTTATTCAATTACTCTTTTTCAGGTCACCAAATCAAACGCCGGTTCAGTCGCAGCCGCAGCGGAAACCCTCAAAAGGCGCAAGTATGTAGGTATCGGAGACAGCTACATATTTGAGCCTTTTGGGGTAGAAACAATGGGTCCGTGGGGTCCATCAGCCCATCGTCTCTTTGGCTTTCTGTCAAAGAGACTGATCGAGGTATCCCGCGACTAAAAGGCTGGCAATTACCCGGCTCAAAGGATAAGCATTGCCATCCAACGTGGAAATGCTGCCAGGCTTTTGGGCACGTTGCCGTGGAATGACGGTTTGCAGGGACTATATAATTTGTAAATATTTATATTTTAAGTAGGTTCATCATTCATTCATTTCGAGTAGGTGTCACGGTCAATCGACCATGCACACCCTGGTGTCAGAGTTATTCGGAACCGCCTCTCGGCCTCTGACGTGGTTCCTTTAACGACTACCAGATGGCAGCCGGGACCACCGGCTTAACGTGCCTTCCGAAGCACGGAATCATCTTTATTATCAGACAATCAGGTGATTCAAGCCTGCAATGTCCTAACCAAACTGGAAACAACTAAACAAAGTATGCTTCCGGTGGGAATCGAACCCACGACCCCCGGGTCAACAGGCAAACGCCTTAACCACTGGACCACGGAGGCTGTTAAGTAGGTTAAACCTACTTATAAAATACTAGCTTTCGCCCGCGGCTCGGCCCGCGTCAATGTCGATCCCTCGGGAACACTACACACACTACACACTTTTTCCCGGGATAAAAGCCTATGTCCTTCTCCGTACTCCAGAGAACTTGTATGCAAAATTTCATGATGATCGGTTCAGTAGATACGGCGTGAAAGCGTAACAAACAAACAAACAAACAAATAAACAAACTTACTTTCGCATTTATAATATTAGTAAGGATAAGGATAAGGATTTATGTTTTTGAAGTAAGTTTAATCATAAAATATTTATATTTGTTAAGTAGGTTTAATTATTATTAGTAGTACTCTGACATAAAAATCATCACTCTTTCTCCTTAATAAGTTTTTACAAGCTTTTATTTAATTTGCAATGTATGTAACTATGTTTTATAATACAATTTTTTTAATAAGAAATCTTATACACTCGTTTAGATTGGATGACAATGCATAGTAAGCTGTGTGACGTCATTCTAAATCCAACATGGCGGAATACCCAAGATGGCGGACTAACTATTTTTGATACACTTCGACAATATGGATATCAAATGAAAGGGTTCGCTGAAAATATCTCGAAACATAAAGATGTACGAAAAGGCTTGTTTTTTTAAGTTTTTAACTTATTCTATCTGCATGCTTATTAATATAGCTTTAACAATATATTATTTTCTAATATAATAGTTATTAATATTATATCATTAGTTGCTTTTAGCGTACATGTTATGCGTATACAGTATTTTTCACATCACAAAAATCTACAAGATTTAAAAAACCAACGTTATTGTAACTGTGCCTATCAAAATATTACAGAATGTAATATTTTTTATGATAATGAAGCTCATGTCTATATCGTTATTGATAATGAGATTAAAGTGTTGATTTTTAAAAAAATAAATGGATTAACCAACCATGGCGTCTACTATATCAATTCAATTCGAAAGAGCTATAATTATAAGCAATGATAAGCACTATTTAAAGATCAGATGTATCATTTTGAGCACAAAATGTTGAAATATTTAAGATACACATTTGTATAATGACTTTATGTCTCATAAGCTACACTGATTCAAATTTCATGTTTTAAATAATTAGAGCACTATTTAAAAATTTTGTAAGGCTTTTTATCCTAACAATCTTATAACTAAAATTTTGGAACAGAACAGATTTTTACTAAAATTCGTACGGAGAAATACATAATAAAAGCTAAAAATTTATATATATTTACAAATAAAATATCGCTGCCCCGCGGTAGCCTGCTCAGAAGGCTGGCAACATTGCTACGTTGGATGACAAATAATAGCTTGCCACAATAATGAAATTTGTGAAAGGACTCATTCGGACTAGATGATTCAAAGTTCAGACAAAATTACACCTCGCTACCAGTCTCTTCTTAACACAAAATTATGTTCAATCATAAGAAACGACAGGCTGATGGACCCCACGGACCCATATTTTACCCCAAAAACCTCAAACATGTTTTTAAAAAATATTACTATACTAGCTATTTCCACCACTTTATTCGCGTGGGTTTCCTTCCTGGGCTTCTGGGCTCCAAGTCAACCTCAGGCCCTGAACCTTATACCTCTCAAGTGATACTGCAACCGGAATCTGATGAAAATAAACCACTCAAACAGATTGAGCTAGCCCCAAAGTAAGTTCGGGAATTACATGGGTTCAAATAAAGAGGTGCCGGACTTCGCAAGGAAGATGTGAATGAGTGGCTGAAATGATGTGCAGATGGAATTTTGCTACAGATCCTAAGTACTCCTGCGACGAATTTCAGAGTATGGTCTATCTTACTGACCATTGTCGAATTATATCTATTGAGGACGGCATCGGTAGGATACATGGGGCTGATGGATAGATTGTCAAATGGATCGACAGGCTGCCATTGTCACTGTAGTTGTGTTACTTTTGCGGCAGTCAAATTATAAAGTCACTAATAATAATAATCTGAAATAATCATTTTTCATCTTGAGCTGACCAGTCTATGGCATGATGACCATTAAGCCATAGAGCTTGAATATCATCAAAATTTTCGCAGCGCTCATCTAAGGTGTTTCTTAAGATTGCTTCTATTTGAAAATACAGTCTTTTGTTTAAATTTTTATTTTGCATTTTTAAATTGGCTTATGTTAACATTCAATCATCATTTAACCCCTCAGGGAATGAATTTCCACAGACGTATCTTCGAAATTCATCCCCCGAGGGGCTAAAATTGATATGTGACTTAGAACATTAAAAAATGATGTCTAGACAAAACTACAGCTGTGTTGCTCGATCGGTCCGGTTAGATCGATTAGCAGTCAGTCACACACAAATTAGATAGATATTTATGCGTCGGCATAACTGATAATCAAAATACAATATATTAGATTCCTGTTTTAGCCGAGTGGTTTCCGGCAGAGTAGAATAGGACCACTCCTAGTCTTTCCATGGAGGTCGTAAGAGGCGACTTAGGAAATACAAGCTAAACAAAGCTCATAAACATCAATGAGACCCCAACCAGCAAAATCCCGCTTACAACAGTCTCAAGACTAAAATTTTTGGGTCTTACATTGATTCTATATCATCGTATAAGCCTGGATTTGGGCACAAATTATAAGCGTATTTATTTTAATATCGTTCTAATATCAGTCTAATTTAATGCTGTTCGCATTTACAGTAATCTTGCCAAAACCAATTTAAGCTGCCTAAGGCTAATATCGCTTTTATGTTAGTATCTTGTAAGCCTACTTAGTGCTTACACTTAGTGCTTGAGTGGAATTGCAGCGTGACAATAAAAAGTAAAATCATTATGACAAACTGTTTATGATATTATATTAATTATAAATTGTAATAACAACGTGTTCGTTACCATAATGTTTGTTTTGTATGATAAGTATTCACGTTGGAAAATATTATTTACTGTAAAGTAGACCCTGTTTTATGGCTAAAACTTCATGCGCTTTATCAAATATGGTATTTCGCATCCTCTTATAATTATTTTATTTCATTATTCGTATTGACAGTGTCGCGCCATTGATTATTGTTTATTATTGCTATAGTTGCATTTTTCCAGCGCACTATTAGACTATTGTAAGATCTTTTATACTTACATTAGCATTCTGAATACAAGTGGTATGGCCATGTTGAATTAATTAGGGTTCCTTGCTGTACCTGCATAAACCTTTGTATCTTAACCTGTCTTTTTATTTAAGTGACAACGTCGGTGATAAGAAATAGTTTGTCTTGATCAAGAAAGACTTTCGTATGTTAAAGCATTTAGCATGGCCTTGGAAAGAAACACACTTTTTGCCTAAACATTTCATTATGAATTCAAAAAACCATAAGAAAACTATTAAAATACAGTTTTTCTTGGTGTGACAATTGTTTTGTATACGCAATTTGACCACTATATCGAGGACGAATGTGAACTTTGCAACAGCAGCCAACCAATAGCAACTTCATCTCATTAAGTACCTAGGTAGGTTATTCCCCTCGCTATGATATGCATACAGGTAAATCTGTCAATTCACACCGAAATAGCACCAGCTGACTGGCAGCGCAGTCAGCTCACAATTTTTTTTTTCATTACATTACTTTTGCCAGTCGCTGCCAGTTGCTGCAATTTCGGATTCACTTACACTATTACGAAATTCCTCTGTTATAAGTTTTTGAAGTTGTTTCACTTACTTATTGTTTATCTCGCTCATTTATATCAAAAGTGCGTGAGATAGACCGAAATACATACATCTATACCAAGCATTCGCTTATTCTCATTCACCGTTACAGTCCGATGCAAACTTAATGGCGGCTCGGCTAAAAACCTAATATCATTGAGACTTGACATCAAGCCATTATGCCAATACATTCCTGGACACAACTCACTAATGTGTACTATCTCTTTGTTTGTGTTAAGCAGTGTTCGTGCGTCCTTTGGTAAAATATTATTTAGTCTTCTGTTGAAAATAAATAGCAATCCATTAACTGTGGCATGAGGTATATGTATTAAATTTTAACGCCCATTTTTGTAAATCACTTTTTAAGGCGAAATCTTTTTCATAATTGGTTTCGCCCTTAGTCGAACATTCATTTTCATAAAAATTATTTATGTCACAAACTGAATCACTATCCTCAATATCGACGATGCAAGCAAAACCTGCAGAACCCTCACTAAATTTCTCAACACTGCCTTGTCCTGGCAGCACCACAACATTTGATTTATTTATAATTTCTTTGTACTTCTTGTGACCTTTCCGCCGATAGCCACCACTTCTTGAATGTTTTTTCCAGTTTTTGTAATCCATGCCTATTTAAATACGATTTAAAATTTCTTACAAAACATGGCCAACTACATGTTATTCTTACAATTGTGTTCCCAAAATCATTTTAAGATCAAATCATCTTATATTGATCTTTTTTTTTCACTGTAAGTATGATGATCCAATATCACTCTAATATCTTACTAAAATACTGCTATTGATCTTATTATAGCTTTAAATAAGATAAGAAAAGTACGTACTTACAGTGTTCTTTTGCTATGCTGATATTAGTCTAACATTATTACAATAGCATTTAGCAAGACTATTATAAAATCAACTGAATTTAGAGCATGGGGCTATAAGATCAGGTTTTCTCAAGTGCAATGAGTCTACGTAAAAGTTATTGTAGGAGTAAGAGGCTTTTAATAGTATTTTAAAATGCTCTTGTATACATATATGAGAATAGGTAAAAAGAATAAGCGTTCTTGAGTTCGTACTAGCTTGTATTAGACAAATGTAAGAGCGATAACATGTTCCGAAACAATTATAAGATCGCTATAAGCCCACCACTCTCATAAAATACGCAAATTGAGCCTTTTTTGCTGGTTGGGACCTTTCCAACCCATCTGGCCAGCCAGGAGACTGTAGGCCAAATCCTCTGTCTGCTCTGGCCAAGTAGGTATGGCTCCGGTAGTACAGAGAGGGTCGTGCTCCTGCAGTGGAGACTAAAAAGACCTGATGATGATACTCAATCTAATGAGTAACTTACACGTGTATTTAAAAATCTATTCGTGTGTGACATTATTTATTTCATACCAAATAATTTATTATGTAATATTTGTATAATATAATAGGATGGTATTTTTTGTATGGATTGAGTATCTGAAAAGATAACCTTTTATTGTAATATTATTTGTATTATCATGCACCTACACATATCTTACTGTAATACGCTGAAAATCAATGTAGTTATACTGGACACATGTAAATGTGGAACACGATACCTACCTCATAGTAGTTTTGCCACAATGTTGCTAATAAATGGCTCATCAATAGAAATCTCGGCTCTTCAACGAGAACAAGATGTTGTGATGCTAGAAGTGAAACCTAAATCCGCTGTTTACGGAAAATCTCTGATCTAAGCGGGGATGCCAAACACTCTCATCTTAACATCAGTACCTGTCTAACCAAGAGATAAGAAGATTTATGCTGACTCAGTTTTGTTTATTTTTCTACTCGTAGCTGACGGAAACTGGCAGAAACAGTGAAAAGATTTGGTTCTTACACTCATTTGGGTTTATGACACTTAGAAACATTTTAAGTTCACAAAAAAAAATACGCGTGGTCTTCAGCTCCATAAGCCGCTAATTATATAGCGCTTGTTCTTCTTTTTCCGTGCCTCTTCCCATATCATATTACTTGCCGTCTTAGCTAATTATCTAGCGCATCCACAGAATTCTCAGCTCGTTGTCGAGGGCTAGGTGCCCCGATGCTATCGGCAGCGGAACCTGCGCGGTCATCTCTGATCCGCAGATTCCTTTCACGCAGAATTTTAGCGAGTGTTTGATTTAACGCCAATTATGGGCTTCCTTGTTCCTTATATTGTCTCTACTATTTTTAGGCCTATCTGGTTAGTGCAGATATTTGAGATTCCGCCAGCACTCTAATAGATTATGTGAAAGTTTTCTTACTGAATTGCAATTCTCATTTAATTTAATGTACTTGATAAAACGAAGGTAGTTTCCATAAAAAATTAAGAAAACACAAGTGGGAGTTAATAAATATGTACGATCAAATATCCATGATTCACATTTGATAGCAAATTGAAAAAAAAATGCCGAATCCGTAGAATTGAAGAATATTGTAATAAATTATAATAGACAATAGATTTAATTTATTATTTATTTTATGGAGTTGGGAAATATCAGTTAACTATCTGTGTGACCAAACGAAATGCCATTATAACCTGTAACTTATTTAAACATAAAGACAATACAATGCAAAAAGTTAGTTATAGAAGAATGGTCCTAGGATCGAGCCTTGAAGGACACCTATTTCCCAATCCGACGACAGTGCTTAACAATAATCAATAAAGTGCATATAACAGCTTTAATCGATTGTCTTGTCCGCAAACATGCATGAGGGCCGATCTATTGTCGTGTTTTTTCCACATTTTCCCAGTGAAGGGACTGTGTGAACTATGGCGCCTCAAGGTCATCTCTGTCAAAGGCTTACCATATATCTATGTCAAGATAATTTCGATTTTGCAGACTGTTTACGACTTTAATATTTTCTAATTAAGGAATAGTTTCGAATGGATATGGAATATAGAAGTTTTATATGAAGTGATTGTGTCAATGACTCTTTGTCAGAATACGTAAGTATTGTTTCAATTGTGTTTATCGTGTATATACTTTTCTGATAGCAACCTTACCGACTGTTGTATCAATTACAATGACAATATTTCCAAATTGATCCGACACAGCGTTGGTGTAATAAGTGAGTCATTATCGCTATTTAAAAATCAAACCCCTATAAAATATTACACTTTAAAGATCCAAGTTAAAGAGTGATTAGTCGGCCTTGTGCTTGCTTCATTACTTTACTGAAAAAAAAATATCCTCAGTATAAACGTAAAGGAACCGGGCAGGCCTTGGAAATGTAATATTTCGATATGATAAGTTTCAAGAGAATTTATTTGGCAATCGTGCAGAACAGAGCGATATGGCCATTGCCCAGAAGAGAATATTTTATGGAGTATTGTTTTGAAACATTTTATCATCATCATCATCATCATCAGGTCCTTTTTAGTCTCCACTGCTAAGGAGCACGACCCTCTCTGTACTACTAGGGCCATACTTGGCCAGAGCAGCCAAAGGACTTGGCCTACACTCTCCACGCTGGCCAGACGGGTTGGAGAGGTCTCTTAGATGTTTATAAGCTTTGTTTTGCATGTATTTCCTAAGTCGCCTTCTACGACATCCACGGGAAGACTTGGAGTGGTTCTATTCTACTCTGCCGGATACCACACGGTTTTAAAACATTAGTAAATATTAATTAAATTGATTAAATTCGATTGAAAAAGTATACTATTTCAAAACTCTTATGCAGAAGATAAATGCAATCCTAAGCTGAGCTTACCGTCCACAATACGCTTTTAATATATTCTAGTTAGAAATAAAAACAAATAATAAAAATAATAATAAACTGTGTCAAGAAGTACCGTTTCTAAAAGTCGATTTCTCGAATGCTAACTAGACTATATTTAGCCGGCGATTTCATTCGATCCGCACACACAAACAAGCCAATTTGTGTAATATTTATTTGTGATGTGAGCGCCGAGCTCGGTCATAAGCTGCGCGCGTTATTGAAGTGATGCGCTCTAGTGATGGGAACTAGATACGAGTTGACTCTTTGTAAAAAAAAAAAACTTTGTAACATATATATATATATCTGGTTGCATCTTTAACTGTAGTTTGGAAGCTTGAGGTCTACTTTTATGACGGCAAGAAATGTTGTTTGCTTTTAAAATTAAAGAACTAAATATGGTTTTATCGCGTTCTTGCCAATGGCCTAAAGGGCGTGTGCATCATTTGCGTTTGCACATGTTATGCAACTCGGATAGTACGTTTTTGTATGCAATCAATAATGACAGCCGGGACCAACGGCTTAACGTGCCTTTTAAAGCACGTAAGAGCTCGAGATAATTTTTATGCCACTTGCGGTCACCCATCACAATAGGGACTGTTCCCAGGGTTGCTTAATATGCCATTGGGCTCCTCATATAACCATGATGACTCGAAACGAAGAAGAATGTCTTACATCCCTAGCCGCTGTAATTAATAGAGTAATGCTCGCCGTATGGTGTTGTCGGTTGACATGATACGATCTGAACTTGCATTCATTTCTTGTGTCATCCGCGTACTGGTGCACGGAAAATGATTCTTAATTGTTTTGATAATAAAAAAAAAAAAAAATAGAGAAACGTCGAAAAACTTTTTTTTTTAATGTATATCCGACAGCAAACGAGCAGACGAGCCACCTGATGGAAAGTGGTCACCGTCGCCCATGGACATCTGCAACACCAGAGGAGCTGCTGATGCGTTGCCGACTCTTAAGATACCTGTTAAACACGCCTTTTGAAGGACCTCAAGTCATAGCACACAGGTAAAACCTCGGGAGGGAGTCCATTCCACAATCTTGCTGTACGAGGAAAAAAACCACGTGACGCTCTGACATTTTTGGAGACCCAAGTGTCAACATATGGTTGAATACTCAAGCAAATACTAAAGCAACACCTTAGGTTAGGAGTCTCCTGAACTGTTTGTCCGGTGGTTGCAGGTATAGCACCGGGTACGCGCGGCGTCCTGAGCTGCTACTTGCTATTCTCCCATTCCATTCAGCCGTTTGTGTAGTATCACAATATATTCCCGTTCCAAATCCAACAAATTCCTTTCCTTCCCTAGCTTAAAAATGCTTTTGATGGGCAGCAGCGTCGGAAGCACAAGAAGCCAAGCCACTGCGCTCTCCAAACGCTTGCCAAACGTGTTGAGTATGGCAATATCCTTCTATGGAACAATATTTCCATGTAATAGACCTTTGCTTAGCAGTGGACTACCTACGGCTGAAATGCTGATGATGATGCTTATGATGATAAGATACCCTGTGCTGGCTATAGCCAACATAACCATAGCCCATAGGCTATGACTTATATGAGGGATACGCCTGGTGATTCGGTGGGCGCAGGCTGTGCCTACTGAATCACCAGCCTCCCCGTAAAGAAAAGGACATCAGGTACTTAGAATAAAAGTTGAACACTTTTTCTAAAGTCTTTCTCACACATCGCACATATTACACATTAGTCGTGGTAGAGCCACGCTACGGCAAAATGAATTGCTAGTAGCATGAATGGGCCAGCTTGTCCGGAAAAGTACTACACACTCATAGAAAATCGACGTCTAAATAGAAGCTTTACCGATTCTATGCTTCGTTTGGTGAGTGAGAGAGCCGGAGGCCCATCCTTCCCACTCCCCTCCCTATTTCCTTCCCCCAACTCCTTGAAAGGCCGACAACGCACCTGTCACACTACGGTCTTGCAGTTGTCCATGGGCATCACTTACCATCCAGGTGACCTACTTGCTCGTTTGGCGTCCTCGATCAGAAAAAAAATGTACCTTTTTGTCTGCCAATTCGTAAATTTGACAAAGGACAATCTTAAATAGGATAATACTTTAATACCAAATGCTAAGTAACACATCCTATCAAATTGTGATCACACATTGCTGTGACCTCCAATTTACACGGTGAATACGAGCTATGATGTATGAAAGCGCCATATTCTGCCAACGAATCTGATGATGGAGAACGCCTTGACACTGTTATAGCTCCCACCAAATTTTGCAGTAGTAATACTCTTTTTAGTCTAGCCTGTTCCCGGCCGTCAGCTAGAGCCCGGTATCCTATAATTGGGTATCAAAATAAATAAATATAAATAAATAATCCAAATAAAAATAAAAAATCACACAGATTGAGCTAGCCCCAAAGTAAGTTCCAGACTTGTGTTATGGGATACTAACTCGACGATACTATATTTTATAACAACATACATAAATAGATAAACATCCCAGACCCAGGCCAATCTGAAAAAGATCATTTTCCATCTTGGCCTGACCGGGGATCGAACCCGGGGCCCTTGTGTCGCAGGCTGGCGTGTTAACCACTGAGTTACGGAGATCGCCATACAAGCTAGTCCTTAAAATGATATTTGTGGAAAATCTAGCAAATTATTAGCATTTTTGCTTGCAACAGTACCTGCTCATCATTTTTGCGTGTGTCCATAAAGACAACTGGTCAGTCCCACATTCTAACCCCGGCTCGGGTTACGCTAACTACACCGTTTATATCGAATGTTTATTCCGAATACTAGACTCGTTCTTTATTCGCTACAGTTCCTATTCTACACATGATGACTGAGAAAAACTACTGTTTCTCAGTCAATTACAAAGTTCCATGCTGGTCTGGGAGAAAAAAAAAACATAGAATGTACCAGCTGCTTCTCTTCCCGCGTAGATCGTAAAAGCCGATCGAGGGAATGGGTAAAATCTGAGAAATCAAGTTAATAGGCGATGCAGTTAGAAACCTATCACTATTTTAATTCCGTTTTCCACCTTATGCCCACTAACATGCTAAACGTGGCCTTCAGGTCTTATAGACCTAGGCTCTGTCTACCCCGCAAGGGAAAAAGACGTGATACTATGCAAAGTTTTTATTTTCCTTGAATAAACCCATCGAATGATGTTGCAAAATACAATCTCGTTGCTATCTTACTAAATAGATCGTGAATGTATACTAATTAAATACAATATTTTTGTAACCAAATTTTAAACTCGGAGACTTTGGTACTTTTAACTATGGAAAATAATATGAGGTTTTAAATGTCTCGTATATTTTTTAGATATGCCTTTCCGTAGTATAAGAAATTTGTCCCTTTTTTAAACCAACCAATCCAATCCTGCGTCACTACGGAACATTTTTCTTTTCAAGTTCATAATAACATCGCATTCTAGGCCTACCTTGTTCTAATTATATGATTAACTTTGCAGAGGATTTTTATGATAGGCAAACAAAACTAAGTCCAACGAGGAATCGTATAAATCGATTATTTATTCGGAATACCCGACACTCGATGCTTACCACATTACGCCCACCGGATCACTGAGCTCTCCATCCCTCTAGGATTTCTCTTCTGTTTATATTTACTTTTATTACAGTTAATAAGGAAACCAGATGGTATCTGATTTCTGAGGCCGAGGTCAGGAGCCTTGACGATGAAATGACCAAGTTTATAGGTCTCTAAGCTATCAAAATCAAATCAAAACTATTATATGCATAAAGTAAATAGAATTAAGGAAGACTAAAATTTAAACTAGAAGTGGAACATAATATGAAATGGGTAGGTCCGTGGCGCAGCGCTCAACACGCCAGCCTGCGACACGAAAGTGCCCAGGTTCGATCCCCGGCCAGGTCAAGATAGAAAATTATCATTTCCAGATTGGGCTGGGTCTTGGATCTATATGTATTTGTTATAAAATAGTATCGTTGAATTAGTATCCCATAACAAGTCTCGAACTTACTTTGGAGCTAGCTCAATCTGTGTGATTTGTCCATATATTTATTTATTTATTTAAATAGTTTGTAAAAAAAAGCCGTAGCTGGCTAAACGAATCCTATTCTATTCTATTTTTTTTATGTTTCTGTATTTATTTTAATAAATACCAAGAGTAACATAACCTCCGACGTTCCCGTGAAGGGGTGACTCAGCCCGTCAAAATGAACAACTCTTCCTATGGGACCAATGTTGGAAATCAAAAAATAATTACATTTTCATACAAAAGTGTTCAGCCGGCCCGACAATTAGTATGAAAAATTAAAAAAAAAAAAGAGTTCCCAGCATTGAGTTATCATCAATCGAAGCATAGAAGCGGTAAAGCTTCTAATTAAACATAGATTTTCTGTGAGAGTTTGGTTCTTCGCCGGACGAGCCGACCCTTCATGCTACTAACTACAATGAATTTTGCCGGTAAGGTGGTTCTACCACTACTAAAAGATTCTGTTTCCTATCCATTTGAGTAAAATTGTCAGACTAGTCTATCTCACATCTTAGCGTAATCCCGGCTGCATCCTCACGCGACGCATCGGAGCCCGGGGTCCGCTTTTAATATAATTTGGCATGGGTAATTATGTCCAGTAACCTGATTGACGCCTATAGGCTAGTTTCCTGGGTCGTAATAATAACATAACAATTAGTCCGTCAGTTAGATAATCCTTATCCTTACTAATATTATAAATGCGAAAGTGAGTTTGTTTGTTTGTTTGTTACGCTTTCACGCCGTGACTACTGAACCAATCATCATGAAATTTTGCATACAAGTTCTCTGGAGTACAGAGAAGGACATAGGCTACCTTTTATCCCAGGAAAAAGTACTATTCCCGAGGGATTGACATTGACGCGGGCGGAGCCGCGGGCGAAAGCTAGTCAAAAAATGTAGGACACGTATTTTTTTCTTTTGTCAAATAAACAATAAATAATAAAGATAAAGCGCATCAAAGTTCAGGAGTGGGGGCTCGTGACGTCAAAGTTTGCTTAAAATTGTAGCAAACTATGACGTCACACGGAACTTCAAAGGGCTAAATCTTTATAATTTTTTGTTTAATCGATAAAAGAAAAAATAGGTGTCCAATATTTTTTGAACATCGAACTGACGGACTAATTATATTTTTTTAGGAAACTAGCCTGCTAAGGCCAAAACCACATACAAATACCTATACGAAGATCAAGTGGTATTTGATGTCACCGGGATTCGAACTAGAAGCCCCTTGTGTAGCACGCTGAGGTGTTAATCACTGCGCCATGGTTAGTTAATTTACTTGTAAACAACCTATAAGATCTATTACAATTAGGTACATAACTGTTTACTTTGATGAATTGTAAGGGTTGCTACACACATAATCCGGCTAACATTGTCAGTTTGGCAGTGTTAGTCGAACAACAAAGACTGACTTGCGTCGATTGGGTTGTTCATATGGGTCGAAACATCATCGATTCGGCAGTATTTGTGGAACTAAAAAGCCGACCATAGCAACTATGTATCGACTTGTATCGATCGTGTATAACTGTGTAATAAACCGACCGGCATAAGTCGGCAGTTGCCACACCGAGTGATAATGTGCGTCAGCCCAGCGGTTTGTGATTATTCATCTACATTATTCGATTTTATTGCCATCCCGTTGTAGACCCGGCCTAGGGAATGCCGCATGGTTTAGTATTCCTGATCATCTATCTACACATATAAGATTTTGCCGCCTGACTGCCGATAAATGCTGGCCTGAATATGTGTAGCAACCCTAAATAAATTTACTACCTAATATATTGAGTATTACTTCCTAATGTAGTATTGTTTCGGACTAAATCGATATGTGTTAATAGCCGATCATAATACGTTTCATAATCCTGCATTTCACAGCAACGTCCCTCAAACTTTTGAAGTTTCGGAACCACACACAATTGAGTGTGTAATTTAAGTGCGAAAGACGAAGGTGCGAAGTGTTAAGGCGCGAAACAACGCAAGTGGACAGAGTTGAGGCGTGAATGAACTAAACTAACTATTCCCGCAAATTCATCCGCGTGAGTTTCGGTTTTATCACGCGATCTATTCAAGCTTTTAGCTTTAAAAAGAATAGTTATCCTATCAAGTAACTAGCTTCCATCCACAGCTTCGCTCACATGAATAAAGATCAGTCAGAAACAGTACCTGCACTTCCTTTCGTGCCCTCTGTGCCCCACCAGCTGCACCAAAGAGGATCTGTACACTGCATCCGAGAGTGGTGTCAGAGTCGCCACATACTGAAGAGACAAAATCTAATCCCTTGAGCCATCGACACGAAAAGAAGAAAAAACAGTACAATTTTTCAAGATAAAAGGTATCCTATGTCCTTCACCGACTAAACGTCAAACTATTTTCATACCAAACTTCGTCTATATTAATTCAGTGGTGGAAGCGTGAAGAGTAACTGACAGACAGAGTTTCTTTCGCATCTATGATATCAGTATAAATTATTTATCTATTATTCTTTGCGTAACGCAATACAGTAAATCAAAAATATTGGTTATCTGTAAAGTCGGTTTACGTACGATAATTTTACGTGATAACGGTGGAAGACAAGATGCGTCACAAGCCGAACGCCTTGGCTGATCGTGCCTTTCTATCGCTTATTCCGCGCTCTCGATTGCACACGTAACGTGATAATTTTTCATGCGTACAGTCGGCATTTATCGATTTATAAGACGTCATCACGCCAAATAAGCTACGAATTTTACGATTTTCGCAGGAATCCTCCAGTTATTTCTAGGAACTTTGAGAATTGCTGGTCTGCAGAACAATAATTTAATAGATACCATCTACTCACACGTCATAAATTGTTGGTAACCATAAATTTCGCAGGACGCCTTGCAGGGACATTAACACTGAAAATTAACGTTGCACAGTGGTGCACGTAGAACGAGCCAGCAGGGCAAAATTATCTCAGCATTTTCTTACCATCATCATTATCATTTAGCCGTGTGGTATCCGGCAGAGTAGAATAGGACCACTACAAGTCTTCCCGTGGATGTCGTAGAAGGCGACTTAGGAAATACAAGCTAAACAAAGCTTAGAAACATCTAAGAGACCTCTTCAACCCGTCTGGCCAGCGTGGAGAGTGTAGGCCAAGTCCTCTGGCTGCTCTGGCCAAGTATGGCCCTAGTAGTACAGAGAGGGTCGTGCTCCTGTAGTGGAGACTAAAAAGGACCTGATGATTTTTTAGTTGCACTACTAAAGTAACTAAAGCATTTGCCAGAAGTCACAACGTTATATGCAGTTTGTGTGAGTTACAACTAATTATAGGTTATAAAATATAATTTAAATTATTCAACGCATCAGCACCGCCTCTGGTGTTGCAGATGTCCATGGGCGAGGGTGACTATTTTCCATCAGGTGGTTCGTTCGCTCGTTTGCCGTAAAATATAAAGAAATAAAAAAAAATAAGAATCTCAGCTATTAATCGATACAAATTCATACATCACATAATACGAAAATCACGCAATTTAATGTTAAAAAGTAACTTATCAAAATGAGCCTCATATGCTAAGCGAAGAGAGAATTCGTCCAGAAAAAGTTATTGGTGATTTTAGTTAACCTTTCCCATGTTCCATGATTTTTTATATATAAATTCACGAATTATTTAATAAGTATCGAAACGAGATCACTAATTTGACAATAAAAAATAAACGACACTTAAATACGAACAACTGCAAAAAAAATATCCTAAAGTTAAATTTGCAAATTTTTAAAGTGAAAACTTCTTTGCGGCGTTGTGCACTTTTTGGAATGGATAAAAAAATTATAAACTTGCATCAGGACACGTGAACTGATCGAAAATTAATAAGAGTGACACGTGACCTGAGACCGCCGGTGCGGCGTAGGAGAGAAAGTAATATCCCCCTCTCTTTCCACCGCGTGGTGAATTTGTATGCCTGCAGAGCGCTTGCGCGAGTTTGCGTGTGTATAGTAGTACTTTTATAGTGATAAATAAAGCAATTCGCACGAAATTATTCCATAACCATTCCAAAATATTCAAAAATGCACAACGTTAATGTTCAAGTTTTCATTTCTGCTGGCACTCCTGGAATGCAAAGTGCAACCCGTTGTTTTTTATTTAAGTAGTAGATATATGTGAAAATATTTTAAATAACCAAAGAGTGTTGGCGTTAGGCTGGCTGTCTTTCGCTAAATCCTGTCACAGCCTGAATGCTGTAATCAAAGTGAACCTTGGGGCCCAATGCATCACACCTGAGGATGCAACCGGGAAAACGCAGTACAAAAATAAAAACAAAGTAAGGAGGAGACACAATAGTAGATTGTGTTACAAGGGCCTAACATAAGACTTATTGGTGAGGGCATTTTTCTGCATCCAGAGCGGAACGAAGGAGTCTAGCATAGAAAGAAGATAGACAAGAATAAGTATTATTTTAGTCCCGAGAGGACACATTCTGCTTTCATCTCCCTCTACGCGGAATAAAAAAAAAACAATATTCGTGTTTTCATTTCCACGGGAAATGAAAACACGAATATTTTAAAAAGGTTGGATTGTGAATTCAAAAAAAATGTTGTCCCTCTGGAATTAAAATGCATTTTAGATTCTGTAAACGGGCCACCGCGCTGAGTTTTTGAAAAGATGAGGTAAAAAAACAGTTTTTGTCTGGCAACCTTGCTCTTCGTGAACACTATGCGTCGGTTCATTTCACGGAGGCGTTAAAATCTAATATGAGATTAGAGTCTACGACTCTTTACGATCGTCTTGAAATTACCAATCTATAGCCTAATAATCTTGACTTTGGACGATATAGGTATCCTATTACTTTTGCGATGGAAAATGTTAGAAATCATACGTTTTTCTTTGTTTCTGTTGATTCGTGATAGATTTGAAATGTGATTTGAAATAAAAATGACATTAGAAATGTACAGTCATGAGCTTTGATATAAATACACATCAGTTCTTAAGTCAATGTGATAAGGTCTAAAATGGAATACAACTGTATTTATACCAATTCTTGTGACTGTAAATATGAAACGTTGAAAAAATAAGTAATTACGATTAGTATGTTACAATTTAGGCCAAGTGCGAGTCGGACTAGCGCTTTCAGGGAAAACGATTGTTCCTCAGAAGATAATAGTAGTGGTTTATTTCAAAAACGAAAAAACCCGCCTGCCCTCTTTTCTCTAACATTTAAGAACACAAGAACAAGTTTTTGAGACATATCTAACAAAACTTTAATTAACGAAATCCGTCCAGCCGTTTGGAAGATACAAAGTAAAAAAAAAACACAAACTTCTCTGTTAGTAAAATTCAAATTTCTTTATTTCACAATATAGCTTTTACAATTTACACTTTTAAAAGATCCAACTATACATACATATTTTAAATACATGCTAGGCAACAATGCTTGTCCTCAAGTAGCCGAGAACAATTTACAGTATAGTACGGCATTAATTCGGTACATATAGCTAAATCGTGGAACTTTATTAGAATATTATAGTGTTCGGGTTGGATCCCCGGCCAGGCCAAGATGGAAAATGATCTTTTTCAGATTGGCCTGGGTCTTGGATGTTTATCTATATATGTATTTGTTATAAAATAAAGTATCGTTGAGTTAGAATCCCATAACACAAGTCTCGAACTTACCTTGGGGCTAGCTCAATCTGTGTGATTTGTCCGTATTTATTTATTTATTTATATATGATCAAATATTACATGATTTGTAATATTAATTGTTTAAATTTGGAATTGTGTTAAAATTTTAAGATGACTTAGTAAATCATTTAGAAATATACCTAAAATGTGACATATACATGATAATATATGATCAAAATAAGTCGGATGAAAATGTCCTCTTGTAAGATCACTTGTTGCCTTCTATCTATATTTTCCTCTTACTACCCCTTTTTCTCAATAATGCGATATTTTTTCATGTCTTTAGTCCCTCGAAGCTGTGGTATAATCAAACTACCACAGCAACGCTATCAAAATATACGACTGTTTATACCCACTCGCAAGGAAATCAAAAAAGGGCAGGGCTGTCATCCGCAACTGCCTGTCCGGCAGTTGCGGGTATGGCATCGGGTTATTATTTTAATACTAGTACTAATAAGAAACTTAAAACCATTTTTTCTGCTAAAGTATTAAATATTTGATTAAACTGAAAAGATATTCGGAGAGTACCATTAGACTGCTACCAAAAAATATGTTAACCTGGACTGAAAGACCCAAAACAAAAAAGGGTCCTGCTGGCATACTTAAAGATTTGTAAGCGCATTTCTCTTAAAGTAATGTATATGTTACGGTAAATTTGATTAATCGAAAATTATTAATAATTTTATAACATTATTAATAATAACCTCGTGTATTTACCAAAACACGAGGTTATTATTAATAATGTTATAAAATTATTAATAATTTTCGATTAGAAGCGCATATCTCGAAAATGACGTCAGTTATATAATCTAAGATGTCGGACGTGACTTTTCATTATATATCGACGTGAGTGTCAATTACTAGGTTTTTTTCGGTGTAGTTTTGGAAAATTACATCAGTTTTAGTATCTAAGAAGGCAAATCTTCGAAAATCGCCAGTGTACATTTATTTTTATCGGTAGTTATTACATTTATCGGTACTAAGGTTACATTATTAATAATCACCGACAAATGTGATTAATTTCTCACTTTTACCTGTACTTTCGGTAATTATTAATAATGATAGACAATTATTAATAATTTTTAATTAATCACTCTAACCGTAACATATATATACCTAAAAACATAATTATTTGTGAGGTACCTGCTGTATGAAGACCTGCAAACTGAGAAGGGTCCTACTGGAAAATATTTCAAGTTTTCTCTATAACCACTGAGGTACTAAAATTTTTGTATACCTATTAGTGAGGTACTAAATGCTGTGAATGTAAATATATAACTGTCCATTCAAATATGCGCAGGGTCCTGCTGGGTATACAGACATGGGCCCGGCCTTCCGAGCTGCTGCTTGCTTTGCTAGGTACTCATCCGAGTGCGTAGGTTCAATATCTTCATTCCCTTCCCAAATCCAACTTATGCCTGCCAAGTGTGCTGATTATGGCAATACTAGCTTTCGCCCGCGGCTCCGCCCGCGTCAATGTCGATCCCTCGGGAATAGTAACTTTTTCTTGGGATAAAAGGTAGCCTATGTCCTTCCCCGTACTCCAGAGAACTTGTATGCAAAATTTCATGCTGATCGGTTCAGTAGATACGGCGTGAAAGCGTAACAAACAAACTCACTTTCGCATTTATAATATTAGTAATAATAAGGATACTCACATGGAACAAAGAATCCTTGAGAGAGGCAGTCCAGCAATGGACTTTTTACGGGTGACATAATGATGATGTTATAGGAATACAAAATATATTGGGGACTTCCCTTTAACCCTGACAATTGGCAAGACGAAGTTCTTCAAACAACAAGTGATAGTCGTTTGAAGAACTTTTTATGAATTCTAATCAAGTGAAAATATCAAAAACAAAAACACAAATTATCATTCAACAAAAATTACATCATATTACGCTTAGCCTCACTAATTTACATCGATTATCACAATACAAACAAAAGCGCTATCAATTACCGTTTTACCGAGCTCATTCATTACTTTAATGTGATATTACGACTAAAAACAAGTAAAGATTTTCAACCTTATTAAAATGCTAATAAGGGTGCATTGCAAAAAGCATTGAATAGATCAGTATATTTTTAGACACCGTACAGTTGGCAATAAAAACTCGTACACAATAACTGTATTGTGAGCAGTGTGAACCGGGGCGCGCCTTGACCGACGAAAACAATGCAGTATGCAGTTTTAAACCGTTGTAGCTAGGATATCCGTGTAGTTTTAGATTTTAAGACTTCTCAAAAAAAGAGTGTTAAGTTTTCAGTGTTCATGTATTTAATTATGTATGTACGTGTGCGACTGTGACTTTATTAGAATATACAAATTTACCAATCATCTGGTCAAATTTCTATTGGAAGTCCGATTTTTTTCATACATTACCTAATTTTTTTGCGGAGAATAATTCTGACTTTATCAGTTTATACATATGAATCTAGTGTCATGATTTACGTTTGGGGTTAACTCTGAAACTACTGAACCAATTTTGATCAAACTTCGTAACTATCAGTAGATTGGTCTGACTTAAGAGATAGGATTTAGTTTTTATCTTATAGATAAACTAAGTTTGCCGGGACAACTAGTATATTATAAAATATAATATCAACTGATCAAATTTGGTAATTAAACATTTTAAACTCTAAGATAGACACAGGAAACTTTCATTCGGGAAATAAGTACTGTTCGTGTAATAATATCCTAAATAATATTATAAATGCGAAAGTGAGTTTGTTTGTTTGTTCATCATCATTTCGAGTAGGTGTCACGGTCAATCGACCATGCACAGCCTGGTGTCAGAATTCTTCGGAACCGCCTCTCGACCTCTGACGTGGAGAAGGCAGCCGGGACCACCGGCTTAACGTGCCTTCCGAAGCACGGAATCATCTTTATTATCACACAATCAGGTGATTCAAGCCTGCAATGTCCTAACCAAACTGGAAACAGCTAAACAAAGTATGTTTCCGGTGGGAATCGAACCCACGACCCCCGGGTCAACAGGCAAACGCCTTAACCACTGGACCACGGAGGCTGTTTGTTACGCTTTCACGTTGTAACTACTGAACCGATCATCATGAAATTTTGCATACACGTTATCTCGGGTGCGGAAAAGGACATAGGGTACTTTTTATCCCGAGAAAAAGTACTGTTCCCGAGGGGTCAACATTGACGCGGGCGGATCCGCGGGCGAAAGCTAGTTTAAACATAAATTTATTAGGGAATCACTGTTTTGCTTACGTTTTATTCGTCAGTATCGCCGACTAGTTCGGTCTGTTACGAAGACCATCATCAGGACGAGTGTTCGTGGACGATGTGGTGGCGACACGGCAGTTTCGCTTCCCTCAAAGCACTCACGAATAAAACGTGGGGGTAAACCGTGACTCTATCTATACTAATATTATTAAGCTGAAGAGTTTGCTTGTTTGTTTGAACGCGCTAATCTTAGGGACTACTGTTCAAATTGGATTTTTTTTTGTGTTGGATAGTCCATTTATTGAGTCTTTAGGCTATAAAACGTGACGCTGCGACCAATAGGAGCGAAGCATCAGTAAAAAATATTTTCAAAACGGGGGAAAATTATTCACCTATACTAAGAAAAAAACCAAAATCTTTTAAAAGTTAGACTAAATAGGCTTCTTCTGGGTGAACTCGCTCGATCCTAGACCATATCTTTGCCTTTGGCCTAGATTATGGTCAAGAGTAAACTCATTAAATATAAAAAAGAACTAATTAAGTGACTACAACATGGGGTTCTTTAAAAAGGGCGTGAAAAGATTTCTTCAGGTTCGGCAACGCGCGAGTGGCACCCCTGGTGTTGCAGGCGTCCATAGGCTACGGTAACCGCTTTCCATCAGGTGGGCCGTATGCCTGTTTGCCTACTAAGTAGTATAAAAAAAAAAAAAAAAAACATAATAACAGAAATTGCTGCGGACGAAGTCGCGGGCAACAGCTAGTAGTGAATAATGCGAGTGGAGTCGCGAGCGAAAGCTAGCATAGAACTGTCAAGGCTCATTACCCTCTTGATAATATACTGACGTTGCGTCCAACGACGAGTAAAATACCATTTCATAAACTTATTAACCCATTTCTTAATTATTTCTTAATCATTAATTAGCTTTCGGTAGCTTCAAACGAAATAACCGAGTATATAAAATGGCGGGACACAGCGCGATCTAAGAAAATAGAAATAGAGTCGTTTGTATGTTAATCTGTTCGCTTATATCGACCACTTCCACTTCGCTTCTGTGAGCTTAATTATTTAATAAAACTGGGGAGTGCCGAAATATCTTGGAGATTAATGCTTATTGACTCCGACCGGGCAAAGAAAAAATCTTTATTGGTAAACCTTATTTAATTTATCATCATCATCATCTCAGCCTCCGTGGTCCAGTGGTTAAGGCGTTTGCCTGTTGACCCGGGGGTCGTGGGATCGATTCCCACCGGAAGCATACTTTGTTTAGTTGTTTCCAGTTTGGTTAGGACATTGTAGGCTTGAATCACCTGATTGTCTGATTTAATAAAGATGATTCCGTGCTTTGAAAGGCACGTTAAGCCGGTGGTCCCGGCTGCCATCTGGTAGTCGTTAAAGGAACCACGTCAGAGGCCGAGAGGCGGTTCCGACGAACTCTGACACCAGGGTGTGCATGGTCGATTGACCGTGAGACCTACTCGAAATAATGATGATCATCTCAGCTACATTCCACTACTGGACATAGGCTACTCCCATCGATATTTTACACTGGGGGGGGATTTACATAACTCACCACGCTGTTTTGTTTTTGTGTATAAGCTGCCTAAAGTCATTTGACAAAGCATCAATGATGACAGCCAGAACTAAGAGCTTAACGTGCCTTCCGAAGCACGGAGGACCTCGAGATATTTTATGCCACTTGCGGTTACCCATCACAATGGGGACTGCACTTAGGGTTGCTTTACATGCGTGAGATCTTTTGATACCCGCGACCACTGGACCATCGGGTTCATCAAGCTTGGTAGACGTGTTGGAGAGCGCAGTTTGTTTGGGATCGCTTTAAGTGTAGGAAGGGGAAGGAGTTTTCCCATTATCTATAAAAACGGCAAAAAAATTATGTCTGTTGTATGGGAATCCCCCTTTAAATATACATCTTATTATAATTTAATAATTTATTTTTAAACTAAATGTATAACTGAATATTCTGTACATATTTCAAGTTATATGAGAGCCCCCTTAAATATTTTATTTATTCTGTTTTCATTAGTATTTGTAGCGGCAACAGAAATTCATCATCTGTGAAAATTTCATCTGCCTCCCCATCACGGTTCATGAAATACAGCCTGGTGATAGACGGACGGAAGGACAGACAGGCAGATGGATAGCGGAGCCATATGAACCAAAAACAGACCCTAACCCGTTTTTACCCTTTGAGTAAGGAACCCTAAAAAATAATATCGGATTATAAAAATTCAATTCAGTAAAATTTTATGTTATTGCCGCTTAAGTAACTAATAAAATAGTGAAAATGAATGATTTTCTTTAATTTAAATTGCTTTTAAATAGCATTACTATGCTTGGTATATTATTAAAATTGAAAATATGTGATGAAAAAGAAGTACAGGTAGGATTCGAACCCACGTCCCTTAGGTTTACTTCCTAATCACATATTTTCAACGACGTGTTTCAATCGTGCAAAACTAACAGAAAAAACAAACTCCCTCCGTGGTCCAGTGGTTAAGGCGTTTGCCTATAGACCCGAGGGTCGTGGGTTCGATTCCAACGGGAAGCATACTTTGTTTAGTTGCTTCCAGTTTGGTTAGGACATTGCAGGCTTGAATCACCTGATGGTCTGATAATAAGGATAATTCCGTGCTTCGGAAGGCACGTTAAGCTGTTGGTCCACGGACGGTTGTGGAACCACGTCACCGAGAGGCGGTTCCGAAGAACTCTGACACCAGGGTGTGCGTGGGCAATTGACCGTGTCACCTACACGAAATGATGATGATGACAGACAGATACAGGCTGACAGAGTTACATTCGAATAAAATATTAGTATGGATAGCCTGCTGTCACGCAGGCGAAGTCAATACAAGATACTAGTTATAAAACTATATAACTTCTATTAAATGGCGGAGCTCATAATGTTTTGATTTACGAAATTCATCATCAGGTCTTTTTAGTCTCCACTGCAGGAGCATGACCCTCTCTGTACTACCGCAGCCATACTTGGCCAGAGCAGATAGAGAATATGGCCTACACTCTCCTCGCTGGCCAGACGGGAGAGACTTGGAGAGGTCTCATTGATGTTTATGAGCTTTGTTTAGCTTGTATTTCCTAAGTCGCCTTTTTCGACATCCATGGGAAGACTTGGAGTTGTCCTATTCTACTCTGCCGGAAACCACATGGCCAATTTTCGAGATTACTAATTAATAATATAATTATGAGAGATGATATTAGCGGCAACATCAAAGACAAGTCCAATGGCGATAGTACTAATCGTTGTGTAAAACTAAAGCAGATCAACATTGACCAAAAACATTTTGAAAACATTAAATTTATACTTTAACTCTATTAACAGAAGAATTATTTTTAAAAGATTTAGACAATTAATATTTAAAATAGTATTTGTTATTGAATGACTAGCAAATATATCAAAGTTATCTATAACTAGCTTTCGCCCGCGGCTCCACCTGCGTCAATGTCGATCCCTCGGGAATAGTAGTAGTTTTTCCCGGAATAAAAGGTAGCCTATGTCCTTCTCCGCACTCCAGAGAACTTGTATGCAAAATTTTATGATGATCGGTTCAGTAGTTACGGCGTGAAAGCGTAACAAACAAACAAACAAACTCACTTTCGTATTTATAATATTAGTAAGGATAAGGATAAGGATTGTCAAGTGTATGACTATTAATGTGCAATAAAATCAAAAATCCATCTTCTATTACGGATAAATACAAAAATAGATTTACTGCAATTCTTAGTCTTATCGGAAAGTCAGTTTGGTTTTAGGTCTAAGTTATCAACAGCGGATGCCGTTAATAGTCTAACCGACTATTTAGTAAAGGAACTCGATAGTGGCAGACAAAGAATAGGAATATTCCTTGGCCTTGCAAAAGCCTTCGACACTATTTCCATTCCCATTCAATTGCACAAGCTTGAAAACATAGGCATAAGAGGAAATGAGCTTAAACTGTTCGCAAACTATTTAGATGAACGCAGCCAATGCGTCAAAATAGGCAATATTTATAGTTCTAACCTAAAAAATAGTTGTTTTGGAGTTCCCCAGGGAAGTATCTTAGGCCCGACCTTGTTTTTAATTTACATCTGTGTAATTTAAATATAGAAGGAGGTTTTAATGCCGTAAATTATTGGCTTCAGCAACATCTTCTTACTTTAAACACAGCCAAGACTAATTTCATTCAGTTTTCCATGCGTCATTTGCACTCATCACATTCGTATATAAAAATATATGCACATCACTGTACAAACCCTACAACTAACACGTGTCATTGCCTTGAAATTTCTATCACGGACAAAACAAAATATTTGGGTATTGTTATAGACAATACTCTTTCTTTCAAGCATCATATTCAAATCTTAAATGGCAGAATTCGTAAGTTAATATTTGTTTTCAAAAAATGACGCCCTATCGCGGACTCAAAAATAATCAAGCAAGTTTATTTTGCTTTATGTCAGTTACTATTAACTTACTGTATTACGTCATGGGGTGGCATTGCTAAAACTTCACTACTAACTATTGAGAGAGCACAGCGAGCCATTCTTAAGGTTTCTACACATCGCCCTTTCCTTTTCCCCACAGACCTTTTATATACCGTGATTTTGAATCCCCTAGCTATATTGAATTCTGGGAATCAGAATCCCTAATGGAATACAGAATTGTAAGAAAAAAAGGTAAAAAACGAAAAAATTAATTTAACCTTTCATAGAAATTCGTCCAGCTGATCGGCGACTTTGTATGGGAAACCTAATTTTCTTTTTCGTTTTTCACATTTTTTTCTTGCAATTATGTGTTCTATTAGGGATTCTGATTCCCAGATATCAATATAGCTAGGGGGTTCAAAATCACGTTGCATAAACCCTGTAAGGTACTTACAGTTAGGCAACTGTTTATAGTAAGCACAATCCTTAAACAGCACGCTGCACTGCCTTTCAGCACTCAATTTACTAACAAAAGACGGAAAGATATCGTTTGCTCAAATGAATTATATCAAACAAAACACGCCTTCTCCTCACGATTTTTTCTATTCTTTGGTCCACTCCTCTACAAAAGACTTAATAAAAAACTAGGCTTTTATACTTTTACTTATAGCGCAACTAAAAACAATACTACAACAAGCCCTATTAAATATGTCCTATGAAGAAACGGAGGAATTGCTAATAGTTTTAAAATAATATTATAGTTATAATATTATGGTTAATTTTAGTGTCTCATTATGTATAATTTAATTCTAAGTGTAATTATTTATGGAGTTACTAGTACTAATTAGTCTTTTATCGCCTGAAATACAGGATGATTTTCATCCTAGCTCAGGCACCCTTAGTTCATATGTATTTATAATGTATTGTAAAATGTGTTCCTATTATTTGAATAAAGAATTTATTTATTTATTAGACTAGTCTAGATAATAATAAATAAATATATAGGAACATGTCACACAAATTGAGCTAGACCCACAGTAAGTTGTGAACTTGTGTCGTAGGATACTAACTCAACGATAGTATATTTTGTAATATATACTTATATAGATAAACATTCAAGATCCAGGTCAATCTGAAGATCGTTTTCCATCATTGTCGTCGATCGTGTCGCAGGCTGGCGTGTTGACCACTGCGCCACGGAACTCGCCATATACATCGTTATGTCGTGTATATCTGCTGTTAATTCGTTTCTTATAAGAATCTAAGGTATTATTCACTTATTTTTTATTTTTTTTATTTTTTTTATATTCTTTTGTCGTCTATCAAGGATACACACGAACGCATTTTTCTTATGACGTACATAAGTGTAGTAGTACTAACAAGAGATTTTCGGAAATTAATCTACTCCAAGTTTGTATGAAAATCTGTGAGTCTTTAAGATACAGCTATGAAATTTTGTAATTGGCTTACTTTTGCTACTTAAAATATATTAGAAATCACTCTCGTGCTATTTTGTCGGGATATTAAAAATATTTTTTTTTTTGTTAACTCAAAAAGTTTACTGAGAAAGAAATAATAAATTTCAGCTAGCAGCTAGAAAAAGAGTTCCCTAGGCACCTCGGTACATCAATACGATCGAAACCTAGAAATACTAGAAAAATACGTACTAATCACAAAGAAAAAACATACTACATATAGTACTAATATATTTATTTATCTATACTAATAATAATATAAAGCTGAAAAGTTTGTTTCTTTGAAGGTGCTAATCTCAGGAACTACTGGTTCAAATTGGAAAATTATTTTTGTGTTGAATAGTCCATTTATTGAGGAAAGTTTTAGGCTATAAAACATCACGCTGCAACCAATAGTAGCCAAGCAACAATAAAAAACTTTTTGAAACCGGGGGAAAATTATTTCCCTATACTAATAAAAAAAACTAATTAATCATGATAACAGAAATTGCCGCGGACGAAGTGGCGGACAACAGTTAGTATAATATAAACTTGTAGTTTTCATTCTACAAATTCAGTATATCAGCACAAATAAATAAATAGTTACGTATCAGGTTAGTCATCTCATTTTATTCGCCTCAAAGAAGCTTCAATATCATCGTTACTAAGGCACTATAAGGAAAAAAAGAAAGATACACTGTAACATTATCTGAATATGTATATATATATGTCTAACTTCTTCATAGACAAAAAATATTTCTAAATTCGTAATAATCTAAAAACTTTAGGATATAGGTAATAAGAATAAAACCACTCAGAATCGTAACGGAAACCAGTTAAAAAGAATAGACACTGATATATTAGATGACATTAGAACCCAACTGCTAATGGCACCAAAATCGGTTCAGGGTTTATAAATGGTATGTTTTATTCCAAAATCATAGGAAATAGAGCCGTCACTGATAATCTCGTATGAATGGAGTTTATCGGCCTTAAGTTAAAATGCCGAGACTATAGATGTGCCACTTGATTTGATAAGTATACTAAATTAATGAAATGCTTGTTCTGATCTGAATAACGGTCAACGCACATCCAAGATTATAAGGTATTTTTGATACTTATGTTACTATGATAATGTAAATATTTACAAAAATGTAATGAATTAGGGAACCTACAAAAGGAAGGGAAAGCATACAAAGCCTCTGGTAATTTCTAGTGTGTATATTAACTCACATTTATTTATTCATCACCAATAATATAATAAAGTAATATTATCATCATCATCATTTCGAGTAGGTGTCACGGTCAATCGACCATGCACACCCTGGTGTTAGAGTTCTTCGGAACCGCCTCTAGGCCTTATAATTAACTAGATTTCGCCTGCGCCTCTGCCCGCGTCAATGCCGATCCCTCGGGAATAGTACTTTTTCCCGGGATAAAAAGCCTATGTCCTTCTCCTTCCAGAGAACTTGTATGCAAAATTTAATGATGATCGGTTCAGTAGTTACGGCGTGAAAGCGTAACAAACAAACTCACTTTCGCATTTATAATATTAGTAAGGATAAGGATGTAATAAACTAATATAATATAGACTGCGGGCTGGTGTTGGCAGATGCCACGAAAACAGAGTCAGGTGGGGTTTCTCCAACAATGGAGAGCGCGACTGCGATGCAATTCAATCTATGGATCACCTCTTGGTGTACCCAGAAAGTCCAGCTTCTTGCTCTCAGCAGCATCTGAAGGCAAACGAATATGCAATCATGGTAGCAAAACACGGTCAAAACTTATTTAAATTGTATGTATAGCCATTTTACGACTCAATAGAAGAAGAAGAATCACTAGTACTAATAACACGTTTAATATTTAACTTGCTTGCATTTTTTTTTTTATACTACTTAGTAGGCAAACAGGCATACGGCCCACCTGATGGAAAGTGGTTACCGTAGCCTATGGACGCCTGCAACACCAGGGGTGGGAAACACTGGTGTCAATTTTTTCAAGCCGTCTACAAGTGGTTCAAAAATTCTCGCCCTGTCATCACAAGATGGCGGTCGTATAGCTATGCTAACGACGCCATCTAGTGATGGCAGCAGGGACCATTATGCCTTACCCCCATTGGGCTTATATATATATGTCGACCTCCGTGCTCCAGTGGTTAAGGCGTTTGCCTGTAGACCCGGGGGTCGTGGGTTCGTTTCCCACGGAAAGCATACTTTGTTTAGTTGTTTCCAGTTTGGTTAGGACATTGCAGGCTTGAATCCCTGATTGCCTGATAATAAGGACAATTCCTGATGCTTCGGAAGGCACGTTAAGCCGTTTATCCCGACTGCCATCTGGTAGTCGGGATCGACCAAGTCAAAGGCCGAGAGGCGGTTCCGAAGAACTCTGACACCAGGGTGTGCATGGTCGATTGACCGTGTCACCTACTCGAAATAATGATGATCGGGCTTATCATGCCTTCCAAAGCACGAACTTGTGCTACTTGTGGCACCTTACAGCCACCTTCGGGGCTGCTTTACAAGCGTAAGCATCAACTAGATAACGAGATTGTATAAGCGATCTTTCCACTACTTGTCTATTTTGTTTTATTTAAGACCTTGATAAATCTACCACATTAATCTGGGCGTTATGCGATTATATCAAAAAGTGAGTTGCATATGTGAGCGATCTTTCCATAACCTCCCTATTTTGTGCCTTCGGTTAGGACCTTGATAAATCGGTGACATTCATCTAGGCGCTAGGCGATTGTATCAAAATATTTTAGATGTTCGGGATAAGTGTCAGGCGGTTATGGTGGGATTAGAGGCGCGATGGAGGGTAGGCAGACGGGCTGGTAACACGGCAGGTAAAGTATTTGATGAATATATAACAGTTGTTATTTCGATATATTTCGCTATCTTTTAGTCCTACAATATTAAACATGTGTCAATTTATTTTCGACATAATCATTTGCCTAATTCAATAAATTAATATGTAATCTTAGGTGAATGAAATATTTTAATTACCTACATATAATATTTTAATTAATATTCGAAAGTCCTTATTTACTTCTAGAATCCTGGAATAAGATGATGAATAACATTCCATCTACATTTACCTTTCATAGACTTTATCTTTTTACTTCTTACTTAACGATTTCTCAAACTGACTAATCCGCTCCATGAATTTGAGAGATTTAATTCAATCCCTAGAGATACAAAGACGAGAAACTAATCAGGTATGTAGAGCAAAATTTTTTTTTTCTTTTAATCCTGTAGGGATAATCCTATCGCTCAATAAGTAAAAAGAAAAGGTGATTATCCAATATTCAGATATATATCGAAATTTCTAGCAGTGTACAACTGGCTATGTTATATGTACTATTTATTTTTCTAGTCCCATGACATTATGACATGACTATAACTTTTTTTATAAAAAATATTAAGGTATATAAAAAAGATTTTATAAGTCATTATTGACTTAGTACCAAATTTGCCTACTTTCTGTACGCCAGGTGTACAGGATGAAATTGGATTCATTAGCATACGTTAAAGGACTGACTTAGACCACGAATCTGAACAATTTTCATTATGGGACTAACTTTGACATCGTGAAAAAATTATCTGCTCTTTCATACAAAAGTGGAATATTTACTTGGCCAAAATCTATGGAACAACTGTTTTTTTTTTGCAATTTCGGAATTGGTCCCATAATAAAAGTTGTTCAGAATTGTGGTTTGAGTCACTCCTTAAAAGTACGCTAATGAATTCAATTTCACCCGGTACATTTGATACACAGCTATGATCTTACTACCTGTGCCTAGAGATCTAACGCTGAGCGTATTTAAAAACGCCCGTATGCACCCGCCCGCTGATATTTAATAAAATAACAGGGGATATTATCTAAATGTATAATTTAGCGAATGTGGGAAGATTACGCGGTTAATCATACGCTTGGTCTTGCTTGGGCTTTAAGGAGATCTAAGTTTAATTTAGAGCAAATATTTCAATGCAGTTTGTTGCATCTTTTAACAATATGGAACTGAATATATAATAGTTTGACACTGCACAGTTGGGGAGGATATGCGTGTCAATGGTCTCACAATCAAGGATGCCGAAGACCGTGCGAAGTGGAGATGAAAGAGCTGGAAAGTGGACCCCGGGCTCCTAAGCACTCCAGCTGAAGATGCAACCGAGAACACGCTCGGATGAGAGAGAGACAGAGTGAGAGATAGAGATAAAGATAGAGAGAGAGTGAGTGAGAGTTTGACACTGCACCAGAATTCTAAGTTTTTCTGCAATTTCATCCAGTGAACTCCAAGCTTCAAAACATGTCAGTTGGAGTGAGAATGGATCCGAAATTACGCTCTAATGAAAGAGACGCGAGACAAAGAAAAAAAATAACCTGAATCAACAAATAAACGACACTTAAGATAATATAATCTTTCATATCAAAACACGACTTCAAACAAATAACAGTCCAATTTTAATTAAATTTAAATAGGACTTATCTAAAAACAAATCCTATTAAATAAAAAAAATAAATCGATATGTAAATGAAGAAGTTATGAAGTCACAAACATAAAGAAACATACAACTGAAATGAAAACCATTCTCTTTTTTTAAACCGTTTAACTCGTTTACTGACACTGAACCAGACACAAAAGATATAACAATAGAATAACGTCTACAGGCGGGCAGTGTCAGCGAAAGTATTGACATAAAAAAATATAATTACCAACGAATCTAAAACATATTTTTTATGCCTTTACAGATTTAGGGAGCTAAAGATCAAGAAATCATCATTACAGCCGCAAAAAATCCACAGCAAGATAATGGCCTCTCCCAAGGATTCTACGTTCCATGGGAGGATATTGCCATACTCACTTCACTTGGCAGGCGGGTTGGCGAGCGCAGTTTCTTTGGCTTCTTGTGCTTTCAACGTTGCTGCCCATTCCAAGCATTTTTAAGCTGGGAAAGGATAAAAATTTGTTGGATTTGGGAAGGGAACAAAAGGTAGTGAGATACTACTCACTGGGATGAACAGGGGAAAAGTTCATCCCAGTGAGTAGTATCTTTTTTTTAGCCTGATTTATGTCCCACTGCTGGGCAAAGGCCTCCCCTTTCTGTTTTCAAGTGTCCCTGTCAAGGGCCACAGTCTGCCAATCGTTCATGTGTGCGTCCATGTCATCGCGCCATCTCCTCCTAGGTCTTCCTCTTCTTCGACGGCCATCTGGTATCCACGTAGTTGCAGCTCTGGCCCACCTGTCCTGTCGCATACGGTAAACGTGCCCCGCCCAGTCCCATTTCAGCTGTGCTGACTTTACACCGACGTCTTTTATCTGGGTTTTGGAGCGTAGCGTGGTGTTACGAATAAGGTCTAAGCGGCGAACACCGAGTATTCTACGCTCCATTGCGTGGACAGACCTTGAGCTTAGACTTCTGATCCTCGGTGAGTGACCAGGTAGTATCTTTCTTAATAAAAAAAAAATATAAAGTAAATAGCCTCGATAGGCCGGGCGCGCGTGCCCGATGCCATAACTGCAACCACTGAACAGGCAGTTAAGGATAGTATCCCTGACCGTACGAAGAAATCATCATCATCATTTCGAGTAGGTGTCACGGTCAATCGACCATGCACACCCTGGTGTCAGAGTTCTCCGGAACCGCCTCTCGGCCTCTGACGTGGTTCCTTTAACGACTACCAGATGGCAGCGGGGACCACCGGCTTAACGTGCCTTCCAAAACACGGAATCATCTTTATTATCAGACAATCAGGTGATTCAAGCCTCATCATCATCATCAGGTCCTTTTAAGTCTCCACTACAGGAGCACGACCCTCTCTGTACTACTAGGGCCATACTTGGCCAGAGCAGCCAGAGGACTTGGCCTACACTCTCCACGCTGGCCAGACGGGTTGGAGAGGTGTCTTAGATGTTTATAAGCTTTGTTTAGCTTGTATTTCCTAAGTCGCCTTCTACGACATCCACGGGAAGACTTGAAGTGGTCCTATTCTACTCTGCCGGATACCACACGGCTAACGATTCAAGCCTGCAATGTCCTAACCAAACTGGAAACAACTAAACAAAGTATACTTCCGGTGGGAATCGAACCCACGACCCCCGCGTCAACAGGCAAACGCCTTAACCACTGGACCACGGAGGCTGTTTACGAAGAAATTACTTCAACTAAAATCTTGAACTAAAAATAAATTCTTTCATCCTAGGTGGCCAAAACATTTACTGGATGTCATTTTGTAAACAAATGAACAGATTAAATATTCAAAACTTATTTCTCATAATCCCCTAATTGTCATAATTTAAAGAAAGTAAAAGACAATGAGACACCCCACTGTTTGGGGTTTAATCTGAAATTATGAGGGCTGTTGTCACCCTGATATTGTTTGCTATTGTTTTGTGTTGGGAATTTAGTTGTGATTAAGAAATAACTGTCTTTGAATAAAATATTTACTTTGTTACATTCGTAATAGTGTTTTTGCACGCAGTTACACCCGCGTGAGATTCTTATATTTGAAACTCGATATATTTTCTGGAACGATATTTTTAACATTTAAATTCCTATCATTTACACACGTTTTGGGAATCAATTTTGTACTTTGCAAATTTTGATAGCTTATATAAAAAAAAAAAACAAATCTAGATTATCTTTCCCACTAACAAAGTTCAAGAAAAACATTTTCAAAAATTATAATCAGAACCTACAGTAAATGAAATTCAATATTCAATAAAGTAGATATCGAAATTGTCACAAATAAGGACAAGCCTAGACTCACTTTTCACCACTAAAAACCGTTTCTGCATTTTAACAGCTCTATTGGTTTGATTTTTTACTACTTCAGTTTTGGTCACATCATAACAGTTGTTCGTATCAATAGTTCAATAACCTTTCGTCTCGATATACTGACATTGTGTTCAGCTACCACCTGTACCATTCCCATGCCCAGTAGGCTCCGCACATTAATCAAAAGGGGCCATATTCATAAATCGCTTCCAAACGCGCCGGATCGGATTAACACATAGATATAGTGCCGGACTGTCTCCACGGTACGTGTTAATTCTGGATAAATGGGACGAGTTTTAGGGATCCGTATGGTTTTACCGCTATTTGTACACGAATAATGTAATGAATGTTTCTATGTACGGCCTCTCAAAGACTTCTATCTATCTTTGAGACTTTTATCATATCTGTTGTAGTTGCACGCTCGATCGCTAACATAACGTGTTCCACAACACGTTATGTTCAATTTAAATAATATGAAAAAAGATATCAAATTTATTTATATTACATGAAATATTTTTCCAATATTTTTTGTTTTATTGATATTTATATAGAAAAAAAATCATACATTTAGGGAAGTTATCTTGAATTTATTTCAATAATTCTCTGAAAACATAACTATCTAAATATAATCTTTAAAAATTGCATTGATGTTTAAAACCTCATTAACCCCTAAAAATTTAATTACCTCACAATTGTATCACCCAAAAAACGTTTCCCACTTGTCCTAAACATTACTAATAAATATCCAAAAACCCCGTTACTCAATACGCGGCTATTATCTCCTATAACGACGTATTTAGGTACAGTCGCCCATAAATACCGGTACACACGAACCAATAAATTCATTGGAAAATTGAGACATGAGCGAGATCTAATCTCTGTACTAGATTTATGGCCAGAAATAGATTTATTTGGGTAAAAAAATGTTTGTCGCATTTACATGTTAAGCAATAGATATATTTATCTGGCCTAAGAATGTATTACCGCTTTGGTTTAAAAGAGACGTTATTAATTACATTATTTGGACTTAGTATTTAGTAAAACACACTCAATATTGTGTGTTATATTCAATGTTATTATGTCTTTATTATCCTGTACTAGCTTTTGCCCGCGGCTCCGCCCGCGTCAATATCGATCCCTCGGGAATAGTATTTTTTCCCGGGATAATAGGTAGCCTATGTCCTTCTCCGCACTCTAGAGAACTTGTATGCAAAATTTCATGATGATCGGCTCAGTAGTTACGGCGTGAAAGCGTAACAAACAAATAAACAAACAAACAAACTCACTTTCGCATTTATAATATTAGTTAGGATACATAATTAGCCGAGTGGTTTCCGGCAGAGTAGAATAGGACCACTCCTAGTCTTTCCGTGGAGGTCGTAAGAGGCGACTTAGGAATTCAAGCTAAACAAAGCTTATAAACATCAAAATATATTTGTTTTTTATTTTCATACATTTAAAATTTACTTTTCCAGCCAATTACAACCAATTTAAAAGTATCGATATGAAATTAATTTTAAGCAAGATGCATAATAATCAAAAACATTTTTGTAATCTAATCCTGACACACTGTCTATACAATGACATCCGAAAGCGTTCTCAAAACTCGTTTTGCCACCGTCTAGACAATTTTCTAGTAAGAGAAGGAGAGCATGAGACAGAAAAATTTCAGTTGTTAAAAATATTTTGGGTATTCAGTGTTAAACCATAAAATAGTCATACAGCATTTGTAAAACATAAACAGAATGTGATGCAGGGTAAAAACAATTTTAAAATATCAGAATGTTTAAAAAACTAACCTAGTGCGAGTCGGACTCGCGCACGAAGGGTTCCGTACCGTTATCTATGAAAACGGCAAAAAAAACATGTCTTTTGTCTTTTTTATGTCCCATACAAAAGGTGTGATTTTTTGCCGTTTTTTATTAATTTTATTTTTATTTAATTATTTATTTTTAAGTGAATATATTACTAAATATTCTTTTAAGTGTCTACCTGTTGCCGTTATCAATAACGAGCAAGAACAAGCAAAAAAATCACGTTTGTTGTATGGGAGCCCCCTCAAATATATATTTAATTCTATTTTTTAGTATTTGTTGTTATAGCGGCAATAGAAATACATCATTTGTGAAAATTTCAACTGTATTACTATCACCGTTCATGAGATACAGCCTGGTGACAGACGGACAGCGGAGCGAAATTAATAGAGTCCCCTTTTTACCCTTTGGGTACGGAACTCTAAAAAACACGTTTTAGAGGAAATGGCTAAAACGTGATTACAAAAACTATTGTTACTTATGACCCTAAATCGAAGCAAGGAATCATCAAAATATTACGATTTCATTCACGTTGCGATTTATGCCGCCAAAATTGTAGGCGTCGGCCGGAGACATGACCTGGTTTTAAATATAACACGGGTTTACGTTTTTATGGAGGCTTCGGCGGTGCCACGCGCATACTAACGACAGGAAGGGATTTGATGGCTACAGATATATTGTAGCGCCGCTTGGCGTTTACTATCTGTAGATATTCTCTGTTATTGTATGGTAAGTAAAATATACAATAAAATTCCAAAATCTATTCTAGGACCTTTTTACCACATTAAAATCAAATACAATTGGCTTCTTGACAAGTGCTTCTACATAATAATGAATTTATGGCTACTAAAAATAATATTGTTTCATTTTGAACTGGACACAATTTTAATTCACTAACTTTAAACATGTTTGTTTATAATTTTGTATCCTATGATGCATTAAATTTTTTTATTAACGTAATAACGTTTTTTAGTATCAAAATTATCTAATTCGTTACTGAAGTATCATCAAGAAAAACAAATAAATACATAATGGGCAAAACCCAATACACAGTGGAACCAGCCAGAACCATTCTGATGTTTAATGTGACTTTCTTGAGTTATAAAATATTTAAAATATTTCGGGGAACAAACCAATCCAAAGCTTCCAAAAAACCTTGCGACTGTAACGCACGCAGCAATCAATTATAGCAAAACGAAAAACAATACAGCCACATATTTTGCTTAAACTAAACAGTGTTCTTTTTTTAGGAGAAATTTCGAAGAAAGTCCCACTATCTTTTTACATTTTGCACCCAAAAAACATAAAAATAACATCCTTATCACCGTTTATACCCCAATTAGTGCAGTCCCAGGAGCCATTACTAGCACGAGGCCAAACAACAGTAACTCCCAAACTACAAAAAAGAACATAAAAAACGTGACGTCACAGGTAACGGTGGACCGAACCGAACCGGAAAAAAGTAAACGGACCGTTCGCAGCAATAAAACAATTTCGTCTATATGTTTGCGCAAATTTCTTTTCTGCGAATTTAATGGTTTTATTTTCTACGCAATTTTTAAGGCGGCGTCTTTGAGTTTGGGATTTTTAGGGTTGCAATTAGAAAGGTGTAGGTCACTTTTTCAAATTTGCAATGGCTGTTTTTTTATAGTGCAAACAATAAGAATAAAACATGTTACTTTTGCAAGAAATAATACTCTAATTGAATCTTTTTGCGTAAGCCGCGGTATGAAATAGTCAAAGAAATATTTTGGATTGGTCTTGTGAGCATAAGCAACTCTGTTATCCAATATTTTCACATGACAAAACATACTGCCAACTGCCATAAATACAGTAAAATGTTAGAAAATTATGGCGGAAGCGTAAATTATCATAGAATTGTAGCTTATAAGTATTTCTTTTTTAGATATAATACGGCAAACAAGCAAACGAGTCACCTGATGGTAAGTGATCACCGCTGCCCATAGACTACTGCAACACAGGTGTGTTGCCGGCCTTTCAAGGAGTTTGGGCGGACATGGGGTGAAGTATGGGTCTCCGGCTCTCTCACTCACTGAATGCAGCATAGAAGCGGTAAGTTTCTACTCAAACGTCGTCTATGAGAGGGTGGTGTGTGGACGAGCCGGCCCATTTATGCTACTAGCAAAAATGATCTTTTCCGGTAGCGTGGCTCTTTTTTTTATTTATATTTGACGGCAAACGAGCAGGCGAGCCACCTGATGGAAAGTAGTCACCGTCGCCCATGGACATCTGCTACACCAGAGGAGGTGCTGATGCGTTGCCGACTCTTAAGATACCTGCAAACACGGCTTTTGAAGGATCCCAAGTCTATATTTAAATTTTATACATAGTGAAATTTTGATCGTTTTGGACCCTTAAAGAGGTGACTCAGACCACCAATATGAACAACTTTTTCTATGGGACCAATGCTAGGAACTAAAAAAAAATCGTCATTTCCATAGAAAAGAGTCCCGCCGGTTTGTATGGGAATGTCGATTAGTTTTTTGAGTTCCCAGCATTGTTTCCATAGGAAAAGTTGTTCATTTTGATGGTCTGAGTTACCCTTCAAGGGTCCAAAACGATAAAAAATTCACCATGTATAATAAAAGAAGGTCCTTCACTTCTAAATAATTCATTTACGTAGCTCTAGTCTATTATCGAAGCATCTTGTCACAATATAGATACTCGTCAAACAAGGACATTCTGCGGACTGCATTATGTTAATCTATGCACAATGTACAGACATACTGTCGCATAAATTATATGTATGTGGCACCATGAACATGCACTTACTGTGTTACTTAGTCGCAGGGTTGACAAATGAAACATTACTTAATCATACGTCTCGTCACTGAAGGAAAAGACAGAGCTTAGGGCTATAAATACAATTTTATCCTAATCCAGATTAATATTCTAACAAATACTGACGTCAACAATTCTCAGTTGAAAATATTTGACAATTAAGTGTCCAAATGACCTATATTAAATAAACGTTTTTGAATTTTTGTTTTTATTTAATTGAATATTATAAACGCGGAAGTGAGTTTGTTTGTTTGTTTATTTTTTTGTTTGTTACGCTCTCATGTTGTAACTACTGAACCAATCATCATGAAATTTTGCATACAAGTTCTCTGGAGTGCGGAGAAGGACATAGGTTAAATTTTCTCCCGGGAAAAAGTAACTAAAGTACTATTCCCGAGGTATCGAAATTGACGCGGGCGGAGCCGCGGGCGAAAGCTAGTAAAATATATGCATACCGTTGAATTAGTAGCCCACTCCGGCACACGTTCACAATTTAGTGACCTCCTCATCTTAAGAGGACACTAAGTTTTCCTAGAAGCATCCTCAGCTATTGTACCTTGGAGCCCGGGATCCACAATTATGACAGTAATTATGCTGTAATGATTTGGCAAAGTTTTTACGGCCGGTTGCCTAACTGACGCCGCCCTTCCTCGGATAGCACCAATTTACAACTAAGTAAGCTAGCTTAGCTTGTGTGATAAAGGTCGCTTTTGCGTCGTAGTAGGCGGGTAGTAAGTAATTAAGTAAGTAAAAACACTTTATTGCATCAGCAATGTATACAAATATGAAATATGTAAATAGGGTATGAGGAATAGGGAATCAAAATACTTATCAGTTGCTAGCCGCATCGCCCATGACGTAGTTCCTGAGAAATGGTATTAAACAGCTAGTACATTACATATTTTTTTTTCTTTTAAACGAGCATGGAACAGAAACACGCGCCTAATTAAACCATTCTAAATTCAGTAAATGACGAGAGGGATGCCGCTATACGTGAAACACGAAACGAGATATCTCCAATCGTGTCTCATGTATAAATAAAATATATAAATATCAATATATACGGACAAATCACACAGATTGAGCTAGCCCCAAAGTAAGTTCGAGACTTGTGTTATGGGATACTCATGTTATGGGATGTCAACGATACTATATTTTATAACAAATACATATATAGATAAACATCCAAGACCCAGGCCAATCTGAAAAAGATCATTTTCCATCTTGACCTGGCCGGGGATCGAACCCGGTCACCCCGTGTCGCAGGCTGGCGTGTTGACCGCTGCGCCACGGAGCTAGCCAATATAGCGGCGTTCCTCTCGTCAGTGACAGAATTTAGGATGGTTTAGGTTCATTAAGAGTATATCAAAATTATAATGCAAAATAACACAACAAAAAATATTGGACTATATTGAAATATTGGATACTAGCTTTCGCCCGCGGCTCCGCCCGCGTCAATGTCGATCCCTCGGGAATAGTACTTTTTCCCGGAATAAAAGGTCCTTCTCCGTACTCCAGAGAACTTGTATGCAAAATTTCATGATGATCGGTTCAGTAGTTACGACGTGAAAGCGTAACAAACAAACAAACTCACTTTCGCATTTATAATATTAGTTAAGATTATAATATATTGGATATTGCATGGCTTCCTACATATTAGTTGATTTTCAAATTCATTGTAAAATGAGTTGAATCAAATACCTCACTTGTAAAAGTCGGGTATTTGCGTTAGGTGACGTAAGGCTTGAAAAAGAGTAAGTAAGAATGGGATATGGTGGAGAATTTCGACGCTAAGATTGAATCATGCGGTAGCTCAGAGCGTAGGTCGTACATAGACCTAGGTCGCTAGTTCAAGTCCCGCCCGCAATTTTTTCACTTTATTTTATTTATTAATTTATTAAGTCTGAAATTGCATTGGACAGAGACAAGTGGAAGGAAATGGGGGAGACCTTTGCCCAGCAGTCGGACAATATAGGTTAGTTAAAAAAAATTAAGAGTATTTCGAAATAGCATTGTGAATGCAAAATATAACATTTATAAAAATATGGTTGAGGCGCTTTAAAAAGCTTTCCAATTTGTTGCTATAAGATATTTTTACCTATATCTATATCAGGGCTTAGTTTTATGTGTTTCTTTGTCGCTTCATCAATCGCCCTTTTTTCAGTTATTTTTGGTTATTAAATAAATAAATAAATATATACGGACAAATCACACAGATTGAGCTAGCCCCAAAGTAAGTTCGAGACTTGTGTTATGGGATACTAACTCAACGATACTATATTTTATAACAAATACATATATAGATAAACATCCAAGACCCAGGCCAATCTGAAAAAGATCATTTTCCATTTTGACCTGGCCGGGGATCGAACCCGGGCACTCCGTGTCGCAGGCTGGCGTGTTGACCACTGCGCCACGGAGCTGTCAAAGTTATTATCTCCTGTTAAAAGTCATTTTGAACAATAACTTATTAACCTTACCAATTTTAATAACAAATTAACCAAAAATGACATGTTACCTCATCATTGTGTGTTAACACGAAGACAGATATGCAAATAAATCGGTATATTGTATGTCTAAAGGTGCATCCACACCGCAGTAACTTTTTGTACAACAACGTTATTACTGATCAACATCCGATGGCAAAAAGGAAATGTATTGTCAGTATATACATACATACACATAGAGGCAAATCACACACAGATTGCGTGCCATGGGAGAGACCTATGTCCAGCAGTGGACTAGTATAGGTTGATGATGATGATGATGATGATGATGACACACAGATTGAGCTAGCTCCAAAGTAAGTTCGAGGACTTCTGTTATGGGATACTATCTCAACGATACTATATTTTATTACAAACCCCACAACCATACAGTCAAGTTCCTGGTTTCGATCCCAGGTAAAGTCTTAATCTCTTTCAGATCAATCTGAGTCGTAGATATTTCTCTATGTTACATACTAGCTGATACCCGCAACTTCATTCGCGTGGACTTTATGACTCCGCAAAAAATGCTCATCACAGTTTAGCTGGGCCGTTATAGTTCTTAATCGGGTGTTCGAGTTTTCAAAATAAATTATACCCTATGTGTTGCTCAGGCTTAAGAGCCCGCCATAGGCCAGGCGGCGTGGCGGTACAAACGCGGATGGTCTAAACGCGCTGGCTACTTTGGATATTGTCGTTTTTTAAGAATATTCAAGGGTTATTCGAAAAAGAAAAACACATGATGGCTGCCTTATCTGTAATGCAATAATAATCAAAAGTTTCAAGGTTAATTTTAATGTATTTGGTGAATAATTGCTGTATACCGAGTAAATAAGACGTGATTTGGAGGCAGCTTTGCAATATTTTTCTATCGAGAAAATTTAACGCAATCGTGTTTTTGAGTCAGATAGTTACCAGAGTTAGTCCTGAACTTTGCTGCATTTTTATTTCAACTTGAGTATTTCATTATTATTGATATTACAGACAATCATGTAAAGCAGTGTGAGGTAGTACGGGCCCTTAATAGCTATATAATGAAAAAGTTACATTCGAATCCGACCAGTATTTCCGGAGATTAGCGTGTATAAATAGTAAATAATGAGTAAAATTACCTAATTTTTGAAACATTCTGTTGACTGTTAATGTAATATAATAACACCAACCAAATTATAAGCATCGCTATGATCAGGTTGCTGCAATTATTTATCAACACCTTGCTTCAATATATAAGTTCAGGAATAAAATGGTCCCATATTACAAATATAAACCAGAAACGGTACTGGAAAACAACCGATACAAAATTTATTGGGACAGAACCATTCTTACAGATAGAACAGTTCATTTCAACAGGCCGGATATCACAGTTCACGATAAAGAATCAGGCACAGTATACCTCATTAATATAACTATCCCAAACTCACATAATATTTAAAAAAACTATTTCAGAAAAACTAAGTAAGTACCAAGATATTGCCATAGAGCTCAAAACCCAATGGAGAGCAACCACAGTACACATCATCCCAATAGTTTTATCATCCACTGGTATAATTCCCAAATCCCTTACTCAAAGTCTCAATACTCTTAATATGCTATTATACATCCATTATCTTCTACAAAAAGCTACCATACTTAATACTTGCCTTGCCGCATAACCAGAAAGTTTTTAACTTCATCTTGTGTATCTTCTACATACTCTATTTAATAATCATCCTTCTTCACTTCCACCGCTTGGTCTTGGCCCGCGTTAGTTGCTTATTTTACCCTCTTACGAGGAGAAAAACTAACGACTTGAAATAATAATAGTAATTGTAATAATAATATTATAAAGAGGAAAGATTTGATTATTTGTTCGCATTGAAAAAGCTCTGGAACTACTGGACCGATTTGGAAAATTCTTTCTCCATTAGAACCCTACATTGTCCCTGATGAATATAGGCTATAGATTAAATACCTATATCTACCCGTGCGAAGCCGGGCCGGGCCGCTAGTATAATATAATGGAATGTAATTAATAATGAAAAATGTAATGAAATAATGCTTTCATGCCAATGTTATTGGCAGTATAGACGCGAAGTAGTAAAAAATAGCCGTTATGTTACAGATATACACCGTATTGCACCGTGTTGCTCCACAAAAGTCAAATGTGGATGCACCTTTAAAGTTACAAAAACAATGTACATATTAAATTTAAATAGATAACTTGTATGATATGTCCCCATATATTTATTTATTCCACTTATTATTGAATTATTCCGAAATTTATACATACTGGTTAATTGATATATTTCAACGAATATATTGTATGCCAATCTTTGGTCTGACATTTGGCCTTCAAATACAAATAATAAATTATTCTAGTCGATTTGGCGAGATGTTTATATCACTATCATCACTACATAGTATAAAACAAAGTCGCTTACCGCTGTCTGACCCTATGTATGCTTAGATCTTTAAAACTACGCAACGGATTTTGGTGCGGTTTTTTATAAGATAAACAAATAAAAATATACGGACAAATCACACAGATTGAGAAAGCCCCAAAGTAAGTTCAAGACTTGTATTATGGGATAGGTACTAACTCAACGATACTATACAGCGTGATTTTGAACCCCTAGCTATATAGCTAGGCTAGCTATATTGAAATCTGGGAATAAGAATCCCTAATGGAATACAAAATTGTAAGTAAAAAAGGTAAAAAACGAAAAAATAAATTTAACCTTTTATAGAAATTCGTCCAGCAGATGGGCGACTTTGTATGGGAAACCTAATTTTCTTTTCGTTTTTTACCTTTTTTTCTTGCAATTCTGTGTACCATTAGGGATTCTGATTCCCAGATTTCAATATAGCTAGGGGGTTAAAAATCACGTTGTATTTTATAACAATATAATAAAATTGATAAGCATCCAAGACCCAGACCTATCTGAAAAAGATAATTTTCCATCTTGACCTGACCGGGGATCGAACCCGGGCCAGGCTGGCGTGTTAACCACTGCGCCACGGAGCTCGCCGAAAATAGAACGATACCAGGGGAAGGTATATACATTGCTCCCGCGCGAATCCGGGATCCAGATCGCTGATAAAGTAATACATACACAGGAATTACATATTTTACCCTTCAATGTAGACCGAGCCTAAGGCCATAAGACTTAAAGACCACGTTAAGTGAATTTGTGGTCCTATACGAGGTGGTTACTAGTCACAATGCCTATTGACAAGATTCATTAGAATTTCTCTCATTCCCTTGCTCGACCTTCACGTTTTGCGTGCCATGAGAAGCTGCTGGTGCACGCTACATTTTTTTCTCTCAGGTGCTCGATGGCCTAGTGGGTGTTAAAATTAAGCATTATTATGCTTGTTTGTAAAGCAACATACTCCGGATGATATAAGGATTGGTTATTAACAATATCTTAAGCTCCTTCTTGCTTCACAATGCACGTTAAGCCATTGCTCCTGGCTATGCTCGACGATGGCAGTCCTCGTTTGATGAGCTACGTGGCGCAGTGGTTAACACGCCAGCCTGCGACACAGATTGGCCTGGATTTTGAATGTTTATCTTTTTATGTATTTGTTATAAAACATATTATCCCATAACACAAGTCTCGAACTTACTTTGGGGCTAGCTCAACCTGTGTGATTTGTCCGTATTTATTTATTTATATATATTTATGAAGCTATGTCAGAAGTCTTTAGAAAGCTTAGTCGACTTGGAAAACATCAGTGTTGGCCACTTCCACGAAAAACAACAAAAACATAGAACTGTGTATATTTAGACAACCCTGCTTAGTTTACTTAGCCAGCCTTGTTATACTCGTATCATGTTAAAGATGCAGATTTATATGTATTTCCATTTTTAGTTCAACTACTTACTAATGCAATAGGTACTGATGGCTGTTGACGTGATCTGAGATGTGTGAGGATATGGACATCGCAAATATCTACACTCTGTCTGCCCGTACCCACTTATTGCTTATACTACTGAACTGATTCAAATAAAATTTGATTTGGAAATAGTACATAGTTCATGACTGAGTTCTGAACTATGTACTATTGTAACAAACAATAAAAAAAAGAAATACAACCGAATTGAAAAAATCCTCCTTTTTTGAATTCGTTTGAAAGGCAATGAACTAATTTAATGATCATAATATTATCGTAGGCTAAAAGTTAAAACCTATAACATTAATAAGAAACCTACGGACCGCACGGAATTCGATTTTGGACACTCGCGGTTATAGTACTAGCTCTTTGACCCGTTCACTATTAAGCTTCTGGAAAGAAAAATACTTCATACCTAAGGCTCAAAACATTGTCTCCCCGTAAGAAATAATACGTATTAAAAAAAGATATTTTCTAGCATCAAGACACTGTTAGTCCGTAAAACAAAAAAAAGTAAAATGATGTCTCTAGCAAGTATTGCCTAGTATGTAGTAGTAGGAAATACAAGCTAAACAAAGTTCATAAACATCAATGAGACCTCTCCAACCCGTCTGGCCAGTGAGGAGAGTGCAGGCCAAATCCTCTGTCTGCTCTGGCCAAGTATGGCTCCAGTAGTACAGAGAGGGTCATGCTCCTACAGTGGAGAATAAAAATACCTGATGATGATGAAGTATTGCCAGTTTTGTTTTTTATTTCGTAAGAAGATAGAAGAAAATAAAATTACGGGTTCTATCCGCCCCGTTAAAGAAAAGACGTGACGGTACAAACAAATTGCAGTACACAAAATCTCGCCTATCCATATGATATTAATGACCACCATTTAAGAACATCCTGCTAAAAAACTTAAAATGGCAAACTACAATAGGCTTTAAAGGAAGCTGTAATAAAACTTTCCTCGGACAAAAGCTTACTACAATAACGTCTGCATGAGCGGGGGCGGATCTATCGAAAGATATTAGGACTGCAGCCTAGGGCCCAGTTGATAAAAGGGCTCCAATCCACATACATATTATCACGTCTACCTCCCAGGTAGGCACAGACCATGGAACTCCAGTTGCTACGATCTTTACAAACCTCTTTTATAAATACGAAAGTGAGTTTGTTTGTTACGCTCTCACGCCGTAACTACTAAACCGATCATCATGAAATTTTGCATACAAGTTCTTTGGAGTACGGAGAAGGATATATGTTACCTTTTATCCCGAGAAAAATACTATTCCCAAGGGATCGACATTGACGCGGGCAGAGCTATATAAAATATAGTCGTATCGTTGAGTTTGTTTGCCATGACACAACTCAATTAATGCAATCTATTTAATTTGATCCTATATGTGACTAGGACTAGTGGTTATTATGATAATCTGCCATACCAGATTGCCCAGGTTTGAACCTCGGTCAGCTCAACATGTAAAATGACCTTATTTAGATTGGCCTAGGTCTTATATTTTATCTATATATGTATTTGTTATAATATAGTATCATTGAGGTATGCCATAACACAAGTCTCGAACTTATCTAGGGCGAGCTCAATCTGTATGATTTGTTCATGTATATTTATTATTTATTTAACATATACCTACTATGTATATTTATTAAAATAATAGCCCCCCAAGTCGAATTACCCGGTCCCGTAAAACCTTTGGCCCGGCCCTGTGCATGAGTAATAAGCTCAACGTTGCTATGCGAACTTTTTAAGCTTTTTATTACGACAGTAAGCGCAACTTTTTACTACAATATATTTTCGGAATGTTTGTTGGTCTATAAACTTTCGTAATGATTATTGGTCAAAGCCGTTTTTTATTTTGTTGTTTTTGTGTGCGTTAGTGGCCAACACTGGTGTTTAATTTATCAAGCTGCATCTGATTCAGCTTAACGACTGCTATCAATAATGACAGCCGGGCGGGACCAACAGCTTAACGTGCCTTCCGATGGACAGAGGAGCCCGAGATATTTTTATGCCACTTGCGGTCAGCCATCCCAGTAGGGTGTGTTTTGAGTAAAACTTAATAATAATCGTGGCTACGTTGTAGGAAAGATAATTTATGCTCGTTTTATTTACTTATTCTTACTAACTAAGATGGCGCAGCGACCCAAAGCGAGTCTTGGCCGATACGAGTAAGCATCTCCACTTCGGTCTGTCCTACGCTTGGTCCTATGCCACCTATTGCCAGTTATCGGCCTTTAGCTCAACTTTTTAATATAACTTATTAAATTTAAATAATAATATATTTTTTTAATACAATTTACTTATTATAAGTAAATTATATTTAAAATCTGATGTAGGCGTATATATTATCGTCAGGTAACCTGCTCACTATAAAACCGTTTATATAATGTAGTGTAAAAAATAGATGGTGCGATGGCAAACCGCTCTATTTTACTCGCCAAATAGCCGAATATGTATTTTTCCACACAACAACATCAACAGGAACCTAGGTCTTAAATATCGGATGGCTTAGAACACCTTCTACTAAAAGTTTTAAGAAATTAGGTTTGTTTATTTAAAAAACACTATATGCAATAAAAACCTATTAATTATTTTTATATCTAAGGTTTTTCCGTTTTAAGTATGATAATAGTTAAGTTTATTTAAAGTAGTTTAATTTAAGTAATTTTTAATCACATAAATTAGTATGTACAGCATTAAAAAAAAGGTTTTCTTTAGAAACTTTCTTGAAATCAACTTCGGAAAGTAAATAATAAGAAGGTAAACAAGACAAGCATTACAACTTGCAATTTTTTTGTTTGATAACTATATATTAACTTTTTTTAAATTATGATAACTTAATTTGACAGCTCCGTGGCGCAGTGGTTAACACGCCAGCCTGCGACGCGGAGTGCCCGGGTTCGATCGCCGGCCAGGTCAAGATGGAAAATTATCTTTTTCAGATTGGCCTGGGTCTTGGATGTTTATCTATATATGGATTTGTTATAAAATATAGTATCGTTGAGTTAGTATCCCATAACACAAGTCTCGAACTTACCTTGGGGCTATCTCAATCTGTGTGATTTGTCCGTTTATATTTATTTATTTATAATTTATTTTGTTTTGAAAAATAACATGATTGAATCAACACAATAAAGTATGAGCAATAAATTCCACATACTTGACAAAAATTTAAGATATTTCCATCGATGCGCGCTTAAACAAAAAGCGCATAGTTACGATAATCGCTATGCGATCTGTAACGTCCTAACGTCGCGTATTTTATTAATCGCAGCGCGCGCGCGGTGGCAAAGTTCACGGCGTGCCACCACCACCAAACAGTAACGCACCGATATTAGACGACAGAGATAGACAGATGCGGCGCGACGCAAGTGCGAGCGAGATAGCGCTACAGATAGATGTTGCGTTAGAATTAGCCACGCCCCCTCGACGGCCAAAGAACCGAGTCCTCCTCCGCGTTCATTCGTGCGCGCGCGTCGGGCAAAGACAACGCGCGTTCGAAAATCTCATTTTTGAAAATGGACTCGTGAATTACGATGATGGCCAGTGTTCGGACTTTTTACTCTTAATTTCGCTCTAACCTGCCAGTTTGAAAAGACAATATAGTGTTTATTTTTTTAGCGTGTTCGTTTCAGTTTGCGTTTTCAGTTAACAGTTTCCTGTAAATTGGACGACTGTTTGTTTTCATCGAAAGTGACTGGACTGTGACATTTGAAATCGATAGTTTTTGAAATTGAGGCGCGCATGCGTGTCAAGTGAAATTTGTTGACTTTGAAAATTTAATTAACATACGTTGTGAAGTGCTTGTGGGATTTTTTAACATCTCGTCCGTTTTTGGTTTGCTGAAGTTACACCAAAGAAATCAAGGTAAGTCTTGTTTTCATTTCAACATGCACAGTTATTTTACCGACGATAAAAAAAAATATTTTTTTTTATTTCGCATGTGTTGAATTATTTACAACACTTATATCAATTGTGAATATTGTGTGTAAATAAAAATGACTTATATAAAATGAGATTGTAGTCGTAATTCTGTTGCCCGCGCATTTTCGGGAATCGTTCCTATGAAAGACATCAACGAGCCCGCGCTCTCCTTAAAGTCATACATTTTGTTTTGTTTATAAAAACAACAAACGGGAACAAAACATTCGTACTCGATATTATTATAACATTATTATATGTAAACTTTCAAAAGAACATTTATTCACAACAATTATAACATTTATAAGAAAGACTAATAATGAAGTATCTATTTCTTTACCTAGGGAAATTAAAAACTAAATCCCAAATTAAAACAAATTCTACTTGAAATAAATTAAAAATAAGCAGTAAAAGAGACTTAAAAGAAACAAATATAAGTTTAACAGAATTAACCTCGATTAATTGTAACATTACGAACGTAACACAGTAATTCAAAAGTCGTGATTTCGCGTGAAAAAATCGATGATTCAGAAAAGATAAATATTTAAGATCATAAAATTATTTACAAAGTTTATCTAACACTTTAGCAGTAGAGTGATAAACGGCTAACAATTCCTCTATTTAGTAGTAAAAATAAACTATTATATATTTTAACACATTTATATACATATGTTACGCGTGGTACTTAATTTCCATACTTAGTTAATGTGTCATTTCACGTAACTGCAAATATTTATGTTATAAAATTATGAGGTTTCCAACAAAACGGCCATTTTTTATTTGATCTAACTGTGTAGCAAATTAACTGTAAACAAATTTGAAACATGTTAGATAGGTTGTTGTTTTTGATAGTTAGATGTATCTACGATATGTTTTAACCTTATAGAAAATGTTGTTCTTTACTAGCCTTCATTATCATCATAATTTTCAGCCCACATCAGCTCACTCCTGGGTATAGTCCTCCCTTTTTTTACTGGCCTTAACTCTAGATTAATCCCTCAAAAACTAGATGAGATTGTAAAATGCCTACCGGATCTAGGAAACTATATCATAAACAGGGTCTTGACGGGAATGTCAACAAAATACGTCCCTTTTTGTTTTTCATGTACAATAGGTAGCTGTTAACTTTAATAGTTGTTATTTTCTAAATTGTTATAAAGCATACAATATTTCTATAATGCATTCTATTTTCTGACGATTTTGCAATTATTATACATTGAAATTAAACCACCTAATAGGTACGGTTAAATCTCATGATCTCATGATGATGACACCAAACGAAGCTTTACAGTTTCTATGGTTGCAAGTAGATTAAGTTGACACTTGTCTTTAACTTAATCTACCTGTTTTTGAAATGTTAGGTGTAAAAATAATATTATAAACGCGATCAAACAGTATTAAGTGAATTGAAATAATAAATACTTCTAACCTAGGATATATTACCCGCAAACGGGATTTATACGTAACTTTAATGCACGTATTTTACAAAATAAGGAGGATTCTTAAAAGGTTTTTGCAGTCACAATTATAAAAACAACATTCTTATATATTTTTTTAATAGCCTGTTTCAGTGTCCTACTGCTGGGCAAAGGCCTCCCCTTTTTGTTTCCAAGTATCCCTATCGCGGGCAATAACTTGCCAGCCACTTATATAAGCATCTACATTCATATATACTATTATTAAATTAAGAATAAGATATGGTAAAAAATTCCAAGCAAGCAGGGTTTGAACCAACGACCTCAGGTCTATGTATAACCTACGCTCTGGCAATTAAGTTACGCGCGACTGGACGTCGAAAACCTCCACCATATCCCATTCCCCTTATATAACTTACTAGCTTTCGCCCGCGGCTCCGCCCGCGTCAATGTCGATCCCTCGGGAATAGTTCTTTTTCCCGGGATAAAAGGCAGCCTATGTCCTTCTCCGTACTCCAGAAAACTTGTATGCAAAATTTCATGATGATCGGTTCAGTAGTTACGACGTGAAAGCGTAACAAACAAGCAAATAAATAAACAAACAAACAAACTCACTTTCGCATTTATAATATTAGTTAGGATAAGCATATAAAGTTCATATTAGAGTTTATCTTACACGTGATTTAATCTACGATAGTTAGTAATTGCATAGCTTCTATCGCGGGCCTTGAGCGTGGAGACCGAATCCAGAAATTCCGGAACGAAAAAACCTAACACCCTCCTCTACGACCGGCACAGCGGTGATACTTTGACTTCGGTGTTGCGACAGGCTCGACGGAGATAATGTTAGTGTTATAGTAACAGAGTTACTGTTACAGTGAGTTACAGTAACGGAGTTACTGCATAAATAAAATAAATAAATAATTATAATTGCATAAGTTGATAAAAAATGCTATGCAATAGCTTTACCGCGGCAGTCCTCGAGCGCCACGTCTTTTTTTAATATAAATATTATATACATACATATTATCGCGTCTTTATCCCTTACGGGGTAGACATAGCCTAATGTCATAAGAACGAAAGGCCACGTTTTGCGTGTTGGTGAGCGTAAAGGTAGGAAGTGGAATCAAAATAGTGATTGGTTGCTATCCGCATCGCCCATTGTCATGATTGTTTAGTATTTCCTTAACAGGCTTCTATGGTCTGCGCTGGAAGAGATGCAGCTGGTACATTCTAGGTTTTTTTTTTCTTTCCAGACCAGCATAGAACATAAATATTAGACTAGTAAAATTATATTTAATAAAAAAACAACAGCAAACTAGTGAGTTACCTAATTAATTTATAATTGTATGTGTACGGATGTAAGCTGGCGGCATTAACGGCCACTTAACGTAACGGTGGACAATATTAAAAACTAATCAAATGTCGCAACACTACAAATAAACCAATCTAGTTTTGGAAGTAGGTATTTACAGATATTGTCCGAGTGATGGCCGTGTGGTTTCCAGCAGAGTAAAATAGGACCACTCCTAGTCTTCCCATGGAGGTCGTAAGAGGCGACTCAGGAAATACAATGAAACCTTTCCAACCCTTCTGGCCAGCGCGGAGAGTGTAGGCCAAATCCTCTGTCTGCTCTGGCCAAGTATGGCTCCGGTAGTACAGAGAGGGTCATGCTCCTGCAGTGGAGACTAATCACACCTGATGATGATGATGTCCGAGTGATATGGGCGAAAATCAGAAATCATGTTAGTAGACGATGCGGATAACAACCTATCACTATTTTAATTTCGATTCCCACCTACACACCAACATTTGTAATGTGGCTTTTAGGTCTTATGGACCTAGGCTCTGTCTGCCCCGTAAGGGAAAAAGATGTGATAGTATGAGTGTTCATTTATTTCACATAATATTTTAAGGCACAATTGTGTTAAGGTTTTTTTTTTACTAAATTTTGGATTAGGCATTTGTCTCCCATCTCACCTGATGGTAAGTGACGATGAAGACGAGTGTTACATGCCTATCCAAGAGGTACCTGTATTATTTTTTTGGGACAGTGCAGTGACCTAAAGCGAAATAGAAAAATATTGCTTTTAATTATTATACCTGCAACTGTAAAGGATTATAAGATATTCGTATAATTATGTTAAATTCCACACTTAGTTTGATTTATTTATGGACATGATTTAATGCAAAGGAAATAATTTTAATCGACTTTTTCTTAATTTTAATAAAATATGTTTACAATAATAAAAAAATAGGTCACTAAATTAAAGATAACGGCTGCGTGTGTTTATTATACAGAAATAGCTTGTCAATATACAAAAATCGATTTTACATCTAACCGAATACATAATTTTATGATATTGATAATAAGTATGTATTGTATCATGAATCGTCTTTATCCCTTACGGAGTAAACAGAGCCTTAGGCCATTTATCAAAATAGTAATGAGTATGAGTTGCTAGCTGCATCACCTATTAACTTGTAGGTATCATACCAAATTATTACACATCTTAAAAAGCGCTTACAATGTCATCTACATACCTAATTATGTGTCTTGGGTGTGTTATAAGCTTAAGTTGTAACCGCAATGTACCTAATATAAGCTACCGGCGGTACCTATATATTTGAACAACTTATTTAAACTTTAAATAAAATAAATAAATAAATATATACGCAACATCACACAGATTGATATAGCCCCAAGGTAAGTTCGAGATTTGTGTTATGTGATACTAACTCAACGATACTATATTTTATAACAAATACATATATAGATACACATCCAAGACCCAGGCCAATCTGAAAAAGATCATTTTCCAACTTGACCTGGCCGGGGATCGAACCCGGGCACTCCGTGTCGCAGCTGGCGTGTTAACCACTGCGCCACGGATCTGTCAGTAAAATAGAGCCAAGAGACAAAAGACCCAAGCTAATCTGAAAAAAATCATTTCACATCTTGACCTGACCGGGGATTGAACCCGGGACGCTGTGATTCAAAGGCACAGTTGTACGGTACCACTGACCCGCAGAGGTCGTCAAAGGAACGGAAGCCGGGTACCGGGTATCAGTTTGGCGTGTTATACACTATCAATTATAATGAGCCTTATCAATTACAGTTTAAGTTATGACAAATTCACACACAAACAAAAAACAATTAAAATAACACCGACCTCATTCTAAATCGGAATTCAATTGAACAATTGACCATTATGTTTACCAGTTTATGATAAAAACGTAACATTATACGCGGACAATATGCCTTGGGAACTGTTCGCACGGTACATACGGACAGACGGACAAAAACTGTGTTAGCTGCGACAATGCACAATAACGATTGTTTTAGGAATCAAGATTTCAGCGCCATCTATCGCGAAATTACAGCCATTACGTGATCTGTGAAGGTTACTGCCTGCATAATAGGTACCTTGATTCTTTCTACTAAAAGTTCTAAAAGTTTAGCGTTGTCAGTTATAATAATAATAAAAGCCTATATTCAGATTAAATCACAATAGTCACAAAGTTTATTACTCTCATTTTTATTTTACTTATTTCTATTTACTTCTGTGTCTTTTCTGGTACCTTGTTAGCAAAGGCCTCCTCCAATAATCTCCATCTGTCTCTATCGTTGGCTGTTCGTGTCCATGTCAGTTACCTTTACATTAGTAATGTTAGGTATTTTCTATCATTTATAATGGTAATGTTTTTTCACTCTCTTCCGTAGAAGCCGGTCAAGGGAATGGGCGAAAATCTAAAGAATCAGACAATAGGCGATGCGGCTAGAAACCCATCACTATTATGATTCCATTTTCCAACTTTAAGCCTACCAACACGCAAAACGTGGCCTTTCGGTCTTATAACCTTAGGCTCTGTCTACCCCGTAAGGGATAAAGACGTGATAATATGTATGTATATTTTCCACGTACGGCCGCTAAGCAGCCTGAGGTATATTTGTCTGTCTGTAATAAATAAATATTATTAACAAATCACACAGATTGAGTAAGCCCAAAAGTAAGTTCGAAACTTGTGTTATGGGATACAAACTCAAAGATACTAATTTTATAACAAACAGATATATTAAATATCCAAGACCTAAGCCAATCTGAAAAAGATGATTTTCCATCTTGACCGAACCCGGGACCTCCGTTGTGGCCTTCAGCATGATGGTCACCAAGCCACAGAGCTCTTCAAATATATAATAATAATTAGTTTTAAAATAAATACCATAATTTTCAATAATTATTATATTTTTGTATAGACATGGATTTTGGGGTTCCGTGACAAAAGCCGTTAAAAAAGGCGTCCTATATTTTAAGCACATTCGTAAAATAACACTAAGCTTAATCTTCCTTTCACTAACCTTCCTATTTCGTTAACAATGAATAACTATTCCAAGAAGCTTCGCGCTTTTAAAAGTAATGTTATATTTATAATGATCCGCGGTAGATTAATGTATGAATTAATGAAATTATTTATTTCAGACTGTACCTACATTTATGACAATACAAGTCCATAGGATGAGGAAAGCGGGAGATCGTGCACTGTGGCGTGTCCTTGGGGAGGCCTACGTCCAGCAGTGGACTGCAATAGGCTGATTGATGATTGATGATGAAGTCCATAGTGTGTTAGTAAGACACTTATCCTATGTTAGTAAAACTTAAAGTAAGGGTTACTTTTTTGGACATGTGTGGATGACCAATACTTGATAATTGGACTATCCACTCTTTCTGATACCACTTTAATTCCTATATTGACTTAGCTACGGTATTGAAAATAATCGGAAGTAACTTTAAATGTTGTAAGGAATTTTAAACCAAAACTATGTCGGCGGGCGTGATGGTACGCGAACGAAACTGCAATCACATCAGTAACCTTCCATATTCATTGACGAAATTCGCCATTTCATAACTCCGAGCCTTAAACACCTGCCACTAAGTTTTCCTTATTCAACGAAATAGACAAAAAAACACTTTACACGTACATTTTAGAGCTTAAATTTGCATAAAAGGCACATGATTGGACATTCCCCAGTTTTTCTCATTAGCTATGCCTTAATTAATGTGTGGCCGGCCTTATGCGGCCTTATGGGGCTGCGCGACGTTTCACTACTTCGTTCTAAATACGACATTTTTTATGTCCTAACTAGAAACTGGAGCTAAATAAAAATAGTCAATGGATAGCAATTCTGTGGTGACTAGTTGTCGCCCGCGATTTTAGTTGCGTACACAATTATTCCTTATTAATACATTTCTTAAACAAATAAAAAAACTTGTATATTTAGCTTGATATAATATACAAAAGTAACAACGCGTCTCATCTAGGTAACCTCGTGATCCAAGAGCTGGCAGTTTTTTGCAAAACGTATCGGTGTCACCGTGCAACGGGGAAATGCTGCCAGCATTTTGGGTACTTTGCCTAGATATGAGAAGAAGTTTTTTATTTGTAAGTTATTTATAATATTTTATTTGTATGTTGTTACTGATTAAAAGTATAAACTAACATGAATGTTACACACAAAAAAGGATAATATACGACAAATTAAATTCAATCTTAAAAACAAAAATAAAATAGATAATGCAGAGAAAACTTTACCTGTTTTTTTTTTTTTCATTCTTAAACTAGCGGAAAACTAGTAAAATGTATTCGTTTATTGCATTTTCTTTTATTATATTTAACGTACAGACAGACCCACATCTGATCCTGTAACAGTTATATGGAAGTTGTAAGTTAATAAAACGAGTCATTTAATTAAGTAGGTTGTATGTACGCTCCGAGAGTAAGTTATGTCATTGCCGTGAAGTTACAGTAAAAAAGGATGCGAAGTGATTCTCGCAATTTCTCAACACATCTTGTTTGTTGATAGATCGTCTCATCTATACTATAATACTATAATATTATAAAGCTAAAGAGTTTGTTTGTTTGTTTGAACGCGCTAATCTCAGGAACTACTGGTTCAAGTTGGAAAATTCTTTTTGTGTTGGATAGTCCATTTATTGAGGAAGGCTTTAGGCTATAAAACATCACGGTGCAACCAATAGGAGAGAAGCATCAATAAAAAATGTTTTGAAAACGGGGGAAAATTAGTCATCTATACTAATTAATCATAATAACAGAAATTGCCGCGGAAGAAGTCGCGGGCAACAGCTAGTCGTCAATATATCTTAAGTTGCGAGCCAAAGCATTGTTTTAATCTGTGATATTACCGTATTACTAATAAGTTACAGAGAAATGAGTAGTTACAACACACATCGTCGAGATGTCGATAGATCGTCAATATCTCATTAGCTAATCTAACGTAACTCAAGACATAAATAGAATTTTAGATGTATCGAATGAGTCTACTAGGATCCCCAGCCCGATCCCCCAGGAGATCTCCATGAACTCAACAGTTCTCCAGGATCCTCTAGGCAAGAAAAACTCTAAACACAGGTGTCACACAAGGTTATGATAGAATCTTTACATCATTAAGTAACATCTTGGGGTGTGCTTTAGAATAACTAAGCTCGAATTTTTAATTTTTTAGTGTAAAACTAGCTTTGTTCTTCTTTACATTTTTTTAAAATAGTAAAGACGATATTATGTTTTATCGATTACAATCAGCAGAGAATCTAAATTATGCTGAACGGAAGCGGCCTGCATCCTTGATTTTTTACTTCATTGAAAATATTTAATCACTAAGATAGGCCAATATCTATCAGCTTTTATAACAGTTTTTCTATAGCAGATAATAGGCTATACATGTATACATAAATTAAAAATATGAGCCGAACCCGCTTAACAATTCTTTTCAATCCCGCACTTTTAATACTCAAAAGTTTATTACTTAGTTGAATGGATTGTAATTGAATTAATTCTTAAGGTGATTCGCCATTACTAGCCACTAATAAAGGTTTCATTCATAATATTTATCACCTGATTGCATAAGAACTGCAACTCTATTCCTGTGGCTCGAGACTCAGAATTTCTCCGGAGAATATAGAATCTTGAGACTTGGGAATTTGATTTGAATTGATGTTTGATTTTTAACCGACTTCAAAAAGAAGGAGAAGGTTATCAATTAGGTTGCTGTAAACTCTGTCACATATGACCCGATTTTAAAAATTATTGTTTTGTTTGAAAGGGTAACTATGCCTTCAAGGTGGACGCGTTTAAAGTTTATCACAATCGGTATATTAGTTTAATTTAAGTCGGCTTTTTTTACATGTAAGATTATTAATTCTAATGCATCATGCGCTTCGTAAAAGATAAGTCGCCGAGCGAATCTCACTTATTTTCAATACACAGAAATTTACTCTGGACTTTTCAAGTCCCTTCCATACTGATTTCAAAAAAATATGTAGAAGTATTGCGTCGACTATATTAAAATCCACGAAAGAGAAAGGGTGAAAAAAAAAAATCAGACCAATATGTGATACGGTTAGCGACCTATAACTCAAAATTTAGACTCCCTTTTCCACACACCCGCTAATACCACAGATTACTAAATATTTACTACATACTAATACGCTAAACATGGTTTTTATTTATAGAATTAAAGCAATAATTTTACTTTTCTATTATACTCACAATTCTTACTAACACAAATATTATTGTTAAAATTGTGCATTAGTTATATTTTTTTTAAATTTTCTTCCGTATTGTTTCATGGTATTTAATATTATTGCATTTAGTCTAACTTTATACCTAATATAATATTAAGCATATTTAATTTACCTCTAGCGAACATCTATTTATCATTATTAAAGTTTTGAACTTGTTAGGCATACATATGTCTGGAATGCAATTTGGATCAACTCTCAGTGAATTTATAATTGTTGTTGCCGTTGTGATTGTTATCTGTTTTGTGTGCTAATGAATAAATAAATATAGCCCTAAGTTCTGTCAGCTGCGTAAAGGATAAATAGGTCTGTATCCTTTTAAGTTTTCACCTGTTAACCATGCGACTTTGTGCGCGCCGTCGGTCGCGTGTCTCTAATAAGTATAGCGCCTTCTTCATAATTACCCGTTCATTGACACCGCTGATGTGTTTCCAATAAGGCTCCAACCTATTGTTCTTCTATGGTGATTACCTACGAACATAAATGATTTTTATGTTTTTAGCGTGGAACGTATGTACGGATTGGCTACCTGATATATAAGGGGGCTCCTAACAGACATGATTTTTGACGTTTATAAAGAAAATGGTACCCTTTGTGCGCGAGTCTGACTCGCACTTGGCCGGTTTTTATAGTTCAACTAGCTTTCGCCCGCGGCTCCGCCCGCGTCAGTGTCGATCCCTCGGGAATAGTACTTTTTCCAGGGATAAAAGGTAGCCTATGTCCTTCTTCGTACTCCAGAGAACTTGTATGCAAAATTTCATGATGATCGGTTCAGTAGTTACTGCGTGAAAGCGTAACAAACAAACAAACAAGCAAACAAACAAACAAACAAACTCACTTTCGCATTTATAATATAAGTAAGGATATAATAGTTCATAGCTTCAACATCACGCGGTGTTATCACCGAGATGTATCACATCTTAGAGATCTGAGGAGCTCAACGGCCTAGTAGTCGCGAGCATAATTAGCGCTAACGCAGGTTAAGCAACACTGAGCGCAGTCCCCACTGGGATGGGTGACCGCAAGTGTATAACAATATCTTGAGCTCCTCCGTGCTTTGTAATGTACGTTAAGCCGTTGGTCTCGGTTGTCATCATTGATGGCAGTCGTTTAGCTATGTCAGATGCCTTTAGACAGCTTGAAAAATCTGACACTAGTGTTGGCCACTTGCACTCACGAAAAGAAAATTACATCTTTAATTTTACTACCGACTGAAAAGTATGGGCATGTATAAACATTGAACAATATTTTGCCCAAGGCTCTCCCTGGATCCTTTTCTTTGATAAAGCTTTTAGAGGCCTTTGCCATTTGGTTAGCTGTCTCGCTCGCACAATCAAACATTTTTAAACATTATTAAATATGTGTCTCATTTTTACAAGTGTTTCATTAATAACTTAGATAACTATATCGTAGATGTTTTAGATATATTTTTGTATTGTGAAGACATGACTACATCGTAGATTAGATCAAAGATTTAAAAGTTATCATCAACTAATTTACTATGTAGTCAATGTATAATCAGTATAAAAACATGTCTAAAATATCCATGAAAATAATTATATAGGGTAATAATGAAACAATTTCCCATTCACATTATCCAAAAGCAAATAATTTAGGCGAAATTAGCGTTTACTACATTGAAATAAAGTTATTCATCAATATTCGATATCCTATCCTAACAACAAATGTTAATAAACAACCCGTGTTTAGAAAATTATAACACGGACAAACGAAATAGGTCAGATCAATTAGCACAATTGGAAATAACCCAGATACGTCACAAATAGTCGCATTATCAAAAGTAAACGATTTACTTGAAATTAGCGCGTTACGTCCGAGTGTCGAAAACGTCGCGGACTAACGGCTCGGAACCTTTTCAAAGGTCGCTAATTTGTTGGCAATTAGTCGCCTAGTAGTTGCGACATAGTTGTCGTTTTGTCGTCTCGCAATTGTTGGAAAATTGAGAAAGATTTGAAATGTTTCATGTCAGAGTTTACGTCCATTAGTTGAAAAGAAGACGTGCGCGCGCACTTTACGGAGACATACTGTTTAATGTCATACTGCAGTATCTTTAAGTAGCTTAAAATAATTGACAAACTTGAAAGTTTTGATCGACTTATTTCTATAAAACAATAGTTATTAATTATAAGTATTGAAAGCAATGGCGTAGTAGTTTTGTACTTATTTTTTTATGACATAGGGCGGTGAACGAGCAAGCGGGTCACCTGATGGTAAGCGATCACCGCTGCCCATAGACTACTGCAAAACCTGGGGTGTGACAAGAGCGTTGCCGGCATTTTAGGAAAACATAGACTCGTTTTTTTAAAGAAAAACAAAAAGTGATCACAAAAATAAAATTTTGTTCATCAAAACTATTGAACATTTTTTTGTATAATAGTTAAACTCAATAATTAACCGAACTGGTTTATAGCAATTATTATATAATTATACATCTTAAAATGCCGTATTGACCGCATCCATCTAATGATCTTGACATTTCTAAATAAATTGCTTTCAAGACTTAATTTATCAATGTGTTTATTTATAATCAAAATTATATAAATGCTGATATGTAATTATTTTTAAATGCCTTTGAAATAATCAAAAATAAATATAAAGATCTTATATAAGATATCATATCCCATTTAAGCTGTTTCGCGACTTTGTTTACATATAGCTTTTTATATGCAAAAGAATTAAAAAAATAACAAATTGGTTGTAAGTTTATCTATTACAAACAATAAAATAATTCATCATCTATATAAGGCAAGAAGAGATTAAAAAAAAAAGATATTAGATTCCAAAACAGAAGTTCTCGTTCAAGACTAACTGAAAGCTCTGACGTTTAAACAGAAATACTGTATGAAATCTATCAACTAAAATCAAAGACATTTAGATATTTAACATCCTGAGAAATTCACACATAAGTATATACATATTTTTAAAAATTTACAACGAAACATATATAAAAAAAATTGTTTATTTTCTTCGATGAGTGTCAAGTAATTTTTAAAAGGTAATCTCAAAAAATGCCAAATATATTTATATCTGACGGTAATTTCCTCGGTACAGATAAATATAAACGTATTACGCAACAATAGTAACGCAATTGCAATATGTAATACGGATGGAAAGAGCTCTACACGCGATTTAGTTGGACTAAGGGGAGAGCACACTTACGCTCGCAAAAACTGCTAAGTTCCGCCGGTAAGCGCCTGTTACGCGACGCGCCCAACCTCACGAATTTCTAAATTTATTTATCCACGACGCCCACGGTACCTCCTGGTTTTTGTTGCAAGATACTTGCCTGAGTACTGTTGAAGGCAGAATTATCAAAAGAACAAATAAGATAACTTTAAAAATCATTCAATAATTAATGTCAAATTTATAATCATAATTTTGGTTCAGTTTCAAATGGATGTAGCTCCCAGGTATTATAAAATTATAATAAACACGCCATACGCTTAGTAAAAATGAAAATAATGGAATAAAAAAATTATTTTCAGCAGTACTTGCTCAAGTTTCTCATACAAAAACTTGTTTTGCAACTGGGGGCGGCGTAGGTCGCACATAGACCTACACACACACCCTGCTTGCGTGAATTTGTTTCACCATATCTTATTCCTTAATTTTATAAGAATATCAGTATATCTGAGTATATATCCTCTGTCTGCTCTGGCCAAGTATGGCTCCGGTAGAACAAAGTCATGCTCCTGCAATGGAGACTTAAAAGACCTGATGATGATGATGATATCAGAATAGCATTTTGAAAGCAAAACAACACTTATAAAAATTTTAACAAAACAAATTTGAACCAAATACCTCATTTGTTATAGTCGGGTAATAATTTTGTTGACGCAAGCTTTAATGCGTATAAGAGGAATGATACTTGCTGGAAATTTTTGACGCCCTATGATTGAAGTGCGGTGGCTCAATTGGCAGAGCATAGGTCGTAAGATCGCTGGTTCAAATCCTTCCCACGTGGATTTTTTCACCACATATTTTTTCTAAAAACCAGCAATTTATTATATTCGTACAATTATCAAAAGCCTATGCTCTTTATAAAATTATTATTGGTTCTATTTTAAATCATAAATATATTTCACTAGTAAAACATATTTTTACTATAATGTATAATAACCAAATAAAATATGAACAGGATGTATAATTTTTTTCGCCTAAATGTAGGTTTTTCAATGAAATATTATCGACTTTCGAAACGATTTCCTACTATTATTAAAATAACATTTACGTGTTCGACTTGAAATGCATATTCATACATACTTTTTATGAATCAAAACGTGTTTCTGTTTAAAATTAATGTAAATGTAATATTTTGCATAAAAATGGTAGTAGACATGTAAATCTGTATAAAATATGATTTGTTATAGACATATTCTTATACGAAGTAAGATAACTGTTAAATCTGGAAATATATTGGTAATGTACGTTGGTCCTAAACATATATATAAATAACTTATAATATTCGATACGCTATAAAATACTAACAACTATAATTCAATTTTTGTGTATGCCAATGATTATTTGATTAATAATGGTAATAGGGTTTTCTGGGCTTTCTTCTCAGATTCTTCTTCTCATATTTAATGAATTTTCGATCATCTGAGCATTAGATATTATGAACAACCGATTAGCCGAATAGGCGATCTAATGTGTGCTTGATGTGTGACGTTCGATTTCATGAACATTAATTTGTTTAACGCTTTATATATTCGTTATCGATCTTTTGAAAATCAATTGAATTATATTCAATTTGGCGTAGGAGACGCCCTGCCCAAAAGCTTTTAACTTAGGTTAACAACAGCCTCCTGACGGTACTAATTAAATGGAATGTCTATGATATGATGCATATTTATGTCATTTGATATGAATTTGACATAATATACCTTTTTTTTTTTTTTTAACATGTGGAAAAATGCATTATGCATTCCGCTTGGCCGCGGGTACAGCCAAGTGGTTATGCGGGACTCACACCCGCTAAAAAACCACATGATCTATCCGCTTCCGCTTATACAAGGAAGGTGGGAACGGTGGAGTTATCACCAATCTTCCACCATCCTGGCTGGGGCGACGTCTTTTCTAAGACTCTCTGCTATTAAAGTATTCCAAAATATATCCTAAACATATATAATGTTTTCCCCTATCTTCAGCTACGTAAGCGGCGGATCAATACCCGGATCAGCCACCCGGTAGCTACTGTTATGGTGGCTGGTGACGGTAATAATCCCGCCTCCTTCTGCCAGGTCTCCGGCGGCGCATCGCTAGTAGGGATTGTGCTTCCCGTTCGCGCTCCGCCATCTCTTTTTGCACTATGACGGCTTCAGCAAAAGCCTGCATTGCCTGCCAGCATCTACCGCTACTAGTCATAGACTGCACTACAGCCGGCAGCGAAAGGTCATTGCCCAATTCAGCGCATAAGCTGAGACGTTCTCTGTCAAAGGCCGGGCATACCTCAAGGGTATGCTGGGCCGTGTCCTCTAGATACCCACAATGATGGCACTCAGGGGTTGGCTCCCTTCTAGCTACCCGATGCAGAAACCTCCAAAAACACCCATGTCCCGAGAGTATCTGCGTCAGCCGAAAGGTTAAGACACCATGCTGCCTACTTAGCCATTGATCTAATATTGGTTGGATAGCTTCAATTGTCCTATGGCCTGCACTAGGATGTGTCAGCCTTTCCGCCCAAATTTCTGTAAGCTCCGTTTGTAGGTTTTCCCGGTACGCCACTACTTCTCTCGGCGCAGGTCTCTGGCCTTGAGCCATTTCTTCCTCGCGCCAATAATATGTACTCGCGAGGGCTCTTGCTTCTAGGTCCCAAGGCAGAGACCCAGCAAGCACACATGCAGCCTCATTGGAGACCGTGCGATACCCTCGTATTACTCGGTTCGCTAATACTCGTTGTGGCCTCCTTAGCAGGGCAATATTACGAAGATTCATATTATTAGCCCATATGGGAGCTCCATATAATGCCATCGATCGTACAACTCCCATATACAGGCGACGCACTGGTGCATTTGGGCCCCCTAAATTTGGAAGAATTCCTCCCAGGGCCGATGTGGCCCCTATTAATTTGGGAGCCAAACCTCGGAAGTGTGCATTGAAATTCCACCGACTGTCGAGAACAAGTCCAAGAAAATTCATGGTCTTTCCGACAGCAATATTCACTCCACCCACAGTAATACTCATTCCCTCCGGCGGTGCATTTCGAGGCTTATGAAAACATAAAGCTTCTGATTTCTCCAATGCAACTTTGAGCCCTAGAATGCGAATCCGTCCTACTACTTGCGCTACTGCATAATATACCTATCTATATCTAATCACCATCATAATCACTTCAATATTAAGGTAAATTGGTATTTAGTTGTTCTTCATTGGTTTGCAGCGAGCATCAGGATGATTCTTGTAGATTATATAATTTATCCACACTTCTCCACTAATTTCATAAAAAGGAAAGATTTGATTGTTTCTTTGTTTGTTTTTTTTGTATTGAATAGGCACCGAAACTACTGGACCAATTTGAAACATTCTTTTACCATTACAATCCTTTATTATTTCTGATAAACTAAAGATTTAATACATATACCCGTGCGAAGCCGGGACGGACCGCTAGTGTAACATAAAACTATGACTTGAAATAAATTTTAAATCTGAATCAGCGTCACTTAATAAAGTCTAAACAATAGTACTCAACCAAGTTACGGCACGGTCTCAACCCGTTTTCTTTACAATAAACTCTATACAATTTCGCGCGAGTGTGTTCTCTGCCCAAGATCTCGATTATGATGTCTGCCTCCATTAGGTGGCATTACCGGTACGTGGGAACTGCGGCCGCGGGTGTTGGGCTCAGAGAAGTATGCATATAGAATATGGGCGACAAATGAGGTGATAGGTCACCTTATGCCAAGTATTCATATGAACTATTTTATTTTTAGGGTGCAAGTTGAGATAAGTGATAAATCGGCTAACAAAAAATGTTTTATAAAACCGCGCTCGTGTAGTATATAGGCGACAAATGAGGCAATAGACCCACTTATTCCAAGGATTAAGTGAATTCTTTTTTCTAGTCCGTGTACAAGGTTTTAATTATTTAACCAAAAGGAAATCTTCACATACATATAATGTTTGGGAATAGTAGAGAATCTCAGTATCTCAAAAAGTTTCGAATCTCAAAAATATCATGTTGTCTATACCCCAAAATTTTGGAAGGGATAATCAAAGTCAGGAGACCGAAGAGGGCTTTCATAGATGAAGTAAAAGAGAAGGCCAGCGTCATGTCGTATAGAGAGGTCAAGGAGATAGCGGTGGCTCAAGAAATATGGAAAATACTCCATCGACAAGAACATAGTTCTTAAGATAATTCTTCTTCTTTTCGTGTCGATGGCTTAAAGGATTAGATTTTGTCTCTCCAGTATGTGGCGACTCTGACACCACTCTCGGATGCAGTGTACAGATCCTCTTTGGTGCAACTGGTGGGGCACAGGGGGCACGAAAGGAGGTGCAACATAGTCTGGTCATCGTGACCACACTGACACTGCACTTTCGCCTGTTGGATAAAGCCCCATTTAGCCAGGTTATGTCGGCATCGACCTACCCCAGTGCGGAGGCGATTAAGGCACTTCCATGTGGTCCAAGGAAGCTGGAATCCCGGAGGCGGCTCCTCACATGGAGGAACGAAATTTGTTGGAGGTGGGAATTGTGTACGCCAGACTTTAATGCGAGAGGATTTTGGATGGTCTTTTAGGGATTCAGTATTTTTCAAGAAACTGTAAAGAATTATACCAAATAAAAATTAAAAAGATTTTTCAAAGATCATTTATTATCTGTAACATTCGTAAACTTTTAATATCTATTAGGTTTTAATCATCAATGTTAAGTTCAACAGTCATCTTTATTTACACTGCTGTAAATATAAAAAAGAATAAAAACTGATAGTAAAATCCGATCGAGGGAATGGACAAAAGTCTGCGGAATCATTTTAACAGGCGATGCGGCTAGCAACCCATCACTACTTTGATTCCGTTTTCCAACTGCACGCCCTCCAAAATGCTAAATGTGGCCAAAAGGTCTTATAGACCTAGGCTCTGTCTACCCCGCAAGGGAAAAAGACGTGATATTATGTATGTATGTAAATATAATTCCCAAAAAAGCTTTCTTTCCTGTCCCATACCACCTTGGGAGCACAGACATAATTCAAGTAAAGCACAGCTTCATCGTGGTCGTGACCAGCGCGGTTGTCGACAACTGTTTATGTCCGACATCACGGATGCCATATTTGTGGACGGTTTGTTCACGTAAATTGTTGGAAGTTACTGGAGTAAGGGCTGCTAGAGAGGAGACAAAATATTTTCAGTTTCTTCAACCTTGTTATGTGCGAAATACTTGCGCCTTTTAGCGGTTTCCGGGATGAGGTGGTTAAAACGTTTCGTTAAACTTGAGGTAAAAGTTCGATTAACTTATAAATAAATATATATGGACAAATCACACAGATTATGCTAGCCCCAATGTAAGTTTGAAACACTGGACTCGAACAAAAATTTGGACTATAAATCCAAATATTTCCGAAACGGATAAGTAAATCGAAAAACGATGTTCACAAGCTCACAATATTTTTAAAAGACCTATTCAATAATACCCCACACGTTGGAGTAGCCGCGATAAAGAAAATTACTCCCCTTTTTACGTGTATGGGAGCTAACCCAAAAAATTTTTTTTCAAGATTATATTTTACTGTTTTTTCGGCATGATTAATATACATATCCATACTAAATTACAGGTTTATAGTACTTATAGTCTCTGAGTAAAACCGCGGACGGACAGACGGACAGACATGGCGAAACGATAAGGTTTCTTTTTCGGAACCCTAAAAATGATCTTTTCAGTCTTGGATATTTATCTATGTATGTATTTGTTATAAAAAATATAGTATCGTTAAGTTAGTATCCCATAATACAAGTCTCCAACTTGCTATGGCTAGCTCAATCTGTGTGATTTGTGCATATATATTATTTATTATTTACTGAGTCAAAGATTATTATTTACACGTAATTTTCGCGGTAACGGAGCTAAAAACTTTCGAACGGAACTCAGGCTTAGATCCAATAGATACGGCTATGGAGGGAACCAAGAAATGTGAGTATTTCCTGGTTTCATCTAAGATGAAAAGAAGGATATAAACGCCCGATACAAAGCTTCTCATTCCTACATTTCGACGTAGATTGTTAACTGTGAATTTTATGTGGCGATGGCGACCCATGTCGAATCATCTGACGCCGCTTGGAAAACTCATTTCGCTTGACCCCTTACATACACAAGTCCAATAATAATAAACTTTCATGACTGCACTTACCGTAGAAAGTATTGTTTCTGATATAAATGAAGAACAGAATATTGCTGCAATATTTCTAAATCAAAAATACACTTGGGAGGAGGAAAGTTGCACATTAGTGCGTGAAATTAAGGAGGCTATGAAAATTCACTAGCAATTAGTCATGTGTGAAATGAGAGGAGTCGAGCTCCGTGGCGCAGTGGTTAATACGCCAGCCTGCGACGCGGAGTGTCCAGGTTCGGTCCCCGATAAGATCATGAAAAACGATCTTTTTCAGATTGACCTAGGTCTTGGATGTTTATCTATATAAGTATCTTTTATAAAATATAGTATCGTTGAGTTAGTATCCTACGACACAAGTTCACAACTTTTTGTGGGGCTAGCTCAATTTGTGTGATATATCCCTATATATTTATAATTATATAAATGGAAGTCATTGTTAGAATCTCCTTTAATTATTATAAAAATGGAACTTGTTAATATCGATAATTCTTTAGATCGATATGCAACAAGAAAATGTATTTTTAAACGGAGGTGAATGTTTGGAAAACATGCGATTTGTATCTCCAAAAATGACAGTGTAAAAATACAAGCTATGTTTTACATCTTAAAAGTATTAGCGTTTATTCGGTACGTACCTACCAGGATGTCAAAACGTCAGATCATTTTCAGCATTGAAATGATGAAGAGACTACAGATTTTGGAGCACAGCTGCCAGAGAGTAAACGTAGACGCAGAGTTTTGATTGATTGAAATAGAAATAATTTGCCCGAACATTTTTTTGTTGCGCATAATAATTGCATAAGACAATGATGCGCTGCAATTGGTATATTTGTATACCAAAGAACCCTTACTCTTTATGCGTCCCGAGTTTCCGATCGACCCCAAACGTTGAACGTACAAAAACTTATAATACGAACCGCGATGGAATGGAATTCCCTCCCCGCGCGTCGCTGTTTCTAATTTTCAAGGCAAGAGTAAATAGGCATTATTTGAGGCAAAATAGAGGTTTTAAACGCACTCAAATCCTTTTTAAAACAAACCTCGGTCCTCGAGCCCAATTTTTTTTTCTTGCATGCCAGCATCTAAGAATATTTACGGTTAAAACCATGTTAAAACTCTTTGCCATAGACAACATAAACACCGCGGTTCATTACAGTCCCCGTACACCCACAGGTAGCCTGTGGTCATTTTATATATCATTAGTTACAATGGCACCGGTCAGTTAGCGACTATTAATTTTAATTAACTGCAACGCGGCTCATTACCGTGTGGCCCAAGTGACAGGCGGCCGAGTTAAAAATTGTATGAATATTTTTATAATTTACATGTTATCAACTCGAATTGAACACTTAAGATATCTTTTTCCTAATATTTGGCCTTTTTTATTGTCCTACTGTTGGTCTCACACTAAAAAGAAAAATATTGTCTGTAAAGTTGGTTTACGGACGATAATTTTACGTGATAACGGTAGAAGAGAGATAGATGCATCACAAATCGAACTCTTAGATCAATCGTGCCTCTCTATGGCTTGTTCCGTGCTCTCGCTTGCACATGGAACGTGACACTTGTAAATGCGTGCAGCCGGCGTTCATCGATTCATAAGACATTATCACGTCAAAAAAAACACTTTCATATTTATTATACTATAATAATATTGATTATATATACCGTATGTATATTTTTATTTTATGGTGCATTAATAAATATTGTTCTTCGTTATATTGGGTTATTATGGTATCACACTTAAATATTTGATAGCCTTTATTTACTCACCGATGATCGAAAGTTATAATTTTAGCATTCTTTTAATTTTTATTAATGAACATTATTACCTTAAATACTAATAAGCGGGCATTTTAGTTATTATTAACAAACTGCAATGCGGTAATTTTAATTTATAATCGTTTTAGTTTAGTGGTGCTATTTAAGTGTAGAAGAAATAACTACAAATTATTTAATTTTATTAGCGCCGATACTTTTATATTTCATAAAAGTATCGGCTTACGCTCAAAACCATTTTTATTAATTAATAATTACCGTAAAGGCATATTACGCTCGTAAACATAAGTAAACAGATGGCCTATTTGACAATGACTTGATAAAAATGTATTAATTTAATAATTATTAAATTATAATTTATTTTTACAACAACTTAATAATAATTATAAAGTTTTTCCATGCTGGTCTGGGAGAAAAGAAAAAACATAGAATGTACCAGCTGCATCTCATCCCGCGCAGATCGTAAAAGCCGATTGAGTCAATGGGCAAATCTAACGAATCATATTAGTAAGCGATGCGACTAGCAACCCATCACTATTTTGATTCCATTTTCCACCTTTTAGGTCTGACAGATCTGGGCCCTGTCTACCCCGCAAGGGAAAAAGACGTGATACTATGTATGTATTAATTTATCACACAACTGCCAAACAATATTATATTGTTTTTCAAGTTTATGTTAATATGTAACGATATGATTATGAGAACGGATTTGGATGTATAGAATAGGGTAGTTTCCTGGGTTGTAATAATAACATAACAATTAGTCCGTCAGTTAGATAATCAAAAAATATTGGACACGTATTTTTTCTTTTGTCAAATAAACAATAAATAATAAAAATAAAGCGCGTCAAAGTTCAGGAGTGGGGGCTCGTGACGTCAAATTTTGCTAAAAATTGTAGCAAACAATGACGTCACACGGATCTTCAAAGGGCTATATCTTTATCATTTTTTGTTTAATTGAAAAAAGAAAAAAATACCAGTCCAATATTTTTTGAATATCTAACTGACGGACTAATTATATTTTTTTAGGAAACTAGCCTATTATTATTACCTCTATAATCCTTACACTTTTATTAGTAACATCGACTATATGTTATTGGCAAGGCAGCAATGTTCTTCTTTAATGAAAAAAATATTGCATATTTTTTGTCAGGAGTACGGAAGCACAACTGGTACTTTCCATCCCAGAAAACCACTGTTCTAGAGAAACCTACATACACGCGTGCGGAGCTGGGAATGAAAGATCACGAGGGATTTTGGGTCTATAATGTAAACTTCGTTCCAATATAAAAACAAAATACATTCTTAACTTTTTGACTCCATTTTGAACAAATGACTCGATAATTGAGGGCTTTTTTTGGAGAAAGACATAGTTAAAAAAAAACTTCAAACATATATATAAATATATATTAAGAGTCTATATATATATTTATTAGAAGTCTATTGGTTTTACAAAATTTTGCGACTAAGATATTTAACGCTGTGGAAATTGTCCTTCTTTATTTATTATATCCCTCTTATTTAACAATATTTGGATTCATTTCAAAGAAATACTTAATGTAATTTCTTTAAATAAAGAATAGATATCACATATCATCAGATCAGCTCGTTGTCAATAGGTTAAAAAGGTTAAGTTGAAAAAGGCTATAAAGGTCTTATTATTTGTAAGAAATAAAAGACACGACTGTCTTGTCGAAATAATTATAGTTATAAGTACCCAAAGAGGATTGGCGTCAGGGAGGCTGATCATTTGCCAAATCGTTGTTAGAATAGCGGACCTCGATCTCCGACACCTGAGGATGCATCCGGGTAAAACCTAATACCTAACCTCGTATAATTTGTACCAAAACTGTAGTCAGTTCAAGGAGATGATTTCTATCATTCCGTTCGCATGACCCTTGCCTCACACCCATCTCCCATTCTCTAATTACGCCTTAGCAAAAATTTGACATCGCCCATCAAATAACGGATCACTAAATCAAACTTTATCGCCACCGCTTAAGGTGTAATTTGGCTTGATTGATGACGCGAAGTTGTAATATGTTGATATTTAATTTGTCAATGTAGCGATGACAGCTTGTTATTACGTTTCGTTTTTTTTTATTTGTCGAAAGCGCTTGAGTGAAAGACTGCGTGAGTTCACAGGATGTTTTTCTTACGTTCGAATTTTAAATATTTTTATGGCACTTAAGATAATAGTGTGGTAAGCAAATTGTATTTTCTTTTTTCTTACACTAAATGTGTTTTATCTTTAAACTAGCTTTCGCCCGCAGCTCCGCCCGCGTCAATGTCGATCCCTCGGGAATAGTACTTTTTCCCGGGATAAAAGGTAGCCTATGTCCTTCTCCGTACTCCACAGAACTTGTATGCAGAATTTCATTATGATCGGTTCAGTACTTACGGCGTGAAAGCGTAACAAACAAACAAATAATCAAACAAACAAACTCACTTTCGCATTTATAATATTAGTAAGGAAAGGATAAGGATAAGGATTTATAATATTAGTAAGGATGTTATTAATGCGCCTGCTTCCATTTTTGTCATTATGCTAATGTATGCTAACTAATATTATAAATGCGAAAGTGAGTTTGTTTGTTTGTTACGCTTTCACGTTGTAACTACTGTACCTATCATCACGAAATTTTGCATACACGTTATCAAGAGTACGGAGAAGGACATAAGGGACATTTTATTGCGGGAAAAAGTACTGTTCCCGAGGGATCGACATTGACGCGGGCGGAGCCGCGGGCGAAGGCTAGTATTCCCATAAATGTCAACAAGTGTTCTTGTTAAAATCCTAAACGGCTTTTCGGTTTCGGCTATTCTGTCAACAAAAAGACAAGAATACTCTTTCAATAATTTTGAGATACCCTTTCCATAATTTTGAATGACAACTTTTTCTATTCACTGATTATTCTTTAACTTCATTTAAAACGTCTAACACATAACTTTTTTCATAAAAAAATAGTGAATCACTTTACGTACTTCCTCACTACGTATATCCTTACGAACCAATGAATATTAAGGATCTTGTAGCGCTCACATACTTGGCCAGCCATCATTAATTTTATGGCAAAAACAAATGATGGTTATCTATTTGCTCTAAGACTTAACACTTCTGCCGATCACTCGGTAGGTTCACTTTTTGCATTACATTCGCATCGATTAGATATGTGTGATCAAAATAAAATGATTTATTAAAACTAGAGGAATTTTACCACCATGTTCTTTTGGTTGTGAAACGAACAGAGTAATAACCTTTTACTTGGTGTGTGAACCGCCAGTCTAATTGGAAATTATGCTTAGGTACTTATGAGTGATGTTATTATCTCCCCTTAATCCAATACTGTTTTATAGAGTGGACTAAGACAGAAGTTTCCTCTCATACACGGTGATAAGGGTTGTTGAATGAACTACCTTTGAGTTTCCTGAAGTACATGAAGTTCTGCAAAAAAATTTAGCAGAACAAATTTGTCACCGTTATATTCCTGGTAATATTCATCATCGGCCTCATCCATCTTTTCGGAAGATTTAAGCTATGTTACTATGAAGACACACTTTTTCGTGGCTGATTATCCTACTCTTATTAAATTAAGAAATAAAATATGGTGAAAAAATTCCAACGCTCTTCCAACTAAGCCACCGCCGTGGCCACCACCTTAAGCCTATGTGAGGCGGTGGCTCAGTTGGAAGAGCGTAAGTCTTACATAGGCTTAAGGTCGCAGGTTCAAATCCCGCCCGCTTGGAATTTTTTCACCATATTTTATTTCTTAATTTATTAAGAGTATATCAAAATAGCATTGTAAATGCAAAATATGTATAAACACTTAAAAATGCTGATTATCCTAATTCATGAACGGCGAGATCCTCCACAGTACAAGTAAGACTTTAAGTACCACACTATAAGTATTTTTTTTTATATTCTTATGTCATCACGGTTGGCAATGACAGCGAATGCCGTTTTTTTTAAATTTCACTTTTATAATATTGGTAGGAACAGTAAGGCACTCCCTGTATCTAACACTGTTGTATCCAAATTAATATGCCAACTCGTTTCTGATTTACCATCCGTACGTCTCGTAACGCAGGTCTCAAAAACAATGGACTATAGCAAGTAACTGTCCACATCATATTGTACAATTTTGTTTGCCGTCACATTCAAAATGATATTATGCTAAATTTTATTGAATGATGAAGTTACTAGCAATATTAAGTAGTTGCAATCGTAAATAGTCTAATCTAGCATCTGGTCTAAACCGCGTTTAGTCTAAAAGCTGTCTTACAAACAGCTTTTAGACTAATAAATTAGATTTGTTCACTGGTAAACCAAGTTAGGTGGGGTTTCTCCAGCAATAGTCTATGTGACTGCGGAGCAGTCTATGGCCTACCTTTTGTCGTGTCCCAACTGCCCCACTTAACTCGTACAAATGAAGACCTTACCGAGGCCAAAGACAAGGCGGTCAACGATTGATTGATTGCGTGGCCAAATATTGGTCAAAATATATTTGAAAATAGCCATCTCCGACTCGATAAGAAGAAGACTGATATCAGATTTTTCAAGCTGCCTAAAGGCATCTGACATAGTTTACCGACTGTTATCAATGATGACAGCTGGGACCAACGGCAAAAGACAAGTTACCTTCCGAAGCAGGGAGAAGCACGAGGTATTTTTATGCCACTTACGTTTACCCATCCCAGTGGGGACTGGCGCCCAGGGTTGCTTGACATGCGTATACGCTAATATTGCTCACGACCACTGGATCATCGGGCTTCTCAATTAAGTGGAAACTTCTTTCCTTGTTTTTCTTATATATGCCACTTACACCCAAGAAAGCAGATCCGAATGTTTAGCAAAAAAAAATTTTTGCTATTTCTTGTTTAAAGAATCTTTCACGGTGGTCTAAGAGACAAGAAATACGCAGAATGTACAGTCGAGGGTAAATAAAACTGACCCCTCTAACAATGGATTTTAAATTGTACATTCAGATTTATCTGTCGCCGACTGTACCAGCTGCTTCTCTTTCTGCGCAGGCTGTAGAAGCCAGCTGGGAAAGGAACAAAAATCTAAGAAATCTAATCGGCTAGGAACCCATTACAATTTTAATTCAGTTACCTATCTAAACGTTGTTACGTTTAGATAGGTAACTGAATTAACGTGGCCCTGGGTATAGCCTTTGGCTCTGACTGGCATGGAATTAAGACGTGATAATATGTATTTATGACTAGTTAATATATGAACAAAAACAGAATATATAATTTTACTATATTTACGGAAACGAAAGTACAATGTCATTGTACACTATATTAATGTTTAAATACAATGGATACGCTCTTTCGGTTTTGTTTCGGTTACACGCGCACTTTTTTCTACAGACAGTCAAATTTCGAGGGTCACGTCAATTGTCATCTTACACGCGCCGCTGTCGAAGTCATTGATCCGTTGGGATTTCGTGCTGAAGGATCGGTATATCGGCTTCGAAGCAGTAGTGGTGCGCGACCATGAAAAAACCCGGGTTTAAACCCCACCCGGCCCGACTTGTACCCCTGAGTTTGTAGTCAAATCTGTGTCTACAACCATTGCTGGTAATGGTAGTCTACTACCATTACCTACTCGCAATACTAGGAGAGGTAGTAAGTAACTAGAAGAATCTAGTGAAGGAAAACATCGCAAAGCTACCTGCATACTAGTAGGTTGTTCACTGAGTGTGTAATGGAAAAGGAAATGGGAAACCAGTCCATTATTAATTGTCAACAACAGTTATTAAAGTTCATATAATTTCAACAGAATAACGAACGACGTGGCAAGAAATGAAATTAGTACATTACTGCAGTGGCCGGGAAGTTAGGGATTGCCAGACGAGTCTTTCATTATTTCCGGACTCGTAGTTGAGTCCAGCAAGCCAATACCCGCCGAGGCATGATATATTAGGGTGGATCATTTTTCAAAATTTTTGAAATATTTAACAGATGGGTGTGGATTTGGTGCCAATAAGGATAGTGATAACGTAAAAAATATTTAAACAATATCATTTACGAGGAAATGCCTCCACAATGCTCCCAAAAATAAAAATAAATAAAATTTTTTGTTGTTTCTTATTTTATTTTATTTTTATAATAAAAACATCTTTTACATACCACAGTTATTTTCAAAATTAAAGAAAGGGATATGTTATATACTAATAACATCAAATAACTTAAATTAAACATTAACTGTAGCTTCTAGAAAATTATTAAAAACACAAAAATAAACCAAAATTACAGGACTTTTACGTCTTTTTTACTCTCAAATTGAGGCATGATTTCTGTCCTTCTATGTGTTTTTTTTTAAATCAGTCTCTTTTTTTGTTCACCCTGAAACAGATGCTTCAGTAAGAATATTCATATATCTTTCGACAGCTTGAGTGTGGCATGGTATTTTATTTATCTTCACTAACACTTATGTAAAATACTCGAATTTTTAGAGAGAATTGATGAGTCTTTTAATATATTTTTTAAAGCCAATACTTTGATGTAGTCGCGATCATCAGCCAGCATTGCCAAGATAATGTTTTTAAGACTTGAGTTAATATTGTACCATTACTGTAAGTGTTTCACAATTATGTAAGGCTTTTCCGATTTCTCCTGTAAAACTTCTTGGTCCTGTTGTAGTCCCATGCAAATGTTCGAACAAGTGGCGAGGTAAGAGATCGTTGTCGTGCAATTGGCATACCCACCACTGAAGAGGGGGATATAACAGCACATTCAATCTTTGAATTTTACGAGTCTCCCAACCAGAATTGACTGCAGCCTCATCACAACAATTTGTACCAAGTATTTTTCAGTGAAATAATTTTCGCGTTGCCGATTGTCTGTGTAAAGATTGTCCTATATATTGATAGCCTTGCTCTTTTATCAAGCTTACATGTCCTTTAAATTTAGTTAGACGTCGATTGTCTGTAAACGTTAACGTATTATCATCATGTCAATCGAAAACCAAACCAAAAATTTCAGTTTCATTATTAATGGGCATAACTTCAACCTTTCTTTGTCCCTGAGTCGGTGAATCCTATTTCCATCGATGATGTGGGATGTGTCTATTTCGATTCTTATTTCCAGTACTTGAAGAGTAGCAGAAACAACTGCTGCCCCTGCCTGATCAGATACAAATATGTACGATATATCATCTTTGTACCCAGGAAAAAGATTATCTGGTAAATAGTGTGCAATACCCACTACTGGAGAAATAAATGAACTTTTTAATTTCATAATTAAATTAAAAGATGCATACCACAAATTACGAATGTATTTATTAAAAACTTCGTGCCACTGAGTGTTCACTACGGACTAAAGTCAATACTTGCGTTTTGTAGCGACAACGCAATGTTTTAGAAACTCTATCCACCTCAACTTTTATCGTTATATTACCAGTTTTTTTTTTTACATTTTGCTCAGATAAGAAACAGTTGTACTGAACTGTTTTAAATAATTATTTAATTCTAAATAAATTTATTCATGCACCATAAAAGTAAAATATACGGTTATCCGCAACAGGCTTCGTCAAAATGTCACAGAGGATCATCAGCAGCATGCTTCGTCAAATGGTTACAGAGAGGTATCAGCAACATGCTTCGTCAAGTGTACACAATGAATCATCAGCAATATGCTTTGTCAAAAACATAGAGAACATATCCACGGAACGTTTCGTCAAAAGGTGCATAGATATATCCGCAACATGCTTCGTCAAAATTTTTAGTCTAAAAGGCCGCCCCGGGTCGTTCCTGGCCCAAAGGTTCCCATTACACTGGCCGCATTACCTCGCTGAATTGCAATGGACAGCCTTTGAGCAAGATACGATACGGAGCGATTATCCTTTGTCTGTTCAGCAATACGGCGACCCAATTCTTTGACAAAAACTTTAGTTTCTGAACCCCAAGCACCCGTGGTCTCAAAAGCTACTGGTACAAATATAGAGGCCGACTCTAAGCAAGCGTACTTTACATGTTTTTGTTTAGCTGCATTTTCGGCAGCTGAGCCTGCTATTCTCGTGGTGTCTTTTAAATGTGACGACGCAAATGTGCTCACACAGGTGGCATCCCAGATCAAGCAACGACCCTTTTTCCAAGGTATTAATGTTAAGCCATCAGGCCTTTTCCCATCAGAGCGATTTTATCCGGGGGGTTCCAATACACAAGGAATGTTAGCGCTTACCATGGCTCTTCGGATAATATCGTTAAGCGCATGATGTCTAGGGAACGTCCCGGCACACCTTAAGCAGCTAAGGCCATGATGACCCTTGATATCTACCAAGGCTCCGCAAATACACTGATGCTGCTCGCAAAGGTTACAGCCAATCCTGAGAGCTGCCGCTATGCGTATAGAATTGTTGTCCATTAAAGTACCTAGTTGAGGAGATGGCAACGCGTGGAGCCAGACACCAGATTCTGGCAATAAAACAGATTTAATTCTGGCCAATTCCACTCCCGAACTCTTCGATAGCATATCGTCGACAACGGCTTTGGCAAGAATATCGTCCCACTTCCTCTGAATCCTGGGCTGGTCGGGTATATTTTGACCTAATCTAGCTTGCCATTCAGCAAGAGCCTCATTCATAAAGGGCAAAGTAAAGCCGTCACCGTGAAGAGACAAAACATGAGTGACGAGCTCAATCACCCCGTGTGAAGAAGCTAAAAAAGCCGGCAGGCAAGTGTCTTGTACCCGACGATAATTATTATTTATCACTAATTTGAATAAAAAAAAAAATTACGATGTAACTCTATACAAGATTTTTTTTAAGTATTAAATTGCTTTGTGGAGGCACTTATAAACGTCAGATATTTTTTTTATTATTTTTCCCGGAATCCTCTTTATACATGGCATTAAAATTGCACCCATCGTTTTCAAAAATTAATATTTTTATTTCCCCCATACATTAAGCGATCCACCCTAAGTATATAGTGTTTTTTTCAATAAATGTGAGAAAATTATGAAAGACGTAATACTAAAAACAAATGAGTATAATATAAAAAAACGAATAATACTATTAATAAGTATTTCCGCGTTTTTTTTTTTTCGGTTGTCGATAAGTGCTAAGGAAACATAGCTCATACAGCCCAGTCATATTTTATATAAGCAATGTAATACAATAGATGATTGTTTTTTTTTTTCTGTCGCAACGAAAATAATGCTTCTTATATGTGATTTTATACAAACATTATAAAAAAAATTATATATATACTTGTACAATGAAACTAAAACTAAAAACCTTAAAATATATAATATAATAACTAAAATAAATTATTAAGAGGAGTCCCTTTAGGCAAGGTTCCGAAGATACTGGCAGCGTTCCCCCTTTGAATAGCTAGACTAATTCTTTGTCCGAGGTAGCTGCCAGCTCTTCGGTCTCCTGTGATGTCGACTAACCTTTTTGCTATTTCATTAAAAAGCCTTATAGCGCTAGGACCCCACGGACCAAGGGTTTCGACACCAAATGGGACAAAAACATATTCGGAGCCTAGACCCCTGTATTTGCAAGCTTTAGCTTTTTCAGCCGCTTCACAAGCCGCACCAGCTCTGTTGTTGGTTCCATGTAGATGGGAGGGGGCCAGCGTGTCTGAACAGGTTGCATCCCATACCAGCACCCGGCCCATCTTCCATGGAATCAAACTCATGCCGTCCGGTCTCTTGCCATCGTCTCTTGCAATACCAGTCGGCTCAAGTAGACTTGGCACGTTAACGGTGGCAAGGGCCCGGCGTATGATATCGTTAAGTGCGGCATGTCTAGAGAAGCGGCCTGCACTTTTTTGGCATGACAGTCCGTGATGTCCTAGCTTGTCAACATCACTGCCACAGGGACATTTATGAGGAGCACATACCGGAACCCCAAGCCGTAGACAGGTTGCGATTCGGAGTGTGTCAGGCTCAAGAAATGTTCCTGTATTTGACGAAGGGTACGCGTGAAGCCAGTAACCGGCCTCATGCGTACCCAAGGCCAAAAGCCTAGCACGCGCCGAACCTGTACCACAGCTCAAAAGATTATCATAAGTCAATTTGCAGTTTATGTCGTCCCAGCTCCTCTGTGAATTTGGAGAAACTGGAAAATTTGACCTGGGCATGCAATTAAGAAAGCGTTTCTAGCTTCTTCCAAGCCAGGAATCTCAAAGTTTGAAGGGGTTGCCCTTAAAATTTTACATATAAGATTTACTGAACTATGGACAGAAGATAGGAAGGCTGGTAAAGCGAAACTGGAAATTTTGCGAATCCCTAAACCACCATAACGGATGGGTAGGGATGCTTGTGTCCAAGATTGCTCGTTCAGTTGCATATTAAGAATCGATTCTAAGTTAATTTTTATTAAGTCGTCTACATGTGTCAATAGATCTGGGTGCTTCCAAAAGGAGCAGCAACGGAGCACATACGTAAATTTTGGGACGAAAAGACAGAATTTTAAGATGCAAAGTGCATAATGTGGACTAATTTCAAAGAGACGGTCAGCAGAATTTTGAATTTGTCATAAAAAAATTGTCATATATATATACAAGTACTTATATGCTCGAAGAGTGCAATTTTTTAATAATGTGGTAACAATTGGCTGTATGAAAAAATACATAGTACAAGTTACTTAGATGAATTAAAAAGTTTTTCACAGCAGCAGCCAGGAATGAATTTTTCATACTTAGAGTAAGTATGAATATTCATTGGCCTTAGCCGGTAAAATAACGCACGAGTCATTACCGACCTCGTGTCTTATTTTTACTATTCTTTTTACTACAATAATGCCTACATTTCCGAGCATGTTTAAGAAAATGTATTTTTTTACTAAGAATCTGTTTTACATAAACTGCAGAATAAATTATGATTATATTTCACTTCAACCAAAATGCTTAAAGACGATACGTCATCACTACACGCCCGACGTCTGATAGACGCAGTTTCTGTCAAAATACTTCAGTTTTGTTTTGTTGTGAGCTGAGGATGCAACCTTTTTAATTTGTATTTTGAATTCCTTGGCTATATTTTAATATCAGCAAGCGTCACAATTCCTAAGAACATTATACTCACAAGAAAAAATAATATGAATTTATTTTATTATAAACTAATATTCTCAGCGAACTTTATTTCGCTATTATTTTTTTAAATATTTCTTATATTTTAATAGTTATTCTGCTACTCGGAATGATAACAAAACTTACAATTAAAAGATTATCAATATCGCGCGTAGCGAGTGCGCGGTTTCCAAACATTCCGAGACTTGGTGGACTAATTTGATTAAATTTTTCTTTGTAATTAATAAGTCGCTCCGCATCGTATTTAGTCCAAAGGATTTCCATAGCGATTCAACGAGGTAATGCAGCCAGCATTATGGGAACTTTTGGGCCGGATACGATGCGGGGTGGACTTTTTGACTGACATTTTTGGACGAAGCTTGTTGTGGATAAACTTATGTAATTCTTGACGAAGCATGTTGTGGATGCACTTCTGTAACTTTTTGACGAAGCATGTTGCGGATACTTTACTGTAATATACCTAGGCTGTGTTAGATTTGTGGTGTGAAACTTAATAGAGGATGTTCACAATTGAAGAAATTAATAAGTATTTTGTTGGTTTTATATTTTTTTAAGTTACATATGATCATTATTGATTATGTCCTTAAGTATGAAATGTGATTTACCTGTCTGGCTGTATATTAAGATATGTAGCAATAATATAAGGATAACTAGTCAGTTTCAATTAACGCGGCAGCGTAATGTCATCTTTGTGATTGATTTTCACAAAGAGCCGTCTTAAAACTATTAATTACATATTTCATAAACCTTATCGACGGTCGGATAAGATAGAATTTATATACAGACGTCAAATAGGAGTATTTACCGTACATTAACAGTTAATTGCAATTTTAATGAAATACGAAGATTGGTTTCGACAAGACAGCTAAGAGATATGTTTTAAAGGTGCTATCAATCTTTTCATGCGGGATCTTTGTATTGAGGTATCAATCGGTTGCTAGTGAAAATTGGTTTTAAAGAGTTGAAATTGACAATTTATTTAAGTGTAGATTTTATATTTAAGTCACAAGTAGTGATGCGGCACACACATCACGAAAAATTTCATGAACGGAGAGAACGATTCGGAATTTTCCCGAGTATTCCTTCTTCTTTCTTTCATGTGACAAAATAATTAGGAATTTCCGTAAATTATTAGAAATTTTCAAGAGCAGGAATATTTGGGAACAGGGAATTTTTATTCGGCACAATACTAGTCACAAGATGAATACGAAACTGAACATGACACATTAGCTGTATAAAATGCGAGAGTAATCAACTAGAACGAAAACAGTATAATTAATAAATAAATAAATATATACGGACAAATCACACAGATTGAGCTAGCCCCAAAGTAAGTTCGAGACTTGTGTTATGGGATACTAACTCAACAATACCATATATTATAACAAATACATATATAGATACACATCCAAGACCCAGGCCAATCTGAAAAAGATCATTTTCCATCTTAACCTGGCCGAGGATCGAACCCGGTCACTCCGTGTCGCAGGCTGGCGTGTTGACCGCTGCGCCACGGAGCTAGTCAATAATTGACCGTAAGTAGCACAATATGTCTCCGTTTCAACCTAGGCAAAATATGTTTATATGTCCTGCTGTCCGTCTATGCTTCTCTATAGGTCACATTTTCGTTGATTCAGTTTTTAGACATTTTTATGGCAGATATGTGACAGGAAACAAGTTTTTGTTACGTTGTGATATGTGAGATATCTTTGTTAAGAGTATGTTTGTATCGCCACGCCGCCTGGCATATGGCGGCGTGGCGATACAAACGCGGATGGTCTAAACGCGTTGGCTACTTTGGATATTTTCGTTTTTTAGGAATATTCAAGGGTTATTCGAAAAAGAAAAACATATGATGGCTGCCTTATCTGTAATGCAATAATAATCAAAAGTTTTAAGGTTAATTTTAATGTTTTTGGTGAATAATGCTATATACCGAGTAAATTAGACGTGATTTGGAGGCAACTTTGCAATTTTTTTCTATCGAGAAAATTTAACGCAATCGTGTTTTTGAGTCATATAGTTACCAGAGTTAGTCCTGAACTTTGCTGCATTTTTATTTCAACTTGAGTATTTAATTATTATTGATATAACAGTCAATCATGCAAAGCAGTGTGAGGTAGTACGGGCCCTTAACAGTATTGATCTCTACATTTGTCGTCTGAAATACTCTTAATACTTAACCCAGCTGATGTCTCCTTTCAGATACCTGGTTGACTGGAAGAGATCCCCTCAAGGGATAAGTCCGCCATTGTGCATATATTTTTAATTTAGTTTAACTTTAATACTTTTAAGATGTATGTTGCTTTTATGTACAATAAAGTATTTACAAACAAACAAAACAAACAATAAATAAAGAAATAAAATATGGTGAAAAAATTTCATGCGGGCGGGACTTGAACCAGCGACCTAGGTCCGACCTATGCTCTGCTATCTGAGCTACCGCACGATTCAATCTCGGCGCCGAAATTTTCTATAATATCCCATTTCCCTTTATACGTATTAAAGCTTACGTCACCTACACAACTACCCGACTTTTTCAAGTGAGGTATTTGATTCAACTCATTTAACAATGAATTTGAAATACTGTTGTCTTAAAAATGTTTGAGTATTGGTGTGTTAAGAAAAATTAGGGCTTTTGGTCTGTGGGTCCAATTTCAATGATAGCGTAAAAAGCAGGGACGTATGATGATTCCAGTAAAAAGAACTATTCTTGATATAAAAAAAACAATGCACTGTCAAGGAAAACGTAATTGCAAGTGAATCTGCATTTCCTCATAATGCACCAGAATGCACCAATTAGATAACAATGGCTGACGTCAGCAGCACACGCGCAACTGGCGCACTTCATTACGCGCAAGATCAAGGCTGAGTGCGCAAGTCATAGGTGGAAGCGAGTTGCATACAAGCGATCGCGGAAAGCGCGATTAAAATTTTGTTTATTTTTACAAAGCAAAGAAAAAAGTCATCGCTGATCTTCGCAAAACTAAATGTTGTAACTTTCAATATATATATATTGCTTTATATATTTAGCTTTATTAGCATCAGTCAAAAAAACAATGTGATGCATTTCAGTATAGTTTTAATAACTATCAAACCAAATCGGTGGACATTCCTATAAAAAAGTACCAAATTTTTTTATCGAAAATAATTTATGAGACATATGAAAATCAATTTTAACAACAATAATATAAATAAAACAATAGTGAAAAACATATAGTATAAGAACAATTTTAACGTTTCACGACTTGCGCTTTCTAAGCACAAATGCGTCACTGAAACTGCATTGCTACGTTTTCTCCAAATGACGTCAACGTACAATTTACGCGATACAACTAACGATAAAGCAATAGGCTAGTTTCCTAAAAATAATGAATCTATCAGTTAGATAGTCAAAAAATATTGGAAACGTATTTTTTCTTTTGACAATCAAACAAATAATGATAAAGATATCGCCTAAACTTTGATGTCAGGAGTCCTCATTTATGAACTTTGACGCATTTTATCCTTATCATTTATTGTTCAATTTAATCAAAAAAACTACGTGTCCTATATTTTTTGATTATCTAACTGACATACTAATTTTAATGTTAATATTTTGACCCAGGAAACAAGCCTGTTGTTCATTCGTCACGCCTATCGCTTGTCACTTGACTCCTAATTTGTATGACGTAGAAACGCAACGGTGGCCGCCGTGTGAATCGGGCCGCGCATTTTTTTCACTTTTATCGTGAATGGCTTTACGCTAGAGTAAACTTGCCTTAGTTTCTTGGTTTGTGGTTTCATAACGAGGTAACAATTAAAAGTGATAAACATGCTTTTATCTGTTTCATTAAGTTTATTTTGGCTTTCTATAACACCTTAAATCTATACTAATATTATAAAGCTGAAGAGTTTGTTTGTTTGAACGCGCTAATCTCAGGAACTACTGGTTCAAATTGGAAAATTCTTTTTGAGTTAGATAGTCCATTTATTGAGGAAGGTTTTAGGCTATAAAACATCACGCTGCGAACAATAGGAGCGAAGCATCAATAAAAAATGTTTTGAAAACGGGGGAAAATTATTCATAGTTAAAAACATCCGACGCGTGCGATGCGTAAACGGTTCAAATTGCCGCGGACGAAATCGCGGACAACAGCTAGTCTCAAAATAAGTCTTATACTTCCAGAACTTACATATATAATAGGCTGAACCGATTTAGCTGATTTTGGTTTTGAAATGTTTGTCGTAGTCCACGGAAGGGTTAACAGGTGAGAATTTACGCCAAAAAAAAAAAGCGAAACAGTTTTTTTTAATGTATATTTTACGGCAAATGAGCAGACGAGTCACCTGATGAAATATGGTCACCGTCGCAAGTTCGCCGGGATAGCTTGATTAAATATTTGGGAGTATGTATGGCATACTTCCGAATTTTTAATTAAGCTGCGTCCTAATGGTTATACCCGTAAATAACAAACATCTATATGTTTGTTATCCAAGTATCGCTCCGGTAGTACAGAGAGGGTCATGCTCCTGCAGTAGCACTACGAAGACCTGATGATGATGATATGTTTGTTACTCAATCGCGCTAAAACGATTAACGGATTTTGACGAAATTTTTCTCATATATACATAGGTTTCACTCACCTATATAACATATAAGCTATACCCTACATGCTCTAAAAAGTACTGTTCCCGCGGGATCGGTATTAACGTGAGCGGTGTCGCGGGCGACAACTAGTAAATTAAATGTCAAATATCGTGCACTAGTAAAGGAGATACGAGGAAATAAATGAACATACATAACGTCCGGTAACGGGTATCCGGCAGAGTAGAATAGGACCACTCCAAGTCTTCCCGTGGATGTCGTAGAAGGCGACTTAGGAAATACAAGCTAAACAAAGCTTATAAACATCTAAGAGACCTCTCCAACCCGTCTGGCCAGCGTGGAGAGTGTAGGCCAAGTCCTCTGGCTGCTCTGGCCAAGTAGTACAGAGTCGTGCTCCTGTAGTGGAGACTAAAAAGGACCTGATGATGGTGATGATAATCACATAACGGCCAAAGTTCCTTTTAGCTTCGCTGTAATCAAGTACAAAGAGGATTAGTATAAATGCAAAACTTGAAATTATTATTGTAATCAAAATATCACTTCACCTGACTTATCACGTAACGCATTCGTCCCGATCGCGTGATCTAATTATAAATATTATGTGGCAACGTCTTCACCTCGCTTGCGAAATGTAATATCACTTGTCGGGTCGCAGTTTCCAATGTCATAAGGCACGACACAACGATTTTTTTGAATATCGTTTGAAAAATTTAGTACACAACTTAATGAATCAGTAAAAAATCTAAACTTATAGTATTTTGAAGCTAACTATATAAAAGTAAAAGATAAGATAGAAATTAAGTAGCTCATTTGGTCGGGACAATTCCCTGTATGAAAATACAGCTATTTTAATTAATTCAATGTTTTTTTTCGGCTTTAGAAATTATATCAATCACAAGTGTTGGCCAAACTTGCTATTCAAACAAGAAACCTTAAGTATTTATTTATGTAATTCTGTTATTAATAAATCGACGTAAAGCTTCTCTTAGCTCGGCGATTGGTAGAATTTGCGCTGTCCGACATATTCTTCTTTTCTCAGTCTCCGACTTATCTATCAAAACCTATTATTAATAAAATCCATCATCAGTATCTTCGTTCTACCTAAATAAGTGTCGCATCGTATTTCACAACGGACACGCACCAACAAATCTAATGTCAAAATACAGCTGAACTTTGCGCGAATCAGCGCGTGAATCCCGGACATGTTTATAGTGGAGAATTAGTTGTACGACTGTCTGCGACGATGGAGCTCGGAAATTATGGACCGAGTTATAGGTGAAGGATATTTAAATTCATTTGATAGTTTATTTCAAGTATATTTGTTGGAAGTTAAGGTGCACATCGATTTCAGTGTACAATATTGAATATGCATATATGTAGAGATATTTACCTATCTAGTAAAATATGAGTAGAAGTATGGATCGTATTACTGTCTATAATTGATAAATGCCATCGGTAAACATGATCATATAATAAAGTTTCAATCGATTAATCGATTAAGTTTGTATTTATGTCATGAGAGTAAGAAACTAAGAATCTTGGGCAAATATCTTCAATGTTTTAGACTTTTCAAATTAATTTAGATCATTCGAGTATCTACTAAAACTTACATGATATAATGTAATTAAAGGATCATTTTTTGACGTGACAACGTCTTATAAATCGATGAACATCGACTGCACGCACGATAAATGTCAGGTTCCGTGTGCAAGCGAGAGCGCGGAACGATTAGAGAGGCACGATCGGCCTAAGCGTTCGGCTTGTGACGCATCTATTTATCTACAACCGTTATCACGTAAAATTCTTCTTCTTCTGCCTTATCCTTATCCCACTATTTATGTGGGGTCGGCACAGCATGTAAGCTTTTTCCATTTCTGTCTATCTCCAGTCACCTCGTCCGTCACTCCCTTTCTACACATATCCTCCTTTACACACTCCATCCAACGTTTCCTTGGTTATCACGTAAAATTATCATCCGTAAACTGACTTTACGTACGTACCTTTATTTTTACCAAATCTCATTGCTGGCATAGAAGCGGACTCCAAATCATTTCAGCTGCAGATTCTACCTTTAAAAAGTTCAGAAAAAGTGGAGGATGAAAATAGATTTAAAGAAATCAAAGGATACAATTTAGTGTTGCTAAAGTTGTAATTTAACCGTTTTTTTAAATTTTGTTACCTATGTTTTTTTTAATTTTCTTTTACTCAGTGTTCATTTCTAGTAAAACTGTTCGTAATAGTAATTGTAATCACATCACGATATAATCTTTGCTTATTGTGAAAGTCATCAATTTGATACCAAATAATGTAAAAAAAAAAATATCTCACAAGTACTTAGTTTAAAGTGAGAAGTCGTGAGTTGATCTCTAATTGAAGCAGCTTCGAGCAAAACGGGCTTATCAATTAACGCACCTAACGAACCAGACAAACAATGCCTGCAAACATGTGTAGAGCCAAACTCGAAATAACTCAATGCCCACAACCAGGCAAGTAAGACTTAATCGGCCCAGGGTTGCCACCTATCTTTCATCAAGAGGCGTATTTTTTTAAATTAAATACTCTTGACTTCGACAATCCTCCATGCTGGTCTGTGAGAAAAAAAAAATGTAGAATGTGCCAGCTGCTTCCCTTCCCGCGAAGACCGTAGAAGCCGGTCAAGGGAATGAGGAAAAGAGGCGTATTTTTCTATATTAAATACTTCTGACTTCGCGAATCTTCCATGCTGGTCTGTGAGAAAAGAAAAAACGTAGAATGTGCCAGCTGCTTCCCTTCCCGCGAAGACCGTAGAAGCCGGTCAAGGGAATGGGCGAAAATCGAAAGAATCATGACATAACAATAGGCGATGCAGCTACCAATCCATCACTCACTTGATTCCGTTTTTAAACCTTAACGCCAACACGCTAAACATGGCCTTTTGATCTTATGGCCTTAGACTCTGTCTGCCCGGTAAGGGATAAAGACGTGATAATATGTATGTATGACTTCGCCAAAAAAGTAGTTCAGCCATTTCTACATATGAAACAATTTAATCTCTTAATTGTTCGTTTTTTTTGTCTCTGGCTATAGTATACGAGTTCTAAATCTCATGCAATTTTGTTTTAATTTTAAAAATCGAATGTTGTAGTTTTTAACCCTTATTTTTTTAAGTCATAAATTCTTTAGCGGCCTAGTACAGTTTTTAGGATGGGTAAAAAATGTTAAACTCGCATCAGGACACGTGACCTGATCAAAAAGTCGTAGGACGGACACGTAAGCTGAGAACGCCGGCGCGTCGTAGGAGAGGAAGTAATATCCCCCTCTCTTTCTACCGCACGAAGTTTTCACTTCTGCCAGAGTGCAATCCTTTTTTTTTTTAATTTCTTAATTATAGTTTGCAATTTGCATCTTAAAGGTTATACTCGTAAATAGCAAGAAAGTGACGAATATTGCTTTTTAATTACCAGTGAAAATTTGTTTTCAGTTATATAGTTGTATCCATAAAACTGTTCTTCAGTGTTTATTAATGATTTTTATAGGTAGGAAGTAAATAGACAAAAACGTCACCTACATCACGTATACAGCAAATTATTACAAGGTTTTTGATCTAAACTCCATAAAACTGAGTCTTCATCGACGTTTGGACATCTTTACAACTCTGTCACTAATCAACAACTATAAATAAAGACACTACAGAAGTAACTCGCGTAACTTTCTCTTGGTATTTTTTTAATGAATTATATTTTTTTAAGTGTTAATTCTTGTTACAGGTCATGAAGTAGCATTTCTTTTTTTAATTTAAAAATCGGTAAAATGATCAGGTATTTTTATATTTTTTTTCTTAGAAAATACTACTAGGTTTTAGTAAAAAAACTTGATAATTTCAATGTGAAATATTTTTGAATTTTTGAAGCGAGCGCGTAATGTGATCAAAGGCTAAAATTCTTTCTTTTCTAAACCGATATCTGGTCCGTCTCTACAGGTCACTCCTAATTCCTGTAAAATTTTAGTAGTAGGTTCAAAAGTAGGTTCAATAATGACAAAGCTAAAAATTTTGATATATTTTTTTAATATAAATGACGGAATTAGTAGAATTACTGACTCCTGAGGTCTACAGCTCATGGAGCCTCTAGTGTGTGTATGTATGAGTAGTGAGAGCTTCATCTTATTTTTATTTCTAAATGTTGCAGTAGGCATTTGTCTCCCATCATTTCATTTTAAGCCCACAATAACCCACTCCTGAGCAAAGGCCTGTCTTATTACATCTCGCTAAACAATATTATCAGACCAGCAAACGTATACCGGTACAGAGTGAGTGCGCACATTATCAATCGGCTTTCTCTACATTCTCTATAATTTATGCTGCGAGTACGCCGCAACGGCAAATCGCTTTATAATTATATGCCAGCGATAAATTCAGCTGTGTTCGTCCTATGTTCAATATTAATGCAAAATAAATATTTAATGACACATTAGAGCTTTTTGTCAAGGCAAACTTTATTAATTGCTCTAAAAGGTAGTGCGGTTTTTCTGCAAGAAATTTATTTACTTCAATGCTTGTCTGGGAGAAGAAACGAGTAAAATTTCTGTTACACACATATTGATTGACAAGCGAGACAAAATTATGGGGTTTATTTCTGCCATAGAAATTCTTCGAATCGCTTAAACATGTACTTTTTCTATAAGAAACACAAAAACCAAAAACCAATCTTCTGCTGATAACATTACGTTACTTGATAACATTGAGGAGCCCGATGGCCGATTACGCATGTTAAGCAAAACCGGGTGCGGTCCCCACAGGGATGCGTGACCACAACTAGCATATAAATATCTCGAGCTCCTACGTGCTTCGGTAGGCACGTTAAGCCATTGGTCCCGGCTGTCATGATTAATAGCAATCTTTAAGTCGTCAGATGCCGTTTAGCAGCTTTAAAACTTGATAACAAATTTTATTGTTTAGATAGTGTACATATTGAGGAACAGTATGAAATGGGAATCAAAATGTTAAAGCAGATAGCATACTTCCAAAATACTCACGTTCCCTCGATTGACGTTTACAGTATGTACTCGTAACTGCTAGCAATATAGTAAACATGTAATTTTTTTTTGCCTCAATCACCATTCCAAACGAACTCAATATAAATTCAACTTTTTTTTATGTGCCACCCCTAACCCAGGTAACTATTAGTAAAACCAACAAGGTGTAACGCGCGCACTAACCGCTACCAAAACAGAACACCGAGATTGAGGCTGCTGTTTGTCTTCGGTTTCGACAGCTGAGCTCAAATCCGATTTGACCATGCTTTGGCTTTGACGTCGACTTATACGTTTGGCCACGTCTTTAATCTAGAAAACATGTAGGGTGGCCAGTTTTAAAAAATAAAGTATGTCTAGAACAGAGCCATCACCAACAACAACACATGGCTTTTGTAATACCCGTAATTATTGTATCTTATTATTTTTGTTACTTGGTTGACTAGAATTAACTGGATAAGTCCGCCACTGTACATATAAATCCAAGAATCTGTATATAACCTTCTTAATTGTATCTTTGGTATTTTTTTTTTTTTATTTATTTATTTATTTATATTAGGGAAACATACAGTTATTATAGTTTAACAAATTAAAAGATATATAAATAATACTTAAACCAATTAAGTTTCCTCACTTAACTTATACAAACTATCGAACAGAGCAAAAAACTTTAAGTAAAATTAATCGTAATTATATAAAATAAACAAAAGATAACCAAAGTTCTACTTACATTTATGACTTTAAACCTTTTTTATACAAAGCTATGGATGTCGAAAAAATATCTAAATTATTATGAGAAATGTTGCATTTATGGCAAACACGATATAAAAATGTGTTTGTAGTATAACTAGTTCTGGCTAATGGAACATAAAATAGAGTTGTGCAATAAAGAGTATACAAACAAACAAACAAGTATGGCAAAATCCTTCCATGGAACCAACAATCCTTGGGAAAGGCTTTTGTCCAGCTGTGGACTTTTTACGGCTGTAATGATGATTATGATGATGATAATGTCATCATCTATAACAAAAACAAGATTTATTACCGAGCCAAACAAATTATTACGAAAAACATACAAATCTCTTTATAAATTAAGAAATATAATATGGTGAAAAAATTTCATGCGGGCGGGATGAAAAAAAACACCGAATCAATCCCGCCTGCATGACAAAAAATTCACCATATTTTATTTCCTTATTTATTAAGAGTATATCAAAATAGCATTGTGAATGCAAAATAAAACACTTATAAAAATAATATTACATATTTGTCTTTGCGGGGTAAACAGAGCCTGGGACTGTTGCGAAAACACGTGTTGTTTCATGTTATTATGAATATAAGTTAGATTAAATACGTAAAGTACATTTTTAGAAATCCGTAACATTGCTCCGTCCCATTATTGGCACGGGCTAAACTTTCGTAATCATATTAGGGTGATCATATTAAATAACCAATTTCTAACTGAACCTGTAACCACTTCATTAAAAAATGCCCTCCCCACTACCTAACGCTCAAACAAAAAGGTGTGTAACTCCATAATGAATACTAATCGCCACACCGAAGCACGATAGGCCGATATAATTAGAAGGGTTACGTCTAGGTGGGATCAGATTTGCTTACCAATTCACAGTTTTCGAAATATCTGGTTAAATATCTCGAGTAAACGTGGTAATTAAGTGTGCGTTACATTGGGAGAGTATGATCGACGCGTAAAATGACGAGTGTGTGAATGCCAGCTTCATATTCGTTTTTATTACAAGCATTTCATCATCATCATCATCACGTCTTTTTAGTCTCCACTGCAGGAGCATGACCCTCTCTGTACTACCGGAGCCATACTTGGCCAGAGCAGACAGAGGATTTGGCCTACACTCTCCTTGCTGCTGACCAGACTGGTTGGAGAGGTCTCATTGATGTTTTTGAGCTTTGTTTAGCTTCTATTTCCTAAGTCGCCTCTTACGACATCCCTGCAAAGACATGGAGTGGTCCTATTCTACTCTGTCAGTCATTTCAGTCTTTTTTTAAATCTTTTAAATATGGTAATTTTTTAAAGAGTACAACACATTATTTTATCTTTTGTCGTATCAGATCAAAAATACTCGAAGCTTTTATCATTATGTTCTGTAAATACACCAACAATGTACATACCAATTCAAATAGCCTTGCTAAGATTGGTTATTTCTATAAATTATATTTCTAAGTTTGTCTATAATAACGTCGTAAAATGCCACTCCTTTATATACTGTATGTTATAAAATAAATGAGTCTCACTTGGAGTAAAACACTCAAGTAAAGTTTAAAACAATTACTTTGATCTAACGAGCCAGTAAACTACTTGTCTGGGCCTGAACTCGCACAGTGTACACTTTTGTTTAACGGCCACTCGATAAGTCACAGGTTATGTCTGATAATTATACGTCTGTTATTTTACTATCTCATTATATTCAGTAACAATTATCGTAATATGGATATAAAAGTAGCGTATATTTTTCCATATATATGCTATGTGTGGGCGAGATTGGTCTACTATGCTAACTGTAGCTTACTTTATAGGACTGGGTAAAACGCTTGCAATTACTATAAAATCCAAACTATATCTGCTCATTATAAATATGAAAGTTTGTATAATTGTGAAGATGTTTGCTACATACATGTTTGTTTATACATGGGAATATAGCACAGGCTATAAAGGACGTAAACGGATTCATGGGAAAAGCTAGAACAGTACGTATGCAGATACCTATAAGGTAGTTTTTAAGGTAAACTAAAATTGTCAGTTGATATCGGTTGGAGAAAATGCGCTATGCAGTTTGATGCCATTTCTGCATTCCGCTTTATAAGCGGCACTAAACTTAGATATAAGTATATTACTGATGTCAACAATTTTCAGTTGTGAAATAAAATATGACAAAGTGTACAAAGAAATCTATATTAATAAAACGTTTGATAACGACTCTGATTCTACATTCATACGTACTGTACATTACGTTATAGAAGCAAAAACATTTTTGGCACATAACGCTATTTGTTGTTGATATATACAGGGACATATCACACAAATTGAAATAGCCCCACAGTAAGTTGTGAACTTCTGTCATAGGATACTAACTCAACGATACTCTATTTTATAAAAGATACTAATAGATAAACATCCAAGAACCAGCCGACATATTTGCTAACTCAGTGTACAACGCTTTGATAGTCACCTTAAAATACATTGCGGTCTTTCGTAAGATTGATTATTTTCATTTAAGATGTACAAAACGCAATGTATTTTGAAGTAACAATCAAAACGTTGTTCACTGAGTTAATAAATCTGAAAAATATCGTTTTCCATCTTTCGGCCGGGTATCGAACCCAGGAACCCTCGTATCGCAGGATGGCTTGCTAACCACTGCGCCACGGAGCTCGTCTAAATAAAGTCATACCACTAATAAAGTTTTTGCTTCCGTCAACAGTCTAGCTCATTTTTGTTTGTGAGACTAAACTTTATTTAATCTGTAATTCAAAATATCAGTTCGATTGTAAAATCATACGAGTGTGATTGCGTCTGCAAACACTGATGGTCTGACATGATCACGCCTTAACAACTATAAATGTAACCGACCATTATGGGGTAAGCTCAAAATCGTCACAGCAACGCTAAGTGGCCACTAATGCTCGTGAAATCTGTTATTAGTAACTGAAGTGCTAACCTGGGGTCCGAGTGCAGTACACAAAGTTCTCAATTTTATATTATTTTCATCACATATAATATAATTTTCATCACTATATAGTGATGAAAATTTATATAGTATATAGTGATGAAAAGTATGTCACCTTAAATAATATTTTCCTACACTATTGTGTATACTTGTGTTTTTTCTCAAAGCTTTTATTTGGTTTCAACAGTCCCGATGTTTGTCTGTAATCACATCTTGCAAATTAAATTTGATCCAGTTCCCGGTTACTGATTGACCTGAAATTTTGCCTGCATATGTAAATCTGATGACAATATAATATTATGGAATGGTTGGGCTGGTCTGATGATGGAGTTGAAAGGTGGCCATAGGAATACCTTAACTAAACAAGGTACATCCATCGAATTTGGGTTCATTTGATTTGTCTTGGAAAATATCTTACAGTGTGGATTCCTTTATAATAAAAGCTTGTCACAAACCTTCAGTAAACTGTTCTCCTGTATTCAATAGTATTTTTATACACTACCGTCTCTTAGTACATACGATGGTTTTTTCGTTATATTAATAAATATATACTGGCAAATCTTTGAGTAAGTACCTAGTTAACTGAAAACTTATAAAATTGTATCGTGGGATAATAGCTCAATGATTATGTTTATATTTTGTAATAGATACATACCTATTGTTAAACATCTAAGACCCAGGCAGATCTGAAAACTATTAATTTTTATCTTGACCAAATTGCATTGTGGCCAGAACCATGTGATTCAAATGTACTTGCGGTACGAATGAGGCCACAGAGGTCGTCTAAGTTAAACTGCACAATAGTAGACTAGACTCAGTGCCCAGACCCCAACCACCCAGTATTAAATACTGACTGTTTTGAATATGCCTCATGGCAAGCCAGAAATGGCGCTATTTTCATATATTTGCTGTTAATGTTTTTTTGGTACAACTGTATGGTGATTAATACGTCAATGTTAGTTTTATTTCTAAATATACATACGCTTTAGCGATACCATGTTTCTACTTATTTTTTTTTTTATATAAAACTTTTTGAGCCTATGAAGCTACAGTAGATAGACTTAATGCTAAGAGAATTCTCTCCCAGTCAACCTTGAGAAGAATAAGTAAAAAAAAGGGTAAAGTACAAATTTAGTAAGGAAGGAAGGCATATATACATAAACAATTATAAATATAACGAATACATAGATAAAATTACATTTAAGTATAATAGATATATACAAGCATACACATGCGTATATACATACACACTTATCTAACCATCATACTGACACATAAGGCGAAACGTATGTTATATGGGTGTTCATTTTATTTTAATCGAATTATTTATTTTTAAAGTAAATATATTACTTTATATTCTGTGTATATTTCAAGCATCTACATGTTGTCGTTATCTCTTAAATATTAACTTTATTCTGTTTTTAGTACTTGTTGTTATAGCGGCAACAGAAATACATCATCTGTAAAAATTTCAATTTGTCTAATAATCGCGGTTCGTGAGATACAGCCTGGTGACAAACGGACGGACAGACAGACGGACAGCGGAGCCATATGAATATGGTCTCATTTCTTTAGGTACGGAATCCTAAAACGCAAAGAAATTTGCAAAAGTTAGTATCATAACATATAATATTTAACCCATAATGTGTATATCAAAAACGATCGCGTGTACAGACAACATAAAAGTGGAACGAATATTCTTTTAATCAAACCGTTACATCATCTGTTGGTTTATTTAATTGCCGTTTCTATTCACCATCGATTTGTAAGTCTGTTTATTAATGTCATGGATGTTACGAGTCTTTGTTTTTAATAATTGATCTATAAAGTTGTTATTTCAAGGATTTCGTTATGTGAATTAGGCGATAATTAATGGTTTGATTGATTTGATATGCGTTAAAATATATATGTGATTTCCGCGATTTTAAGTGTTCTTTATTTATTTATTTTTTTATTTTTGTCACTGGTAAAGTTTCTTTATTGTTCGTAATGCATGAATAAAGATGTTACAAATTCGATAGTATCAATGCACACTACCCGTTTTATTTAATTAAATGCGATTATGAACATATTCTTCTATGCAATTTTAAAAATCATATGCTCAAATTGTAACATAAACTTTACAAGATATTTAAAAAAACTCGACACGACAGCCGTCTACCTGAAAAATGGATGGACTGATGTTATAAAAAAACCATAACTAAAAAAAACTGTTTTCAAATAAAAAGCTACATCTAAATCGGTTCATCCGTTTAAGTGCACAAACACACATATACAGCGGTCACGCTTATAACACCCTATCTTTTGAGTCAGGGCTAAAAGTGATTCGTTTGAAAGTTTATTAGATTAACACGTTATTAAAATGTCCTTATCAGATGATTTTGCAACCACTACCCAGCAATTACAGTCCGTTCTACATAACGAAGCGCGTCAATCGCGTTATGAGTTCCCACGGGCTGCTCTATGGCACTCGTAGAGCACTGCTATATCTCCACTGTACCACCTTTATCAGTATCGTACTACAAAATAAAAATAGGATAGAAGAATAGTCCTTTGATAACTTACAAATTATAAGTAACTAGCTTTCGCCCGCAGCTCCGCCCGCATCAATGTCGATCCCTCGGGAATAGTACTTTTTCCCGGAATAAAAGGTAGCCTATGTCTTTCTTCGTACTCCAGAGAACTTGTATGCAAAATTTCATGATGATCGGTTCAGTAGTTAGGGCGTGAAAGCGTAACAAACAAACAAACAAACTCACTTTCGCATTTATAATATTAGTAAGGAAAGGATTATAGCCCTACAGGAAATTGGGAATTTGTACTCGTATCACATGAACTTGTACTCTCCTATGGGATACTAACTCATACAAAACTATGTTTGTACATATTTATGTCTAAGACGGTTAAAAATAAAATAGATGCTTATAAAGATAAACATCCAAGATCCAGGCTAATCCTAAATAGATCGGTTTTTATCATGACTTGAACTGCCAACGTATAGTCAATCATACGAAAGCATTTATTTATTTATTATTTTATTTATTTATAATTGCTTCATTGAATATTAAAATTTTTCTATGATAACTTTGTTTCAATTTACTTATGTTGGATGTATGTATATTGTCGAATACTTGCTTATACATTAATTTAAGCAATCTGTGTACACCGTAGTGGATTATTAACTAGTTATAATATCTTGTACGTGTAAGTCTGTTCTGTATTGTCTTTAATCTGTTTGTGTGCCTTTTTTAATAAAATAATATAAAAATACCTAATAACATTATATCTTACATAATAACAAATAGGATTGTCTATATATAACTTAGAAAAATACTCTTTGCCGTCATAGTTATTTTTATGTTGGATAAAGTAACAAGCGAATGTATGACATTATTTTATATAGTTTGACAATCATTTGTTCTTAGTAGCTACAATATTTAAAGATGCCTTTATCAATTTCATTTCCACTTCTCTAGCTGTTTTTATTTTATAGCTATACTGACCTTAGGGTCGCCGATATGTGGAAAGTGGGCAGTGAAGATAACCTATCAGTTATTTAAAAGGCTTATTAATTTTTAGAGATAGGATATACAAACTATCTCGCGCTATCTAGGATATGTTTTCATCGCAGTGGTTAAAGAAGACGTTTATTTATTTCTGATTAAACCATTTTCTGTTTCACAACATGGTCAATGCAAATTTATTTAATTATATTAAATTTAGATATTTTATTAATAATAATAATAAAGTTTATTTATTTTTCTCCACAATTAACAAAAATAAGTAGTAAGGTAGTATAAACAGGAGTTAATAGTACTATGTAGTACTAGTAGAGAATTACAGGCAATTGTGGAGAACTGGTGCACGTACTAGGTTCCATAGATGTGTTACGGGTCGCCAGATCTCTCCCAATATTTCATTGTAAGTAGTTCTAGTCTATGTTAGCTTTATATAACTATTAAAGGTAGAACGTGGGGTGTGTTGAATATATATATATACTCTTGGAAATGGTTGCATACAGGTGTGTGAAAAGTTAGGTATATGATATTAATATCTATGCAACATTGTAGCATAAAAAACAAACGCTATTAATTTCTACTACTTACACGACTACTAGTTTAAACCAAAATACGGCCAAAGTTATTTAAATTAAATATACCCACAGATATTCTGACAAGAAACGTTGCATGATCAATCAATACTAATAATAAATCTGTAAGGGTTGGTCATGGAGTAAGTTACTTTTATCAGAGATTTCGTGTTTGTAAGTTCCATACATGATACTGAAACCAAATTGTCGATTTTTTTATTTTTTCCTTATGTATATATGTTCCTCCATAACTCTTAACGGATTAACAGAATTTCATAAAACTTAGTGTATAAGCATTGAGACGTACAGTACAGGACAAGGTTCACTATATTTGTCTATATTATATCAGCTATTACAAAAAAATACAAGCAAATGTACGATTTAATTAAAAAAGAAGGAAATCTAACCTTTTTATTAGTTTTGATTAACCCTGTGGCCTAGTGGTCATCAGGTCAAGCTTCCGAGTTGGGTCCTGGGCCAGGTCAAGATGGAAATTAATTATTTTCAGATTGGCCTAGGTACTGCTTATCTATATATTTATTTGTTTTAAAATAAAGTATCGTTGAGTTAGTATCCTATTATACAAGTCTCGAACTTACTTTGTCGCTAGCTCAAACTGTGTGGTTTGTCTGTGTATATGTATTATTATCTATATTACTATATGTTAAGGTACCAAAATCAATAAAGACAGTGTCAGAAATAAGCTAAATGGGTATTATTAGACTAATTTAAAAAAAAAGGAAAGCGTATTCAGCAATGAACAAATAGTCCGAAGATCTATTAATATTCTACACCTCTCTATGTTCATAAAAATTTAAGCTCATGTTACACTCTATAATTGATTACAGATAGAAACAATAGGTCAGCTCGGGCGACCTTTCACTGGATATGGACCTAAATAATTATATAATAAAACACATATTTACTCAACACAAAATGAGCTGCGAATCGCTGTTTCTTATCAGCAAGTTTATCTAAGAGCGCTTGTACACTATGACTTTTTCTTGTGACTATAATAATTCAGTTGTTATATTCGTATGTGTATACATTTTTTCAAGCAGTATAAATTATTTTGATGGGTTTCGTAACCAAAGGCTAAAAGCGGGAGCCTTTGCTGTCCGTCTGCTCGACAGTCACAGCCGTAATACAGACCTGTAATTTACATTGTATTTTTTCACTGCAACAATTGATAAAATATTAAATAAACGTGGTTTTAAGCAGTTTTTGTAGTTAGATATTCTATGGCGGTGAGGGACACTTCGCGTGCGATTCCAGTTTGCTCTTGGCCTATTATTTTCTGCCGTGTAGACTCCACCTAAGACAATAACCTTTGTGTGTGAAATCACCAGTCGCGAGATGAAAGATATTTTTTATAGCCTTTTGACCTGGTGATCTTGAGCATCGCCGATTAGTAACCGATATGTTAATGTTTGGGTTTCGACACTTTGCAAGTACATGGTTTTAAAAGTGATAGGATAGTTGGCAATGATGATGTGTAAGTACTTTCAGTTTCCAATGAGTATGTGGAAATATTTGTAAGCGAATGGACAGAAACGAATGCGGAGGTAATTGAGACGCTTATACGGTCTAGTGAATAAAAATCTTGACTTAAATAAAATGAACAAAATCCTTTGTGACTAATTCCCACTTTCTGACGCTTTGTTTGCTTTCTTTGCTACCAGGGGCGCCACTGACAGTGGAATGATGGGAATGATCGTTTCCTTATTCGTCGCTCCAGTACGCATAACCTTAACTTCTTATATATAAACAGCCTGGTGATCATCGTGTCAAGATGCCATACTGGATGTTCCTGAGTGCATTCCCCGGTCAGGTCAAGATGGAAAATGATCTTTATCAGATTGACCAGAGCCTTGGATGTTTTCATATAATTATGTATGTATTTGGTATAAAATATAGCATCGTTGAGTTAGTTCGAGACTTGTGCTATGCACAAGTCTCGAACTTACTTTGGGCTAACTTAATTTGTGTGATTTGTCCATATATATATTTATTTTGAAATACTATATTTTAAACTCTAGATAGTAGAAGTAATTTACAAAAACGAACTCCATACGAGTATTATATTGTCTTAAAATAATGTAACCTCCGTTACAGCACTTTGTTATAATTAATAGGTGCTCATGTACAGATCAAATGAGTAATGGGTAATACCTAACGTTACTAGTGCAGGTTTGCGGAACTACATGCTCGTGAGTCACCATCAGTAATCACCACTGATGTCTACTCCGTGGTAATAACTAACGCTCATTAATTTATCTATTTGCGAGTTAAATATAGCTACTTATTGACTATATTTTTCTCTTTCTTTCGCAATTTAACTTGAAAGTGAAATATAAAAATTGAAAATATGTAATGAAAAAGAACTCGCCACAGGTAGGATTCGAACACGCGTCCCTTAGGTTTACACCTTAAGTGTGCTACAAACTACACCACCGCACTTTAAATAACCACGTCGAATTCCCTCATCACATATTACCCCGTAGTGAAATAAAAAGTGGAATAGTTAAAATTTTAGTTACTTGTTTTGATTTTACTATGCGGTCACCCATCCTAGTGGGGATCGCGCCCGGGGTCGCTTAATAAACGTAAGCGCTGCGCTAATGATGCTCAGACCTGCTAGACCATCGAATCCCACATTAGATAAAATTTGTTTTTTTTTTCACAAGCTATGTAGGCATTACTATCTTTTGCTTGCGGATTCTCTTGTGTTAATATCAACCCTTAGGAAAAACTACATTTTTCCGGGATTATAGATATCGTCTCTTTCCGTATAGTACTGGCTATAAATTATCAAAGGCCATAAAAAGCAAAGTGTAAGATTAAATTATCTATCATGCATGAATATGCGAATTACTAATATCTACCGATTTATAAAACAAAAATTATAATATCAAACGATTTCTTCCACTATCGTCCCGGATGCGTAAACAAACCTGTTGTTAATGTAAGTAAAAAGTATGGCCGCAAATATATTGTGTGTCCAAACAATTGAGCTCGCCGCGATCCGGAAAAGTGAGACCGGAACACCTTGTAGACGAGCGGTAAATGGTGCGAGAGCGTAGGGCTGTCGTTACTGTCATTTATAATTTATTAGCTTTCGCCCGCGGCTCCGACCGCGTCAATGTCGAACCCTCGGGAACATTACTTTTTTCAGGGATAAAATGTACCATATGTCCTTCTCCGTACCCCAGGTAACATGTATGTAAAATTTCATGATGATCGTTCAGTAGTTACAACGTAAAAGCGTAACAAACAAACTCACTTTCGCATTTATAATATTAGTTAGAATTAGGATTAGGATTAATTTTTCTAATAATATTACAGATTGTAAAGAAGTGAAATATTTGTTACAAAAATTTGTGGGTTTTGCTCACAACTTGCGTTTTCGAGATAAAATGTCATGTTTTTAGTTTTCAGTACTGACTTATTGCGTAATCTTAAGATGACAGGTTGCGTATGTAGGGCCTACTATTTAGTCATCATCATCATTTCGAGTAGGTGTCACGGTCAAACGACCATGCACACCCTGGTGTCAGAGTTCTTCGGAACCGCCTCTCGGCCTCTGACGTGGTTCCTTTAACGACTACCAGATGGCAGCCGGGACCACCGGCTTAACGTGCCTTCCGAAGCACGGAATCATTTTTGTTATCAGACAATCAGGTGATTCAAGCCTGCAATGTCCTAACCAAACTGTAAACAACTAAACAAAGTATGCTTCCCGTGGGAATCGAACCCACGACCCCCGGGTCAACAGGCAAACGCCTTAACCTGGACCACGGAGGCTGTCACTATTTAGTCGTACGGTAATTCTTTCGCGGGCAACAACTAGTATAAGATATGATTTCAAAACTTTGCCAGCCCTGTCACAATGCGTCCTATACGGCGTGTGGCATCCAACAAACCCGCTAATTCGTCCACTATCAATCCGTACTTGCTAATTTGGAAACTAGACTTTCGCTGCCGACTGTTTGCCAGATCATTATCGGGACAAGTGTACAGTGCACCAAATAGCTTTGTCAATATGTGTTGCGCGTAAAAGTGTTTAGTTTAGTTTCTTCTAATCTTCCATAGTGCAGTGGTTAACGTGCCAGGCCAGCCTGCATACATAAGGGGCAGTGAGTTCAATCCCAGCGCAGGCAAATACTTGTACTTTTCTTATGTTCCACGGGGGTTGACGTCGCGCAGGCGGTCGGCCGTAAAACCCTTGCCAAATCATATTAAAACACGAATGAATGGTGTCATAATTGCGGCCCCGGGATCAACACACCGCAGCTGAGGGTGCATCCAGGAAGACAGTTTCTTATAATCCTATATTTAAAAAAAATATAATTACCTTACACGGGTTTCCCTGCAAATTGTTCTCAATTCAGAAAAAGCAATTCATGTCTCCATACTTCGACGAGAAAAGAAAAAACGTAAAATGTACCAGCTCCTTATTGCTTCGCGCAGATCGAAAAGCCGATCGAGGGAATGGGCGAAAATCTGAAGGATCATGCTAGTACTGTTTTAGATTCCATTTTTCACGTATACACTAACCAACCTTCTAAACTTGGCGTTTAGGTTATATAGGCCTGGGCTGTGTCTACCCCGCAAAAGAAAAAGACGCAATAACTAACACACAGATAACCAAAAGGACAGTTTATTAAAATTTTTCTTAGCAATAATGCAAAATAACTACTAAAATGATGTCTCCTTTGAACGATACCAAATTTTATCAAATTTATGCGTAATTCAATTTCGAAACTAGTGTAAAGATAACGGTAGCTCATAGCTCGGTGATAAATAATCTTTTATTATATAAAAATATCTTTTATTATTAGGAATGTCTGACAAAGACGTGTCTGCTAATTAATGGCAAGTTATAGTATGCATTCGACTGTCTTTTGCATTAATTTCAATAATCAATGCTTAGTGACTGTCTATATATATGATTTACGCAACAATGTATTTTTGTGAAGTTCTAAAACTGCCTTAACACAGTTTAAAAAACATTATACTTAGATTCATTCCATGCTGGTCTGGGAGAAAAGAAAAAACGTAGAATGTGCTAGCTGCTTATCATCCCGCGCAGACTGTAGAAGCCGGTCAAGGGAATCGGCGAAAATCTAAAGAATCGTGATAATAGGCGATGCGGCTAGCAACCCATCACTATTTTGATTCCCTTTTTACCTTTGCGCCCGTGTTTAGCGTGTTGGTACACGCTAAACGTGGCCTTTCGGCCTTATGACTTTGGGCTCTGTCTACCCCGTTTGAATTCTACCTTTCTAGTTTGTGTAAATAAATAAAAAATTTTTTTTCTCAAAATGCAGGTTTGATGATTTTTAAATTAAGTGGATCAAGTTGGTTGTAGACACATCTGTGATAACATTAAAGCATACCTTAGACGAATGGCAGAATTAATGTAATCTGTGTTAATAAATCTTAAAATGTAAGAGTGAGCCAGACGTATTAGTTTGCAATAAAAAAAAATGGTTCATTAAACTTTCTACAGTTTCTTTTAAGGTCAACCATAATTTTATTTTCGTGTTTTTATATTTTAGCTGTCGTATCAGTGCTGATAATTAGACCTAGGTTTTATTTATTTTTAAAGAGAAAACTTCTCAAACGGCGTTTTACATTTTTTTGGATGGGTAAAAAAATGTTAAACTCGCATTAGAATACGTGAATTGGTCGAAAAAAATGGACCCGTGACCTGAGACCGCCGGCGCGGCGTAGGAGAGGAAGTAATATCCCCCTCTCTCTCTACCGCGCGGAGTTTTCAGTTCTGCCGGCACTCACAGAGTTGCACTCTCGTTTTTTTTTTTAGTAAACAAATCATTGATTTCTGTTTCCTTCAATTAAACTCGATCCAATATTTTTAATCAAATAATTTAGTTAAATGTAAAATCGTTTTAAGTTAATGATATTTTTTTAAATAACCTTTGTATGTTAAATCTCCTTTTAGTTTAAAAGCCACTCAATAAACTGTATTACCACCTCGGGTGCCCGGCAGTTCTATTAACGCGGCTGTAACTCGGGAGACCTTTTGTATTTTTATGCCCACCATGCGCATTAAAAAGAATACAGAGGAAGAACTTAAAACAGAAAATTTTTAAAACATTAATGCAATGGAATAAGCGCAAGTGGACATAAGAAACAAGACATCCTCATTTCTTTTAAAATTATATTTTAGTGGTGAGTTAAGTAATGAGAGTTTAAGTCTCTATTCGACATTAAGACAGGATTAGCATCATGAGCTTTATATCGAGTATATCAGTAGTTACTTTATTATTTATTTATTAAAACTTTATTGTACGAAAGCAAAACACTTTTTACAATTGGTAGACTATAGGGATAAACAGAGAAGGTGGTTCGGCGCAGAAAAATGAACTATTTAAATATGTTCAATTTTATATCTGGGATTTGATCTTAGCTTACTTTTATATTGTCTTATCCAAGTTAAAAACTATATGTACGATTTTTATGCCTGCTAAAGCCAATATAGTTCTAAACCTACACCAATTTGTTGATTAATTTCGAGTAATTATTTATAAACCTATTTACGATACTTAGATACAACTTAATGTCAAGGTACAAATATTTAAAAGACTTTGAACTGATCACACTCTTAATTCTCATTCTGTCTTTGTCCTTCTAGGAAAAATATCTATCTAAATAATAAAAAAAATAAAATCATTTTTAACGTATTCGGGCTAAGTCTCGCATGTATACTCTCTTTAACGTAGCTTTTGGGTCTTTTGTACTGACTGCTTACCGTACTTTTGTACTGGAATTAACATGGCTGTTACGCTGTTAGAGCCAGTGTGGGTGTCCTGGCGTGTTAATAGGGGAAATTGAAGGGAATGGCTTAAATTGAATATAGAATTTTACCTTTACCACTTACGTAGGAAGTATATCTCCATTTTTTATACATTAATGAACAGAAGAACAACTGATAAACTTTTGATCAATAAAATGAAAGCTTAATGCATAGTATCACTTCTTTTTCTCTTACGGGGTAGACAAAGCCTTGGTTCTTTATCTTATATATCTAGGTATATAACTCCCTATGTAACTTTTAGCATGTTGGAGAGCGTGTAGATGGAAAACTGAATCAAATAGTGATAGGTAGTGGAAAGTTTTATGTCAAAAACTTTTAAGTTTCAACGATTAATGTTATTCTCATAAATATTTTCAAAATTAATGTTATTCTCATTAATAAAACCTACCTAACTGTAAAGAGTTAATGAAGAGCGTTTCGATGTAAAGGAAAATTGGTTGCTTAATTTTAGAAGTACTTAGCTTTTAGAATCTGCTGAGTAACAGATGGTACATTCTTTTTTGACGTGAATATGTCTATAAAATTACTTTATAATTCAAAATACGAATGGTAACAAAATCAAAGGATACAGTACATCTAACATCTTCATCTAAAATCCAATTACTCCACTGGATAGCTAAAGGATCAAAATATTAATAATATACTACCGTATTCACGTGCAACACACAGCCGTGTCCATGAAACAGCCTTTTTTTGCCCCGTTTTTTGTTTCTAGGTCAAAACTCAATGAAAAAAAGCTATCATATTCAAATGACTATTCTACTAAATTCTATTAAAAACAATATAAAAAAAAATATATTTATGTATTGAAATAATAAATGAACACGTACTTACCCTTACTCAAACCGGTTTATTGTAATCATGAATGAATTTCTATGAACGCCTTAAAAAGTTAATCCCAACGTCTCAATTCTCGTTAGTACAAAAAAGTCCCTGTCACTGCTACCTCATGCACTAAAAGCCCAAATATTTACAAAACGTGTCGTAAATCAACTGAACATTGTCACAAAATGAGCGGATAATAACTCCCATTCTTTTTATACCACAATAATGCCCAAGGGATGAACCCTTTAAGAGATTAAGACGTTTCGCATTCACAGTGATTCTTATAATGTATTCTTTTTGTTTCAGGTAAGCACTGTTCCGGTAACTTATTTAACTGCATGTGGTGAGAATTGGACGATTTATTTTGTGGTTTTTACGATTAACAATATTATTATACGGTAACTGGAAGACTTTAATATTAAAAAGTTTATTCAAGGAAAAGATTATATTAGTGACGTAAAACTAAATAGAAACTAAAACGACTAATAACAGATCAAATATTATCGGCTAGCTAATCGTTGCCCAGCGGTAGCGTATCTAGAAAGCTGCATTATATGACAGCCTTGTGATGAATTGTTTCAAAATAAGAAATATGTGATTTACTACAATATTAGAGAGACCAGAGATACCTATTTAAATATCTTTTAACCAATCCAAGTTACACGCTGAGCCTAATATGAGATAAAAAAGCATCGAAAGTTGCTACAAAACTAATGAAAATAATTTACTAAAGCAATATATCATGGTTATATGTTCGCTAAAACTGTGTCGGCTACTTACTTATAGGCTAGAAAAACAATATATTCAATGTATCTTTTATATACCCAAAAAATAAGTCTTGTGATTTAAGTTCATATATCCAAGTTCGACAAGACATTATATATTTTGAGCCATCGATACGATAAGAAGACGACGAAGAAGAGATCATGTATGTATAAAACATGATCTCTTCTTACTAAATACATACATATGTATGTATGTGAAACTCTATTGATTTCAATGTGTAAGGTACCGTAAGAATCCGTGTCTTGTCCCGAGAAACAGAAGAGCAGTCGTGTTTTTATTTTTCTTTGAATAGAATAGAATAGAATATCTTTAATTCTATTCTATTCATAGCTTAATAAATAGGTTACATTGCAAATGATCTTAAATACTATATTTAAATAGTGGTCACACAAATTCTATCGCAATTAAGACGGCGCGGCGTATAAATGTTATATGAAAACTTGTTAATACAGATTTTGTTATCGTAAAGCCGTCAACCATATAATAAAACCTCGATAACACTATCAGGCTTCAAAAAAGATCGTTCGATGGCGCGAAAGTAAAACAATTGAAGTATAATTCTATGGAGTGCGGTTGACCCGCGTGACCTGCGGTCGAGGCGGACGCCGCCCATCCCTATTCGGTACAGCCGAGATAATAACTGTTTTCTGCTTTTTAACAGAAGAAAAATCTTTAATCATAATTTAACCATACAAACTAATAAGCTAACCTACAATAAAATAACACAGTAAAATAAACCGAACTTATTTCTTTTTATTAAAGCTAACGCGATATAATAACATAATTTATAATGTGAAGCCGTGTGGTATGCGGCAGAGTAATAGGACCACTCCAAGTCTTCCCGTGGATGTCGTAGAAGGCGACTTAGGAAATACAAGCTAAACAAAGCTTTTAAACATCTGTGAGACCTTTCCAACCCGTCTGGCCAGCGTGGAGAGTGTAGGCCAAGTCCTCTGGCTGCTCTGGCCGAGTATAGCTCTAGTAGTACAGGAATGGTCGTGCTCCTATAGTGGAGACTAAAAAGGACCTGATAATGATGAAATGATAAGTGAATTACGGCTTAGGTACTCACTTAAAAATCTAAAAATTATTTCCCATAACATAACCATGATAACCAAAACATATTCCAATTTCATAATATTTTGTGCTTCAATTGTTTTAAATTGCGATCAATCTTTTTTGAAATCGAATATTCTTAACGAATCGGTATCAAGATCTTCGATTTTACGATTATATTGTCTGGTCGCTTTACGATTTTACGATTTCCAAATCGAGTGTGACGCGCAGAGAGCACGTTTTTACTTAGATATCCGTTATACGCTTTATATTACCAATAAATCGTTTCTATTATATCATTACGAGTATAGCAATAAAGTTTCTGGTCGGGTTTTGCAGTAAATGAAATGAAAACAAATTAACTATTAAACTGCTTAACATTATGGAACACGTATATGGTCCAAATTACCTATAATGTTGATTTTCTTCTTTATACTATTATATTAAATATAATAATAATAAATATATATATACGGACAAATCACACAGACTTGAGCTAGCGCCAAAGTAATTTCAAGTGTTATGGGATACTAACTCAACGATACTATATCTACTCTTCTATGCTGGTCTGGGAGAAAAGAAAATTCGTAGAATGAGCCAGCTGCTTCAATTCCCGCGCAGACCGTAGAAGCTAGTCAAGGGAATGGGCGAAAATCTAAAGAATCATGACAATAGGCGATGCGGCTAGCAACCCATCACTATTTTGATTTCGTTTCCTATAAACACGCCCTCTAACATGCTAAACGTGGTCATAACGTCTAATAAACCTTATAAGCTCTGTCTACCCCTCAAGCAAAAAAGACGTGATACTATGTATGTATGCATATATGGATAAACATCCAAGATATAGGGAAATCTGAAAAAGACCATTTGCTAGCTTGACCTGGATATCAAACCCGAGACCTCCGGTTCGGCAGCCTGGCATAGGCAAATAAGCTACAAAGCTCGTCATTTTTTCGTCAGCTTTAGAAGTCCAATTTAGAACAACAAGTCCGGCATTTCGATATTTTTAAGGTTTTCTAAATACATACATACATAGTATCACGTGTTCCCTCACACGTTCCCTTTCGGGGTAAACAGAACCTAGGTCTAGAAGACCTTATGACCACATTTAGCATGGAGGGCGTGTATATGGAAAAGGGAATCAAATAGTGATGGGTTGCTAGCCACATCGCCTATTGACATGATTCCGCAGATTTTAGCCTAAGCCTTGATCGGCTTTTACGATCTGCGCGGGTAGAATAGCAGCTAGCACATTCTACGTTTTTTCTTTTCTCCCAGAGCAGCATGGAAGATTTTCTAAATCTACCCAAAATTAGCACAGATTACATATTATGTATATAAATCTAAATATGTTCAAGAGTTTAATTAAAACATAGAGCCCGACATACACCTGAAACACATTACCTTCCTTATGGGCAATCGGGTAATTGTAGTACAAACAAATGCAATTAGAAGGTTAAACTGTAATCGAGATGTAATTGTATGGCATCGCTTATGACCTGCGGCTACTCGTAATTTAATAGTACAAAACAAACAAACGTTCAATTAGGTTAGAGCCGGTGTGGTATTGATGTGTTTAGACCTTTTTTTCATATAGGTACGTTAACTTATATAAACGATTATTTTTAATTCATAATATTATTTGTAAAACATTATTTCTCATGTGTGACTGTCAACACAAAAACCAACTCTTTGAGTCGTATCGTAGGGTTGAATCACAAAACAAAGTATTTAAAAGTACGTGTTTTTACGTATAGTTCTATATATACGCCAGATACTTTCCGAATATGAATTGCATTAGAAAATAAAAAAGTATGTACCCCTTCCCAAAATGATTTTTTTCTCACTTTGTCTTAAATTGCAATAAATTTAACTGGTTTTTCCTAAACAAAATAATATATACTATTTAACTAAGATATTCCATGTATTTAGCAAGAGCAATTTTTTTCTCAGTTATCATTTACTCTATTCATTCTCTAGCAGAAAATGTATATAAAATAATTATAAAAATTGTAATCATTACATAAATGATAAATTAAAAAATTAGATGATAACTGATAAAGATAGAGGATAAAATTAAAAGGCCATTGAGGCGAGTAGGCGACCAATACTGTTGAAGAGTTTCTTTTGGCGTTTCTTCTCTGCAGTGGTCGCTTCCGAAACGCTAGTAGTCTGTAGCTTTTGCACATTAAGTAATAATATAAATATGACTAAATTAGATCCTTTAAAATGTGATTTGACGTGAAAAAGCCTGCAAAGGCCTATTTTCTGAATAAACATTTTGATTTTAACAATCTGTAAATAACGTGCTCCGTTACTAAATTGTGTATACTTTTTAAATACTACATTAATAACTGGCTTTTGCCCGCGGCTCTGCCCACGTCAATGTCAATTCCTCGGGAACAGTACTTTTTCCCGGGATAAAATCTAGCAAAATTTCATGACTGTACCCGAGGGATCTGGCTAGCGGAGACTTAAAAGACCTGATGATGATGATGACGATGAACACATGAACATTTCATCTTCTAATAACATAATACATTAATAGCTATTTCAGAAGTCTTATAATCAAGGCGTTGTTGCTGCGGGCGAGCCGTGATCTCTTTCTCTGTTTGATTACACCGTAGCCGGCTACTTTTAATTGACGATTAACTTAATGTAGTCCTTTTCTTAATAAGAGTTAGTGGCTAACACTTGTGTCAGATTTCTTACTGCCTAATAATATCAATCAATAGAAAAAGGTGTACTACTGAACAGCCGTGTAGTGTAGTCTGAAGTTCTAAAGAAAGGCTCTAGTATAGAAGTTCTTAGACTCCGAGACTTTGCGCAATAGTATATAGAGGTGGCTTTAAATTCCCGGGAAATATTTAATGTCGGTTTCAGAAATATAGATCCTGAAAAAAAGAATATATTGTCATTATAATTATCAGTCACTAAGTTACGAGTATGTCAGATGAGTTTTTTTTATGACGTAGGACTGTATATGAGCAAGCGGGTCACCGGATAGTAAGTGATCACCGCTGCCCATCGACAACTGCAACACCTGGGTTGTGACAAGAGCGTTGCCGGCCTTTAGAGTTTAAACAGCTTGAAAAGTGTCTTCGTGCCTTCCGAAGTACGGAAATATCTTTATTATCAGACAATCAGGTGATTCAAGCCTGCAATGTCCTAACCAAACTGGAAACAACTATTATGCTTCACGTGGAAATCGAACCCACGACCCCCAGGTCAACAAACGCCTTAAACACTGGACCACGGAGGTATTTATTAATTCTAAAGGAACTAATGAAGTTCATTTTCAATTTTATACGATTGCGGTGCGTGCAGAGTGTTCCTCATCGAAGATCGCTGCATCTCCCGCTTCCGCTACATTACCAAGTTCAATCATCTAATGTGTTCGCCTTAATTACAGAACGCACTAGAATTTTATTGAAAGTAAATTAAACGGACTCTGCAGGGCTCTACTTTACGAGTTATATTAATTAAACTGTACTAGTTTTGTTTTTAGGGCTCCGCAAGGGGAAATAATGGAACGCTTATAAGATGCACTTGTGTAATTGACTGCTTATTCTTTATAATATATTAATATAGAATATATTTCTATATTATAATATAGAAAGAATAAGTTTGTAAATTTCTTTTTAACCTTGGATCTTTCAAACGGCTGGGTGGATAGACAGATTTCAACAGTCGAGGTTCGTCTCAAAAATCCACATCCTTAGATAGGTGTTAAAAGGGCAAGTTTGCGAGTTTTATTTTAATTTATGAAGTTTGTTATTTTACTGAACAATAAATACGGTGTTCATGAAAAAAAACAAAATACGCTGTTAATTTTATTAATTATAGATGACTAGCTTTCGCCCACGGCTCCGTCCGCGTCAATGTCGATCCCTCGGGAATAGTACTTTTTCCCGGGATAAAAGGTAGCCTATGTCCTTCTCCGCACTCCGGAGAACTTGTATGCAAAATTTCATGATGATTGGTTCAGTAGTTACGGCGTGAAAGCGTAACAAACAAACAAACAAACAAACAAACAAACAAACAAACAAACAAACAAACAAACAAACAAACAAACAAACAAACAAACAAACAAACAAACAAACAAACAAACAAACAAACAAACAAACAAACAAACAAACAAACAAACAAACAAACAAACAAACAAACAAACAAACAAACAAACAAACAAACAAACAAACAAACAAACAAATAAACAAACAAACAAACTCACTTTCGCATTTATAATATTAGTAAGGATTACATTTTAAATGTACAAAATTAAATTATTACTCTGATTTGTAAATAAAAACGCGTCATCCTTTGCTTTAGAATAAATTAATGTTAATAATAAACAAAACCACTTATAAACTATTAAAATATAAGAAATATTTACGACAAAAAATAATAGTGAAACGAAGTTCACCGGGACAGCAAGTCTAATAAAAAATTAAGTAATTACAGTCTAGAACCCCACTCCTTTCCCAACCGACGTGCTTGCCGAGCTATTTATCCCGATAATATTGCGTGACTCTAATTAAAACGCTAGAAAATAATCTATTTTATATGTTCTCACACTATTTGTAATCAGTATTAAAGTTATTTTCAGCGAAAACTATAACATCTCTAAGCTCATTACCAGGGCTTTAATAACCTCATTTTGTTCAACACGTAATAAACCAATGCATCTCCAGCACAAACGTTATAGGGGCATTTGCAAAGAAGTATCTTACTAAACTCAACCTTAATACACTGTTATAAAGTCCAATAGATCTAAATTATAGATAATTTAGCCGAATTAAGGCGATTTGAACTGCAATATCATCATACAGATACTGCGGCGCCCCAGGCGTTTGGCACGACCTATCGCCATCTTTCTCACTCCTGTACAATCACATATTTTTGTCTTTGTCTGACCAGGTATGGTGTTGTCATTTTTGTAAATTGACCTCTGATCCTGAAATATAGATATTACATGCGAATTACAAGAGGTGCAATAATTCAAATTGTCTTTAATGAGGCTGCAATGCGATGTGCGAATTATGACTATGGGCTAAGGTAACATGTTACAAAGTAACAAATATATTAGGGGCATAGCTTTTTGTGAAAAGCACAGTTTCGATTTATTGCGACGTCTGTGGCCTAGTGGTCATAATGCTAGGCTGTCACATCGATGGTCGGGTCCCCGATCAGGTCAAGATGGAAAATTACCTTTTTATGACCTGAATCTTGTATGTTTATCTTTATGAATATGTTATTATAAAATTAAGTATTGTTGAGCTAACTTTAGGAATAGCTCAATCTTTGTGATTTGTGCGTATATATTTATGTATTTATATATATATATACTTAGTTTATACACTTGGTTTCGTTCGCCTACCTGGCTAAAAGATTTTATGTCCTTTTTAGTGATACTGACAAATCATAATGTTGATCATATGATTTTTTCATATAAAAAATCATACTAAGACGGGAAAAAGAAACCCTATTTAGCATTTATATTATTAATACTAGTGGTTCGTGCGAGAACAGTAGACCTCGCGAGCCCTTACAACCAACATCCACATTTGCCCTCCAGTGCTCTAAAATATATCTGTTACTGATATGCTAATTGACTAAAGGATGATTTCCTTCAGTTACTATTTCCCAATCCTCACTGCTCTTAATTAGGTACCAGAGGAAACGGAAATTCAAACCTACATTCCCTTTACCAGAAGACCCGACCAGACCCTTTTTTAAGAGAAAACACTAAGCTCGAGTGAATTGAAAAATAGATATTTATAATATCTATTGCTGTCGCGCCGCGTGCCCAAACAAACCCCGCAGAGTGCGATAGAGATAACTGCAGCTCTTTCGGAAAATACTTATAAAAATTACACAAAATTAACGCTTCGTAGTCTGATTTCATCTCCAAAACTTAACCGATTTAATTTCTTTTTACATTAAAAATTTAAAATAAGCTATGGTTGTGTTTCTGCGTTTCTTTTTCTTATATAATTGCCCGAATTTGTTTTCTTGATGTTTGAACACAACGGAAATTCGCAACACACAAAATTTTAACATACGGATTTTTTTAGTAAAAAATCATTACTCTATTGGTACTATCCGGCGAGGAATCAGAGGACTACTCTTGTATGGAAACACGGCCCTTGAGCACCATGTTGAGTATGATTTTATTTTACACATTAACTAAGTTGGAGTGATCCTCTTCAAGATCGGAAATATCGGAATAGCGAACTTGGCATGGGTGAATAGGAGGCAAAGTTTAAGTACCCGATTTCATAGTTGTTATGTTACCAATTGGTCAAAATTTTAATAGGACGCTAATTTTCAACTATTATGGCAGACAAACATGCGAACTTTACGTTAAGAAGTGGCTGGCATCTTTAAGCCCCGGGTTCAAGTCACAGGATAGCATGTGAATTTTTTTTTTATTTTTTTTTAATTTTTATTTCAGGATTCTAAGTTTATTCAGTGTTTTCAATTATAAAAGTAATACGCAGTATCATACTTTTAGCCAAAAAATATTTTTCATATTTTGATTTTTGTTCCTTAGGGAAAGTTGTTCAATTTCACTCCCTCTCCACTTCACGTATTTCAACTTCTTTCATAAATATACAGAAAATCGATTTCAGACAACTTATGGGCAAATTGCCGACTATCAACACGTTCAAGTTTATCGTATAAAAAAGTTGTTCAGACAAAAAAGTTGCGTCTTAATGAGAATAACAAAAAAGTCTAATGACATTTTTGATTTTTTTTTCCAAATAGCTGTGCTATGAGTTTTTTTAAGTTTTGGACCCCCATATATCCGCCATTTTTTAAAATTTCGTAAAACTGGCACGACAAAAAAATTCTATATAATTACCGAACCTGCTCACAAAATTTCATGAGAATCGGTTGAGAAATGCGACCTGTAGGCGAGAACAGACAGACAGACAGACAGACGGACAAAAGAATTTTGGGCCAGTGGAAACTGAGACGCTTCGCTCGCTTCGCTCGCTCGGTCAATAAAAATATGAAATAAAATCCATTTTTTTTCTGCTGTTTAAAGCAATATATCTTGTTTATTTAAATATTATAAAAACTCTAATAATTTAGACGTTTTAAAATATAACAAATACGATTTAAACAGTTAACTAATAGAATTGAATATCTAAAATTAAATCATAAAATGGCACCAATTTTGGAAGCTATATCCAATTAACTAAAATTTATTAAGCATTAACATTATTAAGGTTAAATAATATAATATTGGTGAATTTGTATAAATTGTCGATTTACCACCACTCGTGCCCAAAGCCCCCGGTTTATTCCCACGCCCACACTCGCCCACGCCGTCCCGGTGACTAGAATTTTATTTATGTCTTCACTTAGTTATATGAATAATATTTCTGATATAATAGAAATGATCTGGCAGAACAATAAATAAATAAATATATATATACGGACAAATCACACAGATTGAGCTAGCTCCAAAGTAAGTTCGAGACTTGTGTTATGGGATACTAACTCAACGATGCTATATTATATAACAAATACATATAAAGATAAACATCCAAGACCCAGGCCAATCTGAACAAGATCATTTTCCATCTTGACCTGGCCGGGGATCGAACCCGGGCACCCTCGCAGGCTGGCGTGTTAACCACTGCGCCACGGAGCTGTCACTATGAACTATTAAAGGATACATGACATAATTTTTCTATGATTCATTTTTATAAATGTTTTTGTAATATTTTTGTAAAGCTTATGAGATGACATATAGATGACAAGCTTTCGCCCGCGGCTCCGCCCGCGTCAATGTCGATCCCTCGGGATTGGTACTTTTTCCCGGGATAAAAGGTAGCTTATGTCCTTCTCCGTACTCCAGAGAACTTGTATGCAAAATTTCATGATGATCGGTTCAGTAGTTACGGCGTGAAAGCGAAACAAACAAACAAACAAACAAATAAACAAACAAACAAACTCGCTTTCGCATTTATAATATTAGTAAGGATAAGGATATTAATTACCACGTATTAAGCTCATAAACCAACCAATTTTTTTGATAACTATTTATTAAATATAATGATTACAAATACGTATACATAAATCATATACGTTATATTTGTAATAATTATAATTTTACTTTGGCTAATTTCGTATTGTATTGTAGCAGTTTAAATATTTATTTGTCTTAGTTCTCTTCCATGGTGAGCTAGGCGAAAAGAGAAGAATGTTTCAGTTACTCCTCTTCCGGCGCAGACCGTAAAATCCGATAAAGGGAATGAGCGAAAATAGTAACCCTTTACGTCGATTCTATTTTTCAAATAAAAACATTTTATTTGCGTTTGAATAGGGTATGCAATGTTTGTAAAATCATCTTGCTTTTTATCTTGCTCCTACTCAGCATTGTCAATAGCATGCTAATACAATTTAATAAATATATTGTGTGCAGGACAGGTGATTGAATACGTTATTGATAAATACAAACTTAACTCTTAAAAATGCAATATAAGGAAAAAGTCTTATTCACCTAATTAGGAACTACAGAATTTATAATTAAAAACGAAGTTGAAACCAAACTGAAGATACTTAATAATTTTTTATTGTAACATCCTAACTAATATTATAAATGCAAAAGTGAGTTTGTTTGTTACGTTTTCACGCCGTAGCTACTGAACCCATAATCATGAAATTTTGCACACAAGTCCTTTGGAGTACGGAGAAGGACATAGACTACCTTTTATCCCGGGAAAAAGTACTTTTCCCGAGGGATCGACATTGACGCGGGCGGAGCCGCGGGCGAAAGCTAGTATATTATAAGTTTATAACCTTAACCCATCAGTGGGATAATAATGTCTGCAGGGTGTTTCAAAACTCTTCTTTGAAAAACTACCCTATAAAATAAAGACCCGCAAGAAAAAAGGTAGAGAAAGGAAAAGAAAATGGGCCTGCCATACAAATTCAACTGGTTAAATTCCATTGACCAGCTGAATTTGTATGGGCCCACCTTCTTTATCTTTTTTTTACCTTTATTCTTGCGGGTCTTTATTTTACAAGGAATTTTGATTTGAACATTTAAATATTGCCAGGGAAATTCAAAACCACCCAATATATTAACTATTAAGTAAAATATCAATAATTATTATGCAATGTGATTCCCAATCGCATAAAATTGTATTAATTACTAGGTAAGTAAATAAAACAAGTCCATTATAGCATACATTCCTAGTGTTAATAGTGGTATTATAAAAAATATAAAATAATTTAACGGCCATTTAGGTTATTCATAACTAGCGTTTAACGCTAAATACTTTTATTATACGTCGCGGAGGAGGCTGCAGAGCAGGATCAAGGCTTTAATTGCTGTGTCCAGGACAATTCCTGTTAGGCTGAGGACTAACAGGAGGAATCCTTACTAATATTTTGTTTCATTAGCGATTTATATGATGACTAGCTCCGTGGCGCAGCGGTCAAAACGCCAGCCTGCGACACGGAGTGATCGGGTTCGATCCCCGGCCAGGTCAAGATGGAAAATTATCTTTTTCAAATTGGCCTGGGTCTTGGATGTGTATCTATATATGTATTTGTTATAAGATATAGTATCGTTGAGTTAGTATCCCATAACACAAGTCTCGAACTTACTTTGGGGCTAGCTCAATCTGTGTGATTTGTCCGTATATATTATTATTATATTATTATGTCCCACTACTGGGAAAAAGCCTCCCCTTCTGTTTTCCATCTAGTTCTATCCATTGCTATGTTTTGCCATCCCTCATTGAAAGCAAATAGCTAATATCTTAAGCTAATATTATAAACGAACGAAAATTAATGTTTGTGAGTATGTAGGGATGTTTGTAACTTAATTACGCCAAAACAGCCCAACGGATGTAGACGAAATTTTGCACACAGATTAGTATTACCTGTATTAACACATAGGCTACCTTTAATTCCGGAAAAAAGTACTGTTCCCACGGGATCGAGCGATTCGATTGATCGATTAAATAAACTAGCCAAGTGCGTGTCGGATTCACAAACATAAAGGTTCCGTACCACCGTACAATATTTAACTAAGCAAATCAAAAAATATGAAGTAGATATTTTTTGTGTGCTCAGATGAAAGGTACGCATAAAACCGCTTCCACGCGAGACACATCTCTCTTGGTAAGATTGTATTAAAATCCATTTAAACATGTACCGTTGTTTTATAAATATTGTTTACTAATATAAATGTTTATATATTTTATTACCTTAAATACACGTATTTAAGGTTGGAAAACTATCGTTTAATAAAAAAAACAGTTGCACACAGTGTGAGAGCCAACAGAAGTGAAAACTTAGACATTCGGTTACTTATATACAGGGGTGTTGATTACGGTAACAGTGTCGTAAGATTAATGGTATTTCCCATCTCAAAAAATGTCCAATGCACCTAAAAAACGTTTTCTTTTCAATGATTAGTCATGTAAAAATACATAAACTTACATGAATAAATAATAAATAAATATATACGGACAAATCACACAGATGCTAGCCTCAAAGTAAGTTCCAGACTTGTGTTATGGGATACTAGCTCAACGATACTATGTTTTATAACAAATACATATATAGATAAACATCCAAGACCCAGGCCAATCTGAAAAAGATCATTTTCCATCTTGACCTGGCCGGGGAACGAACCCGGGCACCCCGTGTCGCAGGCTGGCGTGTTGATCGCTGCGCCACGGAGCTAGCCATACATAATATCATGTATTTTCCCTTGCAGAGTAGATAGAGCCTGGATTTTTAAGACCTAAATGCCAAACGGAATTCATATAAAACTTAATTCGTACGTGTATGTAACAAGTACGAATTGTTCAATTATTTTCTCAATTCTATTTAAAATAATAGTTTAAATGGTAAACGAGAGCATGCATTCTGTCTCCACCTTTACTCTCCTATTTATATCTTTATAGTTTTTATCTTGAAATACAATCTGTCTGTCCGTCTATTACAGTTTAGATGGCCGGCGTTAATTTTATATTATTAAGTTACGTTTGCTTAACTGATGCAAAATTAATTCAAGACTATACGTTACACGTTTATGTGTTTTCTGGACGCTACTGCAGTTTTTACTCCAGTCAGTTGTATCACTCAGTTAATGCTCTTTTAACTGCTGAGTTTATTTTACGCGTACGTATATTAGAACGTCTATAAAGTTTAAAATATACTAAGTTTATGCCCAAATGATCCCTTTCTTAATAAAAAAAAAAGTAATAAGTAAATAGCTTTAAAATGGAATACAATGTTAATGCACTTTTAATTCTTTCTTTAGAGTGTTGTTCTGGCAGATTGTCAAGCTGCTTTAAGGCATCTGAATAGCAGTATGTTACACTAAAGCATGTTCTTTATAGAATAGATATACAGGCCACTACCATTAACGTAACAATTAAAAAAGATATATATTAATCATTTATTTATTTAACTTCTTTACAAAGGTAAAAGGCGAACTTTAAATATCTGCTAGTCAAACCACTCGTGGCGCCGAGAATTTTGGAAGTTGTGAACTTTTGTGGTAGAATCCTAACTCACCGATATCCATACTCTATAATAATCCTTAGTGAATTTGTTTGTAACGCTTCCATACCGTAACTACTGAACCGATAATCATGAAATTTTGCATACAAGTTCTCTGGAGTACGAAGAAGGACATTTTATCCCGGGAAAAAGTACTATTTCCGAGGGATTGACATTGACGCGGGCGGAGCCGCGGGTGAAAGCTAGCTGGCAATAAATGATGACTTATTTTATTTTCTATTTATTTATGTTTAGTCGAGACGGTCTGGTTGGAGTAGTGGTCGTATTCCACTGGTCACAGGCCGAAAACTACACGGCACATTATAGAATATAGTCTATAGTGTATTCGCGTACCTTAAACTCCCGTTGTGATCGTATCGCCTTTATTCCCTGTAAACTATAAAATTAAATACACGATAGCGATCACTGAACATCGGCCGTGCGGCCATCAAATAATGTTGTTTGTTTATGCTCTGATCTGATCTTTATGTCTGTCTATGCGTATTCTCTATGGAGTCATTGACGTGCCTGTCTGTGTGTGTCGAGTTTTACTAGTCTTCAAACGCATTGGACGATAATATCTTGGAAGCAGTGAGCTAATCCGCTATTTTTTTTTTTTATTAGCAGTATTGAGTTTTCGCTTAGCCCTTTTAATTCTAACCGTCTATTATCCAACTTGTATTAAAGTTAGTATGAGATGTAACTATCCGAAATTAAATTACCAGCGTTGACTTGTTTAAACATAATACTAGCTTAAAATAATAATATAATAATAATAATAATAATTTATTTAGGTAAATTGTATACATTTCATAGACAGATGTTGGAGCCTACTTTTAAGTAATAGAATACTTGTACCAGCAGGCTCCGTTCTTCCATAACAATTCTTATAATTAATCTACCTATAGCAAAGTATATTTAGAACATAAAACTATAAACTAAAATTACAAACTAGAAAAATTTTAATGATTTGGAATAATTTTTGTATGTACTCACATATGTGACAAACATAATAATATTATTATGTTTGTATTAGTGTGAGTGTATGAGGGTGTGTGTATGTATATATATATATATATGTGTGTGTGTGTGTGTGTGTGTGTGTGTGTGTGTGTGTGTGTGTGTGTGTGTGTGTGTGTGTGTGTGTGTGTGTGTGTGTGTGTGTGTGTGTGTGTGTGTGTGTGTGTGTTGTGTCTGTGTTTGTGGGTGTGTGTGTGTGGGTGTGTGTGTGTGTGTGTGTAAACGCGCGCGCGTGTGTGTGTTGTATGTGTCTGCCTGGATTGTTGTGTGTGTTTGTATAAGTGTGTGTTATAAGTAAAGTTTCTACAAATACTATGAAGTGATAAAACTCTCTAATTCTTCATAGGTAAGTTTTTTAAGCCAAGTGGTTATTGTAAGTTTACACTCATGGGATGGTTTATTATATATATTTAATTCTTTATTTATTTTATTATATATTTCAGCAGAGCGGCTATAATACTGAATTCTTGCGTATTCAGTCTTAGCAAACGGAACACTTGCTACGTTTTTTCTTCTTCTACTAGCTATTTGGGGGCAAGTAGGTATTATAAAAAAGGTTAGTTTAAATGTAACGCAAATATTTTAAAGGCTGGCACCCAGGACACGCTAGTTTTCGAGATATATGGACCTGAACATTTAAAAAATCAGACGAAAAAAATCCCATGAAAAAATCGCAATTATACTAGATAGTTGCGTTTCATATTCAGTCAGTTAAAACGCGTCGTTTGTGATACGCGCGCTGTCGGCCAGAGCTGCAGAAGCGCGCGCTAAATCATCAATTAGCAATGTTTTACGACGTCGCTATTTCTCTTTTCCATTAAAAATAAACAGCGTATCCTGTTATTATATCTGTCCCAAAGATAGCGAATATACACAACTGTACATTGCAACGAAATGCGCGATACTTAACTCGTTTCACAGCGCACGCAAAGCGCGCGCTGTTAAAACGCACTGGTCAACAGCGCGTCTCGCCAGCATCCTACTAATATCAGCCTAAGTACAAGAAATAAGTACGAATATACGTTGCTAAAGCATTTCGATATTAGATAGTTTTTAATAAAGGATTTATGAATTATTAAAATAAATAATAAAATTTAAAAAAAATAAAATTATTTATTTAGTTAAATTGTATACAATTCATAGACAGATGTTGATAGAAGAAAGAGATAGAATTATGAATCTGTGAAAATAAAAAAGGGAACTTCCTACCTTATGTAGTTTAATGTGTACGAGCCTTGAGGTTTTCTGATTAACATGTTCAAAGTCCTGGGGGTGATAGAAAGCTAGTGAGGGGAAGGGAGTGGGGGTGCTGGAGGGGGTGCTCGGGAATCCAGACTACAAGCGCAGTAAATGAATCCCCAACTTATTTTCAAGAGCATTTGAGGATAAATTATATTGTATTTGTCAATCGACCCTGTAAATACGTGATTTAAAACAATTTTTTTTAAACACATATTTATGCAAATAATTCCTAATAATAATAATAACGTGCTTCCATGCTGGTCTGGGAGAAAAGAAAAAACGTAGAATGTACCAGCTGATTGGCTTCCCGCGCACATCGTAAAAGGCGATTGAGGCAATGGGTTAAATCTGAGGAATCATGTCAATCAATCATCAATTTGATTCAGTTTTTTACCTAATGCCCCCCAATACGCTAAACGTGGCCTTCAGGTCTTATAGACCTAGGCTTTGTTTACCCCGTATGGGAAAAAGACGTGATACTATTTATGTATGTAATATATCTTATCTTATAAAACGTTCTTACTATGTTACATTACCGATCTCTTCTCAGATACTGTGTTACATTCCAATATAACACAAAATAACTTAATACACAAACCCATGACCCCTCTTTGGCGTGGCGTGGAACATGGGAAAGCTGCGCCTACAGCCATACGTGTCCTATGTAATAGCGCCGCTATGGGAACTAAAGTGGTGTAATTGTAACTTCTGGAACTACTTAGTGACTCTCAATAACTGTTTAGTATGGTCTGCAAGATATGACGGGAAATATGGTTCCGCGTCAATCAATTTTAATAAAAATAATACATTAGCTCTTATTGTTACGATGTCATTTAAATCTAAAACAATGTTTTTTTTTTTTTAAATGACTATATAGCTAGCTCCAAGTGAGCTTTCGCTGCTTCACCGGGCATTTGAGGTGACGACAGAGTGCCCTTAACCTTTATAGACATCACCAAAGGGCCCCCAGGAGGGACGGACCTCGGCTTTGGGCGTGCCTGTGTGCGCAAGGCTTGAAGAGACCGCAAACTCTCATATTGCCTGATGGGCCGCGTATACGTACATGCAAGCCTGAAGGGCCAATCTGAGAAACAATGGCAAAGCTTTTAGAGAGCAGCAACTCTCATCTTTTGCCTTATGGGCCGACTAAAACAATGGTATCGGTGTCGTTTTGTCATTATTAGAGACCGGATATCCATTGCACATTTACCTAAAAAATTTTTTTAAAGGCACCCCCATTACGTTAGAGCAAGGCAGTAATAGTATGGAGTGAGATGTACTCACTCTTAACATTTAAATATCAACTTTTTCGCATATTTGATTTTCAACTAAGAATTGTGGACGTCAGTAATTTACTTATAACGTGGTGGTATGTGGACTGAATAAACATTGTGCATATTAAAGTCAACACATATTGAATTTAAAAAAAAAAAATTAAAATTTAATGAAATTCTTGTATTATCTTCATCTGCATACAACTAAGTAGTAATCTATAAGAGCATGTTTCTCTAATATGTTGCTAGCCGTTTGAAGAGTCATGATCTTGCCGCTGTATTTAGAACTTTTATCGTAATTTAATTACTAAATGGCACTAAAACTGCAACTAATCCTGTTCCCACGTCTCGCAAATGAAATGCACCGACTTCCTTACACCGGCGGCGTCTTTACAAAGTAATGGCTCACTAAAGTGTCAATCTGGTGACATGCGCTCTTCGCTTTATAGCTACTTGCGGAGAGGGCTAAGGCATGAGAGGTAGCGTCTCAGTTCATGATAAATATAAATAAATATAATAAATATATACAAACAAATCACACAGATTGAGCTAGTCCCAAAGTAAGTTCGAGACTTGCGTTATGGGATACTAACTCAATGATACTATATTTTATAACAAATACATATATAGATAAACATCCAAGACCCAGGTCAATATGAAAAACTTCATTTTCCATCTTGACCTGGCCGGGGATCGAACCCGGGCACCCTCGTGTCGCAGGCTGGCGTGTTGACCGCTGCACCACAGAGCTAGCCTCATTACACGATGATCAATTACCAGATAACATTTCCAAAGATAGTTTCAAATGCCTATAATATTGGTTTTATTAATAAATAATTAAAAAAAAAAACTAAACAATTAATACCGGGTTAAAATAGGTTACAGATTTAAGAATAAATGACAAATTAGTAATATAACATCTTTTTACAAAACTTCAAGATTTTTTTCTTGTCACGAGAGAAAAGCAGCAGTATTTTATCACATCATTATATATATAAACGGGAATTAGCATGATGATTTTTCAATGGAGTTACATCCATCGTGGTCGCAACGAGATTTGAAACGTCAAGGAAGTAATAAAAAGGTTCGGGCTTAGTCCCGCTTATATACATAATTATGTATTTTCAGCGCGGATGTTCAAAAAATAATGCGGCAGTTTTTTTGTATTATACGAACACCCAAACGCAGCAATCCACACCAGATGAAAACTACAGGTAATAATTATAATATAGCAATCGCTTACAGTCTATGCTTTAAACCCGTTTCATAACATCGGCTTGCCTAGTGTTCAAATTTTACATTTCGCTGTCCAATGGCAGCCGCCCGACAGATTGTGTGCGTAATTGGAACCCATGTCGCCCATCGCATGATGACCTTTACAGCTTCAAATGAGAAACTAATGTTATTAGGAATCCGGAATTTCAAGACAGGTTAATAGACAATTAGACATGCCAATAAAACATTACTCTGTAAGGATATGTTAAAAAAACCCTGTCCGAACCTTGAAGGGGTGATTCAACCTGTCGATATGAACAACTTTTCCTATGGTTCCGATCTGTAAACTTTAAAAAAATCGGCATTTCCATACAAAAGTGTCCCAGTCAATTTGTATGGGAACCTCAAAAACATATTTAAGTTCCCAACATTGGTTTCATAGGAAAAGTTGTTCATATTGACAGGCTGAATCACCCCTTCATGGGTCGGACGGGTTTTCTTAACATATTGTATACATCTCCACTCCTTACAGACCAATGTTTTATTGGCATGTCTAATTGTCTATTAACCTGTCTTGAAATTCCGGATTCCTAATAACATTAGTTCCTCATTTGAAGCTGTAAAGGTCATCATGCGATGGGCGACATGGGTTCCAATTATATGTGTGTCTCTCTTGATATCGGTATACAGTCCTGTATCAAATGATTATGAACGACTTTTGATACTGGACACATTGTAAGGTGCTTTCTTTACAAATGGTGGCTTTATTAGTTCAAGAGTCGACGTCATGTTCATAATCATCAATTTATTTAAGTACATCAAGGATGAAAGAAGTACACTGCTACTTTTATATAAAATTGGCAAATAGCTCCAGAGTCATACGACTAAAATACTCCCGCCGCAGACTAAAAAAAGTCAATCCCATAAAATGGTGCTCTAAAAAACATAACCCACGATCGCATTGTACACTAATTCTTAACGATCCACACATCAATTGTTTATTTTTATTTATTTCAAATTTCATCGCGATATTATTAAGTTTATTGCGATTACGATCTCGAGAATTCATTTTTGACGTTTTTATTCGAATTTATGCGATTCCTTGCGCGGATACCAGCTTAAGGTTGCCTTTTAAACGATTTTATATTACCTTTATTGTTAACGACATAGAGTCTGAAATTAAATGAGGTTCGTTTTTGGAAGAACAGTGTCGATACTGGCCGCTATGACTTCGTGTGACCGCTCTAAGATTTTATTATTTTAAAAATTGATATTTTTATTTTTCGAATTGGTCTGCTGACGCTCGCAGCGGGAGGTTATGGCCCATATTCTGAAATTCATCCTTATTTTTATGGGTGTAGGATTTATTGTCCTATATTCTTAGTAGGGTGGCTGTGCAGGATCTTCAGGGAATCGCATTTCGTCCGGGCGTTTTGTTTTCAAGCTCAGTTGGTCATTTTGATACCATCTGTAATGTTTTATACTATTACAATAATACGCGTGGTATATGTTAATGATGTAGATACATTTCGAAATGTATTTCTCCTGTATTCTCACGATCGAGTGTTAATTTCGTTGTATTAATAAAATATGTAAATAGTGTGTTGGATGGGCTCTCGTTCGATATTTGTCGTTCCATTTTCCAATATTTCAGATTGCTTTTGAAGATTCAATATTATTTTATTGCATTGTACAATTCTGTTATGAATTTTTACATCCGAATGTCATAGTTAATAAAATTCATTCCAGGTTAAGGCACGTTAGTATTCTGAAGCACCAAATATATATGAAAGAACATTAAAACTTAAAAAAAAATCATAACAATTGCATTCTGTCGTTATACGCTTCAATTAATTAATGTTTTTTTTTTTATTGGTTCTGTTTCGAATTCTTAAGTTTTCTCTGCGTAAACGGAATATTACTTAATTGCTATTGGCCACGGCTCTACCCGCGTTAATGTCGATCCCTCGGAAACAGTAGAATTTCGCGGATTTAATGGTACCCTATGTCCTTTCCCGAGCCTCACACTACCTCCTTACCAAATTTCATCCAAATTGGCTCAATGGTTGAAGCGTGAAAAGTAGATAGACAGACGGACAGACAGAGTTACTTTCACATTTATAATATTAGTGTGGAAGTCTGGATTAGAATCCATTTTAATGACACATGATTTCATGCGAATGAATCATTCGCACGCCATAACTAGATAAAAACGTTTTTGTGTGAATGTGCAACGAATGCTGATGTCACAACGAGACGTCGCTCTTATTCTACCATATCAAAAACTGCACTCCAGATCTTTTGTCCACACCTAGACATCTTTAAATATTCGTAAGCAGTTGCGTCGGCTCGTGACTGACCAGTGCAATCAAATGGCTGTACCATCAGTAATGCCGTCACCGGCTCCTGAACACGACGTGCATGAATTAACAGCATGGAAAATACACTTAACATTCCACTATTAACTAATTCAAGTCTCAAAGTATACGATTTAAACTAGTGATGCGCCGATCATGACTTAGGTCGACTAGCCAATTGGCCGATTAATCAGTTGTGAAGAGGCCGACTAATCGGCCGACTATTCGGCTGAGCCGATCACGGTGTCGGGCATTTTCTTCTCAAGGATTCTTCATTCCATATTGCCATACTCAACACACTTGCAGACGTTTTTACGATCATAGTTTCTCTGGTTACTTGCGCTTCCGATCTGCTCCGCAATGTAAGCATTTTTAAGGTGGAGAAGAAAAGGAAATTGTTGGATCTAGGAAGGGAATTAAGGTTTTGGGAGACTCAATAGGACGAATAGGGGAAAAGCAATAGCAATTTTTTTTTTTATTAGCCTGTTATTGTGTCCCACTGCTGGTCAAAGGCTTCCTTTTCCTTTTTCTATGATCTCTATCTAACGCAGCCTGTAAGTAGCTACTAACTCAGACAAATACTGTAGTATAACTGTAAATTCTAACTAATATTATAAATGCGAAAGTGAGTTTGTTTGTTTGTTTGTTACGCTTTCACGCCGTAACCACTGAACCGATCATCATGAAATTGCATACAAGTTCTCTGGAGTACCGAGAAGGACATAGGCTACTTTTTAAAAAGTACTTTTCCCGAGGGATCGACATTGACGCGGGCGGAGCCGCGGGCGAAAGCTAGTCCTTTAATAAAAACGCCACATGGTTAATCAATTTAATAGTCAAACATAAAAGTCCTTAGATAGCTATTTCAATTAGATCAATTAAGTTAGATTAAGTATCGTTTAGTTAAGTTTAGATTTACGTTAGAACTGATGATGTACAGTAAATTGGGATCGGACGTGAACACGTTACTTCTAAGATTTGTAGTTTTAGTTTTGTGTAGGAAATGTTAGACGGTCGTATAAAATCTAGCATTTATCCATTACAGAAAGGACATTAAAACACAACAGGCAGATAAAGACAAAAACATTTTCTATCCTCCTCTTCTAATATATAAAATTTTCGTGTCACAGTGGTTGCAACAAAACTCTTAAGTACGAAATGGCTTGACCGACTCTTATTAAATTTTGTGTTTATATTTAGTAGGTCTGAGAATAGTAAAAATAGTAATAGTATTTTCATACCCCTTGAAAGAAGTGGTCAAGCTCATTTTTTTTAAATTTATATGGCAAAACAACGTATGCTGCATAAGCTAGCAGCTTTATAGAAAACAATAAAATCCTAGTGGCATTCGTTTTGGATTGGATTTGGTACACGCGCCCGGCCTGCCGAGCCAGCTATCCCTACAGAGCAACTTAATTCATCCAAGCAAGCCAAATATCTTTACTCCTTTCCACGATCAATTATACTCCTTACTCATACCATTTCGATAGACAGCAGCGTCGGAACCGAGATTACCCAAACACGCTCACCAAACCGTCTGCCAATTCTTGGATTGCTGCTGAGGTGTGAATAAAAAACCCGGCCAAGTGCTAGTCGGACTGACGGATAGACAGACAGACGGACAGCGGAGCGATATTAATAGGGTCCCGTCTTTACCCTTTGGGCACGGAACCCTAAAAATTATGTCATACCATAAAGAAACAAGTTTTTTCAATGCAAAACACTAACTGGCAATACATAAAGCTGTACACAGTTACGGTGGAATAAAATACTTACATACATGAACTCTAAAAACATATATCTCCTATTTTGGACAGTCGCGTAATAAGTAAAATGTATAACAAGATCGCGTCCACCTGTTGGAATATAAAACAGTTTTAGCGGTCATAAAACAAAACAATATTTTGCACGTAAGCCGCTATAAGTCGCGAAATAATTGACTGAAAGATTTACAGTAAGTACTGGCGACCTCTGCTCGCTTGCTCGCTCTTCGCGATTGTAAACCGACGATGTTGCAACGACCTTTAATTTAAGAGCGCATGGAGATGACATCTTTATTACATTAAAAAAATTGGCAAATAAATCAAAATATAATGTTTTTTATAAAAGAGCTGCGGGAAAAGACTTGTAATCATCATATTGTGTAAAAGGTGCATACAATTTCAGATTAGGATTAGCTTCTGATAGAAGTAGTAAATCATAAATATCAATCTTTTTCTCGCGCGGAGTAGTCAGAGCCTACGTCTGTAAGAACTAAAAGCCACATTAAACATGTCGTTACGGTAGGTAGGTGTAGGTTAACGAAATCAAAATTGATGACGGGGGAAATAATGTTTTGTTTTGTTTGTTTTTCGTGTATGCAAGTAGCCAAACTGGATGCATTTTTCAAACTGCCTATAGGCATCTGGCATAGCTTAACGACTACCATCAATGATGACAGCCGGAACCAACGGCTCAAAGTGCCTTCCGAAGCTCGAGATATTTGTAGCCACTTGTGGTCACCCATCCAATTAGGGACCGCGCCCGGGGTTGCTTAACATGCGTAAGTTCTAATAATGCTCACACCCGCGGGACCATCGGATTTCAGTAGGTAATAAATGTTTATGCAATATTATTTAGCAAACGCGTATTCCCACGATCAACTCTATGCATTCGCCATCACTGGCCGCGGCATGTAAATATGGTCTTATTTCAAAGTGCACATTCTGCTTTGCATATATTAATGGTGCTTACACACGGTTCTCAGGATAAGGATTCAAAAAGCCAAACAAATGTTGATTATCTAAATAAATAAATAAATAAATATATACGGACAAATCACACCGATTGAGCTAGCACCAAAGTAAGTTCGAGACTTGTGTTATGGGATACTAACTCAACGATACTATATTTTATAACAAATACATATATAGATACACATCCAAGACCCAGGCCAATTTGAAAAAGATCATTTTCCATCTTGACCTGGCCGGGGATCGAACCCGATCACTCCGTGTCGCAGGCAGGCGTGTTGACCACTGCGCCACGGAGCTAGTCAACCATAATCCATACTCTTGTCCATATCCATAAGACCATAATCTTGAAAGCTACGGTTCAAATTAAGATTTTAATAAGCTGACAAATTGTGAAGTTGTTAACAAGCCATGTAAGTATAGGGTTAGAATATTAGGATGTAGCTACTGGGAGTTAGCTGTATAAATATCTCGTTTTGAAATTTTATGCGACGTTAACTGCCTCCGTGGTCCAGTGGTTAAGGCGTTTGCCTGTTGACCCGAGGGTCGTGGGTTCGATTCCCACGGGAAGCATACTTTGTTAAGTTGTTTTCAGTTTGGTTAGGTCATTGCAGGCTTGAATCACCTGATTGTCTGATAATAAAGATGATTCCGTGCTTCGGAAGCTACGTTAAGCCGTTGGTCCCGGCTGCCATCTGGTAGTAGTTAAAGGAACCACGTCAGAGGCCGAGAGGCGGTTCCGAAGAACTCTGAAACCGGGTGTGCATGGTCGATTGACCGTGACTCCAACACAAATGACGATGACGATAGTTCTAAAGAGTTGTTGTGATTTTTTTCCATTTTACCTATTTCTACGAACTAACTATAAACTAACCTATACAGGAGTAAACGCAGAACATTTATTCTTTGCTCCTTTGCATTACCTACAAGTTCATAAAAAAAATCGCAAAAATAAATTTCCAAATCTGGTAAGACACGTTTTCCAAAATAAGACAATAAACCAGTAGTTGACATAACACGACATCATAATCGATATGGGCCACGGATGTGGGTTGCCGCGGTTCATCAACATTACCATACAATCCGATTTCAATGCGGCGAAGGGGCGAAATGTATGGATGTCAGTGAAAGGTACTCGACAGTGGTGTCAAACAGACTTACTTACACACATACATATTTATAAAATTTAAAAACTACTCTCTTCCATGCTGGTCTGGGAGAAAAAAAACGTAGAATGTACCAACTGCTTCTCTTCCCGCGCAGGTCGTAAAAGCCGATCGAGGGAATGGGCAAAAATCTGAGCCATCATATTAGTAAGCGATGCGGCTAGCAACCCATCACTATTTTGATTCCATTTTCCAATTTATATATTTCCAATTTTTTATCCATCATTCAAAACGTGACGTTTAGGTGTTAAAGACCTGAGCTCTGTCTACCCTGCTAGGGAAAAAACGTGATAGTATGTATGTAAATACTCTAAACTTATGTTGGTATATTAAAAAATAATAAATATCTGTCTCTGTTTGTTATAAATAAACTCAAAACAACGTAATCATCAAAACAACAAAATATTAATATAAAATTAAATAAGCAATTTTCGTCGATGTCGTGGGAAAAGCCCGTATTCAATATTTTTTAAACACATATGTGTTATGAAAACTGGTTGAAATGTAACTAAATCAATGCTTACACGGAAAGAAACGCCTTATCTATAAAAATATTATAAATTTACAGCATACTCGTACGTGTACAACACGTATACATACACTAACCTTTATAACTTTTTGTAATGAAGTTAAATAAATAAATAACTAATATTTATATGGGGACACCATTTTCTATCATTAGGACAGACTAAATTAAATAATAAAAAACTGTGTCTATAAATATTGTAAAGGGCGGTCAAAGGAACAGGTGGAAAGCCCAGTTCAAGATTCAATGCGACGCTCCGAGATGGGCGCAACGCCGGCTCATGAATGTCGGTGAAAGGAGTTCTACAGTGGTGTCAAATAAATATAATTTTCAACTAAGGATAATATAGAAACATTATCTTATTTTTTGTCATTTACAGGTGTTTTACTTCAGTCGAGGTATCCGTTAATCTTGACACGTTTTCTTACCTCCTTAATATTCACATGATAATACACCATTTTTTTGCATTAATATAGTTTAAAGTATTAAATTATATAATTTTAGTATTTTATAGGCGTCTGAACATTATTTTAATTGACTACCTTGTTAAACCATTTATTGACAGTAATTTTATAGTACACATGTTTATATTCACCTATTATATCTATATTTATATCTTTAAATAAAAATATAAAATAAATATATGTAGACAAATTACACAGATTGAGCTAGCCCCAAAGTAATTTCGAGACTTGTGTTATGGGATACTACCTCAACGATACTATATTTTATAACAAATACATATATAGTTATACATCAAGACCCAGGCCAATCTGAAAAAGATCATTTTCCATGTTGACCTGACCGAGGATTTAACCCGGGTCGTGTCGCAGGCTGGCATGTTAACCACTGCGCCACGGAGTTCGCCAAAATGTTAAGTATGATTCATGAGGGAAAAGGTGCTATGCTCACACTAAAAAGTTTTACTATCTACAACGTTATATTGAATGATATGAATGTCAGAGAAAGCTACCTACAGTGTTGCCAATCATTGTTATACTATGTATCTTCACTCTAGAAATACCTAATTTCACAAACCATAAAACTTATTTAAGTGAGGTGAAGTATTATATTAGCCAACATAAAATAGGATGAACAATTAAAATAGAATGCTTTCTCGCTAACAATTATATTAATTTCTCTATTAATTTAATAGAAACCACATCAAACAGATTTAAATCATAAATGATATGTTACCACAATAGTCATACAGCGATTTTACGAGCTGTTCAATTACAAATTAATTTTAACATCATTGTAAACCCACAAGCGTTATTTATGCGCTCGCCACACCCCCCGCATTTTCACTTTAATACAATAAAATCATAAAACACAGACCGCGCCCACTGTGGAACTAACCACGCGTGAAAGGTTAGGCGCATCCCGCGACCCAGCACAACAGAAAGTGCAACTTACTAGGGTTGGCCTGGACTAGAAAGACCTCTAACAATTTTAGCGATAGGAAAAAAAATTGGTTGGCTGTAAAGTCAGTTTACGGATGATAATTTAACGTAATATAATAAAATATAATAAATATATACGGACAAATCACACAGATTGAGATAGCCCCAAAGTAAGTTCGAGACTTGTGTTATGGGATCTAATTCAACGATACTATATTTTATAACAAATACATATATAGATACAGATCCAAGACCCAGGCCAATATGGAAAGATCATTTTCCATCTTGACCTGGCGGGGATCGCACCCGAGCACTCTCGTGTCGCAGGCTGGCGTGTTGACCGCTGCGCCACCACGGAGCTAGCCAGTGATAACGGTAGAAGAGAGATAGATGCGTGATGTTGCCCGCGACTTCATCCGCAGCAATTTCTGTTATTATGATTAATTAGTATAGATGAATATATCTTCTCCGTTTTCAAAATTTTTTTTTATTGATGATTCGCTCCTATTTGTCGCAGCGTGATGTTTTATAGCCTTAAGCCTTTCTCAATAAATGGACTATCCAACACAAAAATAATTTTCCAATTTGAACCAGTAGTTCCTGAGATTAGCGCGTTCAAACAAACAAACAAACAAACTCTTCAGCTTTATAATATTAGTATAGATATCAATAATAAAAGAAAGCCTTTCAAAGGACCGGGATTACACCTGTGAACTCGTAACGGAGATGTAAACAATAATAATAATAAAACGTGACATTTTTTCGTGCATGCAGCCGGGGTTCATTGATTTATACGACAATATCAAAAACAGTACGACTATGCAGATAAAAACTGATAAGCAAATTTGTCACAAAAACCATAATGTTAAAATTGTAAAGATACATATGCATATATTTTAAGCGCTTTTCCTAGTCTGGTTAATCGAACTAAGCTATCAGATCTACTGGCCAGAGTCGGTCATCTATGCTGATCTAAGGCTTATGAAAAACGTTTGACGACCTTTCAAACGTTTTTCAGTGGTACCCACTGAGCCACAAAGGTACCTTTGAATTGCGAGGTTCCGAGTTCGATCCCCAGTCAGGTCATGATGTAAAATTATCTTTATCATACATCTTTATTGTCTTAGATATCATAAAATATAGTATCGCTGAGTTAGTATCCTACAACACAGTTTCGCAAATTACTGTGGGGCTAGCTCAATACGTGTAAATTTTTACCTATATATTGATTTATTTATTCGTTTCTTCTCTTCCCACAGTATGAAAAAAGTCAGTTAAGAGAATCGACATGAAGTTATTTTTATATTTTTTAAATTGTCTTATAATTATAGTTATTCAAATCAAATTTTACTAAAAAAATTACATTTGCTGAAATATATCTAAAGAAACGTGTGTTTACTAAAATATAAATAGGACAACCCTATTTTAGTACCATTTAGTAGCTTCGGCCCTTGAAATATTTTCTCTACACGCAAATCTAAACCCTATACCTCACAAATATGTCTCAAATTACTATAAAACCTCCAAATATTTTGCAAACTACCAAGTAAAAGTGTTACAGCAATTTGAATTTTATACAAAACGGAATAAGGAAGTGGCAGCTGAAGAGTGGACTAGAAAGTCTGACTTGTAACCTGCGCCTGCTCACTCTAGTTGAAGTAATAGTAATTTTGATTTTGAATTAGAGAGAATTCATGAGACATAGCTTAGATTTACGGTTTAGAAATTTTAAGCATAGCATAATAGAATTATTTTAAAGGACAAGCTGAAGACTTTTATACATTGTTGCTGTATTATTAGACATATTTATGTAATGTTATCGATATTTTTTTCATTTTTTATGACATAGCACGGTAAATGAGCAACCGGGTCACCTAATGGTGATTACCGCTGCCCGTCTCGTCTCGTCTATAACTTAGCTGCCGAGAGATATCAGAGCATTTTTATTGCCACCGCATGAGCATATTTTTAGTAGAAGTAAATGTAAACAATACTTTTCGAGCTCACGTCAAATGCCGTATAGATGTAGGTTTAAGTATCCAATCAATGCAATGGCTGTGGGCAATAGTGTATTATTTCACCTACCAAGTAGGTAAACAGGGTTAAGTCCTATGATAAAAACTGGATAATGTCGTCTAGTCCATCTAGTATGGATTGGAGCATGAAGCAACTCCGGGCGTGGTCTTCACTGGGATGAGACAAGTGGAATAAAAATATCTTCAGGTCCCCCTGTGCTTTGTCTTGGCTATCATCATTAATGGTAGGTTAAGCTTTGTCAGATGCATTTAGGCAGTGTTAAAAATGTAACAACAATATGGGCCACTAACACGAAACACAAAACAAACACAAAGTATGTATCACTGCCCCTAAAGAAACCTATTAAGGCGATACCACTGTAAATAAGGTCGTTCTGAACCTTATTTATCTCGCAAAATACTTAAATTAGGAGTTTCAAATCTAAGTAATATGATTTTTGACTATTTCATCTCCAAAAGTGTAAGATGAAAACACGTTTTAATAAAATTTTCTCGATAGAAATATTTTTTGAAAAATGGTCTTCGTTCGCAGAGTTTTTGTTATTGTAGCTCAAATGCGACGAATGAAATAATCATTTTTAGACTAAAAGATAGGTTATTAGTAATTCATCAAAATGTAAATATAAAAATACAATTAACCGGTCTGATTTTATATAAAATAGAAATAACGAATTTGGCGCTTACGTTTTTTTCTTTGAGCGACTCGAGACTATCTCCTATCTCATCATTCACGGGCTAAACCGCCAAGCGCTATCCCTTGCGCGCAATTGATCAGTCTGCGTACGCCTTTGCCGAGCGATGGTACCAAACATTTGAGGCCTCGTCTTAATACCTTTTTTGACCTAGACCATAATCATAGAAAATTAATTGTGTCTGCGTTACTCGCGCTTGACGGGTTAAAGAAAAAAGAACAATACTGGAGTATCTAAACATTACTATGGCATAGTGTCTGTCCCGTAAAAAAACAAGACGTGTGAGTATTGGCCCGGTTTCGGCGACCGTCCTCGACGCGACCGTCCGCTTGCCTCATTTCCGATATCAGCCACCGTGACGTTGACACGTGTGATCTACAGGTGGTTCCCATAATATCTTGATAAACTACAATGTATTTGGTTTAATAAAACTTTAAATCGAGTATTGAAATAAACCGAAGAAAATATCGAGATGCAGCAAAATTTAACTAAAACTATTTTATGTGAAGGTTTGTTTGATGATACTAAACAACTTAGACTTTACTTAAGAAAGAATGTAGAACATATTTAAACATTTTTTTATATTTATAACCATAGTATTTAATTCGTGTGAGTAAGAGAGATATATATTTAAGAGCACTCTGAATCATAACATAGAGTAAAAGCGTGTCGCTTATCAACACCGTGAGACAATTATTTTATGCTTCACCAGATCTTAGAAACTAGGTAAGTATTTCGTTTGAGGCAGTTTTACAAACACGCCTTTGATGGTATATTTGACTCATGATTATATTATTAAGCATACTATAGAGCAGACATGCTGTATAATCTGACATTTGCATCTCACATCCCCGACGAGCCAGAATCACCAGCCGAACCCTCCAGTCAGTTTGTCAAAAATAACTTGCATTTTAGTGAACAGCCTGTAGAATAGAACAGAGAACGGCTGTATAATCTCACATTTGCATCACGCATCCCGGACGAGACATAATCACCGACGAACGCTTGTAGAAAACACCCGTGTTTCGCAAATCCTGACATGATAGGCGGGTGAAGGTCATCCTATAATGCAGTGTTATATGACGATATCACTGTTATTACCCGACTGCGATATAAGGAGAGTATGTTTTTTGGATTCCAATTTGGCACTGAAGTACGTCTGTATATTTCTTTTGCTGCTTACACGATTTTAAGGATTTTATAATAATACTAGTTGTCCAGCCGTGTGGTTTCCGGCAGAGTAGAATAGATCGCTCCAAGACTTCCCATGAATGTCGTAAGAGGCGACTTAGGAAATACAAGCTAAACAAAGCTCATAAACATCAATGAGAGCTCTCCAACCCGTCTGTACAGTGTAGGCCAAATCCTCTGTCTGATCTAGCCAAGTATGGCTCCGGTAGTACAGAGAGGGTCATGCTTCTGCTGCGAAGACTAAAAAGACCTGATAATGATGATGATGATGACTAGTTGTCCCGGCGAACTTCGTGTTGCTATTATTTTTTATCGTTAATATTTCCTAAGTTTTCGTAGTTATTATACAATAACATAATAAAAGCAACAAATTAAAGATTATAAAAATCGGTTTACTCATTCTTTAAGCTCTAAGTGTTCCATCAAACCCGACCTTTAAAATGAGGTATCTTCAAGAGAAAGATAAGTTGTTTGCATTCAATGAGAGATGGCAAGACATAGCAATGTATAGAACTTGGTGAAAAACAGAACGGGAGGCTTTTTTTCAGCAAACAAGTGTGGAAGTTTGGATATATGTTACTCAATAAAAACTCAATTAAGTGCTCATACATGCTTAATTGTGTTCTATTCAAGCCGTGTGGTTTTCGGCAGAGTAGAATAGGACCACTCCAAGTCTTTCCGTGGATGTCGTAAGAGGCGACTTAGGAAATACAAGCTAAACAAAGCTCATGAACATCAATGAGACCTCTCCAACCCGTCTGGCCAGCGAGGAGAGTGTAGGCCAAATCCTCTGTCTGCTTTGGCCAAGTATGGCTCCGGTAGTACAGAGAGGGTCATGCTCCTGCAGTGGAGCCTAAAAAGACCTGATGATGATGATGATGATGACATGCTTAATGGTCCTGCGACAATAAAATGTCACCTAGATAGCGGCACAATGCATGACAGCTATTATTTAACAATCTCATCATCTATCGATCATTATTACACTATATTACTGCGTGATCTAATACCAAGGCAAAGATGTGGCTATAGAAATAAAGTTACAAGAATTGACATCTTATTTTTTTGCAAAATAAGCTCTCGATTTGTCATGGCCTCTCTGATTTAAAAAGTATTTGAAGGTTTTGTCCAAAGAATTAATTTGTAAGATTGAATTATATTACTCATAAAGATGTGCAATTTTTCAAAAAATATTTAATAATGCTAATAATTTGTAGTATTTTTTAAATAAATAAATATATACGGACAAATCACACAGATTGAGCTAGCCCCAAGGTAAGTTCGAGACTTGTGTTATGGGATACTAACTCAACGATACTTTGTTTTATAACAAATACATATATAGATAACGTCCAAGTCCCCGGCCAATCTGAAAAAGATCATTTTCCATCTTGATCTGACCTGGGATCGAACCCGGGCACCCTCGTGTCGCAGGCCGGCGTGTTAACCACTGCGCCACGGAGCTGTCAAATTTTTAAAGTAAATAAATGAATTGTATTAATTTAAATTCAATAATAAATAAGTATATTATTTAGCTTTAAGTTTATTTTTATTAAAGAATAAAGAAAATACCACGTTTTGGTATCAAAAGGTATCTTATGTTTTTAATTATACCTTCAAATTAGTACTGTGTTCTAAGTATTTGATATAATATATTGCTTGTAGTGTATTTTATGTTTAACAACGTAGTTTGCCTTCTCCACAACATTGTATCTCAAAGGACGTAATACGAATTTGATGAGCAGTTATTATGACGAGGGTCGATTGGTGAACGACGCGGTCCAAGGTTGTCTTCTTAGAGTTCAAAGTTAGGTATAAAATGCTTGTGTGACCTAGTCAGCAAAGACTTTTAGACCTTTATTATAATATTTTACGCTCGTACTTGTCAAACTGGTTCTTGTAGATGCGATACTCTATGGTTGAAAACGACAACAATATACGAAAAACAGAAAATGTGGTAGATAGATTTAATAAGGTCAAATGCGAGTCGAACTCCCGCGAGAAGGTTCCTATAGATATAATTTTCTGATTTAGATACCAATTGTACCAACTATAACTAAAGCATATATTTCATAATAGGTTTTCCTGTAATATTTGAGTATAAACTTATAATACCTATGTACTTTTTCATAATTTAAGTATTGGTGATGGAATGGTAATTTATCGTCTATTTTGTTAAATAACTAAAAAAAATATATTTATAAGATTATAAAAAAATGTATTTCAGATTCTCGCAATAAGCCCTTTCATTTAATATGTCACATACCTTTGCAATCCTACTCTTAACTCAAAATATATTTATTTGGGTATTATGATTTTTTTTTTTTATATATATATACGGACAAATCACACAGATTGAGCTAACCCCAAAGCAAGTTCGAGACTTGTGTTATGGGATACTAACTCAACGATACTATATTTTTTATAACAAATACATATATAGATAAACATCTAAGACCCAGGCCAATCTGGAAAAGATCATTTTCCATCTTGACCTGGCCGGGGATCGAACCCGGTCACTCCGTGTCGCAGGCTGGCGTGTTGACCGCTGCGCCACGGAGCTAGTCACGGAGCTAATCTTTTTGGGTAACATCTATCTATTAAGGTGCCAAATTTTAAATCAATCAGTTCAGTTTATTTGGAACAATTAGCTGTGTCAGACGGACAGACAGACACGTACGTAAAAATAATAAATTAGGAGTCAAATTAAATTGTAGAAGTTTAACATAGACTGTTTGGCTCTAGGCTATGTTCAAACGCGGGATGTTTTGGTTCTGGAAGGCATTCTTCGAATTGACCAGTAGCGTTAAAGAAATTGAAAATATATTTTTATTTTACTACAATGACCAACATATTAATCTCTTTCAAAACACTATTCAATCCCTATTATGAGTCAAAGAAATCGCTCTACATTTAACAACAGTACAATAACAACAAAAAAAAAATTCACAAAAATCACAATACTGGCCGTACATAAAAACACAAATGTCAAGCGTCGTCGATAAAGAAAACAAAAAGTTTGTAGTGAGGGTAACTTTATGAGGGCCGACAAAGGACGCCTCGCGCGCGGTGACACTTGAATGCGAGGCGCCTTCATCCATATTGATCCACCGATCCCACTTGGATCTATGAATTATTGCAGTGTTGTATTCCCGTTGGTTCTACTGGATACACCTGTGCTGTGGGAGAAAAGAAAAAACAAAGTACTGATTCGCCTTGTCGTCTTCATCTAACCGGATATTTATGGATGCATCATCAATTGTTATATGTACACAAATTCACCTATCAGGATAATATAGATATTGGTACTTTATGCTAACTTTTTACTATGGTTTTTTCTGCTTAGGGTGTAATTAGTAGATATTTTTATTTTTAAATAAAAATGCCTATGCTAAATTAATATACTTTGTTTTTTTCTGAAGAACTTGAATAGACAGGTGACCAGATGACCGAATGTAAGTAGATCAGATGGTGACACTTGTCACATCTTTTGAAAATACTCTAAGCTCATCTGGTACTTATTCACAAAGTTATTAATCAAAACTAAGTATTAAAGCGCGTTTTTGGTCAAAGATTGAGTTTGGCCATCCAGCGAGGAATTGTGGAGGACGTGTCGAGGAGGTGCTTTATCTTTATATTTAAATGTATATAAATTTTAGTTTATATAGTTCGATTCATACCTCGTTATTGCTTAGTGTTTAATTTTTTTTTCTTTTGTTCATAAAACTAAGAATTATTCTGAAATAAGATAAAAATATTCTCGAGATTCGAGATGAGAGTTGAAAGGAATAGTCCCAATGGGAACGAATGTCGGTGCTGTGTGATCCAGATATTCCAAGCCTTCGTACTACGCATCTAATACATCGCCAATGCGCTCAGGTGTGGGAAATGGAACGTTTTTCTTATCTTTTGCGATCTTTATCGCGTCATCTATAGTCATATGTCGCGGGATTATTTATGGTCTAGCATTGTTTACTTTTTTATCTTTTTATGAAATATTTTGAGTATAAGACGATATGCTTGCAATTACTGACGAAAATAATAATGACGGTACATTCAGAGGAAATATAATTAATTAACTAACTCTTTTTTTACGCACGAAAAACTGTCTCGTTCCGTGTGCAAGCGAGAGCGTAGAACTAGCGATAGAGAGGCACGATCGGCCTAAGCGTTCGGCTTGTGATGCATCTATCTCTCTTCCGCCGTTATCACGTAAAATTATCGTCCATAAACCGACTTTTCAAACAACCATTTTTCTAAACTACAGCCTACATATATGAAACGAAATATAAATGTGGAAAAGAACTTATATCATTTTAACTACTACATTACGTCATTGAAAGTACTACATTTTAAACTCTACAACAGGCAGGAAGTAAAACCTGATAAGCAGTAATGATTATCATACTACCTAATATATAATTACAGATTATGTACTATGTGTCATTACACAGTAATCATTGACACTTACAATGTTACAAAAGATATATAACAGAGTGACAACTGGAGCATATATATATAAAAAATGCATGTATATGTCGACTGCGCAACGCTAGGCGGGGCGAGCGCGACCAATCAGTTGTTAGCATTTCACGCATGCGCGAAGCGTGCCACCCAGTACCTACTACAAGTACCGACGGTACCGACTAATAAACTGTCAAAACATGTTTCAAAATCATTAATACCTACTTAAAGTGTTGAAGAGTTACTTACATTTGTAGATGTAGAAATATGAATTGAAGTATATACTCATGGATATTTTTTTAGTCTCACTAAGAGTCCGTGTACCGAAAGACCACACCCATGACTCTACCTCCGTGCTTTGTACGTTCAATAAAAAGCCTGTCTATGCCTCATCATACTTTATAACTACCTCCGTGGTCCAGTGGTTAAGGCGTTTGCCTGTAGACCCAGGGGACTTGGGTTCGATTCCCACGAGAAGCATACTTTGTTTAATTGTTTCCAGTTTGGTTAGGACATTGCAGGCTTGAATCAGCTGATTGTCTCATAATAAAGATGATTCCGTGCTTCGGAAGGCACGATAAGCTGTTGGTCCCGGCTGCCATCTGGTAGTCGTTAAAGGAACCACGTCAGAGACTGAGAGGCAGTCCCGAAGAACTCTGACACTAGGGTGTGCATGGTCGATTGACCGTGACATCTACTCGATGAATGATCATACTTTATCGGTATATTCCGAGTTAGGTTCACGAATGATTAGTTCATAACTATTAAATTTCAAGGCTATTCTATACCTGATATTTTTGTTATGAAGAAACTCTATGGTCCAGTTAGCATTCACAGTATTTTGCTTACGCTTGTAAAGCAACCCCGTCGTGGTCCTCACTGGGATGGGTGTCCACAAGTGGCACAAAAATTTCGCACGTTATCCGTGCTTCGGGAGATACGTTATGCTCTTTTAGTTCTGGCTGCCATCACAGTAGCGGTCGTTAAGCGATGTCAGATGCCTTTAAGCAGCTTGAAAAGTCTGACACCACCACTTAATGTGTTTACATAAAAAGCAAGCAAAATAAAGGACTTTATTAAATGTAAAAAAAACTGTATTGCATTTTCTTCTATAGTAATTCTATAAATAACTTTTCAAATTACTTCTAATCTTTCATTCAAATAGTCCTTATAATATTTTTGGGCATTAAAACATGCTCAGCTATAAAATTCCGACGCTAGGAGCAGGGTGGCCTTTTTTTTATATATAATTGAATGCTTTTGACCTCTACATTGCCTGATGGGAAGCAACGATGTGGTCTAAGGTGGTACACGCAAACTCAATGCCTATTCATTCTTTGCTACATTTTCCTATCCACATACGGTCATCGGCTCATCACAGTAGAGGTACTTCATCATCAAGTCCTTTTTAGTCTCCACTACAGGAGCACGACCCTCTCTGTTCTACTAGAGCCATACTTGGCCAGAGCAGCCAGAGGACTTGGCCTACACTCTCCACGCTGGCCAGACGGGTGGGAGAGGTCTCTCAGATGTTTATAAGCTTTGTTTAGCTTGTATTTCCTAAGTCGCCTTCTACGACATCCACGGGAAGACTTGGAGTGGTCCTATTATACTCTGCCGGATACCACACGGCTAGAGAGATGTACTTATTTTAATTATTTCAAAGCCGAGGACCCACGTTAGCAACGACCACTCAGGTCGCTGATCGCGGAAACTGCGTTCTCAATAACAAAGATATGTTTAAGCCGTGTGTGTGTATCTGACATTGACGGGGGCCCTTTCCGCAAACCGCCTTCAATGCCCTATTATACACACTTATTGTCCTAATAAATTCATTTAAATTACAGAATATTGTTAACATCGCATTAGCAAATGTTGCCGTACAATAGTATATTTCTTGGCAACAGAGAAAGGGGTAAATATTCAAGCTCAATTACTCTCGAACACATACTGATCGCAGAAAGGTTTTGTGGCGATAATTATGCCTCGAGAGTCCGTACTCCAGTATTGTGCTGTTTATGACCACGCTTTGCTGTTTCATACTTAGGCACTTCCTAGACTTATTTACGCTTTGTCCCGAAGCTTAGACTGAAAACTTCGACGCTCTCAATAGTAAATTCACAACGGGTCCTGAATTTTTATGATCAAAATTTGAAAAGTTCTAAATTCAAATTAATACAATAACTCAATTTAAACATCGTTTTGTTAATCTATAAAAAATATTATGTAATATAATTTTACTAATATAATCTGTAGCTTTGTTCTTAGATTCGAATTACGAATATTTAAATAGAAAGAGTTGACATCGAAAACTGAATGAATCATTTTTACACATTTTCTTGCCTACCTACGGCATCTTACAACAACACATCAAATACAATTAAAAAAAGAAGTAGACATGCCGCTACGTGGGACTAATAAACAAAAATATTAAAATAATAAGATATCGGGACCTGCTGGCAATACGAACACATTTCAGGTCACCATGTGAACGGTCCACTTCCTCGGCAGTTAACAGTGTAACAAAAGCGTCTTGCGCAAATTTCTTTTCTACGAAACGATCTGTTTTACTACTTTGTCGGCGCGCGCCTTTCATGTCTCTCTTTTCTTTCAAAATCGTAATTAGTTATTGTTGGACCTTTTTACTGCTCAAGTTTTTTAAGTTATCTAAAAGGGCGCCAGTATTCGCCATTTTGCAAGGTTTTTGCGTTTGTTGGATAGAGATGTTTTGAGTAATTGTTTGAATTTAACAATGGGCGTAGTAAATATAACACCATTTATATTGCCAGTGCAAAAAAGCAATAATAACCATTAAAATTTTCTTAACGCTCTTACAAGCTTTCTTAAGTTTCACTAGCAAATCAGTAGATATCTTTAAGTAATTTTACTTACTACATATTTTTCTTAATTTAGGTACGTACGTGAAGAAAAAATCAAAATTCGTACCGTTACAATACTCGTGTTTTATGTAGTCTAGCAGTTCTATTGTTATGTTTGTACATTTATTTGCACCGAATATATTAAAATATACTTGTTCTACCTCAACTATTGCGGACACGTGACGATAAAGCTAGACAACACGTCACCAGACAGTTACGTAATGTTTTCGACAATAAGCAATTATTACTGGTAATGATAATGACATGCGTGCTCGCGTAGGAATCGATACATTGTATTCGGCTTTTGTAATAGGATAGTTGATGCTTCGGGAGCCTTGTGACGGTGACAATACTGACAATATGCCACGCCCTAGACATCTTAATATGCATTGGTTGGGCTGGGTGTACACGGCAGAGTTAAAAATAACACCTACTTGAAAACAAAAGGCACTGTCGTTACCAGAAATCCGTAAAAAAAATATTATTGTTTTTTTATGATATAAGATGACAAACCAGTGATTCCTGATGTTAAATAATAACCTAAAAGACAATAAAATCACAATCTCCTTTTCTACATTTTAACACGATCTATTTACTTACCTACAGAAGAAATAATTTTATACATTTTACATTGACAGAATTTTAGATGTATTTGATTAAAATAAAACTGTGCTAGACAGTCCTTGATATAAATAATGAATGATCAATTCGTTTAACGAATGTATAAATTACATTTGAAAACGTGGCCTTACTCACACCTCTGTAAGAAAGAACCACAATTAATATTACATATGCTATGACTAAGTGGTTAATAAGTCCGCCTACTTAGCGAAGAAGGTAATCAGTTCAAGGCAATAGTCTATACCTATATGCTAATTCCTGCCGATGCATCAGATATCATTTCTTACGCTTTAAGTAAAAAAATCTTGATAAATAGCTTTTACTTTTGATTGGCATCATTTTTGTTTTAATTTGTGTATAACATTTTTATTACTATGAAACTACCAGCAGCTTCGCTCGCGTGCTGTTTCTCTTACAACTGTTTAAGGCGAGGCCTCAAATGTTTGGTACCTTCGCTCGGCAAAGGACTGATCAAGTGCGCGCAAGGGATAGCGCTTGGCGGTTTAGCCCGTGAATGATGAGATAGGAGATAGTCTCGAGTCGCTCAAAGAAAAAAACGTAAGCGCCTAATTCGTTATTTCTATTTTATATAAAATCAGACCGGTTAATTGTATTTTCATATTTACATTTTGATGAATTACTAATAACCTATCTTTTAGTCTAAAAATCATTATTTCATTCGTCGCATTTGAGCTACAATAACAAAAACTCTGCGAACGAAGACCATTTTTCAAAAAATATTTCTATCGATAAAATTTTATCAAAACGTGTTTTTATCTTCAATTTTTGGAGATGAAATAGTCAAAAATCATATTACTTAGATTTGAAACTCCTAATTTAAGTATTTTGCGAGATAAATAAGGTTCAGAACAACCTTATTTACAGTGGTATCGCCTTAACAAAAAAATCTAAAATCATCATTTGGTGTAGGTGACACGGTGAATCGACCATGCATACCCTGGTGTCAGAGTTCATCGAAACCGCTTCTCGGCCTCTGACGTGGTTCCCTTAATGACTACCAGGTGGCAGCAATTCTAAAATAAAGCCCAGGTATTGGAAACGTGGTGATTTTTTTATGTGAAGGATGGACAACCACATTTTAATATAAGTGATCGTTTTGGCACACCGGATTAGATGTACCCAATTCACCAGAAAATACTCGTACCAGGAAAGTACTCCAACCCGTCTGGCCAGCGAGGAGAGTGTAGGCCAAATCCTCTGTCTGCTCTGGCCAAGTATGGCTCCGGTAGTGCAGAGAGGATCATGCTCCTGCAGTGAAGACTAAAAAAAACCTGATGATGATGAGGAAAATACTGAATATCGTATTAATCCATCCTACAGTTTAATTTTGATTTGAAGATAAGTTAAATGGGAGCATACGAGTATTTTCATATTATTTGAGTGTAAAATGATATGTATATGAATACATAGTATGAACTAAATAGTCATCTTATAGGCTTATCTTTTAAACTACTGGGCGATTTTGGTTTCTTTAATATAGATTAAAATGAACGTAAACAGTGAAAAGTGATGATTAAGTATAATAAGTACATTAATGTACATTAATTAGTGACTAGCTCCGTGGCGATTTTAAGAACGAATTAAAGTACATTAATTAGTGACTAGCTCCGTAGCGCAGCGGTCAACACGCCAGCCTGCGACACGGAGTGACCGGGTTCGATCCCCGGCCAGGTCAAGATGGAAAATGATCTTTTTCAGATTGGCCTGGGTCTTGGATGTGTATCTTTATATGTATTTGTTATAAAATATTGTATGGTTGAGTTAGTATCCTATAATACAAGTCTCGAACTTACTTTGGGGCTAGCTCAATATGTGTGAATTGTCCGTATATATTTATTTATTTAAAAGCAATTGAGAATGCCCAATTTTTTTTTATTGCTTTTGTCTTAATTTAAGGCAATAACATAGATTTGCAATCTTTATTTTTATATTAGGTAATAAATGTATATAGTTTTACTACGACTTGCTAGCTATAAACCAATATTTTTACCTTATTACCTATTCATAATTTTTTACACATTTTTCTTACCTGTTAATATTTACCTCAACAAAAACAGATCTATAATCTTCGCATCAAGTGACCGTGTGATAAACCACAGATGATCTATAAAGATGCGGTTCCGTGGCCGCGACACAGGTCGGCAATTGTCATGGGAAGTGGGCGAGTGACTAAGCACTACAGACATTTTGTTTAAGCCGCGCTTTCATTGGTGCGATTATAATTTACTTATAAAAATAATCATATAAAAAAAATAACCGACTTCAAGAAAACTACAGAACCGATTTTGATGAAATTTAGGATCAATTTGTAAGCATACAGAAGATAAAACAAAAAAAGGTTTTCTTTAATCGGTTCTAAAATGATAGAGTTATGCGATAACAAACATCAAAAAATATACAACCGAATAGGTAAATTTCTTCTTTTTTCTAAGTACGGATAGAAGTAATAAATTAGCTCTGGCCATTTTGTATTAACAATCTTAAATCCAAATAAGTATGCATTAAAAAATCATAAAACACATTATGTAATACTAGATATTAGACTTAAACCGAAATAAGTAAATCAAATGGAGCCTAATTTATCGCAAAAAATATACCGGTAAATGAACACATTTTCTATGGGAGCAATGCTTGTAACTAAAAATAAACGACTTTGTCATACCGAAGAATCCGGTCGGTCCGGCAATTTGTATAAAAATGTCAAATTGAATTTACACCCGTAACGTTTTTTATGACATTTAATTATGTAGTTAACTATGTGATTACCACCGATTTACTCAATAATATGTTTTTAGCGTTCCTATTATATTCAAATATCCGACATAATAAATATCACGAAGAAATACAATAAACAAATTCCCATCCTACAAACACAATAAACATCATCCAAATGAAACCTGTCAATGCCTGACTTTCTTTAAAAAATTTAATGAAGTCGCGCCAATGAAACGGCACGTTAACGGAATAGAGTGCAAAGTATACCTTACATCAAACAATAGGCGTATTATATATAAAAAACTGATGGTCGCACTATAATAGTATGATACTATCGACCAGTCATCGCTTGATTTGTAGGCCAGAGGTCGAGAATCGACGTAGAGAGCGTTAATCCAGTGTATTATTTAAATCCGTATCTAATAACACTTATTTGTTAGTTTGTCATTCGAGAAATTAACGGACAGCTACATTTTAATGGATAAAGGTTTACAATGTTCGTTGATAAGATTAGTTTGCCGGAGTCAATGTTTAACACGGTCGCATAAATTTTACATACATACATACATAGTGTCACGTCTTTTTCCCTTACGGGATAGACAGAGTCCAGGTCCATAAGACTCAAAGGCCACGCTTAGCCCATCTTATATGCCCATCAAAATGATGGGCATATACGTGGATAGAGCAAAATAGTGATGGGTTGCTAGCCGCATCGCCTATTGATATGATTCCTCAAAATTTCGCCCATTCCCTCGATCGGCTTTTACGATCTGCGAGGGAAGAGAAGCAGCTGGTACATTCTACGTTTTTTTTTCCTCTAGACCAGCATGGAAGGGAAATGTTGCCGATGACAAATGGAACGATTGTCTCGTAATTCGGCGAGCGCTGGTCGGGATCTGCGGAGGCGGGGTGGATTGTCATTAGCAAGTTATAACGCAAGCGTTTAGTAGTCATCAGTACGAACAACTTACTAATAGGCTAGTTTCCTGGGCCGTAATAATAACATAACAATTAGTCCGTCAGTTAGATAATAAAAAAATATTGGACACGTATTTTTTCTTTTGTCATATAAACTATAAATAATAAAGATAAAGCGCGTCAAAGTTCAGGAGTGGGGGCTCTTGACGTCAAAATTTGCTAAAAATTGTAGCAAACTATGACGTCACACAAAACTTCAAAGGGCTATATCTTTATCATTTTTTGTTTAACCAATACTTTTTGAATATTTAACTGACGGACTAATTATATTTTTTTAGGAAACTAACCTATTCGGCTAGAGGTCGGGATCTGCGGAGGCGGGGTGGATTGTCATTGGCAAGTTATAACGCAAGTGTTTAGTAGTCATCAGTACCAACAACTTACTAATTAAGTGTTCTTCATAGCAAAAGTTGTTCGTATTTATAAGTACAGTGACGCAACTTATAAATAGGTACAAATTGCTTGATATTGCTTTTTGTTAGGAATGTTAATTAAACAGTGGCCTTAGTTACAACTATACAGTATTAATGATACATGCTCAATACTTCAACTAGTTTATAGTACTTCGTTAATCACTAGCTCCTTATCGATTAAATATTTCGCTAAATAAATAAAAATAAAGTCACATTTTTATTTAATTAGGAAAATTAGTTAGGAGTAAAAAAATGTAGTCACGAGACGTAATCGATACTTTACTATTTGATTTGTTCAGAAGGTTAGCCTACTAATTTAGCTCTTTAAATATTGTAGGTGATTAAATCTTCATCCCATATAATTAATTTAAGCGTGTGTAATGTTTATAAAATACTACATAGGATAGCCGTTTCAGTGCGCCGTAAATTATAGGTCTATGCTAACATAAGTATTTGCGTACGTGTAATAGTCAGAATATATTAAACGCGACCACATCTGCATACCAGTTGCGCATATCCGAACGTCGAGTCATGTTACAAATAACGTCCTGATATTATTTCCCATTCACATCACTAGTTCATATATTCTTCGACGCAAATTCGAAATTCAAAAATTTGAATTAAGAACGCAATGTCATTCTACCATACGGTTATACCATTGTCGCATACATTTAATTTTATTTTTATCGATATATTCATTTGTAGAATGAATGATTTGAGAAATTCCACGATTATTGACGAGGGTTGATTGGAATCGTTTGACGCAACTGTTGAAATATTTTGTCACAACAATTTGTCATGGGCTGTCACAAAGTTGCGTGTCAGGGTGACAAGTCCCACGTGGGCCGACGTCCTGGGGGCTGAGCACAAGAATTATATCAATTAGACGCAATAAATCATTCGTATTTATCGATAATCGATCGGTTAACGAAATCCTTTCCGATCAAAGGTGAAATGGATGATAAATTCAAGGGACTTTTTTGTTTGCGAAGGCGCATGCCTTCTTTTTGTCAACCAATGACGGGGCAAAGGCGTAGCTATGCAAAAAACAGGATGACAAATTCGTTTAAAAAATGGATCGTTAGCAAAAAATATCGTCGGAACTCAGCCCACATTTGAATGTCAGTCTTTGTATCTCATTATTTTTCTCGTTTATATATACCTACAGACAGGTGGTTCTGAGAACAAAGATACATCATTTTCTTTTGTACGTAATATACTGAAATAGATACGATCTTACAAAAACAAGTGTTCAGTAATTTTTATGTAAATTAAAATGACATTTTGCAAATTTAATACGTAAATTCATTGCTTTGCATCGCGATTTGAAAACTTTTTGTAGCTCAAAAAGATAATTTCATGGTCAAAGGCACCTAGTTAACACATTAAATGATCATTAAAATCGTAGCGTAAAACAATGGGTCATGTGGAACAAACGGTGGCCGGTCCGAGAGCGAATGTTGAGTGTAACCGACCACGAAAATGTGCCACCATGTTACACTTCGCTATCGTGGCGCAGTGGTTAAAATGCCAGCCTGCGACATGAGGGCTCCGGGTTCGTTCCCCGGTCAGGTCAAGATGGAAAATGTATTTTTTCAGATTCGCCTGGGTCTTGGATATTTATTTATATATGTATTTGTTATAAAATATAGTATCGCTGAGTTAGTATCCCATAACACAAGTCTCGAACTTACTTTGGGGCTAGCTCAATCTGTGTGATTTGTCCGTATATACCTATTTATTTCATTATTTCATTAACATTTATTTTTTGAACGGCTTTACCATGCTGGTCTGGGAGAAAAGAAATAAACGCGTCAGGACACGTGGCCTGATCGAAAATTCATAAGACGGACACGCGATATACCAAAATATTCAAAAAAATTTTTTTTAACGTGAGTGTAAATTGGTGGAGGAACTTTTGATTAATTCATATAAACAAGTCTACATGTGCAAAGTTCCAACAATAGACAATGGAAATAATTGAAAAAAGTACAATTAATGTTTTCACGGTGGTTGGCCCGAGAGCGAATGCTACACCAAGTTCAACCGAGCATGTAAACGCGCCTCCGTTCTACGCGCTTGATTGTTTACACTGCTCTAAAGCTTTACTAATATGAATTGATTATGTTTATATGTGTTGACTATGCTAATACCACGTAAATAGTAAAAAAGGATGAATAATACGTTTATAGTAGTGATCTAAGAGCGAATGTTACACCAAGTTCAACCGAGCGTGTAAACGCGCCACCGTGCTATGCGCTGAATTGTTTACACTAACATACATGCTCTAAAACTAATGTGAATCAATTAGGTTTATATGTGTTGACTGAGCTTAAACCGCGTTGATAGTAAAAAAGGAGAATTAATACGTTATGGTGGTTGGCCCGAGAGCGAATGCTACACCAAGTTCAACCGAGCATGTAAATGCGCCACCATGACATGCTCTGCTACTTTACTAATATGAATCAATTACACTTATATGGAAGAAATAGAATAAGACTATTTAAATATTAAAAAAAAAAACAATTAAAACGTAATGGTGGTTGGCCCGAGAGCGAATGCTACACCAAGTTCAACCGAGCGTGTAAATGCGCCACCACGACACCGCGGCTCGCTCGCGTTAAGAAGTAAAACTTTCTTCCCCTATTTTATCCCCTTGGGGGTAGAACTGATCAAAATCCTTTGCATGCCAACTTTCAACCCGATCCGTCCAGTGGTTTAGGCTGTGCGTTGATGGATCACTATGTCAGTCAGTCAGTCACCTTTGAGTTATATATATTTAGATAGATAGAATAAGACTATTTAAATAATAGAAAAAATCAATTAATACGTTATGGTGGTTGGCCCGAGAGCGAACGTAACACCAAGCTCAATCGAGCGTGTAGACGCGCCACCGAGCTACGAGCAAGACTGTTTATACTTGACGTGCCCTGATGCTTTACTAATATGAATCAATTGCACTAACACGTAATAAAAAGAATAAGACTATGTCAATTATAGAAAAAAACATAATATGAACGTTATGGTGGTTGGCGCGAGAGCGAATGTTACACCAAGTTCAACTGAGCATGAAAATGCGCCACTGTTTTACACGCTCGATTATTTACACTTTACATGCTCTACTGCTTTCTTAGTGTGAATCAATTAAGCTGTAATATGTGGTAAGAGATGTGCGATTATCTTCAATGAGTCATGTTCTAATAACATGATATTAACGATATCTTTGAAGTACCAAAAAATTGAATAATACAAAAACCACAGTTTTAGTGAGATTTGATTTTTTAGGCATTCTCTAACATTTAAATTACATGGGAGTCCAGTATTTTAAGTGTGAACGCGTTACATCAAGATTTTACAAAATCAGCTTAAAATAGATGAAATATTGTTAATCAATCAAGGCTTATACTTAAACTTAGGAAGAGTTAATATCACTTAATGTGTTATTTAATTTTCCGGCAACGATTTTCCGGGCCTTTTTTATTTGTAAATATATATTAATTTTTATTTATTATTAGATGTGTTATTAATGATTAAATCTTGATATGGCTTTTATATAAATGACACGAAAGACTATGAAGGTATTTTATTTATTAAACTTAAATTACTGCAGCAGATAAATACTTCACAATAACTGGACAATTGCCGCCTTAAAATGTAATCTGTTGACAAATTAATCTTCACTCAATCAATTTTAAAGAGCTATTAACGCGAGTTCACATTGGTAGAGTTTGATAAACGAGTTTAATGGCAAGCAAGTAAACAAGTATTTAAGAACAACCAAAACAGAGTATTTTCAATAAATACACGAAATTTTTTGGCAAATATTCGTTCACGTGCTGATTTCTTGATTCCTGGATTAATTTCTCTAGTTGAAAAATACGGGACATGGTTTTTTTTTAAATCCTATACCGGCAGACGAAGACAACTGTAAAATCAGAATTGTTGACAGGGCGCTGCCAGCCAGACGTACTGTTCTTAGTTTTTACGTCAATATTAAACGTGATTACAATGTTTACAACGCTATTTTTAAGAAAGAATTACTCGTATCAGTTGCTATTTAGACTAACATTTACAGCACTGTCATTTCTACTCGCTTTGTCTTCTCGCACACTATGAATCTTCAGCCTGAATAGAGCGTACTATTAATTATTAATGTATTAAGTCCGCTAATTGATCTGGTAGCAACTCTAATTGGATTGGAGGAGATCCATCATTCTAATTGGACACTCATCCACTATAATTGTCTACTTTACAGACACCTCGGTGATATGAATTGCTGAATTAATCCTGTCTTTAGATGTCTTAAGAATACTATTTATCTAATTAGTCATATAGAATGGCTTAGGTAACCACCTGTCTGTCTTGACAAAATAAATAGGGTTCATTTCATTATGCGCTACCTTTTTAGTACAGGTAGATTACAAAATAAGTGGAATAAAATCGAATTACAATTTATACAAAGATAAAAAAACATCATTTATCTTTATCTTTATATTTACTTAACTGTAATTTCTTTACATACTATCTATTCAATTGTTTTGACATATTATTATACTCCCAAACGAGCAATTCTAATAAACTGGCTGATTCAGAACCTGGATATATTTTAATATTGGAAACCCTAATAAAATACAGAATCGCAAAAAAATTATGGAACGGAAACAGCTCCAACGATTGAGACAAAATTCGTATTTAGGGAGTTTTGGCTAAAAATTAATCTGGACAGGACATGAGACAACCTAGCTAGATCTTCTCTGAGCGGTGCTCTGTCACCCGAATACTATCTCGTTAAATATTAATGTTTGTTTTTCGTCTTTACTCATATATTCTGCAGTGGTATACTACGGAGTGATGTATATCTTTTACCATAAGTTCAATCTACGCCACTCATCCCTACGCCTCTAAAACGCGCTGATATTTTGTGCGCAAAATGAACGCGGAATTTACGCCCCTGCCAGATTCTATCTCGGATATGCGATCACATAGGAATATAACGTGGAACTAACCCAGTGCGGGGGTCATAGGGGTCACCTCAGACGCAAACTAACGAAGGTACATAGTTGACACGTAAAAACTTGCGCGTACGCATTGCAACACACAGTATAGAGGATTTCAAAAGATTATCCAAAATGTATAAGACATTTTACCAATTGGACTTATTACTAAATCAAATTTTACGTTACCAGATACTAAGTCAGAGTCTTATTTGATATATGTCAGATTGAAACATGTCTTATGGTATGTCTTATTGTAATATTGTAAAACGAGAGTCAATTGAAAAAAATATTAGTTCAGATGTTCTCGAAAATCTAAAATTATTGGCATTATGAAGAGATATGATGATTTTAGCCAGTCTACAAAGAAATCAACAGAAATTATAAAGTTGCTGTCCTTAAGACTAATAAATTCAGTAAATAAAAGGTGATGGTAGGACACTAGATTTCACGATTATACAACAGGGATAATCAATTGAGAAATAGAGAGGGGAAAAATTTATATCCCCGTCATTTCACCAATATCATGTAAAGGTTCTTGTAAGTAGTTCTCTACATTCGTTATTTTGAGCGTGGGTTCCCATAGGCAGTAATGACAGTAATGCGGGGCTGAAGTTCGCTATCCCATCACTAATGGTGTAGGACGTGACAAGAGGATCTCTATGTGATTACTCCTCAGTTTTGGACCACATTTTTAAACGGTTTGACAGTAAAAACTATAAAATTAAGTATAGCATCAGTCTGCAATAATCCTATCTTAATCCTAACTAATATTATAAATGCGAAAGTCAGTTTGTTTGTTACGCTTTCACGTTGTAACTTCTGAACCGATCATCATAAATTTTTGCATAAACTTTATCTGGGGTACGGAGAAGGACATAGGGTACATTTTATCCCGTGAAAAGTACTGTTCCCGAGGGATCGACATTGACGCGGCGGAGCAGCGGGCGAAAGCTAATTTTGAATTTAAAAAAATATCTACCCAGCCAGGGAAAAAGACCTGATACTATGTATGTATAGCCAGATCAAAAAAGCACATCCTTACTAATATTATAAATGCGAAAGTGAGTTTGTTTGTTTGTTTGTTTGTTACGCTTTCATGCCGTAACTACTGAACCGATCATCATGAAATTTTGCATACAAGTCCTCTGGAGGGCGGAGAAGGACATAGGCTACCTTTTATCCCGGAAAAAAGTACTATTCCCGAGGGATCGATATTGACGCGGCGGAGCAGCGGGCGAAAGCTAATTTTGAATTTAAAAAAATATCTACCCAGCCAAGGAAAAAGACCTGATACTATGTATGTATAGCCAGATCAAAAAAGCACATAGGCTATAAATTACGCGTACAAAAGGGCGGGGAAAAGATAGTAAGTCATAATTTTTACCGCAAAAATTATGTTTAGTATTACGAGTACAAGTTGTCTAGTATTACAAGTTGTGACTAGTGAGCGAGCACTCGAGATGAACTCGTGTAGCGTGTAAGATCATAATCTGGAGCGCGATTTGTTGTGACGGCGCCTATCACGCCCTGTCATAGACCAGCGAGACGGGTTCTACTCTGACATCACTCGAAAATGCATCGAAGATACACTCCGCTCGAAAATGTATATTAATATTATTAAAATATTACACATAGCAAATTTTAATAAAAAATATATTTTGGTGTGGAAAATCAATAGATTTGTAATATCGCCGTATGCTTTAAAAATCTATGATTACATAACTTAATACACCTTTCATTTCATCTTATTACAATGTTGTATTCTTTGTTTCCTTAAAAATTTTCGAACGGCACAGGTCTATTCTCTTGTCTATTCTACACCTTTACTAGTGACGATAAACTGATACCATCAAAAATATTAGAAAGATAAAAACATACATCCAAAATTGAGTTATATCAATAGAAAAAACATATGAATCCACGAGCAAAGGCTAAAGAATTTATACAATTTGCAGAGTTTAATTCCATTTCGTTTCACCAGTACCATTTGCATGTTATTAAAAATAAACGGTTTACCATTTTATGGCACTACTTTAATACTTACAAATCAAACAAAAATTTAGCGTGTAATGACTTACAGCTGAAGGCGAATATGACGAGTTGCTCAATCGCATTTAGCAAATTTACTTATTTCGCAAAACGGCTGATTGCCGATTGGACAAGAAAGGATAGACCAGTTAACCATAGTGTTAATTGAAATGGTGGATAAACGAAACCGTTTGTTACGAAGTCCGTTCTAATCGTTCCACTCGGAATGATAACTACTAAAACAAATTTGGGAAACTATTAATTATGTTTGAAAATAAAGACCCAGACAGTGGGCCCGATGACCTAGTATTTTCATAATTTGCGCTTACGTTAAGCAACCCCAGGCGCAGTGCCCACTGGGATGGGGGAAGTGGATTAAACATATCTCAAGCTCCTCCGTGCTTTTGACGGCACGTTAATCCGTTGGTCCCACCTGTCCACATTGATGGTATTCGTTAAGCTATGTCAGATGCCTTTAGGCAGTTTGGAAAATCGGACACCCGTGTTGGACACTTACACATATGAAAAACACGAGTGCAAAGCAGTATATTTAACCATTTTTAGTTTATTTTAGTTAATGTAATATTATGCACAGATATTATAGTATACATATAATTTTATTATATAATTTGTTGCTTTCTGTCCTTTATTTAATTTTGTTTTACACTTTCGACTAAATTAGTTTTATTTTTAAACTTTTCATATATTTTTTTCTCTTTAATATTTGTTCCAGATTTTTACCTTGAGCTTTTTATTATAAAATGGCAATATGTTATTAATAAAGGGTTAAATGTCATAAATATAGGTATCTTTATAAATTAAGTAATATTAGAATAAAGTATAAGTAGGAACAACTGGATCTGTTATTAAGTAAAAATTGATTCAAATATTAGAATGGTATGATAATAGCGCCCCAGACAAATCGTCTAGAGTCGTCCAGAGCGTCTGGTTCTCACAACTGTAGTGAGTGTAAGTGAGCGGGACCAATGCGTAATGCGCGGGATCTGAAGATTGGGAACCAGGGGTAAAGGGATTCAAATGACGAGGGAATGACGTCGTGATCCAGGGCCAAGAGTTATCAATCGAGTATAGATAGAGATCATGACTTTATTTTTGAGTCAGCAGCTTAACTTTGACGGACACTTAACGAGACACAATAGAAGTATATTGTTATAACGGCTATAGCCGTGCAGTGTCTGGGAAAGAGTTAAGCTTTTGACTTCTGGTCATTGAAGTGTAGAAAATGGTCTGTCTTTTCTCATACATAGTATCACGTCTTTTTCCCTAGTAGGGTAGACAGAGACTAGTTCTATAAGACCTTATGGCCACATTTAGCATATTGAAAGGCGTGTAGATGGAAAACAGAATCAAATAGTAATAATGGGTTGCTAGCCGCATCGCCTATTGTCATGATTCCGCAGATTATTTAATCTAATCCCTCGATCAGCTTTTACGATTTGCGCGGGAAGAGAAGCAGCTGGCACATTCTACGTTTATTAAAAAATAAAATACCAGTTTAAAACCCTAGTTTTTGAGACTAACACACACAACCAGTACTGTCTAAATGAATCCAGTTATTTAAAAATATTAGGTTACAATGAAATTTATAAATCTACAAGATTTGCGTAAAATACAGACCTCTTCTTGGCAATTCGGTAAAAAGGACAAGAATTCTAAATAAATAAAGAGTTACTCAGCGGATTTCATATTTCAATATTCTATGTATAGATCCGTGACTAGCTCCGTGGCGCAGCGGTCAACACGCCAGCCTGCGACACGAAGTGACCGGGTTCGATCCCCGGCCAGGTCAAGATGGAAAATGATCTTTTTCAGATTGGCCTGGGTCTTGGATGTGTATCTATATAATTGTATTTGTCATAAAATAGTCGTTGTCGTTGAGTTAGTATCCCATAACACAAGTCTCGAACTTACTTTGGGGCTAGCTCAATCTGTGTGATTTGTCCGTATATATTTATTTATTTATATAGATACCTATATCATTAATACTCGTACGTTTGGCATTTTGCTGAGAAATACAAATATTTATATAGAAATAACATATATTCGACTTGCAAATATTTTTATTTGTACTTTTTACTTGTTATAAAGTAGCACAAATAAGGTATATCTCTATAGAATTATAGATTTATACAATATATTCATTTCTCATCTAAACCTCCTTATGCACAGACAACACCATAATTACCTAATAAACCTTACAAAAAGGCTTTCACCGAAAAAATACAAGCATCAATCAAAATATGATTTATCATATTTCTTTGCGAGCGCAGCTAACCGCTGATTTCGTTTTGATAGGGCTCATTTGATATGCTCTCCACAGCACTAGTAACCGCTCCTGGTTTTAGTCGGATAATCAGGTTGTATTTTAATCTAAGTGCCAAGAAGTATAGATCTCTAGTTTTATATTGTCTAACTTTGTTTGCAATGTCTTCGATAAAGTCCGAAAATGTCAGAGCGTCACGTGGTACTTTCCCTCGCAGGATTGTGAAATGGGCTTCCTCCCGAAATTTTTCCTGTGACGTGAAGTCCTTCAAAAGGTGTGTTTACTCAGCGGATTGATTCAAATGGTGTGTTTATTCAATCTTAAGAGTCGACAACGCATCAGCACCTCCTCTGGTGTTACAGATGTCCATAGGCAACGGTGACCACTTTCCATCACGTGGGTCGTCTGCTTATTTGCCCTCAAATATACATAAAAACAATTAACTTACCCTTAAAGTATAGTATAATAAATATACATTGAGTTGAGTACTATATTTATATCATATCTGTCTTTTTGATTAATTCCTGCCCGAGTCGCGCAGGACAGAACGAAACTCGCTCAAAAAGATTAATACCTACCCTATTTAGTAACTACAAAAAGTTCCTATGACAACAAAATGGGCAGTCACAGTTAAGAGATGCTGCAAACCCAGCATCTTCTAATAATTTGAGCCCTCAAAGTTCGAATATCGATGTTAGAGTGATCTTCCGACACATCCCGGGCGTGTGAACCCCGCGCTCTGTCATTTGCGGCGCCATTATCACGGGTCCCGTCGTCGTGGGAAAGCCGAGAATTGTAGCAGCTGATGCAAGGTCAGGGTAAATCATAGACTACACCATAGACCCGCTGCTCCGATAGAGTAGCGGGATTACGATTTGTAGCTTTATCACAGAATTGATATAAGTTCTAACGTTCAGAAAGAAAACTCACAGCGTCCCCTAGGTGCGGGGGCCCCTCTCCCCCATCCTCGGGTGTTTCTGTTTGCTTTGAAAATAATGTTAGCTGCTATTGGTACTAGTTGCTTACATGACATCGCTTATACTTTAGTGCTTGGATTCATTCTGCAGTGGCGACCCTGATTGTTAATCTTCACATTTACGTGTGCACGGATGTATGTATTTCGTTTGTGGTAGTAATAGATATTACGCCGCTTATATACAGATAGATTATATTCAAGATATTCAATTAAAACTTAATACTATCCTTTACTTTGGTTCTCTGCCGGATCACTTCATTCCATTTGATCTTTTAGAGATACTCCGAGCATAGCCCGCTCTATAGCTCGTTGAGCGACTTTGAATGAGTTTTTGAGTGGAATCCGCGTCTTGGCAAACGTAGTGTAGGAAGCTCTTGAGCTAGATAGAGCGACGATACACATAAGGTTGCTGACAGAGTGATTGGAAAAGAAAAGCTCAAGACCGAGCCCAGTGGCGTGCCATGGTAGATACCTATGTCCAGCAGTGGACTAGTATAGGTTAATGATGATGATGATGACTGTCTTTTAATATAGCATAGAATAAATAGTTTGTTGACATAAAAGTATGGATACACTGGAAGTATTAGCTCTTTAGTTATAAAACTAAATGAACTTAGTTTACCTCAAATAAATGAGGCAAGGAGAGGATTAAGAAGAATTATTACAAACAAATTACTTGTGTGCGAACTTACGAATTCATTTTAAAAACATTCTATTACGGTCTCACGGGTACAAGATTGTTAAATATTATAAACGGACGAGTAATTAATTAACTACAAATTAAATAAATGCCTGCAATGTAATTCTCGGACGGAATGCAAAGAACTTAAACTCATACAGCCAAGCCCATTTGTCAAATCCTTTGCGATTAATCAAACATAACCCATGTTAGTCCCAGTCCTCGAAATATGAAGTAATTAATATGCTAATTAAACGTCCAGATTCCGTCCACGATAACGATGAAAAAAATCGCCGAATGACAACCACTTTGGTACAATTTTTCACAAATCGCATCGCGTCATAAGCTTTCGTTTCGTACGCTCGGATACCCATTTCCCGACCAACCCAGTTTAAACTTTATTCGTATTACTTTATGGTTTATTTTTATAAATTTCGGTGGTCGAAAAAAGGCTACTATGTCTGACAAATTAATTAAGTCGTGAGCCAAGGGATCGATCTGCCGCGTTCGGTTTCACGCCCGAATAGAGGACGATTGCATTGGACGCGACCATGCAAGGGAGCCCCACTTGTGCAGTCGTTGACCTTTATGTATTTTGTTTCATGTGCAATAAAATTATTTAAAACATACTTTTAGTTTAATCTCCCGGAGATTTTGATGTCTTCAATGGATGACCAAAGAATTAATCAGATTTTGGTAAAATTACAAATTGTATTAGAATTTTATTTAATAATTTCTATTCACTTCATATATTAACTTATTCACGGACACTGAACCAGACACAAAAGAAATAACAACCGAATTACTTCAAAGTGTTAATATAAATAAGTATATGTTTGTGTAATATAAGTAATGTATTCGGCGGAGAACCTTGATACACCATAATACAAGATCATTCTAGTTTGGATGCCATGGTCGTCTCATTTTTGTAACCATGATGTCCGAAATAAATATATTTTATTTATATATTTATTGCTTCCTGAAGCACGTAAGTTACAAATTACTAAAATAAATATAACCGAAATTAATGTAACAATATTGTAAATATCATTTTTTTCATAAAAACATATCTCTATCTATAAAAAGTATCCCGTAATCTATAAAATATAAAAAAAAAATTGTTTTATGCGTGTACATATCCTCTTCCATTGATTGATTCGAAATAGATTCAAATCCTCAGATCCTACACATGTTATGGTAATTTTGCGTAATATCATAAATTCGTAGAATTTTTCCTCCCATAAATTCACGTACAGTAAGGCACATATTTTACGAGGAACAACCTTACAACTGTACCTCAAGATGAACGGCGGTCTTTGTATGAAAATGACAAAAATAATTTATTAAAGGAAGCGTGGAATCTTATCTTACAGATATTATCGTTTATGTGATAATGCTTCGTGTTAGATCATTTGCTATGAACATTTTTATCGTGGAAATCAATGAAACTCTTTGATATGCGATTTTTGGATATAAATTCGTATGTATTTGTAACTGGTAAATCTATACTTTTAATATTATAAAGCTGAAGAGTTTGTTTGTTTGAACTCGCAAATCTCAGGAACTGCTGGTTTAAATTGGAATTTTATTTTTGTGTTGGATAGTCCATTTATTGAGGAATGCTTTAGGCTATAAAACATCACGCTGCGACCAACAGGAGCGAAGCATCAATAAAAAATGTTTTGAAAACGGGGGAAAATTATTCATCTATACTAAGAAAAAACTAATAAATCATAATAACAGAAATTGCCGCGGACGAAGTCGCCGGCAACAGTTAGTACAAGTATATACAGCTAAGGACGAAAATTGATTAAAAGCCCGGAAAGGTAATCCAGGGCTCCTAAACGTTACAACTGAAGATGCTGTTGAGAACACACTAAGATGAAAGAACGAGTCGGAGATAACACAATAGACCAAATCGATGAGCGTAAATAAAACAAAAATTGACACATTTAATTTAAATTGTTATAATAAGGAGGCAAAAACATTTTTGTCTGATTCGAAATTCAAAAGCTACTCGTATACATAACTCATTTCGGTCTTTAGCTTATCGCGTACCGCACCTGCATCGTGTAACCGACACCAAATCATACATAACCGCAGTCCAAAATCAATAATGCACTTAACGACGCGTTCACACGTACCGTTAAGGATAATTTAAAAATACGCAGCTCATACAAAGTAGTGAGTGTAAAGATAAAGCTATGTGTATACTGTTGAACAAGATCGGACCTTTGCCCAGCAGTGGAACAATATAGGTTAGAAAAATATATCTATTAAGTATATTATTTATAAGTGAAATCGTGGATCATTCTCATTAGTTCCATTGGCAAATAGTTCCATGGAACTAGTGAGACTTTTTCTCAGTTATTTCATTGACTTCATAATGTGAATGGAATAAAAAGGAACTACTGGGAAAAAGTCTTACTAGTTCCATGGAATTGTTTGCCAATGAAACTTAGGAGAATGATCCGAAATCTTAATACTTCATGAAATACACTCTCTGTCAAATAAAATGTATTCAAAAGAAAATATCAGGTTTTTTATACCCGATTATTACAGTTCCCCGATTAGTTCACCAAAATGTTTTGATGATAAGAAAACCCTTATCAGTGTATCAAAAAGATTAGACTCCATTTTATTATTAAGATTCCTATTACTGGAGAGTATATGGCTTTCTCATAATAAAATAAAAAAAAACAAACCCTCTTCTTTCTACGCTATTAGAACAAGCTTAACTTTTATACCTTTAGCATTTTGTAGCCCAGCGGTATCATAAAACTACAAATCAATGCGACATCTCGCCGAAACAGCGCGCGGCATGTACGAATCGTGTCCGATCTAATTTAGAGCGGGGGCGATGAGCGGCGCGATAGGCGGCGCGGGCCGGGCTCATGCTGCGTGATTTACTGGCCGCGCAGTGACTCTATACAGAGTGCTCTGAGGTCGGGTGCAATTTGTAGTAGGTTAAGAAGGTTTATAATGACCATATATCTCAGTTTTTTTTTTAATTAAATTTACTTAATAAGACAAACAGTTTACTATCGTGCATTAGTCGGTATCGCTTCTTTATCGGCCAACTTCATAATAACTTGTCGGTAATAAATAAATGTCGCTAAAAATAACCTGATTGAAACCTCTTCTTGACTTCTGCGTAGGGCAGCCACTATAAGTGGTATCGGTACGTCTTCTCCGCATATTTACGGCAATTCAAGTCTTAAAAAATAAATAATCGTTAGCATCCTTAATATACTTAGCTAACTAATATACTAATATTTGTAAGAAATCTACCTTATGTCAGTCGCACATTTTCGAACCGGTAGAGTGGCTTAAAGTGGTATACGTCGTCTCCTCGCCTGTACTGCGATCCGAGACTCAAGATGAACTATTACTAAATATCCAACTATGATTCTATATATAAATATTAGTAAAAAAGCCTACTTAATCACAGCCGCATATTTTCAAAGTATGCACCCTAGAAGCGGTACGCGTCGTCTCCGCACCTGTATCGGCGATTCGCGACTCCAGATAAACGATCGCTTGCAAGCGCAGCTCGCTAGATTCCAACTTGTCTACGAGATTTATAAGTCTGTGGTATTTCCATTTAGTGTACGGGAGGTACAAAGCATATTATAAGTGTGTGTTAAGACTTCCTTGCCAAGTTAAAAATAAAGTATGAGTGTTTATGTTTCAGAGGAAAGTTTTAAAAGTAACTTATAAATGATGAAAATGAAACTTTTATTTTATGGTATACTAGCTTTCGCCCGCGGCTCCGCCCGCGTCTATGTCGATCCCTCAGGAATAGTACTTTTTCCCCCAGATAAAAGGTAGCCTATGTCCTTCTCCGTACAGAGTTTGTATGCAAAATGGGGTTATTTTTTAGCATATATATGGGCAGAAAAGTTCTTATAAACCGGCGCTATCTTAGACGTGTGTCTGTAGAAGCACAAACAGAAGCATTTATACCTAAGACTAGAAATGAATGAAGTTATTTATATTGTGTCTGGTTGACTGGCCTTGAGTGAGTTAACTATAAAATTCACTCATTCAAAAACCATGGTCGTTTGTGTTGTTTTTCGTAAGTGTACATGGCCAATGCTGGCGTCAGATTTTTCAAACTTCCTGAAATTTAAAAAACACTGCCAATTGCGCATAGGAAATTGCGCTAGAATATTTAACTTCAAAAAACCCAATAATTTTTAATTTTGGTGGTATAGCGGCGAAAGATAAACATAATCAGTGAACATTCTCGTCTTACGGTTCAAGCTCTACCTATTAAGATTCAATAGATACAGCTCTGTGACAGATTCAGATTTTTATTGCAAGTCACAAGTCCGAAGTTGTTATGTTAAGTACAAGTGACACCCTGCAAGGACACAGCAAACATGAGGGCAACTAGTTGCCAATTTACTTACGAATAAAATTTTAACAGACAGACAAACGCACCGCGGAGGCTTAGTAACAGCGTTCCTTTGGCACAATTTGGGTACGGAACCCTAAAAAAAAAATTAAAGATGTAAAATTAGGTACCAACAGGACATCACCCTTGTATCTCGTCGCGATGGCTATCGGCTTGATAAACACCGCGCTTACGGCAAATTTGCATATTAAAACAGGCCCGCAATGAGCGGACACTTACAAACATACCTAAAACGATCATTGCGACCATTTTCACAATTATCATTGTGATTTAACATGTTGCCGAGACGTTCGTTAGCCCAGTTGACAGTACTTCCTCAAATCTTACTTCTGTTACGAATGTGAAAGTTTTTGAGTATAAATAGATATTTTCGTATATACTATGTTTTATGTTCTGTGTTTTTTTTTTTTATTTCTCGTACAATAAAGATATTACAAACAAACAAATAGATGGATGTATGTATGGATCTTTGGACGTTTCTTATTCCTTCACGCGAAAATTTCCGTATAAAAATTATGAAACTATAAGGATGAAGTCGCAGGAATAGCTAATACAAATATACTATAATTGTAATTATTTTCCTATTATACATGGTGAAATTTTTATCGTTCTGAACCCTTAAAGGGGTGATTCAGTCCGTGGATATGAACAACTTTTCGTATGGGACCTGGGAACTGGGAAAAAAATTACAGTTTCATACAAAAATGTTTGACCGCCCGGTCAACTTGTAGGGGAACGTCAAAAAAAATTTTTAGTTTGCCCAGCAGTGATCCCATAGGAAAATTTGTTCACATCGACGGGCTGAATCACCCCTTTAAGGGTTCAGAATGATAAAAATTTCATGTATTGTTATTTTTAAATAGCTACTTTTTATAAAATTTGCACTAATTGATAATAAGGCAAATAATAGGCTAGTTTCCTAAAAAAATATAATTAGTCCGTCAGTTAGATATTAACAAAATATTGGACACGTATTTTTTCTTTCGTCGATTAAACAAAGAATAACCAAAGATATAGCCCTTTGAAGTTCCGTGTGACGTCATAGTTTGCTACAATTTTTAGCAAACTTTGACGTCACGAGCCCCCACTCCTGACCTTTGACGCGCTTTATCTTTATTATTTATTGTTTATTTGACAAAAGAAAAAATACGTGTCCAATATTTTTTGATTATCTAACTGACGGACTAATTGTTATGTTATTATTACGACCCAGGAAACTAGCCTATTAGTATAGATCAAATTGATTTATAAATTAATTAAAGATGAGTCGTATGATTCTTGATTATATTAATACAGTTATATAGTTCGAACTCATAATAATTATCTAAGTTTCTCTTATTATTTCTGATATTGATTAAGGAAAGTTTTGAAACTCATTATTCGTTTCAATTATTATGATATGTAAGGCTTTGTTCTGATTAAACATTTCGTCATGCTTGAAAGTAGATACTAGACACCATCATTTCAAGTTAATCAATTATCTAAAGTTGAAATGCATTTAAAGTCGCTGATACGCGCATAACTTCATCTGATCACAGCCTTAGCATTTAAAAAACAATATTTCGTCGATAAATTTATTTCCAATCGTCAAACAATTGTAATTTGAAGTTATTTCTCAACTTTAAATTATAAATAAATCCATAAGTCACACTCGAATGCAGAGTGTGAAAAACAATGTTCAAATAATACGTTACAATAATTAAAAACAAAAACTAATTTAAAATTCATAAATAGAACACTTGTATTTTAGTGATGCAACACAGCAAATAATATCGATACAACATATCGATATTAACCGTTACACAAAACGATTTATCGCAAGCAATAACATGCGCCGTGGTCCTCGAAATTAACATCTAAATGACTGATTGGAAATAGTGAGGCTGGTCATGCCGTATTAACACTGAATTGGGTTTCTGAGGCGAGTTTTCAGTTATATCGGACGATAAGAACAATTTCATATTTCGACGCGCAGCCAAATGGACGAGATTTCCTTTTAGCTACAAAGTATTTATGTTTTTTTTCCTTAAAAAGTGTTACTGTGCTATAAACTTGGTTATATTATTATGAGTGTATTTGATTGTGGAACAAATCTTAAGCAACTGGCCCGAATAAATTAATTCAATTTCGATATTTGCATTTGACGTGGTTAGTATCAACTAATTAGAGTTTTTCTTCCTCACAATATAAACGTGCAAAGTCTTGATACTAAAATATATAATTGTTTTTAATTTCTGAAAAAGTAACTAGATTTTTAGTATTTAATTCTTTATATTTTAAAAACGGGTCCCATACGTGTTGTTTTGTCGGGATTGCATTATAGTTTCGCACTGGTCAGGAGCCCATTTTCAAGACGAGTTCGGGATGCGCGACGCCGAAGAACCCGCTGCCCTTGGCGCGAATCACCCGTTTTTAAAATATTATATACTAGCTTTCGCCCTCGGCTCCGCCCACGTCAATATTGGTCCCCGGGAATAGTAGCCTATGTCCTTCTCCGTACTCCAGAGAACTTCTATGCAAAATTTCATGAAATCGGTTCAGTAGTTACGGGGTGAAAGCGTAACAAACAAACTCAATTTAGCATTTATAATATTACTAGCTATTGCCCGCGACTTCGTCCGCGGCTTTTTCTGTTATTATAATTAATTAATATAGATGAATAATTTTTCCCCGATTACAAAACATTTTATATTAATGCTTCGCTCCTATTAGTGATAGTGTGATGTTTTATAGTCTAAAGCCTTCCTCAATAAATGGACTATCCAACACAAAAAGAATTTTCCAATTTGAACCAGTAGTTCCTGAGATTAGCGCGTTCAAACAAACAAACAAACAAACTCTTCAGCTTTATAATATTAGTAAACGTTAGCTTCAATGATTTTTAATTCTGTTAAAAATTACAACCAAAAATCTGCCATCCAAATTCTAACGACGCAATTTACTCAAGGCTTTTTTGGTGCAAATATTGCAAAATAAATGTGACATTCGTCAATGTATAGACTTCAGGAATGTATAAATACGAATCTGTGTACTATTTCACAGAACTTGTTAAATGGTAATTATACAAAAATAGAACGTCTTCAGACAAACACTTATTTGCATTGCGTAAACTTGAAATTATAAATTTAAATTAATGGAGTTTTTTATGTATTTCTGAAGTTGTTGTCTAGACAGTTAGACTTAAACAAAATTGTAAAGAGTTTTATTCAGCCAAATAAAATTAGGTATTTAAATCATGAAAACTTTGACGTCTGTCAAATCGTGTGGCGGAAGACATGTTTTTATTTAATATCCGACCTCCGCCGAACTGGTTAATGGATGAAAAGTATTTTAAAATAAATTAAATATATTGCAAGTGGGTTGAAAAAAAAATCAGTACAGAATATTTTTTAAACAATTTACCGTTTTGGTTAATAGACATTTGTCTATTAACCGAAATGACTTACCAGTCAAAAGTATGAAGCCTTTAGAATATGCAAACGTAACGTTGAATATTATTTCGTCTTTTGGGTAGGCAGGTAATTAAATATAAAATACTTATCATCCATTGGTGAAAGTAGTTCTATACTCGGATCCTATACTATAAATTTTGATTCTAATAACTAACAGCCTCCGTGGTCCAGTGGTTAAGGCGTTTGCCTGTTGACCCGGGGGTCGTGGGTTCGATTCCCACTGGAAGCATACTTTGATTACTTGTTTCCAGTTTGGTTAGGACATTGCAGGCTTGAATGACCTGATTGTCTGATAATAAAGATGATTCCGTGCTTCGGAAGGCACATTAAGCTGGTGGTCCCGGCTGCCATCTGGTAGTCGTTAAAGGAACCACGTCAGAGGCCGACAGGCGGTTCCAAAGAACTCTGACACCAGGGTGTGCATGGTCGATTGACCGTGACACCTACTCGAAATGATAATGATAATGATTCTTATTTCAAAATGTTGTTTGTTACAGATGAACCAAAAGTGCAAAGTTTGCGGAGAGCCGGCTGCTGGATTCCATTTCGGAGCTTTCACGTGTGAAGGATGCAAGGTAAGGATCGTATTTTATACTTCACAAATATACATCTAGGCCTGGGTCTTGGATGTTTATCTATATATATATATATATATTTATTATAAAATATGGTATCGTTGAGTTCATCATCATTTTGAGTAGGTGTCACGGTCAATCGACCATGCACACCCTGGTGTCAGAGTTCTTCGGCACCGCCTCTCAGCCTCTGACGTGGTTCCTTTAACGACTACCACATGGCAGCCGGGACCACCGGCTTAACGTGCCATCCGAAGCACGGAGTCATCTTTATTATCAGACAATCAGGTGATTCAGCCTGCAATGTCCTAACCAAACTGGAAACAACAAAACAAAGTATGCTTCCTGTGGGAATTTAACCCACGACCACCGAGTCAACAGGCAAGCGCCTTAACCACTGGACCACGGAGGCTGTTGAGTTAGTATCCCATAACACAAGTCTCGAACTTACTTTGGGGCTAGCTCAATCTGTGTGATCAGTATATATTTATTTATTTATATAAAAATATCGGTATACATTTTAATTTCCTATCTTATTATCTACCATTTTGTACTTCTCAGCATATAAACAATGATGATTCAACCAACGCTATTGCATAAGATGCAATCAAATTTTCGACGGATGCAATGTACTCTAAACAATCGTATTTGGATGAAGCCCATTATACTGATTTCGCTATTCAAATAAATCCGGAAAGTGGAAAATGTAGTATAGGGCTCAAGGCAAATAACACACGCGAATTGTTACGTCTACCTATCAGGAGCACTCCATTTTTAACCGATACCTTACTTACTTACTGCAATGGCGCAGCGACCCAAAGCGGATCTTGGCCTCCGACACTAGAAGGCGCCATTTCTTGCGGTCATGTGCCAGCCGTTGCCAATCGCAAACTCCGAGGCTTTGTAGGTCTTTCATGATCTCGTCACACCAGCGATACCTAGGACGGCCGACCGGTCGACGACCATCCGGCCTACCCGAGTATGCTCTCTTCACGGCTCGATCCTCTCCCATTCTCTCTACGTGTCCGAACCACCGAAGACGAGCTGATTTTATTTCACCAATGATGTTTGGCTCGGACACTAGATCTTCGATTTCCTGGTTCTTCCGGGCTCTCCAACTCCCATAACCGATACCTAGTCATCATCATTTCGAGTAGGTGTCACGGTTAATCGACCATGCACACTCTGGAGTCAGAGTTCTTCGGAACCGCCTCTCGGCCTCTGACGTGGTTCCTTTCACGACTACGTAATGTTCTTATTTAAGTTTCATCACAATTGGTTCAGTAGTTTGATTAAAGTCGATTTTTATATGAAATATTGTTTTTGTTTGTTTGTGTGTTAGCGCTTAATATTAGTGTCAAAGGTGTGAGGCTGTTAATACATATGTACGTATATATGCATGTACCTTTGCATGTAAGATACTGCGGTTGTATTACATCCGACAGTTTACGATAGACAGACACGATAACAATACTTTTGAAAAAGAGTTACGTAATTGTTTTTTTTTTTCCGAAAACTAGATAAGATTTGTGTTTCTCTTTTGATTACTTCCTTATTTTTAAATTTAATTTAAATTTTTATAAACGTCATAATCCTATACTTGATATTTTCTTTGTAAATTAATATTTATATCTCCTGATCTCTCTATGTTTATATTATTATGTTTAATGTAATCTAGATCCAAAAACTAGCACACTCGCAAAAAAATGCCTTAAAACGTAAAAACATCAACAATATAAAAAATACAGTGCACTACATCCGAAATATCCTTTCTGTTAATTGGTATAATAGCGTGTTCCTTCGAGATCGGTTGCGAGTCGATTCCCGCGCCGCTTCCCTGCGAAATTACACCGTATTATGAATAGCTTAGCATTGATAAACATTTTTTGTTTGTTGGTCGTAGATATCGTACGTTCCATTTGGGTCTCATTTTTGGATCCTGCCTAAAAAGTAAAAAAATCTCGAATATGTTACATTACAATTTTAATAGTGTCTTGAAATGATTGATGAAATATTATTTTACAAATAAATTAACTATTTTTAAGAAAATTATATACACACGTATATAGTAATTTTATTAATACATTGTATGCTATATGCTTTAATTTTGATGTGTATAAAAATGTGTGTTCAACCAGGTAGCGAACCTACTAATGAAAAAAATGTTCTTTGTTGTATATCCTGAACTTAATGTGTTTATAGGAATGCCTTGCATCATTTGGCACAACATAGGTTCCGATTTCGCCGACATAGCTATGATTCATTGGATAGTATTCAAAACAGCAACTTACCTTAACTCGAAATTTGCGTATTGTCATCACGAATAGATATTACCTATGTTAATAATCAAATACTTTATTAATCGTAAAATATTTCAAATATCATTTGGTGAACGTTTACTTTCATTTATTACATACCGCCGCTTCCAAGGCACAGACTTAAATCTAATGTTTATCTATATATGTATTTGTTATAAAATATAGTATCGTTGAGTAAGTATCCCATAACACAAGTCTCGAACTTACTTTGGGGACTTTTAAAGAAAAAAAAATCTATTTATTTTTAAGCTCTTACAAGCATTTCATAATCCATTGAAATCAAATATGGATTTATCTCAGGTGGAAATTCCATGCAATATTGTATTTATTTATATGTATTCTCTAGTGATATATTGTTATTATTAACAGTTATAAGTAGTTTAATGTGGGATTAGTAAATAAAATATTTACGTAGTATGTAGTGTATATTTATTATATTATACACTAGCACATTTCAGTCTCACAATGTCCCACAAGTGAACTAGCAGAAAATGCAACTACTTAGCATTAAGTTTATCTTGCTGTTTCAATATTTGATTGTGTGCAATAAAAGTAAATAAAATGGAATTAAACATTGGGATCCAGAAGGAACAAATAGATATCGTAGATCCGGGCGATACACATCAATAACTCGATCATCGACGAAAACGCTCATATAACAGCTAACAGCCTAGTTTTGGTAATTCGCGTAACCTCCGGTCTGCTAATTCCTGTATGAAATTAATGACATTGCCCTTATTTTTTAATCCACTCTCGAAATTCATGTGTTGTCAGATGCTGAGATGACAAGAAGATATGTATAGGATCCAGATACTCTTTAATGCTAAATATTATTATTTGAAAATCCATACTATACATAAATATCTATCACGTTTTTTTCTCTTGCGGGGTGGACAGAGACCCTGGTCTCTGCGGCTTTTAGGTCCTTAAGAATTGTCTTGAAGACCTAAAAGCCACGTTTAGGATATTCTATTCTATTCTATTAGTGTAGGTGAGAAATCCACATCCACAATTAAAATCAAACTGACCCCGCTCTTTCGACAAAGTCTTAGAATGGGAACAAAATGCCATTATACAAAGTACGGACTAACAATTAATTCCTGGTCCAGTGGACGCGTTGCACACAAACAATCGACGCTCGTCAATTTGTCGGCACACAATTAAATGCCACCGTTTGTATGTAAATGTGCGTGCGCACTAATTGTGGCCAAGCTAGGGCTGGCAAGTATTGAGTTTAATTTTCATTATAATGATAACTTACAATAAATAAACTCACGCATTCCTTGGAATTAGCTTAATAAAAATTTAATTGGAAAGCACACGTCGATCAAATCTGCAACAAACTGAATAGATTTGTCTTTGCTCTTAAAAGACTGAGGCAAACTGTATTAACTGAAGCTGCTATTGCAGCATATCATGGGTATGTATCGTCGGTATTTAGCTATGGCTTAATTATTTGGGGTAATTCAGTTAATACTGACCGAGCTTTCATAGTACAAAAATGCATCCGTGCCTTATGCAATTCTTGGATAGAGGACAGCTGTAGACCATTATTTAAAAATAAAATATTCTGCCCTTGCCTAGTTTGTACATTAGAGACATCTGTGTATTCGTACATACTCATCCAGAATTTTGGCAGAGAAGATGTGAAGTTACATCTACACATACGCGAGCTATAATTATGAACAGGTTATTACCAGAATCGGTCGGCTACAGGTGAACATACCTTCATACATAACGCGCGAAAAACATTACTCTCCTTCTGGGTGGGTCAGTCGTTACATAATATGGAGTAAATTAATATTTAAACGAACTTACCAACCCTACTAACCGAGCCTTCGGATGACCGTCTATTTAGTGCAGCCCGTATTGTCCGCCAGTCGCCGCATCTGCTTACCTTCTTTGAGGCTACCGCAGTGTCGCAAGTTTGGACAGCTCCTAAGTGAGAAGGGCTTATTGCGATTAGTCGCGCTGTCGCGCGTGTGACCTGGCGGTGCGCACGCGTGGTTATTATGAGCTTTTGAGTTGTCATATGCTGGTAGCGGGCGGACATGATTATTAATTATTTTTTTAGAAATTAATTTTTTTGAGATGCCAATAGCTTCAATTTATATGAAAGACTTTTGGCTGGAGGCTTTGTCTAGCGTTTCAAAGCTATTTTGATCAGGTTTTAATACTTTCGCAAGAAAATTTAATAAGATTTCTGAGAGTATTTACAGTAACTGCAAAAAAATTACCAATAAAAGCACTTCTGGAGTAGATCAGTATGAATAATGCCTTTCCCACAAGAATAATAAGACCGAAGAAGAAAATTCCTTTATATAGTAAACGGCTTAACCGGTTTTCTTAACTCATCATCAACCATCTAAGAACCATTAGGTACTTAAAATCTGATTTCAAACAAAAAAAAAATGGTATCAAATCGGTTCACTAATTAAAGAGCTACGGTGCCACAGACAGAAACATAGGCACACACACATAGCTGTCTACTTATAACATCCCCCTTTTTGATACAGGGGTTAAAAAGGGCACTTCAACTATGATAAACTTCTAAATAAGACATATACCTAAAAAATACAACTGATACCAAATAAAGAGCGCGATATAGAGTACCAACCCATTACTCAACTAATCGACTTTTCTCTTTACTTTACAATCGAACAATACTTACATAATGCAACAGCCAATGCAACTGGAACAGAACAATGCGTTGGGCAAGCAAGGAAAATGTCACAGGATGCACGGACGGCGGCCCACTTGCATTCGTCACAGAGGTAATATCCTAAGGCCGGTCAATGGATTACTTTTCTAAGTCATTCGAATCGCATAACAAAATGCTTAAATACAGGCGTTACCTGTTAGTGGACTCGTTGATGTCTTTTACTCTGTCGAAATGGAAGATGAAATTGAATACGTCCTTTGACATATAATTAATGTCTTTTAGTTTAAAAATATTTGTGTATATTTGAAACCTGCATAAGTATGGCTAAATACTGAGGAGTAAAAATATCCAACACATATAAATAACGTATAATATATTACGATCAACCACGGACAATGGCCCATCCTTCCCCATGTGTTCCCCAACTCCTTGAAAGGCCGGTAACGCTCCTGTTACACCCTGGTGTTGCAGTTGTCCATAGACAGCACTGATCACTTACCATCAGGTGACCCGCTTGCTCGTTTGCCGTCCTATATCATAAAAAATACGAGTCAAACTACAGAACCGATTTTAATTAAATTTAAATGAGACGAATTTAGCAAACCCTTTCGAATAAAAAGATTATAGTAAAATAATAAAAAGATCTGTTCATAAATAACGAAATTATGCGGTAACATATAATTTTTGCATGCCTACTGTAAAAGGCGGGAATTTATATGTATGATGACCCTTGCAAATAAACATTTCTATTAACTTCAACAAACATTTTAAAAAAATACAACCTAATTGATAACCTACTCCTATATTGAAGTCAGTTTAAAATTACCTCAAATAGATCTACTTGCCCAATATTTACGTAACCTAGGATTAGAGTACGGCCCATTACCCAAAACAGTTGATGTGCCGGCAATCAGATAGGATCGGAAGGTTACACAAAGTGGCCTATAGACGATGGTGGTTGCCCAAGAAGCCACGGCCCGGAAAATAAGCATCTCGTTGCCGCTTCGCAATTTTGGAAAATCCATCGCTCTTGCTAAATCTAGATTATTATGGTCTGGCAGATGTTGCTAAGTAATCATCTAGTTTTAGAAATTATACAAAATAATTTCTGTAAAAAATAAATTTGATTCGATTCGAAATATTATTTTACCTTGCCCAAAAAAAGGTAGTCGGATGAATTACAGTATCATGAGAAAATCTATTTCTGCTTTCCCATGATACTGGAGGAAAGCTATGAATTGGAGAAATGAAGGGGAGGCTTTTGCCCGCAGTGCGACAAAAACAGATAGGAAAAGAAATTTAAACAAACGGTACATAATATGAATTGAAGAAATATCTTTGTATACACTTAGTTACATCTACTTCTTACTAACACTTTATCCCGGTTGCCCACACCTATGGTGCTATGGAGCCCGGGGTCCAGCATCACAAGTGTAAAGTATCAACTTACATCAAGCCTTCTTGGGAGCTCCAGAACCGCAAATAAATACCTATGAAAACAATTTATCTTATATTACTTACGCCCGCGGCTCCGACCGCGTCAATGTTGATCCCTCGGGGACAGTACTATTTCCCGGTTTAAAATGTATTATGTCCTTCTCCGTACCCCATATAACGTGTATGCAAAATTTTATGATGATTGGTTTAGTAGTAAAGGCGTGAAAGCGTAACAAACAAACTCACTTTCGCATTTATAATATCAACAAGTTAGAATAACTATGATATGATTGATTGTTATAAAAGCTATTATAATTTTCTTCTACTCACTATAGCTGATAATTAAAAGCCAAATCGTACTAGTGGATTCAGACACTAAAGAGAGGGACTCCGCAGTACATCAGACACGAATAGAGATATCTCCATTCGTGTCTAACGTGCTACGCCGTCTCTTGTCATCCACTGAATTCAATAAAGGCCCAACGCAGACAACACACTTTTTGTCACTTTTTGTCGAGTCTGTGGCGCATAAAACGTCCATCCATATAGCGTGTCGTGTGAGTGTGTACGACATATAAATATATAAAAAAAATGCATTTAATTCAGACTAATAGCGTCCATAATGAGTTAGTAAAATACAAAATATAACCTACAACCTATGTTAGTTTAAAAATATTAATTATTCATCACCTTAAATACTTTCCTGGCCGATTGTTAGATCCTGGGACATACATGTGCGTATGTATCCAGTGACCAACAATCGGACAGTCTGGTTTATCGCTAGGTTATATAATCACATAGGTTCTATTTGCACAGATTAAAAAGTACGTCACGAATAGTTGCGTTAGTCTGCGTTGTGCCAAAGTGTGATTAGGCTGTAACTCCAGCGCCATCAATAATGAATCGTTAATAAGTGTCTGTTAGTTTGTGCATTAATCCTATATTTCTTTGAAAATGTAATCATAAACATTATATTAAATACTTGCCTAAAACAGAAGTTTAATGCTAAGTCGTAAAACACGCTCGAACTTAAAGAAATAAAAGCCCTGGTTATAATAATGACTACCTACAATTCTTCCACTTAATGTAGCCAATAATTAACACTGGCGATATCGTAATGAATAATTGTTATGTGTCTCTTTGTATGTTAAAGCTAAGCACAAAAACATATAATGATTTCTTCGAAAAAGTTAATTTTAACGTTATATTACATACTTGCGTAAAACAGTGGTTTGATGCTAGTTGTAACTTAAAGATATGAAAACTCCAACTATGATAATGGTCGCTTATTGTCGTCTACTTAATTAACGCCGCAATACGAAATAAATCGCTTTTCACACCGTTTAATTGCAAAGATTTATTATAATCTTAGAGCTATAGCAACCAAGATGCAAAGTAAAGAATTCACAGACATGACATTTCACCCTTCTTTTTCTATCGAGTCATAAAATGGCTTTGCAATTACATTAAATATAATCATAGGTAAATAATAATCACGGTAGCAAAGCATTGGTCGAAACGACCAGTGCTTTGCTATCATGATTGCCCGTTCGTTAGCCTGTTTCATTATTTGTTGAGAGCAAGAAGTTGGGCTTTCTGGGCACACCAAGAGGTGACCCATAGATTGGATAGCACTACAGTCGCACTCACAATTGTTGGAGAAACCCCACCTGACTCTATTTTCGTGGCATCTACCAACGCCAGCCCGCAGTCTGTTTAAAGACTTCCAGACTGGCCAGGGCAGACGCCACCTGGTGTTAGTTTCTCAGCAGGCGGTATCTGGTATTTCACCCTGACACATAAATTTTACAGTAGTCGAAGACTGATATCCCATTAATATCGTACTTAAGTTGACCTTCTGTTATTCATATTAGTAATTCTACTTCAATAATGTTGTGTCAAATTTACTCTGAAATTTAAATAATATAAGCTGTAAAGGTCGTGAAACTAAATTTCACTAACTCAGTTCAACCTTGTGACAACTTTTGATTGTCAAGTATACGATCAAAAATTGTCACCTGATAATACAAGTGTATCGGAAAGCACGTTAAGTCGTTTGTCTCGGTTGTCATCATTGTTGTCAGTCAGTAAGCTATGTCAGATGCCTATAGGCAGTTTACAAATTTAACACCAGTGCTGACTACAAAAAAAGTCACATAGAAGCCCAAAAGGGTATATTACTTTTAGAGTTCATGTATCTGGGTAATATCCCCGTTCGACGTTCGTGTTTGAGATAGATAGCTCGGCTGTCTCAAGTTTAATCCCTAATGGTATGAAATCTTTAACCGCGCGAAAGAAGCGCAAATAGCATCTAACGCTGGTAAACAATTGCTGCAGCTGGTGATAGTAACTGGGGTCAAACCAAAACCAGTTTTACTCATATATAATTCTAGACCATAATTTATTTATGTTGCCTATAACAACCACGCTAGCCGCCTGAATGTAATCTATTTGTCAAGGGATAAATAAAAGCCAAGCCAATTACGAATAAAATAACAATCCAATTAATTAAATCTCGCATTAAGGCGGGCCATTAAAGGCGCGACTTTTGTTTTGTCCACTTGACAAATTACGAGAAGCGCGCGGCTTCTTTTGCCCGCTCGTATCGCACAATGGCGCCACTGTCGCGCGCGCCGATTGTCCCCACACAATGCGCGATTACACATACAGATAATTCTTTCCAGAAACCTTTAAAAGCAAATTAGAAGCGATGATTTATTGCAGTAGAGTTTCGTAACTACGAAACAGTCTCGGTTAACCCGAATATCTCTTTCCGTTGAGCGTTTTCCGTTCGTCGCGTGCGTTACCGCAATTTGAATGTGCTCCAAATTTGAAAATAATTCGTGTTGCCCGACAGTCGTGCGATCGACGATCGCTTATCGGACTAGTAAGGAGTACTTGCTGTCACATTGTAACTTTTTAGTGATGGAAATTGATTTAATTCACCTATTAATATATTTTTTATCTATATCTACCTATGCTTATATTATAAAGAGGAAAGATTTGATTGTTTCTCATAGATAAACTCAAATGCTACTGAAATAATTTTTATAAAGAAAATTCAGCGGTTGTTGTATTTATCATATCTCTTTTGTTTGATGTATCAGACTGATGTTATATCATGCTATGAAAATGTAAATAACCATGTTTGAGCTTATCTGTTGCTGAACAAACTGTTTACACCTAGCTTCATGTCTTTTTGTGTAGAAGTATCAACAAATAAATCCGTATTTTAAAGCCATTTCAAATACTTACATCGTACTACCGTGTAGTTCTTTAAGTTAGAAGTGTAAAAGAGTGGACGAAAAAGCACCTCACTAGTTGTTCTCAGCGTTTGTTGTCTCGCGCAATAATTAGAGTGGAAAAGAGCATCTTTATTATACACGCTATAACAAGTCTGGTAACACAGGCATTATAAAGCGCACTACATTATATTTTTAAACAAAGAACAAATCACCTCACGCACCAAACTACTGCCCAGCGTTTGTGTTAGTCTTACGCAATAATTGGAGCAAAAGAATAATATTCCAATTTCAAATGATTTAAAATGGCACTACGTTGGAAGTGTAAACAATAGTGTGGACGACAAATCACCTCACGCACATCACTAGTTCCCAGCGTTCGTGTTTGTCTTACGCAATAATTGGAGCATCAGTGGTTCACACGTTTTTGCTGGTCATCCATCGGGCTCATTACTCGTACTACTGGCTAGGTATCACTCGCTACTTGATTGGTCAGTTTGTGCAATAAAAGTAGTTGAAAAAACGCATTTGGAGATCTATTTCTCTAAATTCTAGTTATTTAGTATACCTATAGTATACATATTGACGAGTGCACAGGTGCAAAATGAAAAGGTAAGGATGGGTTGTTAGCTGCATATTTACTTTATATTGACAGTATTTTCACCCATCCCACTCAAAAATAGAGCTCTGTGTAATAATTAAAATATTTGAATAGAGTAAATTTTGTCTATAAAGCTCATTCGAACTCAGAGATAAAATAAAGGATGCATAGTTATAAAAATAATATGTAGGTAAGTAGAATTGATAGAAAATAAATAAAAACAATACAAAAACACTTTTTTCATAAAAAATAAAATATTGCATGTAACATGTATGGAGTATGTATGCCTTATATCTTAAACTGTACACCATCTCTAGAGTACAGAGAAGGAAAAAAGTTAAATTTTATCTCTGTAAAAGTACTGTACACGAGGTAACGTCACTGACGCGAGCAGAGCCGCAAGCGAAAGCTACCACGGTATAGTCCACAATAATATTGTTTTCATCAGACAATATTGTCAAGCAAAAACGAATTTCCGTCAAACGGCCTTGGGATCAATAACTAATTAACAAATTAGAGCAAACAGTCACGGCTACTCAGCGTGGACATTGAAACAATAGCTAGTTCATTTGCAATATCACTCGCTGGTAATCGATTCGACTCGATTCACCCGCAATCTGATTACTTGCGGGACACATGGACGATTATGAATACTCGTCTAGTTAGAGGCAAAGAATTCTAATTAAAATCGAATTTAGTTGAAAGTGTTACAGATTAACCGTCTTATTCATAATAAAATTAATTTATAGAACGTTCAATAAAAAATCCACAAAAACCTTATTCATAAATGTATATTAGTGCCTAATATGCTCATCAACAGTTCACTTATATATACTCGATAAGTTTGAGACCTTTGTAATTCTTAGTGAATGATTTCATTTTCTATTCAATCGCCACTGTATAACTTGTCCCTATATATTTATTTATTTACCAGAAAAAGACATAAGTCTCAGGAATATCAATACTGCTACCCCATAATCCTTTATAGTAGAACTTAAGAACATACTACTATTACTATTGCTAGCTAGACTAGCTCCGTGGCGCAGCGGTCAACACGCCAGCCTGCGACACGGAGTGACCGGGTTCGTTCCCCGGCCAGGTCAAGATGGAAAATGATCTTTTTCAGATTGGCCTGGGTCTTGGATGTGATTGTGTATCTAAATATGTATTTGTTATAAAATATTGTATCGTTGAGTTAGTATCCCATAACACAAGTCTCGAACTTACTTTCGGGCTAGCTCAATCTGTGTGATTTGTCCGTATATATTTATTTATTTATTATTATTATTATTTATTGCATACTACATGTTCCTAAAACTTTAATCAATCTTATAAAACAACTGTGAGAGATTCATAAGAATATTTTTGACACCACAGAAAAAATATTAGCCAAAATCATATCGAATGTAGTCAGTTAAAAATATTAACCAGATGTGCAGTCTATACCTACGTAAAATCACATAGAAAAGAAATTTCTCCGTGAGAATTCGATAGCATTAAGCGGCCAGTTAGCTATGTAGAATCAGATTCCCTATGCAATCTTTTATTGTCGTAACTAATTGTTCCGAACCAACATTCGGACTTTTTCAGCACGCAAACGCAACCGAGAGCGTGAGAAATACACAGATGATAACCTGACCTTTCTCCACCAACTTTATTACTTGCCTAACGAAAAAGTATATTGCAAAAATTGCCAGCCTTATCTTCAGGGCAATAAAGAACAAAATCGTGATTGTTCCAATTCAATAGTTGCAATTTTAAGTTTGTCGGAGTCATGTCATCTCGCATTTGAATTCAGAAGCAGTGACCTGCACTCGTACCGATGTTTTGATTGGCTCTGACATTCGAATACAATCGATTATTCGATTAACGTGACTCGAAGCCGTGCTGCCGATGCTCGATTGTGATTTCAATTTGAAATTGGAACATTCTTCAGCATTGTAATGGTGGAACAATTGGCAGTTGTTCTTGTCGTGTTATGTTGGTACGTCTGTATCATTTATCACAGGGCAGAATAAAAAATTGCTTGCGCTTGTGTCCATCATGGAATGTTTATTTGTTTATTAAGAATTTCAGATCGTTTTATATTCCAAAGAATCAATTACATAAGTAAATTTTGCCAAATTCCGCCAAACGAATTACGGCATTTCCAAATACGAATCCTGAAATCCTGAATCAACGTAAAAAATCTATTTAATTTTCAAAGCGTGTCACAAAATAAAACAGGAATCGGTTGAGAAATGAGACGTATTTAGGAGAATATTTGGACCGCGGGACAGACAAAAGAATTATTAGCCAAGCTTAACGGACGCTTCGCGCTCGAACGGTCAACTACAAAACTAGTTTTCCAATAACACCCTAATGACGTCTCAAATTTGTCAATATGTTCATACATTATCACGCCTTTATGTAAGGCATAAAGACGTAAAAGAGTCTAGGCTCTTTCTACCCACATTTCTAGTTCTAGAGCTATGGTCATACAACTCAATCTCTGTTTCTATAACTCTATCAATGTTCCCTAAAACCTTTCAAATTGTGGATTATACAAGGAAATAAGTTTCTCTTAAGTATCTTTTTAACAGACGTGAGATAAAGGCATTGTGAATAAAAACGTTTCACCCACGTGCTATTTCGTCGTGATTGCCGACTATAGTTTCGAACTCGTCAGGAGCCCATTTTCAAGGCAACTGCGGGCCGCGCGGCGTAGTCCCGAACTCGACCCGAAACGAACCCGCGCTGAACCGAACATGGGCTACTGACGAGGCCGAAATAGTCGGCAATCCCGACGAAATAGCACGTGAGTGATCCTTTATTATTCATAATCTCCTTGAAATGTTACCAACCTACAAAGTTACGGTTGCGTTGCGCTTTGAGACAAATTTGGCGCGCGACAACACTAAATCGTTGATCGTATTTACTACCGATTGTAAATGCTCGATTAATGACTGTCATTGTTTTATAGAGGTCGTTTTGAAACGACGGTTGGCTCACTCGACTTATTGGAGCACGGCGGCCATTTTTATTCCTGTCACGGTCCGAGCGCGTCCGGGCGACATGTCCGATAATGTACTCGAGTAATTCATTAGATTGTAGGTTTATCGATTTTATATTGTTATGTAACATTCGATAGCTATATCTGTTTAGTCAGATTTTGGATTCAGGTTGGGATCAAAACTTAAATCGAATCAATTAAGCATCATTGCAATTATGATATTGTCGAGTATACATAGTATTTTCATATTGCTATCCTTTGGATCAATGTAAACTACTTAATGAAGACAGACAGTGCTTATAACATATCCATTCAAATAAAGTTTTGAAGAGTTCTTAAGGAAAAAAAATCAAGAAGTAATTTATACGCCATAGACACATACGTTATTGGTATAAATTGAGTTTACAAAGTAAGGTAATAATAGAAAAGAAATAAAACTGGCTAACTGCAAATCGGTATCACACAAAATTATTACAATATTTTATGGCATTGTTTAATTTTTATTATTTCTTATTATAGCGACAACAGATATACACATTGTGTGAAAAATTCCAGTCCCTATCTATAATGGTTCAATAGTTACAGCCATGTTACAGACAGACGGACAGGGAACACCCAAGTGTTCACTGACCGTTCATCCGTTTGTCCATACCTAAAATGTAAAAACGGGACCCTGTTAATAATAATAGGGTCCCGTTTTTACTCTTTAGGTACGGAACCCTAAAAATAATCGATTTCGCTCACCGAAGATATCTAATCAGTAGTACATGCATGTAATTAGTATGTAAGATGATATTATTTATGCGTGCACACATGCATTATTTAAAGCCTACTTAACATATTAATAACAAATAAACGCCCACACGGGTTCAGACGCGACATATACGAACAATAAGGAACTGAGGTTTAGGCTCGTATGAATAAAGCTGAAGAGGTAATAGGCCGGCCGTGTCGCCAGGAAACATGTTGCAAAGCCTCTATGACACGGGGTAACTCTTCATTCTTGTTGCTAAGTCACTCAAGAATCTAAGTGGATTCCACGTTGCACGTTCGATTGTAGTGCCGTAGTAACTATTTAGTGCTTCGTACCCATAGATATAAGCAAATTATTAGGTTAGATCGGTTCCCGGTCGAAATTATTTGAAGTACCGATGTCTCCAGTTAAATCTTTCAAGGTTTTGCTCCAGAATCCTTATCCTTATCGTTTGTTTGTTTATTTGTTTGTTTGTTACGCTTACACGCTGTAACTACTGAACCGATCATTATGAAATTTTGCATACAATTTCTCTGGAGTACGGAGAAGGACATAGGCTACCTTTCATCCCGGAAAAAAGTACTATTCCCGAGGGATCGACATTGACGCGGGCGGAGCCGCGGGCGAATGCTAGTGCCTTATAAATACAATATTATGATATTTACTTATGGTAGGTCAGGTGATGTTTCAGACTCATAACGGAGCTTCGATTTTGCACATAATTACTGCAAAACATGGCATTTAAGAAAAAAAACAAACGTGTTACGCGTACGAACGTAAACTCCCTACTCTGATCATCATTTGAGTAGGTATCACTGTCAAATCGACTATGCACATCCTGGTGTCAGAGTTCTTCAGAACCGCCTTTCGGCCTCTGACGTGGTTCCTACTCTAAAACGCGGTCACTTTATAAGAAATTTAATCAATTGTATATGCTCATAAACATCAATATGAGACCTCTCCAACCCGACAGGCAAGGGAGGAGAGTGTAGGCCAAATCCTCTGTCTGCTCTGTCCAAGTATGGCTCTGGTAGTACGGAGAGGGTTATGCTCCTGCATGAACTAAAAAGACCTGATGATGATGATAATTAGGACTACCAGGTCAAATCAAACCGATTAATGGAGTTTAAAAATCCTTAAGAGAGCCTTAGATTGTCGTCTTTTCTCCACTTAAATGACGATGACTTTTTTAACCAAACATAACAGGACACCTTATTGCCTATCCTTTAATAAAACCTAGTAAAATCAAAGGCAAATTACCCCAGAATATGGGCACGGCGTACGAAAGCGCTGCGGTAGGTAAGCCAACAATATCGCCGTAAATGTACCATAACATTTTATGCGGAGTTTACGAGATCTTAATGAGCTCCGCGGCTTTGTACATTGTCTTGGTGAATCTGTAGGTGTATCTCTAGGATGGATTAAGGGTACGTTGCTCTTTTTATGAAAGAAACCTTTTTATTATAGTATTTTGAATGAAGTTACGAATCTAAACCATGCTCTTATAAATGAATTTTATATTTCGGCACTCATTGTCTTTATCCATTTTAACTAGCTGTTGCCCGCGACTTCGTCCGCGGCAATTTCTTGGTTGGTTTTTTGGTTCAAATTGGAAAATTATTTTTGTGTTGGATAGTCCATTTATTGAGAATGGCTTTAGGCTATAAAACATCACGCTGAGACCAATAGGAGCAAAGCATCAATAAAAAAGTTTTGAAAACGGGGGAAAATTATTTATCTATACTAAGAAAATACCTAATTAATCATAATAACAGAAATTCCCGCGGACGGAGTCGCGGGCAACAGCTAGTGTTAGAATATTTCTTTTCGCTCACATTATTAACACTTTTCGGGGCATCCTGCCTGTAGACGTTGATAGAAATCATATTGCAAGCAATTTTTTTTTTTATTAAAATGTTGGATTATGCATTTGTCTCCCATCTCACCTGATGGTAAGTGACGATGAAGACGAGGATGTTACATGCCCATCCAAGAGATACCCATTTATTCTACTTTTGCAATTGTGACTTTGTTCCACACATGAGTAGAATGATAGGTTATTCAGGTCAAGCAACTCGTAAATAGTAATTTAGTGTAGGGTTAAAGCATGAAAACAAAGTTCATAACATATTAATCGTTTCTTTGTACATGTTTACACATAACGTTACTGACACTTCAGTTTATGAGTGATAAATAATAATAGTGTTCACGACAAACTATACACATTTAATAGAAACGCATAAATGGCTCATTTGTAATTAAAAGCTAACATTTTGCTGTATGCATTATACTTTGTTATTATACTTAATTGCTCGAACTAGTAAATTCTTGAGAATATGTTTTTTTTATGGTCTTTAGTATGTTTTTATATAAAACGTATTATATATAGTTATTTATTTAATGAAAATGGGATAACTAACGAGACATGACTTATCAAACAAATCAAATATAATTTATTCATCATAAGATACTTTACATATCATTTGGTGAACGTTAACATTTATTTTACAACAAAATATTATTTACGTTTATTGACTTAAAGCTAAGTTTAGAGCCGCTTCCAAAGCGAAGCCGGTCAAGGGAATAGGCGAAAATCTAAAGAATCATGGCAATAGACAATGTGGCTAGCAACCCATCACTATTTTAATTCCGTTCCTATTTTCTTACCTAATGCCCACCAACATGCTAAACGTGTCACTTGGGTTTTACAGACCTAGGTTCTATCAACCCCGCAAGAGAAAATGACGTGATACTATGTATGTATGCAACAGTATAATAATTTTCTTTTTTGAAAGTTTAAAAAAAGCGCTTTTTTATACACATAATTATGTATATAAACGGGCGACCACGATGGACGTAACACCATTGAAACGTCAACGGAAACAAGTAATAAAAAGTCCCGTTTATATACTGGGTGGCGCAAAAGTACTGGCACTAAAGAAAATACTTTTATTTTTTTTATATGACATTTTCTGTCATTCTGTTTTTGAAAATTGTGTAGTGAACAAATGTAAAATACACTGAAAATAAACATGGACCGTTTTACTCCCCAAGAACGTGGAATACACTATGGACTTAGTGAGGGACGCTTTTCCAGGCCGAGTTATCTCTCGTTTTGGCGATTTGCCTTGGCCTGCAAGATCACCCGATCTGACCAGTCCAGACTTCTTTCTTTGGGGTTTTTTGAAATCTCGGGTGTATGTGAACAAGCCACAGACTCTCGCAGCTCTAAAAGAAAACATTCGTCAAGAAATAACGAACATATCGCAGGAAGTGTTACGGCAAGTTATGCAAAATGTCATAAATAGGGCTCAAATGTGTATCAACTCTGGAGGTCACCATTTAAAAGACATCATCTTTAAATCCTAATGGTACGAAATTTAATGGCACAAATATACATTTAAAAAAACCTAAATCTAGTTTTCTAATTTAGAAAAAATGTTATAGCTGAACCAAATAGGGTCTTTACTTTTGCGCCACCCAGTACATAAGTATAATAATTCTTGTAATAATCAGTAACCAATCAAATTCAATTATAATACCTATTCCTGTGATTCGGCCTACTGAGCTACCTATTTTATGTGCAGCTCATTCTATCAGAGCTAGCAGGATGAGTTGTAACTTCATAACTTCATATACATTAATGTCAAAATAATATTTTTTATTTTTTATTGTCATGTTGTCAGTACTTAGTGTACGCAAACAACGTAGTGGGTACATGCTCTTTGATGCTCACCGAGCTACCGCAGTTAACATCATGTCACTTGCATCCATGAATTGTAACAGCAAGTCGACAATAAAGTTAATTTTAGCTAACACAATGCTGCATTAAGCTTAGCAGCAAATGGACTAAGGTAGAAAACAATCGAACGATCCCCGAGCCTTCAAACAAATGTCAAGCACTAACTTTGATGAATGATGATTAACTAAGTTTTCGTAGTCTCTGATTTTCTGCCGACCGGTTACGAAGGATAAAATGTTATTATTGAAAATGTCAACCAATAATTAAGTGGCCTTAAATCCAATTTATGTATGTATGTAACGTCTGTATTTATATTCTGGTATAGCGGGGAAAACTGGGGTGCATGTACCGCCACCAACCTTTGTGCCACCGACTCGCCGTTCTGGGCGTGCGCGAAAAGCACCCCGAGTCTTGAGTCTATGACTCAAGTCAGTTAGTTGTCTTCAGTAGTCGTTTTCTTGAAAATAAATTAGTTTTTTTTACAAATCTGTGTATTTTATGGACGCGTACGCGAAGCTGGTTTGCCGTTCGCAATACTGGTTTGTTTATGTATCATGCATCTCGGGACGCCTTCGTTTTGCCCGTGCGCTTATTTGCGCTATCCCTCAGGAAGCAACTCAAAATCAGAGCAATCCGTGCGCTGAGACTACCCATTTGTATCACTGCGTCACATACTTGCAAACCAATCTGCCTGAATGTGTCATCTTATTTTATTCTTATATTTGACTAGCTTTCGCCTGCGGCTCCGCCCGCGTCAATGTGGATCCCTCGGGAATAGTACTTTTTCCCGGGATAAAAGGTAGCCTATGTCCTTCTCCGTACTCCAGAGAACTTGTATGCAAAATTTCATGATGATCGGTTCCGTAGTTACTGCGTGAAAGCGTAACAAACAAACAAACAAACAAATAAACAAACAAACTCACTTTCGCATTTATAATATTATAGTAAGGATATGTGAATGAATTGTAAGTGTGTTACTTAGTTTGGTACCAATAAAACGATTTCTATTTAATTCCATAAGTTAAGAAAAAAAAAAATGAAAATTGGCAAATGATGACACAGATTTAGCTAGCCCTAAAATAACTTTTGCTTTTTTAGCTTTTCTAATAACTCCTGTCTGTTCTGTAAATAAATAAATATAAATAAATATATACCTGTCTGTTCAGTCCTCTAATAGATACTCACTTTTAGAAAGATAAAGCCCTGGTTGATCTTATATAAGCTTTTTCTAAACTTCGTCTGGTCATTCGTATTATGCATGAAATATCTATTATACTTACCGGAAAGTTCTGGTGTTTCTGATGTGTGCTTCAATAACATTTGTCTTAATATCAGATAGACATAATTACCATATATTTATCCCGTTTAAGGTAGACAGAGACTAAGACCATAAAACCCAATGGCCACGGTTTAGCCTATTGCCTACCAACAAAGGCATTTATATATAGGTGGAAAATTAAAGGTCAATCTATTGCTAATCATTGCGCATCGCCTATTGTCATGATTCAGCTTTTCGTCTATTTTACTTATTTCTTTTAAATACCCAGTGTTATATTTAAAAATGTATGTTCTAGGTATTCCTAATAGGACGATTTTATGTCTTTATGACTTAACAGCAAGCACAAATGAAGGTGTGCTTTATAAATCTGTAGGCGGAGGACTTTGACTCGCACCTTTTAACCTGCGGTGACAAATATTTCAGAATATATTGCGCGTCACATAAATTAATCAGTTTGTATCTATCAGCTTACAAAATATAGAACGTACAGATATAACATCCACAGACGTACGACGTATGTTCTGTTTGTACGCGCAATTGCTGATAGGCGATGCGTAATTAAATAATAAATAAATACGGACAAATCACACAGATTGAGCTAGCCCCAAAGTAAGTTCGAGACTTGTGTTATGGGATACTAACTCAACGATACTATATTTTATAACAAATATATATATAGATCCAAGACCCAGGCCAATCTGAAAAAGATCATTTTCCATCTTAACCTGACCGGGGATCGAACCCGGGGCCCTCGTATCGCAGGCTGACGTGTTAACCACGGAGCTCGCCGTAATTATCCTCTGTAATGTATGACAAAAGATTGAAAATGTGTGTCCCATATACATTTTGAAAAACTTAAGTGAACTTCGTTAAAAACAATGTATCGAGCTGCCTGCCACTACCAAGTCAGCTGAACCAAACTAAGCTGTCAAACCACAATAAGACGGCTATTTTCATTCATGTATGTATTTTTTCTAGCCGTGTGGTATCCGGCAGAGTAGAATAGGACCACTCCAAGTCTTCCCGTGGATGTCGTAGAAGGCGACTTAGGAAATGCAAGCTAAACAAAGCTTATAAACATCTAAGACACCTCTCCAACCCGTCTGGCCAGCGTGGAGAGTGTAGGCCAAGTCCTCTGGCTGCTCTGGCCAAGTATGGCCCTAGTAGTACAGAGAGGGTCGTGCTCCTGTAGTGGAGACTAAAAATGACCTGATGATAATGTATTTTTCTATATCTTCTTTTCGGTAAAGAAAATATGGAAACTTTAATAGCTTATTTACAACTCGCGCGTAAAACAACACAATACTAATCTAACCCCGTACTCTAAATCATGTCTTCCAGACTTCCTCAACTCAACCTCAGACATTCAAATCGATATGACTATTCCGCAGTAGAAGTGAGAGAACAACTGTTACACTGAAAAATGAATAAGAATCTCAAATGACTTTGAAAGAGGAAAATTCGTGGCAGGAAGGGTGTAAAGGCTTTGATTTATATTTCTGTACTTTCCTTAATCGGTGGTGTCTCTCAGGTCATATATTGTCAAGGTGACGTCATGTCAAGTCGTTATTATATGTTGTAAAAGATTTATATGCGAGATATAGCTTTTATAGATCTGGCTCTTCGTCTAACCTCTAGTTGATAGGAGAATTAAATTGTTTCAAAGCGAACAAAACATTTCCTTCTTTATACAGCGTGTAACATAACCAACGTTTTCGTGAGGGGGTGACTCAGCCCGTCAAATTTTCCGTCCGTTCTGTCCCGTCTCAATTTTTTTTGACATTTTCATACCGGCCAAACACTTTTGTATGAACATATTTTTAGTTCTCAGCATTGGTCCCATAGGCAAAGTTGTTCATTTTAATGAGCTGAGTCACCCCTTCACGGGGACGTCGTTGGTTATGATACTTGCTGTATAACTAGCTTCTTCCCATAGTTTAGTCCGTGTCAATATTTGGTTTTTACTCTTGTATTTTTTTTCTGGATTTGGCTTAGAAATGTAGTTAAGGTACATATTTTACGAGAACAGTAAAAAAAATATCATCTAAATTTGATAGAATATATTCATATAAAATATCTAATCAACGCACGTACATAAAATTTCAACTTTAAAGCGCCTGTTTTAAAGGGCCTTTTTTTTAACAAGATCACATTTGAATATAAATTGAGATGTAACAAATAATCCATATTAATTAACATGCGTGTTTTAAGTTCTCCGTTAGTCGTGATCCAACGAATTACCGATGATTTAAACGAAGGCCGATATTAAAAAACACATTATCTTGACAAATTGCTGACACGCGTTCAAATGAGATTTATCGTGGAATTGTAATTTACGGTCTTTCTACGAATTCATTTACGTATTGACATAGTTAAAAAGGTTTCCCATTAAATGTTCCTATGAGTCTATACTTAAATTAGGATTTTGATTGGTAAAGCTTCTTATAATTCTTAAACTTATCATATTATGTAACATTCACTTTAATATGACAAATAGATTAATACTACGATAATAAAGACATAAAAAATTAACCTACTAATAAATATAAATATTTCAAATTATATAGTCCCTGCAAACCGCCGATCCACGGCTACGTGCCAAAAAGGCGGGCTGCATTGCCACGTTGGATGGCAATGCTTATCCTCTGAGCCAGGTAATAGCCAGCCCTTTGGTCACCTTGATCAGTCTCTTCGACAGAAAGATACGATGGGCTATCTCCGATACCTATTTTTTAATTATCTATTATAAAAAATACTATCGTTATCCCATGGCTCAAGTTTAAAACTTACAGTGGGGCTACCTCAATATGTTTGGTTTATCCCTGTATATTTATTTACATTATTAATCATTTTCATTTATTTTAAACCATTGATTTTCTTAGATAAACTTTATTCAATATTTTTAATAAGTCCTAGGAACCTAGATATATAAATCTAGTATTTTTTGTATGTGTCGTGTCCTGTCCTGTCGCAGTCAAAAAAAAAAGGTTCGTACATATGTATAACTGGATGAATTAATTCCGATCACGCGTTCTTCGCTTTAGATGGTATTGTTTCAGTTTAAATTCCACATCTGTGACGCGACCGGTGCACACGCAATAAAAATATCACAGAGTTATGACTTGTGATGCGATTCTCCTTTTCATATCCTACGCACGAAGTTTGTCTTGACTTTAAAATAAGTCACCGATAGCTGCACTAAATTACAAATATTAAAAAAGTAAAAAATTAGTATTATTTACCTAATTAGGTAAAAGTAGGTATTTAGTTACTACTTTCTTAATCATATAACAGCATTTTTTTATATAAAATAATAATAATAAATATACACGGTGTGAGTTCCCAGTATTGGTCTCATAGGAAAAGTTGTTTATATCGACGAGCTGAATCATCCCTTTAAGGGTCCAGAACGATCAAAATTTCACCGCGTATATGGACAAATCACACAAATTGAGCTAGCCCCAAAGTAAGTTCGAGACTTGTGTTATGGATACTAACTATGTATGAAGAATGTACCAGCTGCTTCTCTTTCTACTCAGATCGTAAAAGCCGATCGGGGAAATAAGTAAAATCTGAGGAATCATGTTAATAGGTGATGCGATATTAATATAATAGTGACTCATCACTATTTTGATTCCGTTTTCCACCTATTGCCCGCCAACATGCTAAACGTGGCCTTCAAGTCTTATAGCCCTAGGCTCTGTCTACCCTGCAAGGGAAAAAGACGTGATACTATGCATATATATACTTAATGTTACATCGACGTAGACGATAGAACATAGAAAAAGGGGTCAATTCTATACTCACCCTATTTTTAACTATACATTTGTCATTCAGGTGGTGCGTGAGTTGGCAATCATTTCGGTAGTGCCAACTTGTCAAGCTATAACATGTGACCCGTATGAATATATGAATATGAGCAGTCTTAGGACAATGGTGCAGAAATAGAAAAGTATCAAAGTCAAATTAAATATGTCAGGCATATGTCAATTTAAATAAATTCACAAAACAAATTCAAAATCACGTTTGTTGTATGTGAGCCCCCTTAAATATTTATTTAATTCAATTTTTTAGTATTTGTTGTTATAGCGACTACAGAAATACATCATCTGTGAAAATTTCAACCGTCTAACTATCATTGTTCATGAGGTATAGCCTGGTGACAGACGGACAGACAGACAGATAACGGAGCGAAATTAATAGGGTCCCGTTTTTACCTTTTGGGTACGGAACCCTAGAAAAATAAACGAAATTCTTGAAAATATTAAGTTTCTTAGAAACGTCTTTTAAAATGTTGGTTGGTACTCGTACTTACTCAAGTCATTATCAAGAACATGTGTACATACAGTGTCATACATGCATTAGCTGACGCCGCGACTTTCACTAGTCACACTTCACAATTTTACCTATAATTTATGATTTTTAAAGCGAGAGTGCATTGCTAGTGCACTCTGGCTTTAAAGATCACGAACTAATAATAATACTCTGGTGAGCTCCGCGGCGCAGTGGTTAACACGCCAGCCTGCGACACGAGGGTGCCTGGATTCGATCCCCGGTCAAGTCAAGATGGAAAATATCTTTTTCAGATTGGCCTGGGTCTTGGATGTTTATCTATATATGTATTTGCTATAAAATATAGTATCGTTTAGTTAGTATCCATAACACAAGTCTCGAATTTACTTTGGGGCGAGCTCAATCTATGTGATTTGTCCGTATATATTTATATAATACTTAAAACACATAGCAAAACCTATAACTTGTACTTACGTACTTTACTAATATACAGCGTGTAACATAACACACGACGTTCCCTTGAGGGGGTGACTCGGCCCGTCAAAATGAACAAGTTTTCCTATGGGACCAAATCTGGGAACTCAAAAAATTACATTTTCATACAAAAGCTTTTGGCCGGCCTAGCAATTAGTATGGAAGTGTCAAAAAAAATGAGTTCCCAGATTTGGTCCCATAGAAACACTTGTACATTTTGATGGGCTGAGTCACCCCCTCATGGGAACGTCATGAGTTATGTTGACTGTGAAACTAACTATGATTCTTTGGTGATCTTCCGCACTCTCAACTCAAGCTTCTATTCAACTGGAAGATAGGGTACATTAGCCATATCAAGACACACTCACCTAGTTCCTGATGTTATGTTTACTTAAAGCTTTACCAGTTACTTCTTATAAGCGATACATTTCAGAATAATAATATATAATTATATTTGCCAAATACTGTAGTCTCTATATATCCATATTCAATTACAGTAATTGGAAATAATATTATACTTCAACTTACATCCTTACTTAACTCTACAACTACACCCCATAACATGTTGTAGAACCATTTTTTTTCCTCAAATTACATGTTTACATTTTGACAAATAATGTGTATTTAAAAACATATTTTTTTCTAATAATCTTGCTCATTTCTTTTTTAAATAAATATACTTGTTTATTCTCTAAGCATCACATGACAAATTCTATTTAAAATCAAAAAAACTTTTTTTCTCTCATTTTTGAAAGCAAAAAATGACAGAACTGAATATAGTTATATATCACACGGACAAATCACACAGATTGAGCTAGCCCCAAAGTAAGTTCGAGACTTGTGTTATGGGATACTAACTCAACGATACTATATTTTATAACAAATACATTTAAAGATAAACATCCAAGACCCAGGCCAATCTGATAAAGATCATTTTCCATCATGACCCGACCGGGTATCGAACCCGGACACCCTCGTGTCGCAGGCTGGCGTGTTAACCACTAACAAAACACACACAAACACGTTTTTTACTTGAAATATATTTTTATTTTTTAAATATTTTATGCTTATTACAAAGGCAACGAAGAGTAAAGGTAAACGTTCCAATATAAAAAACCGGGGTCAGCTGATTTGCATTCTATTATTTTCTTGCGCTGTAGGTTGTTATTTTTAAATCAATTTTCCGTTTCGTATACCTATATTTGAGATTTAAAAGTAATTAACTGTTTAAAGATGGGTAAAAAGGGTTTGCTGAAGGTAATGCTGAAGATACACATACATTAATAAGAATTTGATTTCTGTTTGTTTAAAAAATAACTAGTTTTAACATTCACTAACCGGTGAAGAGATAACTTCACCATTAGTCGACATAATAAAATAGTCAAATAATTAAATAATAAACTCTATTAGTGCGAGTCGGAATCGCGCATGAAAGGTTCCGTATCACCACACAATATTTAACTATGAAAAATAATCAAAATTTACTTTTTTACTAAACGTGTTTTAGTATGGGGTTTCATTATAATTTATTTTTATTATTCTCTGCTATATAAGCAATAAATATATAAATTTTGTGAAAATTTCAAATATCAATAGATACAGCCTTGTGAAAGTCGGCGACGGGCAGCGGAGGTTTATTAAAGTTCTGTTTTTACCCCTTGGGTTTGGAAACTTAAAAGCCATAAAAACTTTGTCAATTACTTAACATCATAAATAGTAAAGACGTGACTTATTATCATCGTTCCGATCCCAAACTATCACAGCCGAAGATTTAAAAAACAATATATATAAATACTTAAATACTAATATTATAAAGAGGAAATATTTGATTGTTTGTTTGCATCAAATAGGCTTCGAAACTACTGGACCGATTTGAAAAAATCATTCACGATTAGAATCCTACATTATCCCTGATGAACATCCTAATCCTAATCCTAACTAATATTGTAAATGCGAAAGTGAGTTTGTTTGTTTATTACGCTTTCAAGGCGTAACTACTGAACCGATCATCATGAAATTTTGTATACACGTTATCTGGGGTACGGAGAAGGACATAGGGTACATTTTATCCCGGGAAAAAGGACTGTTCCCGGAGGATCGACATTGACGCGGGCGGAGCCGCGGGCGAAAGCTAATAGGCTACCTATGTCTTCCCGTGCAAAGTCGGGGCGGACAGCTAGTAATAAATGTATAGGAACTTAGGAACTATTTACACTGATTGAGTTAGCTATACACAATGTTATAAACTCGTATCGTCGTAACCCACAGCAGTCGGGAAAATGCTTGAAAATGACAATTCCAACAAAAGTTGTGAAATAACAGTTAACGTTCACCGAATGATAATTAAAATATGTCGAAATAATTTTAAATTTAGGGAGAATAGACAAATGATAATTATAAACACCAATGAGTACTAAATCATGCTAACAAATGTCTATTAGAGTATTGCGGAATCAAACGAGACATTAAAACAATAGAGCATTTCGTTACGATTTGCCAAGGTCGGTTAAATAGAGGCTAACGGGCTAGAACGTCTTGCTGGCCAGGGAAATGACGCGGATTTCACTTGGCTTGGTCTATCAGTCAGAGAACGCTACCTATTACCGGAAAGTTCTTGTGGAACTGAGTTCCTTGAGTGGTTGACTAATACGCTTTTAAATTAAATCATTCAATCAATCAATGCAGTCCACTGCTGGACGTAGGCCTCCCCAAGGGCAAGAGCAATTAAATCATCAATACGGTTTAATCGCGTTTATTACATAACTAGCTTCCCGCGGCTCCGCCCGCGTCAATGTCGATCCCTTGGGAATAGTAGTTTTTCCCGGGATAAAAGGTAGCCTATGTCCTTCTCCGTACTCCAGAGAACTAGTATGCAAAATTGAATAATGATCGGTTAAGTATTTACGGCGTGAAAGCGTAACAACGAACAAACTCACTTTCGCATTTATAATATTAGTAAGGATAAGGATTTACAGTTTTCATATTCGTAGGTAAAAGGTGTTAAAACTGTAAAGTTTTCGCAGCGTAAGGTATTTTTTTTTTTGTTAAAGACCCTTATTTTCATTGACTTTACTTATTTTCAATAAAATCTTAAAAAAAGATTTTTATTAGCGTTTCTTGTGTCGAAAAAAATAAATAGATGACATCCTGAAAATGGGTTACGAAGTGGATGGAAATGATCGTTTCAGATCACCTGCTCTGGCTACTAGTACGCTGACATACTTACCGAAAAAACTTCAATCTAAACTCCTTTGATAAAAGCTTATGGATGAAATTCATTGGAAACAATTAAAAACCATTAAATAAAATGCGTCTTGTGTTTGAAAAATGTGTGTAAAAATTTAAAATTGTCGATTTATCAGCTAAAAACGGTGTCAAGAAGGTTTGATTTTTTATTTTTAATTTTAAAACAGAGTTAAGTCTGTCTATTAAACCATAAAATATAAGTTTATATTTTTTGTCTAAAATTCGTGCTTCAGCAGTACGTACAGCTACCAAACTGTAAAGCTCTCTTATTATAAAAAGAAATACAGAGACATTACCAAGCTTCTGGTTTACGGTTGACTGTAGCTTATTAATTTATTTGTCTTATTCAAAAACTCAATCCATCCATCCCACCCTTAGTCCAATATTAGAATATGATGATATAAAACGAAACTTTACAAATTCGCTATCGGACTTGTTGACCCAAAGGCGTGTCTACACGGGCTGCCAGTCAGCAACGAAGCACATAGTCCCGATAGTGAAACTTTGCTTCACTTCCGCGGGGCTCGTTGGACCGTTTAGTATGCTCTGTTTCTCTCACTGACCTTGACGATTTGGCTATTTCCGTAATCAGGCAGGATACCAATATTTTCTCAGGTTAACTTAAGTTAAACAAATGTCGCATTTATCAATCAAAACATTTTGGAACACCCAGTATTAATACTGAAGGAACAAAATATAATATTTTAAAGCTTTTTTTTGAGCCACAGATACAATAAGAATAATACAGGATGTACCAAAATATTTTTTGTGTCAGGTTCAACAAACAAAAAATAATATTTCCACGCCCCCTTTGCTCCAGTCTAAACGAAAACATTGCAGATCACTCGGCACCAACTACTTCTAAAAACAATGCCCTAAATCTTTATATTTCTTCCATTATAGTTACGTTAGATTTGCAACAATACAATACAAAAAACACTTAAAAGCACGAAAAAAAAATATTACAAAATAAATACATTAACACTAGAATTTAGCCTGACCACGTAGAGGGATCTCTTCTAGGCAACCATAAAGAGAAGAGCATTTATTCACTACATAGTACAAAACAAAGTCACTTACCTCTGTCTGTCCCTATGTATGCTTAGATCTTTAAAACGCAACGGATTTTGATACGGGGTTTTATAATAAATAGAATGATTCAAGAGGCAGGTTTATATGTATATTGCACTCGTGCGAAGCCGAAGTCCCGGTCGTTAGTATAAGTATAAAAGCAACAGATAACGACAAAAGCGTGTTTTTTACTTGCCATAGACGTCATAGCAGCTAATCTACTCCGCTAATCTCTCTCTCTCTTTTAGTTTTCCTAGCCTTAGTCCCATTATTTGTCGGCTCTCCTAGTTGATCTTCTCCAGGTCACTCGGTTCTGGGCCAGGTAAGGCGTAAGCTGTGTTCACTTCATATCCCTCCTTATAGTCGCTAACCAGGTCTGTCGAAGTCTGCCGGGACGTACTTGTCGTGGCCAACTCGTGTGGAGTACTCTTTGCGTCATATGGTCTGGTGGCAGACGCATTACATGTCCATACCATCTCAGCCGCGTTTCCGCCAGTTTCTCTGGGATGGGTCTCACTTCGAAGCTGCCTCGCACATAGATATTACAAGTGTGGTCCATTAGCGTCACACCTCCAGCCCAACGCAACATCCTCATCTCAGCATAGAGTAGTCAGAATATGACGTTCAAAAAGCGATACATGTATCCTACTTTGAATAAAAATTATTTATTTTCATTTTCATTCAGCCGAATGCAGTTTGTCCTCTTGATTTTTTTTTACAGGCCAATACTCCGAGCCGTACGTCATTGCCGGGCTAATCTACAGCTAATGATAAAAAGAAATAAAATCAGAAACAGAAGAAGCCGCCAAAAGAAATTTACCGCGAAAATGGCAGACGATAGGCATTTTAGATAGTTTCTTTCAGCGGCATCTTTGCTCGGAAGTAGTCAATCCGTTTGTGGCTTTTATGTTCATTGGTTTCTAAGCCGCCTCTAATTCAGTCTGGATTTCACCTGTCGCGTTTAGGAATTCATTGCACTTTGAAAAGCGCTGGTAGATGCGGTCAAAGAGCTTTTAATTGAATGATTCTAAGTTCGATCGTTTTGCCGTCCGACTCACACCTCTAAGATTGTAGCATACTATGGCCATTTTTTTGGCGTGTGTGTAAGTGGCCAGCACTAGTGTTAGATTTTTCAAGCCACCTAAAGTCATCGTTCATAGCTTAATGACTGCTATGAATGGTGACAGCCGGGACCAACGACTTAACGTGCTTTCCGACACACGGAGGAGCTCGTGATATGTTTATGCCACTTGCGGTCACCCATCCCAATGAGGACTGCGCCCAGGTTTGCTTAACATGCGTAAGCGCTAATAATGCTCTCGTTCCGATGAACGAGAGCATTATTAGCGCTTTACAGATACAAGGATTATTAAGGAGCCCGACAGCCCGATGGCTGTCGGGCTCCTTAATAATACTTGTATCCGATGAAGGGAAACTTCCTAAAGAAATCTTCATATTTGTATATTCACTAGTGTATGATGAAGTGGAGAAGGGAATTTGCAGATGTCCATGGACGATGGTAACCACTTTCCATCAGGTCGCTGATCTGATCGTTTGCCTTTTAATATACATAAAAAAAGCAATAATCGAATTGTCTTAACTTCTTTCTATTGAATGAAACCGACAATAGTTCAGCTCTAGAATATCAAATAGAGAGCTCTATCGCCTTTCTTTTAGTCTAGACATGACATAGATCGGTTTCGGAAAACAATTTACACAAATGGATTCGGCTGACAGCTAATTAGACGGATGCAAATGTTAACTGTCATAGTACGTGACGCGACGCTAGTGCGGCGTGGAAAGCGGCCGCTGGGCTGAGAACAAGGGCTGGAGCGCTATTTTTGAGAAGACAGTTCTAAAACCCATCATGGAATTAAGAAAAGCTCTTTATTTTCTGAAGACACCCATTCGAAAATAGTACCTCTGAACATAAGACAGGACCGCTGTCTTTGCCCAACAGTGCGACAAATTAGGTTAGAAAAAAGAAACCTATTGAATTTCTGAAAACACGGGATTTCACGAGGCAATAGGGAAAATAACACTCTAGGTCTAATGTGGTTACGGTTTACGATACACATACTAACATTTACATACATATAAACATAAGTATTGTACTTGAAAATTTATATAAACAAAAGTATTATATTTGAAACATTTCAACAGGTAAACGGAAGAAAAATACAAAAATCTTGTTGAATTTATATTAGTAAAAAAGTGAATTTTAAAAATAGCATTTCACTACTTGAAAGGTTAGTGTAACTTATACGTCTGTTATCTAGACGAAGCTACTTTTCAAAAATAGGACTCCAGGCTTTAACAGTGGCTTTGATCTAGGCAGGCGCTGCCTTAATGGCCGGCACGACTTAGGTGGGAAGATCCGAGATCACGATGTGCCGTACGATTCAATAAAGTTCTCTCGATGACATCATACTTGTTGTTTTTAAAACCATACACTTTGACAGTGGCTTGTCTTTATATTTTGTGTAAGACACTTTGTATACAAATATCGAGTTCATTGTATGACTTAGCACTTGTCCGGCAATTGCAGCATTTTTGCAAAGTTACTTTTGTAAATGATCAATTATTATTTTGATATAAATAACATGCCATCTTGATGGCGACAGATGCTGGATCCTGTTATTGTTTATCACATCTTAAACCATATTTCTCGAAAATGAATAAATAATTCCAAACAATCATTATAACATTTATAATTTGCTCATGTATTAAAGTGATATACAAAATAATTAATATACCTTTAAACATTTCTCCTGTTCTTTTGATTTGACCATTTAAAATCTAAGAAACGAAATTTCTGTGTTTGAACATATTCACTAACATGTATTTTCTCTTTCTTTCCAGTCATTCTTCGGCCGGTCATACAACAATCTGAACTCCATAACCGAGTGCAAAAACAACGGCGAATGCGTCATCAACAAGAAGAACAGGACAGCGTGCAAGGCGTGTCGACTCCGCAAATGCCTCATGGTCGGCATGTCCAAGTCTGGCTCTCGATACGGCAGGCGATCAAACTGGTTTAAAATCCACTGTCTCCTGCAAGAGCAACAGCAAGCTGCCCAGTCTCGGTCACCACCCAGAGTACCGCAATCGCCACATCATTTAGCGCCTCCGTTCCCCCCTCATCTCTTCCCGGGATTGGCCAGACCGAGGACGAAAGAAGAACTGGCTTTATTAGGCCTCGATGAGTACAAAGCGCCATGCTCAGGCTCCCCAGATTCGCATCGCAGTGGATCATCACCCAAATTAGATGAAAAGACAAGACTCACACAGTCACGACCGCCAGACCGGCCGCTGACACCACCTAGAGATACATTCGTCCCAATGCCCTTAGCCAACTTAGCCTCCTTGCCCCACTTCCCCCACTCGCCCTTCTTACCACCGCCTCCATTCAGCCCGTTTGCTGCAAATCATCCATTACTCTTTCCTCCTGGATTCCACCCGATATACTCAAGACATTTGCTTGATCACGCAGCGTTGCGACAAGCGGCAGAAAACAATAATGATGTAAGGATCGATGACCACAACGCTGATTCATCGAAGCGATTCTTCTTAGACGAAATTTTGAAACAACAGAGATCGACGCAGCCAACTCCACAAGAAGATACGTTCTCTGAAGCGGAGTTCGTTCCCACTCCACCAGCAGAGAGAAGAACTTCAGAATCTCCACTGCAGGAGAACCCCATGGACTTGTCAGTGAAATCTGACGGTAGATCAAGTTCTGCCCGACGAAGGTCAGACGATAGTGAAGTAATAGCGCCTGATAATGAGGACGGAGAGTCTGTAAGCGGTGCTGCGTCAGCGAGTGAGGAGGAAGACGTATCGTACTCCCAAATCAAGAGGATCAAACTCCATCCGCTAGACCTCACAACCAAAGTTTGACGTCACGGAACGTCCTAGTGCCGGTAAAAACTTTTCCAAACGTCAGTGAATATATTAAGGCCAGTAAATCGGATTGTGATTTTAAAAATAAGTAGGCAGAAGACTTTCCGAATATTGTTGCGTGAGTTGTTATCGCTTGAATAAAGAGTCTATCCAAATACGTAAATTAAGTACTAGATAAATGTTATTGGTAGTTCCAGCCCGGTAGATGGTTATGTACAAAACGAGTGTAAATAAATAAATTATTTTGTATAGTGTAAGTTTAGGTTAATATTAGTTAGTGGTTTTTGAAAATGGAGCCTGCCGGGTGTTGCAACATTCCATTTCGACGAAATACCTATATTTTTGTATAATTCGAATATAATTTATTCCATTAGTAGAATTTGATTGATTTGTTTGACGAGTTATTTATGTTCGAGTGCAGGCGGACTTTTGTCCTGTCTCTTTGCTTACTCTCTAAGTTTATGGTAATCACGACTGTTGTCTATTCCTTTTTGAACATTCCGAGATTTTAGAAAGATACTCTTTAAAAGCTGTAGCTTTTGACGCTTGTACATCCTCGCTAAGTTTGCTTTAGCTAAGAGATTTACTAGCGAGAGTGTGCAATAGCACAAAGTAAACAGAATACAGAAGTGACACGTTCACGTTTTTCGGCATGTAATTAGTTTTCGAAAACTCGTTAATTAAAAATCTTGAAGTGCTACAAACTTTGCATTCGCGTGTGTTGTTGTCCTTAACCATCCTTCTGAATTGTCATTACTTTGTGCTACAGTAGTCAACTTACATTCCTATTAAATTGCTCAAATGTATTATTTTATATCCTATGTACTCATTGTAGTGAACTTAGTCACGCTCACATACATACTCAGTTGTAATACTTGTGGTTTACGTGTTTGTATATAATGTGTTAGTTAGATTTGAATTTAAATGTTTGTTGTGAATGCATTCCACGGAGAGATACAAAATAAAGTATTCATGCACTCGAATTTGCTCATTTTATTTCCATTCACCCTAAATGCGGTAATTTATAGGGAGCAAAGCTTAAAAAATGAATAGGTACGTCTAGTACAGTCTATACGTATTGTAAACGAGAGAATAACTAAAATCAAAAATATCGAAAGAGAAAATAAGACATCAATTAATATATCATTTGATCTATTGCCCATTGTATATAAATATATCAGAAAATATTTTATTTGCTGCATTGGGCATTGGGTATTACATACATAGAATTAAAATAGACATGTCCACTTGTATTTCGTTTAAACTAAACCAATGGACAAACAAATAAACTTAAGAAGGTATGTGATTAGTACTCGGAAAACAACTTTTACAGCCTCCGTGGTCCAGTGGTTAAGGCGTTTGCCTGTTGACCCGGGGGTCGTGGGTTCGATTCCCACCGGAAGCATACTTTGTTTAGTTGTTTCCAGTTTGGTTAGGACATTGCAGGCCTGAATCACCTGATTGTCTGATAATAAAGATGATTCCGTGCTTCGGAAGGCACGTTAAGCCGGTGGTCCCGGCTGCCATCTGGTAGTCGTTAAAGGAACCACGTCAGAGGCCGAGAGGCGGTTCCGAATAACTCTGACACCAGGGTGTGCATGGTCGATTGACCGTGACACCTACTCGAAATGATGAGTACTCGGAAACCGTGCTCCCTGTTGTCATCGTAGATGGCAATGTTTAAGCTATGTCAGATGTATTTTGGCAGCTTGAACAATCTAACAGCTGTGTTGGCCACTTACACATAAGAAAAACAAAAAACAAACAAACTCGTAAGATAAACACAACATTTTATACAACATTTTATAAGGCAAAGTCCTTTGCTTAAATGGGATTATAAAAACTTACAATCACAAAAGATGGAAGATGTTGTTGAAGGTCAGATCATACATACATATATAGTATTACGTCTTTTTCCCTCACGGGGCAGACAGAGCCTAATTCCATAAGACCTGAAGGCCACGTTTAGCATGTTGGTGGGAATTAGGTGGAAAACTGAATCAAAATAGTGATGGGGCAAAGCTGCATGGCCTATTAACATGACTCCTCAGATTCTACCCATTCCGTCGATTGGCTTTTTCGGTCTGCGCGGGAAGAGAAGCAGCTGTTACAATCTACGTTTCTTTTTCTATTCTCCCAGTCTAACTAAGCATGGAAGAGAATATCATAAAAAATATATACAAATATTAGCGACCACAGCAGGCTAATCGGATATATATTTACCTATAGTTAAAGGCCATTGATTCTCAGATCAGCCCTTGAGTTTATGCATTAGAGAACATCAGGAAATCTTAAAGTTGGCTGCCTCTTCAAGTCTAGCTCACACAAGCAACGCCCAAAGCCAAGGTCCGCCCGTCCTAAGGAGTCTTTGGTAATATTGCCTGTACAGGTTGAGGGCACTCTGCCCTCGCCTCAATCGTCCGGTAAAGTAGGAAAAGCTCACTTGAAGCTAGCTACACAGTTCATTCAAAAAACATCAAGCATACTTATCAAAAATGATGAAAGATGTTGTTGAAGGTTACTTCACATATAAATATACGAATACAAGCAGTCACGACATTTATTATTATAGCTCAGTATAGTCAGAGATCGGTTAATCGGACATCATTATATTTAGTTAACAACATAAAGTTAATTTTGTTAACATACTATGGAAGCGGCTTCTTACAATATTCATCGAAAAAAATCAGTTAAGGCGCTGTATCCCTTAACCGTTTGTAGAGGTTGAAAATTTTCACTTTTTTATTTAATAATTCAATTATTAAAACCAAACATTGTATTTTTTTAGGTATTTATTTTGCTCATTTAAGTTACATAAAAAAGTTGGTAATTGTCGCTGAAAATATCAAGTAATTCGCTTTTTCTGGATAAAGCTTTTTTGCTATTTTATGTTGCTAGGTTTAAAATATTTTTTTGAAAATATTTTGATGTGACCATTTATTTTGATCTTTGAACTGTACTTCATGTTTTTTTCATGCTAGCATTCCCTGAAAATAAGGCTAACTGCGCGACGAAAAAGTAGACGATTTACGGCATTCTTCTGATGCACAGCGCCTTAAGTCTTGTTTTCGAAAATTGAATTAGTCAAAACCTTGGTATATTCTTCATATTCAGCTACTAGAAATAAATACGGAAAAATCACACAGATTGAGCTAGCCCCAAAGTAAGTCCGAGACTTGTGTTATAGGATACTAACTCAACGATACTATATTTTATAACAAATACATATATAGATAAAGACCCAGGTCAATCTAAAAAAGATCATTTTCCATCTTGACCTGACCGGGGCCCTTGTGTCGCAGGCTGGCGTGTTAACCACCGCGCCACGGAGCTCACCGAAAAACATGGACGTTAAAAAAGTTGATCGCGACCGCATCGATGCTTTTGAGATGTGGTGCTGGAGGAAAATGCTTTAGGTTCCATGGACGACCTTCTGCACAAATGCGTCTATTTTGCAACAACTTCATATTGTAACTTGACTCTCTTCTATCTACCTGCAAAGAGTGCTTGAGTTCTTTGGTCACATCGCCAGAAAAGAAGGGAACAACCTCGAACAACTCATGGTTACCGGAAAGGTTAACGGCAAGAGACCAAGAGGACGTAGTCTAATCAGGTGGACTGATCAGATCCGAACAACATTGGACACCGATTTACACAATGCTCTTCATTCGGCCAAGGACAAACAGTGGCAAACAGTCCGGAACAAGATCACTCCACAACTAGGGAATCACGACCCTCAGTATTGAGGATAACGACGCGAGGAGAAGAGTTTTCGAATTTATCGCATAAACATTTTTACAAGCTTTTATTGAACTTAGGCCGTAAGCTTGTCTCATCTCAACCGCAGGAACTCCACTGCTGGCCATAAGCCTCCTCCAATAGGGGGGATTTTACCATACTCACCGCATTTGGCAGACGGGGTGGTGAGCGCAGTTTATTTGGCTTATATCGGTTCCGACGCTGATGGCTATCGAAACCCTAGTTAGAGTAGGAGTTTGTTGGGTTGGGGATTCAGGATAAAGGTATTTGGGATACTCATGCTGGCACTCCCAAAGTGCAACCCGTTGTTTTTTTTTCTAGATACGATAGATATCATACGAAAACATCTACTTCAACCAATTTAAATGGAACCGACTCGAAAGTCATCATCATCATCATCAGGTCTTTTTAGTCTCCACTCGGTAGTACAGAGAGGGTCATGCTCCTGCGCATGACCCTCTCTGTACTACCGAAGCCATACTTGGCCAGAGCAGACAGAGGATTTGGCCTACACTCTCCTCGTTGGCCAGATTGAGGAGGAGGCAGGAGGAGCCAGGAAGAGGATTCGAAAGTATTCCCTTCTAAATAAAATTTAAAATATCCAATGGGTTTTTATACATGGAGGATTTATGACGCAACAAACACAAAAATAACGTCTTTTTTGAGGTCGGTTGAAAAACGGTTTGGCTATAGGAGCTCCTAGAGGTAGATAAACAATAAAAACCCATTAGTTCTGCATATTTATTTCTTTTGGACTTTTTGTCACAGAAATGTTTTTTAAACATAGTGTTTATATGTAGGGAAGGCCTGGGGAAGGCCGAAAATCTCGTGGCGGGCATGTGTGATCCCTCCACGACATTTCGGCCTTCCCTACTTTTAAAGGGGTGCTGCTAGTGCCGATATGCTGGAAAATAGAAAAAAATGGAGAGAGTCGACATACAGAGCCGACGCCAAATACGAAAAAAGCGAGGAAAAGGAGGAAAAAGAAAGTGTTTATTACCTATAAAGACTATCTTTTCTATTATATAATCATCATTTCGAGTAGGTGACACGTTCAATCGACGATGCACACCCTGGTGTCAGAGTTCTTCGGAACCGCTTCTCGGCCTCTGACGTGGTTCTTTAACGACTACCAGACGGCAGCCAGGAGCAACGGCTTAATGTGCCTTCCGAAGCACGGAATCATCTTAATTATCAAACATTCAGGCGACTCAAGCCTGCAATGTCCTGACCAAACTGGAAACAACTAAACAAAGTATGCTTCCCGTGGGAATCGAACCACGACCCACAGGTCTACAGGCAAACGCCTTAAATACTGAACGAAGGAGGCAGTTACTGTTGAACAGTTTCTTTGGCGTTTCTTCTCTGCAGTGGTTGGTTCCGAAACGCTAGTAGTCTGTAGCTTTTGCACATTAAGTAATAATATAAATATGACTAAATTAGATCCTTTAAAATGTGATTTGACGTGAAAAAGTGCCTGCAATGGCCTATTTTCTGAATAAACGTTTTGGTTTTGATTTTGATTTTTATTTGAGTTATATAAAATCATAAAGCAACATCTCGAGGTCAGATGATATCAGAATAATTAACATTGCATTACTGGATTGGCTTCGAATAAATGGACACATTAGACATTATGCTACCAATTATAATAAAACGAAGTTTGTTTATTTACACAGCAATTACATCTCAGCCAGAATTAACTATGATTAAATTTAAATTAGGTATGCAATTAATATACCAACATAAACGCGTACGTAAAGTAGGTACCCGGAAAATTATATTCCATTCTGGTCAAAAAAATTGTTGTCTGTAAAGTTGGACGATAAGCTTACGTGATAACGGCGGAAAAGAAATAGATCCGTCACAAGCCGAACGCTTAGGCCGATCGTGCCTCTCTATCGCTTGGTCCACGCTCTTGCTTTGACACGGAACGTGACACTTTTTCTTGCGTGCAGCCAGCGTATATCGATTTATACGACGTTATGACTCCAAAACGTAGAGTGTACTTGCTGTTTATTTTTCCGCGCATACCGTAGAAGCCAGCTGAGGGAATGGGCGGAAAATTTGTCATGTCAATCGGTGATGCGGTTAGCAACCCATGTTTCTTCAATATTCTCAACAACAGGCTCTATCTACCCCGTAAGGGATCGTGTTATAGGTGGGGAAGGGTAACTTGTGTTATAGGTGGGGTACTATCTCAACTATAATATATTTTATAATAGTTACATATATAGATCAACATTCAAGGCCTAGGCCTAACTTAAAGAGATCGATTTCCATCTTGACTTAACCGGGGCCTGAACCCACTACCACTAAGCCTCAGAGGGCATCATCTTATTTGTTACTCGAGCACAATCAACAGTAACATTTTAAAATGTTTGTTGGTTTTTCGTGTGTGTAAGTGGCCAACACTGCTGTCAGATTTTTTTCAAGCTTTAGCAATTGAAGCTGCCTAAAGGCATCTGACATAGCTTAACGACTGCCATTAATGAGACAATCAGGACCAAAGGCTTAAAGTGCCTTCCGAAGTACAGAGGAGCTCGAGGTATTTTATGCCACTTGCGGTCACCCATTCCAGTGGTGACTGCGTGCGGGGTTGCTTACCATGCGAAAGCGCTAATAATGTTCATGACCACTAGGCCAGCTTAAACTAAGCACTTGGGTAGACTTTATAAAATAGGATTATTTTTAACCCATACTAAGGTTTCTTGGCTTTAAATGTGAATAAATTAATAATTTCTCTGTCTGGTCTGGCCAAGTATGGCTCTGGTAGTACAGAGAGGGTCATGTTCCTGCAGTGGATACTAACAAGACCTGATGATGGTGAAGATGATGATGTGAATAAATTAATACTGTACGTGTAACATTGCATGCTGTACTAACGTATCATCCCCAAATTTCAAAAATTTTTAGGGTCTCGTGCCCTAGAGGTAAAAACGAGACCCTATTAATGTCGCTCCGCTGTCTGTCTGTCTGTCCGTCTGTCACCAGACTGTATGTTATGAACCGTGATAGCTAGAGAGTAAAAATTTTCACAGAGGGCTAGTTTCCTAAAAAAATATAATTAGTCCGTCAGTTAGATATTCAAAAAATATTGGACACGTATTTTTTCTTTTGTCGATTAAACAAAAAATGATAAAGATATAGCCCTTTGAAGTTCCGTGTGACGTCATAGTTTGCTACAATTTTTAGCAAACTTTGACGTCACGAGTCCTGAACTTTGACGCGCTTTATCTTTATTATTTATTGTTTATTTCTGTGCCTTCAGTGAAAATTGTTATAAGTCGATATATATCGCTTTTGATAATTTTACATTGCTAGATTCAGCAAAAAAAATGCAATTTTTCTGTCTTATCTTGGCTTAAAATGCCAAAGTTTTTTTGGGTGCAAAATGTTATGTGACTGTTTTTTCGGATTTTCGATGCGATTTTTTGTGTGTTTTTGATGTAAATTCGTGAATACTGATCTAAGTTTACATAAAGTACTTGACACGTTGCGTTTTTGTAGAATAAAGTGGTGAAAAAGGGTACATCTCAACTAATAACATGAATTAGAAAATTTGCATACACTGAATCATTGTGTAAATTGATATTATTCCATTTATATCAATTTACACGAACAATTTTTATTTTATGATATTTGTGGCTGGTAATTTTGTGAAAGGGAGATGAAGTGGAAGCACGCTTACCGCTCGTATCGCGTTGGCGTGGGCGCCTAGGTATCTGCGGCGGCCGGGATGGTTATTGTTTCTTTCTTCAGTCTTCACCTTCTTTCACTCCGGTCTAGACACCGGTGATGCTGACCGATATCGCGGCGGTTGACGGGACAGGTTATTTAAAACGCGTGTCGACCGAACGGCGGCGGAACTCGAACAGGACGATCAGTCAGAGCTGACGTCTCGGGTTTTGTTCGTTTACCCTCATATGCGTGCATAAGGAAATATGACAGGAAATATGAGGGTAGATGAGGATGATGGGACTACTACCTATGCATAAATAACTAACATAAGCCGCCCCCCAAAGAGCTGCTAAGCTCTTTGTGTTAATTCTAAAATTGATGAAGCTGATTTTCCATATTTTTTAAGATGAGTTTATATTAATGAATTGAAATAATACTAAATTATAATCTAAGTTACCTATTGCTAAAAAGGGTTTGATAGAAAGTTCAATTTAATTTGTACCGGTATTATCTACTGGCAAGGGACAGACCTTGCTCACAGATCGAAGACATGTACCAGTTTTTGTTCTCAACTCTACCACGCGGACAACACCGTCGGCTCCAGGATGGAGCTTGAGCACACGACCTTTTAGCCAGCGCAAAGGTGGCGCTTGATCATTTTTTATGAGAACTAAGTCTCCGATTTTTAGGTTGTCAATAGAGTTGTGCCATTTGGCTCTTTGTTGCAGGTGGTGAAGGTACTCAAGCCGCCATCTCTGCCAAAAATGTTGTGCTATAGCTTGAATAAGTTGCCAACGGTTGAGTCGAGACATTGGAGTCTGATCGTAGTCGTATTCCGGTAGACAAACTAATGGCTGTCCTATCAAAAAATGTCCAGGAGTTAGTGCTTCAAGGTCGTGCGGGTCGCTCGACATTGGGCATAACGGCCTGGAGTTTAGAACGCTTTCAATCTTCGCAAAAACAGTTACGATTTCTTCGAAGGTCAGCACTTGTTCTCCGATTGTTCTTTTTAAAAGTAGTTTAGCTGATTTGACCGTAGATTCCCATAGTCCCCCCATGTGGGGACTATAAGGTGGGTTCATGTGCCAATTGACCCCCATTTTAGCCAAAGCGCCGCCTATTTCACCTTCCTTAGAGGTAAGAAAGGCCTCTACCTCTGACAAATATCGCTTCGCGCCTTGGAAATTCTTCCCACAATCAGAATAAACGTCTGAGGGCAAGCCACGCCTAGCCGTAAATCTGTCAAAGCATGCAATGAATGCATTGGTGGACAAGTCGGAAGTTACTTCCAAGTGGACAGCCTTAACAGCGAGGCAGATAAAGACACATAGGTAGGCCTTGCGCAGCTTAGCATTCCTGATTGTGGATACCTTGATATTGAAGGGACCTGCGAAATCAATGCCGATTTTCGAATAGGGACGTGATTGCCGAATGCGATTAGGCGGCAGGCTGCCCATCAGAGGCTCGAGAGGTTGGGCCTTGAAGCGATGACAATTGTGGCACAGATAAACTCTATGACGCACAATGCTTCTAGCAGATAATATCCAAAATCTTCGGTGAAGAATACTGAGCAAAATGGAGGGTCCAGCATGAAGATGCGTTTGATGATAGAAATCAATCAAGATATTAACAAAATGATGTCGCTTTGGCAGCAAGAGTGGATGCTTGGTAGCGAAAGGTAAGTCGGAATGCTGGAGCCTTCCTCCTACGCGGATAGAACCATCGGAATCGATGAAAGGATTTAATCGCGCTATGGCTCCCTTCAAACGCAGCCCTTTATTAAGATGAGAGATAATATCCGAAAATGCCTCATCCTGTACCAGCTTGATGACTCTACCTAGAGCACCTTCCAACTCTTGGACTGACAGGCGTCCAATCATTTTATTTTGTCGATTACGCGAGTTGTGGATAAAACGAAAGCACCACGCAACTGTGCGTTTTAAACGAGAGAGAGAACTGAACCTTGACAGAAGAGACTCTGAAGGTTCTGTCTTTTCAGAGATATCAACATCCGCGGTGAGATACGACGATGCACTTGGTTTAAGTCCGGGTAAATTTTCACATGCGTCAGTGACGTTAACTGGCCACCTTGACGGATCGTCCTTACACCATGCAGGACCCCACCATAATTGGTGGTGAACGATGTCCGAAGGAAGCATCCCTCGACAAGCGCAATCAGCGGGATTGAGCGCTGACGGCACGTACCGCCATGTAACGTTGGGGATAAATCCGTTTATTTGAGAGACTCTGTTCGACTCAAAGGTTTGTAACCTATGAGGAGGAGTCTTGAGCCAAGCAAGGGCGATTGTAGAGTCGCACCATACGATTGTGTCAGCAATGGGAATACATTTGCCGAGCACAGCAGAGACGTGATTGAGCAGTTTAGCGAGCAGAACGCATCCACAGAGCTCGAGCCTTGGAATGGTAAGCTTCTGTTTAATGGGAGAAACCCGCGATTTCGATAAAAGAAGATGGACCTTGACATCGGTGTGAGATGATTGGACTCTAAGATAAACTACAGCTGAGTAGCCCTTCTCAGAAGCGTCGCTGAAACCCATGAGATCACACCGAATGTCTCCTTGACCAAGCACGAATCTCGGAAGGCTAGGCAACTTCAAACACGCAAAACCTTCGACAAAGCACTTCCACAGTTTGGAAATGTGCTCCGGAAGAGCGTCGTCCCAGGATACGTTGTCGAGCCACAACTGCTGCATGATGACTTTCGCGTAGAAAGTTATCGGAGCGAGATAGCCACACGGGTCGTAAATCCGTGCGATACTTGAAAGAATTTGGCGTTTGGTACTACATTCCCCTATATTTGAAACGTGAAAGATGAAACTATCTGTTTGAGAATTCCACTCCAACCCTAAGACCTTGAAAATCTGATCACCTGATTCTTCGAATCGAAAAGGCTGCTCGTGATGATCAGATGGATAGCTTTCTAGAAGCTCGTCATAATTGCTAGCCCACTTTCGCAGCTGAAAGCCTCCCTGAGCCAGAGTCTCTACCATTTGCCTTTGTAGATCTTTAGCGGACTCTACATCGTGGCTGCCGCTGATGACGTCATCAACAAAAGTATCCTCGCGTAGGACTCTAGCAACCTCGGGTTGGTTAGACTGATTCAGACTGGCCAACTCTTGAATGACTCGCATCGCGAGATAAGCGGAACTAGAGACGCCATAGGTGACGGTAGTGAGTTCGAACTGCTGCAAAGGCTGATCAGGCGATTCTCTCCAAAATATGGTCTGGTACACGCAGTCTTCACCGTGCATGCGCACCTGTCTGTACATCTGTTTAATGTCACAAGTGAAAACGACAGCATGGGTCCTAAAACGCAAAATAATGTCCTCTACATTCTGCTGGAGCTTGGGACCGGGCAGCAACACGTTATTTAAAGAAACTCCAGATGAGCTGGGTGAAGATGCATCAAAAACCGCTCGTAGTTTAGTAGTGCTGCTGCTCTCCTTTAAGACTCCGTGATGCGGAATGTAGTAGCGATTCTTGGACAAGGGACCGAAGACTGGTCGCATGTGACCGGCTTGTTGATAATCTGCCATGAATGCTCTATACATGGTACGCAGCTTCTCGTTCTTCATGAGCTTGCGCTCCAAATTATGAAAGCGCTTTAAAGCGTTAGAGTGAGTCTCACCTAAGGGTTGGTAGGAGTTGCGAAATGGAAGACGAACGATAAACCTGCCGGTAGAGTCACGAGAATGTGTCTCTACAAAATGAGTTTCACACTGCACATCCTCAGGATCTTGGATGACCTTCGTAGGAGCTTCCTCTACTTGCCAAAAACGAGTAAGTAGAGTGTCCAGGTCAGTAGTGCAAGTCAAAGCGGTCGTGCCGATTGTATGAAATGACACTGAGTGTGCCGGTGCCTTACCCCGTAGAACCCATCCAAATATAGAGGCATGAGCGATGGGAAGGCCCTCTCCGAGCTTCACTCGTCTACCGTCATAGATTTCATCATACAGGTCGAGACCGATAAGCATGTCTATAGGTCCAGGAATGGTACACCTACTATCCGCCAGTATCATGTCTTTACACTTCTCGAGGACACAGGATGAGACTGCTATGCATGGAAGATTATTTTTTGTAAGTTTCTTCAACACAATGGCTGAAGTTATAAGTGGGGAATGAGTATTATTAGAAGATAGAGGTTGAATAATACAATTGACCTTACCATTTGTATTATTGCTGCAGGCACCTATACCGTTTATAGGTCCATATTTAGATCGAGGCAAGCGTAGCTTTTGAGCCAAGCTCTCTGTCATTAGGGTGACCTCCGACCCGCTATCAAGGAGAGCTCTCGCTTGATGGACATGACCGTTGATATCCTGGACACCAACAAGTGCAGTACCTAACATCATAGTAGACCCACCATGAGTACTATGACAAGATGCATTTGTTGAGCTATGAGCTGCAACATTACCTGACGGTGCTGCAGTTGGCGCAGAATCCTTAGAAGATAAAGATTGATAATCTAAGTGAAGTTTAGTATGATGACGCCCCTGACACACCTGACAATAGCTCTTAGACATGCATTTATTAACAGAGTGTGCGCGTAGACAATTATAACAAAGTTTGTTTCCTGTAACAAATTCCTTGCGTTCATGTGGCGTCATGCTATTAAACTTGTCACATGAGTATAAAAGATGATCCCCCTTACAGCATATGCATGGGTTGCTTGATGAAGAGGAAGTAACCGTATGAGATGATTTAGGGGTATTCTGAACAGCACTATTAGATGAGGTTCCTTTACTGCCAGATACAGCCTCTAATACCTTGAGATGAGTTTCTAAAAAAGAAATTAAAGTTTCAAATGTTGGTATGTCTGACGTACCATGCTTTAATTCGAAATTACTACGTAGTTCGGTGGGTAATTTCCTGACAATTATGTGGAGAAGAATAAAACTCCATGATGAAACGTCAAACCCCAAAGCGGACAATGCCTGAAGATTTTCCTTCAGAACATTGACAGTCTTACGCAGACCACTAGACAACTGATTGGAATTTAGATTGTTGAGTGACAAGATAGCTTCTAGATGTTTATCAGCAATAAGCCGCTTATTCTCATACCTTTCACAGAGAATTGTGTAAGCAATATTATAATTTGAGTCAGATAATTCCAGATGCTTAATTAAACTAGCTGGCTCCTTCTGGAGAAGGCTAAATAAATAATGCATTTTTTGGACATTGTTGAGCTCAGCACAGTTATGAATCAAACTATCAAACATTGCCTTGAAGTTGGGCCACTCTGTATAAACACCAGTGAAATGATTAATTGTAATTTTAGGTAGGTAGAATTGATTTAGTTTAGGGTGATCCGAACAGCCATTAGGTTTATCCTTAGTAGGATAGAAGGTCTCATATAAAACCTTTATTGAGTAATACATGTCATGAAATCTAGTAAATTCTTCATCACAACGCGATCGGAGCGTTTGATCTACACATTTCGATGCAAATGATGAGTACGCGGACTCATATTTATCACGATACTGGTCGATGTCCTTGTATCTGGCGCTAAAATTCATCAAAACATCAGGCTTGGCTTTGCCTTGTGCTCCAACCACATCATTCGCGTATTTATACAAACTTTGCATAAAACTGAAACTAATCTGCATTGTGACGACACTCGAGTCATGTAACGGATCTTCCAAACCCTTTTTAGCACGTTCGCCAGTCATTTTCGTGCAAAATAAGACTAATTTTTATAAGAATTAATTATGTAAACAAAGTTGACAATGACTGACACTTGACACTACCGTGAATGAACAAAGTGAATGAAAGAACGATTCTTTCTATAGTGTTGGTACGAACCAAAGTTGTCTATGGTGGAACCTATAGATGATTACCGATTAAAAAGTAAAACAGTACAGTGTGATAGAACCTTTAGTCATTCAATTGACAACTAATGTCAAATTGAACATGACAGATGAAACCAAGATGGATACGTTATTGGGAAAATATTTTTGAACAAAATGAAGTAAAAATATGATTTTTCCCCAAGTAGAAATGAAAATTAGATATTTAGGACGCGGGAACAGGGAATTCGGCAGAAGGACCAATGGTAATTTTGTGAAAGGGAGATGAAGTGGAAGCACGCTTACCGCTCGTATCGCGTTGGCGTGGGCGCCTAGGTATCTGCGGCGGCCGGGATGGTTATTGTTTCTTTCTTCAGTCTTCACCTTCTTTCACTCCGGTCTAGACACCGGTGATGCTGACCGATATCGCGGCGGTTGACGGGACAGGTTATTTAAAACGCGTGTCGACCGAACGGCGGCGGAACTCGAACAGGACGATCAGTCAGAGCTGACGTCTCGGGTTTTGTTCGTTTACCCTCATATGCGTGCATAAGGAAATATGACAGGAAATATGAGGGTAGATGAGGATGATGGGACTACTACCTATGCATAAATAACTAACAGTGGCAAATGATATTTGTCAAGTTGTACCATTACACACCTAATTTTTCGCTAAAATCAAATTACTAAGTATGACTTGTATCAACATTTTTTCCTGACTTCGTGATCATCGCTCTTTAGAAGAAGATAGGGCGATTAGATTCCTGCAATGCGTGAAAGAGAACATAGAGTGGTAAACCTCGCACACCTGCGTCCTTGGATTTAGTGTAGAAGAGGCATCCGTCAGGGCAGCGTGTACCGAACTACATAAAAATGTCTCGCGTAAGTATCGATTTGTAACATTTCACACAAAGCTATGTGACATTTTTACAAAACAGTAAATAATGTTACAAAATGACAATACCAATTGAATTATAATAAGTATCATTTTTCAATCGAATTAGGTACTGTAGCGTAAAGAAAATAAATTGTTCTTCTTTCCCGCTGGTTTGTGATCATGGAAAAATAATCCTCCATATAAATTATCTTCATCATGTGTAATCCTGTGACCTTAAAAGCCGATAGAGGGAATGGTCGAAATCCTAAAAAACTTCAATAGCAATCGATCACTATTTTGTAAACTGTTTTGTTAGATTTAAAGCTTTATTATAAATCTAAATATAAACTTTGACAAGGGGAGAGATTTTGAACGATGTCCCTGTGATCAATAGGATTAAAATTGGTAGTGATCACTGAATCGTCAGAGGCATCATGAATATCAATCTCAGACGAGAGAGGACTCGCTTGATGAAGTTTACGCTCCGACCGTCACCGGGTCATATCCAAAATGTCGACAGTTTTCAACTGGAACTCTTAAATCGCTTCCATTGTCTGAAGGATTGCGGTACAGTTGACGAGTTTGAAACAATCGGTTCGTAGAAACTGTCCAAGCAGTTGGATCAAAGTTTTTGAGGTCCCGCCCGAAACACAAACCTCAAAAGATCTCGCCACAGACCCATAAGTTGATGGCTGCGCGACAGTCCACGCCGCTGCAGACCTCCGAAGATGCAAACGTGCAACGGCAGCTCAATAGACAAAACCAAAAATCCTTGCAACACGACCTGCGCTCCTTTAATACCGAGCGTATTAAGGAGACGATAGACCAGAATAAGGGCTCCAAAGGGTTTGCAAGGGTGGAGTCTATTCGGTAAGGTCGATTAACAAAGCCACTCACTGCCGTCCTCCGTCTGAAGACGGAGGACGGCAGTGTGGCGTCTACCAAGGCCGAGGTGCTGGGAGAGATTGAGAGGTTTTATGCAGCTATATACCTCATTAGCCAAACTTATTGTCAGCATGGCCAAAGATCCGAAAGCCAAGCTAACCCGACACTATACCGAAGATATCCTGGACATCAGCCTGTACGAGATTAGGATTGCCCTTAAATAGGTCAAAAACAACAAGGTGTCGGGCGAAGCAGAGCTTTTGAAAGGGGGCGGAACGCTGGTACGGAAAGTTTCAGAAGCTTTTTAATTCCGTTTTGCTCGAGGGTTTTAAGCCAGAGGTGTAGAACAGGGGTGTGGTGGTTTTGTTCTTCAAAAAGGGTGAAAATACTTTGCTGAAGAACTACAGATCCCTTACACTCCAGCCAGGTCTATTAGCTGTTTTCAAGGGTGATTACAAATCGTCTCACGAACAGGCTCGATGCTTTCTAGCCCCCAAACAAGCCGGTTGCCGAAAAGGCATTATAGACCACATCCATCCTGCGGCAGGTTATACAGAAGACCAGAGAGTATAACCGGTCATTATGCTTATCGTTTGTGGACTATGAGAAAGCCATTGATTCGATCAAAACATGGACCGTGTTCAGTCCCTCCAGCGATACCGCATCGACCATTGGTATATCGAAGTGTTGAAGTGCATATACAGAAACACCACCATGTCAGTTCGAGTACAAGAGCAGATCACGAAGGCTATACTATTACAGAGAGGCGTGAGACAGGGAGACGTGATATCTCCGAAACTGTTCACGGCTGCTCTGGAGGATGCTCCTGAAATGGTAAGGACTTATCATTAACATCAAAGGCTCAAAATCTCAGATTTGCTGATGACATCGTTGTTATGGCGGAGATGCTGGAGGACTTAAGTAATATGCTAAATGACCTCAATGGAGTTTCTAAACAATGGGCCTTAAACATGGACAAGACGAAAAAATGTCGAATGTCCATGTTGTGCCTTCACCAGTATCTTTTGGGAACTCCATCCTTGAAGCTGTGGGTCAATATGTCTACTTGGGTCAATTGATCCAGGTTGAAACTTCCAGCTTTGAGGACGAGGTCTTTCGACGAATCCGACTCGGCTGGGCAGCGTTCGGGAAACTCCGCAGTGTCTTCTCATCCAAAATACCTCAGTGCCTAAAGACAAGTCTGTCAATGTGTGTTACCAGTAATGACAGACTTACGGGTCCGAAACGTGGTTCCTTACTCCATAGTAAGGAATCACGTTTCGGACCCTTATGAGGTCCATACCTCATAAGAAAGCTCAAAGTCGCTCAAAGAGATATGGAGGGAGATGTGCTCGGTGTTTCTCTGCGAGATTGAATCAGAAACGAGGAGATTCGTAAGAGAAGAAAAGATCACCGACATAGCTCGGCGGATTAGCTCTTTATAGTGGCATTGGGCGGTTCACATAGCGCGTAAAAGCGATGGCCGATGGAGCAGAAGTGTTCTCGAATGGCGACCACGTACCGGCAAGCGCAGCGTCGGACATCCACCGACCAGATGGTCGGGTGACCTGACTAAGGTCGCAGGAAGACTCTGGATGCAGGCCGCATCCAACTAGTCGTATTGAAAATCCTTGGGGGAGGCCTATGTCCAGCAGTGGACTTTTTGCGGCTGATATGATGATGATATTATTGTCATTTTATTTATTATGTTATAGTTTTGATATTAATACTTCGTGATAATTAGGAATATTAATCGTGTGCAACATTTGCATTTACTTAAATATAAAGAAAACTGTTGTCTTATTCATTACTAAGTCATTTAAATATAAATAAATATTTCATTTGTTCTTTAACTGTTTTATTTTTAACACTAGCGGATCCTGATATACGAAACTTAAAGAATTAGTATAAATCGAGAATGTGCTTATAATATAAAAAAAAGATTCTGGCATAAGTTTCATAAATTTCACAATTCCAGAGGAATAATATAACTTATTTTTATTTATGCTTTCTATTAATATCATTTTACACATCATTGCCTTAAGACCCGACATATGCCAGGCGGCGTGGCGACACAAACGCGGATGGTCTAAACGCGTTGGCTACTTTGGATATTTTCGGTTTTTAGGAATATTCAAGGGTTATTCGAAAAAGAAAAACATATGATGGCTGCCTTATCTGTAATGCAATAATAATCAAAAGTTTCAAGGTTAATTTTAATGTATTTGGTGAATAATGCTATATACCGAGTAAATTAGACGTGATTTGGAGGCAACTTTGCAATTTTTTTCTATCGAGAAAATTAAACGCAATCGTGTTTTTGAGTCATATAGTTACCAGAGTTAGTCCTGAACTTTGCTGCATTTTTATTTCAACTTGAGTATTTAATTATTATTGATATAACAGTCAATCATGCAAAGCAGTGTGAGGTAGTACGGGCCCTTAATAGTTGTACCACTTTACACTTAAAACTTATCAATATTCACATTATGTTTTGTTGAATTTAATGGTGTATACTGTTATAAGTCATGATTTTTAACATTATCATAAAATTGACCTCACCAGAGAATAAATGATGATGAACTTAGTGACTTTTCTTCTGGAAGTTTTTTTATTATTGCTTTTTAAGTAGGTATGTGTTCCAATTTAATTTTGATGTATCATTTTGCACCAAAGATTTTGAGCATGTGTAAAAGTTACTAATCATTTTATAGCAATAAACACAAAAATTTATACCTATTTTCTTGGTGTCAAACGATACATCTTTACTTTTTTTTTTTATATCTGAAAAATTACGTGATTTACAATATTATTTTTTACACTAAAAAGTAGATATCATTATTATCTATTAATGTTAAAAATTTGAATTCGTTTCGATAGTTTATAATTAGTGTAATCATTTTTTGAAACTTTAAACTCTATTATCTCAAAACAAAAATTTTCGACTTATAACAATTTTCACTGAGAGCACAGATTTGATAAAAGAAAAAATACGTGTCCAATATTTTTTGATTATCTAACTGACGGACTAATTGTTATGTTATTATTTCGACCCAGGAAACTAGCCTATAGTAAATACAAAAAAATGAATGAAGAAAATGAATAAAATAAATATTTAAGAAGGCTCCCATGCAACAAATGTGATCTCCCTCCTCCTCCTCCTTCAGTCGTCTGCTCACTGCTGAGCGTCGTGATGTGACCGACCTAACTTTTCAACGATCTCCCTCCATTTGTTCCGATTTTTTGCTTGGTCCATTGCCTTGGAGATCTTCGTGTTCAGGTGTTCTTCTATCTGGTCAGACCATCGTATCGGGTTTCGGCCCCTTGTTCTTTTTCCTTCCATCCTACCGGTCACCATAAGTTTCTCCAGGTTATCGGAGGGTTTTCTGACTATATGGCCAAAGTATTGAAGTACTCTCTGAAGGCAGGTACTAAGGAGCACATAAAACAAATATTTAAGGGGGGCTCCCATACAACAGACATGATTTTTTGGGGGCTGCGAATCCCCTGTCATTCAGATGCTCCAGCCGCTGTCGGTATCGCCTTGATCAGTGTGAGTTCAAATAAAAGGAAACTGGTTGTACGATTAATGTTTTTGTATTCGCAAAAACCACAGATCAAGTTTACAATTAGCACAAATAGTGAAATATACAAATCTTAGTGCGAAAGAAAAAAACTTGTCACAATTTTTCGCCGGGTCTCTTGAGAACCCCGATTATCTCAAAACTTTTCAGGAAATCCGGTCGCACTGACAGCTACAAAGTGTTGCCAGAGCGACCGAATTAAATCCACAAAAATAGGTACAAAAATAGGCGCTAGTAGCGCGGAATGGCGCTAGTGTCGCCACATTTTTTTTGCCGTTTTAAGGATAATGGTGCGGAACGCTTCGTGCGCGAGTCCGACTCGCACTTAGCCGTTTTTTGTTCTCGTATGAAAGCCCTAACAATGATTACATTGTAATATATATATACGCAGATAATATCTATTGAATAGTTTAAAATAAATTAGTTTATTAAAAATAACGTAGTCGTCGTATCTTATATTTCGCGTAAAGTTTATTAGCTATAAATTTAACTACCGCCAGCATCGCAACCGTTTGTTTAACCGTAGCTCGTAAACTAAACGACATTAGCTAAGTAAATAATTGTTTATAAAGTATACCAGACCATTACTTATACTGCAGCATAGTTATTGTGTATAATTTTTCTCGAACAATTAATTTTATGGCCAAGTAGGGAATTATATTGATTTATGCTCAATGGTATACGGTTTTGTACATTTTGCGATCTCGTAACTACTTGACAAAGTAGTTAGGGCTGAGAAACAAACGAATTATTTCTATTCCCATGTGAGGAAATTCTTCATGCACATAGCATCTTCATTTTATTGATGGCACTCTCTGCCTTCGTGTTCCAGTGCAACCAATACAACACATAACCTAAGAATAAAGATGATTCCGAGGTTCGGAAGTTACGTTAAGCCGTTGGTCTTGGTTGCCTGGTAGTTGTTAAAGGAACCACGTTGGAGGCCGAGAGGCCGAGAGGCATTAAACTTAGCCATAAGTAAATTACTGATGTCAACAATTCTCAGTTGAAAATATATGGCAATTAATAAGTGTCCAAATGACCTATGTTAAATAAATGTTTTTGAATTTTGAATTTTGAATTTTTGAAAATTCCGGAAGAACTCTGACACCAGGGTGTGCATGGTCGGTTGACCGTGTCGCCTACACGAAATGATTTTTTTTGCGAGATCGAATCAGAAACGACGAGATTCGTACAAGAACGATGGTTACTGACATAGCTCAGCGGATTAGCCCTTTGAAGGGGCAGTGGGCGGGGCACATAGCGCGTAGAACCGATGGCCGGTGGGCAAAAAGGTTTTTAAATGGCGACCACGTACCGGCAAGCGCAACGTTGGACACCCACCGAGTCTGGTCCAACGACCTGACTAAGGTCGCAAGAAGACGCTGAAGGCAGGCCGCTTACCACCGGTCGTATTGGAAATCATTGGGGGAGGCATATGTCCAGCAGTGGACTTCTTGTAGCTGAGATGAAGATGACATGAATGTGGCAGCCCTACTAATAGGGATCGCTGATAAATACCCTCTCAAAGCCGTAAGCTGATAAACTCCCGTAATAATCGCAATAAAAACAAATGACAACCTTTATCATGCGGCGAAGCCTCCCAATGTTTGCATTATTATACGCGCATTTACATATAGACCTCGCCACAGGGGTAATTGGTTTGATGTACTTGCGCAGTTTTGTCTACTTGTAGATTTCTGGCAGAATTCTGGTTTATTTTTTTTTATTTTTTTTTTTAGTTACGTTTACATAAATAACTGCCCAATAAAAAAATAATTACCTATGAATTTGTCGTTTTTTTCCGCTTGTCGTTTTGTTCCTAATGACTATGATTTTCAGTGTTAAGCGTAGATTAAAAGACTTCGCGAGACAACGGGGACGCCTCTTCTTTCACAAAGCTATACCTACTCTTCAATCTTCAATTGAAAAGCTGGTTTTTGGTGTTTGTTTCTGACAGTTTAAATATCTTTTAAGTTAGTTGATTTACCCCAGACGAGAGAAAATGGGTGTTATAAATTGACGTGTCTGTTTTGTGGTTATTTGTTTGTATGGCGGCCTGTCTGTGACATAGTAGCTGCCAAACGTATGGACTAATTTTAATGATGTTTAAAATGTAATTTAATTTGGAGTATTCATAGCTATATCAGGCGGCAGACGTTGTGTTTGGGTTGTGCTGTTGCTTAACTGTGATACGTCGAGCCCGGGGTCCGCTATTATTAAATCATGTTGCTTCATGATTTAGGGAAAGGTTATACGGCCTGCCTGACACTAACCGTAATTGGATAGCTCGATGTCGGAGACAAAAAAAAAACCTGTAAATATGAAGTACACCCACGCCAGAAAAAATAACCTGGTTTCGCTCAGGTAAGCATGTTAACCCCTGCACCATGAATGTCATCATCTTCCAGAAGTGCCAGTTAAAATTAAGTATCATCGGTTTTCATAAGCGACTGGTTCATGTCGCAGTTTAAAAGGTAATTCAACGTATGTGAGCGGCGCTCCTTGACCCGACTCACTGGCTCATCTGCCATGAGGAGTTACAAAGACCTAGAAGCTTCGATCAAATATAATGGTAGATACACAGCCTTGTATAAATTGAAGCCTTAGTAATATCCCCGACTCAAAACATCATGCATACTTGCAAACAACAACAAAAACGGTACATACCGAAAGTATAACTCCATCTTTTTTTTATTCACTTTTGATGCGTAATTTTTGCGTCTTTTCATTGACCTTCCTCATCGCGAGACGTGTGAGTGCTAGTTCGATTTATTGAAACTGTGGACTGTGTGTGGTGTGTATCTAGCATTATATTTGATCGAAGCCTAGAAGAGATTGTAATAGTTACATAGACAGACAAAATGTAGTACATTAGTATACATACTTACTATCACGTCTTTCTCTTGCGGGGTAGACAGAGTCTTAAAGACCTGAAAGCCACGTTTAGCATGTTGGTGGGCATATTTAAATGATCGTTCAATATCAATAATCTTAAATAACATTGATCCCACAGGAAAAGTTGTAAATGTTGATGAGTCACCCCTTTAAGGAAATGTCGAGGATTGCCGTGACAAAGCTCGGGGTCAAAAAACCTGAAGACCATGGTTAATGTGTAGGCGGAAATGGAATGGAAATGGATAAAGGATGGCTAGCCGAGTCGCCAACTGAAATGATGAAAAAAAGACAAACATATATTCAACAGTAGAAATATAATCTAGAGTACTCAACGGCCTTTGGGTCTTGTGGCATCAGGCTCTGTCTTCCCGTAAGGAATATAGACGTGATAAATTTTATAAGCTGCTGGTTCATATCGCAGTTTAATAGGTAATTCAGACGCATGTGAGCGGCGCGCCTTGACCCGACACACTGGCTCATCTGCTGTGAGGAGGTAGAGATCCTGGAAGTGATTGCAATATTTTTAACTTGGTTTTGTATAAAGGCACGATAACGCTTGTTGAATTCAAGCGTGAATTTAGTAAGAAACATTGTCTCACTTTGAATGTTCTACTGCAGTTAAAATTTTTGTAAAAGTGATCGGATCAACAGTTTTGACTTAGTAGAAAGTCCATTTTAAGGAACATCTTAATCAAATATACTTTTTAATTTATTCATACTAATAAAATGGACTTTCCCTAAGCTTTAACCTAACTTAACGTAGGTCATCATCATCATCATCATCAGGTCTTTTTAGTCTCCACTGCAAGAGCATGACCCTCTCTGTACTACCGAAGCCATACTTGGCCAGAGCACACAGAGGATTTGGCCTACACTCTCCTCGCTGGCCAGACGGGTTGGAGAGGTTAACGTAGGTATAAATATCAAATTAAAAGTGTGCAACAACATATCTGAAAAACAAACTTCTCTATCACTCGTATACAAGCAACATACATAACTGACGTCGCATCTGTTAAGTGTCATCATGGCGGGCGGTGGTGACGGCTTTAGAGGATCCACCCAAAAAAAAAAGATTTTGTAGCGTTATATACCCATACACTCAAAAAACCGGTTTCGATGCCCAACGAACTGAAAATTGTAAAAATGTTTCAATAACTACATATTGATACAAGTTATACATACAGACAAAAATGTATTTTCGTACCAATCTCGACTTGACGAGTGTTTGTTTGTTGTATTTTATTTCATTTAAAAGGCATATGTAAAATTATACAGAATACAAGTAAAGTTCATCACAAATTATATAAGATTGACCTTTCACACTTGCATATCACCGAATGGATGTCACATCTAGTACCTATATTTCTGCGCTAGCGACGATACCTAAAGCAAGTGGATGCACTTGTGTAACAGTAGTAAACTAGGTTCACAATGACGGATACTTAACAGTTTTAACGTGAGGAAGATTGATGCACTCAAGAGACCTTTTGAGTACATCAACCTATATATTGCATTGTATTGTAGCCGTGTGGTATCCGGCAGAGTAGAATAGGACCACTCCAAGTCTTCCCGTGGATGTCGTAGAAGGCGACTTAGGAAATACAAGCTAAACAAAGCTTATAAACATCTAAGAGACCTCTCCAACCCGTCTGGCCAGCGGGGACAGTGTAGGCCAAGTCCTCTGGCTGCTCTGGCTAAGTATGGCCCTAGTAGTACAGAGGGGGTGGTCCTATAGTGGAGAATAAAAGGACCTGATGATGAACCTTTATATTATTAAAACTTACGCGAGACATAAACTCTAAAACTCTCTCTTCTACTTATCTCTTTCTTTTTTTACACACTCATACTAGTTTAATACAGATTTACCTCTTATAAAAATGTATCATGTTGTCATTTAAGTGTTTACTAATAAGTACTTTTATAATTTAATGTTTTTTTTTTCTTATATTTAAATATGTTGAAGTATATCATCATCATCATCATCATCATCAGGTCCTTTTCAGTTGAAGTATATAAGTTAGGTTATCTCTGTAACATGTGTAAAGAGTGGAGCACCTGTAAAACAAGTTTTTAACTTAGCACAGGGCTCCGGCATCCTTTGTAACCATGCTATCTTTCAAGGAATAAATGATTTATGAAATGGTTTATCAATGATTTTGATTTATAAAACAACGGTTTACTCACGTATTATTAGTCGGAATCACCGACATGTTTCAGCCGAGTGCAAAGGTCGTCATGGCCCGGCCGATCTTCGATCACTGAAGATCGCGGCCGCCCGCACTCGCGCTTAAGGGCCCGTACTACCTCACACTGCTTTGCATGATTGACTGTTATATCAATAATAATTAAATACTCAAGTTGAAATAAAAATGCAGCAAAGTTCAGGACTAACTCTGGTAACTATATGACTCAAAAACACGATTGCGTTAAATTTTCTCGATAGAAAAAAATTGCAAAGTTGCCTCCAAATCACGTCTAATTTACTCGGTATATAGCATTATTCACCAAATACATTAAAATTAACCTTGAAACTTTTGATTATTATTGCATTACAGATAAGGCAGCCATCATATGTTTTTCTTTTTCGAATAACCCTTGAATATTCCTAAAAAACGAAAATATCCACAGTAGCCAACGCGTTTAGACCATCCGCGTGTGTATCGCCACGCTGCCTGGCATATGGCGGGCTCTTAAGATGGCCTTCTATATAGGCTTCTGTATAGGAAACATGTCGGTAATACCGACTAATAATACGTAAGTAAACCGTTGTTTTATAGTTTTTACATCAACCTTTATTGCGAACAACTTACGCTGTGAGAGCAAGCGTGTGTTGCGCACTCCAAGACCGTATAAAACAACTGAATTCACAATTACAAGTACTTATTATTCAGAAAACGGACACTCATTCCAAAACGCTTTGCTTAGGGGGCGTTTAAGTATTACGTAACGCAATTTGGGGGAAGGGGGGGACTTCAATCAAACTACTGAATCGATTTTGATGAAATTGAAATGGGACCAATCAGATATCATACCCATTCAATAAAAAAAATGTTTTTTTAAGTGACGAAGATATGCGGTAACATACAAACAACCGAATTGATAACCGTTTTTTGAAGTCGGTTATAAATAGTAGTAAGTTCGGTTTCTTGTGTAATTCTCTTATTCTTAGTAAGCTTACGTTACGTGTTATTAGTTAGGTGTAGTGTTGTGCCGTGTTCGAAATTTTCGAGATCGGAAATTTTTCCTGCGAACTTTTTCTTTTTTTCTTCAGTGATAAGAAATTCTCGAGAACTATTAGAAATTTCCCGCTAATTTCCTTGACAAGGAATTCATGAGAACAGAAAATTACTCTCTGGCACATCACTATTTGGGTGTTAACATCACTGTAATCACTACAAAGTATAAAACAAAGTTGCTTCCCGCTGTATTCTTAGATCTTTAAAATTACGCAACGGTTTTTTAATACGGATTTTTTTAATAGATAAGTTCAAGAGGAAGGTTCATATTTTCGTTGCACCCATACGAAGCCGGGGTCCGGGTGGCTAGTAAGGAATAAATGTTGTAAGGTAGATTTGGTTCCCACACATATAGCTCCTCATACCGAATAAACATTATTCTGCGAGAAATTCTAAGTATATAATTTAAGTCCTTGAGAATTCCTGTTTATTCCCTTTGGATCCATTCTTCAAAAAAAGTTAGTCCCATACAAACTTTCGTAAATGCATACATTCACGTCTTTAGACCTTAAGGATAGAGAGCTTATAGCCATAAGACCTAAGGACCATGTTTATCATGATGGTGGTCGTGTCACCACACGACCACCACCAGTAGGGAATCTAAAAATAGAGATAGGTTGCTAGCCGCATCGCCTTACAAGTGTATGATGCTGCGTGATAATTCACGCGCGCAAAAAAAACGTAGTATTTTATGATGCATTCTTATTAGAATGCATCATAAAATACTCCGTTTTTTTTTTTCTTTTACAAATGTATCTGGCCAGATAATCTCTGTAAAACTATGATTCGACCATTTTGGTCACAGATTTTTTTCGGAATAACACCCACGGGACTAAAAAAATTAAGAATAATGATTTTTATTATTTTCAGTCCATTGCAAATAATAACGAATTTTTGAACCCAATTTCTGGGCAACCGTTCTTCTTTTTATGAATAGATGAGATAAAAATACTTTTATTCTTAGGACCCCGTAGAATATAACTGGAAAATGGGATTAAAAACAGATATTTCTGTTATCCCTCGGGGATACTTTAAAAAGAGATTAAAAATTGGAGTCCAAGGGGAACGAGAAGCCCAGAGTTGGGACTAGTCTACCATAAATATGGACTCTCATTTCTATTTGCATGAGTGCTCAATGGGTATGATTTGTTGGAGTAAAAATTCTTTAATCTACATATATTTCGCGCGCAGTAGGGGACCGAGAGACAGTCTCACAGCTTGACACATTGTTATAGAGATCAGGCGCTAAATCAAATTAACTAGATAGATAAGTAACTAACATTAACTGACTTCAGAAAAAGGAGGTTATTAAGTCGAACCATGATATAATCTGAATGGCACAGTTTTGAACGAATAAAAATCAAAATGTTTATTCAGAAAATAGGCCTTTGCAGGCAAATCACATTTTAAAGGATCTAATTTAGTCATATTTATATTATTAATTAATGAGCAAAAGCTACTGACTACTAGCGTTTCGAAACCACAGAAGAGAAGAAACGCCAAAAGAAACTCTTTTCAACAGTATTGGTCGTCTACTCGCCTGAGGGCCTTTTTAAATTTATCATTTATCATCAATTTTTTACATTTATCATGTCCTTTTTTTTCATTTCTAATAATGATTACAATTTTATTATATACATTATTATTTTTGGCACATATTATGTTAGCGATCGAGTGTGCAATGATAATATTTTACAAAAAATGTAGGTATTATTCTATACCAGGTTCTAAGCATGTGTCATAACTTTCATGAGTGTATGCATGCTTGTATCACTTATATCAAAAACTTTAAGTCAGATTGCCCAAAAATATTTAGTTGGACTATGCATAATCTACCTGAACTGATTTTAATGAACTGCTTCTTTAATCAAAATTGGTTTAGCAGTTTTTGTGTATATTTATTACAAACATATACACAAATAATCAAACATTTTCTGTTTAATAATATAAGTATAGATAAAGATAGTATCATCATCATCATTACAGCCGTAAAAAGTCCACTGCTGGACAAAGGCCTCTCCCAAAGATACTTCATTTCATGGCAGGATATTGCCATACTCACCACGCTTGGCAGGCGGGTTAGCTAGATAAAGTTAGTATAGATAATACATTTACGTCCAACGAATATAATCATAATCATTTCGTGTAGGTGACACGGTCCATCGACCATGCACACCCTGGTGTCAGAGTTCTTGGGAACCGCCTCTCGGCCTCTAACGTGGTTCCTTTAACGACTACCGGATGGCAGCCGAGTCCAATGGCAAACTATTATATATTATTAACAGACAATCAGGAGATTCAAGCCTGCAATATCCTAACCAAACTGGAAACAACTAAACAAAGTATGCTTCCCACGGGAATCGTACCCACGACCCCCGGGTCTACATGCAAGCGCCTTAAGCACTAAACCACGGAGGCAGTTACCAATATAATAATTACATTTAGGTCTTTATTGTAGGTATAAAAGTGAACTTTCTAATTTAATGTTGATCTTAACTGCAAATAGGTAAAATCAGTGTGTTTTATGGTGCAATAAAGTATTGTTGTTTTAATTTATTAAGCAAAATTAACTGTGAAATAAGTATTTTCGAATCCATCAAGTACGTCTCAATTTCTAAGTTTTTACAGTTATCTATCTGTAATTAATATATTTATAAGGACAAATAACACAGATTGAAGCCCACAGTAAGTTGTGAACTTGTGTCTTGGATGCAACGATACTCTCCACCATACTGTTGGGTCCTTACCTATGAAATTGGCATTTTCCATAGAAAATTCCGAGTAAATTGAATTTTTCATACTCACGTTTTTAGTATCATTTCGGGTTTGATAAATTTAACTAAAATGAAATTTAATAAACATGTATTTACGGAAAACAGTTAGCTTGAATTACGCAGTATAAAATTTACAAAAAGAATAGAAAAATTATGACATTTTTGATCATAACGGAAATCTGAATCGAGAAATTTTTCATTAATTAAATTCAGAAAAAACAAAATAATTAATGCTAAAGCATGCGGCATGTTAATAATATATACTTTTAAGTTCAAATAAGTAACGTATCTAATTAAAAATCATAGCCGTTATTTAGGAACAAAATCGCAAGCGGAAAGAACTCCAATTTCATAGGTAAACACCCATTATAAAAAAAAAAACCAAGGCCCAGGTGAATCTGGAAAAAATGTTTTCATCATGGCCTGGCCGGAATCGAACCTGGGGCCCTGCGATTCAAAGGCATTTGCGGTGCCACTGCACCACAGAAGTCGTCCGCTATGATAAGTAGTTGAAATGCTTTCGAATTGAGGTGGTCACTCTAAGCGCAACTTAGTGCGATGGGACTTCATTGACAACAAACCACATCAGAGGTCGAAAGGCGGTGCCGAAGAACTCTGACACCAGGGTGTGCATGGTCAATTGACCATGTCACCTACACGAAATGATAATGATGATTGACAAACAGTGACCACACTGTCATCGCGCTTCTGCACACTTTAACTAGTGCACAAAGTGAATTGTGCACTAGTCAAAGTCAAAATCTTTTAAATTGTAAGATATCTCGATTATTTGATGAACATTTTTTTATTCTTCTTTGAATTTAAGGTTTTTTGCCATTTACAAGTTCTGCCTGAAAAGCGTCATTATACCGCACTGCAACATTTTCTCCAAAACAACGTTATATTTAAATGACGCTTATGTATTGTTATATGGACGAGACTAAACACATTTTTACCCTATTATATGTATTAGAGACAGTATAAGATAGTAGACATAGAACACATTGAAGACTGGAGACAGTACAAGTCTGTGTGAACTCCTTACTGAAAAGTAAGTGCTCAGAGCATTGCATTGCCAGAAGAGAGTTCCTAGAAAGACAACGGACAATCAACGTGCTCCATGTCTTAGCATGAGCTCCGAGAAATTATACCATTACCAGCCTCAGCTTCACGCAAAAGGAGCGCACTCAACTGGACCACTTGCCACCATTTTGCAAAACCTCCATCGGAATCCACCAACAATTTCACTTATTCCCACTATTGGCATGCACAAGGATATAAACTTCATTCAAAACTCCTTATTTACCCAAACAAATTGGATTTTAAAGCAAGCAAGCCATTAACACCCGTCCCGATAATTCACCACAACAAGAACAAAACTCTATACTCTATACCGTGATCTATGACACTTGTCACCATATTTCAGCGCCCCGCTGCGCGCGCGCAACAACCTCTCATTATTTTTAAAACATAGCACTCTTATACGCGTTTCACTGCAAAAAGGATATATATGGATGCAAAAAGTGTTATTGCAAAAATTCGAACGCCGGGACGCTAAATAAGGAGGTGGCAGAATTGACACTTCGAAAAATGTGCGCTCCAGAAAGGCACATAGATGGGCGTCGTCAAAGTGGAATGCTATGGGAACTGAAAGAATTTATAGCAAAAAGCTCTGCTCTTTCATGTTTACACGACTTTTTATTACTATGAGGATACAGTAAAAAGTGAAGTATGTCACAATATCTAACGGTGCCAAAGTTTCCATAAAACAGCAGAGGTGTTGTCACATCAAAATGATAAGTTGCTAATGATTTTTGTTTGTTATGTCATCATCATCAGGTCTTTTTAGTCTCCACTGCAGGAGCATGACCCTCTCTGTACTACCATAGCCATACTTGGCCAGAGCAGACAGAGGATTTGGCCTACACTCTCCTCGCTGGCCAGACGAGATGGAGAGGTCTCATTGATGTTTATGAGCTTTGTTTAGCTTGTATTTCCTAAGTCGCCTCTTACGACCTCCATGGGTATACTAGGAGTGGTCCTATTCTACTCTGCTAGAAACCACACGGGTAAAAATTAATGATCTATCTATTTATCCGGCTTTGTCTTCTCCGCTTCGCACAGCCTTCGGTATACTTGGTTGTAAGCACGGATATCATTCTTAACGTAATGTCGTACAGTGAACGTCTATAGCAGTTATAACAATAAAAATTATATTGTCTTTTTTAGTATCAATTTATGAGTTGATAACATCAAGCCAAACGCTTCTTGGATTTTCATTCATGCTATTATATTTGGCTGATTAGGTGAAAGCTGTAACTATTATTAACAGCTTCTATACATCCTTATCAAACGCAAATAAAAAATATTCTATTTTATTATATTCTATTTCTAATCTGCCAGGACCCGATGGAGGTGGCGTAAACATGCAAGAGGAATCTTCGTTTTTTCTCTTGTAAAATTTTCCGAATTTTAAAGACGTGCAAGTGCATACGTACTCGTATATCAACCATGAGAATAAAAAATATAACAGGACTATTAACATTTACTTCTTATCCTCCTCCCTCCATGATTAAGTATTCTTCCGTAATTTAGTTAATTTGTAGCGGGGAAATGGGCCTTGCAGGGCGCCTGCTGCTACCATTTTCTGACGCTGGGTGGTGGCCAATAGTGCATCGCTGGCGTTCTGGTGTTCTTGTACTATTATGCGTTCGACTAGTTTCTTACTTCTTGGAATGTATCGGAGGAAATTAAATTGTTTTAAATTCTCTAAAATCTAATAAACGTAATACATGTTTTGATCTTTACCTTAATTCACACTTTCGTTGCCGGACCATTACATTATTGCATATTTGTATTACTCCGAGTATACTCGTAGTTGGCAGCGAATGTGTTAATACTATGTCATAAGTTATTATCTCATCATCATTTTATCAATGGATATCTCTTGGATAGGCATGTAACATTCTTCGTTCTATGGGAGAATCTTGTCGCACTCAGGCTTAGCAGATGAGTTGGCTTTGGCTTCGTGTGCTTTCAATGCTGCTGCCCATCGTAAGCAATTTTAAGCTGGGGATGGATAGGAATTCGTTGAATTAGGGAAGAAATCGAAGCTATTGAAATAGTACTCACTCAGATGAATGTAAGAAAAGCAAGTAGCGGCTCGAAAGGCTTTAACGTGCAACCACTGGTCACTACTTACTACCGTACTTATATATAAATATGTTTCTCTCAATTAAGTTATTGAAGGTGAAGAAGAAACTCTAAGTCACAAAACCTATACTGACCTATACAACATTCTATAGGATTTTCAACGAAGAATAAAAACAAGAGTGCGCTGCAATAAATCACCCTTTGTCACTCGGGATAAGATCGGGATTCAAACGATACATCCAAAAAAGCTGTGGTGGAATGAACAACTCATATACACACATGCACGCTAAAAACAAAACACACTTTTTAGGCAATCGTGTAATAGATATACATGTAAAGAAAACCCATCCGTCCGATACTTTAAGAGGTGATTCAGCCTGTCGATATGAACAACTTTCTCATAAGACCAATGAGAAACTCAATTTTTTTTTACTCTCCCATACAAAAAGACCGTGCGGCCGAAAATTTTTGTTTAAATTTTTTATTTTTATTTTTTTTTAAATTTTTAGCTTTGCTCCCATAGGACAAGTTGTTCATATCAATGGGCTGAATCAGCCTTTCAAGGATCGGACAGGGTTTTGTTTACATATTCTATTGAGGTAAGATGGAAAATGATCTTTTTCAGATTAGCCTGGGTCTTAGATGTTTATCTATATATGTATTTTTTATAAAATATAGTATCGTTGAGTTCATCATCATTTCGAGTAGGTGTCACGGTCAATCGACCATGCACACCCTGGTGTCAGAGTTCTTCGGAACCGCCTCTCGGCCTCTGACGTGGTTCCTTTAACGACTACTAGATGGCAGCCGGGACCACCGGCTTAACGTGCCTTCCGAAGCACGGAATCATCTTTATTATCAGACAATCAGGTGATTCAAGCCTGCAATGTCCTAAACAAACTGGAAACAACTAAGTAAACGAAGTATGCTTCCGGTGGGAATCGAACCCACGACCAACGGGTCAACAGGCAAACGTAAAACAAAAGCCTCAAACTGTGTGATTTGTCCGTATATATTTATTTATTTAAAATCTCAAGCGTATTGTTCTACAGTCGATGCAGTCGCCGCATCGTACAATCACACCAGTGTAATTAATATTGTGCCATCCTGACCGGGGTCAGGTGGCTCGGGTCAGCATTTTTGTGATCCTTGCACAATAGTAATGATGCCTCGGGTTGGTGACCGCGACTCGATTGAAATTATAGCCTAAGTTTAACGATATGTTTTAACTATTCGTTGTTGTAAAATAAGCAATGTATTCCAATATAATTAAAAAAAGCGGCCAAGTGCGAGTCGGACTCGCTTATGAAAGGTTCCGTAGCAGCAAGTAACATAATATAAAAGTTCTTGTTATATTTGAGTTGATTGAGTAAAATAAATAAATATATCACACAGAGTGAGCTAGCCCCAAAGTAAGTTCGAGACTTGTGTTATGGGATACTAACTCAACGATACTATATTTTATAACAAATACATATATAGATAAACATCGAAGCTAACTTGCGGTTTACGATTTATGACGTATTAAAAAATCTACTTGCTAGATCTCGATCAAACCAATTTTCGGTGAAAGTTGTGGTTCTTAATACGGTTCACAGAATATATCTACTTACCAAGTTTCAGCAGTATAGTTCTTATAGTTTCGGAAAAAAGAGGCTGTGACACACGGATGGACAGACAGGTATGACGAATCCAAAAGGGTACCGTTTTTGCCATTTGGCTACAGAACCCTAATTAGAATACCCTCTTAAAAAAATTAAAATGGTTAATAAATGACGGAGTTTAGCGTAACAAACATAAAAAAAGCATACGTACCCATTGAGAACCTTCAGTAAGTAAGAAACCTCCTTATTAAAGTAGGTTAAAAATAATAGTAAAGAGTAGTTCTCCCATGGATGGATATGGATAAGCTAAGCAATTGTTACCGCATCTTCTGCACTTGTAAACAACAATAATCAAAGTTAACATGCACCGAATGATACTTAACATAATTTACGATGATTTTGTTTTGTTTTCCGTGTATATAAGTGACCAGCTAGAAAAACGAAAAATATGCTATACTACCTCTTAGACAGATGATCTTTGCAACGGCCTTCTTAGGTTCACATCACAATCTCTGTCCTCCTTATCCGAGGGATTATCTAGTTGCATCCTCAACTATAGCTTGTCAAAGGTCGGGATGTATATCCCGAGCTCCGATAAGACGTCTATTATGACAGCATGTTAGGAATTCCTGCTGTTAAATTTTGTAAAGTTTTTAGAGCCGGCCGCCTGCCTGATGCCAAAGCACTTTAGGTAACTCCAGAACCGTAGACAAATACATACATAGTATCACGTCTTTTTCCTATGCTGGGTAGACAGTGCCTAGGTCTATAAGATTTTATGGCCACACTTAGCATGTTGGAGGGCGTGTAGATGCAGAGAAATACCTGTGATAATGAAGTACAAGTTCGCGCTGGGAATAGCACCACAATATGGCCCCTTGTGTAGCAGGCTGCCGCTTCACTTTCTCTACTATATTGCTTATTCTTCTTGGATCGAGTAGTAAAATGGCTAAACGTTCACATTAAGTATGTTTCGACCAGTGCATTGCTGCCGTAATTGCCCGTTCATTTGCCTCATTCAGATCTTGTTGATAGCAAAAAGTTGGGGTTTCTTGGCACACCGAGAGGTGCAATAGATTGGATAGCACCACAGTCGCACTATTGTTGGAGAAACCCCACCTGACTCTATTTTCGTGGCATCTACCAACACCAGCCCGCAGTCTGTTTAAAGACTTCCAGACTGGCTTGGGCAAATGCCACCCGGTGGTAGTTTCTCAGCAGGCGGTATCTATATTGATAAGTTACTGAAAGTATTATTTTTTGCCTTATTCCTACAATCATATAAAAAGCGGCCGAAAAATTACGTCACTTACAGAAAACTTCAGTTCAAGTTTATGAATGACTAGCTATTGCCCGCGGCTTTGCTCTCGTTAAAAAGTATAGAAGTTTCATACAAACTTTCATCCCCTATTTTATCGCCTTGGGGGTAGAATTGATCAAAATCCTTTCTTAGCGAATGCCTACGTCATAACATCTACCTGCATGCCAAATTTCAGCTCGTTCCGTCCTGTAGTTTGGGCTGTGCGTTGATAGATCACTATGACAGTCAGTCACCCTTGAGTTATATATATTTAGATAACTTTGATAAATTATGGATTTATAATGAAATTAGTGTCTCGATATTCTTCGATATGAAGTGTGGGTCAATCGAGGTCGTAGTTCACACCGTGATCGCGTTTTAACGTTTACGAAACCTCTCATTCTCATTATAATATTGTGTTATTGGTTTCACGCCTAATGCAAATTTTGGGTCAAAGGCAACAACTTGTACATTGTTGCGTTTGACCCAAACAACGTTATAACAATATGTCAAAATATAATACAAAGCAATATACACAAGTGTCAATTTCGGTATGTACTCGTACGTTTTGACATCGTCAAACACCTGAGTCCTCTAAACATTAGGAAAAGAATGCATATATAAGATTTCTGTATTAATTTTTTTTATTTTAATAAACACATGTGATAAGAATTACTAAATTGCTGATAACACTTTTGTTCATATATAAATTAATATATAAAAATAAAGGTAGTATAGGGACAAATCACACCAAATGGGTTAGTTAGTCCCCACTGTAAATTAATAATTTTTGTCATGATTGTGATGTTAAAAATTGGTTCTAAAATGGTTTTATTGGCAAAAAATACATTTATTCATAAATATAATAAATAAATATATACGGACAAATCACACAGATTGAGCTAGACCCAAAGTAAGTTCGAGACTTGTGTTATGGGATACTAACTCAACGATACTATATTTTATAACAAATACATATTTAGATAGATCATTTTCTATCTTGACCTGGCCGGGGATCGAACCCGGGCTCTCTCGTGTCGCAGGCTGGCGTGTGACCGCTGCGTCACGAAGCTAGCCAAAATTCATACTCATGTCAATATTACACGCTATCAATCAGAGACTCACGATCCCTAACACTTCAACCTCGTTACATTGAGGCTCTGGCATTCGTGTCTAGATCAAAAGCATAAACCTATATTCATGATGAGCAGATACGAACATTTGCATAACGTTATCTTAATATTGAATTGTAATGTTTAATAATCAATATTGAATCACCTGATACACTATCGAGGTTTAATTTTTTATATTTATTGGATGGTCTTGGGCTCGCCACATGCGACGATGGGACTAGTTTTGCTATAAAATCTAACCTAATCGATAGTAATTAATACTCGTATCACTCGATTGATCTAACTTTGAATAATTAATTAGGCGTACATTACAAATAATCGGCTAACACAGATAACATGTAAATGTGAGATAGTAAAATAAATGTATGTCTCAAGTTACAAAATAAAGCTTTTACGGAAAGATCGCACGGGTCTATAATTTTCTTTTTTCAAGTATGTAGTCTCTGCATTCTGGTGCATTCAACCTGTTATTAACCTTTTAGAACCGGAAGCACGGGCAAGTTGGCAAGAACTTGCAGAAAGAACGGAAGAAACAGACAGCCGATTTTTTAAACTTTGATGTTTGAAATTGGCGACCATATAATGCAAAAAAAAATCGCAAATTTCAAATTTGCAAATATTCGCCTTCTAGCCACATTGAAGTGAAACAGGTTTTTACCTAAAGTGCTTTATTAATTACTTATATCAGTAATCCGATATACGTACTCAGTGAAATATCTAACAGATTGTAAAAATTATAACCAAAAATTTGCATTATAAGTGATGCAAAGAGCGATGTAAATACACTATAGCATAGCAGTACTATCTAAGTAACATGTTGCTTGTAGGCTATAGGTTAAGCAAGTAGGTCTCAAGCTTGAAACTGACGCAACTTCTTCAATTAAAGTAAAGTATACACTAAATATAGATGGAACAGATGTGATAAGGTTAGCCTATTCCTTTTCTTAATCCCACTTTATATGTTGATACCTAAGAAGAATTGGTCTAAAAAGTGCATCCCGAACTCTGACGCACCACAGCTGATGATGCAACCGGTAAAATGCTCAGATTATGATGATGACTTATATTTTGACTAATGTTTTAAGTCATTTTACCTTTTCGCGATATCAAAACTTGAAAGTGTAAAACAACGATGTGATGGAATCCAGTTATCACCAATCAAGTGCAATAAGTTCAAGTATACTCGTATTTTACGAGTATATTACTTATACTTGTTGAAGTAGAGTTTCAGCACTTCTATAAATATAGATTTATAGTTATGCTAGTAGGAAAAGTCATCTTTTAATGAATAAATATAAAAGAACAAAATAATACATATTGAGGCAGTCCCACAGTACTTCACTTCTGTCGAAGGATAGTATATCAACAATATTATATTTTATAAAAGAATTTAAAAACATCCAAGGCCCAGTCTATCTGACAAATATCGATTTCAATCTTGACCTGGCTAGGGTTCGAACCCAGGACTGCGATTCTAAGACACTTGCGGTAGCAGTGAGACACAGAGGCGGTAATTTTGATAACGCGTCACCTCTGTACCTCTCTAATTTATAGTCAAGTGATCGTCAAATCAAAGCAGAGTACATTCCGAGCAAGCCGACGACTTTCAACTTGTTTTGATAATTTATTTTATTGATTTAACTGATAATTAACGTATTTTATTGGTTTTGTGAATCATAATGATGATGAGAAGTGACGTAAACACGTTGTAAAATTTTATTTTTTTGTTAGTGAATTCCGTAAATGTTATGAAAGGTTGATAGACAGAATTTCTTTGTATAATAAGGGCTAGCGCGCCTTGTGGTAGCGACTTTAGGCTATTTTTAGGTCTACGAAATAGCTAGTTCTTCCGCAAGAGTTTTGCCAGTACAGGAAAAAGGCATTTTGTTAACATGTAATGTGGCTAATACAGATAACATGTAAATGTGAGAAGTCTCCAGTTACAAAATAACGTTTTTGTAACATACATTTATTTTACCATCTCACATTTACATGTTATCTGTATTAGCCACATTACATGTTAACAAAATGCCTTTTTCCAATGTCACGCGTCTATTAACAAACTTTGTTATGACTTTTACTTAATAGCGGTGCCAACTGGTGTGTATAAGAACTCATGTGTTCCATAGCTGATTTTACTAAAATGTTTTTGGGTGAAAAAAATATTGCTTGCCTACATATGTATAGAAAAATCAAAGTGATTATATACATCTTACAATCTTTTAAAAAAGACAGCTCAGAAATGAGTGTAGTTTTTAAAAGTTAATTTGTATACGTATGTGAGCTACTTTATATCACCATAACTCCAAATGCCTGAACAGAATAGGATGTGGCTTATAGTTACAATCCCTGCGTTCTTCCAAGTGACACTGACCATGAACATATTTGGGTTAATATTTAATACGAGTATGCACACATAATTAGGGTAATTAATATATTTATTTCACAAGTTATTGTAAGAATAACTAATAAGCTACATTTTTCTTTCCATATATACATACATATTGTCACGTCTTAATCCCTTACAAGGTAGACAGAGCCGAAGTCTATAACACCCGTAGGCCACGTTTACCGTGTTAAGTATGTGAAAAATGTATACAAAATAGTAATGGATTGCTAGCCGCATCACCTATTCACATGATTCCTTAAATTTTAGTCTATTTCATTTTACTTTTCAAGAAACTGAATATAAATATTTTGCTTATTTTTACTTTAATTATGAGTAGAAAACAAATCATCACATTCGTTTATAATTGATCAATACGATAAATCCATTTCCAAACCAGCAATTTACATACAAAATGTAATATTCGTCTGTCCGTTCACTAACCTTTGACCCACGGCGTTGTCTACCTCTCATCTCACTGCCGGCCGCATCAACACAAATTATATACTGATTTTACATAATATATTGTTATATATGATTGGCAATATATAAGTTTTGGAGATTTTCATGTTTCTGAATGTCATAAGTTAACGCCTAGTAATTAAAACGATTATGTTGCTTTTTATAATTGACTGAGGTGTTCGTGTATATTTTTACATAATTTTATATAAACAAACAGTGTAATAATGAAACATAAGAATTTCATTCAGATACCTAAAGTATGAGTGGCATTTTTATAACACTGCCAAAATAAAGAGTGTTGTGTTTTCTGTGTTCATATATGTATAATAATAATAATAATAACTTTATTCCAGAATTATAAGATACAATGTATGTATAAAAGTTCCTTGCTTCCACCATTACTTTTAAAAGTATAAACAAATTTAGAGATTTTATCGTTAGATACTTGTCTAAATTTAAATGTCATAAGCTATACATTTTTTAATAAACTTGTTATTTTTAACTATAGATTTAAAAACCTTCATTTATCAAGGATATGTATATTTTTACGTGCGGGTGTCATACAGTCAGGGGTGTTATCCTCGATTGCTTCGCTAGTGAAAGTAGCCTAACTGCGCTCGCCAACCCCCCTGCCAAGCATGGTGAATGTGACACTTTCCTCGCATAGAACGAAGAGTCTACCAGGCCAGGGTAGAGCCACGCTACCGGCAAAATTCATTCATTTTTGCTAGTAGCATTAATGGGCCAGTTCGTCTGGGGAGAGTACCAGACTCTTATCAGTGGAAAATTTACCGATTCTTTTCTTCGTTCGGTGAGTGTGACCTCCCATGTCCTCCCTTCCATATCCTCTTCCAACTTCTTGAATGCCCGGCAATGCTCCTGTCACAACTGGTGTTGCAGTTGTCCATAGGCAGCGCTGATCACTTACCATCAGGTGACTCGTTTGCTTGTTTGCCGCCCCATAACATAAGAAAAATGTCCAAAGGTGGACTTCTAATGGCTGAAATCATCATTTCGAGTAGGTGTCACGATCAATCGACCATGCGACCTGGTGTCAGAGTTCTTCGGAACCGCCTATCGGCCTCTGACGTGGTTCCTTTAACGACTACCAGATGGCAGCCGGGACCACTGGTTTAACGTGCCTTCCGAAGCATGGATGGCTGAAATGATGATAATGTATTTTTAACCAACAAAAGAACGGAAAGTAGTTACGCTTTTAGTGCCGAATTATTTCAAATTACCTACTGTGCATTAGTTTTTTATGCGTATTTTCTGGTTAGATTAGAGATGTAATAACTGTAGGTGTAAATAAATAATTTGATTTGTTGACCTAATGAGTTTATAAAGGGGACATTCGTATTAACAAAACGGTGTATAACCAGATGAAGCTGGTATGGGGCAAAACAAGTAATATCTCACAGCCATGCAAGCCATTGAATTGAGCCGTCCTGACCCGCGCGGCACATATTGTCTCCGCGTCACGACCCAGCCCATGAATAAGTCATTAAAAGTTATCGGTGACCTGCGACCTGGGGCGCATTTTTAGATTCACCACCCGGGGTTGATTTCATTTAACACCCCATTAAATAATTCTTGATTTCAGTTGTTAATTAAGTAAAAGCTAAAGCTTTGAACGAATAAAAAGTAACAAATTTTGGGAATACCACAAAGATAAGCTTTGTGGTATTCCCAACATTTGTATTTTTGTTTTGTTCTGTATGAATAATTTACTGTGCCTACACCTAGCAGAGGCAACTTAGCCTGTCAATATGAACAACTTTTCGTATGGTGGTATTGGTGGTGTATTGAATTGAATAATGCTGGGAATCTAAAATCAGTTGACACTTCTTTACAAAAGAGTTCGGCTGATTGGGAAATATGTATGAATGAGTAGATTTGTTCCCAAAATTGGATCAATTGAAAAGGTTATTCATATTTATTGACGCAGTCGTCCCTTTAAGGATATGTCGGGGGTAAATTTACACCCAATTAACTGATGTTTAAGTTTTTGACCGGGAACTAGCGATAGGAACCAGAATTAAAGCAAAAGTTTGTTATGTCTGTTAAAATGCTTTTACAAACTAGATACATGTGAAGGCACTTATTTACAAATATGAATAGGGGAAATTTAAAAAATCATCGTCATTCATGCTTACTTTAGGTACGTTTTGTCAGCCAGTCTTCTCTATGTATTTTGAATAAGTTCAAACTATATCTAATCTAATTATACTACGCTCACTCTCTCCCTCTCTCTCTCTCAGAATAATGGAGTAATATGTTATTACCTTCTATATTATACACAGATAGTGGTCGATTGCAATGACTGCACCTAAGTCATATTGGATTACAAATTCAGAGATACAGGAATAGCAGAGCGGGGTTTAAACCCGGACCTTTGCTTATGTTTCGTGCTCCTAGACCACTTAACTAAAACCGCTTCAGCACTATACTTCGCTGTATATTCTATAATGTGTGAGATGACTGCCCCACTGAGTTCTGCCCCGAGTCTGTTGTCCGAACAATTGAATACGCCCCCGGCCGCGACCTGTGTCTTCATTCACCGAATGCTATCGAACGGCATCTAATTGTTTATTGTGGGGCATGAGAAACTGGGATACTGTGGCTGTGCTCCTGCCCTGAAGCGATGATCCGGCTAATCCGAAACAGATACTTTGTAAAGCTGCTCTTTAAACTACAGTTGCAATCTACACCCTTGGTTTCGTGTTCGACTCTCGGCCAGGTCACAATGTAAAACTCAGATTGTCTTAATTTTTACATTACTTGTTTTTAGGCTCGATCACATTGTTTATCTTTTCTCGACATATGGGTATTTATTTACTTATATAAACTGTACATTTTAAAATTAAAGGCAGGTGATGAATGTACAAATACAAACTAAACAAAGCTCATAAACATCAATAAGACTTCTCCAACCCGTCTAGCCAGCAAGGAGAGTGTAGGCCAAATCCTCTGTCTGCTCTGGCCAAGTATGGCTCCGGTAGTAAAGAGAGAGTCATGTTCCTGCAGTGGAGACTAAAATGACCTGATGAAGATGATGAATGTACTAAAAACATTGTGTCTACCTGTAATAAAAGCGTAAGGCGCGTTGATATCGTTTGTATGAACGCTACGAACATTGGTTATTCCGATCTCCTTCTACTTGTAAATATCATTATAGTTTAATCGTTTACGAAAAAAATTTCCTGTTGTACATGTGGTCGTCAACTAGTTGTTCCATTGAGATTATAATGTAGTAAGATACTTAAATATTGTGTGGTATGCCGTGCCGCAACACGTAGGGTTTTTTTTATTTTATAATACGAGTGCCAATAAATGAGTTTATGTATTTTTGAGTTCATGTTTAACGAGCTATATGTTTAATTGACGATAGCAAAACAAAAAGTGTCCAATATTTTTTGGTTGTCTAACGGACTTACTATTTTTTTTTTGGAAACTAGCCTATTGTATATATCAATAACTTAATGAATGAATGAATCAATGAATGAAAGTATGTATGTACAAAATGTGCGTTTTTTATTCCACAGTGATAACTTCTAAATGCCTCAATAGATTTAGACTTATGGGGTATCGTTAGAATGCGTATTCTCCTGAGTATCAAAGGCTCTATATTTTTTTGCCAACGCAGTTGTTTTCAGTTTTATTTTATTTGAAAAATAACTCGTTCACTCAGTTTTTTCATAAATAAACAGCCGGCGGCTTAGTTACAGACACTTATTTAGCATCATCATCATTTCGTATGGCAAATTACTGCAAGAATCCTATATATTTAATTTTAAATTTTGAAGCCATTCCTCAGCTCTCGGAGTTAAGGAATGAAGTTCGCTTAGGCCTCCGGGGAAACGATGATGTGGGCACTCTTCGGCAATATGCCACAAAGTTTGGTCTGCTGCCCCACACTCACACTCTGAAGAGGCCTTAAGTCCCCATTTATGGAGATGGTGGTTGGACCGTCCGTATCCCGTCCGGAATCGGTTTAATTTTATCCACAGTGCTCGTTGAGCATCAAGACCTGCTGGTTTTTGGGTCGGGTCCAAGATTAAATCTTTCCCAGCAATCTCGCTAGCCTCCCAGGATGAGCGCCAAAATGATTCGACACTAAACGGCGTTTTAAGTCTGACATCCGTCCAAATGGGAGATCTCGATGAAAGGCGTTGAGGTGGTAGGTCGTTTAGTGTTTTCTGGATTGGCATATCTTTCCGTTGGCATTTCTTCCATTCAGATATTGCTGCCTTGCGCCGGCGCAACTCGGGTGGAGGGATGTGTGATAACGTCGATAACCATGGGAGGGGGGTAGGCTTTACCAGCCCAGTAATTATGCGCATGACTTCGTTCAGCAGATATTTAGCAGATCAATAATAATTTATGCCATAAAAAAGGTTTAAAAATAGTTCCGACTAATTAACTATGAAATACATGGGACGGGTCTAGGTCATAATATCGTCAGTCACTACATCGCCGTTCGCTGCATCGCGCCCGTTCCATCACACCTGTCTCATTAAACAACATAAAAAGCACAAAATATATTAATATTTTAGCTAATAATATATTTAACATCTTGATATTTACACAAAAATTTGACACATAATTTGTAAACTTATTAGGCCCAATTCATATCAATGTAACAGAATATATAACCTTTAAGTTATTCGTTAAATAATGAGTGAACTGTCATAAATATTTATAGGAAATCAGCATTTTGATTGTGGCAATCAGTAAGTATCAATTTTGTGTTATAAATAACTGAATAACTTGGCTCCTTTGAACACCGCACCTGACAATCATTATGACAGTTTTCACACTGGTTTAGTTTAGTGACGTACCGTTTTCAAAATTTTCGAGAACGGAGAGAATGGTAGGGATTTATTACCGAGATTTTTTTTCTTCTTTCTCTTATGTGAGCCATTATCATCAGGTCTTTTTAGTCTCCACTGCAGCTGCATGACCCTCTACGGGACTGTACTACGGGAGCCATACTTGGCCAGAGCAGACAGAGGATTTGGCCTATGCTCTCCTCGCTAGCCAGACGGGTTGGAGAGGTCTCATTGATGTTTATGAGCTTTGTTTAGCTTGTATTTCCTAAGTCGCCTCTTACGACCTCCATGGGAATACTAGGAAACGTCCTATCTACTCTACCGGAAACCACACGGCTATGTGAGCCAATAATTGAATAATTGAGAATGTCCTAGAATTATTGTAAATTTCACGCAAATTTCCCAGACAAGGAATTTTTGAGTACAGGGAATTTCTCTTTGGCATATCACTTCTAGTTGATTCAAAAAGTTTGTGTCTTCTATTTTACCGTTTGAACCTTTTTTTGATAAGTTTTTTAAATGCATATGTCCACTGAAATTGACGATTATCAAATCTATTCTTATGTTTCTATGTTTCTGATTTTTTAGGTTTCTGAGATTATTTGATTTATTTATTGAGATAGAATTATGTTAATTGGGCAGTCCAATATAAAACTGTAATAGGCGACTTTTCTTTTATTACAAACTCCATAAAAACGCCCGCCTTTATTGGGCTGTTTCTAACTCAATAATGGCGAGCTAAAGTCATCAAGAAATCTTTTGTTTAGTGTATAAATGAGTTTTCCAGATATCGTTTAAACTGGTAACAATATTTTAGGTACAGTCCTTCTTCGTTTTACAAATAATGAGATAGAATTTAATAAAACTATATTTTAAATATAGTCTTATTAAATTATAATAATGTAATAATTCTATTCTTCTGTATTAGTACTTTACTGCGTTGATCTTTTTAAGTTACTTTACTCACCTAATGAACTGGACCAATGTATTCCGACATTTATTGGTAACCAAACTGAGTTAATATGTCCGATTAGTTTAATAGACGTTAGGATTTGATTACGTAGCACGTGGGTTACTTAAGAAGGTCTTATAAATATTTATTTTGGCTATATTACCCACTTTTATGAGCTGTCGGGGAAATTTTGAACTATGAATTCAAATTTCGTATACGGGCTGATTGAATGAATGTATAAATCAACTGAAAACTATATAGCTTATTAATTCTACTTACAATGTCAGTAAATGTTTGTATGGAGGTGAAAATGTTTGTTTCTCCTTCACTCGAAAATTACCAGATGGATTTCGATGACATTTTACAATATTATAGGTTATATATGGCTTTAAATTTTGCGGGCAAACTTGCGACAAAAGGTTCAACTTCAATACAAATGTTTTTTTTGTTTTTCGTGTGTATAAGTGGCCACCTCTGGTGTCAGGTTTCTCAAACTGCCTAAAGGCATCTGACATAGCATAACGACTGACATCAATGATGATAGCCGGGACGTGCCATCCAAAGTACGGATATGCAATACAAATAAAATGCTAGTACTAATGTATGAAAAATTTCAAAACATATTTTATTGTATAAAAATGATTGATCAATAAATTTATTAAAGTCAGATACCACAAGCCGTGTGGTTTGCGGCAGAGTAGAATAGGACCACTCCAAGTCTTCCCATGGAGGTCGTAAGAGGCGACTTAGGAAATACAACCTAAACAAAGCTTATAAACATCAATTAGACTTCTCCAACCCGTCTGGCCAGCGAGGAGAGTGTAGGCCAAATCCTCTGTATGCACTGGCCAAGTATGGCTTCGGTAGTACAGAGAGGGTCATGCAGTGGAGACTAAAAAAGACCTGATGATGATGATGATGATATACCACAAACGATTAAGCTGGTGTGATTTAAATTAAATAAAAATAATATAATTTGTCTCCTCTCAAGAAATATGGAAAGTACACTATGAGTTTAGTTAAGGCACGATAGGTATATCTGTGTGCATAGTTATATTTGAATCAATCTTTTAATTTTGCTTTAATGACACTACAGATTTTTTTGTTAGTTATAAATAATCAATCCCAAATAACGCAATATCAAAACTTTATTATTAACAATTCATATCCATACTTATATTATAAATGCGAAAGTGAGTTTGTTTATTTGTTTGTTCTTTACGCTTTCACGCCATAATTACTGAACCGATCATCATGAAATTTTGCATACCCGTTGTCTGGGGTACGCAAAATTACATAGGGTATATTATGTCCCAGGAAAAAGTACTGTAACCGAGGGATCGACATTGACGCGCACGGAGCCGTGGGCGAAAGCTAGTAATATTATAAAGAGGGAAGATTTGGTTATTTGTTTCTTTGTTTGCATAGGCTCCGAAACTACCCGACCGATTTGAAAACTTCTTTCACCATTAGAATCCTTCATTTATTCATTCATATTTATTTATTTTGTCAGCCATAGGTAATACAAGCTAAAATATATTTAAAGTACAATCCTCTATTCTACGCCATTTGACATACAAATTTTAGTCTCAATTCAGTAGGTCCCTACATTATCCCTGATGAACATAGGCTATAGAATTAAACACCTATATCTATTCTATAGCCGTGCAAAGCCGTGCTGCGCGTCTATAATATGACTAGAAATAATAAATCTAGAAACACACAAATTAAGTTCTATTAACATCTCATTTTAGAAATGACGACTCGGAAATTCGGAAATGACGGACCTAAATGGGTGTTCATAAATACAGCAATTTAAATTCATTATTATACTGATTTTTTTATCGTTTTGGACCCTTAAAGGAGTGACTCAGACCATCAATATTAACAACTTTTTCTATGGGACCAATGCTGGGAACTCAAAAAAATTTCGTCATTTCCATACAAAAGAGTTCGGTGGCCCGGCTAATTTGTATGTCGATTTTTATTTGAGTTCCCAGCATTGTTCCCATAGGAAAAGATGTTCATTTTGATAGTCTGAGTCACCCCTTTAAGGGTCCAAAACGATAAAAATTTCACCATATATATGTATATATTTATATATAAACAGGACTTAACACGAACCTTTTTTCTATTTCCTTCCGCGGAAGTTTAAAAAGGAAAAATTTTAATTAAATTTATCAAAATTCAACACAGCACAGCCTTGCTCTATGACCCCAACGGTGGCTGAAGTGAAGCCTCAAAAGCCTCACAATGGTGGTAACGAGGACCTGTGCGTGCACACTTCGCTAATTGACTACGCAGCGTTTGATAGACGATGGAGAATCCACAAACATTCGGTTATTGGGATGTATGCCCGCACGGTGTCCATTGTACGGTCGCCTGCAAAAGTAAATATAGAAGTTGCGTAAAAAATCGTGTGTAGCTATGGATACAATTTAAAAATAACAGCTATTTCAACCTTATGTATGTGGCATAAGGTTCATGATATTGCTAAAAATATAAACCTCCATAATCAGTGCAATCGATTTTCACCTTAAAGGTATGTAGGTATGCACTTTTGCAGGTGACTGTACATACTTAATAGTTACTTTGTTTTTTTGTGAATTAAGATAATGTTTAGTGCTCGAATCTTTAAAAGTATTTTTAGTGATGACGTAAGTAGGTCACGCACAGACTATCTGCAAAATTAAAAATAAATTTATTTCCAAAACGTGTTCCATACAAATACAGCTGTTTAAAAAACCATGCTGGTTTGGAAGAAAAGAAAACACATAGAATGTGCCAGCTGCTTCTCTTCCCGCGCAGATTGTAAAAGCCGATCGAGAGAATGGGCTAAAATCCGCGGAATCATGTCAATAGGCGATGCGACTAGCTCACCATTTGATTTCGTTTTCCTACACTGCACGCCCTCCAACATTCTAGATTTTTGAGTCCCCAGCTTTTGTTCCATAGGAAAAGTTGTTCATATTGATGGTCTGAGTCACCCATTTAAAGGAACGTGGAGGGTATAAAGCATACAAATATTTAAAGAAGGAACATGCATGTAGGAAAATTCGAAGTAAGTATCAAACTTTTTAAAAGTAGCCTTTGATCTTGCATCGTTTGACTCAGTATACCTCGTAAGGGACGAGACGTATTTGTTTCAATCACTTTATTTGTTATATCATTGAAACTAACGTGAGTTACAGACATTATGTACTAAAAACCAGGTCACTCATGTGCTATTTCGTCTGGATTGCCGACTATAGTTTCGGACTCGTCAGGAGCCCATTTTCATGGCGAGTGCGAGACGCGCGGCAGAGGGTCCCTAACTCTATAGTCGGCAATCCCGACGAAATAGCACGTGAGTGACCCGTTTTTAGTATACTTCATTTGTATCAACACTTTAGTTGCCAGATCACGTGACCTCACGTGATAAATAATTGAATATTATTACCAAAACAGTGGCAATGAATGTGTTAATAAACAGACACGGCAATGCAATATAAAATCGTATCAGAGATAAAACGAATTATACAAGGACATCCTATCATCGTAACGTGGTACAACGCGAACGCGCGCCGATCGATACAATCACAAACAAACAAACATTCACACTTTCTCGCAGCTAGCGCGGGTGGTCCCGAATTAGACAGTCAATCAACACATAACTCACTTGTCTGTTTGTCTGCTTCGTGCCTTATGAATATGGTTGCGTAATATACTTTTGAGTTTGCGCTTCGATGTTGAACGCTAAACGACTCTGAACATATGTATATAAGCTGCAACATAGGCTAGGCTCTGGATGCAAACAAATTGTTGAATAATTTTGTTTCCATTTTTTGTACCCCCAACCTCAAAAATGAAGTAATTTTCCTGTGAAAACTAGAATCTGTATTCTAGAGGCAGCTGGTATGGAAATGTCGATTTTTTTTAGTTCCCAACATTGCTCCAGATAAGTTGTTCATATAGATATAAAGTAAAGTAAAGTTTATTTATTTGACATAAATGTGGTAGCATAGTACAATTAAATTAAGCCGTAAGTATTACACATTTAACTATTTCCAGCATGCAAATATTCTTGATTACATTATAAAAATATTTTAGTTATAACATAAAAAGCACAAAATATATTAATATTTTAGCTAATAATATATTTAACATCTTGATATTTACACAAAAATTTGACACATAATTTGTAAACTTATTAGGCCCAATTCATATCAATGTAACAGAATATATAACCTTTAAGTTATTCGTTAAATAATGAGTGAACTGTCATAAATATTTATAGGAAATCAGCATTTTGATTGTGGCAATCAGTAAGTATCAATTTTGTGTTATAAATAACTGAATAACTTGGCTCCTTTGAACACCGCACCTGACAATCATTATGACAGTTTTCACACTGGTTTAGTTTAGTGACGTACCGTTTTCAAAATTTTCGAGAACGGAGAGAATGGTAGGGATTTATTACCGAGATTTTTTTTCTTCTTTCTCTTATGTGAGCCATTATCATCAGGTCTTTTTAGTCTCCACTGCAGCTGCATGACCCTCTACGGGACTGTACTACGGGAGCCATACTTGGCCAGAGCAGACAGAGGATTTGGCCTATGCTCTCCTCGCTAGCCAGACGGGTTGGAGAGGTCTCATTGATGTTTATGAGCTTTGTTTAGCTTGTATTTCCTAAGTCGCCTCTTACGACCTCCATGGGAATACTAGGAAACGTCCTATCTACTCTACCGGAAACCACACGGCTATGTGAGCCAATAATTGAATAATTGAGAATGTCCTAGAATTATTGTAAATTTCACGCAAATTTCCCAGACAAGGAATTTTTGAGTACAGGGAATTTCTCTTTGGCATATCACTTCTAGTTGATTCAAAAAGTTTGTGTCTTCTATTTTACCGTTTGAACCTTTTTTTGATAAGTTTTTTAAATGCATATGTCCACTGAAATTGACGATTATCAAATCTATTCTTATGTTTCTATGTTTCTGATTTTTTAGGTTTCTGAGATTATTTGATTTATTTATTGAGATAGAATTATGTTAATTGGGCAGTCCAATATAAAACTGTAATAGGCGACTTTTCTTTTATTACAAACTCCATAAAAACGCCCGCCTTTATTGGGCTGTTTCTAACTCAATAATGGCGAGCTAAAGTCATCAAGAAATCTTTTGTTTAGTGTATAAATGAGTTTTCCAGATATCGTTTAAACTGGTAACAATATTTTAGGTACAGTCCTTCTTCGTTTTACAAATAATGAGATAGAATTTAATAAAACTATATTTTAAATATAGTCTTATTAAATTATAATAATGTAATAATTCTATTCTTCTGTATTAGTACTTTACTGCGTTGATCTTTTTAAGTTACTTTACTCACCTAATGAACTGGACCAATGTATTCCGACATTTATTGGTAACCAAACTGAGTTAATATGTCCGATTAGTTTAATAGACGTTAGGATTTGATTACGTAGCACGTGGGTTACTTAAGAAGGTCTTATAAATATTTATTTTGGCTATATTACCCACTTTTATGAGCTGTCGGGGAAATTTTGAACTATGAATTCAAATTTCGTATACGGGCTGATTGAATGAATGTATAAATCAACTGAAAACTATATAGCTTATTAATTCTACTTACAATGTCAGTAAATGTTTGTATGGAGGTGAAAATGTTTGTTTCTCCTTCACTCGAAAATTACCAGATGGATTTCGATGACATTTTACAATATTATAGGTTATATATGGCTTTAAATTTTGCGGGCAAAGTTGCGACAAAAGGTTCAACTTCAATACAAATGTTTTTTTTGTTTTTCGTGTGTATAAGTGGCCACCTCTGGTGTCAGGTTTCTCAAACTGCCTAAAGGCATCTGACATAGCATAACGACTGACATCAATGATGATAGCCGGGACGTGCCATCCAAAGTACGGATATGCAATACAAATAAAATGCTAGTACTAATGTATGAAAAATTTCAAAACATATTTTATTGTATAAAAATGATTGATCAATAAATTTATTAAAGTCAGATACCACAAGCCGTGTGGTTTGCGGCAGAGTAGAATAGGACCACTCCAAGTCTTCCCATGGAGGTCGTAAGAGGCGACTTAGGAAATACAAGCTAAACAAAGCTTATAAACATCAATTAGACTTCTCCAACCCGTCTGGCCAGCGAGGAGAGTGTAGGCCAAATCCTCTGTATGCACTGGCCAAGTATGGCTTCGGTAGTACAGAGAGGGTCATGCAGTGGAGACTAAAAAAGACCTGATGATGATGATGATGATATACCACAAACGATTAAGCTGGTGTGATTTAAATTAAATAAAAATAATATAATTTGTCTCCTCTCAAGAAATATGGAAAGTACACTATGAGTTTAGTTAAGGCACGATAGGTATATCTGTGTGCATAGTTATATTTGAATCAATCTTTTAATTTTGCTTTAATGACACTACAGATTTTTTTGTTAGTTATAAATAATCAATCCCAAATAACGCAATATCAAAACTTTATTATTAACAATTCATATCCATACTTATATTATAAATGCGAAAGTGAGTTTGTTTATTTGTTTGTTCTTTACGCTTTCACGCCATAATTACTGAACCGATCATCATGAAATTTTGCATACCCGTTGTCTGGGGTACGCAAAATTACATAGGGTATATTATGTCCCAGGAAAAAGTACTGTAACCGAGGGATCGACATTGACGCGCACGGAGCCGTGGGCGAAAGCTAGTAATATTATAAAGAGGGAAGATTTGGTTATTTGTTTCTTTGTTTGCATAGGCTCCGAAACTACCCGACCGATTTGAAAACTTCTTTCACCATTAGAATCCTTCATTTATTCATTCATATTTATTTATTTTGTCAGCCATAGGTAATACAAGCTAAAATATATTTAAAGTACAATCCTCTATTCTACGCCATTTGACATACAAATTTTAGTCTCAATTCAGTAGGTCCCTACATTATCCCTGATGAACATAGGCTATAGAATTAAACACCTATATCTATTCTATAGCCGTGCAAAGCCGTGCTGCGCGTCTATAATATGACTAGAAATAATAAATCTAGAAACACACAAATTAAGTTCTATTAACATCTCATTTTAGAAATGACGACTCGGAAATTCGGAAATGACGGACCTAAATGGGTGTTCATAAATACAGCAATTTAAATTCATTATTATACTGATTTTTTTATCGTTTTGGACCCTTAAAGGAGTGACTCAGACCATCAATATTAACAACTTTTTCTATGGGACCAATGCTGGGAACTCAAAAAAATTTCGTCATTTCCATACAAAAGAGTTCGGTGGCCCGGCTAATTTGTATGTCGATTTTTATTTGAGTTCCCAGCATTGTTCCCATAGGAAAAGATGTTCATTTTGATAGTCTGAGTCACCCCTTTAAGGGTCCAAAACGATAAAAATTTCACCATATATATGTATATATTTATATATAAACAGGACTTAACACGAACCTTTTTTCTATTTCTTTCCGCGGAAGTTTAAAAAGGAAAAATTTAAATTAAATTTATCAAAATTCAACACAGCACAGCCTTGCTCTATGACCCCAACGGTGGCTGAAGTGAAGCCTCAAAAGCCTCACAATGGTGGTAACGAGGACCTGTGCGTGCACACTTCGCTAATTGACTACGCAGCGTTTGATAGACGATGGAGAATCCACAAACATTCGGTTATTGGGATGTATGCCCGCACGGTGTCCATTGTACGGTCGCCTGCAAAAGTAAATATAGAAGTTGCGTAAAAAATCGTGTGTAGCTATGGATACAATTTAAAAATAACAGCTATTTCAACCTTATGTATGTGGCATAAGGTTCATGATATTGCTAAAAACATAAACCTCCATAATCAGTGCAATCGATTTTCACCTTAAAGGTATGTAGGTATGCACTTTTGCAGGTGACTGTACATACTTAATAGTTACTTTGTTTTTTTGTGAATTAAGATAATGTTTAGTGCTCGAATCTTTAAAAGTATTTTTAGTGATGACGTAAGTAGGTCACGCACAGACTATCTGCAAAATTAAAAATAAATTTATTTCCAAAACGTGTTCCATACAAATACAGCTGTTTAAAAAACCATGCTGGTTTGGAAGAAAAGAAAACACATAGAATGTGCCAGCTGCTTCTCTTCCCGCGCAGATTGTAAAAGCCGATCGAGAGAATGGGCTAAAATCCGCGGAATCATGTCAATAGGCGATGCGACTAGCTCACCATTTGATTTCGTTTTCCTACACTGCACGCCCTCCAACATTCTAGATTTTTGAGTCCCCAGCTTTTGTTCCATAGGAAAAGTTGTTCATATTGATGGTCTGAGTCACCCATTTAAAGGAACGTGGAGGGTATAAAGCATACAAATATTTAAAGAAGGAACATGCATGTAGGAAAATTCGAAGTAAGTATCAAACTTTTTAAAAGTAGCCTTTGATCTTGCATCGTTTGACTCAGTATACCTCGTAAGGGACGAGACGTATTTGTTTCAATCACTTTATTTGTTATATCATTGAAACTAACGTGAGTTACAGACATTATGTACTAAAAACCAGGTCACTCACGTGCTATTTCGTCTGGATTGCCGACTATAGTTTCGGACTCGTCAGGAGCCCATTTTCATGGCGAGTGCGAGACGCGCGGCAGAGGGTCCCGAACTCTATAGTCGGCAATCCCGACGAAATAGCACGTGAGTGACCCGTTTTTAGTATACTTCATTTGTATCAACACTTTAGTTGCCAGATCACGTGACCTCACGTGATAAATAATTGAATATTATTACCAAAACAGTGGCAATGAATGTGTTAATAAACAGACACGGCAATGCAATATAAAATCGTATCAGAGATAAAACGAATTATACAAGGACATCCTATCATCGTAACGTGGTACAACGCGAACGCGCGCCGATCGATACAATCACAAACAAACAAACATTCACACTTTCTCGCAGCTAGCGCGGGTGGTCCCGAATTAGACAGTCAATCAACACATAACTCACTTGTCTGTTTGTCTGCTTCGTGCCTTATGAATATGGTTGCGTAATATACTTTTGAGTTTGCGCTTCGATGTTGAACGCTAAACGACTCTGAACATATGTATATAAGCTGCAACATAGGCTAGGCTCTGGATGCAAACAAATTGTTGAATAATTTTGTTTCCTTTTTTTTTGGACGTTATACAAGAATTAAAAACTCTTCGGCCTTCGTAACACAATAACAACCAACATCCCAGTTTGCTACATGGAAAGCGCTGGATTCAATTGCCGGCACCGGCGCCAGGACTTGGACCCAAACCTACAATTGAAGTATACCTTAAAAGCCGGGCAAGTACGAGTCAGGCTCGCGCACGAAGGGTTCCGCACATTATTTATAATAAGTTTGAAATTATTAAATAATTGTTAGTACATGATGTAACTCAAAATTAATGCTTTTCGCAATTTTTTCTTTATCTGTGCTATAAGACATTACTTCGTACCAAATTTCAAGATTCTGAGTTCACGGGAAGTACGCTGTAGGTTTTGATTCCCTTGCAAGTTCCTGAGAAAAAGTGTCTTGACAGACAGACAGACAGACAAATAGACGGACAGTCAGACGGATAACCGAATGATCCTATAAGGGTTCCGTTTTTTTCCTTTAGAGAAACGGAACCCCAAAAATGAAGTAATTTTCCTGTGAAAACTAGAATCTGTATTCTAGAGGCAGCTTGTATGGAAATGTCGATTTTTTTTAGTTCCCAACATTGCTCCAGATAAGTTGTTCATATAGATATAAAGTAAAGTAAAGTTTATTTATTTGACATAAATGTGGTAGCATAGTACAATTAAATTAAGCCGTAAGTATTACACATTTAACTATTTCCAGCATGCAAATATTCTTGATTACATTATAAAAATATTTTAGTTATGAGCCCAATTACATGTCATGTTAATTTATATGATAATAAATTAATACAATTATAATATTATTACAATGTCAATTTTTTTCATTTTAAGTAGTCACTTATAGAATAAAAGTATTTTTCTTTTAGCCATGAATGAAGTTTAATTATAAATTTATATAATGTCAACTGTTTAATCTCTTCAGGCAGCTTATTAAATACTTTAGCGCACATGACATAACATGGGCTGAGTCACCCCGCTATGGGAATGTCGAGGGTCAATGCACACGCTGTATACATACAATAAGGATTTCGGTTTCGATGATTTTTTATGTGCAGAGTTAGATATTTTTTCTCAAACATGCTCGGAAATGTAGGCATTATTGTAGTAGAAAGAAGTCACGAAGTTTGTAATTCTTGGCTGGTGCAATACTTTACCGGCCTAGACCAGGAAAGTAAGTATGAAAATTCATTCCTGGCCGCTGCTCAGACTTTTTAATTAATCTATGTAACTTGTACTATGTAACTTGTCATACAGCTAATGGCTACCACATTATAAAAAAATGCACTCATCGAGCATATAAGTATCATCATCATCATCATCATCAGGTCCTTTTTAGTCTCCACTACAGGAGCCCGACCCTCTCTGTACTACTAGAGCCATACTTGGCCAGAGCAGCCAGAGGACTTGGCCTACACTCTCCACGCTGGCCAGACGAGTTGGAGAGGTCTCTTAGATGTTTATAAGCTTTGTTTAGCTTGTATTTCCTAAGTCGCCTTCTACAACATCCACGAGAAGTGAATATGAAAATAATCGAATTAAAATTTTGGTAAAATCTCACAATAATATGCCAATAATAAAAAGAAAAAACGCGGGAAAGCAGCTTTTTACGGTATTACATTTTTTGGGTAAAATATGCCTGGGCTGTATGGGCCATGTTTTCTTAGCACTAAATGACAATTGAAATTAAAAAAGAAAATTACGCGGGAATGTACTATTATTTATTTTCGGCGGACTGCAAGCAAAGTTGTTGTTTTGGATTGTTTTGCAGATTGCTTCTAGTGGACTTTATAATGTAAAAACGGTGTAATTTGGTGTCATAAATGGCTATGTTTATGAACAATGTGTGGACTAACTAAAATAAAGTGTCATGGTGCGGATTTAGAGATTTACACAGTGAACTGGTGGTCGCTCGCGTTACTGCGTCGTCTATAATCAAACCAGAGGATTCGTGGGAATTGTCGCCAGGAGCTCCGTCGAATCAACGAAATAAATTATACCATCATTTCTTTGATAAAAACGTTGAAAAATAATATGAAGGAAAATGCGTAGAACACCAAATGCCGTAAAACAAATATGAAAATAAAAATGTACATATTATTATCGTTTTTTGTATTATACTCATTTATTCCCAGTACTATGTCTTTCATTATTTCCTCGCATTTGTTGAGACAAGCACAACACATGCCTTTGCCGGGAATCGGCTTGCCGGACTCGTATTTATTGCCAAGGCCTCGCTGACGCTCGGCCATGAAAACTCTACTCGTCCGGCAATCCCTTACTTCCCGGCCTCTGCAGTAATGTACTATACCTACAGGAGATACAAGAACAACAGTTTACAGTTCAGTTTACGTCCGCCGTATTGATTTTTGACACTCCAGTGAAGAATACGAAATAATTTAATGATACGTCTCACACCACTTCACACCAGCATCAGTCAAGCCATTTACGCTACAGAAAGCATGTATGGAACAGACATACTTACATACCCATTTTCATACGAGTCAAAACATTACCCTCCTGGGTAGTTCAGTCGGTTAAAAACTCATGTGAGAACCATAACCGTAATATAATTTGTGCAGCATTCTACTCGTAAATTGCGCATCAGACATGGTGCAGGAATTTCCAGAATTTTGATTTTTAAATCGGAATAGAAATCTACAAATTGCCGTTTCACTGTGAAAGTTCAATCAAAGTAAATAAAACTGTTCTTTTCCGAGGGACGTGTGCATGATATGAGAAATCTGTTGAGTTTCACCACGCGTCATTAAAAGGAATAGATGATTGAAAGCAATTCCTAATAGAAAACTTTATACTCACTAGCTTTTATCCGCGACATTGTCCGCGTGATTTATAGCCTATGCGCTATTCTGATGTGTCAGTTATAACATTGTAGAGTTTCATCTAAATCCATCTAGTAGTTTTTGTGTTAAGGAGTAACAGATATCTTCACATCAATGCTCATCTATCTATACATATAATAAAGCAGTAAAAATATTTTGTCTGTACATTTAGAATTTTTGACTAAAATGGATAGAGGGACACTTAAAAAGAATAACAGAAAGCAAAAAAAATTTTTTCGAATTTCTTGTCTGCCTGTCTGTATGTACTCAGCAAAACATTTAAAGTTTGTTTCATCAAAATCGGTTCATTAAAAAAAAAAGATATCTTCATTTGAATGAACTCGAGGCATGAGTTTGCCTGCAGACATATAGCAAAAAAAATTAAATAAAATAATAAGTGTCATAAGAAAATTAAAATCCAAAGTCAATTCATTATCATCATACGACAGCATTATACCTATACATACTATCCATAGTAATCCATACTAAAAAAAAGGAGAAGCTGACTGACTGACATATCAACGTAGGGCCTAAACTATAAGGGTTAGGAACTTGAAATTTTGCACAGGGGTTCCTTTTATAACGTAGGGGAGCACTAAGAAAATGATTTTTGGAAATTCATCTCCTAAGAGGGTAAAACGGGTTGCAAAGTTAGCATGAAACTGTCGTTTTTGAAGTTATTCAAATTAAATTCAGCATGAAGGTTCTTTACTGAAAGGTGAAACACGAGTAAAATATTTTACTCAAAAATCATCCCTTAAGGGGGTAAAATAGGGGTGCAAAGTAAGTTTGAAACTTAAACATTTTTGAAGTTAGTCGAATGAAATTCAGCATGAAGGTTCTTTACTGAAAGGCATGAAACATGAGTAAAATATTTTTCTCAACAATCATCCCTTAATTATAGCGGGGATGCAAAGTTAGTATGAAACTTTCCGTTTTTGAAGTTATTCTATTGAAATTCAATATTAAGGTGTTTCATTGAAAGTCATTAACTAATGTATTCCGGGTAATTCTACTGTTCCTGAGAAATCGACACTTACGCGGGCGGAGCCGCGGGCCAAAGGCAAACCTGACTTATATTTCAACGCACAGCCGAAACTACTGTGCCCAGAAATTTGAAATTTGGCACAGGGATTCTTTTTATGATGTAAATGAGCACTAAGAAAGGATTTTTAGAAAATCAAAGGGGTTGAAGTTTTATGGAATTTTCTCATTTCTGGACTTAGAAGTTTTAAAAGTAGGTACACAAGTTCTCAATTAAAATTAAAAAAGATCTGTTTAGGTCAACCAGACAACATTCTCCCTTGAAGGGGTAAATAGGGGGTAAAGTTTGTATGGAATTTTTCCATTTCTAGCCTTAGAATATAAAAATAGGTATGTAAGTTCTCGATTACAATTAAAAAGATCTGTGTAGGTGAAATGTATAAAATCCCCTCCTTAAGGGGCAACATTGGGGGGGGTTGGGGTAAGTTTTTTATGAACATTTTCTCATTTCTGGACATAGAAGTATAAAAATAAGTATATATGTTTACATTACAATTAAAAAGATCTGTGTAGGTGAAATGGGCAAAATCCCCTTATGAGCTAAAGATCTATGCAGGTGAAATGTATTATTCCCCCTTAAGGGGAAAAAGCAGAGGGGGAGGGGTTTGTATGTAATTTTTATCATTTCTACTGTTCCCAAGGGAACGACATTAACGCGGGCGGAGCCGCGGGCAACAGCTAGTAGAATTATAATATTGGCTATTTACATATTTTTTAGTAAACATTAGTCAATATTAAATAAAAAATCTCAAATCATGAAATTGTAGTATACTAGTGGTCGCCCAGTGGTCGAATATGACCATAATTTAAAAAAATCATTCCTTCTCTCTATAAACTATAAGTGTGCGATCAATAAGCATTATTTTTACGAAAATTGCGCCGACGACGCGCCGTCCGCGCAGTTTTGGTATAAAGGGGAACAAAGATTTTGCTTCACGTATCCTTACTAATATTATAAATGCGAAAGTGAGTTTGCTTGTTTGTTTATTTGTTTGTTTGTTACGCTTTCACGTCGTAACTACTGAACCGATCATCATGAAATTTTGCATACAAGTTCTCTGGAGTACAGAGAAGGACATAGGCTACCTTTTATCCCGGGAAAAAGTACTATTCCCGAGGGATCGACATTGACGCGGGCGGAGCCGCGGGCGAAAGCTAGTATTATATATTTAACCCGTATAAATTTAACCCGACATTTCCTGAAAGGGATGACTTAGATGTAGGACCGTCAAAATGTACGACTTTATGGAAATAACGATATTTTCATACTAAAGTGTTCGACCGGCGAAACTTCGAAACTTATTCGAGTTCCCGTCATTGCTCTCATATAAGTTTGATCATTTTATCGGGCCAAGTCACCCCTTTGGCGGCATATCGGCGGTAAATTTGCAACTTTAGATTACTTTGACTAAGAACATACATAAATAAATAAATAAATAAATATATACGGACAAATCACACAGATTGAGCTAGCCCCAAGGTAAGTTCGAAACTTGTGTTATGGGATACTAACTCAACGATACTATATTTTATAACAAATACATATATAGATACACATCCAAGACCCAGGCCAATCTGAAAAAGATCATTTTCCATCTTGACCTGGCCGGGGATCGAACCCGGTCACTCCGTGTCGCAGGCTGGCGTGTTGACCGCTGCGCCACGGAGCTAGATATACATACATACATACTCAACATCATTTCGTGTAGGTGACACGGTCAATCGACCATGTACACCCTGGCGTCAGAGTTCTTCGGAACCGCCTCTCGGCCTCTGACGAGGTTCCTTTAACGACTACTTGATGGCAGCCGGGACCAACGGCTTAACGTGCCCTCCGAAGCACAGAATCTTAATTATCGGACAATCAGGTGAATCAAGCCTGCATTTTCCTAACCAAACTGGAGACAACTCAAAAAAATATGCTTCCCGTGGCAATCGAACCCACGACCCCGAGTCTACAGGCAAACGCCTTAACCACTAGACCACGGAGGCAGTTATACATACAGACTATCACGTCTTTTTCCCTTTGCGCATGTCTTTTAGACCTGGAAGATGGTTAGTGGCGCAGCGGTCAACACGCCTGCCTGCGACACGGAGTGACCGGGTTCGATCCCCGGCCAGGTCAAGATGGAAAATGATCTTTTTCAGATTGGCCTGGGTCTTGGATGTGTATCTATATATGTATTTGTTATAAAATATAGTATCGTTGAGTTAGTATCCCATAACACAAGTCTTGAATTTACTTTGGGGCTAGCTCAATCTGTGTGATTTTTCCGTATATATTTATTTATAATTATTTATTTATTTAGTATAAGTTACTATTATTCTATCTCAGACATCGCTTTGAATGCACACTAGCCTACCAAGCCCATTTTCCCAGTTCGACTCATAGAAAACAGAAATCAAAGTCATAGTATACCGTAACAGCCGTATCACACTGATATTTATAATGATGCTCCAAATAAGTAATTACTAAGCAGCTCCGTAAACCCGAGAGTGAACGGACGCACAGACAAACTAGACAGGGGTCAGCTAATTATCTAATTAGGTACGTACTCGTTAGTGGTCATGTATGGGACTAGGCGGTACTACTGGTTCTCGATGAGGAACTTGCTCGAAACTGACCAAACTCGAACAGAATACACTTAAGTCTTGATTTTTATTTTTATTACTTGCTTCGCGTGCGTCAACGTCGTTCCCTCGGAATCAGTACCTTTTTCCGGGATAAAAAGTAGCATATGTCCTTTCTCCAGAGAACTTGTATGCAGAATTTAATGATGATCGATTCAGTAGTTATGGCGTGCAAGCGTAACAAACAAACAAACTTACTTTCATTTCTTGCTTTGATGAGGCTTGGATCAGCGAAACTAGCGTCACTCATCATTTTATTCTAATTAAATAGGGTATTTAATATACATGGTATGTTTTTGCTAAGTACCACCCTAGATTATTGTTGTAATGTGTGTGTGTTCATCAAATTTTAGTTTTTGTTTTAATTTTGTAATGGTGTCCTCGGAAGACCAGCGTTGTGGTGTTCACCACAACTTCATGCTGAGAGGAGGCCTTTTTGATATAAACACAAATATGTCCGGTTTATACAACTAGAAATAATTATTGTTATTGTTCTGTTTGTGATATATCAAATAAACATTTTTTCTTTCTTTCTTTCTTTCTTTCTTTCTAAGTTCAAGCCTATTCAGCTATATTAACATGCACATTTCAATGTTACACTATACAAAATTATAAACAAACATATTTAAAGTTAGTGAATTAAATTATGTCCAGTTTAATGAATGTCAAAATGTATTAATATTAGTTTTTGTAGTCATAAATTCATTCATTGTGTAGAAGCACTTGTCAAGTAGCCATTTGTTTAATTTGATTTTAAAGTGGTTAAAAGGCAGTTCCCTGGTTTTGGAATTTAACTCCTGAATCCGATTAAATAAAAAAATACTTATTTTGTACATCCTAAGTAATATTATAAATGCGAAAGTGAGTTTGTTTGTTTGTTACGCTTTCACGTTGTAACTACTGAACCGATCATCATGAAATTGTGCATACACGTTATTCGGGGTACGGAGAAGAACATATGGTAAATTTTATCCCGGGAAGAAGTATTGTTTCCGAGGGATCGACATTAACGCGGGATAGGCCGCGGGCGAAAGCTAGTTGGTTGTGAATTACAAGCTTCACTAGAAGCTTGTAATTCTTAATTGCTTTACAATTTACAATAACATCGTTTACTTCTATCATAGACAAGACACGAAATTGTTTCCTTATATTTGAAATACCAAATAAGAAAGACAGAGCCAAAAGATATCCGTAGCATGCAAATTTACTCCAATTTGAATGTCTAGTATGCAAGTGCGTATGATAAACATGGCATAACATTTCGTAAGAGCGCCCATAAACTGTCGCAGCCTCCTACGACACAGCTTAAAATTAACACTGTATATAAATTACTACAATGTACGATAGTTGGGGTTTAATTCAAGACAAGGTTTTTAAATCGGAAAATGAACGCGGCCGAGATGGTATCGGGCGTCCCGCGGCGCAGTCCCAGGGGTATGGGCCTTAACTTGTGCTGTTTACTGGAGACCAGCTAAATACCGTGTTCTGGCCTAACCTGTTGTAACTAGCGGTGACCTGCGGCTTCACCTGTGTCTTATTGATTGCTCGGTGTGGCGAGGTTAATCTATACTAAGATTATATAGAGAGATCTGATTATTTGTTTGTTATGGACAAAACACAAAACTACTGAACCGATTTCAATAAATCTGTTATCTTTGAAATAAGAAACTTAAGCTTAAATACATTCAAAAACAGCTAATGGCTTTATTAATTGACAAATGTTATTATACAATACATAACTACTTCGATGACCGAATATAATTTTGAGAAACTAATTTTTGACTTATCTTGTCATTATTTTGACTAACTTTAACTGAATTTAACAACAATAAATATTAAATATTATAAAATATTATAAAATATTATATAATATGTGTACTATAAGATGTATTCTGTAATTTTGCATACCTATTAAACAGGTAAAAATATATAAGGGACATGATTCATATGTAAGATCATTTTTTATACCTACATTTTGCTGATTTAGAAAGCTACGTTATACGCTATCATCATAACATAAGCTATTAACGCGGAAAAAGTCGGAGTAAAAAACGTGTACTACTAATAGATACGTGAACAATTAAAACGACTTGACTGCTTTTGATAAAACTTGGAGATATAACAAGAGATAGAGCAAAGTGGAAAAAGAAGCAGCAGTGGGACTTATATAGCTAAAAAAAAGTGAAAAACATTGAACCGAGTGATTTTTGTCAATCAGATGGATGCCTAATTTTCAATTTTTGAGACCATTTGTTTTGTATATTGTCCATTTGAAATACAGAATTGCAAGAAACAAAGTAAAAAACGAGAAATAATATTTGATTTTCCATAGAAATTCGACCAGCTGAATGACCATTTTCAGCAAGAGCAAAAGTAAGTGCAGGGTTATTTTTAGTCGGCTAGAATATTTTTAATATAATGAGCCTCCCAATGAACGTACTATATCAAATTGACAAAAGATATGTATACTATCATATACTTATATCCATTATATAGTAGAGTAACGTTGAGCTAGAATCCTACGACACAAGTTCACAACTTACTGGGGCTAGCCCAATTTGTGTGACGACTGACGACCCTATACAGCGTGTCAATTGACCTTCGCGTTCCTTAACGGGGTGACTTAGCCCATCAATTTGAACAACTTTTCATAAGGGAACAATGTTGGAAACTCAAAAAATATTCGACGTTCCCATAAATACTGGCCGGCCGATAAACGCCGATTTTTTTTGAGTTCCCAGCATTGTTCCCATAGAAAATGTTGTTCATATTGATGGGCCGAGTCACACCTTCGAGGGAACGTCGAGGGTACATTTAAACGCTGTATATTTTTTTTATATATATATTATTAATATTATAAAATATTGTTGCGTAAGTATCCCACGATACAAGTTCACAACTTATTGCTGGTCAATCTTTGTTGCCCCTTTATATTTATTAATATGATTCCTACAGAAACTCACACTTCGTTGAAAGTATAGAAGACAAGCTTAATACCATGTACTGGCCTAACCTGTTAACTAGCTGTGACCTATGGCTTCGCTTTCTTATTGATGGCACTGTGTGACAAAATAATTACTTTTGTCGTGTGTATGTACATAATTAATTAACATTCGGTGGAAAGTGAAGAGACCGGATTTAATTGTTCGGGCGTTTTGGAGATTGGGACAACTTTTGGTATGTATTTTTATATGCTACATACATATTATCACGTATTTTTTTCCTACGGGGTAGACATAGCTTAGGTTTATAGATTTAAAATCCACGTTTAGCATGTTGGAGGGCGTTGTTGTTGTTTTGTGTGTAAGTGGCCAACACTGGTGTCAGATTTATCAAGTTGCCTAAAGCATCTGACATAGCTTAACGACTACTATCAATGATGGCAGCCGAGACCAAAGAGCCCCCGTCAATGTCAATCCCTCAGGAACTTTTTCCCAAGATAAAATGTCCTTCTCCGTAGCCCAGACAACGGGTATGCAAAATTTGATGACGTTTGATTCTGTATATAGGGCCTGAAGGCGCTGATAAGAAATGTATGGTTTATACAGAACTCTCTTCACGCAAGTTTCACTTCGCCGGTTTTTTTTAGAATAAATCTTAGTAGATTTATTAACTGCTTGTATGCAGATTAGTTTCTGCATACAAGCAATTACAAGAGAATCTCCGAATCGAGCTGGCATTACCGATTGCAAATTTCACGGCGCGAAAAGTTTACAGCGAGATCATAATTGATTAGCAATTGCAGCGTGTGAAGTCTGCAACAAACATATAAACATATATCTGGGGACCAAAGGGTTGGAAATTATTTGCACAACGCATTAGCATTGCCATCCAACGTGGCAATGCGGCCACCCCCTTTTTTTATCGTGTGGAAAGACTCATGTCTCGTCTATCCGACCACGGGAAGCCGGACAGGTGAGGCAGGTGGGACTCGAACCCACTACAACCATTCGGTGTCATAATCCAGTCCGCATAATGCCGGGGCCGTGTGCTTCCATATGCTCCAAAGTCACGGCGCGGCGGCCGCTATTTTGCAGCCCCACCTAGCCCCGGTTCACAATGAGAGGGGTCAAAGACGCCCTCGGCCAGCCAATCTGGCGCTAACGGGTAGACGTCTTAATTGACACCAGCAACGTTTCAATTCGAAGGGCTATCTGTTGAACGAGACGGAATACCGTTTCAGTTACCAAAGTGCCTCTTAACCAAAATGGTGACAGAGGCCCACCAGTTGTCGGCCGCAGAGGAGGCGGTGGACCTTATTACAGACACTCCTCTTCCCCTGCAGCCCTACCGATGCACCGACGCTTGGTCGCAGAGGACGCGCACATTATCACCGACACTACTCTTCCCCCGCGACCTCTACCACGACTATGAGGGTAGGGAGAGTACATCCCCTTCACTAGAGAGTACACAGCCATGCCGCTCAAAATGAATCACAGAGCTTATAAACATTAGAAATAATTTCGACATTTCGTTCACAGATTTAGTAAGCAAACGAACATTTAGCGTAACATATAATAATCGCGGTCACGCAACGATATGGCTACGTTCGCAGTTCTGGGCCAATTAGAAGTGATTACCGTGGTCTTTACATTTGGAACCAATTTGTGTGGTATACTAACTTTTGACATAACTATTTAGCAAGGTACACATGTTCATTTTAAGATTGTTACCAAATTATTATATAAAATAAAGTAAGCACATGCATTGATGACGTGTGTGGCTCAGTACCGCAAGCACCTTTGAATCGCAGAGTCCTAGATTCGGTCCTCGGTCAGGTCAAGATGGATAATATTTCTTTCTGAATGGCCTAGATCTTGGATATTTTTATGTAAGTGTATGGATTAACCCAGTTTGATATAAAATACAGTTATCCTGTTCCAATGTAATGGGGTTACGTTTTTCTACTTAAGTCAGGGATTTTTGACGAAGCAAAATAAACTTTCTTAAACTTGAACAGTATGAAATCTAAGAGCTTATTATATCTCAGGGAATATAAGTATTTTGTAAGTAAGATAGAAGTAACAAGTAATTTATTTCCTCCACACAATACAATCACATTAAATGCCAGAATATTTGGGCTGGTTGCCAATACAGATTGCAGGAGGCTGGAGCCTGTTGAAGTAAGAGACCTGTAGTACTCCAGTGCTCTCACTCTGTAGTAGCTACGTACCTAACAACATACACATGGCGTCGGGGTTCCCCGTGATTGCGATGTGTAACATACAAATGTATAAAATACAGCGCTAAAACTAAATAATAAAATTTAACTTAACAGTTTACAAAAAATAAGTTAGAAATTATGGGTGCCAAGTAAACTAAAAATAAATAAAAAGAGAAACAGAGGTTTAAGATATAGAGTTAGATGCGGGGAAGTAGTAAGCTTTCGGTATTATCGTAATCCTTAGATTGAAGATATTTAAAAACAGCAGATATACAGGAATATTTTGTAAGATGTAATATTTTATATAAGTGTGCGAGTGGAACGGCAAATAAAAGCTAAATTTAGGATTATTAGCTAAATAAAGGATTTTGCTTGCCGGTATAGGCGATATATAGACTGACTAGCTTTCGCCCGGAGCTCCGCCCACGTCAATGTCGATGCCTCAGGAACAGTACTTTTTCCTGGGATAACAGGTAGCCTATGTCCTTCTCCGTACTCCAGAGAACTTGTATGCAAAATTTCATGATGATCGGTTCAGTAGTTAGGGCGTGAAAGCGTAACAAACAAACAAACAAACTCACTTTCGCATTTATAATATTAGTAAGGATAAGGATTTTGTAAGCCGAGTGGTATCCGGCAGAGAAGAATAGGACCACTCCAAGTCTTCCCGTGGATGTCGTAGGAGGCGACTTAGGAAATACAAGCTAAACAAAGCTTTTAAACATCTGTGAGATCTCTCCAACCCGTCTGGCCAGCGTGGAGAGTGTAGATCAAGTCCTCTGGCTGCTCTGGCCAAGTATAGCTCTAGTAGTACAGAGAGGGTCGTGCTCCTGTAGTGGAGACTAAAAAGGACCTGATGATGATGAAAGGATTTTATTTATAATTAAAATAATTATAGAAGCCGCTTCCGTAATTGATGAGCCAAAAATTGACTTTAGGTAATAACAACCGATTTTCCGACCTCTATTTATCATCTTCAACATCATCGTCAGTCGTTAGAACACTCCGCCCGCTGTTCCATGCCAATACTGTTAATTGTTTATCTTTCACTGCCCGCTCGAAACGACCACTGCTGCGAAGTAACACCAAAAGAAACTAATTTAAGGGGCTTCAATAAGCGAACCTAGCGCTTACCATCATTCTTTTCTTTTACTCCAAAATCAGATCATACATAGTTTGTATCACGTCTTTTTCCCTTGCGGGGTAGTAAACATAGTCAGGTCTTTGAGACTTAAAAACCACGTTTAGCATGTTGGTGGTCGTTAGGTGGCTAATAGAATAAAAATAGTGATGGGTAGCTAGCCGCATCGCCTACTAATATTCGTCCGATTTGCCTATTCCCTCGGCTTTTATGATCTGCGCGGCTCTGGGAGAAAAGAAAAAGCGTAGTATGTACCAGCTGCTATTCTTCCCTCGCAGATCGTACAAGCCGATCGAGGGAATAGGCGAAAATATGAAGAATCATATTCGTAGGCGATACGGCTAGCAACCCATCACTATTTTGATTTCGTTTACCACCTTATGCCCACCAATGTGCTAAACGTGGCTTTTAAGTCTTAAAGACCTGGGCTCTGTCTACCTCGCAAGGGAAAAAGACGTGATATAATGTATGTGTTTAGGATTAAAAGATAAAATTAAGGGTAGCGTTAGGTACGCTCATCTAAGCCCCTTAACAATATTGTGTGTCTTCAATATTAATGTATCGGAAACACAACACAATCTGTTTAGCATAGCTAATATTTAGATGAAGAAGTTATTTATTTTCAGTTACACAGTACAATTTATTTCAATTAATAGCTGTCAAAAAATAAAGCATCGTACGTCGATCAAGTTGCGTGCAATTTATCGGACGGACCGACAGACAAACATACGTATTAGAGAGCATTGTTTATAACACTTTTAATGCGTGTTTTATTCATGAGGTAATCTGGAAATCGATTGAGCTATCACGCAAATGTTTTGACCATGTACACATTGATCGTGTTACTTGACCACCTCTGTGGTTTTGTGGTCATCATGCCAGTCTGTCTCACCGAAGGTCCCGGGTTTGATCCCCAGTCAGGTCAAGATGGAAAATGATCTTTTTCAAATTGACCTGAGACTCTGAGACTGAGATCGAACGATGTGTAATTATTTTGTCTTGTAGCAATAGAATGTATTAATAGACTTGCTACAAAACAAAATTTTATTATTTTTTTATTAATTTTAATTAATCCTATCTACAATAAAAACCTAATTATCACGTTAAATTTCAATGCTTATTCATTGGGCAAGATAGTTACACCCGACCAGCCTTTTGCTCGCAAACTTTTCAAGTTGATGAACCCCACGGATCAAGTGTCTCGACCCCAAATGGCTCAAAAATATATGCGTCGCCAAGACATATATTTGCGCTGTTTGAGGGACTCGGCGGTAGCTGCGGCCATGCCAGCCTTGCAACTTGTGCCATGTAGATGGGAATGCGCGAGAGACCTTCGACTTGAATGTTTATCTATATAATGTATTTGCTACAAAATGTACTATCGTTGAGTTAGTTAGCCCCAAAGAAAATTTAAGACTTGTGTTATGGGATCATAACACAAGTCTTGAACTTACTTTGGGGCTAGCTCAATCTGTGTAAATTGTCCTTATATTAATTTAATCACGATTAATTATTTGTTTTTTTAGCCGTGTGGTTTCCGGCAGAGTAGAGTAGGACCACTCCTAATCTTCCCATGGAGGTCGTAAGAGGCGACTTAAGAAATACTAAACAAAGCTCTTATACATCAATGAGACCTCTCCAACCCGTCTGGCCAGCGAGAACAGTGTAGGCCAAATCCTCTGTCTGGTCTGGCCAAGTATGGCTCTAGTAGTATAGAGAGGGTCATGCTCCTGCAGTGGAGACTAAAAAGACTTGATGATGAAATGATAATGATGATTTATTTATGATAAAGACTCCCTATAGGCGTGGTTTTAAACTTTTGTGCGCATCATTATACTGTTATTACTTGTCACTAGTGGCTACCAGACGAGCTTAGTGAACTCGAACAATGTGTACGACGTTTTAAAATGTAAACTATTCCGAAAGCAGTCAATCGATCATCGGCCGACCTAGAGCGTAACTACAATTTTTACGATTCCGAGAGTGAGTGATGCGCGTCAGAATCGAGTCTTGTTAAATCGATTGAATTATATGAATGTTTAGTCACGGCACACATTTCGCACATCGACTCGAGTCGAATCACGATTTGCTTCGATTCGAGTGAACGGAACGACTAATAATTGTTTTTTGCTAAATGTTGAAACAATTAGCCTTTTAACGGTATAACTTGAACACTGTGTCCTTAGTTTTAACCACTTTACAAAAAGAGAAGGAGGCCGTCACTGCGGTTGTGATGAATACTTAAGTAAGACATTTTAAGAAATTGTAATAACGGTGAATTGTTTTCTTAGAAAACTCAAAATGATAGAATTTCAGGCTATTTCATATACCAATTTATGGATACTCGATACTTATTCTTAAAAAGTATATTTCATCAGATAATTTGATAACTGTAGACTGAAAAGTTCTCATACTTTGTATATATCTACTTAAGTACATTTTAATAGCTTGATCTTCCAAGCTGGCCTGGGAGAAAAGAAGAAACGTAGAATGTGCCAGCTGCTTTTCTTCTCGCGCAGACCTTAGAAGCCGGTCAAGGGAATGGGCGAAAATCTAAATAATTATGACAATAGGTGATGCGGCTAGAAACCCATCACTATTATGATTCCGTTTTCCACCTTTACGCCCACCAACACGCTAAACGTGGCCTTTCGGTCTTATGACCTTAGGCTCTGTCTATCCCGTAAGGGATAAAGACGTGATAATATGTATGTATGTAATAGCTTGATTGATTCAAATACTTATTAAGACCCAAAGCGCGTTTCATTTCCCACTTTTTCAACAAGATGAGAACAAATTTCTCTAATGGAAATTGAAGGAAATTCTAGAAGTAGAAGAGACCCTCACAGACTTGTGCATATTAACAATCCAAAATTGACTCTTTACTTAAGACAGTGCAATTTTATGTGTGTAAAAATTTATAATAATATTCCAATTGACATTAAATCATTACCGAACAATTTATTTAAACGTAGACTTACAACATGGCTAAAAGAAAAAAAATATTATTCAGTCCAGGAATTATTTAATTAAGTTTATTTTTTATTTTTTTAATAATATTATGTAAAATTTAATTTATATTTAAATCTTTTTGACATATTGACATTTTTATAGGTAATTGTGTAATTCATTTTTATTATTTTAATATATTTGCATGCCTGAATTGGTAAAATATGCGCTACTAACAAGTATACTAACACCTTTTATACCATATTTTATGCAAATAAAGATTCTGATTCTGATTCTGATTCTGATAATAGGTATATGATTACGTAGATTCTTCTAATTTTTATAGTATCAGTTCGGGTTAAAAATTGGGGTTAAAACGACTTGTCCTTACAATAATTAAGATAAGGAAATTTCGAACCTTATTTTTATTTTCCAATGGGTAATACTGATTATATTAACATACACACGAAAATAAGAAATGTAAAAATTAAAATATAGAAAGTTAATCTAATTAGGATGGAGCCATCAAGCTGAAAAATTATTAGTTTAATGAAGATTTGATAAAAATTGCGTGTTGATTATTCTTCCTTTATTGATCGTAGATAAAAATAAAAAGTGATAATATAAATTCGTAAAGGAAATGAGATATGCGGTGTTGACTTAGGGTCGGCACCTACTCATAACTCACTCTGTATGTAGCGATTAAAAGAGGTGTATAATTTTCTGAGAATTGTTGCGTAAGGTGCAAAATATAAAAAGTACAGATGGATCATAAGACGGACCAGTAATACACATGCAGAGTTTTCTCACTCACCTAAAAATTTTATGTAATAAACATACTAATAGGAGTATGATGATACTCGATACAAAATTCTTACATGATATAGCGAAAGCTTCATCATCAAAGTTTAAGTTTTAAAGAAACATATTTATGCTTTCTAAATAATAAAATTATTTATTAAGATCGTCTTTATTAGCAGTTTTTTTTCCGGCAGAGTAGAATAGGACCACTCCTAGTCTTCCCATGGAGGTCGTAAGAGGCTTAGGAAATACAAGCTAAACAAAACTCATGAACATCAATTAGACCTCTCCAACCCGGCCAGCGAGAAGAGTGTAGGCCAAATCCTCTGTCTGCTCTGGCAAAGTATGGCTCCGGTAGTACAGAGAGGGTGATGCTCCTGCAGTGGACTAAAAAGACCTGATGATGATGATAAAGATCGTCATCGTCAGTAACATCGATGTAAACAAACAGGATCACGTTATTTAACTCTTGTTTTCTAAAATATATTTAATCTATTTATATTTATATTTCTAAACTATTTATTACACGGCAGCAAGTACACAACTTTGGTGTCGCGATCGAAGACACCAAAAACGTGATGTTTGAGTGAGGATGTGTTAAATAAATCTTAAGAACAAATTCAGTCAACGAAACATTGTGCATTGCTACTTATTTAGTTAGTATTCAGGGAAAGTAGTAATCAGCACTATGGCCTGAACTTACCCCTTAAGTTTATTAGTTTTCTTTAACAAGTTTTCAAAGAAAATTTTATCGGCGACTGCCCCTCTACAAAAATATAGCAGATTTACTTTCTTATCCCAAGTGACATTGACTGGGTACAATATAAGCATTATAACGATACCTCAAATATACAAATCTATTCAGGCATTAACAAGTTAAAGTGTGTAATAAATAAAATTATAAAATTAAACCGTTATTTATTGCCAAAACTAGAGTATGAGCGATATAAAAAATAGCAAGGGAATGCCACAGCTGCACCCTCTCTCCCGGAAATCTCTTGCTGGTTTTTTTTTTATTATACATCCATACATGAACTCTAAAAACATAGCAGTCCTTTTATAGGCAGTTGTTAAAAAATTATCTGCTTACTGGTTATCCTGCTCTAACATTTTTATTTTGCCCATAAGTTTGAGAGTCGTTCTTATTTCAATAATTAACTTACAAATGCATGCATTAATAATTCCTAGGGTTATAGTTCACGTACGTATGGTGTGTGTGTGTCTGTGTGTGTGTGTGTGATTGTGCGTGTTGTAACGCCGACTTGATCTTGTTTTCTTGAGGAATGGTTATCATTTGTCTTACGCGCACGATTACCACACAACAGCGAAAGTACAGATATACTTAGCCATGTAACAAGCATTATTATTTATCTAGAGCGCAGATAAATGTATAAGAACTTACATACATAGAATCACGTCTTTTTCCCTTGCGGAGTAGACAGAGCCCAGGTCTATAAGACCTGAAAGCCACGTTTAGCATGTTGGTGGGATTAGGTGGAAAACGGAATCAAAATAGTGATGGGTTGCTAGCCGCATCGCCTATTAACATGATTCCTCGGATTTTACCCATTGCCTCGATCGGCTTTTACGATCGACGCTGGAAGAGAAGCAGCTGCAGCATGGAAGTGAACGTGAACGAATTTTGGAATAACTCTGCGACATCGCTTATTAAAGAGGAACTGGTGGTACCTGGGACTTGGTCCGCGTGGATTTCGAATTTAAATAAATAAAATAAATATAAATTACATACATATATACTTTTTTGACGCTTCCATACAAATTGACCGGCTGGCCAAACATTTTTGTATGGAACTGCCCATTTTTTTTTAGTTCCTAGCGTCGGTCCCATAGGAAAAGTTGTGCAGAACGATCAAAATTTCGCCATGTATATATTTTTTGAGATTATACTTCATCATCAACATATCAGCCGCAAGAAGTCCTCTGCTGGTCATTGGCCTCCCCCAAAGATTTTCAGAATGACCGGTTGAAAGCGGCCTACATCCAGCGCTTCCCTGCGACCTTGATCTTCATTCATTCACAAAAAAATATTCAGGTGACATTCGAATTTTGTGATTTTTAGATCACATAGCGCCATATCTTTACTATTATAATTTGTTATATTGCCTCTAATTGGCGAATGACGGCCGGAGCGGGTCAAAGCCTTGTTTTATGGATTATTGATGAAATCAGCAAAATCTAACCTTTGGTTAGTTTAGAAGCTATTTTGTGGATTAGTTCTTTGAAGAGTCGTGACGTGACGACGATTGTGTCAATTTTGAAATTAACGACGATTTTTGATTAATTTGGATTCCAGGAAAAAAACAACAGGAAACAGTTTTCTTAATTTATCTGAAGCAAAATAATGAAAAATAATTCCAAAAATACTACAAGCAATTTACTACTGAAGTATTGTTAGTTTTTTTATTTATTTGTCCGTATATATTGTTACGAGAGTGGGTTGGGGATAGGAAAATAAACGGCAATCCTATAGAATAGTGCCTTTATTGGTAGTCCAAGGTGCACACAATTGACAGCGTCCTAGTCACTGCACTGGTTTGTACGCGAAATGTCACTTCACGCGCGCGGAACGTCACTGCACTGTCACTCACGCGCGATACCGTCACCGCACTGTCACTCACGCGCGATACCGTCACTGCACTGTCACTCACGCGCGGAACCGTCACTACACTGCCACTCGCGCGGATTTCCACTGCACTGAACACTTCACTTTTGCTCACTATTACCTCTTCACTTTTCTCACTACTAGGTTACTCTTTTTCTTCTCTTCTTCCTCCGGATTCCACTTCCAAACTAAACTGCCTTCGGCCGGGCCTTGTACTGCTTATATACCCCCCGAATTCAAACAAAACCGCATCAATGTTCCAAATTCAACTAATTAATTTTCTATCGCCTTCTCTCTCACTCATTTTCTGTCCTGTATTTTCCTTTCCATATCGTCTAGAATTATCTAGAAACTTATTTTAAAATTTCAAAAACATTATATGTGACTGTGATTTAAACCTGTGGTCTATCCGCTTCACAGTCCAACGTATAGACCACCAGGCCAAACATTGTTCTGACGTAATTGACGAAATTTTCCTTTAGGTGAATTCTTTTTCATTTGAATTTGTGACGTTGACATTGTCATTCCTCGTACTACGCGACAATATTTATTTATAAAAGAATAAAATGACGGGTGGAGATTCGCTCATCTAAGCCCCTTAAAGTAAACCCGAAGTGCAACCCACGACTCCCACAAGGTCATAATGTATCTTTGTACAACTCGGTTTGTCGTCGATGTTGCCCGCATTTTGCGGTCCCAGGGTCCCGGGTCAGGCCGTATTCTATATCGCGCCTTAACGGGCAAATGTCAAAGGCAAAATCACGATGGTTGGCCGACTATGGGGAAAATTGCGAATTGAGTAAATGACACTATCATGACGCCATTGAAGAACTGCAGGCAATTGGTGTAGATACAAGAATAATGCCTTTATTCCTTGCAGTGTGGAAAAAGCGTCGGGTCATATTGCTTTGTTTATAACATCGTTTATTTTATTATCATAACCTTAATTCGTCCAAGTCATAACCATATATATCAGAGTAAGTATTATTAGGTTAAAGCCTTCGATCAAATATAATGGTAGATACACGATTCGCGCTCGAAAAGTCGCACAGGCAAAACAGCGCACTAATCGAGTTTCGGAGCTGTTTTGTCCAGTTTCAATAAACCGCGCTAACACTCACACGTCTCGCGATGACGAAGGTACAGTGAAACGATGCAATAACTACGCATCAAAAGTAAAAAAAACAAAGATGGAGTTATACTTTCAGTGTGTACCGTTTTTATCGTTGTTTGTAAGCAAAAAACAAATATAGAGTTATACTTTCAATATGTACCGTTTTTGTCGTTGTTTGTAAGTATGCATGATGTTTTGACTCGGGGACATTATTAAGGCTTCATTCTGTATGAGACTGTATATTTACCATTATATTTAATCGAAGGTTGAATCGGTTCCCGGCCGAAATTTGTTCGAGTATCGATGCCTCCAGTTCAATATCTTTCAAGTTTTTGCTCCAAAATGCCTTCTAATCACTATATAAATAAATAAATAAATATATAAGGACATATCTACAACTTCCTACAAATTGATCTAACTCAATTTGTAGGAAGTAGGACTTTATAAATATTTCTTCAAATACCACCGTCTTATGTAGGCTCGTTTTTAGACGTTAGTTAATGGAACGGAACCCTTCGTGCGCGAGTCCGACACGCACTTGTCCGGTTTTTTAAATCTATGACTGACCGAATGTCTCCGCATGCGTGGCATGGCCATAGATATCAGTATGTGGTCGGCTTAAAAGTCACATTGACATTTTGAATATTAATCACATTGTTTTAATAAAGACTTGGTCAATGTTTCAAAACAAAGACATCTCGAAGCCTGGAGGTTACTTTAGTGACCTGTGACCTATAGCGACTGCCTGCGACGCGGTGACATCTCATCTGTCGCGACCGACTGCCTTAGGGCACGCGCCACAGGATTAGGGATGGTACCAACATATTTAAGATTGGAATAAAGAAATAATCATAAAAGAAATGTATAATCATACTTAGTCCTTCAGGCGAGTAGGCGACCAATACTGTTGAAAAGAGTTTCTTTCGGCGTTTTCTTCTCTACAGTGGTCTGTTCCGAAACGCTAGTAGTCTGTAGCTTATGAATATGAAAAAATAATAAAATACATATTTTTAGGGAAATAACAACATTTTGTAATGTCTGCAAAGGCCGATTTTCTGAATAAACATTTTGATTTTGGCCAACGTTTCAAGACTAAGACATAGAGCATAAGAGCTAGGTGATTATTTTTGCGAACTGCATCCTCCTGCGACTGCCTGCAGTGGAGACTAAAAAGGCCTGATGATAATGATGATGATGATTGTATTGGCTCCGAAACTACTGACCCATTTGAAAAATTATTTTACCATTAGAATCCTGTATTACACCTGATGAACATTGGCTATAGAATAAAATACTTATATCTACCCATGCGAGCCGGGCCGGGCCGCTATTTCTTGTCTTGAAATAAAAGCCATAATAAATAAATAGACATTTTTGATCGTCCAAATAAATAAATGCAGGTTTGTAGGAGGCAATGCAGGATTGACTCTACTACCAACAATACTAGATATGTGATTGTCTTGTAACCTATGGCTCAATGCATTCAGTATTGAATTTCGATTTTCGTGGGGTTAGTCCTCCTTGTACTACGATTTGTTCTATTAGTAGGACAAACAGGACTCAAAATGTCCTATTTGTTCTAATAATGCCCTTAGTAGTACAAAAGGGACTTGAAATGTCCTGTACTTCTTATAAAAAAATTATAATAAAAAATCCTTCTTACAAACAACGCTGAACGTGTACGCAAATGGTAACACTGGTGTAAGAATTTTCAAGCTGCTCAAGGTATCTTATATAGCTTAACATCTGCTATCAATGATAGTGGCCGGAACCAACTGCTGTACGTGCCTTCTGAAACACGGAGGAGTTCGAGATATTTTTATGACACCCGTCCCAATGACGACCGGCGTTTTTTTTACATGCGCAAGCACTAATAATGTTTACGGCCATCGACCTGCAAAATGTAGTCCCAATTATAATCCAGTAAGTAAGGCTACAGACTCGTATGTGAAACCTTTAGATTTTTTGATGATCGAGAAACTTTCTAAAGCACCTAAACTTTCTCAACCACACATGAATCGTCATAACTCGCGTAAAACAAATCAAGGCACAATCATAAAAGGCTGTCATCGAGGCAGTTAACAGAACGGGCTCTCCATCACACGGCGCCCGAGGGCAGAGAAACTATATATATAAGACTAATGATAATTTGTGTACTAGACAAATCATCTTCACACGTAACAGTATCACATTTGTTTTGTAGAACTGGGTTTTGACTTACGTATAAAGTTATTGTTATATAAACAGCTTATTATAAATAAAAAAACTTGAAACTCACCCCCCACCTTTCTTGTCACTGACGCAGCGTGCATGTGTCACATAGCAAAACGTAATAGCATCATATCATCATAGTACAGTTAGCCGTGTGGTTACCGGCAGAGTAGAATAGGACCACTCCTAGTCTTCCCATGGAGGTCGTAAGAGGCGACTTAGGAAATACAAGCTAAACAAAGCTCATCAACATCAATGAGACCTCTCCAACCCGTCTGGCCAGCGAGGAGAGCGTAGGCCAAATCCTCTGTCTGCTCTGGTCAAGTATGGCATCGGTAGTACAGAGAGGGTCATGGTCTTGCAGTGGATACTAAGAAGACCTCATAATAATCATGATGATCATAGTACAAGCAGGTAGACAGCGGTGATCACTTACCATCAGGTGTCTCGCTTGCTCTTTTGCCGTCCTATGTACACATATCAAAAAAAATCTCAATCCATCCTTCGGAAAAACGCCTCTTCGTAAACTTCGCCATATATTTGAGATTTTGACGGCACGCGCCGGTGCACGCGCCACCTCTCCGCAAACGAGGTTTAGTGTGTGCATGTGATGAGAAGAGAAGAATGGCATACAAAGAAAGAGATTTGAGAATGAATGAAACGAAACGGACGACGACCTAAGAAGAAGTGGATGGCTTGTTTCCATAAGAGTGAACAGAAAAGAAGTGACAAAATCTATGGTAGGCGACAGAACAAAATAGAGAGAAACGATATAGGTACCGTGCAGACTCCGCATGAAGAATTAGTTTGAGGTAAGGAAGAAGAAGAATGGAACCAATGTGTTTCGTCAAAATATCGAATGTCTTACTAAACTTGCATTTAAAATAACGACGTATAATGTTCATAAAGTTACCTAGCTACGATTTATATCAGACTGAAAGTCTGCAATCGCGAGGTATTGAAATTGGCATGTTTGAGAAATATCAATCAACGATTTACCATGATTGTATCTTAATCAATTTAATAGTTTTAACGTGCATGAGTAACAAACATCCTCCTGTCCAAGGAGGGTCGGTAACAGGCAGGCAGTCGGCTGTAAAACTTTGCTAAATCAAGAATAAATCATATTACTACATACAATTATACAGAGGAACCCGATGGTCCAGTGGATCTGAGCATTATTAGCGGTAATGCATGTTAAGCAACCCCGGACGCGGTCCCGACAGGGATGGGTGCAAAAAAAAAGTGGTGCTCAGACAGCCCTACATCTGCCCTGCGCCTTTTAATGTTACCGTCGTCGGCCGCGCTTGACGGATTGTTCACATTATTATGTCGCCGCGATCATCCTGTAATGAGATGGCTTATAGAGTATTTCCATACACAGAGTTATCCCGCAGCTTCACTCGCGGCAACGTCGTTTCCTCGGGAACGGGATGAAAGGTAGCCTACGTCCTTCTCCGTACTCCAATAGTTTTTCCCCATCGCAAAAAATCAACAGCCTCCGTGGTCCAGTGGTTAAATAACAGCCTCCGTGGTCCAGTGGTTAAGGCGTTTGCCTGTTGACCCGGGGGTCGTGGGTTCGATTCCCACCGGAACATACTTTGTTTAGTTGTTTCCAGTTTGGTTAGGACATTGCAGGCTTGAATCACCTGATTGTCTGATAATAAAGATGATCCCGTGCTTCGGAAGGCACGTTAAGCCGGTGGTCCCGGCTGGCATCTGGTAGTCGTTAAAGGAACCACGTCAGAGGCCGAGAGGCGGTTCCGAAGAACTCTGACACCAGGGTGTGCATGGTCGATTGACCGTGACACCTAATCGAAATGATGATCGCAAAAAATGCCCAACACGCCTAAAGAAGTTTTCACTTCGAAAATGCCGCCGCGATTATTGAGTAATGAGATGGCCCACAGAATACTTACATAGAACTATCATCATCATCAGGTCCTTTTTAGTCTCCACTACAGGAGCAAGACCCTCTCTGTACTACTAGAGCCATACTTGGCCAGAGCAGCCAGAGGACTTGGCCTACACTCTCCACGCTGCCCAGACGGGTTGGAGAGGTCTCTTAGGTGTTTATAAGCTTTGTTTAGATTGTATTTCCTAAGCCTTTTACGACATCCACGGGAAGACTTGGAGTGGTCCTATTCTACTATAGGTTTGAGAAACAGCATTCGCTTCTATTTCTTTCCTATTTCCCAGACTAACATGGAGAGCTTAAATTTAAATGTTAATTTGCAAACATCATCATCATCATCAGGTCTTTTTAGTCTCCACTGCAGGAGCATGACCCTCTCTGTACTACCGGAGCCATACTTGGCCAGAGCAGACAGAGGATTTGGCCTACACTCTCCTCGCTGGCCAGACGGGCTGGAATTTGCAAACATTTATATGCTTATTAATGTTTGTATAAGGGTGTCAGTCGTGACATGTATATCACGGTAACAAATCACACACGTTCGTCTAAATTTATTAATAAAAAGCCATTAAGGTATTTTAAATGTGTACTAATAAACAAATGCATATTTATGTGTATTTATCGATGTCATAACATGTATCTATATCATAGAACAAATCACGAACTTAGATCACGACAAATCACTCTTCTATTAAAGTCACGCAATAATACTAAATTATTAGATGATATTCTAAATATATTAGAATTTTGTGATACAACCACAGACATAAAAAAAAATGGTTTAAAATAGACTCAACATAAACATTTATTTTCATGTAAACTGAAAAGGAATCAGACGAAACTCAAATTTAATCATGGTAAGTCCCGTAGTGACTATAATAGTAAATGTGACAACGAAAGCTTAAAGTTTATCTTTTACAATGACAATGTATTTTTTATTTATTATTTTGCATAGCGCAGACCCTTCCATAAAAATAAATATTTTACTATAGATATATTTTAGTAGTAATTAATTAATATACAAACGGTTTGAATAATGTTGGAAATTTTGTGGCTCCGGTTCTCAACATATGAAAGGGAATACCATTACATCGGTAAGTAAAATATGATAGGGGAAGAAGAAAAAGGAGATTTTGGAATTGTAACATTGTATGTTTAAAGAGCAAAAGTTAAAAAATAATTTTGGAATTGTGTTTTAAATAAGCGTAAATATAATATGTATTAACAAATTCATGAATGGGATTTTAAAAACATACTAATATCCTAAAATAAAATATGTGTTAAGATGAGATTTTAAGATTCTGAAATTCTGTAACGCCACCCTCATCATCTCATATGTTCAATCTGCTTATTTATCATCATCATCATCATCAGGTCCTTTTTAGTCTCCACTACAGGAGCACGACCCTCTCTTTACTACTAGGGCTATACTTGGCCAGAGCAGCCAGAGGATTATATTATTATATTATTATTTATTTATCATACATCTGTAAAATTAAGAAGAAATAGAATTGAGAGTACTAGATCAATAACCAATCTTCCGTTTTTTTCTTTTACAAGGGTAACATTTTCAGACCCTAAATCCTATTATTGATATTATTAAGGAATGTTTTTAGAAAAGTGAAAAAAAAATAGAGGATCATGGAAGACTGTTAATTGGTGACGTCACTATCAGCGTCGTATTTTTAAAACCCCTCTTCTTCTTTACGTGCCGCTGACTCAAAACTATATTTTGTCCAATAGAACGCCACCCTGATAGCTTTCTCTGAAACTCTACAAAGATCAGCTTTTGTGCAGGTAGTGGGTGGAAGGGCACGAGAGGAGATGTGACATTGTTTGATATTCATGAGCACACTGGCACCGCGCTTTCGCCAAACTAATGTAACCCCAGCGCGCCAAATCATGCCTGCATCGTCCTCAGTGTGGAAGCGATTTAAGCACTTCCACGTAGACTATGCAAGCTCGTGCCCAAAACTCCTCTGAATCCACTTCATTGTATTGATCAAAAGACAGGAGGGGGACAAATTTGGTTGTGTAAATTCACCGTGGTGTAATGTACACTTATGGCGTAAACCTAAGGGACGTGGGTTCGAATTCTACCTGTGGCCGACTTCTTTTTTATCACATAGTTTCAATTTTAATTATATACCGAGCATTGTAATGCTATTCAAAAACAATTTAAGTAAGCTTTCTTCAATTTAATCAACTTTCTAATTATCGGATATGAATGAAGTAGAATACCACACTACTAAATAGTGCTTAGTATTGAAGAAGTATGCATGCTTGAAATACATATAACCCTACGGGGTAATATGTGATGAGAGAATTCGACGCGGTGATTCTAAGTCACGGTGGTGTGATGGTATCACCTAAGGGCCGTGGGTTCGAATCCTACCTGTGGCCGACTTCTTTTTCATCACATATTTTCAATTTTAATAATATAGAGACTTTTTCATTATCTATACACGTGTATACTAATCAAACCGTGTGCATAAGGATGTTAGTCGTAACATATATATTATGACAAATCACGACACGTGAGTCTAAATCGATTAATGAAAACACATAAAGATAAGTTGTACATAAGAAATAGAGTGCACATTAATCTCGGCTAATTCGCTCGTTAAATTAAGATATGGGCGCGGGGATATAAATCAGAACAACTAATTTAAGCAGGCTTTACGTTTGACACCAATGACCTGATAATGTTAGGAATAAATTTAAATAACATAATAATTATACATATATATATTATAATAAATATATTTAAATCGCGACAAAACAACAGCATACCCAAGGAGAGTTGACGTAACACTAGAGGAGGGCTCGCCAGCCAGTCGTAAAAATAAGCCGAAATTTTTTACAGCAGGAAAAGTATAAAATACTTAGGTACATGCTGTCCCGACCTCACGTAAAGTGGGATCAGGAATGGAAAAACATAGTATCACGTCTTTTTGCCTTGCGGTGTAGACAGAGCCTAGGTCTATAAAATCTGAAGGCCACGTTTAGCATGTTGGTGGGCATTAGGTGGAAAACAGAATCAAAATAGTGATGGGTTGCTAGCCGCATCGCCTATTAACATGATTCCTCAGATTTACCCACTCCCTCGATCGGCTTTTAAGATCTGCGCGGGAAGAGAAGCAGCTGGTACATTCTACGTTTTTCTTTTCTCCCAGACCAGCATGGAAGCGCATGAAGGAATGGAAAAAAAAAAAGAAATAATAAGCGTTTATTGTCATACTAATTCTCATCCTAATCCTCATAACTTCATCATCATCATCATCATCAGGTCCTTTTTAGTCTCCACTACAGGAGCACGACCCTCTCTGTATTACTAGGGCCATACTTGGCCAGAGCAGCCAGAGGACTTGACCTACACTCTCCACGCTGGCCAGACGGGTTGTAGAGGTCTCTTAGATGTTTATAAGCTTTCTCTTAGAACTTGGAGTGGTCCTATTCTACTCTGCCGGATACCACACGGCTAATCCTCCTAACTTATCCTAACTTATATATATCCTAAATTAATAATAGAAAACAGATGGAGTCAGCTAATTTCTGTATGGCGGCCAAGAATGGGGTATTGAAACCCGGGAAAACCGAGGACGCGCTGGGAAGATGACATCTCAAAGGTGGCTGGCTAGTTATGGAGAAGACACACAAAAGATAAGAAGAAATGGAAGGAACTGGGAGAGGCCTTTGTCCAAAAATGGGCTACGATAGGCTGACTATGATGATGATGATGATGAACTTCCTTATCCTTATCCTTACTAATATTATAAATGCGAAAGTGAGTTTGTTTGTTTATTTGTTTGTTTGTTTGTTTGTTACGCTTTCAAACCGTAACTACTGAACCGATCATCATGAAATTGTGCATTCAAGTTCTCTGGAGTACGGAGAAGGACATAGGCTACCTCTTATCCCGGGAAAAAGTACTATTCCCGAGGGATTGACATTGACGCGGGCGGAGCCGCGGGCGAAAGCTAGTAATATTATAAATGCGAAAGTGAGTTTGTTTGTTTATTACGCTTTCACGTTATAACTACTGAACCGATCATCATGAAATTTTGCTTACACGTTATCTGGGGTACGGAGAAGGACATAGGGTACATTTTATCCCGAGTAAAAGTATCCCGAGGGATCGACATTGACGCGGGCGGAGCCGCGGGTGAAAGCTAGTATTATATAAAAGCGATAGTAACGTTGTGTGGCTGTTACTTCTTCACGTCTTCTTCAACCAGTGAACTGATGTCAATGAAATATGGTATAGGAGGTAGTTTGAGGCTCGAACAAGTCTATAGAGTTCATCCTGGGAAAATCTACATACATACATAGTATCGCCTCTTAACGCCTCATAAGACATCCAACGAACTGATTGGGGTGGTCCTTTACAGCGTGTAAATGTACCCTCGACGTTCCCTCAAAGGGGTGACTCAGACCATAAATATGAACAACTTTTCCTATGGGACCAAAACTAGGAACGCAAAAACAATTTCGGCGTTTCCATATAAAAGAGTTGTGCCGCCCGGCCAGGTTGTATAGAAATGTCGTTTTTTTTTTAGTTCCCAGCATTGTTCCAATAGGAAAAGTTGTTCATATTGATGGGCTGAGTCACCCCGTTAAGGGAACGTCGAGGGTCAATTTACAAGCTGTATACTAGGCCGGAAACCATATGGCAAAGTTTTTGTTAACACTAATACTGATATAATACATACTACTAAAATATTTTTTTGTGGGCCTTGTTGAAAAATTTTCATGAACAATCATGAAGTTTTTAAAATAACCAGCTTTCCCCCGCAACTCAACTGTCACTTTTTTGGCTCTTCTGTTTTTTCTTAACTGTGTGAGAATACTCATATTATTAAGTCCGCCTATTGTTATCAAATGTTTATTTTGGAATAACGTTTATTAAATAAATAAAAGATTATTCTAAATTCGATTGTTATTATTACTATTGCATTATAAACAGTAGACCGAAGCGATTTAAATTCCATTTTTTATATAATTTAATGATGATTTTTACTTAATTTTCAAGTATAATTTTAGTTTATAGTTATATTTTATTTATTCTGGCAACATAAAGTCGTGTACTTATAATACAATTACTTAGTAATTTTCATGAACAATCTGTGTATCAAGCTACCCTGTGCAGCATTTACAAAAACCTCGTTGTCCTGGCATCGTTTAGGTTTGCCCAATAGTGGGCTGTTGTTTATTAGGCGGCCTGTTTCAACGCCGGGCCCTGCATAGGTCAGATGCAAACTAATGGTGGCTCTAGGGGACGAGCGATTTGTGATCGATTGAGATATTGCCATATTTAATTTAAACAAGGCCCACCCTAGCTTTCCGTGGGAAAACTTACGATAACTTCGAGCATGAAGCACGAATCCATATTTCGATCGCCGATCAGCTATATTTACATAATTAATTATAATTGATTATGCATTAAATAATTACATAGTAAGTATCACGTCTTTTCCCTTGCGGGGTAGACAGAGCCTAGGTAGAGTGTGTAGAAGGAAAACGAAATCAAAGTAGTGCTTGCTAGCCGCAACCCATCTCTCTTTTGATTCCGTTTTCTTTTATTTTTATTATTTATTATTATTCATACATTAAATAAAAGCATGATTACTGCAAATTTTAATGTAGTTCTAAGACACCATATTTTTTTTATAATGCAATTGTAACATTAGAATTTAGAATAATCTTTTATTTATTTAATAAACGAAATTTTCATTCAGTTCCAAAATAAACATTTGATAACAATAGGCGGATTTAATACTATGAGCATTCTCTCCCGGTCAACCTTAAGAGCCCGCCATATGCCAGGCGGCGTGGCGACACAAACGCGGATGGTCTAAACGCGCTGATCACTTTGGATATATTCGTTTTTTAAGAATATTCAAGGTTATTCGAAAAAGAAAAATACATTATGGCTGCCTTATCTGTAATGCAATTATAATCAAAAGTTTCAAGGTTAATTTTAATGTATTTGGTGAATAATACTGTTTACCGAATAAATTAGACGGTATTTGGAGGCAACTTTGCAATGTTTTTCTTTCGAGAAAATTAAACGCAATCGTGTTTTTGAGTCAGATAGTTACCAGAGTTAGTCCTGAACTTTGCTGCATTTTTATTTCAACTTGAGTATTTAATTATTATTGATATAACAGTCAATCATGCAAAGCAGTGTGAGGTAGTACGGGCCCTTAAGGAAAAAACCGAAAAAAATGTATGTCGCCAAAAAAGTGACACCGGAGTTGCGGGCGAAAGCTGGTTATTTTAGTTAGTAAGACTTAGATGTCATTTTTGAAACACAGAGATTTGTTCTTTAATACTTAATTTTTTGCATTTGATTGTACTGTTCTTAATATATTACTATTTTAGTACTAGATACCTTAACAGGTCTTGAACACTTGTTTAAAAAAAATATATCAACTAATTTACGATGTAGTCAATGTCTAATCAGTATAAAAACATGTCTAAAATATCCACGATTTAGTTATACCGGGTGTTACAAAACTACGAAATAATATTTCAGGGGCATAGTCAATCCATAATATTAAACAACTTTCCCCATGGCACAAACTTCGAAACATGTAAAGAAAAATTCGATCTCCGATACAAAATAAGCAATCAGCTGATCGACTTTCTATGGAAGGTCAAAACATTATTTTTATTTTTCGATGTATGTTCCCTGGGGATAGTTGTTTAATATTATGGACTGATCATGCCTTGCCATGCCTTAAATATTATTTCGTAGTTTTGTAACACCCGGTATAGGACAATTTAGGAAACACTTTTATAAAAATGAGACACGTTTTTGAATAATCTTTAAAAATGTTTGATCGTGCGAGTGAGACAGCCAACCTCAACCGTAAAAGGCCTCTTAACCATTTTATTTTTTCTTAAATATATATTTTTTTTTATTCGTGAGTGATCCCAGTCGCCGGAAGAAATAGTAAAATAAATTGAATCCGGCAACTGGGACCCCGGTCCGAGACAACAGATCCCAGTTGCCGCAAACCTCGCCGGGCCGGCCGCTAGACCTTAATAAGATTTTTTTTTTGTTTTTTTAATTTATAGGGCGTCTAACGAGCAAGCGAGTCACCTGATGGTAAGCGATCAACGCTGCCCATGGACAACTGCAATACCAGAGTGTGAAATGAGCATTGCCGGCTTTTCAAGGAGTTGGGGGAGGACATTGCAAGTAGGGAAAAATGGGGGACATGGAAGGGGGGAAGGATGGGCCTCCGGCTCTCTCACTCACCGAACGAAGCATAGAAGCGGTAAAGCTTCTACTCGAACGTCGATTTTCTGTGAGAGTGTGGTACTTCCCCGGACGAGCCGGCCCATGCATGCTACTAATTTTGCCGGTAGCGTGGCTCTACCACAACTTACAAATTACGATATAGTTAATAGATCTTTTAATTACAACAGTAACCAGAAAACCAGAGCGAGGGACGCGACCGAATCGTGTCCCGTACCGTCTCAGTCGTCCAACAATTACTTTTAGCTCGTGACCAAAAACCTCGTAAATATCGGACGTTCGGGCGGGCCGATGACAATTATCGACAATTACGACTTAGCGGACAAACAGACAGACGAAAAGTAAAGGCGGAGCAATATATCCGAATTATCCGATTTTCGGGGCGAACTAGTGACATCATCATTACAGCCGTAATGGTCCACCGCAAGACATGGGCTTCTTCCAAAGATTTTTCGTTCCATGTCATCCTCTGATATTGACATACTCACCAGGCTTGGAAGGCGGGTTGGCGAGCGCAGTTTCTTTGGCTTCTTGTGATTCAAATGCTGCTGTCCATCGAAAGCGTTTAAAGCTGGGGAAGGATATAAATTTTTTGGATATGGGAAGGGATTGAAGGTATCGGATGAATGGAGGAAAAGCACTTGCTTTTCCTCCATTCATCCGAGTGAGTACAACGCACATACCCAATGCCATACCTCATCATCATCATTTCGAGTAGGTGTCACGGTCAATCGACCATGCACACCCTGGTGTCAGAGTTCTTCGGGACCGCCTCTCGGCCTCTGACATGGTTCCTTTAACGACTACCAGGTGGCAACCGGGATCAACGGCTTAACGAGCCTTTCGGAACACGGAATCATCTTATTTGTCAGACAATCAGGTGATTCAAGCCTGCAATGTCCTACCAAACTGGATACATCTAAAAAAAGTATGCTTCCCATTGAAATCGAACCACGACCCCCGGCTCTACAGGCAAACGCCTTAACCACTGAATCACGGAGGCAGTTACTCCTCCGTGGTGGTGGGCGTCATTATATTTTTCGTAGGTTTAGTTTTAACCAATTAGTTATTCTACAGAGATGATTCGTTATCTGTTATATTTTATCTAAATCAATATTTTGTTATCATAATCATAAAATTATGATTTAAATACCAAAATATTCCATGAACATCGTCGGAACATATTATTTTCTTTACTGTATTTGAGTCATTTATGACGATAATAGTTTTGAGTCTTTGCCTCTTACATTTATTATTTACCGCGCAACGTCTTCAATTTTAAAATGTTCTAAATCTTTTAAACGACGGTCGGAAAACTGACCGAAACCCAAACTAGATCTTAACTTCAGCGAAAGAGTATCAAAAGTTGTGTAAAACATTTGAATCATGACTCTGCAAATGTCGTCATAAATTTGTTAGAGCAAGCTGAAGCCATATACCACTGGCCCTTATAGTGAAAACAATAGGGCTTAAAATAGCCATTTATTTTATCTAGAAGATATCGAAGCAAAAAGGCTCTAAACGATTGCAAATTGACGTCGGCCCTCGGATTTAGTCCACCATAATGATGACATTCCATAAACGATGCTTCGCGATATTTCGATAGCGCAAACCACAATTTTGTTATTAGCTAAATGCCAGCAAAAACGTAACCAGAAAATATAGATATTACAGAAATGAAACCTAATCTAGTTTGTCATCCACACTGATGCTATCTTATATCTGGCTATGCCTGACCTAGTATAGCTTACATTTACTGCCTGACGCTAAATGAATTAAAATTAAAACTCCTTTATAACAGACTTTAAAAAAAACAAGTAAGTACCAATTCATCCGAATCTTTTGTTTTTTTATGTTAGTTACCTCATAAGTCCATCATATAAAACCATTTTTTTTTAAATATTTTTATATACTTTCCTATAAGACCCACTTACTTTTATCGCAATCGGTTTAGCACTTTATTTGAGGTCGTTTTTTTTATATGAAAGATTATATTTTTTAATAAACGAATTGATATATATTACATTATTTATCTAAAATATTATTATTAAAAGAAAACTTTTGATTTTGTGTTGGTAGAAATTGAATAAATCCGAAAAAAAATTCTACGTTTACCCAAATTCGCATTCGTGGAATATGACAATGCGCCATCCATCAAAAATTCTTGGGGGATGCATGTGGACAATAAATAAAGTAGCTATTAATATTTAATCTTTATTAAGCCTAAACTTATACGGGCATTGTTGCATGGCGTGACTTCTGTAACGTTAAGGCGCTGTATCCCTTAACCGTTTGTAGTGTAATTTTATAATTAAATAATTATAACCAAATATTGTATTTTTCTGGTATCCTTCTGGCTCATTTAGTCATACTTTTTATAGACGTAAAAAAGTTACCGCTGAAAATATCAAGTAATTCGCGACGAAACTTTTTCTGGATATAGCTTTTTGCTATTTTATTTTGCTACGTTTAAAATTTTGTTTTGAAAATATTTTGATGTAACCATTTATTTTGATCTTTGAACTGTACTTCATATATTTTCATGCTAGTATTCCATGAAAAATAAGGCTAATTGCGCGACAAAAAAATAGACGTTTTACGGTAATCTACTGATGCACAGCGCCTTAAGGCTGCACCATACCCCAGCGGAAATCTAAGTTTTGCCCCCGCCACCCGGGGCCGCGCCGCGCGCCCCGCCCCGCACGCATCGCTTGTAGATTTTGCGCGCGCGTAATAATGTGCCGATAGAGGTTATTCGAGGTTACGCAAATCTAGGTAAAGAATATATAAATGGCATGCAGATTATTTCAGTACCTGCATATTCAAAATATTAAGTATCCTTACTAATATTATCCTAACTAATATTATAAATGCGAAAGTGAGTTTGTTTGTTTGTTTGTTACGCTTTCACGCCGTAACTACTGAACCGATCATCATGAAATTTTGCATACCAGTTCTCTGGAGTACGGAGAAGGACATAGGCTACCTTTTATCCCGGGAAAAAGTACTATTCCCGAGGGATCGACATTGACGCGGGCGGAGCCGCGGGCGAAAGCTAGTATTAAATATTTACAAAGTTATTAGGATAAGGTCAATGACATCGTACTCGTAGGTAGTAGAGTTACAGTATGCACCGTTTAATAAAGTAGGTAATTTTTTTGTACATTCTAAGTAATAATAAATATATAGAAAAATTATCACACAAATTGAGCTAGCCCCACTGAAATTTGTTATATTTTTATAATATAAACATAAACATTCAAGACCCAGGACGATCTGAAAAAGATCGTTTTCCATCTTGACCTGACCGGGGATCAAACACGAAGTAGGGTCATTGCTTTGGATAACGACCAGATAGCGGAGTTACCCATTTTAGAGAAGTAAAAGAAAATTTTGCCTACACGCAGCATCCTAACTTCCTTACTATTCTTACTAATATTATAAATGCGAAAGTGAGTTTGTTTGTTTGTTACGCTTTCACGCCGTAACTACTGAACCGATCATCATGAAATTTTGCATACAAGTTCTCTGGAGTGCGGAGAAGGACATAGGCTACCTTTTATCCCGGGAAAAGTACTATTCCCGAGGGATCGACATTGACGCGGGCGGAGCCGCGGGCGAAAGCTAGTTGGGTTATAAAACATGAAAAAATATAAAACCTACTTTAAACCATAAACTATTCTAAAATAATGAAAAAGTGAATATAATTATAAAAAGCCATAGCATCGGATAGCTACCACCTTCATCATTTTACGACCGCTAGTGAGCTGGTTAGTGACCAGTTTTTTAATATTATAAATAGTGTTTACATATATATATATATATATATATATATATATATATATATACATTATATATATTACTACAGTATGATTATATTAAAAATTGACAAGTTGCATCTAAGCGGAAGAAATTTTATTTTACTTTTACCTAATTTAATTTTTTTATGAATTTTTGAAAAACCTTTATGAAGGACTAGCTGTTGGGAACAGTAGAAATGATAAAAATTCCAAACAAACCCCCTTAAGGGGGTTTGTTTGGAATTTCTTCTTCTTAAGGGATTCTTAAGGGCTAAAGATCTATGCAGGTGAAATGTATAAACCCCCTTAATACATTTCACCTGCATAGATCTTTAGCCCTTAAAAAGGGGATTTTGCCCATTTCACCTACACAGATATTTTTTTATTGTAATGGAGAACTTCTTATTGTCATATTTCTAAGTAAATAAAAAAATCCATACAAATTTTACCCCACCTATTCTACCCCCGACCATTTTAACTACACAGATCTTTTTAATTGTAATGTAAACATATATACTTATTTTTATACTTCTATGTCCAGAAATGAGAAAATTTCCATACAACCCTTTATCCCTTAAGGGGGGAATTTTGTACATTTCACCTTTAAGTCTAGAAATGAAAAAAATCCATACTAACTTTTACTCCCCTATTTTATCCCTTCAGGCGAAAATTTCGTCGGTTTTACCTACATACATCTTTTTAATTGTTATCCAGAACGTCTAGAAATGAGAGAATGTCCATACAAACTTAACCCCCCCCCCCCCATGTTGCCCCTTAAGGAGGGGATTTTATACATTTCACCTACACAGATCTTTTTAATTGTAATCGAGAACTTTTATACCTATTTTTATATTCTAAGTCTAGAAATGGAAAAAATCCATGCAAACTTTACCCCCTATTTACCCCTTTAAGGGAGAATGTTGTCTGGTTCACCTAAACAGATCTTTTTTAATTTTAATTGAGAACTTGCGTACCTACTTTCAAACTTCTCAGTCCAGAAATGAGAAAATTCCATAAAAATTCAACCCCTTTGATTTTCTAAAAATCCTTTCTTAGAGCTCATTTACATCATAAAAAGAATCCCTGTGCCAAATTTGAAGTTTCTGCGCACAGTAGTTTCGGCTGTGCGTTGATATATAAGTCAGGTTTTCCTTTGGCCCGCGACTCCGCCCGCGTAAGTGTCGATTTCTCAGGAACAGTAGAATTACCCGGAATACATTAGTTTATGACTTTCAATGAAACACCTTAATATTGAATTTCAATTGAATAACTTCAAAAACGGAAAGTTTCATACTAACCTTGCATCCTCGTTATATCCCCTTAAGAGATGATTTTTGAGTAAAATATTTTACTCGTGTTCATACCTTTCAGTAAAGAACCTTCATGCTAAATTTCATTCGAATAACTTAAAAAACGACAAAGTTTCATACTAACTTCGCAACCCGTTTTTCCCCCTAAGGAGATGAATTTCCAAAAATCCTTTCTTAATGCTCTCCTACGTCATAAAAGGAACCCCTGTGCAAAATTTCAAGTTCCTAACCTTTATAGTTTAGGCCCTGCGTTGATATGTCAGTCAGTCAGCTTCTCCTTTTTTTTTAGTATGGATTACTATGGATAGTATGGATAGGTATAATGCTGTCGTATAATGATGATGAATTGACTTTGGATTTTAATTTTCTTATGTCACTTATTATTTTATTTTATTTTTGCTATGTTTGAAGGCAAACTCATGCCTTGAGTTCATTCAAACGACGATAACTTTTTTTTTAATGAGCCGATTTTAATTAAACAAACTTTAAATGTTAAACTGAGTTGAAACAAAGCAATTGGTGAAAGTTTGAAGTAAATCGGTTCAGTATTTTCGGAGATAATCGTGATCATACATACAGACAGACAGAGAGACAAAATATTCGAAAAATTTTTTTTGCTTTCTATTATTCTTTTTAAGTGTCCCTCTATCCATTTCAGTCAAAAATTCTAAATGTACAGACAAAATATTTTTACTGTTTCATTATATGTATGTATAGATTAGAGATGGTAGGAGAGAAGTGGCAAATATTAAAGACTATAGACAATAGAAGAGGAATAATGCTAGGCCACTTAAGTTTTATTATATTCCCTATATTAAAACAATAGTTGAAAGGAAGATTTAAGCAAATAAAACAATTAGCCGAATATAGGCAAAATTGGAAATCACTGCACCGATCAGAGCCAGACTCTATGAAGAAGAAGAGTTTCAAGGTTTATTTTAATGTATTTGGTGAATATTAGACAAAATAATGCTTTTTAGACGTGATTTGGAGGCAACTTTGCAATTTTTTTCTATCGAGAAAATTTTACGCAATCGTGTTTTTCAGCCATGTAGTTACCAGAGTTAGTCCTGAACTTTGCTGCATTTTTATTTCAACTTGAGTATTTCATTATTATTGATATGATAGTCGATCATGCAAAGCATTCTGGCATAGTATGGCCCCTTAAGCATAAGACACAAAAATCAAAATACGAGTAGTTTATATTATTGTGTCTTCAAGACAAAAGTTTCAGTTCATAGAAGCTTATGCAACGAGTTCTGATGTTCTTCTGCACCAACCTTATATTGTGACGTAACTGGAATATTGATCGTCACACGCCCTTCTATAGTCTTCGAGATCGATATCTCGGAGGATTTACGTGAGAAAACTATAAAGAGCTTATTCCTTTTCAGGCTAGAAACACATAATTGTATCTGCCATCTAGTTTCCTAGGTATTCTAATGACATTCAAGCGAAAATCCAAGATAATTATTATGCGACCCTGGCGTATTGCATAAAGCTTGTGGAACTAATAATGTTAATTCATAAACATTTGCTTCACTGCATTCGGTTTTAGAATAGCGTTCAGATTCTGAGCTTAGCGGAAGTTCAGTATTTCTATAGACTTAAATTAATTGTAAGTTATATTTCAGGATAGGCCGTGGGCCCTAGGCCTTGTGAATAAACAAATTTAGAAATTCATAGGCCGACGGCCGGGCGCGTCGCGGAAGGGAAGCCTAGACCGGCCTCTTTTTTCAAATGCAAAGCCGATCCCAAATGTTGTTGGGATGTTGTGGCTTTTACGATCTGCGCGGGAAGAAAGGCAGCTGGCACATTCTAAGGTTTTCGTTTCTTCCAGACCAATAAATATAGAAGACAGAGCAACTTATTACTTAATTAAATTGTTTTTGTATAGCATAACAATGCGCGGTATATTATTAAAATCAAAAATATGTGATGATAAAGAACTCGCCACACTGGTAGGTTTACGCCCTAAGTGTGTAGTTTGTATACCAACTACACCACCGTGGGCGTAAAGACAATTCGGACTGTCTCAAGCGTGGCGCATGTCCTTCCGTATAACGCGTTCGCGCCAAAACTCAAGTAACGACTAACAGCGCCTGCAGGTGGAATCAACGGCAGACAACTTGCAACCGAGGTATGTGCTAAACTTATATACTGATATGTTGTTTGTCTGAACTGGTAGAACATCGATTACAACGACAGGATGGATTTGGGGATACAGGATGGAGTCCTGACTCCATCCTGTATCCCCAAATGTGGCAGAAAGCCATACAAATCCATGCGTATGTCACATTTTTATGGTTCGTTCCTTAAAACGTGGTTCAAATCCTACATGTGGCGAGTTCTTTTTTATCACATATTATTAACTTACTAACTGTTGCCCGCGACTTCGTCCGCGGCAATTTCTGTTATTATGATAAATTAGTTTTATTAGTATAAGATGAATAATTATCCCCCGTTTTTTAAAAATTTTTTTTGATGCTTTTCTCCTATTGGTCGCAACGTGATGTTGTATAGCCTAAAGCCTTTCTCAATAAATGGACTATCCAACACAAAAGATTTTTTAAATTTGAACCAGTAGTTCCTGAGAGTAGAGCGTTCAAACAAACAAACTCTTTAGCATTATAATATTATAAGTATAGATTACTTATACCTTCTTCAGCTAGTGATAGATCTCTAGCGTAAAGGGTAAGTCGGATATGCTCACGGGCATAACTGGGGCAGCCAATACCGCAGTATATCAAGCAGTTTACCGCCCGGTATTGTTACTCTAACAGTGGTTCTTAACCTTTTCTCATTAACGATAGATCACATCGCAAAGGGTAAGTCGGATGTGCTCCTCACCGGTATTACTGGGGCAGCCAATACCGCAGTATATCAAGCCGTTTACCGCCCAATATTGTGCTCCTGACAGTGGTGCCTAACCTTTTACCACGTTGCTTCGCAGACAGGCCGGATACTTGTCGGGTTTGGATTAATTGTTTTTAATCTAAACTGAGTCGCAGATGTTAGTATCTTTTGATTCACCGACATTCTCTAATATGTCTTAAATTTTGTCTTATATCTTCAATAAATATTTAAACATGTGAGGGCTCGACTCTCGACTATCCCGGCGCTCTAGCCGAGTTCTCACATAAATAGGAAGTTAGGGAGAACACAAGACTCGACACACAGAACACACAGAGAATAACTTTATTACAACTTCACTTTACAAGTTCAACTATGTAGATGTTGACTTCAATAATTCATAAAAGAGACTGATATGCTCCAAGAGATGGTAGTAGGCTGAAAGATGATAGTAGACTGAAAGATGGTAGCAGACTCAAAGATGGTAGCAGACTGAAGAATGAGTGATGAGAGAGAAAGAAGGTAATCTAAAAATGGAATGGAATGGAATGAAATTTGAATTTAAAATGAAATTTGAATTAAAATAAGGAATGTGAAATGCAGGTGGCATGCTGCAACGTTACAAACATAATGGGGAAAAAAGGCAATGGCGAGCTCCTGCAACACGAGAATGCCCGGGTTCGATCCCCGGTCAGGTCATGATGGAAAACGATCTTATTCAGATTGACCTGGGTCTTAGATGTTTATCTATATAAGTATCTATTATAAAATATAGTATCGTTGAGTTAGTATCCTACGACACAAGTAGGGACACTAACTATAGGGCTAGCTCAATTTGTGTGATATGTCCCTGTATATTTATTTATTATTTGGTAATAGTAGTTGGGGGCGAAGAGCTAAGGAGTGAAAGCCACTGCTCGTCTTGAAATTCTATTTAAGAATTCACAGAAAATCATAGGCATTTTATAAACGAAGGGTGCTCTTTTACAAATCCTTGTCATAAAAGATAGAAAACACTTGCCATCATAATTATCAGAATTCTATAGTAACACTTGCCACATAAGTACTTCTACGGCCAATACTTCTACGGGCAAGTCGTAGTTTAAGATCCATTGCCCTAGAAAGTTCGTACAGTTAACCCTCCCCAGGCAGAGCTGAGGGCAGCCAGTTATAGTTTAGTTATAGACGTCATAAAGCGTCATCTGATTTGAGGCTTAATGAGGCAACTACTTATTTGGTTAGAGGAGGAGTAATGGTCGACAAAAGTCGTTAATGATTTTATAAACCCGATTAAATGGACTGTCACTGGGCGGCATAACGGCAAGAGGATTTAAGGTGGGTGCAGATCGGGAGCATAATATTTTTACTACAATTGTACCGTGTGGTATCCGGCCTTGTAGACGTCTCTTTCTAAGTATGTTGTATGGAGCGACAAGTGACCAAAAACACTGACATCTTGGTCAATGGATAACCAAAAGGTTAAGTAAATTGCTTAACATAAAAGACGTGATACTATGTATGTATGTACTACAAACATACATAGTAGCACGTCTTTTTCCCTTGCGGGGTAGACATAGCCTGGGTCTATAAGACCTTATGGCCACATTTAGCATGTTGGAGGGCGTGTAGATGGAAAACAGAATCAAAATAGTGATGGGTTGCTAGCTGCATCGCCTATTGACATGATTCTGCAGACTTTCGTCCATTCCCTCGATCGGCTTTTACGTTCTGCGCGGGAAGAGAAACAGCTGGCACATTCTACGTTTTTTTCTCTCCCAGACCAGCACGAACGGTCATAGAATTCTAACGGTCTGTCCAAGGAAGTGGGTTGAGGATTTAGAAGTTAGGGTGGACTAAAGAAACTCTCATACCAACGGTTTTACGTACACATACATACATGAACACGAAAAATAATACACTCCTTTTGTGGCAGTCGTGTAAAAATACATATATACGGTAGGATTTAATGTGCTCAATAGCTCCTCACCTTAAAAGACGACACATAAAACACAAGAAACATAAACTATATTTTAAGCGCATCCAAAATAGTTCTGAAGTCAATTAATAAATAATAAAAGTCAATCCGACATCGAACTTTACTGGTAAAGACAATAAAAACGCGGATAGGGGAGTCCGCACGCTGTTGTTCACACTGAGACAGCAAAGTCGAGAGGTGAGTTGCGACTCGTATGATCGGCATGATGACTCGAATATTGTAGAATAAAAAGTGTAACATGTATCATCATCATCATCATTTCAGCCGCAAGAAATTCACTGCTAGACAAATGTCTCTCCCAAAGATTTTTAGTTCCATGGGAGGATATTGCCATGCTCACGACACTTTCAATGGTTACAGACTTGTTACAGAGATCTTATTAATTAATATCGAAGTACATGGAATCCAAGTCACTAAAATATAATTAATTGTATGCAAAATAATATAACATATTATCAGTAAAACATATCAATAAATTCAAAGTCGAATAAAAATAATGATTCAAAAACTCTATTCTTTTTTCTAAGATATAACTAAAGGGACATCCTTTTGTTTTCGTACAGCTCTATTTTTCTTGCATCTTTTATTTCTAACTATCTTATTAAACGTAGCTTAGGTTTAGTTCCCTTACTTACTTAGATATTGTCTTATATCTCGTAATAGATGTTATTGTAATTGATAATTTTTATTTATTTTAAAGTGAGTTTTGTACAAAAGTCATGCTCATCATCCCAATACCAATATCCCGAGGGTATCCCGTACATCCTCAGCAGATTCCGAGGCCTGCTATAATCACAGCGTGTAATTTATTGTATTTTTTTTTTTGGAAGGACTATGTAGCTGGCTCCAAGTGATCCTTTATTATAAGCAAAGTTTTCAGTCAAGGCAACTCCAGATTCATAGCTCGGCATTGCTCGCGCTGGTGATCAAACCTAAAGCCTAAGCCATCTCACTCGACCAATGTAAGTTAGTCGAATCCGGGAGACAGTATCCCACGGCGCGGGATGGATATGCGCTTGCCTAGAGTGCATAAATTACGTGATCCTGTACTACTATGCATGTCGCCTGGTGACCGATAGACTGGTGGAAGCGATGGAGTCGTTATATTAATAGTAAATTTATATTTAAAAGTTTATTGTTATGGTCGCTGGTTCAGGCTGTAGGTAAAATCAATGTATGTACTCGTATTTTTTTTACCTGCATAAAACCATTGTTTCACACTGTTCAATAGTTATAAAAGAGTAACTTTATTAAGAACTAATTTGTAAATGTTTCGAGTAAGACAGGTTCTTAAGATACCTAGTTCAGGCACCAGTCCTCCACAACAACCATGTACACCTTCACTATAATGTAGCTACTAATGTCATACTTATCTTGTTACATTTTGCACAATTTTTCACTAACTTTAGTTATTAAGTTAACCTTATATTGTTGTTGTTGATGGAAAATAAACAATATTTTTATTTATTGATTAATAACAAAAGTCTATAATCAATGTTTGTTACCAGTGATGACTTACGGGTCCGAAACGTGGTCCCTTACTATGGGCCTCATAAGAAAGCTCAAAGTCGCTCAAAGAGCTATGGAGAGGGCTATGCTCGGTGTTTCTCTGCGGGACCGAATCAGAAACGAGGAGATTCGTAATAGGACAAAGGCCACCGACATAGCCCAGCGAATTAGCTCTTTGAAGTGGCAGTGGACGGGGCACATAGCTTGTAGAACCGGTGGCCGATGGGGCAGAAGGGTTTTCGAATGGCGACCACTTAGCGGCAAGCGCAGCGTCGGACATCCACCGACCAGATGGTCGGATGACCTGACTAAAGTAGCAGAAAGACGCTGGATGCAGGCCGCTTCCAACCGGTCGTATTAGAAACCTTTGGGGGAGGCCTATGTCCAGCAGTGGACTTCTTGCGGCTGATATGATGATTAATAACTGGCCGCTAAATTGAAAAATCATAAATCACAATAATTATAGGAAATATCCCAATATATTTCATCGAGAATAAATACAAAGCTTTAGACAAGAGTTAATAAGAATGTCAGCAATCATAATTCAGGTTATATCTTTCTTATTTCAAAAATAAGGAAACCCCTTCTAAGGAACCTTCTATCGGGTGAACCTCTAAAAGCCTGAACTGATTTGGAAAAAAATTAGGTAAGAAGACTCTCGATAAAATAACCTTCAAAATAAAAGTATATATTGAAATCGGTTCAGATGATTTTTAGGGAATTCGGTGAACACACAGACAGTTCTACAGATACATACACAAACAGCTACGTCAAAATGACACTCCTTTTTATGCGTTGTAGGTTTAAATCTTCCTTTAATTTTACAACGCGCAGCAATAAGAAAAGAATACATTTCATTAGTAGAATGACTGTTTTACTAGAAACCTAAATTATAATATGATCCTTTAATTTATTAATACCTTTATGTTAACATTCAAAATTAACATACTTAACAAAGCGTATATTTATTTCCGTAATCTATTTGAATTTCGACCTCTCCGATATATAAAGCTTTTTAATCTACAAGTAAATTGGCTTGGGACGCCTTTTTATGTATATTGATCAATATTTTGTCTGAAATTTATATTATACCACAGAGGTTTATTAGCACAAATAGAACGGACATTAAAACCAAACATGTTGAATACCCGATTCCGTCCACTAAAAAAATGTTGGTTCTTTAAGTTAATCCAGTTAATAGATCTGTGTGCCAACTTTGATCCAAACTCTTTACCTCTTTTTACGTAAATCAAACATTTATATAATTAACTCACTTTCACAAATATAATATGGGTAGAAGTAGATAAAAATATAAGTGACTCAGTTCGTATGTAACGTAAGATTTTATCCAATTAGATACTATTTGCTTTATGATGACCTCTCAGGTTCCTGAAATTACCTAGTTATAACAATCTTATATATAAAACAAAGTCGAGTTTGTTCGAACACTTTTTACTGTGAAACGATGGTGAAAGATTTTTATCATCTTTCATTTTTCGGTCAGGGGGATCCTCTACTGCCTGTCCGGTGGTTGCAGGTATGGCATCGTGTACGCACGCCCGGCCTTCCGAGCTGCTACTTGCTTTTCCCCCATTCATCCGAGTGAGAAGTATCCGAATACGTATAATTTCCTTTCCAAATCCAACAAATTCCTATCCTTCCCTAGCTTAAAATGTTTGCGATGGGCAACGTCGGAAGCACAAAAAACCAAAGAAATTGCGCTCGCCAACCCGCCTGCCAAGCGTAGTGAGTATGGCAATATCCTCCCATTGAAACGAAGAGACCTTGTGAGAGACCTTTGTCCGGCAGTGGACTTTTTGCGGCTGCAGTGATGATTTCTCAGTTTTGTTAACACCCCGAATAGCAGAGTTACTATTAAAATATAAGAAATATTAACGATAGTAAAATAATAGCGAAATTAAATAAGCCGGGGCAGCTAGTTGTTGATAAGAAACATTGCCTAGGAAATCTTCAATGTCCACTCTATCGTTATGAGTATTATGTCATTGTATTATACCATTTCGTGGTAGTAATTTAGAACGTCGAATGAAACGTATGGAGTGTGGTTGACCTCATCTCGCAGATATGCTGTTTGTCATGTTGGGAGAAAGAATATATGTTTTTATAATATATAAAGCTATTTTATTATATTGTCGCTTGTTTTGTGAAATAATAATATATTCGCCTGAGCCAAAGTAGATTCAAAGATTCATTCAGAAAATATGCTTTTTTACGTCGATTCCCATTTTAAATAATACTTATTAAATTATATTCAAATTATTAATAATTTTTCAGACGCCGAAAGAATTTTGCAGACAAGAAGACGCCGAAAGAAACTCTTTTCAAAAGTATTGGTCGCCTACTTGCCTGAAGGGCTTTGTGTGATATTTCATATTCTTATCTTTTCTTTTTTTTATTTCATGTTATATACAATTTCAATTTACATAATTTTGTGAAACACGTTATGTTAGCGATCGAACGTACAACAAGAGATAAAATAAAAGACAGAAATCTCAAAGAGGCCAAGCAGACCTGTCCCCATATAAAAAAGTATGATAATATATCAGTATTTGGCGAGGTACTTTTTAAAGTTTTATTTGTTTTAATTTCAAAATACTTCTGGTACGATGTCTAGTAGTGATTTTTTCTAAATTTACAGTTACAATTACAGTTCGACACTATCAACACTTCTACGACACTAATATTATAATAGAAAAGATTTGATTATTTGTTTGTTTGCATTGAATAAGCTCCGAAACTATTAGACGGATTTAAAAATTCTTGCACCATCAAAATGTTCAACATTTTCACACAAAACTGTTCAATTTATATAAAAATGTCGATTTTCTTTTTATTTCCCAGCATTTGTCCCATAGGAAAAGTTGTTCATTTGATGGTTTGAAGAATAACGAGGATTACCCTAACGTCCTGTATATTCAACCCTGCTTTGTTTGTCAAAACTGTGTATAAAGTCCGAAAACTTTCAGTAGATTTTGAGCGAAATTACTATCTTATCATCTTCATACTCTATCTTTTTCTTATAAATCAATCAAATGTACCATAGTAGCTTCTGGTTAAAAGAATTACCAATACTATCTCTACCGCACCGCTGTTCCGTAGGGTAAAATAATTACATTAGTTTGGTGGCAATAACAATAATTTTGTCCCGTTAAGGGCAGACGACCCGCAGAGCCGCCTTGTGTTTCACAGATCACCAGATATGAGCTAAGTTACGCACGTCTCCCGGCCCCATCCACGGGTTGCGGCCTTAATCCCATTATTTTAAATATCTTGACGTTTGTGGATGTTTAACTATTGATATGAGCATATTATTATGGTATTGAAGATTTTTAAAGTGACATTATGAAAAAAGGATTTCGTAATAAACATTTTTAGTCTTTTCGTTTCGTTATTCAATTTAGTCATGACAGCTTCTTCTCAATTTATTTAGCTTCTGACTTCTGGAATCTATTTTGCATTTATATTCAAACTAGCTTTCGCCCGCGGCTCCGCCCGCGTCACTGTCGATCCCTCGGTTCGAATAGTACTTTTTCACGAGATAAAAGGCAGCCTTCTCTGTACTCCAGAGAACTTGTATGCAAAATTTCATGATGATCGGTTCAGTAGTTACGGCGTGAAAGCGTAACAAACAAACAAACTCACTTTCGCATTTATAATATTACTAGCTTTCGCCCGCGGCTCCGACCGCGTTAATGTCGATCCCTCGGGAATAGTGCTTTTTCCCGGGATAAAAGGTAGCCTATGTCCTTCTCCGTACTCCAGAGAACTTGTATGCAAAATTTCATGATGATCGGTTCAGTAGTTACGGCGTGAAAGCGTAACAAACAAACAAACAAACTCACTTTCGCATTTATAATATCAGTTAGGATAGTAAGGATTAATAGCTTTATGACAACTTATCCTTTAATAGATTTAACAAAGAAGAAACACAAGATTCGTTCTACACTAAGATTAAAGAGGAAACATTTGATTGTTTGCATCGAATAGGCTCCGAAGAAATATCCACGTTTGTTGTATGGGAGCCCCCTTAATTATTTTATTCTGTTTTTAGTATTTGTTGTAATTGCAGCGATAGAAATACATCATGTATGAAAACTTCACTAACTATCACGGTTCGTGAAATACAGCTTATTGTCAGACAGACAGACAGACGGGCAGCGAAGCCATATGTATAAAATCCCGTTTTTACCCTTTGGGTATGGAGCCCTAAAAAGAGCGTTTGCATATTGACCTGGCTGGGGATCGAACCCGAGACCCTGTAGTTATGAAGCATGCGCATTATGTATGAATATGACACACTTCACACCTACAACATATGACAGCAGTACAAAATATAATGAAGAAGCATATATTACCAGTACTTTAACAAGCTATCCTGCCTATTGGCAATACTTGTCCACCTTAATTGAACACACGTTCAACACATAGTTCAAAGGTAAGACAAAATGCATGTATTCATTAATTCAGCTTCTTTTAATTACCGAGATAAGGAAATATCAAATAAACAAGTCAATTTACACAGACCTCTGTCTCGTTGCCCTTTATTAATAGACAAACATTAAATTAGAGGTTTTACATATAAAACAGTATTAAAATGGAGCCAGACGTTTGTATCTTGAACTTTTATCGAATCTCGAGCGCCCCGTGAAGATAATATATGGGCATAATGACAGGAATCCAGCGCCTAAAAAAAGTAAAGTGACGCCATATTGAATCTGTGGAATTTGAAGCGCGCGCAACATGTCCGTTATTCAAATTGAAATCCTATACGCGTTATTGTCCAGATTGTTTATTTGATCTATTTATTTTTGAATATCAAATGAACATGTTCTCTGTTTTCCCACGAATTAAAAGGTGGATTAATTTTTATCTCTTTAATGGGCGTTTTATTCATTCATTTGTAGAAGTGATGTCTGCAACGGGCTGCGTATGAAGAAAAGCTACTTTCGTACTTTCCGCAAACTGAATGGTACTGTAATCAGTAAGGATCTATGTGCGAGGGCCACTGGCCGAAAAATCCACCATACAATCATGTTTTTGGCAGGTAGCTTACATAATCTAAAATATAGCCTATACATTTTACTAAGGGTGACAACTGAAGCGTTAATATGACAAATAGATATATTTGCCACTAAAAGCAGCAATACGTATCCTTCCGATATCTAATTTTTCATAAATACTTGCTAGTTAAGAGAATATGCGAATGTCGTTTTTTATTATACATTCATGATAAAACGTAACTCGATAAATTTCTTACAAGATGAGTATATTTCGAGAAACGCTATTATAACACTCTGTTATTGGATAATAATTAAAACATTTTTGCTTTTGACAATCACTATTTAATAACCACAGAATAAAAACGAAAAAGAAAGATTAAGAATTATAATCATACATAGGCCTTTAGGCGAGTAGGTGACCTATATATATACTTTTGAAAATAATTCCTTTTGGACGTTTTCTGCCCTGCACTGCAGTGGTCGGTTCCGAAACGCTAGTCGTTTGTAGCTTTTGATGATTTTAAATATATATTTTTTTTTACTTTATATCAGTTCAGTACTAACTAACAGCACGAAGTCATGGTTGTGTTTACAATGTCATTGATGCCTGTCTCTACTAATGAAAGTATTTAGGAAAACCCTTACTAAGTAATTTTATTGGAAATTGAGAACGAATTCTAAAACTGTGCGTCAATTATAAGGCCGCCTCATTATGCGGTGACGGTGACGAAGTGCAACAGATTGTAGCGTTTGTAAATACGCGTGCGAACAGAGCAATATGGAGGTAGGTTGGTCTATTCGCCTTGTATTTACATGTGAGAATATTTATGTCTCGATAGCCGTCGTCCATCACGAAGACTGTTATCAGGCGATTTGTGAATTAACGACTGAATTAACTTGTCCACTTAATTTGATTTTGCGGTTAATTTGATTTGATTGAGTCGGCATTAACATGGCTTATTCACCGTTGCTCCATACACTGTAACAAATCTTAAAGGGTCTTGGATGTTTATCTATATAAGTACATGCATACATATTATCACGTCTTCATTCTTATGGTGTAGACATAGAGTCTAAGCTCATAAGACCGAGAGGCCACGTTTAGGGTTTTGGTGGGCTTAAAGGTGAAAAACAGAATCAAAATAGTGATGGGTTGCTAGCGATATTACCTATTTTCATGATTCTTTAGATTTTCGCCTATTCCCTTGACCGGCTTCTACGGTCTGCGCGGGAAGAGAAGCAGCTGGCACATTCTACGTTTTTTCTTTTCTCCCAGACCATCATGGAAGATGTGTATATTTCTTTATTATTTTTCTTATAAGTGTTTATTTAAATCCATATATTAGTCATTATATTATATTTGTCTACACACTTATTAAAGTCAATTTTACTAAGTATTTGGGCTATTCCCCATTTTTTTCATTTAAGTAAATTGAACGCACTTGATGACAGGCCATAGTTGAAAATCAGTGTGTTGATCTCAGAGCAATATAATCAGTGTGCTTTGACCTCTTTGTATTGCTGTGGCATACAAATACAATTGTTTATTTTTATACTCTTTATGTTTTTATACTCTGTTGATTTTTTTTATTGAACTGTTGTATATGTGTGAAAAAATCAGCAAATAAACGGCATTGTCTATCGTGTATCTATCTATCTACTTTTCATGTAATCAAAGATGTAATCCTATTTATAACACAAAGCTATATAATGTCTTTCTATCATGGAAATCTTAAGTTTCTCATTCGCAACGCAATCAAATAGACAATCATTGCATGTTCAATGCCTATTAAAGCTGATAACTATGGACACCCAGCAACTTAAGTGGAAATGCATCCATTGACATACAAACATAACTTAGACTAATGATAAATACTTACTACTTACTTACTTCTTTACTAATATTATAAATGCGAAAGTGAGTTTGTTTGTTTGTTGCGCTTTCATGCCGTAAATACTGAACCGATCATCATGAAATTTTACATACAAGTTCACTGGAGTACGGAGAAGGACATAGGCTACCTTTTATCCCGGGAAAAAGTACTAATCCCGAGGGATCGACATTGACGCGGGCGGAGCCGCGGGCGAAAGCTAGTAAATAATAAATGTAAAAAAATATGTAATTATAAATAATAAAAATGACATACATCAAATGTAACTCTAAAATATAATAATAAAAATGAAAAGGACTAGTAAGAAATATTTTCGCAACACTATATTTAATTACCTAGGTAGTCTACTTTATTAATAACTATTTTTAAAGCTCGCTGGCCGTTCCAACTTTATTTCTGCGACGTCCGAATAGGAACCCTCATATTATACCTATATTAATTACCAACATTCATAGATTAAAAAAAAAATCTCATAGATTTAAAAAAAAATTGCGCTTCGTATGTATGAAGCGCAATTTTTTTTTAAGTCGGCATAGAAGTCCATGCCTGCAATGCAGTGACAATATTGTAAAAGCTGATGTATTGTACAATATGCAATGTAAATAAATAAATTGGAATTGAAATGTAATATGTGCACACAGCATCAAAAGGAAAGCTTAAAACTTAACCAAGAAACAAATAGGGTATAAAAGTTTGCGTGGAGAAATTAAAGCGTTTGGAAAATCTATTAATTAGTTCATGATATATTAAAAAAATTAAAAATCTAATTCGGTTGCGGTTACGATGCTACATGCGTGTCACAAAGACTTACGTGTAAAACTTATAAAAAACAATAAAAATATACAAAAAATGTGTGTTTGAAATGTGTTAAGAAATGTGTGTGGAAGACATTGAAGATCTGTTCTAAAACCACTAATTTTACCACAAAATAAGACACTCCTGGATAATTCTAGATATCGCTGCGTTTGTTCCTAGCCTTGCTAGCCTTTTAAATAAGTAAGTTACGAAGTTGAACAGTGAATATAATTAATTTGACTTTAAAGTTGAAAAATGTGTAAATCTCATTTGTTATGTAATGAATATAAAGAAAAAATGTGTATTGTATCAAATAAACATTTTTTCTTTCTTTAATATCTTAGAATTACAGAAACTGGCTAAAATTGGTAGTTGGAGTCACAGGTTTTTTTGCTTTTGACAATCACTATTTAATAACCACAGAATAAAAACGAAAAAGAAAGATTAAGAATTATAATCATACATAGGCCTTTAGGCGAGTAGGTGACCTATATATATACTTTTGAAAATAATTCCTTTTGGACGTTTTCTGCCCTGCACTGCAGTGGTCGGTTCCGAAACGCTAGTCGTTTGTAGCTTTTGATGATTTTAAATATATATTTTTTTTTTACTTTATATCAGTTCAGTACTAACTAACAGCACGAAGTCATGGTTGTGTTTACAATGTCATTGATGCCTGTCTCTACTAATGAAAGTATTTAGGAAAACCCTTACTAAGTAATTTTATTGGAAATTGAGAACGAATTCTAAAACTGTGCGTCAATTATAAGGCCGCCTCATTATGCGGTGACGGTGACGAAGTGCAACAGATTGTAGCGTTTGTAAATACGCGTGCGAACAGAGCAATATGGAGGTAGGTTGGTCTATTCGCCTTGTATTTACATGTGAGAATATTTATGTCTCGATAGCCGTCGTCCATCACGAAGACTGTTATCAGGCGATTTGTGAATTAACGACTGAATTAACTTGTCCACTTAATTTGATTTTGCGGTTAATTTGATTTGATTGAGTCGGCATTAACATGGCTTATTCACCGTTGCTCCATACACTGTAACAAATCTTAAAGGGTCTTGGATGTTTATCTATATAAGTACATGCATACATATTATCACGTCTTCATTCTTATGGTGTAGACATAGAGTCTAAGCTCATAAGACCGAGAGGCCACGTTTAGGGTTTTGGTGGGCTTAAAGGTGAAAAACAGAATCAAAATAGTGATGGGTTGCTAGCGATATTACCTATTTTCATGATTCTTTAGATTTTCGCCTATTCCCTTGACCGGCTTCTACGGTCTGCGCGGGAAGAGAAGCAGCTGGCACATTCTACGTTTTTTCTTTTCTCCCAGACCATCATGGAAGATGTGTATATTTCTTTATTATTTTTCTTATAAGTGTTTATTTAAATCCATATATTAGTCATTATATTATATTTGTCTACACACTTATTAAAGTCAATTTTACTAAGTATTTGGGCTATTCCCCATTTTTTTCATTTAAGTAAATTGAACGCACTTGATGACAGGCCATAGTTGAAAATCAGTGTGTTGATCTCAGAGCAATATAATCAGTGTGCTTTGACCTCTTTGTATTGCTGTGGCATACAAATACAATTGTTTATTTTTATACTCTTTATGTTTTTATACTCTGTTGATTTTTTTTATTGAACTGTTGTATATGTGTGAAAAAATCAGCAAATAAACGGCATTGTCTATCGTGTCTATCTATCTACTTTTCATGTAATCAAAGATGTAATCCTATTTATAACACAAAGCTATATAATGTCTTTCTATCATGGAAATCTTAAGTTTCTCATTCGCAACGCAATCAAATAGACAATCATTGCATGTTCAATGCCTATTAAAGCTGATAACTATGGACACCCAGCAACTTAAGTGGAAATGCATCCATTGACATACAAACATAACTTAGACTAATGATAAATACTTACTACTTACTTACTTCTTTACTAATATTATAAATGCGAAAGTGAGTTTGTTTGTTTGTTGCGCTTTCATGCCGTAAATACTGAACCGATCATCATGAAATTTTACATACAAGTTCACTGGAGTACGGAGAAGGACATAGGCTACCTTTTATCCCGGGAAAAAGTACTAATCCCGAGGGATCGACATTGACGCGGGCGGAGCCGCGGGCGAAAGCTAGTAAATAATAAATGTAAAAAAATATGTAATTATAAATAATAAAAATGACATACATCAAATGTAACTCTAAAATATAATAATAAAAATGAAAAGGACTAGTAAGAAATATTTTCGCAACACTATATTTAATTACCTAGGTAGTCTACTTTATTAATAACTATTTTTAAAGCTCGCTGGCCGTTCCAACTTTATTTCTGCGACGTCCGAATAGGAACCCTCATATTATACCTATATTAATTACCTACATTCATAGATTAAAAAAAAAATCTCATAGATTTAAAAAAAAATTGCGCTTCGTATGTATGAAGCGCAATTTTTTTTTAAGTCGGCATAGAAGTCCATGCCTGCAATGCAGTGACAATATTGTAAAAGCTGATGTATTGTACAATATGCAATGTAAATAAATAAATTGGAATTGAAATGTAATATGTGCACACAGCATCAAAAGGAAAGCTTAAAACTTAACCAAGAAACAAATAGGGTATAAAAGTTTGCGTGGAGAAATTAAAGCGTTTGGAAAATCTATTAATTAGTTCATGATATATTAAAAAAATTAAAAATCTAATTCGGTTGCGGTTACGATGCTACATGCGTGTCACAAAGACTTACGTGTAAAACTTATAAAAAACAATAAAAATATACAAAAAATGTGTGTTTGAAATGTGTTAAGAAATGTGTGTGGAAGACATTGAAGATCTGTTCTAAAACCACTAATTTTACCACAAAATAAGACACTCCTGGATAATTCTAGATATCGCTGCGTTTGTTCCTATCCTTGCTAGCCTTTTAAATAAGTAAGTTACGAAGTTGAACAGTGAATATAATTAATTTGACTTTAAAGTTGAAAAATGTGTAAATCTCATTTGTTATGTAATGAATATAAAGAAAAAATGTGTATTGTATCAAATAAACATTTTTTCTTTCTTTAATATCTTAGAATTACAGAAACTGGCTAAAATTGGTAGTTGGAGTCACAGGTTTTTTTTTAAAATCAAAAGTTGATACATTTGACAGTTTTTTTTTCAGGACAATCATAAACAACGCCCTCTCTACAATTGTCATCCCTAGTCAAAGATTACGAATAATTCGTAAGCATTTTAACTTAGTGCCGATTTAAAAAATATTGCTGTCTCTTAATTATCAAGAACTGGATCGTGATGGCTGGATGGATATAAGGAGAAATGGCGCAGACAAAAGAAGGTTTATACCCAGCAGTGGTCGTAGAAAGCTGATGATGATAAATCTTCTAAATATTACTTTAGTTTGCCAATAGATTTAAAGAACGCGACAAGTAACTTTAGCCCCGAACTGCTTTCCAACAGAAAGGATATGCTTTAACGTGTGACCCTGACTCGATTCGTCACGGGGCGATTATGATACTCCAATTAATCGACACACGATCATGGCTATATAATTATATAATAATAAAGCGTTTTGCATTATTAAAGTTATTGATCTAATAAAGCGGCGCGTCTAATGTCCGGGCGTAGAATAGTGACGCTACAGAAATATGCTTCGAACTTAATACACTCTAAATATATTACCCCTCCTGAGGGCCCTTTGGTGATGTTGCCCTGTTAAGGGCACTCTGCCCTTACCTCAAGTGCCCGGTAAAGTAACGAAAGCTCATGTGGAGCTCGTTAAACAGTCCATTAAAAAAATCTAAGTTTATCACTTGATAATTAAATAATGTAATAAGATGTCATGTCATTATTATGTCATTCTGGTTTCAAATTGGAATGGCATGCTGTCATTTCATGACTAAATTTTATTGTCAAAATCAAAAAATATTAAGGTTAATTTATTTTCTGAACTTTCTAATATTAAGCCCTTATTATCTATTAGAAAAAAATCAAAAGTAAAGAAAAAAGTAAAGAACTCGTAAGTAAAAATCTTTGTTTACGTGTAACACCAGATGCATTATGTAAACAGAAATTATTTACTTGCAAAAAGCAGATATTAAATTTCAATTGATATTGCCGATGATCGACTGCTTGTTCGAATCGACATGAACTGCTTGTTTTTTTTTAAACACAGCTTCGTATATAACTTTTACAGAAAAAGTTAATTAAGATGTAAAGCCAAAGACACGAGAAGGAATTATTTCTAGCAATGCTTTTCTCTGTGTACATTTCTATACTCGTTTTGTTTTGTGACGAAGGTGTTATTAGGGTAACGTCTTCATAGCTTTCTGAAGCTTTCGTGCGCAGTGATTGATGGCTCGAGTGACTAGTCGATAAACTTGTCGATAATGAACTCCAGCGTTGGTCCGAGTGTTAAACCTTCCGGCAGGTATTATTTATTACAATTTGCGCCTCACATTTAATATGTAAAATGTTACTAATGGTCGACGGTGTTACAAATTATCTGCTAAAAATTTTTCCATGCTAATATTATAAAGAAGTTCTCTGTCTGCTGCTTTTTCATTTAAACCACTAAACAAATTCATGAATTTTAGTAAGATTATGAAAGTTAGGAGATAAAAATAGGCTATATGGTATTTCATAATTCGAAAACTGATAATCATACAATATTTTAAAGTGTTTTTTGCATTTACAATGATATTCTGATATACTCTTATTAAATTAAGAAATAAAATATGGGCAAAAAAAACTCCACGCCTGCGACTTTAGGTCTCTGGACGACCTCTGCTCTGTCATTTGAGCTACCGCGCGTTCTAACCTCGGCATCGAAGATCGCCACCATATCCCGTTCCCCGTATACGCATTAAGGCTTGCGTCACCTAACACAACTACCCCACTTTTACAAATGAGGTATTCGATTCAACTCATTTTGCAATCAATTTGAAAATCAACTAATATGTAGGAAGCCATACAAAATTATTGACTTTTTTTTGCTTTTACTATTCTGATAGGTATACTTTTATTTATGTTAACCGCGTGAAATCTTTTTACCATATTATTTTTCTCAATCTGATATCTTTAAGGGTTTTAAAGATTTTTAGGACGTTCGGAGTGAACGTTTTTGAAGGTTAAGCTGACATATTCCAGTTGAGTAACATTTTTTAGAGACGACGATTCTGCTTTCATTATTAAGTTTACGATTTTGAGATATCGCGGTCACTATTATTGCCACTACGGGAGTTACAGCGATTATTTGCTTTAATTATTAGCTGCAATTTTGCTGAATTATAAGACAAATCTCAAAAATAATTGAAGTAAGATCCGTAGTGACAATAACTATAGAGATTTTTGAATTTGTTGATTATGTGAATATACTTTATCGATATTTCTAAAAACTGATAGGCATGCCTACCCGCGCCGCCCACAACCGAACAACCCATAATAATAAACATATAATTACTATTATTAACACGATTAGCTTTGCATTAGCTCGTGCGCCGAAGCTCCTAAACTCGGGAATCGGCGACGAATTCACACGCCCGCCTTCAACTCTATGTTTTAAACAAAGTTGCCGACATATGTTGTCTAGAGACGGGCATTTACCCGGTAAAAACCCGAGAAAGGGTAAACACCCATTAATACCTATTTTTACCCACCCTGTTTATTTTTATGAATATTTATGATGATGTAACTTCTTATTACCTCATTACATTCGAAATTTACATATTAATTTTAATAAAAATCAAATTTAACATAGAAGATTGCAATATTAAGAGATAAAGCCAATGTTTTACTAATATTAAAAGTTTAAAGTCAGTATTCAAATCTTACCCGGTATTATTAATTTATACCCGGTTAGAAGGGGTCTTTTTTTTTAATCCTTTTTTACCAACCCAATTTTTTACTCATCCGTTCTAGTTGTAACTTTGTTGTCGATTGGTTTGGATTCGATTGTTTTCAAGTCATTATATGGTTCTTGATGTTGGAAGTTCGATTGGCTCTGTATTAACTCGAGCAACCAAGCTTCTACATTCAAGAATCGGAGACGAAACATACGCCCGCCTTTATGTGTACTGTAGACACAAACCACCAATTTGCCAACACATATTAATAAATAAAGAAATAAATAGAAATAGGTATTTTTTTAAAATCACACAATTTGAGTAAATCCTCAAAGTAAGTTAGAGATTTGTGTTTTGGGATACGAACTCAACCATAATTTATTAAATACATGTATACATGGTGAAATTTGATCGTTTTTTAGACATTGTAATTGGATTAATCAATTGTATGAAACTACCAGAATATGTAAAATTTGATTACCTATTAATTTTTCTTATAGATATTATTGACATAGACTTATTATTGGAATTATGGATTAGTATTCTTCTTTAATACACCGATGTCGTTCATACACTATTTATTTATAATAATTTAATGCATGCCAGTGTCTGGTGAAGATAGATAGATAGATAGATATTCATTTATTCCTTAGAATATGGTGATACAATGGTGTTACAGGATTGTGTGTGTGCTACATACTCTGCCTATAAGGCGTAGGAATTTTTAGTTAAATTAAGATTAAAATTTAAGTATTATTATTTTTTAAATTAATTATATCTATTTATGTTCACAAATCATATAACATGTCAGAGCGTTTAATATACAATTAAGCTGTCATTTGAATATTTCCTCGGTAGTATAATAACATTTATCTAGTAGCCAATTAAATAAAGTTGATTTATATGCATTCTCCCTAGTAATTTCTCTAATTTCCCTCGGTAATGCATTGAACACTTTGATTGCCATACAATAGACATTGTTACCGTAGAGTTGCAGTCTCTGTGCTGGGATATAGAGTTTGGTTGGGTTTCTACTGCTCTTCTTTTTTAAAACAGTGTCGTGCAGAGGGAAAAGATGCGGATATCTTTTTACAAATAAGCATATTTCGAAAATGTAGAGACATGGGAGAGGTAGAATCTTCGACTTTTTGAACAGTGGTTTACAGTGTTCTAGGTGGTCTACTCCATGTAATATTCGTATGCATTTTTTTTGTAACGTAAATGCTTTAATCATTTCGACCGAGTTGCCCCAGATAATCAAACCATACCGTAGTACCGATGCCACGTATCCGTGGTATGCCAGAACAGCAGTTTCTTGAGAGGATGTCGTCTTTAATCTACGCAGAACATATACAAATTTGTCCAGTTTCTCACAAATATTATTAATATGTTCCTTCCAATTAAGATTCTTATCGATTATTATTCCTAAAAATGAAATGTGGTCAACTTGTTTTATCTTGTCGCTATAATATGTCGCATTAATTTGTATTGTACTATTATTGTAAGGATGAAAATTAATTATTTTTGATTTATCTACATTAATATTTAATTTATTTCGTTTTAACCAAATGTCAATATTTTTAAGTTCTAGGTTTACAACTGCGTCCAAATCTTGTTCTTTGTTACATTTTATTAATAGAGTGGTATCATCTGCGTATAGGACCGACTCATGTTTGAGGCATTTGGGTAAGTCATTTATATAGAGCAAAAAGAGCAATGGAGAGAGCAGTCCGCCTTGTGGTAACCCGCGCCTATTGCTATTTTGCCAAGGAGATTTAAATACAGTCTTGGTTTTCTTAATCGTTTTTAATATTTCTGTATATTGCTGTCGGTCAGAAAGATAGCTTCTGATCCAGTCATTCGCGTTGCCTCTAATGCCATATTTGTGTAATTTATTTAACAGTATATCGTGACAAATGGAGTCAAAAGCTTTAGACATGTCTAAAAATACACCCGCAACAGACATTTTTTTATCTAAGGCTTCCGATATCAGTTTAACTAACGAAAAACAAGCTACTGCTGTTGACATGTTTTTGCGAAAGCCATACTGGTTAGCTACTAGTAGTTTATGTTGTTCAATGAAATCAAAAATTTTGTCCCGCATAGCCATTTCAAAAATTTTAGACAGGATTGGAACAAGTGTTATTGGTCTATAATTGCTAATTTCATCAGTATTCCCCTTTTTAAATAATGGTATGACTCTTGATTTTTTTAAGATAGTCGGGAATTTGCCTTGCTCAAATGAGGAATTTAGAATGTGACACAGTGGTTGAGCAATGTACGGTGCACATTTTTTTATTAGATTCGTATTAATTTCATCATAACCAGTCGATTGGGTGTTTTTTAATAGTTTAATGATTACAATAATGTCATAAGGGTCAAGTGGAGTCAAAAATATACTATGTGTTGTGCTGTTTATGTCAGCATATGTCTGTTTTTTATCACTGCTGCTATTTGTTTGTGAAGATGCGTTAATAAAATATTCGTTAAACTGTTTACAGATCTCTTCTGGATGAGTCGTTTTATTACCGTTAGCCTTTATTTCCTTTATATCAAATCGTTGGTCAGATGCTTTGTTTTTTATTATATTCCAAGCCGCCTTGCATTTATTTTTCGATTTTAATAGAATTTTTTTGTTATTTATTCTATGTGATGTATAGATACACTTTCTTAGTAATTTTGAGTAAGTCAAGTATTCCTGTATTTTTGTTTTTTTGTTGAACTGTGAGAAACTTTCAATAAACCAATTACATCTGTACATGTACCACATTGGACGCAAAATAAAAGATTTGTATTTTCAGTTTGTAAATATTTTTCTGGAATCTTAGAGAAACTGAACTTAGACATTTGCCGACATGTCGACAACATTTTTGCGGGTAGCAGGCAGCAAAAAAAGGAGGTTATCATTCTCAGAACAAGGACGTTATCAATTCTGTTGTATTGTTTGTAATGTTTGTTACCGCATACCTCCTTCGTTATGTCCCGATTTCAAAAACACTTTTTCTGTTGTTTGAAAGGGTATGCTTTCAAATTAGTCCCATTTAATTTTAATCAATATCGGTTCAGTAATTTGATTGAAGTTGGTTTATTTAATATGTAAGATTATTTTTTTTAATGTTAGCTTGTAAAGACGACCGCTTTAGTATGTACAACTATTTAGCAACGTCCGATATTTTTATTGATACTTTCACAATCTCGATTCCAAGTTATATCGATTTGCATAGTTATAAAGTTATCAATTCACGTTTATAGTTCACATATAACAATCGAATCGCGAACTTTTCGATATGTTTCTCAATCGAACCACATCTAACACAGAAATATAGATTGAACTCGATTCGAGTTATTTCAGTTATAGGGTTGTCACTTAAATAAAATAATTCGTGGATAAGTGTGGGTTTCAAATCAAAATTATCAAGACACAATTTTTTAAAATAAAATTGATTACTGAGATCTTAGTTCGCAAATAAGAAACTGTGGCTCAGACTCCACCAAAGCGGAGATGAGATAAGAGGTAGGATGTGTTTTAAAATGCATGAGTAGGTCAGAAGCCCCAAATTAAAATGATCTAACATCCAGCTATCAATTACTTTTTCTCAAAATGGTAAATTTAGAAAATTGCATCATTTCGTTTATATTAAGTTAGTAAAAACCTACATTTATGGATATTAAACAAAAAACATATCCATATTATATAAAGAAGTAAATATGATAAAAAAAACATGCGTACAGTGTTTGAATCAGCGACCTCAGGTTTATGTACAAAGCGCGGTAGCTCAATTGGCAGAGCGTAGCCAACTGAGCTACCACGCTTCAAGCCTGGATGTCAAAAATCTCCACCATATCCCATTTCCCTTATACGCATGAGACTTACAAAATACACATATCTGCTTATAAATAAAAACACCTCCGAAAAACTCAGAAGATTTTAATCGAAGTATTTTTTTTACTACATCTTGGATTAGGCATTTGTCTCCCATCTCACCTGATGGTAAGTGACGATGAAGACGAGGATGTTACATGCCTATCCAAAAGATACCCATTGATCTTTATCGATATTTGATCTTCCATTAATCCTAAACACACTTATTCACGCTATTTTCGTGTGGAGCACGCGATCCTACTCACATCCTCTGAAAGCCGTCCAACAACCCTAAAAAAGTCAATCGAATTGGTTGCGTTACCATTCCCCATAAAGGCCAATAATTAAATATTTATTCGGTTCTATTAGGATCGAATTGGAATATTACACTGAATCAATTCGTCACTGTGGAAATGCTGAGATTGCTGGCTCCGATTACAGAGGTTACAGAAGTGTCATTTTATGAAATATGCGCGTATATAAACCTTTTTTAAAGTTTCGCCTTTTAATTGCATAATCTATCTACACTAATATTATAAACAGGAAAGATTTGATTGTTTGTTTGTTTGCATTGAATAGGCTCCGAAACTACTGGACCAATTTGAAAAATTTCTTCACTATTAGAACTCTATATTATCTCTAATGAGCATAGCTATAGAACTTGACTTCTGTCATAAGGATAAATTTAATTCATTTTTTCTAAAAGCAAGTACTTAAAAAATTATAAATAAAAATAATCTTCCAACGCGTAACTTCCTAATCTTACAACGGAGGCAACGTGCCCAAAACACTGGCAGCGTTTCCTCGCTGTAACACAAGACTTATACTTTGAGCACAAAAGCTGCCAACTCTCAAGTCTCCCGTTACCTTAACGAGGTGCGTTGCGATGTCCCTTATATATATACTATACACGGTGAAATTTTGATAGTTCTGGACCCTCAAAGGGGCGATTCAGTCCGTCGATATGAACAACTTTTCCTATAGGACCAATGCTGGGAATTCGGTCGCCCGGTCAATTTGTATGGGAACGTAAAAAACATTTTTGTGTTCCCGGCATTGGTCCCATAGGAAAAGTCGTTTATATCAAAGGGCTGAATCATCCCTTTAAGGGTCCAGAACGATCACTATTTCACCATGTATAAGGGACATTACATATAGAATAGATACCTATATCTACCCGTGCGAAACCGAGTCGGGCCGCTAGTTATGTATATAAACGGAAACTCTTTATACAAATTATCATCAGCATGGAATCCAGTGATTGCCAAAATTAAACCGCGTCTTTCGGAGTCAAATAAAAAGTCGGACACTGTTAGTATAGTGATAGTGTGTACGAGGCCAATAGAAAACCATATGTTAATAGTGAAATTATTAAAAAAAATTGTGTAACTCCATTGAAACGTCAATGGACACAAATAATAATAAGGTTCGTGCTAAATCCCGTTTGTATACATAATTATATGCGCTAATATAGGCTCATCGCAAGCGTCCTTATCTTATACTAGGTACTGACAGGTATACTGCATAGGTTCCGACGTTTTCAAACTTTAAATTATCTCGATCTGCTTCAGGGATAAATACAAACAAAAATAATTAAATTTCTCTTGCAAATTCTTATACTTCTAAACTTTTTTATGCATACATACATAGTATCACATCTTTTTCCATTGCGGGGTACACAGAGCTTAGGTCTATAAGACCTTATGGCCTTATTTAGCATGTTGAAGTGCTTGTAGATGGAAATGAAATCAAAATAGTGGTGGATTGCTAGCCGCATCGCCTATCGACATTATTCCGCAGATATTAGCCCAATCCATCGATCGGCTTTTGCGATCCACGCGGGAAGAGAAGCAGCTAAGCTTTTTCTTTTCTCCCAGACCAGCAAATGAGAGAGTAAACTTTTTTAAATTTCAAAAATGCACATTTTGATGTTTTTATTCGATTGCAAATATAAATATTATTGTATTTTAGTATTCTGGTTCCAACTACGACTCGTAAATGAGTATTAATTTGTTACAAATATAGTGACAAGATAGTACCGTTATACTAACACGATATTACGAGTATTATACAAATATGAATGACTATATTTTATGTCGTTCTGTTAATCTCTTTATTTTGAAATTACTAGCAGTAAAATGATAAAGCCCGTGAAATACATTTGACAAACAAGCGAGAAGAAACAGCCTGCTTGCTCGCAATTACTTATTATAATCGATAATTGTGCGTAATCGATACGATTTACCCGAGTGCATCGAGAGTAATCGGCTAGCGTCGAGTGAATCGATTCAATTAAAACCAATATAGTATATCTGTATATTTTATGCTCTGCTGCGCCTATTTTACATTTTTATTGAGTGCATACTGCATAGACGAGAAATTGAAGTGTAAAAGTAAACTCTCTTCCAGGCTGGTCTGGGAGAAAAGAAATAACGTCAAATGTACCAGCTGCTTCTCTTCCCGTGCAGATCGTAAAAGCCGATCGAGGGATTGGGCTAAAATCTGCGAAACCATGTCAATAGGCGATGAGGCTAGCAACCCATTACTATTTTGATTTCGTTTTTCATCTAAACGCCCTCCAATATGCTAAATGTGGCCATAAGGTCTTACAGTACAGACCTTATAGGCTCTGTCTACCCCGCAAGGGAAAAAGACGTGATACTATGTATGTAAAAAGTAAACAGAGTAAATAATAACGTAGGCATATCATAGTATTTTATATATTATACTTTTTGCCGACAGATTTATTGGGCTACCCCGATTAAAATTTCTGTTGCGCTACTTGACCAAACGAACTAAACTCTTATTATAATATAATCATGTGTCAACATTAGTTACTTCAATTTAAATAAAAAATCGTCTATAAATTAAAAAAAAGATGTGTTAACCACTGCGCCACGGCGGCCTCCGACTCCTCTATTATATGTTTGTTTGTAATGGATAGTCAGGATTATCTTATTTCTATGGGATAAACACAAAGAGTACTGAACTGTTTCTTTACGTGATAACGTCTTATAAATGAAGACCGCACGAAAAAGTGTCACGTTCTGTGTGCAAGCGAGAGCGCGGAACAAGCATAGAGAGGCACCATTGGCCAAAGCGTTCGGCTTGTGACGCATCTATCTCTTGTCAGTCAAAATTATCGTCCGTAAACCGACATTACAGACAACCAATTTCTGTTAAATCGTTTTTCTGACATGTGAGTTTAAACGGATGGTCCCGAAATTCTACTCTTTGGGTACCAGGAACGAAGGAAGAGAGGCAGACCGAGGAGAAGATAGTAAGACGATACAGAAGGCTTTTTCATTCGATGGCAGCAAGGCGGTCAAGTGTAAAAACAGAAAGGGGAGATCATTGCCACGATACGAACAGTGAAAATGACATGCTACAAATATAATATACTAGCTTTCGCCCGCGGCTCCGCCCGCGTCAATGTCGATCCCTCGGGAATAGTACTTTTTTCCGGAATAAAAGGTAGCCTATGTCCTTCTCCGTACTCCAGAGAACTTGTATGCAAAATTTCATGATGATCGGTTCAGTAGTGACGGCGTGAAAGCGTAACAAACAAACAAACAAATAAACAAACAAACAAACTCACTTTGGCATTTATAATATTAGTAAGGACTAGCTTTCGCCCGCGGCTCCGCCCGCGTCAATGTCGCTCCCTCGGGAAAAGTACTTTTTCCCGGGATAAAAGGTAGCCTATGTCCTTCTCCACACTCCAGAGAACTTGTATGCAAAATTTCATGACGATCGGTTTAGTAGTTACGGCGTGAAAGCGTAACAAACAAACAAACAAATAAACAAACAAACAAACTCACTTTGGCATTTATAATATTAGTAAGGACTAGCTTTCGCCCGCGGCTCCGCCCGCGTCAATGTCGATCCCTCGGGAAAAGTACTTTTTCCCGGGATAAAAGGTAGCCTATGTCCTTCTCCACACTCCAGAGAACTTGTATGCAAAATTTCATGACGATCGGTTTAGTAGTTACGGCGTGAAAGCGTAACAAACAAACAAACAAATAAACAAACAAACAAACTCACTTTGGCATTTATAATATTAGTAAGGACTAGCTTTCGCCCGCGGCTCCGCCCGCGTCAATGTCGATCCCTCGGGAAAAATACTTTTTCCCGGGATAAAAGGTAGCCTATGTCCTTCTCCACACTCCAGAGAACTTGTATGCAAAATTTCATGACGATCGGTTTAGTAGTTACGGCGTGAAAGCGTAACAAACAAACAAACAAATAAACAAACAAACTCACTTTCGCATTTATAATATTAGTTAGGATTAGGATTAGGATTAGGATAGTAAGGAAGTAAGGATAAGGATAATAAAATAAAATGGGCTATAATATCCGCGAATAATGTCGCGGGAGAAAAGCTTGTCAGGAAATAGAATTATAGGACCACACATAGGTATACATTTCACTATTTTTAAATTTCTCTATTGCACGGTTAAGTAAGTCTTATATTTTAGCACTAATGAACTAAAATATGCGCGCTTCAAATTCAGTTGACAATCCGAAGCGATTCTATGCAGCGAATTAGACAGAACTCGTTAATTGCGCTAAGTGTTGGTGACACGGTCGCACAGACGGACGGACGACGATATTGGCGTTTTATAGCCGCGATAATAGTTTGATAGCCTTGGGAAGCAGCTATATTGACTTTCTCAATTCGATATGTAGAAGTTGCCACTTTTAACTCCCTCCTCATTTTCTGATTGCATCAGCCTGGGTTAGCTATATACTGTTAATACATCATTAATGTGTTTGGTAAAGTATTTACGGCAATTCTCACTGGGTAAAAGTTGCTAAGTACTTCATACATTGTCTGATTGTATCAACCAGAACTTGATTTTTTTATAATTCTATAACACCTTAATATAATAATAAATATAAGAAATAAAAATATGACGTTCAAAAAGAGATACTTTATTATTAATAACTATTTTTTAAAGCTCGCTTGCCGTTCCATCTTTATTTCTGCGACACCCGACAGGGTTCATATCGAACCCTGTCTGTAAAAGCTGATGTATTGTACAATATGAAATGCATATAAATAAATTGAAATTGAAAAATTGTATCCACTTTTGATAAAAATCTATGACGTTTGACCTCAAAATTATCAATAACACCTATCTAATATAACGCCAATCACATACATATATAGAAAAAATAACGAAAACGTTTAATGTATGTTTGAATTTTTAAGACACCCTTTCATCATTAGCAGTCCACTGCTGGACGTAGGCCTCCCCCAAGATGCGCCATTTTCCTCGATCATCAGATATGCTCATCAGAGAACCAAACTTACCAATATAGTTACTGGAATAAGCAAGCTAAAGTGGCAGTGGGCTGGCCACATCTGTCGCAAAACTGACAATCGCTAGAGCAACAGAGTTCTGAAGTGGAGACCGCGTATAGGTAAGCAAAGTTTTCGCCGTGGTACCGCTACGCTACCGGCAAAATAAATTGCTAGTAGCACGAATGGGCCGGCTCGTCCGGTGCAGTATCACACTCTCACAGAAAATCGACGTTGAGTAGAAGTTACCGCTTCTATGCTTCGTTTGGTGAGTGAGAGAGCCGGAGGCCCATCCTTCATATCTTCCATGTTGGTCTGGGAGAAAAAAAAAAATGTAGAATGTGCCAGCTGCTTCGCTTCCTACGCAGATCGAGGGATTGGGCTAAAGTCTGCGGAATCGTGTCAATAGGCGATGCGGCTAGCAACCCATCACTATTTGATTCCGTTTTCCATCTACACGCTCTCCAATATGCTAAATGTGGCCATAAGGTCTTATAGACCTAGGCTCTGTCTACCCCGCAAGGGAAAAGACGTGATACTATGTATATATGTATAAATAATATTTACATGAAAATTTATATTAAAAATACTTCACTTTAATCTTTCTGTATATACATTTTCATGTTATTATTATTTATAGTTTAAGAGAAAATTCAAGATAAAAGTAGAGGTCCTGGTCTGTTATGTCTGTCCCTGACAGTACATGTAGATGAAGTGTATATGTATAATATGTATAACTACTGAACCGTTAGTCGCCGATAAAGAGTTTCACTCTCATTAAGAAATAAAATATGGTGAAAAAATCTCATGCGGCTTATTTCTTAATTTATTAAGAGAATAACAAATAGCATTGTGAATGTAAAATAAAACACTGTGAGGGCTCGACTCTCGACTATCCCGGCGCTCTAGCCGAGTTCTCACATAAATAGGAAGTTAGGGAGAACACAAGACTCGACACACAGAACACACAGAGAATAACTTTATTACAACTTCACTTTACAACTTCAACTATGTAGATGTTGACTTCAATAATTCATAAAAGAGACTGATATGCTCCAAGATATGGTAGTAGACTGAAAGATGGTAGCCGACTGAAAGATGGTAGCAGACTGAAGAATGAGTGATGAGAGAGAGAGAAAGTAATCTAAAAATGGAATGGAATGGAATGAAATTTGAATTAAAAATGAAATTTGAATTAAAATAAGGAATGAAAAATGGACAGGATGAGAGAAATGAGAGGTTGGACGAGATGCAGCATGCAGGTGGCATGCTGCATCGTTACAACACTTTTAAAATATTGCATGGCTTCCTACATATTATACTTTCAAATTCGTTGTAAAACTGAGTTGAATCAAATACCTCACTTGTAAAAGTCGGGTAGTTGTGTAGGTGATGTAAGCCTTAATACTTTTAAGGAGAAATTGGATATGGTGGAGAATTTCGGCGCCGAGATTAAATTGTGCGGTAGCTCAGATGGCAGAGCATAGGTCGTACATAGACCTAGGTCGCCGGTTCAAGTCCCGCCCGCATGAGATTTTTTCACCATATTTTATTTCTTGATTTATTAAGAGTATATAAAAATAGCATTGTGAATGCAAAAAAAAACACTTATAAAAAAAGTTTCCCTTATTTTGTTGCACTTATATATCTCCATCCTTTGTGTTCCGTATCTGGTCAAGGAACTCGAGGTATTTGCACCTCGGTATCAGGCGGAGGTGTCCGCTTGGTGGCTAAGATGCGGATAGCCAAACCAGTGGATCACAGATCCAATATCAGTGATCTACAGATTTAAGGGGCAACGCACACAACTTAAACTTTAACTATTTTTGCTCTACACTATTCAGCGAGTAAATTGACCACTAATTTTTGAAATTCCTTTGAATGTGGCAATGATGCCAGTCTTTTGGGCACATTGCACCACAGGGCAATGACCTGCGTGACTTTTTTTGGGGTAGGTTTCAGGGCAATGACCTGTGTGACATTTTTTATTTATTTATATAAGTAGTTCAATTTAAGATAGGATTAATTGTATTTTTTCCCCTAGTTTTACTTAATTATTGCGGTTTATATATTTTAAATAAAAATAAATATGTCTTGAGGGTGACTCAGACCGCCAAAATGAACAACTTTTTCTTTGGTACTAATACTATTTCTATATAAATATGTTCAAATGGCCCGGCAATTAGAATGAAAGAAATTGTAAAATATTTCAAAACATTTTAATAAATATTTATTTATTCCATTATATCAAATTACATTCCGGTATTTATCCACAACATGCTTCGTCAATATTTACAAAATTAGTATTCAACAAAAAGCATCGTCAATTTTTTTCCATAAAAAATTATCCGCTACAAGCTTCGTCAAAACCTTAATCTAGGAGACCGCCCCGCATCTTACCTGGTTTAAAAATTCCCATAACACTTGCGGCATTCCCGCGCTGTATAGCCATAGAACTTCTTTGAGACAAATACGATAAAGAACGGGTATCATTTGCCCGCTCAGATATTCTGCGTCAAAAAAGGTTTTGCCTCAGTTCCCCATACCCCATGGTCTCGAAGGCTACTGGCACGAAAATGTAAGCCGGCTTAAAGAAAGCATATTTGATATGTTGCTTTAGTCGTCAGGGGCCGAAAGGCGGTTCCGAAGAACTCTGACACCAGGGTGTGCATGGTCGATTGACCGTGACACCTACCCGAAATGATGATGATGAATAAACATTTTCGATTTTAATAATATGCGGGACAGCTCACTCAAGTACGAAGTCAGCTATAGGCCTACATGTTTCAACCTCATCCGGGGTCTTCCTCAGGGCGAATGTGAACCGAAACGCGCGCATACGAATGCCTCATTACTCTCCTCATACATGCTCTACGGTTTCGGGTACTTCTAACATCTCCTTTATTAAGAACGTCGGCAATCTGATCGCAGTACGTTCAACGAGATCGACTTTGAACATTATTCCCATTCACACTGGCTTTATATATTTTCTTTGTTGTTCTTCTTTCATTCATCCTTTCAATATGACGAAATCATCTTAACACTCACATGTTATCTCTGTAATTTATAAATAAATGTATAAATAAATGTAATAAATGTATTTTTGTTCAACTGGCGTCACTCACGAGAAAACATGAGTCGTTGTCGTTTACATGACACAGATAACAAAACATAAATTAGCTATTAATTCTATAATCGTATTTTTATGATGATGATGATGAATTACTAATATTGTATGATTTGTTTCTGATAGGCGTTAATGGCCTATTCTTATCAGTTTGAGCTACGCAATGTATTTAATTTCATTTCGCAAACATTACTTTATGAAGATTTATGAATATAAACCTGCAAGACGCCGCCGCCGTGGGTTTAATTCTAATTGTCAGCAAGAAATATGACTGCGGAGAACAGGAAACATATTAACCTACTAAAACGACTGGCGATTTTGTGTAAAATATGATCTACTCCATTAAAATCGACTTCGCACATACTCAGCCTAATCGAACTATAAAACAGCATTCTGGATGATGTCTCTACGTTAACGAGAAATACAGATGCGACAACACTCCTGAAAAGCCTACAGCCTCCTTGTCGCAGTGGTTAACTAACAGGCCAGACTGCTGCACGAGGGCAGTGAGTTCGATTCCGGGCATTATCTTATTCAATCAAGGAGTCGCTTGTAATTCAGAAAAATAGAGTTGACAGCTATTTACTCTGCAGACTATTTCTCATTCCCAAGGTATCCTTTTGTATTGCTCCATATTTTGCGCTCAGGCCATTAGGAATAAAATAGTTTTGAGTAATAACTCGTGCTACCGCGCGTATTGCCGTACTTAGAAGACTCGTCATTAAAATCCAATATGATTTTATGGTTTGCCATATTTCAAGACCACTTATTACTGTTAGCCTCACCTAAAGCTCAAGCCAGACTTTCTGGGCCTTTTTTTATTGGCTTAGAATTATAAGATTGGAACGTAATGCTAAAAGCCACCATCCTCGTCTTCATCGTCACTTACCATCAGGTGAGATGGGACACAAATGCCTAATCCAACATTTAGTTAAAAAAAATGCTGTGACAAAATGCATGTTATTTTTTTTGTTTAATTTCAATTCATCATCATCATTCATCAGTAAAAAGTCCACTGCTGGACAATAGTCTTTCCCAAGGATTCTTTGTTCCATGGGAGGATATTACCCGTATTCACCACGCTTGGCAGGCGTGTTGGCGAACGCAGTTTCTTTAGCTTCTTGTGATTACGACTCGAAAGAGAAAGTAGGAATAAGTTGGATTTGGGAAGAAATGAAGGTTGGAATACTACACACTTGGTTGATTTGATTTGGAACGAGCTTAGGAGGTCCGGTGCGTACACCCGATGCCATACCTGCAACTACCAGACTAGCAGCTAAGGATGACACCCTTGACCTAATTAAAATTAATCTGAAACAAAACAAACTTCTATTTGATTTCAGTAATTTAGAAATGGCAGAAAAGGTGAGCGTAGAAATTACTTTATTAGTTAAGTGTATGATCGTTTGTAAAAGAGACTAAAGAAAATGGGTTATAAATAAACTCGCTAATAGACATATCTTGGGAAATCTAGTAAAAAGAACGTAATATTGGAAGATATATGAACAAAGTACCCCGCATTTAATTAAATAACATAATGTAGATACATTCTAAGAATTATTAGGGAGAGTGACAAAGGAAACTCAACTAAAAAGGATATAGCTCCCCACAAAGGTTTGTGGGGAGTTGTATCGCCCTCAAAAAAATGTAAATACTTTTTATTTATTTATTGTCTGATTATAACGAAGTTTCGATTTGCATGTATGACCCGTGCCTAAGTTCTAAGCAGTCGGCGAATATTTATCTTCTAACAACTCAATAATCTTTTAATGTCACCGCGGACATAATTGGAAATAGAATGACACACGCAACGCCGGACGTCAAGTGAGCAATTAAAAAGTTAAATGTCAACCCTAACCAATTAATAAAGTAACATAATTTGAACAATCGCTCACAAAACCTATAAACGCGCGCCGAGCGCGGCACGGCAATAAAATAAATTATTTTAATCGGGGAACAACGACAATATCGATTAAAAAAATTATCACCAATTACCGCGCGGCGGGTCGTCAACATTGTGTCCGAATTTAAATACTAATCGAAGCCGCTTTGAAGAATCGATTAAATCGTTTCAAATCGTTCGACGCGCGCTTAATAAGTGTACGTCTTAATTGTGCAACATCTACTTAGAGGATCTCCGAGGGCCATTTATCGAAAAGAGTTGGCCCTTAATTAGTACGTATCCCGTGCTCGATACAATCACGGTCTCACCTCTCTATTCCTTTTAAACTGCTCTTTGGTATCGCGCATCTCGCTCGCGCAGGCTATCGCGCTGTAGGTCGGATAAGGACAGGCGTAGGTCTGTGAGATAGTGATCATCGGCGGGCGCCGGCACCCAGCGTTCCTAATGCGTGTTTTAAATGTTTACTAATGAACACGATTATTTAAAGTGACATTTTGGGATTTCTCCTCGGCCATTACAAATCTCCGCGCGGCGTATGGTGAATTACCATACAACTATTTGTTCGATTTGTCTCCGACATTCCGTCGACGCGTCGCCTTCGTTGCCGATTGATATTCCGTCGAACTTTGACATCGATGTTTCGAAATTTGTGTATAAAATAAATTTAGTACAAAACTATATATCACAATCTTTACTTTTAGTTCGGAGGTGGACTTCCGGGGGGCATGGTCGGTGTCCATATAAACAGACTGCTGTTACCTGTTGACTGTATTGTTTGTGTTCTGAAATAAAATTGATTGATTGATTGATTGATCTTCTTTTAATATCATCATTTATGAATATTTTTAAATTTTTTGCGAACTTCTCCTCACGTTTACAGTGATAGAGTATATTTTTATTGATATTAAATTAAATTTGTAGACCATAATCAATGTTATACACATTGAATTAGAAAAAAGTATAAAATGGTCACACTCACACATAGGTAATATTACACGGTAATTTATTATAAGTCTTAATAGCATTTTGCCCTCTAGTGAATCTATTTCCATATTGGACAAGTTTCTCGAGCATTTTTTTCACGATTTTTTTTTTTAAGTGTACCTACCTGACCTCAATGGCATTCTATGTTAATGTCATTGACATACCTATTAACAAAAATCACCGTTTTGAATATGGAATGTATGCTTCCGCACTACTTCGTGCCTACTAGAGTATCTAGTCCTAGTCTCAACGACACAATGTAATATCTACAGTATTTTTATTTTGAGTCGGCTACGGTTCACATTATTTATGTTCAACATTCGATCAGATCGGGGTCAGAAACGCTCGAAGATCACACTGAACATAAATGTTAATGATATCTAATGAAAAATCATCTCTACGATGATAGTATTGAATTTGAATGTTAATAATTGGTTTATTATTCTTTAAGTGTGATTCACATTGGTATTTTTGTAAACAAATGAAGAAAAATAATATTGGATACAAGTCAAAATGCAAAAATTGAATTGAAAGATTAGACCACATCACAAACGTTCAAAAATTTTGAATCATACGAGTAATTGATATAAGGTGAACTCCAAAATATTTTTTTTTATTTTATTTTTGGTTTTAAGATACGAGAGTAATATATATCTCGATAAAAATATAGAGAAATATGTAATGTAAATTAGAAAGGTTAAGAATGTAGAAAATAATCCATCGTTTTCTTCCACCGTGTTGCCGCAATTGTTATACCTACATTTAAATGAAATCATTTATACATACATAGTATCACATCATTTTCCCTTCATCATCATTTCGAGTAGGTGACACAGACAATCGACCATGCACACCCTGGTGTCAGAGTTCTTCGGAACCGCCTCTCTGTGACGTGGTTCCTTTAACGACTACCAACGTTAAGCCGGGACCAACGGCTTAACGTACTTTCCGAAGCACGGAATCATCTTTGTTATCAGACAATCAGGTGATTCAAGCCTGCAATGTCCTGACCAAACTGAAAACAACTTAACAAAGTATGCTTCCTGTGGGATTTTTCCCTTGCGGGGTAGACATAGCCTTGATCTATAAGACTTTATTGTATCATTTAGCATGTTGGAGGGCATGTAGATGGAATATAATCATTTAACACTGTTTTGTCGTGTTTATTACATATTTATTACACCGAGTGTTTCGAAAACTTTATAGTTTTCATATTTTGTTATAAGAACTACGAAATACTACCGATTTCGGTATCAGAAAGGCTAGCAGTCTTCTGCTCAGCTTTAGATTTTATTAAATTGACTGAATTCCAAGCGGGTGGCAACCGCCAACCATCTTCTTCTTCTTCCTCACCTTATCCCACTTTAAGTGGGGTCGGGACAGCATGTAAGTATTTTCCATTTCGCTCTATCTTGAGCAACTTTTTTCGTTACTATCTTTTTACCTATATCCTCCTTCACACACTTAATCCATCTTACCGCCAGCCATTTACTGAAATTAAATAATCCAACGATCATAAAGGTCCAGGAAAACAGGAAAAACGTAGAATGTACCAGCTGCTTCTCTTCCCGCGCAAGCATAGCTAGTAACTCATCACTATTTTGATCTCGTCTTCCACCTATACGCCCATTAATAGGTACGCTAAATGCGGCCCTTGGGTCTTATGGCCTAGGCTCTACTCCGTCAGGGATAATGACGTGATAATATGTATGTATGAAAACGAAATGATTAAACTCACGTCGCCTACTTCACGTGTAAACCAGTTTTTATGTTATATTTATATACTAGCTTTTGCCCGAGGCTTCGCTCGCGTTAAGTTTCATACAAACTTTCATCCCCTATTTTATCCCCTTGGGGGTAGAATTGATCAAAATCCTTTCTTAGCGGATGCCTACGTCATAACATCTACCTGCATGCCAAATTATGTCAGTCAGTCACCTTTGAGATATATATTTAGATGTAAGTTAGTCTATAAAGTATTTATCTATGGACCTTTGTTAATTTTAACTTGTTGCCTGAAATAAATGATTATTATTATTAGAAGGAAACTTTTGGCTCGCCATTGGTCTCGCCCAATGTGAATCTTTTCCTCGAAGTCCTTAATATTCGATGTGATACTAATAACTTGCGCTCGTTTTATAGTTGTCAAATTAATGTTAATAACGGATGATTGCGCTGCGGGAGGTGGGGTGTGCCGCAAATCTAGAATGCTGGGATCAGGTGTCATGGATAAAAATACTAGTATAGTGCTACGAAGATCTAAATAAATAAATAAATAGCAGACAGCATCTTAGTGCAAAAATTTTAAATTAGTTGATACTGATTATTACAAGCCCTACTGATTATTACAAGCCCTACTGATTATTACAAACCCTACTAATTATTACAAGCCCTACTGATTATTACTAAAAATTAAGTTTCACCTGTACCGATGTTTGTCTGTTATCAAGATGATAAATTTGATCCACTTTTTGGTTACCGATTGAGCTGAAATTTGTAAATCGGATGACAAAACAATACAATATTATGGCATCGTTGCGCTGGTCTGATGGACTCTTAGACTAAATAAGGTATACCAATCGTTTTTTGGAATGATTTGTCTTGGAAAGCACTTTACAGTGTGGATTCGTTTATAAAAGCTGGTCACAAAAATGTAGTTTTTGCAAAAGAAACTCGTTTGTCTGTCCGTTTTCAAGTTAGTTTGTTAAAGCACAAAAACATGCCAGAAAGTTATGAGGAGTGGTGAAAAAATGCATTGTTGGTGAAGGATTTTATTTATGATCATCATCATTTCGTGTAGGTGACACGGTCTATCGGCCATGCACACCCTGGTGTCAGAGTTCTTCGGAACCGCTTCTCGGCCTCTGACGTGGTACCTTTAATGACTACCAGATGGCAGCCGGGACCAACGGCTTAACGTGCCTTCCGAAGCACGGAATCATCTTTACGAATTCAAGCCTGCAATGTCCTAACTCGAAGCAACTAAACAAAGTATGCTTCCCGTGGGAATCGAACCCACGACCTCCGGGTCTACAGGCAAAGGCCTTAACCACTGGACTACTGGAGGGAATTTTCTTTATGAAAGATAATCTTTCCCCACGTTTATGAAGATCCTTGTGGGACTGTAAAACTTATGGGTCAATATTTCGGTTTTCCGCCAAGTTTTCAAATTACAAGAAGATGGAGCCACAAAATGATAGACTGGAGACCATGGCTGGGCCACAGAAGCCGTGGAAAGCCAGTGGCTCCATGGAGAGATGACATCGTCAAGGCAGCCGGTCCATTATGGAAAATAAAAGCACAAACCCGAAGTGAATGGCGTGGAGGCCTATATCCTGCAGTGGATTAATTAGGCTGCTAAAGAAGAAGAAGATTCAAATTACAGAAATAAAGAAATATGGTAAATAAAATCCATGCGGGTGGAGTTTGAATCAGTGACCTAAGGTCTCTGTACGACCAAATATCAGAATTACATGTGAGAATGTAAGAAAGAAAACACACTTATAAAAAAAGAAACATAAATGTGGGATAAAATATTGTATAATGAAGATAAAGTATGAATGCACTACTAATTGTTGAGATTATGGAACGCAGCGGATGAAAGAAAGGGAAGGATGTGTGCGAGAGAGAAAGAAGATATATGGCGATTCTCTGTGCCCACGACGAACGTTGATAAAGTTGAATTTTTTCTAATAATTTAATAAACCGTTTTAAAAGTGAATTCCAGTTGTTTATTTTGCCACACAATCCCGCATAAACTTGTTTATTTATCGTGATCTCGCGATTTCGATCAAAAATGAAATGAAGCGAAGAATGAAATCGCGTTTTTGACGCCCTCCTTGGCGCAATGGTTAACTAGCCAGCTTGTCACACGACGGGCACCGTGTTTCTTCCCGACTTAGCAAATAATATGGGTCTTACTTACCGCTTGTCAAATTGTTCCTAATGAGTATATATGTATTTGTTATAAAATATAGTATCGTTGAGTTAGTATCCCATTACACAAGTCTCGAACTTACTTTGGGGCTAGGTCAATCTGTGTGATTTGTCCGTATATATTTATTTATTTATGACTATATTTTTCAGTTAAACACTTTTTTTTATTTAAACTTGAAAGTTGACTATAAATTATTAACATTCTGCGGAATTCTTTTTGTTTATCTGAATTTTTTTTATTGAAAAATGCTCTTGAAAAGTATTTTGTACAAATGTTGTTCATTTCGATTAAAAATGTCGTTATTTTTATATTCTTTTTCTAACTTTTCTGTAAATTTCATCATGCGTAAATTAAGCTATTGGTTAAGTAATTTTTAAAATCGTTTCTGTTGTTGTTACAAACAAACAAACAAAATCAAATACATGTATTTTTAGGGTTCCGTACCCAAAAGGTAAAAACGGGACCCTATTAATATCGCTCCGCTGTCCGTCTGTCACCAGGCTCATGAACCGTGATAGTTAGACAGTTGAAATATTCACAGATGATGTATTTCTGTTGCCGCTATAACAACAAATACTGAAAAATAGAATAAAATAAATATTTAAGGGGGCTCCCATACAACGAACGTGATTTTTTTTGCTTGTTTTTGCTCGATATTGATAACGGCAACAGGTAGACGCTTTAAATATTCACAGAATATTTAGTTATATATTCCCTTTAAAAATAAATAATTAAAAATTTAAAAATTTAACTTAAATATTAAAAATTATTAAAAATTAAATAAATATTAAAGTTTTAAAATTATATTATAAATGCGAAAGTGAGTTTGTTTATTTGTTTGTTTGTTTGTTAGTTTGTTTGTTTGTTACGCTTTCACGCCGTAACTACTGAACCGATCATCATTAAATTTTGCATACAAGTTCTCTGGAGTACGGAGAAGGATATAGGCTACCTTTCATCCCGGGAAAAAGTACTATTCTCGAGGGATCGACATTGACGTGGGCGCAGACGCGGGCGAAAGCTAGTAATTAAATAAAAATAAAATTAATATTAAAGGGGAGCTCCCATGTAACTGACATGATTTTATTGCCGTTTTTATAGATAACGGTGCGGAACCCTCCGTGCGCGAGTCCGACTCGCACTTGGCCGGATTATTTATTATATATTTTTTATAGAAACATAGATTATTTTATTACCTACATTATTTTTTACACGTCAATTCTCAAAATATGGCGGCACGCCTTTTGGGCCACCTGCGAAAACATACCGGCCCTAAATCATATTTGTTTCAATGATGTGACAGGTTTATAGCGATTGGCGACACGCCCGAATATCTTAGACAAGCCGCGGGCCCCGGGTCCGCTCGCTTTATTGACCAATTAGCCTTACCGCCTACGTATCATCTGATTTACATATCATTAGTACGATTGGTTCGTTCTCTTGGGACCCAGTAGGGTAGATCCTCAATATTATGTAATTGTTGTCACCGAGTGGTATCCCAGAAATGGGAAACGTAGTGTTGGACGTCCAGTAACTAGGTGGGCCGACAAAATAAAGCAAATTGCTGGTAGGAACTGGATTGCGATGGCTGGAGAGAGAGAGATGGCGCAGACAAAAGGAGGCTTATACCCAGCAATGGGTCGTGGAAAGCTGACGATTCCTTCCTTCTGTCGTGCCCTAAGTGTCCCACTAGTTGCACGGTACAGGACCTCAATGGGGCTAATGATAAAGCGATCAGCGTAGCTAAATAATGGTCGAAGGAAGTGTGATCAATTGAAGCCATTTCGACTCTGAAAGAAGAATCTGACGACGATGGTAAATTGCGGTCACAAGTAAATTTTCAACATTATTATGATATGCACATGTTAATACATGGATCAAGAGGATAGACTGAAAATAAGAAAAAACTAATACGAAGGATTGTAATAGTTTTTCCTTTTTTTTTTTTCAAATAGTAGCTGTTGCGACTTTCTAGAAGGGTCACTGCATTCTCCGATCAACCCCAGAATCACAGCAAGGAAAACAGTAAACACTGACCTGGATTCATTTGTGAACAGGACGTTGGGAAGGATTGCCCGCGGCAGGCCCTCGTGGCGGCTGGCTGGGAACCTCCCTGGTTTGAACTGTATTCCTTTTCTTACTGCTTACGCTAGTGGTACACCAACACACACGCGCGACGAAACTTTAGAGTTGTTTTCGGCCAGCGAAAGTCCTTAGAAGTCGTTATTTTTGGAAATTATATTAGCGCAAGGCGCTGTTCAACGCGACTCGCACGCTATATTTTTTTCGACTGTCCGGGCGACCAATCACAGGCCGCCGACGGCAAAAAAAAAGAAGTATGTATGGGAGGGGAAACGGAAACGGGACACAGATAGGTAATTTTATTTGGATTTTAAAGTTAATGCTTACACATTTTCCCTCACCTGAAATCTACAAGGGTTTCACAGAGAATGCAAATTGAAAGATAAAAAACAAAAGCAATAGCTACGCACTATTGCAAGAATATCCAGAAATATTATTTTCGAAAGATAAAGTAATAAATAAGTTTTAACTAGCCTAAGGATTGGATAGTGTGTATTTATGTTTTAGTAATTTATGAAAAAGTATCTTAATTAATTGGTAAGGGACAAACCTTTACTACCGGCCTACGAAAGGTCTTTCCGTTAGCAAATCGGAAAGTAACTACTCTGACTACTTGATCCGAACCAGCATGCACTTGCACAATACGTGCCAACTTCCAGAACATCGGCGGAAGATTAGGTTCGTTAACTATGACTAAGTTATCTATTTTTATATTTGGTTCATGTACGAACCTTTTGTTCTTTCGTTGTAATGTATGAAGATAATCACGCTGCCATACGCGCCAAAATCTCTGGGTAATTTTCTTAAGCATGACCCAACGAGAGCGCAGACACGAAATAAAACATCTAACACACTTAACACACTTTGACAGCACGGTACGTATCAGAAGTCTCAATCCAATTATCCAAAACTGGCGTTGAATAAGAGATTGTAAGGTTCGAGGTCCACAATGCAAATATTTTTTATGAAAAGGTTTTATTCTAATTTTAGATATTGGACATTGTTTAGGTAACAAAAAAGGGTGCAGATGGTGACAGATTAGCCTCATCGATGCGTTCCTCCACCCGCACGATCCCATCATCGTCCAGGAAAGGTGAAAGTCTTTGAATAGATTTTACACATGGTTCATTATCTCGCACTCGACCGACTTCGGAAGACATATAATGATCCTGACTCAATTTAAATAATACTTTGGTTAACTTCTCGAGTTCAGGACTACTGAGAAATGAAAGAATTCGATTTTGCCTTGCAACCCTCGAATTTGAAATAAATCTAATACACCATGCTACAATTCTTAGAATTTTTGTAAAAGAGGAATGTCTGGCAACTAAGTCCAGAAGTGGGTTTCTCACATTAATCACGTGAAGACTTTTAGTTTCTAGTGATTTAAACTCGGGTAAGTATTCTTTTGGAAGTAGAACCCGTTTGTTAGGCCATTGACTAGGCAAATCCTGTAGCCAAGAAGGACCTTTCCACCACAGAGGATGGTCTATAAGCTCTGGACAGGACACTCCGCGACTACAACAGTCGGCCGGGTTATCCTTAGACGAAACATGATACCAATGATCAGTACTAATCAAATCAGTTGCTTGAATGACACGATTGGCTACATACATTTTTAACAAATGAGGGGCTGTATTAAGCCATGACAAGGTAGTGCTGCTGTCTGAATAAGCTCGAATAGAATCAATAGTCACATGGTCTTTAAGCAAATTATACATGTGCGATAGAACTTTTGCCAGAAGCACCGCTGCGCTTAGCTCGAGTCTATTTACCGTGGTAGGTTTTAACGGAGCTACTCTAGATTTTCCAATCAGTAAACTAGTCGCAGTAGAAATTCTGGGCTCATTAGTAACCACACAAATATACACACAACAACCATAGCCTTTCAGAGAACCATCACAGAAACCTATCAAGTGTACTTCCATCGGATTTAGTTTAAGTTGCAACTGGTTTACACGATCGTTGCATTCCAAGAAATTATCACGACTTTTATCAATTCTTTTATACCTAGCTCGAAAGGATGCTAATTTAGTTTTATTTTCTTTCGTAATTTTTGCTAAGTCATAAAGTATTTGCATATTTTTAAACTCATATTCACGTTTTTTAATGGTTGACATTAATTCTCCTTCCGCCATGTTTTCGCTAAGCACTAATTGTGAAAGTACGAGTAATGTAGGTAAGTAGCAAAAGTTTAAATGGAAACTGAGTAATGGAACAGATATTCACAAACACGTAGGTTTTAAAACTACGGACTATTACTTATAATCATAAATACACACCTCGCTGCTATTAATTAATCTTAGGTAGGTATCTAGGCTATCTAAAATAGTTCGAAAGCCTGAGTAACAAGATAGTACCTTATGGCATACAAATCGAACGATTAAGGGATTATTACAAGGGAATTAACGAGATAAGAAGTATGTACTCGTAAGCAATAGGTATTTACTATGGTATGGCACAGGTATGGAATTTCCTGTTTGATTCGAGATTGTTAGACAAATAGACAAATGCTAGGTGGGTAAGTACCTAGTTAATTTGAATCTATAATAAGTCTATTTATGAATAAATTAGTTATCCATATTTGGAAATAACTTTAATTGGAAATATTGAAATTAAGTGGGTAAATTTGAAATAAGTACGTGAGGAAGTTCCTCACAAGAGGCACCATAAATTAATGTTGCGACTTTCTAGAAGGGTCACTGCATTCTCCGATCAACCCCAGAATCACGGCAAGGAAAACAGTAAACACTGACCTGGATTCATTTGTGAACAGGACGTTGGGAAGGATTGCCCGCGGCAGGCCCTCGTGGCGGCTGGCTGGGAACCTCCCTGGTTTGAACTGTATTCTTTTTCTTACTGCTTACGCTAGTGGTACACCAACACACACGCGCGACGAAACTTTAGAGTTGTTTTCGGCCAGCGAAAGTCCTTAGAAGTCGTTATTTTTGGAAATTATATTAGCGCAAGGCGCTGTTCAACGCGACTCGCACGCCATATTTTTTCGACTGTCCGGGCGACCAATCACAGGCCGCCGACGGCAAAAAAAAAGAAGTATGTATGGGAGGGGAAACGGAAACGGGACACATATAGGTAATTTTATTTGGATTTTAAAGTTAATGCTTACACAGTAGCATTAATATGGCTCCCATAGTTTCGATGAAGATAAGCTCGTGTTTCTGTAACTTTTTAACGTTGCCTTACTAATTACTAATCACATGTTCGCAAGTTTCTGTATATTATGTAGCCTGGAACTTATTTGAAACCTACAATTGAGATATGGCTGCGCTTCCGCTTTGACTTTTGGGTACTATATTGACTCTCCTACCTAGTCATTTCCGCTTGCGCACAGAGGGCGCCACCGGCAGTTTACGTGGGGAGCGTTAGCTCGACGTTACTTCAGTTGGCGTTTGTTTTTCGTTGCGACTAGTTGGGTCCAAACGACGTTGTCGTTCGTGATTTTAAATAATTAAAATCTTATTATTGTTATATTGCAACTCAAAACAGTAAGTAATAAATATTTTTCTGAAGATTTTTACTATTACTGGAAAATTATTTAAATATTGTGCTTTAGTTTGCAGTTACAACTTTTCGCCATGAGTAACGATAATGCACAATATAATAACGGCTCTCCTGTGGCGGGAACGAGTGGAACAAGGAAGATCAACTATAAACGACCTCGGCGTCTGTACAGCAGCAGTGATGATGATGGAGACGATGAGATTTCCTTGTCAGTGGCTTCTCCAAAACGCATATGTACAGCGGCTAGTAATGTGTCGGAACAGAGGTTGGATTATTTACAAAAACAGGTCAGTGAACTCAAATATCTACTCACAAGAAATTATAGTGATCATTCCAAACCTCAAAAAGAGGCCAGTTTTGTCGATATGCCTATGGACGCTGACGATAAGGATGACAATGAATCTATTGTATCTGCCTTGGTGAAACCTGTTTGCGAGGAATTTCAATGGCAGGACGAAACGCTGGCATCCGAGTCGATCAAGCTGGCTTCAGAGTCTAAACTTAATTATTTGCGCAAGGTTCAGCATTTTGATACAACTGAGTGGAATAACGTTCGTTATACGGACGTCCAGAAAAAATACCTGGCTACCCCAGGTTTTACTAATTTAGCGTTGAATGACGAGCTCCTTACCTTTGAATCTAAATTCAATCACCTGAGATCCCTTGATCAAACTTTTGGTGCATTAACCAATATGCTCGTCGCTCAAAAAGAGGCCCTACAGACTTCCTTAAAAGATCTGTTAGAGTGGAGTAGTAATGAAAGTACTCAATTAACACATACCGCACTTTCTTCCAAGTTGCGTGAGCTATTTTCTAACTCTTGTCCATATATGGAGGTTTCTAAAGATATTTTACAGATTGTTTGCGGTCGGCGCGCGAACATAATTGAGCACCGAAGAGATAATACCTTATCGGCAATAAATGATAAGTATAATAAGGCAATTTTAAGGAAGATACCGCCAAGTGCTGAATACTTATTTCAACCGAAAGAATTTAGGTTTAGTGATGCTGTTGTGAAACTCGGAGGTGGCTCAAAAGTTTTTCGCAAGTCTTATACACCTGCCGAGGGTGGACAGACTTCACAAAAGTACAAGAAGCCGTATTTGCCTGCCGAGGGCAACCAGGCTACACCCAGGCGGTCATCCAACCCTACGGTGTCCTTTCGTGGTAATAAAACCCAGCAAGCTTCCGCTTCTGGAAAAGGCAAGTCTCATAGCGGCAAGCGAACAAACTCCACCGCTAAAAATAAGTCGTCACATCGATCGAGGGACGACTATCGAGACCGCCAGAGGCAATGACTATCCGACAAAATTTCAAGCCGGACGATTACACCAATTTCTACACATCTGGGACTCCATGGGAGCCCCAGCTCACATTCTGAAGATATTACAGGGGTATCGAATCCCTTTCAAAGAAAAACCTCCCTTGCGTGTCACTTACAAAGGCAGAGACCAAATGGTTACCACGCCTGCTTTGCACGTCGAAATAAAACAGATGTTAGAAGACGCAGTAATCGAAAAGGCAGCCTCGGGTGCAGGATTTGTTTCAACCATGTTTCCAGTAAAGAAAGCGGACGGTTCACAGAGGCCTGTTTTGAACCTCAAAGCCCTGAACGAATACGTGCAACCGAAAAAGTTTCGGCTGATAAACATGCACAAAGTACCGCATTTCTTACAACCTGGAGATTTTATGATGAAAATCGACCTGCACCAGGCCTATTTCCACGTACCAATTTGAGAATCTCACCGGAGATTTCTCAGGTTCATTTTCGACGGTATAACCTACCAAATGAACTGTCTCCCATTCGGTCTCGCGTCTGCCCCGAGAACTTTCGCCACACTTTCCAATTGGGTAGCTCAAAAGCTCAGGGAACAAGGCATGAGGGTGCTGGTGTACCTGGATGATTATCTGCTCGTGAATCAGTGCCCTACAACCCTACAAGAGCACATGAGACAAGCCATCGATGTCATGACCAATCTGGGATGGGTGATAAACGAGAAAAAGACATCATCAAGTCCGTCACAAGAGATCGAGTTTTTGGGAATTGTTTGGAATACCTGCTTGAACCTCAAAAGTCTTCCAGACAAGAAATTACAAGTTCTGAGCGACCTGTTATTACGAGCTCAGAAGTGGAATTCAGCTACCCTTCTGGAGCTACAGAAACTGGTCGGAACCCTACAGTTTTCCAGTTTCGTAGTAAATCAAGGAGTTCTTCATTACCGGGATATTCAGTCATGCCTCCGACAGTCTTTACAGACGTCAATGGCTGCCCCAATGACAGGATCAGCCAAGCAAAACTTGGAGTGGTGGTTGGAAAATTACCACGTGCCAAGCAGAATATGGATGGCTCCGGTGACATTTCACATTGCTACAGACGCTTCGGGCAGCGGCTGGGGGGCTTTTGTAAACGGAGATTACCTCCAGGGCCCGTGGATGTCGGAAGAAGTTCATTATCACTCGAATTTAAAGGAGTTACTGGCAATTTACAGAGTGCTGTCACTCGACAATATTGCAGAATCATGTCGAAACCGAACACTTATGATCCAAAGCGACAACAGGACGGCTTTGGCGTACCTGCGCAAACAGGGCGGGACGAAATCGAAAAATCTCCTAAATTTAACCAGGATAATTTACCGGATAATCGAGGAGTACAACATTTCCTTGGTTACCAGTTATCTCCCGGGTCCTCTCAATGGCATAGCGGACGGTTTGTCGAGAAACAAGTGCGCACTGCCAGAATGGCACCTTCTGCCCCCAGCTTGCAAACTGATTTTCAACAAATGGGGGACCCCGACCGTGGATCTAATGGCTTCCAGACGAGCCCACGTGGTGGAAAAGTACGTGACTCTCGATTTAACGGATCGTCAGGCGTTTTACCACGATGTATTCAGCCGAGAATGGAACCACAAGCTAGCGTGGATCTTTCCTCCACCTTGCCTGATGCACAAAGTTCTAGCACAGCTAAATCAAGCTCGGGGGACTTACATAGTGATTTGCCCGAGGTGGAGAAATGTATTTTGGAGATCCGATCTAAAGAAAAGAGCCTTGAGCCCACCATTTACCATTCACAATCTAATGTCCACACTGATCGACACGAGAACCAACCGCCCCCCTCCACGAGTAAACGATCTAGTATTGGAGGCATGGAGATGTCGGGGTGGGATGATCTGCTAGGAAAGTGGTCATTATCTGAGATTAAGGTAATCGAGTCCAGCTGGAGACCTAGTACGCTAAATACATATAAGCCGGCATGCACGCGTTGGCTGCAATGGTGTAAAAATTCGGGAACCGATAATAAAAATCCAGGCGGCCAAGGTCTGGCCAGGTATCTAATTTATTTACAAAAGCAAGGATTTAGCTACAGAACGATATTAGTACACAAATCAGTCGTTCCGACAGGCATTAAAAGGTATAGTTAATACATCTGCCTCTAAGGAGAAAGTGAAGACGCCTGTTTGGAATCCGCAAACCGTGGTGAATTGGCTCTTGCATCATAAACCAGCAACTGAAAGTCTTTTCGAAGTATCACGGCGCTGTGCTGCCTTGCTCTTACTAGCTTCCGGGAGAAGGGTTCATGATTTGACACTGCTATCTGTAAAAAACGATAAGTGCATAATTGAAGAAAATTCAATTACGTTTTGGCCAATGTACGGGTCAAAGACTGACACTATAAAACATAAGCAGTCCGGTTGGATGTTATTAGCCGGGGATGAACCTAATATTGATCCAGTGTATTGGATTAAAAAGCTAATGACGATTTCTTTGCCACGCCGGCATCTGGGTGAAAACATTGATGCTTTGTTCGTGACGACAAGAGGGAACGCAAAGCCGGCCAGTAGGACAGTAATAGCAGGTTGGATTAAAACTGTACTAACAGATGCAGGAATTCAGGACTCACCTCGCTCTGTTCGATCGGCTGTCGCATCTCTGAATTGTGCAAATGATATGCCCTTGGAAGATATTCTTGCTCAAGGAAACTGGGCCACACCGAATACCCTGGTTCGTTTTTACCGACGTCCAATAAAAACACCACAAACGGCTAATATGCCATGCTTAGTTAATAACTTCACACCATTGTGATTGGCCTGTAAATACGTATTTTTGATTATACATTTCACTATTACATAATTATATTAATATATCTAAAGATGTAAACTTACCAATTACCATTGTTGGAACTTAATAAATGCTATGATTTATTACTGTGTCTCTCTTTAACCTGATCACAGTTGGCATTTTAGTGTAAAACCCTAGTCTGGCGCCACCATGCGAAAATAGACAAGTCTCAATTGTAGGTTTCAAATAAGTTCCAGGCTACATAATAGAAGAATTTTTCCTGAAATAAAAATTCATATTATGTACCTAACTTATTTGAAACCTAAGACCAGCGCTGCATGGTGATTGAGCCTAACTGAAGTAACGTCGAGCTAACGCTCCCCACGTAAACTGCCGGTGGCGCCCTCTGTGCGCAAGCGGAAATGACTAGGTAGGAGAGTCAATATAGTACCCAAAAGTCAAAGCGGAAGCGCAGCCATATCTCAATTGTAGGTTTCAAATAAGTTAGGTACATGATATGAATTTTTATTTCAGGAAAAATTCTTCTATTTAACTTTTATTGAAAATTATTTTACTAATTCAAGTAAAGTGCACTTTTTTCGGGAGACAGTGCCTAGTTACAGCCTCACACTTACAGCAGGTATTTCATGATCACTCGTCCACTAGTAAAAACGGGCCTAACGTGTTTAACAAATTTAAATGAAATCATTTTTTTTTCATTTTCTACCCTGTTTTCTTGCAATTATGTATTTCAACCCTAATACACAAAAAAAATACGTACATTAGAATAGAGAATCTTGTCCTTTTTTGAAGTCGGTTGAAAAACAATAAACACTATCATTACGCATTTTTCTTCCGGTAGTGTATGTGAGTTTAAAACGGCATACACACGATTGAATGTCATTCAACAAAGCGGGATAAACCTATATAACAAAACGAAATAGCCTTACATACAGCCTTACCTTTTATGTATATAGGTCTGCCCTGCTTAGTTTATTTAACAAATTGTATCGTATATGGAACGTATTTAATAATAATAATAAAGTTTATTTAGCTCATAAGAATGTTTACAATAATAAGTAGTTTACAATTAAAACTAGTAAATAGATATGGTGTGTTTTTAACATAGTACCATTGTAAACTTTGATAGAGCCTGGTGCCAGTATTAGGCTTGTACAAGCCTGGTTTTACTGGTCACCATTGCTCTCGTTCCCTGTACAATGGGGGATTGAAGCAAAGGACTTAGACTATTCTTAATACTATTGTTTTCTTACTTGATACGTTACATTAAACATACAAGGCGTGCCACTTATAACGGCAACTCTCTTTCCTTTTATAGTAATTTTGAGAGTGGGTTAAGAGGAAGGATGCAGGGGTTTTTTTTATAACGTTCAGATAAATCCCCGGTATTGGCTTTATTTAGGGATCGTAAGCAAATCCTCGGTATTACACATCCACTGCTACAATGTAAGTCTCTCAGCTACGAACAATAGTCTTACAGAGAGTCTTAGAATGGGAGCCAAAGGGAACACAACGTTTGATTCGACTTAACGCGCTCTGTGACTGTTTGTCTTTGGCATGAGCTTTATTATAACTGTCCGCCATTAGGAATCAGTGAAATATGGTTTATAATGAATTTAAACTGAATAATTAATGTTATTTACACGTTCCATTTTATTGTGACGAGTTTACGGGCCGTCCACTTTTATAATGATTGCTTCACAGACTTTATACGAGGAGATAGATAAGTAGTTGTTAATGGTTTGTCTTATGATTTGTGTTAATCAGTGTTTTACTATTACAATATTATGATCAGTGAACAGAGAAAACATGTTTTTAAGGAACTCTTTTCACTATTGCTAAATATTCTTCAAGCTTCATTCATTATCTTTTATGACCAATAAAATTATGTCACAAACATAAAACTAATACACACTCATTAGTGAATGTCTGTGTGTATGAATTGAATGTTAAAAAAAATACATTCATAAAAAATCCTTTTCATCTTTTTCTACCTTTTTTTCTTACGATGCTGTATGCTATAAGTTTTCCGTATTCGGAGGTTTTAATACTACTAGAGAGTTCCAAATGATACAAATAAGACACATTATACCCTGTCCGATAATAAATATAGAGATATACGGACAAATCACACAGATTGAGGTAGCCCCTTTGTAAGTTGTGAACTTGTGTCGCGGGATACTAACTCAACAACATTTACTATATTTTATAATAGATAAAAACTCGATAAAAATCCCAGACCCAGGTCTATCTGAAAAGTACTACCGGAGCCATACTTGGCCAGACAGACAGAGAATTTGGCCTACACTCTCCTCGCTGGCCAGACGGATTGGAGAGGTCTCATTGATATTTATGAGCTTTGTTTAGCTTGCATTTCCTAAGTCGCCTATTACGGCCTCCATGGGAAGACTAGTCCTATTCTACTCTGCCGGAAACCACACGGCTTTTAGTTAGTGTTACCAAACGGCTAGTGTTGATGTAGCGCGTACTAAATATAAGTATTTGTTTTACCCATCGCATGCCGCGGCGTGCGCGGGCCAAGGCGAGGACCGTCTCCACATTATTGTATCACGATTACATAACTTTGATGTAGCTATTATGTTTTATATATAATTAATTATATGAAGCTATCAACAGACATGCCAGAAGACACATCGATGATTGGTTGCTTACGGTAGAATGGCTCCAGAGCCTTGAACACCGCCGATTAGTAGCTAGTCTGTAACTACCTCCGTGGTCCAGTGGTTAAGGCGTTTGCCTGTAGACCCGGCGTTTGCCTGTTTCCAGTTTGGTTAGGACATTGCAGGATTGAATCAACTGATTGTCTGATAATTAAGATGATTCCGTGCTTCGGAAGGCACGTTAAGCCGTTGGTCCCCGTTGCCATCTGGTAGTCGTTAAAGGAACCACGTCAGACGCCGAGAGGCGATTCCTAAGAACTCTGACATCAGGGTGTGCATGGTCGATTGAGCGTGTCACCTGCTCGAAATAATGATGATGATGATGATGAGCTAGTCTGTGTATCTTTTACATGCTGCAAGAGGGCGCACAGGAACTGCACGATCTAATTTCCCTGCACCATTCCACTTCAGACGTCACGACGTGGGCAGGTATTCCACCATATGTGGTCGATATTCCTGCTCATCGCACCTCTAGATCCGCCTCCTCCTTCATCATTGCGAACCGGGAAGGAGTGGAATTCCCTCACCGCGTAGCTGTTTCCCAACTCGTACAATTTAGGGATTTTCAAGGCAAGAGTGAATAGGCATTATTTGAGTTTGCGTGCACCATCCTAGACCTCATCGTTGCTTCCTATTAGACAAGATGAAGGTCAAACGCACTAAAATTATTATTAAAAAATCTCAATCAATGAGACCTCTCCAACCCGTCTGGCCAGCGAGGAGAGTGTAGGCCAAATCCTCTGTCTGCTCTGGCCAAGTATGTAAAAAGACATGATGTTGATGAAAATGGTGGCGTGATGGCTCAGTTAGTAAGCACAGGTTGTGCAAAGACCTAGATGCAGGTTCTTCTCCTACTCGCTCACATATTTTTTTCTCAACATTTTATTTCTTATTAGAGTACGACTATAAGCAGAAGAGCAAATTCACGGAAACACGGAGATCTACTAATATAAACAAACATTTACAATTCTGAATATGTAATATACATAAATGTCCTTTTAATTAGTAACCATAAAATGTGTTTAAAGCATACAGCTCATTACATCATAATAAATATATAATTTGCGCACATCAATCAAAACACTTCAATAGTTACATGATCCGCATCTCAACGCAATAAGGAGGTAGCAAATCTTCAAATATACGTTACAACTCTATAGTTGTAACGTATATTTGATTCTGGGCTATCACAGAGCACCTTTTATCTATTAGTATTGTTCTTGCATGTATTACCCGTTTTATGCTCCTTCTTTATGTCTTTATACCATAACACTTAAATCATAATGAAAACCATTATATATTTCCCATACCATTACATAGAAATCAAACTTGGTTAAGACGCTCACTGATATTAATGATCCTGGCATTATGATGGCAGCCGACTATCTTACAAGCTTTTATTTAACTTGCAATGTATGTATGTATGTAACTATGTGTGTCCGGGTGGAATCCTGCAATTCAATTTTGAAGCAGATATCTTCAACAAAAAAAATTGATACTTACTCGTTAAGTTTGTATGACAATGCATGGTTAGCTGTGTGACGTCATACTAAATCCAACATGTTGGGACACCCAAGATGGCGGACTAGTTATTTTTGATGCAATCCAACAAGGATTGCGTCAAAATATTATAAATATTTAAAAAAAAAACAACAAATTTAACTAGATTGAGCTAACCTCAATGCAAGATTACTCGAGAAAAGATATTCTAAAAACAGATCTCAAACTAAGTAAGTGAATCAAGCAAACATTGGTACAGATTCAGGTGACTTTACATATTTTTTTTCTATTTCAGAAAATATCATCATATCAGGCCTTTTTAGTCTCCACTATAGGAGCACGACCTCTCTCGTCTCTGTACAACTCCAGACTTGGCCAGAGCAGCCAGAGGATTTGGCCTACACTCTCCACGCTGGCCAGACGGGTTGGCGAGGTCTCATAGATGTTTATAAGCTTTGTTTAGCTTGTATTTCCTAAGTGGCCTTGTACGACAACCACGGCAAGACTTGGAGTGGTATTATTCTACTCTGCCGAAAACCACACGGCTAGTTTTCAGAAAATAGTTTTTTAATAATTATTTATTTTTTATTATACAGCGTGTAAATTTACCCTCGACATTCTCTTTAAGGGGTGACTCAGACCATCAATATGAACAACTTTTCCAATGGGACTAATGCTGGGAACGCAAAAAAAATTTCGCCATTACCATACAAAAGAGTTCTGGCGCTCGGCCAGTTTGTATGGGAATGTCAATATCTTTTTTGAGATCCCAGCATTGGTCCCATAGGAAAAGTTGTTCATATTGATAGTCTGAGTCACCTCTTTAAGAGAATGTCGAGGGTAAATTTACACGCTGTATATGCTGAAATCTTATGTTGTAAACTGCAAATGCAACACTCTTACGGCCGAGCAAGAGAAGTATTTGAGTTGGGGAGAACCACAGCAAGAACATACATTTTTTGTAACAGTGACTTGGAACGTTAGCAGATAGTAATAATACACTTTTCATATTCGTTGGACATCGAAATCGGTTCAGTAATTCATAAAATATTTAATAATATTTGCGAGGACCAAGTTCGCAGTAAAATTTAGTTATTTATATTATTTACTAGCTTTCGCCCGCGGCTCCGCCCGCGTCAATGTCGATTCCTTTGGGAATAGTACTTTTTCCCGGGATAAAAGGTAGCCTATGTCCTTCTTCGGCATTAAACTTAGCCATAAGTAAATTACTGACGTCAACAAATCTCAGTTGAAAATATATGACAATTAATAAGTGTCCAAATGACCTATGTTAAATAAACGTTATTGAATTTTGAATTTTTGAATTTGAATTTTGAATTTCTCCGTACTTCAGATAACTTGTATGCAAAATTTCATGATGATTGGTTCAGTAGTTACGGCGTGAAAGCGTAACAAACAAACAAACAAACTCACTTTCGCATTTATAATATTAGTAAGGATTATTTTATTTTTGTTCGTTCATAAGCTCTCCCATGCAATAATGGTAATTATTCTAATTTTGGGCCTCTATTCACCTGGTCCAGCCTCTTTACCGCGTGCATAAATCAGGCGCCAAGAAGGCAGTAACAAACAAATAAATATTGATGATTAGCGATTCTAACTGAGCTTTCTCATAAAGCTGGAACACTTATACCTTAATTACATGGAACTACCGATAGAGTAAAATAGGGTTGAATGCATTTTAAGGGCTGAGTGGTAAAACGGAACTCACAAAGGGTCACCTTTCTGCTAATAACTCCGAACTTTCTGTGATTCAGTTTAAATTTGGGATAATATTGGCCTTTATCTATGCTATTTGCTTCCATGATGGTCTGGGAGAAAATAAAATAAAGAATGTACCACCTGCTTTTCTTCCCGCGCAGGTCGTAAAGCCCAATCGAGGGAATGGGTAAAATCTGAGGAATCATCTGAATAGGCGATGCGGCTAGCAACCCATCTCTATTTTAATTCTGTTTTCCACCTTACCCACGAACATGCTAAACGCGGCCTTCAAGTCTTATAGACCTAGGCTCTGTCTGCCCTGCAAGGGAAAAAGACGTAATACTATATATGTATGTTTATCTATGAAATTATCGTTTTCTATAGCCAATTTTGAGAAATTGAATTTTTCATACTCACGTTATTAGTATCATTTCGGGTTTGATAAATGTAAATAAAGTTAAATTTAGCATGTATTTACGAACGTGAAAAAAAAAACTGAAGTGAATTTTTGCATGTATTTTTGTAAGCATGAATTACGCATTTTAAAAGTTAGAAAAAGAATAGAAAAATGTTGTCATTTTTGATTTAAATGGACAACATTTGAAACGAGTACTTTTCATTTTATCAAAAAATAAATTCAGAGTAAAATAATAATGCATCCAGGATGTTAATAATATAGTCCACTTTCAAGTTTAAATAAAAATATGTGTTAAATTAAAAATAATAGTCAATAGGAAAAAAATGGCAAGCTGAAAAAAAACGCTTATTTCATAAGTAAAGACCCATTAAGATTTATGCGCCCAAACATACTGTGTTGTCAACAATATTTTGTAGTAAAATAAATGTTATTTAAATTGAATTGTACAGGTTTCGTTAATAAATTTATTTTAGATTATATGAGGCAAATCCGAAGATCGAAAAATAAAGTTTTGTTAACACAGTACATACCTGTAGAGTAAGTAAGTATCTATATTTATACTCTTAGACACAGGCAAGGAAGCATCCTTGGGAAATGATGAGTCGAAAATGATGTAGAATAAGTATAATAAATGGGTATCTCTTGGATAGGCATGTAACATCCTCGTCTTCATCGTCACTTACCATCAGGTGAGATGGGAGACAAATGCATACTTCAACATTTAGTAAAAAAATGATGATATTATTTTGTAATTTACATAGAAAAATAAATACTTAAATTATATAGTGTTTTATTATTATGCTTAGCTCTTTCTCCTCTTTCGCACCTGCGCGCTTCGCTTCGTACCTTCGTCTTTTACACCTAGATTACTCTCGCAATACTCAATAAGTACATATTGTTTACATTTTTTTTTTCAATAACTGTAATTTAAAAGTAAATTATCACAATACTGTTTACTGTTAACCATCCAATTTGTATTGCTCCTCTCTCCCACGTAAATATGCCCAAATAAAATACCGTCGTTGTTTATTTGCATATAATCAACAATTAGAAGACCCCCCACCGCGGCGCGGCTTCAATGTATGTTTTTATGGTGTTTATTATGTAGATGGCTTTGGTCGCGTGTCCGTAGATCCGTTAATGAAGCCGCTGTTATATAGTGATCTAGCTCATCAAGCTTCGCCAATAAATAAATAGTCATTGTTTATAATAAACTAGCTGTTGCCCGCGACTTCGTCTGCGGCAATTTCTGTTATTATGTTTTTTTTTTTTCTTAGTATAGTTGAATAATTTTCCCCCGTTTACAAATCATTTTTTACTGATGCTTCGCTCTTATTGGTCGCAACGTGATGTTTTACAGCCTAAAGCCTTCTTCAATAAATGGACTATCCAACACAAAAAGAATTTTTCAATTTGAACCAGTAGTTGCTGAGATTAGCGCGTTCAAACAAACAAACATACAAATAAACAAACTCTTCAGCCTAATAATATTAGTACAGATTATACGTATAATTCCTGACAAAATTAACTGAATTCATATGTATATGGTTTTCTATGCGTGTTTCTCAAAGCCGCTTTTATATAGTCATCTATCTAGCTCATCAAGCTTCGCGAATAAATAATTATACACAGTTATGCGTATAATTTCCTATAATTCCTGACTAAATTAACTGAAGACTTGGAATGGTCAAGTGTAGTAAGTGTGGGCCAAATCCTCTGTCTGCTCTGGCTAAGGATGGCTCCGGATGACAGAGAGGGCCATGTTCCTGCAGTGGAGCCTAAAAAGACTTAATGATGATGATGAAATTAACTGGAAGCATTTATTATTATTTGACTAGCTCCGTGGCGCAGCGGTCAACACGCCAGCCTGCGACACGAGAGTGACCAGGTTCGATCCCCGGCCAGGTCAAGATGGAAAATGATCTTTTTCAGATTGACCTGGGTCTTGGATGTTTATCTATATATGTATCTGTTATAAAATATAGTATCGTTGAGTTAGTATCCCATATCACAAGTCTCGAACTTACTTTGGGGCTAGCTCAATCTGTGTGATTTTTCCGTATATATTTATTTATTTTATTATTTATTATGTAGATAACTTTGGTCGCGTGTCTGTCCAACCGCTAAAGGAATGGTGATGGCGGTGATCTAGATCATCAAAATTGTCATAAAGTCATCGTAAATAGTAAACGAACGTCAGTCTCTGTTCCCGTGCGTTAGTATAAATAAATTTAAAAAAATCTTTTTAAAAATAAGCTTTTATATACATCACTTTAAGTTTCGATTTATTTTTAGGGAGCCGAATTTGATATCCATATTGTCTTAGTACATCAAAAAAAGCTAGTCCGCCATCTTGGGTGTTCCGCCATGTTGGATTTCGAATGGCATCACACAGCTAGCGATGCAAAGTCATCCATACTAAACGAGTATACAAGATATCTTCAAATTGAATTGCAAGATTTAACCCGACCAAATACTTACATACATACATTGCAAGTTAAACAAAAGCTTGCAAAAACATTCACCAAAAGTGTCACTTTATTATTTTAGCCAGTGTGGTACAGTTCAGGTGACAACTGTGCATCGGCTGAGGGCTGAGCGCTGCAGAGAACTGTCAATTCAATCCATGAATATCCATTCTACTTAGATTGTCAAAATCCCTTTCTTATGACAGCGCTGTAGTTGAATAAAAGCCTAGAAATTTATGTTTACCGCCTTTACCACCTGTGCGAAATCGTCTCTAAAAGCAATGTCAATATCAATAAATACTCACTTTATGATGGAGAGTTCGCGACGCCTATACGTCCAACGGGTTTCTTTCACGCGTATAAATCGTCAGCGATTATGTCATAGTGTGATAAATTGTCTATGCAGACACACAAACAATATAGGGGAATAGATGAGACACAGTAAAAAGTGTTATTTCATTCTATGAACTTGCAATATTAAAGGATGAAGGGGAAGTTCATGAAGGTAATATTAAATACGCGGAAAAAAAAATTTTTTTTTTACTTCATTACACTTTTTTTTCCAAAGAGTCGAGATGGGTAACTGATAGTTAGATTCGAGGCTGTATATCCACTGTTTCATTATCACAGCAACGCAGTCCACTGCTGAGCATAGAACATACTCACTACGCTTGGCAGACAAGTTAGTGAGCGTAGTTTGTTTGACGTATGAAATGAAATGAAATTTATTTATATTGCATAAAATGTCAGTTCTGACGCTACTGCCCATCGAAACAGTTTTTTAGCGAGGAAAGGGTTAGAGTTTATTGGACTGGGGTTCCCCCAGTCCAAGGCTTAAGAAGAAGTAACTAAGCAGTTATAAGTAGATAAATAAATATATACGGACAAATCACACAAATTGAGCTAGCCCCAAAGTAAGTTCGAGACTTGTGTTATGGGATACTAACTCAACGATTCTATATTTTATAACAAATACATATATAGATTATGTCTAAAGTTCATTTTGCCTCCCACTAGTATACACACACTACTCCCACAGTAAACATAAAAACATTTCATGTTCTTTTGAATTGCTTAATATTAATAATAAAAATAAACGTAAATAATAATAATAAAAACGCACGCCCTCCACCTCCGCCAAACGCACGCCCTCCACCTCCGCCCGCGTCGTCGTCTAGCTCCTCGCCAACATCGTCGGGTGACGAGTTCGCCACCGCACCCGGCACCAGCGAGTCGAGGGACGACGAGCGCGGGCCGTCGGCCGCGCCGCCGCCGCCACCTGTGCGACGTGGACGACCCCCGCTGCCGGCACGCTTGGGGCCTGCGAGGCAACCTGCCCCGCGCCCGGCTCCCGCTACCGGCGGTGTAGTGCGTCGCATGCGATAGACTTCAGAAATGAACGAGAACTGCATGCGCGCCTATTATGGGGCCACAGAGGGAGAAACTAATATGACGGCGTATCGTCCCAGGATGCTCACTTTGTTCCAGACCCTTGAACCAGCCATCACCGTATCTGCACAGCGTCTATCGGATCAAGTGCGGGTCATTCAACGTTGTAAGCGATTGGATGATTCTGTGCTTGATCGGCTTCGCCTGGAGGCGCTGCCTGTTTGCCCAACTGTCGCCATACCTCGAGGTCCATCTGCCGGGCCGATATATCGGTCATCAACACCTGCCCAGTCACCAGACGTGGAGCGGATGGGCCCTGTGGCTGATGATCACGACAGTGCGAACATAAGCGTAAGTACCCAGGCCCATGAGCACTTGAGGAGGACTTTGGAGGCGACGATAGTGCAGTATCGCGCCACACCAGAATCTAGGCCGCGTATACCTCGTCTGCCTACGAATAGGCGTAATTTGGCGCTAATGGGAGCCCTGAATGATCTGCTAGCCCCGTATTTAGAGGCTAGTGAGGATCTTGTTGATATGCACTCAATCTTATATTGCGGGGCCATTGCGGCGTGTCGGGTTGCACGAGTCAAGTTTCCTGACGTTGACTATGCAGCTCGGCCCGTCGGCGGGGTCCCTGCATGGCAAAAGCGGATTGAGCGACGTATCAGCATATTCAGGACTCTCATTGCAAAGCTAATTTGCTTCAGGGAGGGCAACAATCGCCCCCGTGTCATGCGTTTCGTGAACCAGGCATTCGCGGGTACTGGTATTAGACCCAGCGAATATATTGCCTGTATTACGGAACGCATTGACTTCCTGAAGCAGAAAGTCTATGCGTGGGCGGGACGTATTTGCCGCTACAGAGAGCGTGTGGAACGATTCCAGCTAAATCGGCTCTTCCAAAGTGACCAAAGGAAGGTGTACAGAAAATGGGAGGGAACTGAACAATGTGTGATCGACGGGCAGCTGCCGGATGCTACTGCTATGAATAATTTCTGGCGTAGTATTTGGTCGGTGCCAGTTGAACACACCGAGGGTGATTGGATGACAGTGGTTGAACGTGAATGTGAGCCCATCGAGTCCATGGGGGCTGTAACTATCAGCCCCGATGACATAAGTTGTGCGATTCGTACGGCGCAGAACTGGAAAAGTCCTGGGCCGGATGGATTGCACAACTTCTGGATAAAGTGGATTCAAAGCTCACATGAACGTTTGGCCACACAATTCCAACAAGCCCTCGTGCTTGGTTCCCTACCTTCTTTCCTTACGACAGGACTCACCTTCCTGCTCTATAAATCCGGTAGTACCACGGATCCCAAGAATTTTAGACCTATCACATGCTTGCCAACTCTTTACAAGCTCCTTACATCCATCTTGAGAGCAAAAATTAACCAGCATATTGTTGTGAACAAAATCATGGCTTCCTCTCAAAATGGATGTAGGGTTGGGTCCCGTGGTACCAAAGAGCTCCTCCTCATGGACATGACCATCTGCAAGCAAGTTCAACGGAAAAAGGCAGCCCTCTCAACTGCCTGGATTGACTATAAGAAGGCCTTTGATTCAGTGCCTCATTCATGGCTAGTGAGGGTCTTAGAGTTGTATAAAGTTAATACAACTTTAAGATCCTTTCTTGGCACGTGTATGAGACAATGGACCACAGTCCTTTGTCAGCCAGGTAGAGGAAATGGCTCCTCGGACCCGATGGACTTGATAAGGATCGAGCGAGGCATTTTCCAGGGCGACAGTTTGAGTCCATTGTGGTTTTGTCTGGCTTTGAACCCCCTCAGCACCCTACTGAGGGATTCAAGACTAGGCTGCCGCCTCCGAAGTGATGGGGAGATTGTTTCTCACCTGTTATACATGGATGACTTAAAATTATTTGCACCAAATCCCTCTGACCTGGTGAAGCTATTGAAAATCACAGAAGATTTCAGTAGTTCTATCAGGATGGAGTTTGGTGTAGATAAATGTGCTGTCATGTATGTCCAACGGGGAAAAGTTGTAAATTCAACAAATTTACAACTTTCTGAGACAATGTCCGTCAGATCTCTCGCGGAAACGGAAACTTACAAATATCTTGGTATGTCACAGTCTTTGAGTATTGTGGATGGGGACATAAAGCAGGCGGTGAAAGAGCGTTTCTTTTGTCGACTGACAAAAGTACTTAAAAGTCTTTTGTCAGGTGGTAATAAGGCGCGCGCTTTCAATGCTTGGGCAATGCCCCTACTCACTTACTCCTTTGGCATACTAAGATGGACCCAAACTGAGTTAGATGCCCTGGATAGGAAGGTCCTTCAACAGCTGACAGCGCATCGCTTGCTTCACCCACGCTCATCTGTTATGAGACTGTACATCCCACGTAAGTGTGGAGGTCGTGGTTTTTTGAACGCCAAGACTCTCCATAACCGCGAGGTGTGCAGTCTTAGGGATTATTTCCTTAATAATGAGTGTGGGATGCATCGCGACGTTGTAGCAGTAGATAGGAGCTTCACGCCGCTCTCCTTAGCAAACGAGAATTGGCGCAGACCAACGGTGTTAAGCATCGAAGACCGCAAAAATATATGGAAGAGCAAGGAGCTGCATGGGCGGTTCTACCGGGCCTTAACTGGGCCCGATGTAGATCTGCTCGCGTCGGTAAACTGGCTACGATTCGGTGACCTCTTTGGAGAAACCGAAGGTTTTGTTTGTGCAATTGCAGACGAGGTCATGATGACGAACAACTATCGGAGATATATCCTGAAGGACGGTACGGTCGACATATGTCGGGCATGCCGCCGTCCCGGTGAGTCACTCAGGCATATTAATTTCGGTTGTTCTCATCTGGCCAACGGTGAGTACTTGCACAGACATAACCTTGTAGCCAGAATTATCCATCAGCAACTCGCTCTTCGATATGGTCTTGTGGAATCCGAGGTACCGTACTATAAGTACACGCCGGCGCCAGTTCTCGAAAATGGTCATGCCACGCTCTACTGGGATCGATCTGTTATTACGGACAGGACTATTGTTGCCAATAAGCCTGATATCGTGTTGACAGATCGATCGACGCGCCAGGCAATGCTCATCGATATCACCATCCCGCATGACGAGAACCTCGTGAAAGCCGAGAAGGACAAGCTCAGCAAGTACCTTGACTTGGCCCACGAGATGACTGCTATGTGGGATGTGGATTCGACGATCATTGTCCCGATAGTTGTATCTGCAAACGGCCTTATAGCGAAGAGTCTCGACCAACACCTCAAGAGACTCTCGCTGGATGGCTGGGTCAAGGGCCAGATACAGAAGGCAGCACTCCTGGACACGTCACGCATAGTCAGGAGGTTTCTTTCTCTGCAGCCTTAACCGCCGGTAGCTTGAGCCTTGCCCCGCTGCTGGCGGCGAGCTAGGTTTAGGTTTTATAATGTTTTTATGTTTTGTATTATATTTTTATATTTTACTTTTTATACAAATATTATAAAACCTAGGCTTAAGATTAATTTTGAATAAAGAGAATAATAATACAAAGACTTTGGAAACAGGATAAAATTTACATAGTACCAATAGTTTTATCGTCAACAGGCGTTATTCCTAAACACCTCCACCATAGCTTAAAGCTTTTACAAATCCAGCCCCAAATTTATATAGAATTACAAAAAGCTGCTATCTTAAACACTTGCCGCATAGTAAGAAAATTCATGCAAATCGAAGAGACAGATCAACAGCCAGACCCCATAAATCTAGATAACAACACGTAAATAATCTTATTTGACACTTACTTGGCCTTGGCCCGTAAGTGTTAAAAATAAACCAGCTTTGAGCTGAGAACAAAAAAAAATTACAAAAATAATAATAATCATTTAATTCAGGCAACTACAATTTTTTTACAAAAATATGGCCCATATAATATATACCTTAAAGACTAACATATATAATATAAAAAAAAAAACTTATTTTACTACATCGTACGTATTGTCTGTGACGCACTACACGGTGATGGGGTGTCGGGTAGCCTCCCGCGAAAACGCCGAAAGACGACACCCTTCGGCCAGAAATCTTCTTCGGTGAAGGTCTCCATATGAGCAGTTGGAACTCGCACCACATATGAGTTGAAATTCACGTTGTGACGCGATTCCAACTTTACGACCCTCAAGGTTAACTTCGTCTTCACTTTTATGTACTCCACCAGATCTTCACTCTTTGTAGAGTAATGGAGGCGGGACACGTAGAGTAAAGTCGTCGGTACGGCTGCACGCAGCAACATGTTGGGACCGCTGAGTGCAGTACCGCACTACTTTGGGGCTTCTTCCGCTTCCGTATCACTTTGGTGAAGCCCTCATTGTCCACAACTCCCTTAGGAGCTGGTTCTAGAGCCACCACCTTTGCCGGGTGCGACACCTTTGCCGAGTTGAGATGACCGCTGAATTTTGGGAGGTTGGCTTGCAGCAGTCGCGTAAGCACGAGGCGTTGGCGTGCTTAATTACTAGGCCTCTCTTGTTTTTAAAACGACTTCAAAAAAAAAAAGGACGATTTTTTTTTTCTTTATTTGTACTTGGCCCCCAAACTTCATTCAGAAGCTTATTTTAGCCAGTATCTAGTTATTTTTCGAGTTATTGTTGCTCATATATAGCTCATATATTGCTCATTTAAAATAACTCTTTTTAGAGCATACTGCACATCCTTTTACACGAGCAGCCTACGGGTGCAATATACGAAGAAGCAATTTAACACCCTACGTGTCCAGTACAATGATGCCTTCAGGGTTTTGTTGGGGTTGTCTCGACGTTGCAGCGCGTCGGGGATGTTCGCCGAAGCGCGAGTGGATTGTTTTTATACAACAATGCGCAAACGGTGCTCATCTCTGGCAAATAGACTTCGGGCCAGCTCTAACAATATTCTGAGGTTATTTGCCTCCCGTGTCGATTTTCAGTATGTGAATCACTGTTCAATGGTACATATGCTGAGGAACGAACATGTGTGATGTGTGTTTTTGAGCGATATATTGTGTTTGTGTACTAACATTAGGTTTTTAAGGTCTCTGTGTTACTAACAAAAAATGATCTATAGTTGGTCGATAAATAAATGATTATTATTATTATTATAGATCATCATCATCATTTCGAGTAGGTGACACGGTCAATCGACCATGCACACCCTGGTTTCAGAGTTCTTCGGAACCGCCTCTCGGCCTCTGACGTGGTTCCTTTAACGACTACCAGTTGGCAGTCGGGACCATATATATAATATATGGATATATATATAAATAAACATCCAAGACCCCGGCCAATGTAAAAAAGATCATATTCCATCTTGACCTGACCGGGGATCGAGTGGCAGGCTGGCGTGTTGACCACTGCGCCACGGAGCTCGCCAAACCCAATCCTTTGTTACGTTTTCCTGGTCTTCTTACCGTATGTGTAACTTACTATTGTCAGCTTTTTCAATCTGACCTGACCGAAAGGCACGTGGCATGAATTAACAACTATTATCTAGTTACATCAGCTAGGACTTACGACTTAACGTGCCTCCCGAAGTAAGTTCACACACTAATAAATAAACGAATATTGCACAGGTTTTCTCATCACTAGAAAACGAAGGAATCAATTTTTTCCTGAATTATTTATTTATCACATATTTAAAAGGAATATTTATAAGACACGTATAAAAGCAACTTGCAAACAATAAAACCCTATCCTTTGTCGTGTCCCTTTAGTATACTGATAGAAAACCGAGCTTCTATTTTGACGATCATGTCGTGGTAGAGCGACGCTGCCAACCAAATTATTTTTTGTTAGTAGCATGAATGGGCCGGCTCGTCCGCGAAAGTACCACACTCTCACAGAAAATCGACGTCAAAGTAAAAGTTTTATCGCTTCTATGCTTCGTTCGGTGAGCGAGAGAGCCGGAAGCCCATCCTTCTACCCTCCTATTTCCTCCCCCATGTCCACCCCGACACTTTGAAAGGCCGGCAATGCTCCTGTCACACTCTAACGTTGCAGTTGTCTATGTGCAGCGGTGATCACTTGCCATCAGGTGACACGCTTGCTCGTTTGCCGTCCTATATCATTGAAAAAACGAACTCTACTTCTATACTTTCGTTAATTATATCAGCAATATTGAAACCGACAAGCGATAGACCGTTAAGGGATTAACCCCAGCCGTTCATCCCGCGATTCAAAGCCTTATTTACGGGAGGCTGCGAATGTTCAATATCTCACCGGCGAGTTCAGTAGTTGCGGCGACCGACAAGTTTGTACTATGCTTACCCGATGCCACTGAAGGAGGATTACGCTTTAGTTTATGTGTGTATGGATGCACCTTTATTTCGCCGACAGAAGTTTCATAGACTTTTCTAGAAAATGTTTCATAGAATAAATAAAAATATATACGGACAAATCACACAGATTGAGCTAGCCCCAAAGTAAGTTCGAGACTTGTGTTATGGGATACTAACTCAACGATACTATATTTTATAACAAATACACATGAGTATGAATGCGACACGTACTTTATCTAATATCACGTCGCACATTGTTTTTTGCAGAAATAAACAAAGTACTTATATTCACGTGAAAAGTACTCGTAGAGATTAGTAATTTGTGAGATCACATGAAGAATTATTTCCCATCAAACTTTATATTGATATTCATATACAATAACATTAAAGATAACAACGGAATCACGGAAATGAATTCAAATGTATTTAGCAGCTTAAAAATAAACGTATTGAAATCAAATGTAAATGACAGTACGATCAAAATGCCTAATTTGATTACGAGAACGTCAGTAAAATGTGTTTTAACATCAAACCGTAATTTAAAGAAACTGTATGGTGACTGTGCTTACTAAGCTTAAATAAGCTCACACTTGACACCCACAGCTTACACGGATCACTCTTCACTTAACTTTAAACGGGTGACAATAATGTTAGTAGAGATTAACAACGATAGCATGTCGCTTCCTTTAAGACGAGGCCTCAAATGTTAGGTACCATCGCTCGGCAAAGGCGTACGCAGACTGATCAAGTGCGCGCAAGCGATAGCGCTTGGCGGTTTAGCCCGTGAATTATGAGATAGGAGATAGTCTCGAGTCGCTCAAAGAAAAAAACGTAAGCGCCAAATTCGTTATTTCTATTTTATATAAAATCATTAACTATTCCCGAGGGATCGACATTGACGCGGGCGGAGCCGCGGGCGAAAGCTAGTAACAATATAAATATTGATGATTATTACTTTGTATTTCCTTAGTCACATCACGTCCAATTATTAAGGGCTGCTACATAAAATATAGCGAAAGCATTTTAAACAGAATAAATTGACTGACATGCTGACCCCACTTTAAAGTAAGAAAAGGTAAAGAGATAGAAGTATCCGTTTATTATTGTATATACCGCTATATTTACAACATTCAAGTGACATAGATCTAAACTAATATTACTACTCTTATTGTGTCTCATTGTGACTTACGAGGACTAAAATCGCCATGGTCACACTATATAACGATAACCCGATAAACATAGAATTTACATCAAAAACTGAAAAGAAATACATATCTGATGAACGTTATGTCAAATATGGTGTTCAACAGGGCAGTGTTCTTGGACCTCTGCTTTTTATTATATATGTTAATGATTTACCTAGTATAACAAATCACAAAATGACTTTGTTTGCTGATGATAGTACTGTGTCTATTAAATGTAATGATGTAAATTCATATAAGTCTGACATTGAATCAATTTTGTCTTCTATAACAACATGGCTCAATAAGAACAATTTAAAGATTAATTTAGACAAAACGCATATAATGCATTTCAGTCAAAGACCTCAAAACACAAACAAATTTCAAATTGAATATCAAGGCAATATTGTTGAAGAAGTTGATACAGCGCGATTTCTTGGAATTACAATTGATTCTAAACTAAATTGGAAAAAACATATCGAAGGATTATGTAAGAGACTGAGCAGTTCAGCATATGCTTTATATAAACTATCTAAAGAATTAAGTTCTGATTCTCTACTTACAGCATACTATGGTCTTGTAGAATCTGTATTAAGATATGGTATAATTTTCTGGGGAAATCTACAGATAAAAATTTGGTTTTTAAAATGCAAAAACGTTGTATTCGCTCTATGTTTGGTCTGCAAAGCACTGATAGCTGTCAATCTTATTTTAAACAATATAAAATACTTACACTGCCATCACTGTATATATTTGAGATAGCTGTATTGGTACAAAATAATCCCCATTTATTTAAACGTTTATCGGATGTGTGTGCAAGAAACAGAAGAAACGGCGATACACTTTGTCTACATCAATCAAAAACAGCTCTGCTCCAGAAGAGTGTTATTTGTATGTTTCCAAAAATAAATAATAAAATCCCTACGGAATATAAAACATTAAACATAAATTTATTCAAGAAAAAACTGAAATCATTCCTAAACCAGAAGTGTTATTATGATATTAGTGCGTTTTTTAATGATAAAATTTAGATTTTTTATTTTTTTATTTTCTATTTATTTACAATTTAGTGCTTATTGTACCTATTTGGACTTATTTAGTAATTTAATATTATTTATTTATTGTTTATTTTATGTGGAACTAAACAGTAACTCGTCTGATACAATATTTGTACACCTTAATGGTAAACATGTTAATTCCTTATTATTATATTATTTAACACATTGTAACACATGTGTGACAAATAAATAATCTTTATCTTTATCTTTAAACCCTGTGCTTCTTAGTTTATAGTCTTAGTCTGTTTATTAGTTCAGAGATTAGCACAGTTTCGGAAAATAAATTCCAGATAGAATATATTTACATTTTAATTCTATCCTGTATTATATACCATAACAAGTATTGCACTTGTCATTAAAATTTATTGTTGCATTGTCCATTTACAATAAACAGCTGTATCGATCAATTGCATCGACATGTTATTGTTACAAAATCAGTGAGAAAAACAGTAAAACTTTTCATTAATTAACATATTGTGGGATTTTTATGGATGAATGGGTAAAAAAACTTACGGTCTTCAAAACATATATTCCAGCCCAAAACACAGTTGCGCAGATAGAAGAGAGAGGTCACAGGTCGAACATATAGGCACAAGAATAAGGCATAAGCAATAACAGTTCAAACACAGGAAATATTTAATACATTTATTAAAATTATTAATGTATGTTTTTGTTTCAGTTATACACAGCATGCCACAACATTAACTTGTGTAAAAATCATAACAAGATAATTTGAATTTACAACAATAAATTTACTAAATACATACCTGTTTACAGTCGTGCAAATTGTAAATAAAAAGAAATTACCTATGTTTTGTTTATCAATGGAGACAGCCATCTCATCGTAGCTTTTCTCTTTCTAAATCTAAACGGGGGACAATAACGATAGTATGTAAATGGAGATTTGGTAAAACTCAATCGGAATTGTTATGGTCGCTCTGATCCTATTAGAAACTGGTGTGAACGAACCGCGCCTCGTTAACGTGCCCTCGATTGATGTTAAACCGCTTACGGAGCTTTTTATGGAAAATGTACGCAAATGGTTATCGATTCGGTCGTTATGCATATTGAAGGGCAAGCTAAGTTATATTCGTTAAGAATCAAAGAAGTTAACAATATTTCTTTATTTTCCTTCCCTTTCCATGTACACTCATACTAACCATATCTTTATTCCTTGGGAGGTAGTCAGAGCCTAGAACCAAAGACCCAAGGGCCATGTTTAGCGGTATGGTGTACTTGATGGGGAGCGGTATTATAATCATTACTAATTTGATAAATGCGAAAGTATCTCTGTCTGTGTATTTGATACGTCTTCACGCATCGACCACTGGAGGTAGCCTAAAGCGTGAGAAGGACGTAGGATACCTTTTATCTAAAAATTATGGTTGCGAGGGATCGACATTCATGCGAGCGGAGCCGTGGGTAACAGCTACACACACAACTAATTCGAATGCAATTTAAATTGCACTCTGATCTTTTACTTTCATCATCATCATCATAATTTCGTGTAGGTGACACGGTTAATCAACCATGCACACCCTGGTGTCAGGATTCTTCAGAACCGCCTTTTGGCTTCTGACGTGGTTCCTTTAACGACTACCAGATGACAGCCGGAACCAACGGCTTGTGCCCTCCGAAGCACGGAATCATCTTTATTATCAGACATTCAGGTGATTCAAGCCTGCAATGCCCTAACTAAACTAGAAACAACTAAACAAAGTTTGCTTCTGGTAGGAATAGATAGAACCCACGACCCCCGGGTCTACAGGCAAACGCCTTAACCACTGGACCAGGCAGATCCTTTACTTTGATTAATCTATATCATTACGAAACACGTCGCACATAAAAGAATAAACTTGCTAATTTTAAAATCCTATTAAACTAATGGTTAAAGAATCAAGTTAAAGAATCATTATCATTTGTCATCCGTTAATTTTTGATTCAAATTTATAATTTACGAATCCGTGCATCTTACGACACAGACAATATAATATAAATATCCATCGATAATAACTAATAACAATCAAGTATTCAAAGGCGTGCCTGTCCAGATTATCCACCATTGTACATCCCACAAAAATTTTAATCTATGGTAACATACGCTCGTATTCACTCAATTATAGTTCATATTACTTACTCAGTAAAGTTGATTTTCTGATGGAAACTTTAAGGGAATATATCGATAGCATTCATCGAATTGTACTATATCAGTATATTTTATCCAGTTGATGTAAAAATTGATTTTCGTCTTCGATTGGCGATTAGGAGGTTTATACGCGCGTGGGCGGAACTATGCTCGCTGGGGTCAAGTATGCCGATAAATAATTATTTAGAAGGCTGTAAACTGGCATGAATAGAAACAGTGAATGACATGGTGCCACATGTGTCGCTTTGAAAGCTTTTCGTAAAGTTGTAAATTTAGGAAGGAAGCGACGATAGCTTACTGTTATGCGGGGTCACGTGAGGTCAATATAACAAAAAAAAGTGAAAATGTTAGGAGTGATCGTTGATGTCTTTTGTATGGCAGAACCGCGCCCAGCTTAGCCATTCATGACTCTGAAGAGGTGAATGACTACAAATCCACATTTCCACTTGATGTCATCTAAATCACTATTAATTCCTAATCTTTAATTCTTAAATATATGGTTATAAAATTATTTTTAAAACAATTTATATTTTAAAAACATGGAATGTTACTGTGTTCTTTTAAATAGAAATTATAAAATTGGTCGCCTTGGTTTCAAAAATATCAATACTTTGCATAAATACAATACAATTCGGTTATGCAACGATAAGTTCAAGTATTTCACCACCTTAGGGATTGAATCTCTAAAAATCCTTTCTTAGTACACATTTACATCATAAAAAGAACCCCTGTACCAAATTTCATAGTCTCTAGGCATAGCAGTTTTGGCTGTGCGTAATAAGACAAATCTAGCTCAGCTATTTTGGAATAAATACCTGTAGGCTGTCTATACTAATTAAAATAAGTAAACAAACATTGAACACAAGCTGTTACGCAACAACAAAACAAAAACTTGCGCACCTCGTTTGTGACCGCGTCATTAGCGCCTGATAGATTTACAATCGCCATAATGCTTTCTGAAACTCACTTCTATGTCCCACACTATCCCACCACACAAATATACCAACCCAGATCCTATTATTTAAACAATAAGGGTCACAATGCAGTTTTAGAACTGCAAAGTTAAACTAGCATAATCCCGCCACCCAGGGCGTCCATGGGCACTATAAATGCGTACAATTTACAACCTCCTTAAGTTGAAGTTGAAAAGTTGGTTGTGGCGCGAACTTAAATAGGATGAATGGAAAGCTCGGTGCTACATGAAAAAGCATTCAGCCTGTGGAATTTAATTTAACGTAATTCAGTTATAAATTTGTTTTGTTTGTTGGTCCCACGCTGTCGGTGATGCAACTCTGATGTACGGGAGTTGGAGAATGTATTACTTTACTATTGTTTAATTTGGTGGATAGGTAACATTGTGTTTAAGGATGTATATCTATATAACTATTACAGTTACACATACCTACATAGTATCAAGTCTTTTTCCCTTGCGGGGTAGACAGAGCCTAGTCTTAGTGCTATTTACAAATTTACCAATACCGGCATTGTAAGAATAATATTGCATAATAAATTATAATATTGGGATAGGGGAGCGGGAAAAGGTTGTTGGGATCAGTTGGGATACTACTCACTCGGATGAATTGGGGATAAGCAAGTAGCAGCTCAGGGAGCCGGGACAGGCAGTTGAGAATGGCACCCCCTGGGTATGTTTTTATACACCTCTTGATACACATGACAAATATTTGAAATTCAGTTGATAATGACATTTAAAAGCGAGCTATGCTCGGTATTTCTTTGCGAGATCGAATCAGAAATGAGGAGATTTGTAGAAGAACGAAGATTTTTGACATAGCTCGGCGAATTAGCTCTTTGAAGTGGCAGTGGGCGAGGCACATAGCGCATAGAACTGATGGCCGATGGGCAGAAAGGTTCTCGAATGGCGACCATGTTCCGGAAAGCCCAACGTTGGACACCCACCGACCAGGTTTATTACGGTCACAGGAAGACGCTGGATGCAAGCCGCTTCCAACCTGGTCGTATTGGAAATCCTTGGGGGAGGCATATGTCCAGCAGTGGACATCTTGTAGCTAAGATGATAATGATGATATTAAAGGTAAACTAAAATTATGAGTTGATGTTGAATCGAGAAAATGCGCTGTGCAGTTGTTGCCGCTTCTTCTGCAATCCGTTTTGGAAGCGGTAACTAACCTTAGTCATAAGTAAAGTCAACAATTCTCAGTTGTAAAATGAAATATATTAATAAATGTTAATGTAACTTTTATTAAATAAACATTTTAATTCTTGATTCTTGAAAATGTCTCAATCATCATCATCAGATAGGTGACACGGTGAATCGACCATGCACACCCTGGTGTCAAAGTTCTTCGGAACCGCCTCTCGGCCTCTGAAGTGATTCCTTTAACGACTACCAGATGGCAGCCGGGACCAACGGCTTAACGTAAATCCCGAAGCACTGAATCATCTTCATTATCAGACAATCAGATGATTCAAGCCTGCAATGTTCTAACCAAACTGGAAACAACTAAACAAAGTATGCTTCCCGTGGGAATCCACGACCCCCTGGTTTACTAGGCAAACGCCTTTACTTCTTAATGTATGAATGTGTTTCAGCTACAATGAATATCTGAGGACCCCGATGGCCTAGTAGTTGCGAGTGAAGCTTGTTAAGCAACTCCGGGCGCAGTACCCACTAGGATGGGTAACCGCAAGTGGCATAAAAATATAGCAAGCTTATCCGTGCTTTGCAAGGCACGTTAAGCCGTTGGTCCCGGCTGCCATCATTGATAGCAGTCGTTAAGCTATGTCAGATGCTTTCAAAAATTGTAGCTCTAATATTCTTAATTAATTTAAATAATCTATGTTACAGAATTTCTTCTATCGCCCACAGATAACAGAACCATCACAGATAATACAAAATGCACATTCTTGCATATTCTCTTGCTGCTTTACGACCTATAACCGGAGTACCGACATCGCGGAGTCACTTGCCCACTCTATAAACAAGGCGTACGGCCATCAATCAACCCTATTCGGCGGCCGTTTGACTACAAAGTAACGACAGCGTGTAAGGATAACTATATAAAGGGTTAGCTATCATAAACAAGAATAGGTTATGTACGAATATTAAAACACCAAAAACGTTTCGTAATTATATTATTTTCTATTGTTTCATTTGACCAAAAATTCATTTGCCATATTGTTGAAATTCCGATTTTTGATTGTTATATTTTTAAAAGCTATATGTTTTGTATTGCAACCCAACGTTAATCCGCAGATACTATTGCTATATGTTTTATTTAACAAAAAAAATAATTTCCATATTATTAAAAGACAGTATTTCAAATCATAAAAAAATGTAAAGAAATTTCAAAATTAATTTAATAAAATTAAATTAAATTTATTCTGCATACCAGCTAGTTATCTTTATTAACTTATGTGAATTAATTTTAAAATTATTATATTTTAATTTTGCATGTTCAAAATTATTATTAATTTAATTAAATAAGACTATACTTAATGTACACCTTGACGAGGATCAATGGCTGCAGGCATCGCTCCCTGTCCGTCACGGTGGATTAGGCATAAGACGGATGCAGGACGCGAATATTTCGGCGTTTCTGGCTTCCTCGTATGGGGTTCGTGGATTACTCGCTAATATACTTCAAATACAAGGCGACAATCTGAACGTGCCCCACACTGAGGAAGCCTTAAGCATTTGGTCAGCCGTTTGCTCTGCCTGTGATCTTCCGGAGGACAGAGGCGTGCAGCGTCAATGGGACGACCGATTGTGTCGAGTCAGATACGGGCAGCTACTTACGACTGCCGAGGAAGTAGAAGTCGCTCGTCTTAAGGCGGTATTGTCTCCGGAGTCGGGAGCCTGGCTACACGCCCTTCCGTCGCCTTATGTGGGTACTATTCTGGATGACAGTTCTTTGAGGGTGGCTGTGGCTCTTAGATTAGGATGTAATGTTTGTGAGCCGCACTCTTGTGTGTGTGGTGCGCGGGTAGATGCTAAGGGTCGTCACGGATTAAGCTGTAGTAAAGCGGCGGGTCGTTTTCCTCGACACTACATGCTCAACGAGGTCATCCGGCGAGCCTTGGTATCTGTCGGCGTGCCGTGCACTCTGGAGCCGCCTGGTTTGTGCCGATCAGACGGTAAGAGGCCAGACGGCCTAACTCTCATTCCGTGGGAGAGAGGTCGATGTTTAGTGTGGGACGCAACGTGTGTCAGCACTTACGCGACCTCCCATCTGACGCGTACGATTCGTGCGGCTGGTGCGGCCGCTGAGTGGGCAGCTACGCAAAAACACACCAAATATGCCCCACTTAAGACATCCTATGTTTTTATTCCCTTCGCGGTTGAAGTGAGTGGAGTATGGTGTGCGGAGGCCAAGGGGTTTGTGCGGGAGCTTGGAAGGCGGTTGAGGAACAACGGCACCGATCTCCGCGCAGAATCGTACCTGATGCAACGCATATCGCTGGCAATACAGCGGGGAAATGCTGCCAGCGTCATGGGCACATTTGCATCAGGTACGATTCGCGGCGGACTGTTTGACTGACGTCCTCGACGTCGAAATTGTTTATTTTAATTTTAATTGTAATTTGATTATAATGAATTGTGTAAAATAAAAAAAGTTAGGATATTATATTGAATAAAATAAATATATATGTTTAATTAAATGTTATGTATATTTCAATAATTAGATAAAAAGGTAGGTGTTTTATTTTCAAAAGGAAACCTAACAAACCTAAGTTATTTTCCACGACAATGTTGTTTTTGGGTCTTTATTATTTTAGCTCTAAGCTTGAGTGATGTTTTGGTCACAAGATAACCTAACGAACCTAACCTACCCATCTTGGACAAGTTGTTTTGTTGTGGCGGGGGCTTCGCCCCGAGCCCCCTTATTAATATACCCGTACTATTTTTATTTGGTACAATTTTTTTTATTTTCTTCTAAACTTTTCCAATCTGTCGTCAGTAAGTAGTTATTGAAAATCTGTGTAAATAATAATAATATGGAAAAGTTACTTCTATCGCTAATACTTCTAGAAAATGAAATTATTCTTACCAAAACATCTAACAAAATAAAATTACTTGTTTTGATTTTCCGTCGACAGTTGTTCTAGAAGAAGAAAAATATGTTTATTAAGTTTATCGAAGCAGAAAATATGGTATAGAAGCCATTTGGCATTTAAAACTTCGTTGTACCGTTTTCGAACAAATGAAATTCGAAAAGAAAAAAATCGTGTGTATGATAGGTTACCATATAAAGGACTAATTCATAAGTAGTCCATACTTGCGAATTAGTCCTTTATACTTGTCCTCCTCACGAAGTTTTTAAAATTTCTTTTGAAAGAAATTGTGTCAAAAAATTTAAAACTAAAAATGTGTCAAGACAAGAATTTGAATAAATATACTGTAGGAAGCGCTAATGATCATTATATTTTTTTTTTGCGAATATGTTAGTGACTTATATTAGTTCCAGATTTTACAGATATCATCTGCACCATCATCATTCGTGCGTTTTTGCATACTTATCCAATGTTCAGGGGTTTGAGTTTGTATTAAAACGTAGTAGTTGAGTACCATTTACATAAAAATAATAATAATAAATTAAATAAAGAGAATAATAATAATAAAAATAAAAAATCTTTATTTGTTTTACGTACGTATACACTACATACAGTAACATAACTGTAACGTTGTGTTCGGTGTCAGAGGCGCAACCGATACAGACGGGCCGACAGCGCCAGTACCAAACTAGGCACCCCTGTATTTTGGAGACATAGATATGGACATAGACATCTGACATAGATAGATATGAAGATCATTATTTCAGCCGTAAAAAGACCACAGCTAGACAAAACCTTCCTCCAAGGGTTCTTCATTCCATAGGACGATATTGCCATACTCACCACGCGTGACAGGCGATTTTTCAAACGCAGTTTCTTCAGCTTCTTGTGTTTCCGACGCTACTGCCCATCGGAAGCATTTTTATGCTGAGGAAGTTGAGACAGTGGTTTTTTTTTTTTTTTATGTATATCCGACGGCAAACGAGCAGACGAGCCACCTGATGGAAAGTGGTCACCGTCGCCCATGGACATCTGCAACACCAGAGGAGCTGCTGATGCGTTGCCGACTCTTAAGATACCTGTAAACACGCCTGGTTGGATGTCGGAAGAGAATTGAGGTATTGGGATACACTCACTCGGATGAAAGCAAGATGCAGCTCGGGAGGCTGAGCGCATACTGCCATACCTGCAACTACCAGACAGTTAAGGATGATGATAGTGGACTTGAATCCAGAAATGACATAACAACGCGTTTGGTCATCATCATCATTTCGAGTGGGTGTCACGGTCAATCGACCATGCACACCCTGGTGTCAGAGTTCTTCGGAACCGCCTCTCGGCCTCTGACGTGGTTCTTTTAACGACTACCAGATGGCAGCCGGGACCACCGGCTTAACGTGCCTTCCGAAGCACGGACGCGTTTGGTGACGGAATATGAGAGCCAAAAAATAAGGGAAATTGGCTCCGATTGCAATATTAGAGATATTAAAAGACCTCACACACAAAGAACGAGTTGATAGTTTCGTACGCATTATATTTTTGTGGTCCGGCGGCCGTTCGATAATGAACACCTGATTTACGGGCCGTTTACGAACCGGCAACGTAATGGGTACTAAATACGATACATATACTGACAATGTTGCCAATACTTTGTAGCATAGGCAATGGAGAACAAAGAATGCTTTACTGCAAATTGGCCGATTGGCTGGCCAAGTACAACTGGAGCTCAATATTTAAACGATCGTATGATGTCCACCACTCGCATGACTTTAAGAATTAAACCACATTCACAAGTAATTTTTTATCAAGCGATAATTTTAAATGTAAGTAATAATTTTAAATTGGCGAGCTCCGTGGCGCAGTAGTTAACACGCCAGCCTGCTACACGAGGGCGGGGTTCGATCCCCGGTCAGGTCAACATGGAAAATGATCTTTTTCAGATTGGCCTGGGTCTTGGATGTTTATCTATGTATGTATTTGTTATAAAATATAGTATCGTTGAGTTACTATCCCATAACACAAGTCTTGAACTTACTTTGGGGCTAGCTCAATCTGTGTGATTTGTCCGTATATATTATATAATTTAAGTGAACCCAGAATACATCATACTCGTTTTGGATACTCCTGCCATCGCGGTCTTTCAAAGCTCAAAGTCAAATATGAATTAATGTCAAATAAATAAACGTCTGACTTGTAAGGAATATCATAATGTCACAACCAGTAGCCAGCAATTTTAAGTTATTAAACTTCAAACATCATATAACAACCTTATTTTACGATATTATAATTTGCGAGTCATAAACCTTGCGTTATATAAATCCTTTCAATTCAGCTAAATGTCGCCTTTTGACACAAAAAGCTTAAAGGTCTTGTTTGCTCTACACATTAGATTCATAACTGCGGTAGAATTAACAGAACACGGTAAGGCAGAATTAGAATTACTGAGAACTTGCTAATAAGACGGGCTTTATAACTAATTGTATTGACTCCGATACTGCAATCGCGTCATATATTTTGTTTATGTTTTTTTGTTATTTTTTTGTTTTTATCAAGACTTTTTTCTTATTTTACCGAAAAATGTAACTGAACTGTGAAATAAGTGAGCTAGCTGTTTTTAAATTCGGATTAAAAAAGTTTAAGTCAAAACATGTATTATTGACGTGGTAACCTCTTATAAATAGACGAACGCTGGCTGCACGCCGGCGTTCGTCACGTACCGCGTGCAAGAGCAAAACGTGACATTTTTTTCGTGCATAAAATAATTTTGAGTTTCAGTTCTAAGTATGGGGAACCCCCAAAAAAATTTTTTTTTTTTTTTATATTTTTGTGTGAAAATCTTAATGCGGTTCACATAATACATCTACTTTATTTTCTATTGTTAATAAGTGCTAAGGAAACATATCCCATTTCTGTCTGTCACAGCCAATTTACTCCGAATCTACTGGACCGATTAAGTTGAAATTTAGTACACTTATTTTTAATACTTTATCTATTTAATAGTTTATGCAAATATTGACTGCATAAACTATTAAATATGATAAACTGGTTAGCTCCGTGGCGCAGCGGTCAACACGCCAGCCTGCGACACGAGAGTGCCCGGTTTCGATCCCCGGCCAGGTCAATATGGAAGATGATCTTTTTCAGATTGGCCTGGGTCTTGGATGTGTATCTCTCTATACATGGTTAAATTTTGTCGCTTTTGATGGTCTGAGTCACCCGACTCAGACCATCAAATCGAACAACTTATCCTATGGGAACTCTAAAAAAACTTCGACTTTCCCATACAAACTGGCCGGGTGGCGGAACTCTTTTGTGTGGAAATGACGAATTTTTTTTGAGTTCCCAGCGTTGGTCCCGTAGAAAAGGTGTTCATATTGATGGTCGAGTCACCCCTTTAAGGTAAAACGATCAAAATTTCACCATGTATATATCCTAATGCTAACTAATATTATAAATGCGAAAGTGAGTTTGTTTGTTTGTTTGTTACGCTTTCACGCCGTAACTACTGAACCGATCATCATGAAATTTTGCATACAAGTTCTCTGGAGTACGGAGAAGGATATAGGCTACCTTTTATCCCGGGAAAAAATACTATTCCCGAGGGATCGACATCAACGCGGGCGGAGCCGCGGGCGAAAGCTAGTTTGTTATAAAATACAGTATTGTTGAGTTAGTATCCCATAACACAAGTCTCGAACTTACTTTGGGGCTAGATTTATCTGTGTGATTTGTCCGTATATATATATTTATTTATTTTATTATATATTTATTACATCTTCTCACATATAAATTCAATCATACATGAAAATAAACATTACATCCGTAGGTAATAAACCACGATATGGTCAGATGCCATAAACCAATGACCGCGGCATTCTAAGGCGTATGGCCAGCGATGGCACTGGAGCTCTAATTACCTTTATGGCCGGTGACATCACATAAAACAAATTCGATTCATGTGTACCCGGATGTAACACTTAGCTCCCATGAACCTTGTAATGAATGCGGCTGTCATATGGTGTTGATTGGTTAATTAAATTTTAATTAGTATTAGCTTAGCATTAGGTCTTGTTGTGGTAGAGCCATACTACCGGCAAAATTCATTTTGGGCCGGCTCGTCCGGGGAAGTACCATACTCGCACAGAAAATCGACGTTTGAGTAGAAACTTTACCGCTTTTATGCTTCGTTCGGTGAGAGAGAGAGCCGGAGGCCCATCCTTCTCCCCCATTCCCCCATGTCCCCCATTTTTTCCTACTCCCAATGTCCTCCCCACAACTCCTTGATAGGCCGACAATACTCCTGTCACACTCTGGTGTTGCAGTTGTCCATGGGCAGTTATTAATTATTGTTCAAAAGCTACAAACTACTAGCGTTTCGGAACCGACCACTGCAGAGAAGAAGACGCCGAAATAAACTCTTTTCAATAGTATTGGTCGCCTACTTGCCTGAAGGGCTTTGTATGATATTTTATATTTTTATCTTTTCGTTTTTTTTCTGATGTCATGTTATATACAATTTCAATTTACATAATTCTATGGAACACGTTATGTTAGCGATCGAGCGTGCAACAGCAACAGATATGATAAAAGTCTCAAAGATAGATAGAAGTCTCAATGAGGCCGAGCAGACCTGTCCCTGTTCTATCTATAGCTCTTGCATTACTTCTAACCTGTTAATTTAGTTATTTGTGAATGATCAACCATGGATGATCTCTAAATCAGCTTCCACGACCGCTCATTAGCGTAATAACGCTAAATCAACCTCGACTGTTCGCAGGTAAAATAATGTAAACAGGAAACTAAATTCCAACGCAAATAAGTCATACTGAAGGTGTAAAATGGATAATACTCGTAATCTGGATAGCTGCGCAGTGGCATCTTTATACTATACTTCAATAAATCTAAATCAATATATGTAAATCATCATTTAATATAAAATATTTCAATTGAAATAAATATATGAAAATATAGACCTTCAGGCACGTAGGGACCGATACTGGACTGAGTTTCTTTCGGCGTATTCTTCTCAGCAGTGGTCTTTCCGGAAATAAAAAAAATAATAATTTTACGTTCAAAACGAGTTTTTTTTAAATTGATTTACAAGAAAAAAAGAGATGAACTACAAACTAAACCTAAAATAAAACCTAATCTAAAAGATTTTGACCGTGCAGCATGATACCAAGACGCTGGCTGCGTTTCTATAGCTAAACTAATTCGTTGAGAAAAGAAATAGCCAGCCCTCTTGTCGCCAGCGGCGGTGATCAGGCGTGGAGTAATATGTTTGAGAAAAGATGATATTCAAATTTGAATACAATTGTATTTCATTTTATAATAAACAAAGCTATGTATTTACTATTGTAAATTACTTCTTCTCTACCATTCGTGCCCTTCCTTGCATGCATCAACTATTGGTGGCGAGCATGAAGGGACTAACAGCAGTGGTGGGCGCTGGCCAGCAATAGTTTGCATGAACTAACTGGTGGCGGAAGCACGCAAAGTAAATTATCTCAAGGTAAATGTAGTTTTGACTTCCGCAAATAACACCTGAATCTATTAACAACTTAAAGTAATGTGTACCGTCTTCCCATACCATGCCACCGAAGTAGCCTAGCTCACACACGTAATTAGAGATTTGTATGCATGAGAAAGGGCAGGTATATAACCTTAACTACCCAAGGACCTGTTACACCTAGATTATGCTTATTTAGTAACTATCAACCTGCAAGGTCGCAGGCCAAGTGTTAACGACAATCACAATGGCGTTTCTAGTGTTGTGTGACTGGCGGTTAAAGAGTTAACTTATTAAGGCTACTGTGTTGGCCGATGGCTTACAAATTTATGCGTATGACAGTGCTCGGAGTATATGTATGTCATAAAAGACAAGCATAGTGAAATATTTTTACCCGCCTATCTTAAAGGAGTGTATTGTTTTTTAGTAGTATGGCGAGCTCAACACACACATGGCCGGTGGCTTAGATATTTACACATGTCATAAGAGACAATCACAACAATAAATAAATAAAATTAAAATTAAATTAAAAAAATATAGTAAAATATTTTTACCCGACTGTCTTAAAGGAGTGTAATGTTTTATAGAGTGTATGTAACTGTGTTTATACAACGTGAATATTTACCCTCGACATTCCTTTGTAGGGGTGACTCAGCCCGGCAAAATTGACAACTATTCCTATGGGACTAATGAGGTTAAATTTACACGCTGTTTATGTGAGTTTCTTATTTCCACTATAACTCCCAAATGCCTAATTAGTAATAATAACTTTAATACTAATACGAATAAGAAGAATTGTTTATGTTACTAACTGACAAAGCATATTATTCGGTCAATGAATACATTAATGACAAATTTGATTAAGTAATAAATGTATCTACTAATTGAATAATTCATTTCCCTAATTGATATTTTTATATACTTAAAATAATAGAATAGAAAAGTTATTGGTCGATGAAGGAGCTATTTAAAGGTAACTTACCAACTAGCCTTAAAAAGCAACTCCTTGACATGTGTATCTTGCCTATTATAACCTCCAGTGCCCAGACTTGGTCATTGACCAAAAAACAAAAGCTCAAGTTATGCGGGACTCACACCCGCTAAAAACCACATGATTGCTCTCTTCACGCCATATTACCGGAATGATGGGCACGGTGGAGAATAAGTAGAATAACACACCTAAGTATTTGATTTTTGTATGCCTTATGGCGGAACATAGAGAAACCCGTTCTTGTATACTATTTATTTGTACTGTACCTATGTTTACAAAATAAATGAATTTGGAATTCCATCGACAAATTGTTCCATGGAACTAGCGAGTTTTTCTTTCTAGTGAATAAAAAATTCTCACTATTTCTGTTTGCCTATGGAACTAATGAGAATGATCCATAAAATATATGTTAATCAATTTAGTCGCACGACCTCCTTTTTCGAAGTCGATAAAAAGTATATCAATATAACTACGATACAATCTGCCACCTACTTTAATTGATACATGCTGACATGACAGCATAATCATCGACAGCATAACTGTAACAATGATATCAGCTGGCTGGCCCCCTTGCATAAGTTATCGCGCCGCGCGCTGATTGGTCCATTGATAAGTGGGAGGGACCGATAAACGTTATCATTTCGAACTTCGAACGGGGTACGTGAGCCGGTGATGGACAGTGTCGTAGTTTTTGGATTACTTAGATAGCTTCAAGTATTTAAGAAGATAAATACTGTTTCCATGTTCATTCAAATATCGTAGAATAAGGGAGCTGTTCTCCGCTTAAATCGTAAAAGTCTATCGAGATAATGGGCGTTAATATGATTCTTTACAAAAGGGCGATAACCTCTCTCTTTTTATATCCAGTTTCTATCACTACAGACATAGGTTCTAGTATTTAAATGTGAGAGTTACGAAGTCTCGAGAACATACTTATTTCGACCTCATCCGGAGGTCTTGTATGTAGATCTAGACGCACGTTCGATGTCCCGAGGCCCGACCCCATTCAATGCGGATCGGGCCATCCGAATGAGGCTGAAACATGTCGGCCAGTTGCTGACTTCGTACGTAAGTAACCCATTGTTACATATTTTAATGATATTTTTTTTTATTATTATATATACAGGATGTTAAGGTAAACAGCCCTCAGTTCCTCAAACCCTCAAGTAGCCCGTCGATATTAATAACTTTTACTATGTAACTAATGCTGGGATATCAAAAATTTTGCTACATTTTCAATATGAAAGGGCTGACTCGCTCTTTATATGTCAGGGGTCAATTTACATCCTACAGATAGAAGACTATCGAACTCCTGGTCACAAGTGTCCGGCCACCCAATTCGTGACGTATATGACACTTAATACTGGGCATGGCGGCCGGTAATGACCACATTTGTTGAGCGTGACCCTGCTCTCGCCAGCACTCGTAAGGATGGGAAGAAAATTTTACTAACATTTCCTATATTAGGCCTAAAATTTTACTAGGGTTCCTATATCTTTGTTTATGAAAATTAAAGGCTAACATTACTGCAGATTGACAGCACATTAAATGGAATGAAATATAATTTTATTCAAATTAGGATATCATGTACCTTTTTAAACGTCTTATTATTATTTTTTAATATTTGCAACGTCAAGAGTTTCTACTTTTCCGAACGACTACTGTTGAGAAGAATACGCCGAAAGAAACTCAGTCCAGTACATACTCGTATTTGATCAAATTTCCTTCGTGCCTTCCGAACCAACCTTAAGATTTAAGTATCTCGCGCTTGGTTCAGAAGGTCCTTCGTCGACGTAGAAACAAAGCTGAAATTCAAAATCGGCTAAGTGTAATTCTAAAAAAAAGTCGGAAAATTCGGCGGACGGTACAGTTTTTGTTTTGGATTGCTTGCAAATTGCTTCTGGTGGACTTAATAATGGTGGACGTGTAATTTTGTGTTATAAATGCCCATGTTTATGGACAATGTCTGGAATAACTTAAATAGTAAGATTTACTTAGCAGCCCGCTAAGTGGTGGATGGGTGGTTGGCCGCCTTACTTCGTCGTCTATGATCAAACTAGTGGATTCGTGGGAATAGTCGCCAGGGGCTCCGTCGAATGAACTAAATGAATTGAAACACGTTAAAAAATATGAAGAGCTAAAAGGCGTAGAAAGCCAAATGTCGTTAAATAAATAGAAAAAAATCAAAATACTTTTCTAGACAGAAAAGTGTTTTGAATAAAACCTGAGCTTAAAATCTGTCAGTATTTTTTGGGAAATTATCAATCAATCAAGTTCATTTGTTACATTTTTTTTCAATCCCCATACGTTTGGTTATGTACCCAACATCGTAACATACATTTCGTCATTGTTTTATTTTTCTTAATCCTTGCAAAACACAAGCGATGCTTAGCTGAGAACATAATGTTTATGACATCCACTATCGCATCGTCTGTACTGGCCGACATTATGGAAATCATGTAGGTCTAGAGCCATTAAACCATGTCCTGATTCTCACCCAGACGAGAAAATTATCTTTACTACTGCTATCTTTAAACAAAGATAAATCATTGCATTTAAATTAATAATATATCAAGCATAAATAATGTTTATACTTTATTCATAATTAATATAAATTGTAAAGGTCGTCGTTCATGGAAAGCAAACGAGTTCCCTTCTACCATATTTCTAAAACAGTTGTGAAAGTGGAAGACCTGGAAACGAATTAATGCTCTGGTGCGTAAATCGATTCCTTTCAATCCATCTCGCAGTAAAATATGAAGTCCATCCTAAACCATATACAGTCAATTATTACAAACAAGCAAAAACGAGAGATTTAAGTCAGAACTGTTCGCCTATTAACAACCAAGTTTACGAGATATATTTATGTGTGCATTCAATACAAGTGCCCGAATAAGTTTGCTTCACATCACTAGTCGCGAAGACACTGACCAATAACATCCTGAAGCGGCCGCGTATATTTAACACTGCTATACCAACCCAATAACTGGAAACTAACGATTTCATACTCTATTTCATAAACAATAGAGGTTTGTGAAAACGCAGATGTAACATTGTGAAAATTCACATATATTTTGCAGCCATAACAATAAATTATGTGCTTTATGCTCTCTTTTATAAGGTGTCATATAAGTGTAAAGATAAGTTTGTAATAGGGCTTCCATCGAAGGCACGCTGTGCGGTTTGATTTATTCGAACGAACGCGCTCGGTATTAATTCACTCGCAATTTGTCATTGCAAGTGAGAAAGTGGTTTATTGTTCCTCTTTAACAGAAAATAATAGCACATAAGCGAGGTTTATATTTTGCGGCGAAGGCGATTAATAGCGGAATTAACTCGGTGTCCTGGCGATATGGCGGCGCGGAGCAAGGACTAATGATGTGAGGCTAGTGGAGCTAGTGTAATAGAAGATCGGGGCTGAGATATCCGTTTCGAATTAGTTTTTAAGCTGTCTTCTTCCATGCTTGTATATTACAGTAGTAAAAAAAATCGGCTACTGCTATATCAGCTTATGCAATTACAATCTGAAGTACAGTATTTACCTCTCTTAAAGCTGGCTAAATTAGCCGAGATTATTTTTATTCACGAATTGCTACGTTTAACATCTCATCATACTACAAATCAAGAATCAAGACCTAATATCTGCAAGGAGAGATACCCAACAGCATCTGTCATACCGCTGTTAGCATCTCCCTCCTGTTCATTACTACCTTGGGTGACAAGGAAGTCCTTAAACAGACTCCCGACTCAAGTCGGCCGAAGCAAAAAGAACATGAATAGGTGGGGTTACAGCTCTGATATTTCTTGTCCGTATGGTGCTACTCCTCAAACCATGGCACACCTGTTGTCTTGCTCTGCCTACCACCTGTACACGCGAGGACCTATACAATGCCACTGATAACGCTGTGCCAGTGGCAGAGTTCTGGTCAACACAAATTTAATTCCTGAGACGACACGATAAGAAGAAGATCATACTACAAAACAAGCAAATCTTTTTATTTTAATATACTTTGAGTAATACCCATTCTATAAATTATATTTATTGTTATGAGGGAATGTGTTCCAAATCTTTCTTATACTATCTTTGGTATTGTTAAACTCTAACATTGTAGAGACAATGTAGGATTTTAACGACTGCCGCGTTCATCATCATCATCATCATGATCATCAGGTCCTTTTTAGTCTCCACTACAGGAGCACGACCCTCTCTGTACTACTAGGGCCATACTTGGCCAGAGCAGCCAGAGGACTTGGCCTACACTCTCCACGCTGGCCAGACGGGTTGGAGAGGTGTCTTAGATGTTTATAAGCTTTGTTTAGCTTGTATTTCCTAAGTCGCCTTCTACGACATCCACGGGAAGACTTGGAGTGGTCCTATTCTACTCTGCCGGATACCACACGGCTAATTGCCGCGTTGATATTATATAAACCCTTTTCGTAGTATAAACCCAACCTGCTAAATTACAACTTATTTCTCTATTGAGGAATCTTGAAAAACTAAAGCTGTTAATTTTAGTTGTTAAACTATTCTTTTGAAATATACAGTGAAATTTATAAAATGTTTAGCACTCTCATACTATGTTTTATGTTCTGTGTTTTTTCTCGTACAATAAAGATATTACAAACAAACAAATGACGGATCAGCAGATCGATTTATAATGAAATCATGTTTTTTTTCGTTATCGCTATAAGTTTTAAAAGGTAAACGTTTTAGTGTCAAAAATTACGAGTCCTTTCTGAATTGTCACGAATCTTTCACATGCGATCTAAACATTCTACTGTTGTTGGTTAAGAAGTAGCGACGTATCACTGTCAAATAAAAAAAAGTAAGGGGGGATCGTCGTAAACTGCTTGGCCGGTGGTTGCAGGCAGGCAGCTTGGACGAATAGCAGGCAGGTCATTCATCCGAGTGAGTAGTAAAACGTCATTACCTTTCCCTCCCCAAATCCAACAAATTCCTTAGCTAATATGCTTCCCATGGACAGACCGTTGGAAGCACAAGAAGCGAAAGAAACTGCAACCGCTAAACCTCCTGCCAATCGTGGTGGTATGGCAATATCCTCCCACGGAATGAGAGATCTTTGGAAGCCCTTATCCAGCAATGAACTTCTTACACCTGAAGTGATGATCACTGTCTAGCGGTTATTTAAACATCATATTTTTATGGATAATACTTATTTATCAATAATCACTAGTCAGATACGTGGTAAATAACGTTTTCATTTAATTTTTTATCAACACGTTTGTACCGAGAGTACATATATGAAATGAAATGAAATAGAATTTTATTCAAATTTGGATATCATGTATCTCTTTCTGAACGTCATATTATTATTTTTAATATTTGCAAAATCGATAAGCTACTAGCGTTTCGAAACGACCACTGCTGAGAAGAATACGCCGAAAGAAACTCAGTCCAGTATTGGTCCCTACGTGCCTGAAGGGCTACACTTTCACATATTTATAACAAATTGAATTATTTTAGTAGTAAGTATACTAAGTCCCAAAAATGAATTCATTGTTTTCTGTAATCGCAAAGTTGGTGTCGCTAATTTATTTTTATTTCTCGTATTCCTGTTGTGGATATCACTATTTTTCGCGTAAAGATGAAGATTATTACGAACAAACATAATATTTGCAAATATGTATTGCGCGGGGAATGTCAAAATATTTATATTTTTAAACAATTCTCTAAGAGATTCTCTAGCACCTAGTTTATATATAGATCTGATAGCGCGTTTTTGAAGGACGAATATGGTATTAACTTCTGCTGCGTTACCCCATAGTAATATCCCATACGACATGACACTATGAAAGTAGCTGAAGTATACCAAACGCGCAGTATCAACGTCAGTCAACTGTCTTATTCTTCTAACAGCGTAAGCAGCAGAACTAAGTTTACCCGCTAAGGATGTGATATGGGCACCCCATTGAAGTCCCGAGTCAACTGTCATCCCAAGAAATACTGTTTTATCTACCAAATCTATCGTTTCGTTTTCGACCACTATGCGTGTTGGTACTTTTGTAACATTCGGTAAACAAAATTTAATACACTTCGTCTTTTTAGCGTTCAACAGCAAATTGTTTGCTGTAAACCACTCTAATACTTGAGCTAATGTACTATTGACCTCGTCAAAATTGTCTGTTGTCCTATCAACAGGGAAAATAAGAGAAGTATCATCGGCAAATAGTACAGCTTTACATGTGTGAACATAGTATGGCAGATCATTAATATATATAAGAAACAACAAGGGGCCTAGTATAGAGCCCTGGGGTACGCCCATCTTAACAGATGATCCCGAGGATTGAACTCTATCAACGCTAACTTTTTGAATTCGGCTACTCAAATAAGATTTGATTAATGCAATAGATTTACCTTTAATCCCATAGTGTTCCAATTTGGACAGCAGGGTATCGTGGTCTACACAATCAAATGCTTTGGAGAGATCACAAAAAACACCAATAGCATTTTGTTTTCTCTCCCAAGCACAATATATATGTTTTAAAAGCGCAACACCCGCATCCGTAGTTGATCGACCCTTCGTAAATCCGTATTGTTCACTATGAAATAGACCATTTAGATTAAAAAAAGAAAACACTGATTAAAAATTAACTTTTCAAATATTTTACTTAACGCTGGCAGAATAGAAATTGGACGGTGTAGAGCGGCTAAAAGAGGGAGCGCGCGATTTAAAAAAATTATAAGGTTGGCTATGCTCTGTGGGGCCGTGCTCACGTGATCTCCGGCTCTCGCCCGTAGAGAGCGGCGGCGGCCATCTTACTTTGGCCTGTGCTGGTAACAAAAGACGTTTTGACTGCTCACTGTTTTTGCCTATTGTATTTGTTCAATTCTATTTAAATAAATTTTGCTTCCAACCGAAACCTGCATTATAATGGCGCCCAACGTGGGGCAAGAACCTACAAAAAACAACGTCTACGTGGTGTGAAAACCGTGTCTATAACTACGAACGAATTGTACGTGCGTGTAAATGGCATATTCGACGCGTTCCAAGGCCCGGACAGACCGGGATTTACAGGAATACGACGACGCGATGGAAGAAACATCCCCGGCAGTCGCGGGCGGCCGCACGGTCCCCCAGCACGACGCCGGCCGGCAAGCACCAGTTGCCACTCCGAACACGACTGGCGAAGGCCCGTCGGCGTTTATGACGGAGGCACAGGTGTCCTCCCTCATCTCAGTCATCGCACGGTCTCAGGCAGAGGCCAACCGTACACTGTTCGAGAACATGATGACCACGCTCAGCAGTCAAATGTACGACATGTGGTCGGCAAGAACCACCCCTCCTTCACCAGCGGCATCCGCATCCGACACCCGCAACCATGGTGGAACATTCGCAAAATGCACGGCGCGTTTTGACGGACGAGCGGACGACGCTGACAAAGTAGAGGCGTTCCTCGACGCAGTTATTACATACAAGGAATGTGTCAACGTCACCGACGAGCACGCACTGCGCGGACTTCCCATCCTCCTGGTGGACGAGGCAGCGATATGGTGGCGCGGCGTGCGGGACTCCGTAGAGAGCTGGGATGACGCGGTCGCGCGCCTACGCGGCATGTATGGCGTTGCACGACCGGCCTACAAGATCTTCCGCGACATATTCGCGCGCGAGCAAGAACAAGAAGAATGTAGTGACATATTCGTGTGCAAAGTTAGAGCGCTTATAGCGAAACTTCCATACGTATTGAGCGAAACTATAAAATTAGATATAGTGTACGGCTTATTAAAACGAAAAGTGCGTAAACGAGTAACGCGCGAGAGCGTGAGATCACTCGACGAGCTGATTGACAGGGTCCGTGAAGTTGAGGAGTCCATGGCCGAGGTGACGCAAGGGGACGCCAGTCAGGTTCCGCGCGGCACCACAGGTACCAATCAGAGACTGCCAACCGTAAGTAATGCACAAAATAATATAAACAAAAGCGCTACGTTGTCTGCGAACTTAATACCTATACCTACTCAATTTCCCTCTAGTTCACATGACGGCAAAGTTAATCGTAATCGCGCTCGATGTAGTTATTGCAAAGTGTTCGGGCATACCGTAGAACTGCCGTAATTTGTCCGAAAAGAAAGTAAAGATTACTAGCGACAAAAGTAACGAACGAACTAGCTCTATAAGGTGTTATGGATGTGGCCAACAAGGTGTTATCAAGTCTAAGTGTGAAACTTGTAACCCTAAAGATAAACAAGCCGATTTCCATTGTGCAAATTGTGCATGCATGCCTTGCAAAATACCTAAACCGCCTTATTCCGATATATCAAATGATAAACGTCGAGGTTGTCGTATACAGGGTTCCGATCGTAATAATTCCGATATACAGGGTTCGAACTGTAATAGGTCCGATATACAGGGTTCAGACTGTAATAGTTCCGATATACAGGATGACAGCTGGATTTTATCTGATATTCGTGAAACTGCTTACAAGTGCACTGATATACACGGTAGTAATAGTGACTTTGTCAGAATCCCGTTGGAAGCCGAAATATTTCACAATTTTCGTAAAATTGCAGATTTCGAGACCAATGCTAATGATAAACAACTATACGGTGAGGGTAGACCTGCCCGGATGAAATATAAGTCTGACGCGCGTATTTTACCTGATCCTACCTTGTACACAGCTGGAGTAGATCCCGATCAGTTCAAACCGGTGATCGACGTCAAGATTTTAGGTCGCAATGGTGTCGCCGTAGTGGATACAGGTGCCACGCACTGCATCGCCAGTCCGATGCTGCATCGGATGCTCATGGACGGCGGTATCCGCTTCATTAAGACGCAACGATCGATCGGGTTAGCAGATGGAACACGAAAGGTACGTGATATTTTAGCTGGAGATGTAGCAGTTGAGCTGGAAGATCGCAAGATATTCACCACATTCCTGGTGATCCCTGGAGCGGACACCAGGACTCTTTTGGGACGCGACTTCATCAGAGATGCTGGGATATTGATAGACATAGGTCGAGCTTCGTGGAGTTTCGCCGACACACCAGACCGGCGGTACGGTTTCGTACAGAAGTATGTGCTTACTTCATCTACTGGCGCCGAACTGATGCGTGTTGAGTCCACCGAGCTTAAGTTAAGAGACGACGAAGGTCTGAAACTGAGTGATGAGCAGCGCGACAGGCTAAATGAGCTGATAGTGAGGAATGCTGATAGCTTCGCTCCTGACGGCAAGCCTACGGACTTCGCGATGCACCACATCAGGACCGACGAGAAACAAGAACCGATCGCTTCTCCGCCTTACCGCTTGTCACAAGGTAAGAAACAGCTCTTAGTAGAGGAGCTTGATAAGTTTCTGCAGGCTGATATAATAGAAGAGTGCGAGTCACCCTGGGCGGCGTACTCGTCGCGAAAAAGAACGGCGGTGTACGCTTGTGTATCGACTACCGCAAACTCAATGCCGTGACGGAGCCGGACCGCTATCCGCTGCCCAGAATGGACGACATCCTTCACGCCGCAAAGACCAGCAATTTCATGAGCACGCTCGATTTGCGATCAGGTTATTTTCAGGTGAGCGTTGCAGAGGAGGACCGCGACAAAACAGCGTTTACTACCCCTATTGGTACATATAGATTTAAGAGGATGCCGATGGGCTTACGTAACTCGGGAGCTACTTTTCAGAGGCTCATGGACAGATTCAAGTCCAACATCAGGTGCGCCGATAACAGCAGTTGCCCCTCCATCCTCTGTTATCTTGACGACTTGATCGTACTATCAGACTCTTTTCCCAGGCACCTGGAAGACCTGGAGGCCGTGTTCAACAGATTAGCACTCTTTAGTTTACGCGTCAACCGTGAGAAGAGTTTCTTTGCCAGAGATTCTGTCAGATTTCTTGGCCATCTAATCGTTCCTGGAGGTATCCAGGTGGACCCCGATAAGACCGTCGCTATAACGGCTATGCCACCGCCGAAGAACGTCAAACATCTAAAATGTTTCTTGCAGACGACGAGTTGGTTCCGGCGGTTTATCCCTAATTATGCAGAGATAGCCCGTCCTTTGACGACGCTACTTAAGAAAGACGCCAGTTGGAAGTGGTCGTCAGATCAGCAAGCCGCTTTTGAGCAGCTCAAACAGTTACTTGTGTCGGCACCGATATTAAGGCAAGCCGATGAAACCCAACCGTTCAAGCTCCGGACTGACAGCAGTGGTTATTGCCTCGGGGCTGTTTTGATGCAGGGGGAGGGGCAGGAAGAGCGACCAGTCGAGTACGCTAGCCGCCTCCTAACAGCCGCTGAGAGGAACTACACGACCACCGAGCGTGAAGCTCTGGCTGTCGTATGGTCCGTCATGAAGTTCAGAGGTTACATCGAGGGTTCTGAAGTTGTTGTCATTTCCGACCACCAGCCCTTGCGATGGCTGATGAGTGTCAAGTCACCAAGCGGAAGACTTGCGAGGTGGGCCCTGACACTTCAAGAGTATAATCTGCGCATCGATTATGTGCCAGGTAGATCCAATGTCGTAGCCGACACACTCTCACGGCCCGCGTGCACTGATGAGGTGAGTTGTAGCCTTTGTCTTACTGTAGTCGATCTCCCGACTCAGAGTCCTTCTGACATACGTAAGCAGCAGATTCAGGACCCTGATATCAAACAGATCATAAATGAATTGGAGACGGAAGACGAACCGTTTAGACAATGGGAGACAATGGTCCAACCGCGGTTACGTCATGTCAGATGGAATTTTATATAGGTGTGGCCCAGAATCAGACGATAACGACAACGCGTGTTTGGTCGTACCAATGAGTGGAAGAGCCAAGGTTCTTGCAGATTTTCATGATGCTCCGACTGCGGGTCACATGGGGGTGGAGCGTACACTCCATCGGATTAGTTCCCGCTTTTACTGGCCTGGTATGAGGGCGACTGTAGCTGAATATGTAAAGAACTGTGTGCCTTGTCAGCGGTACAAAGCTGATAACCCCAAGCCAGCCGGTCTCCTCCAATCACCCGCTGGAACTCGTCGTTTTGAGGTCGTATCTGTTGACCTGTTCGGTCCCTTGCCGAAGACGCCAGCAGGGAATCGATGGATATTGATTGTGGAAGATGTTTGTAGTCGATGGGTCGAGTTGTTTTCCTTAAAGCAGGCTACCAGCATTGAGTGTGCTCGTACCCTCATAGATGAGGTATTCTTGAGATTTGGAGTCCCCAGAAGGATGGTGAGTGACAACGGCGTGCAGTTCGTTAGTGAGATTATGCAGCAAGTTTGTAACGTTTTCGGTATCGATCAGTGTCTCACGCCGTATTACCATCCTGAAGCTAACCCCGTGGAGAGGAAAAACAGGGATTTGAAACCGCAACTAGTGATCCTGGTTGGGAGAGATCACTCCACGTGGGATACTTACCTGGCATCCGTGAGGTTCGCGATGAACTCCGCCCTGTCTGCTAGCACAGGATATTCTCCGGCGTTCCTTACCTTCGGAAGAGAGATGCGTGCGCCAGCCGACGCGATCATAGATATGCGTGAAATCGTAGAAAATGATAAGTTTGTGGCTAATGTTACTCCTTACCTTAGGAAGCTATCCTCCGCGCTCCTCGATGCCAGAGATTCCCAGGAGAAAGCTCAAGCTATTCAGAAGAAGTACGCCGACGAAGGTCGTCGGCCTCCTCCAGATTACAAAGTAGGTGATCTTGTGTTGTTGAAGACGCAGGGTCTGAACGATACCAGTAGAGGGCAGACTCCCAAGTTTAATCCCAGGCGTGACGGTCCGTATAAAATATCACAGATCTTAAGTGATACCACTTATCTTCTTGAAGGGGAAACCGGGACTAAGCTAGGGAAGTATCATGTCTCGCAACTTACACCGTTTGTTGGCGACATCCAACCGCCTATTAGGGAAAAACGTAGAAGGGGCCGCCCGCGCAGGCATATGAGCTAGTCCGAACTTTTCTCCGCGCAGTTTCTTTGCTTCGCGCCGTTCGAACTAGAGGGGGAGGTTGTAGAGCGGCTAAAAGAGGGAGCGCGCAATTTAAAAAAATTATAAGGTTGGCTATGCTCTGTGGGGCCGTGCTCACGTGATCTCCGGCTCTCGCCCGTAGAGAGCGGCGGCGGCCATCTTACTTTGGCCTGTGCTGGTAACAAAAGACGTTTTGACTGCTCACTGTTTTTGCCTATTGTATTTGTTCAATTCTATTTAAATAAATTTTGCTTCCAACCGAAACGTGATCTCCGGCTCTCGCCCGTAGAGAGCGGCGGCGGCCATCTTACTTTGGCCTGTGCTGGTAACAAAAGACGTTTTGACTGCTCACTGTTTTTGCCTATTGTATTTGTTCAATTCTATTTAAATAAATTTTGCTTCCAACCGAAACCTGCATTATAACAGTAATTTGTTGGATCATTTTTATCACCCGATTTGTACAACGGTATAACTTTACTTAATTTCATTAGATCAGGAAAAGTCCCTGTATCTACACATTTATTAAAAATAGACGCTAAATAAGGAGCAATTATTTCTATAATATTACTTATGACTGATACTGAGATGTCCCACAGGTCTCCAGTTTTTTTTATTATTCAAAGTCTTGAACGTATCAATGATTTTTTGAGGGGTTACATGTTCAAATATTAGAAGACTGTTACATTCCGGTATACAACTAGTTAATAACTTTTTAGATTCCACAGATGATGAAAGTAAGGAGGCAGTAGTATTCACGGGAATATTTGTAAAGAAGTCTTCAAAATATTGAGTAATCTCCTCGCTAGTACTGAGGACCTTATTATCTATTTTTAATTCAATTGGAATGGCGCGTTTTTTCATTTTTCCTGTTTCTGTATTAATAATTTTCCACGTTGTTTTTACTTTGTCACTAGAATTTAAAATAGTCTGTCTGGTATATAAAGATTTTGCACACGCACATACCCTTTTAAAATTTTTTGAATAATTTCTAACAAATTTAACAAAATCAGGATTCTGATTATAGGCTTTCATGGCTAGTAATTCATATAATCTATTTCTACTGACGTAAATACCTGGAGTAGCCCATTCACTAAACCTTTTACGATTACGTTTAATGTTTGTTTTAATTTTAAACGTATTGTTAAATTCCGATTCAATAACATTAAACATTTTGTTATACAGTATATCTGGATCATCCCTAGTTTCCTCAATAAGGGGCATTATTTTTGATAAATTATCTTTAAAAACTTTGATTTTGTCTTTTGTAATAGATCTAAAGGTGATCTGTTGTAAATCTACTTCGACATGGTTTGCGAATTGTACGAACTGACCAAAGTGATCAGAGGTAAGGTTTTCAATAATAACTTTGTCAACAGGAGTGCAATTACAGAAAACATTATCTATGCACGTTGCAGAATTACCTTGAACACTGGTTGGCTCCAAAAATAAATTAAATAAATCAAAAGACTTAAATAAATTTAAAAATCTTACACTTTCAGTAGTACTTACTAGTAAGTCTACATTAAAGTCGCCACAAACTATGACGTTTTTACGACTACAGCATAATTTCCTTAAAACATCTTCAATCACAAGTTCTAATGTATTATAATCTGAATCAGGTGGACTGTATACACATACTATAATAGAATTCTCTAACTCGATACATGCTAATTCAACACTACACTCTATAGAAAGACTTACAACATCCTTACGTTCTTTGTATTTCAAGTCATTTTGCGTTAGAATTAAACTGCCTCCTTTCTCTTTTGTCCTTCTGGTATATGAGCTAGCCCTAGAGTAGTTTTCAATATTAAATTGTAGTTGATGTGACTGCATAAAATGTTCGGTTAGACAAACTACATGTAAATCTTTACTATTTATAAATAACTCTAATTCTAATAATTTGCTAGTCAGGCCTTGGATATTCTGGTGAATAATATTTAATTCTTTGGCTTTGACTGTTGTCTTATTTCTTAGTTTAAATTACACTTACTATTATTAACTACTACATTTTTAGAAATACAGTTTTCTATGTCACAGTTGGAGATTGCAGTTGTACTCGTACAATTTGCAACACAATGTTGTATATTATAAGCTACAACTGTAGCAATTTGTCGCCTAAAACTAAATGGAAGATACATAGTATCCTGTGTCAACTTAAATTTATATATAAATTTATTAATATCTACATAAAAAATAAAGTCGCTATGACGACAAGTCATATTGTACAAATGTACATTCAAGTCATGTATATGTCTATTTTTAAAGTTGTCTAACGATTCCGAATACGGAAAGGTACTTATCATAAATTTACAACGAGTTTTTAAATTTAAACTAATCAATTTGTCAACATTTTGCTTTAAGTTCCTTTTTGTAACAGAGGAACTGTCACCACATAAAATTAGTATTGTTGTGTCCTCATTTATAGTATCAGTATTGATACTGCTAATTAGGTGTGAAAAAGAGGCACCGGGTGTACAAGAGTTTAAAACCGTACAGTCATTGTTTAAATGATTAGAGATTATGCTACTAAAGCCTTGACCCAGTTCATCAGAATAAACTAACAATTTATTACAAATTCCTTTTTTATTTAAATTACTATTGACAGTACTTATTTTTGTGAGCATATTTCTATCACACTCTCTTGTGGGGGCCTGGTGAGAGATTTTACCCATGGGGGTCACACAACCTAACTGATGTTTGTGTGCGAGAGTGTCATGCTGATCATTGTCATGGTGGACTAACTCGACTACTGTTTTAGCTGACAAAGTATATTCACTTAGTTGTTTCTGAGATGTTTTATAATTTTTAGACAAAGTTTTTAAGGACTGATGTAATTCAGATATTTGTGATTGTAATTCATGTATCTCAGTGTCATAAATGCGGCTAGCCATGTGAAGATCATCTTCACATGATTTAAATTGCTTAAAAAGACATAATTTTTCTTTACGTAACTGAGTCAGGCTTTTACATTTTTTTTGCTTAGAAATAATTTTTTGTGTACGCTTGATCATTTTGTTAATTTTGACATATTTTTTTATTTTAATATGAGAGTTTAATATAAAATATTGTGACTGTGGAGTAGTCGCAGGTATCTCCACGACCGGACCCGGGCCACATTCCATGAGTTCATTGTAAAGATGCAGGGTGTTGTTGCATAATTCATCCTCTTTTTGTTTCTGTATTTCTAGAGCAGATTTCTGTGCCTCATACAAGCTATGTTCTAACTCTGAAATGCGACTAAGGGCCCGTTCATGTACCATACTGCACTCCGTGGTTTGTGCTAAACATTCCTTTAATTTATTATTTTCATCTAATAATTCGGTAATTTGTATATGAAGGCTAGTGCATTCATTTTTTATTAATGTATTTTTATTCATTATTTTGTTAAATTCTTCTTCAGTTTCCTCCCGTTCACGAAGAAGATGTGATTTTTCCTCTCGGCATTCCTTTAGCTCATTTAGTGCCAGCTTCAACTTCATGGTTAGGTCTTTAATTGTGGCCTTCCGAGTCATCATCGTGAATGGGGAGGTGGTTGCAACTGAAAATATTTTTAATATGTTAGTATTGGTACAGATTTTATTACTGTGTAGGTTTGTGGGATATTTTCTATTATTACTATTTAAATTATTAGGCAACAAAACGAAAACTTCTAAACATAACAGGTAAATTTTAGTTAAGACTTAAAACAAACTACGCAATGATCGTGCCAGGGACTTTTGTTGTTATAACCATCAACTAAGCTTTTTACAAATTAAGCGAAGTGAGATCACACAACAATGGCAGATAGGGATTCAATACATTAAATTACTAAGTAAAAATTATTCATGTGCTTCTGTTATAGTGTTATTTATAGCTGAGAACTCAATTTATGCAAATTACAGCTGTTTTTGTATACTTCAAATTATTAATTTTGTAAGGAAGTAGTTGATTTCCTCACACAAAGAGATAAACAACAAGATGAATAACCAGACTTTATGTAGCAGTCTATTGATTTCTTATAAATAATTATGCCTTCAGCTCTAGTTTTTGTTCATCAACTCCGATTTCACTAGGTAAACGGAGCGAGAATCAAACTAAGCTTGATGGGCAAAATATAGGAATTCTCCGATTAAAAGTGATATGTAATCGATAATATTTATAAGTTAAACGGTGTTTGAGGATACACTGCCTATTTTGGAAGGATAAAACTGTATACTCCCCTGGTTTTTGTGATCCTGTTTCGAAATTCCTTTGTTGTTAGTTTGACAGCTTCTCGGTCTAACCGCCTGCGCCGGTCGTCAGGTTTTTAGCGTGAAATACGGTATAACTTCACAATAAATACGTTTATACTATTTACTCGAGCTTAATTCACTTATAAAAGACAATATTTACATAAAAATGTACACAAAACACAATTTAAATTTAAATTAGGCCTGTACTTGTGATCCAAGCTTTTTTTGGTTGTCGGTTAAGAAGTAGCATCGCCGAGGCGTTACCTTTATCACCGTCAAGCGCGGTTATTTTAATGTCAGATTTTTATGGATCATAACTCACAGGCTTAGCCATTCCGAGATTATATAAACTTGTTCCGAGCAGTATCTTAAATTAGTATCGGCGTTTAATGATATCGGACTATAAAAACCTTAATCGAATGCCATAAAAATGTTTGGACGCGCAAACTAAGAATCTAGTAACTTTTGCGGCGGAGAAGCTTTAAGATTCCGGTACAAATACCTACTAGTATATTTCATTAGTAGCCGTGTGGTTTCCGGCATAGTAGAATAGGACCCCTCCAAGTCTTTAGGAGGTCGTAAATGGCGACTTAAGAAATACAAGCTAAACAAAGCTCATAAACATCAATGAGACCTCTCCAACCCGTTTGGCCAGCGAGGAGAGTGTAGGCCAAATCCTCTGTCTGCTCTGGCCAAGTATAGCTCTAGTAGTACAGAGAGGTTCATGCTCCTGCAGTGGAGACTAAAATACTTGATGATGATACTTCATTAACCACTTTTGCGGTCATCCAATTGTTTCTGGTTGTAGCTTAGCTGTTGTGCTTAGGGGATCGGGGTTTACTTAGTGTTAAATTTGGTGGTATAATCCTCACTACATAATATTATAAATGCGAAAGTGAGTTCGTGTGTTTGTTTGTTACGCTTTCACGCGGTAACTACTGAACCGATCATCACGAAATTTTGCATACAAGTTCTCTGGAATAGAGAAAAGAATATAGGCTACCTTTCATCCCGGAAATGTAGTGTTCCCGAGGGAACGATGTTGACGCGAGCAAAGTTGCGGGCGAAGGTTGTATTGTATTGTACCTAATAAAATGACAATTATAGGTGTCATATTATGACAACGCAGTTTGATTATTTTTAAATAAAAATAACAAAAGACCAGCATTCACGATGTCAAGAAGACCTAAGGAGATCATAGTGATTTGTCCACTCGGTTAACGAATTATATAATATTTAGTAATTCTAGCAGAGTACGATGATATTTTTGTAGCGTAAGCATTGTGAGTGCTTACACAAGTTAAGCAGTCCCGGCCTTCGTTACCACTTGGATAGATGTTGGTAACTCGCAAGGCATGTTAAGCCGATTGTCGCACCTGTCATCTAGAGATGACTGTAGTTTAAGTTATCTCAGATGCATTTAGGCAACTTTAAAGTCTGAAAATAGTGTTGGCCACTTACATGAAAGACAAACAACAACAAGTAACTTTATTATCTACAAGCTTTCGCCCGCGGCTCCGCCCGCGTCAATGTCGATCCCTCGGGAATAGTATTTTTTTCCGGGATAAAAGGTAGCCTATGTCCTTCTCCGTACTCCAAAGAACTTGTATGCAAAATTTCAACATGATTGGTTCAGTAGTTACGGCGTGAAAGCGTAACAAACAAACAAACAAACTCACTTTCGCATTTATAATATTAGTTAGGATTTTCAACCGATACACAGTTAGGAACAAAATAATGACTAAGTCACTCAGGTGCTATTTCGTCGGTATTGCCGACTATAGTTTCGGACCCATCAGGAGACCAATAAATGGGTATCTCTTGAATAGGCATGTAACATCCTCGTCTTCATCGTCACTTACCATCAGGTGAGATGGGAGACAAATGCCTACTTCAATAATAAGTAAAAAAAAAGATCGGCATGAGAGAAATTGACGAGAAGAAACATACAGTCAGATATTTTTCGTAAAACCTCATTTGAGCTCGCTTTACGAACATTTATTTCACATTATCAAATACTCCCAACAAACAAGTGATACTAACTGCATTGTTTTTCTACGAGCACTGAAGTGATCATTAAAAATTCGTGGTGAAGGGTGCTCGAGCGCTGGGAAAGGAGACGAGAGGTGCACTGTTTCTCGCTCGAGAGCAATCGACAGGCTTATAGCGGAGCCATTCCCAGACGAGATGACTGGGCGGCCAGGGTGACCATGCGGGACCTGACTCCGACATATGTTACCTGATGATAAGGTCTTTTTAACCGACTTCAATAAAAAAGGAGGAGGTTATCAATACGGTTGTATGTTTTGAAGCAAACAATGTTAAACTCGCATTAGGTCATATGAACTGATCGAAAATTCGTGTCACGGATACGTGACCTGACACCGCCGCAAAGACGAGTTTTCCCTTCTGCCAGCACTCCCGAAGTTTTTTTAATGTTGTTACCTCAGAACTCCGTCACTTATAAAATTTTAAAAATCTTTTTTAATGTTTGATAGTGTATACTTACAAATTGGTCCTCATCGCAATCGGTTCAGTAGTTTGATTGAAGTTGGTTTTTTTTATATGAAAGATTATAGGAGTTGCCATATGTAAAATACATAACTTTGGGGAAGGCCATGTCCAGCAGTGGACTTCATGTAATAATGAGTTCTTGTGATGATTATGAGTTCTGGGGACTATTAATACCTGGGTCTATTTAAGATAGTAATTTTAGGATATGGCTTGCATATAATTTGTGCTGGGATATTCGATGGCTCAGTTGACATGCGCATTATTAACGCTCATGTATGTAAAGCAACACTGCGCATGGTCCCCACAAGGATGGGTGACTAAAGTTTCTTGACGGGCTCGAAAACCTTTAAGTGTACTTGTCACTTTAGTCACTCCTCCGTTAAGATATCAGATACCTTTAGACTTGGAAAATCTGACACCAACGTTGGCCATGTACTCACACGAGCAGCAAGCAAGTAGTATAAGTTTTGAAATTGAATGCGGGCCTTCTGCAAGGCACTGGTTCTAATCTCCTCGGCATAAAATGTACCTCTAAGTTTTTAGAACAATCTACCAGGCCATCACTATTTTGATTCCGTTTCCCACCTTCACGCCCGCCAACATGCAGACCGTAGTTTTTAGATAATATAAACCTAAGCTGTGTCTACGGTCTAAGGGAAAAGACGTGATAATATGTATAGTACACACCTTATTTCTGATGCTGATGAAATCGCATCCATCATATTATCCAAGCAAAAGACATCAACCTACAAGGTTTGCTACAGTTTACTAGAGAACCACAAACTTATTTATGCACGACTGCCCAAAATATGGAGTGTGTTGGTTTTCAGTTCATGTATGTATGTTAATATGAAAGTATGTAAATATGTGAGTACCTATTTATGTATGTGGAGTCTTTATTGCACCATAACTCCTAATCGTTGGAATCCTTACATCACCTCGAGTCAGTTCATTTAAATGTTCCATTCAGTTATTTTTTTTTAAAGGACCTCTTTTGTCCTGTTTGTCTGAGCATTATTAGCGCTTACATATGTGGCCGCAAGTGGCATAAAAATGTCTCGAGCTCCTCCGTGCTTCGGAAGGCACGTTAAACCGTTGGTCCCGGCTGTCGTCATTGATGGCAGTCGTTAAGCTTTGTCAGATGCCTATTATAGGCAGTTTGAAAAATCTGACACCAGTGTTGGGCACTTGTACAAACTAAAAATTATTTATATAAAAGAAAAAAAAATGCTTGTTAATATTTTGACACAATTTTAGTCAGCAGAGACTGTTTTACTTTGACTCGCAAACCTTTTACCTTATATATCAGAATCTTTTTAAGAGTCTGGCGCTATGCAATATCTTCTAGGGAGATTACCGCGTACATCCGTGAGAACCTACACGTACCGTATAGCAAGTGTTATTTACATTTTTTTACAATTGAATTGAATAACAAATAAGATTATCCAAGATATAATTCAAACTTGTATCGTAATAACTGTATTTTTTTTATAAATTCGTTTATCGATGCGCGTCTATATTGTGATGTATTCGCTCCATAATTCGACTCCTTCATAAATATTTAACAAAAGTTCGCATTCATTTACCAGTGATTCCCAAAGTGGTCCAGGTAGACCCCCCTAGGATTCACGGCAAACTTGGCGGGGGTCTACGCTGGCAGAAATATAAATTGGGGTTTTACAAGTTTTAAAAGTACATCGAAAAATTTTCGTTTTCCTTATACTTTACACAAATTCAATTAACTTTGCTGATATCCTAATCCTAACTATCCTAACTAATATTATAAATGCGAAAGTGAGTTTGTTTGTTACGCTTTCACGCCGTAGCTACTGAACCGATCATCATGCAATTTTGCATACACATTACCTGGGGTATGGAGAAGGACATAAGGTACATTTTATCCCGGGAAAAAGTACTGTTCCCGAGGGATCGACATTGACGCGGGCGGAGCCGCGGGCGAAAGCTAGTATCTTATAAAACAAAGTCAAATATTGATAATTTGCTGTGAATCCATCAAGTTAATCCCTCCCAATAAAATAATGTTTTTTTTTCTTTGTTGATTTGCAATGTTGAAACTTACGTTTTCTTATAAGTGTTAAAAATATATTATATTAAATATTATAGAAGACGAAAGTATACATAAATTTATGTTTACCACCCTAAATTTAGGCGCGCGATTGCGACTCAAATTTCCATCGTTATATCTAAACTTCACATTTTATGAATTTTTGTGTGGTAGAAATATACTAGCAGGGGTTAACCGAAACCAATAAAATTTTGAAAGTTGTCTGCGTGTAAAAACGTTTGGGAACCTCCGGTTTACACGTAGCAAATACGGATTTATTAGCTCATAAAACGATGCTTACGGAGGCTTAATATATGAAGACCTTGATTATTTATTCATATACTAGCTGCTGACCACGAGTTCGCCCGCCCCGGCCACAACCTGGGCCCCACTGTTCATCTCTCCAGTTAAATCAAATACCTATCAAGATTCTTGTCTGTGTTAAACAACTTGATTAAACAGGAATAAAGGTTATGTTAATATCCCGTAAGAAAAACTACAACTTCAAAATTCGAGATCCTGCCACTCTCTCAGGGGAAAATCTGACGAATCCTAACCGAAAATAAAACATTAGCTAAATTAAAAAAAAAATTGTTTCATGAATGAACTCAATACAATTCAACAAGACAGCGAAACCGAGGATCAAATGTTTTGGAGTTATCCCCAAAACATTAAATCCTTCACACAATTGACGGTCGGGTCAACCAAACCAGTGCCCATGGCTCCCCTTTTCTGGGGCAAAAACTGCCAGAAATCTGCTGGCTTATATTGTAATACTGCCGAATTCAGAAAACTTCAAACGAATCCGCCAGAGCCTAAAATAAAGGGCTTTATCTACCAAAAAGGCTGGATTTAGCCACAAATGGACACTCTGTTAAGTCTCAAGAGGTACATGAATTGAAACCTTGTAAGGTCAACGTTTACACGGAAACGATTGAAAAATAATCTCATTTTTTCATTCTCTCTGAAAAAGGTCTCTTTTATAATCAGCCTAAAATTTAATTCGAGATACTTATATTCGAGATGTGGAGATCTGTGTTCTAGATAGTGTAACAAACGCTTGAGACCTTCCTGAAGGAACACAGCATCATTTTCAGGGCTGACATAAGCTAAGCATTGCTTACCCATCTAACACAAAATACAAGTTGTGTTTTGTGTGGGTTGGTTACAGGCAAAATCGGAATCACGATATTTTCAAAATCTTGATATCTACAAAATAAGTTATGTTAGCAGATTCAACATAATATCATACCATTATTTTATATATTATATCATACATCGGCAATGGTATTGTAAGAAAAAGCAATCAATCATTCATTTAATGAGTTCAACCATTCAAAAAACATGTCACGTGCTGTATTTTTAGCCAGGTTTTTCCTGAAATCTAGACGAGACAGCCGTAGTAGAGCCACGCTACCGGCAAAATTCATTTTTGCTAGTAGCATGAATGGGCCGGCTCGTCCGGGGAAGTACCACACTCTCACAGAAAATCGACGTTTGTGTAGAACCTTTCCGCTTCTATGCTTCGTTCGATGAGTAAGAGAGCCCGAAGCCCATTCTTTTTGTGTTTTTATTATTTATCTACATTTTGATGCACGAAATGACAGCGCGAAATTTGTAGAAAAAAATTGTAAACGCGCACCTAAAACCTGTCCCTGGTTCCATACTATTAGAAGTCTAAGATCGTCCTATAAACACATAAATCATGGGCGCACCAGCTCTCCAGCCATTGTTATTTTTGTGTCTAGTACATGTTCTCTTTGTGGGATAATTTATAGCGCGATCTGTAGGAGGTGAGTCACATGGTTTCGACACTGATGACGATCGCCGACAAATTGTCGCTAAATTATTTGATAACTTAAGTAGTTTGATATTAAGTCGTCCGCAACACATTACCGCTTTAAGGAGTTGGTTCCTCCCCAATCCTATTAAGGTGGGCTCAGGTTTTTAGGACTTTGTAACATCGTTTGATGCCGTAACATTTAATATGACTAGCTCCGTGGCGCAGCGGTCAACACGCCAGCCTGCGACACGGAGTGACCGGGATCGATCCCCAGCAAGGTCAAGATGGAAAATGATCTTTTTCAGATTGGCCTGGGTCTTGGATGTTTATCTATATATGTATTTGTTATAAAATATAGTGTCGTTGAGTTAGTATCCCATAACAAGTCTCGAACTTACTTTGGGGCTAGCTCAATCTGTGTGATTTGTCCGTATATATTTATTTATTATTTATTTATATAAGTTTTTGACGTGATAACGTCTTATAAATCGATGAACGCTGGCTGCACGCATGAAAAAGTGTCACGTTTCCTGTGCAAGTGGGAGCGCGGTACAATCGATAGAGAGGCACGATCGGCCTCAGCGTTCGGCTTGTGACGGAGCTATCTCTTTTCCACCGTTATCACGTAAATTATCGTCTGTAAACCAACTTTACAGACAATCATTTTTTTTAGGCATAAATTCACCAAATATTTCAATTGAAGGCGATGAGCGATGAACGTATTATCGTATTACTCTGACGAATATAATACATTGAGAGCTATTTGGTTCCCACCCCGCCTACACCAGGCATTGTCCAGCAATCAACATCTCGGACCGGACAACTGTTACAATATTATACTGTTTCAGCTCTCATAACTTTATGGAGCGTTTACACGGAGCCAGTAATAATCAATTTTCAAAAAAACTTTGACGAAATTTTACATTTAAAACAAATTGACTACTTAATTTATATTCGACCTTAAATATTCTATACATGACTGGGGAACCCACTGGCTACACCAGCGATTTGGATGTAAAATTTATTCTCCCCGAAGAGGTGGCCTGATGTTAAGCAATGTTCAAGTAACTCTGCATATTCTTGAGGAGATGGTGGTCCTCTAGCCTTCTCTTAACAATTTCAACACAATCATGCAGGGGCAGGCTGGTGAATAATGATTGTACGTCGAAACTAACCATTGTATCATCATCAGTCAGTTGAAGGTCTTTAATTAAGCTGATGAAGTGGTAAGAGTCCTTGACATGCGTATTAGTGTGTCCACGGAGTGGTGCTAATATTTTTGTTAGATGTGTGCCAGTTTGTAAGATGGTGAATCAATCTGGCTCACTATGGGACGTAATGGACAATCTTTTTTGTGTATTTTTGGATGGCCGTATAATTTAAATTAAAAATATAATTAAAAATACTTAAATGCACAAAAAATATATTGGATAAGATAGAAATCTGATATGACTAGAAACTTGAACTGGGGAATATGTGTACAAGTCTCAAGAAGATGAATTTTTTTTTTACTAGCTATTTATGTCCCACTGCTGGGCAAAAGCCTCGATGAAACTTGGAGAGAGATGGCGAGCTTAGAGCAAAGTGGAAAAATAAAGAAGATGAATTAATAGTTCTTTTTATTTAATCCAATTTATTAAGTTAATCTACTTTTAAAAATTGTAATAAGACATTTATATATACAAAATAAACTGCAAGCCCAAAGTATTAACTTAAAATAAAGAATTTATGTCATACCTGTGCCATGCCAATACAGCGATGTATTTTTTTATACTGACGGATCGAGTTGCCCCTACAAGGATATGTCGAGCGTATTACAAGTATACGTGGTATGTACTGGGTGGCGCAAAAGTAAAGACCCTATTTGGTTCAGCTATAACATTTTTTCTAAATTAGAAAACTAGATTTAGGTTTTTTTAAATGTATATTTGTGCCATTAAATTTCGTACCATTAGGATTTAAAGATGATGTCTTTTAAATGGTGACCTCCAGAGTTGATACACATTTGAGCCCTATTTATGACATTTTGCATAACTTGCCGTAACACTTCCTGCGATATGTTCGTTATTTCTTGACGAATGTTTTCTTTTAGAGCTGCGAGAGTCTGTGGCTTGTTCACATACACCCGAGATTTCAAAAAACCCCAAAGAAAGAAGTCTGGACTGGTCAGATCGGGTGATCTTGCAGGCCAAGGCAAATCGCCAAAACGAGAGATAACTCGGCCTGGAAAAGCGTCCCTCACACAATTATTCCACGTTCTTGGGGAGTAAAACGGTCCATGTTTATTTTCAGTGTATTTTACATTTGTCCACTACACAATTTTCAAAAACAGAATGACAGAAAATGTCATATAAAAAAAATAAAAGTATTTTCTTTAGTGCCAGTACTTTTGCGCCACCCGTTATTTTCGACTGTCTCAATCTCAAGTAAAGACATCGCTTGTCTCCATGTAAATGCACCATTAATCCGGATCCGGACCACTGTCTCCCGTTCTCGCATTTTATTGTGCCTCAATTTATTTCATATTAGCACCTGTATGTTTGTCTTTCCCACACATCGGGAACCACACAATAACTTTATTGCCACTGGTCTCTATTTAGTGGTTAACGGTCTCAGTGACACTCGGAAATCATGTGAGTTGGAGGTTTCCAAAACAACAGGATTGCCGCAATTTTGTTATAATTATATTTTCTGTTATTTTGTGCCAAATATACTTTTAATCTGTGTCAAATGTAATCCATCCTCAATGGTCAATTATTTCCATTTTTGTTTCTCATCATTAACACAGCAAACAAAGAATTACAATATATACTTACTTATTTGAAGAATTTTGTTATAGTCTATTTTCTGCAATTTAGTGTCTTAGTGCCTTTTATTTTATCAGTGATCACAGTAAAAATATGAATGAATAAGATATTGACTTTAATTGTACTTACTTAGCATCAACGGCATAGAAAATTTATAGGAAACTGTTTTATATCTAATTCCAATGCAGTGGTCAAAATTAAATGCACACAAGTAAAATGTTAAATAGTGAAAAGATATCATTTTGGAAGCATATTATAAGCCAAATTCTGCCGATCTGATAAAGGATTAGTCAAGGCAAACACTTGTCAAACTTTTATAGTTGATACCTACTTTACATTGTAAAAATTAAATGTACCTACACAAGCGTAGCCCTTCAGGCTCGTAGGGACCAATACTGGACTGAGTTTCTTTCGGCGTATTCTTCTCAGCAGTGGTCGTTCCGAAACGATAGTCGCTTATCGATTTTGCAAATATAAAAAATAATAATATGACGTTCAGAAAGAGAACATGATATCCGAATTTGAATAAAATTCTATTTCATTTCATTTCAAGTAGAATGTTAAGTAGTAAAAATATATAATTTTGGAAGCATATTTTAAGCCAAATTTTGCCGATCTGATAAGGGATTTGTCGAGGCAAACACTCGTCAAACTTTTAAAGTTGATACTCAACATTGTGTGTTGAGTTATACTTTCTTAAACTTTACCTAATTTTATTTTCCGTAACCGTTTGGGGTTTTTCCAGTCTGTGAATATTCATTATTCCAGCCGTAAGTAGTCACTTAAATTCATCATTTTATCTAAACAATAATTTTTACCTAAATTCCTATACTTAAATTTTATATTTAAATTACTTACTGCAGAATCTTGTGTTTTATATTCCGCGTGCAGAATCATAAGAATGCTGTGTTCACCTGTTGTTGGGTTGCATGCTAGTACTTAACATGTATCTAATATACTTATATAAAAGTAACCTCTTTAAAGAGTTTTCTCGCGGTAGGTGTCCAAGGACCACTCGTCTCTAGACCAAACGGCACAAATATATAATCCTAAGTTAAGGTCTCTACTTGCGTTTAGTTGGTAGCGCCACCGCCTTCGGCTGCCTGACCCTTGGGGCTGATCCCCTTACGTTCTTCTTTTCGAGTCAAAATAGCTATATATAATAAATATCTTCGACGGCACGTTCCCTTACGTGGGAAAGCAAGACGTCAGGTGTACATATACATAGACAAATATGCGTCGACATCTGACAGCCGCACTAAATCCCTACACGTGTTCCCATGTGATCGGCTAGGATATACCATCAGGCCCCTGTTATCATTTGAGGTAACTGAAAAAAGAGTAAAGACTAACTGACAAAAGAGTTTAACTGTAGAAAGTACAGGTATATTCCCTCTTTTACTAAGCCTCTCTTTTTTCCCATGTTGGTCTGGGAGAAAAATAAAAACGTAAAATATGCCAGCTGACTTTCTTCCCGCGCAGCTCGTAAAAGCCGATCGAGGTAATCGGCGAAAATCTGAAGGATCATGTAAATAGGCGATGCGGCTACCCATCACTATTTTTGATTCCGTTTACCACCTACACGCCCCAATGTCGTATTTGAGCTTTTGCAATGCATAATGGTTCATTCAAGCATTTCCATCTATTGCCTTATTTCCAGGGATGTCAAACATGAACTGAAGTAGAAACACTCAAAGTAGGAGAAAGTCTCAAACTCGGTGCGCACTTGACAGGCGACAAGTATTATCTAGCCTTCATACAAATCTTTAGTCAATATTCTAAAGTTAGCTTACCACAGAATATATATTATATAATATGCAAGCGCTCAGCTTTCCGCTCTTTACGACCCCTCAGTAAAATTATGAATTTAAGAAATATAAAATATGTCATAGCCGCGGGAGACTTATTATATTAATTTGTGATAAATCTAGCTAATTGTAAGGATTGGAAGCATAAACTACTTACACAGAAGTCGAAGGCTGTGCCTACCAGTCTCCTTACAAACTTGGCAATAAAAATACTTCGATATTTCTTCTTTCATTCCATTATCTTTAGTTTCTTAATGTTTTAAAACTTCTGCACGAAATGTACCTATTTTTTGACGCATCCTAAAATTAGAACGTAAATTTAAAAAATTGTATAAATAAGATTAATGACCAGCCCACGTTAAAAAGTGCCAAGGGGTCAATTGAAATGGAGGTCGATAAATCCATCGATATTGAGACCAGTTTTTCGTTCATAGAACTATTATATATACTATATTTCAAGTTAATTGTATATTTATTAATAAATGAACAGACATGCCGCTTTTCTACTGTGATGCCGATCATCATTTCGTGTTGGTGAAACGGTCAATCGACCATGCACACCCTGGTGTCCGAGTTCTTCGGAACCGCCTCTCGGCCTCTGACGTGGATCCTTTAACGATTACCAGATGGCAGCCAACAACTTAACGTACCTTCCGAAGCACGAAATCATCTTTATTATCAGACAATCAAGTGATTCAAGCCTGCAATGTCCTAACCAAACTGGAAACAACTAAACAAAGTATGCTTCCCGTGGGAATCGAACCCACGACCCCCGGGTGTACAGGCAAACGCCTTAACTACTGGACCACGGAGGCAGTGCCGATACCAGAATACCGATACCAGCACGCTTATCGTGAGTAAACTATTTCAGTTTGTTTGGGACACTAACGAATGTGGGCATTCCGCGAGCATCTCTTAATTGAAAGCCGAGATAAGCAGAGTGCGGACACTAATCTTCATTAGTACAGTAGACACAGGCTGGGAGATGGCCTAACTATGCTCTAACACCCATTTGGACCGATAACACTGGCGCTACACCATTACTTGAGTACGGTAAGTATTCTAAGTTAAATAAGGTAGAACAAGAGTTAGCAATTTTGTTACAACTATATTTTTACCAATTGAATTAGATTCTAATTACAAGTTATATGATATAACTTTTGAAAAAGCTAAACTTTTTAAGCACTGAAAATAATTAGTTATCCTTCACCTAAACACAATTCTAATATAATTAACCGAGTGCGCGCGACGCGTGACTGTCAGCTTGGTAAATATTCTTACTTATGTCTGCCGCATTTCACAACCGATTTTTGTTCGAAAATATCATAGTTTTTTTTTTATGAATGAATGAATGAATGAATGAAATATTATTTAATCAAGAAACAAGTCTCACAAAATTGTTAGTATAACTTATGCTTAGTGTTAGTAAAAATTCTTAACCTAGTGACAACATTAAGCGTCCCACTGCCGTACCATTCCCGCTGAAGTGTCACGGCAATGGTTGACATAACCGCAATCTCGCCTACTAGCGATCATAGTCAGGATGCTGTTGCCACTGTCCCGCACCCGACGTACCAGGGACGCGCATCTCTTCCGCATTGTAGCGTAAAAGCAATCTACGCGTGCTTCTGCGAACATCCCTGACGCGCTACAGAAGCGAGGCAGCCCCATCAGCACCCTGAATGCATTGTTATACTGAACACGAAGGGCGTTGTAGGATTTCTGAGTATACCTAGCCCACAGGCTGCACGTGTAAAGCGATGTACAGAATGCTCTGAAAAGCGTGAGCTTAACCTCCCGCGAACAACGTGCAAACCTGCGAGCCAGCATGTTCGCTCTCACCGACAACGCCCTCCGCTCCCTCTCTATATCATCATCGTCCCTTAGGTCGGAAGTCAACATGTGACCCAGGTATTTAATTTTAGTGACTCTCTGGAGTATATTGTTGTTAAGATAGACAGGTGGTGCATTGTCATATTTTTTTTTACTCCCAGCCTCAAAGGCCATAACGTTACTCTTCTTCACATTATATATTAGGCCATGTGAGGTGGCGTATGCTTCACATATTTTCACCAATTTACGAAGGCCACAGACAGAGGCACTAAGCAACACCAAATCGTCTGCGTAACTGATATTATTGACACAGGTATTGTCAATGTAACACCCGATATTGGTGCTACTCAGTTCACAAATTAAATCATTAATGTACAAATTGAAGAGCGTAGGTGAGGTCAGCCCCCCTTGCCTTACCCCGCACTCCAATCTGTACGATCTTGAGAGGCCCCCCTCCCATCGTACGCTACCGACCTGGCCTTTATGTGATAACGTCTTATAAATCGATCAACACAGGCTGCACGCACGAAGAAGTGTCACGTTCCGCGTGCAAGCGAGAGCGCGGAACAAACGACAGAGAGGCACGATCGGCCTAGGCGTTCGGCTTGTGACGCGTCTATCTATCTTCCACCGTTATCACGTAACGTTATCAGCATTATCATTGTCCGTAAACTGACTACCTACCACAGCTCACATCATTATCATCATCATCATCAGGTCTTTTTAGTCTCCAGTGCAGGAGCATGACCCTCTCTGTACTACCGGAGCCATACTTGGCCAGAGCAGACATAGGATTTGGCCTACACTCTCCTCGCTGGCCAGACGGGTTGGAGAGGTCGCTTTGTTGTTTATGAGCTTTATTTAACTTGTATTTCCTAATTCGCCTCTTAATGGGAAGACTTGGAGTGGTCCTATTCTACTCTGCCAAAAACCACACAGCTAGCTCACAGAGCCACTTAAACCATAGAGCTTGCAGTTTGGAAACCTGTGTCATGCTGACTAAAAAACGTCAACTTCGGCTAGTGTTGTTATTCCTCCCATTATCGCACACGGCACATAGCAGATTCATCTGGTCATCGAAGGCATCTGTGATGGGAGTCGCAGGTCGCCGCCCACGCGTGCAGCCGACGCACTCGCTAACTCTACACGATTGAGATTTGTCTTTATTTTAACCGATAAAAAAGGAGGTTATCAATTCAGTTGCATATATGTTTTTTTAAAGGTTGGTTACCTCAGAACGCTCTTAGTTACGAAACGATTTTAAAATTTCTTTTTTTAATTTTGTTTGAAAGGGTATGCTTTCAACTTGGTCATATTTCAAATTCATCACAATCGGTTCAGCAGTTTGATTAAAGTCAGTTCTTTTATATGAAAGAGTAGGTATTATTTTAAGTTTCGGCATTAAATTTCATTCAGAAGCTTTCGAAGCGTTTTATTAAGCTTCATTAATATCAATTAAATGAACGTGAATTCTATTATTGCTTCGAGGTAGTTTCTGACAACTTTTTACGAATTTACTGGATGCATCATCTTACTACGCTAAAATCTCTATTGCAGTTTGTTTTGTCAACACACTGATCTTAATCATGGGCATTTATTACATCAAAGCATTAATTCAAAATACTTCTTTTCAAACTACACGTATTTCTCGGTATAAAGTCCACTCAACTGGGATCAATACACAAAAACTCTTCCTCGGGTATGGTTCGTCTGGTTCCTTCATACCCTGAAAATACTTTCTCATCAGGTACCATCATTTTCTTCGCCCATTTTTTTCATTGTTCTGTGTACCTAGTTTGTAGGTACATAATGTGAAAAATACGAAGGTGAAAGCACATTATAAATGTACGCTTTTTTTTTCACCGGGCGTGTAACGCGCGAGGGCAGAGTGCCCTTAACCTGTATAGAGCACATCACCAAAGGGCCCCCAAGGCGTTGCCGTGTGTGCGCTAGACTCAGAAAAGTGGCAAACTCTCATATTGCTTGATGGGCCACGATTTCATGTATGCATACCCTGAAAGGCTAGTTGTTAGTGGTCTTTAAGGTATGTCAAATGCTTTCAGTCATCTTGGAAAACTAAACGCCAACGACAAAAAAAAATGTGACTCTACTAAAACATTCAAAACAAAACGCAGCAAGTTACCTCCTCAGTCTGCCCGAGCATACGAGCACGCCACTGTGACCCCGCGCACAGATAAATAAAGATAAATAAATCACTAACAGCTCTGTAATTCTGTGTACCATCACCTCGCCATGCTGCGTGAAGTACCGTAAGATTTTCGCGCGCGCGCCGCCGCCCGCTGCGCGCCCGTCGCACGTAATTTCCTTATTATAATAATTTTAATAACTTTTCCTTTGTAATTTCACGTGCAATAAATAAATAAACGAACGAACTATGACTGCGGCTAAGTTATGAATGTGCATCCTTGATAATAAAGTAGAAATCGTGAAATACTGATGCAGAACTCTGAACCTTGTCAAGAGTTATGACTTCAACATGAAAATTTACGCACTGTCACCATTATATATTATACCTACGTAGTATCAATTGAATTTCAGTTCTAAATTGATATTATTACTTTTCCTTTAATCTTTTAATGCAGCAGGATCAGAGAGTGTATGGAAGGCTGTCAATCCATTCTAACACTATTTCATCAGCCTGAATCTTTCGGATGCCACCTACAAAGGTGAAGAGGGCAGTTGTCAGCGAAATCAATCATAATTTGACGATCCGCGTGAGAGTAACTACCATTTGCGAAATTCAATCGGTACCTATTTCGTTTTACATGTATTTCGTTGAAAGTTTATTTTCTTGGGTAGATAGGTTTTGTTTCGAGCGGAATTCAATCACCCATCTCATCATCAAGTAAGTTTATTTTAAAACTGCGTGGTCCATTGGTTAAGGTTTGTTTAGTTGTTTCCAGCTTGTTTAGGACATTGCAGGCTTGAATCACCTGATTGTCTGATAATAACGATGATTCCGTGCTTCAGAAGGCACGTTGGTCCTGGCTGCCATCTAGCACTCGTCAAAGGAACCAAGTCAGAGGCCTCTGACACTAGGGTGTGCATGGTTGATTGACCGTGTACCCTACACGAAATATATGATTGGTGGTGATGATGATGATACAACTGAACAAAGATCAACACAGATGACTTATTTACGATTTGCCTGCAGCCGGCTAAAGACCGTTTGAACAAGAAAACAACTATTTCCTTCAACTTCCTCGGTCCGAGCCAATATGTTCTTAGAACAACCATAAAACTTAGTATTTATTAACTCCGGGAGCAGTTAGAACTATTTTAGCAAATATTTGAGCTCAACAATGATCACTTAGCGAGAATAGCCGAGACAAAACAGCATTCCGTTACATTAGCGAGATTGCTTCCTCAATTAGTAGCAGAGCTAAATATTTTACTAAACTATAGCTACAAGCACATAAGTCTATGGACTAATATATGTAGGTTTAGACTTTTAGTGGCAAACAGTTGCGTCACTCCACCATCTTAGGGGCATCCATGCACTACGTGAGGTATAGGGGTGGGAGAGGTGTCAAGCCGAATCTCACCCGATCTCACGCTCATCTCTCCTGAGAAACTTCTTGGCAAATATCACGTTATTATTATCACTACAGGACTCACCGCGACAATATTTAGATTTGTTGGCACTTTATAATCCGGCAAGTAAAGGAAGTTACTGAAATTAAGAAGCACCCTAATTTATGTCGAGAAGAGAGATTCAAGTTATCGGATACATGGATTACGTAGCGCAAAAGGTGAAGGTAAGCACCTACGCACTCAACCTACCCCCTAAAATATACCTATATTTTCCAATTCCTATCCTTTTTAATATAAGTTTACCTAATTAAATAAACGCTGCACGTTTATGAAGATATCAAAATTATAGAAAATGTAAACTTTGTCATACAAATTGCAAAATAAAATTTAAAGAAACGCTCCTAAACACTTGCTCTCGAATCCCACAATTACGGCTAATGCATGATCAACAAGTAGGTTTGAAAAAAGACGGTATTCCGGAATACCGCGTTTGGAAACCCTAACTCGTGCTGAATATGAAATATGCAAACAACGCCATTACATCCTTCGCGAGAAGTGTATAAAGCAGAGGTGGTCGCAAATATTGCCTCTTGAACGCCAATTTGGATGAACCAGCTTCCCTCCACGCGGCCTGATCCACGAAAGAATACCATGTGTATCATTAACCATACACTTCGCCTTTACCGCTGATAGCTAAAGATCTACAATCTAAAATCGACTTAAAGATAGTGACTTTAAAGCTCATAATACTTCTGTTTTTTGAAGAAGATAGTATAGTGAAATCTCAATTTTGTTGTCATTGCATTAAAGTCGACTTTAAGTTAGTATGTCAGAGGCAAAATGGCAAGGATTCGTTTAGGACTTGTGAAGTGGAGAATATTTCGTTTAATTGTTGGCAGACGCTAGTGTTCGCGAATGTGCTAATTTGAAACGTTTCCAAAGGTTCAAGCCTAAGGTATTAGCTGTGGGTTCAAGTAATCTTGCATACCGGTGGGCAGAGTTTATTGTCTATTGTAAATGGACTACAGCCAGTAGGTACTCTGTTCAAATTACTTTGCCTACCAGCAATTAGTGTTTTGTCGACGAATGGGTAACATTATTTTATTACACTCCATGGAATGGTTTTTTGTTTAGACTTTACAAGATATTTAAAATGCAAATTGAACGAACGTGTTGGTGGTCGTTTAGTCTATTATCATCATCATCATTTCGAGTAGGTGTCACGGTCAATCGACCATGCACACCCTGGTGTCAGAGTTCTTCGGAACCGCCTCTCGGCCTCTGACGTGGTTCCTTTAACGACTACCAGATGGCAGCCGGGACCACCGGCTTAACGTGCCTTCCGAAGCACGGAATCATCTTTGTTATCGGACAATCAGGTGATTGGTGGACTAGTTCCGTGGCGCAGCCGTCAACACGACTGCCTGCGACACGGAGTGACCGGGTTCGATCCCCGGCCAGGTCAAGATGGAAAATGATCTTTTTCAGATTGGCCTGGGTCTTGGATGTGTATCTATATATGTATTTGTTATAAAATATAGTATCGTTAAGTTAGTATCCCATAACAAAAGTCTTGAACTTACTTTGGGGCTAGCTCAATCTGTGTGATTTGTCCGTATATATTATTATATTATATGTATATTCAAGCCTGCAATGTCCCAACCAAACTGGAAACAACTAATCAAAGTATGCTTCCGGTGGGAATCGAACCCACGACCCCCGAGTCAACAGGCAAACGCCTTAACCACTGGACCACGGAGGCTGTAGTCTATGTGAAAAACTAAATCAAAATAGGCTCGTCATGTCAACATCGTCATCAGGAATCATGTTAGTAAGCGGTGGGACTTTCGGCCATTTCTTCAACTCTGCTTTTATGGCTCACACATTCCATTTTTTTTTCTCTTACATCAGCATCGATAACTTTGAAATATAAAATAATAAATGATCACGGCAAAACTGCCCCAACTCGTAAAACATATTGCTGTCCAATTACGTCAGGCGTATTGTGAGCGATAAAGAGTCATAAAACAATAGGACTGTACCAAATTCGTATTATAGATGATATAGATGGGTGATAATCAGATTTTTATTAATTTACTACTAGCTTTTATCCGTGATCATCTATATACCTCCTACTAGCCGTGTGGTATCCGGCAGAGTAGAATAAGACCACTCCTAGTCTTCCCATGGAGGTCGTAAGAGGCGACTTAGGAAATACAAGCTAAACAAAGCTCATAAACTTCAATGAGACCTCTCCAACCCGTCTGGCCAGCGAGGAGAGTGTAGGCCAAATCTTCTCTCTGCTCTGGCCAAGTATGGCTTCGGTAGTACAGAGAAGGTCATGCTTCTGCAGTGGAGACTAAAAAGACCTGATGATGATGATGAATAAATTGAAAGAGCCAATAAAAATTAATGTTTTATTAATATTAAGTCGCACTTAAAAGTAAATAATTGCTAAACTTACATAATCCACACACTAAACTTACATAATCCACACAATTTCACCTAACCATTCAATCAATAAGCTCCATTATAGCATTTCGTTTAAACCTCAAAACTTTAATCATACACTTATATATATGTATGTAGAAATACATACAATAAACTTCTTACTGTACCTATTTAGGATAATTGTTTGTTTGTTTGAACGCGCTAATCTCAGGAACTACTGGTTCAAATTGGAAAATTCCATTTGTGTTGGATAGTCTATTTATTGAGGAAGGCTTTAGGCTAAAACATCACGCTGCGACCAATAGGAGCGAAGTATCAAATGTTTTGAAAACGGGGGATAATTATTCAACTATACTAATTAATCATAATAACTAAAATTGCCGCGGACGAAGTCGCGGGCAACAGCTAGTTCAGGATAATTTCAATATAAAACCAAGCTGATTCTGAATCCCAAGGCAACATTTTAATCTCTGAATCAAAATATAGAATCGCAAGAAAAAAAAGTAAAAAATGCAATAAATTCTTAGACTCCCCACAGAATTTCGACCAGTTGATCTTGAACTTGTATGGGTGGGGTGGGTCTAATTGTTTTTTAAGTGAAAACTTTTTTTGAAGCGTTGAGCAATTTATGGTCTGGAAAAACTTTGAGACTGCGTATATCTCTATGGCGTCACCGAAATACGCGACATCCTGTGACGCGATGCTCCAAGGAGTTTTTACTTCTATCGGCAGTCTTTGATTTTTGACGTGATAACGTTTTATAGCTCGAAGAACACCGGATGCATGCACGAATAAATGTCACGTTCCGGAGGAGGAGGAGGAGAGGTTTGAGAAAATGGAGTAGGTTGAGGAGGAGGTGACGAGGAGGTTGAGGAGGAGGTGGTTCAGGAGGAACAGGTGGAGGTTGAGGAGGAGGTTGTGTTGAAGAGGAGAAGAAGGAGGAAGAGGATCTATCTCTCTTCTACTGTTATCACGTAAAATAATCGTCCGTAAACTGACTATACCGACAATTTTTTTGGTGTAATTGGGCGTTAAATTTCGTTAATTCGACGGAGACAATTCCCATGAATCCACTGACTTGATCAATTTGATCATGGACGACGCAGCAATCGGACTGCCACCAGCCCGGTAAGTAAATCTCACTATAGTCGCACCTTGACAGTTTATATTAGTTATTCCACACATTGTTCATAAAAATGGGCATTTATAACACCAAATTTCACATTATAAAGTCCACTAAAAGCAATTTTTACTATATATGTAAATTGTTTCGCTATCGCCGGTTCCCGCCAAGAACTGCAGTCTTTATTACTGGCAATTTATTGCTTTTCTTATGGATTTTTGTTCTTTGGCGATCCTGAATCAGAGATTAATATTATGCCAGGGGTTCAGACAGAATCGGTAAAAGTAGTGCCTCACCCAATCTTTCTGTCTTATGGCCTTACCAGTCAAACATTGGGAATCCAAAGTTTGGAGAAAGAATTTTTATTACAGATATCTAACAAGTTCAGTACAGAAAATACGAATGCACAACATGTTTAAGTTGCTTCGTAAGAGTATGTAATCGGAATCATTCAGATGAAAGAGGTTTATGCATTTGGTATATATGGCAATCACACTTCATATTTAGAAACTTGAGTTTTGCATTAAACTTAGTCAGAAATATAATCATTTCTAAGAACTTAAACAAAAATTGTATGGACGTAATTATTGCTTGCTATAACTTTGCTTATTAACCGCTTATATGCTTCATTTGGGTTTTGTCTCTTGATCGGTCACATATCTAATATAGATAGTATCCTCTGGCTTGGGATCTTCAATCTGTGTCTCGTCTAATTGTGAGCAGGCGATAGCCAGTGCTGATCCATCGTGGGAGAAGCTCAGGGAAGACACAGCGGTGTTGTACCGATGGAACTGGCAGAGCCGCTTCTTGTTGAAGCCATCCCAGATGTTGACGTAGCCGTCTGACCCACCAGTGGCAAATGTATTGTAGACGGAGTGGAAACTTATTGCGTTTACTGGATAAATTTTTTCAAGACCTGAAATAAAAAGTTATTTTTTTAATAAATCATATCTGTGGTTGATGGAGGACAGGTCAGGGGTGGGAAGATGGGAACCCTCCGATTGGTTCCCATCTTGCGCTATGGGGGTTCAGTAACCGCGGTTTTACCACCCGCGATGGGACAAAGACAAAGGTATATGGGGCCCTGAACTAGCACGTAGAAAGGGTCAGGTTGGCAGACTCTTTAATAGAGCAATGAACACCAGAAGTGACTACGATTGGGACAACTACAACAGGGCCAGGGCAAATTATAAAAGAAGAATAAGATCCTTTAAACGAAGGTCCTGGTGTAAATACTGTTCAAACATACAATCTACCGCCGAAGCCTCAAGAATTAGAAAAGTACTAAGCGGGGACAACAGCCAAAAAACTATTGGAACTCTTAAAAAACAAGACGGGACTTACACTGCAACGGAGGCAGAAATTAACGAGATCTTACTGAACACGCATTTCCCAGGCTGCATAGAAATCACATCAGAAACAAACAGCCCAGGTGAAACAGTAAGACGACCTACAAGTGAAATAGACTGGCAAACAGCGAAAGCAGTAATAACAGAAGACAGAGTTAAATGGGCAATCAATAGCTTCCAACCATTCAAAGCTCCTGGCCCGGACGGAATCTTCCCAGGCCTACTTAAATGGGGTGAAGACACTCTACTCCAACACCTAACAAACCTGATAACAGCCTGCTTAGCGCATAGATACATACCTGAACAATGGCGAGAAGTTAAAGTAGTCTTCATTCCCAAACCAGGAAAAACGGACTACACTGACGCCAAATCCTTCAGACCAATAAGTCTATCTTCATTCCTGCTGAAAACCCAGGAGAGACTATGCGATAGATTTATTAGAGATAAAATCATCGCAAAAAACCCCATCCACCCGAGGCAACATGCCTACAGTGTGGGAAAGTCAACCGAGTCAGCACTACATGAAGTAGTAAGCATAGCGGAAAAATCGATACATAACAAGGATCTTTGCTTAGGAACCTTCATAGATATCGAAGGAGCCTTCGACAAGACAAATTTCAACAGCATATGCGAAGCCCTATCTAGACACGGCACTCCGGACACCATTACAGACTGGATCCGTAATATGCTGAAACAAAGGAAAATACAACTAACAATACAGGACACAACAAAAGTAATAGCTACAAGAGGTTGCCCGCAAGGGGGTGTTCTATCACCAATCCTGTGGAGTCTGGTTGTAGATGAACTTCTAACAACCCTAAACAACAACAACTTCTTCACAATCGGCTACGCAGATGACCTGGCGATACTTATCCCAGGGAAAACTGCAGATACAGCCTGCAACCTCACCAGAGGTGCACTAAAGATTGTAGAAGTATGGTGTAGAAAAAACGAATTAACAGTAAACGCCAATAAAACCGAATTGGTAATGTTCACAAAAAAACGACAACTAGGTAACTATACCCCACCAAAACTATTTGGCACCACACTAAAACTGTCACCAGAGGTTAAATACCTGGGAGTCATCATAGACAGCAAACTAAGCTGGAATAGTCATCTAGTAAACAAAATAAAGAAATCCTGCATATCATTATGGCACTGCCGTAAGATGGTAGGCAAAAACTGGGGTTTCACACCAAAAATAATGAAATGGCTTTATACGATGGTTATAAGACCAGCGCTCACATATGGAGCAATTGTCTGGTGGAAAAGAACCACTTTAAAAACAGTACAAGACAAACTACAGCGCTTCCAACGCACTGCCTGTATGGCCATTGGTGGAGGCATGAGCACTACACCTACAGCAGCCCTGGAAGCGATACTCGACATCAAACCACTCCACTTACACATACAACAAGAAGCGGAGATTGCATCCATAAGACTAAAGACAATGGGTACTTGGAAAAGCAACTCTGAGGCACCCCACACACAAATTCTGGCAAGAGCGATGGAATCATCCCTAATGATGGGAGCTATAAATGACAGAATTAAGAAACAATTTGTCTTCGACAAGAAATACAAGATTCAGTTACATGAGGGAAAATCTGACAGCTCAGGCATCAGAGAAATGAGAGTTTACACCGACGGCTCCAAAACAAGTAAAGGAGTAGGAGCAGGAGTCTTCTCTCATGACCTCAACATAAACTATGCAACGGCTCTGGGTAGGGATAACTCCATCTTCCAAGCAGAATGCGTAGCCATTACTCATGCCGCTGCACATATCAACAGGATGAAGGTAACGCAACTAAACATTCGCATCCTATCAGACAGCGCAGCAGTACTCCATGCTCTAAGAAACCCTTTGATTGACTCTGCGCTCATCCTCGAATGCCACATCGCATTGAACGAACTCTGTAAGTATAACACAGTTACCTTACAGTGGATAAAAGGCCACAGTAACTCACTCGGGAACGATGCAGCGGACGAACTTGCAAGGAGGGGGTCGAATATGATTCCATTCGGCCCACTACCAATGGTACCCATACCATTCGCGCAGGTACGTTCATGGATCAGTAACCGAGGTAAGGCCGAACATCAAAGAATCTGGTCAACCCTGGACACATGCCGACAAGCTAGGGAAACCTTGCCTGTCCTAAACAGCAAGCTCTCAAAACGCATGCTGGCGCTACCAAGGGTAAAATTACGACTCCTTATAGGAGTAATTACCGGGCATTGCTCGTTAAACAAACACCTATTTGTTATAGGAATCACTAACAGTCCCCTTTGCAGAGGCTGCCTACAAGCTGAAGAAACTGCGAAGCACCTCCTACTGGAGTGCCCAAGCATAGCATCTACTAGAGAGGAGTTCCTGGGACACCCGGGGACCATGAGCGAGGCCTGCAGCACACCCTCTGCAGTCCTACGTTTCCTCGACGAGCTCAGATGGCTCGAGTAAAACAACAAAAAAAAAGTGAGGGAGAGAGCAGTCTCCCCAAGGCAGAAGAATGGGAGAACAGACGTCTTCAGCTCACACACAATGGGCCCAAATGAGAGGCCTAAGTGTGGAAAAATGCCCACGGAACCAGGTGAACCAGGTGAACCACCCGCGATGAAGCTAAGCCCGGGCGGAAGGCCCTCCGGGATCCTCCTCGGAGTTGCCTTACACAGGAAGGAAATATCTTTAAAAAATTACGGGCGAGGGGTCGCTCTTTTTGAGCGGCATGGCTGTGAGTGAAGGGGGTGTACTCTCCCTACACTCACAGACGTGGTAGGGGTTGCGAGGGAAGAGAAATGTTGGTTGATAAGGTGCTCCCTGTCCTCCGCGACCAAGCGCGGCCGTGGCGCTTGGCACGGCATCAGTGGGGCCGCAGGGGAAGAGGAGTGTCGGTGATTAGGTGCGCCGCTCTCTGTCCTCTGCGGCCGACAACTGGTGGGCCTCTGTCACCTTTTGGTTGAACAGAGGCCAAACTGAGGGCCAGTCGGGTGACGAAAACGGGATCCGGACAGAGTAATTCCCTCGGGTAGAAGGCGCGTTCGGTGTCGAGACGCGCTTACCCTGGCAGGTAAAATAGAAGGCCGAAGGGTCGCCCCGCAGACTGCTCCGAACCTTCTTGCTAGAGAAGGCATTGAGCAAACCGAGCTGAGGCCACAAACATTTCATAAAGGCTTACAACAAATGTGTAACAGTTGTATATTTCAATTTTCTTCCTCTAGTTTATTCTGTTTCTTATTACAGTTCTCTTAAACAAATATATGATGTAGTATCGCAAATACAACTTCGGTAGTATTAGGCACATTGGCATTAAAGCATAAGTAACGGTCATATTATATTTGGTTAAGAAAGGTAATCTGATGGACTTGGTAAATCATCAGATGGACTTAGTAAAATGTTTTCGGAGAAAAGATGTTGTTGTGCAGTGCGCTTAAGGTTTTTTATGTGCGATACATTCTAATAATTTTAAAAATTGATGTTTGATTAACTTATTATTTTCACACTTACCACCATCTTTAATCCTGTGGCACTTGAAGGCATATTTCTTCTTCTGAACTTCTGGATTGCTATCCAAGTACTCCACTGCTACTCTTCCCTCAATTGAACTGAGCACATAGCCCTGCTTGTTGGGAAAGACTCGGATGCAGCGAGTCTGGTATTTTAGGGAGGATTCACGTCTCTGGTTCACATGACCCATGTTGCGGACATCCCATACAAAAATCTTGCGCCCTGATGTCCCAACCACAAACTTTTCGCCAACTATGCTCATTGTATAGACCTGAAAAAAAGAAATAAAATATTAGAAAAATAAATAGTTTGTCAAATTTATACAAATAAAATGGGTCTGTAAAGTTAGATTATGATCGATAATTTTACTAGATAAGGTGAAAGAGATAAATGTGCCACAAGCCAAATGCTTAGGCGATCTGCCTCTCTATCGCTTGTTCCGATCTTTCCCATGCACACAGAACATAATATTTTTTTATTGTGTGCATTCAGCATTCATTTTTTATTTGTCTAATTTATAACATGTTATTAAATCAAAGATGGAACGTAACCAAGAAACAGACAGAGAATTTAAAGGTATGACAAAATAGCATAGGAGCGTATTGGGAATAAGAAGGAAGGATACACAACTTGATAGTATAAAGGTGCAAGCAAAGTTTAAAAATGTAAGTCTGGCAATTAATAAACTAAAGTGGAAGTGGACGGGTCACATGATGAGAGATAGAACTGAAAAGTGGACTAAAAAATAATCAACTGGTACCCAAGAACGGACACAGGAAGAAAGGCAGACAGTTTAAAAGATGGGAGGATGACATTAGAGGAGTAGCAGGACCGATGTGGAGAAGGATAGCAAGAAATAGAGAGGAATGGAACTTGCTGGAGGAGGCCTATGTTGAAAGACAAGCTATATAGTGAAACAGTGAAGTGATATGTTATATTAAGAATGTAGCAAAAAGGCTAAATAAATAAATAAAAATCACATCAAAGAGATTTCTTTGTAGAAGTTTAAATGAGCTAGGTGTTACAGATTTCATTACAGATGACACAGGATTTTATTGGCTAGCTCCGTGGCGCAGCGGTCAACACGCCAGCCTACGACACTGTTTATCTATATATGTATTTGTTATAAAATATACCTAGTACTGTTGAGTTAGTATCCCATAAAACAAGTCTCGAACTTACTTTGGGGCTAGCTTAATCTGCGTGATTTGTCCATTAATATTTATTTATTTATAATTTAGTTGGTTACCTACCCTTTCATTTCCCTGATTATAAGTGCCCACACAATTAGGTACTCGGCTGTCCCACATTTTGACTGTCCCATCCCAGCTGCCTGTCAGGACCGTGTTCACCTCGCTGGCGAACTCCACGCAGCGAATGGCGCCCTTGTGTTCCCCGAGGACTGTTTCCGTACTTGCATTGAGGTCATACATTTTAAGGGTTTGATCCAGACCACCACTGTAGGAGTGCACTGCATCCTGCAAAAATATGAAATTGACTAGCTTTTGTTGCTTATTGAGTAAATGTATTGAATGAGTACTTCAAGAAATCAAAATACTTACCCGAAAACAGACATCAAGAACTGGCAGTTCGTGGTTGTATTTATGACGTTCCACGTTTGCAGTCACATCGTACAACCTAACGGAACAGTCCCAAGAGGACACCAAGAGAAATTGGTTTGATTTTGGTGCAAATTTCACGCTCGAAATACAATCTTCAGGCAGACTCTTCAATTTGAACTCGGTGCGGGATTCCGCCACCCGCGTCACTGTCATTGTGGAAGCAATTTTGTTTGTTATTTAGAAAATACTAAATAAAAGGAAATTTATTTTATTTCCACATAAAATCGCGGTAAAAACTAAAATAAAACGAGTAACCGCATTCAGAAAACAGAATGCTCGTCCAGAAACGCGTCAGAATAATGACAGTTGATTGAATGAAAGAGAAGAACGTCACGTCAATGTCAGAATGAAAGCGTTTTATTAATTGTCGCCGGCTACACGCACGAAAAAGTGTCACGTTCCATGTGCAAGTGAGAGCGCGAAACAAGTGATAGAAAGGCAAGCTCGGCCTAAGCGTTCCGCTTGTGACGCATCTATCTCTCTTTCACCGTTATCACGTAAAATTATCGTCCTTAAACGGAATCAAGAGACATCTAAATTTATTTTCAAAAATACATGATATTTGGATTGGATGACAAATTCATAAACTTATGTGAGCATATTATAAAATAACACAAATATATAATTATTAAGTCTCCTTTACAAAAACAAAACGCAAAAGTATGAACGCATCAAAGAGAGAATTTTATTTGATTCCGTAACAAATACGGCCTTATTTTATTTTGATTAGTATTAAATATAAAATATTTATTAATTTAAATTTATAACATAAATCATTATTTTGTTTCAAATGGCATAACTTTATTTATTCACATTTATAAATTAGGAAACAAACGAACGCATCCCAATATTGACATGTTTGTGATGAGGTGTGAATCGTGAAATCTCTGCCTCGCAGAAATGGTTTTCATATAATTTTTTTGGTTGCATAAAGTTTTGTGATGTTACGTACATGCTGTTATTTAGCGGACAAATAAACCCACCAACACAATACAGCAGTGCCTAAGAAAAATCATCATAAATGAGTGTAAAACCAAGCAGCTAAGTCGATTCCATTAGGAACCAATGGAGTGATTTCCCTAATAAAATAATGATGCAAACTAATCTCAAAACTAAAGAAATGTTTATAGTCCGAGCTTTAGAAAAGATATTGGCTGATAAGGACATCAAAAGGTCCTATCACAGTCAACTGAAAAAGTCCTGTGAAGTAGCCCTTGGTACGTATTCTGTGACAGGTATCGAACACCGTATCTATATTTTATTGAAATATACTATGTATGCATTTTACAGGCACTAATTAGGTTAAAGATAGCGCAGCATACATTGAATTAGACTAAATAGTAATAATTTGTGAAGTGAATGTGGTGTGACCTTGAAAATGAAAGTGTGTGGACCTACTTACTGCATATTACCTTATCATAGTAGTAAATGAGTATGTACTCATGGTTAGGCAATTTATCACACAATAGCTGTGGCACTGGAGTGTGTTATGCTTATGCCTTTTTAATCACAAGTGATAAAATATCTAATCATCCTTGATTCACTTTCCTAATCACATTTGTATCTATTGTATTTCCTGCATAATTTTACAAATGTATAACTTTATTAACCTTTGTGGAAAATATCGGATTGGTATAGTGTTGCCTTGTTTGTAAATGTAGTGAATTACTCTTGTCCTTAACCATTTACAAAAAAAAAACCATTTATACTGTGATGTTGTGAAATGGGTGGGTTCTAGAATATAACTTAACTTGCTTTGCTCTTCTTCAGAATAAGATTTTTAAAGTGCAGATATTTTTTATATATTTAATGTAATTTATATTTACATACATAATATAAATTACATCTAATATAATAAATAACAATAGATTAAGGATAATTGATTCATTATGAAGGAGAATAAAATGGCTTATAATAACAAATGACACTTAGTTATTAACCTAGGTATTTGCGAGTTTGCCCTGAGTTAGGTAACTACAAAAACCCACGCCCCCTGTTTTGTTGTTAATGACAATGAAAAAAATACCATAAGTAATCAAAAATTTTAATTTTGTGTAGTTGAAGTATCAATATGCTTATAATTATAAATGATGAACCGGTGCTGTAATGTAGATAGTCTACTTTATGGTAACTACCTCCGTGGTCCAGTGGTTAAGGCGTTTGCCTGTTGACCCAGGGGTTGTGGGTTCGATTCCCACGGAAAGCATAATTTGTTTAGTTGTTTTCAGTTTGGTTAGGACATTGCAGGCTTAAATCACCTGATTGTCTTATAATAAAGATAATTCCGTGCTTCGGAAGGCATGTTAAGCTATTGGTCCTGGCTGCCATCTGGTAGTCGTTAAAGAAACCACATCAGAGGCCAAGAGGCAGTTCTGAAGAACTCTGACACCAGGGTGTGCATAGTCGATTGAACATGACACCTACACAAATGATGATGATGAATGTAGATGAAAGTGATTTTTATTTATTTTATTTTTATTCCAATATATCATATATCGAAATTCCTTAAGCTTTTGTAAAGACTTAGTATGAATATAAATAATTCTCTAAACTGCAAAAAGAAAGCTTACTGCACCAGTTTGAATATTAAATTACTTCAGTTATCTGAAAGGTTTGGTTTCAGATTATCTATAACATCCTTCATTTACAAACAATAGGTACTAAATGTTATTGCTGTGGTTGTTTCTTTATTAAACATTGGACGACATTGCTTACTGTATACATCAAGCCTATAAGGAAAGGAAAGCAAGATATTAACATACTTAATAATGATTTCACATAATTGTATCACAACAATATTTATTTAGCCATTTTAGTGTCCTTCATAATAAATTTGTTATCCTTAATCTATTGTTATTATATTATTTATTTCTCAAGGACCTTTCCCGATAAAGGCCTCCTCCATTCTTCTCCAAAATGTTCTGTCTCTTGCTTTTAAGACCAGTTTTCTCCTACTATTTTTTTAATTTTGCCAAGCCATCTGTCAAGGGGCCTTCCCCGTTTCCTATTTCTGAGAGGGCCATGACAATATAATTGTTACTAAACTTGCTAATTTCTTATATTCTTGTGTTACCTCTCTTTAGGTTAAAGGATATGTCGTTTGAACTGTTTTTTTTTTTAAATAATATATTAATATATGTACGGACAAATCACACAGATTGAGCTAGCCCCCAAAGTTTGAGACTTATGAGATACTAACTCAACGATACTATACTTTATAACAAATACGTATATACATATCCAAAACCCAGGCCAATCTAAAAAAGATCATTTTCCATCTTGACCTGGCCGGGGATCGAACCCGGGCACTCTCGTGTAGGCGTGTTGACCGCTGCACCACGGAGCTAGCCAAACTGTGCTAACATTACTGTGATGTTGGCACATTTGGTGTCCTTTTTTTATTTTTTTATTAAAGTAATTTGATTATTTCAAAATAGATACATAAATGAGGTTTAATAAACTTTGGCTTTCACTAGATGATCCTGATGATGATGATGATGCAAACCTTATAACACCAGTTAATAAAAAAGGAGAATCCTTTTGTCAATTATTATTTAGTTATCGACTCAATCCCATTATTATTTTTTTAGAAAAATATGCATCTGGCATCGTATCAGAAAAATTAAATCAAATATTTTAATTTGTCTTCTTTGCAGAGGAAATCAAAGCAGAGTTGAAGAATGGCGGACAACCAGATTCAACCGAAAGTCCGACATCAGGAACACTCCCTCTTCCTAAAAACGATGCCTCCAACATCATCACTGCTGAGAAGTACTTTCTGCCATTTGAGCTGGCATGCCAGAGTAAGGCATCCAGGATAGTAGTCACAGCACTAGACTGCCTGCAAAAACTCATTGCATATGGCCACCTTACAGGAAACATTCCAGATTCCACCACCCCACGAAAGCTTTTGATTGATCGTATTGTTGAAACAATATGCAGCTGCTTCACTGGCCCACAGACCGATGAAGGAGTCCAACTGCAGATAATCAAAGCACTACTTACAGTTATAACAAGTCAACATGTTGAAGTACATGAGGGAACAGTGTTACTTGCTGTCAGAACATGTTACAATATTTATTTAGCCAGTAAGAATTTAATTAATCAGACTACAGCTCGCGCCACTCTCACACAAATGCTAAACGTCATTTTCACAAAGATGGAGAATCAAGCATTAGAATCAGATGCACATTCAACTGAAATGCAACATAAAGTACCTAATGGTAACATAGTCCATGATGAATCACCTGCCAATCACGTGCAAGAAGATGATAAAGATTTAACACCACAGGATGAACAAGTAGATGATATATTAGAAGCTAAAATTATTGCTAAGCAAATTGTTGACTCCGTTATAGATAATGCTATTACTATTGCCACGAAGAAATCTTCAGAGTATTTGAGCCAAAATGGACCAGAAAATAATGAAAACCCCACAGATAATCATGAGTCACAGGACAGTGGCAGTGTCTCCCAAGAGAGCAACGGTCAAGTCAGTACTGAGGCCACTATTACAAGAATACCCTCTCAAGAAAGTGTTGATGTGGCTTCAGAAAATGACAATTCAGTCACAGCTAAATTCACCCATGTACTTCAAAAAGATGCATTCCTAGTCTTCAGAGCTTTGTGCAAGCTGTCTATGAAGCCCTTGCCTGAAGGCACCCCTGATCCTAAATCTCATGAGCTGAGATCAAAAATTCTATCCCTACATTTACTTCTATCTATTCTGCAAAATGCAGGTCCAGTATTTAGAAACAATGAGATGTTCATCACTGCAATAAAGCAGTACCTTTGTGTAGCATTGTCCAAAAATGGCGTTAGTTCAGTGCCAGAAGTATTCGAGCTTTCCTTGGCCATCTTCCTGGCCCTCCTTCAGAACTTCAAAGTTCACCTCAAGAAGCAAATTGAAGTATTCTTCAAAGAAATCTTCATGAACATTCTGGAAACATCCAGTTCGTCTTTCGAGCATAAATGGATGGTGATTCAGGCACTAACTAGGATCTGTGGGGATGCCCAGAGCGTTGTCGACATTTACGTCAACTATGACTGCGATCTGTCTGCTGCCAACCTTTTCCAGAGGCTGGTCAATGATGTTTCGAAAATTGCGCAAGGCAGGCAGGCCTTGGAACTGGGTGCAACACCCAACCAGGAGAAATCCATGCGTATAAGAGGACTAGAATGTCTCGTTTCTATACTGAAATGTATGGTGGAATGGAGTAAAGAACTTTACATCAATCCCAACCTTCAAACAACTTTAGGTGAGAGGACAACTAAAGAAGACACTGATCATCATAGTATCAAATCCCATGGCGGTTCTAGTCTAAGTCTTGTTTCGACAGGATCTAGTAACATTGGCAACAGAGAGACTTTGGATTCCCCAGAGCAATTTGAAGTATTGAAACAACAGAAGGAAGTATGGGAAACTGGAATTGATTTGTTTAATCGGAAACCTAAGAAAGGAGTTGCATTTCTTCAAGAGCAGAGTTTGCTTGGCACATCTACTAAAGAAATAGCTGAATGGCTTTTGACTGATGAGAGACTTGACAAGACGTTTATAGGAGAATATTTAGGTGAAAATGACGATCATTCCAAGGAAGTTATGTATGCTTACGTAGACTCGATGAATTTCAGCAACATGGACATAGTCGCAGCTCTTCGATATTTCTTGGAAGGCTTCAGACTACCCGGTGAAGCTCAAAAAATTGACAGACTAATGGAAAAATTCGCGTCCCGCTACTGTGAATGCAACCCTAACAACACATTATTCATGAGCGCCGATACCGTGTACGTGCTCGCCTTCTCCATAATAATGCTAACGACCGATTTACATTCGCCGCAAGTTAAGAACAAAATGACAAAGGAACAATACATCAAACTAAATAGCGGCATCAGTGACAATAACGACCTGCCACGCGAGTATTTGTCTCAGATTTATGACGAGATCGCAGGCCATGAAATCAAAATGAAGAACGTATCCAAACCAGGCAAACACATGATCGCTAATGAGAAGAAACGTAAATTTATTTGGAATATGGAGATGGAACAAATATCTACGGCTGCTAAGAACCTAATGGAGTCAGTTTCGCACGTTCAGACTCCTTTCACGACGGCAAAACATGTGGAACATGTGCGGCCTATGTTTAAAATGGCGTGGACGCCGTTCCTCGCTGCTTTTTCGGTGGGTCTTCAGGATTGTGACGATCCCGAAATCGCTTCTCTCTGTCTCGATGGCATTCGATGCGCGATTAGAATCGCTTGCATATTCCACATGTCTCTCGAAAGGGACGCGTACGTCCAAGCGCTAGCGCGATTCACACTTCTCACGGCCAACTCGCCTATCACAGAAATGAAGGCTAAAAACATCGACACCATAAAGACGCTAATAACTGTCGCCCATACTGACGGAAACTACCTAGGCTCGAGTTGGTTGGATGTAGTCAAATGCATTTCTCAACTGGAATTAGCGCAGCTCATAGGGACAGGCGTACGGCCCCAGTTTTTATCAGGGTCAGGAATTAAACCGCAGCCTGATTCCCTGAAGTTTAGTCTAATGGCACTAGACCCTAGTGTCAAGGAACACATTGGAGAAACCAGTTCACAGAGCGTCGTTGTAGCCGTTGATAGAATATTTACTGGGTCAACACGACTCGACGGTGATGCTATAGTCGACTTCGTCAAAGCATTATGTCAAGTGTCTCTTGACGAATTAAGCCATCCCACCAACCCTCGTATGTTCTCTCTGCAGAAGATCGTCGAAATATCTTACTACAACATGGGGCGTATTAGGTTACAATGGTCCCGTATTTGGCAGGTTCTCGGAGACCACTTCAATAAAGTAGGCTGTAGCGGCAACGAGGACATCTCATTCTTTGCCGTCGACTCTCTGAGGCAGTTATCCATGAAATTCATAGAGAAAGGAGAGTTCGCTAACTTCAAATTCCAGAAAGACTTCTTGCGACCTTTCGAACACATCATGAAGAAGAACAGCTCCCCAACTATTAGAGATATGGTTGTGCGATGCATCGCACAGATGGTGAACTCGCAGGCGCCGAATATCAAATCAGGTTGGAAGAACATCTTCTCGGTGTTCCACCTGGCAGCGAGCGACCAAGACGAGGCGATCGTCGACCTAGCATTCCAGACCACAGGCAAGATTATCACGGAGTTGTACGAGAAGCAGTTCCCGGCCATGATCGATTCATTCCAAGACGCAGTAAAGTGTTTGTCTGAGTTCGCATGTAACGCGAAGTTCCCCGATACTTCCATGGAAGCCATAAGGCTGGTCAGGTCGTGTGCATCGGCTGTGGGTGCTTCACCGCATTTGTTTGCCGAACACGCAGGCTTAGAAGGCGAGCAAGGAGCTCCAGAAGAAGACAGAGTGTGGCTGAGAGGATGGTTCCCGTTACTGTTTTCTCTTTCGTGCGTCGTCAGTCGCTGCAAGTTAGATGTACGCACACGCGGCCTTACAGTCCTGTTTGAGATTATAAAAACTCACGGCGACTCATTCCGTCCGCATTGGTGGAGAGATCTATTCAATATTCTCTTCAGAATTTTCGACAACATGAAGCTACCTGAGCACCAGCTAGAAAAGAACGAGTGGATGACTACTACGTGCAACCACGCGTTGTACGCTATCGTCGACGTGTTCACGCAGTACTTTGACATTCTCGGAACTTTACTTCTAGAGCAGTTGTATGCACAGTTGCACTGGTGCGTGCAACAGGACAATGAACAACTCGCCCGATCGGGAACCAACTGCTTGGAAAATCTAGTCATTTCGAACGGAACCAAATTCAATGAGGAAACGTGGAGCAACACATGTCAGATTATGTTGGACATCTTCAACAGCACATTGCCGACCACTCTCCTCACTTGGAAACCCGAGGAGAACGAGGAGGGGGAAGCGCCTAATGTGCGACACGGGATTTTAAAGAAGCCTCAAGGAGGCGACGAAGCGAAATCTTCGAACAGGGTTTTCAATAGCCTGCTAATTAAATGTGTAGTTCAATTGGAACTGATTCAAACGATCGACAACATCGTTTTCTACCCGGCGACGTCGAGGAAAGAAGACGCCGAGACCTTAGCCCTGGCCGCGGCTGAACTCACGGGCTCCACTCCGGGGACCGAGCAGGAGTGTCAGCGTGAAGAGCAGGGCATGTACCGGCTGCTCAGCTCGCCGCACTTGCTACGACTCGTCGAATGCCTCATGTGCAGTCATCGCTTCGCTAAGACGTTCAACACGAACAACGCGCAAAGAAATGTTTTATGGAAAGCCAACTTCAAGGGGTCCGTAAAGCCGAATATGCTTAAGCAAGAGACGCAGTCTTTGGCTTGCGTGCTGCGGATATTGTTCAAGATGTACAGTGACGAAGCAAGAAGGGACCACTGGCCAGCGGTGCAGAAGAGCCTGATCAACATTTGCTGCGAGGCGCTGGAGTACTTCGCGAGCGTGACCAGCGAGGCGCACCGGGACGCCTGGACGTCCATACTGCTGCTGATCCTCACCAGAATACTGAAGATGCCCGACGAAAGAGTAAGTCTTTTTTTATCTTTATATTTTATTAAATCAGGCATTCAAGTCTTAGGGTCATGCTTCTGCAGTGGAGCCTAAAAAGACCTGATGATGATGATGATGATTCAAGTCTCATTAGTCAGTCAAATAAATTTTAAAGTCTTCTACTTCCTTTTGTGTTACAACTTCTTTATTCGCCAGAACTGAAAACTTACGCTTGTTTGACCCTTAACCTTTATTAAATTTTACTAAGATTATAATGCATTGAGGAAAGGTGGGCCATGGAGGCCACTATGTGAAAACCGGATGGTAGCTAAAAACGTGGCAGACCCCTAGGTCTTCGATGAAGATTAAGATGGCGCGATGTCTTGGCTGCAAACTATTGCCTACAATAAGAGTTTACTGAATATAAAAAGGGGAGGCCTTTGCCCAGCTCTGGGACACCCAAATAGGCTAAAAAAATTCATTAACTTTAGACCAAAATTAATTAGTCATTTTGCCTTCAACTTCGTACACATGGTGTCACATTAAGCTGGCAATAAATCGTGACAATTTCGTACTTATTACCTTCAGAATACGTGCCAATACATAATAACTTGATCAACCGTCGTGCGTACGTCCGTTTTGTATTTTAGGGCCCATTGCATATTCAAAACATGGCTAGATGAGTTCCTGCATCTAAATACGTTATATTATTCAACAATGCGTCTGCATACAAATCAATTCGTGAATAACGGTTCACTGGTCAGTCAAGGTGATTTCGTTTACTTTTCTATACGGTTTATTACGTTCGGAAAACTTTTGATAATAGAATTAAAATTATATTATTGGTAAATGAGGGCCTTCTGTCTGTATGGTATGCGGCGTCGGGTCCGGGAAGCACTTATTGGGACAATGTATCAATCAGTTGTTACTGTTTGTCAAATATTATCTAACTAGCGACCCGGACCCCGGGTCCTCTTGTTTTTTTTAATAGATTCACTATCTATTAAAAAAACCGCATTAAAATCCATTGCGTAGTTTTAAAGATCTAAGCGTACATAGGGATAGAGACAGCGGGAAGCGACTTTGTTTTATACTATGGAGTGAGTAGTGATGAAAATGGTGCATCGGACCCTTCGATTCAATTCTAGTTGTTACTGTTTATCAAATATTATCTAACTAGCGACCCGGACCCCGGGTCCTCTTGATTTAGTATCTATTAAAAAAAACCGCATCAAAATCCGTTGCGTAGTTTTAAAGATCTAAGCGTACATAGGGATAGAGACAGCGGGAAGCGACTTTGTTTTATACTATGGAGTGAGTAGTGATGAAAATGGTGCATCGGACCCTTCGATTCAATTCTAGTTGTTACTGTTTATCAAATATTATCTAACTAGCGACCCGGACACCGGGTCCTCTTGATTTAGTATCTATTAAAAAAAACCGCATCAAAATCCGTTGCGTAGTTTTAAAGATCTAAGCGTACATAGGGATAGAGACAGCGGGAAGCGACTTTGTTTTATACTATGGAGTGAGTAGTGATGAAAATGGTGCATCGGACCCTTCGATTCAATTCTAGTTGTTACTGTTTATCAAATATTATCTAACTAGCGACCCGGACCCCGGGTCCTCTTGATTTAGTATCTATTAAAAAAAACCGCATCAAAATCCGTTGCGTAGTTTTAAAGATCTAAGCGTACATAGGGATAGAGACAGCGAGAAGCGACTTTGTTTTATACTATGGAGTGAGTAGTGACGACAATGGTGCATCGGACCCTTCGATTCAATTCTACCATCTGGTGGTGGTAAGGGGATCGGAGTGCGGGGGTTATCTAGGGCCTCGCAATACTAAATTTTAAATAATATCTCCGGTTTCCTACAAATATTTTTGAGTTACTCTCGCATTTATAATTTTAGTACGGATTGCTATGAGCGGAAGGAGAAGCCGTTTTTTTGATACATAAATTACTATTCATACACTATTTTTTATTTTCTTGCGGTGACGTGAGTCTAATTTGAAATGTTTAGGGTTCCGTACCCAATGTAAAATCGGAACCCTATTATTAAGCCTTCGCTGTCCGTCTTTCCTTCTGTCTTAAATTTTTACAGAATATGTATATCTATTGCCGCTATACCAACAAAAAAATTAAAACTGTGGGCCCTTACAAAAATTATGTGTGCGATTCCGACTTGCACTTGACTAGTTTTATTACCATTCGTCCAGCTCCAGTCCAGCCAGTTACTGGATGTGACTATAAGTATAGTTCTCTGCCTTTAGCTTTGTCTACTCCGTAATGCATAAAGACGTGATACTATGTATTTATCACACAAATAAAAAGCGAAGCATTTTCGATGCTGCTCTGTGAGACAAGAAAAAAACATCGAATGCAAGCAACAGATGCGTCTCTTCCCGCACATACTGTAGAAGCCGGCTAAGGGAATGGGCGAAAATCTCCTCAGATTTTCCCATTCTCTGGACGTCTATCGTGTCAACAGGCTATGCGGCAACCCATCACTATTTTGAATCGGTTTTCCATCTATACACCCAATAACTAACACGCTAAACGTGGCCTTTGGGTTTTACGGCCTTAGACACTGTATAAAGTCAAAGTCAAAGATTTTTATTCAAAATTGGATACATGTATCTAAGGCGAAAAGACGTGATAATATGCATGTATGTATGTATTTGGCCAAATATTGTTCAAAATACATTTAAAAATAGTCATTTTCGTCTCGCTAAGAAGAAGATGTATGTATACTTATATATGCCACTAGCTGTGGCTGCAACTCCGTTCGCATATACATTACAATACGTTTGTATGGGGGCCACGTCTTATCATAACTGGAGAAAAAAATTAAGTAGCCTATCCTGTGTCCTGTTTGTCTAAATGTTTATCTACCAAGTTTCACAAAAATCAGTTAATTCGTTTAAGAGTTATGGAGGACATACATACATACAAAAAGCAATTCTAAAAATCCTCAATTTAGTTTCAGTATCAGGTATAGAGCTTATTAACACGATATCTCTGAAAACAAAGCAACTTACTTCATGACGAACCCTTACAGATTTATTATTAGTATTGATAAGACAAAGCGCATAGTATAATGTAATGAGCTAATCATTGTGTATCACAAATCTTAATTCGTTGATCAACATGTACACACATACTCATGTAACTGATGCGCAGTTACACCATTTAATCCATATGAGATCATCGCATACTCAGTCTTGTATCTGTTGCGTAACTTAAGTGGCGTTGCACTAATGCGGTTTGTGGTCGCATGGATATTAGCTCGGATTTACTTACCTTGCCACACATTTGATCTTAGTTGCGGCTCAGTAGTACTTATTCTATTATTACGTGCAGAAGTCGCACTCTGCAAAGATAAAGAAATATCAACTCAATGTAGTTAACGATACGGTGAAATTTAGCTCGTGTCAGAACGCAGCACATTGTCGTTTAAATACCTAAAAAATCCATTGCAAGCCAATTTCATTCTTATAGCTCTGAACAAACGATTCATAATTCGTTAAAGTCGGTTAAAAAATATTTGACCAAACGCGCGTCGTTCTACCGACCAAAGTGCGCAACTCAAACTTGTGTGTATTTAAACTTTCGCGTTTATAATGTTAGTAAGAATAAGGTTTATTTCCTTCCAAAAGAAAAAGAGCCGACCACGCATAAGCTGGCGATTTATTTCGACTTTTTTATCTGCACTTTTGTTTCCCACCTGACATGTTCAAATCGTCAATGCTTTACACAATTTTTGGCAAATTATAAAGCCAGCTGGCATTATAATACCCTAGTTTCTTGGGTCGTAATAATAACATAACAATTAGTCCGTCAGTTAGATAATCAAAAAATATTGGACACGTATTTTTTCTTTTGTCAAATAAACAATAAATAATAAAGATAAAGCGCGTCAAAGTTCAGGAGTGGGGGCTCGTGACGTCAAAGTTTGCTAAAAATTGTAGCAAACTATGACGTCACACGAAACTTCAGAGGAATCTTTATCATTTTTTGTTTAATCGACGAAAGAAAAAATAAGTTTCCAATATTTTTTGAATATCTAACTGACGGACTAATTATATTTTTTTAGGACACTAGCCTTTTGGACGCGCTCGAGTATTTTCATGGGACTATAACTTTTGTTTTATTTTTTTTTAAACCGTTTGCCCATTTCGAATAATGAAAAATATCATATAATCTTTTCTTATTTCTACCAATTAATCTATAAAGTCCAGTGAGTTCTCGCAACGCCCCACTATGGGTTTTAATTTTACAGGGAAAAGGTTGGTGTACCACATGTAAATAAATGTGTGCTCATAGTTTATTTTTTTCTGTTTTCCCAGACATCATTTCCATTATAACACCAGACTATATAAAGTGCCAGTTAGCCTGTCAATGACGCATACTAACTTACATCTGTTTATCGCCATCGCTGGCGTATAGTATTGTCATTGCCGTTGTACAAGCTCTATATGGATCACCTTTGGAAACAATTAGCGGTTGCCATATTAAACTGTAGTCTCAGATCTTTATGAAATGTGTTGTACAAATGATGTAATATTTTCAGTGACTCATTGAATAACAAACAAAAGAATGGTTGAGTTATTAATTGACTTTCATATATCTTATCTCATACGTATAGGTTGTTACACATTGTTTTCAGTAGACATTACATTGCCTTAAAAATTTTGTCTGTGGCAGGCCTTTGGGAACATACCCGGGCCTCGCGATCGGTGCTGCTGCTGCCAATACGATATACGACCACCGATATTTTTTTATCCCGAAAAAATATAAATAAAATGCAATGTACAATTTAATTACAAAAACTACAAAATTTTATTTGGAAAGCAAAAAAAAGATTATTGATGAAAACATTTAATGTGCACGTTCTCCATAATAAATTTATTGAATAAGTTTACTTTACTATAAATCAATAAAACTACTAGGTATCACGTCTTTTTACCTGGTGGGGTAGACAGAGGCCAGATCTTTAAGACCTAAAAGCCACGTTTAACATGTTTGTGTGTGTAGTGGAAAACGTTCATTTTACTAGAAGGATTTTATTATCAGAATTAATGAAATCTCTAAAGCAATATACTTATTACATTCTATTTGTTTGAAATAGTGTTTCTATAATATGCCCAGGACCCCTATAGGTTAAAGGCGGCCCTTTAGGCTTATTTGCTAACTATTTGCATCAGGCGAGATGGGAAACAAATGCCTAATTCAATATTTAATAAAACTTCAGTGCACAACGTTTTAATGGTCACTACAACAACCATTGCGGCTTTCGTATGATTGACTATTTTTATTTAAGATATTTATACCGTAATGGATATTGAAGTGCCCATCAAAAGTTAGCAAATAGGCCTGGAGTGTTCAAATTTCTGCGTTAATAAACGAGTGATTTTTCCATACAAAAATCGCTCGAAGACGAGTGGTCATACTTTAGAAAATAGTCCCACTGCTGATCGGTGTCATTGTATCGAAAGAAACGCACACAATTACTATTCTTCGCAGGAAATACTAGTGTTTTTGTTTATAATGTACGTAAACAAAATGTCCTGTGTCTTTCAGTTTGCGGCGCACGTGTCCAGCTACTACCCGCTGCTGTGCGAGATCACATGCTTCGACCTGAAGCCCGAGCTGCGTTCCGTTCTCCGCCGGGTTTTCATCCGCATTGGGCCCGTCTTCAACATAGTCACCAACGCGCAGTGAGCGCCTACTAAAGACGCAAAGTACTAGCTACACTTAACGGCATTTGCATACAATGCGGCTTTTATATGTGCAATTGAAATATTTCTACATATAAAAACAGCAATGTACATCGAACGCTGTCGATTGTAGTTTGTTTGCGTTAGTCTACGAGCTAGGCCGCACTGTAATTTTTCGCATGCGATTTTACGCAGTTGACTTGCTTTTGTCTTTGTCACAGAATTTTGCTGTAAAAGTGCGATGGAAAATCGCAGTGCGGGCCGCGCAATAATAAGAGCATTGGCCTCATTATACTGGCGAATTGAAGGGTCTAGTCCTTACTAGGTTTTTCCAATCCAATTATAAAGGTTGGGTATAAAAGGCAGAATATATGTAGAGATGCGACGTGCTAGTGACCTACGGTCATTTGCAGACAATAATAACAAAACACTATTTTTTTTCTATCACTATCTTACTAAAGATAAATAGGATATAAATCTTGCATTTATTTATTATTTTGATTACTTGCCGTTTTTATTCTACTTATAATAATCTTTTTCATGTATTTCTTATCCTTTATGAAGATTTATGACCTATTTAAAGTCTTACCTAATTTTAGAGCTGTTCGCGTCAGTCACATGACGCGAATTCAACATAACCCATCTTAATCGCCCTCGATAGACTCCTGCTCTTCGCTAGTGTGATGAAGCCCTTACTAGCGCTCCTCTACAGTGAAACCTCGGGAGCAAGTGTCCTGTATAGTCCAAAATGTGAATGTTAAGTGTCAGGTCCGAAGCAAGTGTCGCTCCCCAGGTATGACTGCCGGCGAGCCCTTACAAACAATATGGCCTTATAGTTCTGTAGGTAAACTGACTTCGTGTTAACGTTAAATAAAAATACATTTTGTTGATTCCTTAAATTTTAATGTAACATTGACAGCAATCAGTACTTCAGTAGTATTAAAAGTGATCTATTATAAATAGGGTGTAGTAGTTCGTCGTAATTTATATAAATTATTATTTTATTATCATTGGTTAAAAATTATAATTGTATAATAAAACATAGAAGTTGTATCTATAAATTATAGTTTATTCTGTATATTTGAAGTTTTTACTGTTTGGCCTCGATTATTGTTACGCGGGGCCTTGCGGGGATCGCGTGCGCATGTAAAATGTTAATATGACCCTTACTTCATAAGGCTGTTGACATTCCCGCGAACTAAGATTGAAAAAGGTTAGTTTTGCGCCAAGCAGCCGTTTCCCGGGAAGCCCCGCGTATCACCGAGGTCTGCGGGTGGAGTTCACTCGCCGCTCTTCGCTTGTTTCGTTTCTAGCTAGACTGATCGGACTGTGATTGCGATGTTTTCATTTCCACAGCTTTTCGTGTTTCCTTTCAAGAGTGACTTCAGAACTCGCACTATATTATTATATTATCCTTAAATAAAAATTATAAATGACATAATGCTTCTTATTGAATCTTGAGCCCTTCCATAGCCTTCAAAGCGTCAACGTCCCAAATAACGAGTTGTCCGTCGAGGCCTGAAGTGCTGAATTTGTCTGTGTTGGCCTTTGTTCCTTTGTACAGGCAGATTTGACTGATAGCGTTCTGATGAATAGAATCCAAGAAAGTGTCGTTGGTCTCGATACGAGCTTGGCGATCAAGCGATTGGAACTTCTTCATGGCAGAAAGGCCTCCAGACTCCTTCCTTTGAGTATTATCCAATTTGGCCACAAACTTGACGTCGTTTCCGTCATAGCAGTATAACAATGGAATGCAGCTATGCCCTGCCACCACAATGGAATTGTTTGTAATCCAATTACATCCCAAGAATGGCAAGTATTCAGTCTTTAGTTTAATGACAGCCTTTCCTTGCGTCGCGTCCGCGACATTAATGGAACTGTCGTGTCCGACCCATGCGACCTTGTTCCCGTCAGCGGAGAATGACACACTGTGCACCCACCCACCTCCAGATGGCGAATTAGGGAATTCAGCTAACAGCTGCCCTAGAGGCAGCTTAGATCCCCACACATTAGGGCCTGGTTGATCTTCAATATCCTTGATATAAGCCGAGTACACTCTCACCTTAAAATCTGCTGAGCCCGCAACAAGTAAAATGTTATTTGGATGCCAGTCTAGAGAAGTGACGGTAGAGCGGATGGGCTTCTTGATATGCTTGGAGACCCACCAGTTGTTCTCCTTCTCAAAGTAGCAGATGGAGATCAGACGAGCTCCAGAACCAACAGCAAACTTGTTTTCCATTGGAGACCATTTCACACAAGTAGCGGCACGGTTGATCCTCAGTAGTACAAGTGTAGTGGACCACTTGCCATCTGGTCCTTGCGTCCAGACATAAGCATTACGGTCTACAGAGCAGGTGACAATGCGGTTGGTGTTAGGAGCCCAGTCAATGCCCATTACCTTCAGGTCATGCTCCTTCAGGTTGTTGGTCTGCTTCCACTCACTCCCGTCCTTCTGGTAGATATGGACTTCATTGTTGTTGGGTGAGAATGCAATCTCTGTAAAAAGAACAACACAGCTTAATGCCATGCAAAAAAACTAAAGTCATTGAAGATTTTATAATAACAGACTAGATATCTGCTGTATGTATAGCACTTAAGTTGAGTACTAAGGGATTTTTAACTATCTTTTTCCTTAGATCATTTCTTTTTCCCCTATTTATAATAAGGAGTAAAAAAATTATAATCAGAAGCAAAACATTATCAATCAGAAGTGTTTTACCTAAGCCTATACCCTATACATATCCAAAATAAAATTTAATAATTTTATAACTCAGTTATTAGGTGATGCAAGAATATTTTTGATACACAAGATAAATTTGTATGGAAACCATGCAATTTTTAAACACCTACTGTTAAAAAGTCTGATAGGAAATATGTCTTTGCCTTAGGGTGCTTACAATATTTATGCCAACCTTGATGACTGGCCTCATCTTATCTGTTTTAAAACTAAATTTTTATTATTATTCTTCAGGAAAAAAACAAGGAAACAAAAAAAAATCATTTCTAGTTACTCAATGTGCCCAGATAAGCGATCAGAGTGTGGAAATTAGCCCACAGTAGCAATAAGCAGTACACAGTGGGGGTCTACCTAGGCTAAATGGTAAATACCAATAATACTAAAACCAAACCAGCAAATGGTCAAGTTAATGACGTAGGTAAAGAGGATATTTTGTAACCATACATACGAGTTCTGTCCTTATTCCACGCATGACAGGTGATAGGGGCACATGAGTCACCAAAACTTAGCGTTTGAGACATCTTCGCAAGTCACGCCTGGAAACAATAACAACACTGTGAACATGACTTCTATAAATTTTCTAATACATTAAATGAATAAAATAATCAATTCTCAATACCTTTCGATAAAAATACTGATTAGAAAATGCAGCCACACCCGGCAAGGTAACTGAGGCGTATGCGTTCGCGGACTCTGGTCAGTCAACGCGAACCTGAGCCTGGAGACAGAAAAAAACTATATATATTTGTTAATTTCTAAGAAAAACTTGCAAACCCGGTGTATTTTTTAAATAATTTATTAATATTTATGCATTTCACTTACAAAAAGCGATCACAAACAACACAGCACTTATCTGCCAATGTCACTGTCAGCAATTTCATCTGTCAGCAATGTCACTGACATGACAGTTTACATTTTTTTATTTATGGCTTTGACGCATGACGTATATCCACTGGCTTAATCACAGACAGACGACGCAACGAGGCGGACAAACACCAGCCCGCTAAGTAAATACCATAGAGATAATATAAGTAAATACAGCCACCGCACCATGACAATTTATTTCAGTTATTCCACACATTGATAATGTTCATGGGTTTCTATAACACCAAACTTTACATTATAAACATTACATTATAAAGTCCACTAAAAACAATTTGCGAAACAAAAGCCGTGCAGTCCGCCGCCGAAATACCCGCCAAGATCTCACAGTTTACATTTTTCTAGTGGACGAGCCACTAAGTCAAGGAATCCTCATAATGTTTGTTTCCCATAAACTCACTCAACTGAATCAAACGCATTTGCCTTAACGGAGCCAGCTCATTGTCTACGATTGGGCTGATGAAACCAAGTAGCGACAACGACAATGTTCTATCACGTTGAACGTAGTTAAATAACATTGCCAAATTTGTCCCTGTATAAAAAACCTTTGTTGTCAAATTCATTAAACTTGTCAACGTCATCGATCGAAGTCAAACAAAATAATTGGTGTTTTGGTTAACTTGCTTGCATTGCATTTGCATTCCCAAGTATCCATGCTGGCTGAATTTGATCCACTACATACAAAATAAATCATATATTTAGTAGTTTTACCAAGTTATCAAGTTTCACAACAATGTCAGGACGAGGTAAGTAGGTAACCAAAACATCTCGTCGGCGCGGCGTTTTAATTTTTAAACATTCTATTGCGTTTGATTCTGTTCTAATTATTATAAGGCAGGTACCGCGGAAACCGCAACCAAAAACCAAAGTTCTCCTCCATGGCGCGGGAGACAGCAGCATCCATCGCCGCCGACAGTCCAGTGTTGGCTATGTTCATGTCTGCTGCTCAGAAGCTTAACGACCGCCAGGATCGTCATGAGCGCCTGGTAAAACTGTCCAGGGACATCACTATTGAAAGCAAGAGGATTATATTTCTGCTGCATTCAGGATTGACGTGAGTATCCAAAATAGCAATCTATTATTACATTATATTTTTTTTAAATAACTTTCACGGTGCTAGACTAGATCATAAATCTTTAAAAAACAGCTATACCAACTTGCTATTCTTTTGTCCCTTGTAAAGAAAAAAATATAAGGGATATTTTACAAAAGACCATTTACTCAGAGATCTCTCTTTGTACATTAGTTTTAATTTAATTTGTTTTTTGACTGCAATTTAGAATTGTCTTAATATACTTAAAATCTATCTTTTTATTGATTCATATTAAAAAGATGAGATAGTATGTGAGCTGCACATTGATATAGTTTTCACTTCCAGTGCTGAAACAACCCAGAAAGCTGTTACCGAAGCAAATGAACGAATTCAACAACTAATTAAGGGACCCATCAAAAGCATCGCCATTGAGCTTGAGAACAGTCCCTCTTATTTACATTCCCGCGCTGTCACTAATGGCTTCCAAGAGTTCATTGAAGCTTGGACACTATGCACTTTACTGGAGAAAAAAGAAATCATCTCATATTCAGATGTTCAAGAACAACTTGTGTTCAAAGTCAAGGATAGTGGGGATGCCGAAGAAGAAAGGACAGTGGTTGCAATGTTGCCGTATACAGATTACATGCTCGGGTTGGCAGACCTGACTGGAGAGTTGATGCGACGGGCAATCAACTCACTGTCGAGTGGAGAAAGGGATGAATGCTTTTATGCTTGTCAAGTTGTTAGGGATCTGTACACTGGGTATATAAGTGAGTATTTATTATGGAAACTATTAGATTAGTGTATCTTAATGTCTACTTTTATGATTATGATGAGTGGGATAAAATATACTCTAGTGTCACTATTTAAGAGGACAGCTGCCTTGGACATAGTTTATTCATCCAGGACAGCTGTATGCTATGCAATGCTATGCAATCAATACCAATACTTCAGGTCTTGACTTTGTTTGTCTTTATTGCCAATGTTTATTTATGATTGTCTACTTTCTATGTTTGGTCTCTTTCTCATACACACCTGAAAGTTGATTGAGAACAATTTTGGAGCTATTCTTCTAGTTACTCAATCAAAACGTAAAATAATGATCATCACACTAGAACATACACTGTGTTCCCAAAATCTTATTTAAAAGAAACTGAGCTATTCTCAAAATTATTAATTTAATTGCTCATTCTTCTGAACTCTGATGTGGCCATCGTCATCATTTAATTTGTTGAAACTCTGCCGTGCCATGTGGTTTCTGGCAGAATACAGAACCACTCCATTCTGTCCCATGGATGTTGTAAGAGAGGGACAAGCACATACATCCTGTGCAAGGGAAGTATTCCCAAGGAGATTTGACATTAGGCAGGCAGCGGTCAGTCGTAAAAATGAGCTGAAACTTTTTACAGCATGGACTTCCATACTGTCTCGACCTCCCATTAAATGGAGTTAGTAGGAACTGTCGACACATGGGAGAGGTTAGTAAGTTATACTTGTTGCAGGTCTGTACGGCATGGGCAAAGACCTGGGCCGCAAGACGAACGTGACGCGCAACAACGTGAGCAAGGTGGAGGCGGCGGTGTACGCGCTGAGTATCCGCGGCGAGGCGCCGCCCACGCTCATACTGGCGGCGGCCGGCGCGCCCGCTGACCTGCATTGGGACACCCACGACCAGTCTGATGATGAGGGGTACTACTAAGACTAACTCTGGAGGTATTATACCATCCTGAATCGGATCCGATGAGGACGTCGCAATACGTGAGATACGATTGCTGATATCTCCTATCGTTTACTTTGCGTGCTTCCGCCACCAGTTAGTTCATGCAAACTATTGCTGGCCAGCGTCCACCCACTACTGTTAGTCCTTCATGCCCGCCACCAATAGTTGATGCATGCAACCCTGGTCGATAGTCAGTCAGATAGATGGTCAGGTCAGTAGTGGGTGGGCGCTGGCCAGCAATAGTTTGCATTAATTATCTGGTGGCGGAAGCACGCATAGTAAATTGTCTTAAAGTAAATGTAACTTTGACTTCCGCAAAGTAACACCTGAATCTATTAACTATCTCCTATCGTGTCTAACGTATAGCGGCGTCCCTTCCATCAGATCCGATATTCAAGATGGTTTAATAGGCGCTTTAAGCTGATTTTAGAGTGACGCTGCCGAGACGCGCCGTTGACCAGCACGTCTCATCGCGTGCTTGTCCGGAGTGCGCTGTAAAACGAATTTTAGTATCGCGCGTTTCGTTGCATTGTACAATTATATAGAGTCATCATTAGGACACACTTATTAATAGGTTTTGCTGTTTATTCTAAGAAATATAGTGCAACAGCGACGTCGTAGACCATTTCGAATTGATTATTGAGCGCGCGCTTCGGCAGAGCAGGCCGGTGGCGCGCGTTTCCTTAGCGGCGCGTTTCAACTGCGTAACTATGAAAAGAGGCTACTATCTAGTGTGTTTGAAACGCGCGCGTCTGGACGGCGCTGTTCAAACGCGTCACTCTGAACGCCTTAGAGGTATCGTGGTGTAAGGACTGCAATATGCAATTGCAAAATACTACTTCTTCAAACTGTGGTTGTTTATAGTTTCAGTTGTTATGTAGACTATGTTTGAGGTGAGTGTTACGGATGAAACAAAAAGAACTTGAAATTTTTACAGAATGAGTATTCCATCTCGTGCTACTATAACAACAAATATTTTCTGGTCAATATTGTATGGTGGTACATTGGTGGCCAGTTTCAATCACACACGTCTCTATGCCTCTCGAGACCTGCCACTGGTTTTATGTTTATAAAAGTTCCTTGTTATTTTATTAATGCAGTTGAAGCGTCTTAACAATCTCTGTGATAGTATGTAAGATATTTTTAAGATTATTTCAAATAAATATGTTTTTGGATACATTTAAATCTTTTAGTAAACCTTTTCATTTTTGTGTAAAAGAGGGGTTACATGCTTTTTAGAATAAAAACCCTTTTCAATTCAAGAGCAAATAGTGTAAAAGAGGGTTTGTTTGCTTAGCCTAGCTATATTTTCATGTATGTATATTACCATACTTATTTATTTGTATCTCTCTTATTTCACGGGTGTTACCCCGGTTCTTTGAGAGGCTTGCGTGGGGATATAGATCCAACACGTAGAGGCCCTTTGGAGAAGTTGATGTAATATTGGTCTCTAGCCAGAACCCGTTCCTAGAAATACCAATGTCTGATATGCCCTTGAACAGGTCTTGACCAAAGAGGAACTATTGCATTTTAAAAATGAAATTAATGGGTTTATGGGATTGATATTTGGGTGGACTTATGCTGGGTTATTGCAAAGGGACGTGCACTTGCCATAATCATGATAACTGACTACAATTATTTATTTTATTATTATTTTATTTCGGGTCATCATGTGTCACACTGCTGGGCAAGGGCCTCCCTCTACTTCTTCTATTCAGTCCGGCCCTGCGTTATTTCCTTAATTGTATATTACCTCCGTGATATTACCCTACTTATTCGTAGATATTTCCCATAGATTAAAAAAATGGCGTCTTTATTACCTAATTTGGCAAATTGTCATTCTTGTTTCTGTTCTGAGTAGAGAGTAACGTAGGCTTAATATTTGTGTAGTGTGCTTTTAATAAAAATACTTTTTGCTTGTTTAAACAGTATACCTACAAAATATAACCTTAAAGTAAAACAATGTCTTCTCTACATAAAAAATCAATCATCTTGAGTGTACTGGGTGTCCTGTTCCAAGCTCCCTGAAGGCTGCCACTCATCCTCTTCATCATCCGTATGGAATGGGTCCTGTTCATCTTCCTCCGAATCGCTCCACGTCTGGATGTCAATCTTCTTCCGCGCCCTTTTTCCCTTAACAATGACGTCATCAGGCGTTTCATCTTCAGTATCTGTGTCTGTGCTTTCTCTTTTTTTCTTCCGTCTCTGTCTCTTACCTGCCAGAAACAATTCCTTATTTAAAAATTAAAAAATATTCTTCCACGATTTGATGTTAGAATTCATAATCGAAATCGACGCTGTCCCCATCCGAGTCCTCGACTTGGAAGTGATCGTCGTAAAAGTTGACTGCGTTCACGTTACTGATATAAAATATGTTGCCGTTTCTTTCCACCACTCGCTGTTTACCTGTCGAGGAAAAATAAGTGTGAGCTGCTTTGTTATATAGATCACGGTTGAATATATGAAGGTACTATGCACAGTATTTAAAACTATAGTCTGTAATCCCGACAATGCGCGTGAGTGACCCGTTATTAAAATATAAAGTACCTCGTATTTAAAACCTCTTCGCGTGTGGTTCTCACAACACTAGTACTAATTATTTCAAGCTGCTTGTAAACTTCAAATTCTTGATTTTTTTAACTGACTAAGGAAGTGGTGGCCCAGTGGTCTAAGAAAACGTCCCGGGTTCAAAACCCGACTTGTCTTGAGTTCGTAGACCAATCTGACTCAAGTACGGTCATTTTCATCGGCCACAACCTACTTCCGGTGAAGAAAAACATCGTGAGGCAACTTGCACACTAGCAGATTGTTGACTAGTGTGTGAAACGTTGAAGGCAATGGCAAACCACTCCATTATTTACTGCCAAAAATAGTAAAGATAGATTGGCGTGTGAGGCGAGGGGTGAGCGCCGTCACCTATTCATGTAATTTGGTCCGCCACTGCCCAAGTTTCACCAAAGGGCCCCCAGGAGGAACAGACCTCGGCTTTGCAAGTTGCAGTGTACGATAAGGCTTGTAGAGACAGCCAACTCATATTGCGTGATGGGCCACGATTCCATGCATGCATAGCCTGAAGAGCCGATCTGTAAATCAATGACCTTTGGAGAGCAGCAACATCACAGTAACATTCATCTTTTGGCTGATAGGCCGAAAGCTACGTTTCCAGAAGGGCCTAATGTGGGTGCAAGGCACCCGGGTCCCTCTGACAGTCACCAGTTATAGTCAGAGCAAATTTTTATACTGTAGTAAAGATTGTTGGCGAGCTCCGTGGCGAAGTGGTCAACACGCCAGCTGCGACACGTGCGCGGTATCGATCCCCAGTCAGGTCATGACGGTAAACGATCTTTTTCAGATTGACCTGGTTCTTGGACGTTTATCTATATAAGTATCTTCTCGTATTATAAAATATATTATCGTTGAGTTAGTATCCTACGAGACAAGTTCACAGCTTACTGTGGGGCTAGCTTAGTTTTTGTGATATGTACCTATATATTTATTAATGTATATATATTTTAAAACTAAAGACCCCTCCACCGACTGTACCTAATTATTTCAATGTGTGAGAGGATAATACTTATTGCAGCTTTGCTTAATGCATGAGGCGATTTAATTGTGAATTCGGAAGTCGACAAACTAAAATTTCAACTAATCGAGGTAATGTCAAGAATGTCGTTGCGTCAATCGTATAAGGCATAAAGTTATAACGGCCATCTTAAGTTAAAGCCCACGACACTATAGACTTATTGTGGGGTTAGCAATCTGCGTGATTTGCCTATAAATGAGTAGGTATGTATTTAACAGGTGTCCCAAAAGTAGGTAAAAAATGTTTTTTTTTTTCAATAAATCGCCAGTTTACTGGAATTTTATTTTATTTTAAAGAAGAAACTTGTAAAATTTTATTTGATTAGAATATTTGTTAAATGGTCACCACGGGCATTTTTGCAAATTCCGATTCTTATGCTGAAATTTCTCATTACACTTTCACACATTTCGCTGCTTATTTCACCAATAACTAAATAAATAAATACAGCTGAAGTGGGACTGGGCTGCACACGTACAACGTCGGCCAACCGACTCCTGGGCAAAGACCACCTGGGTCCCAACTTCGAAAAGAAGACCTGGTTGGCCGAGAATGCGATGGCGAGAGGAACTCGACAAATTCCAAAAGAACTGAAATAATCTAGCCGAAGACCGAACAGAATAAAAGAAAAAGAGGGAAGCCTTTGCCCAGCAGTGGGACAGTTAACGGCTTGAAATGAAATGTAATAAATACTCGACCTTGAAATACCTAGATGTATATCAAATTTCAATCCGCCATCTTAAATATTTCGAAAATGGCGCGAAATTGTAATCCTATACCTACTAGAAGACACTCGTTTTGATATTAGAAAAGCATTGTTGTGAAACATATCCAGAAGATTGCGTACCTTGTTGCCTCTCAGCGGGCGGCACAATGCCGGGGGGGTGCGTGTTTAGTGTCCAATGTGTGGGGTTGCGGCGCATGCAGTGTGCGCCGTACGGACACACTCCGCGGTCCCCGGCGCCCCAGTCAGTGTCCGACGGGTGGCTGAACTGTCTCTTGTGATCGTCGTTCTTTCTGCCAGTGATAATGACACCTTTCGGTTTATATAAACTCCTAGGTTACCTTTCGGTTTTATTTACAAAGACGTACATAGACCTTAGTCGCACATTCAAGTTCTGCTCGGGTGCAATTTTTCACCATATCTTATTCTTGAGTACTGCATCATGAATGTTTAATAGGCATACATACTATCACGTCTTTTTCCCTTTCGGGGTAGACAGAGCCCAAGTCTTTACGACTTATAAGCCACGTTTAACACGTTGGTGAGCTGATGCCCAATGGTGGAAAACGGAATCAGCCGCATCGCCTACTAATATGATTTCTCAGATTTTCGCCCATTCCCTTGACCGGCTTTTACCATATGCGCGAGAAGAAAAGCTTACTACATTCTACGCTTTTTCTTTTCTACCAGACCAGCATGGGAGGGTAAAATGAAATGTTTACTATTATTAAATTAAGAAATAAAATATGGTGAAAAAATTCCAAGCGGGCGGGATTTGAACCTGCGACCTTAAGTCTAAGTACGACTTAGCTATGCTAGTCTATGAAATGTTTAGGTAAAACCCCTTATAATCTATTAAGTAAACATGTCTTAACTTGTTTATAATAACAATAAATAACATTTCAGTCTTAGCTCTCCGCCATATTATATCGGCGCAATCAATACAAGGACATCGGCATTATCATTGCCCATCGATCGGATCCTTGAAACCTTGAGCACATTTATATCCATTATAGCTTATCTTATCTATCCGCTAGGACAGATAAGTAGACTCTCATTAATACAGCTTATAGAAATTAAATGCGCTATCCATAACTGCGCTCACTAGAAAAGATAAGTGGACTGACTAGATAAATTGATATTTTTATTATTTAAGTATTTTATTTTGTACTAGCTTTCGCCCGCGGCTCCGCCCGCGTCAATGTCGATCCCTCGGGAATAGTACTTTTTCCCGGGATAAAAGGCAGCCTATGTCCTTCTCCGCACTCCAGAGAACTTGTATGCAAAATTTCATGATGATCGGTTCAGTAGTTACGGCGTGAAAGCGTAACAAACAAACAAACTTACTTTCGCATTTATAATATTAGTTAGGATTCAACAATGCTATTCTGATATACTGAAATTTCTTTATTTATTAAGAGTAGAATAAATGGGTATCTCTTGGATAGGCAAGCTAACATCCTTGTCTTCATCGTCAATTACCATCAGGTGAAATGGGTGGGAGACAAATGCCTACTTCAATATCTAGTAAAAAAAATACCGTACACAAAAAATAATACGCTACTTCATTTTACTTACCTATAGCAATTAGCACCGTACATGCACCGTTCTCGCGGTCTCACAGGCTTGGCGGGGGATGGTGGCAGCGCCGGCCCCGGTGCTATTCCGTCCACTGCGCCCGTTGCAGTCCCATCTGCCGGCCCCGGTACCGCCCCATCTTGGTTCTGCGGAGTGACACAACATAATACATTTTCAACATGCCAAGTAAGCATTGGCTAGAGATGTTATTCGCGTAAACCACAGAGATAGGCCCGAATAGCTACTCCTTGAATACCAGACATGCGAAGAATAAGAGGTAGATGGAGGAGTAGATGGCGAGCTAAAATTGAAAGGAGCAACTAGTCTTGAGTGTCCTACACACAATGCTGGCGGCACAGCCGACGTGTTTTTGCCGCGCGGCTTGCGACTGTGCCTTAACATCATCATACAAAGTATAAAACAAAGTCGCTTCCCGCTGTCTGTCTGTCCCTATGTATGCTTAGATCTTTAAAACTACGCAACGGATTTTGATGCGGTTTTCTTTATTAGTGATATAAGAGGAAGATTTATTTGTATAATTTATCGCACCCGTGCGAAGCCGGGGCGAGTCGCTAGTAGTACATATTTATAAGGCACATAATGGGCGCCGCGCGCCGCCCGGCACAAGAGGCTTGTGCCTGCCGGCATTGTGTGTAGAAGCCTTTAGATCGTATAGTGTGGAAGCACAAAAGGGAGGTTTTTGCCTAGTACTGGGACAAGACATAAGCTTAAAATGGGCAAAATTTCAAACTACACATTCTACCCTCAAGTTAAACTAAAATAACTAGCGAAAGAAGAACGGGGATAGATGAAAAATAAATATGTGATAGCTTTGTTCTAAATCAATGAGATCTACAATGACCTCCACAGTAAAAAGGGATCGACGGGACTTTGCGGAATAGTGTGCTAAGAAAAATATATTAAGAAGAAAATAAAATCGCTGGCAGTATAGTAAGTTATAAACGCAATGGTCGTACCGCAAGGCGGTTATTTACCTAAACCTCAGGACACGGTAATGACTCAAGATAAGCCGATAGTACCTAACTGCGCGGATGATACCTACGGCTCGCTCGACGGGGGTATTATTTCGCGATTTATACCTAAAAATCGAACTGTTTAGGTAAATATGGGCTTTGCGATCCGACTATTGATTACCATGGTTATATGTCGCGTTCAGATGTCCATCACAGGTCGGGTTGTTTTGTCAACAGTTAAACGAATATGAAACATTTTTCTCCTGAATCGGATTCATTGAAGTTAAGCGACGGTACTGCACGAATTTGTGAAAAATTACGTGTTTTCAAATCAGTACAAAGCGCTGAATTAATTAAATACATCAAAAGTGTTTGTGTAATTTAGGTCGATCCTTGAACAAGATCGCCCCCTTGTTGGAATTTAAAACAGATACATATGAAATTTAAAAATTATATATATGGTATGATATTTAAAAGCATTTTTCTTCGAAAACTTTGTAATTTTTACGTCATAAACAATAATTCTCACACGACAATATTTATATGTATGTCTCGGAGGTCGCCCCATTCTTAATTTTTTTATAAAGATATAAATATGAAAATATTCAGATTTTTCATCATTTTTCCTAATCGCCGAACGGTTCTGCGTAGCCTAATGGCTTGCGCAGTAGCGACGTTTTTCGTTCGCGCTGCACCCGTTTAAGCAAATGTAATTTATTTTATTTGTTATGTTATCACTGGTGTCAGATTTTTCAAAGCATCCTAAACTTGGACGAATAAATCCTAAAGCATCTGACACAGCTTTACGACTGCCATCAATGATGACAGCCGGTTAAGCAGTTATGAGATGTGTACAAAACTAAATTCTATCGATTAAGTATTTAAAACTTTAATGTCATCTCTCCCCTGCTTTGGTCGGTTGAAAATATTTAACAAATTAAAACTAAATTGCTATATTCAGCTCATTTATTAATCACCAATGACACATTAATGCTAAATAATTGATACAGTTATTCGAGACAGTCCTTTGTTCATGTAGGGTCGGGCCACACTGATCGGCGGCGATCGACGGTTTGCCCATACAAAACGCGCGCAAAGTATGGGAATCCTTTCGCATCGACGCGGCGAACGCGCACTGGAGTACTATTTTTAAAAGTATGAAACTCGTCTTGGAGCGATTTTTGTATGGAAAAATGGATTAAAAAATCTACATAAATAAATATATACGGACAAATCACACAGATTGAGCTAGCCCCAAAGTAAGTTCGAGACTTGTGTTATGGGATACTAACTCAACGATACTATATTTTATAACAAATACACATCCAAGACCCAGGCCAATCTGAAAAAGATCATTTTCCATCTTGATCTGGCCGGGGATCGAACCATGGCACTCTCGTGTCGCAGGCTGGCGTGTTGACCACTGCGCCACGGAGCTAGCCGAAAAAAATAGCACTCCTGACCGCGATATGGGTTCAACGGCGACTTCGCCGATGGTCGACCGTGTTTCGTCGTCAGGGCGAAAGAATTTTAATACTTTGCGCGCCGTTTATACATTATAAAGGCAAACCGTCGAACAGTGTAGCCCGATCCGTAATCAAACAAAATAATGTAAGTATGTATAGATAATTAAATTGTAATAATACAATATTCTAAGTAATGTTGCTACATAGCAGCAATAAATGAATATTCATTCATTTTGTATTCTTTGTAGGTAAAGAATGTAAGAACTACCGATCTGGCGTGACCATAATTCAATGCCTATCATTTACCAAATGCCCCAACACCAGGCTCGAAAGGAAGAATTTACCGAACAAATTTCTAGAACAGTTTAAATATTTTTATCTCACCCGCAATATTGTGTAGGTAGTAGACAATGTCTATGTTCGTCCGCTCAAAAGCCGTCAGTATCGCCAGGTATCGCCCATAATTTCCATAATGATAATACAAATTATTTACCTCTACGGTGACGTGCAAGTTGCCTTTCTGGTAGACTTTTTTAAGCCCCGTCCATTATTTTAACATTTTTTAAATTTTAACTACATAAACACAAGCTTTGCTTTTCGGTTTAGAAATCGCACGTTCAAAGAAAAAATGAATACATGTAATAATCTCACTACCGTGAGTTTTTTTTTTCCGATCCCCATCCCGCCCTTTCGAGCCTCATGTGATTAGTGTACGATCCATAAGCGGGTGATTGCACTAAAATTTAAGATTTATTTCGTAAAAGTCATTCGCTAGATGCATCACAAGCCGAACGCTTCCAATAGATACGTCACAAGCCGAACGCTTAGGCCGATCGTGCCTCTCTATCGCTTGTTCCGCGCTTTCGCTTGCACGCGGAACGTACAATACAATACAATAAAATACTATTTACAAGACGTTATCACGTCAAAAACAAGAGTAGGTGGGTTACATTAGGTAGGTAACAATACATCCTAACTAATATTATAAATGCGAAAGTGAGTTTGTTTGTTTGTTACGCTTTCACGCCGTAACTACTGAACCGATCATCATGAAATTTTGCATACAAGTTCTCTGGAGTACCCTGAAGGACATAGGCTTATCCCAGGAAACGGTACTATTCCCGAGGGATCGACATAGACGCGGGCGGAGCCGCGGGCGAAAGCTAGTGTAGATATAAAAATAAATTAAATCTACGTGAAAACGGAACAGACTGTTTACTGTTGGCACCTACAAACTTCTAGCTACACGTTTTATACGTGCATCTAATAATCGGTCAAATCTATTGTCGAAGCCGGCAATCGTACATCAACACGACTTTGCCGACACAGAGCACTCAATTGTGCTTCGAACAAAACATCGTTGATGAGTTTTTCGGCAAAGATTTGTTGGTCTTTCGGCAAACTCCTCATTACACCAGCCCACGATTTAGCCACGTGGTCCCAGCGGTCTGATTGCGCGATGTCGCTAAGATGTGAATTTATTTTATTAATAATTGTGTCCGTAAAGTACGTCTTCGAAGACTCTGTTGATCCTAGCCGCAATTTTGATCTGTCTTGGTTGACCTGAAATAAAAAAATAATTATGTAATGTGAGGCAAACCAGATAAGTCGGAATTCGCCCGCGAAGCTACAGGGGTGCGTCCGGGGAAAGAATGTGAGAAACGCGGGGGGCGGGGCTTTAATAGGACGTGTATAACGTCGCGGGCGAAGGCAAATTTATCTGTTTTGCGTGTATGTACATTGTTGTGTTTATTTAGTTGATTTTTTAGGAAAATTTGTTAAATTATGATGAAAGGATAGATGTAGCTTAATCTGTTTAAAATAGAGAGCCATGATGCTATAAGTAAATTGTTTTTATGAAGCCAATAAGCACATCTTTCAAGAGACTAAAGCAATTAACTGTTAGAAAAACTAAATCATGTCTCTAGTTAGTAACGCCCTACTTTTAAAACTTAGGAATAAGTATCTATCTGTTTTTTTTTCATAAAAATATGAACACAACAATGTACATACTAAATTAATTACATAATTATTTTTTTAATGTGCCCTTGTTTGTCGGATTATAAACAGAAAGCAAAGTAAAACATATATTATATATTTAGTAAAAAGTGTTAACCAAATATATATAACTAGCTTCCGCCCGCGGCTCCGCCCGCGTCAATGTCGATCCCTCGGGAACAGTACTTTTTCCCGGGATAATAGGTAGCCTATGTCCTTCTCCGTACTCCAGAGAACTTGGATCCAAAATTTCATAATGATCGGTTCAGTAGTTAGGGCGTGAAAGCGTAACAAACAAACAAACTCACTTTCGCATTTATAATATTAGTAAGGATTTAGTAAAAAGTGTTAACCATATATATTTGATTATTTTTACTTTAGTTAAGGTTTTTACTAAATACAAAGTAAACAATAAATGAAGAGATGCAGCATATGGCAGATCTCATTTATTTTATTTATTTTATTTTATTTTATTTTTATTTTATTAGGAAGATTATCGACTAAGTTAACAGATTAGTTTCAAATTTACAAACATAAAAGTCATTTATAAATCTCCACTTATAGTTACAAAATATATATATATCAATAGAACCGTTTACATAGAATAAAATTTGTTATTTTAAATTAAATTTAGCATACACTAAAAACTGCAATAACTTTATGTTACAACTATATCAAATATCATACAATAACAAAATAGCGAGTAGCAAAGCTGAGAAAAGAACAGACCAACATAAACCTAACCATCGAAAAATTTATTATTAAATGTTTTTTTAAAAACTGACAACATACGGCTGAAAATATCAATATTAATTTCGTACGAGAGCTTGTTGTAAGTATCGCAAGTTCTATATAGGAATGAATTTTGGCGATAATTCGTTGCTGCCACAGGCATGAAGAATGTGGGAATGTTTCTGAACATTCTTGGCGGTGCAAATATTCTTAGTTGTTCAAGAAGCTTAGGACAGTCATAATAAGAGTTTACAATACGGTATAAAAAAGCAAGGTCTAAAAGTTCACGGCGATTTTCTTCATGAATGACCGCCGAGACAGTGAAATGGTGCAGTTCTGCAAGATGGGCGTACTTACGACCCGTAACGAGTTCAGATCCATGCCACCAACCCAACAGCAATCACTACACTCATATTCATGTTAATAAACTTTTATAGGTGTCCTTACTTTTTTGAGACACCATAATATTTTATGGCAATTTGCAGTAACCTCTTCAATATCAAAAGTTTAAAATTTGTTTTTTTTTTTAATGTTGTCACTTCTTCTTATTTAAAAAGCCTGGGTCTTCTCGGTTCGGTGATTTCCCTATCCTCGGCTAATAGGCTAGTTTCCTGGGTCAAAATATTAACATTACAAATAGTCCGTCGGTTAGATAATCAAAAAATATTGGACACGTATTTTTTCTTTTGTCAATTAAACAATAAATGGAAAAGATAAAGCGCGTCAAAGTTCATGAGTGGGGGCTTGTGACGTCAAAGTTTGCTAAATAGACAAGGCAGACTATGACGTCACACGGAATTTCAAAGGGCTATATCTTTATCAGTTTTGATTCAATCGTCAAAAGAAAAAATACGTATCCAATATTTTTTGAATTACTAACTAACGGACTGATTATATTTTTTAGGAAACTAGCCTATTGTTTTAATTCCTTAAATCTGTAGCACAGAACTGTATTTCTTATGACAACTTCAATCAAAAGAATAACCACACGTAAGTGACACGATGTGTGACGATGTGTGAACAAAAGTTGCGCCACCTCATAGATAATAGATTAAGCTTGCTCAGAAATGTTAGAGGTTACAGTTAATAAGACTACGTGCGACTGCGTTTCAAAAATTGAATGCGCTGCCGCATAAGTTCAGATAGCTTTAAACGTGGAGTCATAATCTCTCATACTAAATGTATGACAAATTGTGACTCCACTTTTGAAGCCTGACTGTACGAGGTTTATACGCTCGATAAGAAAAATTATGCTTATCATCATCATCATTTCGAGTAGGTGACACGGTCAATCGACCATGCACACCCTGGTGTCAGAGTACTTCCTTTAACGACTACCAGATGGCAGCCGGGACCACCGGCTTAACGTGCCTTCCGAAGCACGGAATCATCTTTATTATCAGACAATCAGGTGATTCAAGCCTGCAATGTCCTAACCAAACAGGAAACAACTAAACAAAGTATGCTTCCGGTGGGAATCGAACCCACGACCCCCGGGTCAACAGGCAAACGCCTTAACCGCTGGACCACGGAGGCTGTTAATTTTGTTAATTATGCTTATAAAAAACAACGGATTGCACCCGGAGTGCCGGCAGAAGTGAAAACTCCGCACGGTACAAAGAGACGATATTACTTCCTTTTATACGCCGCGCCTGCGGTCTCAGGTCACCTGAGACCGCGGCGTAGGACGGACACGTGTCCGGCTTACGAATTTTCGATCAGGTCACGTGTCCTGACGCGAGTTTAACATTTTTTACCCATCCCAAACAGTGCACAATGCCGCTAAAGAAGTTTTCACTACAAAAACCACAACTACATAAAAACGCCCACGTTGGTCGCATGATAGACGTCCGCTCTGAAGAAAAGGGAACGAAGGTGAAAACGTAATATGAATATAACTTACCCCATTCTGTCCATTACTAGATCCGGGCATCGACGTGTCTGGTTCCGTTTTTAATCTTTTGATATCTTCACTGGGCTCAGTTTTCACATCAGAAGTGCCTGGAAGTTGTCTTTTCGCTGGACTCGACTGGAGTGAATCTCGGTCTGCTGGCTCTATTTTAAATTTCATGGGCTGATGTTCAAGACTACTACTCGTGTGGCTTGACGTTTGTGGCTGGTCGGTTTGTAATACCGGCGATGGATCGCTCACTGTGGTGAAAGCTAAATCACCATTTTGTAGAAGGGATTGTGATTGATCGCTAACATTTGGGCTGCATGGTCTGTCGTCAAGCTGAGGCTCGTCATTCACGTTTTCACTGGGAGGTTGTGGTGCTGGAAATTCAAAACGAATTTGATTTGAATTGAATTTAAAGAAAAGAAGAATCAGCTAGACAGTCTCGAAATAAGTGCATTTTTATTTTATCGCAGGGAGATTAAGATGAAACAGACTTTTACACGATACAAATTCATTTATTTGCAGTAATAGGGTAGGGTATAGGTCTTCACAACAAATTATTAGAGCAAACCTATATAACCGTTGAAAACGGTATGCAAATATTTTATTTTAATATTAAAATAATATAATATATAATAATTTTATTTAATATCAACATGCATTATGTATATAAAATTAATTTATATAATGCATGATGATGATAACCGCGATTATAGAATCACTATTATAATCGCGAAGCCGCAGTTCTTCGTCGGTTGTTCATACTAGTGACGTCTTGTGAAATAAAGTAAATATATTTTCAAACTATAAATATTGTAAAAAAAAAACTTTTTTTTTTTTCAGAAGTTAATCAAAAAAAGCCTTGTCCAAGGCCCATACTGAACTTCTGATACTTTGATTTAATCTTGAAATAAAATATGGTGAAAAATTCCACGCGGGCGGGGTTCGAACCTGCGACCTTAAGTCTCTGTACGACCTATGCTCTTATCTATGCATATCAAAATGAATCCTATTTCCCTTGGTCACGGCATGACGTCTGAATGGCTTGGCCGATCTGGCTAATTCCTTTTTTGTCGTGTTTGTTTTTCTCAGTAGAAGGTTCTTAAGAAAGGAAGTTGCTGGGAAAAAAAAAGAGAAAACTTAACGACCTTATAAAGGTCTATAAGACCTAAAAGCCACGTTCAGCATGTTGGTGGGCATGTAGGTGGGAAAAGGTACTACCCTTGGACTGAACCAGGTCAAATTACATGTTTTGCAACAGTATTTTTAATAACATTGTGCCCAAATATGATATATATAAAATTATATAATAAATACTTCTTTATTTATCTTCAATCAGTGACACCCAATTCTGGTCTCAAGATAGTCCTTGGAAATAGGTATAACCTTTCATGCGAAATAATTCAATGGACTAATAAGTGAGGTAAGAAAAATCCTATGCATTTTTTTTTTATGTATATCCGACGGCAAACGAGCAGACGAGCCACCCGATGGAAAGTGGTCACCGTCGCCCATGGACATCCGCAACACCAGAGGAGCTGCATAGGATTTTCCTTAGTATAAAATAAGAATGAACTTAAATTGCGTTTACCTAATGAAGGTGACCTCACAGTCCTGTCCACAATAGCTTCCGTATTTACTTCAGTAGTATCCAACATGGCTGTCCTATTACTTTCACTAATTTGTCCAATTGTTTCGTGTTTGTCCTTGTCTTTGTCACTATCAGGTATATAGAGTATCTCGTACCAGCAGTCAGCTGGTAGCAGCCCAAACTTGTCACAGTTGCCGAGACTAACTGATTCGTTAATTTTAAGTATTTCTCTGTCATGAGAGCCTTTTCTTAAGTAAAAACATGGGTTTGTGTGCAGCTGAAAGTTCAATAAGTAAAAACTCGTAGATAAAATGTAATTGTCATATCGTCTTTTATGAATTAATAAGTTGCAAAGGCTTTACCTCACATGCAAATTCGTAAATAGAAAAACATGAACTTATAACAAGATATGTAAATGCAACAAGAATTTCGTAGTAAGAATACCATAGGTGACATACCGCTTTAAGAGTAACAGAGTTATCTGTGACCTCAAGCTCTCCATGTTGCCTAGACACCCTTTTATCATCACACTGAAAAAAAATTAATACTATAAGCAAATGCGTTACTACAAAAAATTGCGTCACTATCGTGTGTGCGGACAGCACCAACATCATACTGAAGGTGTTAAGCGATAAACCAGCCTGCCCTATTGTGAGACACTATACATACGTAGGCGCGTGTCCCGGGGTCAAACAATCGGCCAGGAAAATATCCAAAATAATAATACTAACATAAGTTATACCTACATACTAACAAATTATGGACATAAAGCATTTTATTTAATTTATTTTTATATAAAGCTCTGAAAAATATAAAATCTATTTCTGAAGAGAAAGGATAGAAATGTATGGGGTGAGTAAACAGGTAACACACAGAGCTGACACCAGAGACAAGATAAGGCCAAAGAAGAAGTTTTATGATGAGATACTTCAGATAGTCAAGTAGTTTATTCAAGATCAGAAAGCAAAAAAACTAAATCAAATGCATAAAAAACAAAACATATTTTCAATTTTATGGTTAAAGGGGTGTGAAAGCGAAGGTAACTTGAATATAATATTTTAAATCTGTATCACAAGTTTTGGTACCAGCATAAAATCAGCCGAACCTTCCGCCATGTCAAAACTCGAAGTTTTTGGGTAAATTGGTATTGCATCACTGTTGTATATTTTTATCACCGTGTTTAGCAGGGATACATCCTATGATTGGATTAAAAATACACTGTTTTGTCAGTATTAAAAGTCCCTTGAGAATTTTACAGCATCTTAGCAGTAACTATATCTTATAAATCACTTTGGGTACTCTAAATCTCTTTTTTCAGGGGTGAGGTCAAGGGTGTCATCCTCAACTCCCTGTCCAGTGGTTGCAGGTATGGCATCGGAAACATGCACCCGGCCTTCCAAACTGCTACTTACTTTTCCCCCATTTATCTGAATGAGTAGTATCCCAATACGTATGATTCCCTTCCCAAATCCAACAAATTCCTAATCTTCTCCAGTTTAAAATTGCATGGATGATCTATTTCTTGATATGCATATATTTTGAGTAATACATTCAGCTATTCTAGGTTATCATTTTATAAACAAGGACACAGCAAATAAAATAAGCTATATTAAGCTTATTCAAATTCTTTCCCTTGACACAACAGCATTGGATCCTACTGAGAAACAGAATTTCCTTGTGCAGAAATTCTAGACAAGTAAAATTTTTGGGTTGTCTCGGATATTTCCCAGTAATTTAACATTTTCATGCATCGCACCATCCTCACCCTGTCACATCTGCCAATGTGATATCGCCAGCATACTAGAGCAGCCACTGGGGTGCATTTTTGTATAATACAGCACTCTCCTGTCAGATCCAAGAGTTCATTATCTGCTTAGAGAGGTTCATGATATGAGACATCACCTTGTGACCATGGAAATTGCTACACTCTTGCACCAATCTCCTTCCCTTGAAGACTGGACTGACAGACTGATAACACAGTGGGTGCACACAGCGCTCAGTTAAAAAGGCTGATCAAGATGTTCACACCACAAGCAGACATTGCCTTCCAGGCTTCAATGGGAACTCCTATATGAGGCAAACAGCGGAGTGCATTTTCGGGGATATGGATGGCACTAGTATCTGATTCATAGGTATGTTCAGTGGCTGAACCTCTCTTTATGCTGCAAGTATAGTAGCTTGTGGAAATAGGAGTTCCATCTCTCCTTCACTGTAAGATTCGCGCCTCCCCACCTTTAAATTCCTGCACCTCTATTGGCTACTTTCCCCCAAATCCCTTGTTCATTAATTCATTTACCTCTAGTAGAAAGGTGGTAAACGCCACGATGAATGACGTCATACTATTAAGCTAAGACGGAATTACTGAATTTCATAACTTCTTGAGAATATACCATCTGCTATACAAGTAATGAACTTAACAAAAATAATATTTATTTTACTCAATAAAAATATAAGAGAATTAACTTACTTGAAGAAGTTTCCCACTGCCTCTGCCAATTATGTGCTTCCCAAAATCCAATGGTATTTTCTGGGCGTCACACGCATCTATCCTTAACAGCTTGAAAACCATGGCGAACTTTCACTATAATACTACACAATTCTTATCATAACCATCCAAATTTCAAGTATTTTCAAGATAATGTAGGTACAAATAAATAGAAAACAAAGACAGACGGGGCAGCCGAACGACGGTTATTGTTGACATATGTCAATGTCATTTATTTTTTTTAAATAGAGTTAACACGGAAAAGTACACAAGCAAGTACAAAACGTTGAACAATATGGCAGTGGCAGCGCAATAAATAGTTCAGTGGTATGTATGAGCATAGAAAAATTTACTCAGATATAGATACAGAGAATTTACCTGGATGGAGGTGAAACGTGAGAAGGAAGGAAGGACATGGCACTAGCAAAATAAGTGCTTAATGTGTTCTGGCCGGGAAGACTCAAGACTCAAGTCAAGATCCTACGGGCCCCTCTTTTGTTGAGGGCCCCGGGGCCCTATTGCCCTCTCCTAAATCCAACCCTACCCACCACTTTTCTGCACACCGATTCACAGCTTCGCTCGCTACGCATTCTCGCACCGTTCCTCTACCTCCTTGTTTTCCTCCATGCGGTGTTGAGTATCTTATCTCTATGGTGTTGAGTGTTGACCTCACAACAATAACAAAGCATTATTGTTCCTTGTTCTGAGATACTGACCAAAGATCTACTTAATCTTTGGTGTTGACTTGTAACTACTTACGTCCGAAGTCCGAACAGGGGTGCTATATTGGAAAGTGTAACACTCGTCTTCGAGCGATTTTTGTATGGAAAAATCGCTCGTTTACGATCGGCATCATTTCAAAAATAGCACTCTAACGACAAACCTTACTACTTAGAATACCCCCGGGGTACTATTTTTGAAAGTGTAACAAGCGATTTTTGTAAGGAAAAAAAAATCGCTCGTTTACGAACGTCGTCATTTAAAAATAGCACTGTTGCTCTTTTGTAATTAGTTAAATTTGTCATGCTTGGATGGACCAATGTGCAATGTGTGAGTGAAAAATGGAGAGAACCAAACTGATAAAAACTGAAGCTAAGATAAGCTTGGTGTGTGTGATTGAAGTTTGCCACATAGAAAAAAAGAAATAAAAACATACTGAAAAAAAAAACTAAAGTCACAATGACACTTTGTAATAGAAGTGACAATGAAATTTTCTACTAGCTTTTTTTACCTTTAAATAATTTATTGGTCTTATTTTCTTACCAAAAGAATATTTTTATTCGATAAAAATGTTAAAGTCATCAGTTTTAGGATCTCAGTCTCATAGGCCACTATCTGGACAGCTGTATAAATATACAAACGTCGTGAAAGGCTGGCAACAGCGATGGTTTGCTGTAGACCCAGAAACCGGAGTACTATCTTATTACCTTTTCGATGGCCCTGGAGACACTATACAGCCTGGACAACCCGCCCGGGGAGAGGTGAAAATAAATAAATAAATGTATAGGGACATATCACACAAATTGAGCTAGCCCCAGAGTAAGTGGTGAACTTGTGTCGTAGGATAATAACCACTAACTCAACAATACTATATTTATATATAGGTACGCTCCGTGGCGCAGTGGTCAACACGCCAGCCTGCGACACGAGAGTGCCCGGGTTCGATCCCCGGTCAGGTCATGATGGAAAACGATCTTTTTCAGGTTGACCTGGGTCTTGGATGTTTATATGACGTATCTATTATAAAATATAGAATCTTTGAGTTAGTATCCTACAACACAAGTTCACAACTTACTGTGGGGCTAGCTCAATTTGTGTGATATGTCCCTATATATACAATTATAATTATATTTTTTATTATAAGCTGTATTTGATGTTATAGTTCTATTTTGATTAAGTAATTATTTGCAATGATTTTTGTACACAAATATTATAACATTCAAATATTATTATGGTGTTTATTTGCAAAATCTATCTCTTTACATCTATTTTTAAGTTCCCACTGTAGTTGAATCCACATGTTGCTAACGGTATGCTTGATTTTCGATTTTTGTTCAGTTTGTAAGGGAAGACATGAAACTTCCTGTGAGAGATAAAACAGACATGTGAAGTAATGTCATCCTCATCTAATTGTTGACCAGGCTGCATCCCCAGCTGTAATACATTAAGCCCATAGTCTTCAGCTATTATGACAGTTTTCGTGCATGATATGATTTGACGAAAGATTTTAGAGCTGGCTGTTGCCAATCCTTAGGTATCTCCGTGGCGCAGCGGACAACACGCCAGCCTGCGACACGGAGTGACCGGGTTCGATCCCCAGCCAGGTCAAGATGGAAAATGATCTTTTTCAGATAGTCCTGGGTCTTGGATGTGTATCTATATATGTATTTGTTATAAAATATAGTATCGTTGAGTTAGTATATATAACCATAACACAAGTCTCGAACTTACTTTGGGGCTAGCTCAATCTGTGTGATTTGTCCGTATATAATTATATTATATTAAATAATGAGTAGTTCCAAAGCCGCAAACAAATACCTGCCAGGTACAGTAACAAACTGGCAACGCACTTGTCACACCTTATAGGTGTCGCAGTAGTCTATGGGCAGCGATGATCGCTTACTATCAGGTGACCTGCATGCTGGTTTGACGCCCTGTCATAAAAAAAAACTATACCAAACTCATCTATATCTTTAGGCACATTTGGCTGCAGCGGTCATCTGCCCCAGTGATGAAGACTCCCGCACTTTCACAATCAACTGTGCCTCAGGCGACATGCTCAAGCTACGAGCCACGGATGCAAGAGCTCGACAGGAATGGGTCAATGGTCTCCGTGCTATTGCTGAGATCCATACTAAAGTAAGAAATTCAATTAGCTGCTATATCAATATTCATTTTAATATTCCTATTTTGCAGAAAACTAAAAAAAATTGTTGTCTTCAGTCACTTCACAAACAAAGTGTGGAAAAATGCCTACGCAAGTAGGTGAAGTACTTTTAAAATATGTTCCTATCATCTTTTTAAGTCACCAATGATTAGTCATTCAGTCATTGGTCAGCTTGAAAAATAGGAAACCAGTTTTGGCCACTTACACACAAGAAAATCTAATTAAACAAGGACGAAAATATAATTTCGTTTTTATCCAAAAATCAAAATTACTACAAAGCAAAATGCCTAAATGACATGTCTATATAGCTTAAGGCGATACCACTGTAAATAAGGTCGTTCTGAACCTTATTTATCTCGCAAAATACTTAAATTAGGAGTTTCAAATGTAAGTAATATGATTTTTGACTATTTCATCTCCAAAAATTGAAGATGAAAACACGTTTTGATAAAATTTTCTCGATAGAAATATTTTTTGAAAAATGGTCTTCGTTTGCAGAGTTTTCGTTATTGTAGCTCAAAGAGGACGAATTAAGTAATGATTTTTAGACTAAAAGATAGGTCATTAGTAATTCATCAAAATTGAAATATGAAAATACAATTAACCGGTCTGATTTTATACAAAATAGAAATAACGAATTTGGCGCTTACGTTTTTTTGTTTGAGCGACTCGAGACTATACCTATCTCATCATTCACGAGCTAAACCGCCAAGCGCTATCCCTTGCGCGCACTTGATCAGTCTGCGTACGCCTTGCCGAGCGATGGTCTGTGCAAGTCGCTGCGTTGAAATTCTAATCTCGCGAGCTTTTAATTAAATATTCAAATTTAATCTATAAAATGTATGTACCTACCTAGTTTGTTATTATTTCGTTTAGTCTTCGTTATTTTAGTGTTTAATAATTTTATATAAGTATTATAGTTTTTAATTTCGGCATTACCGTGTAATAATCATGGGCAAAGTGAATAAAAACCTAGTCAACGAGAACGTGTCGGATATTACTAGGAAGGAGCCTGCCTGCCTAATGAGGGAAAATAGATGGTGAGTACCTACCTATCCTATCTACCTGTGTATCTTCGTAAAATATTATATATAATTTTATTTTGTGGGGGAATAAAAGAGTAAATCATTACAGATCATATTTAACTTATCAGTCATATTTATTTTAAATCGAAGTGGGTTGGCAACTACTTTGATAAAAAAAAATCGGCATTTTTTTACACCAGCTGCCTACCTGATGTCAATTCTTTTTGGGTATGCTTTTGCACGTGATGTCAGAGCCTTGTTTTCTATTAGCTGCCTCATACGACATTCATGGGAAAAGACGGGGTGTTCCTAGTCATACTAATAATTTATTCATATATACATACTTACTCGTAATATAGTATCGAGCCCATCGGATGAAGTATCGGGTAAATAAGTATGGAAATAACAATGTACCTTATTACGTAAACATAAATTAGCTAATATAAAAAATTCCTACTGTTTTCAGGACGAACAAAATGCCTCTGAGTTTAGAATCGGAGGTTCGTTTGTCCGAGTCGCCCCGCGCCGCTGTGCCGTGAACGCAAGAACAGGGAGGTGTAATCAAGATGGAGTCGGAGCTACGAATTTTTGATTTGAATGAGCAAAGTATTATTCCATCATCAGCGTCACAAAAATGTGAAACGCTTAGTATCTGATATAAGTAATTGTAATCTAACGATTATTCCAAATGGGATATTTTTTCGTATTTATTTTATTCGTGTGCTTAAGTATATTAGTTAGGCTTAGGTGTGACATACGATATTGAAATTGATATCTAATAAACCGTAAATAAACTCTAAGTAAAATTACTGTTACTGGTAAATGAAGTAGGGAGAGACATAAAAGAACTTTATTTGGCCATCATGAAAACCATAGAAACGATACCATGATTAATTTGATTTTAGAATAACATAGTTATTATTATGATATTCCTAACTATGAATGTGTGATTTAACGAAACCATAATTTTGATTTCGGAAAATTGTACAGCGTTTAATTTAATGTATGATAATTGATTGGTTTATGTTGTGTTGTGATTTTGTAATTTTTATTAAGTTGCAATAAAAACATGAATGTTTATTGTATGTTTTTTTTAATTGCCAATATTTGCCATTCCATAGTCGAATATCAAAAGATAACAATATCATTATAACACAAAAATGATACGCAAACCCCATGCGTTCTAAGCTCCGAGTCGAGATCTCGTGATAATCGTAGTAGTTGCAGGCACGGCAGCGATCGCTGTGCGCGGGAACGCGCGTAAAGAGATAGCGGGGGCCGGGGGACAGACACCCCGCGCATTTGCTTAGCGCCGCCCATAACTAGGTACCAAACATTTCAGGCCTCGTATTAAGTCTACTAAGTCAATTGATTTAATATCTTATCTATAGCACACTTTGCAAGCACAGGTACTGTTTTACTGTACCCTTTCATATTATACTATTATATTTCTACATTAAAAAATGGTTCTCTGACAATTATACATGCTACTTTAGGAAAATGACAATCTATGAATTGTAGGTTTTAAAACAATAATTTCTCAAATAACTTTCGGTCAAACATTAGTGAACCTTTATAAACCAGACATAATTATTATTATTTATATGTGAATTACGGGTCACTCACGTACGAAGTCAGCTATAAGCCGACATGTTTCAACCTCATCCGGAGGTCTTCCTCAGGAATGTGAACCGAGACGCGCGCACACGGAGTCGTCCCGATTCGCACTGACGCTAGTGATAAGCGACATGCGTGTGCGGCGCAGGCAGCGCGGTCCTTATGGCCACATTTAGCATGCTTGTGTAGCAAAGAAATAGCAAACCTAATCAATAAGTGCCACCTGGTTCCGTGGGCAATTTTCCACACCTAGGCCTCTTGTTTGGGCCCATTGTGTGCCACATAAAGGAACCTTCATTCCAAGGAATATAATTAACGAGAATCATTTTTTTCAATCTTCAGGCAATGGGAGCAAATCCACCACTGCAGCCGCGAGAGCAGCTAGCCGTCCACGACGCCATGGCATCTGCCAGACAACAACTACAGGCCACAGAACTCAGGTGAGAGCACCAGTAGAAGTACTGGTGTATTTACTAGACAATGAAAACATACCTATACATTCTTATTCTCGTCTTTATGACGGGTAAGGGAGATTTTTTTCATAGCTGGAGAAATGAACAATAAATTTCCATTTCTTTTGACATTATAATGTATTAAAATTGATGAACACCCAGCCAGTGATATTTCAACATCAAAAACTATCGTTATTCAAAAGAGTTAACCTCATGAGAGAGGATGCTTAGAAGAAGTTTTAAGCATATTTATACATCATAGTCCCCATACAAGAATCTTCAAGAAAGATTGGTTCAGTAGTGAAGGCGTAAAAAACAAACGAACCAAACTCACTTTCGCATTTATAATATTAGTTACAATATGTTAGTCTTATCCAGCCTGTATCCTAATCCTAACTAATTTTATAAATGCGAAAGTGAGTTTGTTTGTTTGTTACGCTTTCGCGTTGTAACAACTGAACCCGTCATCATGAAATTTTGTATACATGTTATCTGGGGTATGGAAACGGACATAGGGTACATTGTATCCCGGGAAAAAGTTCCTCTAAAAAGTACTGTTCCCGAGGGATTGACACTAACGCGGGCGGAGCCTTTATAATATTCAAGCTGTTGAACTTTAAGCTTTATTTTGTCTTATTTCAGTGATGCAGCCCTGGCCAGGTGCATTGAGTCAGCTGATTCACCATTCCCCCACACTGATCCTGATTTACTTCTTTTGAAGGTTGGTAAAAGCCAGTTATACCAAAACTCAAAATCGACACACGAAATGACGAAACTACATTAATTAATCATTATAGCGGTGAATTTTATTCCTTGAAAAGTTGTTCATGTAATGAGAGACAATTCTTTTATTTCAGGCGACATCCGCAGCCAGTATGCAATGCCTATTACAATGCCTGGGTATCCTGCATCGCCAGCAACAGTACGCCACAGTCAGCATCTCGGGCAAGTCGGACGATTTGCACTGATATTGTCTTGTGCAGCATTTTGTTATTTATTGTCCCTCGCAGGGCTGTCTCAGGAAACGAGAGAACGTTTTAGCAATATGACGGGCTAGCGGGCTGTCAGAATGGTGTAAGATTGAGTTAGATGGTTGTTTATTGTAGTTAAAAGATTCAGGTGTTTTTGCGGAAGTCAAAGCTACATTTACATTGAGGCAGGCTTGTTTCCTAAAAAAAATAACATTTTAAATAATTAGTCCGTCATAGAGATTATTGAAAAATATTGGATACGTATTTTTTCTTTTTTCAATCAAATAAAAATTGTTGAAGATATAGCCCGTTAAAGTTCCTCGTGACGTCACTATCTGGTACACCTTTTACCGGCTTGTTGCGTCATGAGCCCCCACTCCTGAACTTTGATGCGCTTTATATTTATCATCATTGTTTTATTGAAAAAAGAAAAAATACGTATCTAACATTTTTAGATAATCTATACCTAAGACGGACTAATTATTTATAATGGTATTTTTTTAAGGAAACAAACCTATTTACTTTGCGTTCTTCCGCCGACTAACTAATGACTGATAGTCATTCGTTGCTTGTCATTCGAACGACCAACATCTACGTATCAGTGCCTGAATATGCCTCGTGTAGAGGCTTGCACGTGTCGCGAGCACGACGGCCGACATTGCTGCAGCCTCAACGGATGCAGCAGTATCGACCAGGGTTGCATGTATCAACTATTGGTGGCGAGCATGAAGGGACTAACAGTAGTGGGTGGGCGGTGGCCAGCAATAGTTTGCATGAACTAACTGGTGGCGGAAACACGCAAAGTAAATTACCTCAAAGTAAACGAAGTTGTCTATTACCTTTCTTTACGGTACATGTAAGGTATATACAAAACTTGAATGTAACAGAGATTGATAAAAAAACACTAATGTTAAGGATTATAAATTTCATTCTGATGTGAATTAAGTAAAACAAAATGACGAGTATATATCCTGTCCTAAGTCATTCAACTTCATCTAATTCCTTAGGTTTAAAAATGTTTATTTTTCTAGTGTGTGGTATGTGGTAGTCGTTTTTTAGAATGGTTATGGTGTAATAATGTTATAAATCCATTCTTTGTGATAATGTATATTTTGGATACGAAAAGAAATATGTCCTGTACAAATTAACATATCTATTTGAATGATTACGAGTATATGAAAAATGCGATCTCTCTGGAGTTTTATTTTTATTATTAACTAAGTATTGTATTTGTTGTGGTTTTTGAAAATATAGTATAGTAGAAACCCGAGTAAAATTTAATTAATATTTGTAAAATAATAATGATTAAACTTACTTTAGCATTCCATGTTTGTAGGAAGATAGCTATGTGGAAAGAAATTATCGAAATATACTAACTGTAAAATTATCCAAATTACTATGAATATGTTTAGGTATAAACCTATAAACCGACTGAAGATTTAGTTTCGATCTCGGCAAATTTCGGCTTCGGCATAAAATCGGCCGAACATTCGGCCCCGCCGAAACGTCGATAGTCAGCCAACCCTAGTAGTTGGTCTATATTTACAATATTATCACTTTTATTAATTAGATCGGCTTTGTTCAGCGCAGAATAGCACAACCTACCGCCGAATCAAATGAAGATATCAGTGAAATAACGAACTTATCGCTACTACATAAGATTAAAAATCCTAAAACAACAGAATCGTGCTGTCTTGCTCATAATGCTTGTGGGGCGCGGCGCCGCAGCGAACTCTATAATTTTACAATTACACGATTAGATAAGTTTAGGTTTCGGCAGAATAGCTGATTCGTTCGTTTGCAAATTTTATAAAATTAAGTATTTTTTAAAATCTCCTATATTGTTCTGAGTCTCCTATAGTCAGTCTGCGGAGGAAATTCTAATGCAAAGAAATTATACTCTCTGCATCTTATCTCTATGCTCTGCTCTGAAGACCATAGATTTAAAATCTTTTTAAAGTCTTGACTACATAGAAATAAAAATATTTCACATCCATCATTTGTTTTATTTGTCAAGTGGACACATTGGCAAGATCAGTGTACTTGTTTTGGAAGAATATTATTCATATTTATTATATTTTATTTGTATCAAAATGTGTGACCAGGAATTTAGAACGCTGCGAATCGACCCGAGATACCCTTTTACAAATCAGACAAAGTAAGTTGTAGAAGTAAGATAATATCCACAATAATTTGGTCCACTCCCAATCCTTATTTGAGCAGTAGGTACTCCAGTTTGCGTCCTCAGGTGTGGTGCTTCGGAATTCAGTTTAGAATTGAACATGACATGATTATTGGTAAGCCGAATACATGCTGTCCTGCCAGTCCCTGCCTAACATTCCGCCGCGCCCGCTCCTATCGTGAGTTACCAATGACATTGTCAGATAGATGAATGTGTGAAGCTTTATTGAAATGAAACATTAGAATTGTGAACTAGTTTACATCTTACTAATATTATAAACGTGAAAGTTTGAGTATGGGTGTAGGTATAGATGTTCATATCATTATCATACATTTGTTACTCTTTCTCGACAAAACGGCTGATCGGATTTTGACAAAAATTTTGCACTCAGATAGGTTATTATCTGAATTGACACATAGGCTACCTTTTATCCCGGGTAAAAGTACTCTTCCCGCGGCATCGACATTAACGTGAGCAGAGGCGCGGGCGACAGTTAGTAGAAGCATATCTATCTATCCTACTATCTATCTATAACTAAGTATATATGTGAAAATCTCGTGTCACGATATGCTTGGGATAAACTCTGAAACTACTGAACCGATTTTGATTAAACTTCGTAACTAAGTGCCTAATTAGGTAATTTGGTCCAAATTAAAAGATAGTATATCTACTTCAAATTTCCATAACTCATATAACTGCGCTTCCTAACCATATTTAAGAAATTGGTTATTTATGTTCAGTAATGAAGTGCTTATTCATAAATTACAGGTAGTCCCCTAACACTATATTATACATCAGTAAATGGCGTTGGGACAACGGTCTATGTATACCGGGCGCCTTACGTACTTACCTACCGAAGGAAAAGTTTCGTAAATTGGCAAAATACCTCTATATATTAAGATTTTTGGAAGGCACGTTACGCCGTTGGTCCCGGCTGCCATCTGGTAGTCGTTAAAGGAACCACGTCAGAGGCCGAGAGGCGGTCCCCGAACAACTCTGCCACCAGGGTGTGCATGGTCGATGGACCGTGTGACCTACTCGAAATGATGATGGTGATATTAATTCCAACTTTTTTCGTAATAAACTTCTGTCTGTGTTTTTCGTATGTAGGTATTGCTTTAAGTATACATAACACTAGGTACATATTTCACACGACTTTTCTCAGGGGGTAATTAGTCAGTCGGACAACCAAGTTGAGTAGTAAGTCGTGGTACAAACTTATACTTTTTCTGCTACAGAGCCTGTTACGACAACTATTGTGACTACTACAAGTGCACACGACTGCTAGGCGAGGTAAAACATTGAATTCATATTGTAGCAGTAGCTCCTACTAGCAATTTAGTTTACGATATAGGACGGCAGACGCAGGGCCGTCTCACCCGGGGGTGCAACGGGTTCGGCGCAAGAAATTGTCGAAAATTGACCCGCTCTCTCTCGACTAAAAACTGACCTATGGAACACGGCGTTGTGGTCTTGCAGCGAAGACCACCACAACGCCGTCCTCCAGAGTCCAGTTTGTTGAACCCGTTTCATCCCCATTTGTTTCCGGTTCAGTAGTTTGATTCAAGTCTGTTTTTTATATGAAAGATCATCTAAAAACTTATAAATGGATCCTCCTCGCCTGAGCACATTATCATCCTCAGCTGTGTCCCGATAGCTGATATGGCAAAGTTTTTACGGACGTCAACCCTCCTTGCGTAGTGTCTGAATCTGAACCACACAAACACTTGTGAAAATGTAGTACCCACAACTATTACTCTCCATTGGGAATTGATTCAAAGGTTTAGTCAGAAAATAGGCCTTATCAGGCACGTTTTACGTCGAATCCAGAGAGCCCCTCTTGTACGGTCTGCGGAGACGGTTAAACTCCCAAATAAGTACCTATGCAAGTCCAAAGGACCTACTAACCTGTAACTCTGATACTTACTAACCAGGTGGATGACTGCAAGATCTTCAAGAGATACTTCGAGACAGTTTGCCCGAACTCTTGGATCTCGCACTGGGACGAGCTGAGAGACAAGGGCGCCTTTCCCGGCCCCATCTGACTGTGCTGTTGAAGACTTGCTTTGAATAAACGTGAAAAATATTCAGCTTTTGATTGGTTGCATCCCAGTTTTAGATTTTGCTCAGACATTTCCAACAGGGGGTTTATAAGAATTACTGTTTCTCAAAATTTATATTTTTACATACCTAGTATAAAATGAAGTCGCTTCCGATATCCTTTGATCTTTTAAAGTACACAACGGATGTTAGTGCTGTTTTCAGCAATAGATAGAATTCCAGAGGAAGGTATATATGTATAATTTACTGCCCCATATTAGTATCAATCAATCAAATCAATGTAGGTAACATTGCCCGTGCGAAGCCGGTGCGGGTCGCTAGTTTTGTACAAAGTGTTAAGAAAATAAAAAGATTAAAGTTGCTTTAATTAATGAGCCACAAATATAACTAACTTTCACGTTGTAACTACTGAACCGATCATCATGGAATTTTGCATACACATTATCTGTAGCAGTGTAGGTGTATCGGTACGGAGGACATAGGGTACATTTTATCCTGGGAAAAGTACTGCTCCCGTGGAATCGAAATTCACGCGGGCGGAGCCGGGGCGAAAGCTATTGTGGGTATAATAAATTTGTGTGGAAAACTCAAATATTGTGAAAAAATTTCATGCGCGCAGGTATTGGTATACACAATGGATATTTTGCGACAGTCATTACCAGGGAAATATTTTGCGACTAGCCATGCTCCTTTATGCCTTGCGGGGTACATAGGTAGATAGAGCCAAGACAATAAGACCAAAGCACGCTCTAAACGTGATAATGGTGGTTAGTGAGAAAATATCTCGAGAGTTCGTTTCATACATAATCTATGGTTCGGTTCACCAAACTAAGGCAACTTTTGAATACTACTTAACTACCTAGCAATAGTTCGGTTGATCACCGAACTATTTGCTAGGTAGCTAGAAAATCAACGAACATCTAAAAGTCTACATAAAAAAATTAAAGGATAAGAATACCAAGGAACTTAAAAATACTCCTTACATTACAAAAATTGTGTTTGAAGATTGAGGGTCCATTTGAACTAAGATATATCTCAGAACAACTATCATATATAATTGTTCTGAGATATATAAAGTGTGTACATAGCTCAGAATAAGGACATAGATATCAGAACATAGAGATTAGATAATGGTCTATGCATGAAGTTATAACTTCATATGTCTGAGTTTATCCGAAACCTAGTCCGAAACTGCAGGCCTATTTGCTAACTTAGTGTACGTTTTGATGGTCACTTCAAATACTTTACGTTTTATATCCTTACTAATATTATAAATGCGAAAGTGAGTTTGTTTATTTGTTACGCTTTCACGCCGTAATTACTGAACCGATCATCATTTTGCATACAAGTTCTCTGGAGTACAGAGAAGGACATAGGCTACCTTTTATCCCGGGAAAAATATTTCCGAGGGATCGACATTGACGCGGGCGGAGCCGCGGGCGAAAGCTAGTATCTTATATAAAATAATCATACGAAAGCCGCAATGTATTTTGAAGTATATAAAATCTTTGTACATGAGTTAGTATATAGGCCGGCAGGTGACCCATCTGTTTCGGAAACTATATACACATTTAATCCAACCGTTTCCTCATGGTCATTTGGTAATTCCATACCCCTCTATGTCAGAAACGGAGATGAACTAAATTAATGTAATTAAGTGATTTAATGAAGTTCCAATTAACTATTCACTTGATTATTTTTAAATTATAATTATTTTTTTGTTACTATCCGAGTATTAGGTTAAAATAAATAAAACAAAAAGTGAAATCAACTCATTTATTAATTTCCTATATCACTTGCAGACCTAGTTAACATAAAATCGTAATAATTACTTTGGAATAATTTAAATTCTTCCTGCAAAGCTCCCCTCCGAGCGTTGGGAGTCCCATTTGTCCACCCATTCGTTGGGGCAGAGGGACTTGTACACCCTCTTGAAGTACTGGCAGGGTTCGTACTTCTCGCCGCGGACCTTCTGGCAGCGGTGGAAGTCCAAGTAGCTCTGGTAGCAGTGCCTAGAGAATGAAATGGTTTTATCAGTATTTGGTAGTTGTCTAGTTCAATACGAAGAACTTTTACGATGGGAATTTATTTTTACAAGACTGCACAGTAAGAATGTGCTGCTTTCAAGTTATTTGAATTGTTCGTTACTTCTTAATTCGTGAACAGATTAAGGTGTAATGGTACCGTTAATAATTGTTCCACTTAGGGCTAAGAGCAGCGAAACAACGCCACCCATCATTTTATTGTTTTTTACTACTGAATCAAATCAAATAAAAAACAATCGGTAAGTAATTATCTAAGCCCCATAAAGCAATACAAATTATTCGTGTACAATACACGAATAATTTGTACTGCTTTATGGGGCTTAGATAATTTACTACCGACTTTTTTTATTTGATTTTATTATTTTTGAATAATAATCGTTAATACTTTTAGACGTTAAAATAAATATGTAAAAAAATCTGCCTGGTCTCTGCCACTTAGTCCGTCAGTCGATATACGCTCGATCGCTAACATAACGTGTTCCACAAAAATATGTTAATTAAAATTGTATATAACATGACATCAGAAAAAAAAGAAAAAAGAAAAATATTAAATATCATACAAAGCCCTTCAGGCAAGTAGGCGACCAATATTGTTGAAAAGAGTTTCTTTTGGGCGTCTTCTTCTCGGCAGTGGTCGGTTCCGAAACGCTAGTAGTTTGTAGCTTTTGAATAATAATTAATAATATAAATATAATATAATAAGTATTATTTAAAATGTGAATTGACGTGAAAAAGTGCCTGAAAAGGTCTATTTTCTGAATAAATCTTTGAATCTTTGAATAAACATTCCTATACAAATAACCCACTGTACACTTCTGTATGTTGAAAACTTCAGAATTTATCCCAAAGATGGATTTCCGGATTTTTCGCTTTTCGTCAGAAATGCTTATCAGATACGCATGTCGTTATCTCAGGATAGACTCGCAACGGAATACGACAGACAAGCGATTCGGCATATCCGCAACCGCAACTCGACAAATACACTTAACAGATACGTATTTAAAACCATTCGCTCAAATTGACGAAACAAGTATTAATTTAAAAAGATAATTTTGAAGTGTAGTTTCACCGCGCGGTAAGATGATTTTTCTTTGCATTTTGCACACCTTGAGTTACATTTTAATACGGATGCCTAACTTTCTGGAAATATTCTATAGGCTATCTTCATCAGGAATTACGCAAGATTTTAAAGATGAAAGAATTTTTCAAATCAGTCCCATAGTTTCGGAGCATATTATATTTAATGCAAACAAACAAGCAATCAAATCATTCCTCTTTATAATATTAGCGTAGATTTGAGTCTCCAATAAATTTAAATTAACTCTATTGTTACGTTAAATTATTCTTTTTGGAAACGAGTATTTTAATTATGAAAGACGTTTCGGGTCCCACCTTTCCCGGCTTTAATAGAAATGAATCTCACACAGATTAAAATATGTATTTGGTTAGAGAAGGGACGGATCTGGGCTTTGGGCGTTGCAGTTGCTTGTGAGCGCAAAGCTTGGAGAAAGCAAACTCTCATATTATTGCCTGATAGGCCGCGATTACGTGTATGCATAGCCTAAAGGGCCAATCTGAGAAACTGTGTCAAAAGCCTTTGGAGCAGCAACTCTCATCTATTGCCTTATGGGCTGAAAGCTACGTTGCCAGAAGGGCCTATCTCGGGCGCAAGTCACCGGGGACCGCCGGGCGATGGAGGGAGAGGACGTAAATGCATACTGGCTCGCCATTTGGCAAAAATATTGATAGCGCGTTCTAGGTTTTGATAAAAATAAGCAACGCCATCTAGTGACGATTTCAGTACCAGCTGCCCTACAAAAAATAATTTATTTGCACATTTTTCTATTTTGATTTCTCCTAACATATAAGTTTTAGATATGTACTTTGAATATGAAGTTTAATCTAAATTAGATTTTCTAGACAACTAATAAATTAAATTAGATAAGGATTAATACTCTACACGACAAAATAGATTTGAATAATAACTAAATATTCTTATTCTCTAAAGTAAAAAAGGTTACTGTAAGTATATCTCAAGACATATACTATCGCGCGGTTTATTGTAAGAATTTTTAAGTTCTTTAACTTCTAGTACATTGTTTTAGGTAGCTCGTAAGATTCAGCCAGCGTTAGCCGTGAAACTAATCAAGAAAGCAATGAGTCGCATTTTCTTCTGAGAATAAATTAACAGTTTTGTGATTTATCATAGAATTCTCAGATAATCAGTATCATCATAATCTCAGACCCAGCCCGAAAATATAAAAAAAAACAATGCTGTGGACTCTGAATAAATATTCGACATTTCCATAACTGCTCAGTCGTCCGGGGAAACAGTGATACCAAGAAAAGTCGTTGATATTGACAGGCCGAGAATCTTTTTCAATGGCTATGTCGAGGGTTGCACTATTTAACTGAGACTAAGCTTGGGAAATGCGAGACATGGGGACACAAATGCGGGCAGCACGTGGGCAGCCCAGTAATGATGATGAACCCTGGTTGAATGAAAAGAAGTCTTACATTACCTGGTTTGGTTCGTGTTAGGGAACCGCGGGTCGAAAGGAGCGGTTTTGATGTCGGCGGGCGATTTGATCATCTCAGGCATTTTGCTGCAAACAAACCAACACCACATTCATTCTCATAATCCTTTATTGTGAGCTGCTCCACAGTACAAAATAAAATGGGACTCTAGACATTACAAACACAGGTTATATTGTAAAAAATAACTTGTTAATATTGCATAATCATACATAATACAGAGGTCATGATAAAAATCTTAATCCTAAATAAAGTATTTATTTGACCAGCGGCCTGGTCTTGCGCTCCTCCTCGCAAGAAGTCTCTCTGTACTTCTTGACTTCCTGCATGTATAGAGACCAAGCGTCTTTCGGCGCGTTGTCAGCCGTCTGCTCATCTATGGCCTTTGCTTTCTTTACAACACCAGTTTTCAGGACCCGGCCACCTCGTCTTTTCCCAATAAAAGGCAATACAGGCTTTTTGATTTCAGGTTTCTTTTCTGGTTCAACCTGCTTGGTGGCTTCTTGCATCTTTTTGAACATTTCTAAGAAACTACCATCATTTTTAATAGGCAGTGGAACGCCTTTAGACTTAGACGAAGAAGCAATTTGCATCATTTGGTCAGCTGATGGCAGTAGTTCGGCAAAGTTTGGCCCTTCAACTTCTGGGGGTTCCACATATTCTACGCCTTCAGCAGAAGCTGTTTCCACTGCCCCTGGTGGAGGTTTAACTTCTTTGACTGGACTTTTCTCCCTTTCACGCTCCTCCTGCCTGTTTCTATGCAGTTTCCAAAATCGCTTTCTGTCAGCCACAGTAAACTGACCGCGACGCTCGTCGTCACTACCAGAGCCCGAAGGGCTGTGACTACGGGAATGTGAGCTATGTGATGGAGACCGGGATTTGTCCTTTTTAGGAGTGACAGATCGTCCCTTTGCACAAGATCTAGATCGTCGACGAGACATGGACCTACTTTTACTCAAGGACCGATGTAATGAACGACTTTTTGATCTAGATTTGTTCTTTGTGCGTCGTTTAAATTTGGATTTTCTTGAAGGTGTGGAAGTGTTACTTGAGCTCGAGCGAGATCTGCTGCGCCGTTTTGGAGGTGTAACTGAGTGCTTGCGTTTCGAGTGTCGGGGCGTAGACGAGCGAGACCGCGACTTGGACGTAGAGGATCGACTTCGGGCATAACTTTTTGGGGGAGTCAATGAGTTGTCCTTTTTATCTCTTACTTTTCTAGGCGGTGTTTCAGAATCTCGGTCTTTGTATTTATAGCTCTTTGGTGGAGAAATAGAGCGATCTTTTTTACGACCTTTAGGCGGTGGCGTAACCGACAGCCTTTCAGTCTTTATACGAATTTTTGTAGTAGATTTCTCTCCCTTTCTGGGCAGAGGGCTGCCTTCTTTAATACGTTCCTTATTCTTCACATCTTTACTGGAATGAGATTTTCTATGTTTGCCTAATCTTTTTCTGTCAGCTTTAGTGGGTATGGGTGATTTAGAAGACTTACTTCTTGATCTCTCTCCACTAGGCGTTCTATGAGATCTGGAGCGACTGCGAGAGCGAGAAACACTTCTACTCTTTCTACTTTTCAAAGGTGGAGTCATTGAACTATCACGACTTCTAACACTACTCTTTTTCTTATAAGATACATTCGATTTAGAAGAGTCAGAGGATGAAGATCTGTTCTTTTTTCCCTTTTTTAATGAAGATCGAGAATAAGAGCGAGACCTTGAGCTGGATCTATCACTCGAAGAGTATCTTGTGCGTTTTGACTTTGACCGGCTTCTAGACCTTCGTCGTCTACTGCCCTCCTCATAGCTGCTGTCTCTTTTTCTTGAATAAGCTCGTTCTTTCCTTTCATATGGGGACAGACTCCGCGAATTAGACTTGTAAGACCTCGCACGAGCGTAACCACGGGAGGGTGGAGGTGGCGAACGCTCGACCTCTCGTTCACGTGCGGGGTACTTGTAGCCCGGCGGCTGCGGCTGTGCCGGGTATGCACGCGAGTCATAGTAGCCTCCACTGGGCCTTGCGTAGTAACTAGGGTCATAGTTGTAACCTCCATAGCCGGCGCCGTAGGCCGGGTAGTCGTATGCGGGCGCACCGTACTGGCTGTAGCTGACGCCGGTCCAAGGGTCAGTGCTGGGCATGGCAGGCGGCGGGGCGGGGAACCGGGGCGCGGGCGGAGGGTACTCAGACTCGGCGCCCGGGGGCCCGCCGTCCCACGCGCCGCCCGCAGCTCCCGCACCGGGGTACGATGACATACTTAAATGAGCCTCCTCGCATAACCTGCAGCAGTATGTAGGTAGGCACACACCTACAAACAGAATAACTTTTCGGTGTAGACAGCAACTCTATACGTTCGCCGTTGGAGAGACACTCTTACGTATGATTTTTTTCATGATTCGTGGTAAATAATTTTATGACGAGCATCAATAAATTACGTAATCCGCAGCCGTAAACGCGAAAAACATATAGATTATACATGCCATACGTTTAAAGCATAACAAAATATGTTGAAGTAACAAAATAATACCTCTTTACACATGCTCACCTTTTCTCAAATTAGATTTTTCTGATTAAAATATCTATTGAAAATGGCAGCGAAACATTAGCAGTTCGCTTCACAGCAATCATAGACAATAGCACAAACAATATAGATTAGAGCAATAGATTTTTTGTAGCATAGACGAAATACAGCGTGGCCGTGCCTAGTATCTCTTAGTAGTTTGTGGCCGTGCCGTAGTCAATAAAGCTATTCGAGACGATCAACTGCGTTTGTCAAAGTTTACAACATCATTGTAGGCGTCCAAATGGATTGTCAATTAATCATATATACAACGCGATTAACGGCCTTCGATAGGTGGATTTTTTATTATTCTTAACCTTAATAGATTTAGTACCTACTGAAAAGATTTTCTGTAGATACTAAATCTATTAAGTGACTGATAGGCACTTTTATCAAATTAATTTACTAACTAATAACCATTCGTACTATTTTTGTAAGTGTGACACTCGTCTTCGAGCGATTTTTGTATATAAAAAACATTTTAGAAATAGCACTCCCGATTGACGGTGAAATGTTTTCAACTACTCACCAATCGTACTAACAACATTTTAGGGTTTTATTGCAATCTTATGATTCTATCTTTCTTGCTTATAATATTTATTTCAGTGCATTTAATACTAGAATATCGATTGCTGAAAACAATTAATAATTCCTTACCGAGACGATCAATTTCATGATAAGTTTTCGTTCTCCCAGGAGTGCTATTTTTGAAATGACGCCATTCGTAAACGAGTGATTTTTCCATCCAAAAATCGGTTGAAGCCGAGTGTCACACTTTCAAAAATAGAATCTTAGGCATGCTGGCATGGCACTATCGATGTTAGTATTATTTATAAGGAGATACCTATATTAACTTTTGCACTGTGAGACGATAATATTTTATGACAGTACCTAGTACTCAAAATGCACTAATCATGTTCTATCATCATTTTTAAAGTTGGTGATGAAATTCCGAAAACACTAATTGGCTTGGCTTAACTCATTCCTGCCGGCCTATTTGCTAACTCAGTGACCAATGTTTTTATAGTCACTTCAAAATACATTGCGGGTTTCCTATGATTGACTATTTTTATTAAAGATATATAAAACGTAATGTACTTTGAAGTGACTATCAAATCGTTGTACACTGAGTTAACAAATAGGCCTGCTGGACAGTAAACTGCTGTAGCATACATAGAGCAATAAAACTTGTATTGTGTCTCGTTCAGTTCCGCAAAGTGTTAATTGACCATCGCAATTCCTTTAGTTATTGTTCTGACACTCGTCTTCGAGCGATTTTTAAATGGAAAAATCGCTCGTTTATGATCGTAATTTAAAAAATAGCACTCCAGCTATAATGCGATAAACAAAAGCCCGCACCGCACTGAATTCTACTGCGACAAAAGTTAAAAAAAAAACTTGACAGCTGTCTGACATTGACAACTACGGCAAGCGAAGTGAGTTGCCTATTTACCTTCGAGGCGCGATTTTCTTTGTTCCTAATATTTTGTTAATTTAAATCAGTTTTGTTTGTCTATTTTTCTCGCCTATGAGTAAATCTAAAGTCTCAGCAGAATGGAAGAAGAGAGTGAAATCGGAGTATATGAGACTCCGCCAAGTGAAGGTGTTGAAACTACATTTTGTTTCTTGGAAACTTGTTATGTCGGACAAACTTATTAATTTTATGAATGTATGTTATTACAGCGATTCAAGCGCGCCGACGAAGTGAAGGTGGCATGGGCGCGCAATTTGCGTATCATGTCAGAGGCTATCGAGAGCCGAGAGACTGAGACGAGCGAGCGGGGACGAAGACCTTTTTGGCCACCGCCGGCGCCGGCACCTAACCATGAGAGCCTCATGAAACGCGCTGAGGTTTCCTACACTGACTGTAAGTTCAATTTGAACTTTAAAGTGACCTTTAGGAACAATAGTAATCATATTATTTTTTATTCAGACAGCTCCGTGGCGCAGTGGTGAACACGCCAGCCTGTGACACGGAGTGCCCGGGTTCGATCCCCGGCCAGGTCAAGATGGAAAATGATCTTTTCCAGATTGCCCTGGGTCTTGGATGTTTATCTATATATGTATTCCTTAAAAAATATAGTATCGTTGAGTTAGTATCCCATAACACAAGTCTCTAACTTACCTTGGGGCTAGCTCAATCTGTGTGATTTGTCCGTATATATTTATTTATATTTGACTAGTTCTATGGCCTAGTGGTCATCATGCTAGGCTGCCTCTCCAGAAGTCCCAGGTTCAGTCCCTGGTTAGGTCAAGATGGAAAATAATATTTTTCAGATTGGCTTCGGTCTTGGATGTTTAACTATACATACTTGTAAAATATACATAAATATATACAGAATTGCTTGCGATAGGAACAAGTGGAAGAGGCTGGAGGATGCCTTTGCCAAAGGGCAATCAGACTTACAGACAAAAAGCAAAACAAAATTGGAAATATGATAACAAAGGAAAATAAGGCTAAAAATAAAATGTATAAAACTATCCTAAATTTAGTCACAGACGAGAGGGATCCCCTATACATTAGATGTCCCTCTCGTCAGGCGCATGCCTTCCATATTACATGTGCTCCAGCGCATGCCTGTCAGTGTATGATGTTTATATAGATGTAAAATATACTGTTGACCAGGGCTTGTTACCAGTACCAAATTCCCATTATAAGTACCGGTAAGTACCGGTATTACTATTCTGTTAAAATTTTAACAGTAATATGAGGTACCGGTAATCTAGTATTTAACGGTAATAATATTGTTAACAGTTAACGGTAATTTTACCGCTACTTGTTACCGGTACCAAATTCACATTATAAGTACCGGTACCTCTATTCTGTCAAATTTTAACGGTATTAAAATTGCGTTAATTTTACCGGTACCTACGCATTGTTGCCGTCTACCGCATGGGACTCGCTCGACTGTAAAAGTGCCGCCCTATTGTGGGCCCCCGCCTCACGCCGCACATGCACAACACGGCAACGACACACATCAACGAAATGATAATTCCCAATACGAGTACCGGTACTAAGTACTGTTTACCGGTATTTGGTACAGGTACTTCTTTCAATTACCGGTACCGTCGTTTTATTGAGGTACCGGTACCAATCCAATTACCGGTACCGTTGTATTATAGAGGTACCGGTACTTGATTTTTACCGTTACCAAATGTACCGGTACCAAACCAATTACCGGTACTGTCGTTTCATAGAGGTACCGGTAATGGATTTTTACCGGTATTCCAACCCCTGCTGTTGACAGAGGTTGACTAGGGTTGACAGAGCTAGTAGATATATGTTAACACAAACAAAATTTTAGCCCGATACAGTTTTGCAATATCAAACAGCTCTGATACTGGGAATGGTGCTAAACACTCATAAAAAAATAATTTTGCAGTGGGTGCCATCCCATGTAGGAATTTGAGGTAATGAAGTGTCAGATTCAGCAGTGAGAGAGGCAGTTGTAGGAGGAGAAGAGGTCCTGTGCCCGCCTTATAAATATATACGGACAAATCACACAGATTGAGCTAGCCCCAAAGTAAGTTCGAGACTTGTGTTATGGGATACTAACTCAACGATACTATATTTTATAACAAATACATATATAGATAAACATCCAAGACCCAGGCCAGTCTGAAAAAGATCATTTTCCATCTTGACCTGGCCGGGGATTGAACCTGGTCACTCCGTGTCGCAGGCTGGCGTGTTGACCGCTGCGCCACAGAGCTAGTCATAAACACATTATGCCTCCGAGCAATTACCCACGGTTAGATCATATGTAGTTGAGAAGTGGAAACAGTATTTTGACAAATGATCGAGTCAAAAGGTGTTTGGTACAGGACAATGCAAAACTCACCTAGTCTGGTGCCTTGGTTTGACTGTGTTAGTCTCTCTAGGGAACTTCTAGTCTCTGCATTCAGGGTGAGGTCTGGCCATGTTCCAGTAAACAAATTTTTGTTATTGATGCGTGTGACCCAATCAGACCCTATGTATTTTTTGTCAAAAGGAGGAAAACTTGTTACATGTCTTGTTGGAATGTGGTCAGTACACTGCCCTGCGGGACAGATTCTTGGCTGGGGTACCTATGGAGAATGGAATGCTGAACCTAGCGTTAAGCAGTCCATTGTCACAGTCAGCACAATCAGTATACCTCTTATGGCGGTTTATAATGAAACTTAGATAAATTTTATATTAGAGGTCCCCCATGAGGCTGGCATAGTGACACCAAGTGTACTGAAAGACTCGAAAAAATAATTACATTAAAAAAAAAAAAACAGCTCTGAGATATACAGTTTGTAGAAAAGCCATTCTTGAAAGGCCTTTTGATATTTTTAAATCAATCTACAATATGTCCGATAGGGGTGATTCATCCCATCAATATGAACAACTTTTCCTATGGGACCAATGCTGGGAACTTAATATTTTTTTTACATTCCTATAAAAATTTATGGGGTGGCCAATAATTTTTTTTGAGTTCTTAACTTTTTTGCCATAGTAAAAGTTGATCATATTGATGGGCTGAATCACCCCTTCAATGATCACAAGGTTTTCTTTACATCTATATACTTGTACAAAAATCTCAATCTCGATAAAAAGATAGGATAGTTTTTATCTTAACAAAGTTCGCCGTGTCAGCTAGTAATACATAAATTCACTATCTACAGCTTCCGGAGTGGTAACAACCCAACAAGTACCAATCCGCATATTCAATTCCGTCAACCCCATACCTACCATGTACACGTGGGCTCCGACCCAGAAGAACTTCATGGTGGAAGACGAAACTGTCCTTCACAACATCCCGTACATGGGGGACGAGGTGCTGGACCAGGACGGTACATTCATCGAGGAGCTCATAAAGAACTACGACGGGAAAGTGCATGGTACATCGGCTTCATACCATTCTATTTTGTTTGTGGACTGGGCCTTGTTGCATGTTTCAAGGTTTTGTGGTATTGGCAAAAAGATTAACCCTGCTGTAAAATCCATACAAGATGCAGACTACATTAAAGTATATTCTTGTTGAAAAATATTGTCTGGCCTGCCTTCACTTAAGATTATTTCATGGGTGTTATTGGTAGGTCAGGTAGGTAATCATTTAAACAAGTACTTGACCAACCCACAATTATTGGCGAGTCAGGTTTTAAGGTGTGTAGACGATTATGGAAAATGGCTGTATTGAATCAATTTCAATGACGTTTATGATTAAAACTAATGTGAGACATTATTAAAATATGTAACAATGGATGTCCGAACTCAGCTACTGGCTGACATGTTTCGACCTCATTTGAAGGTCTTCCTCAGGGCGATTGGGAATCAAACGCGCGCACGAATCGTCGAGGTCGAAGTATGTTGACCTGTAGCTGACTTCAGACGTGAGTAACCCATTATTACATATTTTATTGATATTTGTCTCACTCCTGGGGAAATTAGTTTACTCCGCTTTGTCAACAAAATTAAATCTTAGCCACCCAACCAGTGATTTAAAAACTATCTATCAGATAATGTTAATTAATGTCATGTCATTAACATAAATAGGTTTGGTTTTAATGGCTATGTTAGGTGAGGTCATGTTGACAACATTGGCTCTGTCCACAGGCTGTCACGATTCACATTGGTGTGTGTGCACACATACATATCTTCATTTTAGCACTATTTCTTCGTCTGTGATATAAGGGAATGTTTATCTGTACTCATATTATAAAGAGGAAAGATTTGATTGTCTAATTGTGTGTTTATTTCTAATGGATAAACTCAAAAACTACTGAACCAATTTTCAAAATTCTATTCATTATACAAGCAGGTAACACGGGCTTCAATTTACGCGAAATCGCGGGTAATAGTTATTCAGATCACAAAAACAAAACTGGAACCCTTTTTTGTTCAAAAGTTTACCCTGTCGCAAAAAGAGGGGTGTTAAAAGTTTGGTCGCTATGTGTGCATTTGTGTCTGTCTGTGGCACCGTAGCTTTTAAACCGGGTGAGCCGATTTGGATGCGGTGGCTCAGTCTATAATATTACAAATGCAAAAATAACTCTGTTTCTCTGTCTGTATTTCTATTACCGCTTCTCGCTCCAACTGTTAAATCAATGTGTTATAGTGGTAGTTTGAGGTCTGGGGAAGGACAAAGGATACTTTTATCCCAAAAAAATATGTTGCTCCCAAGGAATCTACATTAACGTGGACGGAGTTGCGGGCAAAAGCTAGTTTTATACTTGTTAGTCAAGCATTCTCAGTTAATTTAATATCATTAAGGAATTCAATTACATGGTATTATGAAAATTCCTGTTCAATCATGCTTATCAGGTTCTGGATCTGAATCCATTTGATCAAACCCACAATCTCCTAACTGCACCTCACAGCCTGCACTTCACTCGTGCTTTCACAGACCATCAGAGCTTGTGTCTTTGAAATCAGTATGGATACTACTAACCTTGAATCTTGGGATGTGTTAATTTTATTTTGCTAAGGAGGCCTTTGCTCAGCAGTGGGACAGAACCCAGGGGGAGGCCTTCGCCCAGCAGTGGGACAGATGCCAAGAAGTAGAAGGATAGGGAAGAGTGGAGAACCCAGGGGGCCTTTGCCTAGCAGTGGGACGCAACACCAATAGGCGGGGGAAAAAAAGTTAACATTAATTTAATTAGCGTAAAGAAATCGGAAATCAAAATAGTGATGGATTGCTAGCCGCATCGTCTACTGACATGCATGATTACTCATTCGCCCATTCCCGCGTCAGGCTTTTACAGACTGCGCGGGAAGAAGAGCAGCCGGTACATTCTACTTTTCTTTCAGACCATCTAGGAAATGAAAAAAATAAAAACCGGTAAAGTGCGAGTCAGACTCGCGCACGAAGGATTCCGTTCCATTATCTATAGTATGTTTAAAATTATTAAAAATAGTTTTATTATAATTATCATGTAGTGAAAAATTATTAATATTATTTAATTCAAAAACGCGCGTTGGGCATTTTTGAGATGGGAAAACCATTGAACTCGTGACACTGTTACCGTGACTGCACCTCCACCATAAGTACCCGAATTTTCAAGTTTTTACTTCTGTCGGCTCGGCACGCACTGGTGCCACATTTTTTAGGGTTACGTACCTCAAAAAAAAAGAAACGGGACCTCCATAGGATCACTTTGCTGTCCGTCTGTCTGTCTAGAGCATTTTTCTCAGGAACGCCTGGAGGTATTGAGCTGAAATTCTTAACAAATACTCAGGTCTATTGTCCTTTGGAGTTGTGAAAAAATGAAAAGCTATAATTGTTAGTTACATAATTTAATAAAATATTTTTAATAATTCTAAACTTATTATAGACAAGCTTTCGCCCGCAGCTCGGCCCGCGTCAATGTCGACCCCTCGGGAATAGTACTGTTTCCCAGGATAAAAGGTAGCCCATGTCCTTCTCCGTAATCCAGAGAACTTGCTTGTTTTCATGAGCATCGGTTCAGTAGTTACGGCGTGAAAGCGTAACAAACAAACAAACTCACTTTCGCATTTATAATTATTAGTAAGGATTAGTAAGTATAATGGTACGGAACCGAATGCGCGAGTCCGACTCGCACTTGGCCGGTTATTTTTACTGTTATTCTTCGTTATACTATATAGTACACACTTGTAAATATGTTTGGCAGGAGACAAAGAGGGCGGGTTCATAGACGACCAGTTGTTCGTGGAGCTGGTGCACGCGCTCATGGCCTTCCAGACCAAGGACGAGGTGGCGGACGAGCGCCGCGACCGGGAGGCACGGGCCTCCAAGGACGACAAGGATGTAAGTCAACACATACTAATATTTCATACTTTCATTGGATATTCCACTACAATCTGTTCAATGAGAGCTTTGTGGATCCTTACTATATACTAGCTGTTGCCCGCGGCTCCGCCCGCGTTAGTGTCGATCCCTCGGGTACAGTAGAATTTCTCGAAAACAAACATATCCTATGTCCTTCCCCGGGTCTCAAACTTCATCCAAATTGGTTCAATGGTTGAAGTGTGAAAAGAAGACAGACAGACAGAGTTACTTTCGCATTTATAAAATTAGTATGGATAGGTATAATGCTGTCGTATAATGATGATGTATTGACTTTAGATTTTATTGTTCCTATGTCACTTATTATTTAATCACTTATTATTTAAGTGCTATATATTTGCAGGCAAACTCATACTATACCCTTGAGTTCATTCAAATGACGATAACTTTTTTTTTAATGAACTGATTTTGATGAAAAAACTTTAAATGTTTTGCTGAGTTAAATCAAAGCAATTGGTGAAAGTTTGAAGTAAATCAGTTTAGTATTTTCGGAGATAATCGTGATCATATATACAGACAGACAGACAGCCAAAAATTTCGAAAAATTTTTTTTTTGCTTTCTTATATTCTTTTTATGTGTCCCTCTATCCATTGCAGTCAAAAATTCTAAATGTACAGACAAAATATTTTTACTGTTTTATTATATGTATATTTGCTTTCTATTATTCTTTTTAAGTGTCCCTCTATCCATTTCAGTCAAAAATTCTAAATGTACAGACAAAATATTTTTACTGTTTTATTATATGTATAGATTATTATTATATATATGTATAGATTGCAAACCCTCAGTTTATCGGGATGCCGTACCCAAAAGGTAAAAAGGTGGCCCTATTACAAAAACTCCACTGTCCGTCTGTGTGCCTGTCACCAGGCTTTATCTTATGAACCGTATTACCTAGACAATTGAAGTTTTCACAGATGATGTATTTTTGTTGCCGCTATCACAATGAATACTAAAAAATAAAATTAGAATTTAAGTGGGGCTTCCATGCCAATACATTTTGTTTGTCGTTTTTTGCTTGATATTAATAAAGGCAACCTTGAAATATTCATAGAATATTTTGTTGTATATAAGTCAACGCGAGGCCCCTGCGGGTGCCCGGTTCGCTACCCTTAAGATCGCCTACTCTCACAGTTAAAAATGCTATTTATATGTTTACTTAACTGGGGTTTTCTTGCAAATTTATTTTTATTGCAGAAAGATAAAGATTCAAGCAAAGAACAGAAAGATAAAGACAAAGAAGATATCAAACCTGGGGACAAGAAACTTATGCATGACAAGCAGTTCCCCATCTTCACCATCTTCCAGGCCATTAGCTCGCAGTTCCCAGATAAGGGTACTCCTCAGGAATTGCGCGAGAAGTAAGTGTCACTTATTTAAAAGGGAGACTTTTCGCTTAATCTTCTTAAGAGGGTTTCATGAGCTAACTAGAACCACCCATCATTTTATAATTTTAATAGCTGTTGCCCGCGACTTCGTCCGCAATTTCTGTTATTATGTATAGTATTAATTAGTATAGATGAATAATTTTTCCCCGTATTCAAAACATTTTGTATTAATGCTTCGCTTCTATTGGTCGCAGCGTGATGTTTTATAGCCTAAAGCCTTCCTCAATAAATGGACTATCCAACACAAAAATAATTTTCCAATTTGAACCAGTAGTTCCTGAGATAAGCGCGTTCAAACAAACAAACAAACAAACAATCAAACAAACTCTTTAGCTTTATAATATTAGTATAGATTAGATTACTCCTTAATCAGATCTAATAAAAAAAATCTAATTTTTTTCTTCGCTAGTAAATTACTTGCATTATTTTGTTGTATTACTTTATATTCATCATTATCATCACAAGTCCACTGCTGGACATGGGCCTCTCCCAAGATTCTTAGTTCCATGGGACGATATTGCCATACTCACCACGCTTGGCAGGCGGGTTGGCGAGCGCAATTTCTTCGGATTCTTGTGGCTTCCGATGCTGCTGCCCTTCGGAAGCATTTTCAAGCTGGAAAAGGATAGGAATTTTGTATTTGGGAAGGGGATGAAAGGTATTGGCATACTACTCACTCGGATTAATGGGGGAAAAGCAAGTAACAGTTCGGGAGGCCGGGCGCGCGTACCCGATGCCATAGCTGCAACTACCGGACAGGCAGTTGTGGACTACACCCCTGACCATACAACTATTGTATAGTGGTCATTCCGAAACGCTGGTAGTTTTTCGATTTTACAAACATAAAAGAAAGAAAAAGAAACAACAGAAAGTCAAAGTCAAAGTCAAAGTCAAAGATTTTTATTCAAAATTGGATACATGTATCTCTTTTTGAACGTCATATTTTTATTTCTTATATATTTTTTTATATATGCAAAATTGAAATACTGCTAGCGTTTCGGAACGACCACTGGTGAGAAGAATACGCCGAAAGAAACTCAATCCAGCCTTGGTCCCTACGTGCCTGAAGGGCTCTGAATACATTGTTAACATTAAATACAATTTTTCATACTATAGATTAATTTTAACATTTAATAATTGTTAACATTAAATAAATTTATATAAATTTCCACGCATTTTTATCAGTAATATAATCATCAATGCAGTAATAAGCCTTTTTTATTAACTGGTTTTTTACAATCGTTTTGAACTTAAGTAAAGGCAGACCTAATATTTCTGCAGGAATTTTATTATAGAAGCGTACTCCTAAACCCAAAAATGAATTCATAGTTTTCTGCAATCGCAATACTGGTGTAGCAAATTTATTTTTATTTCTCGTGTTTCGGTCATGGATATCACTATTTTTCTTATATAAATCAAGATTATAGCGCACAAACATAATATTCGCAAATATGTACTGAGAAGGTAAAGTTAAAATATTTATATCTTTAAACAATTCTCTAAGAGATTCTCTAGCACCAAGTTTATATATAGATCTAATAGCGCGCTTCTGCAGGACAAATATGGTGTTTACTTCTGCAGCGTTACCCCATAGTAAAATCGCATAAGACATAACACTATGAAAGTAACTGAAATATACCAAACGCGCAGTATCAACATCAGTCAGTTGTCTAATTCTCCTGACAGCATAAGCTGCAGAACTAAGTTTACCCGCTAACGTAGTAATATGGGCACCCCATTGAAGCCCGGCATCAAGAGTTATTCCAAGAAATGTTGTTTTATCAGTTAAATCTAGTGGTTCATTATCCATTACTATTTGTGTTGGAATTTTTGTAACATTTGGTAAGCAAAATTTAATACATTTCGTTTTCTTAGCGTTCAACAATAGATTGTTCGCTGTGAACCAATCCAACACTTGAGCTAAAGTACTATTAACCACGTCAAAAGAATTAGTTTGTCTATCAATTTTGAAGACAAGAGAAGTGTCATCGGCAAATAGTACAGCCTTACATGTATTGACACAGTAAGGTAGGTCATTGATGTAAATGAGGAATAACAGAGGCCCTAGGATAGAGCCCTGGGGTACGCCCATCTTAACCGATGATCCGGAGGATTGTACCCTATCTAAACTAACTTTTTGAGTTCGGCCACTTAAATAAGATTCAAGTAAATCGCGAGATTTACCTTTTATTCCATAGTGCTCCAGCTTGGAGAGAAGGGTATTGTGGTCTACGCAATCAAAGGCTTTGGAAAGATCACAAAAAACACCAATAGCATTTTGTTTTCCCTCCCAAGCATCATATATGTATTTCAACAGAGCTACACCCGCGTCTGTAGTTGACCGACCCTTTGTAAATCCATACTGTTCACGATGGAAAAGGCTATTTATGTTAAAAAAAGCTAATAACTGATTAAAAATCATTTTTTCAAATATTTTACTAAGAGCTGGCAGAATAGAAATGGGACGGTAATTAGTGGGATCATTTTTATCGCCAGATTTGTACAAAGGAATGACTTTACTTAACTTCATCAAGTCAGGAAATGTCCCAGTATCTACACACTTATTAAATATAGAAGCTAAATATGGTGCAATTACTTCAATGATGTTACTAATGACAGCTACAGAGATATCCCACAAATCTCCAGTTTTCTTATTGTTCAAACTCTTAAATGTATCAATGATTATTTGAGGTGTTACATGTTGAAATATTAAATGATTGTTACATTCTGGTATACAGCTTGTTAATAGTTTTTTAGATTCCTCAGATGATGAACGTAAGGAGGCAGTAGTATTTACGGGAATGTTAGTAAAGAAATCTTCGAAATATTTTGCGACGTCTTCATTAGTACTGAGGATCTTATTATCTACTTTTAATTCTATTTTGTTGTCACGATTTTTAGTTTTCCCGGTTTCCATGTTAATAATTTTCCAAGTGGTCTTTATCTTATCATGAGAATCTAGAATAGCTTTTCTTGTATATAAAGATTTTGCGCACAGGCACGCCTTTTTAAAAACCTTAGAGTAAGTTCTAACATAATTAATAAATTCAGTATTTTTATTGTAAGCTTTCATAGCTAATAATTCGTATAACCTGTAACAGAAACATATGACGTTCAAAAAGCGATACATGTATCCTACTTTGAATAAAAATTATTCATTTTCATTTTTTTTTTTCATTGGTATGGTCAAGATATAGTTTATTACCGCCAAAATGGCTCTTTTTTAAAATACAGTACAATGAAATGCCTAAAATATATATAACTCAGATAACTTTGATCCATTTTGTTAGTAACAATTTAAACTTAAAAAAAGAACATTTTCGTAATATTTGCAAAAAAATTGGTTGTCAGTTGGTTTACGGACAATAATTTTACTTGACAATGTTGAGAGATACATGCGTGCGTGATAGATACTACTGTCACTGCTGCTGCTGCTGCTGCTCCTAGAATGTGACATTTTTCGTGCGTGCAGCCGGTATCATCGATTTATAAGACGTTATCACGTCAAAAAAACTGCCGTGTGGTTTCCGGCAGAATAGAATAGGACCACTTCAAGACCTCCATAGGTCGTAAGAGGCGACTTAAGAAATACAAGCTAAACAAAGCTCATAAACATCAATGAGACCTCTCCAACCCATCTGGCCAGCATGGAGAGTGTAGGCCAAATCCTCTGTCTGCTCTGGCCAAGTATGGCTCCGGTAGTACAGAGAGGATCATGCTCCTACAGTGGAGACTAAAAAGACCTGATGATGATGACGTCGAAAAACTAGTTCGTGGTGAATCTTATGGTGTCGTTGGCAGGTACATCGAGCTGACGTCCCTGCGCGACCCGCTGGCCCTGCCTCCGGAGTGCACGCCCAACATCGACGGGCCGCTGGCCGAGTCCGTGTCCCGCGACCAGACCATGCACTCCTTCCACACGCTCTTCTGCCGGCGCTGCTTCAAGTATGACTGCTTCCTGCACCGTGAGTACCTCTACTGGCCACTTTTAACCCTTTCTAGACCAACGGGAATATTTTCCCCACCAACCTACGAAAATAAATTGGTGGGGAAAATAATCCCTTTTTGTGTTAGATACGATTCATTTAAAGTAACACGTAGTATGAAACTAGTATCTCATAATAAATGCGCGAGTCATCAGGACACGGCTGAGAACTCGAAATTAGTAATTTCCTTCAATAAATTAATTACGTTTTATTATATAAAGTAGACTTAAGTTGATTAGTACTTAGTTTTAAATTGTCGCCTAGAACAAACTGACAATGAGAGTTACATAACGTCAAACTGATAAGTGTCGACCCAATTCGGTCGGATAACAGTTTAAACCAAGTACTAAAGTTAGTCCTCGATTTATAATAACACTGGTGTCGTGGGTTAAAACGCCACCACCACGCTGTGTATCCATATTTAATCGGAACTGTTAAACGTGACTGGTGTACCCTTATCCAACAATGATTTAGTGTAAGGTGATAGATAAGCGAAGACAGAATAGTAAAATTTCTCTTGTTACAAATAATCAAACGTTATTTCCACCTTGTAAGAAAGTTTTTTTTATTAACTACCTATAATTTCCCACTGTTGGGCAATGGCCTCCAATCTTTGTTCTCACATATATTTGACCAAACAAGATTTAACTTAATAATGGTGATGTTGTAAATTGGAAGTTAAAGAATTGAGAAAACTTTTAGTATATCATCTTACTAGAATATATATAAATTCAAACCGCTTGAGCGGCAAGAGGAATTTATTTTTAGGGCGGCGTGCACTTTATTATTAAAGGATTAAGGTTTAAAATCGTGCGCCGCCGCAGTGGTCATTCATCATCATTTCGAGTAGGTGTCACGGTCAATCGACCATGCACACCCTGGTGTCAGAGTTCTTCGGAACCGCCTCTTGGCCTCTGACGTGGTTCCTTTAACGACTACCAGATGGCAGCCGGGACCACCGGGTTAACGTGCCTTCCGAAGCACGGAATCATCTTTATTATCCGACAATCAGGTGATTCAAGCCTGCAATGTCCTAACCAAACTGGAAACAACTAAACAAAGTATGCTTCCGGTGGGAATCGAACCCACGACCCCCGGGTCAACAGGCAAACGCCTTAACCACTGGACCACGGAGGTTGTTAGTGGTCATTATAATCACAACAATTATAACAAGCTTATATCATAATTCTATGTAGAGATAGTATATACTTAATACTTAGCTATAAAGTATATTTTCTAGGGCTTACTGTTGTGTTGTTTGTTTGGCTAACAGGAAGCCAGGCAGGTAAGGTCGCAAGACCGGACGTGACGTCATCGACTTTAGTTCGCTCGCCATGGCTCACCCGTGTTTCATGTTTCTCAGTTCTGTTACTTTTGATCTTGATGTTATGTTATATATCTTTGTTAAGTTTATTGATTTGTCTCATAGCCGTGAATCAGATTTTTCTAGGAAGGGATCATAAAATGAATTAATATTTTTTTTCTTCGCGAATTTTACAATGGAAAATACCACCTGAATAAGGAAACAGTCCGGCAAATAAGATCAGGATATTTTGCTTAATTATTTGTATTTGCTATGAAACAAAGAGTGAAACTTATCAATTCCCTAAAAACCTTTATTTTGTCATTTTTGCAGCTTCTTATGTATCATTTGTACATACCATTATTTATACAATGCTAAGTTTAATATCTAAATTGAAAATGTGATGAAGAAATTCACAACAGATGGAATTCGAATACACATACATCACACATCTTTAATATATTGTGGTAAAGTGTTGGTGATTCGCACCGTGTAGATGACTACATAGTATAAAACAAAGTCGTTTCCCGCTGTCTGTCTGTCCATATGTATGCTTTGATCTTTAAAACTACACAACGGATTTTGATGCGGTTTTTTTTAATAGACATAGTGATTAAAGCGGAAAGTATATGTATAATTTATCGCACCTCGTCGTTATTAATTGATGTTTGTGATTCGCAATGATTGAGGAGTTTGCTAGCTCAGTGGGCGTATGCACTATTAGCGCTCAGGTCCCTCTTTCCCACAGGGCACTCTGGGCAAGGGAAAGGCCCAGGGCTTCCAATCAATAGGGCCCACTCCCTAGTATCTTTCTCTTTGTTGGGGTTAGCTAACAAAAACAATGCATATTTCTTATAAATACTAACCCCCCTACATTTGATAGTTGTGCCTTCAGCACCGCTCACCAAGACTTACTTAAGAAAATAAAGTTAAGAACTAACATTGTAAGTACTTAACGATTATCTAATCATTTAATGTGACTGTAAAAAAAACCTTTTTATCTACTATCTTTATCTATTCTAACAAAATAGTGCTCAGTCAAAGTCACATGGGCTTAGGGCCCAATTATCTAATATGTCCGGGGCCTGCAATAGGTTGAACGGCCCTGTTAGCGCTTACGCAAGTTTAGCAACCCCTATCGTGGTTACCAGTTAGATTAATTAATAAAAATGCCTAAAAATTAAATCTAGCTCCTCCGTGCTTCGTAAGGCTGGATAAGCCCTTGCTCTTGGCTGTCATAATTAAATAGCAGTTATTTAGGCTATGTCAGATGCCCTAACGGAGCTTTAAAAAACAGAGTACTATCTAGTAAAAACAAATTTTTGACGATATAACGTCTTGTAAATCAACTAGCTGTTGCCCGCGACTTCGTCCGCAGCAATTTCTATTATTATGATTAATTAGTATAGATGAATTATTTTTACCCGTTTTCAAAACATTTTTTATTGATGCTTCGCTTCTATTGGTCGAAGCGTGATGTTTTATATCCTAAAGCCTTCCTCAATAAATGGACTATGCAACACAAAAAGAATTTTCCAATTCGAACCAGTAATTCCTAAGGTTAGCGCGTTCAAACAAACAAACTCTTCAGCTTTATAATATTAGTATAGATGAACGCCGGCTGCACGCACGAAAAAGTGTCACGTACGGTGTGCAAGCGAGAGCAACAAATGATAGAGAGGTACAATCGGCCTAAGCTTTCGGCTTTCGACGTATTTCTTTTCCACCGTTATCACGTAAAATTATCGTCCGTAAACGGACTGTACAGACAACCAATTATTTTCATCACTTTTTCAATGTAGATATTGTGCAAACCATCTCTCATTGGCCATGTCACGTTTTCGTCACCCTTATCATGGTCCCCGCCTGATTTGAACACGCCAGGTCTGCAAGCCTGTCACCCTGGGCCCAACCTCACCAAACGCAAGGGACCGGACCTCAAGCCCTTCTCTGAACCCTGCGGCTCCAGCTGCTACATGATGCTGGTGAGTTTTTTTTTTATTATTTTGAGAGTAGGACTTTAAAACAATGTTCTGCAGTTTTTGTAATAAAATAACAATATATTTAAAAATTATTTTAAAAAAAAGTTACTCACTCGGCTGGTTTTCAGGGATCCGTACCTCAAAAGGAAATAAAACGGGACCCTTATAGGATCACTCGGTTGTCCGTCTGTCAAGACCCTTTTTCTCAGGAACCCGTAGAGCAATCAAGCTGAAATTTATATCAAATATTCAGGTCTACTGTCCCTTAGAGCTGTGAAAAATACCAAATTCTAAGCCAACGCAATCAAAAGATACAGCTGGTTATGCCGCAAATTTTCGTGTAATTTCGACATTTGCAAGGGAATCAAAACCTACAAGGGTACTTCCCATGAACGCAGAATCTTGAAATTTGTTACAAAGCCACGTCGTATAGCACAGATAAAGGAAAAATTGCGAAAAGCATAACTTTTCAGTTACATCATATAATAAAAATATTTTTTACAAGTTATTCTGTTATTAGGGATGGAAACAAACACAACAACTCAAAAATCATAATAATTGTCTCAGTCCGCAAGTCCAGCCTTTCTTGTGGTTTGAAATTTGTTACTAAGTCGTCTTTGTTTTATAGTACACACCTGCTAGTCAGGGCCGGATTAACAGATTTACTGCCCGTGGACTATTCAGTTATTGCCGCCTCTCATCAACCCCTTGACCTTGTGACGTGTGACGAAGGGGGAGTGGGGGGGATTGCTTTTTGCTCGCTTGGTCTATTATTGCTAACAAAATTTTCATGTGATTTAGGAGGGCATGCGCGAAAAGCTAGCTCGCGAGAAGGCAGCCGGCGAGGAAGATGGCAGTAAGGGCAGCAAGACGCACGCTATCGACTCGCCCAACGACGCGTCCTCGGAAGACAGCAACGATAGCAACCGCTTCCAGAAGGGTAATCACTTTCTACACGCTTTTTATTAGCTTCACTAGGGGTGCTATTTTTGAAATGTCGCCGTTCGTAGACGAGAGATTTTTCCATACAAAAATCGCTCGAAGACGAGTGTCGTACTTTCAAAAATAGTACTCCTGTATACCGTTATTAAAGGTATCGGTACCAATCCAAGTACCGGTACTGTCGTTTCATTGAGGTACCGGTAATGATTTTTACCGGTATTCCAACCCCTGCCTGTATGTTTGTTTGTTTGTAACTTTTGATTGTAACCGACTTCTTTGAACTCGATTTTGAACCACTTTAAACGGTTAGATTTAATTAAAATATTGTAAAATTATCATGGACCGATGTCACAATACAATTTGATAGAAGCGTGTTTTTAAGTTTTTTTTAAACTATATTTACTCTGATTATCTTATGTCCAATATGAACAATGTACACTGATTCGTGTTTTAAACTCATAATTATAATTAAGATGACACCGCAGTACTCCAGTCTCAGTGCGACCACGATGGATGTAACTCCATTGAAATGTCGACGGAAACAATTAATATAAAGATTCGTGCTAAGATGTTCCATATCTGAATGGCAAACAAAACACAGCCACTCCATTTAAATATAAAGTATCTATAATCAATAACGTCGTATTTCTTTTGTTATACAAACATATAAAAGTACTAGCTTTCGCCCCCGTCAATGTCGATCCCTCAGGAATACTACTTTTTCTCTGGATAAATTGTATCCTATGTCCTTCTCCGTATCCCAGATAACGTGTATGCAAAATTTCATGATGATCGGTTCAGTAGTTATAACGTGAAAGCGTAACAAACAAACTCACTTTCGCATTATTAATATTAGTTAGGATATCCGGACTGGTCCGACTCGGTCAGTTTAAAACTTTAAATTATACTAATACTTTCATTGTTTAAATTAAAAAAAATGTCATTACGCAGCATTACAAGCTGCAATGCAAATATAAACCAAAGTTTTAAGGGCAAATAAACAGGTATTAGGATAGAAGAACTGCGGTGGAGATTAAAGTGTGTGTTGGTTGCAGGCAGCAACAGCAATTCCAGCAACAGCAACTGGAGCGCCGGCCTCAAGCCCGCGCCCGACGCTAGAGACCCCGCCTACAACGCGCTCGGTCAGTGCCTGCTTATACTTACAACATTATCCTATTCCTCATCATCATCATCATTTCAGCCGTCAGAAGTCTAGTCCTGGACAAAGGCCTCTCCCAAGGACTCTTAATTCCATGAGAGGATATTGCCATACTTGCCACGCTTGGCAAGGTTGGCGAGCGCAGTGTCTTTGGCTTCTTATGCTTCCAACATCATCCTATTCCTCATCATCATCATCATTTAAGCCGTCCGAAGTCTACTTCTGGACAAAGGCCTCTCCCAAGGACTCTTAATTCCATGAGAGGATATTGCCATACTTGCCACGCTTGGCAAGGTTGGCGAGCGCAGTGTCTTTGGCTTCTTATGCTTCCAACATCATCCTATTCCTCATCATCATCATCATTTAAGCCGTCCGAAGTCTACTTCTGGACAAAGGCCTCTCCCAAGGACTCTTAATTCCATGAGAGGATATTGCCATACTTGCCACGCTTGGCAAGGTTGGCGAGCGCAGTGTCTTTGGCTTCTTATGCTTCCAACATCATCCTATTCCTCATCATCATCATCATTTAAGCCGTCAGAAGTCTACTTCTGGACAAAGGCCTCTCCCAAGGACTCTTAATTCCATGAGAGGATATTGCCATACTCGCCACTCTTGGCAAGGTTGGCGAGCGCAGTTTCTTTGGCTTCTTATGCTTCCAATGCTGATGTCCATTTCCATCAGGTGGCTCGTCTGCTCGTTTGCCATCGGATATACATAGAAAAAAAGCATTTTAAGCTGGGAATTGATAGGAATTGGTTGGATTTGGGATAGGAATGAAGGTATTGGGATACTACTCACTGGGATGAATGGGGAAAAAAGCAAGAAGCTCGAGAGACTGGGAACGTGTATTCGTGCCATGCCCACAACCACCAGACAAATAGTTGAGGATGACACGCCTTTTTATTCTTAATGGGGAGACGAGCACACGAAACATCTGATGGTAAGTATCATCATTGTCCCCATGGACACATGGTCTGGTGGGTCTAAAATCACTATCCTGTTAGTAGATGTCCATACATCTCCTCATCATCATTTCGAGTAGGTGTCACGGTCAATCGACCATGCACACCCTGGTGTCAGAGTTCTTCGGAACCGCCTCTGGGCCTCTATAGTGGTAACATACATCTACTAACAGGTTAGTGCTTTTAGAATATAAATTTGACCGTCTTTTGAAAGAAACCAAGTCATAGCTTCGGGGAAAAACTGTGGTTCCATAACACACACGCGAAAAAAGGTGATGAGTATAAAGGCTGTTTCCATGACGCACGATGCAATTGTGAAATTGTGCTGCAGGCACTAAAACGAAAATTTCGTCAGAGCACTCCCAAATTATAATTGCGGTAAAAAACGCTTAGGGACCCCCGTTTCTGCGTGAGTCAAGCGGGCCTAGAATATCCGTTAGCTCAAGATCATCGACAATTTGATCAGCTGTCTTTTGAATATGTTCAAATGGAAGAAGCTGCTAGTGTGGTGGATCGGCCCAAAGATGAGAACAATACTCTATACTATATGCGGTCGTTTTTAGGATTTTTAGATTATCAATCGATGGACTGATGAATCGATAGCCGTGTGGTTTCCTGCAGAGTAGAATAGAACTACTCCAAGTCTTCCCATGGATGTCGTAAGAGGCGACTTAGGAAATACAAGCTAAACAAAGCTCATAAACATCAATGAGACCTCTCCAACCCGTCTGGCCAGCGAGGATAGTGTAGGCCAAATCCTCTGTCTGCTCTGGCCAAGTATGGCTCCGGTAGTACAGAGAGGGTCATGCTCCTGCAGTGGAGACTAAAAAGATCTGATGATGATGAATCGATGGACTGGCTCGATATATCGTTTGGCTCTATTAAGCACACCAAGTTTTTTGCGGACTTCTTTTGAGATGCCAAGACCTAGAATAGAAGTCTGTGAGTGATGTTAAGAGTAGTGTCCTGAAACTTAGAAAGAGTCAGATATACAACGTGATTTTGAACCCCCTAGCTTTATTGAAATCTCAGCATCAGAATCCCTAATGAAATATAGAACAGCAAGAAAAAAAGCTGAAAATAAAAAAAAAATTAGGGTTTCCCATACAAAGTCGCCGATCACCTGGACGAATTTCTATGGAAAGTCAATTTTTTTTTCGGTTTTTACCTTTTTTTCTTGGAATTCTGTATTCCATTAGGGATTCTGATTCCAAGATTTCAATATAGCTAGGGGGTTCAAAATCACGCTATATGCATGGTGCCAAGTCCTAACAGCTGCGTGTGTCAGGTCTGACGGTGGGCGACATCGCGGCGGAGTGGTCGGGGTCAGACCAGTCGCTGTTTAGAGCGCTGCATAAGGTGTTTCCCTCCAACTACTGCGCCATCGCGCAGGTCATGCTGTCCAAGACTTGTCAGCAGGTATGACACTCTACCTTTCTCCTATTCATTATGTACAGGGACAGAGATACAAAAGATTTCTGCCCCGCCAGGCCAGTTTATATGGAAATATCGAAATTTTCCCAACATTGTTCTCTTAGGAAAAGTTGTTCATTTTGATGGTCTGAGTCACCCCTTTAAGGGTCCAAAACGATAAAATTTCACCATGTATATATCTTGAATTTTCTCTTAAACTATAAATAATAATAACATGAAAATGTATATACAGAAAGATTTTAATGAAGTCTTTCTTAATATAAATTTTCATGTTATTATTTATAGTTTAAGAGAAAATTTTAGATATAAGTAGACGGCTTGGTCAGGTATCTCTGTGCCTGACTGTACCACTCTTCGATCAAGCATAAAAAAACTAGATACACAATCCGCGATAAGAAAGCGTCCTCACAAGACATCTAGGTTCATATTTTCCGTTTAAGTTTGAATTTTGAATTCCGTAAGCTGACGTCGATCAGCTTTCAAAATTCGACTTTGTGGCATGCAGGTAAGGTTGATTTTGCATTAATATAGGCTTATAACATAACAATATCTACTTGTAAAATAATTGTGCACAGCATGAAGTTTTTTTTTATGTGTGATTGTTTATTTGACGTGATAATGTCTTATAAATCGATGAACACCGGCTGCACGCACGAAACATGTCACGTTCCGAAGCAGTAGCAGCAGTAGTAGTAGTGTGTATCACGCATCTATCTCTCTCCGTTACCACGTAAAATTATCATCTGTAGACCGACCTTGTCAGCAAAAGTACCTGATGATGGTGATGATGGATGGATGGAGACCGACTTTACAGACAACCAATTTTTTATGCTTGATTGAAAGTACCATTTTTGTATTATTATCTCTAGGTCATAAAATTGACGATCGTCATGTCATGACCTAGCGACGTGAATCTGGTTAGCCGAACGACTATTAAAAAAGTCCCCTGTTACAGGCGTGTCGTTGTTAAGCATAGCTGTTAGATTGTTTCCTAAATTAGAAGACTGATTTTCTCTCCGTAAGAACATTTAAGGTATTTCCACGCTGGTCTGGGAGAAAAGACAAAACGTTGAATGTACCAGCTGCTTCCCTTCCCGCGCAGATCGTAAAAGCCGATAGAGAGAATGGGCTAAAATCTGATGAATCATGTAAGTAGGCGATGCGGCTAGCAACCCATCACTATTCTGATTCCATTTTCCACCTACACGCCCAACAATATGCTAAACGTTGCCTTTAAACTTGTAGTCTTACAGACCTAGGCTCTGTGGCTAAAATTACTTAATTATGATGACACAGAGTTACTCTTACAACACATACAATAAAATATTTTCAAGAATAAACAAAGCAAAATAAATAAGACAAAAATATATAAAAAAAAAAAAAACTTCGACTTGTCCATCACATTTACTTGGATTAAGAATGTTTTAATATAAACTTATTGTAACTAGCATGTTATCGAATGTATTGTATGTATAAAAATATATTTGAATTTATATAAATGAATTATGATATACCTACCTTTAGAATAATATAATCAATAGGCTAGTTTCCTAAAAAAAGATAATTAGTCCGTCAGTTAGATATTCAAAAAATATTGGACACGTATTTTTTCTTTTGTCGATAAAACAAAAAATTATAAAGATATAGCCCTTTGAAGTTCCGTGTGACGTCATAGTTTGCTACAATTTTTAGCAAACTTTGACGTAACGAGCCCCCACTCCTGAACTTTGACGCGCTTTATCTTTATTATTTATTGTTTATTTGACAAAAGAAAAAATAGGTGTCCAATATTTTTTGATTATCTAACTGACGGACTAATTTTTATGTTATTATTACGACCCAGGAAACTAGCCTATGTAAACCGTTATAGAAGAGCGAAATCTCCTAATACAAGCATTGTTTGCTTAAAAGGAGATTTAAACACTAATTTATGTAAACTGGTATCCAAAGAAATAAACAATTATTATTAAAAAAAAAATATTATTAGGCTCTGTCTACCCTGCAAGAGAAAAAGACGTTATAGTGTGTGTGTAAAAAAAAAACTTTAAAATTGCATTTTCCACAGGTATACACGTACTGGATCAATACAGGCCAAGAGGAATGTCGCGTGGAAGCCGAGCTGACTCCGCCGCGGAAGAAGAAGAAAAAGCATCGCCTGTGGTCGGTGCACTGCCGCAAGATACAGCTCAAGAAGGACTCGGCCTCGCATCATGTGTAAGTTCAAATATTTATTGCAAATTGATAAGTTTTTTTACGACATAGGGCGGCAAACGAGCAAGCGGGTCACCTGATGGTACAGAACAGCCTCCGTGGTCCAGTGGTTAAGGCGTTTGCCTGTTGACCCGGGGGTCGTGGGTTCGATTCCCACCGGAAGCATACTTTGTTTAGTTGCTTCCAGTTTGGTTAGGACATTGCAGGCTTGAATCACCTGATTGTCTGATAATAAAGATGATTCCGTGCTTCGGAAGGCACGTTAAGCCGGTGGTCCCGGCTGCCATCTGGTAGTCGTTAAAGAAACCATGTTCTGACGTGGCCGAGAGGCGGTTCCGAAGAACTCTGACACCAAGGTGTGCATGGTCGATTGACCGTGACACCTACTCGAAATGATGACCTGATGGTAAGCGATCACCGCTGTCCATGGACAACTGCAACACCTGGCGTGAGACAAGAGCGTTGTCGGCCATTTAAGAAAACAGACTCGTTTTTGAAGGAAGTTGTATAGTGAGAGTAAAATTTAAATAGTTGAACATAAATCAGTTGCAGAAGTAGACTATTATATAGTAAGTACTATAACATCTTGCCACCTGCAATTTACACAAAATAACATTTCAGACTATTTGCAACTTAGACGAATCGCTACTTCACAAGTTTCGGGTTGCGTTTTAGATGATGACGCTATTGAGGACTAGTTACGTTTGCAACCAGATTTGAGAAAAATTGGGAATAATTTTTTTGTCCCGCAGGAATAAAAACTTATTTAGGACCGTTCAAGTATTACGCACGGAGTAAGAAGGAGATGCCTTAACCAATATAGAACCAGAATTACGTTGTAGCCCTGTGACGTCACCAAATTAATTCCAGTTACTCAACGCCAGAGGCGCTGTCATCAGTTTGCGAGCGTTCACTTTGAAGTCGAACGATTGCTGCTTGGTTGTAAATACGTTTCTAATTTTTCCTCAATACCTTATATCATGAAATATCTTATATACACAAAATTAAAAATAGTAAAAAAGATATTTCGCAAGAAAACAGGCCGTTATTAAATTTGTATATGTATTTTTAAATATTATGATGTCGATAATTCTCGATGTCATCATTATTAAGCTTCACGTAAAGAAATTTGTACAAAGCGCCATCTAGTGGTGAATAGAATTATTATACATATATAGACATGATATAGAGTGGTTATCACCAAGTTAACGTTCATGAATGAGATAATCTACGGAAACTTTAAATACAGTATTACAGAAAAAGAAATATAGATTTTTCTAATCGGCATTTTGCTTATTATTTCGTACAAACTTTGTTTTTGACAAACATATCACTAAAATAATTATTACTTAAATATTCTCACACTGACATCATCATCATCATTTGAACGTTTTCCCGGTTGTATCCTAAACTGTAGTGCGTTAGAACCGAGGGTCCACTATTGTGACAGTATTAATGCTACCGTAATAGTGGAAGCCCCCGCTTACGGCCGCCTTTCTAATGCCAACCTTTCTTGGGCAAATCTAGAATCTAGAAATATCGAGGGTAAATTTACTCGCGGTAGTAAATTTGGTATTAGTTACTCTATGTCATTCGTCATCACGCTCATATTTCAGGACCGTATCTAGGATGACAAATATTTTATTTTTTGAGAATACTCGTGTGTACCAGAAGACGTTGACACTTGTATAGAAAAAGTAGAATTGATGTCCTCTCCACTTCAAAAACCTTTTTTTCCTATCTTCACACTTACACATAATTTTATTAAATTTTCTGACACTTTATTGTTTCTTACATATGTAACATGTATTAACATCTTGTCGTCCTCAATCTACAGCTCAAGGGATGATGACGTGATTATCTAACTTAATTAATTTGCCTGAATTCAAATAAATATTCCAGTTTGTGCCGAGTATTTCATAAAACAACGAATGAAAAGTGCGAGTCGAACTCGGGCCCCGAGCATTTTATACTAAAAACCAGGCCTGTCTCACTCCCCGTGTCGGTATCGAAAATATACCTACGCATGGCGACCACGTCTAAGCGGTAAAATCGGGAAAATCCAATAGGGACGACTCGCGTTTTGTTCTCTGTATTCTGACTTGCAATGGATTTCTGTAGGTATATGAACGTACAGATGTTGCGTTCCGGCGGGAACTAAATTACAGCATATAGTCAACCACATTGAGTTGATATTTCTTTGAATACCTTTGCAGAGTAAGATTTCTGCACGTAAGTACTAGTACTTATGCTGTGCGAAAAGTTTTAAAGTTTTAACAACATCAAACACGAGCACAATATGGGACCTTGCTTCTTCTGTTGTTGTAATGTTACACTTTAACTTTACAATATAATAATTATAATAAAATTAGATATTTTCATTTCTCTTAATACGTCCACGCCTGATGTAATGACGTAGTCCCGCCATCTATCACTGAATAGCCGAACTTTTTTGGTAGAAATAATATACTCAATTCAGCATCTTGTAATTAGTTCGTCTACTTGTCACTAGATGGTTTAGGCCGCGCACTGCGATTCTGCGCATGCGTGAAGCCCCCCGCTTCCCCGCATTTCGGAGACAAGACGTTTCTAAGGTAGTGAGCATTAAGGCAACTCCTTACTCCGTGGTATTACGTAAGCACTCTTATCAGTTATTTTCAACCCCCTCCTCCCCCTTGTCACCAAAAGTAAGAAAAGCTCTCCCCCCTCCCCCCAAGCTTACGTTAACATTGCTATAATTTTTACAAAATATGTTTGTTTATTTTGCAAAATGTTGCTAAGGTCATCACCCTTCCACCCCCTTTGTCAGCAAAAATATGCCTAGCCCAGACCCCCTATTCGCTGCTTACGTAATATTTGAATGACCCCTTTTATATCCTGCAAACATTCTTGTGTTTTGAAAAATAAATAAATATATACGGACAAATCACACAGATTGAGCTAGCCCCAATGTAAGTTCGAGACTTGTGTTATGGGATACTAACTCAACGATACTATATTTTATAACAAATACATATATAGATACACATCCAAGACACAGGCCAATCTGAAAAAGATCATTTTTCATCTTGACCAGACCGGGGATCGAACCCGGGGCCCTCGTGTCGCAGGCTGGCGTGTTAACCACTGCGCCACGGAGCTCGCCATATAGATGAAAGTAATAATTGTGCGCAGGTACAACTACACGCCATGTGACCACCCTAACCAGCCGTGCGACAGCCTGTGCCCGTGCCTGCAGTCCCAGAACTTCTGCGAGAAGTTCTGCCAGTGCAGCAGTGACTGTAAGTATATCATCATCATCATCATCATCATCATCAGGTCTTTCTTAGTCTCCACTGCAGGTGCATGACCCTCTCTGTACTACTAGAACCCTACTTGGCCAGAGCAGAAAGAGGACTTGGCCTACACTCTCCACGCTGGCCAGACGGGTTGGAGAGGTCTCACAGATAATATGCTTTGTTTAGCTTGCATTTCCTAAGTCGCCTTCTACGACATCCACGGGAAGACTTGGAGTGGTCCTATTCTACTCTGCCGGATACCACACGGCTGTGAGTATACATCGCATTCAATTATATTTAGTTGTGGAAGAGCCACGCTACCGGCAAAATTAATTTTTGCTAGTAGCATGAATGGGCCGGCTCGTCCGGGGAAGTACCACTCTCATAGAAAATGGACGTTTGAGTAGAAGCTTTACCGCTTCTATGCTTCTTTCGGGGAGTGAAAGAGCCGGAGGCCAATCCTTTCCCCATTTCCTCCTCCCATGTCCTTTCCCCAACTCCTTGAAAGGCCGGCAACGCTCCTGTTACGCCCTGGTGTTTCAGTTCATGGGCAGAGCTGGTCGCTTACCATCAGGTGACTCGTTTGCCGTCCTATACCATAAAAAAAATGTTATTACTCATCATCAGAGTCGTCTTACAGATATTGGGCGTCACGGTGCGAAAATATTCCTGGTACCTCTTATATGTTAATGCGCCTCTTGAGAATGGGTCAGGCCTGGCGTTACCCTCTTCACCCGACTATCATCGTCCACTGAACTCGGAGTGTGGGGGCGTGGTGGTACAATCAGCTGGGAGAGGGGTACATTTTCGACAATTTCGGCACGGTACACCTTTTTTCACCCTCTGGTTAAGAAGGCCCTGCTCATTAGCCACAAGAAGTCCACTGCTGGACATGACCTCCTTCAAGGATTTCCAATACGACCGCTTGGGAGCGGTCTGCATCAATCCATCGTCTTCCTGTGACCTTCGCCATAATGTATGAATTTGTTGATTTCTGCTTATGTGTTCACATTGGTCTCAGATTTTTTTAAGCTGCTTTTAGGGTCGCTACACACATATCTTTCGAACAACAAAGACAACCCGAAGCAATTACAAAATACACTTTTGTTCGCTTCGAACGTTTCCGGTGAAGAAGGGAAGGTTTAAACTATTGGCTGCCTTAATAAAATCGATAATGACAAAAGAAAAGTTGAAAGTGGAAACTGTTAAGTGAGTTTGGCATGTCCTCAGGCCAGAACCGGTTCCCGGGCTGCCGCTGCAAGGCGCAGTGCAACACGAAGCAGTGCCCGTGCTACCTGGGCGTGCGCGAGTGCGACCCCGACCTGTGCTCGGCCTGCGGCGCCGACACCGGGCCCGCGCCGCAGCCCTGCTGCAAGAACGTGTCCGTGCAGAGGTGACTCCAACATTTATTCACAAACATATATAATTTTAATTGCCATATTGTAGCTGTATGACATGTTGTACTAACTATTCTATAATACTACTGACATTTATATTATATCATTAATTCATAATTGTAATTTAATTTAATTTATTTAATCTGATATTGTAATTATTCTACTAATCTTGATATTGTTTCTGGCTTTATAAATTGACAAATGTGTGTTTTTTTTACTTTGCTAGTTTTAATATTAATCTTGTAAGCATTTTGGATGTAACATCTGTTCGCTTGTGAGATGTAATGAAAAAATAAATAAATAAACAAAATAGGCCTTCTCAGGCACTTTTTCACGTCACATTTTAAATAATACTTATTAAATAAATAATAATAATAAATAAAATCTTTATTCAAATAATAGGAAGACATTTTACAATACATTATAAATACATTAAGGGACATATGAACTAAGGGTGCCTGAGCTAGGATGAAAATCATCCTGTATTTCTGGCGTTTAAATACTAATTAGTACTATTCTCACTCCATAAACAATTACACTTAAAATTAAATTATACATAATGAGACAATAAAATTAACCATAATATTATAACTATAATATTATATTTTAAACTATTAGCATTTAATAGGGCTTGTTGTAGTATTTTTTTAGTTGTGAATTAAATTATTAACAGCCTCCGTGGTCCATTGGTTAAGGCGTTTGCCTGTTTACCCAGGGGTCGTGGGTTCGATCCCACCGGAAGCATACTTTGTTTAGTTGCTTCCAGTTTGGTTAGGACATTGCAGGCTTGAATCACCTGATTGTCTGATAATAAAGATGATTCCGTGCTTCGGAAGGCACGTTAAGCCGGTGGTCCCGGCTGCCATCTGGTAGTCGTTAAAGGAACCATGTCAGAGACCGAGAGGCGGTTCCGGAGAACTCCGACACAAGGGTGTGCATGGTCGATTGACCGTGACACCTACTCGAAATGATGATGATTAAATTATATTCATATTCTTAATTATTGTTCAAAAGCTACAAACCACTTCGGAACCGATCACAGCAGAGAAGAAGACGCCGAAAGAAACTCTTCAAAAGTACTGGTCGCCTACTTGCCTGAAAGGCTTTGTATGATATTGTCGCGAAGCTCCCAGAACAGAATAGTCTAGAACTTTTCCGAACAACGTCTGTCGCGCTCATACATCTTCCATCCTGCTCACACATATGTATTCTATCCCACTCATACACATACTCGAATATTCTGGAATGTTTTAGTTATCGGCCGTCGGGACCGGAAGTATATGGAACTTTCTAGAGACCCATAAGTCAGTATATAAGGGAGCGGACGTGGCGATCGTTAATCAGTTGACCGCGAGTGTTCTTAGTGAGCGATACTAATACGAGTGATTTGTGTGCGACTGATAAGTGATAATTTCTGCGACCACAGCAACGGACCAGGACTACGAGTGCTTTGCGTTTTGGATATTCGACGTGTTGGAAGACCAGTCAGTGTTGGGATTCCGTAGTGAATAAATTCCCTCTGAAGAGTTTGGTATTTTACTCCAAATCCTGAACCCTAACCACGTAACAATATTTACATAATTTTGTGGAACACGTTATGTTAGCGATGAAGCATGCAACTACAACAGATATGATAAGTCTCAAAGAGGCCGAGCAGACCTGCGTATCCGAAGCCATCTACTACCAACTCATGTCACAAAATAAGTACTAGTACTTACCGTACAGAGGTCGCACTCTGCAAAGGTATTCAAAGAAATATCAACTCAAATGTAGTTAGCGACACGGTGTAATTTAGCTTGCGTCAGAATGCAGCACCTTTTAGTTTAGATACCTACAGGCCAATTTTATATTTATGGCTCTGAACAAATGATGATAATTAGTGCGTGGCGTTTCTACCGGATTTGTTCGATTTTCACCTTCAAAGTGGTCGCCGCGTAGGTTTGTTTTCGATATCTATACGGGGAGCGAGACAGGCCTGGTCATATCTACTACTTGCTTCTTCCAAGACTTGTGAACAATAACTACCGGGGGTAGTGGGTTCGATTCCCACGGAAAGCATACTTTGTTTAGTTGTTTCCAGTTTGGTTAGGACATTGCAGACTTGAATCACCTGATTGTCTGATAATAAAGATGATTCCGTGCTTCGGAAGGCACGTTAAGCTTTTGGTCCCGGCTGCCATCTGGTAGTCGTTGTAGGAACCACGTCAGAGGCCGAGAGACAGTTTGAAAGGACTCTGACACCAGGGTGTGCGTGGTCGATTGACCGTGACACCTACTCGAAATAATGATTACTTGTGAACATTGCAGGGGTCTCCACAAGCACCTGCTGCTCGCGCCCAGCGACGTGGCGGGCTGGGGCATCTTCCTGAAGGAGGCGGCGCACAAGAACGAGTTCATCTCGGAGTACTGCGGCGAGATCATCTCGCAGGACGAGGCCGACCGGCGCGGGAAGGTGTACGACAAGTACATGTGCAGCTTCCTCTTCAACCTCAACAACGGTCAGTACTCACTAACATATAATCCTTCTCTTTCGTGCGTGTTACATACATACATCTTATGCTCTTTCCAATGGGGGTAGGCAGAGACTGGATCTCCACTTGCTACGATCCTTACAAACCTCTTTTGCTTCATCTACATCCATCACACATATTGATTGATACAAATATTGATTGATTGATTACTCTTTTCATGCATGCTCGTCGGTTTCCGTTGAGCAGAAATCTCAATCGTGGTATTTCGAATCTTCGTATAGAATAATAAACAATCCAAATTAATAGGGTAAGTAGTCGGTATCTGCGCACTCGTCTTGAAAAGGTGATATCGTTGCGAATTGGACATTTTGAGACTAAACGATCTGGCGGTGTAACATGGTTCTATTCAAGGAGAATTATATTCTCTTTGGTTCTACTCATGTCTTCTGTCATGTTGTATGGATCGGAATGTTGGGCCACAAAAGCGAATGAATGAATTAACTCTTTATTATACACCAAAAAATGAGCTTATGAAATAGTATACAAATAAAAGATTTAAAGCACAATGGGCGGTCTTATCGCTAAAATCGATTTCTTCCAGACAACTGCATGTAACAAAGATGCGAATGTTGAGATGGATGTGCGCGCGTGTGTGTGTGTGTGTGTGTGTGTGTGTGTGTGTGTGAACGGGCAACACAGCCTGCTGGGTTGCCCGTTCCTTGATGACTCCCAATTTATGCTAAAGAAGCTAAAAGGAAGAGTGCTATCCATCTACTATCTTATCTTCTTAGTGCTTTGCATACTCTGGTAATCACGATGTATAATAAAAAAAATAATCCCTTCTTCCCTTGATAACGGCATCATGCGTAAACGGCTGGACCGATTTTTCTAATTATTTTTTGTCGTGTTTGTTTTTCTCAGGAGAAAGTTCTTATGAAAGCAAATATTAAGAAAGTTGTGCGGATGTTTTAAACATCTTAATATTTGATATTATTGAAAAAACTAAACGAGCTTATTAACTTTTTAAATGTAACCTTAGCATCGTATTGATAGTTTGCGTCTATTTATAGTTAAAATGACAAAACAACATGTCGCGTCAGCTAGTCCTTACTAATATTATAAATGCGAAAGTGAGTTTGTTTGTTACGCTTTCACGCCGTAACTACTGAACCGATCTTCATGAAATTTTGCATACAAGTGCTCTGGAGTACGGAAAAGGACATAGGCTACCTTTCATCCTGGGAAAAAGTACTATTTCCGAAGGATCGACATTGACGCGGGCGGAGCCGCGGGCGAAAGCTGGTACTTAATAAATATTTATGATTTAATAATCTGTTGTAGATTTTGTGGTGGACGCGACTCGCAAGGGCAACAAGATCCGGTTCGCCAACCACTCCATCAACCCGAACTGCTACGCCAAGGTCATGATGGTCAACGGCGACCATCGCATCGGCATCTTCGCGAAACGAGCCATACAGCCGGGCGAGGAGCTGTTTTTCGACTACAGGTGACGCCTTGAACTAAAACCTTATCAAAACTAGCTCAGCAATCGGTCATGATGGTCAACGGCGCCATCGCATAGGCATCTTCGCCAAAAGCTGTTGTTTTTAGATTGTTTTGCCAAAAAAAATAAAAGGACTTCTCGTAAATTAATCTATAACATACTATCTGTTCCGGCGAACTTCGTTTTGCTATAAGATAAAAACTATCTTTTAAATTGGACCAAATTACAGATAGTTACGAAATTTGATCAAAACCGGTTCAGTAATTTCAGAGTTTATCCCGAATATACATCGTGACACATATGTATGTTATTTTATTAAAATCCTTATTTGCAGATATGGGCCGACAGAACAGCTGAAATTTGTTGGCATCGAGAGGGAAATGGAGTTCTTATGAGAGCAATCCAAGCAGTGACGTGGTCAGAGATAGCTGCGGACGAAGTGTTGGTTGCCTTATACCAAGTTTTTAGGTCTTAGTATTGTAGACATCCATTGAGTCAAGTTGCTTACATACAACTTCTACATTATACCCGCAAATAAAAATCAGTATAGCTAAATATGTAATTGTATACTACATAGCAACTTCTTTCTCATTGAAAACATTTATTGTGTAGTAAATATACAATAAATAACCACCTATAAACTTAATTGAACAATATAATAATGTATAAGATTATTACAATATGGACGGTAAGGCTCGAATACACACAGAGTTGGCAGCTCGCTGTTTTGCTGCCAGCTCGGTGTATTTTCAGCCTAACTAATGGATACTACATGCAATGCTTGGGTGAATTTTGTGTTATTTCTTGTTGGAATTGTGAAGGAATTTGATGTTGACCACTGTCAATGAATGACTTGGTACTATTGTTGATAATATTAGTCTTATAAGGTCATTATGGATCTTTTTTACGCATTTATAGTTATCTAAGCTAAAAAAGTGGACTTCAAATTTGATAATCTGACACCAGTGTTAGTCTGTAACGCACTATAAAAAGAAATAGGTGCTTCATCTGAAAAACAGACTGAATCAGTTTTTGATGGGAAATTTAAGCATGTAATGGTATGTAATAGACATTATTATCTTAACTGGATTTGTAATTTTTAATGAATTTTTGAATAAAAATTGTAAAACAATTATATCGACTTATTATTCCGAACCCTAGTGTATAAATAGAAAATGTATCAATTTATAAATAGATTGGGATGAAACTTGGTTCATAGGTGGCTACCTAGTAGGTTGATTTGTTATGTAAATGACGTCACTACCCTCTGTACATATACCTATGTATAAGCATTTTTTTACAAATATCTATTATAAAATTTCCTAATTGAAGAATGACAAAATGTAGTATGAAGTGATATAAAAATAGTAATAAAATGCCAAATTAGTACACAGTACTCAATACGAGTCATAGTTTATTAAAATAGGTAACAAATTCCCAAAACTAATATTGTACACATACACAACTATTTACAATATACAAATATTATAAACTGTCACTAGGAACATCTACTACATCAACAAAAACATCACTATGGCCTCTTTGTGGGCCTTTACATCAACATTGCTTAGAAATCAAAAGTGGTAACTCACTAAACAAACTAATAAATTCACATGTTAAAATGTTGCAAGTTTAAAAAAAAAATTCTCAGACTTGTTTAACTAAGGTTAGTACTAGCTGGGCCTGTTTTCTGACAATATTTGTAGAATGCAATCTCATTGGATGGTTTATCCATCTGCAGAGTTAGCCAGCTAGTTTGCCATATTTGAGACAGTTCTACACCACTATTGCAATGAACATATTTCTCAAAAATAAAATGTCTTCTAAGTTATCTTAACACTGACTGGTGCAAGCCTAAATGAGACCACAAACTTCCACATTCAGGGAGCCTGCGGCGACACTAGCATAAGGAAAACTTAAACAGTTGCATGGAATCATACATATTGGGGGCAATGCTAGGCACTTTGAGGCATCAGAATTATAAATTAATTAACAAGTTATTGTGCAACATTTTCACATGGTCGGTTAATCACAGGAACCATCCAGCCACCCGTCTCTCCATCTCTCGTGGACTTTGCTGCAATCAAACTTTGGTTTGCCAAGTTTTATATTGACAGTGTTGTGTCTGTCACACAGCCATTTTGCTAGCTCATTTCTGGAATTAGTTTGTGGTGGATGTTTTGCAATGCTGTAAAGAGATAATGCTTGTAAGCAACAGGTAATTGCTAAAAACAATTCAAACTAAATAATTATTTGTCAAACATTAAAACTTCATTGTTAAATGGAGTATTTTGTATGTACCCATCAATCGTGGAAACGCAGACACAATGGAGTTTTAATTGTTATGCGGCCAGATCTGGCCTCTTGGGGGCTGAAGGATTAACTGATAATATGATATCTTTTACTCTATCAATGATAAGATTGATAAGCTGTAATACTTTAGCAGCCTAAAAAAAGATTTTCTGCTTTTAACAAGAGATGGTAGGAGGACCTAGCACAGGATACTACTGGATGGAAACAGAAGGGGTACCATCTACTAGCAGTGTTTATATTACCACTGCTAATAGAAGGTACCCCTTATTATGAGTGGCTAATCAAACCAAAATATCAAATGACTTACTCTTCTTGAAAGTCCAAGGCACACGGTTCACACGGGTAGAACTGAGCGAAGATGTTAAAAAACCTTGTCATGTTTTCTGATTCTTTTTTAGTAGGCTCCTCTGGGAAATATGCGGCCATGGAGTGTAAGAACCCCCATGTTGTATTTCCCAGCTCATCTTTGTCAAAGGGGCAGTCTTTTCTCTTTTTTGGCTCGGGAGAAGCTGCCTTAGAACTCTGTAACATAACAAATAAGTTTGAGGTTGACTCGGAGTTTCATAAAGTGAAATTAGTTTATGGTGGTAAATATTAACAGAGACAAAAGCACAATACAAGAAATTGACTTCACAATGCAGTTAAACACTATGTAAAGACATCTTTTGTGCAAAGCTATTGCTTTTAATAATGGTAAGGTACCTATTTAAAAAGACACCATTGTTATAACCTAACCTTTAAGCTAGGGGATTCGAAAGTTCTCGTCGAACCGCTACCATTTTGTTTCCGCTGCTTCGCCCACGTCTTAAAGTCGGTGCACGCCCTACAGGGCTTCTCTTCTTCGTCCCCATGAGCAGGCATAATGGATACAGTCACCTGTTCGTGTCCATGAAGAGTTTATGATGCAATACGAACACACGTCACATAGACGCGATGTAAAAATTGCTCTACAATGCAAACTATTTAGCGGACGTTTTCCCAAGTGATTGAATGTGCTGGAATACGGAATTAGAAACGAATTTCCCGAATTTTCGCCGGCTATCGTTCCCATGAACTGTGATTTCAAATTGTCAGAATGACAGCTCATAACTGATGGTTGACACACGTGACATTGACATATATTTTTTTTCTTCTATTTGGCCCTCAAACTTCATTTAGAAGCTTATTTTAGCCAGTGTCTAGTTATTTTTCGAGTTATTCTTGTATGTGTTGTGTATCACATAGAGATAATATAATAGTGTATCATATATCAATGAAATGATGGTGTAATTCATTTCGCTGATATCGACGGAGCCCCTGGCGACAATTCCCACGAATCCACTGGCTTGATCATATACGATGCAGTAAGGCGAGCAAACACCAGCCCGCTAAGTAAATCTCACTACAGCCGCGCCATGACACTTTATTTTAGTTATTCCACACATTTTTCATAAACATGGGCATTTATAACACCGAATTACACCGACTTCACATTATAATCTCCACTAGAAACAATTTGCAAAATAATACAAAACGGTTTTTACCAGGATTATATTATCTCTATGGTTTTTACCGTGCAGTTCGTCGAAATTCCCGCCAAGAACTCCCCCCGTGGTGCCATATCGTTTTACTGATTTAAAGGGCAAAGAAAAAACTTGCTTATGTATCAGTCAGTCAGTTCAGCAGGTAAGTATGTAATTAATCGTTAATTTGCATGAATACAATTAAACAGACCTTAAAAGTATTAAATGTCTGTGTTAAAAAGATATCACGGGGTGCCAAATTGCTTGATGGATGTGCCTACAATACATTCCGCATTTACAGGTCCTTGTCTAGAATTTTGCGATACATATAAGGAATAAAAGAAACAACACAGCATTAGAGTTTTTACCAAATCTTTATTTGTTTACAAACATAATTTCATTAAAAATATCTGTAACAGTAACGCACATAATATTTAAATAGTTTTATATAATGTTATAAGATATAAGTACTGGACTAGGCTGTGAATGTTTTCTTATCGCCGTACTCATTTTGAAGGACTTTCAGCAGCAGTGATGATTTCTGAAAAGATAAGAAATATTAATGATTACAAATTATTAGCATTTATGAGCTTGCTGTGAAATCGACTATGCCATTTCATCAGTGATCGGAAGTACTCTCGAAATTTATTACATAGAAGGTGAAGTACATCATTGTTTATCATGGTCAAAAAAAGTTAAAAGCTTAGCTAGATCCAATAGCTAGGGAGCTCAAGAGGGAATTTTGTGATTACTTGCGTCAAGATATGAGGGATACCTCGGACAGTATAATCAGGTACCTTCTCTATGTGTCAAAATCCACCAATCATTTGTGATTAGTATTTTTATCATTGGTGATTTTGACAGCTGCTGTCAAAAATACCTATCATCACATTGCCGCCACCTGGGGGAACGGAAACCCTCATTAGTCGATAATTAGTTTTGTCTTGTTTTTTTTCAGATTATATTTTTTCAATGAAAGCACGAAAAGCATGCAAGAAAGTTATAAGTTGTGGTGTAAACAATATATTACTGGTGGAGCATATTATTTATGGAAGAGAAACCCACGTTCATAAACATCCTTAAAGGACTGTACATAAGAATAGGGGGCAGGAGACAGGAAATTCGGAAATGTTCATTTTGGAATCAATCAGTGCCAGCGTCAGCATTACTGGCGCCCTGGGCGAGATTTCTACGAGCGCCCCCTCTTATTGGGGAGAGAGGGATGCAATGCGATTGAATCACACTGCCCTGCGTCCTCTGCCCTTGCTTGGATGTTTGTTTTACGTGTATGTAAGTGGCCAACATTGGTGTCAGATTTTTCAAGCTGCCTAAAGTCATCTGACATAGCTTAACGACTGCCATCAATGATGACAGCCGGAGTCCTTTCTGCCGCATCGGCCTAACGGCTTAAAGTGCCTTCCTTGCTTGGTGGGGGCGCCCCTTCCGTATCCAGCGCCCTGGGCGGTCGCCCAAGCGCGCCCTACCCTACCGCCGCTACTGGAATCAATCAGTGACCACATCGAGTTTTATAAAAGTTGGCCGCCTAATCCGTGAGGATACTGTCCTATGACACATGGAATACTCAATAAATGGTATACTTACTGTCTACAATGTGCTTGAGAGCCACGACGGCGGGCGAGTTGGGCAGCTCGGTCAGGAAGTCCTGGCCGGTGTCGCAGCAGCGCGCCAGGAACGGGTCCAGCGGCAGGCTGCCCAACAAAGGCACGGCGAGGTCGGAACACATCTGCGCCGCGCCGCCCGTGGTCGCGGGGAAGATTTCACTTCGGGTCTGCAAGTCATTTTTTATTTTTTGCTTTACTCTTACTTACTATTATAGGAAGAGGAACCAGATGGTCCAGTTTTCGAAAGAATTTTTTCTTCTTCTTCTCTTAGTGCCTCTCCATTACTGGATGTTGGCCGTCAGCTTCCCAAACTCCTCTCTATCCTTTGCCAAGCGGAATAATTCCTCGACCTTTGTTATTCCGGTCCACTCCCTTATGTTCCTTCTTTTTCGCCTGCAGAGTAATATAGTACTTTGCCATTTGAAGTAGGATATCTTCCATTGCCTGGCCATTTGGTGTCACTAATTCCTACTATATCCATTTTTTTTTAAATTATTTAAATTCCTGGTTTTAGCAGATCGTCAATGTGTTCTGTGTAGCAGAAAAAGCGTTGCGGAAAGAACAGATCCCTGAGGTACCCCAACATAGGTCCGATGAGCAGCCGTTAACAACTACTCTACTAGAAAGTTCTCTCAGGAAATAAAAAAACCAATCACAGAGACTTGTGGGGGCGTATCGTAGGCAGGAAGTTTCGCCACAAAACCATCAAGTCAAACCCTGTCATATGCTTTTGAAATGAAGCTATATGTCATTATGCTTTTAAATGTCAAGTGAGACAGCAAGTACATCACCATGTTTTTCAAGGGCTTCACCCCAAAGATGCGTGGCATACACAAGAAGATCCCCAGTAGAACGGCGCTGGCAGAAGGTCACTGATAAGATCATTATCTTGAAGGTATGCCAGCAGGCGCTTGTTTATATTGTTCACAGGGAGTCTAGGCTGAAGTTTAAGGAGTGGGTACTGCATGGGAAACCATCAATGGGTTTCTACTATGATGTGATGAGAGAGAGCAGGTAAATATTCAAGTCAAAACTGATTTTTCAAGAACAGATAAAATTTGATATTTTAGCAAATCATCACAAGTATAAGAATTTCCGTAAGTTTTGGAAAAAGACCAACAAACTTTCACACCGCAATAGGGTGGTATATATATGGTAAAATTATCAATAACGTCAGTTATGCAGATGACACTGTCCTGCTGGCACCATCAGGCAGTGCGTTGAGGGAGTTTATAGCAGTGTGCGAGTATTATGCAAAGTCCCATGGACTTATTTACAATTCCAAAAATTGAAGCAATGGTATTTTGCGATGCCCGGACTGGTAGCAACTCTAGGAGGAGTCCACCTGAAGCGTGTCAAACAATTTAAATCATCATCATCATTTCGTGTAGGTGTCATGTTCAATCGACCATGCACACCCTGGTGTCACCCTGGCCTCTGACGTGGTTCCTTTATCTACTACCAGATGGCAGCCGGGACCAATGGCTTAATGTGCCTTCCGAAGCACGGAATCATCTTTATTATCAGACAATCAGGTGACAGTGATCACGCCTTCACAAAAATATTGAGTGAACTATTACATAACCGGCGCTTTCAGGTCCATCTCCTATCCGAAAAGAGTCGCTGGAGATCACTCAAGAACGGCCTTCCCCAGGGTAGCGTGCTTGCCCCTATATTATTCAACATTTATACAAACGACCAGCCTTTACCACCTAACACAAACCGGTTCATATACGCCGACGATCTGGCATTAACCTCCCAAGCGCCGACCTTTGAGGTGGTTGAAAGGAATCTCAGCGGAGCACTCGAGGCTTTAAGTTGCTACTATACGCGGAATTCCTTAAAACCAAATCCTTCGAAGACCCAATCCTGCGCATTTCATTTACGCAATCGAGATGCCCGTCGGACGCTTAACATCAAATCTCGGTATCTCGGTGTTGCCTTGGACAGAACATTGAGTTTTAAACAACACTGTCTTAATACCAGGCAAAAAGTGGGTACGCGAAACAATCTCCTGCGGCGCCTCACGTCCACCAAATGGGGGGCGTCACCACAAGTTCTTTCAGGCGAATACGTCAGCCCAGTTTGGGGGCGATCGGCACATACACAGCTGGTGGATACAGCTCTAAATGACACATGTCGTATCATAACTGGCTGTCTGAAACCAACACCAGTGGGAAAGCTGTATCCACTGGCTGGTATAGCTCCTCCGGACGTTCGTAGAGACGTGGCCAGCTCCCTTGAAAGGGCCAAAAAGGAAACTGACCGACGACACCCTTTACACTATCACGTGCCGGTTCCTCAAAGATTGAAGAGCCGGCATAGCTTTGTAAAAGAAGTGCCCCCTTTGTCTTCCGAAGTCTCTAAATCAAGGCTTAATATCTGGAAGGAGAGATATCCAACAGCGTCTATCATCCCGTTGATGGAGCATCTCCCCCCTGGTCATGATCTACCTTGGGCTACATGGAAGTCCTTGAACAGACTCCGGACTCAAGTCGGCCGAAGCAAGGAGAACATGAATAGGTGGGATTACAGCTCTGATATTTCCTGTCCATGTGGTGCAACTCCTCAGACCATGGCACACCTGTTGTCTTGCCTTGCGTGTCCTACGACATGCACAAGCGAGGACCTATACAATGCCACTGATAACTCTGTCAGTGGCAGAGTTCTGGTCAACACAAATTTAATTCGCCGGAGTCGACATGATAAGAAGAAGAAGACTTTAAATATTTGGGGCACATAGTCACAGATACCATAAATTGTTCTACTCACATGGCAGTTAGGACACACGAACATGGACATGTTCTCCACCACGCCCAGAACCCTGACGCCCAGCTTGCTGCAGAACGTGAGCTCCTTGCGCACGTCCAGTAAGGCCACTTCTTGCGGCGTGCTCACCACGATGGCGCCGGTCAGACCCGCTTTGGACAGGTACTGCACTGAGGATAGGTGCTCGTCTGATGTACCTGGATAAATTGTTTGATGCATGGTAAAAATGGTAGGTGGAGTAAGGCTGTCACCGAGTGGTATCTCAGAAATGGGAAACGTAGTGTTGGGCGCCCGGCAGCTAGGTGGATCGACGACATAAAGCAGATTGCTGGTAAAAACTGGATTGCGAATGCTAGGGATAGAGAAGAATGGCGCGGACAAAAGGAGGCTTATACCCAGCAGTGGGTCGTGGGAAGGTGATGATGACGATATAAATATAGAATCATGAAGATGAGACAATCTCTGTGGCTCAGTAGTACTGCAAGTGCCTTTGAATCGCAGGGTTCGAGCTCCGGTGAGGTCAAGATGGAAAACAATATTTTTCAGACAGAACTTATCAGTAATTGTGTAGCGATAAACCTATTGGGCGCCATTAACCACTTTAGTTGCAATACGGTCGCATGACTGAGCCATAGACAATACTAAAGTTATTACAATTTGTACTAGCCCGGCGTCGGGCGTGAAGTAACGTACGTAAACAAGCGCTGGCGTGCAAAAGGTTAAAGAAAAAAGTCACTCAAGTCTAAAACAAACATACAACTACCTACCATCTATAAATCTCACCTGGTGGAGTGTCGATTAGTAGGTAGTCCAATTCACCCCAGTCTACCTCACTCAAAAACTGTTTGATCATACCTGCAAAAACAATACGTTAGTTTCCTAGAAAAATATAATTAGACCGCCAGATAATTAATAAATATTGGACACGTATTTACTTTTGTCAATTAAAAGATTCCGTGTGACATCACAATTTGCTACACTTTTTAGAAATGACTTAGACCCCCACCGCTCATTAACTTTGACGCGTTTTATGTTTATCATTAATAGTTTAATCGACAAAATACGAAATTCGTATCCAATACTTTTTGACTATCTAAGTAACGGCCTAATTTTAATATCATTTTGTTGACCCAAGAAACTAGCTTGACCTCTCAACCACCAGGCGGGCCAGTCGGTCCACATAACAATAGAAAATCCATTGTGTCTGCGTTTCTCGCGCTTAACGGGTTAATATCATATACTAACATTAATTTCATTAAGGTTTCTCGGACTTTTTAATAGCTTGGCATATTTTTTGGCTTTACAATAGCTTGGCATATTGGAAGCGATAAAATTCACTTTTGTCTTCATTACAATAAATTAAAAGTTTATATACTTTGGCTATAAGTATCGTTGAGTTAGTATCCCACGACATGAGTTTACTTACTGTGGGGCTAGGTCAATTTGTGTGATAATGTCCCTATATATTTATTTATATATTAGGTATTTTTTTAATACGATAGTGGCTTGGTTGGTGGATCGAGCAAATAATATAAGGTTTACCGTTTTTCTTAGGCCCGCGCCATATGACCGCGTCATCGGGACTGCCCAACAGAAACCCGATGGACATCAGCGACAGGTTATCTGTCACGTACTGCAAACAAGAAAATATAAATGAATAACAAGGGAAGTTTGGCCAACATTTTAAAAACTAGTTGCCTCCCCACCTGCTCCGCCGGCCTACACATGTATACCAAATAGAAACGCAAACATTTAGAAAAACTTCGTTTTAAATTTGAAGATCAAATTTTAACCATACTTTGTCCGCTCTTTTAATCAGACAATATTATGAAAAGTATTATGTGCATTTGTTTATTATTGAATAAACTCGACAACGAATAGATCTATTATTTAAGTTCTACATTATCAACGAGTAACCAAGGTAAATTTTTTTCCATGCTAATATGAAAAAAAAATTATTCTGAAATTTGCCAGCTGCTTTTGTTTCCGCACAAATCGTGAAGCCGATCGAGGATTGGGTTAAAATCTGACGAATCATATTAATAGGCGATGCGGCTAGCAACCTATCACTGTATTGATTTTCACCAACGCGCACCAAAATGTTAAACGTAGCTTTTAGGTCTTAAAGACCTGAACTCTGTCTACCCCGCAAGGGAAAAAAAGGTGATACTATTTTTAATTTGCCTATCAATATCATTATTGAGCGAGCGCTACGAAAACTATTGCTGTCTTTTTCATCTAAGCGTGTTCCCCGGTTACATATTCTCATTAAGTCCGCTAATTGTAATATAAAATTATCTGTTACTATTAATCCGATATCTAATGATATTACATCACCTGCCGCATTAGTTATTAGATAAGAGAAGTACTTAATCCGTGCTGTTTGCGAGTTAAGTGTTAGAGCAAACAAGTAATCTTTCATACAAAAAATCCGACTTCAATCAAACTATTGAACCGATTTTGATGAAATTTAAATGGGACCAAATTTAAAGCATACCCTTTCAAATAAAAAATAATTTAAAAATTCGGTTCATAAATAATGCGTTAACAAACTTAAAAAGTTGACCTAAAGCCGAGGTGCTGGGCGAGATATACCTAGAGGTTTTATGGACAACGCTTGCCTCTTTAGCCTAACCTATTATAAGTTTGGCCGAAGATCCTAGAGCCAAGCTTACCCGACACTATACCAAAGATATCCCGGACATCAGATTGTACAAGATTAGGATTGCCCTCAAACAGCTCAAGAATAACAAAGGTCCGGACGAGTACGGAATGACAGCAGAGCTTCTGAAAGTGGGCGGAACGCCGGTACTAAAAGTCCTTTAGAAGATCTTCACTTCCGTTCTCGAGGGCGTGACGCCTGAGGCATGGAACAGGGGCCTAGTGGTGATGTTTTGCAAAAAGGGCTCTACTGAAAACCTATAGACCCATTACGTTCCCAAGTCACGTCTAATAAGCTGTTTTCGAAGGTAATCACGAATCCTCTCACGAACAGGCTCGATGCCTTCCAGCCTCCCAAACAAGCCGGTTTCCGGAACAGTTTACAGTACCATAGATCACAGGCAGGTTATACGGTAGACCAGAGAGTAAACCGACCACTATGCTTATTGTGGACTATAAGAAGGCCTTTGATGCCCGCTACTGTTCGTCAATCTGTCACGGGGCTATATTTATTGAACCGTAATAAATGTTCACAGAATCTGTTACCACAATAATACCAAAAACATTGTTCTTAAAAGGGGATTCAAGAAACGTATTTCTTCAGCGCTTTTTGTAGTAAATAGTATGGTGGTACGGTTTTGATTGACTGAAGTATGATTACAAATTAGAATAAAATGAATTAGGATAATGACAAGTGCTTTTTTTGGAGTAACAATTGTTATTATATGTCATAATCTTTTTGTGTGTCAATAAATAAAAATGTATACAAGAAACAAAAAGAACTCTTCGTGTACGGTTTTGATTCGCATTAAGTGTCAAAGATCGACAAGCCAGATATGTTTGTCATTAAGGTAATCATCAGGCCTATAATAAGCCTTCTTATAAAGTACCTGCTTTTAACATAAGCTTTGAATTTTCTGCCAGTCATATTAAGGGCTGTTGAAGCAAAAGCTAGTTATTAATTTAATTATTGACAGCTTATATACAAGGATGTGAAACGGATGGCCGAGGATAGGCAGCCATGGAAATTACTCCACCGACAAGAACAAATTTCTTAAAAAATAGATAGATAGCTTATACAGTCTGGTCATACTTAAAAGAGGAAAACTTTATGCATAACTGAAATCCTAACTTATAATTGCAAAAGTGAGTTTATTTGTTTGTTTGTTACACCTTCACGGTCTATCTACTGAACCGATCTTCATGAAATTTGTATAGCCTGGGGTACGGAGAAGGACATAGTGTACATTTTTATACCGGGAAAAAGTACTGTTCCCGAGGGATCGACATTGACGCGAGAGAAAGCTAGTAAAATAAAATACAACTTACAACAGGCGACCACCCTGATCCTGAATTGTGTACTTGCTCCCCTCTCACCCCGAGCACCCGGGGCTGGCTGGGGCCACATATATCTGCGTCTAGGATACCAACCTGAAAAAATGTGTATTAGTTTAGAATCGTGGCCTTTTCTAATGACGTTTAATCTTTTATTATTAACTATTTTTAGATTAGGTAAAGGTAGCATTTTTATTAGTAGGGACTTGCTTTCACGGAATGTTTATAACATAAAATAATAAAAAGAAAAAGAAAAAAAAACACGTTTCTTGCATAGGGGGTCCCATGGAAACGTTTTTTAAGCTTTTTTGTAGTTAAATATCAAATGGTGGTGTGAATGCTAGCGATTCGGAACATTGATAGCATAATTTTCTAATGGCATAGATGGAGCCGAGTGTCGCTCGCACTAAACTATGGGAGTTGATATAATAACAGGACCACATATAGAAAAACAAAATGGTGGAGTTAGATATGTCAATAGGAATCAGGAATGTTAAAGGCACGGAGGTTACAGGTTAATTTATAGAACCACTAGAACCTTTAGGTATATAATTCCCTTGATCGACTTCCATTATTAACGCTTTGCGGTTTTTACACGACTACCAAAAAAGTGGTGTATTGTTTTGTATGTAAATATGTCATATTGGAGAGCTGCGTCTGCGACACGAGAGTACCCGGATTCGAACCCCGGTCAGGTCATGACGAAAAACTATCTTTATCATTGAGTTAGCATCCTACGACACAAGTTCACAACTTATTATGGGGCTAGTTCAATTTGTGTGATATGTCCTTATGGTATATTTATGTTGGTTTGTACTTTGTATGTCTTTAAGTTTCTTTATTTCGCCATAACGTCTAAATGCGGTAACGGATTTGGACGTATGGTGTATCGTTGGAATCGTTACACCCTACCGAGTGACACAGACTATAATTTCTTAGACAAACAATAGAAGAAAGTGTTTAGAAGTGTTTTTTATAAAACAAAAAACCCTCTACTGAAAATGTTACGGCTTATATCACTCTAAATGAACGATACCTTACCTATTCTAGTGAAAATGGAGCGAAATGGTAAAAGGTACACATGTACTATCCAAATCGCGGGTACATGCTACAAATCAAAACATGGCTGCATAAAAAGCCATCGTGCACAATAAAACCTGACCTATATACGGCTGCAAGCAAGTCCGTACCAGCGGCACAGCCCGGCACTGGAGGTACACCAAGGTAGGTTGCGAAATCTTCGCCGCGCGGCATTCAGGATCGATACACGTGGTGTCCTGTGCCTTTTAATTTTTTTAGGCTGTTGTAATTTTTTGTCGGTGCCTTTATTTTTTTAAATTACGTAATGGAGTTTGGGAACGAGTACGATAGGAGATCGAGATATAACAGGGTAATGTTTAGATCAAAATAGAATACTTCAATATTTTTGGCATGCTGTACATGGATGGATTTCGTTACAATTTAATTAAGGTTTACATTACAATTTTATTTTTGTGTCCAAAAAAATGTATTCTTTTTTAAACTTTTACCCTTTAAACACATAATTATGTATATAAACGGGACTTAGCACGAACCTTTTTATTATTTGTGGTCGCAACGAGACTCGTTGCGACCACGATGGATGTAACTCCATTGAAACGTCAACGGAAACAAATAATAAAAAGGTTCGTGCTAAGTCCCGTTTATATACATAAAAAAATGTAATTGGTCAGCTAAAATAGTTAGTTGGACAGCAACTTATGGTCACCAACTTCTTTTCTGCCCTCAATCGTACCGAGTGGTCATAAAAAAATAACCTGAACCTAACTTCTTTTCTGCCCTCAGTCATTCCAGGTGGAAAGCCAAAGCTTATCCTAGTATTTTCTCTGCTGCCCAAATAATTATTTAGCGGCCCAACTAATTACTTTCCATTTAATTAAGCCCTAAGTAGAATCAGTCGACTTCTGTGGTGCCATTCTAGACATCCTTGGACCGATTCTGGTAATTAGTATGAATAAGTAAACGGATTCTGTTCACGTTTCATAATGTCTTCAACTTTTAACTGGGTGCCCTTAGGCTCATTCACCATTTTAAGGTTTCATTAGTACCATGTAAGGGATATGAAATAACAGGTTTAAATAAAAAAAGAACTACAAAATCGTATAGTCTTACAAAATATGATGAAAATATAGTGAGAAATAAAATCGGCCAACTTTGAGTCGCAATCGCACACGAGGGGTTCTATACCACGGGTTACTATAATTAAGTACAAAAAACGCTCAAAAACATGTCTTTCAAAGGGCTCATCCAGTTCATTTTCAATAAAAAAAATATTATTTGTTTTTATAGCGGCAACAGATATACATGGTGCAATTTTTATCGTTTTGGACCCTTAAAGGGCTAACTCAGACCATCAAAATGAACAACTTTTCCTATGGGAACAATGTTGGGATCTCAAAAAAAAAATCGACATTCCCATACAAACTGGCCGGGCGGCGGAACTCTTTTGTATGGAAATGATTTTTTTTTAGTTCTAACCATTGGTTCCATATAAAAGTTGTTCATATTGATGGTCTGAGTCACCCCTTTAAGGGTCCAAAACTATAAAAAATTCACCATGTATATTCTGTGAAAAAATCAGGGTAGCTATTACAGTTCCAGAGATACAGCCCGGTGACAGACAGACGGACGGACAGCGTAGGCTTAGTTATAGGGTCTGGTTTCAAAAGAGAACTCTCATACAACATATTAATTTTCCATGCTGATGTGTGAGAAAATAAAAGACCTAGAATGTACCAGCTGTGTATCTTCCTGCGACCGCAGAACCCAAGACGGCCGAGGGAATGGACGAACATAAAGATTAAAATCGAAAATATGAGCATAAAGATTCATATCAATAGGCGATGCGACTAGCAACCCATCACAACATATCAATTTTGATTACGCTGAACGTGACCTTCGGGTCTTATGGCCTTGGGCCCTGTCCGTGTAGACTAAACGGAGTCCAAGGCCATAAGTAATGTAATACAATATCAGTAACGATCAATATAGACTGTTATGTGCGTACTACTTGTTACTACACACATAGAAGTAAAAGGTACTTATAACACATCTCGTACACTACATTGATTGAACGCAAGAGCAATCATAGGAAGCCATAAAAATACACAAGTACCAATCAATCCGGATGTCAACATAAAATGTTGTAATCTAGGATATTGTGAATGTTTTGTTATTTATTATTGGTTCGTAAAAGCAAGGTTTGTAAACATAAATACTTACAAAATTTAAAAGGCATTGCATAATAAATTGAACCACAGGCTTAACTCGATCACTAAAAATATAGTATAATATAAATTATAATAACGTCAAAAGTTGTATGAGAATGTTGTTTTTGACGTAATAACGTCTTGTAAATCGATGGAAGCTGGCTGCACGCACGAAAAAGTGTCACGTTCCGTGTGTCAGCGAAAGCGCGGAACAAGCGATAGAGAGGCACGATCGGCCTAAGCGTTCGGCTTGTGTCGCATCTATCTCTCTTCCACCGTTATTCCGTTACATTATCGTACGTAAACAGACAAGCAAATATTTTATTTTGTTTTTTAAATGATGTTTTAATTTAAATACACCAAAGAGATCTAGCAAGGGAGGACATGGGTAAGAAGAGTGTAACATAGGATATGACTGGTGATAGATTGCGATTCGGCTAGCAACCCATCACGATTTTTATTCCGTTTCTACCTTTACGCCCACGATAAACGTTGCCTTTCGGTCTTATGGCTGTAGGCTCTGTCTACCCCCTTCCTTGTTCTGAACCCACATAATAATGAGAAAAGGTAAAGAAGTGATTTTAAAGCCCGTGATTCTATTTATTATGCATTGTTTTTTACACATTAAATATGCAGAATTACCATAAATAAAGAGTAAATAATGAAAGTATTAGCTTTTCCCAAGCCTTCATCCACATAGACTATGTGCTATTCTAATGTATGTATATACATTTAATGAAAAAGCGCAAACCCTAAAATTAGTTTGTGCAGAATCGAGAGTAGAATTGATTCCACAACTAAAAAATAGGGGTCAAATTTTAACAATAAAAATATTTTAATTATGCCGTGTTTAATTATTACATAAATCTACTCTCGCGGCGGCACGCGAAGCGCAATCTTCGTGCGTAATTACCATAGACTTTTTAATTTTCAACAAAGACAAGAAAACAAAAAGCTAATTAATATCTTCGATAATAATCAGCGAAAATTAAATTTATTAATTTATATAATTCTTTTGTCATAAATATGGTGTGTCTGAGGTTTTGCGCTTTTTCATTACCACATTGTATTGTGTAATTTAATCATAGTACATGAGAAAAATGAAGAAAGAAATTACATATTATATTATACATCCAAATAGGTACTGTAATATAGTATAAGGCTATAAAAATAATTAATAAAGTGTCCCGAGATATTGAATTGTTTCAGTGTACACTGGCGGAATTTGATAGAGCAGTATTGACATATCTGTGTAACAATTAAGAGATAATAGCATTTAACTGAAGTCTGTTTTCCCTCATTACACATAAACATAGTAAACTCGGATATTAATTAACCTGTCAAGGGGCTCAAAGCACCCCATTGTGATCACTATGCCACGAAAGAAGTTTTTACTTAAAAAATGGGCCAATATCAAGCTAGCAGTCATTGATAATTTAAATGTATTTTAACTCACATTCATATCTGCATTTCTAGCTGCAAGTGCATGTCCCAGCAGTGATGTGACGGTACTCTTGCCAACACCACCCTTTCCCGACAGAATCAGTATCTTGTGCTTTACAGTAGCGAGCCGGTTCTTGATTATGTCTATGGCTGGGTCGGGGAGTGATGCAGCACCTGATTTGGAAATTACATATGAAATGATTAACTGTCAATTTTCCAGTTTAAAAAAAATACATACCACTATTGCATACATTCACACTTATTATAGCTGTGTGGAATTCTTGGCTTGGCAGGAATTTCGGCAGACTGCACACTTTATTTTTTGGATTGTTTTGTGTGGACTTTATAATGTAAAAAGGGTGTAATTTGGTATTATAAATGCCCATGTTTATGTCTGGAATAACTATAATTAACTGTCATGGCATAGCTGCAGTGGGATTTACTTAGTGGGCTGGTTGCTTGCCTAGCTGTGTCATCTATGTTCAAACAAGTGGTTTCATGGGATTTGTCACCAGGGGCTCTGTCGAGTTAACACATGGAAAATTATAAAGGGCTAAAAGGCGTAAATATCCAAATGTCCTAAAAGAAGTAGAAATAAAAATTATAGCGGTGTCAGATGCCTTTGCGTAGATTGAAAAATCTGACACCAGTGTTGGTCACACATGAAAAACAAACAACCAACTTATATATCTACATAGATTTAGCATCAACATCGTTTGAGCATTTATCCTACTTGGATCTTTAGCTGTGGTGTGTGGGAATCCCAGGTAAATTTCGGCAAGGCATTCATGCTGTAATATGATATAGGAAAGTTTGAGTGAAGCTCAACTAACATTTATATGTATAAAGAAATATTAAAATTAAATAAAGCTTCTCCAACCTGTGATATATATTTTTTCTTTCTTCTTAGTCTATTATGATAATTGGTGTGGTAAACATTAGCCAGCAAACAGCAGGATCCTTATTCCACCAAGTATTATAAATCTTTGAATTCAAACTGACAACACATAAAATATGTATAAATAACTACATGACAAAATTAACATACAACTTCTGGATTAATGTAAGGAAATGGGTCTTAAAAAAGAACTGATTAAGCAACTGACCTGATGCACAAATGTTTTGGTTTGGGCAGCCTGCACATGCTGACGCTTTACCGGCATCGTCACTCTGAGTCCCAGGGCAATCTGAATAATATTCATCACAATATTTACTTAAATATACCTATACACTTAACAGGATTGTAGCAGTAAGTTTTCTTTATAACCACCACTTACGCTGGGGAGCATTGTCCGGAACGTTACTCATGGTGTCATCAGAAAAAGGCACAAACACAGTGTTTTCTTGGATTTCCAAGAGTCAACACAACAACGTAGTGAAATAAAATTTCAATCAAATAAAAATAATAGAGTGCTAAACCAAGCTAAACTACTTCCTATGAAATCCACCCCGCAAGTAAATGACAGCATGATACTTGACAGTGACATTTACTTTTTTTTATTATTTATGGCTTTCACGCGTTACGTATTTAGCCAGTATCAAGTATAAATGAGGTCTCCCGCGCTTTTTCTAAGTCCTGTTAATCAATGAAATGATGGTGTAGTTCATTTCGTTGATTCTACGGAGCTCCTGGCAACAATTTCCACGAATAGCGGATTCGTACTTACTCACAGACGGAGGAGCTAACAGAGGCGAGGCGTCCATCACAAGCCCCCTCAGTAAATCTTACTACAGACGCACTGTGACAGTTTATTTCAGTTATTCCACACATTGTTCATAAACATGGGCATTTATAACACTAAATTATACCGATTTCACATTATAAAGTCCACTAGAAACAATTTACAAAACAATCCAAGACACAGTCCGCCGAAATTCCCGCCAAGAACTCATCACTTTAAAAGTTGGCTATATTAACGCTGTATTCAGAGCTCAGATTTACAATAAAAAAACTTTAGTTTCTAGAAAGTTAATTCCTTTTTTTGGTAACAAAAAAAGGAAGTTTAAATATAGTAAATATAAATACAGTATATATTTTAATACAGTAAATATTTTATCAAGGAAGTTATACATAAATAATTGAATGAGCAATAAAATAGGTAATTATTCTCTTAATTTTTACAAAATAAAGGATATAAAACTCATTTCACTATTTTTTTAAAATTTCATGCCTGTAGTTGGCCATCCTAACATAAAATGACACGAATTTCAAATAAATTTTGAATTTGTTTAGGTTTAGCTTTACAAATAAATCAATGATTTTTATTTTACCTTAAACATTTTGGATATTTGACTTCCAAATTCAGCAAGATGGCTAAAGAAGTGACTATGTGTACAGTAAATATCAATTTATACTTTTATCTTATTCGTCTGCCTGCAAACTTTATCATTTCAAATGTTGTGTCAAATCAAATGTCCCGCATCGTTGTCCCTGCGGCAACACAGTCGACCAGTTTGGTCACCACGGACTATCCTGTTCTAGGAGTGCGGGGCGCAAAGCACGTCATGCTAGCCTAATATTAAACTCCGCGCTCTGTCTCCCTCCATCCTGATACCAGCTATTTTGGAACCAATTGTTTTGGCTCGGGATGATGGCAAGAGACCGGATGGGTTGACACTGGTGCCTTGGAGACTGGAAAGGCCGCTGGTGTGGGATGCGACATGCGTTGACACACACATTTCCATCTCCATGGCACAATTTGTATTAAGTCTGGCAGTCTGCCGAGTCCCTCAAACGACGCAAATATATATGCCTCGGCGACGCATATATTTTTGAGCCGTGGAAACACTGGGTGGGTCCGTGGGGTCCATTAGTCAGCTTGAAAACTATTCAGCTTGAAAACTATTCAAGTTTATGAGCAAAGGGCGTGTCAAGGTGTCGAATGACCAAAGGGCTGGTAACCATTTTGCCCAAAGAATAAGCATTGCCACCAGGGTCATGCAGGTCCTTGTCCTGGATTTATTACTTATGTAGTTATATGTAAGTAGATATGATTAATCATATTTTTTTGTTGACCTAGTTATAGTTAGTTTTCTTGTATGTAATGTTATTTTATGTTTGTTATTATGGGGCAAATGGAAGGCAGACGGGGCCAAGGCAGAGCACCTACAAGATGGTGCGACACTGTGAAGAAGGCGGTGAACGGTGGAATGCATCGTGCGGTCCACGCAGCTTATGACCGCACTCAATGGAAATACATTTCATGTGGTCGCGATCCTCAGTATTGAGGGACCGACGAAGAAGAAGAAGAATGTTATTTTGGTTTAAATAAACAATAAGTAGGTAACTTAATCTCAAAAAAAAGTAACATCATTTTGTAATTTTACTAGCAACTCCAACAATGGACCCCCGTCAAGGAGTCGGCGGGGGGTCCGAGCGCGCCTCCACAGGTGGGCTACTGCTTCCACTCACCAAAGAAGCATCCTTGGAGACCGATCATGGGCTACGAAGAGATCGAAGTTACGCCTATGTAAGCCTAAAATCTGCCTTTTCTTAGCAATAATTAGCAATTCAATATTTTCGTTTGGCTTTATATTTACAGAATAATCACTGTTGGTATACAATCAAATCATGTCCAGAGGCAAATCATGTCTGTCAATTCATAATTTCAAAGTCAGTCCTCAGTTTTGAGTGTGGTCTATTCAAAAAATACTTTTTGTTTTGGTACAGGCCGTCTCAGCCCATCACGAACACGATGGTGGACCCTTGCTACACGCCGGCTGGCATGGCAGCCGAGCCTCTCCGTTTCCCTAATCTCGTGACCGGCTTCGACCGGAGCCCCGAACATGCCGCGCGAGCGGCCCTGTACACGAGGTACACCCAGTACGAGTGGAACCAGAACAGCATCAAGAACTACAACGAGTCGGATGCCAAGAGGAACTTCTCTGAACGAGTCAGGAACGATATCATGAGGATGCTTCGGTGAGTATGCCAGAGGCAGAACGTTCATGATTCTGTGAGTGAGACCTTGCTGGTGGTGATAAACTGATGGTACTGAACATTTTCTTAGGGAGACTGATGAGATCGGCACGCAAGGACAGCGGGACTCTGGCAGACGTATTGGAGAACGTATTACAGACACTACTTTTTGGAGGAACGAGGTAGGTTAAGCTATTTTCTTTATTACTTGTCGGAACTTTACTGTGCTACTTACTTTTTCTGTTAAGGCTATAGAGATGATCTGAAATAAAGGTCTGCGAGAAAACCAAGTTTTGAAAGGGCTTTTTCTGTTCAGGTATCAATCGAGATGGAACGCCTGGTGTCTACTTGTGAGAAATTGACTGACTTGAGGAGGCAGCTGGAACGGGCGATTGCTGGCATTGAGGGTCCTCTGCATATTGTACAAGAGTGTCTCTATCATCGGGAGAAACGTCAGGGTATGGCAATGACAATCTACCATACGTCCATTCTAAGTCTTTGACCGAAAAAGAGTAATAAAAAAAAAGAAATGTGGCAAACAATATGACTACATTTATAAAAATGCGAAGCGAAGAAATGCGACCACCTATTTTATTTTATTGAGCTGTTAATATATCTTACTATCTCACAAGTTTTTAAGACTGGATTTGCATGCGATGCTCTTTTGTAAGACTGGATTTACAAGTTGTCTCATTGAGATGGGTCCGTGGGGAGGTTGTTTAATTACTATTTGTTGAATACATTGCATTTAGTCTTTTCTCTAATTCCTATTAGATGTTGTTTCGAAAAATTACCTTCCCTCTCCTGTCCCCGTTGGAAGTACCCCGCCCACGCCCCAGAGTTCAGGGGACGACAGTCGGGCATAGTCTGTAACATAATGGTAGGTCCCAACGAAGCTTGGAGCAACAAATAGCCTGGGTCGCCCTACGACCTGTCTCGAGTTGTACTCTCCCGCCCCTCATCAAATCTTTGAATGTGACAAGGCGCCAGCAACATTTCTCCATCTTCGTGTGGTCATCATCAATGTGGATAGGGCAACATGGTTTTTAAACCTCATCTTCGGTGACTATAAAGCATTGAAGCGAGATTATCATGTTTGTAAATAATACCTGAATGACCTCTTAGATAAACCCTCACATTTCATTCTAAGTAAGTATGATTAGTTGCCTTTTACTCAATATATTTATTCTCTAGTCTAATTTCTTCCGCCAGGATTGGAGCAAGTCCACGATGCGGTCGAGCAAAGTCTCCTCAAAGAAGTGTCCATCCTCAGAGAAAGTCAGGAGAAGTTCAAGAGCATGCTGGAAAAGGTAAAAGCGATATTATTACGTCGGCCAAACAGATGAGTATTGATTGATATTTTGCTTTCAGGTTCGTCAGCAGTCGAAGAACTGTCGCGCCACGCAGCATGAGCTGGAATCGGACATGAGAAACAAGGAGTATGCGCTTGGTATCGACTCCATGTGCCATCAGCTCAACAACTTTTCAAAGGTCTGACGTTTGTAATATATGTTTTCAGACATAATGGGTAGAATAAGTACCTACTTATTCTACCCATTATGTCTGAAAAGTATGTAATCTGCCTTACCATATATCCCGTTATCTGGGGTCGGCGCAATATGTCTTATTTTTCCACATTTCTCTATTTCCCACCATTCCTACATCCGCTCCTATATCCCTTTTGACACAATCCATCCACCTCTGTTTTGGCCTGCCTCTTCCTTTATACCCATCAACCCTCATATTTAATGCTTTCTTGGTCAGGTGTTCTAAGTAGCACCTATATTGGCGAGCTTACAGAGTTAACACGCCAGCTTGCGACACAAGGGCTCCGGGTTCGATTCCCGGTCAGGTCAAGATGGAAAATGATCTTTTTCAGATTGACCTGGGTTAATTATAAAATATAATACCGTTGAGTTAGTATCCCACAACACAAGTCTAGAGCTTAGTGCATTGTGGAAGCGAAATATGTAAATTTAAATTGTATATAACATGACATTAGAAAAAAAAGAAAAGATAAAAATATAAAATATCATACAAAGCCCTTCAGGCAAGTAGGCGACCAATAGGTACTATTGAAAAGAGGTTCTTTCGGCGTCTTCTTCTCTGCAGTGGTCGGTTCCGAAACGCTAGTAGTTTGTAGCTTTTGAACAATAATAAATAATTTGAATATAATCTATAATAAGTATTATTTAAAATGTAAATTGACGTGAAAAAGGCCTGTGAAGGCCTATTTTCTGAATAAATCTTTAAATTTTTGAGCCGTCATATCGCCATAACATTCGCCCTGATGGTCTTCGTAACAGACCGAACTAGTCGGCGAATCGGACGAATGGAACGTGAGTGAAACCGTGATTGTATAATGAAGTTAGTTCCGCGGGTAGGGCCTGCAATTCTACGCGGGCATCGAGCGCTACGACCCGTCGGTGTGCGACACGCAGCGTTGGGCCGCCGCCAGCGCCGCCACGCTGCAGCGCTCGCAGTCCGAGCGCGCCAAGGCCGTGCAGATGCTCAGCGGTAACAGCTCCACATGACCTCTACTCACCTGCCTTCTCTGCCAGGAAACTATGTGCTTGACCAGACGCCAGACTGAACATGCGGGCGCGACGCGAAGGCGGCGCGACATCACTTGTCCGTAGTAGAGTTCGTTGCGAAGGCACGCGGTTAGTTCGGAATGGTCTGAACGCACGCGCCCCGTATCGTGCCGCTTGCCGCCGCCCGCCACTTCTGCGGCCACTTGTATGACCGCTATGGTTTGAGTTGCCGCGTGCTCCCCGCTCCACTCGCCGTGACCGCCTCGCGTAAATGTGCAATCTAGTCAGCACTATTATTGTCTCATCGGAGTATTTTCCCGGTTGCATTCTGGCTTTAATGTAGTTTGGCAAAGTTTTTGCGGTCGGCCTCCTGCTTAGGTAACCATAAACAGATCCTGTCCAAACCATCGCAGCCGCAGGATTCACTTTGCGGATGGTTTTTGATGGTTGTTGAGTGACCATTGACCAGCAGTGATTAAAATTTTAAACCTGTGCCTTCCTCTAGCTAAGTAGTTCTTTTGTTTGCAAATTATGTTAAATTTTAAATTTAATTTTTAAAAGTCTAAAATAAATGCCAACAGATGCGGATAACCTGATCAACGTAGCAGCGACTGAGATCTGGGACCAATGGAGCAACAGCAACAGCGCGTTCACGCGCCGCATTGCAGAGACCATCGAGATCAAGAACAAGCTGCAACAGCATCTGCACAAGGCGAGTTGCTTTACGTCCTAACTAACTTCCATCAAAAGGATCTTGAAAGTGGCAAGAATTTAATGGGCCGAACATCACCATCCTTAATAATGCTTTATCTTATTAACCTGCTCTTTGAGTTTATAAATATTTTATCAAACCTATTTGTCTACAGATTCAACAAGAGATCTTCGACATCGAGAAGACTCTAGAGCTGCTGAACAAGGCCATCGAGGACAAGCTGCAGCCCATGAAGGTGGCTCACACGAGACTGCAAGCCAGGACCAACCGCCCGCATCTCGAGAAGTGCCGAGACGAGGCTCAAAACAGGTAAAACTACCTTACAGTTTTTCCCTTAGTTAATGAGTAAGTAATGTAGGTATCTATGTTTTTTTAACTATTGGAACCAAGTTACATAACGTAGGTTGTGACTAGGTATGAGTTGCCAAGAAACGTCAAGTTGGGTGATGTCTGTAGTCTGTATGTATGTAGTGAGAGGTGTGATGGTTACGTAATGTATATAATAATTTGAGAGTGCAGTTGGTTTGACGGGTCTCTCCCAACCAAAGGAACGAGCGTTCAAATCTCATATCAGCCATTGTCTTCTTGGACTTTTCAAGTTAGCGTTTAGTTCAGTATTTTTTTTTAATTAGAAATCATCATCATCATCACCAGGTCCTTTTTAGTCTCCACTACAGGAGCATGACCCTCTCTGTACTACTAGAGCCATACTTGGCCAGAGCAGCCAGAGGAAATGCTAATAAATTAGAAATGAAATACTCTAATTAAATGAAGAAATAAAATATAGTGAAACTAGCTTCCGCCCGCGGCTCCGCCTGCGTTAATGTCGATCCCTCGGGAATAGTACTTTTTCCCGGGATAAAAGGTAGCCTATGTCCTTCTCCGTACACCAGAGAACTTGCATGCAAAATGTCATGATGATCGGTTCAGTAGTTACGGCGTGAAAGCGTAACAAACAAACAAACTCACTTTCGCATTTATAATATTAGCTAGGATTAGGAAATATCCACGCGGGCGGAGTTTGAACCAGCGACCTTAGAACTATGTACGACCTACGCTCTGCCAATTGAGCTACCGCGCTTCACACCCCGTCGTGTAGGTGTCACGCAGGGTCAATCGACCAAGCACACCCTCGTGTCGAGAGTTCTTCGGAACCGTCTCTCGATCTCTGACGTGGTTCCTTTAAGGACTATCAGATGGCAGCCGGGACCAACGGCTTAACGTGCCTTCCGAAGCACGAAATCATCTTTATTATCAGACAATCAGGTGATTCAAGCCTGCAATGTCCTAACCAAACTGGAAGTATGCTTCCCTTGGAAATCGACCCACGACTCCCAAATCTACAGGCAAACGCCTTACACCACGGAGACAGTTACCGGCTATTATATACATGGTGAATTTTTTATCGTTTTGGACCCGTAAAAGGGTGACTCAGACCATCAAAATGAACAACTTTTCCTATGGGAACAATGCTGGGAACTCAAAAAAAAATTCGAGGGACTTTTGTATGGAAATGACGAATTTTTTTTTGAGTACCCAGTATTGTCCCCATTGAAAAAGTTGTTCATTTTCATGGTCTGAGTCACCCCTTTAAGGGTCCAAAACGATCAAAATTTCACCATGTATAGGCCGGTCTATTTTGCATTGTGAATGCAAAATAGACTCGTATAAAAATAGAAGAGAAATGTATGTGTGGCACTGTCCTCGCGCAGGCTGGTGAAGGAGGTGTGCGACCTGCAGGAGACCATGGAGACGCTGCGCAGCAAGATCGCCACGGCCGAGGGCACGCACCAGACGCTGCTGGGCGTGCGCGCGGGGCTGGAGGCCGACCTGCGCAACAAGAGCACCACGCTCTTCATCGACCGCGACCAGTGCATGGGCCTGCGCCGCGGGTACCCCGTCACCGCCGCCATCAAGTCCTAGCCGCGCCGGCCACCACCGGCCCCTTCAGATCAATATACATGTCACTGAATGCTGTGTTATTTTTTCCCCTTTACATTTTCCAGGGTAGCTTTGAAGTTTGAAGTATAAGCGCGGACATACACCAGCCGATTATTTTCTACCTAGAACAGAATTGAAACTGGAATCATCGTCACACATACCGGGCGTCAGGCGTAATCTAGCGCTTGCCGAGACTAGTAGGGCGTGTCAATACGTAATGTACGTATAAAAGTCATAATGGACGATGATGAACTGATCTGCATTGCCTTAGTACTGCTTTGGCCCGAAGAGCAAAATAAAGGAGAGAAGGTACTGGGTTCACCCGTCAAACTTATACAGGCTACAAGATTGCCAATTCTAAACAAAGGAAAACTAAGGAAATAAGACAATTTTCCTGATTTTAACAGAATGACTGAAATTGTTTTATGAACAACTAGCTTTCGCCCGCGGCTCCGCCCGCGTTGATGTCGATCCCTCGGGAATAGTATTTTTTCCCGGGATAAAAGGTAGCCTATGTCCTTCTCCGTACTCCAGAGAACTTGTATGCAAAATTTCATGATCGGTTACTGAACCGATCATTAAATTTTGCATACAAGTTTGTTTGTTACGCTTTCACGCCGTAACTACTGAGTTACGGCGTGAAAGCGTAACAAACAAACAAATAAACTCTTTAGGATAAATATTAGGGTTAGGTTTAGCAAGAAATAAAATTAGACAGTTCAATCATCTATTTAGTAAGCGGTTGACGATATATGGAGCTAGCACGTAAACGCCACTTTCTTACCGGCCAGAACGTTTGTGCCGGTTCGCATCGATAGGTGTGTGGCGCGTGGTATATTTTGTATTGCATTCTTTCTTGCCTTCCGGTTTCTTCTGTTCTGATATGTTCTAGGTAGAAAATAATCGGCGGGTGTGTGACGGCGCTAAAAGTATCTTGACGAGCTCTGTGGTCTAGATGGAAAATGTCTTATAGGATCTTACCCAAATTCAATTGCCCCCGCAGTATGGCCCCCGCGACATCGTTTATATCGCGCGATAAACTTTGTATTCCCATTACGGGAAACAAGACGGCGATAGTCGATAAACGTACCATGCTACGTAGTCTGGGTCTTGAACTACTGAACCGATCATCATGAAATTTTGCAAACAAGTACTCTGGAGTACAGAGAAGCATATAGGCTACATTTCACCCAGAAAAAAGTAGGTACTGTTCCCGAGGGAACGACGTTGATGCGAGCGAAGCTGCGTGCGGTAGCTTATTTGTATCTATTTTGAATTGTAGCAGTAACGACCGTTACGCAAGTGTTAACACTAAGTACTTGTTAGTTTGCTTGTGAGTTCCAAGGCGCGACCAGCGACAGCGTTTCGCTTTAATCCATACAAACTAGTACCGCCAGCCGCCAGCCGCCAGCCATCATAACAAATATCGCACGGCGCCTGTACTTCTAAGTCTACCAACACTAAATTCTAGGTGTCGATGTGATAACTGCTAACGCAAGTTAAAAGCAACGTAAAAAATAACAACATTTTATTTCATCTATTAAAACTTAAAAATAGTCACGACCAACAAAATATTACTCAAATAGGAGTTCATTTCACTTCACAAGTGTTTTTTACAAATGCAAAGCAATATCTTCAATGGTGTCTTTTCCTTTGTCAGGCGACTCTAAAACCTCAAAAGCATCTGTGGTCTGGGAGCCATGTTGAGCCCAAAATGAATTTCTTACTGCTGCGCATAAGCAGGTACAGGCAGTTTCATGCCCGGCTTAGCCTCGAAGAATGTGTAGGATAGGACTATCTCATCAATAAATTCCATCTTAGGGTCATCCATGAACTCAGGGTCTATGTAGAAAAAGACCGGCATGTCAACCTGAAAAACATGTTGAGATTGTTATAACTAGATAAACTTTCATACAAAAAACGAACTACAGCAAACTGCTGCACCAATTTTGATGAAACTTAAATGGAACCAATTTGAAAGCAACCTTTTTAAAAAAAACGAGAATTAAATTGGTTTATTAATGACGGAGGTATGCAGTCACAAACATTAAAAAACAAAACCAAATTAATTTCTTTTTGATTTTTAGGAGTCGGTTATAAACTGAATTTTTGGACTGTTCAAACAGTATAACAGTTAAAATGTTGAACATACATTTCATCTGTATGAGTTCTCTTAAGTGAGGACTCATGCCAAGTCCTCACTTTAGAGAAATAGAAAGCAACCTTTTTAAAAAAAACGAGAATTAAATTGGTTTATTAATGACGGAGGTATGCAGTCACAAACATTAAAAAACAAAACCAAATTAATTTCTTTTTGATTTTTAGGAGTCGGTTATAAACTGAATTTTTGGACTGTTCAAACAGTATAACAGTTAAAATGTTGAACATACATTTCATCTGTATGAGTTCTCTTAAGTGAGGACTCATGCCAAGTCCTCACTTTAGAGAAATAGAATGCAACCTTTTTAAATAAAACGAGAATTTGTTTATAAAGACGGTACGGCACGAAATTGTGAAAATTTACGGGTTTTCAAATCACTACTACTATGCGCTGAATTAATTAAATACATCAAAAGTATTTGTATAATTTACGTCGATCCTTAAACAAGATTGCCCCATGTTGGAATTTGAAACAGATACATATAAAATTTAAAAATGATTTTTATATTGATAGAAAATTTTCTTCGAAAACTTTGTCAAATTATTACGTCAAAAACAATAATTCTCACATGACAATATCTATATTTACATCTCGGAGGTAACCCCCTTTCTAATTTTTTTATACAAAAATATAAATATGAAAATATTAAGACTTCCATCTTTTTTCCTAATCGTCTAATGGTTCTGCGCAGTAGCGACGGTTTACGTTCGCGCGGCACCCGCCTAATGACGGAGGTATACAGTCACAAACATTAAAAAACATGACCAAATTAATAATTTCCTTTCTTTTTGATTTTTAGGACTCAGTTAAAAACTGAATTTTTAGACTGTTCAAACAGTATAACATTTAAAATGTATGTTCAACCCTTGCCAAGTCCTCACTTTAGAGAAATAGACTTTTTATTAGATAAAAGCCTGTGGTTAAGAGCCCGCCATAAAGCGACTATTATACCATCCTGAATCTAGGATCCGGAATTTAGCATCCGATAAGGACAAGAAATTCAGTCGTCAGAGCTCCTGATTAGGGGAGAAAGGGGTAATGGGAGTCAGCGGGCAATCGGGGTCAGGTGCCTCTAAGCAAAACTAAACGTTCGATACCTAGGTAAATGACATGTTCAGTTTGCTCTGTACCCGATGCCCATTGTACGAATGACTCGTGCTAGTAGCTCCATGCGTTTTTGAGTGACAATTATGTTTCGTTTTCACGCCTCGCCGATGTAAATTTTCGTCAAAACAACCTTAACGGTGAGTATAGACGAAGCTGTACCAAATTAATGACTATGGATAGATTTATCCTTGATATTCAAAATTTAAATTAGCATATTATATTGCGATTAAATTTACTTTGTGTAATTAAATTTTACAGTTAACATGCAGTATAGATTTTGGGTAATGGGAGCCAAAGAGCCGCTAGTGATTACCATTACCCGCATAAAATATTCTTATTTTGTTTTCGCTTATAGATGCCGATATTACAAGTCAAAAAACAAATAGGCTAGCTGATCAACTGGTGATAGCACTGGATGGCATACTGCCGAATGTAATGTCTGCGATTGTTTGACTCTGATTTCCCACATGTGTGATTCCCATTGTACTGAGGTTAGTGCAATGGGAGTCAAACTTGTTTTTTTTTAAACGCGGAAATATACCCAAAATTGATTCCCAAAGTGGTGAAAAGTGAAAACAACTAGTAGATAAATAAGTAAAGTCTATTATTAAACAATTTTAACAAAGATATTATTTCGAAACAAGCTTTTATTTGATAGCTCGCTTAAGCGACTCCCATTACCCCTTTCTCCCCTACACCGTCCAGAACGTGTCCTGAACGGAGACTGCGCGTCCTGACAGAGCCATCCGTTGGCCATCCTGAATGCGTGAGAGGGACGCCGCTATACGTGCGACGCGATTGGAGATATTATCGTATCGTTTCTAACGTATAGCGGCGTCCCTCTCATGCGGCGATCCTGAATTCCGGATGGTTTCACTGTACGCTTCCGTTATGCTTCCGATAAAGACGTCGGAAGCCATTCTGTCCTGACAACGGATCGGCGATTAAACTGTCCGTTGACTATCCGTTGACTGAATTCCGGATCCTGAATTCTGGATGGTCTAATTGGCGCTTATGCCAGGCGGCGTGGCGGTACAAACGCGGATGGTCTAAACGCGTTGGCTACTTTGGATATTTTTGTTTTTTAGGAATATTCAAGGGTTATTTGAAAAAGAAATACATATGATGGCTGCCTTATCTGTAATGCAATAATAATCAAAAGTTTCAAGGTTAACTGTGCACTATATATTTATTTTTTTTGCTTCAATTGTGGTAAAACACATTTATTTATTTCTTCACAAAGCACTTTACAGAATATACATTTAAACAAAATTTAAACATAATTATTTCTTTCTATTCCGTTGTTATGTGGCCCCCTATGGGTAAAAGCCTCCTTCATTCTTGTCCACCTTTTTCTGTCTTTGGCCTCTGTGGTCCAGTGGTTAAGGCGTTTGCCTGTTGACCCAGGGGTTGTGGGTTCGATTCCCACCGGAAGCATACTTTGTTTAGTTGTTTCCAGTTTGGTTAGCACATTGCAAGCTTGAATCACCAGATTCTCTGATAATAAAGATGATTCCGTGCTTCGGAAGGCACGTTAAGCCGATGGTCCCGGCTGCCATCTGGTAGTTGTTAAAGGAGCCACATCAGAGGCCGAGAGGCAGTTCCGAAGAACTCTGACACCAGTCGATTGACCGTGACACCTACTTGAAATGATGATGATGTCTTTGGCCATATGCATCCAAGCTTTTGGCGACACATCCACTAGATCAAAATCCTGATTTACCTGTTCATGTGGGTTCAGCTGTTGTTCTTCAAAACAGAAGCACTGGATCTTATTGAAGTACTGTCCAGCCTCAAAGGGGATGACGTTGTATGTGCTGATCCCTGTCACGGGCTTGTTTGTGGGGTTGCGAGCAGTGTAAAAGGCCAGGGCTGTTTCACCAGGCACTACCTGTAATATTAGATTGCTTTTAAAAATTTTGGTGAGAAGAAACATTACATAATTGTCCTTATATCTCACTTAATAAATTCCATGCTTCAGAGGCTAAAGGTGGTGACATATATACAGGCCGACATTGGCTTCATAGCAAGTTGCTTCATTTACAAACATTAAACAGAGAGAATAAACTAAAAATAAATTACTGACTGTAATATCTAGTTGCTGTGGCTTGAAGTTCCATTGCATGGAGGAGGCCACATCAGCATTAAACCGGATCTTGATGGGCCGGTCTTTCACAGCCATCATTTTGCTCACTGTTTCGTCGGGTTCAGCTTGTCCAGTCGTGCCTCCATAGCTGTAAGCCTGAAAATGGTCAGTTTAATGACCTTCCCTGTTTTGAGGTAGTGGTGTAAATTTAAAATGATATAGGTACTTTCCTATCTAAGTTCCCTGCTATTTATACATAAATTTTGTTCACTTATATCTGATGATCCTAAGGGATTATTGAAGATGACTAAGTATTATTTTCCATTTTAAAATTACATGATCGCCTACTTCTGTGTATATTAGAAGCTTTATTAGCCTACATCTAATCTAGGTACATTACCAGCTCTTGTAACAAATATTGACAGAATGAGGGTTATACTTACTTGACAAAATATCCTGTACAATGGCACAGCGGCGTAACTTAAACCTACAGTCATAACACCAAGCGCTATAACATAGTTGAGAGTAGACCGAATATTCTTCTTCTGGTCATGAGCACTGCGGACGATCACAACATTACGCAAAGCTTTGGTTGGTGCTAAAAACGGCGGTGAACTCCTATGAATGCTATTCCTAAATGTGTTTGAGTAACATCTTGATGACCATATTAAACGGATCATTTTACTTTAATATGTTTTTTTTATTCATTAACTAACAAACACATTATTCTATTAAAATTTTACTAAAATCGGCGAATGAATACCACCAGTCGCCCAGTCGCCTTCATACTGTCAATGCCAGTTTTGATTTGACATTGACAGTTTGAAGGTCTCAGAACAAAAGAGCGACTGGTAAAGTGGTAATGTAATATTCGTCGATTTTAAAACATTTTGGCCTTAGGTTAGGATCCCTTTTTTTCTACTATTGCGGTGGGTACCGTGTTCCGAGCAGGACAGGAGTGCTATTTTTGAAATTATGCCGTTCGTAAACGAATGATTTTGCCATACAAAAATCGCTTGAAGACGAGTGTCATTCTTTCAAAAATAGTACCCGAGATCTATTTACGTAAAAGATAAAGTTGTATGCTCAGAACAATAATTGTATGTAAGGGTTTTTCTTATAGACCTACTTATCTCTATGGTTTTTAGGGTTCCGTATTCAAAAGGTAAAAACGGGCCTTATTAACAGTTTCTGACACTGAACCAGACACAAAAGAAATAACAATAGAATTACGTCTACAGGCGAGCAGTGTCAGCGAGAGTTAATATGACTCCGCTGTTCGTCTGTCACCAGGCTGTATCCCATGAACCGTGATAGCTAGAGAGATGAAATTTTCACAGATTATGTATATTTGTTGCCGCTATAACAACAAATAATAAAAAACAGGATAAAATAAATATTTAAGGGTACTCCCATACAACAAACGTGATTTTTTTGCTCGATATAGAAAACGGCAACAGGTAGACGCTTGAAATATTCACACAATATTTAATTATATATTCAATTTAAAAATAAATAATTAAATTAAAATAAAACAAAATATTTAAGGAACCAACAGACATGATTTTTTAATAATGGTACGGAACCATTCGTGCGCGAGTCCGACTCGCACATGGCCAGTTTTTCTTTTACGTATACAGGGTTACTATTTTTGAAAGTATGACACCCGACTTCGAGCGATTTTGTATGGAAAAATCGCTCTTTTACAAACGACGAAATTTCAAAAATTAATACTCCAGGTCTATCCTACTCGGAGGCCGCACCGAATCAACAGAAAAAATCATGAAGCTATAGTATAATGGGAAAAACCAAAGCAGCCGGCCCCCACATTCGAAATTATACATCAGTGGTCTTTTTTAGATTTGGCCAAAAATCCAATATCCAGGGTCACCAACATGCTGCATACCTATTTTTTAAACAGCCGGAAGCCTGTTCTTTGATAGTAAAATGGCGCCATAATTTGAAGTGTATTTAACTCACGATCTATAGGTTTCACCTATCCAAAAACTAAATTAAATAAACTATGGTCAAATCATTAACACTTTCCTCTCGAGAAACTTCTTGCCAGGTAAAGTCATCAGAAATTTAGATAAGTAGGTACCCAACATAGGGATTTCTTATTATAATTTTGTCTACAGACTTGCTTTTTAATAAATAGCCAGTGGGTGTACTATTTTTCAGATAATAATATTCTCTTCATCTACACAAAATAAAACAAATTAAGTAACTTTACAAGTAATTAACTTTTAATATCACAATTTATAATACTCTTTAGCTGTGCATCATCGTTTGTATTCTAACGTCATTAATTTGTGTTTCGTCTTGATGTGTGCATCGGTATGGGTTTTCTGATAGGCTTTGTAGGTGCAATCTAGGAAGGGACACCGGAACATGGGCTCCTTGCCGCACTCGTACGTCACGTGTCTCCTGTACGTGCTCTTGTGCCGGTACTTGCGTTTACACTTCTCACATTCAAAAGACATGTCGTACTGAGACCAGTAGTTTTTTGTCTTCATGGGTACAACTGGCATCATGTTCTGAATCATCGATTTAAAAAAATCCACATCACCTGCAACAACGAGACGCATCTCAAAATGAAAAGTTATACGATTCCTCTCCTTTATAATTATTTGTACATTTTACTCTACCTTTCATTATTTTTAAATTATCACCAAAATGTTCTCCTACTAAGTTTATCGTGTGGAGTGGAAAGGATTCTAGTAGCAGACAAACGAGTTGATATTGAATCGAGAACATTTATTTCACATGCATAATCCAATTAAAAAGAACAAACCAAACACACTCCATGTCACTGAAAAATAAAATTACAACAAACGATCAAACAATAATATAGACAAACTATTTTGTGCTGTTTTCCCTTAAAATAATAGACATCTATTTGGCAAGATAAGTTTACAAATCCAATTTGTTTTTTTATACCAGACATTATGCCAAGTCGGTATAAGTAGGAAAAATAGGTATATTTAATATTTTTAATGAAGAAGCCGCTTGGCGACTTTCTCTTTCGGCATTTTGTTCTACTTAATGATATGATTATAAAGGCACTTAATTTATCTATGTCTAGGTCATTTGGTAACTTTCAAATATCTAAATACTTTGTTCAAAGGTACTTGAAGCAACAACGAAATTTAAAAGTATAAAATCTGCTATAACACATTTTACTAACATACTTGAGTTTACGTAAGGTACTATTATTATGCAGTAAAATTTCAGATATATTATAAAAAAATATGGCTCTGAGCTGGCTCTGAGTCACCAAAACTCAACGTCAAGTTGGTATAACTTGTCGCACTTAAAAATAATTATATATCTGTATAATACTTATAGAAGACAATGATGTCTTTACAAACAAAGTGATTTGAATTTAAAATAAACCAACAGTTTAGGAAGTAGCTTAACAATGTGTTTTGGTGGGTACTTGGGTTTAGTCGTCTTAGTAAACTATTCTACTTAACATTACGTAATAAACACTCAACACTTTGTATGACAATAGCAGCTGCCCCCGCAGCGTATAACACTGTTAGAAATCTTAATAATATTCATAATTTACTTAACAATTAACAATACAAGTATAATTACTGTAGGCACTACTCGCTTATGGCTACGAATCGACTGATAGATTCTTTGGTTTAAAATATTGCATGATTGAAGATTTGAACTTTTAAGGTAACTTAAAATAACAGTAACAAATGCAAAAAATATAATATTAAAACATTATACAATAACAGGAATACTGTGCCCGTAATACAAAAAGTTTCAAAATGTCTGTATAAATTTCTTTGGTAACAAGGAACACACTAAACAAACATCAATAACAAAACAAGAAAATATAACAATCTACTTGGTAATTACAGCAACTGTTTTCTCGAAAAAACTACATTACGTATCTAAGGGTTTATTGTCTCAGAAAATATTATGCAAAGCTGCAATATACAAATATATAAATAGCTGCCTCCTTATACATCTTAGCAAATGTAAGTCTTATTTTATTATATTCAGTTTCCACTATCATATATTTATAAATTACATCGCTTTAATCTCAATGTTTGCGGTACAGAAATATTATAATAGAACATTCAGACGCTCCTATCCTATTCCAAGGGCGGCAAACCCGCATATGCGCCCGCGCCGCATAAAATATTTGAATGCCATTATTTTCAAAGAAATCTGACGCTGCCAAAATATAAAAAAATATGGAGATGCGACGCGAAGGTTCGGATAGTTTGAGTTTTGTCTGGTCAGATTATATGTGCTAGTAGCTAACAGTGGCGGGACTTATTACAAATTTTACCAAATATAAGCTAAAGTATAATACAGAGTAGCAAGCAATCATAGGTTCTTGCTTATACCATTTTAATACTAATACGTCCTTTCCTTTTCGTAGACCTAAGTCTTATAATATAAACCTAAGCTCTGCCAGGTTAGCAGTGTACCCGGAAAAAGGAACTAGCCTATCAAAATGATTCCTCAAATTTTCGTCGAGTCCCTCGATCAGCTTTAAGGGAACAATACTGAAGTTCCTTTCGGCAAATTCTTTTTAGCAGTGGTTTTTCAGAAACGCTAGTAGTTAGTTTATCGGTAATGCAAATATTAAATAAAAACCGGCCAAGTGCGAGTCAGACTCGCGAAACAAATATTTTAGGGGGTCCCATTCAAGTTGAAATATTCACATAATATTGACTCATACGCTATTGGACAACTGCACGTTGTCCCTGGCGGTTGGACTCAGATTAGGTTTGAAGGTGAATGAGTCCCATCAGTGCATCTGTGGTAAAGCGGTGAGTGAGTTGGGCCATCACGGATTGGCTTGCCAAAAGAGTGCTGGTCGCTTATCCCGACACGGTACAATCAATGACATCATCCGAAGAGCTTTATCATCTGTTGCTGTTCCAGCCGTCCTAGAACCGAGCGGTTTGTTGAGGTCGGACGGTAGGAGGCCGGACGGGATGTCTTTGATACCATGGAAACTGGGGAAATGTTTGGTATGGGACGCCACTTGTGTGGATACCCTCGCTCCCACCCACGTGTTATCTACTTCGGTGCGGGCAGGGGCGGCTGCAGTTGCTGCTGAAACCGCTAAGCGCAGGAAATATGAACACCTCGAGGCGAATTATATTTTTGTGCCCTTCGCGGTTGAGACAATGGGTCCGTGGGGCCCAGAAGCAAGAAATCTGGTGACTGAGATTTCAGCGCGCCTCCGTGAGGTTACGGGTGATCCAAGAGCTGGCAGTTACTTCGCCCAAAGAATTTCCATTGCAGTGCAGAGAGGCGATGCTGCCAGCTTACTGGGCACCCTGCCTCGCGGCGACGCGTTGGAATCTCTATTTTATTTTTAATTAAGGAATATTTGTATGTTTTATTGATTGAAATAAAGTTTTCTTATATTATTCACTTTTAAAATAAAATAAATTAATATTTAAGGGGGCTCCCAAACAGACATGATTTTTTTACCGTTTTTATAATGGTACTTGCTCTTGGCCGGTTTTTTTCTTTTCCTCCCAGGCTAGCATGAAAGAGGAAATACATTTTTTATGCCTTTACTGAAGGGCTACTAAATAGGGATTTTTTTAAACTGTAGGAGATAAAGAAAACTGCTCAAAGAACCATGATACGAAAATGGGAGTCGTTCCAGCATTTGGCACTGTTGAGTAAGTAAACTAACGGTTTGGACTGAAATAGCCTATACAGTATACTCGTACAGCTGCCACTAGGTCTATAAAGATATTGCAGAAGATTATCATATTTTACACACGCAAAAATAATCTAAGGGAAAAAGTAGAAGTACCAAATCATCACTTTTTGATTGATGCATTTTCTATAAATTTCAGATACAAGGTTTAATAGAAACATTTATTTCTGGTGATAAAATAAGTACTCTACCAATAAAGTTTGTTTTTAGAAATCAACAGGGGCATTTTCCGGGTAAAATATTTAAATTCAGTTGTTATTTTCTCCGAAATCGGTGTTATGGTTCCTTAGTTTTCTTAAAAGTCAAAGATTTTTATTCAAAATTGGATACATGTATCTCTTTTTGAACGTCATATTTTTATTTCTTATATATTTTTTTATATATGCAAAATTGAAATACTACTAGCGTTTCGGAACGACCACTGGTGAGAAGAATACGCCGAAAGAAACTCAATCAAACTTATTCTACTCCCTAACTGACTCATCTCAATGAGACAGACTGTAAAAGTTACGGATCGCCCGCCACTTTATCTATATTGCCTACACATTTGGAATACACATTTTATACATTGCGCAGAAATAGCTTTCCGTCATATTACATTCGTCGATTAGAGCATATTTTATAAAACCTCATACATAATACATCACTATTTTCAGATTCGAGTCGTGGACCATACGTTATACATGCTTTGCATTATAAAGAGTGACACAATTAAAAAAAATTACTTTCAGGTCAAGTTCGATATCTAAAAAAATTAACATTTCTAGTTTAATCTAAAAATTAAACCACTAATATAATTTGCTGAGAATAATCATCGGAAAATTGTAAATTAAAATTGAAGTAGTTTCACATAGGGCAAGAAACTAACAGAAGAGGCGCGGCGCTGCGTGTGGCGTGCGGCGGGCATCTCAGTGCGGCGCGGCAAATGTCCCCGCCGCTTCGTGAATTATACTGAAGAGGCGGAGGCGTGTGGCGCGCCGCGAGCGGCGGTTATTGACCTATGATTATTTGTAATAATCATAGGTAAAGTTACAATTTCTTTATTATTTGTGTATGTATTTTTATGTAGGTATGAAAATAAATGAAACTTATCCGTTGCTGCGACTTTTTTTGAAATTATGCTCCAAAATGTGTCCTGCACATTTCTGTTACTATAGTTCGTATTAGTATAATCGTACAGAGCAGGATACTGCTCTACCAATTGCCAAAATTGTATATTAAATTCAGCATCGTCACGCATGTTTGTGCCTCCTGTATAAATTACGTTTCGTTTTCTGAAATGTTACATTTTTGCAGCAAAAATTACATTATTGTAATTTTTTTAATTTACGTGTTTTTGGGGTCGGAGTATAACCCACCACACAACGCTATCCTATAAAGTGACCACTAACGTATAGCATAACGCTTTGCGGCATCTAATCGGTCGAGTATATCGCGCATATACCGGCAGTGACTTTCGTTTATAATAATAGTGATAGAGAAGAGACCACCTACCCTGTACCAACCTGCCCTGCCCCATTATTATAGTCTGCGCCATATGTAAGTCAGTCTTTACCAAAATACAAAAAAAAATATTCTAAGATCTAGATCGATACTTTACTGGGTAATCATTACTCTGGCTGTAGTGCCGAAATTACGTATTAACAAGATATTTAGATGATAAGATAATATGGTTTATAGTTTAAATTGAATGCGTTGAATTGCAATAAAAATCTAGTATTACAAATCTCGTTGCTCTCAAAAGTTACGAAAATTGCCCTAAATATAAAAATTACTTACATGTTACGCGAGGAGGTCAAAAGTTACGAAAAATGTAAGAAATGTAACCTTCAGGCAACACTGTTCAAAATACGTGCCGCGCGCCGCGAAGCGGCGGCGGTGCGGCGGCGGTGCAGCGGAGGCGTGCCGCAAGCGGCGGCGGCGCGACGCAAAAAGACGCACGCCGCATGATGGCGCCGGGCGCACTACTAAAATCGACTTTATGCCACATACTATTAAGGTTAATATTCTGTTGTTTTGACTCTTCGCCTCTTGGGCGCGCCTCCGCCGCACCGCATCTGTTAGTTTCCTGCCTAGTGTTACTTTTTTTTTTAATTCTTTCAATTGATATTATTACATCCTGGTTAATATTTGAGATTTAAGTTTTGATATCAAACTTGACCGAAAAATCTTTAATTTGTATTCAAAATAAGTTTAATATGGATGGCTATTCTACAAGGTGTCTTAATTTTCTGAAATAGTCTCACCAACATCTTGAAGGTTTTCGGAAGTCTTCTTTAAGTATTCTGTCCCCTTCCTGTCATTGGAAATACAGTTGATAAGCTGTAATAGAAACAATAATAATTATTTTCATGTGTACTTGTGCTCCAATATAGTGCTCCTATCTTTTTACATTGAGTATTCCAAACTACACGCATGCACAAAGCTATTGCCACAGTTTCTCCCTTATGAGTGTGTTTCCAATGCAAATGTGGACGTGTCGAGTTTAGAGTGATTTGCAATAATGTATTCATCCATTATTTTCCCCAGTGTAATTATTAAGTTTTACTGCTTTGTACAAAGTTACTTTACTAGTGACATAAAAACAAAGTCCCCAAGAAAGCACATAAGATTTATATTAATGTCCCCAAAAAGTGTGCCAGTTAATAGAATTAGTTATGGTTAGTAACCCCCAAACACCACCCAGTAATTTCGTTAGTAGATTATAATACTGTTAGCGTCATATAGTACTGACATGAGCTTGGCGGGTCATTCCGACACGAAATCCACCTTCTCCGGCAAGTCTTTGTGTAGATGGCGCTCGTGCAACAAGAGATTGTGCTTCTGATAGGCGCGGTAGACGCAGTAGGGGCACTTGAAACTGGGCTGTTTCCGGCACTCGTACTTGATGTGCCGCTGCAGCGAGCCTTTGTGTTTGTATTTGTTGCCGCAGTCGACGCACTCGTACAGCGTCCAGCCGGCCTTACTGCTGCTCAACCCGGGATTACCGTAACCCATTATATAAGGATAGTATAACTGTGCAACTGAAATTAAAACGCAAATAAAAATAAATACGTGCAGTACACTAAGCTACCACCAAGCCAAGCCACCGGAGGATGTGCTACTGTACGAAAGCGGAGGATGATGCACCATGTCTCCCATTAATTTGCTTTATAACTAGTGGTATTATTCTAGAACTAACTGTCTAGCTTCCAGGGCATGCAACCATGTGATGCATTTAAGGGGAATCTAGAGTAAATAGTAGATAGAGTATTGATCCTTCCCGTTAATTATACGAGTAACCCTAGAAGAATGTTAGTTTGGTTTTAGAGCATGCATAAAATAAGTTAACCCGATGAATAAGAATTTCGTCAATACAAAGTTATTATTACATTCTATTTCATCAAGTTAATAACATTTCGCCTTTCCAACCGAGATAATAAATTCGACAGAGTATTTGAAAAGGATAAGTTAATTGAAACTAATCCTTATCAAGAATAGCAACTTTATTATAAAATACAAAAAAAGGTTATAAAAATACAATCAAATGCATTTAAATCACTGTAACTTCAGATTGGCAGATTACAATGTATGATGAATCTACAATAACTAGGTACAAATATTCTAGGCAGCAATTCTTACTACAAAAGTAACTAGGTTTGTTCGTAAACATCACTTGGATATTTATACTGTTGCGGTTCTACTTACTATTTATACAGTAAAATATTTTGTTCTGTATAAAAAATATATATATTTCGATTTGAGATTGAGGAAATACGATTTTAATCAGTTCGACTTATTAGATATGTGTTTGGGTAGAACTGGTACATTGTGATCTAATAAGATTTTAAAAAATCGCCATACACATGTCTTATAGTCACTGAACATACTCAACATTAAAAAATGTAACTATTTACTAAAATAGTCTGTCAAAATCACAACCTAGAAATTTTGAAATAAAATGTTATCAAGATATCTTCATCTCAACTTTTATAATGGAAATATTTTAAATCCTAATGACTAATGTTTCAAAGGCACTTAGTTTTATACTGACAAGACTTGTATGGTTGTACTTTGTGAACTTTACATTTTGATTGTATGATGGTAACTCGCGGACATACATCTAATGTGGTAGGCTGTAGGCAAATTCACGCAATTTTCGCTCCATGTGTGTGTGAGAACGTCAGTGAAAACTGCAAAAGCTACCATATGGAGTCGCGAATGGTGTGAGTTTGCATAATACTACCCCTAACTTACAATAATTTCTAAATGGTAATGTGTATAAAATACTTATAAGACTATCTGGAAGATTGATTTGAACGTTAACATGATTGTGCACTTTCGTTTTACGATTAAATTTTAATGGCAGTGTCATAATTCTCTAACATCTGATAAACATATCCAAAACAGTAAGGCACTAGTCTCCCACGGACCAGATTAAAAACAATATTGGCCCCAACATCGACAAAGGCGTCCACCAGTTTCGCGAGGAATCAGCGAGTTCAATCTATTTCGGGTTCATTTATAAGCTTAAATTATTAAAAATAAATGCATAAGACGTAAAGAGATCTAAAATAATTGAAATAAAAAAATTAACTTAAATGAGTATTACAATTATATAATGGAACATGCATTATGGCAAAGAACTAGAGCTTGCTACCTAAGCGAAAATAGCTTCATTTTCATTACAACTAAGATATACACGTGTACAACTAAACACTTGCATTCATATACATATCCGGATAGTACCATTTTTGAAACTAGCTAGACTGAGCGTCAAAAGATTTCTTGATTTCAAATAATGCACTATACCTATGATAAGCTCAGGCAAATCTTGCAAGGTTAAAAAACATAGTAACTGCAACTGGTAACAATCTTAACCAAACGACTTGTACTTCATAAATCCACTGAATTTCACACCTACATTATCATTAAACCAGGAATGATAGTTTACATAGTAAATGCTGTACATAAAAATATATAAAAAGAGTAAAAGCGTAACTATACAAATCACTTTCCTTAACATACTGGATAAATGCAACAGTTGGTCACACTGCTACAACTCTACTGTAACTAGTGTCAATACTAGGAGTAATTCGTCAAAAGATTAAATTCTATATACTTCGTCATTACTTTTAGATGTTACATTACTAAGAGTCGAGTAGGTAACAATTGAAGGCACGATTTGTGACCCTAGGAAAGGCGATTACAGCTAACGTGACTGTCTGGCGCCACTATCACAAGAGAGATTTCATCACATTTATCACAATCAGAATAACTTGGGAATTTGATAAGTTTTGTCAATTTTTGTGAACTTTCACCATGTTTTTTGACGCTAATCGCGAGCGTCGATTACGAGTTACGAGTATAAATATACGAAATCGATACTATCAAAACAGTCCAATAAAAATATCAAAAAGGCAATGATATGTAGAATCTAACGATAACGGTTCTCAACGTACTTAAACAATATGGAGTATTCAATAGTGACTAAGATTCACTGCGGACCGGGCGGGTCTATGTGCATGCATCGACGTTGTCCTGCTTCAGATAGTGCTCGGGTTTCATGTGTACTTCGCGATGCATCCGCTCCATGTGGCGAGCGATGTGCATCTTTTGCTTGGCTCTGTACACGCAGTACGGGCACTGGAACTGCGGCTCCTTGCCGCACTCCCACTTCTGGTGGTTGCGCAGCGAGGACTTGAGCTTGTAGACGCGGCCGCAGTCGGGGCAGCTGAAGCCGGGCTCGCCGGGCGCGGGCGCCGGCGCCCGCAGCCCCGCCACCAGCGGCAGCGCCAGCCGCGCCGACCACTGCTCCCACGACAGCCCGCCGATCCTAGTGAAAGACACGTCTTCCGGCGCGCAGCCTCCGCCTGAAAGCGCACGAACAGTCATAAAGTGATACGCTCGCGCACGCACGCACACAAACGCAACATTCAACATTCCCGTGAGGTTAACGACAGTACAAGCGATACGTTGAAGATGTTATATACATATATGATAGATCGTGTACTCATATAATACATAAACGTATACAATATACATATAATATACTAAAGATGTCTACTGTGAATTTCCACCGAGTGCTGTGATGAAAGCTTTGCAAAAGGAAAGTAAAAAAAAGAACAAAAAAGAAATCATAACGTTTATTTTTAGATTAGATCCTTGAATATTGAGGATTAATCGAGGATTTCGTGATTTTCAAACAATAGCAACATTTATAAACAAATGGAACTAGCGTCAATACCGAGAATGACATGGTGTTACTGGATCGAAACTTAGTCACTGTTCGGAATTTTATAAAACATTGTTAATTTATGTAGTCTCCCGACCCATGGGTTTTCTTGTCTACCTGAAATGTATTAATTATATTAGTATGAACGAAAAGAAAACGGAAAATCATTTGCCTCATGCGCATCTCGAAATGCAAGCTGTGACTTCGGAAACATAATAACAACTCATGCGAACATGCACTGTTAAAACATGGAAACAATAAATTAAAGAATCGTGAAACAAACTTACCAAATACTAAAACAAGAACAAACAACAAAAACGTACTAGTAAAAGGACAGAGGTTTATAAAGGAATATGAAAACAAAAAAAAATGTTATACTATAAACTATATTTGAAAATTTTCTACCAAATGAACCCCAATATATTCATATAAAATCACACTACTCAATAACTAGTTTTCCAATAATATTAACAAACAATGTAAACATCATAACATGAATTTAATTCTAATCATAGATCAGTACCTTAGACCGTAACAAGATATGATGGGAATATTGCATCGACAACAATTTTCTGCTTAGCAATGACTCGAATGTCTAACAACAAGTAACATCCTCTATTTCTTATCATCACGTTATAACACTAATACTGACTTTGGTCAAATAGCTTTGTTATCCTAGTTTAACAAAAATATCAACAGTCAATATGCTACGAACTTGGAATATTGCAATTCAATATCATTTAATATCAAAGATAACATTTTTTTCATAAAATTTTGAACACATTTTTCATCCCAATTTATCAAAAATTACATCAACGAATACATGATCATTATATTTTAAATAAATTACACATACATCTACAGGTAACATTGTAGGCACATTATGGATGAGCTTCATATATTTATCTAAATATTTAAAACACCTCAAAAAGTTTGCAGTTATATCAATCTACTGCCAATACATTTGAGGCCAACAACCCTCCTACGGAGCCTTGACAGCCTATTCTTACTAATCTAATAAATAAACAACTTTCATAATAATAAACTTTGGGTTTTTCTAAAAAGAATGTAAGGAAGATACAATCGTGGTCCCTCTCATCAAGAACTTAAATGGAAGAAAACAAAAATATTCAATAAATTATAAACGAATAACTTATTCAACATAGTTAACGATTCTTGACCTTCAAAAAAGAATTAAAAAATTACTTTCTCTACCCGTGACAGATGATAAAAATATCAATACAAGCTAACAATATTTTTTTTTGTAAAGAGAATTCTTTACATTGGGTAAAAAGTATAATTAATATTTTAAATATAATTTTTTTCCTTATAATATCATTGCACTTAGTTCTAAATTTGGAATTATATATTCCTTTTCAGGAATGGTAGTTAATTTATTTATACTAGAAAATTCGAGATTTAATGAAAATTAAATAATTGGTAAGAACTTAAATTTGAATCAGCCGTCTCTTCATGTGCGGGAATGAGGCGGCACGGTACTCGTGCGTGAGTGGATGGTTCTAAACAATTAACGTTAAGGAACGGCTTCCTATTAGCGATTATATAAATTAGTCGACCTTCGGCCGCATGCTTTCGAATGAAATACTTAGGGTCAGTCTTAACTACAGCAATAAACTCTAAAACAAAAACAACAAATTAACGCTAATGCCGTTAAGGAATGTGCACATTAAACCTACGTTTTAGTGTATAATAAAATGTTCTCAACAAAAAACAGTAAATATAAATAATTATTGCAGTACCGATTTGGTTAGGTATCTACTTTGGTCTAATTCATCGTTAAACGTAAACGTATCTAAATGGAGGTCTTCTTGTTGCGGCGCACTTTGTTGCTGGCGTAGATGTACCACTCGTTGTTGTGGTGCTTGCGGATGTGCACGCCCAGGTTGCCGCGCTGCTTGGCCTTGTAGGAGCAGTAGGGGCACTGGTGCGCCGGCGCCTTGCCGCCGCACTCCACGTTCTCGTGGCGCCGCAGCGTGGACTTCCAGCGGTACTTCTTGCCGCAGTGCCGGCACTCGAACTGGCGGCTGGCGTCGTCCGAGCTGTTGCCGTCTCGCTTTCCGTAGTGACCTTTGGTATCGACTTTGGCTTCGAACATGTCCCCGGACATGCTGCCGGCGCCCGACGCGTACCCGCCGTTATCGTAGTACGCCTCGGCCTCCTCCTGCAGCACTATGTCGTCCGTGTCGTCGTACTCGGCGTCGGAGTCCTCGTCTTTGGTGGGCTTGTAGTCGGCGCTGGGGCCGACGGAGTTGTTGTTCTGCATGAAAGCCTGTTGTAACAGGTGCGCCTTGATGGTGTCGGGGAGTGCGTCCATGGGCAGCTTGGCGAAGGGCGCGGCCTTGCCGAGGCTGGAGAGGCTGGTGGAGAGGCTGGTGGAGAGGCTGGTGAGCTGCACGCAGGGCGGCGCCAGCTGCTGTCGCTGCGCCGACAGCAGCGACAGCAGCGCCGGCAGCGGGGACTCCTTGTGGAGCTCTGCAATCCAACACATTAAAGGTATTGCAAATAAAAACGGTAAGCGGAACTACGTACGGAGATTTGTTAATACTACCGAAAGGCTAAAATAAAATTAAGGAACCAAAGAAATGCGTTATAATAATATAAAAAATATAAAAGATAACTTCTGTTAGAAATTATAAGGCGAAGCTTCTATGTTCATGCAAACATGCACAATCCAAATAACTGTATCTCGTTAAACTTATCTTCCCATAAATGTTTAGGGGCGAGGATCTAACATTCGGCTTGGAAATAAAAAAGTTAACTTACTCTTTCACAAGTTTAATAATTAAAAATTGTAAAATATCAATCAAATTATGAATATATAAGTATACAAGGCTCATAAAAAAATTATATATGTAATTTGAATAAGGAAGATCATTGTAGAGATAAGGCACTAGTATAAAGCACTAATAGTAATAATAAGACACTGTTTAGTCTTTGATCTCGACTGGGATGTCGCTGGCGTGCTTGGGATGCTTCTTCTGAATGTGCCTGGTGAGCTCGTTGCGGCGGTGCTTGCTGTAGGAGCAGAAAGGACACTTGTACTGCGGCTCGCGCCCGCACTCCAGCGTCACGTGCCGCACGAGGTTTTTGCGCGCGTTGTACAGCCTCTGACAGTTCGGGCACTTGAATCCCTTCTCAGTCTTATATTGCGCGCACGGCAGCTCGTGGTGGCGGTTAGGGAATATGTTATAAGGCGACGCCGATTTCCGCTCCGGAGTGAGCGAGGAGGAACGGTTGAGAGGCGTGTCCGGCAGAGATTTCATGGACAGGTTGGATGACGGTTTGACGACGGGCGAGTTGGTAGTGTGCGTCTTGTTCTCTTTGCTCTCCTCTCTCACTAGGTTAGCGGACGGCACGTTTTTCAATATTGCGAAAGTGGCAGTCGCTTCGGTATCCACGGTAACTTTTATACTACGGGTCACGACATCTGGTGGCGTCGTCGCCATTCTTCGACCTGAAAAGAAAATTCCAAATACAGTCCGTATTTCAATCGCCAGCAATTGGAAGATGGCTTAATCTAAAAAACGCAACGTAAAAGAAAAAACAAAATTTATACCAAATCAAGTATATTCTTTAAAAAATAATGATAAGGAAAAATGTAACAAAACAATGAAAAAAGTACATAATGTACATAATCTACAATAGTAAACAAAAAAAAATGCTTAAGTTTAACTCAGGGGGATGAGAGATCAATTAAATGAGATGTTTTATAATTAAACTTCTATAAAAAAATCAACAACATAACAAACGAGACTAAATATCACTCCCATAAATAACTGTGGCTTTTTACCTACGACTATAAGGAATTAAAAATATATGAAATACAAAACTCTTGTAAAACTTAACAATTTTCTTAACAATTCATGTTAAACTTACGAAAACAAAAAAAAACAAAAAACCATGATACCAAAAAAAAGCAAAATATATCGAAAACAAAATTATTCTTGTTTTAAAGTTTGTTGGAACTCCGCCACCCATTCAGGATGTTTGAGCGCGATATGGGAGGTTAGCGTTTTTTTCTGCGAGTACTTTTTGCCGCATCTATCGCAGCCGAACTGAGGACCCGTGATGCATTCGTATTTCTCGTGTCTCAGTTTGTTCCTTCTGTACTTGTATTGTTTTTTCTTGCAAATTGAGCAAACATATTTAAGATCACTGTTGGCGCTGTTAGCTTTCAACCCGCAACATCCAACTTGTTTTCTTTTTAATTTTTTCGTAACTTTCTTGCCACTTTTCTTTTTTATGACCTTTCTGATTCGTTTCATTCCTCGACGAGGTTTACTATCGCCTCGAGTTTCATTATTGTCTATGTTCTTAAGATACCCACGGGTTAAAGGGAAAGAGGTTTTGGCGAAAGTCAGTGCACTAGTTAGATCAATGAGTGGTTTAGGTGATTCTGGAAGGGTAAAACACGAAAAAGCAGAATGTATTAATGTATGAAGCAGGAATTATTAGCGACAAATAAAAATGCAAAAATAAGTTTTAAAAAGATGGAATGAAGACTTGATAACAGATAGTTAAAAAAATTACATGTGCACAGTTAAGTTGAAGGTGAACAAGTAAAGGTAAAGGCATATATACGTCTTCAGATGGACAAGCGGCTGCCATGCTACAATAGTTACGAGGATATGGCCAGGAGTCCGTCGAGGATTAATGAATTTCCATCCATGAGAGACCTACATAAACATACAAAAATATACCTACATAAGTTGGTGATAACATCATCGTTAAATGAAATGCGCATCCACTGGGACTTGTATGATTACATGCTTCCGATAATCTTTTTAAAACCTAGTAGACATGCATGATTAACGAATGTTCTTTCGCGGAATCGTCGCAGTTGGAAACATGAATTGCTAAGAAAAAGTAATCTGCAGTGAAATCACATGTGAATGCAAAAAAAAGGAAAATAAATAATAGATAAATAAGCCACATAACCAACAAACTACGTTTGATAGTGAAATAATAAAAATTTACCTTTTAGTTCTCAGCAGAGCAGTGTCGCATCCATAAACCTCTTCTATAACAAACATCTTTTTAATCACTGTCAATGCGTCATAGTAACTTCGCGACGTTTTCGCAAACCGCAATGTTCTTCGGAACATTCACTCTTGTAACGGTACCGTCTCGGCAGCAGTCGGTTGAAGCCCGCAAATAACCATTAAAACGTAATTCATCCCTATGCTGTTCAATCCCAAATATAATAATGGGGTAGTGGGGTGTAGTGCACTAGCAATACTCTACCTACATAATATAAAAACTGCTATACGTATATTATAATATGTTAAATTTACTCACCTAAGACGTGACATTCCGTTCCAGTGTTAGAATATTCTTATTAGCACTAGTTGTAAACTGTGCGGCGACTACATACTATGCAACTAATACTAAGCATGCAATGTCTACATGTTGCCTGACCCCAACAATTAAGCAGGTAGGAACACTATGTATTGCGTAACAAAATAGATGGAAACATATACTTACCCCTTGTTTACCTCGCCTATGAAAGGCTACAAAGATACCTTTAATAAACCATTACCTTTACCTTTTGCACTGAAATATCTTAAAAATTCATATTGATACAAAAATATAACTGTAATATTATTAGTAGTTTATAATATTAATATTAGATAGGGTTGAAGTTTCACATGTGAAAACACTAGCACTCTTGTCCGCTGTTGTAAAATATAATATTTATATATAACAAGATAAATAGATTATTTTAAGCAATGACTGTTGGTCTAGATTCAAATTATGGGAAGACATTGCGCATTTCATCCGTTCCTTGTACGTCTACAACAATTAACTCTCTGCAGCCCAATTGTTTTCAATGGTCTAGTTCAGATCGTATTGCACGTGTCCACGAATTAGGCAAAAAAGTTAATTGTTCTAGAATATCTCAATCTTGTGTCCCATTGAACATCTTGCGTCGATTATTCTAATCATGGAAAGTTGGGAAAGACGGCAACGCAATATGTTTGTGAATGCCACACCATAGCAGTTACTTGATTAACATATTATTTAAATAAATGAGGAGTAACTGCGATGGTGCTGAACGTTGTAAGGTATGCACGCTTACCTTGCGAATCTCGAACACTGTCACTTGAGTTCATAATTTCATCTTGAGATCGTTCCATGTGCCATTGGAAATCTGGAAATAATATAATAGTTATTTATAACATCCATTCATCATCCAATTCTACTCTGTAGCAATATTGTTGTTTTATTTGCTTTAAACTTCTGTATATGTTGACTTAATTATTTAATTTCAAAAAAGATTTAATTTATTCAACACATTTCCATGATTATTCATATCTACATTAGGTATCATAATACTATTTACAGAGTAGTAATTTATTTCGTCGTTCCAAAAAAGCTTCATGAATTTTGCCATAATGGGGCTATAGTAATGTATAACAGAAGGACTAGCTTTCCTTGTACCGTAAAAAAGACTTAAATTTAATCCAGTAACTTCTGTATGATGCTATAACAATCAGAAAGATAAGTTTCGGGCCAGGTCAGGAGTCAGGAGGGAAAATGATCTACTACAGCTCTGTACAACTATATAATAAAAATCTATGTGGCCTAGTGTTTATCATGCTAGGCTGTCACACTGGAGGCTCTGGGTTCAATTCCCCGGTAAGGTCAAGATGAAAATGACCTTCGTCATATTGGCCTGGGTCTTGGATGTTTATCTATATAAGTATTTGTTATAAAATATAGTACCACTAGCTTTCGCCCGCGGCTCCGCCCACGTCAATGTCGATCCCTCGGGAATAGTACTTTTTCCCGGGATAAAAGGTAGCCTATGTCCTTCTCCGCACTCCAGAGAACTTGTATGCAAAATTTCATGATGATCGGTTCAGTAGTTACGGCGTGAAAGCGTAACAAACAAACTCACTTTCGCATTTATAATATTAGTAAGGATAAGGATTGAGTGAGTATCCCATGCCATAAGTTCACTTACTGTGGCCTTGTCTTGGTTCTACTTGTGAGATTTGTCTCTATATATTATTTTATATTCATACAACCAGTAAGATCACAAAATACACTTTCACCACCACATTCTTCTGTAAGAGTTACTATCTCTTGCTAGAGAGCTTGCTAGTCTTGGTTAGTGGCCTCCTTTTTTATTATCTGTAGTCTTCATCTGAACTATAATGGGCTAAAACTATAGTCCACTTTTTGATCTTTCTGTTTTTATGAACTTGTATGATTTTCATAACAAGTCAGTTGAACAAGTATATTTCGACAACTAGAACACACATAGTACTTCTACTAGTACGCAACACAGTTTATAAATTACTAAGAAATTTAATAAAAGATTTATTTATTATGTTATTATCAATATTATTACAATATTGACTATTGCATGTTATTAATCTTGATATATATGTGATTGTGTTGTTAAGCACCAACTTTTTTTCTAGTTCTTTGTAAGTTTGTTGTAAAATTACAAGTTATTCTTTAAGTTTTAACAAAAAAAATAATCAAGATAAATTAGATTGTAAAGAATCTGAAAAAATACTTGCATACCAAAAAATAAATATTCGAATGTTTGCAAACCCTAGTACCAACATCATAATTTCAGTTATAAGTAGTCCACTGCTAATCTATACATATCTATACATATAATAAAACAGTAAAATTATTTTGTCTGTACATTTCGAATTTTTGACTGAAATGGATAGAGGGACACTTAAAAAGAATAATAGAAAGCAAAAAAAATTTTTTGGAATTTCTTGTCTGTCTGTCTGTCTGTCTGTATGTATGATCACGATTATCTCCGAAAATACTGAACCGATTTACTTCAAACTTTCACCAATTGCTTTGTTTTAACTCAGTTTAACATTTAAAGTTTGTTTCATCAAAATCGGTTCATTAAAAAAAAGTTATCGTCATTTGAATGAACTCAAGGCATGAGTTTGCCTGCAAACATATAGCAAAAATAAAATAAAATAATAAGTGATATAAGAAAATTAAAACCCAAAGTCAATTCATCATCATTATACGACAGCATTATACCTATCCATACTATCCATAGTAATCCATACTAAAAAAAAAGGAGTAGCTGACTGACTGACTGACATATCAACGCAGGGCCTAAACTATAAGGGTTAGGAACTTGAAATTTTGCACAGGGGTTCCTTTTATAACGTAGAGGAGCACTAAGAAAGGATTTTTGGAAATTCATCTCCTTATGGGGATAAACGGGTTGCAAATTTAGTATGAAACTTTGTTGTTTTTGAAGTTAATCGAATAAAATTCAGCATGAAGGTTCTTTACTGCAAGGTATGAAACACGAGTAAAATATTTTACTCAAAAATCATCCCTTAAGGGGGTAAAATAGGGGTGCAAAGTAAGCATGAAACTTTGCCATTTTTGAAGTTAGTCGAATGAAATTCAGCATGAAGGTTCTTTACTAAAAGGCATGAAACACGAGTAAAATATTTTTCTCAGAAATCATCCCTTAAGGGGATATAACGGGGATGCAAAGTTAGTATGAAACTTTCCGTATTTGAAGTTATTCAATTGAAATTCAACATTAAGGTAATTGAAAGTCATAAACTAATGTATTCCTGTTATTCTACTGTTCCTGAGAAATCGACACTTACGCGGGCGGAGCCGCGAGCCAAAGGCAAACCTGACTTATATATCAACGCACAGCCGAAACTACTGTGCGCAGAAACTTGAAATTTGGCACAGGGATTCTTTTATGATGTAAACTAAGAAAGGATTTTTAGAAAATCAAAGGGGTTGAGGTTTTATGGAATTTTCTCATTTCTGGACTTAGAAGTTTGAAAGTAGGTACGCAAGTTCTCAATTATAATTAAAAAAGATCTGTTTATGTGAACCAGACAACATTCTCCCTTGAAGGGGTAAATAGGGGGTAAAGTTTGTATGGAATTTTTCCATTTCTAGACTTAGAGGTATGAAAATAAGTATATACGTTCTAGGTTACAATTAAAAAAGATCTGTGTAGGTGAAATGTACAAAATTTCCCCCTTAAGGGATAAGAGGGGGGGGGGGGGATTGTATGGAAATTTTCTCATTTCTGGACATAGAAGTATAAAAATAAGTATATATGTTTACATTACAATTAAAAAGATCTGTGTAGTTAAAATGGTCGAAATTTCCCTTTGAAGGAGTAGAATAGGTGGGGTAAAGTTTGTATGTTTTTTTTTTTTTACTTAGAAATATGACAATAAGAAGTTCTCCATTACAATAAAAAATATCTGTGTAGGTGAAATGGGAAAAATCCCCTCCTTAAGGGCTAAAGATCTATGCAGGTGAAATGTATTAAATTCCCCCTTAAGGGAAAAAGCAAAGGGGCAGGGGTTAGTATAGAATTTTTATCATTACTACTGTTCCCAAGGGAACGACATCAACGCGGGCGGAGCCGCGGGCAACAGCTAGTAATAAATAAATAAATATATACGGACAAATCACACAGATTGAGCTAGCCCCAAAGTAAGTTCAAGACTTGTGTTATGGGATACTAACTCAACGATACTATATTTTATAACAAATACATATATAGATACACATCCAAGACCCAGGCCAATCTGAAAAAGATCATTTTTCATCTTGACCTGGCTGGAGATCGAACCCGGTCACTCCGTGTCGCAGGCAGGCGTGTTGACCGCTGCGCCACGGAGCTAGTCAAAACTGCTGGACAAAGGCCTTTCCCAAGGATTCTGTGTTCCATGGGAGGATATTGCCATACTGACCATGTTTGGCAGGCGGGTTAGCGAGCGCAGTTTCTTTGGCTTCTTGTGCTTTCAATGCTACTGCTCATTGAAAGTATTTGAAGCTGGGGGTGGACAGGAATTCGTTGGATTTGTGAACGTATTATATACTACTCATTCGGATGAATGGAGGTTAAAGCAAGTAGCAGCTCAGCCAAGCAGCTGAGGATGGATTGAGGCCCGGGGCTAAATTGACCAATGTTGAGGAGTATATATTACAATATCGAACCCATATTCAAGAGACTCGTAATAAACTAAGTCACTGCAAGTGATGATAACAGTATGTGGTCGAAGAGAATTAGTTGAGGTGTGTTTATAATGTAGTTGTGGTAGAGCCACGCTACCGGCAAATTTTTGCTAGTAGCATGAATGGGCCGGCTCATCCAGGGAAGTACCACACTCACAGAAAATCAACGTTTGAGTAGAAGCTTTACCGCTTCTATGCTTCGGTGAGTGAGAGACCCGGAGGCCCATCCTTCCCCCATGTCCGTTCCCCAACTCCTTGAAAGGCCAGCAACGCTCCTGTCACACCCTGGTGTTGCAGTTGTCAATGGGCAGCGCTGGTCGCTTACCATCACGTGACTCGCTTGCTCGTTTATCGTCCTATATCATAAAAAAAAATATATAATGATAAGAGCTATGGCACTCACTGCGTACGACGTCGTTGTGCGCGGCGGGGGGCGGGTCATCGGCCTCGTAATCCAGCGTGAGGTCCTCGACGCCGTCGCGCGCCGCCTCCTCCTTGCAGGCCAGATCGGGCTCGGCCGGCGCCGGCTCCGCGCCCGCCGCCGTCGCGGCTGGGGGCGCCGCCTCTGACGACGCACGTCTCGCTTTCTTTCTGCGGCGCGTGGGGCTCACGGAACCGTCGCGGCTGTCTATACTGCCATCTTTAACCTGAGGAACGAACATTTTACTGCGTTCATTTCATTTATTACCAGTATGGGGGTCGTCCACGTCTGATCATAACTGGAGAAAAAGAAATTAAGTAGCCTATCCTGTATCCTGTACATGCTTAGATATAACTATATAATATAATTTTTGGGCGGGTTAGGCCTCTTATTCATAAAAAATTTAAAACACTAGCTTTCGCCCGCGGCTCCGCCCGCGTCAATGTCGATCCCTCGGGAATAGTACTTTTTCCCGGGATAAAAGGTAGCCTATGTCCTTCTCCGTACTCCAGAGAACTTGTATGCAAAATTTCATGATGATCGGTTCAGTAGTTACGGCGTGAAAGCGTAACAAACAAACAAACAAACACTTTCGCATTTATAATATTAGTAAGGATTTATTAAACCTATTTTAGTTAAAATATGTTTCGTCCTTATCCCAACTGTGCAACGATTGGCATGGAAAAAACGAGACAAAACATATTTTAACTAAAATAGGTTTAGTAAGCATTTGTTAATTTTTATTAGTAAGAGGGTATAAATGTTTATCTACCAAGTTTCACAAAATTCTATTAATTCGTTCAAGAGTTATGGAGTAAATAAGTAAAAAAAATCCTCATGTAGTTCCAGTATCATGTATAGAACATATAAACACCATATCTCTGAAAACATAGTAACTTACTCCATGACCAATCCTTACAGATTTAATAATAGTATTGATGATATTGTCTCACAATTCACCTGCCCGGGTTTAAGTTATAGCATGCTATGTGGAAAATGGACGCTCCTGTTTAAACTTTTTCTTCAAATAGTCTCATTGAGACAAGCAATTAGTTCAACTATTAGAATTACCTATTTCAGACTTATAGACATTCTGGTGAACAAAACATTTCAATACTTATAAAAATATAAGTCTCAATTGTGATCAATTCATTATTGCTAACCTTCAGTGGATGGTAGATGTAAGCAGAAGCTAATTTATTCTCATTGGCAGACCCACTACATATATATTTATTACAAAAATTACTTAGAATGCCAATGTTTCTTTTACAGATACACTGCAGTTTTGTCTGTTCTGTATAGAAATTACAAAACCACCTCTACAATTATATTTAAGAATTAGTTCTCGACTAATAATCCTTACTAATATTATAAATGCGAAAGTGAGTTTGTTTGTTGGTTGTTACGCTTTCACGCCGTAACTACTGAACCGATCATCATGAAATTTTGCATACAAGTTCTCTGGAGTACAGAGAAGGACATATTCTACTTTTTATCCCGGGAAAAAGTACTATTCCCGAGGTATCGACATTAACGCGGGCGGAGCCGCGGGAAAGCTAGTACAATATATACCACTAATATTAATGTGAAAGTTTGAATGTTTAAATATTTGTCACAACATATGCATGTTAAATCACTTGTTAACTTCCGAACTGATTCAAATAAAACTTGGCACATTCCTTTTATTCCAATATGAAGGTCATTTAACTTGAAAACTAGTATTGTTATTTGTACCTTAAAATTTAACATAATTTGTAAGTAAATAGTATTACAACAGGTAAATCAACATTGGCATAGAGTAAATAAACTGAGCTTTCAGTAGCACTGTTTTGTTTATTTATTGAGGACACAAGTCATATGAATTGATCACATGATGCATGTTAGATCTAGCCTTTTAAGATAATCATCATCATTTCGAGTAAGTGTCACGGTCAATCGACCATGCACACCCTGGTGTCAGAGTTCTTCGGAACCGCCTCTCGGCCTCTGACGTGGTTCCTTTAACGACTACCAGATGGCAGCCAGGACCACCGGCTTAACGTGTCTTCCGAAGCAAGGAATCATCTTTATTATCAGACAATCAGCTGATTCAAGCCTGCAATGTCCTAACCAAACTGGAAACAACTAAAAAAAGTATGCTTCCGGTGGGAATCGAACCCACGACCCCCGAGTCAACAGGCAAACGCCATAACCACTGGACCACGGAGGTTGTTTAAGATAATAATTATAAAACAAGATACATGTCAGTATTTTCTTTAACTGCAGTTTTCACATAAATATTATACATAACAGGATGAATAAGATATTTGCATTATAAATTAAACCATAGTGATATACACCATAGCTTTACAAACCATACTGTTCAAAACATTTATTTTTTATTTTCATTTGTTCATATAATATTGTCAGAATCATAGATTTTGTATATGCATATCAATTAAGATAACAGTGAAAATATCAAAATGTTCTTTTTATATAGAATAATTACACATATTCTTGTAAAAATCGTAACTATCTGGACGTACTGCAACTGTATTTTCTACAGGTTGTTCAAAAAACGGTTGGAAACAGTTGATGTTTCAAAATACACATTATTTATGTATATATTTAGGTACTTGGTTTGGCTAAGTAAATATAGAAATTTAAACCAAATCTATCTAACAAGTGATAAGATTCAGGATAAAAGTGTGTGGAGTACACACATGGAAAATATAATTAATACCAATAGATATTTATTAGCAATCATTCTTTTGAATCTGTCTGTGGTAGCTTTATTATTAGATCTAACCCGAACAATAGATACTTACGTACAAGCAACAAAAGAATTCAGTATGCAAGGTCTTGCCCTATATAATTATTACTATTTTTACAAATGAAAAGCTTATTTAAGTATAAGATATTACTAAAAGTTAAAAAAAAATCTTTGACTTTGACTAATACATTATGTTCTGGATTATTATTGTTATATCAATATTATTTTCTATGTAAACATATGTTAAAGTTACAGACACGCAAAATATTTTGACGATTTAAAATGCATACCTACATAATGAGTCCTAATACATGTGACCGTTTACATTCAGAATTGCACATTTGGTATTTTCTAATCAAGGATCATAAATCCTTTAATTTTGTGAACAACAACAAGCTATTCTCAGAAACTACAGACTTGTTTCCCTTGCTGTGGATCCCCACCCTATTAGGGTTTCTAGACACAACAAAAAGTGAATACTATTTCATACAACAATTGGTTTCAATAGGGTTCAAAAGGTTAATATGTTTAAAAATTCAAATATTCTCTTCTGTTGATGAACTTTGCCACATTTAGAATGAAATTATTCAATGAAATAAAAGCTACTCTTTATTATTAGTTATGTTGCCTTAAATATCCTCTTTATCAATATTATAATAGATTAAAAAGTCAAATCAGTAATTTCTTCGCTGACAGTTATCTATCTACCTTCATAAGTAAACTGTTTCAATATTATTTGTTTATTTTATGTATGGTTTTGTATGTTTAGTATTACTTAAACTTAGCTCCCTCCGTGGTCCAGTGGTTAAAGCGTGCCTATAGATCCGGGGGTCATGGGTTCAATTCCTATGGGAAGCATATTTTGTTTAGTTGCTTCCAGTTTGGTTAGGACATTGCAGGCTTGAATCACCTGATTGTCTGATAAAGATGATTCTGTGCTTCAGAAGGCACATTAAGCCATTCTTTAAAGAAACCACATTAGAGGCCAAGAGGCAGTTCCGAAGAACTCTGACAACCAGGTGTGCATAGTCGATTGACCATGTCACCTACATGAAATGATGACTTAAACTGAATTACTTCTATTATTTTAGAGTATTGTGTCCAACTATGATCGGGTTGCATGCTAGCAGATATGTGAGATATTTTTTGTTCATGTATCCTATTGGCGAACCTAATAAAAAGCAAAGAATAATAAATATGGGCTGAAAATTAGATGGACATTAAGTTGTTAAACTGTCTTCTTTTTATCGTGTGTGCTTGTGACTAACAATGGTGTTACATCTACAACCTGCCTAAAGGCATCTGACATACATGGGTTAGCGACTGCTATCTGGTAGCCGCTGGGGGCAATGGCTGAATGTTAGAGCTATATGTGGCACTTACTTGTGGCGGCGGGGAGGGCGCGCGCGGCGGGTGTTGCGTGTGTGGGGCGTGCGGCGGGAGCGCGGGCGCGGCCACGGCGGCCGGGCGCGACGGAGGCCGGGATGGCTTGTTGTCCGACAGACCCTTGATCTGCAGCGACTCTGCTGCCTTCAACAAGGCTGCCAGCTGGTCTTGGGAGATGTTTACCTCCCCACGGTACATGTAGTCCATCATAGCCCTCAGCTCGGCATATTTCACATCTTTTAGGATTATAATTGGATGTTTGTCATACTGCTGTGATAATACACTCTGCAACAATAACATTCACTTGTTTACATTGCTTGTTTACTCTGACAACTTTATGAGTAAAAACAACTGCCTGTTTAGAATTGAAACTATGACAATTGAATTATTTTGATCAACAAGGCTTGGCAGATATCTTAATTGTTAATTATTGGAATTAATGACACACCATTACTAATGGTTATTACCAAAATAGAGTCATTTAGTTAATGATGCCTGGGATGGTTTTGAAAGCATGCAGTTTAGGAAAGTAGTAGAAACAACTTTCAGTTGCCAACTCATCTGTGTATGAAATGTAAACTAATTGCAAACGCACGAAAGCTAGAATGCAATAAATGGAATGTTTATTAGAGCAAAACTGTGCTGCCTTGTAAGTAACTTAAACACGATACCAATTGACCTACATTACGGAATTGAGCGCGTTAGATACCCACCTCGAAATACGGGCTGCACGCCGAGAGCACCACTTTGTGCGCCCTGAGCGTCTGGCCCTCGGCGGCCAGGGTGCAGTCCACGTGAATGCCCTTCTCCAGCAGGTTGTCGAACACCGACACCAGCGTCGACTGGTGGTTGTTCCACCGCAGGCAGAACTGCTGGTCGTCGTCCATCGTCACGTTTGCCTCTCGCCGCGCCCACAGTCTACAACACAGCACCAGTCAACACCACTTCTAAACAAGGTCTAAACACCACGCAATAACTAGGCCATTAGGCAAACGTCACGGCACAGATGCTCCACGGAACGATTGCTACTCCACATCGCAAATTGTCTCACCGAATCACTCTAAGATGAGCTCACGCCCCAACTTAACTAATTTAACTTTAGGGACCACATACGACTCGTCGTAAGCGACGCGGCACAAAGAAAATGGCCGCTTTTCCAGCGCGACAAAAAATAAAATGGCGACGAAAATTCTAAGTTTTACTATTTTCTGAGCAAAGTTTTCATGACACTTGTAGCTGTTTCAAGTTCAACGCTGGGTTGCGATGGGGCGAAGTTTGGAAAAGTTTAAAGTCAACAAAGAAACTTGGTTGGAACTTTGCTTCGAAAGTTCACAGCAGTGGAAATTTTCAAGATGAAAACTCGTAGCAATAAGTAAGCCCTTATCACGTTCGTGATGCTACGAAGAAACGTCTAAACACTTACCTTGACTATTTCATTAACTATAACAAGGGATCACGATTCTGTATACTGAGATTAGAAACGATTACTACTGCCACACTAATTTAACACATTTGTTGCACACCCGCCAGCTTTCTTTATTGAAAACACTAAAACTATGCTATGTTGCAAGTTTAGAGAAAGGCACCTCTACAAAATCCAAACGAAACGAAGTACAAGTTGGAAGCGACGCGAGTGACCCAAAATAAGCTCTATCAATGTTGCCACCGCTAATTAATTGGAAAGCTTTAAAAATCATTTCCCATTAACGTGTATGTTTTCGACGCTATTTTTTAATCCTTTGTTGATACTTTTAACATTTTAAACACATTAAATGTACAATATTATTTAATTTATAGATTTTTAACGATTGAAAATGATTTTTGCAGTTCCATCTACTGGCAAACTAGAGTACTATCAAGTACTGTGTCACTAACTTTTGTCGCGGCGCGGGTAATTTAAAAATAACAAAAGCGTCTATATGAATCGTTTAGAAAACAATGCAATCATTAATTTGTACACTATTTTTATTATAGAAAATACAAAGACCACGTTTATCAAGATAATAAAATGGAGGAAATGGGGATCAAAAATTAACAATATGGTTGTAGAGCCATTTCCCAGATGTAAAGAATATGAATGTTGGCACCACGGGTTAGCACGTTAGCATGTATGAATGTTAGTTTCCTTATTTTATCATAACTCCTAAACGCCTAAAACAGATTTAAAGATGGATCCTATATCCAATCCACCTTATAAAATCCTTACATCCAGCCTGGTAAAACTGTATTATTATAGTTGATAGTATTTTGATTGTAGATATTTAAGTTGTTTTTTTTTTTTTTTAGCTATTTATGTCCCGCTGCTGGGCAAAAACCTCCCCTTCATTTCTCCAGGCATCCCTATTCTTAGCTTTCTCCTTCCAGTTTTCGTCATAATAATTTAATTCATCCGACCACCTTGTTCTGGGTATTCCTCTCTTTCTTTTTCCGTCTGTCGGAGTCCATAAAGTAACTATATGGGCCCATCTGTCCTGGCGCATACGGCACACGTGACCCGCCCAGTCCCACTTTAGCTTACCTGACTTTTTGCCAACATCTACCACGTTTGTAATGGAGCGTATGATGGTATTTCTGACTCGATCTGTTTGTTTAATACCCAACATACTACGCTCCATTGCTCGCTGGCAAACCTGCAGTTTGAGTCTCTGTCTTTTGCTTAAAGCCCAAGTTTGAGCACCGTAGGTTAAAATGGGCAAGATACACATATCAAGAAGCTTTTTCTTTAAGCAAGTTGGCAGTTTGCTTTTAAATAGCTCCTTCATCGACCAGAAACTTTTCCAAGCATTGTCCACTCTACGCTGGATTTCTTTATCTAGTCGATCAGTGAAGGAGACTATTTGGCCCAAGTAAGTGTAGTTCTCGACGTATTGTATATCCGGCCCATCTATTGTGACCATACGTTTTGTGCTGTTGGTCATTATCTGGGTTTTAGCCCGGTTCATTTTAAGACCCACCTGCAAGCTTGCCACGCTTAGGTCTTCAAGCATTTGTTGGAGCTCGCGGGCAGATGTGGCGAAAAGAACAATATCATCGGCGAAACGAAGATTCGTTAACCTTCTCTCGCCGATGACAATGCCCTTCGTTTGCCAAGGCTGTTCTAGTTGTTTGAACACTTCTTGTATTGCGCTAGTAAAAAGCTTGGGCGAGAGCGGGTCACCCTGTTTAACTCCTCGTTTAATCGGAAAGGAAGGACCAGTTAATTGTAATTTAATATCTGCTGTGCTGTTTTCATAAATATTTTTAATAGCGTTTATATATATTTCATCAACTTCCTGATTGTGTAAAGCAAAAAATATAGATTCGTGAGTAAGACTATCAAAAGCCTTAGAATAATCAACAAAAGCCAGGTAAAGAGGTTTATTAAATTCACTGTATTTTTCTATTATCTGATTGATAGTTTGTAGGTGATCGGTGGTTGAAAATCCGGGTCGAAATCCGGCTTGTTCCGAAGGTTGGCATTTGTCTAAAATATGAGCTATGCGGTTTTGGAGAATTACAACGAATATTTTATAAATGTGAGAAATTAAACTTATGGGGCGGTAATTAGCTATGTCATTTTTGTTTCCTTTTTTGTGCAAAAGTATTATGTTGGAGTGGCACATGTTGCCGGGTATTTGACCAGAATGTAAAATTATATTAAAAAGTTGAGTTAAATGAGGTAACAAAGGTCCCCATCCTATTTTTAAAGCTTCAGTAGTAATACCATCTGTACCTGGACTTTTACCGAATTTCAAGCTGCGGACAGCATCATGCACTTCAGTTTCTGTTATGGGTGGATAGTCGTTTGAACAAGAATAAGTTGGATTGTTAGCAGATTTAGAATTGTCGTTGTAAAGATTTTTGTAAAACGATGTGCTTATTTCATTTATTTTATCTCTACTTCTGTGTTCTTTTCCATTTTCATCCTTGAGACTTGTAATCCAAGTTTTACTTTTAACTATCCCCTGTTTAGCTGTTCTTAGTGAATGGTTATTCTCTAGGGCCATTTTTACTTTTTGGGTGTTATAATTCCGCATGTCGTCTCTAATACTACGCTTTACAATTTTGTCAAGTATTCTATACTCTTCAGAACAAAATTCTAATTGGGCCCGTTTTTCTATCAATTCAATTGAATTATTGAAAGCTTTTTCTTCTTTGGTTTATCCGGTTTTATCTTATTGCTCGCTGTTTTTATCGCATCTACTATTTGATCATATTTGAATTGTGGGTTAGTATCAATACTGCAAAATGTCGTCAAATTATTAAAATAGTTTGAAAGTTCGAGAGTATACTGATTTCTATTGTTGATAAGTGTAGTTTTGTCGTGCTTTTTAACTGAACGAAATAGTTTGGTTCTACGGATTTTGAAATCTAAGCGAACTTTAGCTCGGAGTGGCTTATGGTCAGAGCTGAAGTTAATTTTAGCTATGACACCTACATTTTTGATAATACAACCCTCGGATGACAATAATCTATCTCATTTTTAACTTTTCCATCGCGAGTGTTCTAAGTCCATCTTCTATTTAGTTTTTTAAGGAAATAACTGTTAGAGATTTGTAATTTTTGACCAAATGCAAATGATACTAATCGATTGCCCCTTTCGTTTCTTTTCCCCAAACCATATGGTCCCACTATGTTTGAATTATCGGTCTGTTCTCTTTTACCAATTTTTGCATTAAAATCGCCTATAATTAGGTTGAAGCTGCCTTTCTGCTCATCGCAAGCTTTATTTAAATGAAAATAGAAGTCTTCAACCTCTGCATCAGTGTGATCTGTGGTAGGTGCATATACTTGAATGATTGTTAGAATTTTGGTATCTGTTAATTTAAATTTTAATGCTGCAATCCTTTCCGAGTAACCGACGAATTCAATTATATTATGTTTCCATTTTTTACTAACCAGAAATCCTACTCCATAAAGTCCTTGAGTTTCACCGAAATAATAAAATATGTATTTTTCTGTTTCTAATGTTTCTTCGCCTAACCTTCTTACCTCCGACAGCCCCACAATATCCCAGTTTATACTGTCAAGCGCATTTTCCAATTCTAATAATTTACTGTCTTCTTGTAGTGTGCATACATTATATGTTATAATATTAAGTGTATCGTTGTCCTTTTTAACATGAGCTGTGGTCGTCTGACGGTTTACTAATCTCGCCCGGGGATTTTTAGCACCCCTGATTCCAGAGCAAACCGTGATGCCGTCGTCACCAGGTTTATCACTGGAGTCGCCGGGCACTTGGGGTCGTTGTTTGCGTTGTAATATCATGAAGGGGGTTTGGACCGTACTCCGCCGCGCTGGTCCAGTGCGTGTTGGCGGGTATTTGAGTGTCGCCAGAGCCTCGTCTGTTAATCAGCAGGGTGCACCAAGAGCAGGTGAGGTTGACTTGGGTTCCTGGTGTTAAGATGGTGGGCGGATCCCCATACACCCCATACCCATAAGTTGATTGGACAGCCAAATGTATAACTTTACTGTAGTTATACTTTATTTATTATTTATTTGTATCGCTTATATATTATTTATTTGTGGAAATTTTACCCGCTTTTTAGTGGCGTATCAGCAAGCTGAGTAGGCTGAAGCCTATATTTATATAGGCCTATAGGGTAGCAGATGTCGGATGGGCAGGGAAAATTCGATGAAATCTGTGTCACATTATTTCGCCTCCTGACACCAGCCCGAAAGGCACCAGGCGAGTATGGCGATACAAGTCGGCAGTTCTAGAGATCCATCATGCTGCGCTGATGAAAGGCGGCCGTATTGGAGACTAGATAGCTTCTTGTCCCTCAGAAAGTAAAGCCTTCTGGTCTCTAGCTAAGTCGGTTGAGATAAACTTCTGTCGCCCATCGCTGCCACCATACTGCCACGAAACCTGACGGTTATCTGGCCCATAGTGCAAAACTTGTAGAATTTCACGTCTAGATAGTAATGGTAAAAGCCCACCCCAGTTACCTTCGTTCGGCCCCAAGATGCGGGCCGCTCAAATAATTCTGAACCAAATCGATAGCGATTGTGTAGATTACTCGTACTTAGTAGCTTTGGCGAGTACTTAGGTACTCATATTCGTTATACTCGCGAATGCATGCAGAACAGGGAAGACTGTTTGATTGATATTGAGTAAGTTTGTCTGTGAGGTACAGTCAGCCAACGAGATACCTGACTCCGCCATCTACCTATATCTTGAATTTCTTATAAACTAAAAGTAATATTAACATAAAAAAAAATATTTATTCAGAAAGATTTTAATTAAGACTTTCTGGATATACATTTTCATGTTAATATTACTTTTAGTTTAAGAGATAATTCAAGATATAGGTAGATGGCGGGGTCCAGGTATCTCGTTGGCTGACTGTACTAAATACCTGATCTGATGATGGAATCGGAAGGTGGCTATAGCATAGGCACTTCTGAAATTAGGAAGATATAATTATCATGCTTGGAGTCATTTGATTTGTTTTGTCAAGTTGACAAGTAAAAGTTTGCAAATAAAATATTTTTCGTAGAAAACTTATTACATTCACAAGTTGACGAAATAAAACACCGCTCAACATAAAGCATATCGAAAATAATGTGTTCGGCACAGCGATTTTTCAGCTTGAATCGTGCAGTGAGTGCCGGATCTAGGGTGGAGGCGGCAAGCCGGGGCCTCTGCCCCGGGCGGTAGGTTAAAGGGGCGGCAAAATCACAAATGTATATATTTAAATGTAGGGGCAGGGCTGGAGGGGAGGCGAGCGGCGAAATATTTAACTAAAATATGTACATAACGCTGTGGGTGCCGCACAGCACGATTAGATTTGCAAACAAATTCGCAATCTAATATTTTCTTTATATTTCTTTAGTATAGATTAGAAAACAGAGGGTATCACCAGATGTACCTAATTGTATGTTTTGATAAAAATACCAATCATCATTACGTGAAATTTATTCAAGCAAACCCGCGGCCGCGTTTCGTCTATTTAAAAACCATATATGGTAATCGTTTAGGTAGAGTATAGGTGGTTAGTCTGCTAGGAATATGCATATATACAAAAAAGCTTTATATTAAATTCTACCTCTTTTATGACCCAAGTTTCTATAAAATTATATCTTTGAGTTAGGTATCTACGCTTCACAAACTTGGTCAAGGCCGTAAAGTTTTATATGCCGCGAAGCTACACGTGACGTGACTTACTATGAAACTTAGTTCTAAACATTTCTAAGCAAACATAACATATAGTGTACATACATATATGACTAATATTATATTTTTAAGTTTGTTTTGACGGAGTTTTCATAATTTAAATCAACGTCATTAGCAATACAAAACACTATAGGATTCGATTGTGAAACATAATCCGATATGCAAAGGGACAAAAGCATCCTCCTTCCCGGCAAGACCGTTCGCTTCGTTATAAAAATCAATAGCATTAGTAAGTCCGTACAAACGAATTATACGAATCCCGTTGTGTGCGTCGTCAGGCTTTCGGTGTGCGGGAAACAAAAAACCACCAGCGAAATTCTTGTAATAAAAATCAATCGGAGCGGAGAGAGAAGGCGCCGTGCGGGGCGCCGACTGGTCGGGCGGGGGCCCACCCTATAGCCTCCACTCTCTGCATACCTACACGCGCTATATTGCACCTACCCTCCCTGCTGTTAGATCGCGATTTTTTCCCACATACTTCCTAAGTTTTCAAACTTGACGCTCAGCATTGTAAACGTAAATACTTCATGAAATATTAAATCGTTATTGTAAATGTAAACTAGTTTCGAAAAAAGATGCAAATATAGCGCGCACGATCGCAGGCGGGGGTAGGCATGCTGGCGGGCCGGTTCCCGGCAAAAAGGCGTTTGTTTTTATTTCTTCAGCGCGGAAAAAAATCAGCACGCGCCGCCCTGCACCTCCTAAACATGCGCCACGCAGCGACGCAGACTCGGCCGGGTGTGTGCCGAATTCACTTTCATTTGCGACATCTCATCGTCTCCCGAAGGTCAAGTTGCAGTGTATTCCGCGTCCGGGGTGCATGTGTGACGCGGGCGAGCGTTTGCGGCGGCCTCCGCTGACCGACTAGGTGAGTGAGTGAATTTCGCGCCCTCGTCTCGGATTTCGTTTCCCTCGTGTTTATCGGCGCCCGTTTTACACCGTCCTTCGTCCGGGAAGACGGTGAAAGTGAATGTGTCGGTTAAGTGGCGGTAGGTCGCGCAGACGTGCAGCAAGCATGGACACTGCGATGCGAGAGGGTTAGCCGCGAAACTTTACATTCACTAGAACCGCGACAGGTGATGCGCGGCGATATACACCCTCCTGACCGAACTTAGAGTCGTTTATAGTATCGACACCTGCCTCGATAAAGTTTTGAATTAGACACGCGGGAACTTTATAACCAATAGAAGTTTCGGTAGCTAAGTTTATCGACGCGTAGTCTTGTTCTTGTTGTTGCGGGCGAGCGGACGAAAACAAATGGAATTAAAAAAGTCGCGAGGGCCGCCGTGTGCGACGGAAAGAGAGGGACCAACTTTGCACTCTTCATTTGTGCACCAATCGAGAAAAAATTCAATAAAGCTCGCTTCCTTTTGTCTAATTGCCTATGTAAACGTACTTATAACTGTGACTGTTCGATTCCTGCGACGCGGTTCAGTTGTAAAAATGGGGAATAGCGTTTCACCTCCTCGATACAACGATACAAGTAAATAAATAAAATACAATTGTTTGCTTAACTTTCAAAACAAGTCATGCGTTTAAATATCTTGTTATGTAACGTTTTATCGTGAGATATAGTTGCAGTTGTATTTTTTGTAAAACTAAGTGTTGAAGTTGAATATTATATAAGTATTTTATTTATTCTTACGAAGACTTTAAGCATACTTCCGGGGTGATCTTTAGCGGAAACCCAGTTTCTTTACGAGAAGTAACAATTACTTCTCGGGAATATTTTAAACTCATTAAGTATATAGTTACTTAAATTAGTATATAGGTAGGTATCTAAATAAAAAATTTTATGTAAAAATTTGACGCGATAAATACATCTGAAGGCGTATTTTCTAAATAAATGAAATAGTTCAAAACAAAAATAGCTTGAAAATGTGTTTATGCACTATTTAAGCACTATATCGGTTTTCATAAAGCTTTGTTCGAATGATGTCTATAGAGGAATAGTGAGCCTAGTGTGGTTTCCAGGAGATGCCCGGCAACGGAGCACAGATACTCATCAAACGCGAACCGCTCTCGGAGGAAGACGACGGCGACTCGCTCGCTCACGTCTACTTGACTACTCAGGTACGCATAAACAGTTCAAACTGTGCTAGCAGAGCAAGCTAGTGTAGTTTAAAGGACATCCCAGGCAACGAAGAGAAGATACTCGTTTCACTCTCGAACGAAGACGACCTGTCTTGAATCTCGAACAATTTGGCTCATGCTTCCCTGCACTCACTGGCAGATTTCCTGCTTCTGCTCTCTCTACTCGGATTAGTAATATTTATAGTCGATTCAAATAGATTACCTATTTAAATAGGTAAAAGAAAAGCTTTAGTAACAAATTTTAAGAAATCGACACGCTAGTTTTTGTTTTAGCTTTTTCCAACAAAAAAAAATATTTTTATACAAACATCGATAAATCAGCTGTTTTGATTATCGAGGTCAGTGACCTTAATATCCATAGTAGATAACAGTAAAAAGTAGTTCGCCAAAAAATGATTTTTTGTACACAGCGTGTTTGTTTCGTCTGTTTTTCTTAATGTTCAAGTCCAGATATCTCGAAAACTAGCGTGAATATTTAAACTGGCCTTATATAAGTCTATGATTTCGGTAACTCGCCACCGTTGGCGGCGATGCCCCAGGCTTTCGGCTCTACATAATATATTATATATAACGATTTCGCCGCCCCTCGAACATGCCGCCCAGAGCGTGGGCCCGGGCAAGCCGCCCGCTAGATTTGGGGGCTGAAGACGACACCAAATCGTTCACTTACGGCTACTCCAAGGTCCTACGCCTTAAAAAATATATCTACATTAACAGTTCACAATGTGCTAGCGTAGCGAGTAGCGATGTATGCTGAGGGGCGGATATACACAAGGGCTTTGTGGTTTGAGGCCCAGGACCTGTGGTTACTTAAGTGCCACCAATGTTAACTAATTAAGTAAACGTGCCGCCAGTGCTGCCTTCTATTGCCTGCCGGGCTATTAGCAAATTTAGTGTACAACGATTCGATAGCCCCTTCAAAACTTTAAAAATAGAAAATAAGTAAAATAAATAATAAATATATACGGACAAATCACACAAATTGAGCTAGCCCCAAAGTAAGTTTGAGACTTGTGTTATGGGATACTAACTCAACGATACTATATTATATAACAAATACATATATAGATAAACATCTAAGACCCAGAGCAATCTGAAAAAGATCATTTTTCCACCTTGACCTGGCCGGGGATCGAACCCGGGCACCCTCGTGTCGCAGGCTGGCGTCTAACCACTGCGCCACGGGGCTCGCCAAAACCAATCCCTTGTTACGTTTTCCTGGTCTTCTTACCGTATGTGTACCTTACTATTGTTAGATTTTTCAATCTGACTTAAAGGCACGTGACATAGGTTAACAACTATTATCTAGTTACATCAGCTAGGGCTTACGACTTAACGTGCCTCCCGAAGTAAGTTCACACACTAATAAATAAACGACTATTGCGTGTTATATTGTCTTTGCTATTGCACAGGAACGAAGGAATATCATACAAAAGCTGCAATGCATTTTGAAACGACTACCAAAACGTACATAGTAGAGTAAGCAAATAGGCTGGCTGATTTGTGGTGAATATCATGTAATCGTTCTGGACCCTTAAAGGGATGATTTAGCCCGTTGATATAAACAACTTTTCCTATGGGATCAATGCTGGGAACTCAAAAATTTTTTTGAGGTTCTCATACAAATTGACCGGGCGGTCGAAATTTTTTGTATGGAACTGCCCATTTTTTTTTCAGTTCCCAGCATTGGTTCCATCGGAAAAGTTGTTTATATCAACGGGCTAAATCATACCTTTAAGGGTCCAGAACGATCAAAATTTCACAGGGTATAGTACTCCACGATATGACGACTTGATCATGGTCAGCAAAACATAGTGATAGAGGCGGTGATATCAATTTATTAATTAGGTAGATTAGCCCAGGGCCCGCAACCCTCCCGCTCTGGGCCCGGCCCTGATGCGCATGCAATTGTTGAAGCGAAGTTGCGTTTTGACGTACTTTTACCAGGTTTTGTTGTATTTAATCGATAAATCAAATTTTACTGCTATTATATAGAAAATACAGAAAGAATGATCAAACGAGAGATTTTTCCTAAATTACACACACATCCATTTTAAATCACCTACGCAAGAACATGCAACTGATAAACCTACGCGTTTTAAAGGTTGGTGGGTTGGGTCAACGTCTATACTAGATGTAGTAGAACCCTGGTTCATACACGTCCACAAAGTTTTGTGGTGAACTAACATAGCTTTTGAAACAAAGTTCAATTCTTTCATCGAACCAGTAGGGCCATTTTTAATCTCTCCTATTTTTGAACTGGTGACTTCACAAGTCGAGCGATTTTTCCGTACAAAAATCCATGGACCTAGGAATAACATGGACCGGGCGCAAAGAACGTTAGAAGTGGTGCCTACTTTAAACGTTACATTGGTGCAGGTGCAGCATACGAACAGTAGCGGCGTTAGGGTAGAGCACGCTTGGGCGACCGCCCAGGGCGCTGGATACGGAAGGGGCGCCCCTTCCAACCCACCAAGCAAGGAAGGCACGTTAAGGTCCCGGCTGTCATCATTCATGGCAGTCGTTAAGCTATGTCAGATGACTTTAGGCAGCTTGAAAAATCTGACACCAGCGTTGGCCTTACACACATGAAAAACAAAACAACCAAGCATCCCGTCATCACATCACTATTAGTCAGTGGTACCGTTCAACTTTAAAATAGCCACCGTACCCCTAGGGGTATGGCCAGGGGTACGCTGGGTCTGTAGTGGCAAGGGCAGAGGACACAGGGCAGTGTGATTCAATGGCATTGCATCCCCCTCTCCCCAATAAGTGGGGGCGCTCGTAGAAATCACGCCCAGGGCGCCAGTAATGCTGACGCCGGCACTGCATACGAATTCAACATTTTGAAGAAGGAAAAATTGCATGCTTATTTAATACATTACGTTACGGGTCCTAGTGGCCACTAGGACCCATTATACTGATTATTCTTAGATCCGTCACAAAAATCATACGTTTTCGAGCAGTCGCACCGCACACAAACCTTAGTACGCAGTTTCAGACGGTATTAATTATATTTTATATATATAAAATATAAATTATTTTATATATATAAAATACTAGCTGTTGCCCGCGACTGCGTCCGCGGCAATTTCTGTTATTATGATTAATTAGTATAGATGAATAATTTTCCCCGTTTTCAAAACATTTTTTATTGATGCTTCGCTCCTATTCGTCGCAGCGTGATGTTTTATAGCCTAAAACCTTCCTGAATAAATGCACTATTCAACACAAAAAGAATTTTCCCATTTTGAATCAGTGGTTCCTGAGATTAGCGCGTTCAAACAAACAAACAATCAATCAAACAAACTCTTCAGCTTTATAATATTAGTATAGATTAGTATAGATTATAATTATTTTTAGCTACCCTCATTGGGGTTCCCCGTGAAATCGGAACATGAATGTGGGCAAGAAGATGGCGTACCACAAATACTTCAAGATTTTCAGGTAAGTAGTTTTTAATATTTATTCAGTGATTTGGGCTTAAAGATGATCTAACCAACACCTACCCTTGGGTATTCCAAGCCAACCTAACCGGCACGTTATCCTGTTTTCCTGCACTGGCTAGCGCTGTGGGTTATGGGTGGTTATGGTCTACACCCTTTACTACAATTACAAATAAACGGTTCAGGATGGAGGGCTTTTTCGACATGATTAATATACATATCCATACCAAATTACAGCTTTCTAGTACTTATAATCTGAGTAAAACCGCGGATGGACAGATGGACGGACAGACATGGCGAAACTATAAGGTATGTTTACTTCGGAACCCTAAAAAGCATAAAAAAGAAAGAGAAGATAGCATATTCTATTATTACGGAGAAACAGTAAATTTACATGGAGTTAGATATGGGTTAGACAAATCTAACCCATATGAGTTAGATAAATCTAACCCATATCTAACTCCATGGTCGCTTAAAAATGAAAAAATAATACAATAGAATTTGAAGCATCACACAGTGATACAAGCTCACGCTCCTACAAAACATACAGCGATGTAGCGTTGAAAAACAAAGAGAAGCAAGGAAAAGATCTTAGATAGGTACTTAAAAGAAAACACTACAGGTACTAGGTACAGGTACCATTACAATATTTGCGCTTAATTTAAATGGACCTTGTATATACTTAAGTACTCATAATTTAATATTGAACTTTTTTTTTATTGAAATAATGGGCTAGTTTCCAATATCAAAATAACAATACTAAAGTTAGTCCGTTAGTAAGATTTAACACCCATGTCGAATTTTCATGACAAGTGGTGAACACTATTTTGATTCCCGATATTGACGTCATCTCGAGATCTACACCCGTAGAAAAATTTCACTCTGACGAGTCTACACCCCAGCTTATTTCGAAAACGACACCCATTTTAAATTTTCATGATTATTCTATATTATTCTATTTATATCCCATCTCTATCTCATAAATGGATAGCATTTTTGTACATTCCAGCCTCAAAATTCCTTTTGAACGCTACCCATGTCGTATTTTTTGAAAAGTGGTGTCTGACATCTTGGATTCCTAAATTGACATAATTTTTAAGATCTTAGAAGACGACACATCCATCACATTTAGGGAATTTACTTAGACAACCGCTTATCCAAAAAATATATATATAGCCTTTGTCACATTCTAATTAAGCTAAAAGCTAATAACATTGTAAATTTTATTTCTAAAAAACTTTGACCCATACAACATTTCAAATTTATAATAATATGTAGAATTAATTTTGTTCTTTCTATGTATGTAATTAAATACGAACTTTATTACTCTGTTTTATTTAAAACTAATTTCCTCCTTATTGCGTGGCTGACACTGATGCGAAGTATTAAAAGTACTAGTACTTACGCCTGGTGGTAGAATTATCTCCTTCAAAAGCATGTGTATTTTGCACATTTCATTGAAAATATCGAACTACAAAAATCGAATCTCTGTAATTATTTGTTAGAAGATTTTGTATGAATATTTTAACATAATAAACAAAACCATTATTGTTCAGTGTTAAGAAAACTTTTCCTAGCACTAAGCCGTTACATTTACAGTCCCAAGGGCTGGAGGAGCTGGCACCGCTGGCGCCGGCGGGCCCCGCGGCCACCCCCGTCTGCGTGAAGCAGGAGCCGTCAGACACCGCTCCCGCGACCACGCTGGAAACTTTGGAACCTGCTCCGCATGCTGCGGTATGTGTTGCTATAATGCTTTACTTTCATGCACTTCCGGATTAATTTTTATTTTCAAGGTTAAATGTAAATTTCTGTGGGATTACCACTGGGGTCGCATGGGACCACAGAAATATATCAAGGTAGAACGGGGATGCCAGGATTTTGCCAAGGAAACGTGCGTGCTAGTTTCCGCATAAGCAGCGCCCCCAATTTGTCGTCATTACTAGGGAAATAGTAATGTGACATGAACATAAATAAATTGCGTCCACTTGGCCCTATCTTGATATATTTCTGTGCATGGGACAGTTTATACTCTTCCTAAGTAAGGAGTACCCGAAACAGGCGAGCATGCATGAAAAGAGTGAAAAGAGTGATGGATGTAGATAAAGCAAAAAAGGTTTGAAATGAAATGAAATGATATTTTATTTGCGGTAAATGTAGTCAAGAAGATGGTATTTATTTTGAGTGTCTCATACATTTAGCCAATATTGGCGTGCAAATTAAGTGTCCTAGAAGCTATTTAATTATGTTTATGAAGTAAATTTTATGTCACTGATTGGTTTACTACACTTTTATTTTATATTTCGTCCATTTTACATTCCAAGAGTTCTTTGACTGAATAAAAACACTTCTCTACCAGCCAGATTAATAATTTATTTTTGAATAATTTTGTTTTGAGTGCTTTTATTGAGTTTGGCAATTTATTATATATTTTTATTGTCATTAGATAACAATTACTGCTAAACAAATGAGTTTTGTGTCTTGGTATTACCAATCTGCCGGGATGTCGGGCTGCAAACCTATAGACCTCATCCATTTTTTTAAATAACTCAGGATGTGTTTTGACAAATATGCAGCATTCAAAAATATAAGTAGCCGGGACTGTAAGTACATTAAGTTTCCGTAATAAAGTTTGTAAGGATTGTAGCAAGTGTAGATCCATGATCTCTGCCTACCCCCATGGAAAAGAGGCGTGATAATATGTATGTATGAATACCTACGAATAAGTTATTTATTCGTAGATGTATACTCTTGCTTGTGCTAGTTGCCACCGTCTGTCACGCCTCCATTGGTGACGAATGGGAATGACTCAATCCCATGACTCAGTCTCAGTCCCATTCAGTCCCAGTGGACCCCTCCCCCTTTGGGAACGGCATTAAGCCTATTTTTATATTTCTATAAGATCAAACCTTCAGAAACTTGGTGAATATTTCGAGAGGCTCGTTAACGAAGAAGACACGATAGACTGCTACAGTATTATCCACCTCCTTTGGCACTAATAGTTGGGGATTACAAAAGAGATTTTTGGATTTACTCGAGGATGAGGGATACCTCTGACACACTATAAGTACCTCCATCATTATAATTATAATACAGGTTATTTTTTATGGTACATATGTCCTTAAATTATATGTTCCGAATTCCCCATACCCTATACACATTTTTTATAAAGCCAGCTTGCATCCATTAGATGCGTTCGAGTATTTATAATATTATTGTTTAAAATTTTCGAAACCCCCTAGCTGCTTTCCCCATCGGTAAAATGAAAAATATCATATTTTTTCTATCTTTTTCTTTCCGACGACGCGACGCCTGAGTAAATCCATATTAGCATCAAGCCTACCCTACTTTAATAAGCTGCTGCCTGTTTGAGTTACCTATTTTAGTGCCTTCTATCTTTCTACTGATAGGGCTCATTACCTGTAAACTTAGTCATCTATGTAGGACCTCGATGGGCCAATTGGTGTCGCATTATTAGCGCTTAAGCATATTAGGCAACCCCAGGCGTGATCCCCACTGGGATGGATGACCACAAGGAACACACACATTACATTTGTGCTTTGGAGAGCACGTTAAGCCGTTGGTTCCAGCTATCATCATTAGATGGTAGTCGATAAGTTAAAGTTTGAATACGTGTTACATTTCTGTGCAGGGCGCGACGCTCCTCGACAGACACATGTCAATGCTCTGCTCAACCGAAGTGCCTGAGTCATCAGACTTTATGCCCCTGATGGCTGTCAAAGACGAGCCCGTGTCAGAAGGAGGTAAGGAGAACCAGACAAGATTCTAATCTCAATTTGTTGACCGTAATATACCTAAATGAAATTTATTATACGATTGTACTATTTCTCTTTTCTGAAATTGGCGTGAACGCCGCATCAAACGTCCTTTACCTGAGACATTTATCCCGACAGAACTACAACACTACAGCGGTGAAGACACCAGCGACTCCTGTGGTACTCAGCCGGAGCCGGTGACACGAACTAGTCCCAAGAGCTGGACTCAAAGTGATATGGACAATGCGCTTGAAGCACTGCGTAAACACAACATGAGTCTCACCAAGGTAATCGGATGTCCGGAAATACGACACGACATGTAATTACAGGAAAACGTATTTTATCAAGTAGCCGGTAATAATGTCATACATATAAAGGGGGAAAACAAAAACCGAGAGAATCTGTTTTTATTATTTAGTTTGTCTTACAAACGTACCTACTTGAAATTTCGACCAGATAGTTTCCAATAACTTTGCTAGATATTTGCACCCGATCAGTGCCATGTTGATTTTTATGGTGGTAAGTGCATGTAGCAATGTGAATGTCCATGAAGATACAAAAACGAAACATTTGCTAGATCTTTGCTAATATCTTATTACATGCGCTCGTGTTTATCGGTTACAAACAGGAAAGTTGTTGCAATCAGTTGTTATTATATTTGGCATGGTGTCGTTTTCTTGACTTCATCATCGTCATGGCACGAAAAGTAAAACACTCACAAAAACGTGTCAGCATCGTATTTCTTGAACAGGCATCAGCGACATACGGCATCCCGTCCACAACGCTGTGGCAGCGCGCGCACCGGCTCGGCATCGACACGCCCAAGAAGGAAGGCGCCTCCAAGTCCTGGAGCGAGGCTGACCTGCGGGGAGCGCTGCATGCTCTGCGGGCAGGCGCTATATCGGCCAACAAGGCTAGCAAAGCCTATGGTGAGAGAATTACTAGTATTGTACTTTTAGTCACTTGAAAATATCTTTATACGTATCTTACTCTACTTTAAGGTTGCGTGCCTTAGTTTGCCTATTGTTCTATTGTAAGTCGACTTCAGTAGTGTAGTGTATAAAGGCATGTTTCGGGAAAACTCAGAATGAATCAATTCAGGTTACTTTAAGCATTTTCGCTACTTGTTCGCTAAAATCATCAGTTCATCACATACCTAATACAGTGTGTAAATTAACCCCCGAATTTCCCTTATCGACCCGACTAGTTTTCCTATGAGACAATTCAATAGAGTGTTCGTTCTCATTTATTAGTTCCCTAGTCAATACTAGGGAACTAATAAATGAGAACGACGACGACGGTCGTCACGAAACGAAACGAAACCAATGGGACCAATGTCCCATTGGTTTGTTCAGTTTAATGAGCAGTCACTCCTTCAAGTGAGTGTGAAGGGTTAATTTACTCGCTGAACAATTTGAGAGCTACGCTATCGCTGGTGATGTCGTTTCTATTCCTCTTACCTTTAGTTGGTGCTCGAGAGCCCTATCTTTGTAATAATATGTGCTAGTATTGTACTGAAGAGTCGTGCACGTGCAGGCATCCCCAGCAGCACGCTGTACAAGATAGCGCGGCGCGAGGGCATCCGTCTGGCGGCGCCGTTCAACGCGGCGCCCACGGCGTGGCGCCGCGCCGACCTGCAGCGCGCGCTGGCCGCCATCCGCTGCGGCGCCAGCTCCGTGCAGCGCGCCGCCAGCCAGTTCGGCATCCCCACCGGTACTGCTCAGCCTCGTCTGAAGCCCCTTGCCTAGACAGAGATCAGGTCCCAGAGACCCAACAACGCTTAACATAGTGCGCGTTAGGTGGAAAATTGAATCAAAATAGTGTTGGTTGCTAACCGCATCGCCTCCTAGTATAATTCCTCAGATTTTCGCCTATTCCCTCGATCGGCTTTATGATCTGCGCGGGATAAGCAACTGGTACATTCTACGTTTTATTTTCTCCCAGACCAACATGGAAGACGCACCACGCCCTATTCTAAGTTGTTAGTGGACCACATGGATCTCTGGCATCCGGCATCCCAAGCCTAAAGGCATCTGTCGTAACTCTACGATTACCATATGATGATGGAGGAAGCATGCGAAGATGGCAATTGACCTCGCCTGATTGTTTTTTAAAAGTAAACGGTAATTAGGGTCACGCCATTGGATTACAAGTTCAACAAATTTTCATCTTGTGCTTCAGGAAAAAATTACATCTTATTTTATATTAACTTGATAATCTAGTGCACTATTTGTGATAGGTACCTAAATATTTTATTATTTAGGTACCTATCACATTGTTTCCGTTTCTTGTGACTTTCACAGTTTAACTGACTACAAAATTGAAACATTAAATGATACATTAAAGACAGTTTGTTGTTGGATATAGCATGAAAGCACCTATATTCTTTATTTCAGGCACTTTGTATGGACGCTGTAAGCGCGAGGGCATCGAATTGTCGCGCTCCAATCCTACGCCCTGGTCTGAGGACGCCATGGGAGAGGCGCTAGAAGCTGTCAGGTATTTGCAAAAAATATATTGTATCGGACTCTAGTGTGATGTGTGAAAAGCGTTTGATTAACTATCTCAACCTTTTCGGACGAAGGATGGAAATTTGAGGTTACTGAAAATAATCAAAGAAATGCATGTAAAGTATTTCCATATGCATAGGCAATACAAATATATCCTATATCAGAACATATAGTTTGTATGAGGTTAAAATAAATCTTTGCAATCATTACAACAATTGGTGTATCTCAAGGACTAATTTTAGGACCTTTACTTTTTAGATTCTGTTTGAAATTTATTTTAAGAGCCTTTTGTGGTAAGGTGTCTTGTGTTAAAAGTTGTGAGCGTTTTGTTTTAAAATGTATATATATTTGTAATATTTAGTTAATGGTAGGGTGTGTATATGCAACTTGAATTTAATTTAAGTTGCATGGAAAGTATACATTTATTTTTAACTTTTGTTTATACTATAGAAACACTTTTTGTTATATTTTACTAGGTAGCCGGCTCATTGTGAATATTTGTAAGACTTCTTTATGTTTTCCAAGATCACACTAATTCTGTATTATACTCTTGTTCAGGGTGGGTCACATGTCCATTAACCAGGCGGCTATTCACTACAACCTGCCTTACTCCTCGCTATACGGAAGATTCAAGAGGTGCAAATATCAAACACAGGTACACAAATACAGGCTTTCTAATATAAAATTTAGATATGGGGTAATTCGTACATCAGATCGAGGAACACTGTCTATAAAGTATTTAGATAGCTATAATTTATTTCCATTTTTTTTTGAAAAATGTAGTTTACTTTAGTAGAGACTTGAATTTTAAGGGTAAACACAAATATTAGATCCAAGTCATTATTGTGTTGCTGTTTATCATATAAAAATGTGTAATTCCAGAACGTCCAAGCGATGCCACAACAGGACATGCAGATGGAGCAGCCGTGGCCGGCGCACGAGATGTACTACGAGCAGCCCGCGGCCGCGCCCGGCGACGCCTGCCAGCATCAGCACCACATCCCGCACCACCACCACCACCAGCACTACCAGCACCACCACTGCCAGCCGCACTACCAGCCGCCCGGCGTGCTGAGCTGAGGTAGTCACGCTGACCGCGCCGGGGTTCCGTGACGCCAGCTGTCGTCACCTGTGTGCTGTTACTTCTACGTCACGGCGCAGATGTATATTTTCTTAGTTTGGCTACGTTTCAACGAGACTACTCAAATAGGTATGTGGAGCAGTATTATTGGAATAGATAAGGAATAGATATTATTAATGACTCCGAAAGTTCATAATTAGTTAATTGAGCATCAAAGCAATAATGTAGAATCCAGACAGGAATTTGCATTCAATGCAAGGGTGAAAATGGTAAAACTCACATGATCAAACTATCGTTTGCTCCCTAGGACGAAATATATTATGGCAATATTAATCTGATAATTACTAAATATAATTCATGCTTCAACACTCTCTATAGGTATTTTGATTGTTTTATAATTGACTAAATCAAATACCATGTAATTTATCTCTAACTATTTAATTACTTATATTTCACCAGAACTTCATGAGAGGTTACATTATACGTAAAAAGTTAAAGTGGGGACAAAAGTATCGCTTGCTACTAATCCTCCAATTTCTGGCTTACAATCGTATTGATGATGAATTAAAAGTAACCATATTCAAATTTCGTTTATGTTCCACGAAGTAATCTTAATATTAAAAAAATATATATTTACTGCTTTTGACCACAAGGCTGAGTCGAAAGTAACACGACGTAGATAAAAACTAACATGTTTATAAAACATATACATAAACAATATAATATATTATGTTACCGGCCAAACCCGATATCAGAACGCACTAGTTTATCCTAACCGTGTTAGTGTGAAGTATGAACTAATTTAGTCTGGAACGAGCCAACTTTGAATATTATTCATATATTTGTAACTTTTGAGGTGTAGATAGGTCTTAAAATGACGCCAATTTTTTTTTATAAAACGACACCCAAGTCGATTTTTTATGAAAAGTTGCATCGGCCATCTTGGATTCCAAAACTGACGTAATATTTTATATCTGCTCCACAAAAATCTATAACACGATACCCATGTCGATTTTATGATAGTCGGGTACGCCTTCTTTGATTCCAAAACTGACGTCATTTTCGAGACCTACCCCCCAAAAACCCTTCATAACGACACCCATGTTCATATGTCATGAAAAGTCGCGTCCATCATCCTGGATCCTGGATCCCAAAAGTGACGTAATTTTTGTGCTCAACACAGAACTTGTTTTCATTTAGTGCCTATATTTTATTCGCGGTACCTACCTAACTAATATTGAAGAGATGTAATTTTAATATCACAGTAATTAACGGCTGCCCCGTTAATTCATATTATAATTAAAGTGTGTGGGTTTTATGATGGTGAATTGAAATGCTATTTATTGTAACCATTTTATTATTTCTAACCAAGAAATATTTCTTCTGAAAGCAATAATGATAGTGTATGCCAGTCAATGTACGTAAATATCGACTAAGTATAAATGCTTGTTATGTTTAAGGAGTTAATGCTTGTTTGATACAAACGAGTCAATAAAATACTCCTCGCTAGAACTACTATTACTTCAGAGTCGAAAAAATTATAGCTCCTTTGAGGCACACAATTTCCATATTAGAATTCAGTGCCAATTTCTAGAATTATACTATGTAGAAAATAGCGTTGAATAACGATTTTATTATTGCCTAAATTAAAACATTTTTCATTTTTAAAAGCCATTATTATTTCTAAGTAAACATTCAATAGTTGTGATATTTTTGTAATGTAGGTCGGGAGCTTACTTACATGTAGGTACCGAGGCTTTCTTTACTTAGAAAGGTATAGAATTATGTCTGTAACGTTCATCTTTGAACTTTATCTCATGTACCGTGATAGATGTTTGTTAGACGTGAGTTAGCTTGTTTTTGCTCAATATTGATAACAGCAACAGGTAGACGCTTGAAATATTTACAGAATATTTCGTTATGTATTCAATTTAAAAATAAATAATTAAATTTAAAAAAAATAATATTAAAGCGGGCTCCCATACAACAGACATGTTTATTGCCTTTTTATGGATAACCGTAAGGAACCCTTCGTGCGCGAGTCCGACTCGCACTTGGTCGGTTTTTAATAATTGGTTTGTTATAATGCTTGGTTAGTTATCATCTACATCTAATCAATATAAATCTGTTTGATGTTTTTGTGATGCAGTTATGCCTCAGTCTTGATTTGTTTATGTTAAGAAGAACTGTTGTTTGTTACGTATTGTTTAAAAAGCATATAAGTGTGCGTAACTTATAAATTATTTGTATGTTGGAAGCGTAAAGATAGTAAGAAGGCTTCGCGGTTGTTTAACATTCAATGGTTAGTGATTGGGTTTAACTGTTTAAGTTTATAGACTAAGTAAGGTAGTGATTGCTAGATGTACTTTTAGGTGAACTGCCATTTTGACGAAGATACGTAATTCATATGAGGGTAGACTTTAAATTTTGAGTCGTATGTTAATGTTCCGTGCCATAGGTCACCATGAGGCCGAATATTAGGTATTTTGAATAGGCGATACGGATATTTTATTGTATTGTAGTAAACTCTGTCCAATCGACATACGTAAATGTAATGTGATAGATTAAGTATATTTCAACGCGTCCAAAAGGCAAGTTTCAAAACATTAAGATCTTTATTACTACTAAACAGTTTCAATATTTTCTTAACAGATGGCACTACTGCCATCTGTTAAGAAAATATTGAAACTGTTTCTATGTAATCGTTTACAGATGGCGCTGATCTGTAATTTTCTGAAGTCACTAAGGTTCGGCAGATGGCGTTATTCTTTATTGTCTCGTGCAATGTTAGGAATGAAAAATAATGAGTTTTCTGAATTATTTGATATACGAAGTAATATGTTCAAACTAGCAATAACTAGTTTTTATAATAATAATAGTGGCTTGGTCTTCTAATAAACTTACAGACTGAACTTTCTTTTATTATGATAAACTCGACGTTTTATTTGTTTTAGAATAGGGTAAAGAAAATACAAGAATTGTACATAAAAAAGTCGTTTTATTTGTTATCTACAGTTAGATATAAAATAAATTACATAATGTTTCCATGCGTTCGGCTGCGGCGTCCGCGGACATCACATTTTCGATTCAGAACTTGGACCAGTCACTTTGAGAAGCCAGAAAATAGTGCTTCTGATGTTTTGTAAGTATGACTACAGTTTCAGAATTATGATCTGATGAGATTATTAACCTTTGAAAGCCGTAAGAAAAACGAACAGCTTGAATGTTACACTAATTTGGACAACTTAAGAAGTCTTTAGCGTTTCAAGACAGTTTCCGATGGAATGGTGTCCCCACGGCGTTCAAATGGTTAAAAATGAATGAAACAATCGGCTGCATTGATTACACCACATTTCACAATTACTGGTCCAAATTGATGTCTGTGTTACATAAATAAAATATATATGGTACAAAATGACATGATTGCACGCGGTACAGTAATCTACCTATATTTATGAAGTTACTATTTGAGCTTATTCGTATGTCGCATGAGAATTTCAACGCGTTATGAGATATAACTCCAATAATGGCGATTACGTTACGTTAAATATCGATTTACGAGATCGTTATATTACAAAACTCTTACATTGAAATAGTGTACATTGTTCTCTTATCCTAAATGCGATGGCAGTGGGGCTGTACAGGCAGAAATCACAAAATGTCTTCATAAGTTTTCAGAATATAAAACTATTTACAATATTGATTTGGTAGGGACAACACATCAATAATTTGTCGTGCTTTCTTCATTTTCCTTTCGTCATTAATGCTAACAAAGTCAATAATTTAAAGATAATTAATATTTTTTGTGTAATAGAAAATTCAACATTTTATTGATATGCGTGTATAATGATTTTTAGTTTTACGGATTGAGTCCAGCTATTTGCCAATTGTCACAAATTCACAATTTTCTTATGGGTGAACTTACCCTACAAGCTTCGAGGGATAGATTCTCAACACTTTCAGATTACAATCATAGATGGCGTTATTTACAATTAATTTCGCCGCTTGAACATTTAGTGGGTCGTCAAACAAGATCGAAATTGTACACACTTATCGTTAAGTGAAATATTACGATGAATTGGTTAATATAACGTTATGCCGTGCTGCATAACAATAAATGCATACAATTTTAAATATTTACAAAATCAGTCGTGTACCAATACACACCAGTAACTTACCGAATTATTTGCGTATACAGAATGATTATTTTAAAAATAATCTTAGAAAAACTTAGGATTAATAAAGTATTTTACTGGTGTGTATGTATGTACTAAGGAGAGTACTTTTAAAGATGAATGCGTGTTTGAACATAGCTGCAGAGTGTTTATTTTGTTAAGTTATTAGATAGTCTGTTGTGTGTGATGCATTTCATTCACGTGTCGCTTTTTAAAATCTCAAATGAGTTCGTTGCTGCCATGTTCAGACGCGCAGGCTTATTTGGTTCAACATCAAAGTTGAGCTCACGGCGCATTACATTAGTTTACAGTTTACTGGAATACCGGGAAGCGTCCTCGGACGCCGACGACTCCGTTCACTTAATTCTATTTACGTATATGTTTGCCGCGCGCTTATACGCTAGGACTAGACGCGCGCGACCAGGTCCTCACTCGACACGAGTCTATCAGCATCACAATTCTACAGTTAATCGAATGGCACATGCGACCTATGTCGCGGAACACACGGGGCACTACCGCAAACTCCCATCACCCCCCAATATCGCCCAACAAATCTCGAGAAAAGTTCACGTGAGACCACTAGACGGGGCCATAGTCGGATAGAGGCTGTCCCGAGCGAGCCGAGGGGGCCGGCGGCGGCAGCTGCGGGTCTCGGGGCGCGGTGAGGGGCGCGGCGAGGGGTGCGGGTCGGGGCGCGGGCGGCGCGGGCCCGCCCCCCCCGCGTCACACGCCGCCCGCCGCCCCCGCGCCGCCCGCCTTGACGAGCGCGCGGTGCTGGCCGCGCCCGCCCCGCCACACGCGCCGCCACGACTCCAGCGTCTTGCCCGACCAGATCCACACGCCCGACGTGATGCCCACGGCCAGCGCCATGAAGTACTTGAGCATGAGCGCGGAGTACAGCGGCCGCTCGCCGCACGCCGCGCCGCACGCCACGCGGCGCAGCCACGCCGCGTGGCCGCCCGCCTCGTACGCCAGGCAGCCGATCACCACGCCCGCCGGCACGGCGTACAGCACGCTGAACACGCCGATGCGGATCATCAGCTTCTCCAGCTTGTCGGCCTTCGTGCCCGCGCCGATGCCGCCCTGCCGCTTGATCACCGACCGGATGCGGAACAGCGACACGAAGCCGGCCAGCAGGAACGTCGCCCCGAGCGCGAAGTACACTATCAGCGGGGCGAGCACGTATCGCCTCAGATTTTCAGGGGACGAGTTTCCGACGTAGCAAATTCCGGCGACGGGATCGCCGTCCACGGCGCCGGCCAGCAGAACCGCTACAGTTTTCGCTGCAGGAATGAGCCAAGCGGCCAGATGGTAGTACTGGGCGTGACCCGCGATAGCTTCGTTGCCCCATTTGAGGCCGGCGGCCAGGAACCAGGCGAAGGACAGCACCACCCACCAGATCGACGACGCCATGCCGAAGAAATATACTAGGATAAAGACGAGAGTGCACGCGCTGGGCCCGTTGGCGGAGGTCTTGAGCACGGAGCCGTCACACGCGACTTCGTCGTGGCCGAGCGCCAGGCGCGCCAGGTAGCCCAGCGCGACCATGAAGTAGCACGCCGACAGGTACACGATGGGCCGCTCCGGGTACTTGAACCGCTGCGAGTCGATGAGGAAGGTGGTGAGCGTCATGAGCGTGGAGGCGGCGCACAGGCCGCTCCACAGCGCCACCCACACGGCCGCGAAGTGCTTCTCCTCGCGCGAGAAGAAGGCGCCGCGGCACGGCAGCGCGCAGGCGGGCACGCCGATGCTGGCCAGCGCGCGCGCGCTGCTGGCGTTGTGCGGCGCGCGCGCGCTCACCAGCGGCGGCCGGCACGCGCACGCGCACTCCGCGTTTCCCCCCGCGCCCGCCCCCGCGCCCGGGCTTACAGCCGGGCCGCTTTCGCAGTTTTTTGGATCTTTGCAATGCTTCATTGTCTTCCTCGGGGGAGGCCTTGTCTCCGGTTCGGGTTCGCGGTCGTTTTCATCCATGCACAGATGGTCGGGGTCGCCCATTCGAGGTAGTTTTTCGCAGGCCATCCTCTCGGGCCATTTGAAGCCGTACTGCTGCATTAGGGGCGCGCAGCCGGCGCGTGCTCGCTCGCAGACGCTGCGGCACGCTGGCAGCGGTTTCGCGTAGTCCTCGATACAGATGGGCGTGTACACGGAGCACAGGAAGAACTTAAGGTCAGCTGAACATTTGATCTCCACGAGGGGCCAGTATTGATGAACCTGGAATTGAACGGAAACTCTTGTTAATCTAAGTTTTATTTTTATTCTTTTGCGAATAGTTTTCAAATTAGTGGAATTTATCAAACTGTAGTGTTTTAGCTTTATCAGCATTTAGACTTTGAATGCCCATCATTTGTCGACCCATCCTTTCTCCCATCCCCCCCCCCCCATGTCCTTTCCCCAACTCCTTGAAAGGCCAGCAGCGCTCCTGATACACCCTGAAGTTTCAGTTGTCCATGGGCAGTGGTGATCGCTTACCAGATGACATAAAATAAACAAATAGAGACGCGCGTGATCGCGTCATAATGAAGTAACTGACCTCTAGTCCAGCCTCCTCCTGCGTGTCGTGGTCCAACGCGTTGGGGAAGGAGGTGAGGTTGTAACCGATGCCGCGGCACATGGGGATGACGATCTCCTCGCAGCGCGGCTGCTGTAGCGCCGCGCCGCAAGACACCAGCGCTGTCGCCAACAGAAACGCGCACCGCCACCACATACTGAAGGCCGGGGCTTTACCGCATCTGGAAACAAAGGAAGGTCACATTGAGTGTGATTTGTACTACATAATCATCATCATCATCAGGTTCTTTTGATTTCCACTACAGGAGCACGACCCTCTCTGCACTACTAGAACCATACTTGGCCAGAGCAGCCAGAGGACTTGGCCTACACTCTCCACGCTGGCCAGACGGGTTGTACTACATCTTACATCTCAAGCACATTGGTACTAAACAGAATGGGTTCATTTATAGGTTCGAGTATGACGCTTTTCCTTATCTACTTGAAGGTAAATAATATTGGGGGAAATTGTATTTTTCTTCAAATACGGCATTGAAAGCCTAGATTTAGATTTTTGGGTAGATGATTACGGTAAATAAGCAAAAAATATCCCTTACAGCTTATCCTGTGGTTATCAAACATTTGTAGATAGGTACCTAGTTCCTTGTTTGACATTTTGCAATTATATTACTAGAATTGTAATTGATACGAGTATTTTGTAATTACTAGAATTATTATGCGGAAGATGACCGACAGTCCTCTATCCGTCACAAACGCACTATCTGATATTTTACAACCCAAGGTCGCTCCCGAAAGCGGCTGATAATGATAAGCCCTGTTATCAGCAATTACGATACACGATTACATCGTGTCGCGCTACTGTTAGCGGCGATAGCTAAAACTTCGTGTTTTAGAAACATCAGCAAGGCTGCTAAGGGCTTGCCCACGGCAAAAAGTTTTATAGCTATCTGTCAATACGAGTATCCTTACTTCCTTACTAATATTATAAACGTGAAAGTTTGTATGTATGGATGTTTGTTATTAAGTATGCCAAAACAGCTGATTGTTGACGAAATTTTTCACACAGAGGTTCCAGGTAAAAGTACTGTTCTCGAGGGATCGGCATTAATTTGAGCGGAGCCGCCGCCACCGGCGACAGCTAGTTTGTTTATATACGAAACATTACATTTCTGTATTTTGTAAGTGTGTTATCAATTGCAAATGCCAATCATATGGACCACGTATGGACTATTTTGCACCTTTGAACATATTACGTATGTGTTAGATATAGACAATTAAATATATTGAGTCAATGGATAGATAAAGATAGATATAGCCAGGGGGTGCCATTCGCAACTGCTTGACCAGGGGTTGCAGGTAATGACTACGGGTACGCGCGCCCGGCTCCCCGAGCTGCTGCTTACTCATCCCTGATTCATCCGAGTGAGTAGTATCCCAAAGACCTTTATCCCGTTTTCCCAAAATCCAACAAACTCCTTCCCATCCCTCGCTTAAAAAAACCGTTTTCGATGGGCAGCAGCGTCGAAAGCGATATAAGCCAAATACACTGCGCTCACCAACCCGTCTGCCAAGCGTGGTGAGTATGGCAAATCCCCCCATGGATATAGGAAATATACCAAGGCCCCCAGTCCCCGGCGGCCCGGCGGCCCCGCCATGGTAACGGCGGGGCAGGGGGTGCTAAGAATCTCCGGAAGAGATCCGGCTACCACCCCCAACGAAGACTGGCCCTGGTGACACACAACATTCGCACTATGAGGCTAGACGAGAAGGTCGAGGAAGTGGAAGAGGAAATGAGTAGGTTACGATGGGACATAGTGGGGTTGTCAGAAGTCCGAAGAGAGGGAGAGGGCACGACAACCCTAAAGTCTGGTAACCTACTCTATCACCGGGAGGGTGACTTTAAAAAGTCACAGCATGGTGTCGGGTTTCTCGTCCACAAGTCCCTCATTAACAACGTCGTAACCATCGAGAGTGTTTCCAGCAGGGTAATATACCTGATACTCAGAGTATCTAAAAGATACTTGTTGAAGGTAATTCAGGTATATATGCCGACCGGGGAACGCTCAGATGAAGAGGTGGAAGTGGTGTATGAGGACATCAGTAGGGCCATACACGCTTCCCAAACCTATTTTACGGTTGTTATGGGGGATTTCAACGCAGTACTTGGCAAGCGGAGCGACGGAGAGGCCAGAGTGGGGCAATTTGGATATGGAAAGCGGAACGAAAGGGGCCATAGGCTGGCCGATTTCTTGGAGGAGGAGGGATACTACGCGATGAACTCCCTCTTCAAGAAGCCGCCTCACAGAAAATGGACCTGGATGGGTCCAAGCAGAAAGGACCAGGCCCCTGTCAAAAATTAGATAGACTTCATCTTGTCGACGAGGAGAGAGATATTCAATGATGTCTCTGTGATCAACAGGATTAAAATCGGAAGTGATCACCGAATAGTAAGAGGCATCTTGAATATCGATCTCAGACGAGAGAGGACTCGCTTGATGAGGTCTACGCTCCGACCGACTCCGGCCCATATCCAAAATGTCGAAAGTTTCCAACTGGAACTCTCGAATCGCTTCGATTGCTTGAAGGATTGCGTATCTGTGGACGAGTTAAATAATGGGTTCGTAGACACTGTCCAGGCGGCGGGAGCGAAGTTATTTAAGTCCCGCCCGAAACAAAAGCCTCAAAAAATCTCGCCCCAGACCCTAAAATTGATGGCCACGCGACGATCTATGCCGCTGCAGACCTCCGAAGACGCGGATGTACATCGGCAGCTCAATAGACAAATCCAGAAGGCCTTGCGACACGACATTCGCTCCTTTAATACCAAGCGTATTAAGGAGACGATAGAGCAAAATAAAGGCTCCAAAGTGTTCGCAAGAGTGGAGTCTATTGGGCAGAGCCGATTGACTAAGCTGAAGAAGGAGGACGGCGGCGTGGTATCGTCAAAAGCCGAGGTGCTGGGCGAGATCGAGAGGTTTTATGGACAGCTGTTTACCTCAGTAGCCAAACCCATTATAAGTTTGGCCAAAGATCCTAGAGCCAAACTTACCCGACACTATACCGAAGATATCCCGGACATCAGCCTGTACGAGATTAGGATTGCTCTCAAACAGCTCAAGAATGTCAAGGCGCCGGGCGAGGATGGAATCACAGCAGAGCTTCTGAAAGCGGGCGGAACGCCGGTACTGAAAGTCCTTCAGAGGCTCTTCAATTCCGTTCTGTTCGAGGGCGTGACGCCAGAGACGTGGAATAGGGGCGTGGTGGTGCTGTTCTTCAAGAAGGGCGACAATACCCTACTGAAGAACTATAGACCCATCACGCTCCTGAGCCACGTCTATAAGCTGTTTTCGAGAGTAATCACGAATCGTCTCACGAACAGGCTCGATGCCTTCCAGCCTCCTGAACAAGCCGGTTTCCGAAAAGGCTATAGTACCATAGACCACATCCACACGCTACGGCAGGTTATACAGAAGACCAGAGAGTATAACCGGCCACTATGCTTAGCGTTTGTGGACTATGAGAGCCTTCTCAGCTTTGATTCGATCGAAACATCGGCCGTACTTCGATCTCTCCAGCGATGCCGCATCGATCATCGGTATATCGAAGTGTTGAAGTGCTTATACAGCAACGCCACAATGTCAGTCCGAGTACAGGAGCAGAGTACGAGGGCTATCCGACTACAGAGAGGTGTGAGACAGGGAGATGTGATATCTCCAAAACTGTTCACCGCTGCTCTGGAGGATGCCTTCAAGCTGCTGGAATGGAAAGGACTTAGCATTAATATTAACGGCGAGTATATCACTCACCTTCGATTTGCCGATGACATTGTTATAATGGCGGAGTCGCTGGAGGATCTGAGTGCCATGCTCAATGACGCGACGAATGATGCAGGCCGCTTCCAACCGGTCATATTGGAAATCCTTGGGGGAGGCCTATGTCCAGCAGTGGACTTCTTGCGGCTGAGATGATGATGATGATGATAGATAAAGAGCAAATTAAATTGAATTTTTGTTTAAGACATGAAACTGTAAGCTCAAGTGCACACATAAAGTATATCGTAGATTGTAAGTTGATGTCTTTTGGAGAAAATGCGCTCAGCAGTTTGTTGCCGCTTCTTCTGCACTCCGCCTTGGAAGCGCCGTAAACTTAGCTAAGTTATTAATGTCAACAATAATAAGGTTGTAAATAATAATGTGTAATTTAAGTTAACGTTCACCAAATGATATGTTAAATATCTTACGATGAATAAGATATTTGACTATTGCATATTATCCACAGATATATTATTCAGCCAATTTTTCATGTATGTGATCTAGACAACAAAAACGAATTAGCATAAGGATATGGGGAATGGAAATCATGTTGCACTGTAAAAAAATCTACAAAATAAACCGAAAGTCATAAATATTAAGTATTTAAACCGAAATAGGGTCACGTCCGTTGCACGGCGACTTAACTGCAAGCCTGCAGAATAATTTAGCAATTTCTCGCACACTTGGCTAATTACTCGAGCCATATTTACTGCTCTTATCGTGTCTTGTTCAACACCGATAAGATATCTCGATTTCAATGTTTATTTCACGCTAACTAAGTCGTAGAAAACGAATAATTTCTTCCACGTTGGTCCGAGGGAAAAGTAAACACGTAAAATATACCAGGTGCTTTTCCTCCCGCGCAGATCGTAAAAAATGATTGAGGGAATTGACTTAAATCTGAGAAATTATGATAAAAGCCGATGCGGCTAGCTAGTTATCGTTTTTTTTTCGGTGCTCCGCCAACACTGTTTTATTATCACTATTATTTTCACTACGGGTTACGGGACTATTGGTTTCGAGTTTCGTCTGTTGTTTCCTCAACATTGCAGCTGCCATGTTCACAGACCGATTGAGGAACTGCAGTTGTAAGTGCAGTTCCTCAATCGGTCAATCGTGAACATGGCCCTGGGCTCTGTCTACCCCTGTAAGGCATAAAGGCGTAATGAGTATGTAAAACCAATTACGGCCGCAATAACATTAAAAGGCACGTGTCTGTCCGTCCGCGGACAGGTTCGACGAACTAACGGATTCGTTTAAGTTAAATAGTTGTATTTATTTCGGGATGCATGTGCTGTAAATACGCCGCGATGATTAGCCATGGGCGGAGGTGAGGCGGGCAGAAGAGATAAACAGCTTTAATGTGCCTATACTCATGAATAAATATATATAGGGACAAATCACACAGATAGAGCCAGCCACACAGTAAGTTTTGAACTTTTGTCATGGGCTACTAGCTCACGATACTATCTATACTTCTATACTAATATTATAAAGCTGAAGAGTTTGTTTGAACGCGCTAATCTCAGGAACTACTGGTTCGAATTGGAAAATTATTTTTGTGTTGAATAGTCCATTTATTGAGGAAGGCATTGAATAAAACATAACGCTGCGACTAATAGAAGCGAAGCATCAATAAAAAAATGTTTTGAAAACGGGGAAAATTACTCATCTATACAGTTTTTTTTACTAAATATTGGATTAGACATTTGTCTCCCATCTCACCTGATGGTAAGTGACGATGAAGACGAGGATGTTACATGACTAACCAAGAGATACCCATTTATTCTACTTTTGAATTGTCCCTGTACAATTAATCATAATACCAGAAATTGCCACGGACGAAGCCGAGGGCAACAGCTAGTATTTTATTATAATAGATACATATAGACAAACATCCAAGACCCGAGAGATACAATTTAAATGTCCTAAAAGGACTACAGTTACTGGGCATCTAAGAGGTTATAAAACTAGTACAGCTCGGTGGTCGAGTGCATACTCATAATCGCGCTTACGCATGTTGTACAACCCTAGTTGTAGTCCACGCTGGGATGGGTGACCACAAGTGGCACAAGAATTTTTCAAACTGTTCAGTTCGCTGGCATGCACTTTAAGCCGTCGGTCGCGGCTATAGACTTAATAAAAAATGCAATCTCGGTTGTTTAGATGTCTATAAGCAGTTTAAATTTTTTATACCTGAGTTTTTACTTACACAAACTAGAAACAAAACAAGACAGAGTTTCGTTTTGGCCGTCGTCCGGAATGGTCGCGTAGCCGCTTTGTTTAATTTTTTGTGCGGGCGCCTTTTTTTTTTGGCAATTGATGTTTCTATTCAGTGAATTAAGATGTGTGCGGGACTATAGATTGTGTTATATAATTTTCACCAAGTGTGCTGTTGGCGACCTAGACCAGGATGGGAATCCGGTGAAATTAATCCATTATATAAATATATATGCATGCCTAATGATTTATCATATCTTGAGCCTACACAGGGGGCTCAGAAAATTAAATTGATGGCTTCATACTTTAGCGTATTGTAATATTTTGTGTTTTTATTTTTTAAATTGTAATATAAAGTGTCAATAATGTTTTTGTTGTGAGGGCAAATACTAGAGTAAAATACATTATTCGTATATCTGCGTCACTATCTTTTAGTTAATCTTTTGTGTTTGAAATGTGAAAGCATACGACATGAGATTCAGTAAAAAATTTCAACCATATATGATAGTATAAACATTATCACCAGTTTGTACTGGAATGCATAGGTAATGTGTGCTGTTGTAGATTGTTGATTTTGTGTATTTGTGATTATGTTGCGGTGCATTGAGGATGAACAAGGGAGAAAGAAGGCATTGCATTTATATAAATATTATAAATAAAAGATAAGTGGCTTGATAAGAGCGAAACCTTGTTGTAGGGTTCTGTAGGCATAAAGATATTGATTTCTGTGCTATTTAGCGCAGAATAAGCATTGATTTTCTGTTAACACAATGGTACTGTTAGAGAATTATTTATGCAGTAAAAAGGAGGTAAAAAGCTAACATTTTGCGCAACGATCCGTAGCAGGTAGCAGTTAGAACCCCGATGACCAGGGAGACCCTTTTTTTCTAAATGGACAGCCCAGCCTTCTAACCACCGGTGTACGCCAGATGTGGACATCGTCACGTCAGCATTGTCTTTTTGTCGCTCGAAGGGACGAAGCGAGGTAAAATAGGCACGAGTATGAGCATAGAAATGATATTCGGTCTAACTGCAGTTTGCTTTGCTTGAGAAAAGTATTGGTTGAAAGACCGAAAGATGCCTCGAAGGACCTGCGTTCTATTTGTGGATTCGACCTCGCTCGGAAAGGAATACTCTACACTATTTAAAGTTTCCTTACTTAGATTTCTTATTTTCAAACTAGTAAAATCTGGTATACACTTGGAAAAACATCATATTGCATCAAAATTAAATTTGGCAAGTCTGTGACATCAGCTCCCTTCAACTTATCACACTGTCAATATTAACAGTAGAAGGTCATAAAACTATAACGATGAGCTCCTATAAAGAAAAGACACGGTCATGGGTCAGAACACCCTAAGAGAAAAAAAATAATTAGCTCAATACACCAACTTAATTCAAATAGCAAATCCACTAATGGCTCATTGGAATAATGGGACAATTTAAATAAAACTCTGAAGGATTCTGCATACTAGGTATATCAAATACCTATTGCGCAATCAAAATAAAGCCAAAGCCTTATTTATTTATCTCTTTGCTTACATTATTACAAGATTCAAAAAAACCTCCAAAATCTTTAACAAAACGACACCAAAGCGCGATCTAACGTGAAAGGAGCGTGAGTAAACAGGAAAAAAAAAGCATGAAACAATGTTGTCTTCCAGGGACTCGGCATAGTAGATATAATACAAATCACTTATGAGGAAAATAATATATACATTTCTTCTTAATCACCAAAGGAAATGCACTCGAGCGCAGACGAAACATTTATATATCTAATTGGATTCCAATTGGATTGTATGGAAAACGGCATTGTTCCTGGGACTGTCAACGCTGTGGCCATGGATCATTATAAATCCGCTCCAAGGGATTTTTTCTACAAGAACTATCAAAAACTACGAATAAGATATGGAGCAATAACCAGCGACGCGACGCGTAACTGAACATAACAAGTCCAAATACTTAAACAAAGCCCTCTTAAAAGAGAAGCAGAATGGATTCACGATGAGACAAAACTGACACAGAAACCAACCTGAATTCTGAAGAGTCTGAAGAACCCATATCGACCCCGAAACAATTTAATTTATCATCGGTTGGCAACGAGATGTACGCTCGGGCCCTCTACATATGTATATCGGACCTGTTTCACTCACCGTGTAGATGTAGAAGGCGTACCTGCGCGCGGCGGCGCCTTCGAGGGTAAAATCCGGTGGGAGCGACGCGCGCTTAGTCATGGGTGTTCGCCGACTTCGGCGAACTATGAACCGTATGGTCAAAGCTAAAGGTGTGGAATTGGCTTGCTGTAGGTATCTGATGTAAGGGATGCTGCCCTCTGGTGCGAGCTAAGCTGCACCGTGTCGCTAGCTGCACTGAGTTGATGTTTCTTTGAATGCCTCTGCAGAGTGCGACTTCTGAACATAGGTACTTATTCTGTGCCTAAGACTTGAATTTTCTCGGAAATAATATTGAGATGAGGGTATATATTCCGAAAGACTTTAACGAAGACCTTCTGAATATACTCATGTTAGTGTTGTTTAGGTCCTGGCCACATGTTTCGGTATCTGACTGTGCCTTAGGGTTATTTAAATTATGCGTGATCTATGGTCTAAACGTAACTACTGAGAAGTGATCAATCAAGAGTTAGAAAATACGAGCTGCAACTACTACTAGGAATGTAAAACGCGGGAAAACAGTCACCAAATCGGAAAATTAATGATATTCTAGGCGGAAAATCCTTAACAAAAAAAGTATGAAGAATGATATTTACACATTGGAAGACTTCTTAGACCACATTATCACCAACAATACGAGTGAAATCAATGAATAATGGGGAAATTTAGCGAATAATAAAACCTTTCCTCATGAAAAATGAAGAAGAAAAAAAAAAAAAAAAAAATATATTTGAAGTTGAAGACAAACACGGAAACAAACTTGGGATTAGAAAATACAATATCAAATTAAACAGGTGGAGCCCGTGGCCCAGTGATCGTGAGTATTAAAAACGCTCACACATGTTAAGCAGCACTGGGCGCAGTCCCTACATGGGTGAGCGCAAGTGGCATGAAACGATCTCGGGTTCCTCCGTGCTTCAAAAGCACGTTTAGCCGTTGGTCCCGGCTGTCATCTTTCATGGCAGTCGTAAACTATATCAGATGCCTATTGGGCAGTTAAAAAAAATCTGACATAGGTGTTGGCCACTTAAACACACGAAAAACAACAAAAAATAAGACACCCACCCAATCCTGAGCAGTCATTCGGAGTCGGTGCAAAAGATCCATATCTACGCCTTCAAGATCACATCAATCGCGCAGAAGAAGAGCTTACATGACAACAATACTACAACAGTGAACCTCCGAGAAAAAGAGCATCTCCCCTTCATGAGATTATTCAGTCATCAAGAACTGACGAGGAGCAGCGCAGTAGAACAAGAGGTTGCAGACGACAAATCGAATGAGGAAGTCAACGCAGCAACAAAGCAGTCCGATTTTCCTTCCTTTTATATATTACCCACCAAGTATAGTATCTATCTTCCCCATACTGATTTGATGCAAGTATTCGGTCGGTTCTAACTTCCTTTCTCTCCCCATCCTGACTGCGCCGCCCCACACTCCCAATCCTATCTACGTGCCCAACCGGTTTCTCGAGCCTGGATTCGAAATCCAACGCGGAGGGGGTAGCTGTGCAAGGAGCAAACACATCAACTTGTGTTCACAAGCGCCGTTACTAACTCTCCCTGGTGGACTTCTTTCCTACGCTCTTGCAGTTTAACCACTGGCTGGGCGGGCACAGAACAGAACAGAACAGAACAGAACAAACTAGAAACAAAACAAGACATACATATATGGAAGAAGATATATGATCAATTTGGTAGACAAAAAGTTGTTAAGATACAAGTAAGTACATAACTGTCCCGAGTCAGCTGCATAATTGCATTTTTTGAGTTGGCAACACTAAGATGACAGTACAAACAATAGCGTTTTACGCATGCTTTGATAAAACACTGTACTATTACTTTGGACGAGAATATTTTAAGTACGAATCTAGTTGCAAATGGCCATAATGTATTTAAAACAATCTGAACCCTGGGAAGTATCATATCTAAGGATGCAAACGAGAAAACGCTCAGATGAAGGAGAGGTCAGAATGTCATCACAAACACCAGATAAATTATCAAAGCTTGCCAATCTATGTTATACCTATATAAAACAATTAAGTGGAGTTTGTTCAATAACTTATAACTTAACAATACAATATAACTAAAGAACGGGGGAACCGATTTTTATAGTCTTTATCGGTTTTGTTTTGTGAAAAAAATATTTAAAACGGAACTAAGTTTAGTTTAAGTTAAAAAAAAATAACGGCTAGACAGATTTTGATGATATTTGGTATGGAGGTAGCAGACACACTGGCTACTTTTTACACGACTACCCAAAAAAGAGGCGGTAGGAACTTCGTCGGGTCAGCTAATTTTATAATTAATTATGAGCGGCGACAGCCCGTCGCTGTGTATCTTCTGACTAGCCAGTCAGAAGATACAGTCAGACGTTGTTAGCGTGACTAACACTGGTGGTACTCATTAACACATGATAAGATCTTAATATTCAATTTCAATGCTACAAATCGTGCGGGTTCTCTACGACCAAACTTATCTATGACGGCGCGCGAGCACCGCGCCGCAACGCTCCGTCCGAATCCGATCCGGCCTTAATGTGCTTTTAACGACACGCGATACCCGAAGCACACGTGTCGGTATATCCAGATATATGAGCTACACTACAGATAAAAACGTTTATTGCGGAATGTGGTGTTAGCACTCACTAAAACTGAAAGACATTTAGTGCATTGTAATGCTATGAGGATGAACGATTACCATGCCATGCAGGTCTTGTATCGGCTGGTATTTCGGCCAGATATATTGCTGCAGATGAAAAACGTATATTTTGGAATGCGTTGTTAGCACTCACTAAAACTGAAAGGCATTTATTGCTGTACATTGTTATGAGGATGATCATTTAAATATATGTGAATTGCATTGCTACGAATATGAGTAAGTGAGAAGTCTGCCATGTTTTATGTACCAATATTTTATATATTATTTACGGCGTGAAGAGTGATAAAACAAATAGCTGTTTTATTAGATGATAGGTTGTTTGCCCGCATCGGGAAGCCAATTTTTTTAACATTTTCTCTTCTAGCATGGAAAAATAAAATTGTACTTTTAAACAACTTTGAGTTGGAAATCTATACTGATTAAAAGGATTTTTGGGGGATTAAGCAACAATGGGGACTCTTGAGACACGAGCGAGATGCCTGACAAAGCGGTGACTGCTAACTAGTTAACCAAACCAGCTGGAGGCTCACGGCAGCTCATGAATAAGACAATGTGTGAGCGCCGTTTACGGACGCATTGTCTGGACCGGCGGCGGCCCGCGGCTCTTCGACGCGACTGAGGAGTGCCATGTTATGTTGGGACTTGAGACCTTTGTCGCGTAAAGGCTGGACATAACAAATACTGTAGGTTGCAGAAATCGAAGGTCATTTAGCCGTATGTTGGTTGGACCTACATCTGGTCAGCAAGGTGGAAACGGGGATCAGGAATATGAGATGACAATTGTATTATTTTGTTGCATTTGTTGCACAATTTTAGTGTAGCTTACTATCAGCAAGTTGTGTTATTTACTAAGTACTAAGTAGTGTTCATCATCATCGTCATCAGGTCTTTTTAATCTCCACTGCAGGAGCATGACCCTCTCTGTATTACTAGAGCCATACTTGGTCAGAGCAGACAGAGGATTTGGCCTACACTCTCCTCGCTGGCCAGACGGGTTGGTCTCATTGATTTTTATGAGCTTTGTTTAGCTTGTATTTCCTAAGTCGCCTCTTACGACTTCCATGGGAAGACTTGGACACACGGCTTAAGTAAGTAGTGTTATTTTGGTTAAAATGTTGTATTAGTTAATCGGAAAAATCCACTTCGCAAATAAATATTTCAGTATCAGCAGTAACAGATATCTTTTACCAGCATATGGTAAGTGTAAATAGGACACATGACAAAGTAAATTAGAACTCTGCAGTCGACAAGTATTTACTTATAGGTATCCATGTTATTTTTCGGATCCGTATTGAACATAAATCTAAAATTTTGCAAATCGCATGTTTAGAATCGTAGCTCACGCCAGATCATAATAACATTTTTCATAAACATCGCCGAAGATCATACGGTGTGCGGCGTTGATTTATTTGCAAACGTCTATTAATAAAGTGTTTTATTATGTAAATATTGCGCCGCCATCAAAACACCAGTTAGCTCCGATAATTTATCTGGTGGATATTTTCGCGGATAATCGACCAATACACAAAATATAACAGTAGAGAACCGTCACTTCAAGATAATGCCTCTGATTTGGTCACATGGATGTCTTGACTAACATATTGAATGAAATGCATAAGACCTGGCAATACACTTATTTTTCTGCCAAAAATAGCTCTCCGGGCCAATTGTACGTACAGTTAAATTGATCCATTAATGGTATCTACATCTGGCACAGATTTATCGCACTAGTGGTACCGATAAATACCATTAATTGTTTTGTGGCAATATGCTGAACACCTTATGGTATGAGGTGCGCAGATAACAGATGGAGTCAGCAAATTTCTGCTTGGCGCCCAAGAATGGGTGGGGTATAAAAACCCGGGAAAACCGAGGACGCGTTGGGAGGATGACATCTCAAAGGTGTCTGGCAAGTTATGGAGAAGATACACACACGATAAGAAGAAATGGAAGGATCTGGGAGAGGCCTTTGTCCAAAAATGGGCTACGATAGGCTGACTGTGATGATGATGAATTGTTTTGTGTTTCTTTTCACACAGTGACATCGACCTAGCTCTTAAATAATAAAAAGGCCTTTGAAGACAAAATACATGTACATCTAAACTTCATTATTTTGTGTCGATGTATAATTCGCCGCCCACTAATGGGCCCACGGTCGTTCCGCGCGTTACACTGATGAAAATACGCAGTTTCGCGGCGAAATGGTCCATTTGATCGATAGGCCGCGGAAAACACGCCGATTTACAAAATCAAATTGAGTACGTGCTAATTTTATTTCGCAAATATTTTCAGTTGATGTCTCACTTCACGGTCAATTACTTGTGTGAATGGCCTGAGAGTCGATTCCTCCAAAACGTGCAGACTTGATTCTATATAAAAATCATATTTATTGCAATCTGCTGTAAAGTTTTCAAAGTGACTTCTAATAACGGCCAAACTATTTCCATGTTCTTATTCCATTTCTAGAATATGGTACGAATAAAGTAAAGTAGTAATATAGTATATTCTATTATACTATAGTAAAGTGAATTTTACAAACTCTGCGTACCAGAAGTAATGAGCCCATATATTTTATTTATTTAATTTCATACACAATTACAAGTGTAATGGCGGACTTAAAGCCTATGGCTTTTTCTACCAGTCAACGAAGCAAGTGAAAGTGAAAAAAATCATAAATAGAGTAAAACAATATATTTCCATTCATCGATAAGGCTGATTCACTAATTCCTAAATATATACATAGTTACGCAGGCTTTTTAGATAGATCTCACAAGCTATATATATTGCATGCAAACCCTTTGTGGCCGGCATGGCTCTCGCAACCCCACATGCACGTTAGGTTTATTAGCGACGATTATTCCGGTCCACTGAAATGGCCGCCATCACAAGGGACTGCCAGAATTGCTCAGCCCATTGCTCAGCCAGAATGTAGCAAGATTAAACGTCTCGACCTTTCTAAAAATACATTTCATTCATATCAGATTCACTAACCTAGTCCGCGCTGAAAGGTCGCTTATATAAATCTTTTAATAGAAACAAGAGATTTTGAAACAAAATCTATTTTTATTTCTTTGAGTTCCTCATTAGCTGGTTGTGTTGAAAATTCGTTTAAAGTTTAAAATGATATCGATCAATTTCAGGATTGGCTATAGATCACTTTTCCTGATTCTCGTTTACCTCATTCAGCCGATTGTCTTGCGAAATGTGATATTTGCTCGTTTGACCTTCGTCTGCCTCCATCTGTATTTGTATTGGAACAGATTTTATCAAATGAATGAGTCTGCTTAGAGCGGAGCGTGTGTTCTGCGCGGGCGCACGTTCCTCTGTTTGTATTGCAAGTTCACGCCAATTATGATTGAGTTATTGCTTGCAGCCTGCGGCGTAGGCGTCGTTAGGGCTGTCCGGCGGTTCGCATTGGAGCCTGCTTGACCAGTTACTCCATTCATAAGCTTTTGTAAAATCTATATCATAAACCATAAACGATATATTATGCACTAACAAAGATATAGATAAAATAATCGTAATATTTAAAACAACGGTCCAATTTTTTGTTTTACTTGGGTAACATAGTAAGAGTTTGCTGGTCTCTCTAATCCTCGTACACAGGCAACGCTCGAGGCCTAGGTCCAACTCCTTCTGAAGGCCCTTGTGGTGTTGAGTTGAGTGCACTCTGCTCTAGCTTCAAAGGCCTGGTAGAGTGGCAAAAACTTACTTGGAGCTAGCTAAATAGTCAATAAAAAATCGCTTTCTAAAGATAAATTATTGTACCATGACTCCATGGGTCATATTTATGCGTTAACCCTGACGGTGACCATAGCCGTCCGATAGGTCTAGTATCAGCTCGCAGGCCGGGCGGGAACTGGTTCTTGCTTCGTGAATATTTTATGAATGCGCACTTTTCTGACGATTTATAGCCTACTTTATTGCAATTTTAATTGGAATATGCTCAGCGATTCCAGATTAATAAACTATAGGGTGTTTTATTCATCATCATCAGGTCCTTTTTTAGTCTCCACTACAGGAGCACGACCCTCTCTGTACTACTAGGGCCATACTTGGCCAGAGCAGCCAGAGGACTTGGCCTACACTCTCCACGCTGGCCAGACGGGTTGGAGAGGTGTCTTAGGGTCTTTTAATTTAATTTATAGTTTTTGTTTGGGAAGTACTAAGAGGATGGCTAATAAATTGGTGGATATTATTATTTCAATCACGGAGTTCGATACTTTTGCCAAACATTGTTGAATATTTATCACAGTTTAAATAAACATACGGAAACATTGTTGGCACCTTTGTGATTGTCAAATATAAGTGCACAGCCACGATTTATGATAGCATTGATTGCTTTGGAGCAATATCTTTATGGCTTCCCCTCAATAAACTGCAATGAAGTGTGGTCGTTTATCAAAGTACTCCCACCAAATAGATTTGGAAACACTCGCCATGAATTTATAACAGTTTGGACAATTGAAAAACGTAAGGAAATAAAAAATAAAATGTTGCATGGATGTGATTTTAATATTATTCATGAATTTTAAACTTACGTCAACTGAAATATGAATATTCAACTTTAGCATTTTACAAATGGCGCTTTTCGATGATGGAACGTAGAAGCATGTTTGTAAAGGCTAGCATCTTTCCAAATGAAACGTTGGTTAATCGAAGTAGCTCAGTATTTCACATAATTCGTGAGAATCATTTCCAAAGACGAGGTGACGGCACCATGGCACCCAATAATCGAACTTGATCTGCCAGTATCGGCGGGGTTGTCGGCCGATCGGCTGGCGCGCTGCCAGGCTGTTTAAGCCGCCCGCTTGGAGCGGGCACGAGGCGCGGGTGAGAGCGAGGAAGTTCGTTTCAGTGTCATAATGGGCACGTCGATTTACGGCCGCCGACGACATTTTATGTCGCTTTGAAATTACTGATATTTCAACTCGTTTAAAGAATCGGTGTAACGAAAACTTTTATTATCTTTTGAAATGTTTTATTAATTTCGCAGCTTTCACAATGCCAGTAAATCAGCAATTTTTTTTTTATTCCATATTTTTGGTTTACTCTTGACCATAATCTAGGCCAAAGGCAAAGATATGTCTAAGATCGAGCGAGCTCACCCAGAAGAGGTCAAGTTATACTCTTAATAACTATGTATTTCTATGTACTAACATTTGCATGCTATTACAAGATAGCAAAATAGGCTGTTTTCTTCTTCTTTTTGTAACGAACATCTCCTATACCCTGTTTTGTGCAAAAAAAATAATTTAAATTTTTGTATTTTTTTGAATAAATTAAGAAATAAAATCAAGTTAAGTTTTTAAAGTAGTTTTTTGGGGTAGTTTTGTAGTGGTATTGTAGTACACTACAACACTTGCAATTTGTGCATGTGGGGGCATTCAGTCATTGGCATATCACCTCGGCTTATCATCACAAAAAAAACATTATTTGTAACATCGCTTCTTCTCATACCTTGCGGAGGAGTTCCATCGTAACTGCTCTAATGAAAACACGTTCAGCCCATGAACGCACGTGGCAATCGATACAGCAGTTTAGGAGATACGACTATCTGATTGCAATAGACCGCCATACACAGCGCAATGATGCATGGAACCATATGTTGGTTGTCAAATGGACTGTTGGTTGCCATATACAGATACAGACGCGCTGATTCATAACGTCAAGATTTTTAACATTGATTTGGTGGCTTAGAAAGTGACATTGGTGGTCGTTTACAGAAATATTTGTACTTAGCTTCCATTCTGGTCTGGGAGAAAAGAAAAACGTAGAATTTGCCAGCTGCTTCTCTTCCCTCGCAGATCGTAAGAGCCGATCGAGGGATTGGCCTAAAATCTGCGGAATCATGTCAATAGGCGTTGCGGCTAGCTACCTATCACTATTTGATTCCGTTTTCCCTCTACACGCCCTTCAACATGCATGTGGCCATAAAGTCTTATAGACCTAGGCTCTGTCTATCTCGCAAGGAAAAAAGACGTGATACTATGTTTGTACTTAGTGGAAATTGAGGAAGATGATCTTGCGCTTATCAACATATCCCGACATGATATTATGTTGTTTATTATAATGATGTTGTAAAGCAACGTGAACGTTTTGTTGGCGAAAGTCGTTTTGATCTTTGCACACTTGGTACCAATTTGTACTACATATTGCATTTGGTTTGTTGAATACATTAAAAAGTAATGTATGGTTTGTTACGAACGTCATAACGTTAGTTCCTTTTTACCCCAACTTTTTAATAAGCTTTTATTCAGTTTCACCAGTCCCGATGTTTTATCTGTAATTAAATCTTGCAAGTTAAATTTGATCCACTTCCCGGTTACCGATTGAGCTGAAATTTTGTACTGTAAATCAGATGACAATACAATATAATGGAATCGTTGCGCTGGTCTGATGATGGAGTCGGAAGGTGGCCATAGGAACTTTTAAACTAAAGGTACACCAATCGTGTTTGGGCTCATTTGATTTGTCTTAGAAAACACTTTACACTGGATTCGTTTATTTCTGCACAGAGTCCAGTTTAAATGGGTATCTGTAGAATAAATGGGTATCTCTTGGATAGGCATGTAACATCCTCGTCTTCATCGTCACTTTCCATCAGGTGAGATGGGAGACAAATGCCTAATTCAATATTTAGTAAAAAAAAAAAAAAAAAAAAAAAAAGTTTAGATTAAATTTCTCTGTGTACATTAATTACATAATGTGAGTATCATATGGTTTCTTTGAAGTCATCACGGCTGGATGGCTAACGGCACGACTGACATCACCCGAGTCTAGATTACCGCATAATGTTTCAGAGATATGGCGGGCGAGACAGACGCGCAGTCGCCTATGCTCCGAGACAATGGCTGCGGCTAGCGAGGATATTGTTCCAGGAGCCGTTGTGTGCCGGATGGCGGCCATTAACATTGCTGAAACAACCGACTACTTACATTATACAATACTAGCTTTTGCGCGCGACTTCATCTGCAGTATGAGTTTCATATCCTTTACAAGAAATTATTGATTCTGTTTGCGAACTTCCATCCCCCTTTTTAACGTATTCAGTACAAATGATTACCGAGATTAACCTATTTATATTGTACATTGTACTATTTTAATATATGTTTTTATAAACTATTTATTTATGTTGTATAATAAAGTGTTATTTCATCATCATAATTAGGTCTTTTTAGTCTTCACTGCAGGAGCATTACCCTCTCTGTTCTACTGGAGCCATACTTGGCCAGAGCCGACAGACCATTTAGCCTACACTCTCCTCGCTGGCCAGACGGGTTGGAGAGGTCTCATTGATGTTTATGAGCTTAATAAATAATATAAATAAATATATTTCCTTTAAAGGGTGTGAGGCCTCTCTCTTGCAGCCTACATTGGGGCTAGCTCAATCTGTGTGATTTGTCCGTATATATTTATTTAGCTCACCCAGCTTGATAGAGTGGACCTCATATAAAATTGGTACCTACCAATTTTATGTGAGGCCCACTCTGTCAAGCTCAGTCAAGCCCACTCTATAGCTGAGCTACCATACCCACCTGGGTATGGTAGCTCAGCAGGCAGAAAATCAAACAGTAACAACAGGAATAGGTATTGTAATTTCATTTTAGTTCAGGTACTTTATTACAAAAACTGTTATAAAATATAAATAAACTAGGTGGTCTCCCGAGTCTCAGGAGAAAGGTAAAAGTTTAAGAATTAAAAGAACAAACAAAATTGTGTATAATAGATAGAAGTGCGGCGTCGGACGTACGAAGTCGGCACTGAAAGATATACGGTATCCTATCCGAGCAATCCCGCGGCCGCAGGTTTGTGTTAACTTGGCAGCCGGGGCCGGATTGCTCGGCGCTATCGCAAACAGGGAAACAAGTGATGCACTACTGCATGCGGAAACGACGGTGCACTGGGGAATTAGGTACTTTGCCTTGTTTACTGATTTTCCAATAAAACCATTTCAATTTGAGATTTGTAGAACATTAGGATAGGCTGCAGGACAAAGTCAACATAAAGCTTAAGTGAAAACAGGTAAAAGTGACAGTTTTCTGAGAAAGGAACCCATAAATAGTTAAACTACACTTCACTTCCCACACGCCACTAAAATGCGGAGTCGTAGAAGCATGTTACGGAAACACCAGGCAGGAGAAATAGAAGAAATAATGTTGTTTTTATTTGCATTTGACCCTTACGCACTATGGTTGTGTCAATGGCTGCCCTCGTATCGTAACTAGGTCATTATAAATGCGAAAGTAACTATCTATCTGTTACCTTTTCGGGTTTTATCGCGACTCAGATGGAACGGCCATGTCATGCAGCGAGCACCTGAGCACAAAAGGCCCTGGAAGACCCACACTAACTTGGATGGGGCTTATTAAAAGTGATATGAAAGATGCTTAAATACCACCGCTGACGACCTTGAAAATACAGGCGACCGACGCCATATTAGGAGACCCTACGGGAATACATTTAGATTGTGTTTATTATCTCTGCATTTACGAGTTATGAGAACAAATATCTGAGAATGACATAAGACAGTTCTTTAAGGTGGTGAAATGATATGGACGTTTGTATGGGGAATGTAGTCGGAAGTATTTTCTACGCAGATGATTTCTAGAGAGTTAGTTTGCCAGTCGTAGGTTACGAGTATTAGGTGTTGCAAGTTTACGACGCGGGCTAGGGCGAGACCACAGCGACCGCGGCTGGTGCGCGTGCGTCGTTAAACTGTGTCTTTACGAGGCTCGTATCCGGCCAGAACCAGCCCTGCGCTACTCGGCAGTAGGGTTGGCAATTAGTAATATTCACCATTCTATAAACTGTGGCACAAGCAACATCATTCAACAAAAACCCTCAGTGGCCGAGGAGCCAAATATGGCTACAATTTTAGAAAAACGTATTAGGCATTATAAAATCGAATTTATGTTAACTGATATTGAAGCTACAATCTATACCACGTCCTTCATGAAGAATCTAATGCCAAAATTCACATAGCAGGAAGTCAAACCGAACTATTTATGAATTTATCAATCCATGGAATAGAAACGAAAGAAGTGATCCCGATTTGGGATGTGCACAGAACAGCGACAACCCTTGGCTTTGCACAATATCGTCAATCGTTATTGAGGAAGGGCCTTTACGGGCGACCAACTATTATTTTCGCACGGTGGACTAACAGACGATACGAATATTTGTGACATTACACTTCAGACGAACGCTCCAACCTTCTCGATAATACGAGCATGTATGAGTATTGTTTATCCAATAATCACGTATACATTGAAGACCTTAAAATAGTAGTGCGGTGAGAACTAACATTCGTCCATAGACAATTTTAACACAACAAAGTAAAAATAAAGTTAAGAAATACTATCTAGACGTACAACTTCTAAGAAGGGCTTTCTTAGAAGTTGTACTTCTAGATCGTTGCTTAAAACTACATAAGTTCTGCAAAATTGTACATCATGTAACGATAGAAATCCTATGATCGACAAGGGATCCTGCGAGTTGGCTCTGTTCAGATAGGGACTAAAACGTGATCACACATAAACAAAGCAGTTGCCTCACCTGTCCTAATCAGAGCAGAGGTCGCGCAATTGGGCTGACCTCACTTCACGCCCATTATTGGTGATAATAGGCCCGCATGGCCTTGCTGCTGCGAGGCGCCGGGAGAATCAGGGATAGAATAGGGACCGAAGCAACAGAACTTGATTTGCGTACTTATTAGGGCTGGCAGCGTACTTATTGCCTCACAAGTCTGTGCATTACCTAGATAGCCGAGGGAATGAGTAGGGAAATAGAGCTGAAGCTGTGTGATTACGGTGTACAACGTATTTATTGTTACAGAGTCATCCAGTAAGGTTTAGATTTCTTAAATCAAAATAGTCAATCATGCGAAAGGCGCAATGTATTTTGAAGTGACGATCAAAACGTTGTACATCGTAGTTGTCAAAAGTTAGTGAGTAGACGGGCTGATCTGGAATTTTGTCACTGTGGCCGTACTGGGTTTCCATTGAAACCTCGTGGAAACGTGGTTGTGCATTTCAAAACTAATGACAAGATACTCAAATGATGGAAACTGTAGCGTTTGCAATACCGAGTAATTCCATTTTCAGAAGATCACTGTATTGACTTATAAACCTCTTCATTAAAATATGAAGAGGTATATAAGTGTGAACGATCTTTTCTAGTTTAACATTAGCCATGGTGTCGATCCCTGGATAGTCACGATTGACCCACATCTACAACAATGGCGTCTGCCGCGAATGTCACCGGCGTGGTTACTGGCCCGCGACGATCGCCGAAATTGACAGCTTTCTCTCTTATTGAAAGGAAAATTGGATTCTAAGCGACTGTTTGCGTTTGCTAAGCTTTCACATGTAATGGAACGAAAATGGCAAACTTTCTTAAAAGCACTTACAGGAATTATAAGCTTCCGTAGAAATTTACAACAAAAGAGAGGATGGGAAATAAATGAAAAAGTAACAGGTTTGCCGCTGCCATGTCATAATGATGAGGGTGGAAGAAAATGTTAAGAACGGAGGCTGATGAGGTAAGGACATCGACAAAAGAGGTAGACTTGACACTGTCTCCGTTCTCGCTATATTCGTTCAACATCATAAACCATATATTACTATTGCTTTCCACACCAAAATACTACGACTTTCTAATCCGCATAGCATTGCATAACATGTCATTGATTAATTTCCGTTATATATTTAATTGGTCTAAGCCTTACAACATTGTATACTAGTAATGAAATGCTCATTATTCTGAAATTAAATAATAATGACACCCAATTAGCGAGGTATGTCGCTTGCCGGATGCTCCATTGAAGAAATACGAATTCCTTTCTTATCCCGATCTAATCGGAAGCGATAAAGGAAACGGCGGCATTAACTGCGAGGAAATAATATTTTGGGATGATCTATTTTTGAATCTGTCGAAGAAGATCAAACATGGCCCGCTATCATACAGAATATTAACCGTAATTTGTTGATGCGTGATATTGCTAAAATATACGTAGGTCAGGAAGGATTTTTTCGGGATCTTTTTAAGTTTCATGTTTCTGACTTCGAATTCTTATTTCTTGCGGTTATTGAAATTACTTTCAGTATCTCAGCATCGTAAAATTAATCATTTATGAAATCTACGAGAGTTTAAATAAAATCTCATAAATTAACGCTTTTGGTGTTTCATTTATAATCATTTGATCTTGTTCATTCTTATCTTGTCTTCTTTCTTCTTCATTTATTATACAGTTGTTTTTAGACTCCTTGGAAAGTTTAACGTTAGATATTTACACGATCGATAAGAAGGATGATATAGTATTAGTTATGTCGTAGGAATATTCGCAAGCATATTGCAGTAGACACGGATACATTGAATAATTCATGCAGTGCCCCGGATTCGAATCTTAGTCAATGTTAAACGTAGCAACGTAGCATGTAATGCCCGCTCCCGTCACATTATCATAGCTATTTCTGATGGAGGTCACCGGGTTTGTGTCCACTTGTCTAGCATTTGATCGGCTTCTACAATGTTCGACTTGTTGTCATTGTGATTGGCGTTAAGAGAAACATTGTTAATTAACTATGCTTCAGAATTTTGTGTGAAACATTCACTAATAATTGAGGGCTTTTAATTAATGTGCAAATATCACGCAATCTTTGCTTTGTCAACATCTGTATCTGGGAGCACTTGGAATAGTGCCTCCAACGACACGATTATTATCCGGATGAAAACATCAGTATGGTTACATACCGATGGGATCTCAAAACAATAAAGATACCAAGAAAAACCTCAGGAAACGATGAAACGTATCTCGTATCACTCATAAGATTTTAACAGTTAGAGACTTAAACAACTCAGGCGAAAGTAAGCTGGTACTGTACAGTTTACTGGATGTGTTGATTTAAATGGAAGATCATAGAGGATTCCAGCAAACAAAAAGGTCAAATGAAGCAAGATGTCAGCATCAAACCAGACCAAGACTACATAATAATAATAATAAATCAAGGGATCATTGACACAGATGAATGTAATATAACTAAAAGATTCGATGATAAAAGTAGAAATTTGAAACATAAACAATGGATCCCAAAGTATGTGAATCTCCCGCGTGATTACAATCACAACTCAAAAGCAAAGCTTGAAAGTCAGATTCCAACTTTACGACTTTTGGGCAACGACGTCAAGAATCATAGCTGTTGCAAATAAACTTTTAGTGCGTCTGAGACAAAACAAACGGATTTATGAATGAGGAAAAGGGAAGGAGTATTACTGGATTTTACGTCTCTTTTTTGCATGCAAATCCGACATTCCGTGCGGTGGCTGACAGTAAATAAATCCGTGGATGCGATTACATCGACACGTACTTACGTAGGGAGGAAATCCGCGGCCGGAGCGTGCATACTAAATCGATTACGGGGAAAATTATAATGGAAGGCATTCGAAAAATGGATGATTCAAGTACTTGGCAAAGAAAGCTACAAGTAAGGTGACTGACGATGAACTAGCACTCAGCAACAATGTTGAATATAGTCATTTGAGAGTTAAAAGCAACGGTTAAAGGAAATAGATGAAATATTATAAATTTGTGCAGTAACAAAGACGGTTAAATGATTATATTGAACAAACAGGAAAATTATAACGAAATGGCATTATCAAGATTTTTGCAACAGTTGAAATTATGAAATACGGGCCTCGATTTCCTTTCTCTCGAGGCTTAACTTGATCTCAGTTAATGGACAACTTCGTTAGTGTATGCTGGAGTGTCAGACATGTGACACAGAGAGTCAGTGATGTCAGGACGGCCGTAATCGGGCTAATGTCGTGTTATGGCGATTGACGTGTCCCTTGCGACACGGAATTAAGTTATAGCCGTAAACTCGTTTGGCGGTTTGCCGATTAAATAACGTTGACTGCTGTTAATGGCGATTATATTAGTGAGTATCCCGTTAGGCGCGCCAGTTGTTTGGTTAGGAGCGGTGATTTAATTATTCAAACAAACGGTTTCACGAATAAATAGTCTGTAACGCCTACAAGTTTCAACTAATTCGTAAATCTATCTTCAGTCAGGATTTTTAAACGAATTCTCAAAATTGCCTGCTGTTTTTGGTCTGCCAATATTTGTCAATACTGCAATTATTGCTCATTAATTAATTAACCTTACTATGTAGTTGGAGGGGCCGCGGTCCGCTCCGGCTCAATCACACACATCATCAGGTCCTTTTTAGTCTCCACTACAGGAGCACGACCCTCTCTGTACTACTAGAGCCATACTTGGCCAGAGCAGCCAGAGGACTTGGCCTACACTCTCCACGCTGGCCAGGCGGGTTGGAGAGGTCTCTTAGATGTTAATAAGCTTTGTTTAGCTTGTATTTCCTAAGTTGCCTTCTACGACATCCACGGGAAGACTTGGAGTGGTCCTATTCTACTCTGCCGGATACCACACGGCTATCAATCACACACGCCAAGGGAGAATTTAAGACCACCGGTTAAGTAGGAACAAGGAGTAGGGAGAATTTCAGACCACCGGTCAAGTAGGAACAAGGAGTAAAGATAAGTAGGTATAACAATGCTTATCATATTGCATGCGTATTGAATTGAGCAACATACAAAACAAGTCCTAAAGCTGCAAGAAGCATTGTTCAAATGTCACTCATTAATCTTGTTCATGTATCCCTTATCCATCAGTGCGCAAAACGTATCACAGATTTTGCCTTCATCTTTGACATTAACCAGTACTTTATCATTATCTGGCCCCTGATTAGTGTATCTACGTATTCGGCGTGTAACCTAGTAATTCAGCCGGCTATTTTCGGGCAATTTGTCATTAGTATTTTGTTATTTACTTCAGTTTTGGGTTCGCCGTTGAAACAGAGGCCTAACTTTCCTAATCGAAAAACCAGTTGTAGTACAATATCTTCATCATCTGGACATGAATAGTGTATAACACTACACAGGGCTCATTGTTTCGGCGTGTACACTAGTGAGTCATCCGGCTATTCTCGCTGCGTGCGATCGGAGCGTGATTAGCGGTTTCGTTATGCAATCGGTATAATGAACGCACTGTACTGGATACGTGACTGGCGATACTGCGTATTATCACTTGCACTACTAGTTGTATCTCTTAATTGTTTTTCTAAAGCAATCTTCAGAATAAGAACGCAGCAAGTATGAAGGAAGAAATTGAATGTCAAGGTACATTTCCTTAATAAATAAGATTTAACATACAGTAAAGAAAAAGGAAGTGGTGTCGTACCAAGAGATCAGATGGTTGGAAGAGAAAATGTAAAAGAGATCCGCCGACAAGTCACTTGTTCATCTAAATTTTAAACCAGACGACCTATTTGCTAACTTAGTGTACAACGTTTTGATAACTTCAAAATACATCACGGTTTATATATCTTAAATAAAAATAGTCAATCATACGACAATGTATTTTGAAGTTACTATCACAACGTCGGCAAGTAATTTTATTATTTCAGTTCAAATACTGTTTAAATTTTATATCGAGATTAAGAAAAAAACATGTGAATTTGTATGGTAAATAGGGCCAGTTTTTAACACAGCAAATGACAAGTGTCTGAAAGATATTTAGGAAGAAAAAAAAATACTTCCCATAGAAAGTCGATCAGCTGGTTGCTAAGTAAACCTTGTACCGTTAGAACTGAATGTTTAATAACTACACAGACAATAGAAGAAACAACTATTCTGCAAATCATGAAAAGGTTATGAAACTATTACAAGAGAAAAAATGTCGCTCCTTAAATTCTTCTTGTTAGTTCAACAATTCCAAGTGTTGAAGACTTTGATGTCACAACTATCGGGGAACGTCCCAAGTTAAATTAGACGCAAACAACTGAGTAAGTTTTAATACAATTTATAATAAGCGATCCAACAGAGTTAGTAGGGTTGTGTTTTATCGAACAAAGCCCCCTGTGTAATAACAGTTCATTATTTTTTTACAACTTGTCTTACTTTTTATCATCATCATCATCAGGTCTTTTTAGTCTCCATTGCAGGAGCATGACCCTCTCTACTACCGGAGCCATACGAGAACTTGGCCAGAGCAGACAGAGGATTTGGCCTACACTCTCCTCGCTGGCCAGACGGGTTGGAGAGGTCTCATTGATGTTTATGAGCTTTGTTTAGCTTGTATTTCCTAAGTCGCCTCTTAGGACCTCCATGGGAAGACTAGGAGTGGTCCTATTCTACTCTGCCGGAAACCACATGGCTTATTTATTATACTAACTTAGAACCATATATGGCACTATGGACCAAAATCTGGAAGCTAAATTAGAAACATTTCCTGATGTGCGATTTAACTTAAAATGCTATACGGCGACAAGGTGTGGGAAGGAAGAGGAAGGCGAGCAAGAAGGTCGGCTTCGTGAAGCTACCACCACTCTGGCTGCAACGATGTCTTCTTTTTTGGGCTTTGCGCTATTAACGCCCTTTTGATGTTAACGTCAGATCAGCGGTAGATCAAAACCACGTGCGCCAGTAGTAACTATTATCATGGGTTTAGATAGTAGATGTGCGAAGACCTGATAGCCTTAGTGGGGTGAGCTAATCGCAAAGGCCGCAAAAAATTATTATATTACCCTCCCAGCCAATCAACTTGGGTCAACTTTTTCTTATTCCTCACAATTTTTGGTATTTCAACTGTTCTCCTGTAAGACCTAGCCACCCTGGTGGAGTGGTGGGGGCGAGCTAGTCGCGAAGGTCGCAAAACATCATTAATTCGCGCTCCCAGCCAATCGACTTGGGTCAACGTTTTCTTGTTCCTCGCAATTTTCCGCTTGACAAATCAAACTTGCGTTTTGTTGTGGCCTAAGTCATGAAACTCATTCCGTAATGACCTATAGACGTGGTTAACTATCATTACATTAAATTATCAATAAAATGTGAAATTAAATGTGAAAGAAACAGTTTTTGGCTCTCAGGTGTTTTAAGTTTTCGTCTTGGCAATTTTCGGATTCAAAGGAAAAAACATTAGAAGCAATTTAGTTTAAAGGCTAGCAGATGTCATGTCTGTTAACAGTTGACAGTCGCACACCCACACGACACGTCCACATGTTACAGTCAACCATAAAAAAATTACGACGACAGAAGGAAGTATCAATTTAAAGATCTAGAGAATAAACATTTTAAGTACATTTTATTACGACGACAATAAACAGACGGAATGCCATAAAAACTAATAAAAAGTCAGGTGTCGCCCGACTTTGTGAGTAAAATTAATTGGTGTAAAATAAAAGATGATTATCTTCGGTCCCTCTCTAGGTGGCGCGCTTACATGCCATTAATAACAGATGTTATCGCGACGTTGTTTTATGACGGTAAAGTGAATTATAATACCTGAGGGAGAATTCGTTCAATCCCTACATGCTACCGACACCTGACAGTCGATTATTTCCGCGGTTTAGCATAATATAATAATAATATAATATATAGGGACAAATCACACAGATTGAGCTAGCCCCAAGGTAAGTTCGAGACTTGTGTTATGGGATACTAACTATATTTTATAATAAATACTATATTTTATAATAAATACATATATAGAAAAACATCCAAGACCCAGGCCAATCTGAAAAAGATCATTTTCCATCTTGACCTGGCCGAGGATCGAACCCGGGCACTCCGTGTCGCAGGCTGGCGTGTTGACCGCTGCGCCACGGAGCTGTCAAAAGCATACACGAGGCAACTGTAAAATTGCGTCTTGAATGAAACAACGCAACGCAAATAAGAAACCGGCCAAATATACAACTAATGTATTTTTCTTTTATCAATAATTAAACTACGTTTCTCTAAGGTTTTCCTGTAACATCTGAATAAAGACCTATTTAATTCCTTTCATAATTTTAGGATCGGTGGATGTCGAGATAAGGTAGGGGGAACAGTCAATTTTCGTCTATTTTGTTGAATAACCTTAAAACAGTACATTCTAAACTTACGAAAAAAAAACTTCAATGTATACTAAATACTAATTTATATTCAAATTATTAATTATTGTTCAAAAGCTATAACCTACTAGCGTTTCAAAACCGACAACTGCAGAGAGAAGAAACGCCGAAGACCTTTTTCGGCCCACAGTAATTTATAACCGCTCCCGCTTATGACTCATCCCGCACGAGCCAGCGAATTTGGTAGAATTTACAATTCATCCGGCAGATGTCCGGCCAGTTACCCGGGCTTCTTTGGCCTAACTAATCCCGATTTACTTAATTAACATTATTCGAACTAAGTTCACATGTTAATTCGCTCGAGTTGGTTCAAATCAGCCGGCTTGCGGCAACTGGGTAATCTGGTTATCCAATCACCGTGATGGATCAAACAGCTTCTAGGGATTCTCAGATTTCAATAAAATCTGTTTAAAACTTCTCAATATTCATTACTACTTAATTAATGATTTTCATCCTTTTGCCCTAGTAGTACAGAGAGGGTCGTGCTCCTGTAGTGGAGACCAAAAAGGACCTGATGATGATGATCCTTTTGCGGTTTTAAATAGGAATATTCCGATTTTTCCGACTAACACTTTTAATGTCATGCGAGTAGACTTTATTGAAATCCTAAGTATGTATGTGGATCTGTGGACTGAGAATCAAGAGTCAAGGAAGAACTTGACCTAGACCGCATTGGTCGACTTTATTTCCTGTGATTTATACTATAAATGAGGGAATTACGGATGTTTTATTTAGTCGTAAAATATGAGCAACACAGTGACCTAATGCGACACTTCGAGTGACCTATTATGGAATACGCAAAAGGAAAGTCTAAAAATACGCTTGAGGACACTACGAATGTTTAATTACTTCATTATTGAGAATTACAAAGGAACTAAGTATTTACTTAAAATGTATTAAAAGGTTTGGTTGGGTTTATCCAGAGCCTTGCACAGACTGCAGACTTGGTTGAGCGTCTATTGTTCATGTCAGCGATATGTTCTTTAATACCTTCGATGAAATATAATGGTAGATACACAGTCTCATACAAAATAAAGCCTAAATAATGTCCACAAGCTAAAACATCATGCATACTAACAACAACAAAAACGGTACATACTGAAAGTATGACACTCCATCTTTCTTTTTCACATTAGACGCGTAGTTTTTCATCTTGTCACTGACCTTCGTCATCGCGAGCCGTGTGAGCGGCAGCGCGGTTTATTGAAACTGTGGACAAAACAGCTCCGAAATTCGATGAGGGCGCTGTTTTGCCGGTGCCACTTTTAGAGCGCGAATCGTGTATCTACCATTTTATTTGATCGAAGTTTAATACCAATGCTTATCTTTGTTTGTCCAATGTCTACCTACCTGCGGACATGAAAACTGAAAGGTTTCCAAACGTTCTGTGTAATAATAATTAATAAAACGCGATAAATACGGTCTGTATTTAGTGATTTTATTAAAATATATAACAATCGCGAAAACATTAGCGATCAGAAGGACCATTTTTAGAAAATGGCACGGCAATCCAAACTGGCATTTTTTCAAGATAGTTTTTGCAACAAGGGACGGCTCGTTTGTTATCCAGTCACAAATTATACTAAACTACAAGCTACCCTAGAAAGTAAAACAATGCCTTTGCCAGTTTATCTCGGGAGGAGCCATAAACAGAATTGGTCAGTAAAGCGATTCGCGAGGTATTTGCAAGCGACAAAAACAGGCTCTTTAGTTTTTGTGCTAAATTAGCTCCAATATAACTTAGCCGAAAAGTTACTTTATTAGCCGTGCCATTTTTTGTACAAACTTAGCGACACAAATATACGCCATTTAGTTTTGTGCGTAAGTAAATTAGTTCCAATATAATCCGGGCAGAATATAACTTTATTGCCCTTGCCATTTTATTATTGCAAACAGACTATTTAGTTTATGACCGCATATAAAATTATTTAGAAATAGACCTAGCCGAAATGTTAAGAAATGTGCATTTGTAACCTTTGATGAAAAACTAAAGATAAATATCACATATCTTTATGAATATTAAGAAATGGCAAAAGTGTACCAAAAACCATTAAATTACGTCAAATATCGTAAACTATTTGCAAATTTTGCTGCTCTGACACCTACAAGTTACCGTGTGTGTGTCATCATTATAACTCCTTGATATTACAATATTCGTTAGTTGGTTTATATACTTTTTTAACGTTTTAAATGCACACACATTGTCATATCAGGGGTACGAAGAAGGTACCTTTTGTCCAGGAACAAATCACTGTTCCCGGAAGATCTCTGCCAACTGGCGAAAGCGAACGGACACAAATTACAATTGGTTTGTTTCGATTAATAACTTAACGGTTTCCCAACAATAACGAGAAATCGTGACAAGATTAGGACCAACAGTGCCACTAGAAATTTTAACAGCAATTTAACAACTGCCATTAACTTCAATACGCGCTAAGCCGCCTCAAGAGCTTACATTTTCTTTTCCTTATGATTGCAAATTGAACCCTAATAGCAGGACATAAGAGCCAGCAGCAATAACGAGAAGAGTAAATGAGAATCTCGACAAATATTGGTTTTAGTGGACAGAGGCCAGCGCGGATGTCATTTGCCTGCGTGTTGGAAAACGGTAGCTAAGTTGTCGTATAACATTTTATGATCATGTTCAAGGAAGTGTACGTTTGTATATTGGAAATCTTTATTTAGTAACAAAGTGTCAATACTGGCTAAACGACTCGACTATGTAATTACGAAAAATAAAGCAGACGCTGTAATTCGAGATTCGAAATTTGTACGTTCTCTTTTTAAATCTCGCCATTTCACCCAAATGAGGCATCAAATGACTGTCATTTACCCAATACTATGGTATTTGAGTCCCGACGCCTTTGGAATCGTTAGAAATGTCACGCCCTCTGTTCAAAGGGCTTTTTTCGTATCGATCGGAGCAGGTAACCGGGAGTGGATGATTTATTACCAGCCCTGTTTGTACGAATAATCGATCCCTGGGCTTGCATTATTGCTACACGAAAATACGCTCTACTACATAATAAATTAGACATTGTTTTGGTTGTTGGTTATGGCGCATCCCATTTTTAATGGCCCAACGAAAATACCCGTGTGCGCTCTAGAAATATTTGGACAATACAAGTGCTCTGCGCTAAATTTCGATGAGACTTTAAATTTATAACGGTGATAAATCGGCTCGCATATCGGGTCGTGCAGCGCAATAAGCTGTATTAATAGCTGCAAGGGGAACGACCGTGTATGAAGGAAAGTATTTAATTCGTTCATTAGCCTATCTACACACCGGCATTCAGGTCAGCGGTACTTAATTGACAGGTTACTTGCATATTCTAATAAAAAGGGTTTTTTTTATGATTTTGTTTTTGTTTTAGTTATTTTGCTATTCCGGATAGAGGACACGCTCAGCACTCAGCAAATAAAAGATCATAAAAGTAGGTTCAGTCAGACGTTCTTTAAATAAAAAGAAATATACAAGCGACCCGCCTCGGCTTCGCACGGGTGCAATAATAAGGGGCAGTAAATTATACCTACATATAAACCTACCTCTTGAATCACTATCTATTGCCGAAAACTGCATTAAAATCCTTTGAGTGGTTTAAAAGATCTAAGCGAACAGACAGCGATAGGGACGTCGTTTTATATTATGTAAAGATTATATGCTATTGTAATGATAAGCTACAATTGTAAAGACCCATTAAAATCCACAAAATAATATTTACTTAAAGAAGTATGGAACATCTATCTATATGTATTAATCATCCTCACAAACTTGCACATTTATGAATAACTAGCTTTCGCACGCGGCTCCGCCCGCGTCAATGTCGATCCCTCAGGAACAGCAAACTTTTTCCGGGATAAACGGTAGCCTATGTCCTTCTCCGCACTCCAGAGAACTTGTATGCAAAATTTCATGATGATCGGTTCAGTAGTTACGGCGTGAAAGCGTAACAAACAAACAAACTCACTTTCGCATTTATAATATTATAAGTAAGGATAGTAAGGATGATGCTAGTCAAATTAACGAGTAGTTGAGCGGACGAATATCTATTTTCAAAACGTTCAAAATATGTGTTGTGCGATTCGTCCTAATATTTTTATTACTATATTTTTTTAAGTAATTATACCAGACAGCAACACAATCTTAATAAAAATGAAAGACAAAATATTGATTCGTAAATAATATTTATTAGTAATTAAATCTTGGGCTAACACTTGGTGAGCTAAGATACATTGTACGTTTCACTTTTTTGCTGACATTACTTTCAAAAAATCGACAGAATTCTAAATACTTTTCTGTGTGTGTGTCGTCCTTGTTTCGTCCCATTGTGATTGGATTGGAATAATAGGACGAAACGGTATTACTCGAATTAAACGACAAGATAACATTTGTTACCGATATTTCACATTTTTATCAATGGTTATTATTTTTAACGGAATTCAAAGCCTGAAATCAGAATGATATCGTTGATAACGGCGCGATACGCGGCAGATTACAGCGTTTTGTCAGAAAACACATCGCAACGTGTAATAGGGGTCGTTACAAGGTATATGGTGTCGCCAGATTGTCAGATAACGCGATAAGGAGGACATAATCAAATCAAATACTGAAATAGCTCCTCCAGCGCTTCAACGATTGGCCAATTCCCTTTGGCAAGTTTGATTATCACTGAGTTACTTTTCGTTGTACAAGAATATCTACATATCCCTGATATTTATTTATAATAATATATCAATAAACATTAGTATAAGTGAAAAACTAATTAAATCACAGAAGGGAAAGTCCTACATGAGAGAAAAGTGAATAATATAACTCAATATTCGATGAATTTATTCTATTCAAGCGTCTACCTGTTGCTGTTATCAATATCGAGCCAAAATGAGCAAAAATCACGAGCCCTTAAGCCTTAAGAATTTATTTTATCCTATTTTTTGTTAGTATTTGTTGTTATAGCGGCAACATAAATACATAATTTGCACAGATAAGTAATAGTACTAACGTATCATTTGTGAAAATGTTAACTGTCTTGCTATCACGGTTCATGAGATACACAGCCTGGTGACAGACAGACGAATTGAAAGGGTCCCGTTTTACTCTTTGGTCACGGAACCTTTAAAATCAGGAAATGAATTTCGGTATTAAGTATACAATACACCTCCATACGCTGCTTTTACTAGTCATTAAAAGATAAATAATCTTCCATAAATTTTAGAAACGCATTATTCAATACTTTCGCATATCGATAGAGGAAAGCAGAAACTGACGCTTTAACGGCTGTCAGTACAAAAGCCATTTTATTGGCGGCTATAAATTGCAAAAAGTAAAACATAAATTCCGCAAAGCATAATTTACATTCTATCTGCGGATATTGGAATGCTCTTGAATAAAGTATGATATTCGAGTTATGATAATGAAATTGCTGGGTAATGCTAGAGTTCTAGGGTTGTACCGTTGTGGCGGCTGCTCGGGATCACTGTGCTGACTAACTAGTTGGGAAAAAACGTTAGTGTACGTTTTATGCCCGCGCGTAGCAGCACTGCACTGCAGCAGAGATGCACAATATATCAAGCAACCGCCAGTGTCGCGCCGTGCTGTGCATTTCCGCGGCAATGCAGTGCAGCTCTGTACCAGAGTACCAATAAATTAAAAAAAAATGGCGTCTGGTGTACACTTAGCTTGTTTTGTTATTATTATATACATTGTATAAAGAAACGGCAGTATTTTTTAATTGAACACAAGATAATCAATGGGATAAGATTTGATTAATTCTGGCCGAGCCTGCTGTCATCCACCATTTTTGACTGGATTTAAATAACTCACTCTCACAGTTACAGATACTTTTATAATTCATGAAGTTGCTTTCCAATGGCAATTAGAAAAAATCGGCTATGTTGAGTCTGATTAGTGGGCAAGTCGGTCCAACTCTAGTAATACTATGTATTTTTGCTTGATGCTATGGTGCTACTTGACAGGGTCGTCAGTATGGTAATGCTGTTCATTGCGAAGGTAATAGTCGATCAGACACTCAGACCTTCAACGACCTTCGCATTTGGTTGGATGAATATAATTAAATATATATTCTTTAAAGTTAAAATTAACCGTTTCATTTAAGTAAGATTAATTTATATTAAAAACCTGAGTTAAGAACTGATTTGTGGTCTGTGCTGTCGGTTTGGCAGCATACGTGATAGTTCCGATCACTATCTTCGAAGATTCATTACACCAAAATATGGGACCGCCGCGACAGTCTGCCTACGTTACTACTGTTAAAAGTAGAGAAAATAAATTGCTGACACTTGGAAATATACTGAATAGTTTTGTCGTCAATATGCCATTTTATTTAAATGTCTGTTCAGTAGTTTTTGTTTGACTTCTTGGTGTCAGTGGGCCTCCTTAGTTGGCAAATTTACGTCTGCTTCTCATTAAGCTACTGCACCGATTGAAATAATCAATTCTTGTCATTGAAAGCCAAATTTCAGACAGTTTAATAATTAGGTATATATTTTATTTATTTTAGACAAATCGATCTGTGGGGTTGAACTAACTTTTGGCCTTAAAACTAAAGTTAGTAAAAGAGAAGGCCAAAGTCGTATCGTATAGAGGTCAAGGAGATAGCGGAGGATCGAAAATACAATACATACTAGAACATAGTTCTTAATGATTCTACAGCTGCCAGCAACATGTTAGCTGACTTACGCTGAGAACTCGAGGCCTAAAGCTAGGCCATACTCTCCACACTAATATTAAACTCCGTCTGTCTGTTTGTCTTCTTTTCACGCTTCAACTTTTGAATCAATTTCAATGAAATTTGGTATGGAGGTAGTTTGAGGCCCGGGGAAGGACATAGGGTACCTTTCATTCCGGAAAATTTGACCATTCCCGAGGGATCTACAGTAACACGGGCGGAGCCACGAGCAACACCTAGAATTCTTTCATAAAATAATCATTTAGGCATTAAAAGCAAAATAACGATTTCAATTTATTTATAAACTCCAGTGCTCGAATGTGTCCATGCTTATCGGCCTCAGCAGCCGGCAGACAGCTCGACACTGATCGATCACACCGTAATTATCTATCGATATCGACTCGATGATTTATTGATATTACTCTTTACTGATAACGGACCAATGCGCCACTATGCAGGACGGACTACCGGAATTTTATAGCCCTGTACCCATAGAAGTATGAGAGACGCAATTTTTTTTTAAATCTATGCCTGTATCAGTTCGATGTAAAAATCAGTACTTACCCTACAATACAGTAGTGATGTAACGAATGTCATATTTTGGTCATTCGCGAATGCGAATGCGAATATTTGCTACCGACATTCGCGAATGCGAATGCGAATATTCAGATTTTGTTTAAATTTGGCGCCAATTCACTATCGCTTGGTGACCTTGATAGCAGTTCCGTTCGAACGAGGCAAAGAAGTAGAAAAGGTAAAAATTCATAGAAGAATTGTTTTTTTTGTGTACAATGTTTGTAGAGTAGACATTATAATTTTAGATTTAAGGTTAATTTCTCAAAGTTAATAAATAAATAAATAAATATATACCGACAAATCACACAGATTGAGCTAGCCCCAAAGTAAGTTCGAGACTTGTGTTATGGGATACTAACTCAACGATACTATATTTTATAACAAATACATATATAAATACACATCCAAGACCCAGGCCAATCTGAAAAAGATCATTTTCCATCTTGACCTGGCCGGGGATCGAACCCGGTCACTCCGTGTCGCAGGCTGGCGTGTTGACCGCTGCGCCACGGAGCTAGTAGAGCTAGTAAATGTTACCAACCAAATGATAAAGAGAAGACTGATTATGTGATGACGAGGTTAAATAATTTTCTTGAATTAAAACATAGTTAATGTATAGATTTTGTTTTATTACCTATATCAAACAACAATAAAAAAAAATTAAAAAAAAAAATATACGCAAAAACATTCGCAGTAAATTCGCGAATGCGAATGCGAATATGCAAAAATATGCGAATATCCGCGAATGCGAATGCGAATATTCGTTACATCACTACAATACAGACTAAAAATATCGTTAACCTGTTAGTCTTCACTAGCAAGCTTTTTATATTTTAAATTATGCAGCAAAAAGAATTAATTTGTTTAAATAGAATAACGATAAACGTGTTTTAGATATTCGAATTATATCTAAATATGTACATATGATTATATAAGTGTAACCTAGAAACGAACACGGTTCTAAATCATGAAATATCTGTGATTATAATTAAGTATATAATAATTTGAACCTAACGCACTACAACATAGTGTTGTTGCGGTTAATCCTGTTCTTCATGTTTATCTTGGAGGACTGTATTTTTATTTAAAGGATCAGCGTGACTGGTCTGATTGAGCAAATCACAAATTTGTAAAGTAAATTAGCCCGTTTTACTGCTTATGAGACAGGCGACACCTCCAGAGATAAGGTTTGTAATTTGCCGAAAGCCGAACTGGTTTTGAGAAATATTATGTGTTAAATTCACTGTAGCTACGCAGAGATATAATATGGTGAAAACATTTCGAACTTAGGTCTCTGTACGACCAAACTTTGCGCAAAAAAACACTTCTAAAAATAATATTCTAAGATTTCCGCGTTTCTTTTTGCAAACTCTAAACTAGTCCCATAATCCCCATACCCACGTCTAGACAATGTGTAGACGCGGCTACCAAAACAATTTGCTACTACTTTTTACTTTCCTTTTCACCTCAAAGACCCGACTCTCCAACCAACCCTTGCCGCAACTCCTGCCCTTTGGAATCCTGCGACCAAAAATACTGCTTCGTCTATCTCTAATAAATTAACCTGATATTTAAAAAACATAAAATATCGTAGGTGTTCACAACAAAACTTGTTATCTGACAGACATGTGATGCATGATGCAAAGCAGCTAATTACAGCTAAGCCGGGCTAATCCTCTTTGTGACATCCATCAAATAAAGCGTAGGTACAAGTATTTTATAACTTGACATTAATACGCCCAGTGATATCTTCTCTACATACTAATGCTCTATTTTAAGTTACTATACTGTGTAAGTTAATTTTAATTAACTTTACTTAAAATATTGTATTACAATGCTTGTCACAGAAACTGAGCGGTATTCATATATCATCATCATCAGGTCTTTTTAGTCTCCACCACAGAATTAATATAAGTACTGTCTCCACTGCAGGAGCATAACTCTCTTTGTACTACCGGAGCCATACTTTGCCTGAGCAGACAGAGGATTTGGCCTACACTCTCTTCGCTGGCCAGACGGGTTGGAGAGGTCTCATTGATGTTTATGAGCTTTGTTTAGCTTGTATTTTCTAAGTCTACTCTTACGACCTCTATGGGAAGACTTAGAGCGGTCCTATTCTACTCTGCCGGAAACCACACGGCTAATATCATTCTTATAGTTTCATTATTATTATTGGATGCTTTTATTCTCACTTTTGGTCGAAGGCCTATTCCATTTGTTTTCACTTCTCTTTCTCAACTTCATAATAAATACATGTATGGTAGCAGGTGGCGAAACTTTCAATTCGAAAGCCATGATTAAATCACGTAGCTATGAGTTAAGGCTCTCCTAATCAAACAGATTAACTTACTTGATTAACTAGCTCTGAATGATACAACAGACTCCTAGTCCGAGATCCTACTGCGCGCTCACTTGGTTCTATTTAACCCGACTGTCAAGAAGGGTTATGCACATGTGTTTTGAGCTTATCTTGTATGTTTGGAAACTTCTTTAATCCTCGTATCTTCCAAACGACGTTCGTCTCAAAATCCCAAGCGTCCTTAAATTGTTTGTTTTTTACAGGAGATCGGGTTTTGTGTAATAATAGTACTTGTTTAAATTCAATCTGTGTTGAGTAAGGTTAGGTAGCGTTATCTTACAGTATTTTTCCCGGATAATAGTACCAGTAAAAAATAATCAATCGAAAGCATAAAACATAGATAAGAACAAAGAAATAACACGAACACCGAGATATAAAGAAGTTATTTATTATCATTGTAGATATAACTACTAAATATTTCTACATACTTGCATTTCTCTCGCATAATCATCTTCAAAAATACAAACAGTCAAAATTAATTTTAACGCATTACAGAGCAAGTGTTTAATTTAATAACTTTTTGCGTTATAAGTTCATGTGTAGTATCAAAATAAGACGAGCGTATTACGCATGCAGTAGGATCTCAGACTGCTAGATTTGAATGGAGAGCCCAGACACTTGGAAGTAGGGTGCGCCAACAGAGCGCTATTCATGCACTCGGACACGACAATGATAATTATTATTAGAGACAAGTGGCCGTAAGCGGACTACAACACGTGCGCGCGATGCTTGTATACTGTATAACTATTCAATGATATTTGGCTGGTTTCTGTAATGGCAACGATGAGCTGAGTTTACATAAGCGATTTAACACATTGGCTATGCAGGTTGCTGCTAAAACTGTTCGTTTTATAGTGTCATATCAAGTCTGATAGCAAAGTAGAAATATGGAAATATGAAGGATATTAACTGGAGATTCCTCGTCTGTTTTCTTCTATCTTGCAAAACAGGGACGTTTGACATTGTATCGTTAGGACCAAAATACGACATTATTTTGAACACAAACGAAGATATCCCGCGCAATCCTTCATTGTTAATTTTTTTTCTTCACTTTGTTGGATTTGCTTTGCTACATTTCGTGGCCCATCGCCTGCGATGACAATAGTAATTCGGACTTTGTTGGAACAGATGTCAACACTAAAGCATTTGTTCCTAGCCTCAGGTAGTGGCGACAAACCGCCCGCATCCAAAACGACTTATAGCACCAACTTACTTTATTTGAACAGTATACAATTGCTATTTAATATAAGTATGCTGGGTCGTTTTGGTTATAGATGTTTTGTAAATTTTACACGTTGTGTTACTTAGAAACTTAGAATATTTCAGTAATTGTCTAAGTTTAAAGTTATACCTATACTTCAACTCGTACTACTCTTAGTTTTATATTGTGTTATGTGTCAATGTGTTGCAATAAAGATTCTATTATATTCTATTCTACTCTGAACGCGTAGCTACATTTTATTTTCATGTTACTTATTCAGTTTTGATGGAAATTCAACTAATGCGTACATAAACACCCGCGCATACTCCGGCGGGTCACTTGCTCGGGCAGTTAATAAATTAAACAATAATAATGCTATTCTAAACAAACTATAAAATAGATGATATTTATTACTCAGTTGAGTTATAAAGAAGGAAGGTCAGAAAAAACGTCGTGCAAGGGTCGGAGCGATGGGTGGGCCGCGTGTGGGGATATTTATAATTTGATAAATGAAGCCGCCGGTAGCCCAGCGGCGTGCATGATGCCGCTCGTTAATGCGCCTGCGGACCTGGACATTTGCTGCGTGTATCCGAATTTTGTAATTTTAAATTGTCTATGGTCACTCAAGTCGATTGGGGAAATTTATTTTTAAGATGCTTGGATAATACACTTGCAATGCAATGTTATCTGCTATCCAGCCAGTCATATTCTGTGTTTTAATTTTATTATCTATGGGTTTTACTTACATTTTAAATAAAGGTACGTAGTTGAGATAATAGGAGTTTGATGGATGGTATTCTGTTCATGCCGGTGAGGTGTCTAAAAATAGAACAAGATAGGCGCTGATAATTTGAAGTGATTTCAGGGATAAACACGGACAGAAATTCTGTTTATTTAACGCAATCCCTATTGTAGGTACCTATTCGGAAGTAAAAGACCCAATTACTCAGAATCACTTTCTTAATTTTACGTACTTTTCTGTGCGTAAAACTCAAAGATAATAACCAAAAGTACCGGTGTTAATAAACGTAGCTTTCGGCGGGAACGGGAAACAAACAGTCATTGTAGACGCTGGCATCGTGTGATCTGTTTGCTCGGCCGTCGAACCCGCGCCTTTATATCCCTTCAAATAAGCACTAATTATATTAATGCGTTTTACCTGTAATTAGAAGGTGTTAGGAAATGTGAAACAGTGTTTAACGGTTTCGGCGTTGTTTACACAGTTACGTATACGATTAGACTGCTTTATGAGGTGTTTCCACCATCTCGCCTACGCTCGCGAATACAAACACTGCGATGGGCGATGTAATGATTATTGTAAACATACTCGGATTTTAGACAACCGAGTATAGGGCTGTGGCAACACAAAGGATTCAAATAAGGAATACAAGCAAGGACGTTAACTGGGATTAACTTAGTGTGCGAATTTGTTTTGTTTAGCATTTATCGCGAAAGGTATTAGAAAATTTCACGGTCGCCCATCGGCGGAAATTCCACATTTGGGCAGAATTTTTAAGGACAAAAAAGGGATTAGATGGCGAGATGAATCCTCTACTCAGAAAAAGATAACTAAATAAGGACACTGCTGCATGACAAGCGTTTTCGCTTATCGGTTTATGTAGGGACTATTTTTAAGATTACCTCAATGAGATTTCTGACAACCCTACAGAGCTTCTAGTGGCTGGAGTTACGATGACAAGACGCTGTTTATGTTAGCGATAATGTGATGGAAATACCCATCGAAATAAATCTCCCAAATATTTATTTAATTTACACACGCGATATTGCGCGAAAGATAAAGCAGAACGGGGTATTAATTTTTATAAATGGAACGCGAATCGTAAATTAAAAATTGCGTAAGTAAATAATACAGCAATGTCAAGTCAGAGACAAAAAATAATAAAATATAAAATTTGAAATATGGAATGTAATTTTTTTGTGAGAATTTGTGGCGCCAGACTTTTGAAAAGGGCATAGAGGCTCAGTTTTAGTGCAGTTTTTTAAGTTAAAATTAAGCTAAGTTGAAAAAAAAAACAGTGCATCACACAAAGTTAAGACTTTTTCGTGTTCTTTATGTAAGATATTTGGACACTGGCAGGAAGATGGGTATGGAGGAAAGATCGTAAATAAAGGCGTGAGTCAGGCGCGTTCGAGCTATTTTCGACTTGCAAATGAAAGTGCAGTGAACAACCTATAGCTCCGGTGGCAGTACCTGTGCGGCGCCTGTGCCTTGCATTTCGATTCGCGGCCGTTGCACTGTCGTTGCCGGTGCATTAGGAGTGAGATTGTTCGTTGTTGCAGATCTTTCGATTTTCATAGAATACTTTATTTGCATCCTTAATGTACATATAGGTATAGAAGCAATAGTTAAGTAGGCACATAGCAATACCTAACTCCTATCCATCTTAACTTTAAATTTTGGTAATGATTAATTATTAACTTCCTTGCTGGTCTGGGAGTAAAAAAAAAACGTAGATCGTGCCAGCTGCTGCTCTTCTCGCGCAAATCGTATAAGGTGATCAAGGGATTGTGGGCCAAGATCCGCGGAATAATGTCAATAGGCGGTGTGGCTAGCAACCCATCACTATTTTGATTCCGTTTTCCATCTACGCCCACCAACACGCTAAATGTAGCCATAAGATTTTATAGACCTAGGCTCGAAAAAGACGTGATACGTGTGTGCACAGGTGCGTGTGTGTGGTAAATTATTAATCTACAATTGATGGATGAGTAGTTAGGAACTCTTCATTCGTAGGTAGGTATTATTCGTACGTATCGTAGTCAATAGGTTTGTCCCAACTTTGATTAGGTAGGTAGGTATATCATGGAATATCGAATCGCAGCTGCTGCATGCCCCTCAAAATGTATTTTAACTGTCGGTGAATTTGTAGCGTGGCGATATACCTATCCACAGTTGTTTGCATGTCAGGTATCAGTACTTAGGTAGATAGGTACGTATTGAACGGGCCTTGTTAGGTCGATTCATAGGATCCAACCTACGTTAACGTGTAGGGCGTAGGTTGGAATCTTTGCATAAATCTACAAGGTGAGGTTAACTAACTGAAGAACAATAAAGTTGCAAGTGCTTTAATCACTTCATTCTAAATTAAATACGGCAGGTATTTTATTCTTCCTACTTAAGCTTCGAATAAGTTCGTTAAAGTTCATAGATACTATACCTACCTACGGGTACCTAGGTAGGTACTAGGCCATAATTACGTAGGTATTAACTGGAATTTGATAGTGAGCTGAGATAACGCAGTTAACTCATTAAACGATCACATTATAAATGATTGTTGTTCTCATTACGTTTGTCTGTGATGCAATATTCTAACAAGTAGGTATTAGTCAGAGTCAATAGCCTTATAATGTACCTCAGTAAGCACCTTCCAAGGTGTTTCGTAAGGACAACTCCATTTTCCAGGAACTGGAAAACGTAACTGTTATTTAGGTAGGTAGGTAGTATTTAGGTAAAATCACATAGGTACCTAGATCTGATTTATTCTAATTCTATCTTTAGCCTCTGTCCCACTGCAGGGCAAAGGACTCATTTCGTTCTAACTCTCGCGAGCAAGCGAGATCCCTTGCTCAAATTTGATAAAATCAAATTAAAATCATAGTAAGAAATTAAATCATAGTAAGATATTTTATATTATATGAGATATTTTATTTTATAGCCGTGTGGTATCCGGCAGAGTAGAATAGGACCACTCCAAGTCTTCCCGTGGATGTCGTAGAAGGCGACTTAGGAAATACAAGCTAAACAAAGCTTATAATCATCCCGTCTGGCCAGCGTGGAGAGTGTAGGCCAAGTCCTCTGGCTGCTCTGGCCAAGTATGGCCCTAGTAGTACAGAGAGGGTCGTGCTCCTGTAGTGGAGACTAAAAAGGACCTGATGATGATGATGATGAAGATATATTATATCCCATTATGTACATAGTGATTAAACATAATACCTACTTGGGGTCTTTCAGGAATTTATACCTACGTGCAATCATTTTGTAATTTTCTCGTGGTTGATTTATTTATTATTAATAGTATTTATTTAATAATATTAAATATGTATGTAAGTAAAATGTTTAACTATGTAATTGCTTGGAGCACCTGTAACACAAGTTTTTAATTTAGCACAGGGCTCCAGTAGTTTTTGTATGAATGTAATCTTTTATGAGGTAAAATATTTAGCTAAGTAATTCGTGGATAACAAGGACAGTTGCTCAGAACAAAAAGATCCGCAATTAAAGGATTTTCAAGAGTTTGACAGGTGCATCGGCGCATTTTAAGCTTGTAGCGAGCCGATAATGTTCAACCGGCGCGTTGACCATCGACTTATCGGCTCGATAAAAGCGCAGCAATCGTCAATATTCGATTCCGAGCCTATCTCGCCGGCACTTATCGCCCACAACAAATCCGTTTATCTAACACGTAAACACACATCAATATCCTCACTCACCGCTTTCTTCCGCGCGCCTGGACTAACTGATCCTTCCCTGGTCCCTCACTGCACCAACACTATCTCACCGTCTTAAACACCTAATTGAATCCATGTTATCATTTAAAATATCGATCAGTCACACGCGGCTAACGCTCCTCGATCCTCGACGACGCGTATATTTTTACATTCGACTCGAGATATTTTCGATAGCTTCGCTTTTTGTTATTCACTCTCAGTTCACAACACTCGCGATACGGATTTGGCGGAGATTGTACACGAAGATAACTTATTGTCGTAGATCAGCTGAGCGAATGTTTGAAACAATAATATCGATGCACTCGCATGAACTCAACACGTACACGTCCTTCCTACACCGCGCACGAAGACAGACTGAGTGAATGAATGAACGAGAGAGATCGCTTCAGCGGCGGGGCTAGGGACGCGCGGGGCACAGACACGTCACACAGCCTCGCATGCGATGCGGATAGATGGCAGCACACGTCTTTCCATTGGGAAAAGCTCGCGCTGTGGGGTTTTTCAGAAAGCGCGTTAAAATAATTACGTGGGTGAGACTCCCGCCCGCCTCCTTATAAATTAGGAAAACGTTTTCAAATGATTCCCGAACGTTTACTCTCCGATTGGCCGCTGCCTTCGCACGGACCGAATCCAGAATCAATTTAGCGAATCCACTTTCGCATTTTAAATTTCCTCTATTTGTCGTTAAACGTGACGGAAATTAATGTGTACATTGCATTTCTATAAGCAATGGATTGGAATTTTTTCACGCCGAAGTGTGGAGGTGGATGACTGTAAAAATTCTGTTCGGCATTATGGTTGCGTTAGTATTCGCTGCGAGAGAGTGAGAATCGATTAAAGTTAGCGGAGGCACTCGTTGAATTTTATCGTTGGCCGATCGCGAATAAAACTCATTTTCACTGATTTAATTTCTTCTTCGAGGGAAAATTAAACTGATTGTTACGGTAATGGGGTAAAATAAACTCCAATCTCGCTTGAGATTTGTTCAAAGGAGAAAGAAGTGAACTTAAAAAAAGTAACCCTAAAGAAAGACGGCCGCTTTCGTAAAATTAAGTTATCGTGGCATCGCATCGATGCCTAACTGTCTTAAAAAGTTAATAATAAAAACAAATCTTATATGGCTTGGCTTTCGGCTAGCTTTGTTTTGGAAACATACTAACGTAGGTTGAGTTTAATCACTGATTACATAGTTAATAATGCTCTAGGCTCCAGTTTCATTTTTATTTCAATTTCGTTTGCTCAAGTAGTTTTTATGGGTAGTTTTAAGCCATGTTTATAATGTTATAATATCATATTTAATAAATGCCCAAACGTACTAAGAAACAGCTTCGTTATCCCTTTACTAAGATAAATTAATAAACTTCTAGTATCTAGGTAGTGGCTCATAAACAAACCTTGTCTATGGAATGACAGATGATAGTCGCGAGTCGCGGCCATAAACAATAGACGCGATACGGGAAGATAACCCTGATTTATGGAGCGAGGAGAGCGCCTTAAATCAATTATGACTACCGATGCAGCGATAAGCAGCTCCTACAAAATACCAAATTTTTCAATAAGTTCAAATTTAAGATATATTATTCATACATACATAGTATCACGTCTTTTTCCCTTACAGGTTACCCAGAGCCCAGCCGGCCTATTTGTTAACTTAGTAAGTAGTACATCGTTTTGATAGTCACTTCAAAATACATTGCGTTTTATACCTACATCTTAAATAAAAATAATCAACCATACGAAAGCAGCAATGTATTTTGAAGTGTCTATCAAAACGTTGTAAACCGAGTTAGCAAAGCCACGTTTAGTATTTTGGCGGGGTTATGTGGAAAATGGACTGAAAATATGATAGGTTGCTAGCCGTATCGCCTACTAATATTCGTCAGATTTGCACCCATTCTCTCGATCGGCTTTGGCTTTTACAATCTACGCAGGAAGAGGAGCAGCTGGAACATTCTACGTTTTTTCTTTTCTCCCAGACCAGCATGGAAGAAGTATTTTTCATAGCGACATCATATTTTTTTCTTACCAAAAAGCCAGAGCTCTACTTAACGAACGAACTAATAAAAGAGTTAAAATCATGTTGAGTGAATTCTTTTAATTACAAAAGATTATTAAAATATAGGTTTCTTAAAACAGGTTTGCTTGCCCATTGCGTTTTGAGAGTAATTCTAAGGTTTACACCCGTGCCATGCTCTATATAAGTTTTTCGATTAGCGCTGTGTACAGCACGCACAGCACAAATCACATGTACAAATAAATTTATTCCATCAAAAACATTTCATATAAGGTTGTCAAAAGCAAGACCAACCAAGATTCCCAAGATTAAGAGAAGATTTACTTTACATACATACAAACATACATAGTATCACGTCTTTTTCCCTTACGGGGTAGACAGAGCCCAGGTCCAGGACCTAAAAGTCACGTTTAGCATTTTGGTGGGCGTTATAAAATGGAATCAAAGTAAAGTGCCCATTTCCTAAATCGGCTTTTACGATCTGCGCGGGAGGAGAAGCAGCTGACCAGCGTGGAATTCTTACTTTCACAAAAACCTATAAGATCTCCTAGCTTTCATATTTCTGACTTTAGAAACGATATCTTATCTGTCTCCATAAAAAGCAGTATGCCCTTGACCCTTGTACCCTTTACACATCTCTATTATTTTACGGCGCACATGTTTTTCATAAAAACAAGTTTATTATCCTCCGGGAGGGCTGCCGCCCTCAATAATAAAGACTATAAAGGGACATCAATTCCTTGTTTGCAGCAAAGAGAGACTTTATTATTGGAAAAAGCCTTTCTACGTACTATACTAGTACTATGTATACAGCACTTATATACTGTCTATTCGTATTTTTCTATATTAACTTTTGCCCCACTCGCGTATATGTAAGATAGTTTTACCTTATGTTCTTTTCCATACCTTTGAGAACGAATGCAAAATTTTATGATGATCGGTTAAGTCGTTGAGGTCTTAAGGCTTTAAAGCGTCATAAACAAACACACTTTCGCATTTATAATAGGTATTAGTCAGAATTCAATATTTTTAAATATACGTTCTTAAAAATAATTTTTGAAAACGTTTTATCTAAAAGTATATATTCTGTAGTCGTAAATGTTTCTGAATTTGAACTCGTATGTTTGTCATTCGATCACGCTGAACTGCTGAACAGATTTGGATGAATCTTGGCCTTGGCACACAATTTGTTCTGACCTAACATATATGCTAAGTTCTATAAAATTCAGAGAATTATGAACATTAACGGAATCATTATGTGTTAAAGCGCGAAAGTCTGAAAAAGTAAAATTCAGAAAAACAAAAAGCAAACCAAAGTATATTTTAACCCTTTTCCGGTCCATAAACGAGACACAATAGTAAAACAATTTAAAATTTTATATAATATAAGATTCATGGGACAGCTAACCTGTTGAAATACAGTCTCAGCTTTACCGTGGTCTCAGCAAAAGAGTATCTATCGAGCTTCGTGGCGCAGTGGTTAACACGCCAGCCTGCGACACGAGGGTTGCCGGGTTCGATCTTCGGTCAGGTCAAGATGGAAAATGATCTTTTTCAGATTGACCTGGGCCTTGAAAGTTTATCTATTTAAGTATCTATTATAAAACTATATTTTATAATAGATACTAAAATAGATAAACTTTCAAGGCCCAGGATACTTCCTACGACACAAGTTCACAACTTACTATGGGGCTAGCTCAATTTTTGTGATATGTCCATATACCTATATTTATTTATCTACATTTGTTGTCAAACATATACATGTACAACAAAATCAATGAGTCCCAGATATAGAGATTCGTTTGGTCCCACTAACACAGGTAGTGTCAGGACCTCAACACTAGTTCATGCTATGCAGATTCCTCATTTTACCTTGACCCATTCAACTAAACTTTACAAAGCCTTATTTTTTGACATTTGAAACAGAGTGGAGCGTTTTCCAATTCGGGCTTTATGATCCAAAAACTGCACCGTGCAGTTTCATATCATTGAGGTTTACGGTCCAGCGATAACTACGCTACGCTATTAAAGTTACTGTGTATAGCTCTGAATGATTGCGGCCCCAATTTAGTATTTCATTATTCACGCAAATCAGCCGATAGCTAAATAGAGCGCAGTGAATTATATTCATTTGTTTCTTGGTTATCGCTCTCGTGTTATATGACATGTCATAAATCTTGGAAGTACTTTGTACAATTCTACACTACAGTAATGCGAAAGTTACTCTGTCTTTCTGTTACATTCCCACGCTTAAACTACTGAACCGATATTGGTGTTTTTTTTTTTCGGGAGATAGTGTGAGACCCTGATAGAGACATAATTGGGTACCCTAAAAGAAAACATTATTTTAAGAAATTATTTATCAAATTTTTCATTCATGAACTTGTTCAATTTAGGGGTTTTCAATGCAAGAGTGAATGGGCATTATTTGAGTTTGCGTGCGCCACCCTAGACCCCATCGTTGCTTTCCATTAGGCAAGATAGAGGTCAAACAATGAGTGCGTTAGTGATTATACTTTTAAAAAAATATTTTTATTTGAGCGTACCTGGATTCAGCCAGTCAAAAAAGAAGTTAGCTTAGGGAATTATGGTTGTAAGTTTGTATTGGGAATCGAACGAATGTACTTGAAGTAGTTATATATTAATTTTACGCAGACGAAGGTGCGGACAATTAATTCATCATCATCATCAGGTCTTTTTAGTCTCCACTGCAGGAGCCTCTCTGTACTACCAGAGCCATACTTGGCCAGAGCAGACAGAGGATTTGGCCTACACTCTCCTCGCTGGCCAGACGGGTTAGAGAGGTCTCATTGATGTTTATGAGCTTTGTTTAGCTTGTATTTCCTAAGTCGCCTCTTACGACATCCATGGGAAGACTTGGAGTGGTCCTATTCTACTCTGCCGGAAACCACACTGCTAGTCAGTTAATTAAATAAAGTAAAATAAACATTGAACGGAGATGGAGTGGTTGTTGATGGCTGGAGTTGCAAGCATCAACCATGTCTAACGGCAGTGGTTGACAGTCCTCCTGCTCCTATTACAGCAATAAATAAGGTAATTCAGACAAAATGCATTCAAGTGTCTTCGTAATCGAATCCTGCAATCTCGAAGGTCTGGCGCTTAAAGTCAACTATAATTTACGGTCGGCTCTCTAGTGGCAATGATAAGGATAAGTATCAAAATTTTGGGACGCTGAGACATTACCTACTACTTAAGTACAGTTTTAAGAGGTTAATAGAATATAGTTTAGTAAATAATATTTCCACGGCCGACAACATTTAGAAATAAAACCAACAATTCGCCTAATGCCCTATTTTCACGCTGTTTTGTTTAACGCAACACCTAGGTACCTCTAATCCTTGACCAGTTGCTTAATACATAATAATAAGCGCAAAACGTTAATACAATCCGTGTGGTAAACTCCCGTCAGGATATTATATTATATTGTTTTATAATTTAATTCGAGCAAAAAAACTGCCAGCTCTTGGATCACCAGTTGCCTCGATGAGACGTGTTGTCAATTCCTTATAGAATTTTAATTATCGTATCGGACTCGCTGTGCAACGGGGAAATGCTGCCAGCATTTTGGGTACTTTGCCTCGATGTGGTGCGTTGGAAGGAGTTTTTTATTTGTAAGTTATTTATAATTTTTTATTTTTATGTTGTTATTAATTATGTTTAATATTAAGTTGAATTGTTTTTTAGCTAAATAAATTCGAGCATGAGATTTAAATAAATCAATGTATACTCAATTCTCATACAATAGTTTATAAGTGACAATTAAACATACATTAAATAAACGTTTAGAATTTTAATTTGGACTTTTCAAGTTTAACTCAATAAATAATCTTTCATATAAAAAAAAAACCAACATAAAAGCAAATCAAACAAAAAAAAATTTTTAAATCGGTCCATAAATGACGGAGTTCTGAGGTAACAACATAAAAAAAATACAACCTAATTGATAACCTTCTCCTTTTTTAAAAGTTGTTAATGAATTGGATGCATGTGGCACGTCCACGCTTCCACAGGCTATTTTATCATGCCGAAACCCATCGAAAAACAAAATGTTTTCATCAATAAGCTCCCGATTCGCGCAGCCTGACCCGGTAGATTACAAAGCTATCAATTCACAATAATAGCAGTTTGTTCCCGTAAAGATTAAAGCAATAATTAACTTAATTTATTCGCTCGTATCGCTGCGTGACGTCCTGTGCGGCTATTAAACGGACTTATCATATTTTTATGGCCCGATTGACGTTTGTAGCCGCTTTAATTAAAACTATTAAGATAACCTTTTTGTTGGACCGAGAGTGAACCCAGATGGAGCGGACGAAAGTTTTGAGAACGATTGGTAAATTCATGAGGATTCTCAGATATGCATGTCCATGTGTAGTTATAGGGTCACCAAACATATTCTACGCACTACTGGACATATTCGATTTGTAGGTAACGAGTACTACAGTTCAAATTTAATTTCTAAGTTGATCGAATTGTACAGAGGTTACAAGTCTTTACTGAATGAGTACTCAAAATCGCGACAAAACATATATTTTTTTTATTTAGGTATAATAGAAGTTATAATATTAGAAGCCTTGTTCTATTGGCTACAATCAATACCGGTAATTTATTGTCAATTTAAATCCAACTTAATCACTCCAGTAGATTTCCATATAATAATTTATTTAATTAACCAACATGCATTAATAGAGTATTTCAACCCCATTGTTCGGAGTCCTCGTTCTCTCTGTTATCTTTGCCTCTTTTCTTTATTTTCTTTCATAACGTCCGTGGTTAAGTTGCTGATAAAAACCTCTCAACAAATCCTTCATTAAATCACAACATCAATCATATCGTTGAAATCCTTAGTTAAAATTACTTAAAATGCACATAAAATATGTGACTAACAGTTGAACAGTGTAAAGATTGTTGAGCTCTGTTCTGAGGTAAAGACAATATGTCTAGTAGGTAAATGCATAGATATTTACTTTTATGTACACCGTACACGTCCTAATTAGTATTGCACAGCGCCAATATTAAAATTCGTATTTACATAACATTATTATTTATTTTAATATTAATATATCTAAGTAAGAATGGACTGTAGTTGTCTTAATAAATGATCTTTTGGTGATTTATTACTGGAGTAAAACACAGTTTTTTTTCAAAAGACGTGATTCTCTGCATATATACAGTGAAAAAGACGTGATTCTCTACTTGGAGACAGTGAAGAAGACTTGATTCTCTACCTAGAAGCAATGTCTGAAAGACCTAGATTGCATGTTTAGCGTGTTGGAAGGCATGTAGGTAAAAAATTAAATCAATAGGGATGGGGTTGCTAGTCGCATCGCCTATTAACATGATTTCTCAAATATTCACCCATTCCCTCGACTGGCTTTTACGATCTGCGCGGCATGAGAAACAGCTACTACGTTTTTTCTTTTCTCCCAGAATATTAAGGAGAGTCTAGTTAAACACTACTCTACACATCCCAAGTATCCCAATTCCAATATACCTAATAAAGCATCCCTAAGAGCTCGATGGCCCATTGAGCATACCTACACATTATTAGCACCTAGTCATGTCAGATACTTTTATGTTTCATGAATCTGTTAACATATTATACCACTTTCCATCCCATTCTTCCCATATAATTTTACCTATTGTACATCCAAGACTTGTGTAGGCTGTCAGTTATTTTATATCGCCTAAAAACAAAATGAGACAGGAGGCACGACCTGAGCGTATCAGGGGAGCATAGATCACAAAGAATACGTTGGACTGCGCGTAGGCCGCGCTGCAGTGTCAGAATGCGGTGACAAACAGCAGTATGGAACTGTGGTGCTGTGAGGATACTGACACAAAACACAAAGAACACCAAAGTAAAGACATATGGATTTTGATGGTTATATGATAGTATGTATGTAGTAGTATTTATGTATGTATATAACTAATTTCGATATTTCATATCTGCCAGCCGTCACGCGACGGCTCATTACATTATAATTATAAATAAATAATATAAATATATAGGGACATATCACACAAATTAAGCTAGCCCCACAGATGTTGTGCACTTGTGTCGTAGGATACTAACTCAACTCGTTTTCCATCACGACCTAACCGGAGATCGAACCCGGGCACCCTCGTGTCACATTAGTTTATATTTGATTAGTTCTTACTTCAGTTACCATGCCCATTAAATTTTATTTTGCTATCTAATGAGTGTCTTCAGCTTAAAACCGTTTTTTTCATACGTCATTCATGAACTTCATCTTTGTTACTATAGTTAAGCACTAGTACCTGGAGTATTAGATTTTCAGAACTTGGCGTACCTACACACTTGTGCCATTAATGTGCGTCACTGAGCATTACAGATAGATTAAGATTTCTCTCCATGCATGAAGGCTCTGCACTCCTTGCTGTTTCTCTAAACTCAGTCTTATCATAAAACGCGGACTCACTTTAGTACCTGGTTTACACTATTATCCATCCAAAATAAATTGACAATGACCGTTGATCAAACGTCAAAGTAAGAAGTCTTATTTTGGTCGGATAATAGTTTAAACCAGGTACTAGAGTTAGTCCTCGTGTTGTAATAAGATGGAGATAGTTCTCATGAAGCTTTTTCTCTATACTCTCTGTGGCAGTGTTGTGGCTGGTACACGCGCAAACACATATTTGTTTGGCATACAATGGGAGGTGGGCGCCAGCTAGTGGGCGATGCTCTAAGGCTGCGTTTCCACCGATGCTGTGTAACGTGCGAGATAAAATACAAGGTACCAATAGTTTAGCATACTTGGTACAGCTCTGGTGGAACTGTCTAGCGGGATTATGCGATGACACATTGTCAGTAGAACAATGTTACCCTGAAAAGAGCCCGCTACCCGACCTCGCTACATATCTTTTGGCTTCGCCACATATTTTCGCGGTACTTAAGTATGTATCTCTGATCGAAATATTTACACCGCAACAACGAAAATTCTGTCGTGTTATTCCTTTTGATATATTTTTTCTAAGATCTGTGAAGTTCGACAATTCCGTACGTATCATAACCCTTAATTCATTTTTCCTCTATTGCACATCTTTGGTGGAAAAATAGCCTAATACCTCCGATACGAATGCTGTGTTGGTAATAACATGGGCTTGTAGTGAACTGGCCGAGGCTAATAAGCTCTTATAAACTGGCAAAAGTGAGGTCGTATGTTAGTTTATTTATCAATTATTCTTAGTTTCGATATTATGACGGATTGATAAAATTCCCTTCTCTATTGTTCTATAAATTAATATAGTAATTTATTTATTTATAAAGAATAAATTAAAAAGTTCCTTCGTTCTAAAAGGAATGGCTCTAAGATAATAGATTTTATACCTACACTTTTATTAAATAAAGAAATAAATAAAATCTTACAAAAAACATTTGATACAGCTAACGATATTCTTTGATGTAAATAATAATAAGTATAAATAATATACTCGATATATGTTTATTTGTTATTATGTTTGTTATATTTTTCTTTTAAGTATAAAAAAAAAAGATAGCAAATATTAAATAATTCTTGATATTACATTACAATGATGTTACATTTGAATAATATTTGCATAAAAATTTTTGCTAAATAGGTAATAAAGACCTTTTGCTGCTGACACCAATGTCTTAACCATATTTAAAACAGTATAAATGGAATTAAATAAAATAAATAAGATATCTCTTCTCTATATTATATATTTCCCCTTAAATGTGAACTGGTGAAATAAATGGCCGATTTTCTGAATAACCGTTTCAATTGTAGAAATTCACTTACAACTTTCTTTAGAATGACGTAAACTATACATTTTCAAGTAAGTTAGTAAGTAATTATTAACCATAGAAAAAAGGACAAATATCAATGACTGGAAATTCTTTCACTAATATCCACATCTGCGATTAGAACGCGTTCATTCAGTGTTATGGTTAGTAAAACCCGTGTATTTTTAGCTGGTGCGTCATTGCGCCTGCATTATTGGACGGGGCGCATCCAGCTCTCTAATAACGTTCAGGTGTAAATTATAGTACCTAATCAACTTTGTATAAAACGAATTTTTTTCTAACTTTTTGTTTATTTTGATTTTTGCTAAATGATTACGATTATGTTTTAAATGGTTGCAAGATCTCTCTTACTCTAGCTACCATCGTTCCTTCTATTGGTGATATTGACCAACTTTTCCATAAGAAGCGCACAGCGAAATATGAAAAATCCTTACGTACAAATTGAGTCATCAGCTCGAAATTTTTAAAATGCCTTATTTATTTAGTTTTTTTGCTAAAACTTCATGTAAATTTACCCTTCATATAGCCTTTAAGGGGTGACTCAACCCTCCAATATGATTAACTTTTTCCACGGGACCAATGCTAGGCACGAGAGAAAAGAGAAGAAAAGGTGGACTTCTCCTACGAAAATGTATAATGAAACGTGAACTTTTTTCTTGTTCCGTCTGTATGGGTATATAATTTCCTTTTTTTTTTATACAGCGATCACCGCTGCCCATGGACAACTGACTACAACACCAGGGTATGACAGGAGTGTTGCCGGCCTTTGAAGGAGTTGGAGGACATGGGGGTAGCATATGAGGGGGAGGACATGCATCAACTATGGTAATACATAAAAGAGAGGGAAAATATAAAGCTTCAAACGTATTATTGTATAATCGCTTCGCTAAAATATTTCTTACAATTACATAGGTTATGGGCCTGCCCACCGCGTCCACGACACTGGATCCGCGCCTGATATTGGAGTACCCGTACTCACGTACGAGGTACGTCGCGCCCAGCTTCCAGGAACTAGGAACGTAGAACAATTAGGGATTCAGAGAACTAGAATATTGTGCTCGAATTTACAGCAGGCCCGTTTAACTTAACTCGTGTTTCGGTAATAAATTATTTCCACGTAGTGTTTCCGATATTGAGGGCCAATTTTCCTCGGTGATGCAGAGGTTGCTGGGTTTATAGTCATAGGGTTCCGGGTTTGATTTCTGGTCAGGTTGGGTTAGTAAATTGTACTTTTTATATTAAAATATATTCATAACTGAAATATAATTACTTTACAACTTATCTATATAGTTTGTGTTTACCGAATTCTGTACAATTTGTACTAATTTATTATTTTCAAGAAATTATAAAAGATGGTCAAACGATAAATGTATAAGATTTTATCCATTAAAAAAAAAACATACACTGTATACATTTCGCACATGAGATTCCACGCTATATCACCATGCTGCAGCAGCTTATAATACATCGAACTATATAATGCCAAGTCTACAAAATAAGTAGTTTACTCCTTTTCTTAATTACCGAGTACTAAACTAATTGATATGACATAATCTAGCTCGAGGCTAGAATTAATTTCTAGATATTATTGTTACTCTATGAAAGGTTAACGTGACTTTTATCTAGTAGAAAATATCAGCTTAAAGGTAGAATTACCTTAGTAGGCTTGGGGTAATGTTAACGACATACTTCTTAAATTTATATTGATATTTATGAATAAATCTATAGAACTAAACTAACTTTCGCCCGCAGCTTCGCTCGTGTCAACGTAGTTCCCTCGAGTAGCCTTTCCGGGATGAAAGGTAGCCTATGTCCTTCTTCTTCTTCTTCCAGAGAACTTATATGCAAAATTTCATGATGATCGGTTCAGTAGTTACCGCGTGAAAGCGTAACAAACAAACAAAAAAGTCACATTCGCAGGAAGTAAAGATAAGGATAAGCCTTCACAAATTAATTTTAAATGTTCAAATTTGAAGAGAGGTATATTGAAATTATTATTTACTAGCTTTCGCCCGCGGCTCCGCCCGCGTCAATGTCGATCCCTCGGGATTAGTACTTTTGCCCGGGATAAAAGGTAGCCTATGTTCTTCTCCGTACTCCAGAGAACTTGTATGCAAAATTTCATGATGATCGGTTCAGTAGTTACGGCATGAAAGCGTAACAAACAAACAAACAAACAAACTCACTTTCGCATTTATAATATTAGTAAGGAAAGGATAAGGAAGTAAGGATAAGGATAAGGATTCATAAATGATCAAAAGCTAGAAACTACTTTTCGGACATTGCTGAGAAGAAACGCGGACAGAAACTCTTTTGTACCTAGGTACTATTCGTCGCCTATACCTAAAGGGTTTTCTATATTTGTTTTCATTTTCTCTGTTTTGTATGTAAAACAATACTGTTGGAATTTGCTTTGAGTGTTCAATATCAATAAAATAACATAACACAATCTAGTATCAATAAGGCTGAGCAGATCAATCTCGTTTACAAGTTGACGCATTATTCATCGTTGAATTACCACCAGAAAGAACGTAACGAACGGCAGTAATTTTGGTAATGCATAAATATTATGACCAATGCATGTTCAGAAGTTTTTTTTGTAAGTAAGTATTTATTTAAGAACATACAATAAAAAAATTACAATTAACAAATATGAGAGAAATATAAAAAAAGGAAAAAACGGAAACAAAAAAATAACAAATAAAAAACATAGTTCCAAGTTGTTATGTGCAGGCTTTGCACCAGAGCCGGTACCATAAGCCCTGCATGCCGTCGCATATTAAATATGGATTACAAAGGGTAGGTAGATAAGCAGATAATTATAATCTGCTCAGACATAACGGTTTTTGCTGCGCGATATACCATAATAGTCGGGAGACCTGGATACTGAATGTGAATATACTCGAGCGTCGTGGGTCTATTGGACTTTAAACATGTGGTTTGAAGAAAAACAGGATGTGTGGAGTAACAAGGATGGACAAGATCCGGAATTACTATGTGAAAGGAAGCCTTAAAGTCGCACCAATAGTAGACAAAATAAAGAGCCATCGTTTGACCAGCCGGCCTATTTGCTAACTCAGTGTACAACGTTTTCATAGTCACTTCAAAATACATTACGTTTTATATATCTTGAATAAAAATAGTTAATCATACAAAAGCAGCAATGTATTTTGAAATGACTATCAAAACGTCGTACACTGAGTTAGCAAATATGCCGGCTGGTATGGTTATGTCGAGAGGAGGGATGTCGATCATCTGGCTAAAAAGATGTTACAACTCAATGTGTAAGGATATAAAGGAAAGCGAAGGCCGAAAAAGTCGAGGGAATGTGTGGGCAATGACATGCAAGAACGGGGAGCTACTGCCGATATGATGGATAATAGAAAAATTGTAGAGTTGACATACAGAGCCGACCCAATAGGGAAAAGGTGAGGAAGAAGAAGATAAAGAAAAACAGGTTTATTATACAGCTTCAGTCCAAAGAATTTATCTGTCCTTAAATGGCAATGGCCACATACCTATACTTATAAATAGTAGGGGACTTTCTCAGGAATTTTTTACCCGACTGACCCAGAATCAGGAGTGTATTGTTTTTTGTGCGTTAATTACACGGGATCACGACAGAGCGGACGTGTCATTTCATACAAGTGACGCGAATACCACAATTATGGCTCCTTTAGTTGACACTTTCGTTTACGGATAAATCCGAAATCACAATAAAATTGCTTCACGTATCAAGCAAAGCAAGTTATTTCCAAAACATTGAAATAATCATAAACGGTGAAGGGGCGTTTAGTTATAGATTAGACCAATATCTACATGTAAAGTTTAGTCTCGGATTAATTGTCAAAAATACCTTTGGTTCAGATAAAATTAATTGAACCCTGGTAACTTAATATAAATTTAGAGGGACAAATCATACAGATTGAGTTAGACCCACAATAAGTTGTGAATTTGTGTCTTGGGATAGTAACTAAATTATACTACCTATATTTTAATAGTTACATATAAAGGTAAACATCCATAAACATATGTATATCTTAATATATATACTAAATGTAGCTCAATTTAGAACTCAATTTAGAAAATACATTTTTAAATACGTAACTAAGAAGTTCTTTTCAGTTAATAATATTACTGGCTTTCTTTTTATTTCACTACACAAAAAATGAATGTTATATATTAACAATGTTATACCAACAATATAATCAATAAATTAAATCATTTGAAAGCTCCTATATCTTTATTTATCGGCGATATATTTGGAAGGGCTCAGGCAACAGATGGTAAATCCCTTTGTTAGTGAAAACAGCTGAATTCAGAATCATAGAGCGTGGGTGCCGTGGACATACAGAAATTTGGTATGGAAAGTTAACTTATGCCAGAAATCAAAAGGAAAGTGATATACACGTTTTATATTTTTATCTCTAGAAGCAATACTAGTAACATTTTAATAATTTTATCAGTACCCAAAACTTGGTAAGCATTTGCATTATTATAAATTGGCCTGAAAGAGACCATTCAGTTATTACAAACGGTAAAATAGGTTAGTTTCCAAAAAAAATACAGGGTGTTTTTGTAATTCGATGTTTGTTTTTTTCATACAATACAAAAGTAAAATGTAATTTTGCAATTTTACTCGTCTTAACTCTATGGCAAACAGCGCTACGAGGTAATAATAGGAAGTAGGTACCTACGCTGACGTTGCACGCGGCCGGCAATATAGAATATGGGATACGAATTTTTTATAGTTTAAACAAAAAATTATAAAAATATATCCCTTTGAAATTCCGTGTGACTTCGTAGTTTGCTACATTTTTAAAGCAAACTCTGACGTCACGAATCCCTGCACATGAATCTTGACGCGCTTCATCTTTATAACTTTTTGTTTAATTGACAATAAAAAAAACGTGCCTAATATTTTTTGAATAGCTGAAACATTAATTTCAATGATAATTTTGACCCAGGAAACTAGAATATTTAAGACCATATATTATATTGAAAACTATATAAAATAGAAGAGGAAAAAGGTTATGTCACTTATATAGACATGATTCCCTACTTTAATCAATAGTTAAAGGGATAAATATGTACAAGGGAAATGAGGGAGGGGAAAACCAAGGAGGATTTTCGGGCAAATAAAAAATAAATTTCGATTTTGAAATTGTATGTGGAAACATTTAGGGAAATAGATCAATTTGCCGAGGATAGAGAAAATTGGAAATCATTAATCCACTGACAAGAGACAGGCTCTTACATGACGGGAAGAAAGGAAGAGAATCCTCAATTGTTATTATTTGTTTCTCGAAGTGCAAAAACCTATTACAAAAAACTACGCAGTATTATTTTACTAAATATTGAAGTTGACATTTGTCTCCCATCTCACCTGATGGTAAGTGACGATGAAGACGAGGATGTTACATGCCTATCCAAGAGATACCCATTTATTCTACTTTTGAATGTCCCGGGACTGTACTTGTCGGGGAATATAGACGCAGGCAGTTCATAATCTGGAAATCACTATAGAGCTAGTAAATCTATTATTGAAGTACATACCTAGAAAATGGAGAAGTCTTGTTATGTCGTCCTTGCAATAGAATGTGTTTTATCTGAAACAAGAAAAAGTCAAATTAATTTACCGTACGAATAAAAACACGTGAGCTCAACATGTTGTCTGCTTCCTATTTCTTCAAAACTAGTACATACATACTATAATAACATTTCATATAAGAGGCGTCATAGCGAATCGATAATAATAATAACATATATCTACGCGTAGCTCTGACCATGGAACTTATTGGTTAGCCAACTAAATTGGAATAACTATTAACTAGCTAGTCAGAAATTATAATGCAGGATAAACTGAAATGGTAGTAGGTATAGACAGTGCCATGTCTTTACATTTTAGAAATTTGTCTTTTTGTCAAACGTAATGCTAAGTTACCTATTTAAAGAAAATCTGATAGTACCAGGTTTCAACCTTCGCCCTAGAAAGATTAAAATTTGCTCTTATGATTGTAAAACAGCATTAATGAAAATAATACTAGAGTTGGCTCCAAGAATATACAATAAATTACCCGAACCATTGAAACATTTAAATATAAACAAGTTTAGAAGTACACTAACAAAAATATTGATAGAAAAATATTATTATAGTATTATGGATTATTTTTGTGTCAATAACATTCAATGTAAATAAAATATGACTAATTTGACATTTTGCACGTTATTAATTTATAATTGTTTATTTTATCTTTTTTTATTATATACTTGTTGTTTAATATTATATATATGGGACATTTTAATCTTATGTAATTGACCTATTATTCTGATTTTATGACTTAATCTTTTTATAAAATTAAATAGTAATTTCCTTTATAATTTTGCATGCCTACCCTGGCTAAACATGCGCACCTTTTATTTGATGACACCTATTAATGTACCTGCGAATGCATGTTGCGAATACCCTGGACGGTACGCAGATCAAATGTTTCCATCTTAAAGGAACTTAAAATTGACCAGAGGCTCCTTAGTACCTGCCTCCAGAGAGTACTTCAATACTTTGGCCATATAGCCAGAAAACCCTCCGATAACCTGGAGAAACTTATGGTGACCGGTAGGATGGAAGGAAAATATACCGTAGCCCGATACGATGGTCTGATCAGATAGAAGAACACCTGAACACGAAGATCCCCAAGGCACTGGACCAAGCAAAAGATCGCAACAAATGGAGGGAGATCTTTGGAAAGTTAGGTCGGGCACATCACGACGCTCAACAGTGAGCAGGCGACTGAAGGAGGAGGATTAATGTACCATGTTTATCGCAAATAAATGACTTTGTATTTGCAACTTATGTCCTTGTAAAGAATTCAGAGACAAAAAATAATATTTTAATGACTTTAGGCGTAGGTATGTCCGTACTTCATCTCTCTATTTCGACGCCGGTCTGTGCTCCGCCAACGTGGTTTCAATAACGCATTAAAGGGTTCCCTGAGTTATGGCTATTGCCACTGGTTCTGATTTGTGTGCGCCGTAATTATAGGTAATGTTATGGATTATGCCTATTTTTATGGTGATGTGTGTATAATATAGGTATTAGGATAACATCAAGCTGACACCAGTAGCATCTTTGAAGTGGCTTGTAGTAACAATCTTTCTTTTACGAATGTTTAATCAGTAATTGGTATTGGTATCACTTAATGAGTCAAACACAGTATTAGCTCAGAGGTAAATAGCTTTCAAATAGTTAAAATACAGCTTTAAAAAATAATCAGGCTGTTTCCCCAACCACTGTTGTGTTGAGATTTTATTGATTCCCCTTTTCATTACGGGATGATTTTGACGATAAACATACCTGTTTAACGTGAACATTTACAAATTTACAGAGTTACTTTTGCATTCTCTCTCACTTGAGCGTTTTCTCAGATGCAACCTCAGCTGCAGCTGCTTCGGAGCCCAGGGTCCGCTTTACAGCACAACTAACTAATACTTGATTGTCTTGTTTGTATTTATAATTACGTACTCATCATCGTAAAGTATACCCACTCCTCCATCTGGATTCTGTACTCTCCGTAGTTCTGTAAATTTAAGACTTCAAATTCCGGCCCACACTTCTGAATTCTATTTAAAGTCCTTCACAATACAGGCTATCTGACTCTGGACCTCCCTGCCACCTGCTATTCCACGTGCTCAAACTTTGGCAACCTTTAAACCCATAACAAAATCTTATCTCCTTTCTCTTTAGTGACTCTGCCTAATTTCTCAACTTGCCTGATTAGATGTATATGGTAATATTATATTATTTCCATATTGGACTTGTATGTATATGTACACATATCTATGTATATGTACACATATGTATGTAGGTATATGTTTATATCTATATTATTTTAGATAGTAATTATTATGTGAGTTTTAAATTTCTTCTTTTCATATTCCTTAAATCCATAAGAGTGTCTCCATTTCTTCATAGCAAGACCGTCTCTTGTGCTAATTTATGTACAATTGTTTTTAGTAATTTTGCAATAAAGAATATTTCATTAATTTATAACATTCTGGATAGGCCCTATATCAGAAAATGTGAATTTTTGAATAAAGGTAACAATGTAAATATAAAATAAATATATATACGGACAAATCACACAGATTGAGCTAGCCCCAAAGTAAGTTCGAGACTTGTGTTATGGGATACTAACTCAACGATACTATATTTTATAACAAATACATATATAGAGACACATCCAAGACCCAGGTAGATCTGAAAAAGATCATTTTCCATCTTGACCTGGCCGGGGATCGAACCCGGTCACTCCGCGTCGCAGGCTGGCGTGTTTACCGCTGCGCCACGGAGCTAGTAAAGAAAACATGTACCTATCTAAGTAATGTCGTGCCGAGCGGTACATATTATCACAGTTTATAGTCACATGGGTAAAACAGCCCCGATAAAATATTATAGTTTATAGCTATGTACACTCCGCAACGATGATACTTACAATGCAGCACTCTGGCCGCTCTCCAAGTGGAACGTGGACGAGCGAAAAGTGCTGCTTTTTTCTGCTCGGTTCTATACCGCTATTACTACAAAGGAATGACACTATTCTCTTTTAATGTTTGTACATTATTTTATCTCTATGGTTTGTACTTATGCTGTAATGTAGTCTTGGCTAGTGTTGCCAGGTGTCCCGATTTGCGCGGGACGTCCCGATCAGGGGTCTGGGGATGCGTCCCGATTTGTACCTGATCGAGACGCTAAATGTCCCGATTAATCAAAAAACAAAAAAGTTTATTTATAAAAAAAATATATTTAGGCTACGTAACTTTTACTCATTACATCACTATGTCAAATTCAAAACGGCATACATCAGCGTCACATCACATCACTAGCGCATCGCATGAACGGGAAAGCGTAATGCACCAGTAGTTTAAAACGCAATAAATTAAACCCAGACTTAAAAACCCCTTGTTTGTTGTTTACTGGCCCAAACTGCAACCCTAAATCCTGATTTTTTGACCTCATGTACCGATTTAAAACAAATCGGACCTGGAAACACTAGTCATGGCATGGCGTCGCTAGATTTGTTGACATAATAGGTATTATAGCTATGCAGACTCCGCAATGATGATACGTACAATGCCGCTTGCTGGGCACTCTCCAAATGGAGCGTCGACAAGAAAAAGTGCAGATATAGAGATGCAAATGAGACAGCTGGGCCCAATTGAAGAAATTTAAGCAACCGAACTTCGTTTTGGATCATGTTAGAAAACTAAGTTTTTTGCGACTAATAGAACACGCATTACATACAGTGATAAGATAGTAAGTTATAGATTTAGATAAATGAATAAGGAATTTGTCCCAGCCATTTAAGTTTAAGTTATTTTAAGCGGAAGGTTTATGTGTTGATAAAACATCTCAGCAGCATGCAATACCCTACTCAAGCGCCTAGTATACCCACATCAAGAACCGTAATATAAAAAAATCGCCTACTCCTTTATTTTGGCAGATTTATGGCCATAAGCCTTCCTATCTCTAATCTCGGAAGCGGGCGCAAAACAATAGACAATAAAAAATAAAATGGCGGCTGCGGCGATGCGGGTAGGTCAGGTACCAGGCCGTAAATTCATGCAAGGTTGTGCGGGTTCGAATCGCCGTTGGACCGTTATGTCCAGTCCGCATTTAGTTTATTAGTGCTCAGTCAACGAGATAAGGCAGTCTTAAAATCTACAACAAAGATAAAAAAAATATTAGCTGCTCTGGCACTCACGATTTTATTCTTATTTGCCGTAATATACTAAATAACTTAATTAACTAGCTTTTGGCCGTGTTCCATTAGGGATTCTAATTCCAGGATTTCATAAAGTACAGGTTACAAATCTCGCTGTATAGGTATATATATAAAACAGGCTTCTACGAAGTCTACTACTGGCACCTGGCTTCAACAATGTTTAAACTGAAACATTAGGTATGGACAAATCACACAGATGAAGCTAGCCTAGGTAAGTTATGAACGTGTGTCGTGTGATACTAACGCACAGGCGCAATACTTTAAATAGATACATATATAGATAAACATCCAAGTCCTGATCAACTTGAAAATGATCGTTTTCCGTCTTGACCTGTGTATCGTACCCGAGACTCTGCGATTTAAGAGCATCACTAAGCCACAGCGGTCGATATCAGTCATGATAAAACTGGATGTCTGCGAAGACCTTCAAATACGAAGACATGTAAATTGGTTTCTCAGTTTCACTTCAGTTTATTTAGTTTTTATGTCAACTCCGGATACTTACCTCGCATTTTACGAATTTGTCATCGAATAATTATCAAAGTTATGCCGAATTGACGAATACACGAACGTTGTTAGCTATGTCAGCAACTCATTAAAATTCAGCTTGGGTATTTTAAGTATTCTTATCTTTTATGAGTGAAGTCACCTCTTGTGATTTTATTAATTTGAGGGATAAGATTGTATTTGTTTGTATTTATTTTCTACTTAAGTATTACGATAGTTCCGCTTGAATAAATATATTCCTACAAATACACTAATAAAAGATAAACAGATATATTAGTTACACAAAACGATTGTTGTTTGTTTTTGGATGATGCGTCAATAGTATGACAGTATCTCATATTTATAATCATCATTCATATATGGTTTAGACAGATTCAGAGGTATCCGTAGACCGTGTTTAATATACTTGTAGGTAATTAGAACGTCGTTATGTCAAGCTCTCCCTTTCTCTTGATTTGCGAGTATTTTGATTTTTTTATGCAGGCATACGAAATTCCTGATGGTAACTGATAAGTAAGTAAGTGTCATAGTCGTTCAAGAAAATCTCTATGGACAATTTTTTTATGATATAAGATGGCAATTGAACAAGCGAGTCGCCAGATGGTAAGCGATCAGCGTTGTCCATGGACAACTGCAACACCAGTGTGTGACAGCAACGTTGCTGTCCAAAGACCAAACGACGATTATCTGTGAGAATGTGGTACTTCTCCGGACGAGCCGGCACATTCATGCTACTAGCAAAAAATAATTTTGCCTAGTTTGCCGGTAGCGTGGCTCTACCACAAATAAAGACAATTCGAAACACTCTCTTTTGAATACGTTCAAATGGAATAAGCTTATAGTGTGGTGCTCCATTCTAGTTCCGTATCTTATTCTATTCATTTAATTCCGTCTTCCCAGATTTATAACATATTTTAGTGAATTGAAAACGATAAGGACTCTACCGCGGTGACAGTGTTGACTGAGACTAAGAGATAAGCGGATTCTCAGAAAGGCTGAAAGGATTAGGATACGCTGATCGTCCCAAGACGACAACCACTGTAGACGAGGGCAAGACCGGCGCAGGTAGACGGAATTTATAGTAACCTCTTGTTTGCTCAATTTGCGCTCCCGCATACGAGCGATTAACTTACGATGAACATTAGTAGATTGTTGCACCAAGCAGAAAGTAATTTATTATTGCACCGAGTTTCATAATTGGAGCCCGAGCATTAGCGAGGGCTTTAAAAAGCACGAGTGCAATGTAAATTATTTAATGCGAGGTGCAAAATCTGCTTTTCTTTCAACTACTACAAGAAAAGTAGGTATGTGAAAAATAAAAGTGAAGATAAATAACAATAAGTGAAAATTTGTTGTTTACATTCCCGTCTTTTTTTCTGTATGGCCAGTATTTTTTTAGTTCAGGCAATGTCACTTCACATGCTACTCCCTCAGAACAATACTTTATTCCATACGGCCGTCAGGTTGGCCAACCTTTTTTGTGACAAGTGACACTTATGGTCACGCGATAAAAAAAAAACTAAACAGTGCAGTAAAGGATTTCCATACATTTTTTCTGCTCTAGAGCAGCAAAGTCCCTTTGTGCTGGATATGTAGTGCAGTTATGACATAATTGCAGCGTAGTTGGAAGATAAATTCATTTACTTTTGTTTGTCTGACATGGGTAATATACATTTATATCAAGGTGTTAGTGTTACATAGTGCGCCATGCTGCACACGTAACACGTAAATTCGTCACATAAAAATCGGATTGTCGAGACCCTAGCCACTTGTCACAGCAAGGGTTGCTGTGATGATCACGATTGGGATGGGGATATTTCAATACCTAATTAAACAATGATGTAATGTATTTTATTTTAATTCAACTAGAAATTACAATAATAAACACTAAATATTTTTACTTAAATATTACGAAATAAATATATTAAAACTAGAATTGAGAAAAAAGTCCACTCCTTAGCGTGGAAGTGCGTGCAACCATGCACCTGATTCCGGCTGTGAAACAGCCTTGAGTCGCGCCAGTTCCGCCCCTCTTGCATCGCTCATCAGAAGGTTTTGGATCTTATTAGCGCCAACGTCATCCCAGGCCCGCTGGACAGAAGGGGCCAAGAAGGTAATTTCATAGTTTAATTCGGGTGCATGTACCCCACATGCACCCCAATTTAAACTATGAAAATACCTTCTTACCTTTTTATCAAAATAAGAAGTTGAGAAATTTACTAGAAAGATAAAAAGTTGTGTGTCTGGGTGGATACTGGCACAAAACTGATTTGGATAAAATTGAGCTCACGGATAGTTTATTATGTACCAATTGAATGTACTTACTTTTAATAAATTAAGAAATAAAATATGGTGAAAATATTTCATGCGGGCGGGGCTCGAACCAGCGACCTAGGTCTATATACGACTACCGCCGACCTAGGTCGCTGGTTCGAGCCCCCAGGGTTGCTTAACAGACGTAAACGACAATTGTTCAGACCCACTATACCATCGCTCCTCATTAGAAGATAGAAGATAGGATCAGGAAGACCAAGAAGAACATATTTGGATGAGATAAAGGAAAAAGCTGGAGTTGTGTCATATGGAGAGGTGAAGAGAATGGCTGAGAACCGAGAGACATGGAGAGTAATGAAATGAAATGAAATAAAATGAAATGAAATGAAATGATTTATTAATTTACATGAAACATGGTTAAAATGTGACAAACAAAAAACAGGGTCCAACATGTTTCGCCATCAAGATGGCATGTAAATATTTATGTCTTATGCCTAATTAAATTATGTTATTACATAAGTAACAAATTGGTAATCTTATTAATTGAATTATTTCTAGCTTAACTATACATTTGTTGGCCATAAAACCTTAAAATAGAAAATAATGTATTACTATAAATAATTTAAACAATACTCCACCGACAAGAACATAGCTCTTAAATTATAGATAGATAGATAGGATAACTTTAATTCGCTAACGATTTAAGGATTCTCTGAACACAAAAATCTACAAATAGATCTGTTCTGAAGTGACTCAGCTCATGTTTACTTTGTCCTTTATTTGCTGACAACAAAAAAACCAAACGTTACTTCCAAAAACGTTGTATTTACCCTAACATCAGGATGTCGATAATCGAACATGAAACATGTTGGTTCCTATTTTTTTGATGGCAGATAAGGAAGAGGAATGGAGTCGTCGCGACTGGCTAATTGAGTTTGGGCTCGAATGCAAGGGGCCCAAATACGGTAAACAATTGGCTAACCAACTTGTCAAGCCATGACTTTATATTTTTCTAAAGGTTACCAGATTTTTTTTTGTTATTTCCTTGATGTATCAAGTTTTTCATTCTGGGAATAAATTTGTATTATATTTATATATACAATTTTTTAACGTAACTTGAGTGTGTTCATAGTTGTATTTTGATAGGTCCAGGAAAGTAGGCAAAAATTAAAATTATATCTTGTTTGTTTTATTTGTTGAATAAATCTAGTGTATATAATCCTATATGGTTAAAATAATATATAATTAAAACATAAAAGTCATAGTGTTAATAAACGATACTTTGTATCATCTTCATATGTAAGATGGTGTAGTGCATCTTATTTTCAAATTTTTATTAAAGCATTTTTTAGCCTATGCAGCCTTTAAAATATGGCGTTTAATTAAAATGGTCCTAATATAACATTGTACGTAACTTTGAATATTTTAACTTATTTATCATCTTCGACTACACTGTAGGAACTTTACGTATTTCTCCAACAAAACACTTGTACAGAAGACTGCGCGGCATTTGTATACCAAACTCGGCAGCCAGTACCCAGATTGTTATCAGCATAAGAAAGAAAGACAAATTTCAATTTCCGTTGTAGCAGCAACAAGTTTATTGTAATTTTAATATTAAATAAGAATGCAGCGAGAGTCATGCGACATCTGGCGCGGGGCGAACGGCGTCATTTGTTGCACTGGAGTTAATAAAGACATGTCATATTTCTTGTACAATTCGCTCCTACGGAATCTTATTACGATATCCACCCACGCCTCTTGAATATTAATCTTTAGAATATTCGAAACGGGGTCAGTTTACTCATCAATAAGAACAACTATAAACTAGCTCATTACTTAACTGCTTGTCCGGTGGATGCAGGTTCGGCATCGGGTATGCGCGACCGGCCTCCCGAACTGCTTCTTGATTTTCCCCATTCATCCTTCTGAGTAGGCTAATACCTTTATTCTCCTCTCAGATCCAACATATTCCTGTTCTTCCCAAGATTAAAATACTTCCGATGGCCAACAGCGTCGAAAGCACAAGAAGCCATAGAAACTGCGCTTGCCAATTCGCCTGCCCAGCGTGTTGAGTATGGCAATATCTGCCCACGGAACAAAGAATCCTTGCTTTTGTCCAGCAGTGAACTAATAACTGCCTCCGTGGTCCAGTAGTTAAGGTGTTTGCCTGTAGATCCGGGGGTCGTAGGTTCGATTCCCACGGGAAGCATACTTTGTTAAGTTGTTTCCAGTTTGGTTAGGACATTGCAGGCTTGAATCACCTAATTGTCTGATAATAAAGATGATTTCGTGCTTCGGAAAGCACGTTAAGCCGTTAGTCCCACCTGCCATCTGGTAGTCGTTAAAGGAACCACGTCAGAGGCCGAGAGGCGGTTCCAAAGAACTCTGACACCAGGGTGTGCATGGTCGATTGACCGTGACACCTACTCGAAATGATGAGCAGTGGACTATTCGTCTGAAATAATGATGATGACATCATCTAGAAACTTTAGATATTTGTTCAGTAAACCTTTAAAACCAAATTAAGATCCGACTTTAGGTTTTGTATTTCTATTTAATAGACTTCCACAGCTGTTGTTTGGAGATAAAACAACCCCAATTTGTATAGAAACTATTTACCTTTTCCCAAATAAACGGCCGCAGAGAGATTAACTGTTTGGAAATCAATCTGTTCATTAAATCGCCGAAATTACTTTCCCGGACTTAGCTTAATCGTTTTCTGGACTTAGACTCTTTTGGACACAGATCACATTTGTCGAGATGACCGGGCGAGTCAAGCGTCAGGGTGAGTAGATACTGATGTTATTGGGAACGTCTTAAACAGATTTTGAATGTTGTTTATTAATTTAAAACTTTGGACTTATTGCAAAAAGTAGCTGTCAGTCAGCCTTAAATAAAACAAATTTAATCTATCATGTTCTTTTAATTTTTGTCATTTATTCTTTAGGAAAATATGTACTCGTAGTTAGGGCCAGACGAGAAATGGGTTTTAAAAATTTCGAAGTCAAGATCTATTTTGGATTAAATTATTTCTTTTCAAATATAATTTGTATCAATACTAGCTATTGCACGCGGCTCCACCCGCGTTAATGTTCCCTCGGGAACGGTAGAATTTCCCGGAATTAAAGGTATCCCTTCCCCAGGCCTCAAACTACCTTCATACCAAATTTCCATTCTTTGAGGAAGATCTCCGGATGAGGTGAAATCATGTCGGTCAGTAACTGACTTTGTGAGTAATCCGTTGTTTTTGGACATGATAACATCTAATAAATCGATAAACGCCGGGAACAAAAAAGAGTCACGTTCCTTGCGCAAGCGAGAGCGCCGAATAAGCGATAGAAAGGAACGATCGACCGAAGCGTTCGGCTTGAGACGCATCTATCTCTTTTCTACCGTTATCACGTAAAATTAACGTCCGTAAACCGACTTTACGGACAACCATTTTTTTACATACAATAATATCAGAGTTAAAAGTAAATTTATGGTAAACTCGATCAATGTAACCTAAGCCGACCTCGTAGTCCTCTTACAAGATTAGAAAATAGATTTAACTTTGTTTTCAAGTTGCCTTAGAAACCCGTGGATGGAAACTAAATCGAAGTAAATAAAGCCTAGATTGGCGTTAGGTAGGACTGATATGGGCATTTATAATTTACTAGCTTTGAGCTACATTGTAAAATTTGATCAAAATTCATGCAGTAGGTTTTGAGACTCATACATTCATTATATCTTCACAAACTTTTAAAAAATTAGTTGTTTTATTTGTTTTTCGGGTGTGTTACACTGGTGGAAGATATTGGCTGTAAATAAATATAATAAATATATAGGGACATATCACACAAATTGAGCTAGCCGCACAGTAAGCTGTGAACTTGTGTCGTAGGATACTAACCCAACGATACTATATTTTATAATAAATACTTATATAGATAAACATCCAAGACCCAGGTCAATCTGAAAAAGATCGTTTTCCATCATGACCTGACCGGGGATCGAACCCGGGCACCCTCGTGTCGCAGGCTGGCGTGTTGACCACTGCGCCACGGAACTCGCCTTGTATTTCATAATTGTTTATTTATATTTAAGCTGCTGCTGTTTAAGTTTTGAGAGATATACTTTTGTGTTGTTGGACCTTCTTTGCATCACACACTGCTGTTGTCTACCCAACTTTTGATGTTGTTGTTGTTGTTGTTCGTGTGTGTAAATGGCCAACACTGGTGTCAGTTTTTTCAAGCTGCCTTAAGGCATTTGATATAGCTTAACGAGTGCCATCAATGATGACAGCCGGGACCAACGGCTTAACGTGCCTTCCTAAGTATGGAGGAGCTCAAGATATTGTTATGCCACTTACAGTCACCCATCCCAGTGGGGACTGTACCTGGGGTTGCTTGATCTGCGTAAGCGCTAATATGCTCACCAAGAAACTCGTAAATGGAAAATAGATCTAGAAATAAATTGAGCCTAAATTGGTGCTAGAACAGATATGGGCATTTATGAATTATGTATTGGTTCGCGAGAAAATGATTTAATGTCGGTGGAATGGGTTTAATGGTGTTGGCCATAATAGGATTATGATATTGATTATATTATGGATGACAAATTATATCAAATAACGACCTTTATTGTAATACTAGCTGTTGCTCGCGACTTCGTCCGCGGCAATTTCTGTTATTATGATTAATTAGTATAGATAAATAATTTTCTCCCGTTTTCAAAACATTTTTTATTGATGCTTCGCTCCTATTGGTCGCAGCGTGATGTTTATAGCCTAAAGCCTTCCTCAATAAATGGACTATCCAACACAAAAATAATTTTTCAATGTGAACCAGTAGTTCCTGAGATTAGCGCGTTCAAACAAACAAACTATTCATCTTTATAGTATGAGTATAGATTATTAAAACTTACGCAAGATATCATTTTAATATTAAACTAAAGGTTTTAACTTACGTATTTTTAGTCGGGAAATGACGACAGTTTCAGCCTAGTCAGTAGGCCAACCCTGAGGTCCAACCTCAGGGCGAGTGTTAAGGACGTCCCTGTCGGTCCGGCCGTCAGATGTTTACTGACACCGACACTGTGATCATCTGACGGCCGCGCCGGGGCCCAGGGCCCGTAAATCGACAGTGAATCTGTGATAACACCAAGACAGGTTTTATTTTCACATTATTTAAAAAAAATTACCAAATTAATCGAATCAAAGTTTTTAAGAATATCAAGCAATAACCTATGTTTTTTTAATCTTTCTGAAAATATGTCAAAAGTATAATGCTAATGATACACATCAAAATAAGTTCAAGAAGTCAAAACTTATCGCTGTCTGAAGAAATCCTAAACTAGTTTGAGGGATGGCCTACGAATTTTCCTATTTAATTTTTCTATTTGTATGAACTACGAGTATCTTATGTTGTTTATTTACATTTAAATGGCATGATCTAAGCCCTAGGCCCTGCCCTGCCATTTCTGTAACAACCTGGCGTGTAGCAAGCCCTGCAAGCCAGGCACTTGTGGGCCGCAGGCTGGGGCCCAGCTGGGAAACGCTACCTTTGCACGTATGGGCGGGCAGTTCGACTCTAAGTTAGCTGAAAACTATTTTTACAACCCTCTATTAGCTTAGAAACAGGCCGTTAAAAGACAGTTTTTTGTCGTCAACCCTAACAGTAATAACATTACAAAAAATATAACCACAGAGACGACAATTAGTGAAGTAAAACGAGAATTGTATCTTCACATCGGTATGAATATCAAAGAAAAAACAACAGTATCGGGTTTGGAGTAACTGTAGACGCGTGGGCCGCATCGGGGGCGCACCGCGAAGTACGGTCGGCTTCACATCAAGCGCCACAATCGGGTACATATTAGAATCTCAAAAAACATAACATCTTTACTTAAAATGTACGAGCCCAAAATACCCGAACTCAAAATACCTTAAGATTTAAAATACTCGAACCGATTACACCTTCAAATTGCTAAAACATTATTATGTCAGATGTTTAAAATACCAAATCTTTAAATATTACATTTTCAATTAACCTTACATTACAATTCCGAAATATGAAATGCATGAAATAAATAACCCAACCTAACCTAATAATCTGGTAGCAGCTCGATTTAACGGCGATTCGTTTTCTGGTGGGGTCGCAGTTCTAACCCAACCTAACCTACTACTATTCTGGTAGCGCTCGTTTCTGAAGGCAAATCGTCTTCTGGTGGGTCGCCGTTCTAACCCAACCTAACCTAGTAGATGAACATTTACAATTGTTTTAAAGCCATTGCAACTTATTTTCGATTGTGATAATTTTATCTATGATTTATTTGCTTAATGAGTTTAATTGTTTTTGTGATGATTTTTACGATAAAAATAATAACATATGCTTAAGAAATAATTTTAATTAAATATGATTAATCACCACACAACTTGCATTTATTTGTTTTTTGAGATCCTAATATTTTTTTTTTTAATAAATAAATATATACGGACAAATCACACAGATTGAGCTAGCCCCAAAGTAAGTTCGAGACTTGTGTTATGGGATACTAACTCAACGATACTATATTTTATAACAAATACATATATAGATACACTTCCAAGACCCAGGTCAATCTGAAAAAGATCATTTTCCATCTTGACCTGGCTGTAAGAGGACTGTATATATGTAGGTCTGGCTGGTTGCTTGTATATCCCAAATAAAAGACTATTTAGAAAAATACAAATTATTAATGAAGCAAAGAGATCAGAGGAGGGACCGCAAGTGAGGTCCGGCCTGGTTTCGGTTGCATTCGGCCGCCTTCGGCAATGTTCGGCTCCGTGATGTCGTAGTGGCTTGGTGGGGTCCGCCGGCCGCCAGTTAATAGGTTCAAAGCTTGTACACTGGCCGGGGATCGAACCCGGTCACTCCGTGTCGCAGGCTGGCGTGTTGACCGCTGCGCCACGGAGCTAGTCTACCCACACAGTCACTTAGTTATTATTAGCTATGTATACCTCCTGATACACAGCTTTGAAAACGACTCAATTTACTCGATGTCGGCGAAATCCCCTTGTATTGTTATAAATTTCACTGCTAAGTTCATCTCTTAAATTATATCTCCTAAACTATGCAATATAATTTGATAGTTAATGATTATCGATTGTGTCTTGCTCGTAGATGTGTCATGGCGTACTTTAGAGTACATAAAGTCATCATCATGGCGTACTATAGATTACATAAAGTCCTGGACTTGAAAAAAATCTTTTGATATGTATCAAATAACAGTAACTTCATGTAGAAAATGAAAATAAAACAACTGCTTCGTAAAATATTTCACCATTTTTCCGTGAAAGTTCAAAAAGGTGCTCGTCATAATATATTGTTGTAGAGTATTGTACGACACATGTTCTTCGAGAGGAAAATTCTATTGACATGTTTGCGGTATTCAGCTTTCATAAACTTCAAAAAAAAACTGAGCAACAAAGATGTCAACGCATGCGTGTATTTTTAATGTCATAAAGTTGTTAACTACATATTATGATGTCCTTATTTTATGTTTTTTTAACATATAAATTTATTGACCGAGCGAGCGAAGCGTCTCAATTTCGACTGGCCCAAAATTCTTTTGTCCGTCTGTCTGTCCGTCTGTCTGTCTGTCTGTCTGTCTGTCTGTCTGTCTGTCTGTTCTCACCTACGAGAAATGCGACCTGCATTTCTAACCGATTCTCATGAAATTTTCAGAGCAGTTTCGGTAATTATATAGATTTTTTTTGTCGTGCCAGTTGTTCGATATTTAAAAAAATGGCAGAAATATGGGGGTCCCAAACTTAAAAAACTCATAGCACAGCTATTTGAAAAAAAGAACAAAAATGTCATTAGACTTTTTTGTCAGATATATTTTATATTAGGATGTTGGTTGTAAGGGCTCGCGAGGTCTACTGTTCTCGCAGAACCACTAGTTATACAATATGTAAAAAAACCCTGTCTGATCCTTGAAGGTGTAGTTCAGACCGTCGATATGGACAACTTTTCCTATGGGACCAATGCTGGGAACTGACGTTCCCATATAAATTGGCCGGGCGGCCGTACATTTTTGTTTGGAAATGTCCATTTTTTAAGTACCCAGCATTGATCCCATAGAAAAAGTTGTCCATATCGACGGGCTGAATCACCCCTTCAACCCGGATAGGGTTTTCTTTACATATTGTACAGTAGTCGGGTTTTAGTTTTATATAAATGAAGACAAGATAAACTATATCGTACAGAAATAAAGTCAGAATAAACATTAGAATGTTACACTTCACCGGTGGCTCACCGATGTGTTACGTGACGCGGCGGGTAACCGCAGCCATGAGATGGCCGTACATAAGTTGTTTTTTATGTAAATAGCAGTTGGTTGATATAGTCTAATGATCAGATAGATAATTTTTAAATGAATCTTAGTATGTAACGAAAAGAGGCATGCCTTAAACAAACACAACCACTATATTCGTGTTGATAATCCTCAAGTCCTTGTAAAAAACAAATACATTCCAAGAATGCTTCGCGAGGCTATTGAAATTAAACATCATCACATAAAAAAACATCCTAATTTCAATAGAGAGGATGGTTGGCAGTTACCACCAGTTCGAGAGCCTGTCATCAATTTAATAAAATCTCAAGCTCATCACAAGACTGCAATACCTTCAGACTTCAGACACCGTGAGCCAATACTGCGTACATCCGGAACGTTATCAATAAATATTGTAGGCGGTAGTTTTGTATAGTTCGAACTATACAAAACTACCGTATTAAAGTGATTTTATTTAAATGTGTAACAATCACGAAAGCATTAGAAACCATTATGAATAAGAAGTATTAGCCGGGAATTGAATCTGGTCCTCTCGTGTAGCAGGCTGGCGCGCTAACCACTGCAACAAGGAGGCCGTCAGTTGCGCCACGGAGATTTAGTCCCACGATCTCTCGCATCTGAGCTTTTTCTCGCTTGCATTATGCATTGCATTGACTAAGGCCAAAGAGCTGTGGAGACCGGCGTCCGCTTTTTCTTCTCTCATTATCATCAGGTCTTTTTAGTCTCCACTGCAGGAGCATGACCCTCTCTGTACTACCGCAGCCATCCGCCATGTATGGACTTGGCCGGAGCAGACAGAGGATTTGGCTTACACTCTCCTCGCTGGCCAGACGGTTGATTATAATACATTAGCTTTATTTAGCTTGTATTTCCTAAGTCGCCTCTTATGACCTTCATGGGAAGACTAAGAGTTCATTCATTTTATTTATTTATTCAAAAACAATTAAATTAAAGCTTAAATACTTAAAACTAAAAAAAAAAAACAATACTATTAAATCGTCGATCGAGTGGTCTTATTTTACTCCGCCAGATACCAGATGGCTTCGCGGGATCTTCGGCATCCTATAGTACGATAATTTACGTCCCGGAGATTAAGTAAAGTGTATCGTAACAAAGGCATGAGCGCTGGTAACGATCTAATTAGCAGTAACTTGTCACAATAGTTAGAAACTTAGCTAAATGTCGCGTAATTAGGGTCGCCTCTCACTCGTTTGACCGCATGCTAATCCGCGCGCATTATTCTGTAGGCGCCAGGCGCTTGCGTCATACTCGTAAGTACAAATATAAGTACAAATGTACAAGAATATACTATGGCCAGAAGGTACACCGACATTCCTATGCAATTCGTCCATTTTCTCAATTCTATAGCTATCTGTATTTTCAAGTATTATCCAAAAGTTTTTCGATGCATGCATTGTCTAAGCTACAGGCTTATAGAACAACCAGCCACATACTCTTTACGTAAGGACTATCTGAGAATATAATTTGCCATAAAAGTTTCTACCTCGTCCAGTAGTAAAATTAAATGAAACTGCGGGCAAAACACATAGATAGACCCGTAACTGACTAGACATTAGTCACTAATCTATACTAATATTATAAAGCTAAGGAGTTTGTTTGAACGCGCTAATCTCAGGAACTACTGGTTTAAATTAGAAAATTGTTTTTGTGTTGGATAGTCCCATTATTGAGGAAGGCTTTAGGCTTTAAAACATCACGCTGCGACCAATAGGAGCAAAGCATCAATAAAAAGTGTTTTGAAAACGGGGGAAAATTATTCATCTATACTAATAAAAAAACAAATTTATCATAATAACAGAAATTGCCGCGGACGAAGTCGCGGGCAACAGCTGGTCTTATAAAAGATGGTGGACTTGCCGAAAGGAATACGCAGCAGTAGAGAAGCGGATTGCACTCAAAAGGCTGTATCATTATCTAAACAGCACAAAAGACAAAATCAAAGCAACTTTTTTACGTGTGGTATAACATAACGTTTATGCATACCGCTCTGGTGCGTGCCGGAGATAACTACAGCTCGAGTTAGAGAAAGAGTTCCAGCATGGAAGGAAAGTTCAAAGGCGTTGTATCTTTGGCAAACAAGTTTTCATCTTAAAAGCATACGTACCTAGACAAAATTACGAGAAAGTATCCTAAATGTGAAAGTGAGTTTGTTTGTTTGTTACGCTTTCACGTTATAACTACTGAACCGCGATCATCATGAAATTTTGCATACACGTTATCTGGGGTACGGAGAAGGACTTAGGGTTCCCGAGGGATCGACATTGACGCGGGCGAAGCCGCGGGCGAAAGCTAGTATGTATTATACATGTACTCGTAACAGGTGTATGTATGTATAATCCAGGTGCGGCCCATGCATGTTAAGTTTCGTAACGTCGGGCGCAGACAAATTCGATCACAATGACACATTAGCATGTGACCTAATGCGGCTGTTCACAGTGGCGTATCTATACCATCTGGGGCCCGAGGCAAACTCATTCAATGGGGCCCATGAGAATGTGAGCTCAGCGAATAGTTTCTTGGTGGCTTGGGGGGCCTAGGATGAGGAAGGAAAGGATGGCATGCTGGCAAAATGCCACGGGTGGTCCGTGGCATTTTGCGTGGCATGCCATCCTTTAGTTACGTCACTGGCTGTTCTATCTAATCACATGCGGCAAGCGGTCCGAACGGTAACCTCGAGTGGTTTTCTAATTATTTGTGGTGTTATACAATATATTGGGCACCAGTGTTGGAAAATGAGCTACGCCCGCGCCCATCTTTCATCAAGAATGAAAATGAGGCCAACTGCGAGTTGTCTTGCCACTACCAAGCGAATGGCGATCACATACCGTCAAGCGGTGGATATTTGACCTGACTAAGGGTGCGCGTGGCATAGCCGTGTGGTATCCGGTAGAGTAGAGTTACCACTCCAAGTCTTCCCGTCGATATCGTAGAAGCGCGACTTAGGAAATACAAGCTAAACAAAGCTTATAAACATCTAAGAGACCTCTCAAACCCGTCTGGCCAGCGTGGAGAGTGTGGGCCAAGTCCTCTGGCTGCTCTGGCCGAGTGTGGCTCTAGTAGTACAGAGAGGGTCGTGCTCCTGTAGTGGAGACTAAACAGGACCTGATGATGATGAAGGCCCACCTCAGTGAAAACGTAAGGTAGCACAAAAATGCTGGATGCAGATCGGTTAGTTGGTCATTTTGGATATCCTTGGTGGAGGCCAATGTGTAGCAATGGAATAACAGCTTAAATGATCATGTTTAAACCTGCCAGCAAGAGAGGACTCCGGATGCCTCGTATCTGTCATTCGATTCTCGTATGGCATCCTAGGAAGAGGCTACATGTTCTGAGAAGCATTCTTTGAATTTCAATCTAGCTGTTAGCCACGCGTGCGCTGATTTCGCGTAATTCGATACTTGGTCTACTGGAATGCGCGCGCGTCATTATGATTTACAACATGGCCGCGGGCGCCAGTCGATCAGGGTTTTTATCGATGCTTGTTGAGTACTGAATTATTATGATTGGTCGATAGACAGTAATGTGATTAGGCATGTTGGTTATACGCGAGTTTGACAATAGGAAATGTTATGACTGCATTGTTATACAACAAGCAAAACTTATTTTGAAAATCTACATCAACAATACTTTTTTACAGTCTTATGACATTTTCACAACTAAAATAAATCTAAAGACTTCATATGTAAAACTCCATATATCCGTTTAGGCCGGAAACTATACCAAAGAATGATATCTCTGAAATTTAGTAAGCATGCCAAAGAATCTACGTACATTATGCATACATACATACTATCACGTCTTTGTCCCTTGCGGGGTAGATAGAAACCAGGGTCTAAAAGACCAAAAGTCACAATAAGGTTTCGTTTCCACCAGAGATGTGCGGGGTAGCGGAGCGGTGCTAGGAGGCGTAGTAAAAATATGAAACGGTGTATATTAATACACATCAATAAATAAATAAATATATAATAATAATAAATAAACAATGGCAGAATGTGCTTGTACTATCTGTTCTGTAACACCTGTTTTTGACCATTTTCGATGGAATAAATGATTTCTGATTCTGATTCAAAGTCATACACATACCTTTAACAAATAACGTCTAGTGCAGCAGTTTCCCACTCGCCAGGCCTAGCAAAACAAGAGAGGGATTAGCACACATCCCTCTCTTGTTTTGCTACCTACTTGTGGCCTACCTACGTACAAGAACCTCGCTCCGGTTTCCACCAGAGCTCTGGGAGCGGGGCAGGATAAATTATTCTATTGGTTCTTTAAAAACACACCCCTCGCTACGCATCCTCGCTTATCTCTGGTGGAAACGCAATCTGTCTGTTAACATAGTCGGAAATAAAAGTATGCAGTATGGAACCAAATCACTTAATCCTTCTCCTATAGCTCCTAAGTAGCTTAGTACTCGATGATCCAGAACTGGTGCACTGGTAATTGACTATGAGTGTCGCCCTCAAATATAATGGGATAAGGACACGAATAAGAAATAGTAAAAGCCAAATAAAAAATAAAATAAGAAAAATTAAACCAGTGCTAAGTAAGTTTTGAACTTATCTGATACTAACTCATAAATATGTATAGTTGGTGTGAATACACCCAAGACTCGAATAGATCAATCTGCAAATATACTTTTCCATCTTAACTTGGTCGGGGATCGAATCCGAAACCCTGCGGTAAAGGATTTTAGGTAATAAAGCGACGCGAGGGTTTAACGACTTCTAGTTAAAGGCATTACTATAGTTCAGTTTCCGAAGTAGCCATTCGTACTCAGTCCTCAGTCGGCGGATTCCGTCGAGAGTACTAAACGTCAGCAGCCTATTTACGACCCATTGTTTCTATTACGCTCAACCGATACACTTACACTTATATTGTGGAAGATCATGCTGGAACCTAGGTCTGGAAACGTTAAACGTAGGAAATCCTAAAACAAATAGTTTTCTTTAGTTTTATCTTAATAAATGAACACCATTGTGTCCAAGAAGTCTAAATTGCCTTCCACAGCTAAAGCTTTTGATGGGCAGCGTCGGAAACACAAAAACCTGTGCTCGCCAACCCGCCTGCCAAGGGTGGTGATTATGGCAACCGAGGACGAGAACCATGGAACGAAGCATCCTTGAAAGAGGCCTTTGTCTAGATGTCGACTTCTTATGGCTGAAATGATGATGATGAAATGTTCTCGATATTCTACTTTGCCCTCAGTATTATTATATATGCATATATAAATAAATATATACGGACAAATCACACAGATTGAGCTAGCCCCAAAGTAAGTTCGAGACTTTTTATGGGATACTAACTTAACGATACTATATTTTATAACAAATACAAATATAGATATACATCCAAGACCCAGGCCAATCTGAAAAAGATCATTTTCCATCTTGACCTGGCCGGGGATCGAACCCGGTCACTCTCGTGTCGCAGGCTGGCGTGTTGACCGCTGCGCCACGGAGCTAGCCATTATGATATATTAGAATCATTGCGTCATCCCCTTATACACGCCCGCATATTCATCCATGATTTAAAACAAAACGGTTTAACTCACGTATTTTGAGTCGGAAAAATGCCGGCACAATTCAGGTCGATTTTTAATGTATGGCAAAGGAATGCCTTAGCTTTAGTTAGCCCGGAATAAGGTCCGAGCATAACCCTGTTTTTCAGGCATCCCTCTCCCTGAGATCGAGTGCGGGAGTGCATGTATTAAGAGGGCTGAATATTTACACTTACTTATTCAGCCTAGTCAGTAGGCCATCCTCAGGGCGAGTGTCAAGGACGTCCCGGCGCGGCCGTCAGATGATCACTTTATGCCATGTGTTGAAAAAAACGCGTAATTCTTATATTCTTAGCTAGAATTGTGTGTGGCCGCTTTATAGCAATACTTAACTCGTGGAATTGTGATGAGTCGTTTGCGAGGTGTAAACCCACGGGAGATATGCGGCTTTGTTTATTTTATGTCATATAAGGATCGTGTCGCAGATATAAGGAAGTAATATGTGTGTGTGGGTATAAAGTAAGGTCATAGGCAAATAATACGGCGGCGTATAACTGCCTTAAATATAGGCAGTTACTTCGCCATGCGTGCCAACTGGTTACATACAAGTCTACAACAGAAATACTCCGTCAGAATACTTCGAAAGACAATTGACATCTTGTGTCGTAATATTTTATTACAACTTCATAATCAGGTCTTTTTAGTCTCCACTGCATTAGCATGACCCTCTCTGTACTGCCGGAGCCATACTTAGCCAGAGCAGACAGAGGATTTGGTCTACACTCTCGTCGCTGGCCAGACGGGTTGGAGAAGTCTCATTGATGTTTATGCTTTGTTTAGCTCGTATTTCTCAAGTCGCCTCTTACGACATCCATGGGAAGACTTAGAGTGGTCTTATTCTACTTTGCCGGAAACCACACGGCAATATGACAACAATATAACAACTTACGCGAGATAAATTAATTATAGAATCACGGTTTTACACAGGTTTTTATTAGTCAGATTCGCCGACTAATTTCTGTCAGTTACGGGGCGACGCGCGACGCGGCCCTCTCTTAAGGAAAGCGAAGTATCGTCACCCCTGACACTCGTCCCGACGATGGTTTTCATAACAACTAGTCGGCGAATCCGACAAATAAAAACGTGCGTAAAACCGTGATTCTTTATTGGTCGATCCCCATACGAACATTCGTCCCCTTTTACGAGTATATTAATTTTCTTCATGCTAAACCCATTTGTGATCGTTAGACGGCAGTCATTAAGTGACATAGTTCATCATCATCATCATCAGGTCCTTTTTAGTCTCCACTACAGGAGCACGACCCTCTCTGTACTACTAGGGCCATACTTGGCCAGAGCAGCCAGAGGACTTGGCCTACACTCTCCACGCTGGACAGACGGGTTGGAGAGGTGTCTTAGATGTTTATAAGCTTTGTTTAGCTTGTATTTCCTAAGTCGCCTTCTACGACATCCACGGGAAGACTTGGAGTGGTTCTATTCTACACTGCCGGATACCACACGGCAAACACAGTGACATAGTTACTATAAGATAATTAGAAATTTTAAACGCTAGTGTGTTTTCCCAGCTCGGGTATTTGTATCGGAGTTAGGGGTCCGCTGTTATGACAGCACCACTATTTCCTACACTATACACACAGAAACAGTAGAATTTTTCATAACATTCATCGAATTGAAAATCATGGGTTTTTAGGTATTTTTCAATTCCATCCGTCCATTGGAGTTAAATCCCGGAATCGTAAAAACGCAATGACGCGCGACTACCGCGCCGGTGTCGCAAATCGTGCGACAAATCGCGAATCGCTCGCACGCGCGACTGCACGCTGATTGTTGCAAATATGCAGGTTATATTGGTTGCATTTCACAAAGCAATGGTATGCATTTCAGATGCTACTTGAGGTTTAGTTGATAAACTTTTGAAGAAAAGCTCTTTGAAGTGTCGTAATTTTCTTATTTTTATAATGATGTAAAGATAACCATTCCATTGTTATGACGTAGGCATCCGCTAAGAAAGGATTTTGATCAATTCTACCCCCAAGGGGATAAAATAGGGATGAAAGTTTGTATGAAACTTTGACAATTTCAAACCGCTGAGACTTTGCATGCATAAAGCTACTATGACTACTACTTCTTAACGCAAGCGAAGCCGCGGGCAAAAGCTAGTTATACTTATATTATAATTACTGCATGTACAAATTAGTAAAAATTTAATTAAAATCGCCCCAGTTTGCATGATCAGCCTAAACTTAGACATATTACTTTAATACTATGTATATTGATTGATATTGATGCTGTAAAATAGTGTTGGCATGTCGAAGTGTGATCGTATGTATTTACCACTTTTACACACATGCCGAATTTACTTTTTCAATATGTCACTTTGCTTACGATTGCAGATATTTCCCGGAAACAGTCACAACGTCAGAGCAGGAAGTCCAAACGCCATGGCACCCCATGGGCTCAGCTATGAAAATAAGCGTTATCGCGATGGTCGCCATATCAATATCCTGTTCCCCTGTCACAGCCGTCACGACATCGCCATGCCGAGGACGTATACATGAAGCGATATGAGCGGACAAAACGTATCGTGTAATCTTAGGGTTGCGAGAAAAGGTAAAGGGAATTTGGATATTTGCCAGGAACACTACTAGGGAAATAGCTTTATCGTTTAAATACGCTTTCACAGCTTTACCTCCAAGAAACGTTATTGCAGGGTTCCGTACCGAAAGGGTAAAAACGGGACCCTATTATTAATATGGCTCCACTGTTCGTCTGTCTGTCTGTGTCAGGCTATATCTGATGAATCGTGATAGCCACAGATGATGTATTTATGTTGCCGTTATAACAACAAATACTAAAAATATAATAAAATAAATATTAAAGGAGGGCTCCCATACAACAAACCTGATTTTTACGGTACAGAACCCTTTGTGCGCTAGTCCGACTCACACTTGGCTGATTTTTTATATTTCATACATACATTTTATATCATGACTGCTCATAAAAGTAGTAGAATTTTTTTTTTAAGGACAAATCACACAGATTGAGCTAGCCCCAAAGTAAGTTCGAAACTTGCGTTATGGGATACTAACTCAACGATACTATATTTTATAACAAATACATATATAGATAAACATCCAAGACCCAGGCCAATCTGAAAAAGATCATTTTCCATCTTGACCTGGCCGGGGATCGAACTCCGTGTCGCAGGCTGGCGTGTTGACCGCTGCGCCACGGAGCTAGTCAGATGTTTTCAGAAAAGTTTGTATGTGTCATGCAAAAGTTTCTGGTTGGCCTTGCGCCGCATCCAAGGCGCAAGGCGGTTCATTAAAATCCGACCAGAAATTTTTGACCTTACGACCTTGATAGTGAGGTGCGTACAGATACCGGTGACCAGAGGGTGGGAACCCAGCGTTAGTAAGAATGTTGTTTCGTTGTGTTATGTGTGTTATTCGTGTTTCCTGTTACTTAGAATAAGTTTAATTCTGTTATTACTAACATAATATGGATTATATCCGAAACTAGTTGTTGCCCGCGATTTCGTCCGCGGCAATTTCTATTATTATGATTAATAAATAATTTTTCCCCGTTTTCAAAACTTTTTTTACTGATGCTTCGCTCCTATTGGTCGCAGCGGTATGTTTTATAGCCTAAAGCCTGCATCAATAAATGGATTATTCAGCACAAAAAGAATTTTTGTAGTAGTTCCTGAGATTAGCGCGTTCAAACAAACAAACACTTCAGCTTTATAATATTAGTATAGATAAAGATTATTATTATATTATATGGTACATAATCCTGTATGTAAAGTGTCATCCCTGCGTCCGACAGTGCAATGCGCGTGCATACAGTTTGAATAATTCATGGAGTGGCGCTGACACTTACTGTTTTTCATCAAATACTAGTGTTCAGCTTGTAACTGATAACGAGCTGTTTGTTCTTGTGGTGTCCTTATGATGTGAACTTGGCGCTGGCTGATGCCCTTAACTGGAATGCTGGTAAGACAAACATAAGTATATACAGCTAACTTCTGCTCACAACTTCATTTGCAATAAAAGGAATGACATGTATTAATCTACAAACATACACAGTATCACGTCTTGCTTGCGGCATTTGGTGGAAAATGGAATCAAAAGTGATGGGTTGCTAGCTGCATCGCCTAATAACATGATGCCTCAGATTTTTGCCCGTTTGCTCGATAGACTTTTACAATCTGCGTGGGAAGAGAAGCAGCTGGTATATTCTATGTTTTTCTCTGCTCCCAGATTTTTCACTGATCTTAATATCTGATTTTAATATATAGTCAACATATCTAACGCAGTTCTTTGCTAGTGTAAAAATAGAGATTTCAAAAGGCTTCGCATCCAATCAGACGTCATAGTCTTAGCTGATACATAATGCAACAGACATTGATATGAAAAGCGGAATATTAACTTGTAGCGAACCGGAAAGACGTGTCGAAGAATGTTCGTTTTTATTCGCCATTACTTTTTGCATAAACTATAGAGAATAGGGAATCGAACCTTAATATGACAGGAGTTGTACCTGGCCAAAGACAATATAAACCTGACGTATAGACTTCGTATAACGTTCTGATATCTATGGTATAACGTAACGTATGATATCGTCTCGTCATAAAAAGATTTTGTTTATATCATAGAGATAAGATAATCCATGGTTTATATATCAAATTGTTATGCGAAAAACAAGTGAAGAAACTTAATATAATGCAAGTATATAAATTACTGTGTGGTGGTAAAGCCGTGTGGTTTCCGTGTGTAAGAGGCGACATAGAAAATACAAGCTAAACAAAGCTCATAAACATCAATGAGACCTCTCCAACCCGTCTGGCCAGCGAGGAAAGTGTAGGCCAAATCCCCTGTCTGCTCTGGCCAATAATGGCTAAAAAGATAAAGAGACTAAAAAGACTTGATTATTATATAAATTACCAAAAATATATTGTTCTTATTAGAATTGAGATAGTTATCCCTAGCCCATTCAGTTATCTCCGTTAGCCCCCTTGCTACGAACACATACCCTTCTTATTTACATAATAAGTAAAAATTTAGTGTTCATCAATAAAATGAAAAATGTATTAACTATTTTATAGCTCGACTAGCTGTGCCCGAGACTCCGTTCGCGTACATTTGTATGAGGCCACGTTTTTACTCCATGACCAACTCTTACAGATTTATTATTAGTATTGATTATGTTAAACCATGTCCATTAGTTTACGTTTTAATTGAAACTGCTACTGCTTGTGCCTTCCATCCCTTCAACCCCTGCTAGAGCCCAAACTATTTTGGGCTGAAAATCTGTTTACAGTTTCTAAAAGAGTCGGGATAGGTTGTTAATAATAAAAAAAATGTTCGTTGATTTTTAGACACAAGTTGAAGAGAAACAGTTTGGGTAGTGTTTTAGGGAGTAGTATAGGTGCGGAATATTATTCAGTAATATGTGGTAAGTATATATAATCAAAATACACCTATATGCAAAAAGTAACCAGTTAATCTCACAATTTACCCTTTTTATTGACAGCGCCTCGCGATAGAAGTACCTTATTTATCACCAATGTCGCTTGTTTAGTCATTGTGATCGGCAGTGTATCTGTCATACGTATCCTCTGTCAGAAATCAGATGCATTACACCAATTCACCTCCATGGGTTATCCTTTCGTGTTCTCTGTATTTTCCGCCATTATCGCAAGGCGCCTTATTAGTAATGTCGCAACTTCAGTCATTGTCGTCGGCACTGCATCGGCCGTATACATATGTCCACTATCAAACGTCAGATCGCAAGTCAGTTGCAAGAAGTTATGAACATCATAACTTGAAAATGTAGTGCTTCAGCGATTGAATTATTTCAATCGCATAACCCATTAATTTCTCCTTTATAATGCAATAGTTCCTGCTTAGGCCAAGACCTGTTCAAGAACATATCATACATTGGTATTTACTGGAACGGGTATCTGGCTGGAGACCAAGATTATATCAACTTCTCCAAAGGGCTTACGTGTTCGATCTATATCCCTCAAGCTTCACAAACACCCCTAAAATAAAAGGAGATACAAATAATACGTATAATAATTAAATATATACGGACAAATCACACAGCTTGAGCTATCCCCAAAGTAAGTTTGAGACTTGTGTTATAGGATTCTAACTCAACGATGCTATATTTTACAAAAGATACAAATATAGATAAACATCCAAGACTCAGGCCAATCTGAAAAAGATAATTTTCCATTTTCTATGTTCGATGGTATCGACATTATATATGACTATATACAGGCTCTACCGGAAGCTGGCAAAACAATAGACAATATTTTATCAGAATTCAAACAACGGATAGACAAATAACTTGTGATTGCAAATCGTCCGCTTAGCAAACATGCCGGACGAAGGCTGATTTATTCCGCACCATCGCATACTATATGTCGCCTGCCAAGCTATATTAATGCTGGAATTATACAAGTTTAGATAATGCTATTATAATATGGTGGAGAGCGTGAATTGAATAATTTCGATTGCTTTTGAATTTATATTGTGGAATTATTGACGTATTTTTACCATTATGGTGTAGTGCAATAAATTTTGAGATACTGGTTACGAGTTACGAGCAGTATAAATAATAAATGTTCAATTATTCGATGTTAGCTTTTCCACTTTTTCTGAAAAATTGAGGTCATTGATTACTCCACAGATAAAAGCCATAGCTCCCTAATTAGAAGAATATATAGCCTATGTGCTATTCTGTTTGATGTCAAATTTATAATACATCAAATTTTTTGCGTAAAAGTGTAACAATCATTTCAAATTTATAATAGTAAAAGTATAGTACAACATATTTGCCTCCACGATTATTGTTGTACACTAAAAGCTTCCCAGATCATATTGCAAATGAAAAGCTCAACTCTTTGAAAATTTTCCAAAATCAATGAAAACAATATCCAATTTAGTGCCTATTGTTGTTCTCAAATCGAATAAAATATGCATACAGGTGTTATAGGATCAATAAATTACATTTTTTCCAATAGAAAATTCAAAGCGTGGGAACAGGGATTTAAAGTTATGGTGGGTAGAAGAAACTTGACTGAGTTTCTTTCGGCTTATACTTCTCAGCAGTATAGTCGTTCCGAAACGCTAGTAGATTATCTATTTTGCAAATATTTAAAAAAATAATATGACATTCAAAAAAAGATATCGGACGGATATCCAAATTTGAATAAAATTTTATTTCATTTCATTTCAAACTCGCACACATATTTAAACAGAAAAACATTCAAAGAAAACTTTGTAGATCACCGTCTTGTATACGGTAGTCTTGCTCGTAACTCTGTTGACGACTAACTATTCCCCGTCAGCTTCATTACATTACCGTAACTTTGATCTGCGTTGCTCGTTTCCAAAACATCCGCAACCGATTCGATATCTCGATGGCGAATCAATCGAATCTTAACGCGCAAGCGAGGTGTGATGTTTATGCCTCATTTGTATTTAAGCGAGCCGTTCACCCGATCTGTCGCTAATGGCCAATGTGTTCTGTATATTTATTTAAAATTAGAATTTATTAGGCAAATAGATAACGGTCAATATGAGTTTTGGACTTGGCGCAGCAGGGATTATTTTAATAATTTCATTTACATTATTTTTTTTGTCGCATAACCTTCGTTAAGTAAATATAAAGGGGCATATCACACAAACAAAGCTAGCCCAACAGTAAGTTGTGAACTTAGGTCGTAGGATACTAACTCAATGATACTATATTTTATAATAGATACTTATATAGATAAACATCCAAGACCCAAGTCAATCTGAAATAGATCGTTATCCATCATGACCTGACCGGAGATTAAACCCGGGCACCCTCGTGTCGCAGGCTGGCATGTTGACCACTGCGCCACGGAGCTCGTCTCATTTCCTAAACGAATATTTTATACCGTCAACGATTGATTGCCTAACAAATTCTAATGGGATAGTGCTGGCAAACGTTCAGAATTCGTATGCAATTCAATTACTATAAAATCGATAAAAGCACTATCGAGCAAGGCGCTGCGGCGCGTAGGCCGCGCAAATAAAAATAAAAATTAACATATCGGCCGTGGTGATCGTAAATATTCGTGAAAGCGAATACTTCGGTCGCGTATCGATTACATCTGCGTGTATGGACGCCTCACTCTGCCTCCTGCCGAGTGGCTCCATACGTGGCGTTTACACGGAACGACGTATGCTTCTACTTTCAGAGCTTCACTAATACTAAGTCGAATTGCGTAAATTAATAAAAAAATAAACATTTGTAGACGTAAGATGCTGCTTATTTATTAATGAGATATTTAAAAACAACTTATAATCGAAAAAACATTATTAAAAGTGAAAAAACTTGAGTACCTCATTTAAAGAAGTATATAATGAAAGTAACCCAGACACGGCATTTCAATATTTCTATGACTGGCTTTGCCTGTTGTATAAACTTTGCTTTCCAATAATAAGAGTAAAACAAAACACTAGTGTAAAGTTAAACTGGGTATCACCAGGTATTAGGAAGAGTTGTGTAGCAAACAGAAACCTAAGACGCACTTTCTATGCAAGTAAAAAAATATCTGACAAAAAAAAGTACAAAAATTACTCCAAAATATTAAAAAAATGTATTTTTCAGGCTAAAAAATGTACGAATAACAAGTTCATTAAAAAAAGCAAAAATATTTGTAAAGACACATGGAGAGTAATACAAAATGAAACTGAAAATAATAAACAAGGTTCTAATTTTATTAACAATATGAAATATTCTAATAATATAATTAAAGATCCTATTACTATTGCAAATATATTTAATGACCATTTTATTAACTCTAGTCTAAATAATAATACCAATATAAATAATATTAATTTACCTGACATTAAAAATAATTCAATCTATCTTTCACCTATTGATGAATACGATGTAAGGAAAGTTATCGCATCGCTGAATAATACTAATTCTGAGGGATATGACGATATTTGTACGCACGTGATTAAAGCTTGCAAAGAAGAAATAAGTTCAGTTCTTGCGCATCTAATTAACATGTCAATGGAAGCGGGTACTTTTCCAGATAAACTAAAAATATCTGTAGTGAAACCATTATTTAAAAAAGGTGAAAAAACTTCATTTGACAATTACCGACCTATTACACTGATTCCAATCATATCGAAAATATATGAAAAAGTAATACACGATAAATTTATTTTATTTTTCGATAAATATAATATTTTGAACGCTAGTCAATATGGGTTTCGAAAAATGAAATCAACTTCTCTTGCAGCGTTTGATCTTATAAATACTATTTTACTAAATTTAAATGATAACAACCATACAACAGTACTTTTTTTCGACATGAAAAAAGCTTTCGACTTGGTTTTTCATCCATTACTTTTAACGAAATTAGAGCGATATGGAATAAGAGGCAATGCTTTAAACTGGATAAGAACGTACCTTCAAAATAGAACACAAACAGTAGAAATAGTACAATTGGAACAAAATAGACTTTCGAAGAAATACCATTCTGATTTCAAGGAGAATAAATTAGGCGTACCACAAGGAAGCGTTCTTGGACCTCTGCTCTTCCTGGTCTATATAAACGACTTCCCAAATATGATAAAGCATAAGAGTGTATTATTTGCTGATGATATGTCTGTTATAGTAACCAATAAGAATAATAAGACTATATACAATATACAAGAACATGAAAGTGACATTAATGATACGATAAACAAAACAATAGACTGGCTTAATAGTAATAATCTGAAAATTAATATAGAAAAGACATATTATATAAATTTTAATAATCTAACACAGTCACTTAACATAAATCATAAAGGACACATATTAAAATGCTCAGATAATGGAAAATTTCTAGGCTTAAATATTGATAGCAAATTGAACTGGAAAAAGCATGTAGAAAATGTATGTGCTAAACTAAATAGTTTCTCTTTTGCCCTTTCCAAACTTGCAAAAACAGCGACGAAGAGCACTGCTGTTACGGCATACTTTGGCTATGCTGAATCCGTATTGCGATATGGGCTCATAATTTGGGGAAATAGTACTGACATGCAACATGCTTTCGTGGCTCAAAAAAAGTGTATAAAAGCGATATGTGGAGTTACGCCTGACACGTCATGTAGGCCTCTTTTTAGGTCCCTGAACATTTTGCCATTACCAAGCCTGTACATTTATGAAATTGCTAAATTTGTAAAACTTAATTATGACTTGTTTAAAGAGGCTAAAGATGTGTTTTCTAGAAACACTAGAAATGGAAATAGGCTTGTTGTTAATATAATGCCTAGAAGTGCAAAAATGAAAAAGAATTGTTATTATATGTGCATCTTAATTTATAACAAGATACCAGATTCCATAAAAAACACGACATTTAATAGTTTTAAAAAAAAATTTCGTAATTGGCTAAGTGAACAAGGATTCTATACAGTGCAAGAGTTTCTCAATTTCAAGCCCTGAGTAAAAATCTAAATTAGTATATATAATCTTATTCTGATGACACCTATAATTAATTTTTAAATAATTTGACATTTATATTTTGATTTTGATTAGTGGATTTGTTTTAATTTATATAACTTGACAATAATTTAATTTATATACATATTTGCATGCTATTGTTATGGCTGATTAGGTATGAAACTGTAACGATTATTAACATCCTTGTATACCCTTCTCAAACGCAAATAAAAATTATTCTATTCTATTCTATTCTATTCTACCTAAAATAAAAAGTAAAGAAAGACTAACTGGATTAATACTCAAAACTAAAAATCTTTAATATAAATAAAACAAAACTAAAATTTAAAGTAGGTGTTGCTCGTGTGGCGTAGGGCTAAGAACACTAGCTGCATTTCCCGCTGAATAACTATTGCAATTTTTAAATGTTATCTACATTTAACATCAACTTTGTAGAAACCTACGGTCTGTATACTATAAAAACTTTCAGAATCTGAGTGACACATACCTAGCCTAAATAAATTTAGAAATACCGAAATACATACAAACAGATGTCTTACTTTTGTTTATTTTAGACATCAGAAAGTTATAAAGTAAAATGCTTTATAGTAGAGAGTTGCATAACAAAACATCCTTTTATGCAGATTTATATATTTGTGGTCAGTATGTTTAGCTTTTCATAGATATATAAACTTTTTAATATTTTATGAATCGTTGATTTCCCTAATTTTAGTACATTACTATGACTACATAGTATAAAACAAAGTCGCTTCCCGCTGTCTGTCTGTCCCTATGTATACTGAGATCGTTAAATCTACGCAACGGATTTTGATGCGGTATTTTTAATAGAGTAATTCAAGAGGAAGGTGGCTTAGAGGTATATGTACATTGCACCCGTGTAAAGCCGGGGTCCGGGTCGCTAGTTTCGTATAAATGTCACAAAACTAAAATATTTTTTTTTTATTATATCGTAAAGTATAAACCCCGACCGTTATTTATGAGAAAATTACTTAAACAAATAAATTAAATTATATCCATGTTACGTTCGGCCGTTAAATAATTCAATTTGAAATTATATTTTAGTTTTTTATGGACTTTAGCACCTCGCCCGATCACGTTTCGTATCGATATACGAAACGTGATCGGGCGAGGTGCTAAAGTCGCACCACTAATATTTATTAAAAACATAAAAGTTTGGCGAACACTTTTTACTAATTCTGAGAAATGTTTTAGAATTTTAAGTTTCTTTTTATTACGTACATTATTATTTAAAATAAATAAATATAAATAATGTTTTCAGTATACTGGTATGTGTGTTTTATCCAGTATTGTTCAAATCATCATCCCGGGTGGCTTCAACTATAAATGTGGCGAGGAGTGCGATAGCCTAGTGGGCGTGAGCATCATTAGCGCTTTTAAACGCATGTTAAGCAACACCGGGCGCAGTCCCCGCTGGGATGGGTGACCGCAAGTGACATAACAATATCTCGAACTCCTCTGTACATCTGAAGGCATCACTCATTTTTACGAAACATATCGGAGGACACTTGGAGACGAATCCAACAATACCTGAATTGTCGGAATCCGTCCAGTCGTTTGGAAGATAATACAGAATTTTAAAAACATACATAATACGCGCGAAACACACAACCCTTTTTGACGGTCGGGTAAATAACAATACGCGGAGGAGCTTTTTCATCAAAAGTTAGGTCGAAGACGGCACTCTGTGATACAAAGCACAACACAAAAGTATGTATATATGTAAAAACGCAAACAGCAGCAGCTTAAATATAAACAAAAAAATATGAAATGCAACCAATATCAATTGCATCGTTGCAGCGATTCACATGCAGTCGCGCGTGCGAACGATTTGTCGCGCGATTAGTCGCACGATTTGCGGCGACGCGCGTTGCTGCGCGCCAGTGGCAGTCGCGCGTCATTGCGTTTTTACGATTCCGGGATTTAGCTCCAATGCACGGATGGAATTGGAAATACCTGTGATTCTCGATTCGATAACCGTTATGAAAAATGAAAAGTCTCGTCTTTTAACACGACAGTCCAAAATGGGTGTAATGTTGTCTTTAACGTTAAATGACTTATTTTTTCAAAGAAATGACGCGACAGCTTTGCTTAAAAAATAGAGAGGATGTAAGGACCAAATCCAAATTATGGTGGATGTGACGGGTAGACTGTATGATAGTGGAAATTATAGCAAACTAGTTTTCGCTCGCGGCTCCGCCCGCGTCAATGTCGATCCCTCGGGAATAGTACTTTTTCCCGAGATAAAAGGTAGCCTATGTCCTTCTGCGTACTCCAGAGAACTTGTATGCAAAATTTCATGATGATCGGTGCAGAAGTTACGGCGTGAAAGCGTAACAAACAAACTCACTTTCGCATTTATAATATTAGTAGAGATATATTATGTGATATATACTTGGTGAAATTTTATTCGTTTTGGTTGCCGGCCACTTCGTATGGGAATGCCGAATTTTTTTTGAGTTCCCAGCATTGTTCCCATAGGAAAAGTTGTTCATTTTGATGTTCTGAGTCACCCCTTTAAGGGATACGATAAAAATTTCACCATGTATATAATGTATATTTCTCCATGGATAAGTAAGGATAAGGATTATCAACCAATCTTGTTCGTGTATGTGTAAACTTATGAAAGAATAAGTCTCTCTGTCTCAAAGGTATCTATGATCCGAGTAGGTTTGTCACGTTCAAACTGTCCCCAGTCTTCCTAGCTTCCCACAATTAATTTAACCCCGGACTTCCTAGCTAGCGGCAGTGGACATAATCCTGCTGCAAATTCAGTCTTAAATCAAAATTTCCATCCCAACCGGTAAGTCGCCGCAGCCGGCACCGGCCCGGTAATTTATGCCGTAATTAAACCTGTTACGGCGGCCGGAATGAATTTTTCTTGCGATACCGGCAATTTGCTAAGCAACTAATTGTTATTACGACTTTTGGCGGATAATGTTTGCCGTACTGATCGCAGGATTTTTAGTACCCACTTGAACCGGTTTTTTCTTAAAAATTAACATATTTGGTTTTGAAATTGTAAGGAATATTTTGTGAAATAATCATGAATAAATAAACTGAGTATTTTATGGAAATGAAGGTAATATCGGAAAAATAAATAAATAATAATAAATAAAATGAATATCATTATAATATAAAAATCAATCGCAAGTAGATTACTGGCTGGTAATGCGATTTTGGACAATGATTTTTGGACAGTATTACCACTCTTTTTATGCCACTTGCATTTTGAATTTGTATAATATTTATTTTAAAGCGAAATAAGTTCTTAAAGGTAATTACGGTGAGAGAATGTTGTCATTTATTTTTACAACTAAAAAAGGAGATAAATGTTTTAAGAGTTAATTATAAATACACAGGAGATTCATTATTCCACTGTATCTCCAAACAGATTTGAATACAAACTTTAGAGACCATTTTTTAAAAATTTTTTTGCAAAAAATTACCTAGTCAGTAAAATGAGTGCAGTAAAATAGTAATTGAGGTAACGAGACCTGTTTGTCTAAGTAAGTACCGCCTATCTAAATAAATAAAGTGTAAAATATATTAATTTCTCATTTAAATCACATTGTCATTCTATAATCGATTCATCGTTAGCATACGTAATCTCATTAAAACAGACTGGTTACGGACTATTAAAAACATAAACTTCCGGGCATTCGATACGCGGGAAAAGTTATTGGTAGAGTAAACTGCCCTACGAATTCTTCACACACACACACACACACACACAGTATCACGTCTTTTTTCCTTGCGGGGTAGACAGAGCCTAGGTCTCTAAGACCTTATGGCCAGATTTAGCATGTTAAAGGGCGTGTAGATGGTAAACGGAACCAAAATAGTGATGGGTTTCTAGCCGCATCGCCTATTAACATTATTCCGCAGATTTTAGCCCAGTCCCTCGATCGGCTTTTATGATCTGTGCGGGAAGAGAAGCAGCTACCATATTCGACGTTTTTCTTTTCTCCCAGACCAGCATGGAATTCTTCAGTATTGATAATGTAGATGTCTACATGTAAACTTGTATTTTCTTAATAGAGTTAGAAAGCCACGAACGTATCTCGTACTCTCAACTAAACATATACATGGATAGAGTAAGCAGACGTTGCTAGAGTGCGCGGTAGAGAGAGTGGATGCAGTGCTGAAAGGAGGCAAGTAGAGTGCCCATGTGCTAGTCTCTCTACCCAGAAAGCAGCCTACACATAATGCAGGACGCTTTATGTGTTTTGGAAAATATTTCTGATGACTTAACTAATAGAAACTAAACGAGAAACAATACAAGTTTTATTTCATCACTTTAAATAAGATATTGGTACGTTAAGTTGGTTGGAAAACTCAATTCTGAAGTATGTATAAAACAAAATTATATTTTCTTAACATGAAATTTAAATCAACTTTTGTTATGAGTCCATTGCTAGGTATAACAATAACCCTTGTGCTGTTTACATTGGTATTCTAAGTACTCTACCGTTTACTCTACCCATGTACCAGAGGTTATAATGCTCGATTAGAATGTGAGGCTCGTTCGGCTAATTAGCCGACTCGATTAGCACATTATAATCGATTGAATCGACTCGATCGTGCCGGTTAATTGTTTACGGACATAATGGATACGGATTTTATGGGCTATAAAGTCACCGTTTGGTGGTCGTGTCTGTTTAGAATGTATTATCACAGGGTATACTGAACATTTGACACTTTTTTTTATTTTAATTGTTAAGCCATAAAAATCGAAATTGGATTTCAAAATATCTGTGGTGTCAGATATAATCAAGTTCATAAGTATTATTTTATGAGCATTATTTTAAGACCCATCATTTTCCAAATAAATCATCATATTTATTTGCATGATAGTGGTTTCATAAAAGGTTGACAGAAGAATTATGTAAGTTTCTCTCCATTCACCTAATTGCCTTAATTAGGTGCAAAATTTCAATAATAGTTCTTAGTTATAATAATACATACATCCATACATAAATATTAAAGATTAATTAAATAAATAACAAAGTAATAAAATAATGTCGCCGTAGCCGTGTGGTATCCGGCAGAGTAGAATAGGACCACTCCAAGTCTTCCCGTGGATGTCGTAGAAGGCGACTTAGGAAATACAAGCTAAACAAAGCTTATAAACATCTGTGAGACCTCTCCAACCCGTCTGGCCAGCGTGGAGAGTGTAGACCAAGTCCTCTGGCTGTTCTGGCCAAGTATGGCCCTAGTAGTACAGAGAGGGTCGTGCTCCTGTAGTGGAGACTAAAAAGGACCTGATGATGATGATGATGAAAATAATGTCAACTTTATAAATTTCATTGTAATCACATAATATATTTAAGTATATATATTAATTTAAATAAAGTAATTTATATAATTGCAACTACTCAATAAAGGTGATAAAATTAACAAAAATTTTTTTTTTGTATTTATCACTAATTGATAAATAAAACTTTTATTAACTAGCCTAATTTTATTTTTAATAGCTTTTTTGGCAATTGTCATAAGTGATGGAAATTTTAATATATATATTTATCGAGGAATCTAATCATAGATTTAAAAAAAAATTCTTCTCTCTGAACTAATAAAACAATTTTAACATAAGTTTAAAACGTTGGTAAAATGTGTAATTTTTCTTAAAAATTCCGATACTAAGTTCTAGATTTATTATTTTTTTTTAGTATTCGCACATACAGCCTTGTATGCACATTTCATAGCATTAAAAATGCACATGTGTGCAAACACAACAATGTCTACCCACTTAAAAACTTGATAGCCGTATTTCTCAACATTAACTCGACGGTCAAACAAACCATTAAAATCAACTTGATTGGTAGTCAAAGCCAAAATTTTAGTCGTTAACATTTATTTTAACACATTTATAGCGCGATATGATATGAATATGACGCATAAATATACAAATTGGTATGTCGTAAAAACAAACAGACTGACAATAAAATACAATATAATCACAATACGCGCCATCAGCGGCCAACGAGGCGTCGCGGCGGCCGATGCTATTTATAATTTAATCTACATTAAAATCTGCATGTGTTATGTTCGTCATAAAAAGTGAATACATCAATTAATGAAAGTATAGATAGAGAGACTGCGTTCGATTCACCATCTCATGCTTGCATAGATGGCCTTTCAAGCTAAACATGATTAACTCTCCTCTATATTCAAAGTAAAGACTCCAAGGCTGTGATATCATCATCATCATTAGGTCTTTTTAGTCTCCACTGCAGGAGCATGACTCTCTCAGTATTACCAGAGCCATACTTGGCCATAGCAGACAGAGGATTTGGCCTACACTCTCCTCATTGGCCAGACGGGTTGGGTCCCAACCCGCTCACGAACAACGCTCATAAAAATCAATGAGACCTCTCCCGGAGAGGTCTCATTGATTTTTATGAGCTTTGTTTAGCTTGTATTTCCTAAATCGCCTCTTACGAAATCCATGGGAAGACTTGGAGTGGTTCTATTCTACTCTGCGGGAAACCACACGGCTAGCTTTGATACTTCACAGCCTATTGAAGGACTCAGCGCTATTTGCCCTCGCCTTTTAAAGCCTAGTGGATAAGAGCAAATCTTAGAGGATTAAACTCTCTTATGCATGGGTTCTGGTTTTCTCTGTTCTCGGTACTTTGTCCTCGTGGCAGAGGTGAGACAAAATGTGCGAGCGCACCCGGGAACCCACGCGTGTTCATTGTCTCCACCCACGACATCTCACTAACCACACACACTACTGGAAAAACAAGCTAAAATCACCTCTTCTGCTGGGAAAATAAGTGTCAAAACTTCCGAAAAACCATCATTGTTAAGATACCACAAGTAAGGCATCAATATGAAACTTGATAGTTAATTTTGACTCTTACAATATTGTAATAAAGGCTGGACCAAACGCAATTGAATAGTCAGTAATGTAAACTAAGAAACAGACGCCATTCCCGGAGCAACATAAACAATACGTTAAATAAATCATCCGGGGTGTGTGACTGTCTGTTCGTCTTTTTGGTTGCGGTGGTTTAATGGCGTGGTTAAACTCTTTGTTGCAAACGACGAAAGCTATTAAAATGGTTAGGAAATGTCATATTGCATGTTTTTGACGACTTTTCGCGGTGGACATGGTTTAATGATGTTGCCAAAGTAGTGGCGTAGGTGTTAGTGTTAATTTAGTCTTCAACCTAAGGATCATTAGCAGATTTCATTGATTTATTGACAGGGAGCTACCTCCATCTCCTCCTCATCCAAGCTGGTTCTCGGCAGTAAACTCAGCTATCTATATCGACAAAAACAAACAACTTATTGCATGGATTCTAACAAGTTTTGTAAATAATAAGATGATAAGTAAGTATGGAGATATATCTAATCTTCCAAAGGATACTTAATGAACAACAAATACCTATCAAATAAAAAAGTCTTATATATTATGTCCAGAACTAGTCCAGACCTAACTATTTCGTAGCAAAACATGGGTTATAAATAACTGTGGCAACACCAAGTATCCCAAATAATTTAAAATTGTAGTATTTTTACGTATTATTTATACTACAAAATATATGTTTGTAGGTATTCTTTCTTGATGCTGCTATTTTATTGTCTATTAGCTTTCACCTGCGGCTCCACCCTCGTTAATGTCGATCCCTCGGAAAAACTATATATATATATATATATGATAAAATGTACCCTTTGTCCTTCTCCGTACCCCACATAACGTGTATGCATAATTTCATGATGATCGGTTCAGTAGTAAAGGCGTGAAAGCGTAACAAAAACAAACTCACTTCTACATTTATAATATTAGTTAGGATTATAAAAATGGACGGTTTCTTCTATATGCAAAGGAATGTATCCGTCCAAGAACAATTTACAAGCTTTTCAAAGTGAGATTCGCTTGACTTTACAATTGTACTGTTGAAATATTTATAAACTTAATGTAAGGACAGGCATAAAACTGGCTTATTCTAACTATCTCCTCGGTTTACGATAACCGTCAATCACTCGAATAGCTTTTGACCGCTTACCACAAATACATAGTTCGATGCACGAGCGCTGGCAACACTAGGGCTATCAAAGCTCAGGGCAAAGATAATATAATACTAACGTTTAAACAACCCATTTAATGCACATACGAGTATGTTGTTCGGGTAACACAATACGAGTCTGGTTACAAACTTAAAGATAGTGTATCGAAAATATTACAAAACTAGCTTTCGCCCGCGGCTCCGCCCGCGTTAATGTCGATCCCTCGGGAATAGTACCTTTTCCCGGGATAAAAGGTAGCCTATGTTCTTCCTTGTACTCCAGAGAACTTGTATGCAAAATTTCATGATGATCGGTTCAGTAGTTACGACGTGAAAGCGTAACAAACAAACAAACAAACAAATAAACAAACAAACAAACTCACTTTCGCATTTATAATATTAGTAAGGATAAGAATATGTATCTTTCTTTTCTGCAATTTCTCGGTGACATGCTCGTTTAACAAATTGATATTGACATTTCAATGATTCCATCAACATTTTTATAAATAAGTTAATTTTGTATCTTAATTCTTTAAATATTATTTGACTTCTAATTAAGGGTTTTTTTTTTAATTTAGCAACCCGACTTTATATTTGTATACTTATCTTATAGCCGTGCGGTATCCGGTAGCCGTGTGGTATCCGGCAGAGTAGAATAGGACCACTCCAAGTCTTCCCGTGGATGTCGTAGAAGGCGACTTAGGAAATACAAGCTAAACAAAGCTTATAAACATCTAAGACACCTCTCCAACCCGTCTGGCCAGCGTGGAGAGTGTAGGCCAAGTCCTCTGGCTGCTCTGGCCAAGTATGGCCCTAGTAGTACAGAGAGGGTCGTGCTCCTGTAGTGGAGACTAAAAAGGACCTGATGATGATGATGATGAATATTATTTGTTTCAAATTTTAATTGTAACAGACACAGATAATTTAACTAATTCTGATACACTATTTTTAATTATTTTGATTTATCTTTAAGTAATGACTTATCTAAAAATTATCGTTTAACATGCAGATGTTTTGGCTATTAGACTGTAAATCTGTGTGTAATTTCAATAAATAAACAAGTCTACTGTTGGACGTAGGTCTCTCCAAAAGATTCTTTGTTCCATCACAGGATATTGCCATACTCACCACGCTTGGCAGGCGGGTTGGCGAGCGCAGTTTCTTTGGCTTATCGGGATACTACTCACTCCGATGACGGGGGAAGCAGCTCAGGAGGCCGGGAATCCGATGCCATGCATGAAACGGCCAAGCAGTTGAGGTTGACAGCCCTGATCTTTACGTCATCATCATCTCAGCCGCAAGAAGTCCACTGCTGGACATAGGCCTCCCCCAAGGATTTCCAATATGACCAGTTGGAAGCGGCCTGCATCCAGCGTCTTCCTGCGACCTTGGTTAGGTCGTCCGACCACCTTGTCGGTGGGTGTCCGACGCTGCGCTTGCCGGTACGTGGTCGCCATTCGAGCACCTTTCTGCCCGGCCCGATCGATGCGGCATCGCTGGAGAGATCGAAGTACGGCCCATGTTTCGATCGAATCAAAGGCCTTCTCATAGTCCACAGACGCTAAGCATAGTGGCCGGTTATACTCTCTGGTCTTCTGTATAACCTGCCGCAGCGTGTGGATGTGGTTTATGGTACTATAGCCTTTTCGGAAACCGGCTTGTTCGGGAGGCTGGAAGGCTGTAAAGAAGGCTCTTTATGTATATGTATAATACCTACCTACTCCTAAAACAAAAAATATGTTACACTTACTCGTAGTACAACAATACTTCTTCTCTCTTCTTCTTCTTCTTCAGCCCATTGTCACCCAATGCTGAGTGTAGGCCTCTAATAATGCACGCCATTCTCTTCGGTCTTGCGCTTTTCTCAACCATCTTTTTCCAGCAATTTTGACCAGATCGTCGGTCCATCTAGTAATTGGTTTACCCACACTTCGGCGACCAGTTCTGGGTCTCCATTCCAGCACTATTTTTCCCCAGCGTTCATCTGTGGTGCGACATATATGGCCCGCCCATCGCCACTTTCTTTGAGCTACTTCCTGGGCAATGTCGGTAAGTCCTGTCCGTCTTCGGATCTCAGTGTTTCTGATCTTATCTCGGATAGAAACACCAAGCATTGCGCGCTCCATAGCTCTCTGAGCGACTTGCAGCATGCTCACAAACTTCTTTGTGAGCGTCCAAGTTTCTGCGCCGTACACCATCACGGGAAGGACACATTGCTCGAAGACTCTGCGCTTTAGGTTGGTTGGTATGCTGCTGTCCTTGAGCACATCAGACAGTTTACCAAACGCTCCCCATCCTAGACGAATGCGGCGTTTTATTTCCTCTATCTGCTCATTTTTATAAAGGCTCAATCGTTGGCCGAGATATATATACTCCCTTACTCTCTCCAATGCATTTCCATGCACAGTAATGTGGTCGGCATCGATGTCTTTGCCCATGAATTTTGTTTTTGATATATTCATCTTTAATCCCACCATCACTGATACATCATAGAGTTCTTCGACCATGGCCTTCAGGTCGTCTAGGTTTTCGGCGAAGAGTATAATGTCGTCCGCAAATCGAAGGTGTGTCAGATGTCTTCCATTGATGTTTATGCCTCTGTTGGACCAGTCGAGAAGCTTAAAGACATCTTCCAAACATGAAGTGAATAATTTAGGAGATATGGTGTCTCCCTGTCTCACACCTCTTTTTACGGGGACAGGATTCGTGAGCTCCTGCAATTTTACCTGTAGCGTAGCGGATTTATATATAGCTTTAATTGCTTCTACATATCTAGTATCAACTTGGCATCGTTCTAGAGAATTTATTACCGCCCAGTGTTCCACTGTATCAAACGCCTTTTCATAGTCAATGAGAGCTACTACTAAGGGTCGGTTGTATTCGTTACATTTCTCTATCACTTGGCGCACTGTGTGGATGTGATCAATTGTAGAGAAGCCTTGCCTAAAACCCGCTTGCTCTACAGGTTGAACCGAGTCAAGTCTGTTGGTCAGTCGTAGTGTTATCAATACTATGTATGTCTGGACAAAATCGATGATAAGGGAATGCTTCGCAATTCAAGAACAATTTTTTCTGACTGCTTAAGTGCGTGTTTCAGTATGTCAACGTCATCATTTCAGTCGCATTGCTGGACATCGGCTGGGTGGCTTTCATCAAGAATTTTCAATACGATCGGAAGGAAGCGGTCTGCAACTGCCTCTGTGGTCCAGTGGTTAAGGCATTTGCCTATAGACTCAGTGGTCGTGGGTTTGATTCCCACGGGAAGCATACTTTGTTTAGTTGTTTCCAATTTGGTTAGGACATTGCAGGTTTGACCTCACTTGAATGATTCCGTGCTTCGGAAGGCACGTTAAGCCGTTGGTCCCGGCTGCCATCTGGTAGTCGTTAAAGGAACCACGTCAGAGGCCGAGAGGCGGTTCCGAAGAACTTTGACACCAGGGTGTGCATGGTCGATTGACCATGACACCTACACGAAATGAATGAATCAAATTTATGTGACTAGCAGCGAAAGATAGGTACTTAGTCTGTATCTTCCCTGGCTACGTCATGACCGCTTCACAAAGTTAAAGTTCGAAGGCACAGCTTTGGCAACACTGGCGATTCATAGCCAACGTTATGCGTGAAACGTAACGCGACACTCCTCGTAAACCGCGACACGTTCCGTTTTACGGCTCGCCATAAAACTTACTAATATTAGTCGTAGTATGAGAGAACAGGAATTATTTCAGACGAAATTAGCGAATTAGTCGAGTGATGAACTCTGGTGACTATAAATAAGCTGGCTCGATGAACATGTCGTAAAAGAAGTTAAACAAACCAACCGCAGCGGACGCTTGCCATACGGCACGTTTTTTGTCCAAACGAACCTCAGCCGCATTTTTTATTTCTCGTTTGGGGTTCCGTGGTGTAATGATAAAAAAAAAAATATAATGTGACTCTGGCCACCTATTATGTACATTTTTCTACATCCTAGTTAGTTCTCTGGTTCAGATTTGCCGTGTCTTTTTAGCTGTCTACGTAATTTTCTTATCTAAACTAGTATTGTAAAGATTTTATTGTATGTTTATTTATATAGGATAAACTCAAAAGCTATTTGACTGATTTAATTTTACTTTATTCACCTAAATAAAGCTTATATCAGTGAGTAGGTGGACAAGATTACGGAATGAAATTTGAATTGTACATTTAATCCTACCTGGAGGTTTAGCCTATACATTGGCTTTTTATCACGAAGTTAGTTCCGGGCAAAATCTAGTACTTGAAAAAAAAAAGTAATATCCAGCAGACTAAACAAGGTACGGGACCCTCAGTGAACGATACCAACTATCATTTTTTATTCCCCTATTCCATGTGGCGTCAGTATCTTTTTGGCGCGCCTGCAGTCTCGGAACGGTCGCCGTTAGATGAAGACGGCCGATAGTGGATGCAAAACCGGATTGATAGCGAGGCTGCGTCCTGGCGACATTACTGCCGACGGAGCACTCCCGCCCGGGAGTTATGGCGCCGCCAACTTGCTCTAAACTACTTTATTGGCACCACTCCAGGCCGTAAAGGAAGCCCGCACAACGTATCCACGCACACCATATTAATTCATTCCAGCCTCAGCTGAAAAACATCATATTTTCCCGATAATGGCATATGTCGCTGCCAAGGGTGATTGTAAATCACTTTATGCAAAGCGGCCTAAAATAAATATTTTTACGTCGAAATGTTTTGTTTTTAAATATGGAAAGCTTTACAATTTTTATTTACATTTTTGACAACTTTATCCAAACATTCCAAAACAATAAACATGTAAACAATGGGAAAGGAACGGCGCGAATACAACGACCGTAATAAAAACGTTTCTAAGTAAATTCGCAACAAAAAATCAACTCGTTGTGAACGCCTCGCCTGTTGTGTAAACATCCGATGGATGAATCGGGACGCGCTTTGCCATATTGTTGTTTTTTGGCTTTCGGGAAGATTTATGGCCAGTGACAAAGTCGATTTCATGGCGAAGAAGATAACGCGATGTGGCCAGGACATGAGTTAAAGACGGTAACAGAAGCGTCGCACTTGCTGCTTTCATACATAAGGAATTTGAAAATTAGAAGTAGAGCTGGAATACAAACTGCATGGAAGTTACGTAGTAACTATTAGCTGAATAGGCGATATAAAATCATTAAAAGTTTAAGTCAACTGACAAGCTTGTTTGTTAATAAGAAACAATGCGAGGACAAAAGCACAAAGAAGTACGAAAGTAGAAGTAAGTATAGTTATATCAACCTAATAAATAACCTATAAAAATATGTTTTCTAGTATTATCACTGTATATTGCAATAGGTAATGTAGAAAGCCAGGATGAGACGAAAGCTACATATTTTAAAACGGTTCAATCACAAAAAAAATATTTATTTAACTAAAACTCGTAGCGAATGTAGTTATGTACTTACTATTTTGCCACGTTCTACAAGTTATCCTTCTATAACATCTACATCCTGCGGCCGAGGGCTGCGCAGCAGGCGTCAGCCTCACGCTTTATGATGGAAGCTGGCATGGGCTTTTAACTCAAATTGAGCTTAAGTAAACATTTTACCTGCCAATTGATGAATTACTTCCGCCATTGTGATGCCTGTGTTGTCCACTTTACAATTCAATTTCTGAGTAATTTTGTCACGAAATTGTTGTCATGTGACGTAATGGTAATGGCTCACGACTTGGGAATCTTTTAAAGAATACTTTGGATTCCGCTGGGAAAGTACCACAGACCTAGCACACGCTAACTTATGGAGGACTATTCAACTGAAAAATATTTAAAACTTTTGTATCAAATAAGATCCTTGGACTAGCGATGAGTTATACAAATGTATGCTATAGTTAATAGATTCAGGTGTTATTTGCGGAAGTCAAAGTTACATTTACCTTGAAATAATTTACTTTGCGCGCTTCTGCCACCGGTTAGTTCATGCAAATGTATGTATGTAGGTAATAAATGTATGTAGCTTTTGCATAGTTTATATCATAACATAACAGACAAATGTCAACTTAGTCTGCAAACATGAACACTGAAAAGTTTTCGAAACGTCAGCTGTAATAATATTGGAAAAAGAGATTTAATTTAAATGTGTAACAATCGCAAAAAAATATCCTAATTACCTACTCACTATTTGGATATAGACTTGTCGCAAGTTTATTTTAGAAGGGTGCGATAATGAGCGGAAAAGGTTTCTCAAAATAAACGTTTTATTATAACGTGCAGAAATTATGAGCTGAGTACAATAGGACAGTGGTATAGTTGACCCAGCATAATTTGCCAAACAAACCATATAAATCTCCCTATTATAGCGTCCCCAAACAGTTGTAAAATGGAGGTCGGTCATAAAACTCGGATTTATGGCTAAAGGTCACGTTATGATAATTGATAATGCGTGCTTTCTAGATTTCTAGGTTATCAAAACATTAAATTTATCTTTAACATTAGTGACAAACAAATATATATTTCGACCGCAAGTTGTGCTCTTGCAAAAAAATAATATATATTCATGTGATTTTTATGTTACTAATTAAGTAAGATACACAATCTCATAGTGTTTACAGTGTTATACAAAATTATTACCTGACTATAAATATAAATATATACGGACAAATCACACAGATTGAGCTAGCCCCAAAGTAAGTTCGAGACATGTGTTATGGGATACTAACTCAACGATACTATATTTTATAACAAATACACTTATCATCTTCAACATCCAAGACCCAGGCCAATTTGATGAAGATCATTTTCCATCTTGACCTGGCCGGGGATCGAACCCGGGCACTCTCGTGTCGCAGGCTGGCGTGTTGACCGCTGCGCCCTGGAGCTAGCCAAGATTACCTGAAGAATCAATTTATTTACAAACATTTATAATTCAAGTGCTTACTTACTTATTCCTTAACTAATATCAAATTAGTATATAACTTAAGTACATTTATACATTGTATTGGTTATCTGCAAACTATAAGCATTAAGTATCAGTAGTAAATTGATATTGACGCCCAACTATAATTATTCCAAGTACTTTCTTCACACATAATTCACACATAATTAAGTGCGCTGACGTAATAGCCACCCACACGTACTGTCCAGTGCACAGCTAATATTACCATCAAAATATGAAATCTCTCCCGTCGCCTGAACAGGTGGCAGGAAACCAGATACGCGAGTAACGCAAGACGCCACAGATGAAAAATGCGGGAACGCCGCGATAAAAATGACCCCGGGAACCCTTCCCGGTGACGGTGACAAAAAATAAAATTCCCGATTCGGAGAACAGCTCGCGCGGACGTGAGATATTTGAGGATGATTTTAGTTGCCTTTCCTTGAAGTGTCGCGTTTCTGGCGTTTCTCGCTGACGTATTAATTACTAATAGGACACCTTTCATGCGAGGAATCTGTCGAGAGCCGGCGTGATACGAATTTAGATGTGGTGATGTGATCTGAATGTGAAGTGAAAGTGTGCGTGTGAACAGTTTGTCAAGTAATTGTAGAATCAACAGTATTAACTAATTTAAGATCTGGAGCTGTTATTTCTATTCGTTATCTATATAAGGGTATTCTCCGTACAATGATCAATCTGTTAGGTAGAAACTTACCATGCAAACTCGTATAATGTATGTTTAGGTAGCTGAATTCTCTTGATATGATGTATCGAACGATGGTAATTAAGAAATAACGCAATATTAAAGATGCACGAAATATTTAAAGTTGTTATTGCAACGCTCACAAGCTATTATGATTATAATCTTTTTGTTGAATTTGTCCTATTTGTTGTTCTGTGTGTTTTAGCACTTTCAAATAAAATTCTATTATATTCTATTCTTATTGCTTCTAAAGAAATTGACTATACTGTAGGATAGGTGTAGAATATTGCAGTAATCAGCCATTATTATCTGATTTTATTCCAACCTATCCGTCATATTTTTTTGCAATAAGTTATCTCTAAAGTTTTAATGCTTTTTTAAGGTAATCGAAGATGTTCTTTAAACGAATTAAGTAATGATCAAGCAGCGTGTTCACACAGTCCCCAACAATCGCTCTAATGAGGATATGCCTGATACTGACAGGCCAGCAGGCGCCTCCGTGCGCTAACGAGGCTGTCGAGAAAAAACCCAACATGGCGTCTTATTCGATATTTGTCGATGGCCCGCTCCAATTACTGCATCGGGAGTGCACCGAGCGCACGAATCGATCCAATCTGTCACGAACTGGCGACATGTCCGAATAATGAACGCTACTCCGAATTATGACCTGGAATTGGCTGGAATGTAAGATGTCGTGCTAAGATTTGAAACAAAAAATAGTTTTTAAGCACGAATTTGTGCGAGACCAACGGATAAAACGATTAAAGTTACTAAACGGTATCAGGATATTAAGGCTACCAAATGAGGGTTAACGTCAGGCAGAACACTATATGAACAGAGTACACGCTAGCATGAAGAACAGAAGGCTCTATGCACTGCTTTCGGATTTAAACACAATTATAGGACTTATTGACTTCTTTTTTTCTTCTTCCTTTATTTTATCCCATGTGAAGTCAGCACAGTATGGTAGTTCTCTATATTTTGTACTGTCACCTTCCATAGCCTTTGTTGTCACTACATTCTTGTTCATACTCTCCTTTACACATCCACCCATCTTTTTTTAGGTCGTCTTCTGTTCCGGGTACCATTAACTTTTAAATCTAATGCCTTCCTTGTGATATGACTTTCTTCTCTCCTCATCACATGCCCATATCAATTAGTCTTTTTTCTTTAACAATAATGACTATTTTCTTCTCTGTTACTGGCATAACTTTCTTACTTCCCCTTATACTCGTATACTCATTCCGTATTTTATCCATTCTTGTTACTCCACACATCCATCTTAAAATTCGAATCTCTCATATATGCAGTTTTCTTTCTTCCATCTCTTTTTCAATAAAAACTCGCCAAAATAAAATGCCACTACAGACGCTCGATAAGAAAATAACATCAATCTTGAGATAACGTCACGAGCCGGTGCTAACGACACCAATAATATATCACAGCGAGCGAATCGCTCCATCATAAAACGAATTGGTCGCCACTGCACTCTATCGCGTCTGGTCCATCGCCACTATTTCACATTTGACAACACTCGAAGCGTAGGTGGTCCCTATCTCGCGCGCTTCCTAAGTCAACATGTCTCACTGTGCTTTTGTTGTCCCAACACTATTGTCCGAGAAGACAGATACGGGAATAGACCCCTGGCTACGCTATTAAAATGGAGTCGTATTTTAAATTAAGAACAATCGTAAACCCGCCAATAAAGCGATGTTTCGCGGAGATTTGCTCAGCATATTCCGGGTTTATTACTGCATTATCATATACATGGGCGCCCGGGCAGCGGCGATTAAAAAATCTCGCTAAACTTCTAAAGGTCGGTGCACACGCGAAAATACCGGCTGCAATTCTGTTTAGCCTTAGCTTATCAGTCACGCGATTTGTGGAACAAAAGTATCGCGTGTGTAAGCACCCTAAGCCCGAGTCCGTGCGAAGTGGTATTTTTTGCATTATTAAATCTCACTCGCTATATTTGAATGTATATAGACATTTTATTTCTGGTGAACGGGCCGCCTACGCGCCGCACTGAATTTTATGGGAACATATAAAATGTTTATTATACTCGGACAGTCACCGCTACGGCAACACTTGAAAAATAAAATCGTAAACCGGTCCAATATCAATATCACTGTTTATTTATTAAAATATCACTTTCCAAGATATTTCGGTATGATGTGTTCGACAATGATGTCATTTTATTTGAATCCAGTGTTGTGATAGCGATGTTGTAATCTACACTTTCAAAGGCTCAGATAAAGAGCTTAGGAAAATTGAATTTGACTGTAGAGAACTATCTATAATAAAGATTTACATGTTACTTAAGCCGACTTATCTTGTTAAATATGCACATATTTATGTAGGCAGCTTCAACAATCCACAAAAATTGTTACTTACATATTCAAAATGTTGGGAAAACAATTGACAAACAGCTGAATTATATTTATAAAAGTCAAAAAGTTGCTTTGATTAGGTAGGTTTATAAATGTGAGATCAGAGTTAGCCTCTAATACAAAAAGAGAAGCAGAGACAGAGAGAGAAAGAGTCAAACATTGCGACGAATGATTCATTTAGAGTATGAAATTGGAAAATTTCGATATTTATATATTTAAGACGACCTCTATGGTACCTCCATCTATGTGGTTTATACCAATTTACTAAGTTGAAATGATTTATCGGGAACACAGTTTCTTATTAAGTTGTTTAGTTGTGTTGAGATGTAACTAACGAGGCAGGCAGTAACAGACACACAAATAATAAATGTTTTACGTTACAATTTAATGAAATTAATGATATAAATTAAAAGTCACCCGTTACCAGCTATGCTCAAGCGTTCCGTCTGCGAGGCACTTAATGGCCAACCATATGCCAGGCGGCGTGGCGGTACAAACGCGGATGGTCTAAACGCGTTGGTTACTTTGGATATTTTCGTTTTTAAAGAATATTCAAGGGTTATTCGAAAAAAAATACATAATGGCTGCCTTATCTGTAATGCAATTATAATCAAAAGTTTCAAGGTTAATTTTAATGTAGTAATTTGATGAATACAGCTGTATACCGAGTAAATTAGACGTGATTTGGAGGCAACTTTGCAATTTTTTTCTATCAAAAAAATTTAACGCAATCGTGTTTTTGAGTTAGTCCTGAACTTTGCTACATTTTTATTTTAATTTGAGTATTTCATTATTATTGATATTACTGACAATCGAGCAAAGCAGTTTCAGGTAGTACGAGCCCTTAATAAAAGGCTACCGTACACAAAGCCCAAACCAACAGTTCATATCTCACCTTTTTGTCACCCTAAATTCACACGTGTCGGGCCCGCCCCGTCACGTCGCCGAGACTCGCATCGAATACTAATTATAATTATCCGAGCGAATAATTCATATGCATACCTCGACCAGTCGACAAAGGCCTTTCAAAACCAACCAGAGTTGGAAATCACGATTGACTTTTGTTTGTGAGCCCCAAAAGGGTGGGTCAGGTTACGGCGGTGACCATGCACTTATTCAGTTGCTTTTTACTTCGAATGCAAACGCATTGTGAATGAAAACGTATCGAGTTGTGTAATTACAGCGCACAAAGGTGGTACAGGCGTTAATAGATCGTTTATTGTCGTAAATTGAATGTATGAATGTAACATTTTTGAAGGCGACATTTTGTTGCGTTTAATAGTTAATGTTACTACATGCTTTGTTTGGGCAGTTTTGTAATAAAGCGTAAAAATAAGATTTTGTACTTGCCAGATAATTTGTTGAACTTGTATTCTGCAAAAGTAACACAAATATAGTACATATGTATGATATTTAAGATTACTTAAAAGGCTTACATGAGCTAATTGGCGCTAGTTGGTTCATGTAAGTATCTTATTAATCAGAAAGCCCATTTTATTTTAAGTATTTTACTTTGCTCGCGTCAACGTCGATTCCTCGGGAACAGTAACTATACTTTTTTCCAAGATGAAAGGTAGCCTATGTCCTTCTCCGTACTCCAGAGAACTTGTATGCAAAATTTCATGATGATCGGTTCAGTAGTTACGGCGTGAAAGCGTAACAAACAAACAAACAAATAAACAAACAAACTCACTTTCGCATTTATAATATTAGTATAAAGGAAGGATAGTAAGGATATATATTTATCTATATCATATCTATCTATATATGTATATATTTATATGGATATAGATAAAACACACATATTGAACTAGCCCCAAAGTAAGTTCGAGACTTGTGTTGTAATCCTACAACTAACTTAACGATACTAAGTATATTTTATTACATCCAAGACCCAAGCCAATCTGAAAAAAATGATTTTCCATTTTGACCTGACCGGGATCAAACCCTGGAACTCGGATGTAGTAGACTGGCATGATGACCACGACTACGCCACATCGTCGTATGATAACATGGCAAGTTAAATAAAAGCTTTCATAAAAGCTGTTCAAATATTAGTTAATTTCGAAATTACCAAATATTACAGTAGCGAGCATCTGTACGAGTATCGGCCTAACTATGCGCTGTGCAAACGCTGTGTGTTTGTCTGTGACAACTGTTCGACTCAACAGATTAAACAAACATATTGAACCTGTCGCCACGTTGCTGTTTGTTTTGCTGCTGCTACTGATCTCATTAACGCTACTTCAAGTTTGTGGTTTTAGGAGAATGATAATTTTAACCGTCTTTAATAAAGGAATTTCTGTGTTTATTTTTTAAAATAAACCACTAATTTATTGCTAACTAATATGTAGTGATGTAGATAATATGGAGCCTGTATCAAAACTCGCAAAACGTTGCCGTCATGCGAGCTTTGATGACCCTGGGCCCTGGACCTGGACGCGTTTAGAACAGATCCCAGGTACTCAAACTGTACCAGTTTAGAGTAAACAAGGAATAGCATTGGGTATGCGTAAGATCACAATATTTTGGCCAAAAAAACTTTGTAAAATTTAAATAAACAAAGCCAAATTGCAAGAGCAATTGCAAGTCGGAACCCGGTAATGAAGAAGCTGACTAATTGCAAGCCTTAATTGAAAAAAGTGTCGGCCGGATTAAATGGTTGACAAATGACTACAATAACTCATTTGACATGCAATTAATAACCAGTTTGCTGGAGAGACGCAATTCAGAGACCATTTTGAAGAAAAATTGCAACTGGTTAATTACTTAATTTTTTGTGGCTTCTTGTGATGTAACATATTAATTATTTTATTAGCGATGTTGATAAATATGTACCTACCTATCATCATCATCATCAGGTCCTTTTTAGTCTCCACTACAGGAGCACGACCCTCTCTGTACTACTAGGGCCATACTAGGCCAGAGCAGCCAGAGGACTTGGCCTACACTCTCCACGCTGGCCACACGGGTTGAAGAGGTGTCTTAGATGTTTATAAGCTTTGTTTAGCTTGCATTTCCTAAGTCGCCTTTTACGACATCCACGGGAAGACTTGGAGTGGTCCTATTCTACTCTGCCGGATACTACACGGCTAAATATGTACCTATCGGTTTGACCTACACAATATCAATGAAATAAAAAATATCGAGTTTGTCAATGTCTGGCAAATTTTATCTCTTTGCAAATTACTATAAGACTAATTTAATTGAAAATAATCACCTCTGACACCAGGGTGTGCATGGTCGATTGAATGTGACACCTACTCGAAATGATGATGAATAGAAAATAATAGATGGACGGACGGAGGGACCAATGGAAGTACATTGGAGGCTTAGTTATAAAGTTTAGATAGAGTTCTTTATTAAAAATTACTTAGTTATTGTCGAAAGGGCTCACTATTTCTTAAAGTTAGTATACCTAAATAAAATATCTCATTTTAAAGAATTTACAGAATACATACATAGTATCACGTCTTTTTCCCTTGCGGGGTAGACAGAGCCCCGGTTTTTAAGACCTAAAAATCACGTTTAGCATAGAATTGGAATACAGAGAAGAGGAGAAATGTAATTAGGTTTTGACCTTGCATGACGTTACTATAACTAAGTAATTAAAGTATTTTATTATCTATATATATTACTAAATACTTAAATACCTTTCTGTTCTGTACTTTCATTAAAAAAAAAAACAAATCAACTAGAAGACTTTCAATAGTTTTAAATACAAGTAACGTTTTAGAATGCAGATGACTCTATTGATACCGCTTCTTTAATTTACACTTACAAACATGTAAATTATGTGAAATATTATGTTTATTTAAGTTTATTTGTTATAATATTAACGGCGAGTATATCACTCACCTTCGATTTGCCGATGACATTGTTATAATGGCAGAGTCGCTGGAGGATCTGAGTGCCATGCTCAATGACCTCAATGAAGTTTCCCAACAATTGGGCCTTAAAATGAACATGGACAAGACGAAAATAATGTCGAATGTCCATGTTGCGCCTTCTCCAGTGCTTGTTGGGAGCTCCATACTTGAAGCTGTTGACCACTATATCTATCTGGGTCAATTGATCCAGGTTGGAAGTTCCAGCTTCAAGGATGAGGTCTTTCGACGAATCCGACTCGGCTGGGCAGCGTTCGGGAAGCTCCAAAGTGTCTTCTCGTCCAAAATACCTCAGTGCCTCAAGTCGAAAGTATTCGACCAATGTGTGTTGCCAGTGATGACTTACGGGTCCGAAACGTGGTCGTTTACTATGGGCCTCATAAGAAAGCTCAAGGTCGCTCAAAGAGCTATGGAGAGGACTATGCTCGGTGTTTCTCTGCGAGATCGAATCAGAAACGAGGAGATCCGTAGAAGAACAAAGGTCACCGACATAGCTTAGCGGATTAGCTCTTTGAAGTGGCAGTGGGCGGGGCACATAGCTCGAAGAACCGATGGCCGATGGGGCAGAAAGGTGCTCGAACGGCGACCACGTACCGGCAAGCGCAGCGTTGGACACCCACCGACAAGGTGGTCGGACGACCTAACCAAGGTCGCAGGAAGACGCTGGATGCAGGCCGCTTCCAACCGGTCATATTGGAAATCCTTGGGGAAGGCCTATGTCCAGCAGTGGACTTCTTGCGGCTGAGATGATGATGATGAAGTTTATTTGAGTATTATCATACTATTAATTTGAGTTACTACGACTTATATTATATACTATAATAATACTATTATCTGAATGTTTTAACGCGTTATTTAAATAAACATGACCTTCGAGCGGCAGTTAGTACAAACCAAACACACGTCAATAATGACAACCAAAATAAACCAAGTTTAAAACAATACTCTGTCACATTGTGCTCGTGGGATGACAACGCCAAGGGTGCGGTGGGTGGCATAATCAGGAGGAATGCGGGAAAACCAAACATCTTGGACGTCTGAGGCGTTCCCCTCCAGAATGTGACTGTCATTGTCATGGGCCTGCGCTACCACGGTACTGCTAACGCGGTACGGCAAACTCGATATTAAGTCGATCGTAACATATAAACCAAGTTTTGTCAAAATAAGGGAGGGCAATGGGGGAAAATGCAAGCTCTTTATGATTGTTGTCATCATGGCGGGGTATTAGTTTATATTTCTTGATTATACAAGACAACACTTTGTGATTTTAACTTTATAGCAAATGGGAAATGGGGGAAAATACAAGTATTTTATGATTGTTGACATGGAAGTGTCGCATTGTTTCTTATTCTACAAGAAAATACTTCGTGATTTTTACTTGATAGCAAATGTTAACATGTAGATTGTGAATAAGTATCCTTCTACTCTTAATAAATTAAGAAATAAAATATGATGAAAATATTTCATGCGGGCGGGACTTGTGCCGGCGACCTATGCTCGGCCATTTGAGCTACCGCACAACTCAAGTCCCGCCCGCATAAAATTTTTTCACCATATTTTATTTCTTAATTTATTAAGAGTAAATCAAAATAGCATTGTAAATGCAAAATAAAACACATATAAAAATATAGTATCCTTCTAGTTGTTGACCACTTCTATTCCCGCCTTCAGTTGAAGTCTCCAGAACTTCCGTGGCGTATGCTGTTTGTAGAATAGTAAAATTTTATAAGTATCTAAAAATTTATCAGAGCGTAACGCAATAACTCATAAACTAGTCACCCGATCTCAAAAACTTAAACTCATAGTAGGTACCTTTAAAAACCAACATTAAAAATGTTATTATTACAAATAGCGTGGATGGTGAACCAGTCGTGTATGTTTGTTTGTGTCCTAAATGCATTCGTCACGTCCCCGCGTTCACCCGCACCTACGAATTCCAGTTAATCGACCGTTTAAATCCGATTTAGTTGTTGCTCGTAACTTTTTCTAAAGTCTTAACAACCCCCTTGGCAAAGTGAAGCCAGAAAGTAACGCTAATTGACACGCTTATCTTATTACATTAGATGACGTGATATTTATGTAGACGAAATAATATAAAAAAAAATATAAAAAAGAATAATAGGTAGGTACAGTAAACTTCATGCCTTTATACCTTAAAGCATATATATGATTTTGGGCCGTAATTAGAAGTGTTATAGAGATGAGTGGTAGGATATGGTCTGTTAGTGAATTTAAAAAATCCAACGTTTAATTCAATTATATTCTAAGATACGTAGGGAAGCGTTAGCATTAGGTAATCTAATATTTTTTTTTTTAATTATTTATAGTCACTATCATAAAGGCCCTTGAAAATATTGTGAGTGAGAATTACATACAATATGGACTTTACTTAAGCGGGTGCCTCGCGAGCAACAAACGTCGCGACTGCGCAAGCCATGAGGCTGCGCAAAACCATTAGGCGAATCCAAAAAGTGGGTGATCTAGTGCAAGGATTGACCTTAATTATAAAAATACTTTTGATGTATTCAATTAATTCAGCGCATAGTACTAGTGATTTTAAACACGTCAATTTCCACAATTTCGTGCAGTACCTTCTTGAGCAGTCGGCCTATTTTATTCGAGCACCGCTTTGTAAAGAGGGCAGTCTTCAACAGCGTTTTATTGGGGCATTGTTAAGGGTAATGGCACTTTTATATTGTTTTCGTTACCCCTTTAAATTCTCTCCAATGGATGTTACTTCATTCCGGAGGCGCAACTGTATTTATTCAAATTATTCAGGTCCAAATCCTGTTAAATAGCGAGTACCTACAATATTTACATACTGTTTCGTGTTTAGGGTTCCGTAACTCAAAAGGAAAAAAACGGAACCCTTTTAGGATCACTTTGTTGTCTGTCTGTTTGCCTGTCAAGACCTTTTTTCTCAGGAACGCGTGGAGGTATCAAGCTGAAATTAATCTCAAATAATGAGGTCTATTACTGTCCTTGGAGCTGTGAAAAAATCAAACTTCTAAGGCAACGCAATCAAAGATACAGCCGTTTATGCAAATTTTCGACATTTGCAAGTAAATCAAAACCTACAGGGTACTTCCCGTATACTCAAAATTTGATATTTGGTACGAAGCAACGTCTTGTTTGTTTGTTTGTTTGTAATATCTTTATTGTACGAGAAAAAACACAGAACATAAAACATAGTATAAACGAAAAGTAAACATACAATGGCGGACTTATCCCATAAAGGGATCTCTACCAGTCAACCAGCCAAATGATTGAGAGGATGTTTACTAATTGGTCTTATAGCACAGATAAAGGAAAAATTGCAAAAGCATTAATTTTTAGTTAAATAATATTATAAAATATTTTTAATAATTTTAACTTATTAAAAATAATTGTACGATACCCTTGTGCGCTTGTCTGACTCTCATTTGTACTGTTTTTTTCTTGTACACACTGTTGTTCTAGGTTAAATCAATGAGTGAACTTTTAAGTGTTGGGTGATATATGTCATCATATCAGCCGCAAGAAGTCCACTGTTGGAAGCGGCCTGCATCTAGCTTATCCCCTCAACCCTGGTCAGGTCGTCAAACCACCTGGTCGGTGGGTGTCCGACAGCTTCTACACGCTATGTGCCCACTTTTCCGCGAAATCCTGATATATCTAGGTATAATATATCTATTTTTCGTTATTTTCAATTGCACCTGAAGCTATTTAGAATAAAAATATATATCTACAACTACTTGATGTGCCAGCATTTCAACAACACCTATAGCGTTTTATTGTGATTTTTTTTTCTTTCAGCCTTGATTACAAATTTGTATAATGAGAATTTAGAAAGTGGTATTTTTCATAAAAACGTAGATAGTTATCCTAATATTTTAAAAGCAAAAGTGACTTTGTTTATTTATTCACTTGTTTGTTATGCTTTTACTACTGAACCGGTCATCATGATATTTTGATACGCTTTGTCCGGGATACGGAGAAGAACATACATAACATTCATCCCGGAAAACTAATATTCCCGAGGAAACGACATTAACTATCTTTTATCTTATTTGTTGTTTGACGCTCGATCGCTAACATAACGTGTTCCACGACATTATGTAAATTGAAATTGTGTATAACATGAAATCAGAAAAAATGAAAAGATAAAAATATAAAAAAAAACATACAAAGCCCTTCAGGCAAGTAGGCGACCAATACTGTTGAAAAGAGTTTCTTTCGGCGTCTTCTTCTCTGCAGTGGTCGGTTCCCAAACGCTGGTAGTTTGTAGCTTTTGAACAATAATTAATAATTTGAATATAATTTTACATTTAAAATAAAATAATACTTATTTTATTTTAAATGTGAATTGCCGTGAAAAAGTGCCTGAAAAGGCCTATTTTCTGAATCTTTGAATCTTTAACACGAGCTGATCCGCGGACGAAAGCTAGTATTTATATTAACATGTTTAAATAATCAAATGCGAAATATGTAAACAAAAATTTGCATAAACCAATAAATCACGGAGGTCAGATCGGCGATAAGCGGAACAAATTCATAAATTCCGACGCACCTTAATCTCGTTTGTGGTATAATGGAATCGTTATTAGCGGCTCACCTCTTACGCGGCGTGAGAATGATGAACGAACACCTCTACTAGTTATTTTCGACCCAAAGTCGCAAGAAAAACTTTCTCACTTATCCGACTTGGATCCTGCAAATCAGCGTAGATGGAGCAATAGTGTTGGACAGTTGCTGGTGGCAAAATTGGTCATGAATTATAGACACATTTTACAAGGTTCAAAAGTTTATTTGAACACTTTTATACATTACATACTTTCAAGTATTTTCCCTTGCGGGTTAGATAAACCTAGATATTAAAGACGTAATACTACTAAATACACGTTTAGCAGGTTGGTGAGCACTTATAAATCGTCATTTTTGATTTCACTACCGAAAATTGTTGTAAGTCAGTAATTTACTTATAGCTAAGTACCGATAGAATGCAGAAGAAATGGCAACATACTGCACAGTACTTTTCTCCAAGCGACGGCAACTCACAATATTAGTTTACCTAAAAAGCAAGCAAAGGTAAGCAACTTTATGGATTACTAGTTTTTGCCCGCGGCTCCGCCCGCGTCAATGTCGAACCCTCGGAAACAATATAAAATGTACCCTATGTCCTTCTCCGTATCCCAGATAACGTGTATTCAAAATTTCATGATGATCGGTTCAGTAGTTACAACGTGAAAGCGGAACAAACAAACAAACTCTGTTTCACATTTATAATATTAGTTAGGATATATTAGGATTAGGAAGTTAGGATTATTATATTATACTTTGTTCTAATTAAATGGCATGATCCAATTCATGTCATCATCATTTTTTTCGATAAAAATATGTCCATTGAAGTGATATAAGTAAATAGGTATAATTGAAATCGAAAATGTCATACTTAGAATGGACCATATCCTACATTATCCTTGATACTGAAACCGTTGATGAACATAGATATAAAATTAATTACCTCTATCTACCAGTGCGAAGCAGAGCGGGCCGCTACTAAGATGATAATAATAAAGCAAAAGTTAAGTCAAGCATATTGTGAACTATTGAACTTATTACGCGAAGAGTAAATATGTAATATCATGTCTGTTGTATGGGAGCCCCCCTTCATTATTAATTTTATTTAATTATTTATTTTTAGAGTGAATATATAAATAAATATTATTTGATATTTTAAGCGTCTGTTGCCGTTACCAATATTGAGCAAAAACAAGCAAAAAATCACGTTTGTTGTATGGGAGCTTTTGAATATATATTTTATTCTATTTTTTAGTATTTGTTGTTATAGCAGCAACAGAAATACATCATCTGTGAAAATTTCAAATGTCTAACTATCATGGTTCGTGAGATACAGCCTGGTGACAGACGGACAGACAGACAGACAGACAGACAGACAGACAGATAAATAGACAGACGGACAGCGGAGCGACATTAATAGGGCCCCGTTTTTACCCTTTGGGTACGGAACCCTAAAAATTTAAATCCTTATATATTCATTTCAGGTTTGGATATATATAATCATGCAGTTGTCGGAGTGCCTAGCAATTTGCATTCGAGTTACGACGGAGAATCGCGCCAATGGTAATCCGCTCTATTAGTTTTGTTGAAATTAATTTATATGCAAATGAAAGTTTCTGCGGTAACGAGGTGCTGATATTAATTCCTATCAGACGGCTTGTATCGGAGACTGCCGATATTCGATACGCCATGGAATTTTAATTTAATTTACGCCCGCTACTACGTTAAGTGTACACTTTATTTTAGGAAAATTTGAATGCAAATGGCGACCGAGACAGTCAACCCACGTCTTTACATCGACGTACACAAACAACTAGAGAATATAATGAAAAAATGTGTGTGTTTCAAATAAAATGTACAAGATATCGATTATTCAGTGAACTTTGTCTGCCGCATCTAAAAACACTTTTCTAATGTTAATGGAGGAGCCCGATGGTTAAGTGAATCTGATCATTATTAGCGCTTATGTATGTTAAGCAACCCTGGGGGCCTACTGGGATGGGTGATCGCAAGTGGCATAAACATATTTCCTTCGTGCTTCGCTAAGCCGTTGCTAATTGCTGTCAAATGCCTTTAGGCAGCTTGTAAAATCTGACACCAGTGTTGGCCACTTACACATACGAAAAACAAACAAAAAACTATTTAACTAAATATACTCACGGTAATTATCACGACCAGAAGATACGGGTGCTCTTTATCTGCAAACAAAAAACAACTCATATTAATTAAGTACTAAACAATAACTAAATGAAGTACGCCCAACAATAAAGTTTAATTCCAAAGTCCCGCGCACGCCATAAAATAATCATCTCAATAAAATATAAGTCGAAAATAATTGAAAAGTCAATAAACATGGCCGAGTCCCAAGCATGATTCCCGATTTGGCTCCGGCGTTTGATATCAAAAAAACGTTATTTTAAAGGCCCTCCATTTTTCCCGAGTGCCGCAGCTGTCCCGCAGCGGGATGCCGTTTTTTGGACCATAAATATCAATTCTCACAGACCAACAAAAGACATTTGTATTTATTTGGGCGACTCAACTTGCGGCGTTCCTCAGGGCTCGCACTTGGGACGCACTTTTCCTTTTGCGAAATTTAAACGTTAATATAATTTACGCGCCCCTTAAAGGGAGAATCATACCGCGATTTATTTTAAAGGAATATTTCAAGTGATTGTACATGCTATGGGAAAGACATTAAGAATAAAACGTATGATAACCTACGTTTATTTGTTGTGACCGAGTTTATACCTGCAAACTTATATTGCAAATTCTTGGCAAAACAGTTTCTTTGATACTTTTAAGCAGTTTATTTTGTAGGTCACCAAGTTCATGATCGAGGATCGTTTCTTTGGGCCAAACAAATATAATTTACCTGGTAAAATTAAATTAATGCAAATACATTTTTTTTTATAAATTTTTTAAGCCTTTGCACTAGGGCTCTATCAAATCTAGATATTTAATAAGCAGCCATTTCAACCTCGCTTTCAAAACATAAACCGGAACATGTGTAGTTATAAAGGCAGAAATATGTGTGGCAAATGCTCCAATTCACTGTGCAAATCCGCACGATTCAGCACACGGCAAATTATTATTTGTAAATACGCGCTCCAGGAAACCGAGGATTTAATGCGCACGTGCGCTATCGATGTTTTGTTTTAAACGCCGCCAACTTGTCGAGCAAAAATGGCGCGGAAACGCGAAATGGTCGCCGTGGCCGAGTCTTCGCAGAAATTCTAGATTAATGGCTTAATAGTTAAAGTTTAACAGTTAAACGGTTAAGTTTGAATGGCTGATCGTTGAGTGGTAAGTAATGGTTCGAGTAATCGGTCGTATTGGGCGATTTCGAGCACTCACGGGCGGGTGAGGCGCCGGCAATTTAGATAATCGTGATAAAGACTAGATAGCGACAGTAAAGTCTTCTAGACAGTTCACAACTAAATTTTTATTGTTGTTAATTGTACATCAGATGTAAACATTAATATATCTATGCCTCAAGAAAATTATGACGTTTTTATTATTAAAAATTCTAAATTCTATCATAGAATAAACCTACTTTTAGGGTTCCATACCTCAAAAGGAAAAACGGAACCCTTATAGGATCAGTTGGTTGTCCGCGTCCGTCTGTCTGTCTGTCTGTCAGTCTGTCTGTCAAGCAAGGCACTTTTATTAACAAGGCGCAGCGCCAAGCTAAAATTCATATCAAATACTTAGGTCTACTGTCCCTTAGAGCTGTGAAAAAATCAAACTTCTGAGCCAACGCTATCAAAAGATACAGCTGGTTATGCCGCAAATTTTCGTGTTTTTTCCACATTCGCAAGGTAATCAAAACCCACAGGGTACTTCCAGTGAACTTAGAATCTTGAAATTTGGTACGAACTACGTAGCAACGTATTATAGCACAGATAAAGGAAACATTTCCAAAAGCATTAATTTTGAGTTACATTATATAATAAAAATATTTTTGATTTGAACAACTACTTGACTGCTGTCACTTCTAGTTATATTTAATGATCACTAATGTTCGTTAATGTTTATGTTTATTTAACAGTAATAGCTTCGCCACTTGTATGTTTATATGTGAGCCAATAACTCGTTATCTGAGGTCAGGGTGGCGCCTCTGCTCATGATAAAGACGCCTCGTCCTTTTTTCCAATAAATAATAACTTAATTTTAGACTTCCTGGAAAAACAAGCTTCGACTTTGTAATAAAATTATTATTAGCTCATAACCTTTCTTGTCTCCTTTCTTGTGTGTTGTGTTCTTTGTTCTGTTTGTAGTAAAAAAATCATAGGCTGAATGTTTGGAACTAATATATAAAATTACATTGTACCCATTCAATGCAAATAAATACTTTCTTTCTTTCTTATCGAGTGCAACACTAGTGCCAGATATTCCGAGCTGTTTTGGGAAGATGAAAATTTCAGCTTTACATCTTTAAGCTATTACTACACTGAAATTGCGATGACACAATTATTATTGGCTCATCTCGACTCGACATCCACCGTGACTCCGACTACCCCTTCACCATATCAACTAACTAAACTAAATTATTACCAGTTTCTAAACAATCGCACATCATTTACAGTATAAAGGACTTTTTAGATAAGTAATTATGTAATATTTGCATGCTATTATTTTTAGCGTAACATGTAGTCGCAAATTCTGATTTAACATCAATAATGTACAGTCGGCCAAGCAGATACCTGACCCCCTGACTTTTAAAACGTAAATTCACACTTTGCTGTGAAGCGCCACCTACCGTGATTTTTGGCAAGTAGACAGACAACTGCTGGTAAAAACTTGTTTCTGATAACCTGCTCAGTTGCAAATTTTGTATTTCTAATAATCTCAGCTAATAATTCAAGTAATCATCAATGGTAAGAACAAGAAAGAATCAAAAACAATCCTACGTAAAGTTCGATTCGAACCATGGACCCACGACTTGAGAAGCTAGCGCTCATCTCAATACGCCAACCGACGATATGACGTCTCGGGCGAAATTGGCTATCTATTTCTACTGCTATGACATCATTGTCACCAACTGCAACGCATTGCTTTAACAAATAAATTGAGGGTAATCTATCAGATTTATTTATACCTGATACCAACTAATCAAAAATATTGTTCACTCGCGTCACAATTAAGATACTGCGATTACTGTGTAGTGATCCAAAACCCACCAGTTATTAGGCATCCCGTTTCATCTTATATAGCAGATTTTGTGAAAGCTAATATTGTATTGTGAAGACAACCACAGTATTTAAAGTATCTATATCTAGAGAGTTAGGTATCGCGGTAAGTAGAAATTATAAGTATTTAATATACTTACTTAATTGTCACACTATTTTTTGTTCCGTAAAACATAGGGTTTGTGATAAATGTCTAAGATAAATATATCTCTTACAGAGAAACACCGTCCGTTTGTGGATTCGGAGTCAACTGGCGTAACATATACACTACAATATTTCAATTGAAACAGTAAGGAAACATTCAACAAGAATGAGATCGTATTTTATTCTGATGAAAAAAGTTTTAAGTCTGATGATGATGGCAGAAAAATATTGCGGAGAAGACATGGCCAGCGTATAGCCATCAAAATAATTTGCCTTTGAGAACAGTGGCAGGATAACATAAGGTAAAAATATTCATTAAATAGTGAAGTAAAATAATAATAATATTTAATACCTAGTGTATTACGCAGTGTAGAATAATAGGTAACTGATCGTATTATTGTTTTGCAGGTTATTGGGGACAGATGTCTTCAATGGGCCCAGGGGAGCTGGTAGAATTCGGCGGCCGGATGAATAAAGAAAAATACTTGGAAAATTTATGAGATGTGGTGATTCCAACAGTTTGCAATGTAGAATATATTTTATTTAAGACAATTGTTCTGTGATCTAACTGTTATTGAGTGACCAATTAAAATCCCAGATTGTAGGGTCAAATAGTGCTTAACTGGGACACGAGACACGAGTTAAGTTTGATTTAAATCAATTTAGACAAAAAGGTTATACTAAATTAATAAATATGCGCATAAGTGATATGTGATCTGATCTAACATGGTAAGTGAAATGACAAATAGACTTGAACAAAAGCTTCAAAATGGGGGTCACCCTCTCCCATATTAAAATTCATTTAATGCCATAGGTTTATATTCTTTCTTATACTATTATCGAAGCAAAGTTATTCACATAGCACTATTTGACCCTACACATTTAAAAAATTATAATACTATGATTAAAAAGAAGTTGAGAGATGTAAATTGTTACTTATTAAGTAACATGTTGGTTCTCTCTACAGAAGATTAATCATAGTTTGAATTAAGTAGGCAGGTATTTATTTCACTGTTACATTTTTTTGATGTAATAAAGTAATTAAAAATTTAAAATGCTTTTTATTCACAGTAATTAGCTCGGTAACATTATGTTAAAACAACCAAAATTACACCAACATCACAATACGAAGTTGGTGATATTTGTAAAAAATAAAAAGCTATGGAGGATTTGAACCTGTTCATTCATAATCACACTAACTATTATACCGTAGTGCCTACCACTTGCGCCACATCTAACTATTGAAGTATCTTTGAAATAAGCGTATCGTATGCTAGGGCTTGTTTTATTTATCAAAAATCGAATAGATGGCATTAGTCGTCAAGGGTATCAGATTTCTGCTTATTAACCTTATTTGTTCATTCACAATTCAATAGATGGCACTAGTCGCAAAGGATATTACACTTGTATATTTTTATCTTTGGGTTTAAATCACGAATGTTTCTTTAGTTTGCGAAAAATGGCGCTGTTGTAGGGGGTCAGATATCTCATTGGCTGACTGTACCATGTTGTGAAGCAAATAAATGATATATTTATTATTTACTTTATATTTGTTTTTTTTTTCATGTTGAAAATCGCTACATAGTATAAAAAATAGTCGCTTCCTATTCCTTCTCTACCCGTCTGTCATTTTTCTTAGATTTGCTTAGATCTTTAAAATTACACTACGGATTTTAATGCGGTTATTCAAGAGGAAGATTTATATGTACATTGCACAGAAATAAATAAAAATGGACACACAGTTTAAGGATTCAGTTCCAACTGTGATTTAAATATAGGTAGTTGTTGGCATTGGAAATGTTTAGTGTGCGAGTATGCAAAGTCCTGTCAATAAACAAAACAATTAAGACATTTAGTAAGCAGTATATATCAGCTTATAATAGTAAACGCAGACCTCAAATCTAGATAAACTGGCACTAAGTCCTAATCTAGCAATTAGGTTAATCTGTTCTCGTGTTGATATTGACAGTTCATTCACCGAAAATCAAAGATATAATACTAATGCAAATAGAGTAGATATTAAAACCAATATTTGTCACCAAATTGTAATGACTTGCTTGGTTTAGTAATAGCTATTATTGGCAGGTATGTTAACAAACTATAACGGCATTAAAATGTAATCACAAGAAGTAACTGATATTAGATTCACAGATATTATATGTCTAAAATCTGATGACCATTGACTACTAGCGATGACAATCTTATCTACGCACATCTCAAAATTAATATTTTTAGTTTTATAAAAATAAGCTAAAATTTCGTAAGCTAAAATAGGTATATATAATTCACATTTAAGGGAGCGAGGTGCTACCGTTTTTAATCGTAACTAATACTATTAACACGAAATCAGTAGATATTTGTGTTTTTTTTCATACTTTAACTATTGACTCGAAAATCATGCAATTTTGCAAACAAGGGAATTTTGAAAACACCTTTTAAATGAAATCTTAGTGATTTCACAGTCCGTGCTGGTGTGGGAGAAGAAAAAACGTAAAATGTACCAGCTGCTTCTCTTCCCGCGCAGATAGAAAAAGTCGCTCGAGGAAATGAGCAAAAATCTGAGGAGCGGTGCGGGTAGCAACCCATCAATATTTTGATACCATTTTCCATCTACACGTCACAAGCTAAACGTGGCTTTTAAGTCTTATAAAGGTGAGACCCAGGTTCGTTCTGCCCCGCGAGGGAATAAGGCTAGTATAAGGCAGATAGTATATCTTTATTATATGTTTTGAGTTAAGTATGTACATATAATTTATCAGTACCGCGAGCGAAGCCACGGGCAAAATCTAAGTAGTAAATATCATTACAAAAGACTTTTAAGATATAGGTAAAGGTACACACATATACTCCTACACATTTTGTGGAGTCTGCTCTATTCTTACGAGTGTTAGATCTCATTGCTTAAACGGGATTTGGTATTGATGGAGTTATTAAGAAGGATAATTGAGCTATTCGCAATAGGATTACACACATAGGTACCCAGTTAACTCGTTATTACTTGGTAAACGTTATATTTAATACTAGCGGCTCGTCCCGATTTCGCACGCTAAGATATAGGTTTATAAATAGCCTATGTTCATCAGGGATAATATAGGATTCTAATGGAGAAAGAATTTTGCAAATCGGTCCAGTAGTTTCAGAGCCTATTCGATGCAAACAAAGAAACAATCAAATCTTTCCTCTTTATAATCATCTCAGCCGCGAGAATATAAGTATAGATAGTATAGAAAAACAGGCCAAGTGCCAACCGGATTCGCTGGAAGAGTACTCCGGCGCTCTCACTCACCGAATGAAGCAAAGAAGCGGTAAAGCTTCTACTCGAACATCGATTTTCTGTAAGAGTGTGGTACTTCTCCGGACGAGCCGGCCCATTCATGCTACTAGCAAAAATAAATTTTGTCGGTAGTGTGCCACAACAATTTTGACCATGATGTATAAGTACGCCTGAAACCTCGTCCGAGGGACCTCTCAAATTTGTGTGAGGTTAACCAAACTCTTTCTTGCGCGAATACTATGTTCTTAATAATCTGTGGTTTGATGTCTCCTTATTTAAGCAGCAATTTTGACAGAATTAAGAAAAAAAATCTAATAATTCGAGTCTTGTATAGAGCTTCCCTTTAATTTTTATTATTTTTTGTTAAAACGGCAATATCTGTATAAATTTTGTATAATTTAACAGTTGAGGCTTAGTAATAGGGTCCCATTTTTACCCCTTGAGTATAGTGCTGTTTTGTCGGGATTGCTGACTAAAGTCCACTCTAAAGTTAACTTTACAATTGATAACAACTTCACAGACGTTGGGACTCTATAGGAGTTCTAGAACATATTTATAACGGGAAATTTATAGCTAGCTCTAGGGATGCTTGCGGGTGCATTCATGTTTAAGGCATATGTATGCTGTTCTGGAGATTCTTAAAAAAGATAAGCGTTATGCAGGCAGCCGGATGTAAATTCTTCGCAAAATCTCAGCTGAGGATGTACTCGGGAAAATGCTCAGTCGAGGATATTGACGATAGCCGTCCCAATGAATGATCAACAGGCAAATTAGCTGTGTATTAAGCTGCCCTACATTCTAAACAAGTGTGTAGTGGTGGGTACATACAAATATGACGTAAGCTTATCTAGGGCTAGCTCTTGTTTCAAGCCGAGCCCGTTTCTCAAAGTTACGATAAGCTCTGGCGAAATCGCCGGCCTACTTGCTTGCAGATTAAATCAGCTGATCAACAACTAATTCTGTCGCTAGCACGGAGGAGATAAATGCATAGTAAAAGCTTTTATGTATGACTAAAAAGCCCGCGAGTCCGCTCACATTAATGTCGATCCCAAGGGAACGGTACGTTTTTCGGGATGAAAGGTAGCTTATGTATTAATCCAGGTATTCCTATCTGTGTGCCAAATTTCGTCAAAATCCGTTCAGCCGTTTTGGCGTGATTAAGTAACAAATATCCATACATACTCACAAACTGTCACGTTTTTTTTAATATTAGTAATAAGGATGCCATACCGGTCGTACCGTTATGCTTGTTTGATTAGTTATGGCGTATTTATATTATCATATCTTACTTAGCGTTACCGATCACCCGCGTCAGGCGCCCGCGTGATGAAGGCTTGTCGCACCACCCGCGGCGAGTGATTGTTTCTAGTATTTCGCTATGTATTCATATTTAATATCATTAATAAACCTACTAAATATGAAATTTTACAACTGAGTTTTAAAACAAACTGCTCGCAACCAACTTTAGACATGCCCGCGATCGATTACTTGCGTCACGCATCTGTGAGATGCAGCGGACGGCCTTACTCCTTTCTTACTTAAATTATTTATGTGAATGTTTGTGAGGATATAAAGAGATGTTTATAACTACATCATGCTTAAACTTCTAGATGGTTTTGATTTACAATAGGTTGATATTAAATGAATATGTATCAAAGTTTTGTACAGATAATGTGATTTGTGTTTAGTATAATGTATATTTCGTGGCAAGAAATAAACTGAGATTTTACTCAATGGTTTTTGTGACAACTCTAAAACTAGCACAATACATGCTGGATTGCTCAGAGATAGTATATATGCCAAGTCTTTAGAGATTTTGTTATATTTTGCCTTGATCACCACACACATATATTAACACGCTAAACGTGGCCTTTGGGGCCCTAAGTTTTGACTACCCTGTAAGGATAACGACGCTTATCATTTGTGCGAAAAAGCAGTCAGCCCTCTTGTCATGTGCGGCGGAGATCAGGCGAGGAGCAATCTCTTTGTAGAGAGATCTCGCACCAGGACCCCATGGTCTAAATGTCTCCACACCAAACGGTACAAATATGTAGTCCGCCTTTAAGCAGCCATATTTGCGCCGCTTAGCGACCTCAGCAGCTTCTGTCTGCGGCAGAGCTAGCTCTAGCGACTGATCCCCTGAGATGGGAAGGCGCCAATGTGTCGAAACAAGTAGCATCCCACACTAGGGCCCTACCGCGTTCCCAAGAAATCAGCGACATACCATCAGGCCTCTGACCATCATCACGAACCACAAACCGAGGTGCAGCATGGGAATGCAGTCAGCATTCTTGCCAACATGCCATATGGGCAAGTATTTTTAGATTTTTAAGTTCTGTTTCAAAGATTCAAAGATTCAAAGATTCAAAGATTTATTCAGAAAATAGGCCTTTTCAGGCACTTTTTCACGTCAATTCACCTTTAAAAATTAAATAATACTTATTATATTATATTCAAATTATTAATTCTTGTTTAAAAGCTACAAACTACTAGCGTTTCGGAACCGACCACTGCAGAGAAGAAGACGCCGAAAGAAACTCTTCAACAGTATTGGTCGCCTACTTGCCTGAAGGGCTTTGTATGATATTTAATATTTTTCTTTTCTTTTTTTTGATGTCATGTTATATACAATTTTAATTTACATATTTTTGTGGAACACGTTATGTTAGCGATCGAGCGTGCAACAACAACAGATATGATAAAAGTCTCAAAGAGGCCGAGCAGACCTGTCCCCCCTGGCAGCACCCGTTCACGAGTTGACGCATGGATCAGCCATCGCTGAGCTCAACCATATTAGAGGGAACTCGACGACCCGACACACAACGCCGCCACCAGTTTGAACATTTTAGTGAGCATGACTTACTCGATCTTAAGCACAAAACTCGAAAACTAATTGTCGACACTCGTTGACCGCAAACATATACATGTTTTACAATTGAGAGTTTATTTTAGACAATTATACAAAATAAAATAGCAGCAACAAAAAAAAGAAAACAATTATAAGTAAAATTAAAATAAAAGCGTTTAGAGAAGTCCTGCATATCACTCGAGGTCTCGACTCCAAGCATTCTTATCAACGAAATAATCATTAATGCCATAATAAGCTCTTTTCAATAATATATTTTTTGTAACGTCTTTAAACTTCGGAAATGGCAAAGCTGTAATATTGTCAGGAATTTTATTATACAAACGAATACTAAGCCCTAAGAATGTATTCATAGTTTTCTGTAGTCTAAAAGCTTCATTAACTAGTTTATTTTTGTTTCTAGTATTGTATGTATGAACATGACAATTCTTAACATATTTGTGAATATTTTGATGTACGTGCAGTATATTAGCAAGAATGTATTGTGACGCAACCGTTAAAATTCCAGTTTCCTTAAATAACTCTCGAAGAGAATCCCTAGCCCCTAGTTTATAAATTGATCGAATAGCACGCTTTTGCAGAACGAAAATGCTGTTGACGTTTGCACCATTTCCCCAAAGCAATATCCCGTAAGACATTATACTATGGAAATAGCTAAAGTAAACAAGACGTGCTGTTTCGACATCTGTCAGTTGTCTTATTCGCCAAACGGCGTATGCCGCGGAGCTTAGTCTACCAGCAAGAGCTGTAATATGTGGACCCCATTGTAACTTTGAGTCGAGAGTTATTCCTAGAAATTTTGTCGAGTCAACAAATTCTACCACTTCATCATTAACAACTATTTTTGTGGGCACATGCCTAACATTAGGGGTACAAAATTTGACACATTTAGTTTTTTTAGCATTGAGCAGGAGATTATTAGCTGTAAACCAATCTAATACCTGAGCGAGAGTGTCATTTACATCGTCAAAATTTGTCTTCTGTCTATCAACTTGAAAAACAAGTGATGTGTCATCAGCAAATAACACAGCTTTACAGGCACAGGCGTAGAATGGCAAATCATTAATATAAATGAGAAATAATAAGGGCCCCAAGATAGATCCCTGAGGAACTCCCATTTTGACAGACATCCCACTTGATTTAACTCCATTAAAACTAACTTTTTGTATTCTATTTACCAAGTATGATTTAATTAGCCTCAAAGATTCATTTTTCACCCCATAATAACTTAATTTATTTAATAGCGTTTCATGGTCTACACAGTCGAATGCTTTAGTAAGATCACAAAAAACTCCTATTGCATTTTGCGACTTTTCCCATGCCTCTAGGATATGCGTGAGCAAAGCAACTCCTGCATCTGTGGTGGAACGACCTTTAGTGAAACCATATTGTTCACTATGGAAAAGTTTATTTTTATTAAAGAAAGAAAGTAACTGTTTGAATATTAACTTTTCAAAAATTTTACTTAATACTGGTAGGATTGAAATTGGGCGATAATTATTAGGATCGTCTTTACTTCCCGCCTTATGCAGAGGTATAATCTTACTACATTTCATCAGATCGGGAAATGTTCCGGTATCTACACATTCATTAAATATTAACGCTAGATTTGGAGCTATATCGTCTATAATATTTTTTATTAAGGAAACAGAAATATCCCATAGATCCCCGGTTTTTTTAACGTTTAATTCATTAAAAGTGTCGATAATTGTTTGGGGAGTCACATTTTCAAAAATTAAAGTATTGTTACACTCTGGTACATGATCACGTAATATTTTTTCAGATCTTTGAGATGATGACTGAAGCGAGGCAGTTGTTTTAACAGGAATATCAGAAAAGAAATCTTCAAAACATTGAGCAACTTCAGTATTTGTCTCAAACTTCTGATCTTTGACTTGTAATTTTAATGACTCATTATTGCGTTTTTTAGTTTTTCCCGTTTCCTGATTAATAATGTTCCAAGTCGTTTTTATTTTGTCCCCGGAGCTGGCAATTTTTTTACATAAATATATAGACTTTGCGCAGGCACACACTTTTTTGAATATTTTAGAATAATTTCTAACGTAATTTAAAAAAACGGGATTTCTATTATATTCTTTCATAGCCAGCAGATCATATAACTTATTCCTACTTTTATAAATTCCTACAGTAGCCCATTCACAGAATTTTTTTTTGTTAGAAATAATACGTGTCTTAACTTTAAACGTTTTGTTAAATTCTATGTCTATAGTCTTAAATAATTTATCATATAATACATGTGGATTGTCACTTTCCTCACAAATAATTGGCATTTTACTTGATACGTTTGCTTTAAATTCATATATTTTAGATTCAGAGGAAGGTCTATATGTTATTTTTTCCGAGTCGGTTTGACTATCGAAATCTGAAAAAACCGCTAATAATCCGAAATGATCAGACGATATCTTTTTTATCACGGTTCTTTCAAGAGCTTCACAACTACAGAAAACATTATCCAGACAAGTGGCTGACGTTTCAGTAACTCTGGTTGGTTCAAGAAACAGATATTCGCAATCAAAGGATTTAAACAAATTAACAAATCCAATGCTCTCCTTATTACTTTTTAATAAATCTACATTAAAGTCACCACATATTATGATTTTTTTAGAACCTTGGCTAACTTTATTTAGTACATCCTCCATAATTGATTCTAGTAAATTATAGCATGAAGAAGGAGGACTGTAAACACATACTATTATAAACCTCTCAAGTTCAATACAGGACAACTCTACTTGCTGTTCCACCGTAAGGTCAACTACATCCTTTCGCTCTTTACATTTTAAGCCATTTCTAATTAAAATGACACTGCCTCCACGGATGGTGTCCTTCCGGGCGAACACGCTTGTCATACTATAATTGTTGAAATTTAATTGTACATTATGTTTTTCTTGAAACCAGTGCTCTGTTAAGCAGAGTACATCAATACACTGGGTATCTAAAAAGAGTTCTAATTCTAATAGTTTGCCGGCCAGGCCTTGCATATTTTGATGAAAAATGCTGAATCGTTTGACTCTGGCCGTTGTCTTATAGTTTAGTTTAAATTTGCTAAGCAACTAACACTAGTAATGTCAACATTAACATTATTTATTATGTCAATATTCTGCTTTGTACAAAGTACTGAGGCAGAGTCTTGTAAATTATAAGCTACTAATGTAGCAATTTGTCGTTTAGACTGGTATGGGAGGTACAAAGTATCTCCTGTCAACTTAAGTTTAAAAATAAACTTATTAATATCTAATAAAAAAATTACGTCATTATGACGGTACGTCAAATTGTACAAATGTACATTGAGGTCAAATATATGCTTATTTCTAGTATAGTCAGGTGTCTCCAAGTATGGAAAAGTACATATCATGTACTTACACTTAGTCTTATTATTCAGCTCAAGAAGCCTGTCAATACATAATTTAATGTCTTTTTTTCTTACAGAAAAACTATCACCACAAAGTATTAGAATTGTGGTATCTTCATCTAAGGAATCACAATTTATTTTATTAATTAAATTAATGAACGAAGCCCCTGGTGAACATGAGTTATATACTGTACAGCCACAGTTAAGAGTATTATACATAATACTGCTCAGACCTAGACCCACTTCATCCGAATAAATTAACAATTTTTTACATGAAAATTTCTTATTAAAACAATTGTCAATAGTGCTTATCTTTGTTTGCAAGCTACAATTACCACTTGTGCACTCTTTTATGTCAAGATTACAGTCAATTAAAGGTGAAGTGGTGATTTCAGTACTGTAAATGTCACACGGTGTCTGAGATGCAGAATCACATTGTTCACTCCTGCAGCTGGCCAAATCGATTAATGCCTCAGCTGCTAAAAACTGTTCTGTATTGTTTTTTATAGATAGCTTATATTTTGTTGTAAGTCTATCTAAAGATTCTTGGAGTGAGTGAATTTGAGTCTGCAATTCATACACCTCAGTGTCATATATACGGCTTGTTTAATTTAGTTATTAATTTTATGGTAGGTTAGGTATGTTTTATTTTAAGTTTGTATTTTTTTTTATTATAATGTATGGTTTATATAAATAAACTAGCCCTGTAAGGGATAAAGACGTGATAATATGTATGTATTTGCTCAGACTACCAGAGGTATTTTGATTTTTTGTACATGTATTCATAATAAAAGCTTGCGCTCTGATCTCTTCCTACTTTATTTCGCCCGGGCGCGCCGGATTACCATACAACGTCTATTTTCATATTAATTCCCAATTATAAAACGAAAGAGAACTCTATCTACGTCGCTATAGAGATTAAATTCGTAATTTTAGGTTTAATGATTTCGATTTTAGAATGGGAAGTAATAAATTGCGAAATTAATTCTCATGTCGTTCGCATAAGGTTGCAATTTGTCTGCTAATGCATACGATTTATTATAAGGGGTGTGCGCAACTGGACTTGGAATGGGACTTAGAATATGTTTATTGTGCTGTACACGTGTTAAGATTCTATACTTTCTATATAAAATCTACTAAATGGTTGATCCTCGGATTCTGAATCCTGGGTTTGATTTCATTCATGCATGCAAGGTAATTTTGTAGACATGGAAATATATATAGTACATCTTAAAGTATTTTAAGATTATGTATTTGTTTGATGAATAAATAAATAAAAAATACATCAGGGGATTAATTGAGAAGTAAAACTAGAGGCATGTTTGTTTGTTTACCGTGTGTGTTAGTGGCCAACACGGGTGTCAGTATTTTTAAGCTGCATATTACATAGCTTAACGACTGCCATCTTATCATGAAACAAATTTTTTTTATTATAATTTTGATAACATGTATTTAACGTTTCGGAACGACAACTCGGACACGCCGAAGGAAACTCGGTCCAGTCCAGCCGGCCTACTTACTAACTTAGTGTACAACTTTTAATTATTTTAAATAAAAATATAGCTGAGACCAACGGCTCAACTTGTTTTGCGAAGCACGGAGGAGCTTGATAAACTTTTAAGTCACTTGTGGTCACGCATCCCAATGGGGAACACGCCTGTGCGCATATAGGCGCTAGTAATCCGTACACTCATTGAGTCATTAGGCCCATCTTACTAAAGGGGGTCCAGGAATTTAACAAAAAATAATTGATTGTGAATACATCATAATGTCTACCTAACTAAATGTCTTCCTAATGGTGTGGGATATGGTAGGGTATATGTTAAAAAAACATTGATATACGATGAAATGAGTTCATACTTTACTAGTAATGTAATAATGGAGGTTTTACCCTTTAATAATTTACGTTAAGTTTATTCTTGATAATCTATTTACCTAACTATAGTTTAAAGCGACTGTAAAAAACCAGTTAGTAAAAAAGGCTTATTACTGCATTGCTGATTATATAATTGATAAAAATGCTTGGCAATTAATATAAATTTATAATTAATAATATAATACATGTAAACAATGTAATCGGAGCCCTTCAGGCACATAGGGACCAAGTCTGGATTGAGTTTCTTTCGGCGTTTTCTTCTTACCAGTGGTCGTTCCGAAACGCTGGTAGTATTTCGATTTTGCATAAATTAAACAAAATATAACAAATACAAATATGACGTTCAAAATACATGTATCCAATTTCGAATAAAAATCTTTGACTTTGACTCTATATCAAGAAATATTTATTTTTCTTTTATTCTTAAAAGCTAGCGCTGACCTGTCAGTCCTGAGAACGAGTCCTTCGTTAGCGTTTAAGCTAATTTTTCAGATAAATTAATTATGCATGAGGTCAGATCTTCAATTGGGCTTGGGGAATTTCAGCGTTTTCTCTACGTCAAAATAATTAAAGAAAAAGTTTTTGCCGCACGCAATCAAGTAGCTATTTTGTTCTTGTGGCGCAGGCAATTCTTATCCTTAAGAATCTGCTGGGAATAACAATTTTATTTCGGTTATTATATTCGCCAACGGCTCCGCTCGCGTTAATATCGTTCCATCGGGAACAGCAGATTGTCCTCCGTATCTCAAAAAGGCGTTTCCAAATATAATGATGATCGGTTTAGTAGTTTAAACGTGAAAGTGAAAGAAACAAAAAAAAAAAACACTTGCACTTAAGTATTATTATAAGTGCAAAAGTGTTTTTTTTTGTTTTTTTATAGGATTTTTGTATAAAGTATACATCGGAAGGTACTTTGTAAAATTTTATCAAAATCCATGCAGCCATTTTTGCCTGAAGGAATAACAAACAGACATAAATTCATTCTACCATACGAGAACATTTACATTTATAATTCGAGTTTAAGTAATATTTCGGTATTTTGGTACTTGTTATTATTCAGTTATATTGCTTGATAGTTTATTCACAGTGTTAAATAACATGCTTAAATTAATTCTGCTGCTAGAATGTAATTCGGTCCTTACACCAGCGTATTACGCCTTGTCTCGTGAGATACAGCCACGAGGAGACTGAGAGCTTTACATAATTAAGCAATATCGTACCAATATATCAGATTAAGGAGCAACAGACGTGGATGTCGCTATTTTGGTAACGTTTCTTTTGTCGACCGCTGTGGCTCAGCAGGGCCCGTGATTCTCGATCACCGGCTAGTTAAGACGGAAAATGATATTTTTCAGATTGGTCTTGGTCTAGAATATTTATGAATATATGTATTTTTGTATTTATTATTAAACTGTTGGGGAAAACTATGCACAAATAGCTAAATAATATTTTTTCTTATCAAAAAGTTATTTAGCATGTTATAAATATGAGATTAGAATTAGCTTCTTACACGAAAAGAGAATGAGAGAGAGAGAGAGAGAGAGAGAGAGAGAGAGAGAGAGAGAGAGAGAGAGAGAGAGAAAAGTTTAAACATTGAGACGACTGCTACATTTAAAGTATGAGATATGTAGGTATTTATATATAGATGCTTATACAAACGAATATTTTTGACGACTCTGTGGTTTCAGGTTGGATCCTCGGCCAGATCATGATGGAAAACTATATTTTTCAATTGGTCTGGGTCTTGGATGCTTAAGTTAGTATGCTACAACAAAGCTCCAACTTACGGAGGGGCTAGCTCAATCTGTATTATTTGTTCTATATATTTATTGTTATTTCCAAGGATGTATGCCAATAAAAGAAAATCTTAGTAGAAATAATTGACTAAGCTTTTTTCCTAAATTCCAGTTCCTTATAAGAGAAAACTGTATTTTTTTTAAATGTGACGTCATCATGAAGTGCGCTATTTGTCCTTTATGAGCCCGCCATATGCCAGGCGGCGTGGCGGTACAAACGCGGATGGTCTAAACGCGTTGGCTACTTCGGATATTTTCGTTTTTTAGGAATATTCAAGGGTTATTCGAAAAAGAAAAACATATGATGGCTGCCTTATCTGTAATGCAATAATAATCAAAAGTTTCAAGGTATATTTTAATGTATTTGGTGTATAATGCTATATACGGAGTAAATTAGACGTGATTTGGAGGGAACTTTGCAATTTTTTTCTACCGATAAAATTTAACGCAATCGTGTTTTTGAGTCAGATAGTTACCAGAGTTAGTCCTGAACTTTGCTGCATTTTTTTTCAACTTGAGTATTTAATTATTATTGATATAACAGTCAATCATGCAAAGCAGTGTGAGGTAGTACGGGCCCTTAATATGAGATTTGGTAAAAATCAATATTCCATGTTAGTAAACATACGACGTTTATACTAAGATACGAATTAATTTAGGAAAACAAAATATACGTTAATGGGTTCAAAGCGTATTTGATAGACAAAGTTTCATGAATTACATCACAAAAAAAGGTATTTTATAATCACTGAATATTTTCGTACGTAATCCATTATAGGGTCAATGGGGGCAAGATCGAATGGTTTTTTGAAGAGATATGTAGGATTGTATTCGAACCTTTGTAAAAAATTGACATCATAACTTAAGTTTAAACAAAATTTAGGATTTGAAAGTGCATTAAATTTCCATTAATATCCAATCTATAAAAACTTCTCCATGCTGCACTAACATGTTTAAAAAAAATCATAGAAAACACGATTATCAAAAAAGAAAGCAGGGGGAAGAAGAAAAGGTGGCGGGGTAAGATTGTAATCTATACATATAATAAAACAGTAAAAATATTTTGTCTGTACATTTCGAATTTTTGACTGAAATGGATAGAGGGACGCTTAAAAAGAATAATAGAAAGCAAAAAAATTTTTTTGGAATTTCTTGTCTGTCTGTCTGTCTGTCTGTCTGTCTGTCTGTCTGTCTGTCTGTCTGTCTGTCTGTCTGTCTGTCTGTCTGTCTGTCTGTATGTATGATCACGATTATCTCCGAAAATACTGAACCGATTTACTTCAAACTTTCACCAATTGCTTTGTTTTAACTCAGCAAAACATCTAAAGTTTGTTTCATCAAAATCGGTTCATTAAAAAAAAAGTTATCGTCATTTGAATGAACTCAAAGCATTAGTTTGCCTGCAAATATACACGGTAAATTTTTTATCGTTTTGGACCCTTAAAGGGGTGACTCAGACCATCAAAATGAACAACTTTTCCTACGGGAACAAAGCTGGGAACTAAAAAAAAAAATTCGACATTCCCATACAAACTGGCCGGGCGGCGGGACTCTTTTTTATGGAAATGACGAATTTTTTTTTGAGTTCCCAGCATTGGTCCCATAGAAAAAGTTGTTCATATTGATGACCTGAGTTACCCCTTTAAGGGTCCAAACTGTTCCTGAGGGATGGACACTAACGGCGGCGTCGTAGCCGCGGGCAAACGGCAAACCAACCGAAACTGCTGCGCCTAGAAACTTGAAATTTGGTACAGGGGTTCTTTTAATGATGTAAGTGAGCGCTAAGACAGGATTTTTAAGAAATTTAACTTCTAAATGGGTATAATTTATATGGAATTTTCTCATTTTTGGACTTAGAAGTATGAAAGTAGGTATATAAGTTCTCGATTAAAATTAAAAAAGATGTGTGTGGGTAGATAAAATTTGCAAAATCCCCCAACCCTTAAGGTGTAAAATGGGGGTGGGTGGGTGGTATAAACTTTGTATCGAAATTTTCTCCTTTCTGGACTTAGACGTATGAATATAAGTTCTAGGTTATATAAGTTCTAGGTTACTATTAAAAATATCTGTGTAGGTAAAATGGACGATATTTTCCCCTGAAGGGGTAAAAGAGCGGGGTAAATATTGTATAGGAATTTACTTATTTCTAGACTTAGAAGTATGAAAATAGGTAAATAAATTCACGATTACAATTGAATAAGATCTGTGTAGCTCAACTGGAAAAAAATCCCCCAGAAGGGGGGTAAAGTTTGTTTGGAAATTTTCTCATTTCTGGACTATGAAGTATGAAAATAAATAGGTATGTTCTCGATTACAATTAAAAAAGATATATATGGGTGAAATGGACAAAATTCACCCCTAAAGGGGTAAAATGGGAGGGTAAAGGTTTTATGGAAATTTTCTCATTTCTGGACTTAAAAGTATAATTAATATCCATACTTCCATACTAATACTAAAATTATAAATGCGAAAGTAACTCTGTCTGCTTTTTACGCTTCAACCATTGAACTGATTTGGATGAAATTTGGTATGGAGGTGTGAGGCCCGAGGAAGGACATAGTGTATGTTTGATTCCGGGAAAATTCTACTGTTCCCGAGGGATCGACACTAACGCGGGCGGAGCCGCGGGCAACAGCTAGTAGTTTCTAAAATCTTTTCTATTAATGCTAGATGACGTTGGTAATCGATAAGCCATAGCTTAAAAAATGTTCGTACCAAAATTGGTTGCCTTGTGTAAAATTTCCTCAAATTAACTGAGATACGAATTATTTTTTATACTATATATTTCACTCTTACCCCCCATTGTGGTAATACGGCCAGAGGTTCTCAAACTTTGCATATTGATTTTAGTTAAAGAAACTTCTAAACGAAATCTTTTTTATTATTATAGAAAAGTAACAACTCAGGCTTGTACATGAATGTTTTAAAAATAAAGTAACAACCTATAATAAAGAAAATTATGTGTCAACAAGAAACATTCATCATTAAATAAAATTATACAAATTAAAGATTTTGTTTTATGGACATTATGTACTATTATTTAGGAACAAAGTTAATAATATTATAAGATGGGTTTTATTCCAAAACCTTTATACACGATCTTATTTCCTACAAAACGTATGAAAAACATACCACAATATAACAATTCAAAAATCAGTCTACAACTTTAGAAATCAAATTATTTATCTTATGATTATTAAGCCATGTGCAAATATGACTAAAAGCTTTGAAAGTAGTGCAGTTTAAAAGCTAAATATAACATAAAATTGTTCATAATGACGTATATAATATAGATAAACATCCAAGACCCAGGCCAATCTGAAAAAGATCATTTTCCATCTCGACCTGGCCGGTGATCGAACCCGGGCACCCCGTGTCGCAGGCTGGCGTGTTGACCGCTGCGCCACGGAGCTAGCCAATTCTTTATACATACACAGTCATTCGGGCAGTCACATAAAACTTATTTCTAAACAGACAAACAGAGAAAACTTGCTTGATCGTTTATTTTTTCTTCGAAACTTACAGTTTGACAACATATGTATTTTTCTATGACTTTTAAAAAAGTCCGAAAAATTTATATTTTCATCTTTCCCCGCCAAATTTTGCTGGGGAAAGACGAAAAGTCGAAAAATAAGCTAAAATATGAATAATAGCAATATATAGACTAATCGGTACAATTTTAAATTAAAAATAAAACTTAAGTATTCTGTTTAGGCTCTTGTACGTACCTTAAAATCCAAGTTATAGGAGGTGGGGTAAGATTAAAAATCGCCAACTTATTACGAAAATAACCTTTCGGCACAAATTCGTCGATTATTTACAACTATGCAATCCGAGCTATAACTGCCGAATGAGGGGCGAGACGTAAGGAAATTGCGGTCTAAACAATGTTGCCAGCACTTAAACTATTACCTTTATTTAGGCGTTACAGATGATTTTTGGTGTTACCCCGTTTTTCATCTTCCCCCCACTCACCCTAATATAAAATATAAATATATACGGACAAATCACACAGATTGAGCTAGCCCCAAAGTAAGTTCGAGACTTGTGTTATGGGATACTAACTCAACGATACAATATTTTATAACAAATACATATATAGATACACATCCAAGACCCAGGCCAATCTGGAAAAGATCATTTTCCATCTTGACCTGGCCGGGGATCGAACCCGGTCACTCCGTATCGCAGGCTGGCGTGTTGACCGCTGCGCCACGGAGCTAGTCAATTATATAGGACACACTGTTACTTGAGCATATTGATGTTGTATTCACCCAGTTCAAATTATCTAGGCTTAATGAAATTTTGTGAACATAGTTAATATTTTGTAACTCTGTAGCCTGTAGCTCCGTGCTGTAGCCTATCTCGTTTATAAGTTCGTCCTCTGCCGCTGACTGTATTTTGTGCCAATATCCTGGCACTTTACTCTGCGCATGTGAACGTAATGCTATGTGTGTTACCAGACCAGCTGGTATTTTTTTATAAGCATCACATAAAGTCTAGAAAACTAATAATAAAAGCCGTAACCAACAGCTTAGGATTTCTTTTGAAGCATTATTCGAATAAATATAGCTTTATAGTTCTCCCATGTATTTTTTATCCATTATTTTGTCAATTAGAATTAAATATAATAAAAATAGTGATATTTAACAGCTCGGCTCGGTGTCATTGTGTGGGAAGAAACATACACAATTACTATTTTAGTCGAGAAAATTAAATGGTTTGTCATTATCTCACGATGTTTTTCCTCACTGAAAGATGTAGATACAGAATTCCATCTTAATAATAGCATAAAATGGAATGTTTCTGAAGATGTTTGTTACATCATTATGTATTAACTACTTGATAGATTTTGATGAAATTTTGCAATGTATATAAGCCAAAGCTAAAATAAAGCTCATAAATATATAAGAAAAAGAACGAAGGCTATAAATCATCAGGTGAGATGGGAGACAAATGTCTAATCCAACATTTAGTAAAAAAAAATAAAAAATAACACGGACGAAGTCGTGGAAAAAACCTAGTATTCTAATAAATGCTTCTCATTATAACGCATCTTTGCCTATTTGTTAGTTAATGTAAATAGAATACAGGGAATACTGGTATTTGATACTAATTCCGATAACAAGTACAAGACCAGGCTAGCGTGCCTATCTGGTACGAGGTTTCATTGTTTTGCCAACAATGTAACTTATTCCTTATCTGTGGTTATGTATAAGTTTAAATCCGGACTCAATATTGCAATTTGTAAGCTCTTACAAGTTGTTTTGTGTGTAAGTTACACACAAAACAACAATCTAAAACATTAATTCCCAAATTCTCGAAAAAATATCTTGACTCAAATTCTTGTGCTGTCTTTGTCTTGCTAGGTAATTGTCAAGACAGTGACAGAACGAGATTTGAGATCGATTTAGTTAAGATACTCTTAAGATGGTTTTAAGTATTCGGGTGTAAGGCTTTAACTTACTACTATTTGGCAAATAAGAGTAAGTTTATTAGTTTCCCAAGCATTTTCTTGGCTGCACCTTCGGAGTAGGACGCGTCTCGGAGCCCGGGGTCCGCTGTTATGACAGCATCCATGCTGCTTATTTTCGTGTCGATGACTCAAGGATTACATTTTATCTCTCCAGTATGTGGCAACTCTGACACCACTCTCGGATGCAGAGTATAGATCATCCTTGGTGCAGCTGGTGGGGCACCAAGGGCACGAAAGGAGGTGCAACATAGTCTGGTCGTCGTGACCACATTGACACTGCACTTCCGCCTGTTGGATAAAGCCCCATTTAGCCAGATTGTGTCGGCATCGATCTAACTCAGTGCGGAGGCATTCATTCTGTAATATGATTGGGCAAAGCCATTACTCACGCATTAGTATTTGCCCACGCCGGGAATCGTAGCATTCGTAGCCTCTCGTGTAAAGCAGGCTGGCGCGTTTACCACTCCGCCACAGGAGTTATATCCACTCTCACCAAAATGATACATCATCATCATCATCATCCTCTGTCTGCTCTGGCCAAATGATACATGCTTCTTACAAATGCGTGAGTAATTCAGACTAGGTTGGAATACGATATATTTAGTCACTGCCTATATTACAATGCTCAAATTTTAAGTGTGGGTTGAAACTTTGTCCGCGCGTTTCGATACATGTTGGAACTTAAGCTAACTGACTTAGCTGAATTCATAAGTAATTTTTTCACCCTACACATAATATTAAAGCCAATATTGAGATTATACATAACTGAGAGATAGAAGTCAAACTTGCGCAAGAACTTACATAATCTTACGTATATGTTGGTAAATTTTTAAGCGGTTTAATATGAATTGTAGTGAAGTATTATAAAGTACTATAAAATGTAGATGAATGAAAGCTCTTCAACCGAAAGCGGGTAATGACAACGATTTTGAAATCGCAGCTGAATATAGCGAATCCCAAGGAGTTTATTTAAATGCAAAAACGGTGGACTCAGTTAATCTAGCGCGGTACGGAACTGGAGTACTGCTCTTATTTCTTGATTATCCTGAAACTTAAATCAGTAAATCGTATAGATAGCATTTGGCTTTTTATCAAAAAAGATCAAAAGTAATAAGTACTTATTTGAAGTAAAGTACTTAACTTGAAAATCAGAAATTATAAGTTATAAGGTGAATAAAAGTATAACAAATAATCAATCCTCAGGGGATCACTCTCGAGAGCCGGATCGGCAGCCGAATGTGCTGAGCTTGCCAAGCGACGCAAATATGAGTCTCTCAGTAAGGATTACATAATTGTGCCGTTTGGTGTGAAAACGTTTGGACCCTGAGCCCCAGTGCAAGGGATTTTCTGAAGCAGATAACTCTACGCCTGATCACCGCCGCTGGCGACAAGAGGATCTGGCTACTTCTTTTCTCAACTAATTACCATAGCTTCTTCTTCCTCTTTATCCTTCTCCCACTATTATGTGGGGTCGGCACAGCACGTCAACCTCTTCCATTTTGCTCTGTCGCTCGTCAAACCCTCTGTTACGCCCTTCTTATCCATATCCTGTTTGACGCACTCAATCCAGCGTTTTTTCGGTCTTCCCCTACTTCGACGTCCCTCAATTTGCATACCTAAAACCCTCTTAGTGATTCTCTTCCCTCCGCATGACATGTCCAAACCAGCTCAACCTATTGCTCTTTAATTTTTCTGTCACAGGTGCCACTTTCATACTTCCTCTTACATACTCATTCCTTATTTTATCCTTTCGCGTCACTCCACACATCCATCGTAACATTCTCATTTCCGCAACATGCAGTCTTCTTTCATCCCCTATTTTGGTGGGCCAACACTCCGATGAAAGAAGACTGCATGTTGCGGAAATGAGAATTATCATAGCTATTCAGGGAGGAAACGCAGCCAGCGTTCTTGGCACCATGCCGCACGATCATAATCTTTTAGATTAGGTTTTATTTTTAGGCTTAGTTTGTAATCGTAATTGTATTTAGGTATTTCTTTTTTTCTTACAAATAAATTCTGTTTCAATACTAATATATAACTTAAGTTTGTGAAGATTGATGTAAATTTGGCTGCTTTTGATATATAGGAAAAGTATATCGCATAAAAATGTCTTTTGAAAAAATTACAACAGTCTGAAATCTTAACAGAACAAAGCGAGCTTACGCGGACAGTTTATTTAAATGCAAAAATGGCGGACTTGGTTAATCTAGCGGGGATACGGACCTGGGAGTTGCTTTTATTTTCCTGAAACTCAAACTAGGAAATACAACTTTGAACAAAATGCACAGTTCTAAAAGAATATAAATATATATATATATATATATATATATATATATATATATATATATATATATATATATATATATACGGACAAATCACACAGATTGAGCTAGCCCCAAAGTAAGTTCAAGACTTGTGTTATGGGATACTAACTCAAGGATACTATATTTTATAACAAATACATATATAGATAAACATCCAAGGCCTAGGGCAATCTGAAAAAGATCATTTTCCATCTTGTCCTGGCCGGGGATCGAACCCGGTCACTCCGTATCGCAGGCAGGCGTGTTGACCGCTGCGCCACGGAGCTAGTCGAATAGGTATGGTTCTAATAGGAAATATTTGAAAATGAAATCTGATGTAATGAGTTTTATCGCAACAATTTTTGATTCTTTATTCATAATCTATGGCTGCTAATAAATATCAAAAAATAAACAAAAAGAAGGCATTTAGCTTGAAGCATCTGAGACTTGTTTTAGCTTGATACAATAAAGAAAGAAGACTTTAAACCCTATAAATATGTAAACGCAATAATGAAGCCCACAAAACGAATTTCAAGTCACACACAATAGTTGTCAGTTTTTCATAAAAACACCAAAATCGGTAAACAACAAAAGGGCATTGCCTGCATTCTCACAAGACAAGCAAACATAAACTTTGAACTTAGAAAAATGACATGTGTCTAGTCCGTAATACATACAACAAACAAACGGCCCGTCATCTCCAAAGGCTAAAACAATCAATATAAATATTTAACATCACCTCCCAAATATTAAGAAGCCGATGCTATCAGGTGATATATTATGGCTCTTCGCTGACAAATGTTGCTGCAACTATAAAAAAATATAACTCAAAGTAATCCATTAACGAAAGGTTACTTTAATAATTTATCACCCATTGCTGCTATATCAAATCTATATTAATGATTCCATTAAGTTGAAGTAGCAATGGAAATGGTCCGAATAAATTGAATCGAGTATTGGTTTTTGGTGGAGAGAGGTTGTAATATGAAACTCCAAAATGTTCGTACGATCTACCGATAAGGCGTTGGGTATCAGGTTGGTGGACATATTTTAATAATATAATTAAAGTTGTGACATGTATTGGAGGTTGGATGGTCTGTAGCGTGGAAATAAAGTGATATCAAAACTGTAAAACGAGACATTAAAAAAAATATTGTGTAGGTATATCTAATTATCATGGCGACCTCCATGGCGCAGTGCCCACACGCCAGCTTACTACACGAGGGCGCCCGGGTTCGATCCCCGGTCAAGTCAAGATGGAAAATGATCATTGACCTGGGTCTTGGATCTTTGGGGCTAGCTAAACCTGTGTGATATGTCAGTATATATCTATTATTTTTAATAATTATACGAATGTTCTTTTAGATTTTTGATGTTTGGCATTGACATCCTGAGAACCATCCAAAATTTTCTAAACAAAATTAATTCAGACATATTTTTTAGACAGAGTAACTTCGAATTAAGGTGTAATTAAAAAAATACATGCAAATTAAAGCGCATACAAATACTCAATTAAATTTACTTAAGAATTTAAGATAGATACCCAGTGACTCTCCCGCCCTCAAGACGACTCTAACGAATGTTATTATTTATCAAAATTGATTGATTCGTTGAACAGTCACAAGCGGACAACACATAAATAATTATTTAATCTAACATCCAGCCGTCCACTTCTTTAGCAGGCAAAACGGAAAGCATAAAAACCTAATACACTAGTAAACCTTTGTGTCGTGCGTGGCCAATTAGTGCAGTACAAGAAATTGCGAGAAGGTTATCATAAAACACACTAAGCAAACCACTCTGCGGCCGCAAGCCTGCTTAAAATATTAGCGGCAGGAACGCATGCAATAAAAATTGGCGAGGCTAGGCTAACTCGAATACCACGTGTAGCCATAGACTTCGTAAGGATCGACCTGGCACACGCAGATAAAAACAAACAAACGACGTACATGCACTGATAGCCAACGAATTGATCATCGAAAGAATGTTCAGGAATGTCATTTTCAGCTGCCAGTCCGGTGGTGGCAGATATGGCATCGTCAAGCGCCCGGCCATCTGAGTAAGTAGTATCCCAAATCCAAGAAATTCCTATCCCTTCCTAGCTTAAAAATTCTGACTACGCTGCCCATCGGTAGCACAAGAAGCCAAAGAAATTGCGCTCGCTAACCCGTCTGCCAAGCGTGAGTATGGCAATATGAGGCCTTTTTTCAGCAGTGGACTTCTAACGGCTGGAATTATGATGATAAAAAGAATGAAATAAAATGATGTGATAAGTAGTTTACAATGTATCTGATATTTAAGAGCTACCTAGATTCTTGTCGGTTTGAAAAAAGAAAAGGAAAGCAATTATTACTTTTTGGCAGAAAAAAGGAGTGATTTGCTTTGCCTACTACATTTTACACACTAGTGCACTGGTGTGCAGGTTGTATTCCGTAGTGGTCAAAGAAAATGGCCTGTGCTTCTGTGTCACACGGGTACAGGATGGGTCGGCTTATGACTTGCACTCTAGAGTAAATCATCGAAATAAAAAATATTATATTTATAGGGCCCTTCTCGTATGCGATATTTATACTTTGAATATATTTTCTTGATGGAAAAAGCAGTAAACAATCCTGTTAGAAATATAAACCCACGAGCATGAGTTTCACCGAAATTTTCAGGCCCTAAATATATATATTGGTGTCAAAACTTTCTTCTCATCTGAGCATTATCACAGTTTTTGTTGCGACCGCGCCGATGCGAGTTCCGCTTTGATGATAGCAGGTTTGTAATTCATGCTGTGATTCGGTAAAGTTCTTGCAGCCAGCGGCTTAGCCTTTCTGTAGTACCTTCAAATCCTAGACAAATACCTGTGAAAATAAAGTGCAAGTATTTGCTAGAACCTCTAGTGTAGCATCATATACCGTGATCCGCGACACGGAGACCGTTAAAACCGCTGTTTATAAAATAAACAACGAGAAGTCTGCTCGTATTAAGTCTATGGTCCAGCACATAAAAGTACGTAGAAATGAATTTATTTTGCGGGCAACGTCTCGGGCTTAGCATTTTGAGCACGCGCGCGAGTTTACGGAAATCTATCCTGGTAACTCGATCGCTCGCATGGAACTCAGATGTAGTTATATAGAAATTCTCGAGTATATAGAAATTAGTTAGCAACCCCTGATAAAATCCCTCTATCTCGTAAACGGCTCGACCGATTTTGGTAAAACATGTCTAAGAGCCATCGCTGGAAACTCTAGTTCACCCCTTTCAGAGTTACGTAGACATAGACATATAGCGGTCAAACTAATAACACCCGTATTTTACGTGTATGCTTAGCTGGCTTACTTAATAAATTAGTGTACGAGTATTTACCTATAACACAAAGGGCGCGGGCGTCGCTGTGTATGTATTATAACTTCTATGCGCATTAATATCAATCAAAGTTATACTTTTTTCGCATTAATATCAATCAAAGTTATAGATTTGGGAATGGATACACATATAGCTTTTATTGATCTTGAAAAGGCATTTGATAAAGTAGACTGGAAACTGATGATGCAAATCCTTAAAGATGCAGGACTAGATTATAGGGATCGTAAGATAATATTTAAGCTTTATAGAGAACAAGAAACGGTTATAGAGGTAGGAGAAGAAAAAGAAAGAGCAAAAATAAAACAGGGCGTGAGACAAGGCTGCCTACTGTCACCGCTAATCTTCAACATATTTATTGAATGCGCAATTAGAAAAATAATAGAAGCTGATAAAGGCGGGGTTAAATTTAACGGGGAGAAAATATTTTTTATTAGGTTTGCAGATGATATTGCAGCACTTGCCGAAGACTCAAAACAATTAGAATCATTACTTAATAATATGGATTCCACATTTAAAGAAAATGGGCTGAAAATAAACTGTACCAAAACTAAAACAATGGTAACATCTAAGTCAGAAAAGCCAATTAATAAGACAAAATCTAAAAAACATATCAATCCCATTAAAATTAATAACATTGAAATTGAACAGGTGCAAAGCTTTAAATATTTGGGTACTTTAATAACAGCGGACGGCAGATGTACACAAGACGTAGTTACAAGAATAGCAATAGCAAAAAGGGCATTTCACCAAAAGAAAAATCTTCTTACAGCCAAAATATCAAAATATACAAGAAAAAGACTTCTTAAAGATTATATTTGGAGCATTGCACTATACGGATGTGAAACATGGACGCTAACAAAAACCGAAAGTAAAAGACTTGAAGCGTTCGAGATGTGGTGTTGGCGTAGAATGGAAAGAATAAGCTGGGTAGAAAGAGTGACTAATGAGGAGGTCTTGAAAAGGGTAGGAGAAAAGAGGCAAATATTGAAAATTATTGAGAATAGAAGAGGGAAGATGGTAGGACACCTAATAAGACATGACAATTTAATCAAGAACATCATAGAAGGAAAAATAGAAGGAAAAAGGGGACCGGGAAGGCCGAGACACACCTTTATAAAGCAAATAGAAGAAAAAATAAAGGTTACTTCTTATAGAGAAGTAAAGGAACTGGCGGAAGAAAGAGAGGAATGGAAAAAGCTCCACCGACAAGAGCATAGCTCTTAAATTTGATGATGATGAAAGTTATACTATGACAAACTAGCATGACCACGAGGAAACAGCGTATTATTAGTTTTTTTTTTTATAAAATTAATTGTATACGGAGGAAATGAGAAATTAAAGTTTGATCAACGGAAGAGAGATGTAGTAAGTGAGAGAGAAGCTCACGGTTGCTGGCATTTTTGCCAAATTAGACACCAATAAATAAATATTTGTTTACCCATTGGGAATTACAGTTCTATCAATGCCTCTATCTCGTCCGATCTTTTAATTATGCTTTTCCTACATGTCTTCGTAATTAACTAATTAAACATAACCTGTAGATGAGCACCATGCATATTAGTCACTACATTTACATCCACTCATACAGAGTACCTATTTAAAACCTTTTAAACTTTACATCAGAGTGCTAAGGTTGAAAGTTCATGTTTCAGTTTGTGTGGTATAGATGCATGAAAAGTGAGGCTTGAAAAGGCCAGCTTATGCCTGAAGCTCATTACCAGCAATAAGCTTTGGAAGCTTGCGTAAACTGTGGGAAATGGAGCTTTTAATTGCGAGTAAGAGCATTAAGATGATTTAGGAGAATTTTCTAAATACATATTTTTGTGAGGGATGTGAGGCAGATGTTTTTTATGGATGGAACTTGTTTTTTTTTATTTTTATTGCTAAATTACTAATATAGCTAGCGGTAGTGGCTCAGTGATCCTTTGGCCTTTGGTTTTGCGGCTTCAGGCTTTGCCAACTGATCGTTGTTTGAATACAAAATAGAATAAAGTTTTACGTAGATGTTTTATTTTTTATACCATATAGTACGCAAACAGGCATACTGCCCACCTGATGGAAAGTGGTTACCATAGCCTATGGACGCCTGCAACACCAGGTATGTCGCACGTTGCCGACCCGGAAGAAATCTTTTCACGCCCTTTTTAAAGAACCCCATGTTGTAGATGTGCGATATGTTTCAGTTTATCATTAAATTCATTTTAAATATATGTACGCTGTTTGCTCGTTTAGTAGATATGAAATAAGAAATATAATATATGATGTGTATTATTCTAAGGGTCAGGATGTTTGCCTGATTTTACTTCACTTCGGTATTCATGTGTTGTTGTGAGTCACGAGGTCGTTCACCAATGAGCATAATAAAGAAATTAAACAATCGCGTGTACGTTGTTTCTCAAACGGCGCCATAAAGTAGCTTTATGGCCGTCGATTTGAATTTGTGCAGCGAAGCCGTTGACGCTTGTTTTTCAACGAAGTTGGAAACACATCTCCTCCCTCTCTCTCATGAGTTTGTTTTCCATTACGTTGCTTCCTCCGATATCATAGCGGAGGAAGCAACGCCAAAAAACGCACTCTGGTCTCCGCGGTATCAACTGCTGAGACTAGGGTGCGTTCTTCGGCTTTTTCTTCTGCACTCTGCTGATCATTGGCATCTTTAATAATAAGCAGCTGTTTTAAATTTGGCAATTCAAGTTACCATTTACAGAATTTCAAATCCCTATAATCAAAATCCCTGATGAGAATAATTGAGAGAAAAAAGAAAAAAAAAACGAAGTAAAATATTAGACTTCCCATAGAAATTCGCTTAGGTGATCGGTGACTTTGTTTTTCTTTGCGACTAAGAAAAAAAGGTAACAACGAAAAAAAATTGACCTTTCAATTTTTTTCTGATTCCGAGATCGTAATATAGCCCAGAGTTTCAAAATCTGTATCAAAGGATCTATGAACGTGTTATACTCGTACGTTGCATCCTTAGCTGTGGTACTTCGGTCAGAGGCCGGGGTCCGTTTTTCTATAATGCGATAGGGTAACTGTAGCAATGAATTAATATGCCGTAAATCCAACAAATTCTAGCACTTTAAATTGCCACTGCAGTTTGCAGTATAATACAAACGCTAATCCCGTGACAAATGGTGCTGGCTCCAAACCTAGACTGCCAGCGGGAGCCAAGAAATACGGCTATAATGCATCGGCTACTACAATTCCTCCACGCTACTGCACATCTTATACCTATTGTATATATTTATGGTGGCATAAGTAATGTAGAACTAAAATTATAATGTTCCCTCTATAACTAGTAAAATGTACGGTATGAAATGCAACAACAGTACAGAATTACAGGTTTATTGAGACGAAGACCGTTATTGGGTAAGTATTCGGGCGGCACAGTGGTTTCGCTTCCCTCAGAGCACTGGGGGCTGTCTCGTGTTCAAAAAAGGACATATATTAATATATTAAATTGATTTTATAACAGCATTTAAATGATATATTTAAATGGAATAAACAAATCAGTTGGCATAAAGCGAATAGTGGCGGCTGCTGCTACGCCATCCAAATATGAGATTAATCTGTAATATTATATAATTAATTAATCTATAATGAGATTAATGTAATAAACGCGATATTAAATGATTTAATTAAAAATGTATAACAATCGCGAAAACATTAGAAACCATTATGAATTAATGAAATTAATCTCGTACTAGCGGCCCGCCCCAGTTTTGCACGGGTAATCTAGGTATTAAATTTATAGCCTGAGTTCATCAGGGATAATATAAGATTATAATGGTAATAGAATTTTCAAATCGGTCGAGTAGTTTCAAATCAAACAAACAATCAATCAAATCTTTCCACATTATAATATTAGATAAGATGTATAATGTCTAATTTCCGTTGTTTCATTATGAATACGATCCGGCACGACTCTGAAAGTAGAAACTAGTCGGCTTTTCAACCCAAAAATGTGAGTAAAAACGTTATTTATAATTAATTTAGCTAGATTAGGTCTTGTTGTGACTGTGCACAAACGTAAAATTTTATAAAAAGCTATATTTAAAAATTTCACATCCGTGCAATGTTCTCGAAGGTATTTATCGCAATATCCTATGCTACATCCTTATCCTTACTAATATTATAAATGCGAAAGTGAGTTTGTTTGTTCGTTACACTTTCACGCCGTAACAACTGAACCGATCATCATGAAATTTTGCATACAAGTTCTCTGGAGTGCGGAGAAGGATATAGGCTACCTTTTATCCCGGGAAAAAGTACTATTCCCGAGGGATCGACATTGACGCGGGCGGAGCCGCGGGCGAAAGCTAGTATATTATAAACGTAAGAGTTTGTATGGTACGTTTGTAATTTCTTCACGGCCAGTAAGACGTGAACAATCATTGATTGTTCACGTCCTACTGGCTTACATTGGTTAACAGTAGTTAACCAATGTTTGAATCTACTTTTAAGAAACTCAAATGGGATGAAACAAAAAGAATAGCCTTCCAAATAAAAAAAATTAGGAGAGCTATTAGGTAAAAACATTAAATAAAAACCTTCTCCTTTTTTATGTCGGTTGAAAACTACTGAATTGATTTAGACTGTAAAATGACAATTTTACAATGCTATAGCGCATAGACTATAAATAACGCGGATGAAGTCGCGAGAAATTGCCAGTTTATCACAGTTTGCAAAATTGCACTAAGCATGGCATTTGCTTGTAGCAAGCTATTAACTTTATTTATTACGTATTTCATTTCCAGCTAAATATGATCGGCTCTGCAGATGTGGATTGCATTTGCAGATTGAAACATATGTTTTAGCCATCGGTATGAAAACTACCGAACTAGACTAGACTAAGGACTGAGCGAAATAGACTTAGAGACTTTCTGTTATATTCTTAAAACTATTGTACTCTATTTTTGGCGAGCTCCGTGGCGCACTGGTTAACACGTCAGCTTGCGACACGAGGGTGCCCGGGTTCGATCCCCGGTCAGGTCAAGATGGAAAATGATCTTTTTCAGATTGGCCTAGGTCTTGGATGTTTATCTATATATGTATTTGTTATAAAGTATATTATCGTTGAGTTAGTATCCTACGACACAAGATCACAATTACTGTTGGGCTAGCTCAATTTGTGTGATATGTCCCTTTATATTTATTTATTATTATTGTACTCTATTTTAAGTGAAATAAATATGTGTTCATTATCGTTATCATAACTGATATTCGGTTTATATCATATATATCGGCGCGAGGGTGTTATGACATCACTCGTTTATAACAATAACTGTTTAACTATAGTAAACTAATTGGTAAACTCCAATAATAATTGTAAAACATCTGATTTGTAAAACATTTTGAAATGTAACTACCTATTTTATTACGTTTGCGTGTTTTGCTGAGGTATAAAATACGGGCGCCCGACGGTGTGCCGCTCATTCTGCCTCGAACCGTCGGATCGCTCGGACCTCTCCAAGACAGCGGACAAATAAAGGAAGAATACAACACTTCGTTTGTTTTGATTCATCATGAGTGATCACCATGACCATGAAGATAATATTAGTGACGTCAGCAATGCTGACGTCACACTTTTTAAAAAGCCGTCTGATGTCCTTTCTTCGACATCAGAAGTGGGATCAGAAGAGATTCCGATCCAAACCACTTCCTCATCAGCTCGTTCACCACCTGATCTTCATGAAACGGAACAAATCGGCACAAGGCAACAAGTGCCCGTGTCTGTCGACGTGTCATCATTGGATACCGCTACAAAACCCTCACTGTATCATGATATTCAACGGTCTAATCCCAACTGGCCTGGGATGCGACCGCAATTCTTGATGCATTTGAGGGGCCAATCAGACATACGGCAGCAAGCGCCTATATCAGCCGCTAATACGCATACGTTGCAGTCATCATTGCACCATGACTTACCAGTGTCTAATCCCAACTGGCCCGGGGTACGATCGCAAGGCTTGATGCAGTTGACTCAGCAACCCGACGTAAGACAGCAAGTGCCCGTACCTAGCACCAATGTCTCTTCCCTGCAACCATCACTGCATCACGAGATTCCACCGACTGCCTCCAACTGGCCTGGAATGCAGCCACAATTCTTGATGCAAATGATGGAAATGATGCAGAAAATGTCGGAACGCTTGTGTGCGCCACCCGTCGAATCACGAATAAGAATCAAAGACGTCTATCTACCATCATATGATCCCGACACCAACATTGGCGTAAGAGAATGGTGCCAGCATATAGACCATGCTATAGACGCATATAATCTTAATGACTTTGATGTACGTATGAAAGTATGCAGCCTATTGAAGGGACGTGCAAAAATGTGGGTTGATGACTGGATGGTTACCTCTTCTACATGGGCGGAACTTCGGAACAACATAATCACCACATTCGAGCCTGAAAATAGATACTCTCGCGATATCGTCATGTTCAGGGAACATGTTTACGATTCCTCAAAGGATATTGCGGAGTTCCTTTCACGTGCCTGGATTTTATGGAGAAGAGTTACTAAGGACAAACTGGAAGATGAACATGCGGTGGAAGCGGTGATTGGATGCGTGAATGATGAACGCTTACGTATCGAGCTTTTGAATGCAAAAGCAACTACGGTTCCTGAGCTCATCTCGGTTGCGACTTCGATACGAAAAAGGCGTTCTCATCCAAGTTCAACTTCTACACTACAAAGCAAGCGTCCCCGCTTTTCGGAGAATCAGAGCTGTCGTATATGCAAGAAAAGCAACCATAATACGAATGATTGTAGATTCAAGCCTTCGGATACTAGGCCCGAGGCCGACAAGAAAGAATCAAAAGCACCAGGCTCCACTAGCTGTACGTATTGCAAGAAACCAGGGCATACTTTCGAAACTTGCTTCAGTCGGCAACGCTCACTTACCTCGAATGTCAACTGCGTAGCAAGCAATAAATTGGCTCCTATAACCATCAAGATTGGTGACAAGATCGTGCACGCTGTCTTCGATAGTGGAGCAGAATGTTCGCTTATGCGCGAGTCGGTAGCTACAACGTTACCTGGTCAAAGAAGTCCAGCAGTGAACTATTTAAAAGGAATTGGACGGTTTCCTGCTTTGTCTTTGACCAAATTGATCACGATTTGTATCATCGACAGCATCAGCGTTGAGTTAGAGTTTTTCTTATTGCCAGACTACGAAATGACAACTGACATCTTGGTTGGTATGAACTTGATCCATGACACGAACCTAAGTATGACAATCACGTGCAGTGGAACGAGGTTAAATCGTCAAGTTATCGTCAACCATGTGAGTAAGAATACTCCGATCTTCGACAACCTGGACTGCGACCTAACCAACGAAGACGAAATTTCACAGCTGCGTAGACTTCTGAACAAATATGAACACCTATTCATTCGTGGTTATCCCAAAACGAGAGTCAACACTGGTGAACTGGAAATCAGACTTAAGAATCCAGACAAATACGTAGAAAGACGACCTTACCATCTTAGCCCAGTGGAGCGGGAGAAAGTTCGTACCATCATCCAAGAACTACTGGACCATAACATTATTCGCGAGAGCAAATCACCCTATTCCAGTCCCATCATCTTGGTCAAGAAAAAGAATGGTGATGATCGGCTCTGCGTCGACTATCGGGAGCTGAATGCAAATACTTTACGTGACCATTACCCGCTCCCATTAATCTCCGACCAAATTGATCAGCTGGCGAATGGTCACTTCTTCACAAGTCTCGATATGGCAGCAGGTTTCCACCAGATTCCTATCGCTGAAACCTCGATCGAGAGAACCGCTTTCGTGACACCAGATAATCTTTATGAGTACGTGACTATGCCATTCGGATTGAGCAATGCTTGTTCCGTCTACCAACGATGCATAAATAGAGCTTTATCCTCGTTACTGGGAAAAGCTGCACAGGTATACGTAGATGATGTGTTGAGTAAATGTGCCAATTTTCCGGAAGGACTATCGCATCTAGAGCGCATTCTCATGGCACTGCAAGAAGCTGGCTTTTCGATCAACGCTGATAAATGTAGCTTCTTCAAACGCTCTATTGAATACCTTGGAAACGTGGTTTCTGATGGACAAGTACGACCAAGCCCCAGAAAGGTAGACGCCCTTGTTAAAGCCCCCGTGCCAAAAACTGTGAAACAGGTCCGACAGTTCAATGGTTTGGCCGGCTACTTCAGGAAATACATTCCAGACTTTTCTCGTGTAATGGTGCCATTATATGAACTGACAAAACAAGGCGCAAAATGGGAGTGGACCAACAAACACGAGAAAGCACGCAGTGATATTGTAGAATGCCTCACGTCTGCTCCAGTGCTGACCTTATTCCAAGAAGAAGCTCCCATCCAACTATACACTGATGCCAGTAGCCTTGGGTTTGGTGCTGTACTGGTTCAAGTTGTTAATGGCAGACAACATGCAGTTGCTTTTATGAGTATGAGAACAACTGAAGCCGAAAGCCGCTACCACTCATACGAGCTGGAAACCCTGGCAGTAGTACGCGCTATAAAACACTTTCGCCAGTATCTTTACGGTCGAAGATTCACGGTGATAACTGACTGCAATGCACTCAAAGCATCAAAATACAAAAAGGACCTTCTGCCAAGAATCCACCGATGGTGGGCGTTTTTACAAAACTATGATTTTGAAGTAGAGTACCGCAAAGGTGAACGCCTCCAACACGCTGACTTCTTCAGTAGGAATCCAACTGAACTTGCAGTCAATGTCATGACGAGAGATTTAAACTGGCTGAAGATTGAACAACGACGAGATGAAGAACTCAGACCGATAATGGACAGTTTGAGCGAGGACAACCCGGTGGAAGATTACGTGCTAGAAGACAACGTGTTGAAGAAGAACGTCAATGATCCTACCTTCGGTCGACAACTTTGCACAGTGGTCCCGAAGTCCTTTCAGTGGAGTATTATTAACTCCTTCCACACCGCACTCAAACACCCTGGCTGGGAGAAGACGCTACACAAAATTCGAGAAACCTATTGGTTCTTCAAAATGAATTCTGTCGTTCGGAAATTTGTGGATAATTGTGTGATATGCCAAACATCCAAAGGAAGATCTGGTGCTATTCAAGCTCAATTGCACCCAATACAAAAACCAAACGCTGCATTTCAAGTTATTCATATGGACATAACAGGAAAATTGGGTACACGAGAAGAACAACAATACGTGATAGTCACTATCGACGCTTTCTCAAAGTTTGTGCTCTTCTATTTCGCCACCAACAAAAGTCCACACAGTACATTAGCAGCTCTAAAACGCACGATTCACCTGTTTGGCACACCAGTCCAAATCATTGTTGATGGAGGAAGAGAGTTCCTAGGTGAATTTAAAGACTATTGTGATCAATATGGAATAGAAATACACGCCATAGCGCCAGGAGTCAGCCGAGCGAATGGACAAGTCGAAAGAGCGGTCGCTACTCTCAAAAACGCTCTGGTGATGATCAGGAACTATGAAACTGAGCAGTGGCATACGGCACTTGAAGAACTCCAATTGGCAATGAATTGTACTGCTCATCGGGTCACTGGAGTTGCCCCTTTGACTCTTATCACACAACGAAGACAATGTGTACCGCCGGAGCTACTCAATCTGGTAGACATTGATAATCAGACTGTCGACATGCCAGCTCTCACTCATCAAGTCCAACAAAAGATGACTCGTTCAGCTGAACAAGACAGACAACGCTTCAATATGAAGAAAGCCCAAATCCACCATTTCCAACGAGGAGACTATGTACTGATTAAGAACAACCCTCGAAACCAAACCTCGTTAGACCTCAAATTCAGCGAACCATATGAAGTCTATAGAATCTTAGATAATGATCGCTATTTAGTGAAGAAGGTGGTCGGCAGAGGACGTCCCCGGAAAGTCGCCCATGATCAGCTGCGCCGTGCTCCTCAACCGGGTGAACAGTTGACCGTATCGGCGGAAAACTTATCACCTACTCGTCAAGATTCAACAGCATCAGCAGCTGAACCTGTACCATCCACATCGCGAGAAGGACTATCTACACAGACGAATGACAACCTTCAAAGTCAAGACTCCTCATCAAATTAACAAGTGAGTAAAGTCAATGTTAGTAACATTCCAATAATTACTCCAATTACACTCTACGAGACTATTAACAATTCTACGAGAACCTTACTAACGTGTCTACGAGAACATTACTAACTTTTCTACAAAACCCTCCGAGAACTCACCGAGAACCTCCGAGACCCTCCGAGAACTCTTCGAGACTCTCCGAGATCCTCCGAGAACTCTTCAAAAACCTCCGAGAACTCTTCGAGAACCTCCGAGAACTTTACTAAAAACTTCTTTACCACAGTGTACAAGGCAGTTGTGCGTTTGTGCAAAAAACTATACTAACTATAAGCAACGCAAGTTGCTTACAGATACCAAACTCAGACAAAATAATTTTCTATTACAGGCAACGACAACCACCACAAAAACGAGAACTGTCTGCGAGAACCGTCTCCGCGAACCCTCTCCGAGAACCATCTTAGTGAGATCAACCAAGGAGGCTGGTGCAGGGCGCGCACCGCCTGTCAGTATGGCCGTATCGGCGCGAGGGTGTTATGACATCACTCGTTTATAACAATAACTGTTTAACTATAGTAAACTAATTGGTAAACTCCAATAATAATTGTAAAACATCTGATTTGTAAAACATTTTGAAATGTAACTACCTATTTTATTACGTTTGCGTGTTTTGCTGAGGTATAAAATACGGGCGCCCGACGGTGTGCGGCTCATTCTGCCTCGAACCGTCGGATCGCTCGGACCTCTCCAAGACAGCGGACAAATAAAGGAAGAATACAACACTTCGTTTGTTTTGATTCATCATGAGTGATCACCATGACCATGAAGATAATATTAGTGACGTCAGCAATGCTGACGTCACACTTTTTAAAAAGCCGTCTGATGTCCTTTCTTCGACATATACAATGTGTAAAAAACCCTGTCCGATCCTCGAAAGGGTGATTCAGCCTATCGATATGAACAATTTTTCTTATGGGATCAAAGTTGGGAACTCAAAAAAATGCATATTTACAAACAAAAATGTACGGCCGCCCAGACAATTTGTCGAAAAACAAAAAACACGTAGGTACACACGCATTGATGCGACATACATTGCAAGTACAAAAACAAAACCTAATACATTATCTATTCAAAGGTTATCAAGTATAAATAAATGTACACCTAAATCAAGACCGGGTTAATCCCCAAACTACCGACAGCCGTATCAAGGCTCAGTGTCAGAGGACGCAAACTACTTTCCCGAGGGCTAACCGCAGAAAGGTCTGTTACTTCGATAAAATAAAGTTTATTTTAGTGAACTTTCGTCTTGAGAGGGAGGACAAAAAGCCACAGAATGACTTCGTTTTTATTTACGTTACTCATAATGAAGATGACTACGGATACTGCTTGATCTAGAGAGAGATGTATGAGGCTCAAATTGGGATTATTACTTGCACATCATCATCAGGTCTTTTTAGTCTCCACTACAGGAGCACGACCCTCTCTGTATTAATAGAGACATACTTGGCCAGAGCAGCCAGAGGACTTGGCCTTTACTCTCCCCGCTGACCAGACGGGTTGGAGAGGTCTCATAGATGTTTAGCTTGTATTTCCTAAGTCGCCTTCTACGACATCCACGGGAAGACTTGGAGTGGTCCTATTCTACTATGCCGGATACCACACGGCGTGTTACTTGCACGTAAACGACTATTAAATTCGCGAAATGACAATCTTTCGCGGCAAAGACGGGTCAAAAAGAGAGGGTATTACACTACGTCGAATCCTGATCTGTGTAGAGTGTATTAAATCGTTTTTGAAATGGAAGTGGCTGATTGACTGACTATTGAAATAATATAAATTAAATAGATTGCCCAGAAGGGGGACAATATAAGTTAAAAAAAAAGATTTACGAATACTGACATGCAGCTAAGTCAGCCAATAAATTCTTGCAGTAAAAACCCATTGTGAGTGTTTGCGGCATGCCGGCACACCCCACACATCAATCCGATCGATTGGGAGTCCCTCGGGACTCTGATTTATATTCTCGGCGTCGCGCGACTTGTTCAGATCTCTCGTTGAGGAACTAAAGTATTATCCTTTTAGTTTTTACCCAACTGCGGTGAAATGTACTGAAAGCAACATCGTTGTACATTTGTTTTTCAAATATAACAATAAAAAAAAACGATTATGTTTTTTCTATCTTTGTCATAAATGAATCGATGTTAATAAAGTTGTACTTACACAAATAAATATAATATTTTTTAATTTAAAAAAATGTTTTTTCAAGTAGACGCTTCAGTTAACGTTCTAGATATTATAATATGTGTATAAGACACTTGTTCAAAGTATGTATTGGCGGCAGCAGCATGACTTTATGCTTTATGACTTTGTCCATCTATCCGAAGAGTTTCTGGCGGGTCACCAACGTCTATGGCCCATAGGAAGTGCCTGAAGTGCCCTCGAATACGGTCCACTCACTAAACGAATTTCTTGGCCGCGTCATTAGGTTTTATTGGCCATACATAACCAGCTATAAGTCACTATACGTCGTTATAATAACCATTATCACGATTCACAATACATCTAGCCTCATGCCCTTTTGTTGTTAAAGAGCTGCACCAACCGCGACTTGTAATCAGCAACGAAATAAACACTACTCGACCAATATTAAAATATGTTACAACGGGTTACTCACGTAGGAAGTCAGCTACTGGCCGACATGTTTCGACCTTATCCGTTCGTTTGTACGTCTATAATATCTAATGTAATAATGACTATATCGTGACTATGACGTTAGTCTTATTAAAAAAAAACTACTTGACCATCATCAACATACGACTAAAGAAAGCCGGGGTTGCAGGTATTCATTATTGGGGTTGGTGTCTGAATGCCTATGTCTTTATGCGAATTATTTTTATGCCAAAGATATGATATTGATACGCATAACGGTATCTTTGGCATAAAAATAATTCGCATAAAGACTGGTAGGCATATTTTTTCATATAAATTTTTATGCGTATCAACTTTTATGCGAAATATTTTTATATAAATCATATTATTTATGGTACTAATAAAACCTATGCGTTCAAACCCCAAACCCAACTATTTGTAGCGGATCAAGGCTCTAACTATGTGGGCGCCGGCTGGCAATGGTTCGCACGAACGGACTGGTAGCACAAGGATAATTTAGATCAAAATGCATGAAGTTATAAATGCCTTAAGCTGGCAAATAATAGAGTTATAACAAATGTTACTGTTGTCAGACTCCTTAGAAATCAGGTAGGCGCAAAACGCAAACAGTGCGCCATTAGATGCGGAATTTATGGAAATTTGGTGAGTCGTGCGGCCCGGCCCTGATCGTGCTGACGAAATGTTGTCGTTAGGCACAATGCCTTACATTTTTTATTTACAACCTAGCTTCAATTGCAGACAATAGAAGGCCAGAATGGTTAATGGAATGCTAGATAATATCCAGATTAGAATGTATGTAAGTATCTAATTGTTTGCACGAAATATAATTTCTTTAAAGATATATCAAATACTAGCGATAAATTATAACTTTTAAACCTTCCTCTTGAATCACTCTATCTATTAAAAAAGCGCATCAAAATCCGTTGCATTGTTTTATAGATCTTAGCATACATAGGAACAGACAGTGGGAAGCGACTTTGTTTTATACTATGTAGTGATTCCATGCAATCAACGTTATTTTTTTATGTACTCAATAAAGTACATATTTCGACCTTCCATGCGCCCCCAGGACCCTATGATATAGCTACCCTTATGCCTTAGATCAAGAAAGTAAAGAGTAAGCCTTAGATCAAGAAGCGAGGTCGTTATTCAAATAAACCCTTGGTAAAGTAGAGCAAGTCGCAATCCGGCCACTACCGTTTCTAATTTACAATCTATTACATTTGGTTAATAATACGTACGAGTACATACTACACTTGTTTTTCCTTTGCGGAGTAGACAACCCAGATCTTTAAGACCCATAAGCCACGTTTAGAATGTTGGTGCGGGCGTTAGGTGGAAATCGGAATCAAAATAGTGATGGGTTGCTAGTCGCATCGCCTGTTAAGGCGATACCACTGTAAATAAGGTCGTTCTGAACCTTATTTATCTCGCAAAATACTTAAATTAGGAGTTTCAAATCTAAGTAATATGATTTTTGACTATTTCATCTCCAAAAATTGAAGATGAAAACACGTTTTGATAAAATTTTCTCGATAGAAATATTTTTTGAAAAATGGTCTTCGTTCGCAGAGTTTTTGTTATTGTAGCTCAAATGCGACGAATGAAATAATGATTTTTAGACTAAAAGATAGGTTATTAGTAATTCATCAAAATGTAAATATGAAAATACAATTAACCGGTCTGATTTTATATAAAATAGAAATAACGAATTTGGCGCTTACGTTTTCTTCTTTGAGCGACTCGAGACTATCTCCTATCTCATCATTCACGGGCTAAACCGCCAAGCGCTATCCCTTGCGCGCACTTGATCAGTCCTTTGTCGAGCGAAGGTACCAAACATTTGAGTCCTCGTCTTAATATGATTCCTCAGATTTTTTACCGACTTTAAAAAAAAGGGGAAGATTATCAATTCGGTTGAATGTTCCTTTTTACATAGGGCAGCATTTTCTTTCAATATAACGATTTTTATTAAAAAAAAAAAAATGTTTGAAAAGAATGCTTTCAAATTGGTGTTTATTATATGTTTATGTTCATTAATATTCATATATGAGTACAGACACTGCGTTCCTTTGGTTGTACCTTATAGCAATGGCAGCGAGTCGCAATCCGCCGCTCCCGTTCAATTTACAATCCATTACGTTATTTATTGCGGCGATACTCACGCACCTTGTCAAAATGTTATTTATATTCATTCGGGATTACGCTCCTCGCACAGCCATAAGAGGAGCGGGTAAGTGGAGAAAGGATAAGGTAATCAGCACGGAGGTAATCAGAGCTTCAATCAACAAATTAGATATATTATATTTTGAAAACGGGTCACTTATTGCATTACGGCGTTACTGAAGTACGCAACACTATTATCAGACAGTGTGTCGCCAAGTGTTTCATTTTCCTCAATACAACTGAATAGGCAAACATGTTTTCAAAATTTCATAAATATAACCTAAATAGGTACCGGATTATCCTGTTGGCTCAATTCATTAGTCGTGTTGTTACTTCAAATAATACCAAGTAATATGATTGTCAACTGATAATAACCTACTTAGTCGTTAATATCTCGTCTAAATATATCGAAATAATAATTTCAAGGATTCCTTTAATGAAACTCATTTTATAATTACATACGGAATTACAGAGGATATTTACCACGGAGTACAATATTATACTAGTTTTCGCCAGCAGCTTCGCTCGCCTCAACGTCGTTCCCTCGGGAACAATAATAACTTTTTCAGGTAGCCTATGTCCTTCTCCGTACTCCAGAGAACCTGTATGCAATTTCATGATTATCGGTTTATTAGTTACGACGTGAAAGCGTAACAAACAAACTCACATTCGCATTTATAATTAGTAAGGATAATTTTAGATATTAACCCTCTTATTCATAAAAATTAACAAACGCATATTAAACCTATTTTAATAAGAACGTGTTTTGTCTTGTTTTCTCCATTCCAATCGTTGAAGAGAGGAATATGGACAAAACATGTTTTAACTAAAATAGATTTATTAAGCGTTTGCTATTTTTTATTAATAAGGGGGTTATAAGGATTTACCAATTTCGTAGGTAACTCTTGGCAGGTGACGCTGATCTTTTGCTAGATAGATAATCATTTTTACAAGTTCTTTTTTGTTAATTGCTTTGTTTAATGGTTTTAATTTAACTTGCCCTGTTAGTTTGTGAAATCTTTAACTAAATTTTGAATCATCTGAATTTTTTTGTACTTTTGTAAGATTACAATGCAAAATTATGGTACCTACCATAGACTTGATCTGGTGATGGAGTCTAAATTTAATTTTTGGTTAGGCCAGCAGGAATGTAAAACGCCGAAAAAGTAAACCACAAATTCTACGATTTTGTGGAAGTTTCTCAAGAATCAAATGGATTACGGTAATATCTGTGTAGGGTTTATTCGTTTGATACGCATTAGATGCCGCTATCCGCTATTTCCCAATCACTAAAACCCCCGACTATCTTGGTGGGCGCTCCGTCCAATAAATTTGTAATTAATAACAATAACACACGGATAGACGGAATAACTCAATCACGGCGGACGGGTGCGGGCCCGGAGATAGTACACTAATCACGGAGCAGATGAGGACGAAGGTGCGGATAGGAATAAAAATTGGTGGATATCCACCAAAATTTTTTTGTATAGAAATTAACAAGATTTTTTTGCAAAAAAAGTTTTTTTTGACAATCTTTTACTCACGGAACTACACTGTAAAGTGTTGTCCAAAATGATAATACAATATTATGGAATTGTTGCGCTGGTCTGATGATGGAGTCGGAATGTGGCCATAGGAACTCTTAAACTAAACAAAGTACCTACACCAATCGTGTTTAGGCTCATTTGGTTTATTTTGAAGCATTTTACAGTTAACAGTGCGAATTCGTTTATAATAAAAGCTTGTCACAAAATTGTTTTTTTTTTTTTGGCTAAATAACTTGTTTTGAGGAAACTTACGTATTGTTAAAATTAAAAATATGTGATAAAAAAGGACTCGGGATTCGAACCCACGTCCCTTAGGTTTACACCGCCTAACTAACGTATTGATTTTTGATTTGTGTCAGTTATTGCTGCTTGTAATATATTCTCCAATGACAGCTGCTCATAGATTTAAATTCAGTGCTGCCATCTGGTGGTAAGTATTTCAGAAAACCTTCATCACCATTATTTATTTAACTTCGGTTTCAACGGCAAATTCCCAGCGCACCAAAATTTTGGTTCCAGCAGCTCCATGACAATTAATAAAATTGAAAAAGTGTTCCCAGCGGCTCCCCGAAATTACAGTGGTCAGCAGATTAAAGTCGACATTTTTATTCGCCGACAATAGTACCAAAATAAGAAGTATCTAAACGTATTTGTGCGTCTGAAGTCCCAACAGACATTCGGTAGAAAACTTTCTAGACTTAGGTACTATTGAACCACATCGGAGAACCCTCCTTTTCAATAGTCTGTCTATATAACTTTATTTCTTTATTTGTGCGATAGTTGGCAAGATGTTCAGTGAAATAGAACACAATAGATACCTTTCAATATCGGCCTTTTGCAAAAGCCTTTACTTTTTAAAAGTATTAAGTACCAAGGTATTTACTATTATGAATTATACAAACAGTGAGCGTAATAGGCATAATGTTTTTCTTAAAAAAGATGTCCCAAAAATGTATACACTATCGAAAAAAAATACATTGTTAAACAAAAAATTCATACAATTAAAAAGTTATAGAGTACATGATTTAACATACATACATACATACATTGAAAACTTTGTTCGGTGGTTACATCAACTACTTAGTAGTTGACTATCTTATAACAACATTAACAAATGAATATTTTTCCATGCTGACTTTCTTTTCTCCCAGGAAAAGAAAAAAAAGTAAAATGTGCCAGCTGCTTCCCGCGCAGACTGTAGAAGCCGGTCAAGGGAATGGGTGAAAATCTAAAGAATCATGACAATAGGCGATGCGGCCAGCAACCCTTTACTATTTTGATTCCCCGCGCAGACTGTAGAAGCCGGTCAAGGGAATGGGCGAAAATCTAAAAAATCATGACAATAGGCGATGCGGCCCTTCACTATTTTGATTCCGTTTTCCGCTTTTCGGTCGTATGGCCCTAGGCTCTGTCTACCCCGTAAGGGAAAAAGACGTGATAGTAAGTATGTATGTGAGTTCTTTTAATAGAAAGAGTGATTCAAGAGGAAGGTTTATATGTATAATTTATCGCACCCGTGCGAAGCCGGGGCGGGCGGCTAGTCGATGTGGCCGGCGTTACAAGACGTTATTACGTCAAAAAATTGCGATGGATACGTGATTAATAATTGATGTAACACCAAATTTTCCGAACAGGAAAATAAATTAATCCCGCTCGTAATTAATAAAATTATAATCTGAATAACGATGTACCTAATTATGTAAGTTAAAATTCCCAGAATTTTGCGGGCTACTTTTGTTTTATAGACAATGAGGCCTTTAAAGCGTGTTCAACTTCGATCAAATATAATATAAAGGATTCATTTTGTATGAGACTGTCTATCTACAGTCTCATACAAAATAAATCCTTTATAATGTCCCGGGGTCAAAACATTATGCATACTTACAAACAACGACAAAAACGGTACATACCGAAAGTACAGCCACGGTATAATGCCATCCTTTTTTTTATTCAATTTTGATGCGTTTTTTATACATCTTTTTACTGTACCTTCGTCATCGCGAGACGTGTTAGTGCTAGCGCGGTTTATTGAAACTGTGGACAAAATAGCTCCGAAACTTGATTAGTGCGCTGTTTTGACGGTGCCACTTTTCGAGCGCGAATCGTGTATCTACCATTATATGTGATCGAAGGTGTTCAATGATCAAAATTAAGGTAGCGGACGTCTGGTGGCTGATGAGCTGACGAGCTGGGAAGTAATGGAGTTCATGGCATAAGGAAAAACGATATATTTTTACCGATATCAAAAAAGGAGGATACCTATAAAATATTGTCAGAATTGCACAGTTTCGTATATGTTAGCTTATACTAGCTTCTAAATGCATGCATTAAAATTAATAGTGCCAAATTTCAATAGCGTATGTTTGTATGTACGAGGGGGGGGTCAAAAAGTTCGCGGAACGGAGGGGAAGGGAGGTGAAATAAAATACTGTACTATTTTTCTTTTTCAGTATATTCCCCCTTAAGTCGAATACATTTTTCAGATCTCTCTATTAACTTATTAATACCGTCGAAAAAAAATAATTTGTCTTTGTCCTCAAAATAGGCCGAAATCGCCGACTTGACTTCTTCATCGTCGGAAAATTTCTTTCCACGAAGCTCTTTTTTTAATTTGGGAAATAAAAAATAATCACAGGGGCCTAAGTCTGGACTATAGGGAGGATGGTTTAACATTTCGAAGCCACAGTGATGAAGGGCAGCCATCGCAACGCGGCTCTTGTGTACCGGTGCGTTGTCATGCAAAAGCAGCACACCTTTTGTCAACTTTCCCCGCCTTTTCTCCTTGATTGCTTCTTTTAATTGTCTCAGTAGATTAGCGTAGTATTCTCCCGTTATAGAAACACCCTTATCTTTATAATTTATTAGTAAAATACCCTCTGTATCCCAAAAAACAGTTGCCATGATTTTTCCAGCCGATTGTGACACCCTGTATTTCTTAGGGGGGGGCTGACCCTTTTTGTGCCATTGCATAGACTTTTGCTTCGACTCAGGCTCATAATGATGAACCCAAGTTTCATCTGCAGTAACAAGTCTTGCAAAAAATACTTCCTTTTCGGCGCTACAGAGGTCTAAAAACTCCTTTGAATACTCGACGCGCAGCTGTTTCTGTGGTGGTGTGAGCATTCTTGGCACCCATCTTGCGCTGACTTTTGACATCCCAAGATTGTCGTGTAGAATATTTAAAATGGTTGTAGGTGATACTCCAACCATTTCTGCAAGTTGTTTCTTCTTCAAACAAGTATCCTCCAGTATAAGATTTTCCACTTTTTCAACGATGTTTGAGGTGGTGGCCTTAATCGGCCGTCCTGAGCGAGGGTCGTCTTCAAGAGACTCTCTGCCTTGCTTGAAAAGGCTTTTCCACTTGTACACCATGGTTTTCCCAGGGCAAGAGTCCCCGTATACTGATGACATTTCTTCCAAAATTTTCTGAGGTGGTTTTCCTTGCTTAGTGAGGAACTTTATGACGGCACGAAACTCGATTTTTTCCATGTTCAAGTTTTTCTTCCGGATTCACTTGTTCGATCGACGACAGGTCAAAAGTTATTGACACAATCGGGTTCAAACTTGGCATATATACTCACAAAGAGTAGCTCATTAGTTACTATCTGCGGCAGGTCCCCCACCCTCCGCTAACCCCTCCATTCCGCGAACTTTTTGACCCCCCCTCGTATGTATGTCTCACCCTGCGTATATCTCAAAAACTATAAGGTGGATTGCAAAAAATCTTTTTTAATTAATATATAGTTAAGTGTGTATCACTTTCAACGAAAAATTAAACCGGGTTTATTTTTTTTATTACTTCCTGTTCCATTCAATAATTATCATAGAACAAAAGAAGAGAAGAGAATGTAGAGCAATTTATGATGCTGAAGACGTAAATCTTACTTTTCATGCACCAATTTACTTTTTACTCAAGCAATGTTTTTTTACTTTTTCCTCTCATGTTATAGATTAAATAATATATCTATATAGGTACTTTTTATGACAATTAATCCCTATTCCTTTGAACTCGCCATAACTTGAGATCTACTAATACTTTACCAGTCTCATTTTTTTTAAGTTTTCTAATTCTTTGTAGAAAGCACTAATACTGAAGAAAATTGTGCAGATTTTTTTTTAATTTTAGTCACACATTTGACAGTTCGTACGACGGTGACCACTTTCCATCAGGTGGCTCGTCTGCTCGTTTGCCGTCAAATAAACATAAAATATACATTAAAAAAAACGTAGTTGGGTCTGGTACATGATATATAACGTATATCATGTACCAGACCCAACTACGTTTCATAAATAATTCAACTCTTCGCCAATAATTTTATAAGACACATATTTTCTTAATTATATTAAGTAAAGAAATAAGATTAAGGCTACTTTATGTCTATGTGTGACCTAAGGTTGCGATCTACCCGTGTGGAATTTTTAACCATATCTTATTTCTTTACTTAATAAGATTAACAAAAAGGAAATAACTTATTCTAAAAGTAAGCGTTTAAAATTTCTGCCGGGTTTTCTGTGACACAGAAATGTAAGCTATGCTCATATACCTCGGAATAAAAATAAGCAGAGCCACTTCATCACTCACATGCTTGTTGTCGTACATCGTCAAATTAAACTTAAAGAAATTGTTGTAGTTTCGATTGGGTTTCGACCTTTTTGACAGAAAAATAGATTCACAATGGTGTCGGTCGGATACTGATGTCGACGTCGGGATCTGTTAATTACTGAACGAAGCTTGATCGACGTGCGATAATGTTCGCCAAAATGTTGATTGCGAAGTTATATGTTTGTTACCTATATGAAATGAGTATGAGTAAAAAAATATAATATAAAAGCTTTTGAAAAACAACATTTTTCAAAAGCTTTTATATTTTTTTACTCATCATCATCATCATTTCGAGTAGGTGTCACGGTCAATCGACCATGCACACCCTGGTTTCAGAGTTCTTCGGAACCGCCTCTCGGCCTCTAACGTGGTTCCTTTAACGACTACCAGATGGCAGCCAGGACCACCGGCTTAACGTGCCTTCCGAAGCACGGAATCATCTTTATTATCAGACAATCAGGTGATTCAAGCCTGCAATGTCCTAACCAAACTGGAAACAACTAAACAAAGTATGCTTCCGGTGGGAATCGAACCCACGACCCCCGGGTCAACAGGCAAACGCCTTAATCACTGGACCACGGAGGCTGTTATATTTTTTTACTAAGTTTAGGTAATATGAAGTAAGGCATAAACACAATGGTAAATATGTTTTCCTCTTCATTAAGTGAGTGTGTATTGTGTATCTCAGGTAAATTCACACTCACAGATATCTACACTTTTCATAATATGCTGTGGGGATTCAAAGCCTGCTGGAGTCCGCTTTTATAACAGCATGTTTATTTGGATTTACTATTCATGCATGTATAATAATTTGGAATGGTTTTCCTGCCGGCCGCAGTTTTCCTATTTGTAAGTAATCGCCTCGTGCATCAGCCGTCGGGTGGTCCTATTTTAGGACGAAAACCACGACACTAGGTAAGTATGATAAGTAATTATACACCTTATTATTTCTTATTACAACTATCTAGAAATGTAGTACGTATATTTGAGTGTTTTTGTTCATAAGTTTATTTGGTATGTTAAATAGAGTTATTCCGGTCGTATCCACTAAATCCGATACCTACCCTCCGTTATTATCACGAATTCAGAATATTGATATAGTCAAGCATGCAGGGAGTATTGTAATATTGTTGTTTACTCGGGCGTGTCTCGCTTATTTGTAGTCCTTATCTATCCTTAGATCCTAATCTAACTAGTCAATTTTACGAGAAATTTAAGTCAGTAAGTTATTGTAGGTAAACCAGCAGCCAGATGGTCGGGCGACATTAAAAAGACGGCAGTGCCGACCTGGACCAAGTTCGCCGCATCACGATTAGAGTGGAAGTCCTATCAAGAGGCATATGTTCAGCAGTGGGCGCAAATATGCTGAGAAGAAGAAGTTATAGTAGGTGGGCCGTGCTTCTAAGTGTTCTGAGAGCTCCTAGAGCCACTGATCCTGACTCTCATCATTAGATTTTAGTGTTAACTACTGCCATCTAAGGATCAGTGTGTAAGATGCCTTTCATCATTTAATCATCATTACAGCCACAAAAAGTGCACGGGGATCTTCCAAGGATTTCTTTAGGCAGCTGGAAAAGTTTGACATCAGTGCCAGCCAATTACATACAAAAAAATAAATAAATCATAGGTCAGCGGCTGTTAAAATAAAGAGAATTAGCTCATTCGTTGCTAAAATCTACAAAATCTGCGGAATAAATCCAATAGGGATATCTTAAATCTGTTGTGGGAAGTGTGATCATGGATGTGGAACAATATACCAACATTATACAATATAAAAATCAAGATTGTTTTGACGATGGCAATTCGTAAAGCGTTTCCCGCGTTCCACGCGTTGAACAAGATGGCGCATTGTCCGCAAAATCGCAAAATGGCGGATCGTCCCGCGCGGAAACAATAAGCCAGAACTGGCTGATTTCCAAAATAGGCCAAGATCCAAAAACTTTTTGTTCTTTATGACTTAGATAGTTTAGAATACAAATTTTACACTTTAATTTCTTAATTAAATACTAAAGTGGTATCTTACCACTTTAGTATTTAATGTAATATTCTAAATGTAGTCATGCCATTTAATTAAATAAAATTTTACGTCTATCTACTAGTTACTGGCACTTCCATCCAGGTCTGGAAGAAAAGAAAAAACGTAGAATGTGCCAGTTGCTTTTCATCCCGCGCAGACCGTAAAAGCAGGTCAAGGTAATGGGCGAGATTCTAAAGAATCATGACAATAGGCGATGCGGCTAGCAACCCATCACTATTTTGATTTCGTTTTCCAACACTGGTGTCAGATTTATCATTGGCAGTCGTTAAGCTATGTCAGATGCCTTTAGGCATCGTGTCGGGATTTAACAGTCGTTAAGCTATGTCAGATGATGACAGCCGGGACCAACGGAGCTCGAGATATTTTTATGCCACTCGCGGTCACCCATCACTATGGAGACTTCACCCGAGGTTGCTTAACATGCGTAAGCGCTATTAAAGCGCAGCGCACCACCACTGGGCCATTGGGCTCGGCGATTTAAACATAAATACTGTTTAGTAAGAAAATACATGCTAAACAAAGCTCATAAACATCAATGAGACCTCTCCAACCCGTCTGGCCAGCGAGGAGACTGTAGGCCAAATCCTCTGTCTGCTGTGGCCAAGTATGTCTCCGGTAGTACAGAGAGGGTCATGCTCCTGCATTGGAGACTAAAAGACCTGATGATGATGATAATGAAGAAGAAAATAAGAGCACGTTGAAATGTATATATTGTTGGTTTGATAAATAAATTACGAAATTACGCAGAAGGATCTCAGACTTAAAATACAGGAATACAGAATACAGCTCCAGTTTTGAGAACAAGGCCGCTCATTGTGAATTGGCGCCAAGTTTCCCGGCGATCCCAAAGGATCCCTGTTCATCGAGTGTTGCCATGTTTAATCGCCGTGGAGTTAAGTTGAAATTAATAAAGTTGAGTGACGTCATCCGAAAGAGTGTTCTTTATTACGACTGAAATATTTAAGACAAATTTTAGCTCAAACACTTTACAAAATAAACTTCATTTTGGCAGCGAAAGAAAATATTTGGTTTTCGCGTACAGGGATACGCATACCTTCGTACTTACATAAGAAATGATTGTATACATTTCATGTTCTAATAGAATACACAAACAATAGTATCTAAAGGCCTTTTGATGTTGGACCACGCAAAGACCGGGGCTTACATACTCATACATGCATACATACATACATACAATCACGTCTTTTACCTTGCAGGCTAGCCAGAGCCTAGTTCTTTAAGATCTAAAGGCCTTATTTAGCATGTTGATGGGTGTTAAGTTTAAAAACGGAATCAGAATGTGACCCTGCTGTGGACCACCCTGCTGCAGGCCCTACTGCCCCTCCATCACCATCTACCTATGTTGTACCAAGATCTGTTAGTAATTAGATCTCACTATGGGAATGCGAAGCTGACTTGTCGCCTCGCGGCACGTTGCGATTAAAGCAGTCGCAGTCATTAAACTAGTGTCCCGTCTGTGACTGTGCTTGTTTTCTGAATAAAATAAAATTAATTTAAGCGTTCAATGGGTTGCTAGCCACTTCGTCTACTAACATGATTCCGCAGAAAACTACATACTCATACCTACTATCATTCCAAAAGGACACAAAAATCTATATAAAGTTGCCGGGAAGCAGTTCCTCAACATATCGTCACATTCAAACTGTCGCAGTAAGAACTGAATAACTTTAGGTACTTACAGTTTAATAGTATCTGAAAACTACGGAAACAAGCAGTCACGCGTCGCAGTTAGCAGTTAGAAAGCGATTCCGGAGCTCTTGAAGCGCGGTAACTGGGATCACGCACTTATCACCTGAACTTAAAATGGCTCTTGTAATAGTTCTTTAATGTGAGATACGAGATGTTTGCCCGTTCCTTAAAGTATTGGAAAATTTACGACTGATTTGGCATATTAGGTTGGGAAATAAGATATCGTAGAGCAAAGAAAATGTTATGCATTCGAGTGTTAGTAAGTAACGCTGGCTTTCTGAGTAACTTTTACAAAATCAAATCAATCCAATCAAATCATTTATTTGCTTTAAATGTGTACATTATAGGTGGAATACATAATGATGAGTTCATTACATTTAACCTTAGCAGGCATGCAAAATTTCAGTCATTTTATGCCATTTAAGTATTGAAAAATATAAAAATATTAATTCAAAATATACAAAAGGACTGGCCTACCTCTGAATGACCAGCATGACAGACCAGCATGAGAGATCTCATGCTGGTCTGGGAGAAAAGAAAAAACGTAAGTGCCAGCTGCTTCTCTTCCCGCACAGATTGTAAAAGCCGATCGAGGGATTGGGCTAAAATCTGTGGAATCATGTCAATAGGCGATCACTACTCATCACACCCATCACTATTTCATTCCGTTTTCTATGTACGCGCCCTCCAACATCCTAAATGTGGCCATGAGGTCTTATAGACCTAGGCTCTGTCCAGCACGCAAAGGTAAAAGACGTGATACTATGAATCTATGTATGTATAAACTGCTTGTTTTGCATACAAAACAAGCAGTCGCGAGTCCAGTTAACAGTTTTGAAAGTTAACCCGAAGCATTCCTAAAGTGAATTTGTTGTCCAGAAATTATGATCAAGCACTCATCGCCTGAACTTACAAGTGTACAATCAAGTATTGGAGAATTACTGCCGATTTACCTAGCATTGTTAAATTGAGATTGATTCATTTTTTGTTATTAAGATTCCTACTTAAAGGCAAAATAGTATGTGTTTTAGTGAGTAAAACAGGCAATGGTTACCTAACCTTTTAAAAATTTGTTGTCTGTAAAGTTGGTTTTACGTGAAAGATCAGTGATAATGGTGGAAGAGAGATAGAGCGTCACAAGCCGAAAGCTCAGGCCGATCGAGCCTCTATCGTTTGTTCCGCGCTCTCACTTGCACGCGGAACGTGACACATTTTCATGCGTGCAGCCGGCGTTCATCGATTTATAAGACGTTACTACGACAAAAATACTGTAACTGAGTGATTATCATCGTTTAGGTGACACGGTCAATTGACCATGCACATCCTGGTGTCAGAGTTTAAACTGTGTAGTGAAGAGATAACAATTTTATTGATTTTTTACAGGACGTTATATACTTACTGTAAAGTTCGCTGAATAAAAGAAGCCGGTTGTATAGTAAATAATAATTTGTTTGTTTGTTTGTTTGTTTGTAAACTCTGTATTGTACACATAAAAAAAAATACATTTTGATAACTACATACTAAATAAGGATAAATATGTACAATGGCGGACTTATCCCTGAAGGGATTTCTTCCAGTCAACCAAGTAGCTGAAAGAACATGAGACAATGATAACGGGTACCATGAGGTAATATGTACAATACATTTAATCAAATTGTTTAAATTAAAGTTATGTAATAATAGATATCTACATATATTTTTATAAAATAATCCTACACTCTAATACATACATATATAATAAAATAAATATGTACATAAAAATATATACAATATATAATACGTTAACTCAATGTATCAAGAGGGTTCAAATTAAATCTGTTAAGACGATTTTTGAAAGTTTCGAGAGATGTAGCCGACTTAAGATCTAAGCCGAATAAGCATAATTTATTACCTCATCCTAATTTTCCATTTACATAACATAAACAAACAGTCGTCCTTTCCAATATTATAATGATGAGACAATAGAATTTCCTTTCTCGAACGTTTCCGGAGAAAAATACAATTTATCGTCAGGACCCTTCGAAGGCTCTATTTTTATTTGCATTCAAAATTAGAAGAAATTGGAGCCGGCCGGGCCGTGTAAAATTATCTATTGAGTAATTTTATATCGAAGAGTTTGAGAAAATACGTCTTCTCACGAATGGCTCGAGTTACATGATGTTATTGATTCGAGGAAGCTTGTAAGGCTTTTCTTACATAGAGTGCGTTGGTAGCGACATGTTATTGCCAAGTTACTTACAATGAGTTTTCAATGATTTGTCAAATAGTGAGTATATAAATCAAGGGTTGTTTCAAACATTTAAGTAGATTTCACCGATTCAATCAAATTGTTGAACAGGTTTTGATTAAATTAAATGAGAGCAATATTCAAAAATGATTTTTCAAACCGGTTCCTAAATTACGTAGTTATGAATTAACAAACTAAAAATACAACTGAATTGAAAACCTCCTTTTTTTGAAGTCGGTTAAAAGAATAGATGATATGATAGTAGATAAATCGGTTGTTGAGGCGGGTGCTGTTTTGCTTGTCAGTAAAGCAGCGCATTTAGAACCATATAGGTAACTGAGAATCTTCGATACATTTATTCAGGAGAAAAATGTATACAAGTCAAGTTATAAAAATGTATGTCCTTCATAAATGACTACTTAAATAAATATAAACAGCCAAATCTGGGATGAAATTGTAACCTCGACACAGGGATTTATATCGATACCATGGAGGAGTATCGATACTTTTACACGAGGAGTATCGATACCTTTTTATTAATATCTAGGTATTGAAATCAGGGATTTATATCGATACCATGAGGAGTATCGATACCTTTACACGAAGAGTATCGATACCTTTTTATTAATATAGGTAGGGAAATAAGTAGGTATTGAAATAAAGTGTATTCTGTAATAATAATATGAACTATAGGTTTTATTAATACCAAAGTATCGAAATTAATATCAATATTTAATATATGTGTGTGTGTGCGACAACATCAATGCCCATAAATAACAACTGCTCTCCTTTTGTTACATCGGATAAATGAACAGGACAGAAGAGCGAACGACGGCGTAGCGCGTTGGTTGCATTTTCATGTTTGTTCATGTTAATTCGAGTTCGTGTGTAGTGAATGCAACTTACCTTTTAATAGAACAAATTAAAAACAAAGTAGTTGACTACACTGTCTGTCTTTTCTTTTAATGTTAAAAGGGGCTTAAAAAAACAATAACATGTAGTACAAAAAGATTGACATATTAGAAGATGGATCGACCAAATGTACTTTATTCCATAAGATTTTAAAGGTTTGTAGATATTTACAATATTAAGTTCTTACTAAGGTTCATACTAAAATAAAGTATTTTTGTCTTAGATGCCCATTTTTCAGTGTGACGTTCGATTAAAATATACATAATTATAGGCATTGTGATGTAACAGTATTCTGTCTTCATACAATCGATCAGAATTTGAAACATACCTACGCGCTCGGTACACAACAGTCGCGAACGAACGTTTCGTGGAACAAGTAGAAAAAAATATTCCAAACATCATTAAAATCAAAACATATAAATTGTAAAGTAGCTGCATGTAGGCATTTATAACCAAGCCATTCCTTTTTCTCTTCTTGTTCAAGTTTACTTACCAAAAGTACTCGTACGTACTGGGCGGCTGTGGGTAACGCGGTAATTATATCTAACATCCTTGAAATAAATACCTACTTAAAGGATGTTAGATATCATTACCGTGATATAGTGTAGGTAGTTAAATAAATTACGACTTTATTAAAATCAGCTGCTACAGTTTTGTAAGATAGACAATTACAGCTACCTAACCCAGTTACCATCGATCAATGTTTTACGGGTAAATTCACCGATTTAGGTCGATAATTATTATTGCAAAAAAATAAAATTTTTTAAACAAAAGCTGATTAGTGTCGTGTTTGTGTATGTGGCTAAAATTTAAAAAAATATTAAAAAAGTATCCATTAGTAGGGCGGGCCTAGGGGAAAGGGCGTACCATATTTGGTACAGTAGGGCTTTCTATAATAATAATAATATTTATTTACTAAAACAAAGTACGGTTTGACAGATTTTGATAAAATTTTATATTGAAGTAGCTGACAAACTCGATTAACACATAGGCTACTTTTTAACCGACTATCTAAAAAAAGGCAGTACAATTTTCACCGGGTCAGTTAGTATAACACATTATTGCTCTAGACTAGATCATTGATGCTTCACGTAATTGCTACAATTCTTGAAGGAGTTGGCGATTGTCACCACCAGTGGCAAGATGAACAGACTGTCAAAAATTTGTAGGAAGAAGGAAGAAGACGATGTACTCATTAATAATTTGCCTTAAAACTTGCTTGCGAGACTACGAATATGAACTACGGATCTCCTCGTTTCTGATTCGATCTCGCAAAGAAACACCGAGCATAGCCCTCTCCATAGCTCTTAGAGCGAACTTGAACATTATTATGAGGCCCATAGTAATGGACCCCGTTTCGGACCCGTAAGTAAATTCTGGTAACAAACATTGATTATTGACTTTCGTCTTTAGGCACTTAGGTATTTTGGTCGAAAAGACACTGCAGAGCTTCTCGAACGCTGCCCAGTCGACTAGGATTCGTCGAAAAACCTCGTCGTCGAAGCTGGAATTTCCAACCTGGATCTGACTCAGATTGGTCTACAGCTTCAAGTATGGAGTTCCGAATGAAAACCCGAGAAGCAACATTCGATATTTGACAATATTTTCATCTTGTCCATGTTCAGTTTAAGGCCCGCTTGTTTGGAAACGAATCCATCTGGCATAGCTGTTGTCTATAGCTTGTAGGATAGCTCCAGAAGTGTGCACACGCCACTGATCTCTCCAACTCTGCTCGAAATCAAAATTACGCAGTTTTTGAGCTGTGGCATATACAGGATGCCTGGATTTGAGCCGTTGGGGAGGAGGATGACCTAGAATCCGGTGAATAGGCAGGTCCTGTGGCATTTGTATCTTTTCAAATTCTTTCTTCAATGCTAGCATTCTGCAAAGGTGTGGAAGAGCAATATGACTAAGAGCTGGGAGCCATTGAAGCGGGGTAGATCTAATTGTGCCTGATATACATCCCATTGCCTCATTAGTTTAGTATCAATTTTTTGGACATGTGCGCTTTCAAACCACACGGGACTACAGTATTCAGCAGCAGAAAAAACCATTGCTACAGCCGATGTTCGGAGGCATTCTGCAGATGCACCCCAGGTAGTGCCGCAGAGTTTATAAAGAATGTTAATCCGTGTGCTTACCTTTCTAGCCACTTTCTGAAGATGTTCCCTATACGTCAAAGTTCTGTCCAATGTCACACCAAGGTATTTAGGGAAAGGGTTGTGCTTCAGCGGCTCTCCACTGAAGAAAACAGCTAGGTGGTAGTTAACGAGACGATTATTAAGGTGGAAGCAGGCCACTTCAGTCTTGCTTACGCTTGGAATTAGGCGCCCCGCTTTGAAATACTTGCTTAGCTTATCTAAATCGCATGACAATATTTCCTCTCCAGTTGTGAAATCTTTACTTTGGTAAACTAGAGCTATATCATCAGCATATATAAACTTAGTAGATTTAGTAGATGGCAGATCATGTATGTAGAGGTTAAAGAGAATTGGAGTTAGTACAGAGCCTTGTGGCAAGCCATTGTTTAGTCTTCTCTTGCGGCTCTTTGCTTCTCCTAAGTAAACTTCAAATTCCCTATCACTAAGCATGCTCATGAAAATGTCTGCTATTTCTCTGCTTGGAATCGTTTTGAGAATCTTGTATATTAGACCTTGTTTCCAAACAGTATCGTACGCAGCGGTAAGGTCCACAAAAACTGCAGTGGACTTTAATTGTCTTTGAAAGCCGGCTTCAATATGCGTGGTTAATGTTAAGACTTGATCCGTACAGCTTCTGCCTACTCTAAAACCAGCCTGCTCTGGCGGAACAACAGCTTCTACGTGTGGCGTTATTCTAGTCAGAATGAGACGTTCCAAAAGCTTATAGGTACAACTGAGAAGGGAAATTGGTTGGTAGTTTTCAGGTCGGTCGTCCGTTTTGCCAGGCTTTAGGATCGCGATCACTTTTGTTAGTTTGAATTCCCTTGGTAGGCAGTTGTTTTGTACTATGTGGTTGAAGAAAGCAGTAAGCCAGCCAACACTTTCTGGGCCCATGGTTAGAATTGAAAACATTTTATCTAGGCCTGCTGCTCTGCAGTATTTTAGAAGCTTTATGCCTTCCACAACCTCGCCAACACTAAAAGGTCTTGAGAGATGTTGACCTGTTGGAGCACTTCTTCTGAGGGTTTTCAGTGTTTTCTTCACTTGTTTAGTAAATATTTTGTCCCTCTCAGTTCTAGAACTTCTACCATCCGGTTTGCGATAGCGTCGGGCTTTATATTCAGGTTTAGTCTTTGTAAGTGTTCTTTTCCTGATAGCTGATGCAGGACCTTCAATGCCTTTCTACTTGACGTTTTGAAATCCATACTGTTGACGGTAGACTCCCACTTCTCCCTCCTGTGTTGGTTTAAAGATTGGAGTAATATGGTTCCAGTATTGTGGTCCCCAGTCTCCTGATACTGCTGGTATAACTTTTCACTGTCATTATTCCATCCGGGTACGTACTCATTCCGATAGCCCCTTGGGATGTTCACTTTAGTTACTTTAATAACCATAATTTGAAGTAATAGGCGCCAAGTTACTTCAAATTATGGCAAATTTGTCGATTGAGCATGGTACTAAAGTCCTTTAGTGACTCCGCTATGACAACGATATAACCGACAAATCGGAGGTGAATACTTGCTGTTGATGTTATTGCCAAGTCCATCTTATTCCAGGAGCTCAAAGGCATCCTCTACAGCAGCGGTTTCAAAGATATTACGTCTCTCTGTCTCACACCTTTCTGCAATAGAATGAGCTATTCTATTGCAGAGAAATGTGAGATAGGGAGTTTCCTGCTTCTGTACTCGGACTGACATGGTGGCGTTGCTGTATAAGCACTTCAACACTTCAATATAGCGATGGTCTATGCGGCATCGCTGGAGAGACTAAAACACAGCCCATGTTTCGATCGAATCAAAAGCCTTCTCATAGCCGACAAACGCTAAACATAGTGGCCGGTTATACTTCTTGGTCTTCCTTCTGTTAAACCTGCCGCAGCGTATGGAAGTGGTCTTTGGTACTGTAGCCTTTTTGGAAGCCGGCTCGTTCGGGTGGATGCAAGATATCAATCTTGTTCGTGAAACTATTCGTAATTACCCTTAAAACAGATTAAAGGCGTGGCTCAGGAAAGTGATGGGTCTATAGTTCTTCAGAAGAGTATTATGGCCCTTTTGAAGAACAGAACCACTACACTTCTGTTCCACGCCTCTGGCGTTATGCCCTCGAACAGAACGGAATCAAAAAGCCTCTGGCGGACTTCAGCACTGTCGTTTAGCCTGCTTTCAGAAGCTCTGCTGTAATTCTGTTCTGGTGGACAAGGTGCCGGACCTTGTTTTGTTCTTCAGCTGTTTAAGGGCAATCGTAATCTCGTACAGGGTGATGTCCGGGATATCTTCGGTATAGTGTTGGGATAGTGTCGGCGAGCTTGGCTATCGGTCCTTTGGCCAAGCTGACAATGGGTTTGACTACTGAGGTGTAAAGCTGTCCACAAAACCTCTCAATCTCTCCCCGCACCTCGGTTTTTCGACATCACACTTCTGTCCTTCGTCTTCAGTTTTGTTAATCGACTTTGCCCAATAAACTTGCGAAGCCTTTGGAGCCCTTATTATGTTCTATCGTCTCTTTGGAGCCCTTATTATGTGATACGCTCGGTATTAAAGAAGTGAATGTCGGATTCGGTACGAAAGGATTTTCGGATTTGTCTATTAAGTTGTCGATGCACGTTTGCGTCTTCGAAGGTCTGCAGCGGCGTAGATCGTCGCACGGCCATAACTTTTGGGACTAGGGTCAGAAATTTTGAGGTTTGTATTTGGGCCGAGACCTATTAAACTTTGATACCACACAACTTGGACAGTTCTTACGAACCCATTGTTTAACTCGCCCTGTAACGCAATTCTGAAGGATTGCGTTACAGTAGACAGTTACGTGGCAATCAGAGCGATTTAAGAGTACCAGTTGAAAACTGTCAACATTTGAATATGAGCTGGAGATGGTCGGAGCATAGACTTCATCAAGCGAGTCCTCTCTCGTCTGAGAGCCGCCTTATATAAAATTTACTTGGATAGGCCCCAGCCAAAGGGACCACCTCTTTTCGACGACGAAAGAGATATTCATGATGCCTCTAAAGATTCGGTGATCAAAGAGACATCGTTGAATATCTCTTTCTACGTCGACAAGATGAAGTCTATCTCTTTTTTGATATAGGATTGGGCCTATCCAAGTAAATTTCTATGAGGCGGCTTCTGGAAGAAAGAGTTCATTGCATATAGTCCCTCTTCTTCCAGAAAATCAGCCAGCCTATGACTCCTATCTTTCCGTCATTCTCCATATCCAAAGTGTCCCACACTGGCCTCTTCATCGCTCCGCTTGCCAAATATTGCATTGGAATCCCCCATAACAATCGTAAAATACATTTCCGAAGCGTGTATGGCCCTACTAATATCCTCATACTCATACACCACTTCCACCTCTTCATCTGAGTGCTTTCCGGTCCGTAAATATTTATACCTGAATTACCTTCAACGAGTTTATTTTAGATACTCTGAAAATCAGGTATATTTTCCTGCAGGAAACACTTTCGATGGTTATGAGGTTGTTACAGAGGAATTTGTGAACGAGAAACCCGACACCATGCTGTGACTTTTTAAAGTCACCCTCCCGGTGATAAATTAGGTTACCAGGTTTTAGGGTTGTCGTGCCCTCCCCTCTTTTCGGATTTCAGACGATCCACTATGTCCCATCGTAACCTACTCGTCTCTTCTTCCACTACCTTGACCTTTTCGTCTAGCATCATTGTGCAAATGTCGTGTATCGCCAGGATCAGTCTCTGTTTGGGGGTGGTAGCAGCAACTCTTCTGGAGATTCTTCACACCGTTACTGTAACCGTGACCGCTACTGGAGTCAAGAATAGCAAGGGCGCCGGAGACTGGGGGAGACATTGATCGATGTTAACTAGGTAGGTAGGTATGTCTATCTATCAAGACTGTAGCAGCTGATTTTAATGAATTAGTAATTTATTTTAATACCTATATCACGGTAATGATATCTAACATCCTTGAAATAAATACGTACTGGGCGAACGTAAAAATACTTTTAGAAGGTAAACTTGAACACGAAGAGAAGCGCCGAATTTTACATTTAAAGAAAAGGTGTCTACCTTTACCCTAGTGCAGTCAACTACTTTGTTTTTAATTTGTTCTAATAAAAGGTAAGTTGCACTCACTACACACGAACTCGAATTACATGAATGAACATGAAAATGCACTAACGCGCTACGTTGTAATAAGTCAATCTTTGCTAAGTTTCTTTGAATGATTTTGATTATACTGTGAATTTAGCCCTAAATAGCTTCGGGAGGAGTGTGATGTTTATATCAGTCTTACACAGACAAAATAATTGTGTATTAGCTACCACAAAGAGCAACAACACCGTGCCACTCAAAAAATAGATTCAGATAACTGACAAAGAAATTAAATATATTTATCAAATAAAATATTAATATTTTTATCGATATAAGGTATCGATAAAAATATTAATATTTTTATCGATATAAGGTATCGATAAAAATATTAATATTTTTATTGATATAAGGTATTGATAAAAATATTGATATTTTTATCGATGTAAGGTATCGATAAAACCTGATAAAAAATACTAAAACATTGAGTATCAATATTTTTACTGATATTTTGTTAGTATCGATACTAACAAAGTATCGATATTTTCATCCCTGCCTACAAGTTAGTGTTAACAGATACTTGTTAGCGCGACAGTGACGTAGTGTGCGGTGGGCCTGTAAGCTGAGCGTCAAGGCGAGATCTCAATGATAACACAAATCGGATTATGAGCCTAGATTAGTATCACAATCGAAAGCTATATTATTACATTCTGTTGTTAAATAGCGTATTGTAGTAGTGTATATATTCTTTGGTGTTGTAGATGTGTATTGTATGTAATCGAGATGAGTTGCAAAGGTGGAACAATATATATATGTGGTGTAGAAAATTCAATTATAAGCATCTGTACCGGAGCTTTATTTCACACCTGTGATTAGAAATAATTTTTTAAGTGAAAACTTCTTTAACGGCGTTGTGCACTTTTTGGGAGGGGTAAAAAATGTTAAGCTCGCGTCAGGACACGTGACCTGATCGAAAATTCGTCACACGGACGCGTGACATTGCAAAATATTCAAAAATGCACAACGTTAATGATCAAGTTTTCATTTCTGCCGGCACTCCCGGATTGCAATCCGTTGTTTTTTTATTCCTGCGATATATCTACTGATCACTGATGTGCGACATCTACACTAATAAATAAAAAGACGAAAGATTTGTTTCTTTGTTTGAATTAAATAGGCTCCGAAGCTACTAAACTGATTTGAAAGATTCTATCGCATCATCATCATCAGGTCTATTTAGTCTCCACTGCAGGAGCATGATTTAAATTCTATCACTATTAGAATCCTACATTAACCCTAATGAATAAAGACTATAGATTAAGTAACGTGCCGCTAGTTTATTATAATTGAATTAGGCTATATTTATATTTTTAGACTGCAAATAGAAATCAGATATTTCACACTACCTTGCGCTAGATGTCAATATGTGTCTTATTTCCTCATATTGTAACTATGATAAATTCTTTTTTTACTGACCCAGTGAGCGAAGAATCTCTTCGAATAATTCGAACGACCAATATCTCACTGCCTGAAGATGCCTCGTGTAGAGGCGAAACACGTGTCGCGAGCACGACGGCTGACATTGCTGCAGCCTCAACAGATGCAGCAGTATCGACCAGGGTTACATGCATCAACTATTGGTGGCGGGCATGAAGGAAGACTAACAGTAGTGGGTGGGCGGTGGCCAGCAATAGTTTGCATGAACTAACTGGTGGCGGAAGCACACAAAGTAAATTGTCTCAAAGTAAACGAATAATCTCTGTCTTAGCTTGGGCAAAATTGATTTCGTATGTCCGATTGTCCCGTTATTCACCTCTACAGGTGGCATTTCTCAACCGATCTAAATGAATTATTTTGAGGTGTTCTGATGATTAAGTTTTTAATGTGGATTTAGATAGATCATTTTTCCAAAATAATTAAATTGCGTAGATGACCTAAGCGTCGGTGAGTACTGTGGCGCTGATTGTGAGTTTGCAGTTATCACCTCAGAGGTCTACAGCGCACAGAGTCACTAATTGAATAAACAATGGACGTATGTGTACATAAACTTTAAGTACTCTTCGGCTCTGTTTTTAATCCTTAAAGATAATACTTACTCAATTTAGTCAAACATGGGTCCTTTCAAAACAAAATTAGCAAGATTAAATCTCGCGCCTAATACGTGGTTTACCATACGTTCAGCTGACTTTAGACGAATCGCATTGAATAAACATGAGAACGAGCATATGTCGCGGGAGGTCACAAAAATCACACGCCGTTCTCAATTATATGGAAATCGGAGTCAAAGTAATCGGCTTACGGCGACTTGCCAGCTTTACTCGATTGTATCTCTTTCAATCGAATATTGAAATCGATTATGGAATATGTTTTGGATTTACTGTTCGGGAGTGGTAGGAATGTGGGAATGTGAATAACGTTATTTAAGTATCTGTTTATATTGAGTCGTAAAACTGAGATAGGATTGCCGAGAGACTGCGCAACTGGTAAGTACCTACAGTATTTTTACATGTATGCCTGAAAAATGAGTGTTATGTGTTCAAAAAACATGTATGTATCTATGTAAGTATGTATGTGAGTTTTTTTGACCATAACTTCTAAATGCCTAAACAGATTTCGAAATTGTGAGTTATGGTGAGAACCCTTGCCTATTACCGGGTGATATAGACATTAATATTTTCGGCAAGGCAGTTAATGTTATTTCTTTCTTTGAATAAATTGTTTCCTCTGTGTGCACAAACAATATGTTGCGACAAGTTTCGGTAATAGAGCATCTGCAGATTCAAAGTACTTTCCTATCTAAAGCCCTATCGATTAGAGAACCAACTGTCGGAGATCGGTTGCAGAAACATCAAAGCAGTATCACGAGTATCAAAAAATGTGCATCTTCAACTTAGTTGGATAATTACTATTGCCACAGATCAACCACAGACAGTGTTAAAGATCATTATTATATTACCTAATAATGATCTATAACACTATCATATTACAGTAGTTCGGTTTTTCATGACTGTTTGTATGTATATAGGTATGAGTCCCTATTTGATACCGCATGAGTGTGTGCTACTAACACAGACAAGCTACTAATATAGTGTATACTGCTACTAATATATATAATAAATCTACGTTGCATAGGATGCCAAACGCTACATGCCAGCAAAGGATACGCCAAAGTAACTCTTGCTTCATATTTCGATGATTTATATTGGTAATAAATTATATAACATCTTAATTACAATAATAGCTTTATAATTGTTAATCAGCGACGATAAAGCTAAAGATATCGCCTAATTAGGCCGCCCTAATTAGAGCGGAGTAGAGTAGTCCGTAAAATATTCAACGTGGAATAAAGCGGGAGCTGATAACTTTTGAGATACGCGGCGGGTCTACTCCACCCGGTAAAGAAGATTGAGACAGAGTGGACAAATGTTATAATTTATGATCGCTACCTAACTACATTGACCGGGCCTTTTCATTTCTTCCTCGACGACATCGAGAATTTCCATCAATTTGATAATGATCTGAAGATAATAAAGGGATAGAATACAAACTACGAGTACAAACAATCCACTTGACCTAACGAGGCTAGTAAAACAAAAAACTACTTACACTGACGACAGCTAATTATTTTTTACTCATTCAACGAATTATTTACTTTGTTTATCTAATCTAGAGGCTATAAGTCTAGAAATAATTACTTTATGGCCAACATGAGTTGGTAAAAAAACAACATGAGTCCAAATAATTGCGATATTACAAGAAAATTAACCAATCCTGAGTTTAGAAGTACGAGTAGTCGCAAGACTTCTTTTTTCCCATCCTTATTTTACTAGACATTTCGATGACGGGTTTATTTCCAATTGATAATTAAGGCTATGTACCTACGAAGGCTTACGCCTCCACCGTCTGTCCTCCTTACGGTTTTGTTATGTAACATTATTGTGGAAGTACCGTTTCCGCTATGTGTCCAATTTTAGCGTTTCTCTTGATTTCTAAATTTTAAATCCTACACGAATGTGTAGAATTATCATTTATAGTTTTTCAGATTCCTCGGTCACATACATATATAGTATCACGTCTATTTCCCTTGCGGGGTAGACAGAGCCTAAGTCTATTTTTAAGACCTTATGGCTACAATAAGCATGTTGGAGGGCGTGTTGATGGAAAAAGGAATCAAAATAGTGATGGGTTGCTAGCCGCATCACCTATTGACATGATTCCTAAGATTTTAGCAGCTGGCGCATTCTACGTTTCTTCTTTTCTCCCAGACCAGCATGGAAGGAACACAACACAAGTCACGGATACCCGCTGTGACTGCCAGTTCTAGCTTATTATGTGATGTTCTACTATGACTATTATCCACCTTCTGTCAGTGTGAGTCTGTGACCGTTCTCGCGTTATCAGAGAAGGAGCATCGGGTCACAAGTCCGCGCCGCATTAAGATCGGGATAACCGCGGTGACCGTCTAGTTTTATTGTGGCTTATTTTGCGAGCCTCGGCAGCCAGGATATTTAGCAACGTGTGGGTCGCACAAAGTGTAGGGTTTTAATGGAAAACATACGAAACTTTACCATCGATATTTCTAGTTCTAAGCTTGTGCTGCAATATGGATATACATTAATCTAAAGAATACAAATTTTCAAGATCGTTATACAATCTTGGTTCGATGGAGAGATGACATCATCACAGTGTTCGATTTTTAAATGTCTTTAAATCATTTGATTTGGTTAATTTGTTTTTGGAACCAACTAGAGTTACTGAAGATTCTGCAACGTGTATAGATAATGTTTTCTGCAATTGCACTGCTGTTGACAAATATATAACTAAAAATCTAACCTCGGATCACTTTGGTCAGTACGTAAAGCTTATAAATGATGTAGAAGTAGATAATTAGCAAAATTAACCTTTAGATCTATAACCAAAGCTAAAATAAATGTATTTAAGAAAAGAATATCTGAAAAAATTCCCCTAATTGAAGAAACTAGAGATGATCCGGATGCTCTATATAATAAAATGTTTGGTGTTATTAAATCGGAATTCAACAATACATTCAAAATTAAAAAATGTACTAAACGTATCCGTAAAAAATTTAGTGAATGGGCTACAACTGGTATTTACGTTAGTAGAAACAGGTTATACGAATTACTAGCTATGAAAGCTTACAATAAAAATCCTGAATTTATCAATTATGTTAGAACTTATTCTAAGGTTTTTAAAAAGGCATGCTTAAGCGCAAAATCTTTATATACTAGAAAAGCTATTCTAGATTCTCATGATAAGATAAAGACCACTTGGAAAATTATTAACACGGAAACTGGAAAATCTAAAAATCGTGACAACAAAATAGAATTAAAAATTGATAATAAGATCCTCAGTAATAATGAAGACGTCGCAAAATATTTCGCAGATTACTTTACTAACATTCCCGTAAACACTACTGCCTCCTTACGTTCATCATCAGAGGAATCTAAGAAACTTGTATCAAGCTGTATACCGGTATGTAACAACTATTTAATATTTCAACATGTAACACCTCAAATAATCATTGAAACATTTAAGAGTTTGAACAATAAGAAAACCGGAGATTTGTGGGATATCTCTGTATTTGTCATTAGTAACATTATTGAAGTAATCGCGCCGTATTTAGCTTCTATATTCAATAAGTGTGTAGACTATGGGACATTCCCTGACTTGATGAAGTTAAGTAAAGTAATTCCGTTGTACAAATCTGGCGATAAAAATGATCCCACTAATTACCGTCCCATTTCTATTCTGCCAGCGCTTAGTAAAATATTTGAAAATATTATTTTTAATCAGTTATTAGCTTATTTCAACAATCATAGTCTTTTCCATCGTGAACAGTATGGTTTCACAAAGGGTCGGTCAACTACAGACGCGGGTGTAGCTCTGTTGAAATACATATATGATGCTTGGGAGGAAAAACAAAATGCTATTGGTATTTTTTGTGATCTTTCCAAAGCCTTTGATTGCGTAGACCACAATACCCTTCTCTCGAAGCTGGAGCACTATGGAATAAAAGAGAAATCTCGCGATTTAATTGAATCTTATTTAAGTGGGCGAACTCAAAAAGTTAGTTTAGATAGGGTTCAATCCTCCGGATCATCGGTTAAGATGGGCGTACCCCAGGGCTCTATACTAGGGCCTCTGTTATTCCTCATTTACATCAATGACCTACCTTACTGTGTGAATACATGTAAGGCTGTACTATTTGCCGATGATACCTCTCTTGTCTTCAAAATTGATAGACAAAGTGATTCTTTTGACGTGGTCAATAGTACTTTAGCTCAGGTGTTGGATTGGTTTACAGCGAACAATCTGTTATTAAATGCTAAGAAAACGAAATGTATTAAATTTTGCTTACCAAATGTTAAAAAAATTCCTACACGTATAATAATGGATAATGAACCACTAGATTTAATAGATAAAACAACATTTCTTGGAATAACTCTCGATGCCGGGCTTCAATGGGGTGCCCATGTTACTACGTTAGCGGGTAAACTTAGTTCTGCAGCTTATGCTGTTAGGAGAATTAGACAACTGACCGATGTTGATACTGCGCGTTTAGTATATTTCAGTTACTTTCATAGTGTTATGTCTTACGGAATTTTACTATGGGGTAACGCTGCAGAAGTAAACACCATATTTGTACTGCAGAAACGCGCTATCAGATCTATATATAACCTTGGTGCTAGAGAATCTCTTAGAGAATTGTTTAAAGATATAAATATTTTAACATTACCTTCTCAGTATATATTTGCGAATATTATGTTTGTGCGCCATAATCTTGATTTATATAAGAAAAATAGTGATATTCATGATCGAAATACGAGAAATAAAAATAAATTAGCTACACCAGTTTTGCGATTGCAGAAAACTATGCATTCATTTCTGGGTCTAGGAGTACGCTTCTATAATAAAATTCCTGCAGAAATATTAGGTCTGCCTATACTTAAGTTTAAAGCGACTGTAAAATACCAATTAGTAAAAAAAGCATATTATTGTATTGCTGATTATATAATTGATAAAAATGCTTGGCAATTAATATAAATTTATTTGATGATATAATATATGTAAACAATGTAATCGGAGCCCTTCAGGCACATAGGGACCAAGTCTGGATTGAGTTTCTTTCGGCGTATTCTTCTCACCAGTGGTCGTTGCGAAACGCTAGTAGTATTTCGTTTTTTCATAAATTAAACAAATATAAGAAATAAAAATATGACGTTCAAAAAGAGATACATGTATCCAATTTTGAATAAAAATCTTTGACTTTGACTTTGACTTTCACATCAAGGCAGCCGGTCATTATGGAAAAGGAAAGCACAAATCCGAAGCGTTTAGCGTACATCAGAGGAGGCGTGCATCCTGCAGCGGATTAATTCGGCAGCTAAATAAGAAGTTAAAAAGTGGCTGTATTCTAAATTAGCTTACGCCCGCGGCTCCCCTCGCGTCAAAGTCCCTTAGGGGTCAGTATTTTATTCCAGGATAAAAGGTAGCCTATGACCTTTTGCATTCATGTTGTTTAGGGTACATAAAAGGTTATGTACCCTAAACAACATGTATGCGGGTTAACGTGCCTTCCGAAGCAGGGATCATCTTCATTATCAGACAATCAGGTGATTCAAGCCTGCAATGTCCTACCAAACGTAAAACAACTAAACAAAGTATGCTTCCCGTGGGAATCGAACACATGACCTCCGGGTCTACAGGCAAATGCCTTAACCACTGGACTACCACGGAGGCAGTTCTAATCATTTTCCGAGTGTCTAATGTTTATCATTTTCCGAGTAACTCCAGAATGCTAACTGAATTATCCTCTACGTACCAGAGTTTCTGCAGCCGTCAATGATGCTTGGAGTATGGTGTGCTTCAATATCTGAAATAGGGGAAAATACATTTTATACATTTAATTCAAGAACTAATTAATTAATAACGGCTGATTACGGACGTTCTTGCCAAAGGGCAAGTTAGGAGTACCCGAAACCGACGAGCATGCATGAAGGGAGTAATGGATGTAGACGAAGCGAGAGAGGTTTGTAAAGATCGTAGCAAGTGGAGGTCCCTAGTCTCTGCCTACCCCCATGGGAAACAGGCGTGATAGTATGTATGTAATTCAAGAACTGCTTTAAACTACTTTTTCCCGCTACTTTGTCCGCGGCCTCAAACTATGTCCGTTCAAAATTTTATCTAAATCGGTTCAGTTGCTGAAAAGTAAAGTGGCAACAGACAGGACATTACTTTCACATTTAGCACTTTCCGGGACATCACGCCTGTAGACATAAACTTTAAAAAAAAACTACTATTGTTATGTCTATTGTGTCTGGTTCAGTGTCCGTGAATGAGTTAATACATAGGGCGCACTGTAGGTTTCCGGAACTGGCCACTTACATAAACAATATTTAAAAATTTATTGCAACATTTGAAAATAGAACTCTTTGGCTGTAGAATGCAGTTTGTTTCATTTGCCTGTCTTTTGTTTTTACCTTGTGGCGCCATTTAGAAAATTGTGTGTCTGCATCAACATGGATTTAACTCGGGAAAATTTTCGTAGTATGATTTTCTACGATTTTAAGTGTAATTTGACAGCTCAACAGAGCATCGCTCGGCTTGAAACAGCTTTTGGCAATGAAGCACCATGCAAGACAACTGTTTATAGCTGGTTTGCAGAATTCAAGCGTGGTCGTATCAATCTCAGTGACGAATCTCGCGATGGTCGGCCGTCCACCGCTGTGACCAACAAAAACATCGATGCTGTGCGCCGTATGATTGAAACAGCCAGGCATGTGACCTACCATGAAATTCGCGCATCCTTAGAAATAGGCATGAGTCAAATACAATTAATCCTACACAAACATTTGGGTGTGAGTAAGCTGTGCTCGCGGTGGATCCCACACAACTTGACCGAGGCTCAAAAAACGGACCGCGTCACTTGGTGCAGTGCCATGCTTACCAGATTCAACGAAGGTGCGTCAAATTTGGTGTGGGACATAGTAACAGGTGACGAAACATGGATTTATTGCTACGATCCCAAAACAAAGCAGCAATCGAGCGTATGGGTCTTTCAAGATGAGCCGAAACCAACCAAAGTGGCCCGCGTGAAAAGTGCATCTAAGCGGATGATTGCTTCTTATTTTAATAAAACTGGACACGTGGCTACTGTTGCTTTAGAGAATCGTCGTACAGTGAATAGTGACTGGTACACGACCATTTGTTTGCCGGAAGTTATTGACGAACTCCGTAAAAATAACCGTAAACGCCGTATCATCCTGCATCACGACAATGCTAGTTCTCACACGGCCAGACAGACAAACGACTTTTTGAAGGCGAAAAATGTAGAACTCATGAGTCATCCTGCATACAGTCCCGACCTGGCACCTTGTGACTTTTTTCTGTTCCCAAAAATTAAGAACCAATTACGCGGTCAACGATTTTCATCACCAGAAGAGGCTGTCGAGGAGTATGAAAAACACGTTTCAGAGGTCACCACAGAGGAGTGGCACAAAAGTTTTCAAAACTGGTTTCATCGAATGAAAAAGTGCATAGACGCCAAGGGAGATTATTTTGAAAAACAATAAATTAATTTTGTACCTTTAATAGTATTTTTTCATATTCATTCCGGAAACTTATAGTGCGCCCCACGTAGTAAGTATGGATGTCCGATTTAAAGAACTCAATCGAGTCGTACAATCCGCGCCGCCATAAGTCAATCTTATAACCTCGGGAGGCGTGCCGCCGGCCCGAGCGCTGATGGGCCATTAACACTAATTTTATGGCCCGCGCCCGCCCCTTATCATCTTGTTTGCTTACCACCAGTAATCACTTGTGCCTGGTGTTTTTTTTTCAATTTAAATTTACAGTTCATACCCTTTTCCCGCGACTTCGTCCGCGTAATTTATAGCCTACTATCTTTTTCCCGCCCACGGTAATGTAGATCCCTTGGGAACAGTAGATTTTTTCCGAAATGAAAGTTCTCCTCCCATCTCTATATGTCGTTCTCCAGATCTCAAATCCATATCAAAGTTCGTCGCTATTGGTGAAGCGTAAAGTGAAACAGACCACCAGACAGAGTCCACACTCCCTCCAGTCTGTCTGTTACCACTTCACCTTGTTCACTTGGAAAGTCACATTATATAAACGATAACATCGTGATAATGTAGCTTTCCAGGTGAAATAATGGATTATTTATCCATTACAAACAAAGAAACAAACAACCTCATCTTTTCGCTTTATATAATGAAAGGTACCCTATGTCCGGCCCTGGTCACAAACTATGGATATAAGTATAGATTAACGCAAAGTATTTACGTATTTCAGTAGTATATTACTTATTTTTTTTACATTTTTGTTCTAATTGCCGAACCGGCCGAACGAAAAATGTATGAATTTTTTTTTTGAGTTCCCAGCATTGGTACCATAGGAAAAGTTGTTAATTTTGACAGTCTGTGTCACCCGTTCGCGGAAACATAATAGGTTAAATTACACGCTGTATATAAATATCTAAAATATGAATGCTATATCTAAACTATTCTTTCTTATTCTACACATTCTACCCATTGTGATTCCCATCAGATTAACTCAGAAAGATATGTAACAAAAGATCCCAACGACAGATTTCCAAGTACGATAGACAAATCTCCCCACCCCTTGTTAGACGATTATCTATTGATTATTATGGCCGTGACAAAAACTATTGTTACCTCACTCATAATAATCCGAGACGTCAAAATATTTGACGACTTGACGACAAAAAACGCGAGTGGGCATTATTGTTTTTGTGGACTCTTTGTGGCTGTTATCGGACGATCAGTGTAGGTGGGATAATCACATGATTATCATGATTATAAATTGTTTACCTTCTGATTTAGGGATTGATATATTGATTTTTAAATTTGCAGATGGTAAGGTCGCAAAAAACGCAAGATGCAGGCCACGTCTAAGCAATATTATTGGATAGCCTTCCACAATAGAAGAGGGCCAATGTCTGGACACTTCGAGTGAAATGATACCGAATATTTAAGAATCAATCAGTAAGCCTAGTCGCTATCTTTTGACAACTCGGAATCACCAGGATCATCACCAGCAACATCTTGATGATCACTTCGACTTTCACTATCTAATACGGTCAATATATCTTAAATAAAAATAGTCAATCTGGCGAAAGCCGCAATGTATTTTGAAGTGACATACAAACGTTATACACCGTAGTTGGCAAAAATTTGCGAGTAAGCCTGCAGGTTACAAATTTCGAGGCCCACTATATGACTAATCCGAATAGGCACAATGAATTTAGACACTTTTTGATTGTACCTTGTTCGGGAAAACCGCAAAAACCTTTTCTCACTAAAGTCGATGAATATTCTGAACTGATAGAAGATTATTCGTATCGCGATCTGGGATATATATCTGACGAGGTAAAGCAAATAGTAATTCTTTTATTTATAGTTTTGTTGGCTACTTTGATAGTTAGGCTGCGGTTTTACTGAAGACCCATTCAGTTCATACCCTTAGTTTTTTCTCGTACTGCGCTCCGAGCTCTTCTGCAGCACTGGTGCAAACAAAGCATTAGAATTGTATTGTCTTTTTGTCGTTAAGTACAGTTACCGCTTACGCGTCAACATATCTGATGGCAAGGAATTAGAACGGCTCCCTGCCAGCACCGGCCCACGTAGTAGCTACGGACCTCCCAGCTGTCTCTTTCATGCTGGTCTGGGAGAAAAGAAAAAACGTAGAATGTACCAGCCGATCGAGGGAATGGGTAAAATCTGAGAAATCATGTTAATAGGCGATGCGGCTAGCAACCCATCACTATTTTGATTCCATTTTCCACCTAATGCCCACCAACATGCTGAAAAGGGAGCGCAAGGGAAAAAGACGTGATACTATGTATTTATGTATATTCTATAATTCCCTTTTTTCGTTTTTCCTATATTTGAAAAGTTACTAATTCCTACTAGTTAAAACTTACTAGGAAAATGAACAATCTTGATGCCCTAATTAAGGCATAATTATGAATTAAACCAAATATTTTGATCATTCTTTGACATATACATAAACAAACCAGCAACTACTCGTAGCTTATTTATTTATATAGATACTTTTGTCGGGTGTTTATAATAAAAAAAGTGTTTAATGAATTCCAGGTAAATGTACTCGTATATTCGCGTGCCTCCAAATCGGTCGACCGCTTTGATCCCTATCACTTTTTGTACAGTACTCATTATTATTTTGACGTTTTCATTTATGAATTACGATCCATTTTTTGTGCGAGTCTTCCATACTTGTAGAGCATGCAGTAGGATGATTAATAAAAACAGTAATTAACGAACACGATTTTTAATTTGCATGCCAAAATATTATAACTTTGATAAAAAAATATAATTGGTTTGTACAAAAAATATCAACATTTTTATATTAAAGTTTATAACCTCTATACTTATCAGTCACGTTTACCAATAGTACTTTACAAATAGAAGCGTACTACTATCTACAATAATAGTTTTTAGTTTTTATATAATTAAAGGATATATACAAGCATAAAAATTATAGTTTAAGCCCGTGTAAGTCCGGGCGGAGCGATATTTTGCTATAATGATGTCATTAGATGCTGCAGTGGCGCCATCTATGATACAATTAATCAATCAATAGCCGCATGGTACCCGCCTGCATATTCTAAAAATTGAGAATCGATAAAAACTGTCATGTCACGTTTTTGTGACAACTTTTATAGTGTAAGATCTTACTGCGTAATTCCTACGCTCATCTGTTGAAGGGGCTTAGATCAGTGAAACTAGCGCCACCCATTATTTTATACTTTAACTCTTAAATACAATTAAAAATGTTTAATTCTGAACTTTGGTTGTAAATTACTAGTAAAATTTTAGTATTACTTTTCATTATTTTACATTTGATAAAATAAAAGATTGGTAATTGTTGATGAATTGGTAATCAACAATTCTCTTAATTTGCAAAAGGTAATTCCAATAAAGTAATACCAAAAATACTACAAGTAATTTACTTTCGAAGTACAGAATTCGATTATTTTAATTTGATCTAATTCAGGAGTGAAAAAATAAAATTATGGGTGGCACTAGTTGCACCTATATAATCTCCATAAGCACCAAAATCACTATAATTTTATTACGTACAGATTTTATATTTTATAATAGATTAAGTTTAAATAAATTTATAGTATATTAAAGTTTAATTACATTTATAAAAGATTAGGGTCAGTATATTGTTATTTAGAAAATATTTTTCTGTTTTAAAACTAAGCTTAGGAAAAGAGACCTGTTTCCAGTAAGATAATATTTTAAAGTTTTAAAAAAATGTTGTAAAGTTTAAAAAGCTTTTCCTCTAATTAAAACATTTTAAGAAGAAAAAAATACCTGATAAACTTAAAATAACAATTTAATTTCTCTTCCATAAATATTGATTTTATCTAACTTATGTTAATAAGTAAATCAGAGCATAAATCATGCAGTTGGATCTTGGACCATCACAATTATTTACGATGTTATCGATGTCCCAACCACGGAGTAAGGTCCCAACAGTGTTTGACTTTTAAGCGTTTACATTCACGTATGTATTAGCTTTTGGCTTTTTAGTGACGTGACATCCGGATTATTTGACATATATCGTTGATTCCAGGTAGAGCGAGCCTTGGCGAGATTACGTTGAGATGGAAAGGAAATGACGATTGCATTTTGCACATTTTTTACATAGCTATCCTGCAGGGCTAACGTGCGCGCCATAACGACGAGGGACTTAGTTGTCGATGACGACAAATTGGTCGAGCTTGGATGTGCGATGTCTAAATGCCTTTTTTGTAAATTCAATTATAAGTGACTGTTTCGTTAATTATGCATCTAACATGCAGCCTAATTATCTCAAGAAAATATTTTTGACTGATCAGTAATTAGTTTGATTTTAGATTTTAGAAGTATGCAGCTTAGTCACATTATTCATTGTTCACATAGCCGTATAGCGGCAAAAAATGCTGACCCCGCGACTGGTTCGTTTCTGGTGAAAATGCCATTGCAATCCAGCGAGGCAATGCAGCAAACGTCTTGGGTACTTTTCCACCGGAAGCAATCAGGGATGGAAAAACTTCTATTATGTTTCGTTTAGAGTCCGTCTAAGTGTTTAAGCGTAGTTAACATATTGATATAATTGTATCAAAGTTTCATTTAACAGTCCTTTTTAAAACCGATATTTATATCTTGAGAAACATTTGTCAAATCTGAACATGATGGAACTTGGTTAGGTAGGTTTTATGCAGGATAATCAAATGATTTCAGTATATACAATGTGGGAACTTTTTTGAACAAAATCTTATGATTGATGTTGTCTTAGGGAACCGAGCCCTTGAGCGAAGTAAGCAAATGTATACGCATGCTTATTGAATATCTCTCGATTTCTCCAAAGAGTCGTACTCTCGAAAATAAGTACGCAGGTATATACGTGACGCGTGACGGAGCCCATAGTGATTTGTATGAAAATGCGGCTGTTACGTGGGTTATTGAAATATCGCGGGAATGCGGGAATATTTATTATATTTACGCCGCATACCGCGATTTGGGAGATATATCTGACGAGGTAAAGCAAATAGTAATTCTTTTATTTATAGTTTTGTTGGCTACTTTGATAGTTAGGCTGCGGTTTTACTGAAGACCCATTCAGTTCATACCCTTAGTTTTTTCTCGTACTGCGCTCCGAGCTCTTCTGCAGCACTGGTGCAAACAAAGCATTAGAATTGTATTGTCTTTTTGTCGTTAAGTACAGTTACCGCTTACGCGTCAACATATCTGATGGCAAGGAATTAGAACGGCTCCCTGCCAGCACCGGCCCACGTAGTAGCTACGGACCTCCCAGCTGTCTCTTTCATGCTGGTCTGGGAGAAAAGAAAAAACGTAGAATGTACCAGCCGATCGAGGGAATGGGTAAAATCTGAGAAATCATGTTAATAGGCGATGCGGCTAGCAACCCATCACTATTTTGATTCCATTTTCCACCTAATGCCCACCAACATGCTGAAAAGGGAGCGCAAGGGAAAAAGACGTGATACTATGTATTTATGTATATTCTATAATTCCCTTTTTTCGTTTTTCCTATATTTGAAAAGTTACTAATTCCTACTAGTTAAAACTTACTAGGAAAATTAACAATCTTGATGCCCTAATTAAGGCATAATTATGAATTAAACCAAATATTTTGATCATTCTTTGACATATACATAAACAAACCAGCAACTACTCGTAGCTTGTTTATTTATATAGATACTTTTGTCGGGTGTTTATAATAAAAAAAGTGATTAATGAATTCCAGGTAAATGTACTCGTATATTCGCGTGCCTCCAAATCGGTCGACCGCTTTGATCCCTATCACTTTTTGTACAGTACTCATTATTATTTTGACGTTTTCATTTATGAATTACGATCCATTTTTTGTGCGAGTCTTCCATACTTGTAGAGCATGCAGTAGGATGATTAATAAAAACAGTAATAAACGAACACGATTTTTAATTTGCATGCCAAAATATTATAACTTTGATAAAAAAATATAATTGGTTTGTACAAAAAATATCAACATTTTTATATTAAAGTTTATAACCTCTATACTTATCAGTCACGTTTACCAATAGTACTTTACAAATAGAAGCGTACTACTATCTACAATAATAGTTTTTAGTTTTTATATAATTAAAGGATATATACAAGCATAAAAATTATAGTTTAAGCCCGTGTAAGTCCGGGCGGAGCGATATTTTGCTATAATGATGTCATTAGATGCTGCAGTGGCGCCATCTATGATACAATTAATCAATCAATAGCCGCATGGTACCTGCCTGCATATTCTAAAAATTGAGAATCGATAAAAACTGTCATGTCACGTTTTTGTGACAACTTTTATAGTGTAAGATCTTACTGCGTAATTCCTACGCTCATCTGTTGAAGGGGCTTAGATCAGTGAAACTAGCGCCACCCATTATTTTATACTTTAACTCTTAAATACAATTAAAAATGTTTAATTCTGAACTTTGGTTGTAAATTACTAGTAAAATTTTAGTATTACTTTTCATTATTTTACATTTGATAAAATAAAAGATTGGTAATTGTTGATGAATTGGTAATCAACAATTCTCTTAATTTGCAAAAGGTAATTCCAATAAAGTAATACCAAAAATACTACAAGTAATTTACTTTCGAAGTACAGAATTCGATTATTTTAATTTGATCTAATTCAGGAGTGAAAAAATAAAATTATGGGTGGCACTAGTTGCACCTATATAATCTCCATAAGCACCAAAATCACTATAATTTTATTACGTACAGATTTTATATTTTATAATAGATTAAGTTTAAATAAATTTATAGTATATTAAAGTTTAATTACATTTATAAAAGATTAGGGTCAGTATATTGTTATTTAGAAAATATTTTTCTGTTTTAAAACTAAGCTTAGGAAAAGAGACCTGTTTCCAGTAAGATAATATTTTAAAGTTTTAAAAAAATGTTGTAAAGTTTAAAAAGCTTTTCCTCTAATTAAAACATTTTAAGAAGAAAAAAATACCTGATAAACTTAAAATAACAATTTAATTTCTCTTCCATAAATATTGATTTTATCTAACTTATGTTAATAAGTAAATCAGAGCATAAATCATGCAGTTGGATCTTGGACCATCACAATTATTTACGATGTTATCGATGTCCCAACCACGGAGTAAGGTCCCAACAGTGTTTGACTTTTAAGCGTTTACATTCACGTATGTATTAGCTTTTGGCTTTTTAGTGACGTGACATCCGGATTATTTGACATATATCGTTGATTCCAGGTAGAGCGAGCCTTGGCGAGATTACGTTGAGATGGAAAGGAAATGACGATTGCATTTTGCACATTTTTTACATAGCTATCCTGCAGGGCTAACGTGCGCGCCATAACGACGAGGGACTTAGTTGTCGAAGACGACAAATTGGTCGAGCTTGGATGTGCGATGTCTAAATGCCTTTTTTGTAAATTCAATTATAAGTGACTGTTTCGTTAATTATGCATCTAACATGCAGCCTAATTATCTCAAGAAAATATTTTTGACTGATCAGTAATTAGTTTGATTTTAGATTTTAGAAGTATGCAGCTTAGTCACATTATTCATTGTTCACATAGCCGTATAGCGGCAAAAAATGCTGACCCCGCGACTGGTTCGTTTCTGGTGAAAATGCTAGCCATTGCAATCCAGCGAGGCAATGCAGCAAACGTCTTGGGTACTTTTCCACCGGAAGCAATCAGGGATGGAAAAACTTCTATTATGTTTCGTTTAGAGTCCGTCTAAGTGTTTAAGCGTAGTTAACATATTGATATAATTGTATCAAAGTTTCATTTAACAGTCCTTTTTAAAACCGATATTTATATCTTGAGAAACATTTGTCAAATCTGAACATGATGGAACTTGGTTAGGTAGGTTTTATGCAGGATAATCAAATGATTTCAGTATATACAATGTGGGAACTTTTTTGAACAAAATCTTATGATTGATGTTGTCTTAGGGAACCGAGCCCTTGAGCGAAGTAAGCAAATGTATACGCATGCTTATTGAATATCTCTCGATTTCTCCAAAGAGTCGTACTCTCGAAAATAAGTACGCAGGTATATACGTGACGCGTGACGGAGCCCATAGTGATTTGTATGAAAATGCGGCTGTTACGTGGGTTATTGAAATATCGCGGGAATGCGGGAATATTTATTATATTTACGCCGCATACCGCGATTTGGGAGATATATCTGACGAGGTAAAGCAAAGAGTAATCTTTTATTTCCAGTTTTGTTGGCTACTTTGATAGTTAGGCTGCGGTTTTACTGAAGACACATTCAGTTCATACCCTCAGTTTTTTTCTCGTACTGCGCTCCGAGTTCTTCTGCAGCACTGGTGCAAACAAAGCATTAGAATTGTATTCTTCTTCTTCTTTTCGTGTCGATGGCTCAAGGGATTAGATTTTGTTTCTCCAGTATGTGGCGACTCTGACACCACTCTCGGATGCAGTGTACAGATCCTCTTTGGTGCAGCTGGTGGGGCACAGAGGGTACGAAAGGAGGTGCAATATGGTCTGGTCATTGTGACCACACTGGCACTGCACTTCTGCCTGTTGGATAAAGCCCCATTTAGCCAGGTTATGTCGGCATCGATCTACCCCAGTGCAGAGGCGATTAAGGCACTTCCATGTGGTCCAAGGAAGCTGGGATCTTGGAGGTAGCACCTCACATGGAGGAACGAAATTTGCTGGAGGTGGGAATTGGTTACGCCATAGTTCAATGCGAGAGGATTTTGGGTGGTCTTTATCGACACGAAAAGAAGAAGAAGAATTGTATTGTCTTTTTGTGTTTTATCGTTAAGTACAGTTTACTCGTGTATCATAAACCAGCACTTGCTAGTACAGTCAATTAAGCTACCCCGTTTTGATCCCTAATGTCGAATATCTCCACCACTGCCCATTCCTTATATACCCATTAGGTATTGCGATACCTAACGCCTACTATTACAAATGAGGAGCTCAGACTAATAGGCGATTATGAAAAAAGATGAATATTTTCATATTTATAAAAAAAAAAATAAGAAAGGGGGCGACCTCCGAGACGTAAATATATATATATATTGACATGTGAGAATTATTGTTTTAGACGTAAAAAATACAAAGTTTTTCGAAGAAAAAATGCTTTTTGGATATCTTAACCACTCAGAGACTCAGACGTCCGCCCGCTCGCATCATTTGACACGTCAACGTCCCGGCGAGCGCAAAAAAAATTCGCAAACGCTGCGAAATTTTCAACAATATTTATCTTACAAACAATACTACATAAGCCGAAAAAAATCTACATACTCTGTATAGAACGCAGATAGTAACTAAAGTGGTAAAATAATGTATTAGTTCAGGTTAAGTTAGCAAGAAAATGTTGAACACACAACAATGGTCACAAAACAACATTTTTGAAATGAAAAGAACATCGTAAAAAATTACGAAATACATATTATCTGTATAAAATCTTTAAGCACATATTCTGAAGATTATTTTCATGTATAATTTTAATAAAACCAAAAGTAATTACGGCATATTTTCACAAAAAATCCACATAACGTCCCTATATGCATGCACGAACACAACAATGTAAGGAGTGAGATGACAGCACAGATTATTTTGATATTTGTTTTTTAATTTGTTAAAGTCACTGGCAAAGAAATCTCTTTCATACAGCTTTGGCTGAATGGTTATAGTTTCGTTCAAAGATAGTATTTTTACTCTACGGGTCTTAAATCAGGCGCAAAAAATTGTTGAACGAGCGCGCTCGGCACTGGCAACTAAAGTGGCCAGGGACGTTAGACGGGAAAAAAACGGCAACTATAGTTGCCGGGACGTCGGAGCGGATAACATATATATATATATATATCAATCTTGTTCAAGGATTGATCTAAATTATACAAATACTTTTGATGTATTTAATCATCATCATCATCATTTCGAGTAAGTGTCACGGTCAATCGACCATGCGCACCCTGGTATCAGAGTTCTTCGGAACCACCTCTCGGCCTGACGTGGTTCCTTTATCGACTTCCAGATGGCAGCCGGGACCAACAGCTTAACGTGCCTTCCGAAACACGGAAACATCTTCATTATCAGACAACCAGGTGTTTCCTTAATTTCTTTTGCAAAAGAAATTAAGTCACCAATTAGTCAAGAAAAAATTTTTTGTAGTCCTATCACTTCTAAAAGCATATGTAAACTTAAAACCAGTTTAGGAAATAAATTGAGTTCAGTTGTGTACAAAGGGAATAACCTGGATGACCACTACAATTCATTATTCAAAACAGTTTTTACGGAATATACAAAATCACTGAAACGAAAACAAGTTAATGTCCGTAATAAGTTACAATTTAGTAAATGGGCTACTACGGGCATTTATATAAGCAGAGAAAAGCTTTTTGATCTTTATGCCCAAAAGCAATATAATTTTAATAGTTATTTTACTGAATATGTTAGAAATTATTCTAAAACGTTTAAAAAAGGTTGGTAAACTGGCTAAATCCTTTTATATTAGTAGGAAAGTAAATGAGGCTCCCAATAAAATAAAAGAAACCTGGAATGTAATAAATAAAGAAACTGGTAAAATTAAATCAAAAAACCACATTAGTCAAATTAAATGCGGCAATAAAATTAATACCTCACCTAAAGAAATAGTACAAGTTTTTGAGGACTTTTTTACCAACATCCCCTTAGACCTTACTTCTAATATAAATTCTTCTAAATATAAAGCTGAAGACCTACTTAGAAATAATGTTCCTCTTTGTAGTGCTAAATTTAAATTTTACCATATTTGCCCCAGTGATATAGTCGATGCATTCAAAGAGCTAAATCTTAAAAAATCTGAAGATCACTGGGGAATGTCTGTCAGTATTGTGAGCCATATTATAAGTATTATTGCTGCTGATTTAGCATTTATATTTAATGAATGCGTTAATGAAGGTATATTTCCTGATTTAATGAAATGCAGTAAATTATTACCTTTGTTTAAGAAAGGAGAAAAGTCAGACCCTAGTAATTATAGACCTATTTCCATTTTGCCGGTATTGAGCAAGGTGTTTGAAAAGATAATGCTTAAACAAATGCAGCTTTACTTTAAGAACCACAACATTTTCCATAGCCAACAATTTGGCTTTACTGGCGGAAAATCGACCACCGATGCGGGAGTAGCCCTCATTACTCATATCTATAACGCATGGGAGAATTCACAGGATGCCATTTGTGCATTTTGTGATCTCTCAAAAGCATTTGATTGCGTTGATCATCAGACACTTTTGCTCAAGCTCCGGCAATACGGGTTTGAAAATAAGACCATTGAATTGATAGAATCATATTTAAAAAATAGGCTTCAGACAGTCGAAATAAATTACACAAAGTCTAAAGGAACTAACTTAAAAATAGGTGTGCCCCAAGGATCCATTTTAGGCCCATTCCTTTTCTTAGTTTATGTCAACGACCTGCCTTATATGGTTGAAAAACAAACGGGAATAGTGTTATTTGCGGATGACACCTCTCTAATATTCAAGTTGGACCGCGCTAGCGAAGACGTTCAAGCTACAAATAACACTATCTGCCATCTCAAATTGGTTCTCAGTCAACAATCTCTTGATGAATGCGCAAAAAACCCAATGCATTCGATTTACAGTCCCCAATGTGAGGCAGTCCAACGTTGACATACTAGTTGAAGGTAAAATACTAGACTTTGTAAATGATACCACCTTCTTAGGAATCACAATAGACTCTAAATTGCAATGGGGCGCTTATGTATCAAAACTTTCGAATAGACTTAGTTCCGCAGCATATGTTGTTAGAAGGATTAGACAATTAACAGATGTGGCAACTGCTAGGCTTGTATATTGTAACCTGTTAACGAAAATGACGTTAAAAAAATTATTATATCCTTAAAAAATACACCATCTGTAGGGTACGATAATATTTCTACTAGGATTATTAAAAGCTGCAAAGATAAAATAAGCCCAATTTTAGCATTTTTGATAAATTTGTCACTTGAAGAAGGTAAATTTCCTGAAAAATTAAAAGTAACAGTTATAAAGCCGATTTACAAAAAAGGTGATACCACAGATATAAAAAATTTTAGACCTGTAGCTTTGGGATCAATATTTTCGAAAATTTTTGAGAAGCCCATGTGTGACCAACTGGTTTCATTTTTCGATAAGTACAATATAATCCCACATAATCAATATGGTTTTCGTAAAAAATATTCGACAACCTTGGCAGCTTATGATCTGGTAAAAGAGATAATGCATAACGTCAATGAGAAAAACTACACCACTGCTATGTTTCTCGATATGTCTACAGCTTTTGACTTAGTCCTACATAACCTTTTATTGTCAAAACTACATGTAAATGGCGTAAGAGGAACTGTGAACAGCTGGATAAAATCTTATCTAGAAGGCAGAACACAATGTGTGGAAGTTGATAATTTGGATACTAAGGCTATTGAGAAAACATATAGATCAGGGTTTGAACAGAATAAAAGTGGTGTCCCACAAGGTAGCATTCTGGGCCCACTTTTGTTCCTCTTATACATAAGTGATATACCTGACATAGAAAATTGTAAAATAATATTATTCGCGGACGATATCTCGGTCATAGTTACTACTGATAAAAATAATACATTAGATCAACATAAATTTCATATGACAAATGCTATGACATTATTGACAAATTGGATAAAAAATAATAATCTAAAAATTAATCTTACCAAGACTCATTTTATTAATTTTAATAATTTCAAACATCAAAAAATTGAAATAAATCTGAACGGACAGGTTTTGCAGAATACGCGTAGCGTGAAGTTTTTGGGAATCATTGTTGATTCAATACTGAGTTGGAAGGAGCACATTGAGATAATCTGTAGCAAGTTAACTCGATTTGCGTATGCTCTTTATAAACTATCGATCGTAGCGGGTAAACATACAGCTCAAACAGCCTATTATGCATATGTAGAGTCTATCATGAGATATGGCATAGTTATATGGGGAAATGGTGCAGAAAATAAAAAACTGTTACTAGCCCAAAAGCGATGTGTGCGTGCCATATGTAATATTGCCCCTGACGTATCCTGCAGACCGTACTTTAAATCCCTCAATATACTCCCACTTACATGCCTCTATATATTGGAAGTAGGTTTATTTGTTCATAAAAACATGAATAAATTTAAAAAGGCCAGTGAATTAAGTACTAGGAGTCTCAGGTTCCCTGATAAATTAATTTTGCAGGGAATACCAAAAACTCAAAGGTATAAAACGAATTGCTATGCAATGTGTATAACCATCTATAATCATATACCAAATGAAATTAAAGATGTACGACTTAATAAATTCAAAAGTAATTTGAGAACATGGCTATTAAATAATGTATTTTATTCTATTGATGAATTTCTGAATTATAAATGACTACGAATTAATTGTATATTGTATAAATTACTTAAAATTTAATGTAAATGGACATTGCTATTATAAATAATGACATGTATATTGTAATTAAAATTCTGCATGCTAATAGAATTAGCTAATTAGGTATAAGGACATATTATAATTTTATTGTACCATCTTTGTAAACCCTATTTACCGCAAATAAAGATTGATTGATTGATTGATTGATATTTTAGCTATTTTCATAGTTTAATGTCATATGGATTACTTCTCTGGGGAAATGCAACCGACATTCAAACTATTTTTATATTACAAAAAAGGGCAATCCGTGCCATCTACGGCTTGAACTCGAGGGATTCGCTCAGAGATTTGTTCAAAGACATAAATATTTTAACGGTAGCCTCACAGTATATACTCGAGAACATAATGCACGTAAGGAAAAATATTTCGTCATTCAAAAAAAATGTGATGTAAGAGATAGACCCTTGCGTAACGATCATAAACTATTTATGGGGAACTGTATACGTTTTTATAACAAGTTATCAAAACCAATCCTAGATATGCCTGATAGAAAATTCAAAGGTTATGTAAAACAGTTACTTTGTAAAAAGGCCTATTATAGTACTAAAGATTTCCTGAATGACAATAATATTGGGCTTGAGCTTGGCGCAAACACCTCGTAGTTTTGTATATATGACTATATATTTGGTACATTCGGTACAAAATATTTTTAAAGATGACATTTATATAATTTCAATATTTTGACATATTTTTTTATATTCATATATTATTTTCTTACACTTCATTTTTTTAAATTAAATTTACAATGACTATAATAAGGACAATGTATACTCAGTCCACATACCTAGTTTTTAAGATAAACTAAAATTGTAAGTTGACGTCGATTGGAGAAAATGCGCTGTGCAGTTTGTTGCCGCTTCTTCTGCACTCCGCTTTGGAAACGGCATTAAACTTAGCCATAAGTAAATTACTGACGTCAACAATTCTCAGTTGAAAATATATGACAATTAATAAGTGTCCAAATGACCTATGTTAAATAAATGTTTTTGAATTTTGAATTTGAATTTCATAAGTAATAATGTTTATAATACAGGCAGCAGTGCTAGCAGTTCCAGCACGCGGTGCCCACAGAACGTGACGGAAATATAGGGCGAGTTGGAAATGAGCACTCTCGCGTTTATCGAACACAGCTTTTTATAACATACATACATAGTATCACGTCTTTTTCCTTTGCGGGGTAGTCTATAAGACCTGAAGGCCTGATGATGGTGCAGATTTAAGGTTTTTCATAAAGCAAGTTAATATTGTTATAGATCCGCATGCTTATTCAATATATCCCGAAATCTCCAAAGAATAAAGATTCATTCTATCGAAAATCATAAGGGTGGAAGGGTAAAACAAATACGCAGGTACATAGGAGTACGTGGCGCGCTGTGCTGGAGCACATACGTAGTGATTTGTATGAAAATGCGGCGGTTACGCCCGTTATTGAAATATCGGGGAGATGGGGAAATATTTACGCCGCGTACCGTGATCTGGGAGATATATATAGTAATACGTAGTTTAGGAACTCATACTTGAGTGGGTTTTGATACATAGACGCTGTTTCTGTATGGCCGGTTCCGAAACGCTAGTAGTCTGTAGCTTTTGAACAAGAATTGATTATGTGCTCGTGATGTACAAGCAATTGCTGAAAATGCGAAACGCCTAATCCGGCATTGAATCCGACTCATGACGAATTTCGACAACTAACATTTGCATTCGGTGAAAAAAAAAAATACGGACAAATCACATAGATTGAGGTAACCCTAAAGTTGTTCTTTCTCCCTAACTCTAATTCTATAACAAATACATATAGATAAACATTCGAGACAAATTAGTGATTTGCTAGCTAGCCGCATCACCTATTGACATGGTTTCGGAGATTTTATGCCAATCCCTCGATCGGTTTTTACGATCTGCACGAGAAGAGAAGCAGCGGGTACATTCTACGTATTTTATTTTCTCCCAGACCAGCATGGAAGAGTTGCATAGCTTAAATCTAACATTAAAGTTACAGTGTACACTAAAACGATAGACAAGCGAATAAATATATATTATTAAAAGATAAATCTTTCCATATGATTATATTATATTCTTTACGCCCTCTAATATATTGATAGTCATAAGAATCTCGCTGTGATAAAGTTTGTAATATAATATCTGGCCGTAGTGCTATCAGTTTCAGCACGCGATTCTTCAAACGTGACGGAAATATAGAGCGCGTTGGAGATAAGCATGCCCGCGTTTATCGAACACAGCTTTCTAAAATTATTTATAGAACAGTTTTTTGTGTAACACAAAAGTCGTGACGCAGAACGTCATTTTCGCAAAAAGTCCCCGCGAAAAAAATGTGTTTCTTGAAATAACTAGCGGCAGCACTGAGGCCTCGTGTCCGTTATGCTGTTTTTTAGTAACAATACGCCGAAAAACTCAATCCAATTTTATTGACGGACAGTTGATATGGATTAGAACGTAGGGTCGTAATGTAATCGTTCATTGTACGTTGCCGCTAAAAATTCATCTTCTTATTCTAGTACGTTCATGTAATATGAGGTGACGACACTATAAACGAATAGATATTTATTCATTTGTATGTAGTAGTTCGTATAATATTATCATTACCAGACACATATAAGAACTGTCATTTCACATACCTTTTTAGTTTCCATACTTGGCAGGTGTTTCATTTCTTCTAGTCAATTCAAAGGTTCAAATTATTTAATATTCATGTTCTAAAAGGGTAATGTCTAAAGAAGCCTCTGGTTTTTATAATAGCCTATTGCTAACTTGAGTACGCTATAGGATTTAAAATCAAAGATTTTTTTTTCTAAATCCTTATCCTTACTATTAATATTATAAATGCGAAAGTGAGTTTGTTTGTTACGCTTTCACGCCGTAACTACTGAACCGATCATCACGAAATTTTCATACAATTTCTCTGGAGTACGGAGAAGGACATAGGCTACCTTTTATCCCGGGAAAAATTATATACTAATTAAATACTATTCCCGAGGGATCGACATTGACGCGGGCGGAGCCGCGGGCGAAAGCTAGTTGAATATATATCTCATATTGTCATATTTTTCTTAAATATTCTTAAATTATAAGTGAAATCAAAAACTACTAGCGTTTCAGAACAACCGCTGGTGAGAAGAATACGCCGAAAGAAACTCAATCCAATGGAAAATAGATCTCAATCCAATGGAAAATAGATCCCGCCTACCACATTCTACAGGCTAAAATATAGTCAAAAATGATTATGATTATAGTATAAACGTTTTGATTCGAAAAGAAAAGGATGTATATGTTTTGAAAAGGGGTCACTCACGTGCTTTTTTGTCGGGATTGCCGACTATAGTTTCGGACTCGTCAGGTGTCCATTTTCAAGGCGACCTTTGGATACGCGACCGACGTATATAGGGATATAGTCGGCAATCCCGACAAAATAGCACGTGAGTGACCCGTTTTCAAAATACACATATTAATAGTTCCTTTTGTTTTTTAAAACTAACATGATATTTTTTTATATGTAAAACGTGTCAAGTACTCCCGTATAAAATATAAGAAAGTGGCACAGAATAAATAAATATTCCTAGTTTTAGTAATTCATTACAAACGCGATTACAGTTGCACTCGAGTAAAAGAGCTTGTCTACTTTTCTTTTTCTTCCAATGGATCATAAAGCTATCCACATTTCTTTTTTTTTGAAAGGACTATGTAGTTAGCTCCATGTGAGCTTTCGCTACTTCACCGGGCGTTTAGCTATCTATAGTGGTAACACAGCCAGCATTGTTGGAATTTGCCACATGGGCAGGATATCGGAGATAAAAAAAAATTGTGCGCTTTATTATTTCCCCTTATTTACTACGTCTCTCCTCCATAAATATGCAAAAAGTGATACTGAGTAAACAAATATTGCATACCCACGTCGTGCAGACTTTCATCTGCAAGAATCGAGCTGGCTACGGGCCCGCTTGCAATATTTGTATCGCTAGTGAATAGGAATGGCTCGTAAGCGAACATCAACACATTAAAGCAGACGCCGAGACGAAGATATAAAAAAGAATATTCCTCGCTTTCAATTATGCTGCTTTATAATAAAATATTTACATTATGTTTCAATCTATTTTTGGGGCGATATTCTACATTGAACGCAATTCCTAGGCATGAAGTCTTATAAAAAAGTAATTCGACTTATCTTGGACATGTTATGAGGTAAGAAATAATAATTAATAATACACTCTCTACATGCTAATTATAACTTCACGACACTACAGCAGTATAAAACTGAACTAGTACAATTAACAGCACATATTACACGAGCTAACATTCCCAACACAACAGCTTTAATATTATATCTTTACATACAAAATGCCTTATATATAAGAAGAAATGCGTTATCTGACAATCTGGACACACGAGTCGTGAAGAGCGTACTTTATTCAGCCATCTGGATACAAATTGAGCGTGTCCGCTAGATGGCGTGAAGATAGCGTTTAATTGTATTTCGTTTATTGCAGATGCGACGGGCATCCAGATATGTTATAAGCTCGGTTCACAATAGTCGAGTCTCGATAGTGTGAACTAACCATATCTATCGTTGCGATTCGAGACGATTGAGTGCTTGAGTTCAGACTTTCTGAGGTACTATTTTTAAATAGACGACTTAACAAGACTAGTGATGTTTCGTACGAAAATCAAACTTTTCGTCGCCCGTTCAAAAAATAAAAAACACAAGTGAATCGGTTTTAAAGGGTATTTACGAGAGACGTATCAATCAGTTTGACATATCCCTAGTGAATCATTAGGTTCACTGTTCATATCACTAGTAGTGATATGAACAGTATTTGTTTACCCTAAGATCTCTGCTCTGACTGATGGCATTGCAGCTGCAGTAAAAAGTTTTATTGAAATTTATAAATAAATAAATAAATTTGTCATGTACCACCAGATACTTTAACAACCTAATTTGTAGTCTATGTATTGTGTGCTATCGTAATTTATATATATTGTACAATCTCATCAAAATACATTCAGTAAGCAGTGTTTGTGTGTATAAGTAAAATGGGAACATCCTCATGTGTTTATCAGGCAAGATAGGGGTCAAACGCAATCAAATCAGGAATAATTTAAATTGTACCTACCTATACTTTTCCATTTTTCTATTCAAATTCGGTTTAATATGGTAATTGGCAATATATAGTAGTAGAGGTAAGTCGAGAAAATACTCAATAAAATCCAATCGACTCGACCAATTTGAGTGTTTACATACGTAACATACGTTAACGTTACATACGTTGTTCTCCTAGCAGTGGGCTGGTTCGACGGTAGTACCTAGTGAAGTTTACTGAGCTATTGAACACAATTTATGGTCCAGGGCTATCAGCGCGTTGACTACTAACAGCTTTACAATACATACGGTACACTAAGAAATTGCACAGCGTATTTCATTACACAAAATATAACATATGCAAGTGAATTCAGAATGAACTAGTAAAGATATATGTAAGTAATGATTATGTAGGTATCTAAAGCTTTTATACTTTATGACAACCCTATGTATGTATGTTGCAATATTTTATAAACTATCTGAAAGATACCTGTTAAGAATTAAAAAGCCATTCAGGCGAGTAGGCGACCAATACTGTTGAAAAGAGATTCGGCGTTTCTTCTCTACAGTGGTCGATTCGAAAACACTAGTGGTCTGTAGCTTTTAAACATTCATTACTAATATAAATATTACTAAATAAGCATTTTCAGCCATTAACAGCCTCCGTGGTCCAGTGGTTAAGGCGTTTGCCTGTTGACCCGGAGGTCGTGGGTTCGATTCCCACCGGAAGCATACTTTGTTTAGTTGTTTCCAGTTTGGTTAGGACATTGCAGGCGTGAATCACCTGATTGTCTGATAATAAAGATGATTCCGTGATTCGGAAGGCACATTAAGCCGGTGGTCCCGGCTGCCATCTGGTAGTCGTAAAAAGAACCACGTCAGAGGCCGAGGGGCGGTACCGAAGTACTCTGACACCAGGGTGTGCATAGTCGATTGACCGTGACACCTACTCGAAATGATGATGATGACTAAATAAGATCCTTTATAATGTGATTTGACGTGAAAATATAGATAAAGATACAGAATATAGGCCTTTGCAGGCCGCAAAGGCCTATATTTTGAATTAGCTTTTAGTATTTTGTTTGATTTTGTTACAACACCAGCCCGGCATCTGAAGCACTACAGTCCAGGTCGCAACGGGAACACACACAAAATACATTTAAGTTATATGATTTAGTATCTGTGTGAGGTATAAATAACTCTATGTCAACCCTAGCGTATGTATGTTGCAAACAGGCTATATCTCATAAACTGCTCGCAGACACGACGCCTTGTTAGCAACACCGTTTTTGTACACGACCGCGCATGAATATGTTTACTGACACTACGTGTATGTTTGTTTGTGGAGTGTTTATAATGCTTAGTTTCTTTATTTCACCATGACTTCTTAAGTAAAAGATTAATGTATCTAAGATAGGTACATTATATCTCTTCATGCATTTAGCATTAAACTCCTTACATCGTAAGTATTGTGGGCAGCTTAGTATCTACTTAGATTTTTAAATTATGCATCGAAAATCTTGATATAAGTATCATGAAAGCGGATTGAGATAACGTCCTATGATAAGTCATAGGACGTTATCTCAATCCGCTTTCAACTTGACACATACATACATATCGTCACGTCTTTACGCCTTACAGGGTAGATATAGCCTAGGATCAAAAAGGCCAAAAAGGCCACGTTTAGCCTTTCCATTTAATGCATTTATAACCTTAATCAAATTGGTTCTCAAAATAATTAATGTCAGATTTGTTATAGGTATAATTTATTAAATAATTGCCCTGTCATAGGACCATATTAAATATTAGACATTACGACTCGGATGGAACAAGAAGATTGATTTTAGCACCGGCTGGTCGAATAAAACCTTGTTGAAATATTTGACGAGGCTACCAGCTGCCTGCGCGGGCGCATTGGCAGGGCAGAGGCGGCCAGTGATTTTAATGCAGTCAGGCAGGTCACGGTCATTTGTGTAAAATTTTATCTAACTTTAATTTAAAAAAATAATTCTACAGGTTTCTTGTGAACATGCCAATTATTTTACTATTTCGATTAATTTATCGACTCTACAAGTAATTTGGATTGAACGTGAACGAAGATGGTAAAAAATATACAGCAACATATTAAGTCACAGTTTTAGCAGAAAGACTTGAAAATACGCAAGCTAGAAAATAAGAAAGAATTATTAAGGATAGTTGAAAATTCATACTTTTGTAGGTTAAGTAGGTAAGAAAGTAACATATTGTCTTTAAACCAACTGACTTTTCGACTACGGCCCCACAAGAAAAGTATCAATTACATTAATCGCCTTTCAGTTTGGTTAACCTTGGGTTAACCGTATATCGTTACGAGTATGCTCTATGGTATGGCAACCATAGTGCATATAATAAAGCAATGTCCAATACATTCATACCCGGGACACATACAGAACATCTCTACAACCTTACTCAAGACACAGCTAAGAAAGCTGAAATTGACTTTAAAATTAATGTATTCGCCTATTCCATCAGACCGAGAATAAATAAACCAACTATTAATAAGTTTTGTTTTTAAGAAAGTTGAAGTTCTTTCGTGAGAATACATTTACCCTTCAAGTTCTATCATTCCCATTTCGTTGAATAAATATAAATTCTTCATAGTTAATTGCCCCGTCATAACACCATATTGAATTTTAGCACCGACGACTGACGGCGAGCGAATAAAACCTCTCGCTGTCAAAATATTTGAAGAGCTGCCGGCGCGGGCGCATTGTCAGGGTAGAGGCGGCCGACTCGTTTCAATGGGGTCTGATGGAGAATGGACCCATGGTGCGTAGTGTATATATTCTTTGCCCATGGATAACTGCAATACCAGAGTGTGAATAGAGCGTTGCCAGTCTTTCAAGGAGTTAATCTCTCACTTACCGAACGAAGCATAGTACCTAGTGGTAAAGCTTCCACTCAAATGTCGATTATCTGTGAGAGTGTGGTACTTTACCCCGGATGAGTCGGCCCAATCATGCTATAAGCAAAAATGAAAATACGTGATCTTTGCAATTGGTGCAATTCTAAAAACGTGCATTTTACAAAATGAACATTTCGAAAAAATAAATACTCTTTGCTAATTTACTTGTCGATGGGTTCGATGGTTAAATTCCTAAAGGGTTTGAAAAAAAAAGACAGAAAATGCAAATATTTTCATTAAGTTAATTTGCGAAATGACTAATCTAAACCAAACCCAATGGCGGCTGATGCGATACATTAGCAGCAGATACATGCAGCAGTAAATTCGTTGGACCACACAGGATACTAACAGAACTTATTTCACAAGTTGCGGCTCGTAAAACTTGCTTATAAAGCATAGTGATAAACGCGAATGGTCTTGGTGGAAATTCACTAGTCCCTGGAATACTTAATTACTTTTATTATAAAAATATTAATATATGGAATGCAATGGCTAAGTATAAATAAGGAAACGTTGAAATAACGCTAAAACAATATGACATCTTTGAATACTTAATGCGATATCGAAGGTAATAAATAAATTGCAGAAGATGTGCATATGGTAGCTCATTTATACATGTGGATTCAAACTATTTCATACAATTTATGTAACTTGTGCAGGTTAGATTTTTGTTTTGACAAACACCAAAGTACAGTAGGTAGTTTATAGATCCTGTTTCCACATTTACTTATACTTGATATAAAGATTTGACGACGTTCCCACAGAATTATTCGTCACTTCTGTTAATTCGTGGATCTGTATTATGAATATTAATAAGGCTCATGCTTCTTAGAATAACAATCAGACAACAAGCTGGTGGTCGGAAACTAACGAGAGTACAGAATTCTTACTTTATGCGGTTAGTATTGTGGATTTTTGAAGGGATATCTTTAGCGGCATTGTTCACTATTTCGGATGGGTAAAAATGTTAAGCTCGCGTCCGTCGTACACGTGATCTGAGACCACCTCGAAGGCGAGTTATCTCTTCTGCTGGTACTCCCGGAGTGCAACCCGTAGACTATTTTTTGCGATACCTAATAAAGTAAATGTAGGCAAGCGAATCCTTATTTTTAATAAAAATTTATCTACTATCTAATGCACTGTGCAAGTTTCTCTTTGTTCATATACCAATAATTACAAAAAAGTATTAATTTTTCTAGACGTCAATCCAAAATAGAGAAGCCGTCATATTCTTATGGGATCTTAGATTTTATATTACACATTTCTCGTCCAAGAGCCATTGGCTTCACCGTCAGGCCTGATATTGTTGATGTTCATGGTAGCAAAGTGGTGTGTGAACGTATAATGTGCAACGAAGCAAATCTGACACTGTAAGCTAGTATCATAACAGTGACGAAAAAAATCGTTCAAGTTACACTTCTAAAGTCTCTTTATTTTCTGCCGGTGGTCGCAAAAACCCACAACTCGTTTAACGTTCACTATAAAAACAGCTCGTTTTCGTTTTGTTTCAATCGAGACGTTTTATGCGTTTTGCTTCTGCTAAATATTTAATTATCGCTAAACAGGTGGTTTCGGTTTGTTGGTTTAGGATTCTAATCAGAAATGTTTAAGTGGTTAACATTATTCATGATCACGATAAAGTAAGGCCGCGTTGCCACCAAATCTTTGCGAAGTAACGAAGTGCCGTACCTACGAGGAAATAAATGATTGCAGCGTTTTATTCTTCTAGTCTTGCTTAACACAACTTTAATGTTAATGGTCTTCCTAAAATGTTAATATTTTCAATCAAACAGTTTAAATATAAATCATCGCTATACACATTTCACATCTTCGCATTTTCGCACCGCATGATGGAAACTTTTTTCAGTCTAGTGACGAGACGAGCACCAGCTACCTGTTGGAAACGTATTCTCATACGCCAAATGGAGGAATATTTATATTTTTACTTCATACTTGTTATTTAACATATAAATCGCTCGAGTTACGCTAAGAAGAATCAATCTTCTTCTTCTTCTGAGCGTAATGGGTTAGGTAATACACAATCTTATAAGATTAAATGAGCATTATTATATATTATAGTATATAAAGTAATAGTGTTTGAGTGTTTCCTTGTCTTTGGAAGGTGAGTTAGTGTTTATTATTTATCCGACTGGCGCTAACAATCCATGATTTTGCGTTACATCTTATTGTGCTGACATCAGATTTACAAAAGTAGTATAACAACATTAACCGGTGGTGTACAGGGATCGTCAGTTTCGAATATATTGTTCTCAATTCTACTTAATGATCTCCAGGACGCAATCACGGACGTCACTCTCAGTACGCTGGTGATGTGGCTGCGATAGTGACCGCACCCACGGTAGATCAACTTGATACAAAACCGAATGAAACTGCTGAAATACTTCTAAAGTGATTTAGTGGTAATGTTCTCGCACTTAACATCAGCAAAACCCACTTCACCCACTTTAATTCATTTGGAGGCGTCGTAAGACCATTAATAGTTGCAGTAAATCATACCGTAATCCGGGAAATAAGCGAGACTACATTTCTCGATTTCGGAATCGACAGAGGCCTGACATGGGAAAACCTATTGCAAAAATATGCGTGAGGTAAACTCGGCAGCGCCTGTTTTGAGCTCAGGACGGCTCGAGTTCTTTCGAAGGAAGCAGCTCACGTTTGCTACTTCCCCACGGCGCATCCCGTACTTCACATATAGTGTTGAGCTATGGGGCCGAGCAGCTTATGTGCAATTAGAGCTCTAGCCCAAATACCACTACAGTGCACTTCAGCTAAACCAGCTGTTTATCCAATTTGGAATTCTCACTCTGCCGTTTATAGTAATCTATTAAACAGCGGTTTTTATCTTTATTTGTATTACAAAAGCGAAAGTTTGTGTGTATGTATGGATTGTTACTCAATTACGCCAAACGGGCTGAACGGATTATGACGAAATTTTGCGTACAGATAGGTTATTACCTGGATTAATACATAGGGCACCTTTCATCCCGGAAAAAAGTACTGTTCCCGCTGAATCGACATTAACGTGAGCGGAACCGCGGGCGACAGCTAGTACTTTATATTATTTAAATGGCGTCTCTCCTGAGCATATCGTTTTTTTATGTTAATAACATTCCATTTTAAATATTGCTTACTGAATGATCATTGGCATATTTAATATGTGGGGAAGATGAACCGTAATGATACAGTACTTTTTTATCGTCTACTAAACATGTAAAATCAATCATAGACGTTCAAACGGACAGCCACGCCGAAACCAATTAACTCAACAACGAATCTGTGGATACAATTTATCAGTAGTTAGATAAAAAGCTGGCCAAGCCAAGTCCGATTTGCGGAGAAAAGGTTCCCTGCTACGCATTTTACGATTACTTTGATCAATTAGTACAGGCATTAAACATTCAATTTTCTCTGACAAAAACTGACAAGTCAAGTCATTTATTTTTTATTTTTAAATAAATAAATATATACGATCAAATCACACAGATTGAGTTAGCCCCAAAGTAAGTTCGAGACTTGTGTTATGGGATACTAACTCAACGATACTATATTTTATAACAAATACATATATAGATACACATCCAAGACCCACGCCAATCTGAAACAGATCATTTTCCATCTTGACCTGGCCGGGGATCAAACCCGGTCACTCCGTGTCGCAGGCTGGCGTGTTGATCGCTGCGCCACGGAGCTAGTCATATATATTGATTGTCTGTAATATTGGTTTACGGATGATAATTTTACGTGATAACGGTGGAAGAGAGATAGACGTGTATCAAGCCGAACGCTGCCGATCGTACCTCTCTATCGCTTGTTACGCGCTCTCGCTTACAAGCGGAACGTAACAGTTATTTGTGCGTGCAGCCGGCGTTCATCGATTTATAAGACTTTATTATTTCAAAAAATATCTGCATATCACGAATATAGCTTCTTATTCTTTTCGTGTCGATTGTAAAGTTTAGATTATACTATAAGTACTAGCTTTCGCCCGTGGCTCCGCCCGCGTTGGCCCTCGAGAACAGTACTTTTTCCCGGGATAAAATGTATCCTATGTCCTTCTCCGAACCCCAGATAACGTGTATGCAAAATTTCATGATGATCGGTTCAGTAGTAAAGGCGTGAAAGCGTAACAAACATACAAACAAACTCACTTTCGCATTTATAATATTACTAGCTTTCGCCCGCGGCTCCGCCCGCGTCAATGTCGATCCCTCGGGAATAGTACTTTTTCCCGGGATAAAATGTAGCCTATATCCTTCTCCGCACTCCAGAGAACTTGTATGCAAAATTTCACGATGATCGGTTCATTAGTTACGGCGTGAAAGCGTAACAAACAAACAAACAAACAAACAAACAAACAAACAAACAAACAAACAAACAAACAAACAAACTCACTTTCGCATTTATAATATTAGTAAGGATAAGTTAGGATTCTTTAATAATTGGGCAATCCTTGGTTGAATGCTGCATGTGCATGAGGGTCGTCCAGAATGCAGGTGTTCTGGCAATTGGGACATGAAAAGAGGTGCCATAGTTCGGATAGAATGACCACACTCGCACATGGATGTAGTTAGAAATAATAAACCCAAATAAAAAGCCAAGATAGTATCAAAAGGGTTTTAAAGTACAGCCCTGCAAGCTGGTAATAGTTGGCGGAGCGGAGTTAAAGTCTGAAAAAAGAGGGATCCGTTGGCAAACCTTAGGTACGGATTACGGAACCCTGAAAAAATGTGTTCTGCACCGCGGTGACCTGGTGACCTTTCAATATAAACAGCGGCGAAGTACAAATGGTCAGTTTTTGCGGCCATACATCTTGGTAATGTAAGTGTGTAAGTTTTTAGAATCGCTCGTCGATCAAAGATGTTATGCTTTTTCTAATTGCTTCTATTTTTATCAGTTTAATTTTGTTATACTAATACAAAACAAAAAATTCATCATGCCAGAGCCAGAATCCCATAATTTACAGACCAAATGTAAGCAAGCCAAGACAACGCCAGACTGTTTCCAATCGCTCTGTCTGTTAGTCTGTTACCACTTCTAGATTCAGTATAGAGATAGTTTGAACCCGGGGAAGTACATTGGACCTTTCATCCCCATTAAGAGTAATATTCCCGAGGAATGGACATCCATGCGAGCGGAGAGCAGAGTGAAGAGCCGCTGGTCATCTTTATAAAAATCTAATAACACTACATATTACATTACATATTATCATGCCTCCTTCCCATAGGGGTAGGCAGATTTATTCCTTTAGAACATGGTAGGTATAAAGATGTTACAATAGCAAGTGTGTCAAAAATATTCTCCTCAGAGACTAGGGACCTCCACTTGCTACGATCCTTACAAACCTCTTTCGCTTCATCTACATCCATCACTCTCTTCATGCACGCTTGTCGTTTCTCATGAGTTTTACAGTTACAATACATAACATAGTTACGATTACTTTCGCACTGCGCGGTTTTCATCCGCTTATATAATTTTTAAGTCTGACAAAATACCTGTTTGGTTGAAGAGAAACAGACATTCTGCCAATATCAACAAACCCCCGTGTCTGTCGTCCATGTTTAGTGCTCTTTATGTCAAGTGGTCCATAAACGCGTCATCGCTTCCGTTAATGTAGGTTACTTTTTAATTGACTTAACCTCCTGTGTTTGGCCGCCATTAGAAATAATCATTTTGTAGGTATTTCTCAATTTTCTGTTTATTTATGTCGTCATAATTCTAGTCTAAATTCAATGAAATAACAAAATAAGGCCCTCTCTTTATCAAAACTACTGACCCGATTTTGAATAAACTTGCACTATTTCCTAAGTTGGAGTTTACCTAGTAAAACTAAAAAGAATTGTTGCAATCTGACATATAGATTTTGATATTTAAGCATACATACAATTACGAAATTTCGCACACCTGTTGCAAAACAGATATATAATAAAATATTCAAAAACTGGTCAAAGTAACTACTGTTCCATGCTGGTTTGGGAGACAAGAAAAAACGTAGAATGTGCCAACTGCTTCTCTTCCAGCGCAAATTGTCAAAGCCGATCGAGGGATTGGGCAAAAATCTGCGGAATCATATCAATAGGCGATGCGGCTAGCAACTCATCACTATTTTGATTCCGTTTTCTATCTAATCGCCCAACATGTTAAATGTTGGGCGTCTACCCCGCAAGGGAAAAAGACGTGATACTATGTATGTATGTATTTAAAAACTGTGCTATTCTCACAATATTACATACATAATTCAGGAGTCGAATTCATAACATTTTCTTTATTAAGGCCGTTAAAAAACACGAAAATGCAAGGAATTAGGTCTCCTAAAATATATGATTGATGTTTTGTAAAATACTATAATATCATCTATATTAATATACTAGCGGCCCGCCCGGCTTCGCTCAGGTAATATATATTTAATTCTATAGCCTATGATCATCAGGGATAAGATAGGATTCTAATGGTGATAGAATTTTTCAAATCGGTCGTTTCGGAGTCTATTCTTGGAAAGAATCAAACAAACAATCAAATCGTTCCTCTTTATATATTAGTGTAGATATAAACTGCAAATATATGTAAAAATATCTTATCCCTCACTTACACATCTTTTTGACTGACACTATTAAGTTAGACGAGTGCATAGCTAAAGCGTTCTATTACTATAAATATCGATTACAAAGACCATTGCGAAATAATTAGCTTGATTTATCTCCGCAGGAAACATTAGTCGGCTGGCATGCGACACTCATCCACTGATTCACGGCTATTTAGATTCAATCGAGGTCTACTCTTACTAATAGTGTCATACGAGTCACAGTTTTGAATAAGACCACCCAGGTGTATGCGATTACCTGATGAAGATCATCATTGCTGGGCTAAAAACTGACCTCTTCAAACAATTTAATTCAATTCAATTCAAATATAATTTATAAATCATAAGATACTTTTTTTTTTTTTTTTTTTAATGTATATCCGACGGCAAACGAGCAGACGAGCCACCTGATGGAAAGTGGTCACCGTCGCCCATGGACATCTGCATTTAGTGAACGTTAACATTTATTATAATTTACAACAAAAGATTGTTGACGTTAATTTACTTAAAGCTAAGTTTAGAGCCGCTTCCAAAGCGGAGTGCAGAAGAAGCGGCAACAGACTGCACAGCGCATTTTCTCCAGACGTCAACTTACAATTTATAGTATATTACTTAAAACTACATATATTTATATGTGGACTGAGTATACATTGTCATGTCATAATTCAAATTGAATACGAGTACAATGTCAAATTGTATTGAAAGGATGTCAATAAAAAATAATAATATATATATATACGTTTAAAATAAACCAAATTATGACATTAATTGAAATACAGATACGTTAAGAGGTTCCTGTGCCAGGCTGAAGCCAGATATGTTTGTCATTAAGGTAATCATCAGTCCAATTCTTTGTTCCATGGGAGGACCCGCCTGCCAAGCGTGGCGAGTATGGAGTAGTATCCCAATACCTTCATTCCTTTCTTTTTCCTCGGATGAATGGGGGAAAAGCAAGTAGCAGATCGGGAGGCCGGGCGTGCGTAACCGATGCCATACCTGCAACCACAGTTGAAGATGATACCCCTGACTGTAATGAAGATACTATAGTTTTCCTTGCACCGAAGGGTTGAAGACGTGATTCTCAAAACAAGGTTATATAATTCAAACAACATACCTACATTAATAGGTTTGGCCCGCGTCTCTGTCCTCATTCATCCCTCGGGAACATAATTCGAGGACAAGATATAATGGTCTGCCAAGTTTTTTCTGCGAGTAAAATCGTTCAGCGTTTGTGGTGGGATTGAGTAAAGCCGTGTGCTTTCTGCGCTGAGTAGAATAGGACCACTCCAAGTCCCATGGATGTCGTAAGATGCGACTTAGGAAATACAAGCTAAACAAACCTCAGAAACATCAATGAGACCTCTCCAACCCGTCTGGCCAGCGAGGAGAGTGTAGGCCAAATCCTCTGTCTGCTCTAGCCAAGTATGGCTCCAGCAGTACAGAGAGGGTCATGCTCCTGCAGTGGAGACTTAAAAGACCTGATGATGATAGATAAACAAACAAAACTTTTCCATTAAGACCTGGCCGAGAATCACACCCGCGATTCAACGGCACTAGTAGTCGCCCAGTGGGGCGACAGATGTTGTCGATCGCCGTCATCCAATCTCACAAACGTACTAACACTGAAATATATAAAATTTAGAAGTTTTTTCTTCAGAGTTAGTTATCTGCTCAGATGAGAAGTTCACATGTGGTGGAGTGGAACCAATCCCAAACCATGAAGCAATCGTCACATAAATTTGCTGCGTCCGCCGCACCACGAGCAAATTGTAACACTTTGCCCGTCAACGCTGCGCAGGATGCCGTCGCTATTAAATTTCAACCCGTTTGCCCCATATTTAGGGCGTTTGCTAACAGTAATTACATTTTATTGGATGCTTTAACTAAATTAGCATACGTTCGCATTCCTGTACGGTCAGGGGCGCCAACTTTTAATTAATTTTATATATATTAACTTTGAAAGTAAACAACAAATTACTATCTTTCCCCAGCTTCAAAATGCTTGTGATGGGCAGCAGCATGGAAAGCACAAGACGCCAAAGACACTGCGCTCGCCAACCCGCCGGCCAAACGTGGTGAGTATGGCAATATCCTCCCATAGAACAAAGAATTCTTGGGAGAGGCCAACAGACAATATAACCTCAAGACAACGCATATATGAACTTTGCTACTGAAACAAAATCGCCAAAAAGTGGCGGGGTGTGGGGTCGGTCGGCTAGTTTTTATTGGCTCGCTCAAGGACACGCCATAACCGGCATTATCAGGTGACAAGTGATAGTACTTTGTTAGTGATGTAATGAAATTTCGATATAGTTATCGACAAATCGATAGTGTTTAAAGTTCTGTGGCGAGGCCCTTGTCCATCAGTGGACATTTTGTGGCTGTAATGATGATGAATGACTTTGGATGTATGAAAGTCGCGCCAGTAACGGAGAGGCTCTATAGCCATAGGCTGAGGTGGTATGTGATGAGGAGAGAAGAGTCATATCACAAGGAAGGCATTCTATTTGAAAGTGAATGGAACTCGGAACATAGGACAAGCTAAGAAAACATGGATGGATTGCGTCAAGGAGAGTGTGAACAAGAAAGGAGTGACAAAGGCTATAGTAGGCGACTGAACAAAATGAAGAGAATTGACATACTGTACCGGACCCACCTAAAAAACCGTACTTTTGGGCCATGTCCCAGGACGCAGAGGTCAAGGAAAACCGCCCACAACATGGACTGATATCGTTCGTAGGGTGGCGCGCACAAACACTCCAGGAGCCATACACCTGGCGCAACCGTTCAGGGTGGAAAACCATTGTGAGGGGAGCTGCTCCCGATAGTCACGACCCTCAGGCATGAGGATATTATTATAAAGAGACCAACACCACATGAAAAACTGTAATAAGGTAAAGGAAGAAGAAGAAGGAGTACTTTGACAACCCTAGTCAGTTATGTTCAAAATCAACACCAACAAAAACGTTTGTACTACATCTTTCAGCACCGAGTTCATATCCCAGTGTATTCTCACATGTATTTCGTATCACTTTATTACTACTGTGTTCGTCATCGGCTAACATGTGTTTAATTGGCTGCTAATGACTTTTATTGTTCTCGGTAGGGGTTCATCGTGACATGATAACAGTTATATCGATCATTCATATCGTCAAAACGTTACAGATTGTACAGCTTTATTTGGAAAGGATTTCTTAAATCAAAAAGTCCTCTTTCCAAAAACTAGTGGTCGCTCAGTGGTCGAAATTCGACCATAATTTAAACGAAATATCAGCATTCTGCACTACTTCTCTATTTAAACAATAAGTGTGCGAATTTTCATAATTTTCGTAAATAGAGGTCGGTAGGTACAAAGTTTTTGTTTCACAAATCTGAAATCTCGGAATCAGAATCGATTTCGAAATACCGGCCAAGTGCGAGTCGGACTCGCGCACGAAGGGTTCCGTACCGTTATCTATGAAAACGGCAAAAAATAATGTCTTTTGTATAGAAACCCCCCTTATTATTAATTTTATTTTTAAAGTGAATATATAACTAAATATTCTGTGAATATTTCAAGTGTCTACCTGTTGCCGTTATCAAAAACGAGCAAAAACAAGCAAAAATAACACGTTTGTTGTATGGGAGACAGACGGACAGCGGAGCGAAATTAATAGGGTCCCGTTTTTACCTTTTGGGTACGGAACACTAAAAATGGAATACAAAATTGCGAGATCAAAGTATAAAAAAAATAAGAAAAAAATAGGCCGCTGATAGGCGACTTTGTTTGCGAGATCTTTTTTTTTCGTTTTTTATCTTTTTCTTGCAATTCTGTATTCCTTTCAGCTCAGAGGTTCCAGCTTAGAGGTTTAAAATTACGCTGTTGAGTTCATATATTAATGGTTCGCTGATTAATAGTAAGTACCTACATATGTATGTGAGTTTATTTATTCCACCATAACTGATAATGCCTCAACGAACGTAGAGGGTATCGTTAGAATCTTGAATTACATAGGCTATAATTTTTTACAGCAGCCGTGTTTATATTTTATTTGCAAAACCACATACGTCACCAATTGATGGGGTAAGTACTACTCCATACATGTACCGCCTTCCAACAGATATGTATGTATACATATTTGCAAACGCAATTTACCAACTTACAAAGGACAAGTCATGGGAGGGCAAGTAAACGAGCATGAAAGGAGCCGCGGGCAATGGCGTATAACATGTCTCTGTTTGTCTGTTTGTTTAGCGGTAGCGTTCGAACTCAGGTTCTTCCGCGTTCCGCTTGTCGGTAACTAGGCTTCTACAAGATAATGTTGAACGTATCTATGTATGAGAATCGACAAAGTCAAAGCATTTATTAAGAAAATAGGCCTTTACAGGCATTTTTACATTTTAAAGGATTTAATCTATCTTTAATCAATACATATAATTAAAAAGAAGCAGGCCGAATTTGTTTCTAACATTACTTACATATTTTTTGCTTACTTTCACTTACATATTTTTAGGCAACCCCGGACGCACTAAGATGGATGACTGTATGTGGCATAAAAAATATCTCGAGCTCCCCCGTGCTTCGGAAGGCAAGTTAAACCGTTGGTCCTGGCTGTTATCATTAATGGCAGTCGTTCATATTTGCCTAAAGGCATCTGACATAGCTATGTATGCTGTAAGGCATCTGGCCTTTAGGCAGCAGGCATGTACATGATTTAATTAGAATGTGTCACAATCGAAACAACATTAAAAATAATAAAACAGATCTCATGACTTGCAGTATCCGTTTCCCAAAACGCCACCTTCGAAACTGTCACTGTTTGCTGTGGGCTTGTCAAAAGTTACTGTCGCCTGACTAAACAACCTGCCTGCTAACGACTAAACAAACACGCTCGAACAACACTGACCAGCCATTCCCTGACTCAGTTTGACAAACTCTTGTGTGGCACTTTCTACGAGCATGATTTTAATTTTTCGTTAGCTTTTTCTTGTTTAATCATTGTAAAAACTTAACAATGTTCAATGGAAATACTTCTTAAAAAAATCTTTATTGTCCCTACCTTTTATTTAGGTACCTAGTAAAGTGCTTGTCAAGACAAATCAAATAAGTATAAGCACGATGGGTTTATGTCCTTTAGTTTAGGAGCTCCTATTACCTTGTGAATGCATCATCACACCAGTTTTAGGACTCCGTAATATTACCTTCTCATCCATTTTCTTTAGGCATGCAAATTTTCCGTTTAATAAAATGCCAGGAATTGGTTCTAATTTTAATAAACCCCTTTTTTTAATTTAAAGTAATTTTTATGTCTAGCTTTTATTCCGAACAATTAACACTGTAAAGTACTTTACAAGACAAATCAAATGAGCTCAAACACGACACTCTTGTATAGAATTAGTAGTAATCTAGAATTAATTTCATTGTCCTTCATTATAAATGTCTCAAATGAACAACAAAGCCATCTAATTTGTAAATTATTAATTTGACCCTAAATTCTCACCTGTACGCAGCAGTAAGAAATTCTCAAAACTACCAACACTTTGGTCACGGCGTCCCATACATGGTAACCACCAAGCCGTGTTTACCAACTGGCTACCGTTCTACCACCTCATATTTGCTATAACCAAAAGTCATATTTAGACAGTGATAAAGATGATTTTGCTTTGACATAATTGACAGTTAATTTAGTAAAACTTTATGAATTTAGTCTCGAGTATTGTTTTAGCAAACGCATGCGCCTGCGCAGGGCCGAGTAACGGTCGTGTTTGGGATTTGTTTCCGTATAAGGTAATTGGGGAATAAACGCGCAAACTCACGGCTTGCAGACAAACAAACATACAGATATTGTTTGACTTGCATGCAGTGGGTGGCAGTCTAGCTGTTTTACGAAAAAGTTTAGGAGATTACATTTTATAGTCGGATTGTACTCGTAAAGTGTATGTGGTACTTATCTAAGCAGTAAGGTTGTATTCTTGCCTCAGACACTCCACCGACATTTTGGAAAATTGCTTGGTTAGATAATTAATAATACTCAATCAAAATCTCAAGCGCCTTCGTCGGGAAGGGACGTTAAGCTGAATGTAAGTAATTTGATGGCAGTGTTTGCACTAAATATACTTATCATGTCACCACACAATGAAAAACAGACATAAAATACCAAAAAAACATTATTTATCTATACATATAATAAAACAGTAAAAATATTTTGTCTGTACATTTAGAATTTTTGACTGAAATGGATAGAAATTTATTTTTCGAATTTTTTGTCTGTCTGTCTTTCTGTCTGTATGTATGATCACGATTATCTCCAAAAATACTGAACCGATTTACTTCAAAAAGTTAGTTTAGATAGGGTTCAATCCTCCGGATCATCGGTTAAGATGGGCGTACCCCAGGGCTCTATACTAGGGCCTCTGTTATTCCTCATTTACATCAATGACCTACCTTACTGTGTGAATACATGTAAGGCTGTACTATTTGCCGATGATACCTCTCTTGTCTTCAAAATTGATAGACAAACTGATTCTTTTGACGTGGTTAATAGTACTTTAGCTCTGGTGTTGGATTGGTTTACAGCGAACAATCTGTTATTAAATGCTAAGAAAACGAAATGTATTAAATTTTGCTTACCAAATGTTAAAAAAATTCCTACACGTATAATAATGGATAATGAACCACTAGATTTAACAGATAAAACAACATTTCTTGGAATAACTCTTGATGCCGGGCTTCAATGGGGTGCCCATGTTACTACGTTAGCGGGTAAACTTAGTTCTGCAGCTTATGCTGTTAGGAGAATTAGACAACTGACCGATGTTGATACTGCGCGTTTAGTATATTTCAGTTACTTTCATAGTGTTTACTTCTGCAGCGTTACCCCATAGTAAAATTCCGTAAAATTCCGGAATTTTACTATGGGGTAACGCTGCAGAAGTAAACACCATATTTGTACTGCAGAAACGCGCTATCAGATCTATATATAACCTTGGTGCTAGAGAATCTCTTAGAGAATTGTTTAAAGATATAAATATTTTAACATTACCTTCTCAGTATATATTTGCGAATATTATGTTTGTGCGCCATAATCTTGATTTATATAAGAAAAATAGTGATATTCATGATCGAAATACGAGAAATAAAAATAAATTAGCTACACCAGTTTTGCGATTGCAGAAAACTATGCATTCATTTCTGGGTCTAGGAGTACGCTTCTATAATAAAATTCCTGCAGAAATATTAGGTCTGCCTATACTTAAGTTTAAAGCGACTGTAAAATACCAATTAGTAAAAAAAGCATATTATTGTATTGCTGATTATATAATTGATAAAAATGCTTGGCAATTAATATAAATTTATTTGATGATATAATATATGTAAACAATGTAATCGGAGCCCTTCAGGCACATAGGGACCAAGTCTGGATTGAGTTTCTTTCGGCGTATTCTTCTCACCAGTGGTCGTTGCGAAACGCTAGTAGTATTTCGATTTTGCATAAATTAAACAAATATAAGAAATAAAAATATGACGTTCAAAAAGAGATACATGTATCCAATTTTGAATAAAAATCTTTGACTTTGACTTTGACTTTCAGTTTAACATTTAAAGTTAGTTTCATTAAAATCGGTTAGTTAAAAAAAGTTCTCGTCACTTAATAAATAAATAATAAGTGACATAGGAAAATTAAAATCCAAAGTCAATTCATCATCGTTATACGACATCATTATACCTATCCATACTATCTATACTAATCCATACTAATACTAAGTCTCTCCCTCTCCCTGGCCGTATTTCGGCTGCGGTGACTGGCAATGTCTTAAAAATCATGTTCTGTCGTGCGTCCTTATATGGCATACTAATATTATTAATGCGAAAGTAACTCTGTCTGTCTGTCTTCTTTTCACGCTTCAACCATTGAATTAATTTGGATGAAATTTGTCATGGGGGTAGTTTGAGACCCGGGGAAGGACATAGGGTACCTTTTATTCCGGGAAATGCGACTGTTCCTGAGGGATGGATACTAACGGCGGCGGCGTAGCCGCGGGCAAACGGCAAACCTGACTTATATACTCGTATACCAACGCAACCGAAACTGCTGCGCTTAGAAACTTGAAATTTGGTACAGGGGTTCTTTTAATGATGTGAGTGAGCGCTAAGAAAGGATTTTTAGAAATTTTATTTCTAAAGGGGTAACATTAATATGGAATTTTCTCATTTCTGGACTTAAAAGTATGAAAGAAGGATATAAGTTCTCAATCAAAATTAAAAAATGTGTGTAGATGAAATTTCCAAAATTCCCCCCTTAAGGGGTAAAATGGGGGTGGATGGGTGGTATAAACTTTGTATGGAAATTTTCTCATTTCTGGAATTAGAAGTCTGAAAGTAGGTATAAAGGTTAAAATTAAAACAGATCTGTGTAGGTGAACTAGACAAAATTCTCCCCTGAAGGAGTGAAATAGATAGTAGTAAAGTTAGTACGGAAATTTTCTCATTTCTAGACTTAGAAGTATGAAAATAAGTAAATAAATTCACGATAACAATTGAAAAAGATCTGTCTAGGTCAACTGGAAAAAATGCCCCCAGGTAAAGTTTGTATGGAAATTTTTATATTCCTAGACCTAGAAGTATAAAAATAGGTACCTTATGTTCTCGATTAAGTACAATTAAAAAAGAACTGTGACGATGAAATGGACAAAATTCCCCACTTATATGGCGAAATGGAAAGGAAAGTCCATACGGAAATTGGACATTTTCTGATTTCTACTATGAAGTATGAAAATAATATGTAAATAAATAGGTATGTAAGAATTACAATTAAAAAATATATATGTGGGTGAAATGGACAAAATTAACCCCTAAAGGGGTAAAATGAGAGGGTAAAGTTTTTATGGAAATTTTCTCATTTCTGGACTTAGAATTATAAATAATATTCATGCTTCCATACTAATACTAATATTATAAATGCGAAAGTAACTCTGTCTGTCGTCTTTTTACACTTCAACCATTGAACTGATTTGGATGAAATTTGGTATGGAGGTAGTTTGAGGCCCGGGGAAGGACCGAGGGAGCGACACTAACGCGGGCATGGCCGCGGGCAACAGCTAGTATTGAAATAAATTGGTTGTCTATAAAGTCCATAACGGTGGAAGAGAGATAGATGCGACACAAGCCGACCGCTTAGGCCAATCGTGCCTCTCTATCGCTTGTTCCTTGTGACACTTTTTCGAGCGTGCAGTCGGCGTTCAGCGATGTATAAGACGTTCTCACGACTATAAAATAATAACTGTGTTTTTTAAATTTACTTATTTATTTAACACTTTATTGCATAATATATTTAAATCGTTTTTGAATCAGTAAACTTTTAACAGGTTGTTATAAGTTTGCCTCCGTCTGCTGAGAGGGATGAAGTTGTTTTATAGTAGATTATTCGAACTTAAACCACGAATACCCTTGTCTTATGTTTGAGTGGGATAAGTTACGAGCTTGATTATAATATAAATGTTTGTGTTTAAAGATATTTGTAGTTATTAGACGATAATTGTATGAATTTTTATAAGACCGAATAAAAAATATGAGTCGTAATATTTTCGAGGTAATTTTTTTATAGTTTTTAATCGACCAAAGTCTGGAAGTCTTTAAATGAGTGCGGGCTGGTGTTGGCAGATGCCACGAAAACAGAGTCAGGTGGGGCTTCTCCAACAATAGTCAGTGCGACTGCGGTGCTATTCAATCTAAGAATCATCTCTTGATGTGCCCAGAAAGTCTAGCTTCTTGCTCCCAGCGGGATCTGAATGAGGCAAACGAACAGGCAATCATGGTAGCAAGGCACTGGTCAAAACTTATTTAAAATGTATATATAGTCATTTTACGAGTCAATAGAAGAAGAAGAATCGACTAAAACTTATAAATGGTATTAAATTATTCTTAGAATTCTAACAACATCGGTTGTGATTGTGACACAAGCTACAAGTTTTATGACTCAACAGCCGGTTTTTTTTTAAATTTTATCACAAAAGCTTGTCAGATGTCATAATGGCTTAATATAAATTTATTTATTATTATACTGTACGCATATACGTACAACCTGACAAGCGATTTGAATATAATCAGACTGCCACTTCACCCCAATCGCTAGCATAACTGCCACGACAATTTATCTATCCGTCTGTTTGTTGAAACTCGAAGATCATGAACTCGTCGGGGTGCATTAGTGTTGTGCGTGAGTGCCCGAATTGTCGGTTATCAAGTTTCTGCAAAGCGCCGCTACCTCGGAGCTAGGGGTGCCAAAAATGTAAGGTCAATGATTATTTAGTGGTTGATAATCTTCAATATTGGTCTGGGAGAAAAGGAAAACTTTGAATGCACCAGCTGCTTCCGCGCAGATCGTAAATGCCGATCGAGGGAGAGGGTGACAATCTGAGGAATCATGTCAAAAAGCGATTCGGCTAGCAACCCATCACTATTCTGATTCTGTCTTCCAGCTACACGTCCACCAACATGCTAAACGTAGTCTTAAGGTCTGACAAACCTGGGCTCTGTCTACCCCGCAAGGGAAAAGACGTGATAGTATACAGTATGGTAATCTTTCGTGCACTTTGATTTAATAAGCTTTTGTGTGCTTTCGCTACCACTCACACAAGTGTGACAACAAAGCAACGCTTGAATCGATGCATTATGAAATAATTTTGTAGATAAGAGAAGACTGCTACCATCTTAGAACATTGGTGAGATCGTAGGCTGAGTATATTACTGTAGTGTGTGAGTGCTCCACTTGCTGGTTATAACATTTATGCCACAACGCCTAGGGGTGACCGAATGATCCTTCATTGTGAGAATGAGATTTTATCCTTATTAGACTGGGAAAAATATCTCACAGCATTAAGTTCGCCAATTGTAACAATTACTACTTGTTTACTTTGGAATTTTAATAAATAAATGATTCCCATGTGCCTCTTTGTTTTTTTTTTTTTTTTTTTTATTAGGTTCACAAAACTAACCTTACCCAAAAACAAATATAAAAAAGATACAATGACAGGAGACCACGCGATAGTGCAAGATCTTCTCGATGTGAACACAACATGCGTATAAAAGTTAATGTACATTAAACCTAATTTATAATAATTAAAACTATTAAACATTCTGTGAGAGCAGAATTTTCCGAACAGAGCTGGCAGATGCACTGAATATATCAAATTTATTTGACGTATCGTTGTAGGAAGAGCAAATGCGAACGATCGGCGAATTCTCTAAGTACAAAGTACGGGTAAAGGGAACGTCAAAAGGATTTTAACGTTCCTTTGTTATTATATTTAGAGTGACATCAGAAAACTCGAAGATCAAGGAGACGTCGGTTCATTATTGTAGTGCGCGAGTGTTTCAATTGCCAGTAATCATGTTTCTGCAAAGCGCTGCTACCTCGATTACTAAGGTAGGAAAATTACTTTAGAAACTGATTAACATTCCCGCAGCTCAGCTCACGTGTTAGAATTGACTTATTAACACAGTTCTTTATAAATATAATAAATGGCACACTGATTGATATGAAATACCAATACATTATATCAAACCATATAATTTATACCAGAATACTATTATTTATTAATATTGTTTAAAATGATAATAAATATCAATGATTTTTGACATTGTAAATTATAATTGCCTTTATGTGATCGTTAACAAACTACTACTTTGAGCTTTTATTTTAATGAGATTCATAAGTAATATAGCGTGTAAATTGACCTTCGACATTCCTTTTACGGGATGACTCAGACCATCAATATGAACAACTTTTTCTATGGGAACAATGCTGGGAACTCAAAAAAAATTTCGTCATTTCCATACCAAAGAGTCCCGCCGCCCGGCCAGTTTGTATGGGAATGTCGCTTTTTTTTTGAGTTCCCAGCATTGTTCCCTTAGGAAAAGTTGTTTATGTTGATGGGCTGAGTCACCCCGTAAAGGGAATGTCGAGGGTCAATTTACACGCTGTATATGGTGATTCCATCACACGTGAATAAAGATCCATCGAGAACAGGGATTTTATCCTTATCGGACCTCAAACTATGTCCATACCAAAAATCAAAATCAGTTCGTGGTTTTGTTTTCATTTTTTCGGACCAAGGAAGATTTGTTATACTCATACATATCGCATGAGAGTCAACCCTATCGAGTCTGTGGGTAACCGAACACCACTCCAGCGAGGCATGCACGTCAGAGGGTCGCCACTAAGTGCGAGCGACATCTTGATCGGTGCTGATCAATGGTTGCTCAGCTGAGAACTGGCTGAGGAGATCGTCAAAAGATTGCAAGGGCACGCACGATTATTTCCACGTAACATCGTTAGGATCATTTGATTTTTTCGGTGGGTTAATTGATTAAGAATGGTTAACCATTCGGGTTCCGTACCCAAAGCGTACCATCCGGACCCTATAAATAAGCCTCCGCTGTCCGTATATCTATTTATGACAGGGCTTCTTCTCTTATCTCTATCTTTTAAGCCGTAATAGGTAGATAATAGAAATAAAAAAAATGGACCTTCTTTTGCAATTTTTTAATTTTAATGAGACGTCAAACCACAGATAATTAAAAACAACAGATACCGTACAAGGAAAAGTTTGGTTTAGCTTATACGAGAGGTGGCATAGAAGAGATTCCACGCGTTCTTATAAATCAGGCCCCCCATAACCACCAGTGCCTGCAAATTTGACTCGCACATGGCCGGTTATATTTGTACTTACTAACCCTTTACCAGATTTTTCTGCTGTAAAACCGCCTGCAAAAAAGTAGGTAGTTCTCAATTTGGTTGTATGCTTTTTTAATGCTTGTTACCTCATCACTCATCACTCCGCCCTTGATGAACCGATTTATAACAAAAAAATAGTTTATTTAAATTAAACTCTTCCGGGCTTTATTTTTGAATTGGTGCCAGTCATCAAAAAAGGTTCAGAAGTTTGTTTGAAGTCGGTTTTTATTTGCTAGATTCTTAGTGCAATTTCTCTTGTTTTTAATATTTTTACCTATTTATATTTCCATTATATCTTACCCGAGGAAGGCTGGTGTCAGGATGGATTCAACCGGAAATAAATGCTTAGATGATGATTTCTATTATACGATGATTATTAAAAACTCAGTTAGATTAAATGTTTACATCGAGATTATACTTACTATAGACTATAAGAATGTATGTTAAACTAAGTAATGATACAATTTTTTTTTATGAAATAGGACGGCAAACGAGCGTGCGAGTCACCTGATGGTAAGCAATCACCGCTGGCCATGAACGGTCAACTGCCACACCAGGGTGTGACAGGAGCGTTGCCAGCCTTTCAAGGAGTTGGGGGAAGAACATGGGGGAGGAAATGGGGGAAGGATGGGCTTCCGGCTCTCAACATACAATCTTAATTCGACAACAAAGATTATTATTAGAATTGGAAGTAAAATATGATCAACAGTAAGTCCCGCAGTGTCCTTTCACAATCGACGTATGTTTGAACTTAAACTATTAAACACAGCTCTCACAAAGCCTAACACGGCCTATTGTCTAGCTGACAATGGGAGCCATAAACTTGCGAGGGCGTCGGAGGTATAGACATGATATGGCTTCTGAAGGCAGGTGTCGCTAGGACTTGCATTCTTCATCCGACGAACTGGCGCCAGAGAGATATAAACAACTAGCTTTTGCCTGTAATTTCGTCCACGTATACGTATTCAATATGTTACGATACAGCCCGTTGATATGAACAACTTTTCCTGTGGGATCATGGCTGGGAACTATAAAAATGTTCATTTCCAAACAAAAATGTAAAGCCGCAGCCGAAAAATTGACCGAATTTTTATTGGAATGTCAAAAATTGTAGAGTTCCCATTATTAGTCCAATAGGCAAAGTTGTTCATATCAGCGGACCAGCGGACTGTTTTCTTTACATATTGTATAAAGGGTATAAATTAGCCACCGACATTCCCTTGAAGGGATGACTCATTCCATCAAAATGAACAACTTATGACACCATTGTTGGGAACTCGAAAAACATTTAGACATTATTGAAGAAATCGCCAAACCCGTCAAGCACATATCCCTCTAATTCTCGGCGGGGCATCTATCTCCAATGAAACTTTAAAATACTTAAAAAAAAAACACTTATAATAAAGTTAGTATTACTTACGCAACATTGTAAATAAAATTATCAATGATAAGTTAGTACTCTATTTTATAATATTTAACAACCCGCTTGCCGTTCCACATTTTTAATTTTGCGATGCCTAGAACTGGGTTCATATTGTACCTAATATAACTACAGTGCAGTGTATTATTGTAAAAGCTGATGTAATTTGAAATGCAACAAATAATTGAATTGAACTTTTATGGATTAACTACTTATCTCCTATGTGGGAGAGATGTAAAAAATAGAGGCCCGCAAAATTCGCTAATGCTCTAGCAGTTTTAAAGCGAATGTTTTTAAATTATCATATATTTTTAGATCATGACAGATAGATAAAAAGCAAAGTATTAGCCAGTTCCAAAAATAAAGCATTTTACGTTATGCACTAAAAAATATAAAAGTGATTTCAAAAAGTGCGGCAACTATTCGGATTTCACCCTAGATGGTATGTTATGTTCTTCAAAGTGTCTGTCTGTCTCGCTCAGTATATACATGCTACTGGCATTAAATCGGAAGATTTCCTAGCGATGATAAAAACAGAAGCAATTTATTGCGTAGTTTAAAAGTAGTAAAACTTTAGACTTGTTTCGTAGTAATTAGGAATTAAAGGTTTGCAACAGACTGCAAAGTTGATCTGTCGATAACAACAATGTTGTCATATGTATAGGCTGTTTAAAGATGTTCTATAAATAAGAGTAGATTATTGAATTAAGTATCATTAACGGTTTTTCTGGAATTATTGTCAGGCGGCGCATCAACCCACCTATTATAGACATTGTTTTAGTTCCGCATATAGGGATTTTCAACTACATTTATTATTTAAATCAAAATAAAAGAATGAATTTAGGAGACAATGATTCAATTTTTATTGTATTAGAAAGAGTAAGGTTTGACGATTATGAATGAAAAATACAGCACTTTTACAGATATCGATTTTTACATTTGGAAAAATGGCTAGTCTATTTTATTAATCACATCACGAATGTTGAGATTATTATACATAGATTCTTGTGGTATCAGAATGCCACCCAAATTATCCAGCGGTGTTAAATTACATAATCAAGCTGGCCACCTAACAGCTGAATCGCGTAAAATTATGCGATCGGGAAATTTGGTTTGCAACTGGATTGCAAACAATTGTTTTTGGTTGTTTGTTGTTGTTGTTTGCAACAATTAAATCGGTTGTTGGTTGAATTAGTAACGTGATTGACGAAAAAGACCAAAAAATAATATAAAAAATTGATCAAATTATAATATCTGTAACCGTGGTCGCGGTGGATATCTATCCTATATCATTTTTCATTCATAATTGCCAAACCATAATCTTTATAATACAATATAACTACATAAGACTAGCTCCGTGGCGCAGCGGTCAACACGCCAGCCTGCGACACGGAGTGACCGGGTTCGATCCCCGGCCAGGTCAAGATGGAAAATGATCTTTTTCAGATTGGCCTGGGTCTTGGATGTGTATCTATATATGTATTTGTTATAAAATATAGTATCGTTGAGTTAGTATCCCATAACACAAGTCTCGAACTTACTTTGGGGCTAGCCCAATCTGTGTGATTTGCCCGTATATATTTATTTATTTATTATTAACTTTGAATCATTGTCATCTAAATACATTGTTTTCATTTGATTTAAAAAAAACCTTGTAAACACCTATGTTCTGTAATAAAAGTTTATGTAGTACCTAGTTAATACTGACTGAAATCCATTAAAAGTGATAGAAGAAGTGTATGTTAGAATTAATGATTGTCGAGTTATTTGCAAAAAATAATGTTAAGAAGTTTTTTTTTTCAATTGGAACAAAGTTTACTCATCATGCCCACGCAGTATTGATTCCAAATCGTGCCTCTCAAATTTTGTCATATAGTGGACAGTTTTTATTGTTTTTACTAAGTATTGAAGTAGGCTAGTTGGCTAGCTCCGTGGCGCAGCGGTCAACACGACAGCCTGCGACACGAGAGTGCCCGGATTCGATCCCCGGCCAGGTCAAGATGGAAAATGATCTTTTTCAGATTGGCTTGGGTCTTGGATGTGTATCTATATATGTATTTGTTATAAAATATAGTATCGTTGAGTTAGTATCCCATAACACAAGTCTCGAACTTACTTTGGGGCTAGCTTAATTTGTGTGATTTTTGTTGATTGTGTCCGTATATATTTATTAGGCATTTGTCCCCATCTCACCTGATGGTAAGTGACGATGAAGACGAGGATGTTACATGCCTATCCAAGAGATACCCAATTATTCTATTTTGTAACATATCTACCGCTATTTTTTGTTAGTTTTACAGATATACTATTCAATACTGCCATACAAATCAATTCATACACACATCAGGCATTTCATGCATCATGTTTATTCGGAATCCCGTCTGGCCGGCACGGTGGTGGCATGCTAATGAGTCGATACCACATCGATTTGGTTTAAACGAGGCGGGCTTGGCGCGAATGGCAATAAGGAAAACGACGAGGGCTATTGATACTTTGACAGTCTTCGTGTTATATAGCTCGGAGGCACTGAAGACCAGACTCTAATGGAAAGAGTCTGGCAAGAGAGAGAGAGAGAGAGAGAGAGGAATCTCGAGTTTTATATATTACAAAACGACGGTAGCATGCTTGTCAGCTGATACTACTTCTATTTATGATCTACTAGCTTTCGCCCGCGGCTCCCTCGGGAACAGTACTTTTCCTGGGATAAAATGCACTCTTTGTCCTTCTCCGTATCCCAGATAACGTGTATGTAAAATTTTATGATGATCGGTTCAGTAGTTGCAACGTGAAAGCGTGACAAACAAACTCACTATCGCATTTATAATATTAGTTAGGATTAGGATTGTAAGTTGACAGGGCTAACGGTATACATTGTTCTAAAGCACCACGGTGCTACATCATGGTGTAGGTTCTCTATAGCAAGAGGCCGTATAGGTACACATCGAGTTGGTTTAATCACCTGTATGAAAAATACTTCTTTGACTTAAAACAAACTCAACATAAACTTTTATTTTCATATAAACTGAAAAATATCTTTTACAATAACTTTTTTATATGAATTTTTGTATGGAAACTTGTACGTATTTATCGACTCCCCCGTTCAAAAATAGCACCTCTGAAACCACGCCTCGCTTTCCTCTGTCCCACAATCCCGCTAATGACACAATAGGTTCCCATACAAAAATGGCAAAGTATGACATCTATATTTATTTATTTGTATTTAAACTTTATTGCACAGTTTAAAAAAAATGTACAAAAGGTGGACTTAATGCCATATGGCATTCTCTCCCAGCCAAACCTTTGGACCAAAAAGAAAGTTAAAGTGGGTGGTGCGATAAAGTGCCAAATTCAGAGAGATGCAATTTTTTTTAAACTATGAATATAGCACACCTATCTTACCTAAATGTTAATTGTTCTATTTTTAAATAGCCACGTCGTATATCTTGTGTTTTACTTCTAAAATATTCCAAAGTGTGTAAATTTAATGCTCCTCGAATTTAAGTAACGACAAGCCATTTGAAACAAACAGGTAGACAAAGGCGCAAGCACCAAGCCTCACATTATAATCGGCCGTAGTAATGCGACGTGCGTGTCATGTATATTTATGTATTTTGAGAAAGAAAAATAAATCTTATAGTACGTGACTGAGAAGGCAATGATTAGTCCGAGATAGCAATGTCCCGTTTTACTGTCATGTGATTTTTGATGAAAAGTTAGTTACCTATTTTTATAAAGCAAGCAATGAAATAAAAATATATCAACGCACTTTTGCGCGGCTCCGGATTATCCGCGTTTATGTAAGTCGATTCCTCAGAAACAATGTAGTGAATGTAGCTTATGTCCTTCTCCGTCCGTATCCCAGTCGAAGCTCCCCAAAATTCCCAGCAAAATTTTAATTATTAATTTAAGTACAGTAGTAATGATGTGAAAGCGTTAGAAATAAACAAACTCACCTCGCATTTGTAATATGGGTTTGGATTAAGATGAAAAGGGATCCATTTTACTAATATTATCCTAAAATATGAGAGTTTATGAAGACGTTTAGTAGTACAGAGAGGGTCGTGCTCCTGTAGTGGAGACTAAAAAGGACCTGATGATGATGAAGACGTTTTTCAAAGCTTTACGCAAAAAATATTAGATAGAAATTGATGATGTTATATCTTTTTACGAGAAAATGGGCAAAAGCCAACCAACCGCAACAAGTAATATTATTACATTGCAAGATGTTTAGGATGATAAAACAAATGAATGCTTAAATTTTTCAGCGGGATTCTCGACTAGGTCCTTCTTGAAAATAATGATATTAGCTAAGAGCTCAGAATAGTGCGAGTAAAATGAATACAAGTCGACTATTATCGGAGTTCTGGAGAAACAGCCGGGCTTGTTTATATAACAATCACTATTGTTAAATTAATCTATCGTCGGACTACCTACTAAGCTATCATACTGGAATCACAAGGAGCTATCGACGGCTCAGTGAGTGTACACATTATTAATGCTCATAGCGCGCAGAACCGAACAGCATAAACAAGCTAGAATAAGATGTGATACAAGTAAAAAACTTCAATACTTATTGAAGTACTTTATTTGCTACTTAACTCCCTAACTTCCTTTGGGATACTACTTAGTACTTATTCTGTGCTATGGTCAATTTTTGTCAGTCTAAGATTTTCTTTTGGTCTTTTTACCCCGGTCTGCACCTCCTTTTCACCTCTCAAATCGTGTGCAAAGCATGGATAAGATGCTAAGAGAAAAACTGGTTGATGTAATGTTATTCTGCGAATATATATTATCTTATTCAACCCTGATGCAAAAAGGTGTTTGACGGTTGGACGTGTCTGTTTGTGTGTCTGTCTGTGTCATCGCCGCATATATGCAGCTGAACCATATTTGATACAGTTTTTTTGTTAGGCAACTGTTCTTAGCTATATTTAATCAAAATCGGTTCAGCCGTTTATAAGATAAAGGGTTTTTGTGTCTCAGGGGTTGCTTGAATTTTTATTTTTTTATTTTTATTTTGAAGTAGGTAAGGCACTAGCTGACCCGACAGACGTTGTCCTTTTTTCTTCCAAACAAACTTTTAGAAAGTATAAAAAAAACTAAAATAATTAATGAAATCAGTAAAGTCGTTCTCAAGTTATGACGTATAGATTTAATAGCTTTAGAAAGAGATGCGAATGATTGTTTTACTCAGTCATTTTTAATTGAATCAGTTTTTTATTGTAAATCAACTCCCCCAAGACAGTGTTAGCCACTTACACACACGAAAAAGAAACATCGATAGGATCCCAAAAAAGTATAGCAACATGCATATTAAGGGCGCCATTCAGGTGGCTAAGTATTGGCAGGATATAATTTAATTTACGATTTTACGGTTTGCCAACGACTCGAAAAGAAGAAGAACACGTATAACCTCTATAAATACGTAAAACCTCTTTCTAAAATTTTGTGTCATTGTCGCCTGAGGCAGTATTCTACGGCGTCGCCTGATAACAGCATGTCGTTTATTATCCCTGTCCCTGCATGACACTGCTATGCCTCCCACTGCATGCTAATACTTGCATACTCGCAAGATATACTGCCTGCATATTCACGCCTACGACGGCGCCCGTTTCTCGCTCAGTGAGCATTTATTGTACAGAAGTTACAATTCCATCTCCACGGTTTATTGATAGGTAAATAGGGCCTCATAACCAAGCATACGTCACCCGATAATCCTGTATTTTTCCCGGAACATAACATTTGATTCGCTTTTTAAAGATACTATGCCTTAGAAAACATCTAGTGTCCAATAGAGACATAACGACGAAAGAATACCATCACATACACTACTCAAGATTATAAATTAGGAGAAGTTAATTAGCAGATGTTTATCTATTTATGTGTCTATTATAAAATAAAGGATCGTTGAGTTAGTATCCCACGACACAAGTTCACAACTTTCTGTGGGGCTACCTCAATTTGTGTGATATTTGTTTTATTCATTGTTTTGGTGACCACCACACGCTGCAGGCCGTGACGTCACTCAATATCAGCCAATAGCAAATGGTTTTACCTTCTAAAGATCTTCGGCTGATACAGTTCGCTCACTATTGCTCGATTGTTTTGTTGGCCGCCTTGCGTCTACGGGCTGTGACGTCACTCGATTACAGCTGATAACAAACGCTTGTTCCTTCTTCGCCTTCTTCTGATAATGTCATCTTTGGTCATATTCTTCGCCCACTATAGCTTGATTGTTTTGCTGGCCGCCTCGCGCCCGCGGGTCGTGGCGTCACTCAATGCCAAGACAGCCGATTTGCAAACACAAGATATCTTTGAAGCTATTTAAAGATTCGATTTCAACTTTTTTTTAAATGACAAATGAATGAAAATTTCCAATGACCTTTAACTTGTTCAGAGTATATTTTAATTTAATATTGCAATTTAACTTTTAATTAGTAACAACAAAAAAAAATATATAAATAACTTACACATAAAAAACTTCTTCCAACGCACTACATCGTGGCAAAGTACCCAAAATGCTGGCAGCATTTCCCCGTTGCACGGCGAGGCCGATACGTTGTGCAAAAAAACTGCCAGCTCGGATCACCAGTTACCTCGATAAGACGTTGTCAATTCCTTGAAGGATTTTTTTGGTTTAATGCTCCAGGGAAGCAAAGTTTTTACAGCGAAGGGCAAGAATACTTGTTCAGAGTAATGTAATTTAGATTTTACAAATTTAACTAAAAGTTGATATACCTATCTTTTCCTGTTCAGGAAATAGGTCCTTTAAAACTACTCGTCTTCATTTTTATTATATCTACAACTAGTAGTAGGAGTGCTGATCGCATTTTTGCAGCATACAGAAAAGCGTGTTGTACTTACCTAATTGATGTTTAGACACAATCTGTAACAAGTAAATCGTAAGTTAGTACGGTAGTTCCCATTTCATCAAAATTCAAAACTATTTTATGTTACCTAAGTCGCAGGAGAATATTTACTTTAAGTTACTACTATTTTTTATTAATTCACAGTACAGAGGGACAATACTGCCTGCCTTCTGGGAACTCATCCCTGCGGCGACATGTTGGTATCTCTTTTTTACTTCTAATTGTTTGGCGAGCTCCATGGCGCAGTGGTTAACACGCCAGCCTGTGACGCGTGGGTGCCTGGTTTCGATCCCCGGTCAGGTCATGATGGAAAACCATCTTTTTCAAATTGACCTGGGTCTTGGATTTTTATCTATTTATGTATCTATTATAAAATATTTGACTTATGTTTAACGAAATTATTTCAATGTACACAACTAGGCGTAGACGTAAAACGATTTCCTCATTTAGACCGCATCATAAACACGACATCTCACCAAACGCGGACGCCGTGGTCTCCTAAAATATGACGCCGGAAGTAGCACAGTGCAAGCTGTGTGTTGTGTGGTGTGAACATTGCTCGTAAACCCACGCCGCGGTGGTCGCGACTTACGAGATTCGACGTTAACACTAATCAAGTAATCACTATGATTACTACTATACGGACTTTTAGCTTTATTGGTATGTATACGACTGAATACGATAATCAGTTATTTCCGATCGTTACATTCAAACTACATATTTGTATGGACACACATATGTCTGGCAAGAGCACCTACGTGATATGTAGATTATGAATAATATTTCTGATTACGTAAGCGTCTACATAAAAAAGAGTAAGCACACTTATAATTTAATATTGGTGCGGTCTTCTTCTTCCTCTGCATATTCCCACTTTAGGTAGGGTTGGGTATCCTAATATTTTTGCGCCAAGTCAATTGGTCTTGGGTTGTCAGGTTGGGCAAATTTTCAGTTTGATATTGGTTTAAGTGTGAAAAAAATATTAAAATAATATCCCTTAAAATTTATAGTAATGCAGTAGTTTTATATAGAGGCCATACCCATAAACAAACAATCAAATCTATCCATTATTTTCTCTATGGTATGGTTTTTTAGGTTCGATATTCACGTGACACTTACAAAGCGTCACATACTGCCTTACTTTTAGCTAAATAATTAAATTTATAAAATATATTTCGGGTATTTTAACATAATTAAATATGTCTTAAACAGTATTATAATACTAGTAAAAACGAATGTAAACTTTCTTGTTAACTAAATTTTCGCAGTATTTAACATAAGTGCCGACGAAAAACATATTATATTCATGTTCTCTCTTTTAAAAGAGTTGGCTCTCTGCTAGCCCTATAGGAAAAGCTTGCATTATAAGGATAAAAAAAGTCTTACACATCCCACTATTAGTATTGTAAACTTAGAACTTTATTACGCCTCAACTATTAGCATAAAGAATTTTTATGAAATTTCGCATGGATCATAAGTAAACTCCTGAGTTCCTGACCAAACATAATATACTTATTTTTTATTTATTTATTTATTTTATACTGAAATCAGGATACTACGAATAGAATCGCGAAAGAAATAAAGTATTTTATGACAATGATTAATTTGTTACTCATCGTCCGCGTCTGTGTGTCAGGCCATCGTTAACCCGTTAACTGCCAGCGCTAACCGCATCCTGCATACATTGAAAGCGATGAACAATTGGCATTTTAGAATTATGGTTTGACTTTCAAACTACAATATACATCTGTGTGGAATTTAAGAGCTGAGATACCGATTATTAGGTACATTCCTCCTTTAATACTGTCTATTGTGTCCATACTAAGGTTATTTGTACATTTTGAACATATAAAAATAAAATAAAACAGACACTCTCAAAAGAAAATCAGTGAAAAATGCCACCGTGAATTGTATCTGTTTCTAAGCCATACCCATAATGATAGCCGCGTTTCCCCTATGGATAGCAACGAATTCCTTCGAACCAGGTACCACCCAGACCGGTAGTCATCATCCTCCACCCACGATCCCTCAAGTGACGTTCGATCTCCCAAATAAAGTCCTTGGCCTCCGGACACCATGGATCGGCCGTTTCATAGCAACCAGAACGAATTCATAGTTTATATTTTTTGAGCAGCAGCACCCGGTAGCCATGAAGTATTTGTAAGATAAGACGCCGCAAAAGTGCTTTCACACGTTGCACTGGTTTAAATAAATCCTTACTAATATTATAAATGCGAAAGTGAGTTTGTTTATTTGTTTGTTTGTTACGCTTTCACGCCGTAACTACTGAACCGATCATCATGAAATTTTGCATACAAGTTCTCTGGAGTGCGGAGAAGGACATAGGCTACCTTTTATCCCGGGAAAAAGTTCCCGAGGGATCGACATTGACGCGGGCAGAGCCGCGGGCGAAAGCTAGTAAAAAATAAAAATGTTTATTTTCAGACAACTATTTAGTCCATTTCTTTTGTTAGTAAACTTATATGTGTAAGTGTGTTAGTATTTATATTCTACTAGTGACATTGTTGACCGAATTAAATGCCAACAAACGGACAGTCAAGGCCAAGTATGGCCCTAGTAGTACAGAGAGGGTCGTGCTCCTGTAGTGGAGACTAAAAAGGACCTGATGATGATGATGATGATGATGAAACGGACAGTCCCCGCGTTCGGCTATTGCTTTCAGAACACTGTGAGAGCTGCCCCGTATTCTAAGTACAATTTACATCTGTGTGGAATATGCATTGATGCCGCTTTTTTCGAAGGATCGCATCAAAGCCCTCCACTCCCGCTTGAGCAAACATAGTTGAGGCGCTACAAACCGTGGCAGCTTTAACAGTGACCTGAAAGCATTGTTATATTGGACCCGCAAGGCGCTGTACGATTTCTTATAGTAATTCCATCCGGCGGCCTCGAGAGACCCGCAGGATCCAATTGGCACAGAAATATTTGCCGAAAAGCATGTTAAGCTTGATGATGGAATTTGGAAGATGAAATCAAAGTAGTCGAGTTGCTAACCGCTTCGCCTATGACATGGTTTATCTTCGGCCATTCCCATGACGGCTTTTACGATCCATGCGGGAACAGAAGCAGAAGGGAAGAGAAGGTAGTAAGCTGGTGGCATTCTGTGTCCTTTTTCTCCCACAAAAACAAGGAAAATAAATGAAAATGGCTAAGTGCGAGTCGCATTCACACATACATTACGAATGCCGTAACACTGTACAATACATAGGTATACCATTGTTCTTGCATGGGGACCATTATATTATCTCTATGATGTCTTACATGTATAAGTACGCATGAAACCTCTTCCATGTCTTGTGACACAAACCAAACTGTCTTGCACTGACACTATTTTTCTTAATTATCTGTGGTGATATGGTTTGACGCGTTTGACGTCACAGTAATAAAAAGCAGCTCTTTTGACAAAATCAAGGAAAAAGACACGTTTCTTGTATGGGATCTTTAGTTTTTTATTATTATTTAGAGGTATTTTATTATTTGCTGTTAAAGTGGCATTTGTTATTTATTATTAGTGGCATTTAATGTGGCGTCATTTATTGTGTCTACCTATTACAGTTTACAGATCCTTAGTAGACGGACTGACGGACGGACGGATGGACGAACGGACATCGGAGGCTTAGTTAAAGGGCGGGACCCTTTTGCTAAGCTTCCGATTAGCACCCCTTCCTAAAAAGACAAGTTTATACCACCACGGTATCCTAAAATTGGGTTATATTCCACCATTTCTAAAATCAGCGAATAAAATCTTGTTCGTCGAGAATGGGTCCTACTTAAAAGATTAACTCCTGAACTCCGACAAAGGTCCTCCGCCTACATTATACAGGGTGTTTTAACAATTCCGTTCCTCGCCTACGTTACAGGGTGCTTTAACAAAATTAAAATGTGCCGCCGAGTAAGTGCGCACTTGAGTGGCGGTAAAGTAATTATAAGGGAGGATTTGGGGTTTAATATTTTCAATGCTAATAGGGTTGCAATAATAAGGCTTTAAGGTGCCTGAACATACATGGCGGAGGTGAATGAAGACATTAAATATTATTTTGTTTGTGGAAGATAAGGGAATGTAGCTTAATGGTGATATTGCAAATATTAGCATAACACTAGCTGTTCCTAGCTGCCCGCGACTTCGTCCGTGGCAATTTCTCTTATTATGATTAATTAGTATAGATGAATAATGTTCCCCCGTTTTCAAAACATTTTTAATGGAGCTTCGCTCCTATTGGTCGCAGCGTTATGTTTTATAGCCTAAAGCCTTCCTCAATAAATGGACTATCCAACACAAAAAGAATTTTCTAATTTGAACCAGTAGTTTCTGAGATTAGCGCGTTCAAGTCGCGGGCAACAGCAAGTATTATTATAGAAGTATAGATAAGCATAGATATAATAAATCCACAGGAAATTAGTATCTACTTATTACTGGAATGTCTTGAAAATGGGCGTATTGTTTTTGAATTTTTTGAGTTGAAAACTTATGACAGCCCTTTTATCTTGTAAACGGCTAAACCGATTTTGATAAACCATGTCTAAGAAGCATCGCTGTAAAATAAAAAAACGCATCCAAATCGGTTCAATCGTTAAAAGGCTACGGTGTCACTGACATACACATAGCGGTCAAATTTATAATACCCTTCATTTTCAGCTGGGGGTTAAAAATGGTTTACGTCCAATACTTGCCAAAGATAATTAAGAAAAAATAGAAAAATTTTTTTTAGTTCAGAGATAATCATATCCAATTTTGGCAGCTAGCACTTGTATTAATTACAACGAAGAAGTACAACAATTCCCTTTCAATCCTAACAAATTGTAAGTAACAATATTACCTTACTTTTACGAATCCCGGAAATGACTTTATTTATTAGCGGCGGCATTTTTTGGGATTGGTAAAAAATGTGAAACTCTCGTCAGGACACGTGACCTGATCGAAAATTCGTAAGACGGACGCGTGAACTGAGACCGCAGCAAAGGCGAGTTTTTACTTCTGCCGGCTCTCTCGGAGTGCAACCTGTTGTTTTTTAACTCTAGCGGCCCGCCTCGGCTTCGCACGGGTAGATATAGATATTTCTATAGCCTATGTTCATCAGGGATAATGTAGGATTCTAATGTTGAAAGAAATCTTCAAATCGGTCCTGTACTAAACCAAAGTAACCAAACAAACAAAGTCAAAGTCAAAGTCAAAGATTTTTATTCAAAATTGGATACATGTATCTCTTTTTGAACGTCATATTTTTATTTCTTATATATTTTTTTATATATGCAAAATTGAAATACTACTAGCGTTTCGGAACGACCACTGGTGAGAAGAATACGCCGAAAGAAACTCAATCCAGCCTTGGTCCCTACGTGCCTGAAGGGCTCTGAATACATTGTTAACATTAAATACAATTTTTCATACTATAGATTCATTTTAACATTTAATAATTGTTAACATTAAATAAATTTATATAAATTTCCACGCATTTTTATCAGTAATATAATCATCAATGCAGTAATAAGCCTTTTTTATTAACTGGTTTTTTACAATCGTTTTGAACTTAAGTAAAGGCAGACCTAATATTTCTGCAGGAATTTTATTATAGAAGCGTACTCCTAAACCCAAAAATGAATTCATAGTTTTCTGCAATCGCAATACTGGTGTAGCTAATTTATTTTTATTTCTCGTGTTTCGGTCATGGATATCACTATTTTTCTTATATAAATCAAGATTATAGCGCACAAACATAATATTCGCAAATATGTACTGAGAAGATAAAGTTAAAATATTTATATCTTTAAACAATTCTCTAAGAGATTCTCTAGCACCAAGTTTATATATAGATCTAATAGCGCGTTTCTGCAGGACAAATATGGTGTTTACTTCTGCAGCGTTACCCCATAGTAAAATCGCATAAGACATAACACTATGAAAGTAACTGAAATATACCAAACGCGCAGTATCAACATCAGTCAGTTGTCTAATTCTCCTGACAGCATAAGCTGCAGAACTAAGTTTACCCGCTAACGTAGTAATATGGGCACCCCATTGAAGCCCGGCATCAAGAGTTATTCCAAGAAATGTTGTTTTATCAGTTAAATCTAGTGGTTCATTATCCATTACTATTTGTGTTGGAATTTTTGTAACATTTGGTAAGCAAAATTTAATACATTTCGTTTTCTTAGCGTTCAACAATAGATTATTCGCTGTGAACCAATCCAACACTTGAGCTAAAGTACTATTAACCACGTCAAAAGAATTAGTTTGTCTATCAATTTTGAAGACAAGAGAAGTGTCATCGGCAAATAGTACAGCCTTACATGTATTGACACAGTAAGGTAGGTCATTGATGTAAATTGTAAACAATCAAACCCTTCCTCTTTAAATATAAGTGTAGATGTAGATGACACGACACACAATAGAAATAAAGGAACCTACTTTTCTTTTTTTAAATAAAATACTATCTACTGACCGGCACTTTTACAAGAGGATAGTACGGGAAGCTGTTGAAATTGAGAAGTTTAAAAATTTCAACAGCGAAGACGGATACAAATTATCACCAGCATGGAATCCAGTGATTGCCAAAACTAAACCGCGTCGTCTGGAGTCGAACAAAAAGTCGGACACTGTTAGTGTAGTGTGTACTGGGGCTAGGCTAAATACAAAACTTTATGTGGGTAATTAATCAAAATTATTAGTGAATCTGCGTCCACCACCACAAGATGACACCGCAGTACTCTAGTCTCGTTGCGATTACGATGAATGTAACTCCATTGAAACGTCAACGGAAACAAATAATAAACAGGTTCGTGCTAAGTCCCGTTTATATACATAACTAGAGGCCCGTCCCGGCTTCGCACGGGAAAATTATAGGTATTTAAATAGCCTATGTTCATCAGGAATAATGTAGGATTCTAATGGAGAAAGAATTTTGCAAATCGGTCCAGTAGTTTCAGCAGAGAATTCTGCTCATCAGCCTATTCGATGCAAACAAACAATCAAATCTTTCCTCTTTATAATATTAGTACAGAAGTATAGATTAAAGGAAACCACGTTTCAAAAATGACATCTATAAGTACGAATCGATAATTTGATACATTTGTACAATCTTTTACAAGTCAAAGTCCCAGACAGTGTCATATTTCAGTCGAATATGTCCTGGCAGGGGTCGGATTCGTCTTTTGCAACCCGAGAGCCCAAATTGGGCCTTTGATTCCTTCACACTCGATTTAATGCACAAATCACATGACAAAATTATTCTTCTGAAAAGGTAGGGTTGCCAATATGTTGTTCAAGCTTTTTCGAGAAACGAAATGTGAAATTTGTTATAACTTAGAACTGATAGAGTTGCATTTCGGGAATAATGCTTTTTTTTTCAGGTAAATTGTGCAATTGCGTCAGGTGAGATTCGAGGCGGACTTTTTGACTAAATAAAATTTAACTTGATTTATTATTAATTTGTATTTTGACATGTATTTCCTTTTTCTTTAATTATCAGCTTATATTAATTAAAGATTTTCAGAAAGAAATGTATAAATTATAAAAAAACAAGTATTAAATAAAGTTGGTAAATATCCTAATCCTAACTAATGTTATAAATGCGAAAGTGAGTTTGTTTGTTTCTTTGCTTGTTTGTTACGCGTTTGTTCGTTATGATGATCGGTTCAGGAACCGATCATCATGAAATTTGCATGCACGTTATCTGGGGTACGGAGAAGGACATAGGGTACATTTTATCCCGGGAAAAAGTTCCCGAGGGATCGACATTGACACGGACGGAGCCGCGGGCGAAAGCTAGTCAAAAAATATATATCGTAAATTTTACAAATATTATACATTAGTTAGCCCTCCCCGGCTGTGGTCCGTGCAGGTATTACACTTATAAACCTTCCCGGGAAAAATGCTCTACACGTTAGTGAAAAGGGTATTGGGAAAAAATATACTGTAAAAGTGTATAATGACGCGAGGATGTATGTTAAAAACTACATAATAATACTACTACTGGTCGGCCGTTGGGGAAATTCTAAGCTTAAACATCAGAATACCACATCGGCTATAAATTACCCGGATGAAGTCGCGGGGAAAAACTTGTTAAGGCATAATTTTAGAATCTCTGTGTTTTTATGTTCCATTTCTTTGAGAAAAGCTAAATTATCTTTGAAATTAACAAACTTGGATGTAGGGTATAATTGGTCGAGCAAGAAAATTTTGTCAACTGGTCAAGCGTTTTATAACCGCTCTTGAAAATGGTTTATTCGTCAAGCGGTGCAAAATGGTTAACTCGTCAAGCAGTTCATATTGGTCCATTGGTCAAGCAAGCCTAAGTTTTTTGTCAACGCGTCAAATAATTATGGATTCTTCGAAGTAATAAATCGATTAATAATAAAGATTTCGTATAGAACTTGCCAAATGTAATTTTGTAGTTATTTGTTAACACTGTTAATGTCGTAGGACCACCGGGAAAAATCCAAGTAAGACCAGAAACTGTCACAAAATTGACCGTATTTTTCTGCTCATTGTCTGGTATTTGCCAGCCCTATCCTTTCTTTGATTTTAAGCCCAAGAAAGGCCTCGTCACAATATTATGACGCCAGCAGCGAACAATTGGCGCATTAGACCCCATTCAGCAGGCCTTACGCCCATCGAAGTCCTTTGTGAAACACGTCACCCATTATGAGATTTGGTACACCTTTAACTACTTTTAAGCCACAATGGTTTATTTCGTTTAAAGCAAAATAGATAGTCGACGGAGTTTTCAGTCAAATGAGAAACTTATCGGATTACAATCATCTCTATTCCTTGGTCTCACAAGAAATGGAAATAGGCTTGTTGTTAATATAATGCCTAGAAGTGCAAAAATACAAAAGAATTGTTATTGTATGTGCATCTTAATTTATAACAAGATACCAGAATCCATAAAAAACACGACATTTAATACGTTAAAAAAACATACTTGGCTAAGTGAACAAGGATTCTATACAGTGCAAGAATTTCTCAATTTCAAGCCATGAGTAAAAATCTAAATTAGCATATTTAATCTTATTCTGATGACACCTATAATTTATTTTTTAAATAATTTGACATTGTATTATTTTGATTAGTGGATCTGTTTTATTATGTACTCAATTAATATAACTTGACAAGAATTTAACATACATATTTGCATGCTTTTGTTATGGCTGATTAGGTGTGAAACTGTAACTATTATTAACCCTTCTCAAACGCAACTAAAATTATTCTATTCTCAAAAAGAAACTGAGCTTTATATTCTGTAATAAGTTGATTCCTGTAGCGGTTGAATTCTGTATTATAGCCCAATTTATCCCAGACAAAGAGATTGGCTAACTCATTTGAAGTTACACGAATTGAGCAAGTTCATTATCCGATTACGTAAGTTTCATTGTCATCTAAAAGACAGTCCTATGCTAACTCTTTTGTTAAGCTTCTGCCAGCAATTTTTTTTTTACATTTTCTTGCGGCCTCCTTGCGGCATTCAAAGGGTTAATAAAGCGGGCTATAACTCACGGCTGTTAGCCAACGCCGGCACATACTCGACTAATAAATAGCACTTCCAGCTGTAATTATTGAGTTCAGATAACAATGCTTAGGTATTTGGTGGCGCTCGTGGCGCTACACTTAAAGTAAAAGTTCTAAACTTGGTATAACATCAGCGGAATTCCGCCAGTTCGGAAGATCCGTCAGCGTCCGGCCTAAGCGACGACAATTTAATAAAGCGGGCTATAACTCACGTCTGTTAGCCGGGTCGGCGACATGTTCGTAAATAATGCTAGTGGCGCTAGCGTCGTTGTTGGCTCGTGTGGTTGGTCAGACGACAATCCTAATCCTAACTAATATAATAAATGCGAAAGTGAGTTCGTTTGTTTGTTTTTTGTTACGCTTTCCCGTTGTAACTCCTGAACCAATCATCATGAAATTTTGTATACACGTTATCTGAGGTATGGAGAAGGACATAGAGTACATTTTATCCCGGGAAAAAGTACCGTTCCCGTGGGATCGACATTGATGCGGGCGGAGCCGCGGGCGAAAGCTAGTAAATACATAAGCCTTTATTGCTGTCCTTATTTAAGACAAGTGAATGTTACAATAGTGCCTTTTTCGGCAAACGGTCGTTATTTTTTATACAGCTTGCCTTCCGACAAAGGCCTCCTCTAAAGATTTCCATTTAGTCCTGTTTTGCTGTTCGAGTCCATGTTGGACCCGTACTTTCTTAATAATCATCCTCCCATCTCATAATCTATCTACCTCTGTTTCTCTTTCCATCTATGGGGTACCATTCCGTTATTAATTGTGTCCATTTTTCTTTCTTTTCCCTTAACATGTGTCCTGTCCATCTCCACTTAAATTGTTTATATTATTGTTGTGTTTACATTCTTGAAATTTGTTTTACTTTCTGTTCTGTTCTGTTCTGTTCTGTGCCCGCCCAGCCAGTGGTTAAACTGCAAGAGCGTAGGAAAGAAGTCCACCAGGGAGAGTTAGTAACGGCGCTTGTGAACACAAGTTGATGTGTTTGCTCCTTGCACAGCTACCCCCTCCGCGTTGGATTTCGAATCCAGGCTCGAGAAACCGGTTGGGCACGTAGATAGGATTGGGAGTGTGGGGCGGCGCAGTCAGGATGGGGAGAGAAAGGAAGTTAGAACCGACCGAATACTTGCATCAAATCAGTATGGGGAAGATAGATACTATACTTGGTGGGTAATATATAAAAGGAAGGAAAATCGGACTGCTTTGTTGCTGCGTTGACTTCCTCATTCGATTTGTCGTCTGCAACCTCTTGTTCTACTGCGCTGCTCCTCGTCAGTTCTTGATGACTGAATAATCTCATGAAGGGGAGATGCTCTTTTTCTCGGAGGTTCACTGTTGTAGTATTGTTGTCATGTAAGCTCTTCTTCTGCGCGATTGATGTGATCTTGAAGGCGTAGATATGGATCTTTTGCACCGACTCCGAATGACTGCTCAGGATTGGGTGGGTGTCTTATTTTTTGTTGTTTTTCGTGTGTTTAAGTGGCCAACACCTATGTCAGATTTTTTTTAACTGCCCAATAGGCATCTGATATAGTTTACGACTGCCATGAAAGATGACAGCCGGGACCAACGGCTAAACGTGCTTTTGAAGCACGGAGGAACCCGAGATCGTTTCATGCCACTTGCGCTCACCCATGTAGGGACTGCGCCCAGTGCTGCTTAACATGTGTGAGCGTTTTTAATACTCACGATCACTGGGCCACGGGCTCCACCTGTTTAATTTGATATTGTATTTTCTAATCCCAAGTTTGTTTCCGTGTTTGTCTTCAACTTCAAATATATTTTTTTTTTTTTTTTTTTCTTCTTCATTTTTCATGAGGAAAGGTTTTATTATTCGCTAAATTTCCCCATTATTCATTGATTTCACTCGTATTGTTGGTGATAATGTGGTCTAAGAAGTCTTCCAATGTGTAAATATCATTCTTCATACTTTTTTTGTTAAGGATTTTCCGCCTAGAATATCATTAATTTTCCGATTTGGTGACTGTTTTCCCGCGTTTTACATTCCTAGTAGTAGTTGCAGCTCGTATTTTCTAACTCTTGATTGATCACTTCTCAGTAGTTACGTTTAGACCATAGATCACGCATAATTTAAATAACCCTAAGGCACAGTCAGATACCGAAACATGTGGCCAGGACCTAAACAACACTAACATGAGTATATTCAGAAGGTCTTCGTTAAAGTCTTTCGGAATATATACCCTCATCTCAATATTATTTCCGAGAAAATTCAAGTCTTAGGCACAGAATAAGTACCTATGTTCAGAAGTCGCACTCTGCAGAGGCATTCAAAGAAACATCAACTCAGTGCAGCTAGCGACACGGTGCAGCTTAGCTCGCACCAGAGGGCAGCATCCCTTACATCAGATACCTACAGCAAGCCAATTCCACACCTTTAGCTTTGACCATACGGTTCATAGTTCGCCGAAGTCGGCGAACACCCATGACTAAGCGCGCGTCGCTCCCACCGGATTTTACCCTCGAAGGCGCCGCCGCGCGCAGGTACGCCTTCTACATCTACACGGTGAGTGAAACAGGTCCGATATACATATGTAGAGGGCCCGAGCGTACATCTCGTTGCCAACCGATGATAAATTAAATTGTTTCGGGGTCGATATGGGTTCTTCAGACTCTTCAGAATTCAGGTTGGTTTCTGTGTCAGTTTTGTCTCATCGTGAATCCATTCTGCTTCTCTTTTAAGAGGGCTTTGTTTAAGTATTTGGACTTGTTATGTTCAGTTACGCGTCGCGTCGCTGGTTATTGCTCCATATCTTATTCGTAGTTTTTGATAGTTCTTGTAGAAAAAATCCCTTGGAGCGGATTTATAATGATCCATGGCCACAGCGTTGACAGTCCCAGGAACAATGCCGTTTTCCATACAATCCAATTGGAATCCAATTAGATATATAAATGTTTCGTCTGCGCTCGAGTGCATTTCCTTTGGTGATTAAGAAGAAATGTATATATTATTTTCCTCATAAGTGATTTGTATTATATCTACTATGCCGAGTCCCTGGAAGACAACATTGTTTCATGCTTTTTTTTTCCTGTTTACTCACGCTCCTTTCACGTTAGATCGCGCTTTGGTGTCGTTTTGTTAAAGATTTTGGAGGTTTTTTTGAATCTTGTAATAATGTAAGCAAAGAGATAAATAAATAAGGCTTTGGCTTTATTTTGATTGCGCAATAGGTATTTGATATACCTAGTATGCAGAATCCTTCAGAGTTTTATTTAAATTGTCCCATTATTCCAATGAGCCATTAGTGGATTTGCTATTTGAATTAAGTTGGTGTATTGAGCTAATTATTTTTTTCTCTTAGGGTGTTCTGACCCATGACCGTGTCTTTTCTTTATAGGAGCTCATCGTTATAGTTTTATGACCTTCTACTGTTAATATTGACAGTGTGATAAGTTGAAGGGAGCTGATGTCACAGACTTGCCAAATTTAATTTTGATGCAATATGATGTTTTTCCAAGTGTATACCAGATTTTACTAGTTTGAAAATAAGAAATCTAAGTAAGGAAACTTTAAATAGTGTAGAGTATTCCTTTCCGAGCGAGGTCGAATCCACAAATAGAACGCAGGTCCTTCGAGGCATCTTTCGGTCTTTCAACCAATACTTTTCTCAAGCAAAGCAAACTGCAGTTAGACCGAATATCATTTCTATGCTCATACTCGTGCCTATTTTACCTCGCTTCGTCCCTTCGAGCGACAAAAAGACAATGCTGACGTGACGATGTCCACATCTGGCGTACACCGGTGGTTAGAAGGCTGGGCTGTCCATTTAGAAAAAAAGGGTCTCCCTGGTCATCGGGGTTCTAACTGCTACCTGCTACGGATCGTTGCGCAAAATGTTAGCTTTTTACCTCCTTTTTACTGCATAAATAATTCTCTAACAGTACCATTGTGTTAACAGAAAATCAATGCTTATTCTGCGCTAAATAGCACAGAAATCAATATCTTTATGCCTACAGAACCCTACAACAAGGTTTCGCTCTTATCAAGCCACTTATCTTTTATTTATAATATTTATATAAATGCAATGCCTTCTTTCTCCCTTGTTCATCCTCAATGCACCGCAACATAATCACAAATACACAAAATCAACAATCTACAACAGCACACATTACCTATGCATTCCAGTACAAACTGGTGATAATGTTTATACTATCATATATGGTTGAAATTTTTTACTGAATCTCATGTCGTATGCTTTCACATTTCAAACACAAAAGATTAACTAAAAGATAGTGACGCAGATATACGAATAATGTATTTTACTCTAGTATTTGCCCTCACAACAAAAACATTATTGACACTTTATATTACAATTTAAAAAATAAAAACACAAAATATTACAATACGCTAAAGTATGAAGCCATCAATTTAATTTTCTGAGCCCCCTGTGTAGGCTCAAGATATGATAAATCATTAGGCATGCATATATATTTATATAATGGATTAATTTCACCGGATTCCCATCCTGGTCTAGGTCGCCAACAGCACACTTGGTGAAAATTATATAACACAATCTATAGTCCCGCACACATCTTAATTCACTGAATAGAAACATCAATTGCCAAAAAAAAAAGGCGCCCGCACAAAAAATTAAACAAAGCGGCTACGCGACCATTCCGGACGACGGCCAAAACGAAACTCTTCTTGAAATTTGTTTTACTTTTTATGTTTATTAATTTAACTCGGTACTTACTTTCTTTTAACTTCTACTGTGCTTCTCTCTATTTCGTTTTCACAGATAATGGATTAGTTGTGGTAGAGCCACGTTACCGGCAAAAATCATTTTTGCTAGTAGCATGAATGGGCCGGCTCGTCCGGGGAAGAACCACACTCTCACAGAAAATCGACGTTTGAGTAGAAGCTTTACAGCTTCTATGCTTCGTTCGGTGAGTGAGAGAGCCGAAAGCCCATCTTTCCCCCATTTCCTCCTCCTATGTTCTCTGTTCTATCTGTTACACCCTGGTGCTGCAGTTGTCCATGGGCAGCGGTGGTCACTCACCATCAGGTGACTCGCTTGCTCCTTTGCCGTCCTATGTTAAAAATTTGAAAAGATTTTTATTTTCTTACCTACGTGCTCTGTCAATGCCCAGGTTTGACACTCATAAAGACGACAATAACGTTACGATTATTATTTTTTGGATAAATTACCTAATTAATATTATTGTTTACATACCCTCGACCAAAGAAAGAGTAGTTAAGGTAGTTAAAATTGCTACGCATTTGTCTGCCAGACTATCACGTCTGAATATATGTGGCATCATAGCTGCCAAAAGGGTAGGCTAGACAAAATGCCATTATCTTTATTTGAAAATACATTTTTGCAGGCTCGGTTCTTAATAAGTGAAGTTTGGGCCACTCTGATCAGTAAGGATTGAAAAGCTGTAAATAATTGTTGCAATTAGAGGTAGAAAACCGAGTATGATTTTGAATTATTGGATCTAGAAAAAAAGGATGGCCTCTGTCGCGCAGTGGTTAATACGCCAGTCTCTGACACTATAGCAACGGGTTTGGTTCCCAGCGCGGGCAAATAGTAACCTACCTCCTGTTTTACAGGTTTTCGTCTGCGGTTCTTGAGGTACCCACGTAGACTTGGTGTTAGGCAGCCGGCACTTATAACTTTTGTTTAATTATATCTCAGCATGAATGCTTACAATAGCGGAACCTGAGGACCAAAGCATCATAACTAAGGACGCAACTGAGTAAATCGCTCGTATGATGATGATGATGATAATATCGAGAAAAATCCATACAAAGTACATCCAGGTCAGGTCAGGTTCAGCTCGTGGATGGAACTAAAAGTTCGACTTGTTGTTGAAATCATCATCATTTCTAGTAGGTGTCACGGTCAATCGACCAGCATACCTTGGTGTCAGAGTTGTTTGGAACCGCCTCTCAGCCTCTGACGTGGTTCGTTTAACGACTACCAGATGGCAGCCGGGACCAACGGCTTAACGTGCCTTTCGAAGTACGGAATCATCTTAATTATCAGACAACAATGTCTTACTGGAAACTACTAAACGAAGTATGCTTCCCGTGGGAATCGAACCCACGACCCCCGGGTCTATAGGCAAACGCCTTAACCACTGGACCACGGAGGCAGTTAAATAAATAAATAAATATATACGGACAAATCACACAGATTGAGCTAGCCCCAAAGTAAGTTCGAGACTTGTGTTATGGGATACTAACTCAACGATACTATATTTTATAACAAATACATATAGATACACATCCAAGACCCAGGCCAATCTGAAAAAGATCATTTTCCGTCTTGACCTGGCCGGGTTCGAACCCGGGCACTCTCGTGTCGCAGGCTGGCGTGTTGACCGCAGCGCCACGGAGCTAGCCAAAAATAGGATCTTTCCAATAACTTACGACTTGGACAAATATATAAAACGTGTCGTGTCGCGTGGCTGGCGTTGCGACGCGCGACATTGGTGCGAAGTGCGACACTCATCGTCATCGCGATCGTAAACGGGTTAGATGTCAACAAGCTATTAACAGCATCCGAGCCGCTTATTCCGTTGCAATCCATGAAAAAGGAGACAAGAAGTTATTCTAATTTAATTTTTAGATTCATTAATTTTAGACTCGATATTTTTTAAAACTCTTATCTAAGGACAGTGTTTTAGAGATGAGCAGAACGATATGTGCAGCCCTTTGGAAGCCCTCGATACGAAGTAATAAAATTTACAAACTATACATGATACGCGCGAAACATATAACCCTTCTTGGCAGTCGGGAAAAAGAGAAAATCTAATTTTATTGGAACAATAAGTCATCGTCAACCAAGTTTTGGCAGTTACCTTTTACGAGTATGCCTGCATGATGTTTTAAGAATTATACAGTTCCATTGCAGGTCCTACGTTGCGCTTTCATACATAATTTATTTAAAAACTGGTCACGTGGTCCGGGTGTCATTCCCAATTCCGGGTGGTTGCAGGTCCATGACATCGGGTAGGCGCGCCCGGTCTCTTGAGCTGCTATTTGCTTTTCCACCATTAATCCGAGTGAGAAGTATCCCAATTTTTTTCAACTAATTCCTATCCTCCTGCAGCTTGAAAACACTTTCGATGGGCAGCGTCAGAATCACAAGAAGCCAAAGAAATGGGCAGTGATGATGATGATATAAAAAAAACTGTTTAGGGATTACTCGTTTGCATTTTATATCATAAAAAGAAGGCCGAAATCGCTCCAAGTTTCTTTGCTAATTTTACTTTGTGGCAGCTTTCGTTCTCTCTTCTAAGAATGTTTTTGATCTTTGTACCTTAGATACCGGGTTCCATTTTACATCAAAACTGGAAATTTAATAGAATCAATTTTATATATTTTTAAAAAACAGCTCCAGAATAACACCGAGCATGATTCACGCGATCCTCTCTGTAATCACATCGCGTTAATTCGAGACAAAAACAACGGCGTCATAAATACTACCCGACTAATATTAATTGCACGCGTGTGGAACATATTAAGGTCGCCAGACGTACAACTTAATTTAGCGGTGTTAAATTAAACCATTTGAATAATTGATACAAATATTCGTGAGCAGCTGAATTTCTGCTTTTGTTGTCTACACGATGATACATTTTATAGGTATTATCAGAATTACGAGTAATTTCATGATTTAAAATGGTAACGATTAAGCACTAAATGAAAAATTCTTTAAGACATTATTTTTATAATAAAGTAGCGAGACGCTCTGGCTTCGCACGGATAAATTATACATATAAAGTTTCCTGTTGAATCACTCTATCTATTTAAAAAAACTGCATCAAAATCCGTTGCGTAGTTTAAAAGATCTAAGCACACAGGGACAGACAGACAACGCGAAGCGACTTTGTTTTATACTATGTAGTGACGTCGCCGTCTAGTCAATTCCTTCGCTGGTCCAGGAAGAAATGAAAAACTCCTGTACACTTCACTTCCCGTGAAAATCGTAAACGTCGGTCGTGAGAAACAGCAAAACATAAAATCATATTTATAGACAATGCGACTAGCGGCAAAAGCAGGACAAAAGTCTGAACGCTATGTATGTGTCTGTCTGTGGCACCGAACCGATTTAAATGCGGTTTTTTTAAAGCAAGTTTCCTAGCCATGGTTCTTAGATTTATAAACATCGGTCTAGCCGTAAACAAGATATATGTATTTTCATGTCAGGGTGGCTTCATTTTTTTAATTTTAAAAATCTTTTTTTTTATTCTCATTTTGCCTTTACTGGACTTCGGCTTTGCATTAGTATGAATGTATGTATTTGTAAAGAAGTGCTGATTGTCGCTTCCAAACCTTGAGTGCACTCTGCTGCATAGTCTCAAAAAAAAAAAAACACTCTCATACATACCACTTTCTGAGAGATCAATTATTAGCCTTCACAGCTAAGATAACATTGTGTTACCCATATGTTCTGTCTGTCAAACTTTTCATTCTTTTTTCTTTCAAATTCCTGACTGGTTGTCAGTTTATCTCTAATTCAGTATTTTCATATCAAAATAACTTAAAATTGAATAGGTTACCGTATTAAAGTGATTTTATTTAAATGTGAAACAATTGCGAAAAAATCTGAAACCATTAGGTTTAAATTACTTAAGAACGATTTGAGTCACTATTGGAAATTTCTTACTTTTTTAATTTACGTAGCAAAATATGCATATTAATATTTTTTTATGTTACTTTAAACTGATAAGTAAAATTGTATTTTAATGTACTTTTCAGACTGCCAATCACAACAGAGCATTCAACCTCCAATACAAAGATCACGCGGACACAATCGCATTCACAGCCCGTTAACGTTACAATTCACGAATTATTAATGTCGGCATCCGGTCGTAACAATGAATGTATTATTCCCGGTGTTAAATATAATCCGGTAAATCCGGGAGCGGCTTGCGGTCCGGATGAAGAAAGTGACAATAGGGTTGGGACGCAGAACGTCAGATTCGCAAAAAATACATTTGTCAGAAGTGACATCCACGAAATTCGTTAAATATTTTTGCTTTGCTAAACTGTTTTTTGTTTTGTGAATTCCTATTCCCTGAATTAGACAGTAAAAGTTAGTAAGACATTAAAATTAGCTCACAGTTAAAGGAAGAAAAGTTAGGTTAATGTTCACGGGTTTACGACTAATATTAATTAATCCTGTGTTATTACACGATCGGTTGAATCTTTATGCTTAATCCACTTAACTAATACACCAACACGTATTATAACGCGTAATTAAAGCTACGTCTGTTGAATTGAAAAAAAATGTAATTTTAAGAGTTGTGGCTAGTAACCCATCTCAATGTTGATTCCCTGTTCCTTCCTATATATCCAACATTATATTACACTTGACCTTTTGATCTTATAACTTCAGTACCCTATTTTTCTTATAAAAGATTCATCATCAGGTCTCCACTACAGGAGCACGACCCTCCTTGTACTACTAGAGCCATACTTGGCCAGAGCCATAAAAAAAAGATTAAGACGTGTTTAATATTTTTTGAACATTTTGCGAATTGGACTTAATGCGTACTTAATCGTCAGAGTACGTCGCGTAATGTTGAATGGAGTTAATGTGACGCAAAAAATGACTTGTCGCGGCACGGATGACGGCGCAGGGTTAACTTTGAACCAAATATTTTTTCTGAGGCTACACAAGAGTGTGAATATGAGAGGGTAAGGCAGTGAAAAATGACGCAGGTTTATGGCGCAATGAATAGGAAAAGAAGATAATTCATACGAGCCATTTTGACTTTTGAAAAGACATGTAAGGCACAGCCATGCTGGTGATTTGAGTCTACGCCGCCACTTTCCAAGTTTTATGAACAAAAAATCTAATACTAATGGTTACTAATGGATATTATTATTCACACAAGAGTACATATTTACAAGGTTAATTTTTACTGGGGCGTGAGTAGGACTGGCGCAGAAATTTTAAAGAAAATACATGTTTCTTTTAAATTTTCTGCTGTGGCAGTAGTATACGGAGGCTTCCTGCGTATATATACTTATTTAAAACTGCCACGTGTATTAGAAGTTAAAAAGAAGACCGAAGAGCAATTCTAAAATAATTTCGATTCGCAAAATAGTAAAAGATTACGTATGCCTATAAACATATACTTTACAGACAAAAATATTGGATTTAATTAAAAGCGACTGCAGCCAAAAGTCCTTCTTCATTAAGGTTTCAGGATGGCGGATCGGCACTATCATCATCATCATTAGGTCTTTTTTTTTGTCTCCACTGCAGGAGCATGATCCTCTCTATACGACCGGAGCATCTTGGCCAGAGCAGACAGAGTATTTGGTCTACACTCTCCTCGCTGGCTAGACGGGTTAGAGAGGTCTCATTGAAGTTTATGAGCTTTGTTTAGTTTCTATTTTCGCCTAAGTCGCTTCTTACGACCTCCATGGGAAACCTTGGAGTGGTCCTATTCTACTTTGCCGGAAACCACACGGCTATACTAAAGCTAACGTTATGACGAGATTTACACTCGTTCCTCACCAGCTCCACTCGACCAGCAGTGTAAATTTGGACTTTTGGGCATGTAGTTAACGACAAACGGTACACCTAAAAATTAAACCTTTTACAAGACTCTCATTGCTTAATTACTGCCACAGAATCAATAATACATACAACTAATCAATGCTCAATTTGCTGGAAGCAATTACATTCCTGTGGCTCGCAGTAAAACGTCATTAAGCCGGACACCTAAGCTGCAGTGTACACCTCACACATCCGGCGCGTTTTGCTCTAAATATACCGCCCGCAGCATCCGCCTGCTCACCAAAACACCGTGTTCGCTGCAATCACGACTTTGTAACTTTCCTTTCAAAATCAACGTTAAAATCGGTTCGCTATATTCTTGCATAAACTTTTAGATAGCATACCTACTCTAATAATAGTCACGCACAATATACACTTCTAACTCGTGATTGCCCGTAATAATGTTTTTAACTCCTGTCATACAGTTATACTTAGAGGTTGCCGTTAGGATTCTTCTACGAAGTACCCTTTTATGCGATGCAGCAGTTTTCGAAGTATATACATAAACGTAATTTACAGATCATATAGAGAAAACATAATCTCTTCGATCAAATCTACATCAAAAAGGGGACTTAATTGAGAATTAAGTAGTAAGTGCAACATGAATAAGAACTCTAAGTGAGGAAAATTTGTGCTGCGCATTTGGTGGTAAATTCATTTTTGTAGATGCATTAAAACATTCTCCATATTAGACGTACAATACTGTATTTTTAATTTAGTCGCCAAGTAGGTATTTCGTATCCAAAAAGTATACTGCTACTTAATTCTTTCCAATCCACGCTCTACCCTTTCGTAACCAAACATTTCACACAATAACTTCAACTAAGATGGATCACGTGCGCCCGATCCATCACTTAACATTTCAACCACATCCTAATTCCCTGCACTTACCATTATTACATAAACTACAGTCATTCAACAAATGAAACAGTTTTGGACAATGTGTGACAATTGGTTGTATCACTACAGTATGATCAATCATAGTTGTTATACGAGTATTTATGAGAAAAATGAACCAAATGCAACGAGCATATTTGATTGAAAACGTCAATTGTTGTCCCTAAAATCGTATAACACACTGACTGAACTTACAGACGTTATTGTGCTAGGGAAGGTACAATAGCTCGATGTAAAATAAAAAGAAAGTTATAAAAGGGGCGACGTACTGCTCGGATCCCTCCTCGGCTCCTAATAGCCAGAGGAATTCCACTCTCTGACCTCTTGCACCCGCCACCGGAATAGAGTCCGTAGAGTATGATTAGTTCCGATTACTGGCGCCGGCCCAGTGTTCCTGTTCCTAGGTGCCACCTAGGATAGGCCCTTCTGACATTGTACATAGCTTTCGGTCCATAAGACAAAAAATGAGAGTTGGTGCTGGTAACACTCGCACCATCGACATAGATGCGCGGCGCAGGCGCCGCAGCTAACTTCACGTCATCTTGACACGGACAGACTTCACTTCTCAAATCACGCTCCGAGCGATAGCCGCGTCGATTTACTGTCGGGTCACGATTTGTACCCCTAATTTATTTTCCTTTTTTTTATTATACAGTCCTCTAGTCAAATCGAAGTTTCGTTTAAATCACGGATAGGGATTCCAAGTATCTACAGCATTTAAGTATCGGGCATCTTCCGAAACAGAGTTGTTCCCAACCTAACCTGACCTAACGATACCTTAACTGTCGAAATGCATCCAGCAATTGTCAACCCAAAATTGATTTACAAAACACATTCATAACCGTTCTTGGCAGGATAAAGAGTCCAACTTTTTTTAAGACTGTACGGTAATTAACATTTTTAAAGGCGAATAATTTAAAAATGCAAAACGCTAAAAACTAATTAGATAATTTGCTGATCCATTACAAAATTTGAAAAAAGCTATGTTCACTTTTCTCATTTCGTTGTAGGCAATATTGTAAATTTAATAAATATTATTAATTATAACTGTAGAATTAATATTATTGCTGGCTCAGCAATCTTGGTCATACGAGGAAATAGTTTTCCTTTCCGAGTCGATTATCAGAAGCCAGGAAGGCCGTCTAAGCGTTGTACCTACCTAATGTTGTGTGCTTTACCGTCCGGTCATTCATGGTCCGGGGTCCAGCCGGAAGCGATCCGTCTCCCGGACAGGTTTGGTCATCCTTGTTTGATCATATCTGATATCAGCAGCAGGATAGTGGATGATGATGCATCGCAAGATCGAATAATTTCTTAACCTTCTAAGATGATAATATTCAATGCTTATTTTTGGTAGTAGCTCAACAGGCTGTTTAAAAATAACCGACACGATCACGCACTAGACCAATGGCTTAACATGCCTTCCAAAGCAAGGAGTTGTACAAGATAGACTGCTATTACACTTACCTGCCCACGTCAGTCTTTTTAATATTTTTAATGATGTCAAGTCAAAAATACTGTAATAAACGATATTTGATGTTAAGAGCAAAAGTATAGACTACTCAGTATGGGAAAATACTAATTCAAGCATTAAGACATGATTAAATGCTAAAACAACGGAAAATACGATAAGTACTCGTAAAGTATCATATTTGGAATTCTACTCGGCTACTGATACAAGTTGCCCTACAAGATCTTACCCAGAACATCGTATCTCGTTTCTATAAAATTCATATCGATATCACGAAATCGATATAATCATTTTCCAGCAAACCCGTAGCGTCGATGCAGCGTGCATTTGTAACTATAACAATTCCGATCATTGTCTCACGCGCGATCTATATCGAGTCGATACTATCGAATCGACTCGAGTCAACGTTCCGCAGTCCATTTTCATCCAGTCGATAAACCTGTCAAATATAACTGGCCAGTTGGTTGATTAAACAACTCGTAACATCACGCGATTTCTAACTCTATCTTTATTTTTGTAAGGTTGCGTTTTGGGTGTTGGGAGGATGGTAAGTTAGGATGTTGTGGTTCGGATGTGGGCAGTAGAGGTGTGGAAATAACAAGCCAGTCGTTGTTGAATGTAAACTGTGGACTCAATCAAAACGTGGCTACCGAACGCGCGCGGGTGGCGCAGATTTAACAGCGTTTAGAAACGGCGTGACATTTTTACAGACACATACGTAAGAGTATTTACAGATAAAGTTTCACGTCTTTATTCATACCGTAATAGATAGATTCAATACTTTTAATTCAATATTAGTAAGGATAGGGATAGAGGCGAAACATGTTAAGTACAATTTGACTTTTACTCATTAATGTTCCTGGGCGTTCGCGAGCACGATGGCCGATATTGCTGCAGCTTCAACGGATGCAGCAGTATCAACGAGGGTTGCATGCACCAACTATAGGTGGCAGGCATGAAGGGACTAAAAGTAGTGGTTGGGCGCTGGCCAGCAATAGTTTGCATGAACTAACTGGTGGCGGAAGCACGCAAAGTAAATTGTCTTAAAGTAAATGTAGCTTTGACTTCCGCAAAGTAACACCTGAATTTATTAACTAGATTCAATAGCGTCTATGAACCCAACACTTAGGTCCACATTTAGCGAGATGATCATAATTGAGTTTCATGCTGTAAGTATAATCAATGTAACTTGATGATACTAGTGTATTTATAGACAACTAGCTTTCGCCCGCGGCTCCGCCCGCGTCAATGTCGATCCCTCGGAAATAGTACTTTTTCCCGGAATAAAAGGTAGCCTATGTCCTTCTCCGTACTCCAGAAATTTGTATGCAAAATTTCATGATGATCGGTTCAGTAGTTACGGCGTGAAAGCGTAACAAACAAACAAACTCACTTTCGCATTTATAATATTAGTAAGAATAATACGGTCAATCCAAAGGAACGCTTATACATAGCAATGTGAAAAATCATGCACATGTAGGTACTTTATATAATCTATATTGATTACATATGAAGGTAACAAAGATTTAATAAGATTTCATCAACATCCGTTAAGGAGATCTTAGGTTTTGGCTTACAGTATCACATCTTTGTACCTTTAGGGAGTTAACGGTTTAAATACAATTTATTGTGACATTGGCTGCCCCATCAATTCCTATGTCTATGGCATCTAAATCTACATTTCAGAGAAATAGATGTCCAACCAATCCAATAGCCCGTGATCTATTTGCGTCGCGCGCACCGATAACGCATTCCTGCTGCAGTAGAAGCTGCATAACATTGCTACCTAGAGATAGTACAATCTAAAACGCCTATGGTATAAGTACCTAAACAAAATGGCGCTCAGTTCTAGACTTTAATAAAATTGTGTGTAGAAAACGATTATTTCATTTCAAGTCTCCATATGATGATGTAAAGAAATCATAGGCAACACAACATCATCATCATCATTTCGAGTAGGTGACACGGTCAATCGATTATGCACATCCTGGTGTCAGAGTTATTCGGAACCGCCTCTCGGCCTCTGACGTGGTTCTTTTAACGACTACCAGATGGGAGCCGGGACCAACGGCTTAACGTGCCTTCGGTATATCTTTTTTATCAAACAATCAGGTGATTCAAGCCTGCAATGTCCTAACCAGACTAGCAACAGCTAAACAAAGTATGCTTCCCGCGGGAATTAAACCCACGACCCCCGGGTCTACAGGCAAACGCCTTAACCACTGGACCACGGAGGCAAAACAACGATACGGAAAGTACTGTTGCTGTGCCTGTACACGGAAATTGGTAAGAAAGAAAAATATTTAATTTATGTCATTTATTCGTGTAATTGGCCAACACTTGTGTCAGATTTTCAAGCTGCCTAAAGGCATCTGACACAGCTTTACGACTGCCATTAATGATCACAGCCGGGACCAATGGCTTAACGTTCTTCCTAAGCACGGAGGAGCTCGAAATTTTTATGCCATTTGCGGTCATCTATCCCAATGAGTTCCACGTGGGGTTGCTTAAAATACGTAAGCTCTAATAATTATTAGATCCACTAGATCATCGGGCTCCTCATTTTAACTTATAGTATTAAAATTCAAAGATTCAGAAATTTATTCAGAAAAAGGCCTTTCTAGGCTTTTTCACGTGAATTCACATTTTAAATAATACTTATTGAATTATATTCAAATTATGAATTATTCTTCAAAAACTACAATCTACTAGCATTTCGAAACCGACCACTGCAGAAGCACCAAGAAACTCTTTTCAACAGTATTGGTCGCCTACTTGCCTGAATGTATTGTATGATTTTTTTTCTGATCTCATGTTATATGGTAAAATCCTGTTTCCGCGCTGGTAATAAGGGTTTTCGGAATCGATTTTCCCCTGGATGGCAGCACTGTGCATCTGCACTGTGACGAGAGGTATTTTTGACGGCAGCCGTCAAAATCCACGAATCATTCAAATGTTGATGTAACTTGATATCACAGTATGTGCACCTGAAGTAAAAATCGATTCCTAGAACCCTCATTGAGCAACAAGCATGAAACGGATTGCCATATTGATCACAGTTACTCCAAACTTGCTATCATTATTGTCCGTTTATCTGACCAGCCATCTTCTGCATGGTTGATATATGTTTTTCATCTTCCCAATTTCTCAAATGCATCTCTTGAAAAGAAACTGGGTGGCTTATGACTCCTACTCTTTTGGTGCGACGCTATCCCGCTGGTTGCAATAGTATATTGAAAGTAGATTGCCCGGCGGAGTAGAATAGGACCACTGCAAGTCTTCCTGTGGATGTCGTAGAAGGCGACTTAGGAAATACAAGCTAAACAAAGCTTGTAAACATCTGAGAGACCTCTCCAACCCGTCTGACCAGCGTGGAGAGTGTAGGCCAAGTCCTCTGGCTGCTCTGGCCAAGTATGGCTCTAGTAGTACAGAGAGGGTCGTGTTCCTGTAGCGGAGACTAAAAAGACCTGATGATGATTGAAAGTAGACGGTTTACCAACGTGTTAATGTAAAATTGCCACACACAGAAGTTAAGTACATGAACATTGGGTTCCACGATGTGTTCCGTCCGCAGGCCATCCATCACGCGCGATTGGTGGAGGCGGTGACAGCTATTGGATAATTGTGGGAAGCTGGTACCGAGCAAAGTTCAACTCGTATGAACAACTGATTATATACGACAAATATGTTTCGTAAAGATTTGATATGGGTTGAGATATTTCATAATTAGTAAAAATTGTAAGCAGCATAGTGATTTAAAACAGTTTTCTTTTTGTGTCGGTAGCTCAAGGGATGTAATTTTGTCTCTCCAATATGTGGCAAACTCTGTCACCACTCTCGGTTTCAGAGTACAGATCATCTCGTACGAAACTGGATCAATGGATCCTTTTATCATCATCATCATTATTTCAGCCGTAAGAAAGCCAGTACCGGACAATGGGTTCCATGAGAGTAAATTGCCATACTTGGGTTGGCAGGTGGGTTGGCAACAGTTTTTTTGGTTGCTTGAGCTTCCGACGCTGCTGCCCATCGGAAAGGATAGGAATTTGTGGGATTTGAAAAGGGACTGAAGGTGTGAAATACAACGTGATTTTGAACCCCCTAGCTTTATTGAAATCTCAGAATCAGAATCCCTAAAGAAATATAGAATAGCAAGAAAAAAAGCTGAAAATCAAAAAAAAAAATAGGGTTTCCCATACAAAGTCGCCGATCAGCTGGACGAATTTCTATGGAAAGTCAATTTTTATTTTTCGGTTTTTACCTTTTTTTCTTGGAATTCTCTATTCCATTAGGGATTCTGATTCCAAGATTTCAATATAGCTAGGGGGTTTAAAATCACGCTATATAACGGTTGGTAAATCATCGGAAAATCGGCATTTAGATGCCAACAAATGTTTGATGGCACCACAAATATTAGCACACATCGCGCCGCCGAACTTTTCAAATATGCACATAATTTGCTGTTAGTCGTACCTGTACTAGTTTGGATAGATATTTAATTGGTTCCGAAAGTAAATTTACCCAGTACTTCATTCCTAACAGAGATTTTTACTTTTCTTTATTCTATCGGATATAAAGCGTTCTTTTAGATAAAAGTCTGATAATAATTATGAACATAATCATCATCATTTTGAGTAGGTGTCACGGTCAATAGACCATGCACACCCTGGTGTCAGAGTTCTTCGGCACCGCCACTCGGCCTCTGATGTGGTTCCTTTTACGACTACCAGATGACAGCCGGGACCACCGGCTTAACGTGCCTTCCGAAGCACGAAGTCATCTTTTTTATCAAATAATCAGGTGATTCAAGCCTGGAATATTCTAACCAAACTGGAAACAACTAAACAAAGTATGCTTCCGGTGGGAATCAAACCCACGACCCCCGGGTCAACAGGCAAACGCCTTTACCACTGGACCACGGAGGCTGTTATGTTATAAACATAATGTTGAGTACTAATAAAATAACACAACATGGTGACACGCTGTGGGAGCCTCGCTCTCGATGTGAAACAATAAAAGTCAGTGGTTGGCATTCAACAAACACTGTTACGTGCCGAGTGCTGTTTGCGCAGATGACACGAGGATTCGAACTCACGACCCGCCTCTACAGGCGACAGCCACTTGACCGGTGGGATACTTTGATGCAGGTTGACAAGTGCTTGACTTGACAGAGCTCGAAAATAATTTATAATTTTCTTGTCTATTTAACCTAACGTGGTTTAGAATAACCAGTATGTACGTACGTAAATTATAAATATGAATATAAGAACTCCAAAGAAAAAATAAATACTATCTAACAGCTCTTCCCTGGCAGAACTTAAAATTCGACGAAAATTATGCGAATATCATAGGCGATACGGCTTATTAATTAATTATTTCCGTAATTAATGGCCGGCCAAACACGTTTGTATTAAAATGACAATTTTTTTTAAATTCCAACATTGGTCCCGTAAGAAAAGTTGTTCATTTTGATGGGCTGAGCACCCCTTCATAGGAACGTCGTTTTTATGTTACACGTTGATTATCTCACCATCATCCTAACGTGAATTTGAGGCCTCTTGTGGCTTGTGCGGCTGTCTGTGTAGAGGATAAAGGTGCCAATAGCACTCTCGTCGCTCATCGTTTTTGTCACAATATAAGTTTTTATCAGAAATTGAATTTTTGTGACGAACTCTTTTTTGAGTGAACCTCACTGTAAAGTGCTTTACAAGACAAATCAAATGAGCCCAAGCACGATTAGTTCATCTTTTTTATTTTTCTAAAATAAAAAAGATGTGCCTTTAGCCACCTTCTGACTCCATCATCATCATCAGATCAGGTCTGTGTGACCATAATATTGCATTTTTTCCGACTACCCCGGTCTTTATCTCGAAAGACATCGAAACCGATAAGTTTCATAAAAAGCATACCCTTGCAGATTGACTTTACAATAATTAAAATCAGGAACTAATAACATAACATACATACTCGTATTAATTACGATATACACAGAATCTGAGGCATAGGACCCAAAGACCATGTTTAAAATGTTAGTATATCTGCAGGGGGAAAACAGAAGCAGCAAAGTGATGATTTGCTATCCGCATTGACTACTGGGATGATTTCTTCCTTGATTTCTTTTACATAATTTCGTTTATTCACTTTAAAAAATGACCAATCTGCAAATTTCAGAACACTTTCTTATTGAAACAAATATAAACACATTAACTTGTATGGGACAAGAACAACCAGCTTCATGATACCTAATTAGGTATCTCAGTAAACTTGTATCAGAACTACAGAAGATTTATAACAATAATTTAATGATATTGACCCATTTGCCAATCCCAAGGCGGCATTCAAATGTGAATCTCTTAGATCCGAATTGTAAAACTTGCAGAGACCTACTTACCTAAAATCAAATAACATCGAGTAATTCATTCTTATTTAACATTAATGTGCTCTTGGTTAGGTTCATTGTATACAGTTTAAAATTGAAAACAACTCGCTACAATGTTTGAATTCAACGAGTATGTACTTTCGTTTAGTCATTATTAGTACTTTTATAATAATTTTCTCCTTTTTTGTTCACCAATGTCGACTTTTTTAAATACCGCTGTCATAGAAAGGGAAACCTTTTATTGGCTATAATTTTAATTATGATTATTGTAAATTTACTCTGTAACGCTGTTGGTTTTCTTAATAAATAAATAAATAATCATAAAAAGTTTAATTTTGATAATTATTTCCTACCCAAATGTTTTTACAGCAACTCAGCGAACGAAGATTATACTCGTACCCGCTGTCATAACTGCTCGTTTTCCGTCGGATATATATATAAAAAAAATAAATGTACGTAAATTCTTCCTTCCTCCAGACTGTCAAGAAAAAGAAGCTTAATTTTTATTAATTTTATTACGAAACAACAAACGGTAACAAAATACATTAATAAAGATTATAAGCTTGTATCCAAAAGTATACATAATTTTCTAAGCAACCGCGTTATTATTAAACAACATTTTCTTTAATAAGATGTAGCTTGAGAATATTAAAATAAATTATAACAAAGAAGAATTAAATTAAATTAATTAATGGAATAACTCTGTTAGATAATTAGTACTCGTACATATTACATGGGTATATGTCACACCAATAATGTGCCACTTCAACGCCTCTATCAGGAGTTACATAAAGCTTACTAGGCATTTCGTACTTTCTGCTCTTAAATTTTTGTTTTAGTGGTGAAAAGTGAGAGACCCGGAGGTCAGGGAGGTAGGCGCAGGTAAAAGATTCTATAAACAACTATTTTGGGCTGTAATGCTACCCTTACACTTACCCTCGTCACGCGGATCTCAAGTAAAGAACGGTTATTACGGATAACCGCCACAAAAAATCATATTGTGTATCGCGTCACACTTAGAGGATGAAAAAGTAAAGACGCTACACCCGTTGCACTTAAATAATCGTTTTAAAAACGAAATATGTAGTACCCTCAGACCAACAAAAAAGTAGTACCGTTATACTTATTTACTAATTTAATTTCTTATTTCCAATCTTAATAATTCAGATATATATAACAATTCTTTTGAAGGCGAACTTTTAATCAAGAATTATAACGTACCACGACTACTATTTTAGAATTGTGTACAAGTTACATTTTAGAATTGTGTACTAAGTTACAACATATTATAACTGTTTTCAAATTTTATTGATGCATATTTTCTAATAAACTCATAATCTTTACCGACTTCAAAAAAAATCAGTTTTTTAAATGTCTGTTACTCATAACTCCGTCATTTATGAACCGAATTCAAACTTTTTTTTTACTTGAAAACGTATGCTTTTTGATTGGTTACATTAATTCGGTCAACATAGATTCTGCTTTACCACATAAATAAGATAAAAAAAGAAATGTTAGCAAATAATGAGCCATCGTTATGTGTCCTTTTGTGAGAGCGTTCCCAATTGTTTGCGGTTTGTGTTCTATTTCATGTATTTGCCGCACTCTGTCTCAATTTTATACATATGACGTAACCGAGAAGGTCAGCGTTGGTCGGAAATTGTAATGTCCACCATCATGACAAGCTTTCGTGAAAGCCGTCAGAGATTTGCGCGAAATAGCCCGTTCATTCATAAGCTCCACTGATGGTTTTAACGAAGATGTTCTTACTCGTATGTCTTTTTATATCATTACGGGTTGTGTGACCAAAACATGAACCAGAATGGAATGTATTGTTTCTGTTTTTCTCGCTTGATGACAAGGGCAGCAGAACTTGAAAACCTTGCAATACAATGACGGCCGTAGGGTGCTCTCAGTTTTAATGTGAACAATAGTTGCTGTATGTATAGGTACTTTTGACTTGTGTATTCTTCATGAAATAGATGCTTCCTTACAAATAACTGTATCAAGTAAAAAAGCGGTATGTAAAACCCATATAAAATAATATAAGTTCGTCAAAATCTTCAACTCAAGATCGCAGAAATTCGTTTTGCGAAACCATTGACAAAATTGGTCGTCTCAGCGCCAACACGCCGCGAAATCATAATGGAAGCGTCTTGAAAAATTCTCCAGCGAAGTCGAGACCGCAAGAAAGAAGTGTAAGTGCCACGAGAGCGGATAAGGAGGCAACATTAAAATATCTCGAGCGCGCGCCCCGGGCATAGTAATACCGGTATTATCCGGCGCGCACCGGATTCCGGTGGAATTTACCGGCCACCTGTAACCGGCCGCTGCCGGTTAAATTTTCATACCCCTCGAGCCAAGGACTTTAGGAGAGTGTTTGTGCATTTTTTAGTAGTTCCAGCCTGCAAGGGTGCTCCGCGCCTGTTTTGTTCCATGGGAATTGTCGACGTTATTTTTCAAGGTAACACTGATGGAAAAAAGGCGATTTGGGTGACTCTTCTTTGCCAACTTACTTCCTACTCTCTCATCATTGCGTTAAAGTTTATTTTTGCGTTTTTATGCGTAAGACGGAATGAGCAAAGGGAATATAGGCTGTATAATGCGCTAGGCTTCTTGAGAACACTCGTGCTCGTCTTCTGAATACGTTATTCGCATTGTCGCATTTACAACTTTATTGTATATTTCGTGGAAATCTCTGTCTGTTTTACTGCGCACTTTAACGTGTGCTATAAAGCACTGTAAGATATTATTTAGAGATGAAAGTTGTGAGAATTTTAATAAGTTTATTTAAACCACTATCTCTACACATAGGTATGTATATCTACAATATTTAATAAATTCTTAATAAAAGAACTGTTTAACCTGTTTGTTGTAACCAAAACTAAAACTCTATTTTAAAGTTATTTACGAAGGTTATTCAGAATCATAGAAAGACAAATGTACTAAATATATTTTAATCTGCAAGTAAACCAAACTATAAATTCATTGACAACACTATGAACACAATGGCCAACGCAGACCCGGCTCACCTGATCCGGGCACCCCGGGCGTGCAAATGGCTTTATTATCCGGATCGAGGTTTAAGAGCCACCTGTGCGTTTGGCATTTGTCGATACACGTTATAGTTTTCGTATTTCATTCTTTTGCACTGATGTTGATGATACACGTGTTGATATACTTTATAGTTATTGTATTTTTTACAAAAAAGGGAAGGCCGAGAAAGTCGCGGAGGGAATGTGTGAGCAGGAACGGGCAGCCGTGTGGTTTCCGGCAGAGTAGAATAGGACCACTCCAATGGATGTCGTAAGAGGCGACTTTGAAAATACAAGCTAAACTAAGGTCATAAACATCAATGAGACCTCTTAAACCCGGTCTGGCCAGCGAGGAGAGATGTAGGCTAAATCCTCTGTCTGCTCCGGCCAAGTATGTCTCCGGTAGTACAGAGAGGGTCATACTCCTGCAGTGGAGACTAAAAGACCTGATGATGATGATGGGCAGCTATGCCCATATGGTTTGAAATAGAAAAAATTGGAGAGAATTGACATACAGAGCCGATCCCAAATAGGGAAAAGGCGAGGAAGAAGAAGAAGAGGTTGTAACGTTTTAATTTATTAGCCTGTCATGGACTGAGCTTGATTTTTACCCGACTATGATGAAGGCAGATGGATAGTTATGATTTTTGCCGCTATCCATGGAATATTTTATACCTTCTATTCATAGTTATAAAATATTTTCGTCAATTCTCAAACAATCAAAAGTTTAAAAGACGTAAATAGGCAACGCCAAAAAGTCCCAAATTGGACGTTAGCGCTCCATAGATCACGCCAGGGCCGCACCATCATTACCATACCGTAATTATCTCCTCCCGCTCTATAAAAGCCGATAAAAGGAAATCGAACTCCCGACACCCAATTGTAAATTGAATGGCACGGGTTCCATTGGGCATCCGTTGCATAGACCTCTATTTGTATTTCTTTTGTTGCGCTCTGCGATCGTATTTTTGGAATGGCCAACATTAATATATAGGTCAGATATAGACCGTAGGTCGCTGGTTTAAACCCTGCCTGCGTGAATTTTTTTCGCCATATTTTTTTCTTAATTTCATAAGAGTACTTTTAACCATAGAGATAAGATACTATGCTTCTAATATAATAGCATAGCGGATGCAAAAAAAAAAACTTATAAAAAGAATATACTTTATAAACATCTGTAGCACTCTAAACTCGTACTTTGAAATCTATACAGATATTAGGTACCTAAATAGAGTGATAAAAATCAGTTACTTGTTAAGTTGTTTCTTTCATGCTGTTTTGGGAGAAAAGAAAAAAAAGGTGGAATGTGTCAAGGAATTGGACGAAAATTTAAAGAATCATGACAATAGGCGATGCAGATAGAAACCCATCACTATTTTAATTCCGTTTTCCACCTTTTCTCCCAACAACATGCTAAAATTGGCCTTTCGGTCTTATGACCTTAGGCTCTGTCTACGTCGTAAGGTATAAAGATGTGATAATATGTACATAAATATTATCACGTATACGTAGTAACATACATATGTTACTTGTAACAGCCTCCAAGTGAGGAAGAAGATCCCTAGTTAGGTAACTAAAAACACGATACCGCGGTTTACTCCTACAAAACGAGGACTATCTAGTACCTGGTTTAAACCATTGTCCGACCAAAATATGTCGACACGTATCACTTTGACGTTTGGTCAACTGTCTTGTCAATTTGTTTTGGATGGATAATGGTTTAAACCAGGTACTAAAGTTAGTCCCCGTTTTATAATAAGACTGGTACTGTTTTCCTCTGTGGTTCGATCAACTAGAAATTATACGCTTTTAAAAAAAGTAACTCAATACTCACACTGACTCAAAACTAACTCAAAACGAGTTAGTTTTGAGTCATTAATAATACCCACTAATAGTGGTATAGGTCATTGATAAGACATTCGAATGTCTTATACATATTTCTCAGTTCCGGGTGCTAAGCTCTACAGGTCAAATTGACGTAATTTTTCGTAACTGTTCCATTGTACAGAAGTCTTTTCCTCCGTATCTGCGAAGGTGAATTAACTGAAAATAAAGAATCCTGGATCTGATCCCGATAGGCTTTTATAGGGGCTCCTTACGGGATAATGTCAGGGCGGGGACGAAGGGCGTTCACACGGCTGCGTTACTGTAAAAGAAGTTAAACTGGGTTAACTTTTGATTCATGGTTGTTTCACATTTTAATTCACTTAATACGGCTTTGTCGCATTGATTGCATTATTATAACGTTAAACGAAACGCGTTTATTACATTATTTTTACACTTAACGTTTCGTTTAACGTTAAAATTATGCAATAAAACCGTATTAAGCGATTTAAATAAAATGAAATGGGTTTAAAACTTCTGTGAAATATATGGGGTTAGAATATTCTGGGCATATTATAAATTTTTGTCTTTGCCCAGACCAGAATGAACGCCTGGTTTTTGAGAATCTTTAGATTAATCGACTAACTTTCGTCCGCCGTTCCGCTCGTGTTATTGTGATTCTCTCTCTCTCTCTCACTCGGTAACATACCTTTTTTCTACGTAAAAGGATGCAAGTGTGTACATAATTTTAGTTAATAGATTCAGGTGTTACTTTGCGGAAGTCAAAGCTACATTTAAGTACTTTGAGACAATTTACTTTGCGTGCTTCCGCCACCAGTTAGTTCATGCAAACTATTGCTGGCCAGCGCCCACCCACTACTGTTAGTCCCTTCACACCCGCCACCAATAGTTGATGCATGCTGCCCTGGTCGATACTGCTGCATCCGTTGAGGCTGCAGCAATATCGAATACAACGGCCGATATTTCTGCAGCCTCAATTTTATAAAGTTCAGTAGTTACAGCGCGTAACACACAAATGAAACAAATGTACAAACTCACTTTTACATTTAAAATATGAGAGTTATCCAGGTAAAATCTAAAAAAAGCTTATATGCCATACATACAATTATAGTTTTAAGATACTAGAAAAAATATTTAAAAAGATTATAACTGTTCTTTTAAAATTTAACAAGGATATGAGTCAGTCAAATAATTAAATTAGCGAGTGTGTTTGTAATTATAACGGCGTCATGTTGTGTGAATTAACAATAACTCTCTGGTTAGCGCCTTCGCGTTCAATTAATTTGAGACGAGCTCGCCTTGCAGCCGATGCGACGCGCGCGACGCTGCACCGCGCTACCGCATGAGCGAAGATACCTCAACGACAAGCTTTAGTGATGTTATGTTTACTAGTCGTCACCCGTAGCTTCGCTTACAATAATGTCGATCCTGAGGAAGTAGCACTTTTTTCCGGGATGAAATTGAGCCAATGTGTTAATCCAGGTAATAACTTATCTGTGTCAAAAATTCGTCAAAATCCGTTTAGCATTTTTGGCGTGAACAAACATCCATAAATACTCACAAACTTAAGCGTTTATTAAATTTAATAAGATAAACAGGAAAGATTTGATTGTTTGTTTGAATCGAATAGGCTCCGAATCTACTGGACCGATTTTCATATTCTTTCATCGTATGATCCTACATTATTCCTGATAAACATAGGTTATAGATTAAATACCCACATATATCGACCCGTTCGAGTCAGGGCGAGCTGCTAATATCTAATAAATTGACTTTAGCATGAGTAATTCAATCAGTGAATCAATTACTAAACAGGTTAATCCATTTATGGATTGATCAGTAACATACTAAGTTACTGATACATACTAAGTTATCATTTTATATGTCCGTATATCCTCATTCCCCTGTTCATTGTGCGGTGGGTGGTAATTAAAACAGCAACGTGACGCCGCCATCTTGAAATAAACTTCTGAAATACATGCTGTTCTTACTTGAAACATCTGCTACTAATACACGCTTTTTATTTCTGAATATCACGTATTTTATATTTATATCCTCATTATTCAGGATCTATTATTTATATTGTATGTTCAGGAGGGTGGAAAGGCAACTGGCATAACTATTTGGTTTTTGAAATCTAAATACCAAAAGATATTACACATTTCAAAATAGCTATAAACTATAAAAACTGTAATTTTCTTACATATATATTATCACGTCTGTTTCCCATGGGGGTAGGCAGAGACTAGGGACCTCCACTTGCTACGATCTTTACAAACCTCTCTCGCTTCGTCTACATCCATTACTCTCTTCATGAATGCTCGTCGGTTTCGGGTACTCTTAACTTGCCCTTTGGCAAGAACGTCCGTAATCTGGTCACGGTATGTGCGTCGACGCCGGCCCTGACTAACTCTTCTATAACATCTGAAGTATAAAACTTCTTAATAAGTCTCTTTCATCCATCCTTTCTACATGTCCAAACCACCTTAACATTCCTTTTTCAATGTTTGTCACTACATCCTCTTTAACTCCACATCGCTTCCGCACTACGTCATTTCTCACCCAATCTCTCAAATTTACACCATACATACTCCTAAGCGCACGCATTTCTACCGCAATTATTCTACTTTCATGCTTTTTCTGCCAAACCCAACTTTCACTCCCATACATAAGTGTGGGCAACAACACTCCCTGATGGGCAGCAAGACGTGCCTTGTTGGACACCTTCCTACTGATCATAAACGAATGCAATGCTCCATTCACTCGATTAATTTTCATACTTACAAAATGAAACCAATTTGTTTCTTTATAAAATTAAAAACGCGTCCAAGCTGTCCAAAATTATAGCCAGTGTAGCTCAAGACTCTAGATTTAATTTATGAATTGGCTATGTAGCTACTTTCGTTACGGAAGTTTAAAGCGAGGGCAGAGTGCTCTCGACTTGTCTAGCAAACATCACCAAAGGGTCCAGGACCGACGGACCATGGCTTTGAGTATTGCCTAAGTGCGCAAGCCTTGCAAAAAAAACTCTCGTATTGCCCGGTGGACCGCGATTTCATTCATCCATAGCCTGAACAGCCGATCTGAGAATCAATGGCAAAAGCCTTTGGATGCAGCAATTCTCATCTTTTGTCTAATGGCCCAAAAATTATTGAGAAGTGATGGCGGAATACATAAACTTACAAACATACATATCTACAACCCTTTATATAAACCCTGCAAGCGTCAAACTCCGTCTTGGGTATTCGTGTAAAAATTTAATTGTTAGCTATGCGTTACAAAATAAATTAAAAAAGAATTAATACAGTTTTCACTAAATAAATGAGGAATACCCAAAGACAATAACCTAGTCGTTCCCTTATCAACAAATACCCGAATAAATCTCAAAAGTGTAACACTATCTGTGTTGAAGCTAATAAAGCTTAGATTAAAGATGTCGGAATGCCGGACGGACAGACAGACGGGCGACTAATTAGATGCGACTTGACACCGATGCTTGTTTATTAGTTAAATGGAAACCGTACAGTTGGATTGAAATTTTTTTAGTTTTATAATACCAGACTGTTTTTTTTCTGCAACTTAGAAAAATAGATACAGAAGTCGCATTTGCCAAATGATTTTTATTAAAACAGATTTATGCTTCGGTTTTACTAACACATAGCACTAGTTTACATTTAAATTAAGCGCGTGAAGGTGTGAAATAAAATTAACGCGTGATTGTGTAAAATTTTTGCGCGGATAAATGTTTAAAAATGAAATTCAATCTTAAACATTTACGCGCAAGAAAATTTTACCGATTATTGCCCAAATACAAGCATTAATCATTGAATAGTATTTATAAATATTAAATAACATTTCTTTGGGATTTTTGGCTAATCTTTAATTTATGTGTGTACGTAAAATCTATATATAATTAGAACCACTTCCTAACGTTCGATGGCGTCATCATGTCAGCCGTAAAAAGTACACTATTGGACAACAGCATCTCTCAAAAAAAATTTGTTACATGGGACGCCACGCTCAGCAGGCGGGTTGGCGAGCGCAGTTCTCTAGCTTCTTTTGCTTCCAACGCTGCTGCCCATCGGGAGCATTTTTAAGCTGGAACGATAGGAATTTGTTGAATTTGGGAAGTGAATGAAGGTGTTGGGATACTACTCACTCGGATGGACGGGGGAAAAGCAAGTAGCAACACGGGAGACTTGGCTCGCATACCCGATGCCATAACTACTGAACAGGCAGTTGAAGACGCCACCCCTGACCATACTATGACCATCGATCGCGTCGAAATGTTGCATACTTATGTGAATTTGATGTAATATAATTTCATGGAATTAGAAGCGTTTCTTGAAATAATGTTGACAAACTTTTCAACGCTGTACAGCCCCGTCAAAACTGTTACATTACGAATTCACTCATAATAAACGTCTCACAACCTCGCAACGCCACCTGATGGGTTACCGTAGCCTTTGGACGCATGCAATACCAGGGCGTACACTCGAACGTCGTTGACCCTGAAGATATCTTTATACACCCTGTTTCTCCATGTTGAAGTTCTCGGGACAACCATGGCAACATACAGAGAGAAGCAAAATCTCGCCTTAGACTTAGTGGCTCGATATCGTTTGGAATATTGGGATCATAGACAATTCCAACAGTCTTAGAATCGACTTATGTGGATTCAGCTGATACTAGGTGCACTTGTCCATGGTGGAAGAGTAGTGTTAGCTCCTTCGTGCCCACCATTCCGATAATATGGCATGAAGAGAGCAATCATGTGGTTTTAGCGGGTGTGAGTTCCGCATAACTGTTCTGTATCCCCGTAGCAGATCAGTATGCATAACACATTTTCTACATATAAAAAAAAAAGGTGCACTTGTCCAAAGGTGATAGTATCATCATCACATCTTTAGAGGAAATTGGCAATCGCCGTGCTTTCAAAGCACCGGCCTGGCCCGTAATACGTGATTCCGTATTTACGTTACAGGCTGCCAACAATGACCACCTAGTAAAGGACAAATACCCTATTAATACATTCCTAATGAAAACATACTACATTTTTACGACACGGTTCGCTTATTGAACGGCGATCTGATCACATGTGACCTATTTACCAAACCTTCTACATATCTTCAAAAAGCAATCTTATTGCTTCGAAATAAGAAGGTAGGGATTGGCAAAGGTACGTTGGCAGGATAGATACAACCAAATTTAAGGGTCAGGGGTCCACATCTCATAAACAATCATGAAGAAAGCGTTAGTGTCGCCGTGAATGGCGGTGTGCCGGCCTGGTGACTCTGACCTTTGTTTAGTTTTGTGGTCTATTTCGGCCAAGTATTTATTGGGTGTGAGAGAGATATTTCCTTGATAGGAGTGATTGTTGTGTTAATATCATTATCATCATAAATTCAGGCGTACGAAGTCATGCCAGCATGGTAAGATATTGCCATACTCTCCACGCTTGACAGGCGGATTAGCGAGCGCAGTTTCTGTGGATTCTGATGCTTCCGATGTTGCTGTTTGTTTGTTCTTCGTGTGTGTAAGTGGCCAACACTGGTGTAAGATTTTTCTGCCTAAAGGCAACTGAGACACAGTTTCACGACTGCTGCCAATGATTACAGCCGGGACCAACAGCTCAACGTGTCTTCCGAAGTACAGAGAAGCTCGAGATATTTTTATGCCACTTGCGGTCACCTATCCCAGGGGGGAATGCGGTCGAAGTTGCTTACCATGCGTAAGCGTTATTGATGATGACTCCCACTAGGCCATCGTGCTCCTCAAACGTCGCTGCTGTAGTATAATGTAAGTATTTTTAAGGTTAGGGAAGATAAGAATTTGTTGGATTTGTGATAGAAATGAAGGTATTGGAAAACTACTCACTCATATGAATGGGGGAAAAGGCTCGGGAGATACCCGATGCCATACTTGCGACCACCGGACAGGCCGATGAGGATGACATCCCTATTTGAGGTAAAAATGTATTGTTCTGTTCTTTTCCTGTTATTTGGTGCATGCGTCAGTTCATGCGAGAAGTAAGAATATTTTTTTTAATATTTTTATAACTGTTTTATTTTGCATTCACAATGCTATTTTTATTTTTTAATTTAGTAAGAATATTTTTTTATGTTCCCTAACTAACTATCATAACTAATATAACAAATGTGGAAGTTTGTCTTTTACAAATGTTAAAGTCGGTTTGAAAGCATAAATTATGACTAGCACCGTTTTGTACCTAGTTAATCATAATTCGTAACGAATCTAAATGCATCGGTACTTTACTTGCGTCCTGCTGTCGCCTATGCAATATAAACAGGTTCATAAATCAAATTGATTTGAATAAAAAAGCCATTTGTGTCACCACTCATGCTTTATCAATTGGCATTCATGTGGCATATGGCGAGCTTTGATTAAATGGCGATCTGATTTGTGGGAAATTTGCGGGTGATGTCATGCAATTGTCGGTGATTAGAGAGACGGACATGTCCATTGTCCACACTATATTCATGGCCGCGCCAGTTAGTAAAGTATTACTCTGATTGAGAGGTAAGTTCACCAAATCAGTATGAATGCTGTCATAATAGCGGAACCAGGTTTTTGACGTATCACACACAACTGAGGATGCAACCGCGAAAAACGCTCATTTGACAAAGAGGATGATAGTCAGAATATAAATATATTATATAAGAAACCCGTTTGAGTGTGTAATTTAACTGCAAAAGACGAAGGTGCAAGGAGCTAAGGCGCGAATGAACTGAGGTGCGAAGAGCTAAGGTGAGAATAAATCTAGGTGCAAAGAGCTGACATAGTTTCTTTATCCTTTAGATACATATATAAACTATGCAGTAGTATGCGTTAGAATAAAAAGAAATTATAAACAGAAATCACTATTCTATATTCAAACCCAACCTATCCTTATCCTATTTACAATAATAACTAGACTTAATTTATGAAGAGACCTAACAGAAGATAACTAGCATCTGGAACAATCTACCTGTTGCGACTTCCTGGAAGAGTTACTGCATTCTCCGATCAACCCCAGAATCACAGCAAGGAAAAACAGTAAACACTAACCTGGATCCACGGTGGACAGGGCTCTTGGCAAGGAATCGCCTGCGACGGGGCTGGTGCCGACCGGCTGGCGATCTCTCTGTTTGAACTGCGTTATTTCTCACTGCCTACACTTGTGGTACACCATCACACACACGCGATGAAGATTTAGGGTTGTTTCTGGCCAGCAAAGCTCTTAGGAGTCGTTATTTTTGGAAATTATATCAGCGCACGAGCGCGCTCAACTAGACTCGATCCGCCATATTTTTTCAAGTCTTTGGGCGACCAATAACAGATCGTCGCGGCGAATTAGGAGGGATGTATGGGAAAAAGGGAAGCAGGAATATAGATAGGTAATTTTATTAGGGTTTTAAAGTTAATGCTTACACACTACCTACGTGTAACTAGTAAATATAAATATAATAAAAAAATATATACGGACAAATCACACAGATTGAGCTAGCCTCAAAATAAGTTCGAGACTTGTGTTATGGGATACTAACTCAACGATACTATATTTTATAACAAATACATTTATAGATAAACATCCAAGACCCAGGCCAATCTGAAAAAGATCATTTTCCATCTTGACCTGACCGGGGATCGAACCCGGGGCCCTCGTGTCGCAGGCTGGCGTGCCACGGAGCCCGCCAAAAGCAACACATAAGTGACACACATGAAGAAACATTGTCTCATCTTGAGATACATCGCCTTACCTAGTAGAAACATTTACCTTACCTCAATAAAATCTTCTTGTTACCTTGTAAAAACAGCGTCTTACCTTGTAAAAATCAAATTCGTAAAAATACATCGCACATAACCCGATATTGCGACCCCCGTCAGCTGTCATGTCGCATGTCCAAATTGAATTTTGGGAAACGTCCGGATCTATTACCGACAGGCGGTGTCGCCGTCGTATCAATTTCTAGTCAAATTTCATATTTACCGGGTCGCTTTTTGCTAAGGGTCTCGTTGATGTTTCATGATTGGGTGCGCTCCCATAATGTAGAAAAATACTTTTTTACCAATTTTTTGAGACAATATTTTCTGTGAAATTACTGTAAACCATAGATTTAAAAAAAATGCGTCTCTCTGAATCATTTGTTTATTTAAAAACTTTATTGAGCCAAAATTGCTACAATAGGTAGACTCATCATTTATCATCATCATTTCGTGTAGATAACACGGTCAATCGACCATGCACACCCTGGTGTCAGAGTTCTTCGGAACCGCCTGTCGGCCCCCACATGGTTCCTTTAAAAACTACCAGATGGCAGGCGAGTCCAACGGTAACGTGCCTTCCGAAGTACGGAATCATCTTTATTATCAGACAGTCAGGTGATTCAAGCCTGTAATATCCTAACCAAACAGGAAACAACTAAATAAAGTATGCTTCCTGTGGGAATCGAACCCACGACCCCCGGATGTACGGACAAACGCCTTAACCAATGAACCACGGAGGCTGTAAGCTGGAGTTGGTGGAGACTATTCCTGTCATCTCAGCGTATTGCTGAACGCAACTAAGTATCGCAGTCGTCTTTATATTTATCGTCATATTGAAATAAAACCACTCTTGATTTAAAATGATGAGGCAGTTAGGTTATGTAATGTGTATGCTTTGAAACGCACGTCAAGCCATTGTCACGGCTGTCTTAATTATTTGGCATTATTTAAGATATGATAGATGCCTTTAGCAAGCCAGGGGGTGTCATTCTATAAACTCCTATCCTATCCTCGCTTAAAAACGGTTTCGATGGGCAGCAGCGTCGGAACCGATATAAGCCTAAAAAACTGCGCTCGTCAACCCGCCTGCCAAGCGTGGTGAATATGGCAATATCCTCCCATGGAGCGAAGAATCCTTGGGAGAGGCATTTGTCCAGCAGTGGACATTTGCGGCTGAAATTATGAAATGCCTTTAAGCAGCTTGAGAAATCTGACACTAGTGTAGGTCACGTACACACATAACACGACTGTTTTGCCATCTAGCAATAACAGATCAACTTATCGTGCCTGCCGTAGAAGTGTCATAAAATAATTCCGGCGCCACCACACTTGCCGCAAGCACTTTACATGGCCTCAAGAAGTCTTCTTGCGTTGAAATGTTGATTATAAGAAGCGCTGATAATATTGGATACCCTTTGGAATATGAAACTTTTTGATTAAAGTTTTAGATCGTGCAAATCTCTGTAGGTGCTAGCATGTTGTCTTATCATCAGTTACCAGTTGTAGCTTCGTATGGCAAGTTGCGGGCAGTAACGAGCCAGGTAACGCAATCAGCAATCAGCTTCGGCAAGCATTCGCCGGATGCAGGTACCTTCCAATCAATCGCCGTGTAAACATCGTTAGTCTGACGTGATCAGTCTTGACCTACGCAATCATTGAAAATTAGGAATGCGGTGCCTAGGTGATACACCTGAAAACTAATAAGTTCTTTGGTCATTCATCATCATCATCATTCCAGCCGTAAAAGCTGGACAAGGGCCTCTCCTTAGGATTTTTCGTTCCATTGGAGGATATTGCCTTACTCACCACGCTTGGCAGGCGGGTTGGCGAGCGCAGTTTCTTCGGCTTCCTGTGCTTTCGAGGCCGCTGCCCATCGGAAGCATTTTTAAACTGTGAAGGATAGGAATTTGTTGGTTTTGGAAAGGAAATTAAGGTATATTCACTCGGAAGAATGGGGGAAAGCAAGTAGCAGTTCGGGAGGATGGGCACACGTACCCGATGCCAGGATGGAGGCAACCGAGACCAGCAGTTGAGGATAATACCCCTGACCTTCGATCTATTATTAAGACCATATTTTATAATAGAGTAAGACCTAATATTATGCTTGAGCAAGATTATCATTATCATGCTAAACAAGATGTAAGGTCTCACACCCTCTTGCTCTATTATGACTTATTATATAAAGTCATAATACTATACCGGTATGAGAGAAAATAATCTGATTGCGTAAAAAAAGTTGCATTGACACGCACGGTAGCCTAAGTGATGTACGTGTATGATAGAAACCAGCTTTAGAGCTAATATTAGATTTGTCATAATTTCCAAAATCGATGTTTCCCCGCAGTGTTGCATGTGACCAGAAGTATTCCTTAAAGCCGCTGACAAAATGCACCAATCATAAAAATGGTGATTAAGCATGATTGGTGGATATCGCAGCTTGACAGCTGCTGTTAAAAAAACCTGAAAATACTTGTCACAGTACCGCCATCTGGGCAAAAAAACGATTACAATAACTCTCATGGTCAGAGTGACGTTATATAATTAACAATTTTATTCATTATAATTTTGTAAATTAGAATGAAAGCTTTACGGCACTACATTATCTAGCATAATTCGCAGTAGGAGCTGTATTTTTTAAATAAAATAACTTATAAAAACCGCTTAATGTTGTAGTGGTATGTCGGCGTGTTGCTGTTTAAAACTTTCAGGAATAAATCTAATAATTAAGACGCTGAAACACAGGCCAGGAGTTCTGAAGAGCCTTAAAGAGGTAGCAATTACCCTATCTTAATTACTCCGCAAAGTTTACCGCTCTGCCTATGCCTCCCCGACTTCCAGGAACAAGTACCTACGGTCAGCTAGGAAATTAGACCCACGTTATGCTAACTAGCTTTACTACCCCGCAAGGAAAAAGATGTGATACTATTTATTTTTGAGAAAATTCCGAAATTTTAAAAATTAAAATATTTGCACAGCCTTTCATTGTAAGTGAATCAAAGTCTGAAGTCTGAACTACTGATTATTGCGGAGAGGAACTTTCTCTATCATCAGACCAGCTTCACATGTGCCCCTCCCCTCATCAGTGATCGGTATGTCGACCAAGAATATTGAAAGTCATAAGACTGTTATAATAGCATTTCAATTTAAAATACCAGCTGCAATAACATCTGCACTTGATTCGATAAGAAGAATGCTGTAAATTATCAATCAAACTAAGCCCATTCAAGAGTTTTTATTTTTCATAAGCACAGCAGTTCATGCTTTTATGGGTCTGTACTACCTACGTCCTTCAATCAAGTAGCGCGTCTTAGGGAAGAATCTAAATTAGAAAACGAACTTCGAAACGATCATAATGAACACACCCACAATTAAGCCGATAAAAGTTGATTGTTTGAATAAAGCACAATTTCCAAATATTAAAACATTTATGTAAAAAAGACGAAAAAATGTTCCGGTTATAAAAAAGCAAAGGTATCTTATTCATGTTTATTATTGAATATCGGCGTGTTTTACAAAGTTTTCGGGCAGTACCCGGTGCCCGAACAGAGCCCGAAATCCCCGGAATCCCGCGCCCGGACGTGACCCCGATCTTGATTTATTTCCCGACGGTGTCGGTGGAGCTTTGGTGATAGGATCAATACTAGAGAGAACAAGACTTATGCACTTCAACCTCTGTGATGCATATATGACACCCTGCGTTTCACGAAATAAAGGGAGTCTTGTTCGAACTATATTATTATTAAATAAATAAAAAAAATTAGATCTAGATAGCGCCTCTTATCAATATGCACGTGAAACGTAGAATTACGATGCTGAACCAAGTTCCCAGGTCGTTTCATTTCTCGTTTTATACTATTAAATTTAAAGCCTAGAAGTTGTTATTTAATTTGAAAAATATTGATTTATTAAAGCTACTTAACTTGAGTCAATACGAGAGGAACTTAAACAGGAAACTCGAAGATAAATACATCAAATCAAGCAAGTCTTACTGAAAATGTACTTTTCAGTAAGTTTGTCAAAAGGCATTCATGCTGAACAAACAAGCAATGGTGGCTATTTATCCAATATTTGACTTTTTACATAAATGTCAATATAACCTCTCAGATATGGAACAATAAAGCAAAACATTAAAACTCATAGTTTTATGAAGATAACAAAAATGCAAGTTCTTATTACGACACCCTTTTTATGTCCTTCAGTTGTAGCGCAGTTATTTCTGACAGTATAGAGCTTAGCTTAAAAGCGCAGTGATCTTTTATGTATGCTACAAATAACCCTATAATAAAAAGCTACGCTGAGCTTCGCTAATGCCGTCGCCTTTCGAAGCTTCACCTCTGCTTTGGAGTCCTCTGTTCCAATGGGGTTCGAAGTCCGGCCTAAGACTAGATTACAAAATGCAGACGCGACACGGTGTGGCTAAAGCAAACGCAATTTAATGATAAAGTGTCAACCTGGCTCAGTAGCTTTTCCTCATATTTACGCAGGAATTCGAAAATCGTACCTGATCTGATTTAGAATATGTATTTGAGATTCATATAGAAGGTATACTTAGAACATAGGTTAACATTCCCGAGGGATCTACATCACGCGGGAGAAATGTATGATAGATAATCAAACACATCTATTATTGTATCAAATTGAGTGTTATTATAAGAAAAAAGTTACAGTCATTTAAATTCTGCAAATTTTGACATAATTTCCGACAAGAAAAGGCTAATAAGATGTGCATTACCTAATTAATTATACAAGATCTTGTAAATACAACTCCTATTTTGCAAATAAATGATTATGATTATGACATCATCATCATCATTTTCGTCTTAATCATAATCATCATTTTCGAGTAGGTGTCAAGTCAATCGACCATGCACACCCTGGTGTCAGAGTTCTTCGGAACTGCCTCTCGGCCTCTGACGTGGTTCCTTTAACGGCATTATTATGACACGAACCTATTCGAAGGAAAAATCTATAGGTAGGCACACTATTAAAGCGCAATTTAATTTCATTGTAACAATAACGAGGGAAACTTCGTAATGAGAGGTCCGATGCTTATCATCGGGACTCCAAACTATGCTAATGCATGCAAATAGTTCCCAACTAGCGCCCGCGCGCGTCTCCGCCCACGTAACTGTGCGCCGGAGGACGCATAATGTAGAGGTAAAAAGTACCCTATATGCTAATCACACAAAGAGAAACTGAGCGGTTTTTGTGGATAAAGTTTTTCCATTACGCGTTAGTCATTATTGGCCCTTGTATTGGTTCTTACACTCGTAAGTAAATACACAATGAATTATACATTGGCGATTACTGATTGGCTCTTACAATTACATTTTTGAATAAAAGGTAACTGCTATGGCTTTTAAACAAAATAGTTTCTTATTCGTATTTGTTATGATGAGGTCAGAGGTTTCATTCTCAACTGCTTGTCCAGTGATTGCAGGAATGGCATCGGGTATACGCGCGCCCGGCTGCCTGAGCTGCTACTTACTTTTCCCTCATTTATCCGAGTGAGTAGTATCCCAATACCTTCTTTTTCTTCCCAGATCCAACCACATTTTTGTCCTTTTCCAGCCTAAAAATGCTTTTGATGGGAATGCCAACCCGCCTGCCAAGCGTGGTATGTATGGCCGTGAAGTGCCGTTACTGGGAATATGTTTTTTGACGTTTATTGTTCGATTTTGTCGAAGGGCTGTACGACGATAATCAGTGTAGAAATAAAATATATATTCGGACAAATCACACAGATTGAGCTAGCCCCAAAGTAAGTTCGAGACTTGTGTAATGGGATACTAACTCAACGATACTATATTTTATAACAAATACATATATAGATACACATCCAAGAACTAGGCCAATCTGAAAAAGATCATTTTCCATCTTGACCTGGCCGGGGATCGAACCCGGTCACTTCGTGTCGCAGGCAGGCGTGTTGACCGCTGCGCCACGGAGCTAGTCGAAGACGTATTCCGTCTGCCTTCGCGCAAACTTCTAAATGAACCCTCATCGACATACACCGTAGCAAATGACGGAATCAGCTATTGCTGATTCCGTCATTTGCTAGGATGTATGTCGACATGGGTGTGTGTAACAATTCACCAGTCATCGGAACATTTCAACTAGACAAACCACCCAGCCACAATGCCCCGGAAGTGTGCGACCGGAAACAGCGGTCTGCCGGAAGCGCACCTCATTTCCTATCTGCACCCGCAAATATAAACTGTTCTGAAATAACTCACCGACAGTTAGGAACATAGTTTTCAGCTTTTAACTGCTTTCTGTAAATTTTATTTCGTTCTCGAGTTTATGGTCTGTTGCTCGCAGTTTTAACTAACTATAATTTAACTCGGACTTTTCTAGTTAATAAAGTTATAAAATAACGTCTCTCCTTATAAACTAAACAATGATATCAAAAGAAAACTCACTATAAAAAAAGAATTGAAATACATAGCTTATACGATATGTCGACGTCGATTTGTCCGCAGTCGATAGCGATGTGAAGAATACCGGGATCTCGTGAAAAATGGATCATTTGTAAAGAGTTATACGACGGGTAGCCTTCTGTGGGAACCTTGAGACACAATTTTTTTTTTTTAAATCTATGTTGGGAACATTCTGTTTTGTGAAAACCTATCATATGTCTTCTGTTTTAAAAGTTGTTTATGATACAGTTCTTCTTCAAAAGTCATATTGGAAAAAAAAAAAACCTAAGATGAAAGTACGAGTATAAAAAAACCTTATGTAATTTGACAATCAAATAAGTTTCCATAATAAATATATAAATAAAATGAGAAATATATCGGGTATTCGTGAAAAAAGGATCATTTATCATTATATATGTTCTCCTGAAAAATGGATCATTAATAAATATAAATTATCCATTTTTCACCCGATATAAATAAATAAATATCTACGGACAAATCACAGATTGAGCTAGCCCCAAAGTAAGTTCTAGACTTGTGTCATGGGACACTTACTCAACGATACTATATTTTATAACTTATACATATAACTTATATATAGATACACATCCAAGACCCAGGCCAATCTGAAAAAGATCATTTTCCATCTTAACCTGGCCGGGAATCGAACCCGGGCACTCTCGTGTCGCAGGCTGGCGTGTTGAACGCTGCGCCACGGAGCTAGCTGCTATATTTCACATTTTCTTTATTTAATAAGGAAACTTATTTGATTGACAAAATACATAAGGATTCTTTATACTTTAAACGATGGTTAACCTGCCGTCGAAATAAGTTTACTCGGAAAATCAGCTAATGGCTATAATTCAGAGAACAAAGTTCTCAGCAAAACACATACTTTACAATATACTTACTAATATACCATCAAATTACCCGTTGTCATTAATAGAGAAATATAGTACGAGCGCACGACAAAAACCATTTTCCTTTAAAATATTTGATAACTAGCTTTCGCCCGCGGCTTCGCCCGCGTCAATGCCGATCCCTCGGGAATAGTACTTTTTCCCGGGATAAAAGGTAGCCTATGTACTTCTCCGTATGCCAGCGAACTTGTATACAAAATTTCATGATGATCGGTTCAGTAGTTATGGCGTGAAAGCGTAACAAACAAACAAATAAACAAACAAACTCACTTTCCCATTTATAATATTAGTAAGGATGAATATATATTTGATAATGAATATTTGAAAATAGAACTAATACATTGGACATTATAATATAACCTTTTTTGTTATATTTTTATTTGAATTAAGTAGGTAGGTATTTATTTTTAAATTAATAGAAATATAAATATGGTGTTAATATTTCAAGTACCTGCCTGTTGTCGTTATTAAGATCGAAAAAGAAACGGCACTAAATCACCTTTGTTGTTTGAGAGCCATTTAAATATTTTTTTTATTTTAATTTAAATTAATTATTTTTAAAGATAATATACAATTAAATTAGCTAGCTTAACAATATAGTCTGTCAGTTAGATAATCAAACAATATTGGATACGTATTTTTTCTTTTGTCGATTAAAGAAAAAAATATATTGGTAAGTCGTATTCATAGTTAACGTCACGTTATAAGATGAAATTCTTTAATAAATTCCTCTTTGAAATTCCATGAGACGTCATAGTTTGCTAACTTTTTAGGGTCACAAGGTGTTCTCAGTGTAATTAACGTCACGATTTTACTATAAAGCTAAAGTACTTATTATAAAATATGTAAATTTACGTGAAACTATATATGTATATGGGTCTATTTCTTCCTGCTAATTTACAAATAGTACTTTGGATTTATTCGATGATTAAACTTTCTAGCGTGACGGAAATTAAAATACAATGACGAAAATTGAGAAAACATTATAAATCACGCATTTTCTTTATTATCAATATTTTTTTTGCAAGTAATCGACGGAGAAAAATATTTAAATATGTATGAGTTAATTTGGAGGTTTTATTGTGGAGGTCAATTTTAATAATTTCTTAGTACGCAACTGTCCCTTTCGCACTTCGCTTAACATCGCAAGTGAAAACGACACAGAACGCCGAAGTTACACATTTTTGAAAAATCTGTTAAAGTATCACTATTAATTATATTAATAGCATTAGAATGCTCGGTTTAATATTAAAATCGAAAATATGTCATGATTTTTTTTTCTAATTTTGTAATCCAACCTGTGGCGAAATTTTTTCATCACATATTTTCGATTTTAAGTATCACTATGTTCCGTATAACATTTTAGGGTTTGGCTCAATCACTTACCTACCGGAACGAAGATGTAAAGTACCTAACCGTCAGCTTAGATTTCTTTGCAGCCGATATCGGTTGAAAAATACCGGGTTCTTGTGAAAAATTACGCTTTTGTAACGAGTTATATAAGTTTGGGTTAAGATACCCTGCTGAGGTTACAAATATACGAAAAATCTGTTAAAGAAGTACTTTGGTCCGTAAACGAAGATGTAAAGTAACCGTCGGCATCAATTTCTTTGCGGCCGATACCGGTTGAAAAATACCGGGTTCTTGTGAAAAATGGCGTTTTTGTAACGAGTTATGTCGGTCGCTCGTGTCTGCGGTAACTTCAAGTAATGTTTGAGGGTTCTGGCATTTAATAAAATATAAGTAGGTCTTTTTTCTTAATTGATTAATAACACCAGTACGAAAATCGTTAGATAAAGTTTTTTTTTATTTGTATTTCACGCGTTACTTATTTAGCCAGTATCAAGTATAAATGAGTTTTCCCGTGCTTTTTCTAAGTCCTGTTAATCAATGAAATAATGGTGTAGTTCATTTCGTTGATTCTACGGAACCCATGGCGACAATTCTCACGAATCCACTGGCTTGATCACAGACGACGCAACGAGGCAAGGCGGACAACCACGCCCGCTAAGTAAATCTCACTACAGCCGGACTGTGACAGTTTATTTTAGTTATTCCAGACATTGTTAATAAACATGGGCATTTATAACACCAAATTACACCGATTTCACATTATTATGGACTAGCTCCGTGGCGCAGCGGTCAACACGCCAGCCTGCGACACGGAGTGACCGGGTTCGATCCCCGGCCTGGCATTGACGCGGGCGTAGCCGCGGGCGAAAGCTAGTATTAGTATAAATGCGAATGTGAGTTTGTTTGTTACGCTTTCACGCCGTAACTACGGAACCGATCATCATGAAATTTTGCATACAAGTTCTCTGGAGTACGGAGAAGGTCATAAGCCTTACATCCCGAAATAAGGTACTGATCCTGGGGATCGATATTGACGCGAGCGGAGCCGCGGGCGTAAGCTAGTTTTTTGTAAATAATAATAATAAATAATAATAATAATAAATGTTTATTTTCTCCATTTACAAAGAAAAGTATTTATTTATGTGTAATAAAAATAAGATACTTGCGGTCGGAGACTAGGTAGGTATAAAACATAGGAATATATTTTTTTAATCACATATCAATTAACGCTCATTCATTACGTCATGTCTGTCTGTACCCACTTCTATGCTAAATTGACTCTTTATTATACTTATGAGGATGATGATGAAGAAACTTTTTAAGTGCATTAACATATTTCGTTAGATTTTGACTAGGGAAAGGTTAAGTACCTACTCCCTTTATTTTATATGTGCTACGTACAAGAAATGGAAATCTGATTACGAATTGGGATGCTACAAAAGGAAAATAAACGCAGACTTACATGAACACATTTTGTCAATTAAAATTATATCTATTCGTTACCACCTACGCATTGTTCATGTTTACGCGACTCGCGACGTGTACAGCCAAAAGCACATGTTGAGTTGTTACAGTATCCGATGGCAATGGGAAAATGTCGACAATATCGCATTACAAATAAATTGCCGGACAAAAAGCCGTGATAATAAAGACCAAAATTCAAAATTCTGATCATTTTACACTTACAACGCCAATTTAACTTGAACCTACAGAATTCTTATTCCAAAGGAATAAGGCTTCAATTGCATATTGTTAAATGGTAATGTATTCGTATGTTGGTGTTTGGTATCGTGTATATTTGTCTCGAAGTTTACGAGCTGATACAGCATTAAACATAAAGAAAACGACAAGAATATTTTATGGCCGGATGTAAGAAGGAAGAGCGCAGCGGTTGAAATGAAGCTTTTTTAGCATTGTGCTGTGAAAGGTATAGATTATAGGGTGGACCCTATAATCTACATAATAAGATCTTACTTGGTATTCCACCGGACCCTGGAGGGTCAGGTGGAATACCAAGTAAGATCTTTCTAAGTTTTGGTTTGAGAAACCAACATTTTATTAGGTAAGGCATTTATTTTATTTTAAAAGCCCCTCAAACTTACAATTTCAGCAAATTTTAACGGGATATTCTTCTAAATACGATTTAAACGGCAATACTATAAATACAATAGTGACGGCTGAAAATCAGTGCTGGTCACAAATGTGTCCAGCGTAACACTGAGCCATCACCTATTATAGTACACTTTAATTAGTTGTTTTTTTTTATGTTGTAATTCTATTTTTTTGTTTGTGTTTCTACAATAAATATTTTTCATTTAATTTCATTTTCAAATAACAAAAATTACAACATTGTGTAGTTTCTGACTTTTATGGCCTCGAAGGTCCTATGAACCTCATAATGACCACTGATTTGAATTCAGGGTCTGATGGTGTTTAGTCTTTACTATAATTTTGATAAACCTCATCTTGGACCGTAGCGAAATTTGATTGCACCTGCAATCAAGGTATTTATTTTTATGACTATTGTGATAAATAATTGAAGAAAGACCGCGTATGATTTGGACCACCCGCTATTATTGTGTCTTTGCAAATTGCGTGGAGGCAGACACACATAAAATCAAAAATAAAATGCGCAAACGGGCGGACACATTAGAGAACTTTATCACCGCTGGGCATAGTGGGCATGGGCGTCGGGCTGGCGTATCAATTGTACCCGAATGGCTCCTGTTTTCAAAGGTTCTTGTGAATTTTTATAAAAGTTGCTAGGGAGGCTAAAAGAGGCTAGCTTAGGTAATGTTTTTATTTATTTATTTAAATAACTTTTTGAGCCTATAGAGCTACTGTAGGTGGACTTAATGCTAAAAGTATTCTCTCCCAATCAGCCTCGAGAAGGATAAACAGATAAAAAAATAGTTGGTAAAGTGGGAAATAAATATGAGAGATAGAAATATGATAAGATTACAAGGAAGGAATAATAGATAGTAAAATACTTAACTATATAATTAGTTACATAAATATTAATAGATACAAAAAAAAAGTTGTAGAATTATAGCTAATATTTTACCTGCAAAGGTTGCGTTTCCAGCAAAAATATTACATTGCCTAATACAAGTAGTGTGTGGTGTGGATGAATTCAACTACCGAAGCTGTGCTAAAAGAGATTAGAAAATTAAGTGATGCTATTGGAGGATGCTTTGATTCAAAATACATGAGGAAAAATATTTAAATCTGTTTCCATCAAGATTCCTGTAACATATTAGATTTAAGTATAGACATACATAGTCAACGCAGAATAAATTAATAAAATTAAGTGCAAGCTCAAATTAACACTTGAACTGCACAGACCAAATAGAAAGTTCAATGCAGACGAATTTGGCGAAAAATAAGTAAATATGAAGCAGGACATTTGCGAAATTGGGAAATGAGAGAGGCACTGTTTGCCAATCTGATGATTGCGCGTGTCCACTATGTGATACGTTTTTAAATTGTTCTATTTGGTCGTATAAATTAATTTACAAACGTATTTGCGGCCGTTTGAGAGACTCGGCGGTACCTGCAGCCATGCCAGCCTTACAACTTGTGCCATTATGATGGAAATACGAGAGTGTCGACGCATGTTGCGTACCACACCAGCGGCTTTCCCAATCTCAAATGCACCAGTGTCAACCCGTTCAGCCTCTATTGTTTTAGAAAGCTTTATTTATTTTAGATAATGACGAAACTACCATGGTACCGATCTCAATATTTATACTTGTTAGTGTTCAAAATTATCTATAGATGTAGCAAAGTTTTATTAAAAAACTCCAAAACAACTAAGTATGTTTGTACATAGTCACGACTAGTAATGCTATACATATAAGTACTTTAAATTCGCGTCACATTACATTTAATAATCAATCTTCAATATAATGGATAGATTACCTTGATATAAAAAAATGAGAGTATATTACGTAGGACGAGAGTGTGGTTGATTTGCTAGTGCTTGTAAACCTCATACCATAATATATCCTGGCGACTCTTACCAATTAGGTGTCTTAAATTCCCGTGACCGATGTAACATTGGAAACGCGCTAAATTTCGTCTCCGAGCTGAACCACTCGATTTGATGGATTGTTAATTTGGTCGTTGGGACTCGCTGCAAAAACTCGGCCTCTCCCGGTGTGACCTTACTGGCCCCACCAAATGGAGCCTCCTTCTACATATTTTATTTTATATCATCATCATCAGGTCTTTTTAGTCTCCACTGCAGGAGCATGGCCTTCTCTGTACTATTAGGGCCATACTTGGCCAGGGCAGCCAGAGGACTTGGCCTACACTCTCCACGCTGGACAGACGGGTTGGAGAGGTCACTTAGATGTTTATAAGCTTTGTTTAGCTTGTATTTCCTAAGTCGCCTTCTACGACATCCACGGGAAGACTTGGAGTAGTCCTATTCTATTCTGCCTGACCTGTGGACAAAACAGCTCCGAAACTCGATTAGTTTTTTGCCGGTGCCATTTTTCGAGAGCGAATCGCGTATCTACCATTACAATATTTGATCGAAGTTATGGAGTCATAATGATAAAGAATAACAAACAAATATAAAAGACAAATAATCAAAATTTCATGATGATCGGTTCAGTAGTTACGGCGTGAAAGCGTAACAAACAAACTCATTTTCGCATATAAAATATTAGTAAGGATTTCAGCAGTACGAATAAGTAGACTACCTAATTGTACGAATAAGTAGTTCCAGCGAGTCCAATGGGAGCGCACCTCTCTAGGCGGTCGCCGCCCATTACAGCGATCCTGTTTGGATGTGTATCGTGATTTATAGCCGGCTACTGCTGGCTGGCTTTGACGCTTTTCATTGTTGCTTAGTGTACGTATTTGTGAGCTTCATTACTAATTACGGACTACGCTAACTGCCTCCGTGGTCTAGTGGTTAAGGCGTTTGCCTGTTGACCCGGGGCTCGTGGGTTCGATTCCCACCGGAAGCATACTTTATTTAGTTGTTTCCAGTTTGGTTAGGACATTGCAGGCTTGAATCACTTGATTGTCTGATAATAAAGAAGATTCTGTGCTTCGGAAGGCACGTTAAGACGGTGGTCCCAGCTGCCATCTGGTAGTCGTTAAAGGAACCACGTCAGAAGCCGAGAGGCGGTTCCAAAGAACTCTGAGATGTATGCATGGTCGATAAATAGTTGGCCTCTGTTGCATGGTCGATTGGCCATGACACCTACTCGAAATTATGATGATGATGAGTAGTTACGGAATCATAGACCTTTTCTCGTATATATTACTAGTAACTATAATTCTGTGTAAACTCTATATTTTCGTTACACGTGTTTGCACCCGATTCTTGACTGACATGACCTCATTTTATTATATACGAGTACATTATACTAACGCTTTATCATGTTACTTAAAGATAAGTAGGTACTTAGGTATCTTATTGAAACTCTAGAAGTTTAGCTTAAAATTCTATCTTTTATTGATTTGTAAGTATTTCTAGTATTATTGTACTCCTTCCTTGAGTTAAAATATACTCGTAAATTATGATCATAAGTTCAACTATGAAAACTAATTTTCACCTTTGACGCGATCTGAACAATGCTATTTCTATTTGGAATCTCATTGAAGCCTTTGGTTTGCGTTCCTTTGTATTCCGTTCGAGTGGTAGTACCAACAAGGCAGTTTGAACTATTTCTTTGAGTGCGACCTGCCGTTTGATGTCATGCGGAATGCGGAACACGTCGGCTGCAGGCGAGCTTTTGATTGACTTTTGGCACGACTTGATCACTCCGTAGATGCAAAGCATGTAAAAAATAAAGTTCTATACTCATGTAAGGTTAAAACGTTTATTTTTCTATTTGGTTGATTTTCTCCTTGTGTTTATCATTCAAATCTAGTTTTAGTTGTGGTAGAGCCACGCTACCGGCAAGATTCATTTTTGCTAGTAGCATGAATGGGCCGGCTCGTCCGGGGAAGTACCACACTCTCACAGAAAATCGACGTTTGAGTAGAAGCTTTACCGCTTCTATGCTTCGTTCGGTGAGTGAGAGAGCCGGAGGCCCATCCTTCCCCCATTTCCTCCCCCTATGTCTCCCCCAACTCCTTGAAAGGCCGGCAACGCTCCTGTTACACCCTGGTGTTGCAGTTGTCCATGGGCAGCGCTGGTTGCTTACCATCAGGTGACTCGCTTGCTCGTTTGCCGCCCTATATCATAAAAAAAATATCTTTGACGAGTCTTTTGATAACTTTATTGTAACTTTCCACTTACATTGCCTACGTAGTTGGGACAAAAGCTCCGTCTTCCCGAACTTTAGTTTTTAAATACATACTCTCTTTGAAATAATTGTGTAAATCCTTAATATATTTTCTCTGTTTACTGTCTTTAAGAACTTCCGCACACTGTACGAGACACGTACACTGCTAACTCAGCATGTATACTCGCGACAATTATGTAAAGACTTCATGTTCAATTTAGTCCGTAATCAGCATTCATATGTATAACATTCCCATTAAGACATGAAAACTACCCTATTGTAAATCGCAATAAAATCGTTTGTAAAGTTTGAACATCAAATACCGAACATATTCTTCTTCTTTCTCCTTCTTCTTCTTCTTCTTAATATATATAACTCAAAGGTGCCTGACTGACTGACATAGTGATCTATCAACGCACAGCCCAAACCACTGGACAGATCGGGCTGAAATTTGGCATGCAGGTAGATGATACGACGTAGGCATCCGCTAAGAAAGGATTTTGCTCAATTCTACCCCCAAGGGGATAAAATAGGGGATGAAAGTTTGTACTTCTTAATGCGAGCGAAGCCGCGGGCAAAAGCTAGTCATTTATAAAACTATATAACAACGAAAATGTAAGGCATATCATTCTCGACTGTCCATCTTTATGGTCCTTCAAAGATATGTGTACTTACACATCATGCTTGTGTTATCTTGGATACTAAAATATAATAGTCCTGTGAGGTCAAAGTATCACGGTCTCGGAAGAGAGAGAGAGAGACAAAGACTAAGCGTATCGTGGCTCTGTTTTACCCATACATAACCTAAATTGTGTTTGCATTTCTTTCACCCGTTTTGTACCTTGACGACATGTGTAAACAAATCATGTTTTGTTATCTTTGGCACTAAAATGTTAAAGCACTGTTAGGTCACAGTAACTCAGCCTCAGAAGAGAGACAAGAATTGAGCGTATCGCGACTCCATAATTTTTTACGCGAGCGATATCTCTGATTTACAGCGCTGCGTGCTGCGTGCGAACCCGCAAGCGGATCAGTAGGGTTGCCAGTGAATAAAATTAAGTTTACTTACCTATATTGTTTTTAAATAGCATTACAATGCTTGGTATATTACTAAAATTGAAAATATGTGATGACAAAGAACTCGGCCACAGGTAGGATTCAAACCCTTAGGTTTACGCCCTAAGTGTGATACCATTACACCACCGTGACTTCGAATCACCGCGTCGAATTCTCTCATCTAAGGGACGTAGGTTCGAATCCTACCTGTGGCCGAGTTCTTTTTCATCACATATTTTCAATTTTAATAAAATTAAGTTACCATTCTCATTGGATCTACGAGTAACTTAAAATATACATAATATCACGTCTTTTTCCCTTGCGGGGTAGACAGAGCCTAGGTCTATAAGACCATATGGCCACATTTAGAGTTTAGGGTGTGTAGATATAAAACGTAAAATATACAATTATACATTCTTAGAAAACACATATTGCAAATAAAGTTTTCTACTAACAAGAAGTAAGCGTTACGGGGTACTATTCAATATTGCGATCGGCTACTAACAAAAAAAATTACATTATTGTAAATATTATTTAGAAGTGAATAAACGATGTGGCTTACTAAACACGTCACTTCTATGATTCAAGGTTTTTTACCTCAACGCCCACCATTTTACTAAACGTACTTTCTACGTCATTACGAATAAAGGTATGTATGAATGAATTAATTATTAAGTTATCTTCAGAACCTTTTTTTAGTTTCGTGGATTCTTGGGCCGATTCCATTATCATGGGACATTTACCGCGTGGTAACCCTATCCCGATCCGAAGCTGAAGTGGTTCCGCGTGTAAGGATTAGATAACGACTGCGTGGCTTTTGAATGGTCATTTGTTTCACTGCTAAGAATAAAATGGCAACAATATTTGATTTGTTAATATTTTTTATGATGTGTTTAACAAAAATTAAACATTAGGTATTATTTTAGAGTTCCGTATCTCAAAAAGAAACTCTTATAGGGTCACTCGGTTGTCTGTCCGTCTAAATCTACTGTCCGATTAAGTTGAAATTTAGCACACTTATTGTCTGTGTTGCATATAGAAGAAGTTGATTATATAATTAAATTTTAAGATGGAGTTAGAAATCAGAAATAATTATAAAAACATTACAAACTGTAGTATGTGCCAAATCAAATGACAAGGTTTATTACGTAGGTCTTAAATATATATATTTTTTCATAATTCTAAATTAGTTTTTAAAGTTTTTCAATATAATAGACGAAAATAGATTATTCACCTTATCTCGGAAACCATTGATCCGATTTTTTTTTATTAAAAAACGTAGATAACAAGAAATTTATAAGAAATGTGTGATTTTATTTGAGGGGGTATAATTGAGTTCCGATTACATTCATCGTACAGAACCCCTATGCAAGCAACTTCAACTCGCACTTGACCGATATATTTCATGTAAATTATAATAATTGACAAATTAATTAAACTAGATTATTATCAGACAATCACCTGATTGTCTAATAATAATGATGTTCCTATGGTTCGGGAGGCACGTTAAGCCGTTGGTCCCGGCTGGTAGTCGTTAAAATGAACCAGAGGTCGAGAGGCGGTCCCGAAGAACTCTGACACCAGGGTGTGCATGGTCGATTGACCGTGACACCTACACGAAATGATAATAATCTGAAACCGCTCTGAAACGAATATACTGGCTGATTTCCTAAATAGTTGGCGTATGGTTTGAATGAGTCTGTTTTATAGGTATTACCTACTGGTCATATGTTCCAATTTTGTAAGGTATATCCATATTTATAAATAAATAAATATAAATATATACGGACAAATCACACAAATTGAGCTAGCCCCAAAGTTAGTTCGAGACTTGTGTTAAGGAATACTATATGTTATAACAAATACATTTATAGATAAACATCCAAGACCCAGGCCAATCTGAAAAAGAACATTTTCCATCTTGACCTGACCGGGGATCGAACCCGGGGCACTCGTGTCGCAGGCTGGCGTGTTAACCACTGCGCCACGGAGCTCGGCAAAAGCCAGAGAACTTATCTTTATAAGTTCTCTGGCTTTCGCCGACCTCCATATGACCATTTATAATTCTCAAACCCAAATACTTTACTAGGCATCATCATCATCATCATCAGGTCCTTTTTAGTCTCCACTACAGGAGCACGACCCTCTCTGTACTAGGCATGTAAAACATTATTCAACCGTCAAGTTCTACGAATTGTTTCTTGACAAAAAGTTTTCAAGCAGGTGATTTTTTTTGTACGACTACCTAAAAAGTCCAGAAGTCAAGTGTGTACACATGCGTCGCACTGGCGACTACAAGTGGCATCTGTCGCGACGATCTTGCGCAGGTAGGCGCCGAGTAGTGATGTGCACGATGGAAATATCGATATATTAAAGTCAATGCAAACTACATAATTGCAACTTTTGAAAGGTTTAAAATTCAAGTGTGTATACATGCATTGCACTAGCGACGTTAAGCGTATGACGTCCTATGTTTTATGTAGAAGGCGAAGTGCTCAATTTTTATTGATTCATTTTCACATCTATACTGGCCTTAGGGTCTAGGTGCGATAAATGTGTGTTTATTTATGCACCGATAAGTAAAATAAGGAAAGGACAGTAACACGATGTTAAAATATATAAAGAGTTTCTTCTTGAAAGAGATTCATTACATATTGAGATTATTTAATGACTTTATAATCGATTTGGGATACTCTACTAGTTTTAGTTAAGTAGTCTACACATAAATTTGTATTTAGTAGACGCTGCGGACATCTTCAGCTCGTACTTTACTCTACTACACGTGGGTAGAGTACCAAATTTTAACATTTCAATTAAATGCACTTAAAAAATTGTAAATCAGAAAAATTAAAGATATTTAAATAAGGTCTACAGTAATTTAAAAAATGGTAAGATTGTCTTAGCTGACGTTCTCAACACTGTTTAACGTGAGATATACAGGAAATACGTAAAGATCTAAAAATATATAGTTGGTATCGAACTACTAGGTACAACCGTAACAGTTACTGTCAAACAAAACTGTTTGATAAATGAAGTCGATATAAGTTTTGTCACATCACTAGCCATAACTTGGGCACTTAAGATGTTTATCTGAGCAAAGGCACATGATTTGTTATTGAAACAAAATATCAATTCCCAGGACGTTTTTGTCTTTACATCCGGGTCTTGACAACTTACTCAGATAAACGTGAACTAATGATGCGAATTCATGAAGGAAAAAGTTAGGAAAATAACCGGGAATATGAGCCCTTCGTAGCTACAAAATAGGCCTATGTCCGGCAGTGGACTTCTTGTGGCTGATATGATGATGATGATAGCTACAAAACAAATTTTGATGCAACTCAAAAAAAAACTTGACCGATAAAAAGGAGTGTTGTGTTAAAAGTTCACCTATGCATATGGATATCTTTGAAGTTTTACCATAGCTTCTTATTGCCTGAACAGTGTACTGCGTTCTCCGGAATGTTATCAATAAATATTATACTCGTAGGCGGTAGTTTTGCATAGTTCTTATATTATAACACAATAGAAAAATGTCAACTTAGTCTACCTACGACCATGAAAACTGCAAAGTTTTCGAAACGTTAGGTGTAAAAATAATGTAATAAACGCGATCAAAACCGTATTTAGCTGAGACTTGGGAGAAGAGGTAACAATCTTTCAAACTTTTGAACTTACTCGTATACTTACAAACTATAATTTGGAACAGTTGCAAATAGTTGTCTGGAAATAAATAAATAAGTAATTTATGAAAAAAATAATCCGTTTTTCCCAATTTTATTTATGTTTCACATCTTTATCTTATGGGTTACTCTATTACGGATTCTGATTCACATTCTGATATTAATATCATCATCATCATCAGGTCCTTTTTAGTCTCCACTACAGGAGCACGACCCTCTCTGTACTACTAGGGCCATACTTGGCGAGAGCAGCCAGAAGACTTGGCCTACACTCTCCACGCTGGCCAGACGGGTTGGAGAGGTCTCTTAGATGTTTATAAGCTTTGTTTAGCTTGTATTTCCTAAGTCGCCTTCTAGGACATCCACGGGAAGACTTGGAGAGGTCCGATTCTACTGTGCGGGATACCACACGGCTACGGATATTAATATATTGCCCGGGAATTAAAAATCATAATTGAATATCTGTGTAGGTTTGTGAAGGCTCGACCGTCCCGACGCTCTAGCCGAGTTCCACATATAAGGATGTTAGGGAGAGCACAAGACGACACACAGAACACAGCTAATAACTTTATCAGAGACTTATGTTCCAAGATATGGTAGTAGACACATAGTAGACTGAAAGATGTTAACAGATTGAAAGGTGGTTGCAGACTGAAGAATGAGTGATGAGAGAGAGAGAAAGTAATCTAAAAATGAAATAAAATGGAATGAAATTTGAATTAAAAATGAAATTTGAATTAAAATAAGGAATGAAAAATGGACAGGATGAGAGAAATGAGGTTGGATGAGATGCAGCATGCAGGTGGCATGCTGCAACGTTACAGGTTTAATGTAATAAACACAAAATAGTTTTACAAAGTACAAAACAAGGAAGCCTTGTCTGATCGATCACACCGGGCACGTGGTTCGACTCAGGAGGTATTACGATCAGTGAGCAGCTAGTCTGTCTGTCTGTCAGTCTGGTATACATCTGTGATTGATATCTTCTATTGGATTATGATGAAAGTCCGCCGGAAGTCGGATGTTATGTGAGGAGTTAGTTGTTTCCAACAGGATTATGTATATGGTCAATTATATCTAGACCTCCAGATCTGACGGGAACATTACACAAATCATTAAAAGATAAATTAAATTAATGATAAAAAACAAAATAAATATATTTGGACAAATCACATAGATTGAGATAACCCCAAAGTAAGTTCGAGACTTGTGTCATGGGATACTAACTCAACGATACTATATTTTACAACAAATACTTATATACATAAACATCCAAGATCCAGACCAATCCAAAAAAGATAATTTTTCATCTTGACCTGACCGGGGATCGAACCTGGGAACACCGGTGTGGCAGCTTGGCATGTTAACCATGGCGCTCGACATTCGTTTAATTTTGGAGATTTCAAATAGACAGTGACACTATAATAACATACCATAACTAATAGTCGCACTGTCTATTTTCATAAGAACTTACTCAACTGCGCCCTGAGATGCTTTACATTTTTTATGCGCGTCGATCTCTTACCATCTCCTTTTAGTGAGTTAGTAGAGCATCACTGTTGTCAGACTGATTTGATATTCCTGAGTCCTAATATATTATTAAAAACTTTGCTTTGGATATGTACTCAAACACACACTTAACTTTTAGTATTTCTAAAGGGATCGATTGGTTACTGTGTTTTCATTCATCGGGCTGCCAAGCTTTGCATGTACGTGACGAAGCTCACGATTACAAATCATTATCTTTATAGCATGTTAATGAATGAATTCTTTGCTTTCACGATAAGATTATAGGTAATGAGAGTTATTCCTAGTAAGTTTAATCAAAAACAATTATAAATATAAGGAAAAATTTTAAAATTTAGGTTTCAGTGAGTGTTAAATTTTACATCGCATTAAAATTGGTATAATCGTAGATTTTTTTTTTTTTATATATAAATATATACGGGCAAATCACACAGATTGAGCTAGCCCCAAAGTAAGTTCGAGACTTGTTTTATGGGATACAAACTCAACGATACTATATTTTATAACAAATACATATATAGATAAACATCCAAGACCCAGGCCAATCTGAAAAAGATCATTCTCCATCTTGACCTGGCCGGGGATCGAACCCGGTCACTCCGTGTCGCAGGCTGGCGTATTTGCTGTCATTTAGGTATCATCAAGCTGTCATCAAGGTATTTCCTTCCTTAGCCAACATCGATACCACGGTTGCATCTTCACCTGTAGTGTATCGGAGCCCGGTCGCTCTTATATAAGTAGAACAGCATATATGCTATTATATAAAATGAAAGGTAGTTGCAAAATTTTTATGGCTGACCGCCTGCGTAATGCCGCCTTTCTTGAGAAGCTCCGAATCGCGGATAAGTTAGGTTAAGAAGTTATTTAATTTGTGATATGAAGTACTAGTATGTGCCCGCGGTGGAATGGATCCTAGCGTCCCATATTTTATTTGTTATAAAACTTTTAGTGCTTAAAATATAATACAGCAGTACTAGTTTAATACACAATGAAGTACTCGACACATTGTATTTAAAACAACGTTTCTGAAGAGTTTGACGTCACAGTTTGCTTTACAAACTATAAGAGACTTCAAAAAAGGTGTTCAAGTAACCATAACACTTTCATCTGTAACCTTATCTGTTTATCTTACACAAATGTCAAGCTTCGAATTGCTGCAAATATAAATCTTATGCAATGGGCGATAAAGTTGCAATTTTGACAGACTTCGTGGACAAAGTTGCAGAATTAGCACAGGGTAAGTGCAGACCACCCAGGATGCAGATAGGAATGTAAAGATACTACATAGGTTCATGACATTATTCAATGGTCGCGTCGCAGTAGGTGGTGAATAGGGCTGTCAGGGCTATTCAAAAAGTTATTATTGAAATTATTACAATATTTGGCGTTTGTTAGACTCCACTTATGGAAAATTGAGACTACTTATTTGTAGCTACAAGTCTACGCAATTATATGGTACCTTTTATATTTTTAATTTCGCCTAAAAAGCACTTACTTAGTTGTTTGTTTGAAGACTATTTACATGAGAAATAAAAAGCAATAAAATTCATAACAGAAAGTGTCATGGTCCTGCAGTGGATACTAAAAAGACCTGATGATGTTGATGATGATAGAACGTGTGTTCGAATTTAAAGAAACTTTTTAGGAACTTTTTGGAGCTTGTATTTTTCTTTTAGTTATTGTTTTCGCGTATAGTTATATTATTTGTAGTAAAGGTTATACTGCTGACGAAAAGAAAAGTATGCAGCTATGTATAGTAAACGAATTAAATATAAACTTTAATATTAATCCCGTGAAATAAGCAAAGAATTTCAAGAAAGCTTTGACAATTGTACGCAATCAAAAAGCTAACAAAATAATATAACTTACCTAAATCCTGGAGAATGAGAGATTATTTTATAAATTTAAAACCCATTTAGCTTGGCACAGATTAGGTTTTTTGCAGTAGCACTCGTAGTGCTGACACGTGAGCGTGCCTCTCCTGCGTGCGACCGTTCGTAATGTACTGCTGTGACAACGATTCAGAGGACCATTAGGATAGGTACAAACAAATATTTTTCAAGTAGGTAGGTAAGTATGAAGAAAAGGACGACTGCCGATCTGATCTGTTTTATTTGTTATAAAATATAGTTAAGTTAATTAAGTATCCAATAACACCTGTGATTTGTTCGTATATATTTATCTAGAAACCTTCTCAGGGTTTCAAATATAGCTAAAAACCTAGTCTACTAAAAATAAAGAAATAAAGAAAACCGCATATTTTTTTAAATTAATTCGTCCACCCATTTGACAGCTACAATGCCACAAGCTTACATCCCACACATCAATTATTGACGCGAGAAACTTACGCACCTTTTAAGTCAAAGTTTTAAAATGAAATTATGATGTGTCAATTGCTCACCACTTTAAATTTCTGTCATATGTCGTTTTAATTAATTACGTCACTTTTATTCTGTTGATATACAAAATGCAACGTCGATTTGTCGCTTTACTTTGACGAGAAAGACGAACAAATACATAGGTACATTTTGACATTTATAATATTAGTACCTAAGGATGAGATAGAGAAAGAGACTATCTCATCTGTGCGTGCTCCATGTTACCTAGCAAAGCTCAAAGTACACTTTATTCACCCTTAAAAAGTCCACTACTGGATAAAGGCCTCTGCCAAAGGTACTTCGTTCCATGGGAGGATATTGCTATACTCACCACGCTTGGCTGGGGGATAAGCGAGCGCAGTTTGTTTCGCTTTTTGTGCTTCCGACGCTGCTACTCATTAAAGCTGGGGAAGAATAGGAATTTGTCGGATTTGGAAAGGTAATAAAGGTATTAGGATACTACTCATTCCGATAAATGGAAGAAAAGCAAGTACCAGCTCAGGGGCCGGGCGAGCGTACCCGATGCCACATTTGCAACCACTGGACAGGCAGTAGAGTATGACACCCCTGACCTTATTGGTACAACAACTAATAATTATTCTACGAAGAAAATAAAATACGTGTTTTTTTTTCTTTTCAGATGGTGTCCCTACGGAGTGCGGCGACCGGCGCTTGCGACGACGGACAAACGGCGCGACAACAGATTTACACGCACACATCCGGACGATGATCTGTTACAAAACAAAATGCTGCAGCTACTTCTCACGTACAAATGTGTCGATAATGACTACTGTGTGGATGAATTTCTCTCTATTAATTCACAGTATTTCATGAAAATAAATATTTGTGATTTTTAATTTATGAGACACAATATTGCACCAATACTGCACAAAATAAAGAGCCATCCTTTGAGCTGGTATGGCCATTTCGAGAGGAGAGATGCTGATCATTTGGCTAAAAATATGCTCCGCTTCAATGTATTAGGCTACAGAGGAAAAGAAAGGCCGAGATAGTCGTGGAGGGAATGATATGCAAGAACGAGGAGGTAGTGCCAATATGGTCAAAAATAGAAAAATTTGGAGAGAGTTGATATTCAGAACCGATTTTAAATAAGGAGAAGACAAATAGGAAGATGCACGACCATCTCTGTACTACTAGAGCCATACTTGGCCAGAGCAGCTAGAGGACTTGGCCTACACTCTCCACGCTGGCCAGACTTATTAGTAATAAAATTATAATTTTAATATATTATGGATTGTATTTTGAAAAAAATAAGGATAAATACATTATTTGGTTACGATACAAAGTATTACTTAGATGCTAGAAAAAGCTTAAGTACTTACCAATGTACACAAGCCTCAAACTCGAGCCCGCTCCTGAAAAAAAAAAAGAAAAATGATTTTAGAATGCGCCCCATTCGCCTTATCTGCTAAACAAAAGCATAACGAGTGATGAACAGGAACAAAGCCACGGGTACAGCTAGCGATAATTACTAATTAGTACCAGCTACTAATTTGAGTCGGGTTACGTCAGTTCTGTGTGTGACAGTGTGGTTAGAATTGTGCATATCCTAAATGCCTCTGAGTTTGTATACCAACCAGATTTAGGTTGTTTAGCATTTTAGACCCGCGCGGCTAAAAAACCAAATGTAACGTATTTACTAGTTTGGTTGAACATTTTTTTGTCACAAAAAACCTACCTGAACCTATAATAAGAGAACCGAATCAAAAGTAAAAAGAATCAACTAAACCAAGCGTGAACGAAGTATGGGGTAAGTACGAGTATTAGTTAGTTAACTTGACAGGTATTTTTGGTTTTATTATTTGTTAACGATTTTCGTTAAGTCTTGTTAATTGCAGTTATTTGATAACCGATCAAACTTTATAATAATAGATAGCATGAAGTCAATAGAATATGAAAACGTAAAGTTGTCATTTTTTTTTACAATTTATTCACAACTATGGGTTGGCAGGTTGTTTTCATACTTGATCGAAGATTGGTATAAACAAGTAAGTTTATACTGGTTTTACTATCTAATATAAAAATAAAGATAATTTTGAACTACTTTTAAACATTCGCATTGCATTCTAACTAATATTATAAATGCGAAAGTGAGTTTGTTTGTTACTCTTTCAGGTTGTAACTACTGAATCGATCATCATGAAATTTTGCATACTTACACGTTGCGTTGTCTGGTGTACGAAGAAGGACATAGGGTACATTTTATACCGGGCAACCGTTCTGTTGCCGGGGGATCGACATTGACGCGGGCGGAGCCGTGGGCGAAAGCTAGTTACTAAATGCAAAATCGGGAATTAATGCGAACATACGAATTTTCTCCAGACGATTTTCAGCGAAGTCGTGCAGTGACCATGGTCGGTGTACCCCGGCTGAAACGTCTGGAGGAAAACGATAACGGTACGGCACTAATTCCCGATTTTGTATTTCATACAGATAACTTTTTGAGAGCACAGCGATATAAAGTTGTCAATAAAATTTCCAAAAAAAAAAAAAACAACAAAAATGAAACGAATTGCAATATTTTCTTAGGCAACTCACTAGCTATATACTTTAAAATATGCATGTTGATATAAAATACATAAGTTTAATTAGGTAAACAGGTACCCATCTGTTGAAAAAACTTGAAAAAGGTGTCGTTATTTTTGCAATTGATTCCTTATAGAGAAAGAGTTTAGTTAGAATTAGCTTACCAACTTAGTCAACTTAGCCCGCTAACACTGGTTTGAAATAAAGAAAAGCGCGTTTAAATCCAAAACACACACACACACACACTCAGACGTATAAACCTTATATCACCCACCCCTATTTTTTCTTCGGCGGTTAATTCATATTGTAACACCTTTTTACACTGAAAATGCACTTTCAGTTCAAAAACGGAAAATTTTTAAATAGTGTAGAAGCCTCATTCAATAATCTCATCAAAGGGAAAGAAATTGCGCACACAAACAAAGCCCTGGGTAGAGCCGAGCAATCACTAATTAGCACAGCTACTAATTTGCGAAATTGTTGCCAATTTACACGAGTTTTGTATAGGCCCTGTCTTTGAGAAGTTACGCAAGTTTGTTGTCGTTGACGAGTTGCCGGAGGATTGTATGGCAGCATGGTTGCGAAAGTAGCACGTTGTTACGCATGTTTTACAAAGATCTTAAATTTTCTGTGCGATGTTCAAAATTGTCATTATTAGTTAGAGTTCTGGCACATGCATATGATTACTTAAAATGAGGCTACAGAAATGTCTTTTTAAAACAGAAACAAAATACCTAAATATATATTTGTTTTTATAGTTAGGACCCAGATGTCTATCCGAAGTCAGCGCAGCCTGTCGACAACTGCAACATCAAGGTATAACTGGAGCGTTGCCGGCTATTTCAACGAGTTGGGGTAAAGATATGGGGATGGACCTCTGGCTCGTTTACTTACCGAAGGAAGCATAGAAGCGGTAAAGCTCAAACGTTGATTTTCTGTGTCATCTGTGAGTCGGTGTTGTTGTGTGGAAAAAAATGCACACAGTGACTTATATTTAAGAGGGAAAATATGATGGTTTGTCACTGCCTTAGTCGTTTCACACACTAGTGAAAAATCCACTAAAGTGCAGAATGGTTTCTGATGTTTTCGCGATTGTTACACATACACATTTCAATAAAATCACTTTAATAAGTGATTTTATTTAAACACGAGTTATTTAGACACACATCAAGTTGCAGGTTGCTTCGCCATGTTTTCCTTCACCGGAAGCGGCTAATGGTCGATTTAGTTAGATGGCCGTTTAAGTGAGTCAAGGGTTTGGGCTACAAACTCAGAGGTACAAGTCGAGTCTGGCGAGGTTCAAACCCGACACTTTTGTTCACGGTTTGCGCTCTTTGATCACTGAGCCATCACAGCTTCCATCGCATTTGATGCTCTGTTAAAAAAATCTATTTTGCGGTTTATTACGAGTACACTGTACGTCTTGTGAATTTGTCCGCATCCTTCATATTTCAATCAATAAAATTGCATCTACTTGAGTTTGATTGGTGCATAACTATATCGACCGTCTCCAATAGGCATTGTCTCATTATATTATCGCAGCTATCATTTATTGATGCTTATTGATCAGGGCGATGAACCTGCAATAGCCTGATTATAATCTTAACTACAAGTACCATTTGTTCGTATTGAAAGGAGATAAATTTGTTCAATAGTTTTGCGTGTTTAAGCATCAGAAAGTTAGTTTCTTATTAAAAAAATGGTTTACTGGCTTTCACCGCCACGGTCCGGGCGCATCGACCCTTTCGCTACTGGAACGATTCAATCCAGGGGGTTCCATAACACTAGGAATCTTAGTGCTTGCCATGGCTCTTCGGAGCGCTTGGTATCTGGGAAACCTTAACCAGCTAAGGCAGATAGAGTTACATCCGCATTTGTAATATAAACGGATCTTGCTTTCCCTGGGTTTGGTCTTGGGAACAGAGTTTTTCTGACCTTTTTTATGTTACAAACAATTTCCCTTCTAAGAAAAATAAGTCATATTCTTTTATTAACATATTTTTTTTTACTAAATTTTAGATTAGGCATTTGTCTCCCATATCACCTGATGGTAAGTGACGATAAATTAATAATTAATTAACACTAATTAACGATAAATTACATTCTTATTAACAATGGGTTTTGTCCATCGTATTTTCTTATCTTCTCATCTTTATTAAAAGAAAATGTCGTCATCGCCGTCGTCAAATAAAAAATCTGTCTTGACCGCTAAAATGCGGAATCATGTTAATAGGGGCTAGCAACCCATCATATATTTAGATTCCATTTTTCATCTACACGCCCTCTAACATGCTAAATGTGGCCATAAGGGCTTATAGACCTAGGCTCTGTCTACCCGGCAAGGGAAAAGATACTATGTCTTGACCGCCCCTAAACTATTTCTACCTCGTGTCTCAAAATCGGAAGTCATTGCTCTCTGCCATAAGTTTTAATTATTAATAATGCAGTAATTACGGCAAATCGATATCTGACTCGAGTCACGGCAGCCGCCAGTCGATAGCAATTATATCGACAATCGATGTTCGAGTCGAGGGGACTTCACTGTTTTTTCCTAGCGAAATTATTTATTTGAGAACACTTGACGTGAGTGTTATTAATGATTTTATTTCGTGATAAAAATTTTATTTTTACTTAAACATGTTTTACTGCAATAATCTAGCTGAGGAGGTACTAGAAGGCCACGTTTCTAGACATAAGAATACTTATTAGGATAAGGTTCATAGTTCTGTTTTGTTTTTCGTGTGTGTTAGTTGCCAACGCTTGTACCAGAATTTTCAAGCTACCCAAAGACTAAATTGACTTTGACTTTGTGAAAATGTTAACGTAAGCTTGGGGGAGGGGGGAAAAGCTTTCCTTACTTTTGCTGAGAAGGGGGAGCAGGGGGTTAAAAATAGGTGATATATTGCTTACGTAATACTTGAACGGCCCCATACCTATATACCTATATGGACGGCTCCCTATGATTATGTATTTGAAGCACGAAAGTTAAAAGCGATACAAGAAGCGATTTTTTTTTATGTTATTGGGCGGCAAACGAGCAAGCGATAGATGGTAAGCGACTAGCGCTGCCCATGGACAACTGCAACACCAGGGTGTAACAGGAGCGTTGCGGGCCTTTCAAGGAGTTGGGGAAAGGACATGGGGGGAGGATGGGCCTCCGGCTCTCACACTCACCGTACTTCCCCGGACGAGCCGGCCCATTCATGCTACTAGCAAAAATGAATTTTGCCGGTAGCGTGGCTCTACCACAACTAAAATCTCGTATCTCACAGAATGTATATCGTTAAATCACCCCGCGAGCTTCTGTTTCTTCAAGTTATAACTAAACACAAGGTCAGATTTAGCCAAGCTTCCTAAACGAACCTAACATTGATTGATGAGTGTTATCTAATCTTGTTGACTTTCAGCCTGGTCTGAGAAAAAAAAATACGTAGGATGCATCAGTTGCTTCTTTTCCTGCGCAGGTCGTAGAAGCCGGCTAAGGGAACGTACGTAAATCTAAGAAGTCATTACACCAGATGCGGCTAGCAGCAACCTGTTTTCCACCTATACGCCCACTTACGCACTAAACTTAGAGCTTTGTGTCCTATGGCCTTAGGTATTGTCGAGGTAGACAGTACAGTAAGGGATCGAGACGTGATATTATGTATATTCCAATGACAACGTTCATTTAATATTCAATAGTGTACTCACTAGATGTTTCCTGACTGATTTCTTTGCTTTCCTGGTTCGGATAGCGGTCGATGAAAAAATACGAAAAAAGATTGAACTACGGTCATACATTTTGGGTGAAGGCCAAGGCGGGTAGGATTCGAACCCGAGACTTTTCATTTAAGGGTTGCGTTTAAGCCTACATAGCCTCTGTCGGTGCGCTGATCACGTAAAAATATTTCTATAACGGCTGTAACAATAGTAAATCTTCGCGAAAGCAATCAATCAGCATGCACTCTCGCTTTGCGGCGCCGCACGAATATCTAATTTTCTTTGCTACCCCTGCACCCGACGGCAACCCTCAACGGCCCCCGATCGCTAAAATACGGCGAGGCATAGAAGAGTCACTTATGTAAAGTACTCATCTCACTCTGCTCTGAAAGATAACATTTTTATATGGGATGATATCCTATCTATGAACCGATTGAATGTTAGTCGTATAACTGCATCTATCAGGACAGTCCTTGGAAATCCTCAAAGGTAGCCTATGTCTAGCAGTAGATTCTGTCGGCTACTGCTTTCAGAACACTGTGAGAGCTGCCCCCTATTTCGCTTTCGCTCGCTTACGCAGGATTGCATCACAGCCATCCACCCCCGCTTGAGCAAACATAGTCGAGGCGCTACAAATACGTGGCAGCTTTAATAGTGACCTGAAAGCATTGTTATATTGGTCCCGCAAGGCCCTGTACGATTTCTTCGTGTAGTTCACCCACAGAATAGATAGATACTTGAGTAAAGCGATGTGCAGTACGCTTTGAATAATGTTATTTTTACTGCAGTTGAGCAACGCGAATCTGCGTGTTAATATTCGCTCTAATCGACAGTGCCCTGCGTTCCCTCTCTATGTCAACATCATATTTTAGGTCTTCGGTTACAAAGTACCCAAGGTATTTAAATTGTTTCACTCTCTAAAGTATGCATGTTTACCGTAGATTATTTCTTCGTCTAATTAAAGTATGTTAAAACTGCATCAAGAATACAAAGACACCCTAGGTAATAAAATAAGGAAATGTGTAAAGATCGGGTCTGTGACGTTCCTTAGTTTGTTTCTCAACCGCCTCAACCCCCGCGCACGCGTCCTGCTCCCCAAATCCTGGTGGACGTTTTGATGGATCACCCTTAATGACAGGCAGTGAGGGTTCCTAGAGCTGCCGCCAGTCGATACTTTTATATCGATAACATCATTTAAGCCTGAAAGTTGTAGCGATACCATCTAATTGCAGTGTTGGTGCGTTAGGGCCGGAAATTGAAATGGAGATATTGAAAGCGTTTGCTGCTTTCTATGCATGATCGCTATTATTATTGTTATGTTATGTAACTGCTATGACACAATATATTTTTTTAATCACGCATAGTAACAGTTTTTTTTTAATTCCGAAATAAATACATACATACCGCACCACACATCACACACGACACGTATGACGCCACTAGACGTAGACAAAGTCCAAATCTTTAAGACTTAAAATACAAAAATAAGAGTATTGAAGCAAAAGACCGAAAATCAGGGAAGCACTGTTGAGGCCTGCCATAACGATGTAAGGTATTTATAAAGTACTAGCTATCGCATCAACGTCGTTTCCTCGGCAACAGAACCTTTTCCCGGGATAATAGGTAGCCTATGTCCTTCTCCGTACTTCAGAGAACTTGTGCATATAAAATTTCATGATGATCGGTTCAGTAATAACGGCGTGAAAGCGTACAAACAAACTCACTTTCGCATTTATAATATCAGTAAGGATAAGAATCTACTGATACTATTAATATGCGAAATACGAATTACTCACATATGAAGTCGGCTACAGGGCAACATGTTTCGATCTTATTCGGAGGTCTTACTCAGGGCGATTGTGATCCGCGCGCACGAAGTCGTCTCGATCCACACTAATGTTACCGTTCGGGCACCTTAGGGCGGGCGGCACGAACGATGCGGGGGGCAGCACAGCCCGTGGGCTGCTATACGCGCCATGACGGTACGAAGAGTTATACACTCGTACTATGAATATGCCTTCCGTGCTTAGTATGCTATTACGATGTACTAACTTCCAAAAGTTTCCAATGTTTTAAAATGCGATGTACAGGGCTTTGAAAGATTCCGGTAGTGAATTGGATTCTTTGCCGATGAACATCGATCAGACAGTACATTTTTATCTCAGATTTACGACTTGAGATCATATACTTTGTTATTCTCAAGGATATGAAGTTACATAATATTCAATACATTTTTTTTGGATCGATGTACATAATTAGTGTTATTTTGAACGATGCAGTACTTAACTTTTCTCTCAAGAGCTGAGTCTGCCAGTGTGTCTTTAAATAATTGTGGTAATTTTGGTTTTATCGATGGAAAACTTAATATTTCATCGATATCGATGATCTTCCCTGCACTAGCAGCATATGCCGAGCACTCGCTACAATTGTATTAGACATTAGCGACGGCGCGCCTTTCGGTTATTGTGCCAACTTTTGTTGCTCTCGATGCCTGATTTAAATGGACTCGTTCATTTTCTTTTATCACGCGAATGGACTAACTGAATGAAGATAGGATCGTTCAATCACTTGGGATAATATACATCTTAATTAGTGACCTTCAGATCGGGCCACTAGCAAGAGCGGTCTATTACAATAATTCAAACTGGTTCCACCTTAATAACATTAAAACTTTCGCGAGATTAATTCATTATAGAATCACGGTTTTACTCACGTTTTATTCCTCGGATTCGCCGACTAGTTTTGGTCTGTTACGACGACCATTATTCACCTTGTTATGTTGTTACAACTAACATACGGCGTCGATTGTTATGTTGGCTTCTTACTTCGCTGTCTCAGCGACCCGAAGTCGATCTTGGCCTCCGACATTAAAGTACGCCATTCTTCCCTATTCTGTACCAACTGTGAGTCAGATACTTTCAGATATTTGGCGACTTAATTTTTCCAGCGATATCTTGGACGTCCCACTGGACGACGCCCAGAAGGTTGACCATAATAGACTTTCTTTGCGGCCCGATCTTCTCCCATCTCTCCACATGAAGTCAGGAAGATTTTATTTCTCCGATGATGTTAGGCTCTGTTATGATGTTTGGCATTTCATTTTCATTTCAATAAAAAACGACTTTATTCTTATAAAGATTTTACTTTTCTTTAATCTGTTCTAAACAAGTTATTCTCTGAAATTGCAGCTTTAAGGAATATAAAAAAAAATCTCTAATATGCCTCACTGGCCCTAAACAGTCTATTTATTGTCCTTATTTTCGTATAGCCTCTGTTTTCTACGAAAGCAAGGCGTGCGGTCATTACCCCTTACAGAAAGGAGTAACGAACGCCATGTTGGTTCAATAACATAAATCAGGCATGAATCACGGCTGATGAGGTCTGTATGTTAATAGGAGACCTATTTGTTGTTTGGTTTATTAATATTTGTATATAGTCTCTTTTGCTCTACGGTTTTTATTGTTACATTGCTTTCTTTATAAAAGTTAAGCAATGTCTTATTTCGGTACATAATCGAATGATTTATGAATATTTAAGTACATACATATTGATGACAATTTGTATTAAAATTCTATCTGTGACTATTTTTCAATTCTTAGAACATATTTTATTTTGATACCTAACGTAACAAGAATTAATTAACTTCATTAAAAAAAAAAAGAATTTTAATTTTTGCATGCCTATAAAAGGTGAGATTTCTTGTACCTATAATAATGTAAAAGTGGTACAAGCACTATTGTACCACTTTTACAGCAAATAAATGATTATTATTAAATAAAGTAATAAATTTTGTAATCGTATTTCTTACGACTAATTTTACTCAGAGAAGTAAAAATCCTACGAAAGCTCTACCATTCTTACGTAAAGTATACACAAACACGATTAATCAACCATAATACAATAGAAAATAATGGTTCTTAAGTTGCTGTTCAAAATAATCCCGGGAAACTATCAACATTATAAACATTAGTGTTTAATAGGTACCAGCTTTGTATCGCATTCGCTATAGAAATAAAAATTAAAGATGGTCTTCTTATGCGACAGAAATTTGATAATCAGTGTTACAAACATTTTCCGGGAAATATAATTTCCCATTAGGTTTCCCCGAAAAAAATTAATGTCAAACATAGCAATTTCAAAAGTTTGAAGCAATACACATTGTAGTAAACACAATAAATCTTCAGTATTCCGAATACTTGAGAAATTTTAACAAGCTCTATAACTATTAAAAAAAAAATAAGATAAACATTGCTGCAAGCAATCTTCAGTTATGAAACTTAATTCTTTCTTCGCTTCAGTTTTATAAGAAAAACGTTCAACTCTTTTAAAAGTTTTTTAGAGTTTTCCTCAAATTCAATAACAATTGCTGCAGCGCGATACAGTTCGATACACACAGACATTCAGACAAATATCATTAATTTTAAAACTCAACTCGCCACTCCGATAAACAAAAGAACGCACGAAAGAACAGTCGGAGTACAAATTACTGAGTAAATAGAAAACCATACCCCCATTTCAATCTCTAATATCAATTGTTCTAGAAGAAAATTGATGTACTTGTTACATGAATACAATGCGTGTAGAAGAAAATCGCAAAATTTTATTGTACTAAAAATGTTAGGCACCAAACACACGAACAGCACATTGCTGTCGAGTCAACTGCAAGCAATCAACAGATACAACTGCAGCTGTCGAAAAAGCCAACTGCAGCTGCATGTTTGGCGCCACGTTGCTAGTTTTGCTATGGCATGTATACACAAACACGATTAATCAACCATATATAATTATACATGCCAAGCGCGGACCACTTACAGACCTACGAAGATTTATAAGAACGCGGGTGATTGTTATCTTCCACAAATAAAAGCCTCACCGGCACTACCTTTCTTATACAACTACTCATAACTGTAAGGCATATTTTTCGAGTTTCAATAAAAAATATAACCTGAAAACCTCTTCCATGCTGGTCTGGCAAAGAAAAAACCTAGAATATATCAGTTGCTTCTCTTCCCGCGCAGATCGTAAAAGCCGATCAAGGGAATGGGTAAAATCTGAGGAATCATGTTAGTAGGCGATGCGGCTTTTTATCTTCTCTTATCTTTTGGGTACTGAACTCTAAAAAGTACTACTGGCATACAAAACCCTGGAAACTTAAAACACTTACATAAATTCTACATGCTACTAAACATATTTGAATATACTCTAACAAGATGTCGTTAGGACTCTAAAAGTCCTAACGACATCTTGTTAGAGTAACATAGGCTATTTTTATGGCAATTTATGTTTATAAAATTTCCTTTAAAAAAACCTACTCAATAATAATTTTACTCCAAGCTGTTATGTATTTCTTAATATATCGCCAATGACTCTCTTGAATCGATATAAAAAACAAAGCTCTAAAAATGTAAGCACAATGTAATTTCTCTCTAACTGTGGCAGTTCTATATTCTCTTTATTTGCAGTGGAAGTTTTTGCTTGGCAAGTTCTGCCACGATTGGCAGCCCTTGGCAACGCTTGGCGAAGCAAGGCTTGGCGGAGCTTCATTTAAAAACGAAACAAAGCAAACGAACTACTGAACGACATAGATGTCTAATAAAATGGAATAGACCAATGATGTATGGTGGTATTATAATTAAGGGTATTCCTAAAAGGGTGAATAATATATCAATGTTGTTCAATTATTTTAATTACCTATTATATTAAGTATTTAAAAAAAAAAAAAAATATTCAATAATGCGATATTTACGAAGAAAATTATATACTATACTAGCTTTCGCCCGCAGCTCCGCCTGCGTCAATGTCGATCCCTCGGGAACAGTACTTTTACGTTAGTAGGATAAAATATACCTATGTCCTTCTCCGTGATCCAGATAACGTGTACGCAATATTTCATGATGATCAGTTCAGTACTTACAACGTGAAAGCGTAACAAACAAACTCACTTTCGCATTTATAATATTAGTTAGGATTAGGATTCTTACACGTTTGAAATTAGCGCTAATTCTATATTAGAGTTAGATATTTCGTAAAAATTACTTTTTATTATGTAAGTATCTTACTTAGGTTCCTTTTGGGTATCTTTCCTGTTGGATACACCGATTTCGATGTTTCAATCCGCAAATTGTCACCATCGTTAATATTGTAATTACTGTGTTCGTCTTCTAAGCGTTTTACATTGCTGTCTCAATTTTCCCAGTTGTTTTACTTAATTGTAAGAAGTTGTTTATTTATTTATTTTTACTTTTGTGGTTTCAGCCATCATCATCATCATCATCAGGTCTTTTTAGTCCACTGCAGGAGCATGACCCTCTCTGTGCTACCGGAGCCATACTTGGCCAGAGCAGACAGAGGATTTGGCCTACACTCTCCTCGCTGGCCAGACGGGTTGGAGTGGTCTCATTGATGATTATGGCTTTGGTTAGCTTGTATTTCCTAAGTCGCCTCTTACGACATCCATAGGAAGACTTGGAGTGGTCCAATTCTACTCTGCCGGAAACCACACGGCTAACGTACACACCACACTCCTTTTTCCTGTACCTTTCTTTCAAAGATTATATAATATTGTATAGAACATTTTACCAACCTTCCTGTTATGTTTTCACATATACACATGACTAGCTCCGTGGCGCAGCGGTCAACACGCCCGCCTGCGACACGGAGTGACCGGGTTCGATCCCCGGCCAGGTCAAAATGGAAAATGATCTTTTTCAGATTGGCCTGGGTCTTGGATGTGTATCTATATATGTATTTGTTATAAAATATAGTATCGTTGAGTTAGTATCCCATAACACAAGTCTCGAACTTACTTTGGGGCTAGCTCAATCTGTGTGATTTGTCCGTATATATTTATTTATTTATTATTTATATTTTCTTTTTAAGTGAATAATTGCAATACTTCAATATCTGGTCTATTATTTATACCTTTGGACGTCTATGTCAGAGTACGGAGTATCGACGCCATTTTCAATTTCCAATAACAATGATGTGCCTTTAATTCCGCTGCCGAACGGGACTTTTGTATTAATTTTGTGAGTTATTAAGCAGACTGTTTGGAAAGGAGCAGTACTTATTACGGTAGGTACTTTTGATTTGTTAATTAGCAGTCGAGATATAGGTACTATAGCATTGATATGGCGTTTTTGAAATATGAACAAATGCATGATTGATCATCCTTATCCTTATCCTTACTTATATTATAAATGCGAAAGTGAGTTTGTTTATTTGTTTGTTTGTTACGCTTTCACGCCTTAACTACTGAACCAATCATCATGAAATTTTGCATACAAGTTCTCTGGAGTACGGAAAAGGACATAGGCTACCTTTTATTCCGGGAAAAAGTATCAATCCCGAGGGATCGACATGGCGAAAGCTAGTAAAATATAAAATTGTTTACGTTCTTTACATAAATTATACAATCAAAGTGCTGTGACATCAAATCTTAAAATTAACAAAACCGGTCATGTCCGAGTTGGATTGCAGGGCTTGTTACCGGTACCAAATTCCCATTATAAGTACCGGTAAGTACCGGTATTACTATTCTGTTAAAATTTTAACGGTAATATGAGGTACCGGTAATCTAGTATTTAACGGTAATAATATTGTTAACAGTTAACGGTAATTTAACCGCTACTTGTTACCGGTACCAAATTCACATCATAGGTACCGGTAAGTACCGGTACCTCTATTCTGACAAATTTTAACGGTATTAAATTTGCGTTAATTTTACCGGTACCTACGCATTGTTGCCGTCTACCGCATGGGACTCGCTCGACTGTAAAAGTGCCGCCCTATTGTGGGCCCCCGCCTCACGCCGCACATGCACAACACGGCAACGATACACATTAACGAAATGATAATTCCCAATACGAGTACAGGTACTAAGTACCGGTACTGTTTACCGGTATTTGGTACAGGTACTTCTTTCAATTACCGGTACCGTCGTTTTATTGAGGTACCGGTACCAATCCAATTACCGGTACCGTTGTATTATAGAGGTACCGGTACTTGATTTTTACCGTTACCAAATATACCGGTACCAAACCAATTACCGGTACTGTCGTTTCATAGAGGTACCGGTAATGGATTTTTACCGGTATTCCAACCCCTGTTGGATTGGCACAGAAAGCGTTTCTTATATCCATACAAAATTTAAAAAAAAAACTCTTTTTTTGTATGGCCTATCCCATTTAATTCTTTACTTTTATTGCATTTTTATAACGGATAGAAATTCTATGAAAATGTTAAGCCAGAGAAATGGACGGATGGACAGCTCATGCTTCGTAAGAGAAACATTTTTAGGTAATCTGTGGTAATCTGTGGTAATAAATATTGTTATAAGCATATTATTTTTAATAAGCAATACATATGTCCTAAGAGAAATATATTTTTGTTATTTAAAACTTCAAAATATACTACAGATACTTTTCTTGAAGATTTTCACATCCCGTCTGTATACCATTCAAGATTATAACACCGTATTATACAAGGCTTTTACACTAAACCCTCGCACGCACTACCAGACATTCCTTGCTCTAATGAAGGTGTTCCAGGTCCCTCGGGACGCGTCGCCCGCGTGACGACGCACGAGAGCGCGTTCATTCCACAAATGAGATTGATATGGCCTGATTTTATTGACAACAGGTACATACTCGTATCCATAATAACTATTACAACAAACCGATTTTCTCACGTATTTTTTGTCGGTATCGCCGACAAAGTTTCATCATCATCATCATCAGGTCTTTTTTAGACTCCACTACAGGAGCACGACCCTCTCTGTACTACTAGAGCCATACTTGGCCAGAGCAGTCAGAGGACTTGGCCTACACTCTCCACTCTGGCCAGACGGGTTGGAGAGGTCTCACAGATGTTTATAAGCTTTGTTTAGCTTGTATTTCCTAAGTCGCCTTCTACGACATCCACGGGAAGACTTGGAGTGGTCCTATTCTACTCTGCCGGATACCACACGGCTTCATCATCAGGCGACAAAGTTTAAACCAATTCAAAAAGGTCTTGTGGAACTTTTAAAAATATTGATATCATATTCACAATACTTTTGAGATGACTGGATGACTTCCAAAATTAGTAGCAGCTCGCAGCAAGTAGCAAGTAGCAGCATGTCCTACCAGCAACTACTGGCCAAGCAGTTTTGGAAATCACCCCTACTTCCAAAACTGCTTGGCCAGTAGTTGCTGGTAGGACATGCTGCTACTTGCTGCGAGCTGCTACTTGCTATTTCTCCATTCATTCAAGTGAGTAATATCTCAATACCTTCATTCCCTTCTTAAATTCAACCAATTCCTATCTTCCCCAAGTAGGTATCCCCCACTACAATGCGGTCATTAAAATACAATTCGTGTTGTGGTGGGGTTGTTTACAATTTAGTTTGTTAACGATCACTTAAAAGGCAATTACATACTATTTAAAATGACAAAACTCATTGTTATCAATTATCATTTTATACAATATTAATGAATAGTAATATTCTAGTATAAATTATAAGATTTAATATACCTAATTCATTGCTATTTCATGTCAATCAGTAAACTATTTATACTATTATAACAAATAATCTAAACTTGTTTGTTGGTTTACCTTTATATTCAGAATACTACTACAGCTAGCAACAGCATAAAATTTTCAGTAGGAATTATATTATGTTTTTAAACGATATTCTTTTCATGATATGTCTACTCTTCGTAATACTACTAAATTATATTATGTAGGGTAGATAACATTACCAAGGAGGCTAACTATATAAGCCAACATATAAGTGTAGTATTTGGAGTTAGATCATCAACTTACTGTACCTTCATTTATGCAATTAAATACTTTGAACTTTGCACGTATATTCTATGTAATAGAGCAATGAATGTAGTCGCTCTCGATATGATATACCCAAGCAGACTAACATATAAGAGCGACATTTCAAGTTAAGACCCGAAACTGAGCGGTTGTCGATGATTCCTGCTCTGAATCACAATGAACGTTGCTCGCGAGTATGTTATTTCCTACTTAGATTCCTACATCAGCAACACCGACCAAACATCTACCTCTCTCTGTTAGGGGCACTTTTGATTCTATAAGAAGCGTTATTATAATTGTTTTTTTAATAATTTAAAAACTTTTATCTGTCGCTTTAGCGAGAATAGCACATTCGCCGGGATGAAAGGTAGCCTTTATGTTAATCAAGGAACCAAAAACGCAAAATTTCATCAAAATGCTTTCAGGGTATTTGGCGTGATTGAGTAACAAACATATAAACAAACAAACTTTCTATTATAATAATATTTAAATGGGATAGTTTTTTTAGTTATAAAATGTAGTAAGTAAAGCAATTAATAATGAGGTTAGATTTTTTTATACAGCGTAGTAGAGAAACAGGGATACGGCCAGCCTAGTGATGCACCGAAGAGAAATCCTCTGGTCTCATAAATTTCTTCTTTCGAAAATTTCCGGGAAAATTTCAATAAATCTCGAAATATTCTCAATACTTCTTGCCCATGAAAGAAAGGAGGAACTAACGAAAACCTACAAACCTGGTCATTTGAACGACCAATATCTACGAAACGATGTTGAAAAGAAAGAAGATGCATCGTGTAGAGGCGAAACACGTGTCGCGAGCACGAGGACCGACATTGCTGCAGCCTCAACAGATGCAGCAGTATCGACCAGGGTAGCATGCACCAACTATAGGTGGCGGGCATGAAGGGACTTACAGTAGTGGGTGGGCGCTGGCCAGCAATAGTTTGCATGAACTACTCGTAACTGGTGTCGGAAGCACGCAAAGTAAATGTTTGAATAAATCTTTTTACGCTTCTTCTTCTTCTGACTTTCCGTTTGATTAAATATGTTTCGACCAGTGCATTGCTACCGTAATGCACGTAATTTGCGCTCTTATTGAAGAACCACATACTTGGTTTATTAAATTTCAGTTCACAAATTCCATAATCAAGTTGTAGGAGTAACATTCAGCGGAAACAAATGATTTTGAAGGATTGCTGATGAATCGTATTTGGGATTTCACTGAAGTTGATTTCACATAAGAGATAGTAAGAAGTAAACTACAATTTCTAGAAACTTAAGTGTAAAAGTACACTTCGAGTATATAGAAGTGGAGTTCGAGACAAATAAATCGCAGAAATAAACAGCTTGAACCATCGCCGCTGAATCGTGATCGGAATCACAATGAATGCGGTTGTTCGCGTGACTAACAATACTAACATAATGTAATTCCTGTAAAAAAATGTGACTTAACTAAAGTATCAATTTGAAAATTCAGTATTATACATGGTAAAGTTTAACCAGTTGCTAGATACTGCGTCCTTGGAATTATTGCATTTGTAATAGATTTCAATTGCCTGCGGCTCCGCCCGCGTTAATGTCCATTCCTCGGGAACAGTAGAATTTCCCGAAATGAAAGGTACTTTGTGTGCTTTCCCTTGCCGCAAACTACCTCCATGCCAGATTTCATCCAAATTGGTTCAATGGTTGAAGCATGAAAAGAAGACAGACAGAGTTCCTTTCGCATTTATTATATTAGAATGGATGGATAGTATAGATTACTTATTTTGAGCTCTTTTTGTATATTAATTAAATCCAGATAAACCTTAAAAACAATGGGAAGGTGGATCATATACATTACTCATAACAACTTTAATTAATGACTTAAGAAGGTCCATAATAGCCAAATATGTCCACTTTTCCATAAAATCATACTCATTGCATGTAAAGCTCATATTGCGTATCTAGCTAACTAAGAAATATAAAACGGAAAAGGTGAAAAGAACAGTTTGCATTTTAGCTTAAAAAGAAAATTATTTCCAAGAGAAACTTTTCATTCGTTTCATCCAATCACTATTGTTATTAACTCCTAGGTCTTCATTTTCTCGCAGCGAAATGAAATATACACTCAATAAAGCGATACCTGCAATAAGAATCCTGAAAGTGCACAACACAATGCTACGGCGTAGCTGCTACGAGCGCCTACGCCGTAGCACAATACCAGCACGTATAGCCACAAATGCTACAATACGTGAAAGCCTGCAGAGCTCCGTTGGACGGACGCCAGTGGAATCGATGTGAAATATTAGTATTGGAAACTTTCTTTTCTTTGCCATTTAGTTTGTCTTTACTTCATTGTGTGTAATAAAATTAATTTTCTTTTGGTTCTTGAAGAAATTGTCATTTGATTTTATTTTAGTCGGAGGAACTTTTAGTTCGTGAGTCAAAGCTTCTCGTAATTTGCTTTTGTTCACACAAATACAAAAATACTGGCCAAGTGCGAGTTGAAATCACATGCGAAGTGTTCTACTACCATACAATGTTTAGCTACAAAAATCGTTAAAAACATGGCTATTGGACCCTTAAAATTTGGAAAATTATTATTTGTTTTAGCGGAAATAGATGTACACATTCTGTGAGTATTTCAAGTCTCTACTCGTACCTATTATGGTTGGATAAATATATATTCCTTAGTCAGACGGACGGAAGGACATCGGAGACTTAGTAATAAGATTCCGTTTTTACCTTTTGGGTAGGAATCATAATAAATGGAAAAGCTGAGATTAGATTTTAGAAGATAAATAAAGTTTGCTTTCTGATGTACAGGCAGTTAGGAGCCAGTTATTATTGTGCCAATGAGTTTTTATTCACACAATCATACCGAGCCTAGCAGTGTCTACTTCTGGCAGAAATGGTTTGCAATACATTCTGATGTGTAGGTTTTTTCATGCTGTCGCTCAAAGTGGTTGTCGATGAGGTAGGAGTCGAGCCGACTGGAGATCGAAACGGGGTCAAGAGGCTCGACTTGTGCTTCTTGACCGCTCGATAAACACCGCTACTCTTATACAACTGCTCAAAAAAGGCGTGTATTGTTTTTTCAGTTCATATACTATATGTGTGAGATTTTCCCTTTTTTCCACCATAATTTCTTAATGCCTAAATAGATCTGGTATGGTTTCGTTAGACTTCTTACACACCCCAAAGTGACATAAGATTTAATGTATTTTGGCAGTTTTATAAACATGTAATCAATATTTTTAAAACAAAATAATACTAGTGTGAAAGATGGTTAACGTTTGAGTTTTGTCTGTACGTACTTAATAAATAAATAACTAACACACAGACACCTAGACTGATAAATACACGCTTGTTCATCTCGCAGTCTCCGGCAGCGGAATCGATCGCGTATCTCGCACGCTACACAACACTTTACCTACCTAACCTAATGCACACACACTGATTACACTTTGCGAGTTACTAGCTAAATGACTATCCCAATTTAAACTGTATAGTTTCCTAATAATATGAAATATAAAATTGTAGAATTACATTATTACCAGAGGGCAGATATCAGTTTTAAACATTTTTGTTGTAATAATAAATAAAAATTCAAAATTTTAGTTAAAATAAATTTGGGTTTCTTCGAACATTTTCAACTTAAGAATGGCTGATCCAATTTTTATAAAATTTGATTAGTTGGTTTTGTTATCGCCCCGAATAGCAAGATAACTATTAAAATATAAGATATATTTACTACAAAATAATAATAGCAAAACTAAGTTCATCGATACGGCTAGTAATTATATAAGTCCAACCTTTTGATGGACTTTAATGCTTCCTTAATAGATGAAGTTAAATTAAAATCAATTCCCACATCTTAAATATTTAAAATAATGATATGATATAATGTTTACCTTTCGTTCTTATCAGATTTTCGATTGATACCAAACATTTTCATTCGTAAGACAGTTTTATAACTTTTACCTGCGATTACTGGTCTGATAAATAACCAGCTCGACCTGTGTGAGCTTTTGCTTATGTGTAACCAGCTACTCGTAGACTGTAGTTAATGGTGCGGTGGCACGATTGATTAACTCGATGTTTAGGGTCGATTCTCGCCGGACTATCAAATGGTAACTGCGGGTACTAACGAAGATTGAAAATTTTCGCATCCATCGACGGTTAAACAAATGAGAAACAAATGCTCTTACTGGTTCGATCGTCGAACTAGATAACAAAGGACGAGCCACACAACGCCACGTCTCTCCGTAAACTAATCTAAGAGTTCCAAATTACTATAAAAGAAATAATTCCTTTGGTTTGGCCACAAAGCAATCCTTATTAGTTTCTTATTAATTACATGTTTATACTGTATATCGGCGGAGATTTAAGTTGTCCAATCAGTCCCATATTGGTATAGCCTAATTTTTTTGCATCAAACACATTGCATCTTTGTTTGCAAGAACAAAGTTTTTCATCAAAGTCTTTAGAAAATAAAAAAAAAGAAAATAACAAAATTAAAAACAACTTTACATTTTATAACTCCACTTCTTTCAAATGCAAAAGTTACTAACACGTAGGTATGTTACATTTACAAAGGTGTTTACCGACAGACGAAGGAAGGAAGTAGCGGTGGCTACAGCCCAACTTGAGCGTCACTTTAAGATATTTTATTATCAACTCTTCTCTTTCAAAAATAAACTCTTAGCATATGGGATTAAGTGCAATGTCGCTTGAAGTGTATCCTTCAGTTTTATTGTATAAGATTACCGCTTGATAAAAGAGTTTGCAGCTCGCGACGTTATGCCAATGTTATGAATCTAGACGGCGTTTCGAGGAGTGTTCTGCCTTCACGTTGCCTTTATATTGCTGCAATAAAACATTTACAAACTTTACGCAAAAGATTTAAATTATGAATTGCAGATGACCATCCCTACTAATATTGAGCGAAAGTAACTGTGTCTGGTACCACTTCACGTTTTAGGCACTGAACCAATTTAGATGAGATATAGAGTCAATTTAGTGCTAACAATGCGTAATTAAAGTAAAACATACGGACATAGATTTAAAAAAAATAGCGTTTTACGGATCACGAAGTTGGAGTATAGGTATATTTCCTTAAAAATTCAATACATACGGGTACAATAGCATTTATACAAATAAAAATCAACACCTATTACATTATTGTAATACACTTTTATTAGTTGTAATTTTTTATGTTCTTATTGTATTTTTTGTTTGTGTTTCTACAATAAATATTTTTCATTCATTCATTTTTCATATTACGACTCTCCTCGAACCGCCTTTGTTAGTCCTTTGAGACACGCAGATTATAACTTTGTCTGCGTGCGGCAGGTGATAATCACTTCTATCTTTTGCGAAATAATAAATAAAAATACCTTTATATTTTTCATTTTTAAAACATCCTTATACATTGTAATTGTCTTTATCCCTTGCAGGTGTCTGTCTAGTCTAAGATAGTCAGGATACTTTTCACTTAGGTATTTTAGTCACGAAGCGGTAGTGGCTCAGCGGTGTTAAACACAAGCCATAAACGACAGGTCGCGGATTTAAACCCCGCCAGCTTTCCTGAGTTTTGTAGCCCAAAGTGACTCAAGCAAACTCCGCTTCATTAATGACCTACCTGCAGCGAAGAAAAACATTGTGCAGCAATCTGCACACTACTGTATTTTACAGAAGTATATGAAATAGAGAAGGCAGTGGCAAACCACTTCATTTTTAGTGTTCCGTACCTCAAAAGGAAAAAAACCGTATCCTTTATTATCCGTCTGTCTGTCTGCCTCTCAAGATCCTTTTTCTCAGGAACGCGTAGAGGTATCAAGCTGAAATGAATTTCAAATACAAGTCTACTGTCCCTTGGAGCTGTGAAAAAAACAAACTTCTAAGCCAACGCAATCAAAAGATACGGCCGTTTATGCTACAAATTTACGACATTCGCAAGGGAGAAATTTGGTACAGGGCAGATTGCAAAAAGCATACAAAAAACAAAAATAAAAATATTATTTATCATTAAAAAAAAGAGTAATTGTGTAATGTATGTTTCTTTCCACACAATGACATCGATGCTCTTGCATTTCAGACGAATTTGAACCACTAAGCAACAATACTGCAAGTGTGCGTATCTATAGTTTGGGTTAAAACGGAGGGGAAATTAAAAAGTTTACTGCTAGGGTGCTAGGTCGTAGTGTAGAAAAGAAAACTACAATTACGATAAGGCCTTAGAAAAACTGAAACACATGCATCGCGTCGGCCGCAAACTTCGTTATCACGAAAATCTACCACAATTAACGACCGCACTATGCAATTACTACATCAACCACTAAACATATGGGGGTGACAGCCCCTAGGAAATTACACCTTATGTTTAATAATGTTAGAGTTTACTTTCGGTCAGTAAGGTTATAAATAATGCAGGTAAAAACGTGTAGTAAATCAGGAACGGGAATAATTTTCCCGACGAACGTAAATCAAGGAGACGCCGACGGCTTGTAGGGGGGAGGGGATCGGAGCGGAGGGGGGGGGGGGGGTCTGTATAATTAAAGGAGAATTAACATTGTTACGTGTGCGAGGTTTAGATATTGCGTGAAATGTGCTTTCTTTTGTCGTTGGTGGGGAGCAGTTAAAGGAAATTGCGTAGTATACACGTAGTACATCAGCATATACATTATTTTAAGTTTACAAAAAGTTTTACAAGTTTGTTTTAACTAAGACTACATTCTTGCACTCTGACTGCAATACTACATTTGTGCCATTTTGTGCATAAGGTGGATGGATATGGTGATAAAATATTTTATTTCCGTGTAATCCACTATAGGTATACCATGAGATTAGTTATTTGTTTATTTATAAGTAACTCTTCCAATCAGATTAATCTCTTCCAAGATATTATTGAGAGCACAAAAGCACAGAATCTGGGGACAGATAATTGTGAAAATGAAAAATTTATTTGCCACATTGACGTTTTTTATCTTTTTTTTTAAATTAGTGACGTGGAATGCCCTATTAACATGTGGGTGACATAACTATCGACCGCCATGTTGTTGTTTCTTTGTTTTACTTTTAACTGACTGACGGCTGAAAACCAATATTGTTAGTACAAAACTGATTTAACATTTTTGTACTTCTGATGGCATTGCCTTTCTTTTATTTATTATTTTTTATTTATTTTATTATTGCTTAATAATGTGTGTTTTTAAAAAACAGTGTTCATATATAAATACTTTTTTCATTTAATATTTCATTTTCGTGCTGGTTGGTCTAAGAGAAAATTGCTTCTTGCACATATGCAAAGACTAAATAATTGTACCTACTAAATTTCAGCTTAAAGTGTCTATTAGATTCGGAGAAATGGCTATGACAGACGGACAGAGATACACATGAGTGATCCTATAAGGGTTGCATATTGTCGCTCGGTCGAAAGAAATAATGACAATTGACGATGCGACTAGCCCGAGCATTAGTTCTTCTTTTTCTTAATTGCTAAGGAACTCTAGACAATTATTGGAAATTTATGAGAACAGAGAATTCTTCTTTGCCACATCACTAGATGGAAGGCAGTGAGTACATTCCTTTCCATCTGTTGCCTTTTATCTAGATAAGGCTAGTTAGCCTTTTCAGTCCGAGCTTCTTCAGTTTTACCGGAATGTTATATTAATGAAATACCCTAATAATAACAACATTTGCAACGTACGAAGCGCGATTGAGACCACGTTCTTAGTGATCTCAATTCAGTCTTTCTGCCATCGGTTTTTACCGAACAATACAATCCCTGATAATATTATCAAAATTTAACCCACAAAACCCGTGATATTTTCCGGCCAACTAATTCATTGGAATTTAATAAAGGGTGTCATCCACTCATTCTATTGTGTGGAACCATTCGCGAGCCACAGGGTTTCACTTAAGGGCCCATACTACCTCACACTGCTTTGCATTATTGACTGTTATATCAATAATAATTAAATACTCAAGTTGAAATAAAAATGCAGCAAAGTTCAGGACTAACTCTGGTAACTATATGACTCAAAAACACGATTGCGTTAAATTTTCTCGATAGAAAAAAATTGCAAAGTTGCCTCCAAATCACGTCTAATTTACTCGGTATATAGCATTAGTCACCAAATACATTAAAATTAACCTTGAAACTTTTGATTATTATTGCATTACAGATAAGGCAGCCATCATATGGTTTTCTTTTTCGAATAACCCTTGAATATTCCTTAAAAACGAAAATATCCAAAGTAGCCAACGCGTTTAGACCATCCGCGTTTGTATCGCCACGCCGCCTGGCATATGTCGGGCTCTTAAGGTCCTTCGCTGTCACTAAGGAAAGGGTTCTGGAGCTGTCCATTTTATAGCCCGAAGTCGTTTAACATCATTTGCTTTACCAAAATCCGTAAACAAACATATTTATCTATATATATCTAAAGTGTCTATTTGGTTTGTTTGTATTTAGTGTGTATTAGTGGTCAACATTGTTGTCAAATGTTCTATGTGCCTGAATCTGAAATATCTTAACGACAGCCGCCAACGATAACAGCCTGGACCAGCGGCTTAACGTACATTCTGAAGCACCGCAAAATTCGAGACTTTTATGCCACTTGTGTGTGATCCCTCTAGTAGGGAACGCCCGTGATAGCTTTACACGCGTGAGTGCTTACAATGCCGTAAGCATTGCCCCACTGGGCCATCGAGTTTTTCTATGTGGTAGCAACTTTTTCAGCGTCTACTAACAAACTTAATAAGGACTCCTTACTAGGGAAGTTCTAGAGCCAGTAGCATAGACAGCTTTTCCGAAATTGAGGCGCAATAAATTTTGAAATACAGCCAGTTTATTTTTCAATTTAGTTATAGTAAGTATTCGTTTAAGCCTCCTTGGCTTATACCCAGCAGTGGTCACGAAAAGCTGACGATGATGATGATGATGAAATATTCGTCTTATGCTGCGCTTCTTCTTCTTCTTATCGTGTTGGTGGATCAAAACAACTAAAAATGCAATATTTTGTTCCTCCAGTAGGTTCCGACAGCTACGCCACTCGCTGAGGCATAGTTGAGATCGTACTTTGTGCAGGTAGTGGGGCACGATGGACACGACAAACCTTTTCCATGTAGAGACGTTGGCTCTCTGTGTGTATTTTACCGTATATACAATGGAGAGTGTTCTGAAGAACTTTTTGAATGCGTCCACCTTCACCTTTCTACCACCGCACCGCTCGCCTCAGGAGTAAAGTCTATCCCCACATCCTTGACGCTTGGGTCTCTAAAAATGTCAGAGCGTCACGTGGTTTTTTCTTCGTACAGCAGGATTGTGGAACGAACTCCCTTCCGAGGTTTTCCCTATGGGCTATAACTTGGGGTCCGTCAAAAGGTATCTTAAGAGTCGGCAACGCATCGGCACCTCCGCTGGTGTTGCAGATGTCCATGGGCGGCAGTGACCACTTCCCATTAGGTGGCTCGTCAGCTCGTTTGCGGCCAAATAAACAAAAAAAATGTAGCCCGTGGGAGTTGAGATCCCGAAGGTAACTCTTCAGATGACGGGATGCTGTGCTAATAACCGATAAGCGGTTCTTATTAGTCTCTTTGGTTTTGCGCCTGGATTTGATGTACGAGTACATCGTATCATAAAAGTAAAATCCCTACTAATATATCATCACAACGTCACTTGGAAATATTCCCACGAAACCCAACATTTTCAGCAAATTTCCCTGAATTTTGAAAGAATATTTTATCCACTCATCTCCTATTGTCGGGAACCACTCGCGACCCATCGGGTTTCACTTAAGGTGCGTCGCTATCATTAATAACACAGCCTTACCTTTGTGTCGTGCTGACTTGAAAAGGATTCTGAGGTCGCGGCCTGATATAGCGCGAGAGCGAGCTATGATGTGTTTTCATTTGAATGAGTAAGCACATATTTTTTGGGTTTAGAAAGAAATTCGGGCATTGTTCAATATTTTTTATCTTTCATAAGTTCTATCTATTTCAATCTAAATTCTCAATTTAAAACAAATAGTTTATCTATTAAATAATTGAAGAACTGTGTTCTTATCGGTGAAATACCACTCATCCATATTAACCTCTGTATATGACTTAACTACAGCCTTTTTCGTTTATTTGATCATATGGCGAGAAATATCTAATCTGAAGAGAAGAAGACCTTAAGCTACTAAAAAACAAAAAATACACGTATATTTTTTGTTTTTTTTTTTTTAACTTATTATTTTCCTTTAGACTTCGTTCGCATATTTAACAGCCTATGCGTAATATATGTGTATCCTTTAACTTTGTTAAGTTTCATCAAAATCTGTCGTTTTTGCATATAGACTTGATTAACATCTATTGAAACTTACACGTTTATATTATAAGCGGAATTCTGACTTTGTCTGGGCTTTAAATCACTGCAGATATTGGTAAAACGGACAGATTTGTTGTAATTCAAAATCCCCAATCGCTATCTTCTAGACCGACTCCTTCGAATGTAACGGGCTTCAAATTGGATATGGCGGTCGGGTCGCTTCTTTTTGTGTTCTTACCCATTACATTTTCTTGTCCTTTATATTCTGTACGCACCAGTGGAATAATATCAATACTTTCGATGATGCCAGTCTATCCGATTATGATTTTATAGGTTTCTTTGACATTATATTCTTTGCATGCTCGTCTGGAGTATGAGTACCTACGAGCAGATTGAATGCGTAAGCTGCTTTTTGCAAAAAAAGGCTCTAGTTATGATTTCTAGGATTCCGTACAATTAGGGTAAAAATAGGACCTTATTCCTAAGCCACCGATGTCCTGAATCTTCTGAACCTAAATAGGTCGAAACTTGAAATTTTCACAGATATATAATATATTGCCGTTATAACAAAAAATAAATGAGCCCTATACAAGAAACTTGATTCTGTTTTCCTTTAATCATTCATTATTTTAATTGCAAATAAATCATTAATTCCTAATATTAATAATTTTGGTTTAATTGGTTGTTGTAATAGCGGCAATATATACATTTCAGGTATCTATCACGGTTTCATAGATACAGCCCCGTGACAGATAAAATTAGAACGCGTCGCCTACAGACAGACAGATGAACATCGCAGACTAAGTAAAAGGGTACCTTTTGGCACTCTTGGGTGCGGAACCCTATAAAGGATTATCTCAGCGACAAAACCATTTACAGTAGCAATCACATAAAAATAAAAACACATATAAAATAAAAAAATAAAACCGTTAGGTAGTGTCATTGTCAGCCATTTTGTGCACGCGGCAGCGGATTGTTTTCCACTTTAAAACAATTGCGCGGCGTTTCGTTACACCGCTGTTTTTGCGAACGCCCGGGAGTTTTCAAATCGATTTTCTTGCTAGATAATTCCAGTGTTTGCTATGAATAAATCTTGCGAAGGTTTTGCTTTGTTTACAGTTGTTTACTCAAAATTATTACTAAACTAGCTTTCGCCCGCGGCTCCGTCCGCGTCAATGTCGATCTCTCGGGAATAGTACTTTTTCCCAGGATAAAAGGTAGTCTATGATGTCCTTCACCGTACTCCAGAAAACTTGTATGCAAAATTTCATGATGATTGGTTCAGAAGTTACGGCGTTAAAGCGTAACAAACAAACAAATAAACAAACAAACTCACTTTCGCATTTAGAATATTAGTTAGGATAAAATACTGACTAACGATTCACTTTATTATATTGAAACTAACGTGAGAATAAGACATGTATAAAAACGTATTATTTCGTCGGGCTTGCCGACTATACTTTCCGAAGAAACCCACACTCACCTTGAAAATGGGCTACTGACGAATACAAAACTATAGTCGGCAATTCCGGCGAAATAGCGCATAGTGGCCCGTCTTTATACATAAGATTAACCCTATCAAATAAAGCCTAACTTTCAAACGCGTAAAAGAAGGAAAAAGTATAGTAACGTCTTTAATATCCGACCCAGACCCAACATATATTGATGAAGCAAAAAATCTCTAGCCTTATATTCGGCAAACCTATCTTGTTATACACACCTTTATTAAACTCGTGGGATAATCTCTAATTTTTCAGGCCGCGTGAAATCTTATTTTTCCGTTATCGCGCACGCACGGAGAACGTTCATTTTTAAAGCCGCAAAAAGGATGAGCGCGCACTTAAATTATTCACATGCATCCTTATTCAAGGGAACTGAAAAAAAAAGTGAAAACGTGGCATATTTTCCCCTCCCGGCCCCTCGCCCCCCGCCGCTGTCCCGTCGCATGACAAACGAGTGGGTTTCACCCGCACGCCAACTTTTAGTGGAAATTATTCAGGAATTTGTAAATATGTTAGTGTGCTGTGGAATTAAGTTATAACTGTTGCTTTCCTGTTGGAAGCTTCTGGGATAATATTCTTTGAGCTTAATTTTGGTGGGTGTTGTTTAATCTGCTTTTATAATAATGAGCCTTTTATTATAAGTACTTTTTATCAATCTAGGATATTACATTCATATTATCACGACTTTGTCCCATAAGGGGTAGATAGAGCCTAGAGCCATAAAACCCAAAGGCCACATATAGAATGTAAGTGGGCATACAGGTGGAAATGTAATCAAAATAGTGATGTTGCTAGCTGCTAGCCGAATCGCCAATTGACGTGATTTCTCTCTTCAAGATAATCCCTCGGCCAGCTTCTAAAATATGTGCTGGAAGAGATGCAGCTTTTACATTCTAGATTTTTCTTTCCTCCCAAAGTAGCATGCAGGCTAGCATGTTAATTTGGATTAATAACTAGGTAGTGAATATAGATCTTTTACTTTTTCGAAAATTTTGCTATTATTTGGCCATACAGATAAATTGATACTTATCATTTCGAGTAGATGTCATGTTCAATCGACCATGCACACCCTGATGTCAGGGATCTTCGGAACCGCCTCTCGGCCTTTGACGTGGTTCCTTTAACGACTTCCAGATGGCAGCCGGGACCAACGGCTTAGCGTGCCTTCCGAAGCCCGGAATCATCTTTATTATCAGACAATCAGGTGATTCACGCCTGCAATGTCCTAACCAAACTGGAAACAACTAAACAAAGTATGCTTGGAAATCCAATCCACGACACCGGGTCTACAGACAAATGCCTTAACCACTGGACCACGGAGGTAGTTAATAGAGGAGGTAGGTAATTTGATACTTACCACATTAGAGAATTCTACTTTATGTACTTTATTTTATCAGATACCTTTGTTATCAAGAATTTAAGAGAAAAATAAAGAAACGGACACGAACGAAGCCGCAAGCAAAGTCAGTTTACTTCGGAACAACTCCTCTTTGGAAACATAGCTGAACTTCAAAAAACTTAGAGATGCAGGCTACATACTGAATTCGTACCTACGGTTTTTTATAGTTGTTTGTAGCTGTCGAAATTTCCTGGACAGAATGAAAACCAACCACTCTGTTGAAGCAGCGAAAGCAGTAAGACTGTAAGTCTGTCCGCAATATCTTCATAACACAAACACGCGCTAGAAGTACGACAAATACTTCTAAACGCCAAATAAGGTGTCCTTCAATGACTTAGTAGTAAACACCCAACTTTACTCAGACTCAAATAACCTCTCCGAGTGCTACGCAAATATAAACTCTACGGCCACTGGAAAAGGTTCGAATTAGAAGGGAGTAAATACTAGACGTTCGATGACCATTGGGAGGTCGTAATCAAACAAGATTGTAGTGTTTAGTACTTTTTTCGAGTGGCTGTAGGATATGGGAAATCCTTTGTGGAAGATAGAGCTTCAATTCTTTGTCCGTTTTTAAAAAACCGCGCCCTACGTGTGTTTCATTAATACTCGATCGAGGAAAAAGGTTTTTCGTATTTTTTATACATAAGTATATAAAGTTGTGAAAAAAATATCGGTTATATATGCTGTAATTTTTTCTTATGCTGTATGTGTATGTCTGGTTATTTTAATACCGTTAGAAAGGTACCCTAAAGAATTCTAAAGAAAAATCTACTTAACAAGGAAAAATTAATTTTGCCACGATTTTTCACCTATTATCTTGTCTATTAAAATATACCGGATGAGTTTATTGTAAAAAGGGAAATATGCCACAATTATGATGTTTATGGACATTTTGTCCCAGTTACACTAGCACCTAGTTGATTCTTCTTCTTCTTTTCGAGTCTTGTAATGTCTTTTTACTAATTATAGTAATTTTGCCCAATATGTGGCCACTGCCACTACCTAGTTGATTTAAACATATTTTGCCTGAATGGATGAATAACATAAAAAGACATTTACTCCGCCCGTCCAAATTATTTTAAAAATGAATTAAAAAGGAAATACTCTTGTGAAATTCTTGCTCACCACGTAAGTAAGTCAAAAAATTGTTGATAGTGTCATTGGGGATGTTTTGTTTTTCGTGTGTGTAAGTGGCCACCACTGGTATCATATTTTTCAAGGTGCCTATAGGCATATGACATAATGATTGCCATCAATGATGACAGCTGGGACCAACGCGTGCCTTCCGAATTCCGAAGCACGGAGGAGCCGAGGTATTTTTATGCCACTTGCGATCACCCATCACAGTGGGGACTGCGCCCACGGTTGTATAACATGCGTAAGCGCTTTAAATTCCACGACCACTGAGCTATCTAGCTCCTCGGGGATGATTAATAATTAACATTATCCAAATCTGTTCAGGGACTCAGAAGTAATAGGATACACAACTTTTTATGCATAAAAAGTAAAATTAGTAGTGCCAAAATGTACAACTTTATTTACATATAAGTTACATGACAAATGGACAGCTCCGTGGCGCAGTGGTTAACACGCCAGCCTGCGACACGGAGTGCCCGGGTTCGATCCCCGGCCAGGTCAAGATGAAAATGATCTTTTTCAGATTGGCCTTGGTCTTGGATGTTTATCTATATATGTATTTGTTATAAAATATAGTATCGTTGAGTTAGTATCCCATAACACAAGTCTCGAACTTACCTTGGGGCTAGCTCAATCTGTGTGATTTGTCCGTATATATTTATTTATTTATTTATTTAAATCAAAGCTAGCTTTTGTTCTTAAAAACGAACCAAACTTAACATAAATCCAAATAAGCCCCAAAAATCTCTTTGAACGTAAAAAACAACATTTTCGGAATTAAATTTGGCAAACCCTTCACGTAGCCGAAGTCTGGAGCGGAAGCTAATTTCCTAATTTCCAAAATAAACACTCTCGGTTATATTTACGCCGCCATTTTGAAAACCGTAACGAAATTCCATTAATCACATTTTAATCGAAATCGGTGGATTCCGAACGAAAGAAAACAGAAAGATTCCCCTTTCCGAACGGAAATTATCGGGTGTTTCGGCGGGGTTCGCAGATGAAGCAATTTTAGCCGGTTGCGCCCCATTGGACCTCAGAGGTATTACACTAATCCTGAAGGCTCTGGTAAGGCATTACTGTGATTTAAAAGAGTGACAACGGTATATGTACCTACCTATTTACCAGTACCTATGTGTCTTTGTTGTATAATGTATGGCACCGTTCGCCTTACTTCTTATCCTTAAAATATAATTTTCTCCATGGCGTATTCCTCAAATACAAGAGTAGGACACATACATGAATACATAAAAGTGACCACAGGTCATCTAGAAGTGTATACTCCTTTAACAACGTTGAGCGATTTTTGCTTGAGATAAAATCTTGAACCTAGAAATGCAAATATAATAAAATAATGTTTTAACATTTGTTACGCCTTTAAAAAGTGCCTTTGAAAAGAGTTTCTCTCAGCCTTTTTTCTCTACAGTGATCGTTTCGAACTAGTATTGTGTAGCTTTGAACAATAAATAAATAAATATATAGGGATATACCACAAATTGAGCTAGTCCCACAGTAAGTTGTCAACTTGCGTCGTAGGGTAGGATACTAACACCGATACTATATTAAAAAACAAGATACTTATATAGATAAACAATCAAGACCCAGGTCAATCTGAAAAACATCGTTTTCCATCATGACCTGACCTGAGATCGAACCCGGGAACCCTCGTGTCGCAGGCTGGCATGTTATGCACAACGCCACGGGGCTCGCCTCTTTAACCACGGCAAGCAATCTTTCGTCGAGGAAAAGCTTATGGGTTCGCGTCACCAGAATGCGTGACATCCTCGTGACGCGATGCTCCATTGTTTTGAGTTTTGTCGGTAGTTCTGAAAGCCCAATCACACTTTACTGAAATTCAAATTCAAAAACGTTTATTTAATATAGGTCATTTGGACACTTATTAATTGTCATATATTTTCAACTGAGAATTGTTGACGTCAGTAATTTACTTACTGACGCCGCAGTACGTAAGACACAATCTTAGATAATTACATTCGTGTCTAACATACTGCGGCGAACCTCCCGTTAGTGACTGAATTCAGTAAAGGGTGTGTGTGTGCATTGAGCTTTTATAGTCATATTTTATTGACGGAGTAGCGTCTTAAAATCATTGAACACCGGCTGCACACACGAATCGTGTCACGTTCCGTGTGCAAGCGAGAGCGCGGAACAAGCAATAGAGATGCACGATCGGCCTAAGCGTTCGGCTTATGACGCATATATCTCTTCCACCTTTAATACATAATATTATCGTGAGCGATAAAACTTCTACACAAACGTCAATTTTCTGTAAGTGAGATTAGTTGAGTGTGGTTAAAAACGTAGAATGTACCAGCTGCTTCCCTTTCCGCGTAGATTGTAAAAGCCGATCGAGGGAATGTGCAAAAATCTGAGGAATCATGTTATTAGGCAATGCGGCTACTACCAACATGCTAAACGTGTATTTGAGATCCTTAAGGGTCCATACTACCTCACACTGCTTTGCAAGATTGACTGTTATATCAATAATAATTAAATACTCAAGTTGAAATAAAAATGCAGCAAAGTTCAGGACTAACTCTGGTAACTATATGACTCAAAAACACGATTGAGACACAGGCATATGTCGGGCTCTTAAGAGCCCGCCATATGCCAGGCGGCGTGGCGATACAAACGCGGATGGTCTAAACGCGTTGGCTACTTTAGATATTTTCGTTTTTTAGGAATATTCAAGGGTTATTCGAAAAAGCAAAACATATGATGGCTGCCTTATCTGTAATGCAATAATAATCAAAAGTTTCAAGGTTAATTTCAATGTATTTGGTGAATAATGCTATATACCGAGTAAATTAGACGTGATTTGGAGGCAACTTTGCAATTTTTTTCTATCGAGAAAATTTAACGCAATCGTGTTTTTGAGTCATACAGTTACCAGAGTTAGTCCTGAACTTTGCTGCATTTTTATTTCAACTTGAGTATTTAATTATTATTGATATTACAGTCAATCATGCAAAGCAGTGTGAGGTAGTACGGGCCCTTAAGGGCTTGGGCCTTATCTACCCACAAGGAAAAAAGACGTAATAGCGATATTCATTTACCCTGGTTGGATAATCTCGATCAGCTACATACCAGATACTAATAAAAAGCATACTAACATATACCATTCTCATATACTACCATCGACAAAAGAGGCTAAATATGTAGCAAAAAAATAATTGATAAATATATATAGAAAAAACAAGAAACTATCTTTTTTCTTTATAATACGATTAAAGCTTTAATGTCATCTACATAATAGCTGAGTATTTAAATTTATAGACAGTTTTCTTTTCATATCAATGCAAACAGAGAGAACACTCTTTCACCGCAGCTACTCATAATACTTAAAAAGTAGAAAAATCTACAGGCTGTGTCAATTTAATCTTGTCCCAAAGTGTTTCAAACTCAACCCGAAATTGGATTAGAAAAGTTGAACGCCTTAAAAACGTTGGCCTGCCGAAGCGGCCATCAAAAAATCAAACAGTGCCGAAATAAGTTGAAATCGAGCGGATTACTGAGTTCGGAAGATTAAAACGAGTGATGGCTAATGTAAAATTAAAACGGAGACTTACTTTCCAAAGTAAACCGATATATCTGCCATACCAGTCTAAAAGAAAAGTAAAATATGGAAGAATATACTTACCATATTGTTGTGTTTATTTTGTATTCACAGTGATAATTTGATATACTCTTATTAAATTAGGAAATAATATATGGTAAGGTTCTTCCATGCTGGTCTGGGAGTGAAGAAAAACGTAGAATGTGCCAGCTGGCTTTTCTTCCTGCGTAGACCGTAGAATTCAGTCAAGGGAAAGGGCGAAAATCTACTTTTTTTTATTATTTAGTTGTAATGGTATTCGCAGACCATGACACATGCTGAGCAGTTACCGGTTTGGTACAAGCATATTTCGTGTTTAATTTTATTTGTTTGTTCGTGTTGTTATTGATGTATGTGCCAAATAATCGATTTTTCTTTCTTTATACTCACTCGGATGAAACGGAAAAGCAAGTTAGTAGCCCAGGAGGCCGGGCGCGCGTACACGATGCCATACCTGCAACCACCGGACAGGTCAAACTCAAACTCAAAAACATTTATTAAACAAAGGTCATTTGGACACTTATTAATTGTCATATATTTTCAACTGAGAATTGTTGACGTCAGTAATTTACTTATGGCTAAGTTTAATGCCGCTTCCAAAGCGGAGTGCAGAAGAAGCGGCAACAAACTGCACAGCGCATTTTCTCCAATCGACGTCAACTTACAATTTTAGTTTATCTTAAAAACTAGGTATGTGGACTGAGTATACATTGTCCTTATTATAGTCATTGTAAAGGTTGCTGAGGATGACACCCCTGACCAACGTATTGTACCTGATTTCCTGGCTATAATGAGAATGAACTAAAAGAATAAGAACCTTTACGAGAGAACGTAGTTACGTAGGTACATTTCGGAGTAGGCCCCCAATCGAAGAAAGCAACCCAAATAAAGCGTTCAATTTATTTCCTTTATCCGATCCAAGTAAACGCGACATTTGCAGCCGAAATATGAATATTTCGCTCAATGTCGGCTGGTAATTGATGGAGCATACATAAATATATATATATCGCGCTTAATCTGATTCTCTTTTGTTACTATTCGTCCGTGCGTTTTTGGGCTAAGAAATGTAATATTGTTCTAAATATACGTACGTCGAATTTGTTCGAGTTATTAATTCAAATTAGATGCTCGTATTATATTGGGAGATTTGAGATGACTTGTCTTTGAAGATATTAAAGTGACTGGTATTGCACGGATGTCTTGTATTGTGCATGTATTTGAAAATAATTGGTACAAAACCATTTAACTTTGGTTTTTCTGATAAGTCAAAAAATCTTTAGGCCTATAAATATAAACATGCTATGCTAAACGGCCTGTCTAAAAGCTTTTTAAATACTTAAAATGTCCAACGTTCTTATTTAAACATATTTCAATAAATTTGGCAGCATTTAAAATTTATTTATTCATCGTATTTTTACTTCAAATTATTTTAAAATTGGTACAGTTTGACAAGAACTATTGTGCCGCACTGTCTCTATAATAGGTACATCAAACATACACGTAAGATAACTTAAATACTTAACCCTTATAAGTTTATTTATGACATTTTGTGTTGAAATAATTCAATGTTATAGTTAGTTAACTTAGTTATAGAATTTTGAATTGATAAAAAACAGAATGTGATGAAACATAACACTTTTACTGCTGGCAATATACTTTGAATCCCTCGCTTCAATCAGGGTCTGATCTGTGATAGACTTCTTCATCCCCCTTCGTTTCAAAATAATGCCCCCACCTATAAAGTATTAGTTAGTTCCTTGCGCCACAATCTACTATACCATCTAAACACAAAACAATGCTTTAGCTTACTAAGCAGAGAAACTAAGCAATAACTTGTGAAGCCCACTTGATATCTACCATAAAGTCACGCCAGGCATTGTCTGAACATCTCTGCAGTTGACAGGAATGCTGCACTCACAACTCCTTTTTTTGACGATTGAGATATAAATAAGTACTTTGCTATGATGCTACAAGATTTCAAGTAGTTATATAGTAGTGTTTAGATTCGTTAATACAAAAATTGGCCAAGTTCGAGTCGGACTTGCGCACGAAGGGTTCTGTACCATCCTAACTAATAAATGCGAAAGTGAGTTTGTTTGTTTGTATGTTTATTTGTTTGTTTGTTTGTTACGCTTTCACGCCGTATCTACTGAACCGATCAGCATGAAATTTTGCATACAAGTTCTCTGGAGTACGGAGAAGGACATAGGCTACCTTTTATCCCGGGAAAAAGTACTATTCCCGAGAGATCCACATTGACGCGGGCGAAGCCGCGGGCGAAAGCTAGTAATCTATAAAGTTTAAAGTTTTTAACAATATTTTTTTTATTATATGATGTAACTAAAATTTTATGGTTTTCGCAATATTGCTTCGTACCAAATTTTATTTCCCTTGCGAAGGTTTTAATTCCCTTGCGAATGTCGAAAATTTGCGGCGTAAGCGGCTGTATCTTTTGATTGCGTTGACTTAGAAGTTTGATTTTTTCACAGTATCAAGGGGCAGTATTAGATCTGAGTATTTGATGTGAATTTCAGCTTGATACATACACGCGTTTCTGAGAAAAAGGTATTTGACAGACAGACAGACGGACAACAAAGTGATCCTATAAGGGTTCCGATTGTTTCTTTAGAGGTAAGGAACCCTAAAAATAATAAGTAATCAATTGAAATATTGCTAGCTCAGCAGGAAAATTAAGCAAAAACATGTAGAGCTCACTTGACATGTAACCTAGAGAAGCAAAAGCGTACCACTGCTCCACCGATATCATCAAACGAATATATGACGATGCAGAATCAACGTTACCCGAAATCGATTGTCCACCGTGCAATGTGTCACGGCATCACACGGCACACAATACCGACTGCATCCACGTCTATCGCGAAATTGCCAAACAAAACCGGCCTAAACCAGTTATCGGCGGCTAATAATAATAGTGTCCCCTGTAATCCAGCGTGATGGATGACAGTCCCCTGCCACCCCTTTTAATTGCCGGCGTGAACGCATGCTTGTCCGTCAGTTCAGCCTCGATTTCGATTTATATTATAATAAAGTTCGATTCACTTTTCTTGGTTTAATCAAGTTTCTCCCCAGCGGCCCTGGACTTGAAGGGTGCGTCGGAAGGTGCATAATATTTGGGGGCCTGGCTTTTTATCAGTGCGTCGCGTCATACGTGACTCAGAAATATTGGAGGTATTAAAATATTTTTGCTGCGTAATCTTTCTTCCCTTTGGAAAATTTGAAAGGCTGATCGAGCAGGATTATTGCCAATATTTTCTTATTATAAGTATAATTCCGAGTTTGCTGATTTCAAAAACTTGTTTAAAAAGATAGAAACTCGCTTTCTTTTATGGATTTTGCAAGCAGTACCCCGCCTTTATCAGGTTTCCGGGATACTTGAATTTTCAGATATTTTTCTATTTATAAATCCAATAACTTACATCTACACGAAAAACATACAGGCGAATTAAGATCCTCCTTTTTTATTGAAGACAGTTCAAAAGTGAATTTGTTTTTTTCTAGGTTTGTGAAGCTTTTTCGCCTTAATGACTAAATCGATCATCATGAATTTTAGCATATCTAGTACGGAGAAAGATATTATATCCCAGTAACTAGTAAGTTAAGTGCTGTTTCCGAGAGACCCACATTAACGCGAGTGGAGTCGTGATATAAATAATCCTTTTCTCACATTTTAGAATTTAACTGACAGACGTATACAAACAAAACTTGTTGTTCACTTCAGTCCCATTCATTCAATTGAAACCCCATTCATCCCGCCAAATGGCATTCGCAAACACATTGAGCAAATATATCGATACAAACAAGAATGGAGATTTCATCTGTCCGTCATAATCATGGTGACACATGACCATCTGTCCTGTGCGAATCTATGGTGCCACTGTACTACTATTGTATATTTTATATAGAATATCTTTTTGAACCGATTTAACAGTGTTCACTTTAAACAAAATGAGCAAAATTAAATGTTCGAATTTATTTCTATGTGATTTGTCCGTATATATTTATATTTATTTCATAATAGCATTTAATTTTTCAATCAAAAAACCTTTACCATTTTGTAGCATTTGAGAAGGCACTGCATAAATGGCTACTTAATATATTCATTTGCATAAAGGACTTTTTAGATAAGTAATTAAGTAATATTTGCATGCTATTATTTTTAGCGTAAGCATCTAGCGTCACAAATTCTGTTAACAATAATGTACCATGTTGTGAAGCAAATAAATGAAATATTTATTTGTAGTTTGGAAAAAAGAGATTTTGCATACGTTATTTGATGTAGCTTTTTAGACTTTCACGGTTATCGACACATCGGGATATCAACCGTGAATAATGTGGTTTGCAAGTGACGACGAATTGGAACAATATTCGATAATGTTAGCACAAAGTTAAGGATTTAATCAATTTATCCCATCATTACCTATGTACGTACCGTTATAACTTAGTAAAAAGAAACAATGGCTAGAAAATTATAAGCCGTATTTTTGCGCCATTATTAGGTAAATTTGGAGGCTAATAAATACCATTATACATACATAGTATCACGTCTTTTTCCCTTGCGGGGTAGACAGAGACTTGGTCTAGAAGACTTCAGAATCGTACTGATAAAAGATTAAATATTTGCCTGTGCTATTTGCCTCCGGACTTACCTCATCAGCTTCAGCAGTCCTTCTATGATAATATGTGTAGAGTAATCTTAAACTCTGGTGAGCGTGAGGAATTCATTTGTATTGGCGATTTTAATATACCTGAATTGTCATGGACTAAGAGTACTGGTTCATTATACATGATTAGTAATTAATCTCAAAACTGGAAACCTTTACTATTGCTTGACTCTATGTCCGTTTGCCAACTTAAACAATTTAATAACATACCAAATGCTAATAATCGTTTTCTCGACTTGGTTTTATCAACGTTAGATATTATTGTATATGGAGCTGATCCACTAAGCAGGCTGGATACCCATCATCCGTCTCTAGTTCTGGAAATTGACTGCAATATTGGTATCACTTCCAAATTCTTGAAGCCACATCCTAGCAAACGGTTTAATTTTTTTAAATGTAACTATGATGGTGTCAAGGCTGAGCTGTCATCTGTCGATTGGCATTCCCTCTTGTCCGCTTCAGATATTGAGTTAAATTTGAGTAAATTTTATGAAATTGTGAACAACATCATCAGTAAATATACACCGTTGTCTAAAAATAACGATTCTGAATACCCGATATGGTTTAGCGCAGCTTTGAAACGGTGTCTTAAAATGAAGGCTAAATTTCATAAACTCTTTAAAAAGTTCGGTAACTGTCGAGATTACGACGAGTTTTCGCACTATAGGACCTTAAGTAAGCAGCTCATAAAATCATGTTACCAAAAATTTGTTTCATCAGTTGAGGACTCAGTCGAAAATGACAATATCAAGGCATTCTGGAAATTTGTCAATAGTAAAAAGGGCGACAATTCTATTCCTTCTAGTATGAGTTATAACGGTAACTCTTCATCTGACCCTGCTCAAATATGTGAGCTGTTTTCCGAGTACTTTAGCTCGGTATTCGAGAACGACTCCCAAGGTTTTGGCTTCGAAGAGAGAAACTGTGAGACACTGGCTTCTATACATGTTAGTCGGGAGGTAATTCTTAATCAATTAAAATCTTTAGACTCGAATAAAGGCCCGGGGCCTGATAATATCCCAGCTGTCTTTATTCAAACCTGCGCAAAAGAGCTGTGTGAGCCTTTATACATTTTGTTTAATAAATCTTTGGCAATGGGACATTTTCCAACATTATGGAAAATTGCCCACGTTATTCCCATCTTTAAAAGTGGTGATAAAACAATGTGTCATAATTACAGACCAATAAGTATTCTGTCTTGCTTTGCAAAGATCCTTGGAAGCATCGTGTATGATTATCTTTACACTCATATTAAACCATATCTACATCCACAACAGCATGGTTTTATGGCACATAAATCTACTACTTCTAACTTGCTTGAATACAAGAATTACCTTTGTAATGCCTTTGCTAAAAGATTACAAATTGATTCTGTTTACACCGACTTTTCAAAGGCATTTGATAAGGTAAACCATAGAGTTCTGTGTAAAAAATTAGCGGGCTATGGCATCCATGGAAGCCTTTTGCGATGGGTCCAGTCATATTTAAGCCTTAGAAGTCAGCTAGTTGCAGTTAGAGGCTATCTTTCTACACCTGTCACGGTCATATCTGGGGTATCACAAGGAAGCCATCTAGGGCCTTTACTCTTCATTGTATTTATCAATGATCTAATCGAGAAACTCAATTGCCCTTGTCTGCTTTACGCAGACGATCTTAAAATTTTTACTGTAGTTGAAGATGTGTCTAATACTTTGAAGCTTCAAAATGATTTGGATGTGCTAGCTGACTGGTGTCATAAGAACTACATGTATTTAAATATTGATAAATGTTTTGTTATAACATTCACAAAAAAACTTAACTGTATTCTGTCAAGCTACTCTATAGAAGGTGAAATTCTAACTCGTAAGTATGTTGCAAAGGATCTTGGTGTTTTGTTTGATAGCAAGCTTTCCTTTCGCGATCACTACGACTATATCATCGGACGTTGTTCGGGATTACTAGGATTTATCTGTAGAATCACTAAAGATTTCAAAAGGACTAACAGCTTAATTCATCTTTACTATTCACTAGTTAGAAGTATCCTTGAATATAACTCTACAATTTGGTCTCCCTTTTACGTAGTTCACATTGATCGCATTGAAGGAATTCAGAAGCGTTGCTTGAAAATCCTAAGCTACAGAAGAGGTATGGGTCGCAAATTACCATCTTATGAGGAACGCCTTTCATTCTTTAATATGTCCCCCCTAAACAGGCGTCGCGAATTCTTAAATCTTGTATTACTATACAAATTCGTCCATGGCCTTATTGATTCTCCTGAGCTACTTTCATTGCTTAACTTCAACACACGTTTTAGGTCGCGGAATCCTAATTTTAATGCATTTACCCTCAAAGTTTACTCTAATAATATATCTTTTTATAACCCAATTGTTAGAATGTGTCGCCAATATAATGAAGTCCTTTTGTCCGATAGGGACATTGACATTTATCACCATACACTTTATAAGTTCCGGCGGCAAATTAAGTCTAATCTCAACCTCCGATAACAGAATTGCAATAGTTATAATAATGTTTTATTTCCTTTTTTTCTCTTTTCTTTTTGGTGTTTTAATGAGGTTTTCTGTTAATTTAAAATAATTAATAATTTACTCTAGCGATACATATTTAGTTATTAATTTACATTGCTTAGCTTTTAGGCATACTTATGTTAGGATTACTTTCTAGATCTAAACCAATTTATAATCTTTATATATTATGTATAAACATGAATGTAATCTGTTTAGTACGCTAATAAATAAATAAATATGGCCACATTTAGCATGTTGGAGGGCGTAGATGGAAAACTGAATCAAAAAGGGATGGGTTGCTAGCCGCATCGCCTATTGACATGATTTCGCAGATTTTAGCCCAATCCCTCGATCGGCATTTACGATCTGCGCGGGAAGAGAATCAGCTGGCACATTCCACTTTTTTTTTTTTCGCCCAGACCAGCATGGAAGATACCATTATGAACATGAATATACCAATTTATTTAACCTGCGTTCATCGTTTGGTTATTCATTAGTTCAAATAACTTAGTTATGAAATAGATTTTTCAAAATTCCTTATTCCCTAAAGAATTGTACAACGCTCCGAATTGAGGGAAAAAACATCGTTTTATCTCACTTTCTCGTAAAGCGCCCAAATACTCCTCAGACGTTCGGCGCCGAGTTTGGTTTACCTTACAGGCAACCCTTAATGCGTACTATTCGGATTTTGCTTGTATACATCGTGAAAATTCATGCTCTTCACATATTCAAAGGTGAATCTTAGCCCGTCAATACGGAGCCCTATTGCTAGAAGGTTGACGCGATGCTGAGATTTCGAAAAAAACATTTTGTCTATTCCCGCATGAAACGCTTAGCTGTTATATAAATGTTAGCTTGCATCCTAATTCTTTTCTATAAGAAAAACATAGCTCGTAGAACCGATGGCCGACGGGGCAGAAAGGTTCTCGAATGGCGACCACATACCGGCAAGCGCAGCGTTGGACATCCACCGACCACAGGTGGCCGGACGACCTGACCAAGGTCGCAGGAAGACGCTGGATGCAGGCCGTTTCCAACCGATCTTATTGGAAATCATTGGGGGAGGCCTATGTCCAGCAGTGGACTTCTTGTGGCTGAGATAATGATGATGGTCAAGAATAACAACATCATCATTATCTATATAAGTTTTGTTCCAGCGTATACTTACGGTGTATGTGTTTAAATTGTATTTTTTATTAGTAAGTATCATTTTTATTTGAACTTAAACTTTTTGCATTATGACCATGTCGCGGTTCGATGGATTTCGTCAGTGACGCCTATTTTGCCGTAATCCAATATTATTTGCTATAAGAGGTACTTCTATTTTCCTCTCTATGCAAAAATCATTAATCTTGATCGAATTAAAATTTAATTTCAATGATGACACACAAAATAGGCTCAAGCATAATGAACTAAATCAGCAAAAGTGCGAATTGACTCCATTCATTACATATAATCAGTTAATGGAATCTCTCTATACGGCACGGCATGTGTCGAGGGTGTATTCGCATAATTTGTCATCACGACAGCTGATGATTGATAACCAGCAGATGTGGCATCGACCAGCACTAGCGAGGATCAGCTGTACAAATGATGGATTACGTCAATGACGTTTATTTTGCCATAATCCAATATGATATAACTTATTTGTGTCGGTGTTATGTTTCTTTTTAACTTTGGAAAACTGTGTTGTTTTTGATCTACAGTAAATTTTATGCTTTGAAACGTTTATAACCTGAAAAAGAAATTAATAAAAATCATGAACTAGTCCCGAAGCTTGATGAAGATTTTAGGGATAAATTATTATTAATATGAGCTGATCAATTGTTAGTATGTCCAATAACCATTATATTGTTAAACGTGTATTTTGGTATTGCGGCCTTTGATCCTATTAACGCATGCATCTTATGTGTAGAAAACATGATAAGTGCATCATACGTGCCATACGTGTTCGCCTGATTTATCATCACAACAACTGGCAAATGTGGTATCGATCAGCGCTCGCGCGGATCAGCTGTGCAAATGATGGCTAACATATATTTATTTTCCGTGCTTCGGAAGGCACGTAAAGCCGTTGGTCCCGGCTGGCATCTGGTACTCGTTAAAGGAACCACGTCAGAGGCCGAGAGGCGGTTCCAAAAAACTCTGACACCAGGGTGTCCATGGTCGATTGACCGTGACACCTACTCGAAATGATGATGATTTTGCTATAATTCAATATAATCATCATCAGCTCCTTTTTAGACTCCACAGCAGGAGCACGACCCTCTCTGTACTACTAGAGCCATACTTGGCAATAGCAGCCAGGGGACTTGGCCTACACTCTCCACACTGGCCAGACGGGTTGGAGAGGTCTCACAGATGTTTATAAGCTTTGTATAGCTTGTATTTCCTAAGTCGCCTTCTACGAGATCCACAGGAAGACATGGAGTGGTCCTATTCTACTCTGCCGGATACCTCACGGCTATATATAAGCCAATATGATATTTCATATTGGTACCGATGCTGTTTCCCTTTCATTTTAAAATGTGTTTCGTTTGTGATCGACATTAAATAAGAACACAACAAAAAACTGGTCTCAAGTCCTAATAATGTGTTTTTTTTTCAAATCTTTAGTAGTTTGATAGACGAACAAACTTGCGAAGCGCTTTCAGAAGTTTCAGAACAAGGACACAAGTGACATTGATCACTTGAGCTCCTTGCGGTTTCGTAAGACACGTTTCTGATCATCAAGAGATTTGTCATCAACTATGAGTAACACTAGTTTTAGTGTACTTACCAAAATAATGAGCATACTTAAATAATAGTTTACATCTTTCATCAGCAATTAAGAAAATATTGCAATTTAATTTTTACCGTTTCTTTGAAATTTATCGCCTTTGCTATATAGTTATGACGATATAATAATACAAAGTACAACGCTGGTATGTTCGTAGAAGCAACCGATGTGATGTACGAACACGCTAATAAACTGTAACGGGCCATGGATTTTCACTGAAGCATTTTCCAACTCAAAAAAGGGACCCACGTTTTCTTTCCCCACACTTACGGCCACAACCGCGAATAACAATTCATCGAACGAATCCGGCCAGTGCTTATCATTCCGGCGGCGCGCGGAACCCGGCGTGTAATTTAATTGGGGGTCCACAATGGCGCGTGATTGGCCCGCACGCCGAATCCTAATTGGCTGCAAGTTTGCGAATCTTTCTGCAGCAGTGTATTACTAGCGTGCGACGTGAGTAATCAGCTGCGATACACGGCATTAGCGGCAGCATTGAGGTAATAACTGTACTGTGTGGGATGGATCCCCCACTATGAGCACAAAGCCCTGGAAGTTATCGACAGAGTTGCCAGAAGACCCGTTGAAGATAAGTCGCCGGGATAGCTTCAGATTCTCGAACACCGCCGATCAGTGGCATGTCTGTATGTCTTCTGCATTTCGGTGAGTGTGCACAGGAATTTTAAATCCCCCTACACTATTCCACCACTGAACGACGCGGCGTAGACAGGGATTATTTCCATACGTGGTAGATATTCCTGATTATTCGCTTCCTCCTTCATTATGAAAACCGCTAAGGAATGATCATCATCACCTTTCGTACAATTAAGAGATTTTTAAGGCAATAGTGACTAAGCGTTATTTGAATTTACAAAAAAAATACTAGAAACTGGAGACTCAATTATACATTACTAAGAAAGTCTCCTGAATTTCAAAAAATTTGTATCCTGTTCTGTTGAAGTTTGTTGGCGACAAACAGAAACTATCCACTACTTCTACTTACATCTCTACCTACGACCTTTAAGGTGAACTAATATTATGAACTTACCGAAAGACCGTGTTCACAGATATCATTATCACCTGTTTCTCAGATAAGATATCAGGTCACAACATCGCACTCGTACATCACAAACAAAAGAAAGGACAATAAGGCTTCAATTGTAAAGGATTAAGTATGAGCTAAATAACGCCATAGACAAAAGACAGCCTCCGTGGTCCAGTGGTTAAGGCGTTTGCCTGTTGACCCGGAGGTCGTGGGTTCGATTCCCACGGGAAGCATACTTTGTTTAGTTGTTTCCAGTTTGGTTAGGACATTGCAGGCTTGAATCACCTGATTGTCTGATAATAAAGATGATTCCGTGCTTCGGAAGGCACGTTAAGCCGGTGGTCCCGGCTGCTATCTGGTAGTCCTTAAAGGAACCACGTCAGAGGTCGAGAGGCGGTTCCGAATAACTTTGACACCAGGGTGTGCATGGTCGATTGACCGTGACACCTACTCGAAATAAATGAATTAAAAAATAATAAAAAAAAAATTTTTCAAGAATTTTACATTTATAATTGTTAAAATATATTATTTTATACGTGGGGCGCACTATAAGTTTCCGGAATGAATATGAAAAAATACTATTAAAGGTACAAAATTAATTTATTGTTTTTCAAAATAATCTCCCTTGGCGTCTATGCACTTTTTCATTCGATGAAACCAGTTTTGAAAACTTTTGTGCCACTCCTCTGTGGTGACCTCTGAAACGTGTTTTTCATACTCCTCGACAGCCTCTTCTGGTGATGAAAATCGTTGACCGCGTAATTGGTTCTTAATTTTTAGGAACAGAAAAAAGTCACAAGGTGCCAGGTCGGGACTGAATGCAGGATGACTCATGAGTTCTACATTTTTCGCCTTCAAAAAGTCGTTTGTTTGTCTGGCCGTGTGAGAACTAGCATTGTCGTGGTGCAGGATGTTACGGCGTTTACGGTTATTTTTACGGAGTTCGTCAATAACTTCCGACAAACAAATGGTCGTGTACCAGTCATGTGTGCGTTATTCCAGCCAGATTTTGTTGAAAATTTACGAAAATCGACATTGTAGTGCAGTAGATAATTAGATATAGAGCTTCTGTAAATGGTAAGCTAATTTTTAAATTTGGTAAGCGTATATTTTTTGAATTATTTGATAAAAACAGTTCCGGCTAGCGTAACGTTACCGTAGCCAGATCTTTTTTTGTTTTACGGGAATTTTGAAATAAAAGTTATGTAAATAATTAGATATCAATTTGGTATAAATGGTACAACTTAAATTGTATTTGTATTTGCTATGGTTGCGAAGATATTTGAAATCCTGCTGGGGTAACGGTTTGCTCAATTGCTGTATCTCGGAATTGACTAAGCGGATGATGATGATTTTTGCACAGGACATCTGGCTAATTAGTTATAGTTTATAGCGCAATAAAGGAATTCACAGTAATTAACCGTTTAGAAGTTATTTTCATTAAATAGAAATATGCTTTAATAGGTCCTAGCACTTCCAATAAGCGCTCCAAAGACTAACTTTAAACGTTATTATATAGTGAAATACTGTCTATAAATGGTACCAAAGTTTCATTAGTATTCTATACGTAATTAAAAAGTTATGATGAATCTTCGATTTGTTTCGGCCATGGCGCGCGGCGGAGTTATTTTACGACCGATTAACCGAGTTTCCTGTACGAGTGGTCACATTATCTTTTGTAAATAATTAGATATACATGTCAATTTAATACCTAATAAATTTCAGACTTGTAGATTAATTAATTAACGAAATAATTGAAAAAATGATGTTCGCGTGGTAACCCGACCAAATCTAGAATGTTATGAAAAAGCGGCCGCGCCATACATTATACCAACCTTCTTAAACTTACTAGATAATTTCATACTCGTACGTGTTTTGTACAGACGAGCTACATAAGTGATATAATAAAACTTAGTTATAACTAATATTATATTAATATAAAACATTTTCGTATCTTTAGATAGAATACTGTTGACTAGCTCCGTGGCGCAGCGGTCAACATGCCAGCCTGCGACACGGAGTGACCGGGTTCGATCCCCGGCCAGGTCAAAATGGAAAATGATCTTTTTCAGATTGGCCTGGATCTTGGATGTGTATCTATATATGTATTTATTATAAAATATAGTATCGTTGAGTTAGTATCCCATAACACAAGTCTCGAACTTATTTTGGGGCTAGCTCAATCTGAGTGATTTGTCCGAAAAAGGTAAGTAAGTTTATAAATTAGCTTCAAAAATAATCACAGGTTTTTTCTTATGGACCAATATGCAACGTCGCATGCTTATCTAAAATTAAAAAGAAAGAATTTATAAATACCTATATCTTTTTTATGTTATCGTTCCGAATAAGTTAAAGTAAAATACATAAAGTCATATATAAAGTTTTATTGTATAAAATCACAGATCAATAATAATAAAATGTAATAACATCACAGTGTAGTATGTACTTACATATTTTATCTACAGTAAGTATCTACTTCCCATTGCTTTCTGTAATCTGATTAAAAAAATCACAAATGTCTTAGATTAGCTGTTGCCCGCGACTTCGTAGTATGATTAATTAGTATAGATGAATTTTCCCCGTTTTCAAAACATTTTTTATTGATGCTTCGCTCCTATTGGTCGCAGCGTGATGTTTTATAGCCTAAAACCTTCCTCAATAAATGGACTATCCAACACAAAAAGAATTTTCGAATTTGAACCAGTAGTTCCTGAGATTAGCGCGTTCAAACAAACAAACAAACTCTCCAGCTTTATAATATTAGTATAGATAAAGATAGCCGTATTCTTAAATTACGTTTTTAGTATAAAAATCAAAATACAATATTATAAATAAACGACATAACAATGCAGTTTACTTCTTAGGATACGTACTTTTTGAAACAGTACAAGCTAAAGCTTTGTTTTATAGTAAACACTAGCTTCCGCGGCTCCGCCCTCGTTAATGTCGATCCCAAGGGAATAGTACTTTTTCCCGGGATAAAAGGTAGTCTATGTCCTTCTCTGTACTCCAGAGAACCTGTATACAAAATTTCATAGAGATCGGTTCAGTAATTACGGCGTGAAAGCTTAACAAACAAACAAACTCACTTTCGCATTTATAATATTAGTAAGGATAACGCAGACTAACTACGAGTAAATTATCAAGATGCTTCCACTACTAACTGCTAAGCTGTAACTGGTACCTAGTAGCTATTTTAAAATAAATGTACCTACTTTTTAAATATAGCTCGTCTGTACAAACCGCGTATGTATTATCCTGTAAGTTTTAGAAGGTTGGTATAATGTATTGCGCGGCCGCTTTTTTATAACATTCTAGATTTGGTCGGGTAACCACGCGAACATCATTTTTTTCAATTATTTCGTTAATTAATTAATTTACAGGTCTGAAATTTAGCAGGTAATAAATTGACATGTATATCTAATTATTTACAAAAGATTCAGTGACCACTCGTACGGGAAACTCGGTTAATCGGTCGTTAAATAACTCCGCCGCGCGCCATGGCCGAAACAAATCGAAGATTCATCATAACTTTTTAATTACGTATAGGATACTAATGAAACTTCGGTACCATTTATAGACAGTATTTCACTATATAATGACGTTTCAAGTTAGTCTTTGGAGCGCTTATTGGAAGTGATAGGACCTATTAAAGCATATTTCTATTTAATAAAAATAACTTCAAAACGGTTAATTACTATGAATTCCTTTATTATGCTATAAACTATAACTAATTAGCCAGATGTTCTGTGCAAAAATCATCATCATCCGCTTAGTCAATTCCGAGATACAGCAATTGAGCAAACCGTTACCCCAGCAGAATTTCAAATATCTTCGCAACCATAGCAAATACAAATACAATTTAAGTTGTACCATTTATACCAAATTGATATCTAATTATTTACATAACTTTTCAAAATTCCCGTAAAACAAAAAAAGATCTGGCTACGGTAACGTTACGCTAGCCGGAACTGTTTTTATCAAATAATTCAAAAAATATACGCTGACCAAATTTAAAAATTAGCTTACCATTTACAGAAGCCTTATATCTAATTATCTACTGCACTACAATGTCGATTTTCGACAATTTTCAACAAAATCTGGCTGGCGTAACGGACACACCAGTCACTATTCACTGTACGACGATTCTCTAAAGCAACAGTAGCCACGTGTCCAGTTTTATTAAAAAAAGAAGCAATCATCCGCTTAGATGCACTTTTCACGCGCGCCACTTTGGTTGGTTTCGGCTCATCTTGAAAGACCCATACGCTCGATTGCTGCTTTGTTTTGGGATCGTAGCAATAAATCCATGTTTCGTCACCTGTTACTATGTCCCACACCAAATTTGACGCACCTTCGTTGAATCTGGTAAGTATGGCACTGCACGAAGTGACGCGGTCCGTTTTTTGAGCCTTGGTCAAGTTGTGTGAGATCCACCGCGAGCACAGCTTTCTCACACCCAAATGTTTGTGTAGGATTAATTGTATTTGACTCATGCCTATTTCTAAGGATGCGCGAATTTCATGGTAGGTCACATGCCTGTCTGTTTCAATCATACGGCGCACATCATCGATGTTTTTGTTGGTCACAGGGGTGGACGGCCGACCATCGCGAGATTCGTCACTGAGATTGATACGACCACGCTTGAATTCTGCAAACCAGCTATAAACAGTTGTCTTGCATGGTGCTTCATTGCCAAAAGCTGTTTCAAGCCGAGCGATGCTCTGTTGAGCTGTCAAATTACACTTAAAATCGTAGAAAATCATACTACGAAAATTTTCCCGAGTTAAATCCATGTTGATGCAGACACACAATTTTTTAAATGGCGCCACAAGGTAAAAACAAAAGACAGTCAAATGAAACAAACTGCATTCTACAGCCAAAGAGTTCTATTTTCAAATGTTGCAATAAATTTTTTAATATTGTTTATGTAAGTGGTCAGTTCCGGAAACTTACAGTGCGCCCTATGTATAGGTCACAACTGGTCACAACTGGTCACATTTTTTTAAATCTATGGTCACAACCTATTTCATAAATTTAAAACAGTTTTAGCAAAAAGGCTCGATTTCACCACTGTCCGTTTCAAATATTTGGCAACGAGTGAGCGTTCACCGCACAAGGACTCTCCATTGAAGAGTTGTATAGGCAGGAATACGGTGACACGCGAAGCGAAAAAATACGGACGAAAAAATAACATTTGGGACGATGTGCAACCAGATTTCAGATTATTCATATATATCGAAAAAACACTGGTTAACGAAATTAACCGAGTAGAACTGCACGGCTGCGTTTTCACCATTTTTAGGGTTCCGTACCCAAAGGGTAAAAACGGGACCCTATTTATATCGCTCCGCTGTCCGTCTGTCTGTGTCTGTCTGTCCTTCACCAGGCTGTATCTCATGAACCGTGATAGTTAGTTGTTTTCATAGATGATGCATTTTTGTTGCCGCAATAACAACAAACACTAAAAAATATAATAAAATAAACATTAAAGGGGGCTCCCATACCACAGACATGATTTTTTTGCCGTTTTTATAGTTAACGGTACGAAACCCTTCGTGCGCGAGTCCGACTCGCACTTGGCTGGTTTTTTTTATGAATTAATGGACCGATGGATTGATCGTATAAAGGTACTATTCAGCCACTAGCACAATTGTCAACATTCCTTACAGAATATTCAAAGTCAACAATCGTAATATCAAAGGCCACATACATAATAGTGAGAGATAGCTAGCCTGATTCAAGCACAGGTTGCTGTGCTTGAATCAGGCTAGCTATCTCAATAGTTTTTTTTTTAAATTAATACACTTTCTGTTGAGAAAGTGATTTAATTTAAAAAAAAACAAAAGAAGACACTTCATCCTTATTTGGCGTCGAAACCCGCAAATTTATCCTTATCCTTACTAATTAATTATTAGTTAATTATATTATAAGGGATAAATAATCCCCTAAGTGAGTTTGTTTGTAACGCTTTCAAGCCGTAACTACTGAACCAATTATCATGAAAGTTTGCATACAAGTTCTCTAGAGTACGGAGAAGTATATAGGCTACCTTTTATCCCGGGAAAAAGTACTATTCCTGAGAGATCTATATTGACGCGGGCGGAGCCGCGGGCGAAAGCTAGTTTTAATATAACTTTGATATAGTCTGGGTGCATTCCACAATTCTTTTTTTTGGTATAGGATGACAAACGAGCAAGTGAGTCACCTGATGGTAAGCGATCTGCACTGCCCATAGACAACTGCAACACCAGGGTATGATAGGAGCGTAGCCGACCTTTCATCATTATTCATTCATTTCGAGTAGGTGACACGGTCAATCGACCATGCACCCTAGTGCCAGAGTTCTTCGGGATCGCCTCTCGGCCTCTGACGTGGTTCCTTTAACGACTACGAGATGGCAGCCGGGACCAACGGTTTAACGTGCCTTCCGAAGCACGGAATCATCTTTATTATCAGACAATCAGGTTATTCAAGCCTGCAATGTCCAATAGCCTTTAAATGATATATATTCCTAGACAAGTACAATCCCGGGATATTCAAAAGTAGAATAAATGGATATCCCTTGAATAGGCATGTAACATCCTCGTCTTCATCGTCACTTACCATCAGGTGAGATGGGAGACTACAAATACCTACTTCAATAATTAGTAAAGAAGAAAATGAGTTGGCGGAAGGGCATGGGGTAGGAAATTACGACGAATCTAACGATAACTCTTATGCTAAAAACTATCGACTACACTACATAACCCTTTAAAATATACAAAGGTAAATATAGGTTCCTTATAATCTAAGAAAATAACCCTCCTGCTAGAGCAGTCGGGCAAAGTAGAATGTAATCTGTAGGTAGTCCTTTAGTTTCATAATATGAGGTGTTGTCAGGTGAAATACCGCACAGCTCAGCATAGTTCCCGCGGGATCTGGCGGCCTAATTTGAAACGTGACGACCAGGGTCCAGGTGCGTTACGAGTACAGCCACGTCCGCGCCCTCCGAGGAGATTACGTGTCAAACTAATACTCCATTTTGGTTTATGAAGGACCATTGATACATATGTAAACGTGAGACAGTAACTAACAGAACAAACAGAAATTCCTGCGTAAATAAAGATTTTCCAATGAATACTATTTATAAGCAGCCAAGTTGAAGTGGGACTGGGCGGGCCACGTTTGCCGAATGCACCCAGAAAATGGACTCTGGAGGATGGACGTAGAAAACCGGGCAGACCTCGAAACGTTGGTGTGATGACATCAAATATTTTGAACGAAAGTGGTTGGAAGTGGCACAGAATAGAGAGACATGGAAACTTATGGGGGAGACCTTTGCCCAGCAGTGGGACAGTATAGGTTAACAAAAAAAAACTATTTATTCATTCTTTTATCCTAATACGTTGAGAACCCGCGCATAAAGTGGGAGATGTAAATGGGAGAGAGAAGGGATTTTTTTCCATATAGCTTGTTCTCTTTTTACCCGACTGACCTACCCAAGAGGGTAATGTTTTTCACGCATATGTATGTAAGTATGTCTGTTCCATTGTCATTTCCTGTAGCCTAAATGGCTTGACTTTCATCCCTTCTTTCCCGGAGTGTCATAGGCTATGTAACGATAGCAAACAATTTATATGGCGAACGTAAACTGTCAAAAAGGCAGTCGGGTTTTTGATGTATCTACTTGTTATTTGATTTATCTACGAGCCACTCGTATAGACCGGTAACTTCTACCTCGTCATCATCATCATTTCGAGTAGGTGTCACGGTCAATCGACCATGCACACCCTAGTGTCAGAGTTCTTCGGAACCGCCTCTCGGCCTCTGACGTTTTTCCTTTAACGACTACCAGATGGCAGCCGGGACCACCGGCTTAACGTGCTTTCCGAAGCACGGAATCATCTTTATTATCAGACAATCAGGTGATTCAAGCCTGCAATGTCCTAACCAAACTGGAAACAACTAAACAAAGTATGCTTCCGGTGGGAATCGAACCCACGACCCCCGGGTCAATAGGCGCCTTAACTCTACCTCGTAAAAAATAAAGACAAGACTACATCACTGACTAAGCGCCACGGCAGCCATGCAGTTCGATTAGAACAAGGCTGCTTCCACACATACTAGTGCACACGACGCACGCTGCATATATTCATGCACACCGACCACGATTGAAATAGACAACACAAAATAAAAATGTTACATTTTCTAAATAAATAAAATTCCGCCATCGAAGTCTAGTACTCATGGTTCGATTAGAACATCACTAGTTTCACGTATCAGAGTATGTACACATTTGATATAAACACATTTAATAGGCACTAAAGGTGCTTTAGTAAAAATAAGGATAAATAAACATATCTTTGGTCTGGGCACTATTTAATCGACAGTAATACATCATCTATGAAATTTTTAGCTGTCTAGCTATATAGCTAGTTTCTGTGTATCTCATGCACTTGATGTATAGCTAGTTCATGAGATCCAGCCTGGTTACAGACGGACGGTTATTGGAGCCATATTAATAGGGTCCCTTTTTTACCCTTTGGGTACAAAATCCTAAAAGGATTTACTTGTTTAACTCGATGTAATGTAGCTCAAAAATCGACGAATCGAAGGTGACTTTTGTCCAATGTCTATTTATTAAGTGGGTCAGTGGTAACGCGTGCGCTGCAAGCAAAGGCTGATTCGTGTGTGGGAACGATTAGCAACGAGTGTTCTACTCGTTTTAATTAAAAGTGAATCAATGCACATGCCAGGATATCCTTTCCTGTATTTGTAACGACCCGGGAAGACTAGCTATAGCGTCAGTTAAAACAACATGGATATTCCCTATAGAAATAAGGTCAATTTAAATTAAGAGCAAATATTTTAAAGGCTCACTCCCATAAACTAGAAAAATGCTTTAGTAGAAAAAAAAATAGGCACGCTAGTTTTTGAGATATCTGGACTTGAACATTTAAAATGAAATAAACACCCTGTGTACAAATAAACACTTTCTTGGCCAAATTTTTTACTATTATGTACTATGGATACTAGGTCACTGACTTCGACGATCAAAACAGCTGATTTATTGATTTTAATTAAAAAAATAATTATTTTGTATAGAAAAAAAAAATAAAAAACTAGCATGTCGATTTCTTAAAATTTGCTACTAAAGCATTTCTTTGACTTATGGGACCCAGCCTATAAAATCATCATCATCATCATCATCATCAGGTCCTTTTTAGTCTCCAATACAGGAGCACGACCCTCTCTGTACTACTAGGACCATACTTGGCCAGAGCAGCCAGAGGACTTGGCCTACACTCTCCACGCTGGCCAGACGGGTTGGAGAGGTCTCTTAGATGTTTTTAAGCTTTGTTTAGCTTGTATTTCCTAAGTCGCCTTCTACGACATCCACGGGAAGACTTGGAGTGGTCCTATTCTACTCTGCCGGATACCACACGACTAGCTCATAAAATATTTGCACAAGTAACAAGAACGGTTTACTATGTGATTATTTACTAATTAGTAACCGTGTGGTTTGCAACGAACTAACCTCAGCTGCGGTGTGTCGGACGCCGAGCAAAGGCAATAGCTGGTGCCCGATAAAGCTGCCTTAAGGCATCTGATATAGGTAACGACTGTCATCAATGATGACAGCAGGACCAACGGCCGGAAGGCATGTTAGCTTTCCGCAGCACGGAGGAGCTTTAGATATTTTTGTGCCTTTTCCGACCATCCAACCCAGCACCCGAGGCTGTTTAACATGCGTTAGGGGTAGCACTAAAAATGCTTACGAATGTCTGGGTCATCAGGCTCCACAACTGCTTTTATTATCAGTTGAAACCAGATCAACCAAAGCTGCTGGATTGGCAATGTCAACCCAACATGCGATCAAGTCGTGAACACCTGCTGCTAGGGGGGGCAGGTCTGCTCGGCCTCTTTGAGACTACTGTGTATAATGTAAAATATTATCATAGCATACTTGATCGCTAACATAATAAGTTCCAAAAATAATAATGTATATAATAAAAATTGTAAACATTACTAGAAATGAAAAAAAAAAGAAATGATCAATGAAAAAATTAGATGATAAATAATAAAGGTAGATGATAAAATTAAAAAGCCGACCAATACTGTTGAAAAGAGTTTCTTTTGGCGTTTCTTCTCTGCAGTGTTCGGTTCCGAAACGCTATACGAGTAATCTGTAGCTTTTACACATTAATTAATAATATAAATATGACTAAGATCCTTTAAAATGTGATTTGACATGAAAAATTGCCTGCTAAGGCCTATTTTCTAAATAAACGTTTTGATTTTGCAATATGGAGTTATATGGCCCAGTGGGCGTACGCGTTATATCATCAGCCAGTGCACGGTTGAACTAATATTAAGAGTAAACAGGCGTCATATTCTATTAACAACTGAAACCAGAACAATTACCAATATGCCATTGTTCAGCCAAACATCCTGGTTGCATTCAGCGACTGCTGCGCAGTGTTAGTTCAGTATGCGATAGAACTGCATAAACTGAAACAGGATTCAGGACTATGAGGTTTATTGTATGTATTGTGGCGTGTTTACCCTTCACTTTCCCTGAAAGGGGTGACTTAGCCTGACAAAACGAATAACTATTTCTATGGGACCAATTCCATTTAGCGTTTAGCAGAATGTCAAAAAAACTTTTGAGTTCAGCTTTGTTTCCAGAAATGTTGTTTATATTAAGGGGCTAAGTCACCTCTTTATAAGGGATTGTCGAGGATGCTCATAAAATCTACACGCTGTATAATGTAAGTAATATGTATTATTTCATGAAAAAGATAAAAATACATTACTTAATTCCCCGTACCCACCGCGAATTAAGTATCGAATTTTGTCATATTACAAAGGCAATACAGTTTCACTCACGTATTTTTAGTCGGAATATGCCGACAGTTAAACCGTTTTGCTTGTCGGTGTGTTGAATCTTTGAACTGTACTTCAAATTTTTGTCATGCCAAATTTAGTATTTCATGAAAAATAAGGCTAACTGCGCGATGAAAAAATAGTTGTTTTACAGTATTCTTCTGATGCACAGCTACGTTTTCCCGAGGCCTTATTCACTCCCTAAGATAGTCGTGATTATGTATTATTACCCTAACATATACATTCATCAAATACGCAACTGTATTAAGTTAATTACTCCACAAACTACAGCCAGCGGAGCCCGAGGGATCCGTGCTTAACGTCTCTTATCTAATGACAAGCCGCCCGGACTCTATGTCTAAATATGCCCGCTATCCGGCCCTGTATACAAACTATATGTACTTCATCATATCAACGTTGGAACTATTTGAGTGCATTTGTATCAGGTCTGAAGATATTGTTCACAAAATCCGCCTGTATTTACACTGAGATTATTTTTCAATCTATTCTATAAGTTTGTTAAGAATTGTTTCTACATACCTAAGTTTTTCATCCTGCCTATGTTTTTCTATTTATTTATTAATAAAAAGAGATTGTACAGCAATACCAAAGCACTGCACAACTTAACTTAGGACTACGGATTCATCCATCCTTTTCACAAATTTTATAGTAAGTATACTAGTATATATATATGAGCCGTGTGGTATCCGGCAGAGTAGAATAGGACCACTCCAAGTCTTCCCGTGGATGTAGTAGAAGGCGACTTCGGAAATACAAGCTAAACAAAGCTTATAAACATCTGTGAGACCTCTCCAACCCGTCTGGCCAGTGTGGAGAGTGTAGGCCAAGTCCTCTGGCTGCTCTGACCAAGTGTGGCTCTAGTAGTACAGAGAAAGTCGTGCTCCTGTAGTGGGGACTAAAAAGACCTGATGATGATAATGATACTAGTATATATCAAATCTTCTGGTCTTAGAATTAGAATAGATGTACTATACTAGAGACTACCATAGTCTGTTCTGATTCCAATGCACTTTACGATTATAATTTCTTGTTAGCATTAGCATTACATTGCTTTTCACATTGTCGAGTTGTTTTTTTATTAATTTTTTTTTGTATGTTGATCTGTTTTGTAGTTTTGCAATTGTAGCAATTTTTCTTCATGCACGTAGTGTTTGTCTATAATTGACCGTACAATTAGATCATGTGTAAGGATGTATCATGTATCAAGAATTATTGTAACAGTTGTTGACAAACCTAATAAATAAATAAAATAAAAATATTTAGAATGAATACAAATCACTTACAGCCAAGTTTGAAACGAATGAGACAGTTATAAACGGACTATATAAGGAAAATAACTTAGATGTGATCTCAAGAGATACCTGAATTTTATGGGGTCTAGTGCTGCCCCCATTTGAAATAAATTATATAGAGAAAAATAAACACACACACACACAGTATCACGTCTTTATCCCTTACGGGGTAGACAGAGCCTAAGGTCACAAGACCGGAAGGCCACATTTAGCGTGTCGGTGGGCGTAAAGGTGGAAAACTGAATCGAAATAGTGATGGGTTGCTAGCCGCATCGCCTATTGTCATAGGATTACTCCCACACCAACAAATGAAGAATGAAGAAAAATGGACATGTTATTTAAAATGTAAAGTTTTACTTGGTGTTTTTTTTTCCATACTAGGCTACTATTTACTAGGCGAAAAGGCTAGATAGCTACACCTAAACTTTTAATTATATTTTCTTTAAATACCTAATCTAATGACTTAAGCGAGGGCTTACAATATAACATTTTAAATAACATTCAATTTTCTTCAAATACTTTTGTTCAGATGTGAGCAGCACTGGACCATGAAAATTCAGGTATCCCGTTATTATGATAATACCATACCGTTAATATATCACCATACAAAAGTGTTTTGATCTAAATTGCCACTAGGAAAGTATCCAAATGTATACTATCATATCAACAGATGTCAAAATCTATGTATGTTGAAAATCTTTAATTGTACTATGCTATGCGCAATGTATATTTATTGGGAAGACCGACAAGCTCTTAGCTCTAGCCGAATTTCTCTAACATTTAAATGGAAAGACTGCTTAGAAGATACTAAAGTTCGCCCGCTGCTACGCTCGCGGCAATGTTTATCCTCGGGTACAGTATTTTTTTTCTAGGATAACAGTCCTTCGTACTTCTGACAACGTGTATTCACACGATAAAACTCACTTTCGTTTTTTTTTCTTATTTGGAATAAAAACATATTCTATCGTCGAGGGTTTGATTGATGTCATTTGAAAAGCGTTGATCACACGGCGCTAAGATTGTTTTCATAACTACAATATATAAAAACAAATAATAAGCAAAATCATAAGAACCAGTCTCATCTACAACACAAGCTACAATTTATACCAGTTTATCTCCGAAACCCGATCACTCACCTCGCTCCGCGCTGCACCTTGCTTAGCTCGCCTTACACTAATATTTACACCAACACACCTCCCCAATTGTTCACCCCTGCAACCCAATATCTACCCTAAACACCGCGCATAAAGACGACAATCGTTAAGCTCAAGAACTCCTAAGTCCATCGACGTACACTATTTGGAATTAACAACTACCGGTAATGTTAACCCGATGGTTATTTTTAACCGATAACAGTTTATGATTATTATAGATGCTTAACTTTACTGCGCTGTTAAGTATACTTCGGGAACAGTTAAAATCTAATTTATTTTAAATCGCTACTTTAATAACTTATATTATAATATTAATGATAATGATGTTATTATAATGTAAATAAGATAGTTTAAATATTAGTTACATTTATATGACAAAAGAATATATGATTAAATTGATAACTCTACGATTAAATATAATAAATACGAAAACCTACTAATTCTACCACTAATTTAATCAGAAATATTCATTATTATCACTAAAAGTTCTTAAACTATCTTTTCAGAGTTTATTTGGTATTCGTATCGTGATTCGCGAATTCGCGCGTGTTTGTGGCGCGATCGCGTCGGGTAGGGCGGGCGGACGCCGCGGATGCTGGGCGGCGAGTGAGCCAGGGCGGGCGCGAGACGAGCTTAAAGCGCGAATAGTTGTGAATATGTAAACACAAGCTGTGTAATTACAGATCGCGAGTTATGTAGACATTGTGGTTCGTGTTGATAATAACAGGCATAAGTAGGTTTCATTATCTGGTCGTCGAGCTTCCTAGTCTCGACAAAATTAAATAAGTTAGGCTGAAAACATGATTAAACGAGTATAAGGATTTATGACAACAACAATGGGAGATTATGTTTAATAGTGCTCATATGTGTTGTGTAAAAGTAGAAATTATCTATAAAAATGTATCTACGCTATTGCAATAGGGTAATCTGTATTATTAGTGTAAGAAATAAATAAATAAAGAGAAAAAAAATTATAATATTAAAGTTTAGCAAATTGCAAACTTTTAACCTGCAGTAAAAATTATGTTCAAGTGGCCTTTGACACTTGGTTAGCTGTCTCGCTCGCACAATCAAACATTTTTAAAGATTATTAAAAAATGTGTCTCATTTTTACAAATGTGTTTCATTATTATCCTAGATAACTATATCGTAGATATTTTAGACATGTATTTGTATTGTGTAGACATGACTACATCGTAAATTATTTGATCAAAGATTTAAAAGTCTTGATCAACTAATTCACGATGTAGTCAATGTCTAATTAGTATAAAAACACGTCTAAATTATCCACGATTTAGTTATCTAGGATAATAATGAAATACTTTTGTAAAAATGTGACACATATTTTAATAATCTTTAAAAATGTTTGATTGTGCGAGCGAGACAGCTAACCAAGTGTCAAAGGCCACTTAATATTTTGAAAGACAAAAATAACTGAAGAATATTTAAGAGACAATAATTATCCTGAACAGCCCTCAGGACATTCATTCATTAAAAAATTTCTATTTTCCATCATATCGGCAGTACTCCACGACTTTTTCGCCCTTCCCTTTCCTTTACATCCTGTTACATTGAAATGGAAAATCTTTTTAGCCAGATGATCAGGGTTTTCAACAATCCAAAAATCTATTTTTATTCTTCTCTTTCATGCTGGTCTGGGAGAAAAGAAAAAACTTAAAATGTGCCAGTTGTTTCTCTTCATGCGCAGATCGTAAAAGCCGATCGAAGGATTGGGCTAAAATCTGCGGAATCATATCAATAGGTGATGTGGCTTACTAGCCACATCACCTATTGATATGATATGATTATTGATATGACAACAGATAGACACGTATAGTGATGGGTTACTACCTTGGACGAATAAACCACTGGACGCGAAATCAAAGAAAAATGTATGAAAACTTGTTCAACCAATACTGGGGGGACGGGAGGTAATGACAGCATAAAACCGAACAAATATGAAACATACTTACCTCTTGCGACATGCGTCTACATCTAAAATTTTTAATTTATTCGTGTTATGTCAGATGTCATAGACAGTGTTGTTACAAAGTCGACAGTCGACAAATTGAATGAATGATTGGTTTAAAGCATCGCAAAAATATGTAACGGGCTATGCTCAATTTTTATAAATATGCTCAGCTCAGTTACCTATGCTGTTTATTGAAAGAAATAAAATTTTTAGGTACACAAAACAACTATTATGATTTTTAAGGTATCTTGCCCTACAGCGGGCATTTTACGTAATACAGCGCTTGTTTCAAATCTCAATCAAAATTTAATTTGAAAAATAAAACAAATTTGGCAAGGACACATTTAATGATAATAATCACTGTCATTTTCGTATTTTTAACCACCTACTCTTTTTAGGATTCCGGCCTTCAAAATATATCTCCTTTTGAATCACACACACAATCTACAGAACACTAGGTTTCAAGTTGAAAATAATATTACATATTTAGGACTAGTAGAAGCGCTAGTGGTTCAGGTGTCTTAGAATTCGAACCATAACGAATTAAACCGAACGATCCCGGGTTCAAACCGCGCCCGGCCTGAACTGTATCACTGAGTTTGTAATAAAATCTGAGTCAAGTACCATTTTCATCGACCGATACCTGCTTCTGATGAAGGAAAACATCGTGAACACAAGTGGATTTTTTTGCTAGTACCCATGTGAAATGGAGAAGGCAAACCATTTAATTATTTCCTGGTTAAAATAGCCACTGTGTCAAATTCTTTACATACAATGACACCGTCAAGGGCCTAGCTCTTAAATATTAGAGAGAATGTGTACATAAAAGCTTTATTTGGAAAACAAAAATTCGTTAATTAAAGGGTTAAACTGTTTTTCAGAATATAAATATTTGTTTATTTCAGGTTTGTTTATTTACGCTACAACTTTGATCGTGTTTAGTAGGTATCCATGTTTTATCTCTTTGGACAGCTGCAACCCACTTCTTTTTTCTTGATGGATCAGTAGGAAATCTGAAATTTACGAGTTTTATTATGTAACTCGAATAAAAAGTAGGTTTTCCACGGAGTTAAAAACTAAAAATTAAGTTACAGAGCACATACTGATAACCGTTTTAAAATGAATATTTATTATAAACTATGGTAGAAAACTCTCTTTGTGCAAATAGTAATATGTGAACAGAACCTATAATAAAACGAACGGATATTAACGTTTTGGGTATTTCTCGATTACTTTCTCGAGTTTCGTGTGATCGACGTCCCTAACTATGTATCTTACATATTAGCTGACCCCGGACTATAGAAAAAACAATCGGATGGTGATTAAGTTTATTTGAACATGAAAAGTTAATAAATGGAGCCTTTTGATCAGATATGAATTTGCAGGCTCTATCTCCACTGTTATGGATAAATACATGAACCTTCATGTGTATTTATTTGCCCTTAGAGAACTAGTACCTGGGCGACCGAGCTTCGTTCGGTTATTACTATTTGTTGTAATATGGTTGTGTTTAGGTGAATCTATATTTATGATAAATATATATTGTTATCTCAAACAATAACAATAAAATTATAAATAAAATATAAAAAAAGTAAGTCACACGCGGGATTCGAACCCGTAACTCGTTTCTTGCCGTCCGCGTCTTAAACCGCTGGACCAGACTGACAGCGGTCCTAGACGAAATTAACGACCATATTCTGCGTGAAAAGAAAACGCATGAAAACTGGAAAACACGCGTTTTTCCAAACATAAGACTAATCAAGATCGATTGTTTACCTCCGAAAACCCCCATATGCCAAATTTCAGCGAAATCGTTTCCGAGATTATAGAAATAAATTTATATAAATAAATATATAAGAATTGCTCGTTTAAAGGTATCCTTATCCTTACTATAATATTATAAATGCGAAAGTGAGTTTGTTTGTTTGTTTGTTACGCTTTCACGCCGTAACTACTGAACCGATCATCATGAAATTTTGCATACAAGTTCTCTGGAGTGCGGAGAAGGACATAGGCTACCTTTTATCTCGGGAAAACTATTATTCCCGAGGGATCGATATTGACGCGGGCGGAGCCGCGGGCGAAAGCTAGTAAGATATAAAGGCATTTTAGCACACGGAGACAGCGGCGCAGCGGTCAACACGCCTGCCTACGACACGGAGTGACCGGGTTCGATCCCCGGCCAGGTCAAGATGGAAAATGATCTTTTTCAGATTGGCCTGGGTCTTGGATGTGTATCTATATGTATTTGTTATAAAATATAGTATCGTTGAGTTAGTATCCCATAACACAAGTCTCGAACTTATTTTGGGGCTAGCTCAATCTGTGTGATTTGTCCGTATATATATTTATTTATATTTATTTCCAAACAGTAGAGCCGTAGAGGTAAATTACTTAGTTTATGAGAAAAACATACAAAAGCCACTTTTTAATATCGTGAAGCTAGGTCTTGTCTACTCCGTAAATAATAAAGAAGTGATTCTGTCACTTTGCTTACTGAAACTAACAACTAACAAATACAATTACAAATTACGAGAAAAGGGAAATAGATACTAATTGTATTATAAAAGTTTTCAACCCTGGTTTGTGATAAATCTTAATAGGAACTGGTTATTTACCGATATTTATACATTTTAAGTATTTATTTAAATTGGCTATTTATCCGCCGCCCGTTATACGATTGTCATTCCTATCGATATCATTCATCGACACGTTCATCGATATATGCAAGCTCTAAATGAAAGGAATGAACCGAATAATTAGTAAACGAATGTAACAATGACAGAATTAATCCGACTCTTTAGAGTATGACAACATTCTGGTTGACTTGCAGTTTGAACCAAGGATTTTTTAAATGGACGTATTATTCGGTCTGATGATTACGCATTTAATTAAATTCACAAGAAAATACTAAGAAATATTGGAGAAAATGTGCTAACTGGTGAAAAGAAATGTTGTTTGTGCGATTACTGTAATTTTTACACAGCAATACCGCACATTTCACCCTTTTTTACGCGATGTTTTGCCTTGAGTCTCTGAAGTCACACTGACGTAGCGTGTTGTTTAACAAAGGAATATTTCATGGTACCGTGCTAGAGGGGTAAGGAGTCAAATGTCATAATTTCGCGTCCAGTGGTTTATTCGTCCAAGGTTACTACCCATCACTATTTGATTCCGGTTTCCATCTACAACATGCTAAATGTGGCCATAAGGCGTTATAGACCTAGGCTATGTCTACCCCGTAAGGGAAAAAGTTGGAAGATTAACTTAAACCTATTCGTAGTTATAAAAATTGTATATAGAATTACGTCTTTTTCCCTTACGGGGTAGACAAAGCATTTTTTATAAAATTTTACGTATTCATCTAACATCATCACAGTACGAAGTAGCTCCCGACTCGATAACGACGTGTTAGGGGTTGTAACTGTAGGTTACGTTTTTATAGGGCGAAGGTTAGGGCGGGTTTATGGCCAGTAGAGTGGCAGTAAACTTAATCGCTCTATATGACTGCTAAATGAATATAAAAGTTGCCCTGAGGTGTGTCAGACAGTGGTTGATTTGCTATTAGTTCTTGGGGTCATTCGAATATAAAGTAAACAGTAAAGGGGGTCTAAGCTTGGCTTATCTTTTGTGATATGGTAGCCAGGGAGGTTTGCATGATGTTTGATGAACAACAATTGCTGTGAAGTGAAATATAACAATTAAAAAAAAGTTCAAAAAAATTAGAACGTTTATTCAATATAGGTTTCTTTGAACACAAGAAATCTATATCGGGCGTCAATAGAGTCCTCCGGGGAAGTACCACACTCTCACAGAAAATCGACGTTGCTATGCTTCGTTCGGTGAGTGAGAGAGCCGAAGGCCCATCCTTCCCCCATTTCCTACCCCCATGTCCTTTCTCCAACTCCTTGAAAGGCCGGCAACGCTCCTGTTACATGGTGTTGCAGTTGTCCATGGGCAGCGCTGGTCGCTTATCATCAGATGACTCACTTGCTCGTTTGCCGTCCTATACCATAAAAAAAAGAGTGGCAGTAAACCTAGCAGTAATCGCCTATACCTATACCTAATCGCGCTATATATATAGCTGCTAAAATGATTCTTAAGTCTCTCGGACGGACGATCTACTTGATAAAATTTTTGATAGTCGTTCCAGTCCCCTTAGCTAACGGTACCAGCGTATGGACAGCTAAGGGGGTTGACACACCCGGCGCGCGGTCGCCGTTTTACGACGACATAAAATTTTTATCCCGCACTAAATGTCTAGTCTAGTGCTAAATAATAGCAGTTTAAATGCGAGTTGTTCAAGGTATTGACAGGCAAAAAAATATGGAGATTTGTGATACTGGCAACAAAAATGGATGAAAATAAAAAAAAAAAGGTTGCCTGTAAAGTTGGTTTATAGACAATTTTACGTGATAACCATAGATAAAAATCACTATTTTGATTCCGTTTTCCACCGTTACGCCCACCAACACGCTAAACGTGGCCTTTCAGTCTTATAACTTTAGGCTCTGTCTACCTCGTAAGGGATCGAGACGTGGTAATATGTATGTATGTTCAATTGGGACAAAAAACTACTTTTAAACAGTTAAAATATGTGTAGTACGATTCGTCCCTTTCGTCAATTTCTCCCTACGTCGTTTTGATTATTTTTCCACCTAATCCCACCAATCTTATAGATCTAGGCTCTGTCTACTCCGCAAGGAAAAAAGACGTGATCTATGTATTTTGATCAAAGAGACCCTCGCCTCAAACGCCCGGTGAAATAGCGAAAGCTCACTTGGAGCTAGCTACATAGTCCTTCAAAAAAGACAAAAAAATGACCAAATTGAGCGGCATTCATTAGGAACATTATTTATTATATTGAAACAGCATAAGTATCTACTTAACACAAAATTTCATGTTTGGTTTTTAAACCTAATATTATCTGACTTGATGATTTAATTTAATTAGAATATTCTGCATATTAAACACATTTTTATAATTATCAAACAGAAAATCGGTAAAGTAGTTTAAAATAAAAAAAAACAAACTGACTTCAAAACTCTTTAACTCAAGTTTTGAAATTGGTTTAATTTTTCTTGTTGATTGATTTAGTCATTCACTTTATAAAAGATCTCATTGATATCCTTTGGGTACAGAACCCTAAAAATTACATAATTTCTCTATATTTAGATATGTATTTGTTATAAAATAAAGTATCGTTTAGTAAGGATCCCATATAACATGTTCCGAACAAACTTTGTTTGGGGCTAGGACAATATATGTCATTTGTCCGTATATATTTTTTATGTATTCTTTTTTGAAGAATTAGTTAATTTTAAATATTCTTTCTATTAAAGAAATTCGCTATCTCTGTGTATAAATTAACCATTGACACACAATCTAAGCGCCACCCCCTCCACCAACAGATAGACTTGGGGTTTAGACCCTGCTGTCAGGCGTCGGGCGTCGGGCGTCGGAGCTGACATATTTTTAATTAAACGCCACTTACTCCCGCTTCCCGCAAAATCTATTACGAGCAGGGCTTCTACAATAACAGAGGGACTGCTGGCAGAAATTCAGTTATGTGTGTATATGTAGTTGGTACACAAACAAGTTTTGTTTTCGTTATGTTAAAGTGTTAAAACCACTTTATAATTCTACTAGTGACCCGGACCCGGGCTTCGCACGGGTGCAATGTACATATAAACGTTCCGCTTGAATCACTCTATCTATTAAAAAAAACCGCATCTAAATCCGTTGCGTAGTTTTAAAAATCTAAGCATACATAGGGACGGGCAGACAGCGGCAAGCGACTTTGTTTTATACTATGTAATAAAGATCATGTCTAGAGGTACCTTAATCATAGAACCCGTAACTCGTTTCTTGCCGTCCGCGTCTTAAACCGCTGGACCAGACTGACAGCGGTCCTAGACGAAATTAACGACCATATTCTGCGTGAAAAGAAAACGCATGAAAACTGGAAAACACGCGTTTTTCCAAACATAAGACTAATCAAGATCGATTGTTTACCTCCGAAAACCCCCATATGCCAAATTTCAGCGAAATCGTTAGAGCCGTTTCCGAGATTATAGAAATAAATTTATATAAATAAATATATAAGAATTGCTCGTTTAAAGGTATCCTTATCCTTACTATAATATTATAAATGCGAAAGTGAGTTTGTTTGTTTGTTTGTTACGCTTTCACGCCGTAACTACTGAACCGATCATCATGAAATTTTGCATACAAGTTCTCTGGAGTGCGGAGAAGGACATAGGCTACCTTTTATCTCGGGAAAACTATTATTCCCGAGGGATCGATATTGACGCGGGCGGAGCCGCGGGCGAAAGCTAGTAAGATATAAAGGCATTTTAGCACACGGAGACAGCGGCGCAGCGGTCAACACGCCTGCCTACGACACGGAGTGACCGGGTTCGATCCCCGGCCAGGTCAAGATGGAAAATGATCTTTTTCAGATTGGCCTGGGTCTTGGATGTGTATCTATATGTATTTGTTATAAAATATAGTATCGTTGAGTTAGTATCCCATAACACAAGTCTCGAACTTATTTTGGGGCTAGCTCAATCTGTGTGATTTGTCCGTATATATATTTATTTATATTTATTTCCAAACAGTAGAGCCGTAGAGGTAAATTACTTAGTTTATGAGAAAAACATACAAAAGCCACTTTTTAATATCGTGAAGCTAGGTCTTGTCTACTCCGTAAATAATAAAGAAGTGATTCTGTCACTTTGCTTACTGAAACTAACAACTAACAAATACAATTACAAATTACGAGAAAAGGGAAATAGATACTAATTGTATTATAAAAGTTTTCAACCCTGGTTTGTGATAAATCTTAATAGGAACTGGTTATTTACCGATATTTATACATTTTAAGTATTTATTTAAATTGGCTATTTATCCGCCGCCCGTTATACGATTGTCATTCCTATCGATATCATTCATCGATACGTTCATCGATATATGCAAGCTCTAAATGAAAGGAATGAACCGAATAATTAGTAAACGAATGTAACAATGACAGAATTAATCCGACTCTTTAGAGTATGACAACATTCTGGTTGACTTGCAGTTTGAACCAAGGATTTTTTAAATGGACGTATTATTCGGTCTGATGATTACGCATTTAATTAAATTCACAAGAAAATACTAAGAAATATTGGAGAAAATGTGCTAACTGGTGAAAAGAAATGTTGTTTGTGCGATTACTGTAATTTTTACACAGCAATACCGCACATTTCACCCTTTTTTACGCGATGTTTTGCCTTGAGTCTCTGAAGTCACACTGACGTAGCGTGTTGTTTAACAAAGGAATATTTCATGGTACCGTGCTAGAGGGGTAAGGAGTCAAATGTCATAATTTCGCGTCCAGTGGTTTATTCGTCCAAGGTTACTACCCATCACTATTTGATTCCGGTTTCCATCTACAACATGCTAAATGTGGCCATAAGGCGTTATAGACCTAGGCTATGTCTACCCCGTAAGGGAAAAAGTTGGAAGATTAACTTAAACCTATTCGTAGTTATAAAAATTGTATATAGAATTACGTCTTTTTCCCTTACGGGGTAGACAAAGCATTTTTTATAAAATTTTACGTATTCATCTAACATCATCACAGTACGAAGTAGCTCCCGACTCGATAACGACGTGTTAGGGGTTGTAACTGTAGGTTACGTTTTTATAGGGCGAAGGTTAGGGCGGGTTTATGGCCAGTAGAGTGGCAGTAAACTTAATCGCTCTATATGACTGCTAAATGAATATAAAAGTTGCCCTGAGGTGTGTCAGACAGTGGTTGATTTGCTATTAGTTCTTGGGGTCATTCGAATATAAAGTAAACAGTAAAGGGGGTCTAAGCTTGGCTTATCTTTTGTGATATGGTAGCCAGGGAGGTTTGCATGATGTTTGATGAACAACAATTGCTGTGAAGTGAAATATAACAATTAAAAAAAAGTTCAAAAAAATTAGAACGTTTATTCAATATAGGTTTCTTTGAACACAAGAAATCTATATCGGGCGTCAATAGAGTCCTCCGGGGAAGTACCACACTCTCACAGAAAATCGACGTTGCTATGCTTCGTTCGGTGAGTGAGAGAGCCGAAGGCCCATCCTTCCCCCATTTCCTACCCCCATGTCCTTTCTCCAACTCCTTGAAAGGCCGGCAACGCTCCTGTTACATGGTGTTGCAGTTGTCCATGGGCAGCGCTGGTCGCTTATCATCAGATGACTCACTTGCTCGTTTGCCGTCCTATACCATAAAAAAAAGAGTGGCAGTAAACCTAGCAGTAATCGCCTATACCTATACCTAATCGCGCTATATATATAGCTGCTAAAATGATTCTTAAGTCTCTCGGACGGACGATCTACTTGATAAAATTTTTGATAGTCGTTCCAGTCCCCTTAGCTAACGGTACCAGCGTATGGACAGCTAAGGGGGTTGACACACCCGGCGCGCGGTCGCCGTTTTACGACGACATAAAATTTTTATCCCGCACTAAATGTCTAGTCTAGTGCTAAATAATAGCAGTTTAAATGCGAGTTGTTCAAGGTATTGACAGGCAAAAAAATATGGAGATTTGTGATACTGGCAACAAAAATGGAGGAAAATAAAAAAAAAAAGGTTGCCTGTAAAGTTGGTTTATAGACAATTTTACGTGATAACCATAGATAAAAATCACTATTTTGATTCCGTTTTCCACCGTTACGCCCACCAACACGCTAAACGTGGCCTTTCAGTCTTATAACTTTAGGCTCTGTCTACCTCGTAAGGGATCGAGACGTGGTAATATGTATGTATGTTCAATTGGGACAAAAAACTACTTTTAAACAGTTAAAATATGTGTAGTACGATTCGTCCCTTTCGTCAATTTCTCCCTACGTCGTTTTGATTATTTTTCCACCTAATCCCACCAATCTTATAGATCTAGGCTCTGTCTACTCCGCAAGGAAAAAAGACGTGATCTATGTATTTTGATCAAAGAGACCCTCGCCTCAAACGCCCGGTGAAATAGCGAAAGCTCACTTGGAGCTAGCTACATAGTCCTTCAAAAAAGACAAAAAAATGACCAAATTGAGCGGCATTCATTAGGAACATTATTTATTATATTGAAACAGCATAAGTATCTACTTAACACAAAATTTCATGTTTGGTTTTTAAACCTAATATTATCTGACTTGATGATTTAATTTAATTAGAATATTCTGCATATTAAACACATTTTTATAATTATCAAACAGAAAATCGGTAAAGTAGTTTAAAATAAAAAAAAACAAACTGACTTCAAAACTCTTTAACTCAAGTTTTGAAATTGGTTTAATTTTTCTTGTTGATTGATTTAGTCATTCACTTTATAAAAGATCTCATTGATATCCTTTGGGTACAGAACCCTAAAAATTACATAATTTCTCTATATTTAGATATGTATTTGTTATAAAATAAAGTATCGTTTAGTAAGGATCCCATATAACATGTTCCGAACAAACTTTGTTTGGGGCTAGGACAATATATGTCATTTGTCCGTATATATTTTTTATGTATTCTTTTTTGAAGAATTAGTTAATTTTAAATATTCTTTCTATTAAAGAAATTCGCTATCTCTGTGTATAAATTAACCATTGACACACAATCTAAGCGCCACCCCCTCCACCAACAGATAGACTTGGGGTTTAGACCCTGCTGTCAGGCGTCGGGCGTCGGGCGTCGGAGCTGACATATTTTTAATTAAACGCCACTTACTCCCGCTTCCCGCAAAATCTATTACGAGCAGGGCTTCTACAATAACAGAGGGACTGCTGGCAGAAATTCAGTTATGTGTGTATATGTAGTTGGTACACAAACAAGTTTTGTTTTCGTTATGTTAAAGTGTTAAAACCACTTTATAATTCTACTAGTGACCCGGACCCGGGCTTCGCACGGGTGCAATGTACATATAAACGTTCCGCTTGAATCACTCTATCTATTAAAAAAAACCGCATCTAAATCCGTTGCGTAGTTTTAAAAATCTAAGCATACATAGGGACGGGCAGACAGCGGCAAGCGACTTTGTTTTATACTATGTAATAAAGATCATGTCTAGAGGTACCTTAATCAGTATACTTACAGTACCTACACCTAGGACCCTAGAACAATTCCCTAATTTCTCTCGTCCTCCTCATGAGCAATCAATAAAGCTTGGTGCTGAGTTATCATTTCAAAAATAGGAACTCACTTTCGAAAATCGATGACAAATGCTGCATTGATATCTATGAGCCACGAAACAATGTTTTGCTAATACGAAGTATTAGGCGTATCCCTACTACATTTACATTATATATTTTTTTCGTCAAATTATATTAAGAATCATTAAGGTTTTCACGAGAATTAAAATAAAAATAAAAAATATATATGAAAAATAAAAAACGCAAAATGTGTCCTGCATCGGCCGGGAATCGAACCCGGGCCGCCCGCGTGGCAGGCGAGCATTCTACCACTGAACCACCGATGCTCATGACAAGTTAGCCGATATACGCTTCCAAGTTCCGATACAAATGACGTCATTTGTTGAATGATATTTGCTCATAATTTTTACGCAAGGCAGGCCATGTCGCCTATCTTCAGTTATGCAAGATTAGTCAAGGAAGTCAAATGGATAATCAACATGAAAAACTTTCACTTTAAAAGTAACCAGATACCTATAATTTATATCGGTCCTATTAATGATTCATATACCTACATGGTGAAATTTTTATCGTTTGGACCCTTAAAGGGGTGACTCAGACCATCAAAATGAACAACTTTTCCTATGGGAATAATGAAGGGAACTCAAAAAAAAAAATCGACATTTTTTTTTTTTTTTTTTTTTTTACAAAATTTGAATTAGGCATTTGTCTCCCATCTCACCTGATGGTAAGTGACGATGAAGACGAGGATGTTACATGCCTATCCAAGAGATACCCATTTATTCTACATTCCCATACAAACTGGCCGGGCGGCGGAACTCTTGTGTATGGAAATGACGATATTTTTTTGAGGTCCCAGCATAGGTCCCATTTAAAAAGTTGTTCATATTGATGCTCTGAGTCACCCCTTTAAGGGTCCAAAACGATCACAATTTCACCATGTAAACACAATGTATTAAATTTTAGACCTTATCACATTGACCTTAGGACCTATGTGTTTATACATAGAAATGCTCGTAATTGTACTTATAATCACCATAAAAAATTACTTCTTCCGATTTCAAGGTTGATGTCGCAAGTTATATAGGTATAAAGGTTCGAGATAAGTCCCATTAATATAAATAGATATATGTTTAGTCCGTGAAAGTTAAAGAAAGAAAATAAAATAAAAGTTGTTTGTTCATTGCTGTGAATTGTTTATATATTTACTAGCTTTCGCCCGCGGCCCCGCCCGCATTAATGTCGATCCCTCGGAAACAGTACTTTTTTCCGGGATAAAATGTACTCTATGTCATTGACCGTACCCCAGATAACGTGTATGCAAAATTTCATGATGATCGGTCCAGTAGTTACAACGTGAAAGCGTAACAAACAAGCGCACTTTCGCATTTATAATATTAGTTAGGATAGGATTAAATTCATTGACCACCCATCATAACAGTACCTACACCTAGGACCCCATCACCTTATATGACCTTTCTAACGTTATATTTCCTGCAGTCACAGGCATTACTTGGCCCAGCCGTGTCAGCTGTTACATCCGTCATCAAATCGGAGGCGGGCTGCGGACTTCCGTCTAAATCCGTGCGGATGTGGCGACGGCGACAGGCGGCGGCAGGCAGCGACAGGGTAACTGGTTGATTACTATACTGTACTGTTCTAAAATGTGGGATTAATTAAATTTATTGTCTTGTCACACTGCAATCCCAAGATGTAAATTAAAACATGATTTTAGTTACTTTTGCCATATTGATTTTAATGCGATTGAATGTCATGTATGTATGTTTTTCGTTTTTATTAGTGTCAGATAGGTATTTTATTCTTATAAAGGGGATTTTAAATTGTGGGGTCACATTTATAATTTGATGACTGTGACCTACAATTCTGTTGTTAGAAGGATCAGTTTTATCTGCACCCGACTGTACATGCCATGAATTTAATATATTTTTTTTTAAATGAAACCTCCTTTAGCGGCTATGTGCACTTTTTGGGATGGAAAGTCGCGTCAGGACACGTGACCTAATCGAAAATTCGTAAGACGGACATGTGACCTGAGACCAACGGCGTGGCGTAGGAGAGGAAGAGTATTCACTTCTGCCGACACTCCCTGTTGTTTTTTCGTTATTGATGAATTTTGGGTTGAAATTGGTCAGACAGAGAATAGTTTTTAACCGATTTTTTTTTATACCACTTAGTAGGCAAACAGGCATTCGGTCCACCTGATGGAAAGCGGTTACTGTAGCCTATGGACACCTGCAACACCAGGGGTGCCACTCGCGCGTTGCCGACCCTGAAGAAATCTTTTTACGCTTTTTTTTAAGAACACCATGTTGTAGTCACTCGGGAAAACCATGGCTGGGAGTTCGTTCCACAACTTAAGCGTACGTGGAAGAAAGTTCATTTCAAAGTGTACTGTACGCAACCATTTAGGATCCAAGGTGTGGGGATGAACTCCCTGCCGATGGCGTGAGGTGCGATGATGGAAAGTGGCCGTAGGCATTAACTCAAACAATTCTTCGGAGCACAGCCCATTATACAAACTATAAAACCATAGATTAAAAAAAAATATACTTCTATGGATAAAACACAAACACAAAGACTTTAAAGAAAGAAGGAGGTTATCAATTCGGTTGTAGCTTTTTTGTGTACGTTACCGCAAAACTCCATCATTTATGAACAGATTTTTTGTTTTAAAGTGTGTGTGTATGTATTGTTTACCTTACTTCACCCCCGATGCAAGGCTAGAAGAAATTGTGAAAACAGTCACGCAACCGTTTTGCAACTAGTGTGGTCAATGGTGCTCAGAAGGTTAATGAACTTAGTTTTAACGACGTGTGGCGTATTAAGAATGTTAACATTAAGATATTACTTTTAGAAAAAACATAAAAAATATTTTCAAATAAAATTAACAAACCGTGCCTTTACAAGAGGGTGTTAGGATTCTAACGATACGATACATTCAAATTCGTTGAGGAATTCTGAAGTTGTGATGGAATAGAGAATCTCACAAACAAACATACATGAACTCAAAAATCAATACACTCCCTCTTGAGCAGTGTAATAGCGTTGTCTTTCTATGTATATAAAATAAACTTGGTGGGTATTTCCTCTGACCTAATGGTCTTTCCCAATTTATTTTGTTTCATTAACTATCTTTTTAACCGACCTTAAAAAAACGGAGGAGGTTATCAATTCGGTTTTTTTTTTCTTTTTAACGTTTGGTACCTCAGAACTCCGTTATTTATGAACCGATTTAATAAAATATTTTTTTGTTTGACGGGTATGCTTTTAAATTGGTCCTATTTAAATTTCATCACAAACAGTTCAGTAGTATGGTTGGAGTCTGTTTTTGTTAAAAGATTATTGACATTCCTTAAGAGACTTTATGGCCAGTGTACTTATTAATTTACAACTTAATCATCATTTCGAGTAGGTGACATGGCCAATCGCCCTGCACACCCTGGTGTCAGAGTTCTTTGGAATCGCGTCTCGGCTTCTGATGTGGTTCCTTTAACGACTACCAGATGGCAACCGGAACCAACAGCTTAGGGTGCCTTCTGAAGCACGGAATCATCTTTATTATCCGACAATCAGGTTTTCAAGCCTTCAATGTCCTAACCAAACTGGAAAAACTAGACAAGGTATGCTTCCCATGAGAATCGACCCCCATGTCAACAGGCAAACGCCGCAGTTAAACAAAACTTAATGAACTTTATTCGAATAATTTACAGCGTCCAACCCAGTAGAGCAGCACCGTTAGATCCGGAAGTCAGCGAACGATCTGCATCAGACAGCGCTTGCGTATCCAGTTGATAGTAATCTAAAATCTAGAAGTTTGCTTCCGGGCATATCTGCGGCTTCCGGCGACAGTAAGAGACGGTCGGAAGTGGCTGACTGTACCGTCCAACACCGACGTGTTGGACGTTACAGTCAGCCACCGAGATACTTGATTCCGCCCTCTACCTACCTATATCTTGAATTTTCTCTTGAACTAATTATATCATGAAAATATATGTTTAGAGAGATTTTAATTGAGGCTTTCTAAATATTTATTTTCGATTCAAGATATAGGTAGAGGGGTGAGGTCAGGTATCGTGGCTGACTGTACATGCTATTTCAATATCATCAATCAATATATGGTATACAAAGTGTACATTGAAGTTACCTGTATGTACAGGTTAATTTTGGCAAATACGATGGGCGATTTTGTTGTGGTTTTCACCAACGTGTAGACCATTTTTCCGGAAAGGTTTATTAGTATAATAAGTGCACGGCCGCAGCCTCGGAGGGCTGCTAGTCAGACAAAAACTAGAGTTGTCTTTGACCGCTCGTATAAATGTGAAATGGGTAAATCATTTTTTTGTTTTAATGAAGCTACTGATACTCTTGCATATTTACACCATGTGTGAATTAATGAGCATCATGTCATCTGCATACTGTTGCTAGCAAGTTATATAAAATTAACACACCTCCACATAGCAGTCAAACTTATAACACGAGAGGTGTTTTGTGTCCGGGATTTAGAATAGTCATTTTTAGGGTTCCGTAGCCAAATAGCAAAAAACGGAACCCGTATGGATTCGTCTGTCCGTCCGTAGTATGTCTCAGCCACTTTTTTGCTATAAGATGTATACTGTTGAAACTGGGTAAGTAGATATATTCTGTGCACAAAAATAGAAAAAAAAAGGAATAAATTTTGGGGGTTTCCCATACTTACTAAAGTTTTTTCTTTTTTCAAACCTATACAAACTTTCACCGAAAATTGGTTTGAACGAGATCTAATAAGCCGCTTTTTTTTGTTTGTGGTATACTCACATACAATATAAAATAAATAATTATGTAGTAAATGATCGTTACCACAGAACTCCTGATGGAACGGAACCCGTAATATGCGAATCTGAACTGCACTTGGCCGTTTTTCTTTTACTTATATTTTTCCTAAATATCCAGTGTAGTTTTTCCCGGTGGTAGAGCCTACTTACTCTTAGCTACAGCATCATCTTTAGCTCATAAATCGGGCTGGCTCGAACCGGCTAGCAACCACCCTCTCACAGAATACCGGCGTCAAATAGGAGCATGTAAATGCTGCTGTGTTTCGCCTGGTGAGTGAGAGTTCCGGTAGCCCAATACCCCTACAGATCTTCTCCAATATGATAGCGGCAATTAAAGAGAAAATTACCCCAGGAGGGTACCTGCGTTCATGCGCAGGAGAATCCCTCCCTGGGCAACAATGCTCAGGCTGCCCTACGTATTCTGGGGAGGGCAAAATTCCGCTTTTGAAGGTTGAGAATCCAAATTACAACCAACATAGCAAGCGCTCTCCGGCCGAGCCCCCTAAGCTTTTAGTCGATTTCTGTAACATTAGGGGGATACATTCCAATCTTGATGCAGTCCATTACCACCTCGAGACTGCCAAGCCGGCCTTGCTATTTCTGACCGAGACGCAGATCAGTAATCCATCAGACCTGTCATACCTGTATTACCCAGGCTATGTCCTGGAGGCCAAATTCCACCCCCACGCGGGCGTGTGCATGTATGTCAGGGATGAGATCTGTTGTCGGCGTCTCCATGACTTGGAAGTTCCGCATTTTTCTGTTTTGTGGGTTCATGTAGATACTGGCCTTGATCATATTGTTTACGCCAGTGTCTACCGTTCGCATAGCGGAGACTCTGAGACAACTCGGCTCATGGAATATCTCAGCGATGCTGCAGATAAGGTCCAGCAACGTTTTCCATCTGCGCAGTTGGTGTTTCTGGGGGATTTTAACGCCCACCACGGAGAGTGGCTGTACCCGTACCCGTGAATAAGGCTAGTGGACCCGATGGTATTCCAGCAGTGGTTCTGAAGCGCTGCGCACCCGAGTTGTCCCCTGTACTGACACGCCTCTATAGACTTTCTCTAGAGACTGGCAAAGTCCCAAGATCTTGGAAGCTTGCCAATGTACAACCAGTACCTAAAAAGGGAAGTCGCTCCGACCCGGCCAATTATCGACCTGTTGCGATCACCTCCATATTGTGCAAGATTATGGAGCGTGTATTGAACAATCGTCTCCTGGCATACCTGGAAACCAACGAGCTCCTTAGTGACAACCAATATGGTTTTCGCAAGGGTCGCTCAACCGGTGACCTACTGGTATATGCCACTCACTTATGGAGCGAAGCCTTGGAGGGTCACGGTGAGGCAATTGCTGTTTCACTAGATATATCCAAGGCTTTTGACCGGGTCTGGCACGAAGCTATCCTCAGTAAGCTTCCAGCGTTTGGTTTACCAGAGGACCTTTGCAACTGGATATCCGATTTCCTGAGGGAACGGTCGATTCGAGTGGTTATGGATGGCTGCTCTTCCGACCTAATGGCTATTAATGCCGGGGTACCTCAGGGATCTGTTCTCTCTGCAACCTTGTTCCTGCTGCACATTAATGACCTTCTTAAATCTGGCATTATTGGCTATGCTGATGACAGCACCGTTGTAGAGAGTTATACATCTAGTGCCAGTGCAAGTCCACAAGAAGTCCAGTCTCTTAGAGAATTTATGATTGAACGGGTTAACTCGAAATTACAGAGGGTGTCCGATTGGGGAGACGCCAATCTTGTTAAGTTTAACCCGTCCAAAACACAGGCGTGTCTCTTTTCTGCAAAAAAGAGTGCTTTCCCACTTGCACCCACTTTCCAGGGTGTTTCCTTGCCGTTAGTTGACCACCTTGGGCTTTTAGGCATGACAGTCACGTCCAAACTAAGCTTCGGCCAACAGATTGAGTCGATGGCACTAACTGCTTCCAAGAAGTTGGGCATCATCTCAAAGGTTCGGCGGTACTTCAGCTCTGAACGGCTGCTCAATCTCTATACAGCCCAGGTTCGCTCTTGCATGGAGTACTGCAGTCACCTTTGGGATGGCTCAGCGAAATACCAACTTGAAGCATTGGACTCTGTTGACCGAAGAGCCCGCAGGCTCATAAACAACGACGTGATCTCAAATAGTAAATTGCAATCCCTGGAGCATCGCCGTAAAGTCGCTTGCCTATCGGTATTTTATAGGATCCATTTTGGAGAGTGTGCGAAAGCGCTCTTTGAGCTAGTTGAACCCTCACCATTCCTCCATCGGACTACGAGGCGCAGACTGAAATTTCACCCTTTTATCGTTGGAATACCAAAGAGTCGAACTAAACGCTTTGACAGTTCCTTTTTGGTTCGAGTAGCTAAGGTGTGGAATGAACTGCCTGCGTCTATATTCCCAAACAAGTACAGTCCCGGGACATTCAAAAGTAGAATAAATGGGTATCTCTTGGATAGGCATGTAACATCCTCGTCTTCATCGTCACTTACCATCAGGTGAGATGGGAGACAAATGCCTAATTCAAATTTTGTAAAAAAAAAAAAAAAAAAAAAAAAAAAAAAGTGTTCCCAGGTGAAGTTCATTGAGAATTCATGTACTCGTTTAAATGCTGGCGGCTCGCCAGCGGTTTTCGTGCATGTCCACTCAAATCCAGCTCAATGTGCGGATAAAACCAAAATGCTTGTTTCTATCTCATAAACGACATATGTTTTATGATTATTGTTATTTAAAAGAATAGTAAGATCTTTTAATAAATAAATCCGAATATACTTTGATAAACCTACGCCATCCGATCTCTTCGATCACCATCATTTCGAGTAGGTGTCACGGTCAATCGACCATGCACACCCTGGTGTCAGAGTTCTTCGGAACCGCCTCTCGGCCTCTGACATGGTTCCTTTAACGACTACCAGATGGCAGCCGGGATCACCAGCTTAACGTGCCTTCCGAAGCACGGAATCTTCAGTCGAAATCAGACAATCAGATGATTCAAGCCTGCAATGTCCTAACCAAACTGGAAACAACTAAACAAAGTATGCTTCCGGTGGGAATCGAACCCACGACCCCCGGGTCAACAGGCAAACGCCTTAACCACTGGACCACGGCAGGCAAACGCCTTAACCACTGGACCACGGAGGCTCTTCGATGTTCTTCGATGATCTTATCCACTAAATCTACAGCTCTTTTGACCATACAAGTTCCAGCCGTTCTAAAAGCCATTGATCTGACCGGACGGTTGAAATTAATTAGCGTCATGGAGGCTGGAAAGACCTTTAGTGTAGGACGCAACGCAACTCACGTCAACACTGCCGCATCGTTTCACGTGCACGGCACGAGTTCCAAGGCTGGTGAGGTTGCAGCGGCCGCCGAGCCCCTTATGTATGCCTAGGCGATTGGCTCATTACGTATGACATATTGGAGCCGTTTAGTGTGGAAATGTTGGGGCCGTGGGCCTCAGGTCACACAATGTTCAAGTTTATGAGCCAAAGGCTGGTAGAGGTGTCCAATGACCAGAGGCCGGCAATTTCTTTGCAGAAAGAATAAGCATTACCATACAACGTGGCAATGCTGCCAGTCTTCTAGGCATATTTCCGCAGGGCAGAGCATTGCGGGACATTTTTTATCTTATGTTTTTGTTTGTTAATATTTTTTTTATATTGTTTTAACAGATTTTTTATTTTTAGAAAGGTTTTCAGTTAAACTATACCTACGAATATCATAAACAGCAAATATATGATTGCGCGTGTGTTTGTTTGTAATTGATAAACTCCAAAAGTACTTGACCGATTTTGAAACTTGCTACACCAATGTGAATCTACATTTACAGCGGCTATATTTTTGTTTACTTATTTTTTTATAATTGCGCTGGAAAAACAAGCATACTAAACACCTGATGGTAAGTGTCATTTTCATCTGCAACTAAGATCTATAGAAACGTGTTGTTGTGAATCGCCAGGCTGCCTGGTCTTGCAAAGACCAACAATAAATTAGTCCTCACTCATCAGTGTAACATTCAGTTGTATTAAAATTAAAATTAAAGTTCTTCATGTATACTACACTTAAACACGGCTGGAAGACAGCGAAACCACGCGTTTTTGACAAAAACAAGAAGAATTTTCATTTGATCACTTCAATGTAAAATTCTCTAATACTCAACAAAATTTATCGCCACACCTATCTGTCATCACAACAAATGAACAATGCAAAATGCAGTCCTAATCCCGTGCATCTTGAAGAGGGATTACGCACGCGCCGCTAATCCCGGATCCCGCGCATCTGTCGGATCCCGGGCGCCGGGGATCCGCCGTGTTTGCGCTGGATATTGAGCGGTGGGAAGCACGCAAGTGTTGTTTGTCTTTCTAGTGATTAGTTGCATAGGGCTGTGATAGTGTACCTATGGAGATGTATTTTATATCGCCAAATAACAAGTCGCCAAATAACTATAAGTAAAATACTTATTTATTTTACATTTAAAGGGTATTTGTGCATCCAATCCTTTCAGTCAATTATTTGGAAACATTGTGGGGAACGCTGCTCACTATGTGTAGTGGATTACTCCCTGATGTGTGTCATAGGGCAAGGTAACGCATTATAAGGCAACAATCAGTTCATTATCCTTACAAATAACATAAACGCGAAAGTTTGTTACACAATCACGCTTAAAAGAGCTGAACGGATTTTGAAGAAATTTTGCATACAGATAGGTTATTCAAAAAAATCGAATTCTGTATTTCGGTAGTAAATTATTTGTAGTATTTTTTGTATTACTTTCATTATTGAATTAGGTAAGGTGTAAGAGACGACTAATTAATTACCGCCAATTGTGGCCTTTTTTGGCGTTGATCAATAACCAATAGTTTTCTTATTTTATCAAATGCAAAAAAAATAAAACGTTACACCAAAAATACTACAAGTAATTTACTACCTAAGTACAGAATTAGATTTTTTTATTTGATCTGGTTTAAGTTAAGTAGAATGTATACTCGCACTAAGCCTGCCCTGAGAAGGCTGGCTAGGTAACTCGGAGTGAAAATTAGATAGGTACTACGTTGTTAAAAAAGAGATATTATTTTCAAACTGACACTCGTTTGATAATAGGTATTCTAATTTTGAGCTTTCTATTAACTAAAAACGGTGTGAACAGAAATATGCGCAGGATCATGGATTAACTCGTAACAATGTGTGGATAATCCCACTCAGAAATGCGCGGGATTAGGGAAGCCTGCACTTTGTCTGGTGCATTTGTCAAAGTGGTTAGAACTCATGACAAGACTTGATAGAGTTGAGGATTAAGGTCGGATTTCTGCTTGAAACCATATGAGGCCATCTTTCGTAGCAAGATATAAATTTAGTGTTACATTTTTCCTATAACTCAACAACTGGAAGTACCTACAGATTTTGATTGCCTCGTGAGTTTGAGCAAATTTCGCATCAACGGCCATCTACGTTCTAAAGTTGACTTAAAAAATAAAATTGCAATGCTAGTCCAGATTCATACATACTGACCATGTTTTTATCCCTAGCGGAGGAAACAGAGCCAAACTAGGCGAGATGCTGGGCGTGTAGATGCCATATGCTGTTTTAAAACACATAATTACGTATGTAAACGAAACTTATATACACAAATTAAGTAATGTTATAGTTTCGTGCTAATTCCCGTTCATATATACATATATAATTATGTGTAGATGCCGTTATATAATGTAAAAACCATACAACTCCGGTTTTAAGAACGATTTAGTAGTTCGTACCTGCGCAAAGTGATTATTCAGACGATATTGGGGACAGAACTATTCCGACTTCGACTGAAGTTCTGGACTTATCAAAAACGCGTAGCATTCCCGGAATCGCGCAAACTAAATCGCTGCTGCACCTGTACCTTACACAAGATTCGGCGGATAACGGCATTCCCAAGCGAATTGGGTCCTTTCCCCAACTTTTCAACTCCGGAGGCAAGTCCAGGATTCAAGAAAAGTCAGAGATAGAAATGCTTTTTATATATATAAGTAATTTTACTTTTTAAAAATTGAACTTTGATGAAACCATTCGAATTGCAACCCAGGGCACACAAATATTTCTTTTTGGGATGTAATTTTCAGATTTTTCTTTACCTGTGCTATAAGTGTTTTGATATTTTTATGATTCCAGAGCAACGGGCAGTATGCAGCTCAGCACTGTGTTCTTTTGCGCTTCAGTTTTTCGCATCTTAGGGAAAATTTACGCGGGGAACGAGGCGTTGTGCGACGCGTCGTGCGTCGTATTGCGGCATTTTCCGTTTCCGTAGAGGCGTGCGTGTTCAACGCGGCATAAATTCGGCATCCCCACGGCGTTGCTCGTGACTGCACACGCTCAATCTCAACCATATAAAGTACCATACTTTCGTTCACGAAGTCGCGGCCCGTACGGAGGCGCGTGGGTCACGGCATTCGTCCAAGGTCACGGCCCGTGTGACATGACGCTCTTCGCTGCGGAACACGCATCAAATTCCACTTATATAAAAACACAGTGTCAACTCTTTGATGGATAGAGTGGTAGTTTAAAAATGATGCTGCGACTAGATGTTGGAACGACATCCCACCCCTTTTTAGTGTTCCGTACCCAAAGAAAACAAGACCCTGTTAATATGGCTCCGCTGTCCGTCTGTCTGTCTATCTGTACGTCTGTCTGTCTGTTTGTCTGTCTGTCTGTCCGTCTGTCACCGGGCTGTATCTCATGAACCATTATAGCTAGAGAGTTGAAATTTTCACAGATTATGTATTTCTGTTTTCGCTATAACTAAAAAAAATATTTAAGGGGTCTCACATACGAGAAACGTTGTTTTTGCTCATTTATGCTCGGTATTGATAACGGCAACAGGTAGACGCTTCAAATATTCACAGAATATTTAGTTATATATTCACTTTAAAAATAAATAATTAAATTTAAACAAAATCCATTTTTTCTTTCATTCTTTCTATCAAAATACTAAAATTATCAAAAGCATCAAGTCATATCTCGGGAAGAAGGAACAAGAAGCAGCGGAAACTACCAAGTACTTGACATAACTATGAATCGACGCCGGAATTCCACGTCCAACTTAGCTAGAGCACAAAATAAGCTGGGTACAAACAGATAACGCATACTTTTTGTTGCAATGCATGCAATGTGGTAAGTTTGAGCCCGGGGCAGGACACAGGGTACATTTAAAGCCGGAAAGATACTGTTCCTGAGGCAACTACATTCAAGCGAACTCCCAGCCATGGTTTTCCCGAGTGACTACAACATGGGGTTCTTTAAAAAGGGCGTGAAAAGATTTCTTCAGGGTCGGCAACGCGCGAGTGGCACCCCTGGTGTTGCAGGCGTCCATAGGCTACGGTAACCACTTTCCATCAGGTGGGCCGTATGCCTGTTTGCCTACTAAGTAGTATAAAAAAAAAAAAAGCGAGCGGAATAACGAGCGAAGGCTAGTTTATTAGACCTTTAAAATGTACAATTGGTATTATTGAACACACTTAAAGGAGGGCTAAGCTAGCGAATAAATAGAAAACTTATAACTATACTTTTCGACATCTTGTCTGGCCCCTGTCTTGCCTTATTTTGAAATTAATTGAACGTTAAGTACCTTATTTAATTTCAGTTTCAAAATGAACGTCTAGGTATTACCTACCTCTCTAATGTTCAGCAACTGTTTGCCAGCTAGTGGTAATCTATCGCCTTCTGTATTGCTTCAATTTAGTGAATAATCTACCGGTGTGCAGGCATCCTCACCATATTTGTGATACGATGAATCTTTACTTATAATTATCTTAAATTGCGGTAGAATAATAACTCCTTACATTTGAGTACAGGGAATATTTTATATTGTAAGCTTATCACATGCTCATTTAAGGCGCTGTATCCCTTAACCGTTTGTAGCGGTTGAAAGTGGCGATACAGGTTGACCTGTCACTAGTCTCATTTCAAACCCGTGTCTGCCATTTCCGTGTAAATCTTCACTTTAAATTTAATAATTAAATAATTATAACCAAATATTGTATTTGCTTTCAGGTTTTTACAGACGTCTAAAAGTTGGTAGTTGTCGCTGAAAATATCAAGTAATGAGCGACGAAACTTTTTCTGGATATAGCTTTTTTGCTATTTTATATTGCTAGGTTTTAAATATTTTGATGTAACCATTTATTTTGGTCTTTGAACGGTACTTCATATTTTTTCATGCTAGTATTCCATGAAAAATAAGGCTAACTGCGCGACGAAAAAATAGACGTTTTACGGTAGGTATTCTTCTGATGCACAGCGCCTTATCGCAGCGTTCTTTCCGAATCTTAAATATTTTGTGTCAGGCGCGAAGTTGGAACCTCTGCACCTCGCGTGAAACACTAAGTTTAGAGGTAATAAAATCCCAAGTTAAATTGCCGGCTATCCGCGAAGGAGGAAGAAAAGTGCGCTGCGGTACGTTTGGCTCGCAGGAATGACTTCCAGATGTTAGTTATATGGACTCTGGGCTTTAATTGTGGATTTATTCTGCACCTACTAAAAGTCCTCTCTGTTACGTTGGCTGACATTTTAGATTGAGCTTTTTTTAAATCGAAAGCAAGGTTTTAACATACGATTCCTGAAGAATTCAACGTAATGGCAAAATGATCATCAAAGAAATTTTGTTTGATGTTATGATGTTTTCGCCAACGTGCTCTCTGAAAACTCAATTTGTTTTCGATGTTTTCAAGAGCTGTTAATTTTAAAAGACTGAGTTGCTCTTTGCAACAACCACTTTTGTGCTGATTACTTCCAAAGTATTCCACTTCCCCTCCATTTTGATATATCATTTATTCTCTGCTCACCAGATTTCTTTACGTTATTCGCTGAACCCATTTCTGTAATAATGGATCAAAGAATGCTAACTCGAAGAAAAAAAAACAACTAAATGCATAGAATTTCGGCGCCGAGATTAGAATAGGCGGTGGCTCAGTTGCACGAGCGTAAGTTGTACATAGACTCAAGGTCGCAGGTTCAAATCCCGCCCGCTTAAATAAAAAATCACCATATTTTATTTCTTAATTTAATAAGAGTAGATCAAAAAAGCATCGTGAATACAAAATATAACACTTAAAAATTTACATTATCTAATATAAGTATTTCCTGAAGAATTCTAATATCTTCGTAAGTATATAGGTACATATGTTGTCTTTGATAAAAGTAGGAAGTGTACACGCCCACTGAAGCAATAAATCGTTGTTACAATTCGATTACCGCTCTCGCTCAAAAATTGGAAATCCTTATCGAATGCAGCCGATGCGCGATCGCGTCGGCTCGCGCAATGCCGCCTTTCAGCCGCGCTGGCGCGAATTTTTCCATTTCCGAGCGAGCGGGCCTTCATGCTGAATGCAACTTGCAACTACCTGCCGTTTTAGGGTTCTCGCGAGAAGGCAACGAGACCCATTACATGCTAATGTTACTAAAATAAAAACTTAAAAATTTTAAATATACATGTTGAAATTTTGATCGTTTTGGACCCTTAAAGGGGTGACTCAGACCATCAATATGAACAACTATTTCTATGGGACCAATGCTATGAAGTCGAAAAAAATTTCGTCATTTCCACACAAAAGAGTTCCGCCGCCCGGCCAGTTTGGGGAATGTCGATTTTTTTTTAGTGTCCAGCATTGTTCCCATAGGAAAAGTTGTTCATTTTGATGGTCTGAGTCATCCCTTTAAGTGTCCAAAACGATACAAATTTCAGGGACATATCACACAAATTGAGCTAGATCCACAGTAAGTTGTATTTTTTTTCCGTAGGATACTAACTCAACGATACTAGGTATATAAATAGATACTTATATAGATAAACATCCAAGACCCAGGTCAATCTGAAAAAGATCGTTTTCCATCTTGACCTGGCCGGTTACCGGAAACCCGGACTAAGTATCGAAAACTCGCAAACTACAGTAGGTAATTACGGTAAATGTCCCGATCTTATCCCGACATATTTCATACCAATGTTGATAACGTGAAAGTTTAAAACCTACAATATAACTAACTAAAGTGTTGATGATGGCATGGTCGATGAATGACCATCATGCCAAAAAGGTCTCATGATACTGATTAAAGCATGATAGTAATCATGAAAATGAAATGTGTGGTAAAAAAACCACAGAGCGCGAATCCTACTCACTCTTGTCGGTTTCTCATTTTCGATCCAGCGCCTCATAATAGTACAAGTTGCGGAGTACCCGCGTTTCACGTTTCATTTCGCACTGCGATTAATTAAGTTTATGGCGTCTGCTGAACGCCGATCATATCTGAAAATATTTGGCTGGTACTTAGCTTAATGATTTCATTTACACCTTTTACAAGATCCAGTAGAGTGATAATAGTTGTTTTTAATATGTGATATACGGGTTAGTCACGTCAGCGTCAAAAATCTCAAAGGCAAATTGAGACTAATAAAATCTTTAATTGATAAGTTGATTTTTTTTTCTACTAGCTTTCGCCCACGGCTCCGCCCGCGTCAATGTCGATCCCTCGGGAATAGTACTTTTCCCGGGATAAAGGGTAAAAAGCCTATGTCCTTCTCCGTACTCCAGAGAACTTGTGTGCAAAATTTCATGATAATCGGTTCAGTAGCTACGGCGTGAAAGCGTAACAAACAAACTCACTTTCGCATTTATAATATTAGTTAGGATATCCCATGGGTGGGGCAGAGGGCCGCTACAGTGCTTCTCCATCTCTTTCTTCACTTCGGGCCAAGACAAGAGAAGGCCCGATTGTCTTCACCTCCGCCGCTACCGATCGCTGCCAGATCTGCTTCGGTCGACCACTCTTCCTCTTTCCTTGAGGAGTCCATTCCAATGCCTGTCTCTCATTGATGAGTGATGATTTAAAGGAATTAATCAGGTGAGATGGGAGACAAATGCCTACTTTAATAATAAGTAAAAAAAAAGTGACATGCTCTTCGATACTAATTAATTAAATGCCGTTTGACATCTGGCGGCTTTTGTGGATCTGGACAAATTCATATGCGCTCGATTTAAATTCGTCCTGAAGAATACCTCTGGTACATACATTATATTCCAGGCAGTAGCTGAGTTTGTACGTGAACATTGGAGACTAACAATTATGTCAACTTTTTAAACATGCTTTAAGACACATTAGGTTAAAAGCTACTACCTGATAATAGCGGATGAGACCAACGGTTTAACGTGCTTTTCGAAGCACAATAAACTTAGTAATGTTTTAATATTATGTTATCTTATCTTATCTTATCTTATCTTCGATGGGGCCAACTCAGAATCGGTAGCACGTCTAACCTTTGGGTTATTTTGTACTTACCCCATGCTTTACTCACCCGCACGGTTTATTCTGAAGAAGGACTGCATGAGCTTAATAATATTATGTTCCTCGAGCTGTTAAACAAGATGGACGGCGAGGTAACGACGCTTACAGTTTTAATATTTACATCACAAGACAGACGGGATACTGCTTAGTCTTTAATGGTGTTTTTAATATAGCATAATATAGCTAGGAAATTGTTCGTTGAAACATTTTAACTCATCATGCACGAGAAACGCAGACACAATGGATTTTCTATTGTTATGTGGTTCCCCATCGGGCCGGTTGGTGGTTAAGGGGTCAAAGGATAAAAAATGTTGATTTTTGACGAATCTTTTAAATCGATAAACGCCGACTACACGCACGAACAAATATTACATTCCGTGTGCAATTGAGAGCGCGGAACAAGCGGTAGAGAGGCACGATCGACCTAGGCGTTCGGCAGTCGGCTTGTGACGCATCTATCTCTCTTCCACCGTTATTACGTAAAATTATCGTGCATAAATCGACTTTACAGACAACCAATTTCTTTTTAATTGTATTTTTCCCTGAAAATTGATTTTATTCACATTTCTTTCTTTCTGACTTCTCTAGCTAATTAATTCAACATATACTATTATAATTTTGTACGCTCGATTAATTCTATACTAATTTCATTCAATTAAATTCTACCTTTGCACCTCGGTTTTTTTTTGGAAAATTTCCAAGTCATTAACCAATAGTTAATTTAGTCATATATTCGAAACAAAATGAAAAAATGTGATGCCAAACTTTTGAATAATCGTATTATGGCAGTTAAAATTTGTAATCAATTAAAATAAAACTGCATGTTAAAATCGTTCGTCGGTCAACAAACAAAAATGTTTGTCCACACATAACAATCCAACTAAAACGCAATCACAATCAAATATAAATTTTATGTGAAATGCAACGAACATTTGCTTTCCAATTAGACTGGATTGAAATCACTGAATATAACATTTCAGTATATTATGTCGAACAGCAAAGTATTGCTAGAAATTTATCTGTATTCCAGAGAGAAATCTCAAAATTCATTCACATTCATACATCCTGCTTACATCCTATCAATCAATAAAACGTGTAATTAAAAAAATAGGCCTTTGCAAGAAACTTTTTATGTCAAATCACATTTTTAAAGATGTTATGCTTCATACCACCAAGTATCTCGTTCGGAATTACTAAATGGCCTATAAAAAAAATACTAAGCCTTCTTACGAGGAATAAAATATGGCTATGTACGCAGGACCTTAAGGTCCTCCGTTCAAAGCCATATTTTATGGTAACACACATTGATTAATGATGATGACATTTAGTTATGAATAATTCAGAATTTCTTAACGATTGAATTTATATTATAGGGGTTATAATATCATAACTTGATAATACCTTTTTGTTTATCACAAACAATAGGAGCAACTCTCAAGATTGAAATATCAAATTCAAATCCCTCTTTAATGAAATAGTTGGGAATTCATTATTCCAGTTTGTTTGCAATGCAATCTAAGTCCGATGAACCAGCGACGGCGGGTAAACAGAAATCAAATCACGGTGGATCGAGTCGGCGGCGGCGGGTAAACACGCGACACCTGCCGAATTCTGACCACTTGTGACGTTCTGTGAGTTTGTCACAGATAAAGCTATATCTGTACAAGCAGTTAGGTAGGTATATAGGTGGATTAAACATAAATCAATGCAATATAAGAACAATGAATCAGCGGCGGCGGGTAAACAGAAATCAAATCACGGCGGGTCGAGTTGGCGGTGGAAGGTGAACACGCGACACCTGCCGAATTCTGACCACTTGGTGACGTTCTGTGAGTTTGTCACAAATTAAGCTATATCTGTACATGCAGTTAGGTAGGTACCTATTAAAGTGGATTATACATAAAGCAATGCAATTTAACACCAATGAATCAGCGACGGCGGGTAAACAGAAATCAAATCACGGTGGATCGAGTCGGCGGCGGCGGGTAAATACGCGACACCTGCCGAATTCTGACCACTAGGGGACGTTCTGCGAGTTTGTCACAGATAAAGCTATATCTGTACATACAGTTAGAAAGGTATATAGGTGGATTATACATAAACAAATGCAATTTGACCTCTCAACCACCAAGCGGGCCAATTGGTCTGCATAACAATAGAAAATCCATTGTGTCTGCGTTTCTCGCGCTATGAATCAATGATGGCGGGCAAAAGATTCTGTATATGAACCAACCGAAATTTCTAATATTTTCGCGAGCTAGCCCTGAAGCGGGCGTTAGCATTAGAAGTGGTATCCCTCTTACCTCAGGGATTCGATTGGTTTGCTGTGCACACACGCGACTTGCGATTAACGTGTCGGTATGTTTGCAGCAGACTGACTACATATATTGCTTTTGATTCCGATATCACTAGCTTGATTTATGTACTCAATAATTTATCAGAAAATATGCTCATGTAAATATTTGCCATCAATTATTTAAATTACATAATTTACTCTGTTCCCTACGGGGTAGACAAAGCCCAAGCTCGCAAGTTAAAACTTTTAGCATATAACAAAATCAATGAAAATCTTGACAGAATTAAACCCTGAAAAGATAACACTTCCTTTCCTGGGAAATTGTATAACTAATTACATAAGACCAGAGGCTATGTGGGGCAAATGGAGATGAGTGGGGTGAAATTCTGGCAAGGCGAGTAATCCGTGGGATTGGCATGGCTGGCTGATTGATTGCGCTGCGGGCGGCTGCTTGCGGATCGTAAATGCGGATCTTGGATCCGCCTCAAGGGTCCAAGGATCAAACACTGATTGATGACGTTGCTTAGTGTAATTAAAATATATCAAGAACCAACCTACAGAACAATAAGAGCGGAAACATGCGGGTCCAATATTGCTTACAATAATTAAAAAGCTTACAGTGATTAAAATATATACCTATTACCTGCAAAACCAGGGAGGTAGCAGCACAGAGAAGCACAGTGGAAAACAGTAGGTACGAAATTGTTTTGTTATTTTGTCAAATATCTCTGTGTGTATGGCTACAGCTATCAGCAGTAGCCATAATACACCGAGATATTGAAAAGATTGTGTTCAAGAGCTGAGATTTTAGTTTTATAGAGGAATCCGATGGCCCAGTAGGCGTGAGCGTTATTAGCGCTTTCGCATGTTAAGCAACCTGGGCGCGGTCCCATATGATGACCTCAGATGCTATACCCGCAACCACCGGACAGGTAGTTTAGGATGACACCCCTGACCATCTGGTGTTAAACATTTCAAAAACCATAATTGCTCTGTCTACGTCCTCTCCCCATCCAAGTATATTTCCGGCTACATTCTCAGCTATGTGTGCATTGGAATCCTAGTTAAGACATTATGACAGATGTCAGCTCTAAACATAGCATGTTCCCTGAAGCCATGCCTCCTTGGGTATTTATTATTCTCTCAAGTAATTGATTTTTTGTACTGAGAATTAAAGGAATATTTTCACTGGATTCCTATAAAATTTGTGTTGAGAGCCATATAGAACGCTCCTTGTATAGCCAAACCTGTTCTGGAAAGCTCAATTACTTTTCCTATGTCAATCATATTGTTTTTCAGGCGTAGTCCAACCATAGATAACGTTTAGCGAGTTGACACGCGGCACGGTACATTCGGGTTACTTTTAGTTTCATATGTGTCCAGAGACACTTGTATAGTTGTCGTAAATTCTATGATTTTAATATCATCCAAAAATAGTGATAGAAAACTTTTCATTGAAAAAATATAAGCAGGTAAAGTAAATTGTACTTTTTTACATAGTTACAGCTAGGTATATTATAGTTAAGCATTCGAGGACCGCCAGTTTCATTTTTATGAAAGAGACATTTCTTCATAACTACTTCAAATTTGAATGTTGTCGAGTCCGCCATCATTATCGCACAATTTCGCAGACAGAAAATAACGAATGATCATTACCCACATCCCGCAAAAGGAAAACAGAGGTTCACATTGTACGACGCGCGGCTTTATGTTGTACCACTTAAAAATTTAAAGTCTGGGCGGGCGGCGAGTGGCGTGATTGTTGCGTGTAGGCTTAGCTGTGACTATGCTTTAAATAAATGCCTGGGTAAAAGACATAAAAACCCGTTTTTGTCTCTATATACCCGTTTTTATCTTATGGTAAAAAATCAAACGCCACGTGATTGGTGGGCGTGTCAGTGGAAAAGGGGATTAAAATAGTGACAGGACTAGTTCTATTCCTCAAAATATCACAACGACGCTAACATTCTGCGAAGGAGGAAAATTAACTCAATGACTTGTCGTTTCTAACAGACCAACATTTTTATAGACACAACTAGCTTTAGCCCGCGGCTCCACCCGCGTCAATGACGATAGTGATTCGTCGGGAATAGTACTTTTTCCCGGGATAAAAGGTAGCCTATGTCCTTCTCCGCACTCCAGAGAACTTGTATGCAAAATTTCATGATGATCGGTTCAGTAGTTACGGCGTGAAAGCGTAACAAACAAACAAACAAATAAACAAACAAACAAACTCACTTTCGCATTTATCATATTAGTAAGGAAAAGGATATTAAATTAGCACACAATATTACATCAGACCAGCATCAAAGTATAACGATTTATATAGGTGATTCCGGATTTCTCAGGCAATATTTTAATCCCTAATAGAATGAAGCAAGAAAAAAGATCATAATTGGACATCCCATCAAATTCAGATCAGCTGGTCAAAATTCTATGGCGTTTATTGTTGTTTAATATTTTCTTTTCGTTCTGATTCCCTTCTTTTTATTTGAATGACCTTAGGTCGGCAAACGAGCACGCCAGTTACCTGATGATTAAGTTATCACTACTGACCATGAAGAGCGGTCGGCAACACCAGGGTAAGACGAGAGCATTGCCGGCCCTTCAAGAGCTTGGAGAAAATATGGGGGGGAGGGGGTAAATAAGGAAGGGCGGATGGGTCCCCGGCTCTCGCACTCACCAAACGAAGCATAGAAGCGGTAAAGCTTCTACTCAAACGTCGATAATCTGTTTATGCTGCTAGCAAAACATTACCCTAGCGTGGCTCTACCACGACAAAATTGAAATATTGTCAGGGAGTTAAGATTTCAGAATCACCATGTATAGAAAAAATAGTAATGAAAGTAATTAATTGAACAGCTCTTCCGCAAGGACTTTAAAAACGGGAGAGCAGGGATAACAGTGTCTAAACCAACCAACGTAGGTATACAACGTGATTTTGAACTCCCTAGCTTTATTGAAATCTGGGAATCAGAATCCCTAATGGAACACAGAAATGCAAGAAAAAAAGGTGAAAAACGATAAAGAAAATTAGGTTTCCCATACAAAGTCGCCGATCAGCTAGACGAATTTCTATGAAAATTTAATTTTTTTTTCGTTTTTTACCTTTTTTTCTTACAATTCTGTATCCCATAAGGGATTCTGATTCCCAGACTTCAATATAGCTAGGGGGTTCAAAATCACACTGTATAATACGATTAGCACAGGAGAAGCGGTTGACCTGTTGTTTTTATAAGCTTCCAAGTTAACAGAGCTGTGATTAAACCGGCGTAATGGCTAATGGAGCATCATGCGTCATTACCGGCCATATTTGCGTTTCAGCTCAATGGCGGAGTCCAACAAAGGACGGCCGTTTGGGGATGTTTACCAGGTTTAACACATTTGTTACGATTACACTGCTGCGCTTTTATTTGGAATTAAATTAACGGCTCGTAAATTATATATTTGTAAAACATGGCTGTGTCCGCGCTTTCCAATACAATACGAATTATATATTTTTTGACGTGATAACGTCATATTAATCGATGAACGCAAGCTGCACGCACGAAATGTGTCACGTTCCATGTGCAAGCGAGAGCGCGGAGCAAGTGATAGAAAGGCACGATCTGCCTAAGGCTTAGGACGCATCTATCTCTCTTCCACCGTTATCACGTAATATTATAGTCCGTAAACGGACTTTACAAACAACCAATCTTTTTTGTAGAGGCCTAGCTTTTTTCAGTGTCATCATCATGTCGTGAGGGTTCTTAGATCAAAGAATGACCCGATTAACTCTAGCTCTCGATAACCCTCGAAGTTTTTTGCCCAAATTTCCATATATCCACCAGAATGACTATGTGGAATTTTGATAGATTACCTACGTTGTGTTTAAGGAAAAAAAACTTTAGGACCACATTTTTATTTATTTTAAATATTTACATATTTTTCAATGGACGTTACCCATACCTTTTAATGAAAAGAGTTAAGATTAAGTTTTTTACCACGACAGAAAGTATTATACCACGAGTGTCATTTCTATATGCTCAATCAGATCTAAAGACAGAGCTGTCGCGTGATTTTAAACCTCTGAACTGTACTGAAACCCTGAAATCAGGATCCCTAATAATGTATAAAATTTGCAAAAAAAAAGATAAAAATCGAAAAAAGAGTTTAGGCTTCCCATACAAAGTCGCCGATCACCTGGTCACCCGAATTGCTATGGAAGGTCATTTTTTTTTTCATTTTTTACCTCTTTTTCCTTGAAATTCTGTATTCCATTAGGGATTCTGATTCCAGGATTTCAGTATAGTTCAGAGGTTCAAATCACGCGGTATAAATACACAGGAATCATAAACATTGGGAACACAACACGGTTGCATGTCCCCCGCGCCACAAATCATCGCGTCTCGACGTGCGCCGTACGCAGACAAATGTTGCTGATTCATGGCACTCGGACACGCCACGCGACACCTCATCTCTCTTTACAACCGACTTCGAAAAAGAGGATACCTTTTTTAACAAACATAATTTTTATGGTTTTGTATCCAAGGATGCCAACGGGTCCCTATCTATGCCTCCGCTGCCCGTCCGTCTGTCAACAGTTACTATCGTAATTCTGAGGGACACCTATATTAAAGTTCAGTCATAGTTTTTAATTTTTCCATTGGAAAACTTGTTTGAAAAATTTAATTCACCAACTGAGAATTTTGACAATTTGTACTTATTCTTTTTTAAATCTATGTTTATCCCAAAATACTTAATATAAAGAGAAGAAGAAAATTTGTTTGTTTGTTTTTAAAATCTTTATTGCAAACGACACAATGGACATTACGTTACAAAATGTCACTCGCATAATTTGTACAAAAGGTGGACTCATCCCAAGGGGGATCTCTTCCAGTCAACCAGTTGGACAAAGGACAATTATAGGCAAACAGGTCTAAATATTTTTTTCTAAGTACATATTTATTCTTCTATACTTTCTATACTTATATTATAAAGAAGAAAGATTTGTTTGTTTGACGCAAATAGGCTCCAAAACTACTCGACGGATTTGAAAAATCTTTTACAGTTGGGAAGCTACACTATCTGCGCTGAATATAGGCTATGTTTTACGTGGAAGAAGTCGGGGGAAAACAGCTAGTATTACAGGAAGAAGTCGCGGAAAAGCAGCTAGAATAAACTCAAAAACTACTAAACCGATTTCGAAAATAAAACAGGATAAATTCCACAGACGAAGTCGCGGTAAGCAAATAGTAATCTATAAATACATATAGCAAAGTCATATGTACAATATGTATTATTGACAACTTGTACTATTTCCACAATTCTTAACGAATAACAAACCGCTTACAGAGATTCCGAACCATTTATATACGAGGATCTACTGCCGTTATATATCTGTATTTTCTATAAAACTATGCCTGTAATTGCCCCAGTAACCTGTTGGTATGTTGACGAGAATGAACATTGTTAACCCGAGTCCACTCAATAAATGTTCGGAAGTAGAGCATAATAAAGCGGAAAAATGTACAAGTCCATAAAACAGTCATATTATGTTCGTGGGCCAGGGTTATCACGTAACACCGATTGACTGCCAGCTATGCCATAAAAGTGTTCCCCATCCGCGAGCCCCATACGAACCACGACTCCATCGAACACCCATAAAAGGTTTTACGCAACCCTATTATTGCTCTACATCGTCGACAAAACAATTTCAACCTTAATACGGTATAACAAGGTTTAAAATGTGTGGACTGTTGGCGTATATAGGCCGATAATTTGACTAATGCGTTTTGTTAAATGTATCGAGCACGACTGTAACAGGAATCGACGTTTTATGACCAATGAACGGGTGATTTATACTAACATGACAGCCATGAATGATACGGTCGTACAAGTCATAAAATTATGCGAAAGTCGGCACGGTTGTATTTGTGTATTGAATTGTGTCACTTGTGGTAATTAACTAATTTATCAAAGGTGGGTATAAAATCTTTTGCTGAAATTAAAATAAGAAAATATAGTTTTTCTAAAATACAAGTAAGTATCTAAGTTATTCTAAAATAAAATGTAATAAACGGCTCATCCACATTTCACGCTTCTTTATTTGATCCCCAAAAGTCCTATAACTAGAAGTACTAATACAGATTTCTTTAAATTTTTCATACATTTCATGTAAATGAAACGATAGTAATATCGTCGAAAAGAAAAAGACAACAATGCATATAATGTGGTTTAGGACCCAATCTATTATAATTATGAAATAAAAGCCAAATTGTGTTGCTCTGAAAAGAGGTTATGTTTATTAGACATTTCATTGCAAACAACCTTACAATATACTCTTAGGAAAAATATAATTAAATAGGTAGAATATCTTACCTGAAAAGAGAAACAACATTTTATGCTAATTATTTCACTAAACTATTTTTAATATCTATCTTAGATCTTAGAGTAATCTTTTTATGACATGCACAATCATTCACAATACCATAGACAAACATCCGAACTGTCCTTATGGAAGACCCAATTTTAATTCATATGGCAGACCTAAATACTAATTGAAATGGTATTATGAAAGACCCAACTTACATATTGATAAGAGTAATATGGAAGACCTACCTCATATATTCAAAAATAACAATGTAACCTAACGAAGCTACAAAGAGGTTCGTTTACATCTCCCCCCCTTAAAAAAAAATATAATGTATATAACATAGTACTATGAAGTAATACAAACTAATTCTTAAAACTATTTAAAATCATGTTCATACGGAACAAGTTTTGTTATATGAAAAAGGTTGGACTCGGCTTTTTTATGCCCTGTATCTATTCTATAAATTGAGTTTGATATTTTATCCAAAACTTGAAACGGCCCAATTTTTATTTCATCTAATTTTTTTCTGTTCAATTTATTGCCGTTTTCTACATATACATAGTCGCCTTTATTTAGTACAAGTTCTTTCCTATTTTTATCAAAATATTTCTTATTGTAGTTGTGTGATTTAATACTGTTTTTTAAAGCAATTTTTCTATCATGTTGTAAATCGTTTTGAGTAATTTTATCTTTTAGTTCTTTTGGTAAAATATTTTCATTTTTTCCTTCTAACAAATATTTAGGAGAATAACCTGTCACCGTATGTTCTGTTTCATTATATCTTTTCGTACATTCGTGGGCGATAGTGGTCCATGCTATTTTGTCCTTCTTTTTTTCATTTATCTTACATCTAATTTTGTTAACTAAGGTTTGATTTAATCTCTCATTTAATCCGTTTGAGAATGGTGAATTAACCGCTGTAAAAATAATAGGTATATCTTCTTCACTCAAAAATTTTTTAAATTCGTTTGAGTTAATACCCGGATATTGATCAGTTAAAATTAGGCCAATTTTATTACCATGTGATACTTTTTTGACAAGTTTTATGAAGTCATTTGAATTTTGGGTTTTAAAAGCAAATATTACTTATTACGCTATTATTCATTTAAGTATTGATATTATATATATATAGTAATTAAACGACATTTGGTGGGAACGAACAGAACTTTTATTTTTTAATCCATAGTCAACACACTTCTATATGTAACTTTTTAATAATAGGTGGCTTTAACTAATTTTGTTAAACGGACACAACACTCCCTCTTAACAAAATCAAAACATTACTAATATAAACCTAGCATCTCACGGAACTTACAATGTTTACTTGCAACAAGGCCTTTGGTGAATACATCAGCTGGCATATCAGAAGTCGGTACATATTTTAAAGTAACAACATTATTAGATAGATGTTCTCTAACAAAGTGAAAGCGAATGTCAATATGTTTTGACCGTTTATGCAAACAATTGTTATTTGCCAACTTCTGTGCCGATTGGTTATCATTATAAACTGGAATTACATACAATTCATTAGTAAGCTCACATAACAAATTCCTAAAATATATGGCTTCTTTGACACAATCAGAAATACCCATATATTCTGCTTCGGCACTTGATAAAGCAACTGTGACCTGCTTCCTTGTCTCCCACGAGACAGCACCGCCAGAAAGAACAAAAAAATAACCAGTATATGAGCGCCTATCTAAAACATTGCTTGCCCAGTCGGCATCTACATAAGCTTGTAATTTAGGATTACCACTAGCTGTATATGTTACAGCGAACTCATGGAGTGTGGCTCGGGACCGGTCATGGAAATACCTGCGAGTACTCCGCAGTCACAGTATTTTATTTTAAATAGTCATAATAAAATTAAAAAGTATGTAAAAATTAATAGAATAATAAAACGCACTAAGAAAGTATTATCTAAACAACAAAAATGTAAATCTTTAGCGCAGTTAAGTAGGGAAAAACTGTGTTTGTCTAAGGAACTTAGATCATGTGAAGATGACCTATATATGGCTAGCCGTATATATGACACCGAGATTCATGAGTTGCAGTCACAGGTCTCGGAATTGCAACAGTCCTTAAATAATTTATCAAAAATGTATGAATTGTCCCAAAAAGATATAAGTAAATATATTTTAGAGGCCAAAGAATTTGTGGCTGAAGCTCACTATAATAAAGAGCGGTATGATGCTCTCTTACAAAAACAGCAGTGCTATAGTACTCCTGAAACGGCAATTACAATGTCACCTGTAATAGCCATTGTTCCCGAGTCTAGAGAATGTGATACTGGTAAATGTAACTTAGAAACAAGGATAGGTACGATAGAAAATAGTTTTAATAAAAAAAGGTTTTGTAACAAATTATTTATATACTCTGATAAATTAGGTCAAGGTCTTAGTAGCATAATTTTGAGTCACCTCAACCATAACTGTTCTGTCTACAACACATGTACACCCGGCGCTTCTTATTTAGACCTGGTAAACAGTATAAACTTGTGACAGTCTTGATGAAAACTGTACAATATTAATATTATGTGGTGACAGTTCCTCTGTATCAAAAAGGAATATTAAACAAAGTATGGACAAATTAATTAATATAAATGAAAGAACACAATGTAAATTTATGATATGTGCCTTTCCGTATTCGGAATCTTTAGATAGGAAAAGAAACGAGCACATACACAATTTAAATGTACATATGTACAACATGACGTATCGTCATGGCGATTTTATTTTTTATTTAGATATAAATAAGTTTATAAGTAGATTTAAGTTGACTAACGATACTATGTATCTTCCTTTTAATTTTAAAAGACAAATAGCTACAGTAGTAGCTTTTAATTTACAAACTTCTGTTGTATGTAGTACAACTGCAAATAATTTTAAATTTGACACAGGTATTGCAACTAATGATATACCTAAAATACAAAATCCTCAGTCTGATTTAAACTAATTAATAAGATAACAGTCGAGGCTAAAGAATTAAATATTTTTCATCAGAATGTCCAAGGCCTGACTAGCAAATTGTTAGAATTAGAGTTGTTTATAAACAGTAAAGATTTGCATGTAGTTTGTGTGACTGAACATTTTATGCAGTCGCACCAGCAACAGTTCAATGTAGAAAATTATTTATTGACAAGCTCTTACACCCGAGAGACTAAAGAGAAAGGCGGTAGCTTAATTCTAACTCGAAGTGACGTAAAATGTAAAGAGCGTAAGGATATTGTTAGTCTTTCGGTAGATTGTAATGTTGAGCTGTCATGTATCGAACTAGGGAATTATATTATAGTATGTGTATACAGACCCCCAAGATCAGATTATAATACTTTAGAATCAGTTATTGAAGATGTCTTGAGAAAATTATGTTGTTGTCGCAAAAATATTATAGTGTGCGGTGACTTTAATGTTGATTTGTTAGTTACAACAACTGAAAGTGTTCGATTTTTAAATGTCTTTAAATCATTTGATTTGGTTAATTTGTTTTTGGAACCAACTAGAGTTACTGAAGATTCTGCAACGTGCATAGATAATGTTTTCTGCAATTGCACTGCTGTTGACAAATATATAACTAAAAATCTAACCTCGGATCACTACGGTCAGTTTGTAAAACTTATAAATGATGTAGAAGTAGACTTACCAAAAGTAACCTTTAGATCTATAACCAAAGCTAAAATAAATGTATTTAAGAAAAAAATATCTGAAAAAATGCCCCTAATTGAAGAAACTAGAGATGATCCGGATGCTCTATATAATAAAATGTTTGGTATTATTGAATCGGAATTCAACAATACATTCAAAATTAAAAAATGTACTAAACGTATCGGTAAAAAATTTAGTGAATGGGCTACAACTGGTATTTACGTTAGTAGAAACAGGTTATACGAATTATTAGCTATGAAAGCTTACAATAAAAATACTGAATTTATTAATTATGTTAGAACTTACTCTAAGGTTTTTAAAAAGGCGTGCCTGTGCGCAAAATCTTTATATACAAGAAAAGCTATTCTAGATTCTCATGATAAGATAAAGACCACTTGGAAAATTATTAACATGGAAACCGGGAAAACTAAAAATCGTGACAACAAAATAGAATTAAAAGTAGATAATAAGATCCTCAGTACTAATGAAGACGTCGCAAAATATTTCGAATATTTCTTTACTAACATTCCCGTAAATACTACTGCCTCCTTACGTTCATCATCTGAGGAATCTAAAAAACTATTAACAAGCTGTTTACCAGAATGTAACAATCATTTAATATTTCAACATGTAACACCTTAAATAATCATTGATACATTTAAGAGTTTGAACAATAAGAAAACTGAAGATTTGTGGGATATCTCTGTAGCTGTCATTAGTAACATCATTGAAGTAATTGCACCATATTTAGCTTCTATATTTAATAAGTGTGTAGATACTGGGACATTTCCTGACTTGATGAAGTTAAGTAAAGTCATTCCTTTGTACAAATCTGGCGATAAAAATGATCCCACTAATTACCGTCCCATTTCTATTCTGCCAGCTCTTAGTAAAATATTTGAAAAAATGATTTTTAATCAGTTATTAGCTTTTTTTAACATAAATAGCCTTTTCCATCGTGAACAGTATGGATTTACAAAGGGTCCGTCAACTACAGACGCGGGTGTAGCTCTGTTGAAATACATATATGATGCTTGGGAGGGAAAACAAAATGCTATTGGTGTTTTTTGTGATCTTTCCAAAGCCTTTGATTGCGTAGACCACAATACCCTTCTCTCCAAGCTGGAGCACTATGGAATAAAAGGTAAATCTCGCGATTTACTTGAATCTTATTTAAGTGGCCGAACTCAAAAAGTTAGTTTAGATAGGGTACAATCCTCCGGATCATTGGTTAAGATGGGCGTACCCCAGGGCTCTATCCTAGGGCCTCTGTTATTCCTCATTTACATCAATGACCTACCTTACTGTGTCAATACATGTAAGGCTGTACTATTTGCCGATGACACTTCTCTTGTCTTCAAAATTTATAGACAAACTAATTCTTTTGACATGGTTAATAGTACTTTAGCTCAAGTGTTGGATTGGTTCACAGCGAACAATCTATTGTTGAACGCTAAGAAAACGAAATGTATTAAATTTTGCTTACCAAATGTTACAAAAATTCCAACACAAATAGTAATGGATAATGAACCACTAGATTTAACTGATAAAACAACATTTCTTGGAATAACTCTTGATGCCGGGCTTCAATGGGGTGCCCATATTACTACGTTAGCGGGTAAACTTAGTTCTGCAGCTTATGCTGTCAGGAGAATTAGACAACTGACTGATGTTGATACTGCGCGTTTGGTATATTTCAGTTACTTTCATAGTGTTATGTCTTATGCGATTTTACTATGGGGTAACGCTGCAGAAGTAAACACCATATTTGTCCTGCAGAAACGCGCTATTAGATCTATATATAAACTTGGTGCTAGAGAATCTCTTAGAGAATTGTTTAAAGATATAAATATTTTAACTTTACCTTCTCAGTACATATTTGCGAATATTATGATTGTGCGCTATAATCTTGATTTATATAAGAAAAATAGTGATATCCATGACCGAAACACGAGAAATAAAAATAAATTAGCTACACCAGTATTGCGATTGCAGAAAACTATGAATTCATTTTTGGGTTTAGGAGTACGCTTCTATAATAAAATTCCTGCAGAAATATTAGGTCTGCCTTTACTTAAGTTCAAAACGATTGTAAAAAACCAGTTAATAAAAAAGGCTTATTACTGCATTGATGATTATATTACTGATAAAAATGCATGGAAATTTATATAAATTTATTTAATGTTAACAATTATTAAATGTTAAAATTAATCTATAGTATGAAAAATTGTATTTAATGTTAACAATGTATTCAGAGCCCTTCAGGCACGTAGGGACCAAGGCTGGATTGAGTTTCTTTCGGCGTATTCTTCTCACCAGTGGTCGTTCCGAAACGCTAGTAGTATTTCAATTTTGCATATATAAAAAAATATATAAGAAATAAAAATATGACGTTCAAAAAGAGATACATGTATCCAATTTTGAATAAAAATCTTTGACTTTGACTTTGACTTTATAAACTTTTGGTTGTTTTTAAATATTTTAAAACCCGTTTAGCATAGGCCCAATGCTCATCATTATAACAATTATTGAATTGACTCAGATAATTAACAGCAAAAACAATATCAGGCCGGGTAAGTACTGCTAAATACATCATACAACCAATTAATTGTTGATAAGGTAAATCTCTGTTACATTGTTCACTTTTGCTTAAATTTATTTTATTTTCTATCGGTGTGTATATAGCTTTACAATTTTCTATATTAAATTTCACTGACAATCTCTCAATGTACTGCTGTTGATCTAAACTTACTGTACCATTTCCTATATTTATATCAACCCTCATACCTAGACAGTATTTAACACGACCCAGATCTTTAATTTTAAATACAGATGACAATTCTTTCTTAATATTTTGAGTCTCTGAGGAATTATTTGAAAATATCAGGAAATCGTCGACATACAACGCAATATATATTTTATTTCGATCATTAATTTTACTATACAGACAAGGTTCATGTTGAGACCTCTTATAACCTACTTCCCTCAAAAAACTGTCTACTCTTTGATACCAGGCTCTAGAAGATTGCTTTAGGCCATATATAGCTCTTTTTAGCTTGAGTACTTTATTACTAGCGTTTTTACACACAAAACCTACTGGCATTTTCATATAAACACATTCTTTTAAAAATCCATTCAAAAATGCAGTTTTGACGTCTAAATGAGTTACTTCAAGCTTCATCTGAGCTGTTAAAGCAAAAAGGAGCCTCAAAGATGAATGTCTTAGTACAGGGGAAAATGTCTCATCAAAATCAATACCTGGTCTTTGAACAAAGCCTTTAGCTACTAACCTAGCACGGTACCTTATGGTCATGTCACTGTCCATCTTACGTCTGAAGACCCATTTACAAGGAACTACTTGGGTAGGAATCACAGGTAAGTCCACCACTTCCCAAGCTTCATTCTCAGCAAAAGACTTCAGTTCATCTTCCATTGCTAGTTTCCACTGAGCACTATCATGTCCATTTAGAGCTTCCTGGACTGATATCTCACTACTGTCTACTTCACTACATGCACTTATACTGGCAATACCGTACCAATCAGGTTTTTTACGCACACGACACTTCCTAGACTCACTTTCACCAACAGCAGGGTCTGAATTCAGGCCTGTGTTGACACCGTGGGGCTCTGGAACTGCAGAAATGACTTGAGACTCTGGAACATCGAGAAACTCGTCCTCCCCAGAACTGGTGCTTTCTAGATTTCCACTAGTTGCATCCTCGGGTGTACTGGAACTGTATTCTTGTTTCAGGTCTCGTTCTGATACACTATCACTTGTGTCTCCCTCTGTTTTCGGTGTAACATCTGGTGTCTCTTGCTTTACCTCCAAGTCAAGACTCGAGTCAGCTATATTCACTGGAACTTCAGTACAATTCCCCTCCTCAATCACAACAATATCTCGGCTAGTACTTATGGTGTTCTTGTTGGGATTGTATACTCTATAGCCTTTGACATTATCTGGATAGCCAACCAGAATACACTCTGTGGCTTTCTTATCCCACTTGAGCCTCTTCTCTTTTGGTACATGTACCATGGCCTTGCTACCGAAAATTCGTAGGTGACTGACATCGGGCTTCTTTCCTGACCATACTTCAAACGGTGTTTTATCACTTAAACCTGAAGCAATCGTTCGATTACGCAGATACACTGCAGTATTCACTGCTTCAGCCCAAAATCTTTTAGCTAGACCTGCATCAAATAACAGGCACTTGGCCTTTTCTACCACCGTGCGGTTAAGCCGTTCACAAAGTCCGTTCTGCTGCGGAGAATACACATTTGTTTTCTGGTGCAATATTCCTGCTTGTTCTAGGTATGTTTCAAACTGCTTATTGCAAAACTCCAAGCCATTGTCAGTCCTCATGATCTTAATTTTCCTTCCTGTCTGGTTCTCAGCCATGTTTCTGAATATTTTGAACTTTTCAAATACCTCATCCTTTGTCTTCAGAAAATACACAAAAGCCATTCTACTTTTGTCATCCACAAAGAGTAGAAAATACTTAGATCCCCCAATAGATTTGTTCTCCATGGGACCACATACATCTGAGTGTACAATGTGCAGCAATTCTTCACTTCTGTCACCAATATGGGAGAATGGTAACCGTGATTGCTTTCCCTCACAGCACACGATGCAATTTGTCTCGTTTACCTGGGCCTTATCTGTGTATGACATTCCTATAACTGCACCATCACGCATTTTGTTCAGATCAGTGCTGTTTACATGTGCGAATCTTCTATGCCACACACGCCCAGAAACCGGTGTAAACAAACAATCAACTTGCTTGACATTCAATTTGTAAACACCATCCACCAAATTAGCAGTCGCAACTAACTCGTTTTCTTTATTGTAGATCAAACAATTATTATTTGTAAATTTCACTCTGTTTCCCTTCTTGGTAAGCTGGCTAACTGACAGGAGATTAGTTGCAAGACTGGGCACGTACAATATGTCTGTTACTGGTATTTCATATTCCATGTTGTTCACGATTGTTGTAATCTGGGTTTCTCCACAACAATCCACAGAAACCTTCGACTTGTCAGCGATAACAATCTCATCAACAAGTGGTCTATTGGACACATTCTTCAACCATTGTTTCCTCGCTGTCATATGCATGCTGGCACCGCTGTCGATATACCAATCCGTAGTATTAAAATGTCCAGTAAGAAAAATAGCACTAAAAGCATTTGATTGCTTTTTCTTTTCTTTAAACTTGCATTGATTCTTATAATGCCCTTGCTGTTTACATTTGTAGCATTTCACGTTCGATTTTGACGTTTCACTCGTGTTGACGTTAGCTGCGTTTCCGCTCTGTTTCTGATGTTGCCAACCTTTAGAAACAAAATCACTCTGTCCCGCGCTAGCTTCACTTGATTCATCCATGTCTATGAGCTTTGATTTGATAGCATCGGCCGTTATTTCGATGCCAGAGTGTTCGATGGCCATAATCATTGGCGAGAATTTTTCAGGCAAACCCGCGAGAAGCAGCGATCCAATCCATTCTTCGTTAATCTTGAACCCCGTATTGTTCAAACGATGACTGGTTTCCACAATGGCCGTCACATACTGTGACATGGAATCGCAATGTTCACGCCGAATCGAAATTAGATTTCTCAGCAATCCGATTCTTCTGGTGAAGCCGGTATCATCAAACATCTTTCTCAGCTTAGACCAAATACCCTTAGCTGTAGTCTCACTCTTGATGTGCACAAACAGCGCAGGCTCGATCGTCAGGATGATTTTTGCACGAGCTTTGGTGTCCGCCGCTTCGCCATCTTTTTGAATGCACGCCTCCATTCCTTCCAAGACAAGATAATTTTCGACCGCGAACGCCCATTCTTCATAATTTTCACGTCCCTTCAATTTCGTGATGCTTGTTATTAAACTTCCAGCCATATTTTACTAATAATCGCAATAAATCTATTTTTTTCCACAATAAAATCGTGCTACCCATAACCTATAGTAATTAAACGACATTTGGTGGGAACGAACAGAACTTTTATTTTTTAATCCATAGTCAACACACTTCTATATGTAACTTTTTAATAATAGGTGGCTTTAACTAATTTTGTTAAACGGACACAACATTTTTGTTAAAAACAATGACTACTATCTCCAAACTTTTTCGCTTACCTGCTTAAATAAAATGTTTGTTTTAAAATTGCATTACTGTCTGTATCGTAATATCCCTACAAGTGACGATAATATATTTGTTAAAAATCAACATTGTTGCTGTAACCTTTCGTCTAATTGGATATCTGCAATGTTCGTAATGTTAATTATGGATTATAACCAATATGTATACATATTACTTATTACTCAAATAGTATCGGTGCTACTGATTGATTACTTTCGTATACCTACTGTACCAAACATACTGTATTTGTTCTGCTATCTGTCATACTACTTCTCTGTAATAGTCCGTAATAAAATGACATCTTACCAACTGTCATTTAGATTGCATGTTCACTTTTATCAGCTAAGCATTGCCGCATTTCCTATAAATTTACACTTCCAGAGCACCGTACAGTACTTACACAGTCTGAACTCACTAATACTTATATCTAAACACATACTTATTATTACACAAAGACACATAACCCTTCTTCACGTATCAAACTCGCTTAACTTCACTGAACGCCGTTTCTATAAACAGACATGGGTAACATATTATATAATCATTCTCCGGTACTCATAAGACATCATTTTTGAAGTTAGGTCTATATAATCCGGGATCCCTAGGAACGGGCCACGAGGACTTCATCGTAGCCTTGAATCGTTTTAATGCCGATATCGTTGCAATTAACGAGTCATGGTTGCGCAAAGGTCAAGAGTGGCGTGCCCCCGTAGTGCCCGGCTACCGACTAAGAAATACGCCTTGGCCGATGCGCATGCTAAATGGTCGCGGGGGAGGGGTCTCGTTTTACGTCAGGAATAATATCCGCGTGCGCCTTATGACATACCCAACCGCTGATATTGAACAAATGTGGTTATCTCTCAAAATGAATGGTCGCAGTTTTATAATAGGAACGGCATATCGTCCGAAGTGGATAAATGAAGACCTATTTTTGGATGCACTTACGGAATCGCTTACCCACTTTTCCAATCATGACAACATAATTTTATTAGGAGATTTTAATATCAATTTATTAACATCGAATGATAAATCTGCAAAATTAAAGGACTTTCTGACTTGTATGGAACTAAATCAAGTAGTAACCGAGCCCACTCACTTTTATATAAAAAATAACCTGCCGAAGGAGTCGTTGATCGATGTAGTGTGTACTAACACTGCAGTCCGAGCTGTGACCGTAACAAATATCACTGGTTCTCTCGGACATGCCATGATAAATGTCACCTTTGCAATAAAAAGAACCAAAATACCATCTAGAAAGGTTACTTTTCGCCCTGTAAAAAATATAAATATAAGTAATTTTAATAGAGATTTAACTTCTTTAGACTGGGAGTCTGTCGTGTCTTTGAGGTCAGTAAACGACATGGTGAATACTTTTAATCGTCTCATAATATCGCTCTTTGATCGACATGCGCCTTTTAAAACACGAAGTATCAAAGACAACAATTCTTACCCCTGGATTACTGACACTGTCAAACTAATGATGGCTGAGCGTAATCAGGCCCATGACAAATATCGTAAGGAGAACACCGATAGCTCAAAAAAATATTACTTGGAACTTAAAAAATTTGTAAAAAATAGCATTCTCAGTGAACAACGAGCATACTATAATCACCACGTAAATTCAGTTTCAAGAGATTCAAAGACATTATGGAAAAATTTAAAGAAAACGATCCCGACGAAAGATTCTGATAAACGTGATTATCTTAATCTAATGCTTAATCCAAATAAGTCAAAATATATTATTCTAGGATCAAAACGTCAAATTTCTAGTATTTTAAACACTAACCCAGTAATCCGAATTGGTAATGAAAAAGTAGAACGGGTCAATGAGGCGAAAAATCTTGGTATACTGCTCGACAGCCAATTACGCTTTGAAAAACATGTCGGAAATCTTGTGAGATCATGTTTTTACCGTCTCAAAATGCTTTATAGGATTCGGCACCTTTTGAATAAAAATGTGCGTATCATGTTGTGTGAGTCTTTGGTTCTTTCACGACTGAACTACGGAGATCTAATTTATGGCCCTAGAATGTTAAGCAAGACACGTCGTCTCGTGCAAAGGGTCCAAAATTCGTGCTGCCGATTCTGCTACACTATACCTCCCAGAAGTCGAATCACTCCTTACTTAAACGCAGCATCTAACCTGAACATGGCCTCACGTAGACACTTGCACCTAGCATCGCTGTTGTTTGATGTAATCAACTTAAAAAGACCGGCATATCTTTTTTCTAAATTAAGAAATTCTCCATTTCACCAAAGATATGGAACTAGAGCAACACGTAATGTTTTGTTGGGTTACACTCATAGAACGGCAGCATTTTCGGGCAGTTTCCGCTACCTATCAACCAAATGCTGGAACAATATCCCTCCACCTATTAGGCAAATGTCATCAAAGTTTACTTTTAAAAGAAAATTTAAAGAATATCTGATAGATAAACAAAAGATAGGTGTACCTCATGGCTGGTCGGTAGCGGACTTTGCTGTCTGAGATGCGTAGACATGAAGGTAGGACTTTTATAATTTTATTAACGCTATTATATATTTTTATAACTTGTTATGTTGTTTGTATTATATTCTAACTTGGTTTTTTGCTCGTATAACTTTGAATTTCTGCTCGTATTTCTGTTTATTTAAGACTGTACACTGTACTGTGCTTATGGCTTTTTATTTTATTCAAACTTTTGTGGCATACTGCCGATCGTCAGCAGGTTGAGGCAGAATATCAGTGCTTTGCTCATAAACTGTGAGGAAAGCGTAACGCTGAGCCTACAACCTTTTTGAAATGCTGCAACGCTCACAAGCTATAATGATTATAATCTTTATTGTTGAATTTGTCCTATTTGTTGTTTTGTGTGTGTTTTAGCATTTTCAAATAAAATACTATTCTATTCTATTCTATTCTATTCTAGAAGTTAAAATAAACGCGTATCTCGTAAAGTGATCAACTAGAAGGTGTAAATATGTTTTCGTGGACCGTGCGCCACCAAATCCACCAATTGTGTCAATAGATACTATCTCAAATGGGAAAGTAGCAGGACCTAGATGAGACATTAATCCAAATTTATATCTTCGTCTTGTTTTATTCTTAATACAAATTTCACAACGCTCACAAATTTTTTTAATATTTTGAGTTAAATTTTTTGCACTGTAAAACGGTTTTATTATCTTTTCCATTTGTTGTATTCCTATGTGACAGTAAGAATAATGGATATGTTTTATCATTATTTTACTAAATTCTTCAGTCAGTATAATCTTTTCTTTCTTGCCATTTTTAATATAATATATTTCATTTTTTTAAATTAATTTATTTGTATTCTGTTTGATATTTTCGTTATTTTTCTGATCGTCCTGTATATCTTTTAATTTTATACAGTTCACAATTTTTAAACATTCGACATAATCTTCAGTGGGTTCTAGTACTGGATTTCGACTTAAACTGTCAGCTTCTAGGTTATATTTTCCAGGAGAATATTTTATTTCGAAATTGAATTGGGATAGATAATATGTTAGATCTCCTAACTCTTCATCAGTCCTAGCTTTTATATTCATTTTTTCGAGAGGTTTATGATCCGAAAATACTGTAAATTTTTTTCCTATTAGCCAATGCTGCCAATATTTTACGGCTTCTTTAATCGCTAAACACTCTAGATAAATAGCTTTTTTCTTTTTTTGAGAGTCATTTAGCTTCTTTGAAAAATAAATAAATAAATAAATATGCGCACGGTTTTTCTTCTCCATTTTTTTGTATTTGTTTTATGACAGCACCTATGCCTTGTATACTAGCGTCGGTATAAATATGTATTGGAAGATCTGGGCGAAAGATTGCCAAGATAGGTTTTTCACAAAGAAGTATTTTTATTTTATCAAAAGATTCTTGACATTCTATAGTCCAAATAAACGGTTGTCCTTTTCTCAATAAATTGTGTAATGGATCCAATATGATTGAGATATTTGGGATATACTTCCCATAGAAATTAATTTTCCCCAAAAACTGACGGATATTTTTTCTAGTTTTAGGAATAGGAAAATTTTTTTATAGCTATTAAATTATCTTTTATTGGACTTACTGTACCATTATGAAGGATATGGCCTAAATATTTTACTGTATCCTGAGCAAACTTACACTTTGAAAATTTTAATTTTAAACCTTCTTTTAAGATAGCTTCTAATAACAATGATAAATGCTCAATATGGTCTTCAAATGTCTCCGAAAAGACCAAAATATCATCAATAAAATTTACAGTAAATTCCGTCAGTTTATGCTTCCTAATAATACTGCTCAATATTCTTTGAAATATAGCCGGGGCAGTTTTTAGACCGAACGGTAAACACGTCCACTGATAGTGGCCTTCTTGTGTAACAAAAGCAGTTTTATGCCTGTCTTCGATTTTCATAGGTATCGACCAAAAAGCAGAATTAATATCTAAAGTTGTAAAGAATTTACATTTACTGGCCTTAACCATCAAATCCTCAATCAAAGGAAATGGTTGTGATTGCGGAATAATAATCTTATTTAAATCGCGAAAGTCAATGCATAATCGTGATTTCTTACCTTCTTCTTTCTTAACTGTTCTTTCTTTCTTGACTGTACGACTCTTCTATTAGTTTATTCTGTAACAGTTTTGATATTTGATGTTCAATTTCTTTCATATCTTCCATAGAACACCTATACGGTCTTTTACTGCAATATTTATCTATAGATAAATCGATATGCGCTTCATATCCTTTTACAGTTCCTATGTCGTATTTATTTTTTGCAAAAAGTGCCTGTTGAGATGGTTTGGACATGTAGAGAGGATGGATGAAAAGAGACTTACGAAAGGTATATATACGGCACATATGGTTGGGACAGTCGGTCAGGGCCGGCCTCGACGAACGTATAGTGACCAAATTGCAAAGGTTCTTGCAAAAGGAAAAATAAGGAGTACCCGAAACCGGCGAGCATGCATGAAAAGAGTGATGGATGTAGATGAAGCAAAAGAGGTTTGTAAGGATCGTAGCAAGTGGAGATCTATAGTCTCTGCCTACCCCCATGGGAAAGAGGCGTGATAATATGTATGTATGTATGTAAAAAGTGCCTCGTATTTATAGATAAGTCTATCTATTAATGACTGCTTCTGCTGATCTAGATGATTTATTTGAATGTTAAACTTTTCTACTTCTATGTTTTCATTATAGTTTATTTTATATTCATAATGTTTTAAATTTTTATTATTAGTAGTATTTAGTTCGGTATTAATGTATTTTTTTTCTTCACTTTTATTTTCCGTCTTATTGTTTACGTTACTTAAAGATTTCGGTATTTTTTTTTCTTTTTCTAGTTTAACAAATTTTTTTATAATATTATCTTTTTCAAAGTTATATATTTTTTGTGTTATTTGCAATTTATCATCTTGAATCAGCTGGAACTGTTGTATACAATCTAATCCTATTAAAAAATCATAATCAAAATTTTCTTCGTCGATCACAAAAACGCTTAAACATTTTTCAATTTCGAAAATTTTTATTTGAAGACTAACAATTCCTATTGATTTTTTTACGCCATTAATCGTTTTTAACCCAGCATTATTTCTATTTTCATAACTTGAGTTTTTTTTTAAAGATAGTAACTTTGAATTAATTAAGGACACATTAGAACCCGAATCATAGATTCCTGTAGTCTCCAAGGTGTCATTTATCACTATTTTAATTTTGATCAATGGCGGGATTATAAGTTTTTTGGATCAAGTTCATTTAACTCAGTCTCTAATTCAGAATTGTTAACACTCCTAATTTGATCTTTTTTTCCTATATTATTATTATTTTTATTTTTATACCAACATAAGGATTCCGGGTGGTAGCGGTTTCCTTTGTTTTCCTTTTCACAAATTTTGCATGGAGCTTTTTGTTCTTTTTCTTTTATTTTATTTTCAGGTGATCCTTTTTTCTCCCAATTTTTTTTATTCACTAAATGTTCTAAACCTCTCATATTATTGAATAAATCCTCAGTTTCTTTTAAAACGTTTCTGTCTATTTTGTCCACCACAAAATTTGGTAGTCCAGTAGCAATTAAATTAATTAATGTAGATTTATCCATTGATTTATTTATTTCCAACAAAAGTCTTTCCTTCTTTAAAGCATACTCTAATAAAGAACCTTGTCTATATTTATATAAAATAGCATACCTGACCGGAGACCAACCTTTATCTGCATATGTGTCGCAAAAACTGTTTTTCCATAATACCCATTCAGAATTTACAGTGTGTTTAATAAGCATGGAACGATACCAGTCTTGACAAGAAATCTCTAGAAACAACCTTAGAGCTTCAATCTTCTTAATATCTTCACATATTCCTAGGCGAACACATTCCGCTTCAAAAATAGTCATCCACTGTGATGCATTCGTAGTTTTGCTGTGGAATTTATCTAATACAAAGTTTTCCGTTAATTTTCTCATATTTTCCGATTCGGATGTGTCCTTTTTCTCAGTGAGACTCTGTAAGATTCTCGTTAAAGCTTCTTCTGAAATTCCTGCAGGCGGATTCTTTTTCTGTGTCTCTAACATAGTTTCTTCCAGTAAATATTCCTTGAACTGCATATTTCCGTCTTCATCCATATATATCTTACTCATTTCCGGTGTAACCTTAACCCATACATCTCTTTTTTCATGTCTCTTTTGTAATGTGTCTTTGACTTTTTGATAAGTTTGAGTATTTTTGATGGCATCATGTAGTTTTATAGGCTGGTACTTTTCTGGGATTAAAAAGGTGCGGTTTTCGGTATCCGTTATAGATGTAATACAAATTATGTTTGACTTTGGTTCTTCAGTACTTGCTTTTACTACAAATTGGAATCTCAATTTCTCCATAGCTTTTTTTTTATCAGCTATAAAAAATGTTGTTTTATAATGTGGTTTAGGACCCAATCTATTATAATTATGAAATAAAAGCCAAATTGTGTTGCTCTGAAAAGAGGTTATGTTTATTAGACATTTCATTGCAAACAACCTTACAATATACTCTTAGGAAAAATATAATTAAATAGGTAGAATATCTTACCTGAAAAGAGAAACAACATTTTATGCTAATTATTTCACTAAACTATTTTTAATATCTATCTTAGATCTTAGAGTAATCTTTTTATGACATGCACAATCATTCACAATACCATAGACAAACATCCGAACTGTCATTATGGAAGACCCAATTTTAATTCATATGGCAGACCTAAATACTAATTGAAATGGTATTATGAAAGACCCAACTTACATATTGATAAGAGTAATATGGAAGACCTACCTCATATATTCAAAAATAACAATGTAACCTAACGAAGCTACAAAGAGGTTCGTTTACATGCATTTGAATAACAAGTAATATGACTGAGTGTTTACAATCTTTTTATTACAAAAAGGTCTAAGCATAAAAATATATACTGCAATCTGGTAGTCGTTAAAGGAACCACGTCAGAGGCCGAGAGACATGCGCCTTTTAAAACACGAAGTATCAAAGACAACAATTCTTACCCCTGGATTACTGACACTGTCAAACTAATGATGGCTGAGCGTAATCAGGCCCATGACAAATATCGTAAGGAGAACACCGATAGCTCAAAAAAATATTACTTGGAACTTAAAAAATTTGTAAAAAATAGCATTCTCAGTGAACAACGAGCATACTATAATCACCACGTAAATTCAGTTTCAAGAGATTCAAAGACATTATGGAAAAATTTAAAGAAAACGATCCCGACGAAAGATTCTGATAAACGTGATTATCTTAATCTAATGCTTAATCCAAATAAGTCAAAATATATTATTCTAGGATCAAAACGTCAAATTTCTAGTATTTTAAACACTAACCCAGTAATCCGAATTGGTAATGAAAAAGTAGAACGGGTCAATGAGGCGAAAAATCTTGGTATACTGCTCGACAGCCAATTACGCTTTGAAAAACATGTCGGAAATCTTGTGAGATCATGTTTTTACCGTCTCAAAATGCTTTATAGGATTCGGCACCTTTTGAATAAAAATGTGCGTATCATGTTGTGTGAGTCTTTGGTTCTTTCACGACTGAACTACGGAGATCTAATTTATGGCCCTAGAATGTTAAGCAAGACACGTCGTCTCGTGCAAAGGGTCCAAAATTCGTGCTGCCGATTCTGCTACACTATACCTCCCAGAAGTCGAATCACTCCTTACTTAAACGCAGCATCTAACCTGAACATGGCCTCACGTAGACACTTGCACCTAGCATCGCTGTTGTTTGATGTAATCAACTTAAAAAGACCGGCATATCTTTTTTCTAAATTAAGAAATTCTCCATTTCACCAAAGATATGGAACTAGAGCAACACGTAATGTTTTGTTGGGTTACACTCATAGAACGGCAGCATTTTCGGGCAGTTTCCGCTACCTATCAACCAAATGCTGGAACAATATCCCTCCACCTATTAGGCAAATGTCATCAAAGTTTACTTTTAAAAGAAAATTTAAAGAATATCTGATAGATAAACAAAAGATAGGTGTACCTCATGGCTGGTCGGTAGCGGACTTTGCTGTCTGAGATGCGTAGACATGAAGGTAGGACTTTTATAATTTTATTAACGCTATTATATATTTTTATAACTTGTTATGTTGTTTGTATTATATTCTAACTTGGTTTTTTGCTCGTATAACTTTGAATTTCTGCTCGTATTTCTGTTTATTTAAGACTGTACACTGTACTGTGCTTATGGCTTTTTATTTTATTCAAACTTTTGTGGCATACTGCCGATCGTCAGCAGGTTGAGGCAGAATATCAGTGCTTTGCTCATAAACTGTGAGGAAAGCGTAACGCTGAGCCTACAACCTTTTTGAAATGCTGCAACGCTCACAAGCTATAATGATTATAATCTTTATTGTTGAATTTGTCCTATTTGTTGTTTTGTGTGTGTTTTAGCATTTTCAAATAAAATACTATTCTATTCTATTCTATTCTATTCTAGAAGTTAAAATAAACGCGTATCTCGTAAAGTGATCAACTAGAAGGTGTAAATATGTTTTCGTGGACCGTGCGCCACCAAATCCACCAATTGTGTCAATAGATACTATCTCAAATGGGAAAGTAGCAGGACCTAGATGAGACATTAATCCAAATTTATATCTTCGTCTTGTTTTATTCTTAATACAAATTTCACAACGCTCACAAATTTTTTTAATATTTTGAGTTAAATTTTTTGCACTGTAAAACGGTTTTATTATCTTTTCCATTTGTTGTATTCCTATGTGACAGTAAGAATAATGGATATGTTTTATCATTATTTTACTAAATTCTTCAGTCAGTATAATCTTTTCTTTCTTGCCATTTTTAATATAATATATTTCATTTTTTTAAATTAATTTATTTGTATTCTGTTTGATATTTTCGTTATTTTTCTGATCGTCCTGTATATCTTTTAATTTTATACAGTTCACAATTTTTAAACATTCGACATAATCTTCAGTGGGTTCTAGTACTGGATTTCGACTTAAACTGTCAGCTTCTAGGTTATATTTTCCAGGAGAATATTTTATTTCGAAATTGAATTGGGATAGATAATATGTTAGATCTCCTAACTCTTCATCAGTCCTAGCTTTTATATTCATTTTTTCGAGAGGTTTATGATCCGAAAATACTGTAAATTTTTTTCCTATTAGCCAATGCTGCCAATATTTTACGGCTTCTTTAATCGCTAAACACTCTAGATAAATAGCTTTTTTCTTTTTTTGAGAGTCATTTAGCTTCTTTGAAAAATAAATAAATAAATAAATATGCGCACGGTTTTTCTTCTCCATTTTTTTGTATTTGTTTTATGACAGCACCTATGCCTTGTATACTAGCGTCGGTATAAATATGTATTGGAAGATCTGGGCGAAAGATTGCCAAGATAGGTTTTTCACAAAGAAGTATTTTTATTTTATCAAAAGATTCTTGACATTCTATAGTCCAAATAAACGGTTGTCCTTTTCTCAATAAATTGTGTAATGGATCCAATATGATTGAGATATTTGGGATATACTTCCCATAGAAATTAATTTTCCCCAAAAACTGACGGATATTTTTTCTAGTTTTAGGAATAGGAAAATTTTTTTATAGCTATTAAATTATCTTTTATTGGACTTACTGTACCATTATGAAGGATATGGCCTAAATATTTTACTGTATCCTGAGCAAACTTACACTTTGAAAATTTTAATTTTAAACCTTCTTTTAAGATAGCTTCTAATAACAATGATAAATGCTCAATATGGTCTTCAAATGTCTCCGAAAAGACCAAAATATCATCAATAAAATTTACAGTAAATTCCGTCAGTTTATGCTTCCTAATAATACTGCTCAATATTCTTTGAAATATAGCCGGGGCAGTTTTTAGACCGAACGGTAAACACGTCCACTGATAGTGGCCTTCTTGTGTAACAAAAGCAGTTTTATGCCTGTCTTCGATTTTCATAGGTATCGACCAAAAAGCAGAATTAATATCTAAAGTTGTAAAGAATTTACATTTACTGGCCTTAACCATCAAATCCTCAATCAAAGGAAATGGTTGTGATTGCGGAATAATAATCTTATTTAAATCGCGAAAGTCAATGCATAATCGTGATTTCTTACCTTCTTCTTTCTTAACTGTTCTTTCTTTCTTGACTGTACGACTCTTCTATTAGTTTATTCTGTAACAGTTTTGATATTTGATGTTCAATTTCTTTCATATCTTCCATAGAACACCTATACGGTCTTTTACTGCAATATTTATCTATAGATAAATCGATATGCGCTTCATATCCTTTTACAGTTCCTATGTCGTATTTATTTTTTGCAAAAAGTGCCTGTTGAGATGGTTTGGACATGTAGAGAGGATGGATGAAAAGAGACTTACGAAAGGTATATATACGGCACATATGGTTGGGACAGTCGGTCAGGGCCGGCCTCGACGAACGTATAGTGACCAAATTGCAAAGGTTCTTGCAAAAGGAAAAATAAGGAGTACCCGAAACCGGCGAGCATGCATGAAAAGAGTGATGGATGTAGATGAAGCAAAAGAGGTTTGTAAGGATCGTAGCAAGTGGAGATCTATAGTCTCTGCCTACCCCCATGGGAAAGAGGCGTGATAATATGTATGTATGTATGTAAAAAGTGCCTCGTATTTATAGATAAGTCTATCTATTAATGACTGCTTCTGCTGATCTAGATGATTTATTTGAATGTTAAACTTTTCTACTTCTATGTTTTCATTATAGTTTATTTTATATTCATAATGTTTTAAATTTTTATTATTAGTAGTATTTAGTTCGGTATTAATGTATTTTTTTTCTTCACTTTTATTTTCCGTCTTATTGTTTACGTTACTTAAAGATTTCGGTATTTTTTTTTCTTTTTCTAGTTTAACAAATTTTTTTATAATATTATCTTTTTCAAAGTTATATATTTTTTGTGTTATTTGCAATTTATCATCTTGAATCAGCTGGAACTGTTGTATACAATCTAATCCTATTAAAAAATCATAATCAAAATTTTCTTCGTCGATCACAAAAACGCTTAAACATTTTTCAATTTCGAAAATTTTTATTTGAAGACTAACAATTCCTATTGATTTTTTTACGCCATTAATCGTTTTTAACCCAGCATTATTTCTATTTTCATAACTTGAGTTTTTTTTTAAAGATAGTAACTTTGAATTAATTAAGGACACATTAGAACCCGAATCATAGATTCCTGTAGTCTCCAAGGTGTCATTTATCACTATTTTAATTTTGATCAATGGCGGGATTATAAGTTTTTTGGATCAAGTTCATTTAACTCAGTCTCTAATTCAGAATTGTTAACACTCCTAATTTGATCTTTTTTTCCTATATTATTATTATTTTTATTTTTATACCAACATAAGGATTCCGGGTGGTAGCGGTTTCCTTTGTTTTCCTTTTCACAAATTTTGCATGGAGCTTTTTGTTCTTTTTCTTTTATTTTATTTTCAGGTGATCCTTTTTTCTCCCAATTTTTTTTATTCACTAAATGTTCTAAACCTCTCATATTATTGAATAAATCCTCAGTTTCTTTTAAAACGTTTCTGTCTATTTTGTCCACCACAAAATTTGGTAGTCCAGTAGCAATTAAATTAATTAATGTAGATTTATCCATTGATTTATTTATTTCCAACAAAAGTCTTTCCTTCTTTAAAGCATACTCTAATAAAGAACCTTGTCTATATTTATATAAAATAGCATACCTGACCGGAGACCAACCTTTATCTGCATATGTGTCGCAAAAACTGTTTTTCCATAATACCCATTCAGAATTTACAGTGTGTTTAATAAGCATGGAACGATACCAGTCTTGACAAGAAATCTCTAGAAACAACCTTAGAGCTTCAATCTTCTTAATATCTTCACATATTCCTAGGCGAACACATTCCGCTTCAAAAATAGTCATCCACTGTGATGCATTCGTAGTTTTGCTGTGGAATTTATCTAATACAAAGTTTTCCGTTAATTTTCTCATATTTTCCGATTCGGATGTGTCCTTTTTCTCAGTGAGACTCTGTAAGATTCTCGTTAAAGCTTCTTCTGAAATTCCTGCAGGCGGATTCTTTTTCTGTGTCTCTAACATAGTTTCTTCCAGTAAATATTCCTTGAACTGCATATTTCCGTCTTCATCCATATATATCTTACTCATTTCCGGTGTAACCTTAACCCATACATCTCTTTTTTCATGTCTCTTTTGTAATGTGTCTTTGACTTTTTGATAAGTTTGAGTATTTTTGATGGCATCATGTAGTTTTATAGGCTGGTACTTTTCTGGGATTAAAAAGGTGCGGTTTTCGGTATCCGTTATAGATGTAATACAAATTATGTTTGACTTTGGTTCTTCAGTACTTGCTTTTACTACAAATTGGAATCTCAATTTCTCCATAGCTTTTTTTTTATCAGCTATAAAAAATGTTGTTTTATAATGTGGTTTAGGACCCAATCTATTATAATTATGAAATAAAAGCCAAATTGTGTTGCTCTGAAAAGAGGTTATGTTTATTAGACATTTCATTGCAAACAACCTTACAATATACTCTTAGGAAAAATATAATTAAATAGGTAGAATATCTTACCTGAAAAGAGAAACAACATTTTATGCTAATTATTTCACTAAACTATTTTTAATATCTATCTTAGATCTTAGAGTAATCTTTTTATGACATGCACAATCATTCACAATACCATAGACAAACATCCGAACTGTCATTATGGAAGACCCAATTTTAATTCATATGGCAGACCTAAATACTAATTGAAATGGTATTATGAAAGACCCAACTTACATATTGATAAGAGTAATATGGAAGACCTACCTCATATATTCAAAAATAACAATGTAACCTAACGAAGCTACAAAGAGGTTCGTTTACATGCATTTGAATAACAAGTAATATGACTGAGTGTTTACAATCTTTTTATTACAAAAAGGTCTAAGCATAAAAATATATACTGCAATCTGGTAGTCGTTAAAGGAACCACGTCAGAGGCCGAGAGGCGGTTCCGAAGAACTCTGACACCAGGGTTTGCATGGTCGATTGACCGTGACACCAACTCAAAATGAATAAATGAAAGCATAAAAATATAATTTCATGCAATTTGGTAATAATAATCAACATTATCATAAAAAGGTTCTCCCAAACCTAATAATTTCTCTTAATTTCACGAACAAATTTTACAAGTCTGATGCTCGAATGCTTGCTAAAAGCAGAAAGCGATGCAGCAAAGCTGCTGCCTTGCAGCAATCAATGGAGTGTAAACTCTCACGGCGATTATCATAATGGCCGTCATTACACAAGTTCGGATTATTCAAATTGTTAGTTTTATCCGCGAATAGATTTTAAAGCGAGTTGAGTCTCTGCATTTACATTTCAGTCGCGAGAATTTCTTAGCGGCGCTTAATAAGCAATCACATGCAAATACTAGATAATTGAAACAGTTTATTTTCTTTTAAATAAAACTAGAGAGCTTTGTTATCGTTGTGTACGACTTAAGCGGATTAAACATAGAAATAGATAAACAGACAGGACTCTACAAAAAGTTGTTTTACTTGGGGTCTTTAACTTCCAAAAAGTAAAAAAAACAATGATTCTCACGTAAAGAAAAATTAATATTACAGTGATTATAAGTAACTAGGTATATCCTTATCCTTACTAATATTATAAATGCGAAAGTGAGTTTGTTTGTTTGTTACGCTTGTACGCCGTAACTAGTGAACCGATCATCATGAAATTTTGCATACAAGTTCTCTGGAGTACGGAGAAGGACATAGGCTACCTTTTATCCCGGGAAAAAGTACTATTCCCGAGGGATCGACATTGACGCGGGCGGAGCCGCGGGCGAAAGCTAGTACAATATAATTTTATATGATTCTACTATATGATTCTCACTAAACATAAAACCATGTATGTCTTATCTATTTATGTATTTGTTATAACATTATCGTTGAGTTAGTATCCCATATGACAAGTCTCGAACTTACTATGGGGCTGGCTCAATATGTGTGATTTGTCCGTTCATATTTATATGTATGCAAATACTTTGCGTGCCACTCATCATCAGCCATGTTACATCTTAAAATAAGCCAGTAACGAAATACAAGCAAAAACACATACAGATTGTTATTTTACTTTAAATGATGACTTCAGACTGACTAACTATTGCATTAATATTTCTTTTTCATTAAATAATATTACCTATATTTAAAGTTAAGTTTCTTGTCAAGCGACTTTTTATCTATGGGGAAAATGTTGAGTTGCAGTTTCCTGTATCCAACACAACGTTAATGAGTGGCGAGCTGCCTGATCAGCGGCAGTAATTGTTGGCGATGACTTGTCACTTCTTATTGCCAATGACCGGGGTGTGACGAGGGTTGCCCTAACAATACTGTTTGAACAATGATTTTCAAGAAACACCTCCTGTTTTTGCTTTGCTTGGTCATTTCACATTCCGAAACTCAGATCGTTTAGATATTTCTAACAGATTTTAAAGCTAATTGATTCTAAGCTCTACTATAGAAAGTAATTTTTCACACGCGAGGACGACTCAGACCACCAATATGAATTAATTTTCCTTTTTATAATAACTAGATATCCCGGCGAACTTCGTTTCGGTATTATTTTTTGTCAAAAATATTTCTTATACTAATAGTTATTCCGTTATTTTTGGGTATTTGATAACAGAAGCAAAAAAACAAAGATTATACAAATTGGTTCACCCATTCTTAAGTTATAAGTGTTCGAACAAACCCGACGTTATTTAATATATGAAGATAAAGGCAGCTTCTGGCAAGCTGTTGGTGAGTAACGACAGCATGGACGAGTGCTCCAGAGATTCGGTCAGAGCCCCTGCCCCAAAACGTGTCTTTAACGGTCGGGGTGGAAACCCAACAGGGTTCGCAGGACTCTAGCCAACTTAGGCAACTAAGTTGGCCATCCAGGGAGCAGTAATGAGAGCTTTGCTTCAGGGTTGGAAGCGTTAAAGGGCACGAGTAACTTATAAGAAAGTGCAGTACTCCCTGTTCAGGATTCTCTCCATGTTTATTAGGTTACTTTTTATTGTATCTGGTTAATAACTTAATATTTACTAACTTTATTACCTACCTTGTAGTCACACAAGTCATTTTGCGGTTGCCAATTTTATAAGTAGCAATCAAAAAACACCATAAGCACTCTTATCTATCTCTGTTAATAAAATATCCAGTTATCAACTAGGTCAATGGCGTATCTATACACTACAAAAGTGTATAGATACGCCATTACCAAATGCATTAGATGCATTTAGTGCGTAGCCGGGTGACAGCGGGGGCGTGAGGGGGCGAGCGGAGCAGGGGGTGTAACTCACTTACACCCGGTTCGTTCAGCTGATTCAATTTGAGCGTTTTATTGAGTGGGAATTGCTTTAGACTGCCGTCTGTGCTGAGATTGCCGCGTCTAGCTCCTGTGTCTGTCTATGGCGGCTTTGACACGTATTGGTGCACCGATAGATTAAAACTGAAGCATAGGACGTCTGCGAGAACATAGTCCTGATTGTATCGTCAATGTGGTGATTTGAATTTACTTTATAATTTAAATAATAGACAGACCCACTACGAAGTGTGGTCACTTCGTAGACAGTCTCGTACTTGAAAAGGTAAATATAATCTTTCATTTAAAGAAAAAAACCGACTTCAATCTAACTACTTAACCAATTGTGATGAAATTTAAATGGAAGCAACTTGAAAGCATCTATAAAAGACGAAGTTTTAAGATAACAAATATTAAAAAAACATACAACCGAATTGATAACCTCCTCCTTTTTTGAAGTCGGTTAAAAAAGAAGCTTAATCTACACTTCTATACATAAAAGAGGAAAGATTTGATTATCTGTTTGTTTACATTGAATAAATAGGCTATGAAACTACTGGGCTGATTAGAAAATATTTCGCTACTAGAATGCTACATTGTCCCTATTGAACATAGGCTATAGAATTAAATATCTATACCTAACCGTGCGAACCCGGGGAGAACCGCTAGTAGGATTATAAAGGTTATTTGTTACCTTTTGTGTACTAGACTATATAAACCAGTTTTAATGGTACTGTAAATTGTTAAATTAAAGTACTTGACCGTTATTTGAAACTGTACATATTGAGATAGGCCCTGTGTTTTCTGCTTTCTCTTTCTACCTATATAGTGCTGTCTCGCTCGCACGATCCCACCATCTCATCTCACCAGGCAGGGTGCCTGGTGAGATGAGATGGTGGGATCGGGGGGCCCTTGTGGGGGCGCCCGCCATCTTAGAATCATTGGCGTCCTGTTTTCTGCGATGCACGGTCGTGCTAAGGACTGCGTAATATTCTGGTAAAATGAATTACATTTTAATTTAACCGTTTTTCTTTCTCATGGAAAATTACGGATAACATTTTATAAAATTATTACTTAAATTACTAAATTTACAAAGTCATGTAGTGACTAATATAGTAATAACGGAGTTTCCGTTCGAATTTATTACCATTTATTTTAAATTCTACCTTTGTAATTAAAGTGTCTTAACCGTGTTTTAACACGACTTTTTCCACAGATAAGTGAAGTGAAAGTGTTGCGTGTGATTTATAAATCAATATGGAGTCTGTTGACAGTAATAAAAATAATTCCCCCCGAGCGGGCTCATCTAATGTTGAGAACAACAGTTGTAGAGGAAACGTCGCGCAGTACTTCTAGTAGCAAGTTTACAAGTAGTTATTGTTCGTCGTCTAGTTCTAGTTCCTCCGATATTAATAGATATAAACGAAAGAAAAGGGGGGGCAAATATCGCAGGCGCAAGTCACCTTTTATGAGGGAAACAGCCAAAATTGTGTAAACAAAATGATTGTTGTTCATGACAATTTAGTGGCGAACTGTATGATGTCAATAATAGTCCGCCCCAATAAGTTACACGTGATTCAAATTTAATTTTCAAAATTTATACAGTTAAAGGAGCCTGCTGTGCCCAAAACTTCGGTTGAGTATTTAAAGGACATGCAACATTTTGATAAAAGTGAATGGTACGAAGTCCGTTACGCGGACACGCAAAAAATATATAATCCTACACCGGGGTTTGTGGAACTAGAAGTAAATGACGAGCTCAGAGCTTATGATTCATTACGTCATTTCGCAAATTCTGAAATAGCCTACGCTGCTTTAACATGTTGTGTTCTCAAACAACGCGATGTCTTTTCATCTATTCGGGATCTTTTGGAATGGGCCCAAGAATCTGAAATTTCTTTTGACGGTTTACGTGGAAAATAGAGGAATTGTTTAAAGGGGTGATGTGTTCAAGTTTCATCAGAATTACTTCAACTCATTTGTGGCCACAGAGCTGAGGTTATACAAATGAGCAGACATGGAATAATTAACTTTGTACGTGACCCACTTACCAAAGTAGCTTTGCGTAAAATTCCGCCCTCATGTCAACATTTATTTAATGCTAAGTCTTTGACTTCTGTCCTCAAAAAGGCTGGAGGAGTAAGGTAAACATTCCTTTCCCCACAAAAATAACAAAACAGCACTAATGCTCCAGCTGCACAAGCTGGTACGAGCAAGCAAACTTGCCACCCCCCGCAGGGGCAGGCAACTTTTAATGGACCCTCGCAGGGTACCACAGACTCACATGGATGTTGTGCGACGCACATTTCCCATGCTATTCAACCCCCACAGGGTTGTTGTCACTCATGGCCTCCGCAAGGACATGGTAATTATAACGCTGACTCTTTGATGCTTCAGCTGCACAAGCTGGTACGAGCAAGCAAACTCGCCACCCCCCCGCAGGGGCAGGCAACTTTTAATGGACCCTCGTAGGGTACCACAGACTCACATGGATGTTATGCGACGCACATTTCCCATGCTAATCAACCGCAGGGTTGTTGTCACCCATGGCCTCCGCAGGGACATGGCAATTATAACGATGACTCTCACTCAGCACCTTCTAACTCTAGAGGTTCCTTTCGACCCAGAGGAGGTCGGCAGACCTACAGGTCCCAAGAGTATAATAAGCGCAAGTCATCGAGACCAACCTCAAAATTCAAGATGCCTGGGAAGAAACTAGGCAAGTATTGACAACCAATTCAGAGCGGGGCGACTACTTTTATTTCACAAAAGGTGGGAACGGCTCGGTGCTCCACCGTTCTTTTTAAAAATAATAAGACGATAAGTCTGGACCATAGGAGGGTAATCCTCTTCACCAAAACCACCACTCTCGATGCCTCATCGGATCGAAAAAAGACTCCACACTTCTGTATCAGAAGCCATTACAACCGTGTTGTCACAAATGAAATAGCAAAATGTCTTAGAAGTAGTCAAACCGACTCCAAGCTTTATTTCGACTATGTTCCTTATACTGAAAGGCGACGGCACTCACCGTCCCATTTTCAACCTTACGTCTCTGAACGATTATGTAATAACTGAAAAGTTTCGTCTTATAAAAGTACAACGCATCCCAGATTTTTACAACCGAGAGACTGGGTATGCAAAATCGATCTATCGCAAGTCTATCTTAATCTTGCAGTCCAACCTTCTCACATGAGGTTTATGTGGTTTATTTATAAAGACCAGCTACTAGAAATGACGTGCCTGCCATTTGGCCTCAGCACGGCACCGAAAGTCTTTGCCTCCCTTACAAACTGGGTGGCGCAAAGCCTAAGTGAACTCTGTTTACAAATTACAGTCTACTAGCTTTCGCCCGCGGCTCCGCCCGCATCAATGTTGATCCCTCGGAAACAGTACTTTTTCCCGGGATACCATACGTCCATACCAATGGAATGTACCATATGTCGTACCCCAGATAACGTGTATACAAAATTTCATGATGATCAGTTCATTAGTTACAACGTGAAAGCGTAACGAACAAACTCACTTTTACGTTTATGATATTAGTTAGGATTTGGACGATTTCCTGCTGGTCCAAGACCAAGACCGACAGGTCCCAGTTCACATGTCCGCATCCTCCTAGAAAGACTGCAGTATCTGGGTTAGCAAGTGAATATGGAGAAGTCAATCACAACCCCTCAGCAGAATCTAGTATTCCTGGGTTTGAATTGGGACACTTGAACCAACAAGAAATCGTTACCCAAAGAGAAGTGCATTACTCTCTCTGCGAAAATAATGCAAATTTTCAATCAGGTTGCAGTCGAGCTGAAAACCTTACAAAGTCTTGTGGGCTGTCTCACTTTATGGTGACGGATGCATCCGATTTAGGTTGTGGAGCCCAATTGGACAACCAGTCTTTTTCGGGTCATTGGACCAACCAAGAACAGTGATTGCAATGCAACCAAGAAGTAACTCCTTGCAGTTCTAAAGGTCTTGGAAACCCAAAATCAGAATTTGGGCCAGTCCACTCTGTTGTGGCAATGCAACAACAAGACAGCAGTTGCTCACGTGCGGAACGAAGGAGAACCAAGTCGACAATGCTGATGAACATAACAGCAAGAATTGATCAAATTGCTAGATCACTCTCAGATTCAGATATCTGCTAGTTATATTCCAGGCAAGTACAATTGGCATGCAGATCATCTGTCTCGCTACCGTCTACTCCTAGAACGGCATCTATTGCCTTTTCGAACAAAAATATATTTATTTATTTATTTATTTTTTAAAATACGGTGTTCCTCTCATGGACCTGTTTGCTTCAAAGAACAAGTTGTCTGCAATTATGTCTCCTTGGACCGAATGTTCAGTCAAGCCTCTTATCACGATGCATTCTCCCGGACTTGGGACTACAACCTAGCGTGGGTATTCCCTCCCCATACCTGATACCCAAGGTATTAGCCAATCAGGCTCGAGATGTATTCTTGCTAATAGTCCCACGATGGGAACGAGCATTTTGGAAAGCAGACTGGAGTCCCGAGCGATAGCGGCTGGATTCACAATCCACAACCTACATCAGTATCTCTAATCGATACTTCAATTGGTCTGCCTCCACCCAAACTCCAGGACATGACCCTGGAAGTATGGAAATGTGGGGGAAGGCAGATAGCCTAACAACCTGGAATGACTCGCAGATTAGTTTGGCCCGAAGTTCCTGGAGAGCTTCTACTAGGAAAACTTATAAAGTAGTCTGGAGTAGGTGGCTATCTTGGTGCAATAAATCTCATTTGAGTCCATTTCATCCTGATGGCTCGATTTTGGCTAAATGTTTAGCTGACTTACACCTAAAGGAAAAATCTTTCCTTTAGTACAATTTTGCTTCATAAATCAGTAGTTTCCACACTATGTGGTACTGAATTTTCTGGTCAACTGAGTTCTTATGTACTGGTCAAGCATAGTTTGATATGTATTGCTTTAAAAAAAAAAAAAAACGATTAGGTGTCATGGTCAATCGACCATGAACACCCTGGTGTCAGAGTTCTTCGGACACGGACTGCTAGGTGATAGCCGGGACCACCGGCTTAACGTGCCTTACGAAGTACAGAATCATCTTTATTATTAGACAATCAGGTGATTCAAGCCTGCAATGTCCTAACCAAACGGAAAGCAACTAAACAAAGTATGCTTCCCGTGGGAATCGAAACCACGACCCCGGGTCTACAGACAAATGCCTTTGCTCTTGAAATGTAGCTTACACATAAACGATTTATTTTCCGCAAGTAGACACACAGCCATATTATGCTTTCGGCTTCACGTACTTTGATTGGTACGAAAATTGTAAAATATACCTATAGACGACATCTTATCAAGAGGTAATTGGCAATCTGGTGATACATTTAGAAAATTTTACAGGGAACAGGTCATACCAACTCCCGTTAATAGAAACATCACTAATTGTTTATTCCAATAAGTTGATTGTGTATTTTCAATACAAAAGTGATTCAAATTGTTTAATTTTCTTTACTTTACGCATACTTTGTGATGTATATGAATCGCATTTATAAAAGTTTATTTTTGAATCAACTTATCATATTTTTTTTTAAAACATGTAAGAACTTATTTACTCGCACTTCCCACTTGTATATCATCTCAATTATTATATAATAATTGATATTATTATATTTGGTAAATTCATTTTACCATGGAAATGATTACAAATGATACAATCGTATCATTATTTAATCTTATTCGTCTCACATTGGCGTCCATCTCACCCAGGCGATAACAAACACGTCTCAATATGTACAGTTTCAAATAACGGTCAAGTACTTTAATAGAAGCGTTTTACCTGAAATAAAACGCATATTAAATACTTACCTTATTTGAAACTGTAATTTCAATTCCTGCCTGGGTACATATTTCGTCTCAATGATTCTAAGATGGCGGGCGCCCCCACAAGGGCCCCCCACCCTGCCTGGTGAGATGAGATGGTGGGATCGTGCGAGCGAGACAGCACTATATAGGTAGAAAGAGAAAGCAGAAAACACAGGGCCTATCTCAATATGTACAGTTTCAAATAAGGTAAGTATTTAATATGCGTTTTATTTCAGGTAAAACGCTTCTATTAAACAATGTTATACTTACAGCTACACATTCATTTTGAAAATATTTTTAAAGATTTAAGTTATGTTATCTGTCTGTCTCTTTGGTATGCAGTGTCTTAGAAAGACAGTTTTAAAATTTGGGCAACCTGATATAATAGATCATTTTGGCAAAATAAATGTCAAAATTGGAAAGGCCAGCTATAGATTACTTGTGGCTGAAATTGTGATGTTGACATGAATATCACTGTGCAATGTGCATCCTCTTAACAACAGCAAATACCGAGACAAACACAGGCGTACGAGTGACTTTAACTAAATTTTCCCAAGTTACATCCTTAATTACTCATCGCATGTTCTCGCCAAAAATGATACCGTCGCCGCCATGTTGAATTATTCGTCAACTTTTGATACCCATGAATATTACGCATACATTAATTACGTTTCGTTCCATCCATTATTTATAACAATGACGAGACATGATCGTGAGTCAATTTCGACTTTATTGCATGTAAATTAAGTGTCCCTAATAAAATGAAGCTGCCTGAAAACTATGGATGGAATGAAAACTTTATTATACTACTAATGTGAAAATTTGCATGGATGTGGGGATGTTTGTCACTCCTTCAAACAAAAACTACAGGAAGGATTTTTAAGAAATTTCACAACATTATATCCTAATCCTAACTAATATTATAAATGCAAAAGTGAGTGTCTGTTTGTTTCGCCTTCACGACTTATCTACTGAACCGATCGTCATGAAATTTTATATCCATGTGTCCATATCTGGTTAACACTGGTGTAAAGAATAGTCATTTTGCCTCGACAAGAAGAAAAAGCAAGAAATGCAATGGTATGGAAGTATATTTATGCAACTGTATTAGCAATGTATTAGTAATAGTAATGGTATTTTCATTTGTACTATTACTAATATAGTTGCATAAATATACTTCCATACCGTCTTTGGTTAGGTTGATTCCTGTGGGTGGAGATAATATAAGGAATGATAACTATTAGTTAGTAAAACTAAATGCATATTATATATTTTCATCAATATCTTTTCCCGCGACCTCGAACGCGTATAGTACTTGCCGATGTGCTGTCCTGATAATATAATAATGTCGATCCCTTGGGAACAGTACTTTTCCCCGGTATATGTACACTTTGTCCTTCTCCGTACCCCAGACAACGGGTTGTCTGGGGGCATTTCTTGCTTTTTCTTCTTCGCGAGGCAAAATAGCTATTCTTTACATCAGTGTTAACCAGATATAGACACACCCACCGCACGATCATTCACCTCAACCAGGTCCTCCACAGTACAAGAAGTCGGGCAGCTAGGGCAATACATCAGATGGGCCATCGTCTGGACAGCACCACACAAATTGTTGTTAGAGAAACCCCACCAACTTAGGATATACTGGCATCTTGCAACACCTTTGCGGTTGCCTTTAGGCAAAAGACAAAACCCGTTTGAGGTACGGAATCCTACAAAGTAATAATAATATCCAATAGACTGTATCACGCTTCTCTTTTTTACATATACCGTAACTGCGCCCATCCTTGTCCGACCATGTCCACCATGATTAAGTGAGTTAATCACATGAGCCTCCCTGCCCCTCGTTACATAATTAACTTAGCCCTGAGTAACCCTTCAGCCCTTTTTCATGATTTTCTACATGATGTCAGTCGGCCGTGCTGCGCATTTTGAATTTAACATGGCTGGAGTTAATGACTTTAAACGTGGGTAAGAACTCCTTTTTTTTTCAATATGTTTTAACGATAGCAAGTAAAATTCGATAAAACTTACTGTTCAAGAGTCAGAACAGAACACAGCTAGGATGGAACTGAATTACGATAGACCAAAAGCCGATCCGTCTTATTATGAAACGAGGTCTAATTTTAGTACCTGGTTTAAACCATTATCCGGCCAAAATAAGACGACGCTTATCACTTTGACGTTTGGTCAACTGTCATTGTCAATCTGTTTTGGACGGATAATGGTTTAAACCTGGTACTAAAGTTAGTCCTCGTTTTATATCAAGACTGGATAAGTCTACGACTTTGTGAATTTTAAACAATACTATCTTCATACAATTTCAAGAACGTTACAAATGTAATACATCACCTGATCTTACTCGTACATAGGTGCGGAGCAAATATTGACAGAATCGAACCAAATATCCTCCTGCAATATTGGACTCACGGCGCTAGATATTGGACCTTTTGTAAAGGCGTTTGTATGCTTCTGAAAAATATATCTTGAAATGTTGTACCTAACTTTTAAAATATTTAATTTTCTTACCACCACGGCAGGGGATGCAACCTGGAAAAAATATGAAATAGTTAGAATCTTTAATAGACAAAGTGATTAATCCTAACCATAAAATAGTATAAAGCCGAAAATTATATTTGTATATTTGTTTGTTACGCATAAAAGCATTTTTGCATCATATTTTCAGAGATACAGGACGTCCAGTTTTTTCTTAATGGATCATGAAACGCAAGCGGGCGAAACTATTTTATCATATAACTTGAAGTTTATATTTATGTCACAGGTTGCCAAAACTCAGGGTAAAGACAACATTTCAAACTAGATCATTCCACAAGAATATTAGATTTTATGCCATTGTTGCCCTGAAAAGAAGAGTCATGCCTCTGTACGAGTTACAAGTAGTAATCTTTAAAAATACCTACCTATATATGAATCGATTATAAAGTCAAAGGAATTAAAACATATAAAGCTATCGCAAATAGAAAGGAAATGTAAAAAGTTTTATCAGTTTATGCTGCAGCCTGAGAGCTTGTCAGGCGAGGTGTCGCGGCGGTGTCGCGCGTCGCGGACACTGCTAGAGCAGTGTCGGAGAAACCCGGACACACCTAGGCCGTATGCACATTGGAGGTTTGTGAACTGACTTTCAGAAATTTTATGGCCAATTTTCCGAGATGTTTTCAACCTGCTATAAGCCCATGCTTAATATAGTGGAACTAACAATAGTACATTACTGCAGAGGCCGGGAAGTAAGGGATTGTTGGACGAGTAGAGTTTTCAAGGCCGAGCGTTAGCGAGGCCTTGGCAATAAATACGAGTCCGGCAAGCCGATTCCCGGCAAAGGCATGTATTGTGCTTTTCTCAATAAATGCGAGGAAATAATGAAAGACGTGCTACTGGGAATAAATGAGTATAATATAAAAACGATAATAGTGTGTACATTTTTAATTTCATATTTGTTTTACGGCATTTGATGTTCTACGCCTTTTCCTTTATATTTTTCAACGTTTTATTAAATAAATTATGGTATAAATTATTTTGTTGATTCGACGGAGCTCCTGGCGACAATTCCCACGAATCCTCTGGTTTGATCATAGATGACGCAGTAAAGCGAGCGACCACCAGCCCGCTATGTAAATCTCTAAATCCGCAGCATGACACTTTAGTTAGTCCACACATTGTTCATACACATTTATAACACCAAATTACACCGATTTTACATTATAAAGTCCACCAGAAGCAATCTGCAAAACAATCCAAAACAACAACCTTGCTTGCAGTACGCCGAAAATTAATAATAGTACATTCCCGCGTTATTTTCTTTTTTAATTTCAATTGTCATTTCGTGCTAAGGAAACATAGCCCATACAGCCCAGACATATTTTACCCAAAAATGTAATACCGTAAAAATCTGCTTTCCCGCGTTTTTTCTTTGTATTATTGGCTTATTTTTTTGTGATTTTACCAACATTTTAATTAAACTATTTTCATATTCATATACTTTTATGCTCGGTGAGTGCATTCTTTTATAATGTGGTAGCCACTGGCTGTATGACAAGTTACATAGATTAATTAAAAAGTTTTGAGCAGCGGCCAGGAATGAAGTTTCATACGTACTTTCCTGGCCTAGGCCGGTAAAGTATTGCACTAGCCAAGAATTACAAACTTCGTGGCTTCATTTTACTACAATAATGCCTACATTTCCGAGCATGTTTGAGAAAATATATTATATGTTCTTGTCCATACATGGACATATAATATATTTGTTAGTTCCACTTATTGCCTCGGTCTCCATCGTCGACGGCGCTGCAGTGTACTTTTCCAGTCGTCACTAGATGGCGTTAGATTAAATCTGTTATAACTGAGTTTTTTTTTGGTATGATCCGAAAACCTATAGTTTTAATTTAAAATAATATTTCGCTTTTAGTTTCTCATAATATAATGGTGCCAGCCACACCATCACTATATTTTGAGAAAATAATGTGGCATTTTAATACGCTATAATAGTTGATACCATGTGGTATAGGTACCTTTTTGACGATTTACGATGGAATAAGCAAATGATTTCAAATTATATAAACATAAATAACTTCCATTTTTAAAAGAAGGGTCTTACCCGAGACGAACTGTCACTTCGATGTGGTCCATGATGCAAGCTTTTATTATAAAATATGAATAAGGTGAATTTAAACAAGCTAGCTCCGAGGCGTAGCGGTCAACACGCCAGCCTGCGACACGAGAGTACCCGGGTTCGATCCCCGGCCAGGTCAAGATGGAAAATGATCTTTTTCAGATTGGCCTGGGTCTTGAATGTGTATCTATATATGTATTTATTATAAAATATAATATCGTTGAGACTTGTATTATCCCATAATACAAGTCTCGAACTTACTTTGGGGCTAGCTCAATCTGTGTGATTTGTCCGTATATATTTATTATTTATTATATAATAATAGTTTGCTTTTATAAAGTGCATTACGATTTATTCCTATCCAATACCACGAACCAATACCACTGGTATTATTTTGAATTTTTAATTCTATACTATTCCAAACGGATACCACTCTTATTTTTTTTTTATTTTATGTCCCAACGAATACCAAAACTTGAATTTGGTACAGTCAGCTCAGTCGTCGAATTAAATTTATTTTCTAATTTTTTTATGTCATTCAAATATAATGCTAATCCGCAAAGTAATTTAATATTACTTTCCGAATTCATTTAATTTTCAAGGTATTGGATAAATCGTAAATGAGTCAACTCAATGAATCACCTCACAATTTTTTACCTGCGAGAAAGGGTGAGTTTACTTTATTGTTCCAAAATTCGAAATAACCAATCAGAATCCAGTGTATCGGAACTAGAACACCTAAAATATTGTATTGTCTTGGCACTTAAGTCAATGGAATAAGGTCCATTAAGATAATCTCATAATTATTATTTGTGTATTTTGTACTTTGACTAAGAAAGAAATTGTAGCTACGTGAATTCCTCAGTACATTTCCGTCAGGTGTCGGTGGCGTATTCGTATCATAGTGGCAGTGAATTTTATTTATTATGTGAGTATTTATTTGTATAATTACTCGTAATTTAAATTAAAAATTAAATTTCAAGTGTATTTTTGTATAATCTAAGCAACCTGGTCATTTTAAACCATTCAGAGAGGCTATGCAGCTATCATATAGGATACCTTTGAGCCAGGAACGATTCGGAGCGGAATTTCAGATTTTTTTAATATTTGACTAATATATGTATCTTTTAAGCAAATATAAAAAGTTACATTGCTAATCACTTATCCCTTTTAAGTATGATTTAGTATATGATGAACGAGTGATTTTAATATAAAAAAGTTAATTTTATGTCATATTATATTATTATCAGATAGTAAGCAAATTGTTCTTATTTTATACTTTTGAAAATTATAATAATTAATATTATTATGACTATATGTATAATTGAACTAGTCGTGTGCTCACTAAAATTGTTTATTAATATCTTACACATATTTTTGCAAATAAAAATGTTGTAATCACATACAAAGCATTTTTACTGACTGTACCTTTGAACTTGTTTTGGTATAGGTTTAAACAGTGGTATCCGTTGGGAATAGAAAATAATTAAAAATTCAAAGTAATACTAGTGGTATTCGTTCGTGGTATTGGATAGGAATGAATCTGCATTACAGATGTAACCGTAGTGAGTAATAAAATATCAGTAAACTTTTTGTAACATAGCTTAGCACCGGCAGCTACGCAATGCTGAGGGTAAATGCAGTGAAAACACGCCTTTACGCCGGCATGTATTGCAACTCAACTGCACTTTTTATTACTGCTTGCAGCGGAAATAAAAGCATTGCGCAGCTATCGCGCCACAGTTGCGGCGATTATGTCTGCCGGGATCTTAGTCGCCGTAAATCAGCTTCATGAGCTGGTGTCTTTTTGCAAGTATTTTTTTATATTAAATGGGTTTACTCTTAATCTAGGCCAAAGGCAAAAATATATTCTAAGATCGAGCGAGCTCACGCAGTCTTAGAGTTATCCGGTTAAATGACGCTTTTAATGGCTTTAAAGAACCACTTCGTCTTGGCTTTTGTCATTGTTCTTAGATTCCAAAAAAAATATCATTAGATAAAATTTATATTTTTTAGAATGAGCTCGCTGGTCATTATATAATATATAAACGCTAAATGTTCGAAATTCCAGACCCCCTATATAAGAATGGACTCTCTGGAAGATTCACATGATTGTTCTTATAAGGCACTAGTATAAACGGCATAAGTAACGATAAAGAAACTTTATAAGAAACAGCCAATGTAACATTTTAATAACGTCGAACCCATTCAGAGTAAAAATAAAATCCAGACTTAATAAATCGGGGGTAAAGTCTGACAGACTAATGTTACTTATTACATAATGGATACTTAATTTGTTCCTTTTAAACGTCTAGGTTATGGAAGGACGTAAAGGTGACCGACGCAACTCATTCATTTTAAAGCTTTTTAATTCAAATAAGAACTGAACAGTAGAGTTTGTTAGATCCTTTAGTAATTGTATTATACACAGTTTTAGATGAACGCAAAACCCGTGACTACAATTCACGGATAACATTTCTGTAGCCTCAATGATATTCTTTGCAAAATAGGCAATTTATACAATTTACTTACGAACAATATATAACTTTGGTCTATCTACTCCTATGTTATTGTATGGTAGGCAATCTTTATAAATGAAAATCAATGTTTGTGTGTTTGTCCTCTGTGCATTTCAAAACCAATTGAGCAAATTGTGATGACTTTGGCAGGGTGTTTTGAGAACGCCCGGGAGAGTTCCTATGTTGATATAAATGTTTTTTTCTTTGAAAATAAGGGTTGTTTTTAATGAATCTTTTCGCACTATGTGTTAGCGAGTGCTATTAAATAATAGCGCTAACTTATACAAATCACTGACCAACTGAGTCACATGGCTGTTTGACCTGTTACCGACTGGATTGGGTCGTATAGAGGACCAACTACTAATTAATTAACCCAAATAATTAGCAGTGAAGCCGAAGGCCAAGCCATTGCAAATGTCAGGGAGGGGCGGGGCGGGGGACTGACATTGTCGAATTTGTAATGATTGCCAAATCAAAAATTGCTTTTAGTCTGTTTAGACAGACCAGCGTGATTGAGTTGGGGCAGCACTACTTGACCAAACTCAAACTGCATAACCGTTCCACACATGCCCGCGCCCCAACTTTACGCGGCATAGCAACGCATACTGCATAAGCTACTTTTAAATTAATCAATGTATTTTTGTGATTACTTTCACTATGAGTAGGAAAAAGTTGTGACCTGTTCATGTCGCACTGTTTTAGGATCCATCTATGCATATAATCCGATGCAACGTCGTATTTATTCTAGTTACTTGTGCATGTTTCGAACTTTACAATATTGCTACTATGCTTATATGACTACCAACGTAGGACGCGATCATGTCATAAAACGCTAGCCAAGGGCTGTTGACACATCAGCCGCGCCGTCAGTCCTGTTTAAATATAAATCTCATATCTGTGCCCGGGCCGCGGCATTGTGAGATTGTGACTGTTTGTTGGATTGCACGCTGCGCTGGAGGTAACGATATTTGACAAGTTCTAAGCACGTCCCGGGAATATTGCGATTACATTTCATTGATTCATAGTAACGTTGAAAATTAAGGTTGCCCTGCATGCATATTTCCATACAAATGGCTAAAGGGACTAGTGGCAATATTTGATAATGTTGGTACAATTTTAAACATAAAATCAATTTATGTCATCTTAACGTTTATACGTTTCTATACAGCTTATTTTAAAAATTATAAACCTCTAAGCATCGGTATTTTAGAACCGTTTCATGAACATAGATTCTAACCTTTTTCATTTGCATACGTCTTTTGATTACTCATAAGTTCAAATACCATATAAAACGTATTTAAAACAATGAGGACATAATTATTCAGGTCGATTTTTAATATGGCAAATGAATGCTCAGCTTATTCAGTTAGACCGGAACAAGGTCCGAGGATAACGCTGTTTTTTAGGCACCCCTTTCCCTGATATCGAGTGCAGGAGTGCATGTATTAAGAGTCCTGAATATTTACACTTATGTGAAAAGGTTATTTTCTTAAATAAGTATTATTTTTCTTAATGCAGTGAAAATAAATTTTGCCACCACAACTCGTCCGATTCAATGAATCTTCTGTGTTCACTTGTTTTTCTTACAAAATAATGCAAAATATGCTATGTCCAGCAACTGAAAATTAAAAGAGAAAAAGGCCGCTCCGCAGCGCGGCTAAGTGACAACATTTTTCGTTCCGAACTGTTCTTCATGTCTATTTTTTTCACAGGTCACCGGCTCAGAAGACGTACAGCTTCCGCGATTCTCAAGGCATGAGCGGACGCGGAAGGAATCAAACAGCATTTGCTTGCTTACCTTTTCTGGTTTCTCTCACTCTCTCTCTCTCTCTCTCTCTCTCTCTTTCTTTAAATATTGGCTTTTGTTTGGCAAAAAACTGCTTGTGCAATAAACGAGGGAAACAAGTTCCTGTCACTCGAGAAAGGCTGGGATTCTAACGATAGCTCACACGTCGAAATCTATTTGTTTCAGGCATTTAAAAGCTATGGTGGCATAAAGAAGCTCATATATATACTTACATACATATTTGAACTCTGATAACATAACACTCCTTTTTCAGTTCATAAAAACAGCGTGAGACCTATCTTCCCTTTACTTTACGTAATTTTAGCAATAGATACTGTTTATATTTGATAATATCTCACATAAATGCCAGTTTCTGTTTATATGTGTGTGCTGTTTCTAAGAGACACAAACCCCTATTTTACAAATATCTTAGCTAGAAGTAAGTTTATCGATTTTGCAAATATTAAAAAATAATAATATGACGTTCCAAAAAGAATGATATCCAAATTCGAACATAAATTCATTTCATTTCACGTAAGGTAAGATACGATATCCTACATTACGCTACTCACTCAACTGCATATCGAATTGTATTCATTATTAATAATCTGTGCTTTAGTGGAATATTGTCGGTGTGGAACGCATGAGCTACGTACAGTTATTACATCTATAGTTTTAAACGAGTATGCGTGTAAACATGGCGAACTGAGACCGTAGGAGTGGGAAAGCGCGTGTCTTTTTTTTACGTATTGACTTAGGCATTTGTCTCCCATCTCACCTTTCACACACACACACACACACACGCACACGCACAGGCACACACACATGCGCACACACACACACACGCGAGTTTTATCAATTTAGCGGCTGCTACATAAAATATCTACGAGATCTATGAAATATACTAAGTATTGTAACAGACACAGTCATTTACAGAATTTTCATCGTATATTTTTTTATTTATATACTTATATAATAATACTGTGCTTTAAAATTATTAAATAAAACTCGCTTTGACTCAATGTCCTAAGGAGGGGCATTTATCAATAAAAGAAAAGGATAGCTATATTTGCCTTAGCCATTCAGGGTGAATTAAGTAAAATTCGGAGAATTTAGGGGTGTGGCTAAGACAGGGAGATTGGCAGTGACGGGGGTGGAAGGGATCAGGTAGTCGGGCTTGGGTTGCGTGTACGCATAGTCGTAGCAAAGATTAATTATTAAAGTTTCGTGTACAGATCGATTTTTGAGTTAGTCGGGAGTGTCTCAAAGAAAATTAATTAAAACAACGTATAAAAATTAGAAAATCACACTTAATTCGATAATTACGGGAGACAAGCTTGTTGTTCCGAGTCTTTAAAATAATTTGTATTAAATCTCGCGTTAAATTAATATTAAAATCAAAAATCTTCTGTAAATTTTAAATATATAATTAAGTGATTAGTGAAGTAGGGGCGAATTTTCACAAGACTGCGCAGATATCTCCTGGTAAATTTAACATCACGCTACAAAGGTTGTATGAAATTTATATTTTATTATTTTATAAACCTTATTATTCTATTATATTTCTTCATATATTTGCATGACAATTAACATTGTGTGATAATGTCAGAAGGCGAGGTTGTACAGTCCAGTCTACGTTGAAAAGTGAGATTATGAGTCGCTGCATTATACATATTTGTTTAGGTATTTATTTCTTGTGAATGTCTTGATGTCTAGCTGGAGATCATGTCAATATAGTAATGGATCTGAAATAATACTAGGTGTTTGATAGGGACGTATTTTCATCAAGCCCTTACTCTGACACTTGCTTTTTGTAACATTTCTTGAATTATCAGAAGCTATTACTAAATTTATTTTATTAGTTAGAGCGTCTGGTGACTTTTGTAGACTCCACCATATCACTATTACTCAATTAATTTAATTATAATTATTTTGCAGTCATAAGACATAGTAGCTACAATTTTCTACTCAAAACTTAAGGCTTTCGTCTAGATACGGCAGTAGCCGCAGCGAGGGAAGCTAACTGTAGACAGCCGCAGTTCTAGGGAATATTGTCGAAAGAATGAGGTTTTGAGCCTGGAATTGATAGCTGTAATTATAAATCTAGAGCTAGGTGATCTGGAAGAGTCACCGGCGTAGCGTAGGCTTAGGAAAAGTAGGTTAAAGACGTCTGCAGACGAAGTAGGATAGGAAATAGGGTCTAGGGAATCTAGGTTAGAAGGTCGATCAGTCCAGGTCGCAGGACACTTATAGCCAGGTGCACGTGGAACATCAGCACCCTCCAATTCTGTTTTGGAACTGGCTATAGTGTGGGCGGGTTGCTAGGATGGATGGGAGACCCGCATATATCCAATTTTTTCATAGGAATTCTACAGGTCTTATGACTTGCCTCAATACATTTTCTTCTAGATGGAGTTTTGGAGTTTAAATTGGTTTTTATAGCTTAGTTTAACTTGAATATTATATGTATATTTTATTTACTATAACATGACCTGTAAGACCCCATCATATTTCTATTATATGAATATAAACTTGTGGGAAAACCTGTTTCATGCGTGAACGCGAATCGAGACACTCCTGATATGGCAGACGACAGAAATCGCGAGGCGAGATTATCATACGGGACATGATGAGGCGTCACTACATCACTGAGGCGAAGCAGTATCAACGTCGGCAGTAATTCAAAGCTAAGTGATAGTTTTAGTCCTGCTTTTATTTTTATGCGTGCATTCCTTTAATCAAATGTATTAAACAACTACTTCGTAACTGATTTAAACAAAACACAACGTACGGGTCCTTGTAAGACAAATAAACGATCACATTTTCTGGCCATGACGACGATTACGCTTGTTTAAATAATGAAAATTAGTTTTCATAAATGTTACATGGGACGAAGGGTTTAGGAAAATTATCGAAGGGTAGGAATGTTACAGTATCTATATCAAAAAGAGCTCGTAGCTGACCTTCGTCTGCTTAGTTCTTGCGTCCAGCGATGGAAGCCATGTATGTAATTTGATCAGAGTCGTTCGCGCAGTTTTTGTGCTCAGCGAGTCTCTTCACTGTATTATCCTTTGCGAAGTGCACTTTGAGGACAACCCGACGGCCTTTCTTTGTCCTTAATTAAGGCGAGGAGAGAGAGTCGATTGATTTTGAATTGAGTCGTAATATAGAAAATGGCGTTTTAAGGGTTTCGTATTACTACTACGCCTCCAATGTCCGGCCGGCTGTCACCAGGCTTTATCTTTTGAACTGCAATAGGCAAAGACGTGAAATCTTCACACACTTTTACCCGATCATCATATCAGCCGCAAGAAGTCCATTGCTGGACATAGGCCCCCTCCCCCTCCCCCAAAGATTTCCGGAATAATAATTACAGGTAAGAAGCGGCCTTTTTTATAATACAAAACAAGTTAAATTAATAACTTAAGGGGGCTACACGAAACATACTTTTTTGTTGTAGTTGGTGGGCATGCAGATGGAAAACGGAATTTAAATAGTGTTATATATAGGTTGCTAGCCGCATCGCTTATTGAAATTATTCCTTAAATTTTTGCCAATTCCCTCGACTGGCTTAAGTGTAGATGTAGTATATTTCGTCTGTAATGTAGGTTATATATTTTTAAATAATTAAAATATAACATTTTCTTTAAAAACATTATGTAAGGAGTAAGCAATACTATAACTTATAACAATATATAGTAAATACGTACCTACCAACATTATAAAAAAAATGCATACGCCAGGGCCTTAATTATTTGTATTTGATCATGCATTATTCAGAAACAGAGAATGAACCATGAACAGATGCTACAAGAATATTCTCCCAGCAATTTAAAAACAATTTCGCCAGAAGGAAACGTCGAGCCTAATTTTCATATTTAATACCGCACATTACGTTTTCCGCCTAATTCCGCCAAAAATGACGTTTCATAATAAGGTGCATTACTCCTGATCAAATTTTCACAGGCGGAAGTTGCGGCCGGCAGATGGCGCGCTTTCCTCTTGTTGCTGACCACCGACAAAGCCTACGGTTCACAACCCCTGCAAATAATTTATAGATACTCGGCAAACGACTGTCAACTTTGTGTTATCGGAATAAGGATGCCACGAACGACAAGTTTTAAGTGGTGGGTTTTTGAAATATGCACTTAGTTTATCATGCAACTTTGTTTCTTCACTATCATAATCGTAAATTCGACTCTAAACCTTTGTAATAGAGATGTCGAATGCGCTGCCGATTGTTATATGGTGTTTAAAATATGCAAGTAGTTGTGGAGACGTAATTTGAGCGTCTCGTTGATTTAATAGCGTTCGCAAAGGGGACCTTTTCAGGCGTTGCGCAGATGTAAAAGTTGGGATGGACAAAGATACCCGCAGTTTGCGGCTTCAATGAAACCTACAATGTTGACGACATCTGAAAGAGGTGGCGCGAGAATGGGTTATTTTAAATTTTACTTTGATAGATGTCTGACGACTGGGTCCAAACTATACAGAGTAGATGGTATCTGACAAAAAGCTAACTTTTTTAACACGACTCTTCGAATGTTGCAAATATACATACGCGTACGGGGACAAATCACACAGATTGGCCTGGCATAACGTTGTGAACTTATGTTGTGGGGTACTAACTCAACGACACTACATTTTATAATATATACATATACATATACCTATAAATATAAATAAACATCCAAGGCCCAGGTCAATCTGAAATCGATGAATTTCCATCTTGACCTATACTCGTATATATTTGACCTAAAACGTGTCGAATCTGGGATATTATGATTCAAAAACACTTGCAGTGCCCCAAAACCACAGAGAGATCCCAAAATTCCAAATAATCATATTTACGATTCTTAAGTCTTACACGCGACTCTCGCTAAAATAAGTTTTTTTTGTTTAGTAAAAGCTACGAAACGAAAAAGTCACGTCATACATTTTAATATAACAACCAACATATATTTTTTATTTTCTCATATAATGTACTACACAACTAGATGAGTCTATTAATGAAAATGTAGAAGAAAAAATGGTGTTAAGAGCACTTGCGTTGAATAACTCCATTATTTTCGTCGTCTGTAATAAATCCGAATAAGATACATTTTCCAGACCATCCCTACAGAAATTATGGCCGCGATAAAAGTCCTCAGCGAGCAGAAATTAATAAATCCCGGCGACAAACACGGACAGTTTGTATCTGTTTGCGACGCGGGAACGCCGCAACTTCATATTTATCTACATTATGTTTTATTTACTCGAGAGATATGTCTGGGTATTGTACACTTTGTAAAGCATCGGGAAAGTTGGTAATAGTACTCGTAATAGATGGGCCTAAAGATTTATGTGACTTTGTATGGTGACGCGGGTAGGAATGGACAAACATGGCCTTATTTTTTGGGACATCGGATAAGAATGAACAGAAGGATGATATATGGAAGAAATTATTTTTGTTGCCACTAATATTTCTATGCTAAAGCTTGTACAATAAACACATTCACAATACAAGGTTCTACGCCATTCAGGGTATTCAATAAACTTTTTTTACTTCATAACAGTTAACAATTTATATTACAACAAACGTATTTTAGTCTGTACACTGAAACAGACTTAAGGGCTGTCGCGACGTCTTTGACACTCGCCCTGGATCCTGGATGGCCATCTGAATTGGCTGAAACTTGTCGGCAATACCAAATAACAAAATGTGAGTGACACCGTTTGTTGTACTAGTAATTATGTCTAGCGTAATATTATATTATAGCGTTATATTATTTTGGCGAGCTCCGTGGCGCGGTGGTTAACAGCCTGCGACACGAGGGCCCCGGGTTCGATCCCCGGTCAGGTCAAGATGGAAAATGATCTTTTTCAGATTGGCCTGGGTCTTGGATGTTTATCTATATATGTATTTGTCATAAAAATATAGTATCGTTGAGTTAGTATTCCATAACACAAGTCTCGAACTTACTTTGGGGCTAGCTCAATCTGTGTGATTTGTCCGTATATATTATAGTTACTCATTAACCATCCCACTTACTACAGCTCCAGAAAATTGGTAATTATAATGCTAAATGAAGGCACACAAACTTCTAAATTGGGAATGAGTTCAAGAAAAATCAATAATTTTCTAAAAAATAGTTCTCATATGTAAAAGCCCTTCAAGCGAGTATGCGACCAAAACTGTTGAAAAAGAGTTTCTTTCGGAGTTTCTTCTCTGCAGTGCTCGGTTCTGAAATGTTAGTAGCGTGTAGCTTTTGAAAGTTAATTAATAATATAAATATAATATAATTAAAATAATTATTACTAAATTAGAATTAAATTAAATAGATCCCTAAAATGTGATTTGTCGTTAAATGTGAAATGCCTGTAAAGGCCTATTTTCTAAATAAACGTTGTGATTTCGCACATCGTTCTTTTTTTTTTACTATATTTCTATTTACTATATACTATATTATATTCTGTCTAACCCGTATGTTCCGAATAATTAACTTTATCAACTTAAAATTAACTTTATTTTAAATGTCACGAAACCATATAAGAAATCGTATAAGATAAAGCTTCCATTAAGTATAATTTAAAAGCTGAATTCTCTGAGCTTTCCTTGTGTAGGTACTCGTAGGACGGTACCGAGGCCACATTGCAGCCTTTAAGTCAGTTTATGGCGCAGTTTGGCCGGCTGTAAGCCCACAATCTCCGCGACACGACGGTATGATTCCAACTGCCCTCGGAGCCTCCACTTAATTTGGATGTGAATTTTATTGTGTGAGTAGATCGAGAAATTGTACGTTTACAAAAGGTTGACAGAGTCAAGATTGATGTATTTCGAAACGGGTTGCAAATTTAATGAAGGTTATGGCTATGTTAAAAAATAGCATATTATGTGTTTAATGTTGTTACCGTATAAAACTTTCATAACACCGATTTTTTTTTCCTGTGTTAGTTGCTAAAACTGGTGTCAGATTTTTCAAGCTGCCTAAAGGCATCTGACGTAGCTTAACGACTGCCATAAATGATGATAGCCGAGAACAACGGTTTAACGTGCCTTCCGAAGCACGGAGGAGCTCGAGATATTTTTATGCCACTTGCCCGGGGTTGCTTACCATGAGTAAGCGCTAATAATGCTCAAGTCCACTGGGCCATCGGGCTCCTATTAAACGCCGTCATTCATGAGTTGATTCGATTTTTTATAGGGGACTATATTTTCTATCACCAAAATTTATATTTGTCATCAAGTTGTATCACCTAATAAATAGATCTATCGCCACGAAATATTTTCGTTCTCAGATAAACAAAAATTGTTCCCAGGTATGAATTATCAAATTATTGTTAATATATGTGTAAAATAAGAGATCGATAACCAATAAAATTATATTGCATTACATGAATATAAACTTCGTTCTTATAATAACAGTTTTGTTACTTAAATAATAGCTCTGTGCTCAGAATGGTAGATCTGTCACCAAATAAATCGATTATCGATCCCTGACTGCGACTCCTTTTTATTTGATATTTTGTCACCAATACAGTAGTAACATTTTATTTCGTTCAGATATTAAATTAATAGTATTCGTTACCAATTTAATACATCAATTTATAATTATAATGAAAAAATGATCAAAGGGGCGGAGCCAAATTGGCGCGCTTTAAAAATTGCCCTTCGAAATCCAAACCAGCGCTGATTATTCAGTGATTATTGTTTTTTAAGAATAAATATTTATTATTTTAACTTTAATTAAGTGTTTTATCTACTATTCTGCTAGCCATAAGCCAGCTATTTTAAACCAGCGCTGATTGTTCAGTGGTAATTATTTTAAACAATAAATATTGATTATTTTGACTTTAATTGTTTTATTTACTACTCTGCTAAAAATTTTATTTAAATATAATTTATACTACCAGTGGAAATTTAGAACCTTGGGAGTCTAGTTAAGTAGCAGAATCTTTTGGTTGAAACGATGATGACAACCCTAATTTTTTATTTGAACTTAATGCAATTTTCTAGTAACATAATATGATTTATTGGTGATCTCTTTAAATTAGTTTGTTTAAATACTTATTAGGACACACCTATTATAATACATACAAAAACATTTATTTGGTACTAGACCTTATATCTCAGGATTTTAGGTGATTTATTGTGGAACTGATTTTGCATTGTTTGGTGACTACATTTTGGTGACAGATCTACTATTTTGATGACAAACCCTATTATTTAAGAAACACAAAACTAATTAAATTGGTGATAGCTTAAATGATACCCTTTTTTATATTTGGATACATTGTCGATTTAGTCCCATTTCAATTTCATAATAGTAAGATTAGGTTTTCGTTTAATATTTGGAAAGCTTCGGGAAAAAATATAATTTTGACAAGTTATGATTTCAGCATAAAATCACCTGAATCTTTGGCCTTACCGAAACTCACTGTTTAGATGAATTGGTATCCTAACACGCGTCTGTAATTTGTATAAAAGTGCTCTATTGTTTTTTTTTATTAAACCTGATTTACTTGTCTGTATAAGTAAATTTTTAGTACACAATAATTGATCCACAAATTTAAATAAGTTTTAGGTTTCGGCTGAAACTGAGACTCACGCCTGTTCGCTATCGGATTCGGCAGTCGATCGCTACAAAAATGGTTGAGAAGTTTGGTTCAAGTAAAATTAACGTTTTTTTGTTTTTTATTTCAATGCAACGAGACCATTTTAGAATATTTTATAAATGTTCTTACACAGAGTGCAATATAAATTCTTCCCTTCGGTCCGTGGCCTTATCGCAAGCTTAAGTCGGGTTGTGGCCCAGTATGATATTAGCAGATGCTGTAAGCTCACAATCTCCGCGACACGACGTTTATTTTTAGGGTTCAAAGGGTAAAAACGGGACCTTATTAATATTGCTTCGCTGTCCGTCTGTCTGTCTGTCCGTCTGTCACCAGGCCCTCAGGCCCAGGTCTCATGAACAATGATAGCTAGAGAGTTGAAATTTTCTCAGATTATGAATTTCTGTCGCCCCTATAACAACAAATAATTAAAAAACAGAATAAAATAAATATTTAATCTTTCTCATAGCTCTCATACAATGAACGTGAACTTTTTTGCACGTTTTTGCTCGATATCGATAACGGCAACAGGTATATACGCTTAAAATATTCACAGAATATTTAGTTAAATATTCACTTTAACATTAAATAAAAATAAAATGAATATTAAAGGGGGCTCCCATACAACAGATGTTTTTTTGCCATTTTTATAGATAAAGGTACGGAACCCTTCGTGCGCGAGTCCGACTCGCACTAGGCCGGTTTTTTTAACTGCCCTCGAATCCTCCGCTTAGCTCGAGATGTGGACTTTATTGTACGATGTACGTAAACGAAGGACAGTTTAGAATATATGCTTCAGCAATATAGGTATGTAAATATGAATAAAATTACGTTTTTATCCATCCAAAGGGATGACGGAGGCAATTCAGACAATCTAGATATATGGAAAAATAAAACGGAAATAGCAACACGCCAGAAATATAAACGCAACATTTAACTATCCCTCTCAAGCTCCCTTACGTATTATTATTATAATCGTTCAGGTTATACATTATTACTAGCTTTAAAGTAGTACTAAAGTGAATGGCGTCCAATAACAGTACCTTAAAAAATACTCTAGTTTTAATTTAATTGAAAATCGGTTTAAAGGTTGAAACGTGAAGAGGTGGCAGGTAGGAGTATATAGATAGAACGACAGATATTTAGTCGCATTTATAAATATATTTAAGACAGCTGGACTATACAAATTGCAATTATTTATACAAAGGAATATATCAAACAATACAAGAATAAGCACAAAACATTACAAAGAAACAATCACGCAAAGTAAACCTGACACTTGTATATTTGTCTGTATATGTTCCGCCCGCACATACTATTGCACCGAGCAATACATTTCAATCCGCGTTGGGTCCCCACGGGTGGCGTAGCACTCTGTAGCGTCGTAGCATCGCTACGAGGCAATGCCTATGACATTGCAGAACTACAACTTTTGGGTATACTGAGAAGAAAACGCTAGGCATTATTTTCTGTCTTACTGTAGTCTTCTACTTGCATCGATCAAAGTGTTGTGTTGCAAACAGTGCCGGGTCCCTCGGGCGGCATAGCGTTGTCGCTTAGCACCGCTATGTGCAAAAATCCCTACGATGTTCTGTGAAGCTAGGACGTTTTTTATAATAGATGCTAAGCATATTGCATTCTTTTTCTGGCCATCTTTTACTGACTTCAAGTAAAACATTTTGCAATCCATGGCATTTCCTTCGGGTGGCGTAGCGCTACGTAGCAACGTAGCACCGCTACGAGTGAGATAAGGCCTACAATTATTTACGAGTGAGATAACACTACCTTGAAGGGGCGACTCAGCCCATCAAAATGAACAACTTCTCGTATGGAATCTATGATGTCTCAGCAGTAACAACATTTTTTTACTTTTGTATGGAAATGTCGTTTTTTTACCCCTTTAAGAGAATGTCGATGGTAATTTTACAGCTGTATTTCTGCAGTTTTTACTGCTTTTTTTATATTAATGCCATTGAGAAAAGCCTTTGCCATCTGTTTAGGGTCCAACGAATGGCGTAGCACAACTACAATTAAAGCTATTCGATTATTCTTCTACTTTTCTTAAAATAATATCGCTTACTGCAAAGGAAAAAATTAAAAGTAACAAACTTTTTCAAAACGAGCTTTTATGTATTTATTACACTTTATTTTTAGAGTTATTTTCAGCGAACCCTTTAATTTGATATCCATATTGTTGGAGTGAATATGTTTCCGGTTTGTTTGAACATTGCAGGCTTGAATCACCTGATTGTCTGATAATAAAGATGATTCCGTGCTTCGGAAGGCACGTTAAGCCGTTGATTCCGGCTGCCATCTGGTAGTCGTTAAAAGGAACCACGTCAGAGGGCGCGAGGCGGTTCCGAAGAATTCTAAAACCATGGTCGATTGACCGTGACACCTACACGAAATGATGATGATTTCTAATTCGGTCCCACGTAGAAACACCGAGCATAATATCTCTCTTCATTGCTCTTTTAGCGAACTTGAGCTTTTATCATCATCAAGTCATCACTGGTATCACATATTAATTGAAGACGTTTGTCTTTAGGCACTGTGTTATTTTCAACGATAAGACAGTGCGGGCCTTCCCGAGCGCTGCCCATTATACATTTAGAAAAACAAAATTTCATACTAGAATATAATATAGTTCTAGTCACGCTATAACGTAGAACTAAACTTATTGTTGAGAACATGGGAATACTTGTATGACTTGTATCTAGCAAAATCTTTGCAATGCGTGTGGTCTCTTAGGTGGTGTAGCTCAGCGTAGCGGCGCTACGATCGCATAATAGCTACGATATATAGCAAACCTATACCATTTTAGAGGATCAAACTGAACTTACGCAGTATTTCTGTACGTATTCAGCTAAAATATTTATGTAGAAATAATCTTTCAGGAAAGAAAACTAACGTCCACCAAACTACTACACCGATTTTGAGGTAATTAGATAAGAAATTTACCAAATCGGTTAGTAAACGACGAAGTTATGAGGTGAGAAACAAAAAACTGAAATAATAATATTCTGCTTTTTTGAAGTCAGTGTAATTATACAAAGAATTTGAATGCCCAAATGAGGTTTCAAAAAGTTTATAACTAAACTTAGAAATATTATGATTCACCTAGCCAATTGCTTCAGTACCTACTGCTATTTGCCTAGCATGATAGCCGATTCAAAATGTGTAGTGAAACAATTTGAAATCATCCGATTCGCCGCAATTTACCTAAAAGCCCTCCCCGCGACGCTGTTACTCTAAGCAGAGGTGTCGGGGCGTGCGCCGTGCTCTGCATGAAAGGGTTCGTATTGCCCGAGGCATAGGAATCGTTTACACTGCGCCGATATGAAGGCAATATAACAGGTCCAATAACACTAAAAGTCGATATGAAATATATATGTTTGTACTAGATTTTGCCGCGGCTCCGACCGCGTTAGTGTCGATCCCTCAGAAACAGTATTTTTCTGGGATAAAATTACGTATGCGTGTTAAGAGTCACAGCCCAGGACCGTGATAAGTGGAGAATTCTTCTGCGAGCCCTATGTCCCTGATAAGGGATCACAGGAACACATCATCATCATCATCATTACCTAACTTCTAATATAATAAAATAAACAAGATTAAATAAAAAACGCTACTAACGGCAAAAAAAAAAATTGGTTGTCTGTAAAATCGGTTTACGGACGATAACTTAACGTGATAACGGTGGAAGCGAGATAGATGCGTCCCAAGCCGCATGCATAGGCCGATCGTGCCTCTCTATCGCTTGTTTCGCGCTGTCGCTTGCACACTGTACGTGACACACCCGGCGTTCATCGATTCATAAGACATAATCATGTAAAAAACACTACACTTCTTTTGGGCATTCGTGTAAAAAATATCTACATTAAATTCACAACTGGCCGTGTAAACGCCCCTATCCGAGCCATCAGCACCTTAAGTGATACAACCTTTTTGCTGAACTCTCCGCGACATTACTCCAAGCACCTCCAGTACACACCTGTCTGATTACGCCGCGAGTGGCGAATTAGTCTGCTTAAGAGTATCGCGAAGACAAAGAACGCGCTTGACGCATTTCAATGTCTGTTACATTATTTATGATAAGTGCCTAATTTATTCATTAATGTAATCCCCTCTTGTTTGTGTTGTTCTTCTTTTCGAGTCGCCTTGTCTTTATATTATCTTGCTCAATGGGCGGCCATTTTATTTGCCTCTTTGTTATATAAGGTCCATTAAAATTCAGCGCAAATATTTTAACCCTTTCGATGTCGGATTTAACCGACGTTCGCAGTCAAAGGGTTTAGGTTTGACTTTCATATGTCACAGGAATACATTAGTAGCAAATGTAAAGAAATCAACACGCTAAAAAAAATGTTCTATGAAAAAGATAAAACAATTTTTTTTTTGCAAATCGTTGTTTCCTGTTTTTTAGGACATTGCAGTTGACTAGCTCCGTGGCGCAGCGGTCAACACGCCTGCCTGCGACACGGAGTGACCGGGTTCGATCCCCGGCCAGGTCAAGATGGAAAATGATCTTTTTCAGATTGGCCTGGGCCTTGGATGTGTATCTTTATATGTATTTGTTATAAAATATAGTATCGTTGAGTTAGTATCCCATAACACAAGTCACGAACTTACTTTGGGGCTAGCTCAATCTGTGTGATTTGTCCGTATATATTTATTTATTATTATTTATTTATTGCAGGCTTGAATCACCTGATTGTTTGATAATAAAGATGATACCGTGCTTCGGAAGGCACGTTAAGCCGTTGGTCCCGGCTGCGATTTGGTAGTCGTTAAAGGAACCACGTCAGAGGCCGAGAGGTGGTTCCGAAGAACTCTGACACCAGGGTGTGCATGGTCGATTGACCGTGCACTACTACATCTACTCGAAATGATGATGATGATGCAAATCGATAAATCAGCTGTTTTAATTGTCGACGTCAGTGACTTAGTATCAATAAAAAGATGAACAAAAGAATACTTTCTTGGTGTACCAAGAAAGTATTCTTTTGTTCACTGGGTGTGCTTTTTGTGCCTTTTTTCTAAATATTTAAGATAAAATATATCGAAAACTAGCGTATCAATATTTTTTTATTGTTTTTAATTTGTTTCTAGCTTATGGGCACCAGCCCTTAAAATATTTGAGCTTAATTTAATTTTTAAATGGATCTTTTATATCTTGTAGCTAGCTTGATACTCGTAGTATAAAATATCAGATAAATATGAGATATTATATATGACACATATTTTTTTTTTACTGAGTGTGGAAGTAGGCATTTGTCTCCCATCTCACCTGATGGTAAGTGACGATGATGACGAGGATGTTACATACCTATTCGAGAGATACCCGTTTATTATACATTGATAGAAACAGACAAATCTAAGTACAAAAAGATTCTAACAACAACTTCAACAATAAGGAAAGCATTTAGAAACTTTTCAAGCTTACATGTGGACATTTTCATTACAAAAGTTAGTTCCAGTTTAAGTATTCTGGAAGGATATAACTTTTATGATAAAGTGTTGCCTCTTTACTTAAACTTAAGTAGTATGTGTGGGCCACCGATGTAGTACCAGTGATATTGTGTACCTTCGCTACAGTAAACCGGCGATAGAACGGTTTCGATGCATCGACCGGTGATGTAGTGACTGGCGATATTGTGCCCTAGTTGTTTAAAGTAGAATCCAAACTCTGAAGCATCACTGGGTCGTTTAGTTTATAGGTTTTTAATGCACATAATTATAAGAAGTAATTATATAAATATTCTTTTCCATGCTGGTCTGGGAGAAAAATCGTAGAATGTACAAGCTGCTTCTCTTCCCGCACAGATCGTAAAAGTCGATTGAGGAATCGGGGTAAAATCTGTGGAATCATATCAATATGCAATGCGATGTAGCCATAAGATCGTATAGACCTAAGCTCTGTCTAACCCGCAAGGGACAAAGACGTGATACTATATATGTATGTATCTAAATAATTATTATACGACGTATTTTATTTTGATAGATATTGATGATTCAGACTTCTTTGTGATACTTTTATAGTTGTGTTAAAAGTTTGTTATTATATCAATAAGACTATAGTGAAATAAAAGCCTAAACTTCAATTTGTTTGAGCCAGTCTACAATTGATTTGAATGACTTCTACGAAACAAAGCTCAGAAGCTCAGGAGACGAATTATAATAATTGCAAACAACAGCGGCGTTCTCAAATACGCGAAGTTTCGTGAATGAAGAAACGCGGATAAAAATGCAGATAATATGCAAATTGTTCCCAGTCGAAGAAAGTTGTGTTTTTATAAATTCTGAGGAAGATGCCCCCGGGCGCAACTCTGAACAACAACTGAAATAAAGAAGGTTACAGATGCGTCTGTTTACATGCAGTGTTCAAACAGACACAGGATCAGTAACCCTCACTAGGCAAAGCTGTTGTTTACGTGATTACAGGCTACATACGGCAAGATATTCGGTACGGTTAAATAAACGGTTCAATAAATACAATCAAAGTGGCCAGGTTTACCTTTTTTATGGCCGCGGGCTACAAGATTCCATTTCCATTAAGCCAGAGAGCGCATTAAGTTATTATTAAATGTACCACGATACCTAGTACGAGTATCAAATCTACTAGATCTAAAAAGTTTTTATATCAGGTATTCAAATTTGGAACATTTAATAAACCCGATTACGCCGCACCTAATATTAAATCATGAATAAAAAAAATAAAATCGCTATTTATGTGACAGTGTAGATATTGAAATAAAGATAAGGAATATCCTTCTGCTACCGTTTTATATTTGAAGGAAATACTCACTGTTGAATTGCATTCGATATATTTTTATTTGCAAAGTTATGCTTCCTAGAATCAGTTTTATACAGAATATTCCTAGAATTATTTTTCTTCGACATTTTTTTTTAAAAAGGAACCATATTGTTGACTTGGTAAATATTTTAATGACTACCGAATTCATAACTTTATAAAGCTCATCTGATACACGTTCCACTGTAGTGTTTCCTCAGAAACGGATGAAACTTGAATTTAAGCTACATTTACACGCACTATTCTAAAAAGAAACTTTAATTTACATTGGCAATCTAAACTACACTAATAAACATTGACATTAGTAATAATAACGAACGCTGATAATGATAATAAATACGAAACTACTTTCTATTTATTAATACTTGTTATCCATTTAGTAATTAGCTGTATGTCATAAAACTAGCTTGCTGTTCAATTTCTATTGTTTTGCGAGTACTCAAAACACATCTCAGTATTGCCGATCTTCGTTTCTGAAAGATATGTTTAGCATATCTTTGAAAACGCCACCTTAGAGAAGAAAATCCTTTGATATAAATAATAAAATATAAAATTATTCTTTATCGCGGTCATTAATTGTATCAATAGCCAAAACGGCCACAAACTTCCAAATCTTAAATGCTGCCTTCAAAGAATCCCGCGATTGTTTTTAATTAGAAGAAACCTCGAGTAAAAACTGGCTGTAATTGTTATTGGCCACTTCAAAAGGCCAACAACTTTAAGCGGGACTTGTAATTAGGCGTTTGTGAATTTTCAAAAAGAAATTTTATTACTTATATAGTATACTTCTGGAGTTTAAGTCGGATCGACAATCGCCGCCTAAAAAGTTTGGCCCACGAAGGTAAATGCGAATCAAGGACGTTTTGGTTCTATTGGAGAAATTACACGCATATATATACAAACTTTCGCCCGCAGCTCCGCCCGCGTCAATGTCGATCCCTCGGGAACAGTACTTTTTCCCGGGATAAGAGGTAGCCTATGTCCTTCTCCGTACTCCAGAGAACTTATATACAAAATTTCATGAAGATCGGTTCAGTAGTTACGGCGTGAAAGCGTAACAAAAAAGCATTTATAATATTAGTTAGGACTAGCTTTCGCCCGCGCCTCCGCCCGCTACAATGTCGATCCCTCGGGAATAGTACTTTTTCCCGGGATAAAAGGTAGCCTATGTCCTTCACCGCACTCCAGAGAACTTGTATGCAAAATTTCATGATGATCGGTTCAGTATTTACGGCGTGAAAGCGTAACAAACAAACAAACAAACTCACTTTCGCATTTATAATATTAGTAAGGATTAGGATGATCTGTATTCGGTGATCTGGGTTACTCTTTCCAGTATTGCAGTCATATACGAGTGTCCAAACAAAAACAGTTAAATGTTTCTTTATTCTATTAATGCTTGAAACCTTATTTGAGGAAATCAAGTGTACAAACAGATTTGGATGTTAGTCCGAGTATAAGTTATCATTCAAAACCTCTTGAGTACCTATTTTTTAGCCAGGGTTGTCGTGCCTTTTGGAATCGTATTTGATTCGTTAATATTATTACGTTTAAAAAAAAATAAGAATAATTTCAATTCGCAATAAAGTATAGATTTACAATTGTGTACCCGACTCGTACTCCTGCCCAGGGCCGAATGACCCACTTTTCAAACGTAACTCAATAAACTTCTCTGTCCATCCATCGCTTTGAAAACGGAAGATTTTTTTGTTCGTCGTAATCGAGTTTCAAACATTTGCTACGAGCCGTAGCTTGTCGTAGCAGAGAACTACGAGCTACGACTTACACCAAAATTGCAGCACACACATTGTATAGCAGTAAATTGCAATAAATAGGGCAGTCTCCACCACCCTTCTGAAGAGGGTCGCTCTCTAATGACGACAAATTGACGCGAGTGCCATAAATTGTCCGAAAGACAATACTGGATCGTGACGTCAGGAACTATTATAAATAATGACGAAATCGTCTGTTATTTCTTTGTATTATTACAACTTCCATTTCTAGAAGTCAAAGTTGAACAGTTTATTCATACATTTTAACATATATGATGCAAAATAATTAATCGACATATAAATACTTCAAAACTAAAATTCTAAACTAAAACTTAAATGAAAAATAAAATAAATCTATAAACACATCAAATTAAATAAAATATGGATGCCAAAACAAAAAACAACTAGTTGTGTGCATTTTATTTTAATAATTAAAGTCATTCATAAACATGCGGCTGGTCGAGGTATCTGGTGACCAAAGGGCTGGCATTTTGTACAACACATTAGCATTGCCATCCAATGTAGCAATGCAGCCAGCTATTTAGGCACCCTACCGTAAGGCAATGATCTGTGTGATAGTTTTTATTTATAGATAACTTCTTTTTAGTGTACATTTATAAGTTATACTTAGTTCTAGTTGTTAGTAGTGTTTATTGTTAAATTTGGATTACTAATAATAATGCGAACATAAATTAATTAAATAATGAAAATATAGATTGGTACCTACATTATATTATTATTCTCTTTATTCAAAATTAATCTTAAGCCTAGGTTTTATAATATTTGTATAAAAAGTAAAATATAAAAATATGATACAAAACATAAAAACATTATAAAACCTAAACCTAGCTTGCCGCCAGCAGCGGGGCAAGGCTCAAGCTACCGGCGGTTAAGGCTGCAGAGAAAGAAACCTCCTGACTATGCGTGACGTGTCCAGGAGTGCTGCCTTCTGTATCTGGCCCTTGATCCAGCCATCCAGCGAGAGTCTCTTGAGGTGTTGGTCGAGACTCTTAGCTATAAGGCCGTTTGCAGATACAACTATCGGGACAATGATCGTCGAATTCACATCCCACATAGCAGTCACCTCGTGGGCCAAGTCAAGGTACTTGCTGAGCTTGTCCTTTTCGGCTTTCACGAGGTTCTCGTCATGCGGGATGGTGATATCGATGAGCATTGCCTGGCGCGTCGATCGATCTGTCAACACGATATCAGGCTTATTGGCAACAATAGTCCTGTCCGTAATAACAGATCGATCCCAGTAGAGCGTGGCATGACCATTTTCGAGAACTGGCGCCGGCGTGTACTTATAGTACGGTACCTCGGATTCCACAAGACCATACCGAAGAGCGAGTTGCTGATGGATAATTCTGGCTACAAGGTTATGTCTGTGCAAGTACTCACCGTTGGCCAGATGAGAACAACCGGAAATAATATGCCTGAGTGACTCACCGAGACGGCGGCATGCCCGACATATGTCGACCGTACCGTCCTTCAGATGACGAACAATTACCGGAGATATATCATCTCCGGTAATTGTTCGTCATCATGACTTCGTCTGCAATTGCACAAACAAAACCCTCGGTTTCCCCGAAGAGGTCGCCGAACCGTAGCCAGTTTACCGACGCGAGCAGATCTACATCAGGCCCTGTTAAGGCCCGGTAGAACCGCCCGTGGAGCTCCTTACTCTTCCATATGTTCTTGCGGTCTTCGGTGCTCAGCACGGATGGTCTACGCCAGTTTACGTTTGCCAAGGAGAGCGGCGTGAGACTCCTATCTATAACAACAATGTCGCGGTGCAACCCACACTCATTGTTAAGGAAGTAATCCCTAAGACTGCACACCTCACGGTTATGAAGAGACTTGGCGTTTAAAAAGCCACGACCTCCACACTTACGTGGAATGTACAGTCTCATAACGGATGAGCGTGGGTGAAGCATGCGATGCATTGTGAGCTGTTGATGGACTCTCCTATCCAGAGCGTCTAACTCAGTTTGTGTCCATCTTAGTATGCCAAAGGAGTATGTGAGGAGGGGCATCACCCAAGCGTTGAATGCGCGCACCTTATTGCCCCCTGACAAAAGGCTTTTAAGCACTTTTGTCAGACGACAAAAAAAACACTCCTTTACCGCCTGCTTGATGTCCCCATCCTCAATACTCAGAGACTGTGACATACCAAGATACTTGTAGGTTTCTGACTCCGAAAGAGACCTGAGAGACATTATCTCAGAAAGTTGCAAATTTGTTGAATTTACAACTTTCCCCCGTTGAACATGCATAATCGCACACTTATCTACACCGAACTCTATCCTGATGGAATTACTGAAATCCTCGGTGATTTTTAGTAACTTCACCAAGTCAGGGCGTTTCGGTGCAAACAATTTCAAGTCATCCATGTATAACAGATGGGAAATTATCTCCCCGTCTCTTTGAAGGCGGTAGCCCAGCCCCGAATCGCTCAGCAGGATGCTGAGAGGATTCAAAGCTAGGCAAAACCACAAGGGACTCAAACTGTCACCCTGGAAAATGCCTCGCTCTTTCCTTATAAAGTCCATCGGATCCAAGAGACCATCTCCACCACCTGGTTGACGAAGGACTGTGGTCCACTGTCTCATACACATGCTGAGAAAAGATCTCAGAGTTGTATTAACTTTGTACAACTCTAAGATCCTCACCAACCATGAATGAGGCACCGAATCATAGGCCTTTTTATAGTCAATCCATGCAGTAGAGAGGGCTGCCTTGTTCCGTTGGACTTGCTTGCCAATGGTCATGTCCATGAGGAGAAGCTCTTTAGTACCACGGGACCCAATCCTACATCCATTTTGAGAGGGAGACATGATCTTGTTCGCATCGATGTGCGTATTGATCTTCGCTCTCAAAATGGATGTAAGTAGCTTGTACAATGTTGGTAAGCATGTTATGGGTCTGAAGTTTTTAGGATCCGTGGTACTACCGGACTTCTAGAGCAGGAAGGTGTGTCCTGTAGTCAGGAAAGCTGGAAGGGAACCAAGATCGAGGGCTTGTTGAAATTGTGTCGCTAAGCGCTCGTGTGAGCTTCGAATGCACTTTATCCAAAAGTTGTGCAATCCATCCGGCCCAGGACTTTTCCAGTTCTGTGCCGTACGGATTGCACAGCTTATGTCATCGAGACTGATATTTACAGCCCCCATGGATTCGATGGCCACACACTCGCGCTCAATTACACTCATCCAACCACCCTCGGTGTGCACGACTGGCACTGACCAAATACTACGCCAGAAATTTATCATAGCTGTAGAATCTGGTAGTTGCCCGTCGATCACACGCTGATCAGCTCCCTCCCACTTTCTATACACCTTCCTTTGGTCGCTTTGAAAAAGACGATTTTGCCGGAATCGATCCACACGCACTCTGTAGCGACGAAAACGCCCCGCCCACGCATAGACTTTCTGCTTCAGGAAGTCAATACGTTCCGTGACTGAGGCCATGTAATCGCGAGGCCTTATACCAGTACCCGCGAAGGCCTGATTCACAAAACGCATGACTCGGGGGCGATTGTTGCCCCCTCTGAAGCAGATGAGCTTTGCAATGACAGTCCTAAACGTGTCAATACGCCGTTCAATCCGTACTTGCCACGCGGGGGCATCACCAGCGGGTCGTGGTGCACGATCAGAGTCCGGAAACTTGACACGAGCAACACGACACGCCGCTATGGCCCCACAGTACATGATTGAATGCGTATCGACCAGACCTTCGCTAGCCTCAAAGTACGGGGCTAGCAAATCATTTAGGGCTCCCATTAATGCTAAATTACGTCTATTCTTAGGCAAACGAGGTAATCGCGGCCTAGACTCGGGTGTGGATCTATACTGACCAATCGCTTCCTCCAAAGCCCTCCTCAATTGCTCATGAGCCTGGGTACTTACGTCTATGGTCACACCGCTCCCATCATCAACACTAAGGACATAAGCCTCTGGCGTCCGAATAACTGGACCCACCAATGTCGTCGGCGGGTCTCGTGTCATGGTGGCAGCCGTGCGAGCAGGTAGCGCCTCCAATCGTAGCCGATCAATTACGGAATCATCCAAACGTTTGCAACGTTGGATGACCCGCACTTGATCCGACAGTCGCTGTGCAGAAACGGTGATGGCCGGTTCAAGGACCTGAAACAAAGTCAGCATCCGGTCACGATACGCCGTCATGTTGGTTTCCCCCTCTGTAGCCTCATAATTGGCGCGCATGCAGTTCTCATTATTTTGTTGAGTCCATCGCATGCGACGCACTACACCACCGGTAGCGGGAGCCAGGCGCGGGGCAGGTTGCCTCGCAGGCCCCAAGCGTGCCGGCAGCGGGGGTCGTCCACGTCGCGCAGGTGGCGGCGGCGGCGCGGCCGACGGCCCGCGCTCGTCGTTGCTCGACTCGCTGGTGCCGGGCGCCGTGGCGAACTCGTCACCCGACGATGTTGGCGAGGAGCTGGACGACGACGCGGGTGGAGGTGGAGGGCGTGCGACTTGTTCCGCTTGATGTTTCTGGGATCTTGTAATCATTTTACAATTTCTGTGTGTTTATATCATTAAAACTAACGTGAGATACAGACATTATGTACTAAAAACGGGTCACTCACGTGCTATTTTGTCGGGATTGCCGACTATAGTTTCGGACTCGTCAGGTGCCCATTTTCAAGGCGAGTGCGAGACGCGCGGCGGAGGGTCCCGAACTAACCTAACTATCTCACCATTTAAGGGTTGATCTATGGGAAGTGTTGGATTCAATGTCATTTAGCAGGGCAGATATTACAAATGACAAAGTAGAAATACGACACACAGGCAAACACCAACGCCTAACACAAACCGGAGAGCAAAATAAGGATACGAGACTTCGCTCAGTTAATTCAGAAAAGTTTGTGATAAATTTATCCTCGCAACCTGTATCACCGAACCTAATCAAAGTCCTATCAAAAGGGTTAAACTTTGCTCCTTCGCCACATAAACTACCAGTTGAGTCCATCATCACTGGTATTGAGGGCACGATAGTGAGAAATAAAATACCACAACATGAAGCGGAGTGCCTGCGTCAGGATGTGTCGTCTCTGCTTCGTAAATCCAAAATTCCGAAACCGAATGTGACAAGAGAGGAGATCAAGGCCCTGAATGATTTACGCAGTAACTCAGACCTTCTAGTATTACCAGCTGACAAGGGCAACGCAACGGTCATAGTCGATACAGCGGTTTACCGAGAAAAGTTGACACAACTGGTGAGTGATACTTCTACCTATAAAATAGTCAATTATAACCCTACCTCACGAGTTACAGCTGGGCTTGATAAGCTGTTGCGATCACTGTCGGACGACGACCTGAGAAAACGCCTACGTCCACAAAACCCCACCACGCCGAAAATCTACGGGCTTCCTAAAGTACATAAGGAAAACTGGCCATTGAGACCTATTTTTTTTTTTTTTTTTTTTTTTTTTATTTTGTTTGGAAGATTATCGACTTGTAACAACATGGTAATCTTAAATCTATAAAACTGAAAGTCATTTACAAATCTTCACTGATAGAAATATAACATGTAACAATAGAACCGACAAATTAGAATTAAAATAAGACAAACTTTATGTAAGTAAACAAGTAAACAATAAAAAAATAGAAGCTGAAGTTCTAATATAATGAATCTGACTATGAAGTGTAACCGAGAGAATGCCGCACTAAGCCTGATCCGTAAAGAATTTACTCGTAATAGCTTTCTTCATAACCGCTAATTTGAGACCGAGCATATCGAGATCTATTTGAGGTGAAAGTTTATTATAACTATTACATGCTCTGTAGAAAAATGAATTTTGCCGATAGTTGGTAGCAACTACAGGAACAAAGAATGTAGTAATGTTTCTGTACATTCTTGCCGGGGCAAATATTTTTACCGATTCGAGAAGCTGGGGACAATCGATATGAGAATGTAAGATACGATGCAGAAATGAGAGGTCTGATAGTTCACGACGAGTAACTAGAGGTAGGAGATGGTGTTTTTTACAAGATGAGTTATAATCGGGTAAGCTAGATATGGTTCTATAGTTAATGTGCTTCATAAATTTCTTTTGTATGTTTTCAATACGGTCAATATGCTCCTTGTACATAGGGTTCCATACCTGAGATGCGTATTCCAAGTGAGTTCTTACGTATGTGCAATATAGAATTTTCAGCGTCTTTACTTGTTTAAAATCTTTGGAATTACGTAAAACAAAACCAAGGCCTTTAGATGCTTTTTTAATTATTGCGTCAAAGTGATCCTTAAAATGCAATTTGCTATCAAGTATAATTCCTAGGTCACGGACACTATTACATTTTTGCAATTCGTGGTTATTAAGAGTGTAAGTAAACTTGACAGCAAAGAATTTTCTCGTAAAAGTAATTGCAGAGCACTTGGCAGAGTTAAGATCTAGTTTATTGTTTTTGCAATACTCTTCTAGCCGATATAGATCGTCCTGAAGTTTTACCGCGTCGTCTAAATTTGATATAGCTTTGAAAATTTTCATATCATCGGCAAAACATAATGCTGTGGAGTAATGGAAACATGAATATATATCTGATACAAAAATAGTGAAAAGCAAAGGACCTAGTAATGATCCCTGAGGAACGCCACTTGGAACACGGGACCAGGAAGAACAATAATTACCCAATACAACAACTTGCGATCTGTTTTCTAGATAGGAACTGAACCATCTGAACAAGTTACCTCTGATTCCAGACCCCAATAGCTTTTTTAAGAGGAGATTATGATCTATGCGGTCAAAAGCCTTACTATAGTCAGTATATATAACATCTGTTTGCATGCCATTTTCCATATTGTAAGTCAGATTATCTTCTAGTACAATTAAGTTAGTTATAGTTGATCGACCCGCTAAAAATCCGTGTTGATTAGGAGAAAATGAATTTTTAAGTGAAGAATAGACCTGATCATATATTATTCTTTCAAATACTTTTACTATTATGCACAGTTTAGATATAGGGCGGTAATTGTCAACCTTATCTTTTGCACCTTTTTTGTGTATTGGGGTAATAAAAGCCCTTTTCCAAATTTTCGGTACTTTACCCTCGGTAATTGACCTCTGAAAGATGATTGATAGAGGCTTAGTAAGCTCTTTTGCAGACCTAGACAAGAATATAGCAGGAATATGATCAGGCCCTGCGGATTTGTTAAGATCTAAATTACGTAGCTTATCAAAAACCATACCCTCCGCAATCTCAATGGTGGATAGATCTGCATCTAAACCGGTAGAAAAGCCATCTGTAACCTGAGAAGCATCGATATTGAGAGGCACGTTGAAAGTATCAGTACCCGTTGATTGCAGAAAGGATGATTGAAAATACTGAGAAAAGGATTCACAGATATCACTCCCTGTATGATGAGTTTGGCCATTATGTTTCATCACAGAGGGAATAGACGTTGATTTTTGTCTCTCTTTGTAAAAGGACCAGAAAGCCTTGGGATTGTGCGTGATAGACTCTTCTGTTTTTTTAATATAAATATCATAACATTCACCTTCGAGCTTTTTGGCCCTTTCCGTCAGAACATTGAGCGTGAGTTTATCGGATAGTCTAGAATATGTCTGATATCTCTTAAAAACTTTATACCTTTCTTTAAGGACTTTTTTGAGAGGCGCTGAATACCAGACCGGAAATGATTTTTTATCATAACGTAAATATATTTTTGGGACAAACTGATCACGTAATCTATACAATGTGTCGTAAAAAAATGTAACAGCCTCATCGAAAGGTCGACTGTAAATTTCCATAGGCCAATCCACCAAATTTAGCTGCTCTTTGATAACGTTAAAATTAGCTTTATTATAACAAAACTTGGTGCGTGGCCCAGGAGTTAAGTTACTGTAGTTGCGCAAATCTGGGACTAGTAAAATAGCTTCATGGTGGGGGTCTAAAGGGACAAGGGGATCAATACAGCGAGTAACAGTAATATTATGGTTAGATAGAACTAGGTCTAGCAACCTACCATATAGGTTGTAAATGCCATTATATTGGTGTAAGTTAGTAAAATTCAACATATCAATTAGCGAGTTCTCATCACTACCCGAAACATTTGAGGGCTCAAAATAAAGGTCTTCCTGTGAAATATCCCAATGTATCAAACTCATATTAAAGTCTCCCAAAACAATAAAGTGATCTTGATCATTATTTAAAATAACTTCCTGTAATTTATTTAAATAGTTATTTAATTGTTGCGAAAAAGTGAAGCCCAGATTTTGTTCGCATAAATAAAGTATGCAAATATGAACCGGTTTTGATAGGGTATTATTTGGAAGCAAGGTGATCCATAGGTCCTCAGCCGAAGATGACCATTCGGGTCTAGGAACCACCTTAAGCTCCTTGCGTGTAGCCAAAAATGTGCCTCCTCCCCTTAATTGCCCAGTTTTTGCGTAATTTCTGTCGCGCCTCCATAAAACGTAATTACTGTTAATCAACTCTGAATCATTCACACCATCCAATAACCAAGACTCCGTTATACCCACGACGTCATAATAATTAAGATCGATATTACGGCGAAAAATAGATGTTTTCGTACGCAAACCGCGTACGTTTTGATAATATATCAATAAGTTATCGTTAGTAATCATTGCAATGAGAGTCTACTACTTAATTGTATCAGAATAAATATAAATCTTAAATAATGTAAATAAAATAGTACCATAAAAAGCGAGAGCTCAATGCAGTAAATAATAACAGGCCTTATCAGCTTAGCAACTGGTGTAGGGGTACGAATGAACGCAGGTAGGCAATGACTCATTAACAGGTATCGGAGCGTGAATGTCAACAATAAGTAATCATGCATAAGTGCGACAAAGACAAAACTAGTTAGCAATGCATATTCTTCAAAGACAACAATGTTGTTTACGTAGATATGTTCCCGCGCGTGAGGCGGCCATAGGCAAATTAGTGTAGGTGCAATAAAGACGGAACTAGTTGGCAATGTGTATTTGTTAACAGTGACGCTTACAAGACAGGTCAGGGCAAGTAGCATGTATAAAGTTATTGATGTATACCGTACAGAGTCAGGAGCGCGCAACATTCTCTCAGCTAGACTTTTAAGCTTATGAATATGAATAGAAAATAGTAATTTAAACAATATAAAACAACAGATTATCGCAATTTGTTTAAATCTAAATTAGAATTTATAACAATGGTGTTAGATTTGTCGTTTCGACGGACGTGTATCTTTGCGAATTTCACCCAGACATACTGGTAACCCCGCTCCTTAGCAAGCGCTTTGGTGTCGTTTAGCAGCTTCTTGTATTCGGGACATAGGTGATCATTAACGTAGATACGGTTATCTTTAGAAGAAAATCCAACGTCGTGGGCAGTTATAATTTTCTTCATCCGCGCAGCAGCTACGAAGTCCTCCTTAGCGTATCTATTCACGAAGCTGGCTATGATTGTTTTCTCCTTGCTGTTTCGTGTTGGTATTCTTGATACATAGTTAAGAGAACATTTCGGTACGGTATAGCTGACAAACTCACCGATTTTCGATATGATATCGAAAAGATTTTCATTTGATCTAGTAGGTACCCCTTTGATTTCGACGTTGTTTAATCTCGTCCATTGATCCCTAGATAAAGTGTTCTCCTGGATGCTTGCAACCTGAGACGCGAGGCTTGATGTAGTATCCTCAAGGTCAGTAACTCTCTGATCAACGCTGTCCAGCCTGGACCCCATTGCTTCCAATTTCTGGTTGGTGACCTCACAAGTAGACTTGATTCCTTTTACATCCGACTGGATATCATTAAGCTGGTTTCCCATGCTGTCAAGCCTCTTAAGTAAACTGTCAACCATATTATCTTTTTTGGTGCAGCAAGGGGAGCACTTCCAATTGGAACGACCTGCCCCCAAGGCTTTATAGGCAGTTTTCGTAATCCCTGCACATTTGAAGTCATAGTAAGCTTTGCATACTGAACACTGTGCACCGTCTCCGACCGGTTCGCAGCAATTTGCACAGTCCATTTTGCGGAAAGTTGAAAAAGGTTTACAATACCTGGGTGTTTACGAATGAAGAATATAGGCTGGATGTACGCGTGTTGACTTCACCACTGTTCGGTCCGTACTGAACTATTGTGAGCCAAATAGATGCACCTACGTACAAAACATCTCGTTTTATGGCAGATATTTTACAGCCGCTAACAGGTAAAGGACTCGGCCCATTTCATCGACTTGCTACCAGGGGTCCGGCTAGCCGACGAAGAATTCATGGTAAGCTTCGATGTGACTTCATTGTTTACAAATGTACCGGTAGAGGACACCATAGAGATTATTTCAAAGTTAGCAAACGCAGCTGACATACCTACTGAGTACACGCGTATCATTGAATTTTGTTTAAAAAGCGGCTTCTTCGTGTAGCAAGGCGAATATTACACCCAAATCGATGGAGTAGCAATGGGGTCACCTATAGCGCCAGTGGTGGCAAATATATTTATGGAATGGTTTGAGGAGAGAGCACTTAGCACTGCGAAGGATAGACCGAGACATTGGTGGAGGTACGTTGATGATGTCTTCGCAATTCTCAATAAAAACCATTTAACGCCATTTCTGGAGCACCTTAATTCTATCCATCCAAGAATAAGGTTCACCACGGAACAAGAAAAAGATGGCGTTCTAGCTTTTCTAAATGTCTTAGTGATGAGAGAACCAAATGGAGTGTTGACACATACTGTATATCGGAAACCGACGCATACAGATCGCTACCTAAGAGCAGATTCGCACCACCACCCAGCCCACTTAGCGTCGGTACCACGTTCTCTCATTAACAGAGCGCTGAGACTATGTGACCCTCGGTTTCTAGGGTCAGAGCTAGCTCACGTGAGACACGTTTTAGAAGCAAATGGTTATGGTTGGAGGCAAAGTTGGAGAATAACCGCAAATGAACCCATGCACATACCATCAGCGGATAGAGCATTATTATACCTGCCATTTGTGAAAGGGGTTACGGACAAAATCGGACAATTAGTACGCCGTAGATACTGCATTAAGACCATTTTCCGGCCTCTTACACAAATAAGACAGTTGGTTCGCTCTCCGAAGGATAGAGACCCATTAAATGTCTCGGGAGTATACGAAGTTCCTTGTGACTGTGGGAAGAGATACGTTGGTGAAACTGGCCGCAATGTATCCACCAGGCTGAAGGAGCACATCAGAAGCTTGAAGAATTTGGACAGGAACGGGTCGGCCATCGCCGAACATACTTTGGAAGAGGACGTCACCCATTATATCCGGTTTGACAAGGCCAGAGTCCTATCTAGAGAAAAGGCATTCGTTCCCCGAAAAATAAGAGAGGCCATAGAAATAAGTCGACGTCCAAATTTCAATCGGGATGTAGGTTGGACTCTACCCGCAACCTGGAAACCGATTCTTCAAGGGAATGATACTCGTAACTTAAAGCACACAGAGTCAGTAGAGGCCGATACGATTAGCTCTTTCCACACACACGTACCGTCACCAGACACCGACGAGGAAGAAATGGGATCCACTACCTCCGTGACTATTCATCACCAGGGTCCTGCGACCGACCTGGCTCTCCCCTCCAAAAGGGCGGCACGAGCCGCCGCACGAGCAGTGCGTCGAGAGCAGTTAGTTCGGGACCCTCCGCCGCGCGTCTCGCACTCGCCTTGAAAATGGGCTCCTGACGAGTCCGAAATTATAGTTGGCAATGCCGACAAAATAGCACGTGAGTGACCCGTTTTTAGTACATAATTTCTGTGTGTTTTCTTATGTCAAATGTATGACAATCATGTCATGACAGATGAATTGTATTTGCAGTTTTCGTTTATGTAAAAATATTAAGATATCTGACATATTGGAGGGTAAATATCATAGAAGTATGAAGAGACGAAATTTTTTTTTATATCTATGGTAAATATATATATAAGATATTTTTATGTATAATTGTGTCTGTTCACTGTTTATTATCTATTATAAAAAAAACGATTTTGTATCAAAAAATTTAAATAATAAAATTGAAAATGAAGAACAAGATTCAATTTGACAGCGGTTGATATTATTATTATTATTAACTGATACATTATATTACTATTATTAACGTTAAGTAAAAAAAATAGCAAAATGACACATACAAAAATGTACATCTATTAACAAATCGTACAGTACCCACAGATGCTTACCCCTGGATATCATGCCCAAAGACTGGCAGCATTACGGAATCGAAAGGCAATGCTGATGCGCTGAGTTTGGCAGGTCAAGTAATAGGCACCTCAAAGAGCTTTTTAACCAATAAATTAAAAAGCGCTGATGTACCACAGCCTCACGTGCCCACGTTTCTGCCTCAAAAAGCTCAAACATATTTGCTCCTCCTGCAGCGACTGTGTCGGCCTTGGACTTGGTGCTCTGGAGAAGGGATGGCGCCAGTGTACCGCAAGTAGCGTCTTTTTAGTATGAAATTCAAGAAACCAAATAATATCAATGCAAAAATACTATAAAGGAGCTATCGAGAAGATATTCAATCAGCGAAATTTCGAATAAAATTGAAAATAATTCATCTAAGTACATACGAAAATAAGCTTAAATCCTTCACAGATTTAATTCTATAATATTGATTGGTGCATTTAATATTTTGTAGGATATCCTTTAATTTTTTTTCGGTGTCAAGTTAGTACGATTTCGTGATAAATTTTGATTTAAAAATTTGATTTCTATTTACCCTCTAAATAACGTATACCTACCTACATATATTTTCTTTGCAAGAAACGTATGTATAGCATAGCCAATGATAAACCAAAGTGCAATAAAATAGTCTCTCGACTACCACCCTCTGAATGGGGTCGCTCGTCTAATGACGACAAATTGACGGGTTTACCCATAAAATATTGGGAGGAAGCAGTCACCCGCTGACTCAGGATATATCAATATTTTCTTTACAGAACCTACATAACATATGCTTTTATTATGCTATGGAAAGACCTTCCAAAAATAAGAATACTTTTTTTAAATTGATTTATTGATTTAGTCGTGGTAGAGCCATGTTACTAGCAAAATGAATTGCTTTGGAAGTAGTACGAATGGGCTGGCTCGTCCGGGGAAGTACCACACTCTCCCAAAAAAATCGACGTCTGAGTAGAAGCTTTACCGCTTTTATGCTTCGATCGGTGAGTTAGAGAGCCGGAGGCCCATCCTTCCCCCTCCCCTCCCTATTTCCTTCCCCCAAGTCCTTGAAAGGCCGACAATGCACCTGTCACATCCTGGTGTTGCAGTTGTCCATGGGCAGCGGTGGTCACTTGCCATCAGGTGACCCGCTTGCTCGTTTGCTGTACTATAACATAAAAAGAGAACCGGCCCTGGTCCAAAAATTTGGACATATAAACGCTCCAGTCTTATTTTTGAGGGGAAGCCATTATACCGCCTTAATAACACCAGCAAGACAGATGTGACATCAAACATATCGCTTTTGTACTAATAGGTATGAGATGTTGCGGCCGTTGCGGCACCGGACGTTGCGGTGCGTTGCGGCACGGGGCCGCCGATATACTCCTATGACACTACACACAAGGACCTTGGCTTAGCCATCGACATGATACGATACCATTTTATATTATGTGAATTTCTTATATATCTGGTATCCAAAAAAGCTACAGAGAAGTTTGTTTGATAGTTATTTAAATATAGCGTTAATGGGTATGGAAAGATTGAATTGCTATTTAAAAGGGTTATCTTATGGTAATATATGTGTTCTTTTTTTATTTATTTATACTTTTAAAATGGACTTTCTTAACCAACTTTAACAAAATTTAACATAGGTAAGTAGTTAAATTAAATTAAAAATGTGCTTGGCAGTATTTTTAAGGTAAAGGATTGAGTAATGAGAAATATTTTTCAAATTCTACATATCGTTCAGGTTCTCTTGGGTTATTTGAAGTTTGCCGCGATTCCAACAAAAAGCATATATTTTTAATTTTATTAGGCACTAGCTGTTGCCCGCGGCTCCGCCCGCGTTAATGTCGTTCCCTTAGGAACAGTAGAAATGAAAAAAATACCATACTCACTTTACTCCCCTATTTTATCCGTTCAGGCGAAAATTTCGTCGGTTTTACCTACGTACATCTTTTTAATTGTAATCCAGAACGTCCAGAAATGAGAAAATGTCCATACAAACTTAACCCCCAATGGGGGATGTTGCCTTTTAAGGAGGGGATTTTATACATTTCACCTACACAGATTTAATTGTAACATACCTATTTTTATATAAGTCTAAGTCTAGAAATCGAAAAATTCCATACAAACTTTACCCCCTATTTACCCCTTCAAGAGGAATGTTGTCTGGTTCACCTAAACAGATGTTTTTTTAATTTTAATTGAGAACTTGTGTACCTACTTTCAAACTTCTAAGTCCAGAAATGAGAAAATTCCATAAAACTTCACCCCCTTTGATTTTCTAAAAATCCTTTCTTAGTGCTCATTTACATCATAAAAAGAATCCCTGTGCCAAATTTCAAGATTCTAGGCACAGTAGTTTCGGCTGTGCGTTGATATATAAGTCAGGTTTGCCTTTGGCCCGCGGCTCCGCCCGCGTAAGTGTCGATTTCTCAGAAACAGTAGAATTACCCGGAATACATTAATTTATGACTTTCAATGAAATACCTTAATATTGAATTTCAATTGAATAACTTCAAAAACGGTAAGTTTCATACTAACTTTGCATCCCCGTTATACCCCCTTAAGGGATGATTTTTGAAAAAAATATTTTACTCGTGTTTCATGCCTTTCAGTGAAGAACCTTCATGCTGAATTTCATTCGAATAACTTCAAAAACTACTAAGTTTCATACTAACTTTGCAACCCGTTTTATCCCCTCAGCAGATGAATTTCCAAAAAATCTTTCTAAGTGCTCCCCCACGTTATAAAAGGAACCCCTGTGCAAAATTTCAAGTTCCTAACCCTTATACTTTAGGCCCTGCTTGATATGTCAGTCAGTCAGTCAGCTTCTCCTTTTTTTTAGTATGGATTACTATGGATAGGTATAATGCTGTCGTATAATGATGATGAATTGACTTTGGATTTTAATTTTCTTATGTCACTTATTATTTTATTTTTTCTGCTATATGTTTGCAGGCAAACTCATGCCTTGAGTTCATTCAAATGACGATAACTTTTTTTTTAATGAACCGATTTTGATAAAACAAGTTAGTTGTTTTGCTGAGTTAAAACAAAGCATTTGGTGAAAGTTTGAAGTAAATCGGTTCAGTATTTTCGGAGATAATCGTGATCATACATACAGACAGACAGACAGACAGACAAGAAATTCGAAAAATTTTTTTTTGCTTTCTATTATTCTTTTTAAGTGTCCCTCTATCCATTTCAGTCAAAAATTCTAAATGTACAGACAAAATATTTTTACTGTTTTATTATATGTTTAGATAGATTATCTTTAGCTGAATTGCAATCGACACGTTTTATAGTAACTAAAATGCCATAAATTCACCACTACGACCCTATAGATGTATCGCCCTTCTTATGACTACAAATTGACGCGTGTCCCGTGAAATATCGGGAGGACGCGCCGTCGCCCGCTGACTCATGACGTCACGCGGAGCGAAGCTTACATATACACCACTGGTATAGAACTAATAAGAGCAGCCGCGCCGCCGCCGCAGCGGACGTTTTGTCCGCGATTATCCCCCGTCTGTGCAGGCCCTTATCGTACACACAATTTATATGTTACTTTTGCAAACTCGACACTTTCTACTTTCACACACCAACGAATGGATGGATTTATATTAAACTAGCTTTCGCCCGCAGCTCCGCCCGCGTCAATGTCGATCCCTCGGGAATAGTATTTAAATACTTAATATTTAGTATTTAATTACTTAATATTAAATTGATAAAATGTAGCCTATGTCCTTCTCCGCACTCCAAAGAACTTGTATGCTGGTATGTCTAGTGTCCTTGTCGGTATCAGTGTATCTCAGTCTTGCAATAAATGAGCTACCGAACGCACGCCGTCTATTATTTATCAGTGGCGACGAGGCGGTAACGAATCGTAAGTAAAATTGAATATAAGTGCATAAAAATGGGAGTGGGAAAAATACAGGAGTTTGACGTGAAATCCGGGAACTGGGTTAGTTACAGTGAAAGACTAGATATGTATTTTCTCGCGAACGATGTGAAGGACAGTGCAAAGTTACCCACATTAATAGCGGTGATGGGCGAAGAGGCTTATCTGCTGTTGTCGACGTTAGCAAGTCCCAAGAAACCATCAACATTGTCTTATGATGAAGCTATTTCTCTTATGAAAGACCATTTGCAGCCAAAACCATCAATATTGGCCGAGCGGTACAAGTTTCGACAACGGCGGCAGGTAGAAACAGAATCAATCGCCAATTACGTAGCCGAACTCAAGAAGCTCGCGAAGGATTGCGATTTTAAGACCACCTTAGAAGAGAATTTGCGCGATCAATTAGTTTGTGGCATAATAAGTGAAACGACGCGCCAGCGATTGTTCGCAGAGGATGATAGTATCACATATCGCAGGGCATTCAAATTAGCAACGTCATTAGAAGCGGCAGAAAAAAATGCTTGTGCGGTGGATCGCGATACTAAGCCTTCAGTCCCAGTAAATAAGGTTCAAGGTGTTTTCAAATGTATGGCGTGCGGAACAAACGGCCATCGAACGGAGGACTGCAAGTACAAAAATTTCGAGTGTAGCAGTTGTAGGAAGGTAGGACATTTACGGAGAATGTGTCCCGAGAAACGGGCAAGACTGGATGTGGCGGGAACTGCAAAGAATCAGCTTCGCGGTGACGGCGGAAGCGAGGACGGCGGCAGATGGGAACGCGGGGGTCGACGAGCCGGGGGAGGTCGCGGTGCGGGCACAAGCGGGCGCTGGCGAGGCCGCCCGGCAGCGGCGCGGAGCGGCGGCCGGGACGCCGGCAGCTACTGGCTGCACGGCGAGGGTGCGGCGGCGCCGGAACAGGTGCCAGACCCACAGCTGACGGCCTGCGAGGACGACGCGTTCGGGCCGCGGTATGAGGATGACGGGAGCGATGATTTGGATGAACCAATGTACCAAATGTCATTAACCAAATACAAACCGGTATGTATGAGTCTTTTAGTACATGGCAAGTTATTAACTATGGAAATAGACACCGGTTCAGCCTTATCGTGTATAAACGGGAGCACTTACCGAAAGTTTTATAGTTACTTGCCATTAAATTCATGCAGCCTGAGATTAAAATTTTATGATGGTTCGGTTATACAACCGCTAGGTTATATAGAGGTAGAAGTTGAATATCAAAAAACTAAAAAGAAATTAGATCTATATGTTATCGATAACGGAACCACTAGCCTATTGGGAAGACAGTGGCTTTTCGAATTATGCATCTCCGTACCTAAAGTAAGTTTGTATAATGTGCAGTTAGGTAAGAACAAAACTAAACAATTGGATGTAATAATTTCCAGGCATGAGTCACTGTTCGATGGCACACTGGGCCGGTACTCGGGACCGCCGGTGCAGCTGCACATGCGGGCGGACGCGGCGCCGGTGTTCTGCCGCGCGCGCCCTGTGCCCTACGCGTCGACGCGGAGCTGGACGCGATGCTGCGGGTTGGCGTCATCGAGCCGGTGGACCGCTCGGACTGGGCCACTCCCCTTGTGATCGCAAGTAAGGCGGATGGCGGATTACGCATCTGCGCAGACTATAAGATTACTCTAAATCGTGTTCTTTTGGTCGATAGGTACCCGGTTCCTAAGGTAGATGACTTATTTAGTAAATTATGCGGAAATGAATATTTTACAAAGTTAGACCTTTCACAAGCGTATAATCAATTAGTACTTGACGATTCTTCTAGAGCGTATACCGTCATTAATACACACAAAGGCCTATTTAAATATAACCGTTTGGTTTATGGTTTGTCGTCAAGCCCAGGTATATTTCAAAAATTTATGGAACAATTGTTCAAAGATGTACCGGAAGTGGTAATATTCTATGACGATATTTTAATCAAAAGTAAGGATATTAATAGTCATCTAGAGGTTTTGGAACGAGTATTACAGATTTTACAACAAAATGGGTTAAAAATTAAAAAAAGCAAATGTAATTTTCTTGTCAGACAAGTTGAATATCTTGGTTTTATTATAGATAAAAATGGAATAAGAGTAAATCCGGATAAAATCAAACCCATTGTCAGCATGGCACCACCACAGAACGCGTCTGAATTAAAATCCTTCCTAGGAATGGTAAATTTTTACGGGAAATTTGTTAAAAATTTAAGTACATATTTAGTACCATTATATTCACTACTTAAGAAGGGCAAGCATTACGTGTGGGGTAAGGAACAAAGTGAGTCGTTTTTACGGGTTAAAAAATTGTTGTGCGGGGCGGGTGTGTTAGTACACTACGACATAACCCGGCCCACCGTGGTGACGTGCGACGCCAGCGCGCGCGGGCTGGGCGCCGTGCTGGCGCAGCGCGAGCGCGATGGCTCCGAGCGAGCGGTCTGTTATGCTTCGCGGGCGCTCACGCCGGCTGAAACTAACTATAGTCAGATACATAAGGAAGCGCTAGCCATTATATTTGCAATGGATAAATTCCACCAGTATTTGTATGGAAGAAAATTTACTCTCCGGACCGACCACAAACCTTTAGTCAGTATTTTTGGCCCGAATGCAGGAATACCCACAACAACGGCCAGTCGTTTGCAGAGATGGGCGATTAAACTTTCTGCATACGATTTCAACATTGAATACGTAAGTACGGAAAAAAATACGGCCGATGCTCTTTCACGACTTATCAAAACTCACAAAGAAACATCAACGGGGGAAGAGGAACTTCCAGAGCAGACTTATTTACATTTTGCTACAGAGGCCTTGCTATTAGATTATAAAATGTTAAAGAAAGAAACGGGATCAGATCCAATATTGAGTAGGGTAATTAGTTACGTAAGAGATGGTTGGCCACTCGAGGTAGACATGAAAGAACTTAAGCCTTATTTAAATAGGAAAAATGAAATATATATTGAGCTGGGTTGTCTTATGTGGGGACATCGAGTGGTTATACCGACGTCATGTAGACCTAAGGTAATACAAGAATTACACGAGTCTCACATGGGCATAGTAAAAACCAAGGCATTAGCCCGAAGTTATGTGTGGTGGCCCGGGGTGGACGAGGCCGTGGAGGCGGCGTGCCGCGCCTGCGAGGTGTGCGCGGCCGTGGCCAGCGCGCCACCCGCGCATGCGCCGAGTCCGTGGCCGTGGCCCGAGCGTGCCTGGTCTCGGTTACATCTGGACTTTTTGGGACCGATCGTAGGTACTACTTACTTAGTGGTAGTAGACGCATGCTCAAAATGGATTGAGGCTATCAAGATGAAGGGTACTACAGCTAGCGCTGTGATCGCGGTGCTGCGAGAAATGTGGGCGAGATTCGGTTTGCCAAAGCAAGTGGTCAGTGATAACGGACCTCCTTTCTCCAGTTCAGAATTTGAATCGTTTTTAGCAAACAATAGAATCGATCACCTGTTTTCGGCTCCGTATCACCCGGCCTCTAATGGAGCGGCAGAAAATGCTGTTAAAGTGTGTAAGCGAGTTATTAAGAAAGCATTAAAACAGAAAGTTGACATCGATACAGCTCTAAATAGATTTTTATTAGCTTATAGAAACACCGATCACGACGCGACAGGCGATAGTCCTGCAAAAATACTTCTTGGTAGAAATTTACGCATGCGCCTCGATAAATTAAAACCAGATCGAGAGGAAAGAGCCAGGGAACGGCGAAGGAGCAGCATCAGTGGCGGCGAGAGTGGCGCGGCGCGGCGGCGGCAGCTGCGGGCCGGCGACGACGTCTGGTGCCGGGACTACCGTGCAGCCGATAGGTGGGTACCTGGTAAAGTATCGGAGGTAATAGGCAATACAGATTACAAGGTAAAATGTGATAAAGGAACCGAGGTACACAGACATATCGACCAATTGAAGCGTAGAGTGTCTTATAGTCCCACAGGTATCGAGGCACTTCAAAATCCACCAGCACGAAGAGTTTCGCGTAGTTCGCTAGTGGTACCGGAGTGGGGGGGGTGTGAGCCAGGCGAGCGAGCCCCACCGGAAGAGGCGACGTCAGCGCGCGAGTCGTTTCCGGGGGTGACGTCACCTCATAAACATGGTCCGGACACCGGGCCCGGGGTGCCAGAGAACAGGTCTCATGTAACGTCAGCCGATATGCCGGGGAACACAAAAAGAACCCGAATACCCCCAATTCGTTTTGGAATAGACGAGCTGTTTTGATACTTATTCTGAATTATGTATTCCGATTGTATTTCATTATGAGCGCACTAAGTTCTAAATATGTTATTATATAAGTACTTAGATAAGTAGTTAAAGGATTTTCAATGTAAGTTTGCTGACCCTTAATAAATAAAATAAAATAAAAAAATAAGTTAATAATGATTAAGTAAGGGAAGGATAGGGACAGAAAGAATTTTTAATGTAAGAAATAGTAACGTACCTAATTAAGATTGGTAAATGTATTATTGTAATTTACTGTCATAACCGGGGGTGATCTTTTTTGTACTTTAGTAAGGCTATTATATACATTTGTTAGAAAGTCGTCTTCTTCTTTTTTTTTAGGGAAGATACTCATTAACTATCTGTCATTATGTTAAGTTTTGTTTATAATAAGTTAGGCCACCCACTGAGTATCTTTAGGAGTACATTGTGGTTAGAGGTTGTCATTAGTTAGTTGTTAATTAAGGGTGGAGGTATTGGTATGTCTAGTGTCCTTGTCGGTATCAGTGTATCTCAGTCTTGCAATAAATGAGCTACCGAACGCACGCCGTCTATTATTTATCATATGCAAAATTTCATGATGAGCGGTTCAGTAGTTACGGCGTAAAACCGTAACAAACAAACAAACAAACAAACTCACTTTTGCATTTATAATATTAGTAAGGATAAGGATAAGGATTGTACAATGTTATAGCGTTATATATCAGAATAGCATGTAGGCTATCATTTACGCGGATGAAGTTTCAGTAAAAGCTGAATTGCCCTGCATGTACCAAATTGAAAATTTATTCAGAGCACTCCCATCAAAAATGCGATATGAAATTACGTTTCGGCATAAGTCAACTTCTTTCCTGTGATTCATCAATCCATGATATGAAAGCAAGTCAACCAACATGATTTCTCCTATACAACTTGGGACTAAGATGGGTCTAGGTCATAATATCGTCAGTCACTACATCGCCATAGGGCTCATACTGTGGACGACGCATTGATACCAAAAAATTAAAATCAAGACGTTTATTCAGAAAGTAGGCCTTTGCAGGCACTTTTCCTGTCGACGTCAAATCACATTTAAAGGATCTAATTTAGTCATATTTTTATTATTAATTAATGTGCAAAAGCTACAGACTACAAGCGATTGCATACTACCAATTGATTTTTGAACGTTGGTAAAAATACAGTAATTAAATTAACAACATACACGAATTACTGGTTAAGTATAAAGTTATATGGTGTCATTAAATTTCTGCCTGATCGATCACTCCACGACATCAAGCAAGTCATCCGAAGCGGGATTCGAACTGACGCTCGCTCAGTTGATTTCCGCGGGGACCTGCTCCGTCTTGGTTCTGAAGGGTGTGGTTTGTGATTACAATCATCGCCGGGCTTAAATATAATGAAATACCATCACTATCACTACATATTATAAAACAAAGTCGTCCACCACGACTGTCTATCTGTCTGTTAGCGATAAACTCCAATACTACTGCGTGGATTTTCATACGATTTCACCAATAAATAGAGTATTTCATGAGAAAGGTTTAATATACTTAAATCATTTGCAAGGTTTTTGTATAAATTGATTGAAATATAACCATAATAGTCAAAAGTGTCGGAAAGTTGGAAAAGTCGAGCCGGCATGCAGCTTTTCGAAAACGCTGTCTACTTAATACCTTTGAGATATTACAAAATAACGAGTGGTGGAATATTCATCTATTATATATCTATAAAAAAGCGCTCTGCACTCCGCGATGGCATAGTTTTAGAGGATAGTATACAAAAAAAAATACTATATCCATCTTACATTTTAGGATATAGGTAGTTTTAAGCCTTATCAAAGTAAATACGTATTTACGTTGATAAGGAATAAATCTGTATCCGTTTATTACCTTAAAAATTTCATGCACATTATTATTTTTATACCAATTAATATGAATATCTTAAGTGATATCATAAAAATTAAGGAGCACAAAAATACACCGATGACGGGACATCAAGCTGATGTGATCTTACGTACGACAGACAAACAAGTAGGCATTACATGCTATAATACTTACACGAAGCCGGGCGAGTTACTACATTTATTGGATGCTCAAATTTTTAAGTTATACCCTGTTCAAATTTAGACTTGACATAGCTTTCCGGCACTCTCATACACAAAACACTTTTGTATGGGGCTGGCTAATTTTTGGTTTTGGAGTTCCCAGCAGCGACAAAGAAATTGCAATAAATCGCAGGCTACTAAATACTAAGAGTGCGCGCCATCTTTGTTGTAGACTGACGCAGATATTATGCAAATGCTCCCGTCTTGGCATTCTCTGTGGAATATACCTTTAATTTATGCGCTACTGGCAACCCGCACCATCTTTGTACGAATACGTTATCCTAATCCTGATCCTAACTAATATTATAAATGCGAAAGTAAGTTTGTTTGTTTGTTACGCTTTCAAGTTGTAACTACTGAACCGATCATTGTGAAGTTTGGCATACACGTCATCTGGGGTACGGAGAAGAACATAGGGTACATTTTATACTGTTCCCGAGGGATCGACATTGAAAGCTAGTAGTAATACATAAAGACAATAACTTTTCATTCCCCACAGAAAAATCACGGCATATATTAAAAGCAATGCGGATTCACCATACCCTTGGTGGTGTGGTCGATCTGAAACTATCATCATCATCATTAGAAGGCTGCGGCAGTCCACTGCTGGACGTAGGCCTCTCCCAAGATGCGCCACTTTGCTCGATCACTGGCTATGCTCAATCTCATCCAATTGCTGCCAGCTGCTCTACGCAAACTAAAACTACTTATACCATTGAGAAAATAGTTTACTACAATAAGCATAAATTATTCAGGACCTACCTTAACTCTATTTATTTATAACTATCTGGTATACATGCGTGATTCATGCAATTCAAGTTCAATAGTCATTCCGTCTTCTACGAGTATAATCCTAATTTTGTAAAACGATTTAATAAAGTCCTTGCGTAAATTTCTATTAAAGGTGTATTTGGTTATAAAACAGCAATAAAAAGGATTTTTGATTAACTGACTACAAATGTCAGATGCCTTTAAGCAGCTTGAAAAATCTGACACCAGTGTTGGTCAGTAACACACGCGAGAAATAACAACAAGACTAGCCTGTACAGGCAGACATTCAGTTTATACTAACCATTGTTTAGAAATTACATTAATCAAGGACCTGCTCGCGTTACCTAAAATTCACATTATTTAAATTATCCATTTGTCTTTGCTCAATACAATACTTTTTTTTAATTTTTAGTTTATTTGCTTTACTATATTAGACGTAGGCTCATTTTATTCCTGTCAGTCAAACAGAAAGTATTTGACCATTGATAGTTTCTTTTTGGCCATCGGCTGTACACTGCATACCTTTCTAACCCCCTTTACAAAAAGAGCGCATAAAATAAGATAAGATAAATAAAATAAGAAGGGGTGTTGTACCTTTATAAATTTTAACCACATGTGTGTTATATATATATATATATTACAAAACGGCAATGACTAAATGCAACAGAGGAAGAATCGTGTGGCTTGTGTCGTGGGTTCGATGGATACAAACGAAGAATCCCAAACCTACCTCACTGACGGTAACGTGTTATACAATACACCATAGACGACTTACGCAGATATTGTGTAAAGGAAGAGTCCCCATCCATCGCGGCTTCCCTGTGGAATACATCTCTGATTTATTTCCCACTTGTTTTCACCCGCAACTTCATCCGCGTCTCTCCCTTAGAAACTTCATTTTGAGATGGCAATTGATGACATATTCCCAGCGCTCCACAAATCTTTAAATCTCAAAAAAATGCCGCTCTCTTATTAAGTACTAGCTTTCGCCCGCGGCTCCGCCCGCGTCAATGTCGATCCCTCGGGAATAGTACTTTTTCCCGGGATAAATGGTAGCCTATGTCCTTCCCCGCACTCCAGAGAACTTGTATGCAAAATTTCATGATGATCGGTTAAGTAGTTATAGCGTGATAGCGTAACAAACAAATTAACAAACTCACTTTCGCATTTATAATATTAGTTTAGTACTAAATTAAATACAATATATTGATTTGAAAAGAGCAGGCATGCTAAGAATTTACCGAGGATATGGCCTACCCGTATAGCATATTTCGGCCATATCAAATGGTTGAGGCGTGATTGAGAACAAACATCTTCACATTCAAATCAAAATTCTCTCTCTCTTTACTCTCACTAATCTATCTAAAAACCTGAGTCGCCTCTTACGACATCTATGGGAAGACTTGGAGTGATCTTATTCTACTCTGCCGAAAGCCACACGGCTAAAATACATACATACATATTATCACGGCCTAATCCCTTACAGGGTAGCCTAAGGCTATAAGACTCAAAGGCCACGTTTAGCGTGTTAGTTGACATACTATATCTGGAAAACAGAATCAAACAAAAGGTGGGTCCGTATTTACATGACTCCTTAGATTTTGTCCATTCCCTCAAATGGCTTCAATGGTCTGATATGAAAGAGAAGCAGCCTTCTACATGTTTTCTTTTCTCCAAGATCATCATGAGAGATTCAATAGACCGACAAATATCTACCTGTTAAACTATTGGACCGCGCCTGAAACCAAACACAGAGCCCCGGAGGCTGCCTAAAGATCCACGCAGATATTATGCAAATGTAGAGTCCCCGTCCGCGGCGTCCCCTGAGGATTTGGATCCAGGAAGACCCTCGTCTGTTTGCACAGGACTGCTTCGACGAGGTTTTTAATAGTGTTTGTCGTGGCGGATCGATGAGGCTTCCCATGAATAGAGAAAAACCCAATCTGAGAAAAATTTAAAGTGGAGTGAGTGTTGAATTACGAGTGAAGTGTTTGTTAACACGATTGCTTGAAGCAAGACAGGAGTTTGTGTTCAAAATTGACGATGTTTTGGTGTCAAAACATGTTGATTGGTTTTTCACCTTTTGGATAACCTGATGGAGCCAAAAATCAAAGAAGAAAGTTATATAGATAGATAGTTATATAGATGGTATATATCTATCTATCTATATAACTTTGGTTTTTACCATCATAGCTCCATCAAGTCAAAAATACTATGCAGAAGTATCTTTAGTTGTTGATATAATTACACTAGAAATCTCATGTGAGATAACATAAGTAATGCAGTTATAAATTTGCCGGCGTTTTTGACTTAAACAGTTAAACACGTTAATAAATCGTTTATTTCAGTAGTGATTATATATGAAGTAATTTACTTGCAATATTATGTTTATTTTACCTTAAACATGGATTCGACTCGGCTCGGATACTGAGAGCCCGGGTACCGAGTCCCGTCTTTTTTCTTCTACAGTCATGACCTTCGCGTCTTATGGCCTCAGGCTATGTTTAGCCCGTGAAGGATAAAGACGTGTAATATCTGTGTACTTCGCTAGATCTTTGACATCCTTGATCAAAACATTCATTCAACGATAAAGCAAAATCAAGTATACCACCTAATGAGTTGATTCAAAAAGGCTGCGTGTAGGACGCAGCCCTTTAACACATCAAAATTAGGAGACAACCACAGAGCAAAATCAAATCTACCCTCTATTGAGCTCAGGAAGTCAATAGCAGTACATCTGCGATATTACGCGATTGTAAGAGCAATCAGCCGCCCTTCACGAGAGCGAAATACTTGTAACTACAAGACCAGGGACTCTTTAAATACCGAGTGGCCAGAAGGAGAATTCCATTCGGGATCTCATCAATTATTGTATTAACCAGGGCGAATCAGTAATTGGATACTTTTAAATACAACTCTGCGCGAGCTTCCAAACTTTGCGTCCTTTTTGGTAGTAGTAGACTTTATTCTTTGACTAGCTCCGTGGCGCAGTGGTTAACACGCCAGCCTGCGAAATGAGGGGTGTCCGGGTTCGATCCCCGGTCAAGTCAAGATGGAAAATGATCTTTTTCAGATTGTCCTGGGTCTTGGATGTTTTTCTATATATGTATTTGTTATGAAACATAATATCGTTGAGTTGGTTTCCCATAACACAAGTCTCGAACTTTCTTTGGGGCTAGCTCAATCTGTGTGATTTGTCCGTATATATTTATATTTATTTATTTATTATTTATTCTTTTAAAAAGCCGGATATATTATAATATTTGAGAGGTAAGGAGGAGGAGTATCACTCCAAATTATATTAATTATTCAAGTTTTTACATATTTCATTCGATGTACGTGTCATTTTTAATATGAGATACAAGCTTTCATCCTTTTTAGTGTGTCAAGAGATTATATATACTATGTTTGGTCAGCTTCTATAAGAAGCGTATGAAATTAACAATTATAGGCAACTTTCATGGTAAGAAAAAATTAAACGAAGGATAGAGATACATTAAAATACTCCAACACCCTTGTGAGACTGCGGTGCCATTCAGTCTATGGCTCACGTTATGACATCTCCTAATTGTCCCTCCACCTGCACAATAAAGATACAAAATGAGGCGAGCGACAAAGGTATCATCGTGGCCACGTATTGGTTAAAAACAATATGAACTTTAAATAAATAAACAACAATAACGACTAGAAAAGAAGAACACTCCACCGTCAAGAACATGATAGGTGAATGGTAAATACTATACTATTTGAAAACTTGAATGTTTGTATGTTGTTGTTTTTCGTGTGCCAACACTGGTGTCAGGTGATTTTTCAGCCTCCGTGGTCCAGTGGTTAAGGCGTTTGCCTGTTGACCCGGGGGTCGTGGGTTCGATTCCCACCGGAAGCATACTTTGTTCAGTTGTTTCCAGTTTGGTTAGACATTGCAGGCTTGAATCACCTGATTGTCTGATAATAAAGATGATTCCGTGCTTCGGAAGGCACGTTAAGCCGGTGGTCCCGGCTGCCATCTGGTAGTCGTTAAAGGAACCACGTCAGAGGCCGAGAGGTGGTTCCGAAGAACTCTGACACCAGGGTGAGCATGGTCGATTGACCGTGACACCTACTCGAAATGAATGAATAAATGAGGTGATTTTTCAAGCTGCCTACAGGAATCTCAAATAGCTTAACGAGTGCCATCAATGATTACAGCCGGGCCAACGGCTTAACGTGCCTTCCGAAGCACGGATTCAGATCATCATCATTTCGAGTAGTTGACGGTCGGTCGCACGGTCAATCGACCATGCACACCCTGGTGTCAGAGTTCTCGGCCTCTGACGTGGTTCCTTTAACGACTACTAGATGGCAGCTCGGACTAACGTGCCTTCCGAAGCATGAATGTAGATGATGATGATTGTAAAATAAGTAGCTTTTAAAGATATGACATTCTTATTTGTCAAATCATTTTTAGTTGCTGAGGAAGACCTCTGATGATGAATTATGACAGCCGGGACCAACGGTTTAACGTGCTTCCCGAAGCACGGAGGCGCTCGTGAATTTTTCATGCCAATTGTGGCCACCGGACACCCATCTCAGTAGGGGCCGTGCCCTTACATGCGTAAGCACTAATGATGCTTACGCCATGGAGCCATGGAGCTCGTTGTATTCGTATGAAAACAATTGGTCAATCTGTAGGCTCTTTATTTTTTTGCTCAACTCGTGTATAATTTTAATAATTTCCTCTCCGCCTCGGAGGGAGCAGCCAAGACGGACCCCTGTCCTACGGCGCTCTGCAAATATTTGCTCCCATTAATCTCGTTCGTAAGATAAATTCTAAATTAATTATTGTGGATGGCGCGGGTCACTAAAATGTTACAAGTTTAAATAAGGACTTTTTATTTTATGTTTCAATAAACATTTAAAGTACCTTAATGAAAGACAAAATATTAATGACAGTAAAATTAGTGAATTCGTAAATATTCTGATCAATGGAATAGATAAGAATTTAGTCCACTGTTTCCCTTGCGGGGTAGACAGAACTCAGGTCTTTAAGACGTAAAAGCCACGTTTAGTTATGTTGGTGGGCGTTAGGTGGAAAACGGAATGAAAATAGTAATGGGTGGCTAGCCACATCGTTTACTAACATGATTCCTCAGTTTTAGCCCATTCCCTCGATCGGCTTTTACGATCTGCGCGGGAAGAGAAGCAGCTGGCACATTCTATGTTTGTTCTTTTCTCCTGGTCTAGGAGACAGGCAATGTGAAACTTATAACACTCCTTTACTTAAACGAGATTTAAAAAAACATAGCATGATTTAAGGATTTCGAAGATCATGCCTTGTGATGGTTTATGATCTTGTCGGTAATAAATTTAATAAAAATCAGGAAATACCAAGCCTCCCTCGGCGACAAGCTTACTTATGAAAAGGGCTAACAAAAAACTCAAAGTAAAGAATACGTAATGGATATAGCATATAGAGCAAAAAGGTTTTAGGGTAACACCCCACACACAGGGACGACACCTCATAGTGACAAGGTTAAAAACCGACAGTAGCGAGGGACGGGAGCCCGAGGGAAGCGGGGTGTTGTGCATGCGACACACGTGCGCTGCAATTTGGAGGGCAGCGTAATGAAGTGGGGTGCACAGGCTTGCAACCTGTGGCAGCTGTGCTACGGAAACTAGTTTGCTATTACTCGCACACGCTAAGTTTGCTAAAGCGGCCCTTCCCGCCACCACCGACTATGCTAAATAGTTACAGAATAATATTATGTAGTAGCTTTATTTTAAGCTGTACATTGTCGTTCGGGTAACAAAGTAAAGAAATAAACCCAAATATATTCCAAAATGTATAATGTAATTCTAATTCTACACTAACAGTGACACATTTATTTATATTATTTTCTCATTATTAATTTATTTGTGCTATATTCTATTTTTAAATTTTTCTTTTTTTAATCTTATTTTATTGTGAATCGAATGGTGTTGTTGCAGGTGCCCCTGTGAGTCTCAGTGGTGGTGGCTGAAAATCAGTGGTTTGCTCTGCGAGCAAACGCATCACTGAGCTACTACCTTTTGTTATCGTTGTGGCACACATCCTAAAATCGATTTGTTTTACCATTTTAATGTTATGTTTTGTTTAAATGTGTGTGTCTATTCGGTAACAATAAAGCTTTTATCTATCTATCTATCTATCATTTATAATTATGCATTAATACTACGCCAGTAATAGTAGAACTTGTTGTGCATCATTGTATTGTAACAGCTTTGTATCTATGTTTAGAGGAATAAATGATTCTTGATTCTTGAAAAAACGATTCTCCGTAACTGTGTGTAGTGATTTTCGTGAGGTATAATATCGGCAACAAATTTTTAATTATTAACAGTGAATTTCGCCAATCCCTTTTCCTTTCTGTCTCATCACAACTTCAAATATGCATTCCCGTTATCACGAACGCGTTCAGAACACTTGGGTGTTTGGTCGTAAGATACATTTTGATATATCTTACCTTAGCTCGCACTGCACTGGACGCCACCCTCAGAATCTGCAACAAAAGTGCAATTTACAGTAACATGGCTTTTGGGGAACGCGTGCGAGACGTGACCCGCGGAACTGATCTGATGCCAAGTAGCTTCGTCCTAGTCCAACGTGTCTTATAATTTACATGGACGAAATAAATAAAGGGGCCCTGGAAGAATTAGCTACGTGACTATGCCGAGTTTTGCTCATTCAGTTTTTATTTATAACCGATTTCAAAAAAGGAGGAAGTTTTCAAATCGTAGGAATCTTTCTTTTATAGACGTTGCCGTACTACGAAATAAATATTTTTTAATCGGACGGTATACTTGGAGGTTTCCATATCAATTGTTATTTAGGATCAAGCCATCATCATGATTTCATGTAGGTGACACGGTCAATCGACCATGCACATCCTAGTGTCAGAGGTCTTCGGAAACGCCTCTCGGCCTCTGACGTGGTTCCTTTAACGACTACCAACTAGATGGCAGCCGGGACCAACGGCTGAACAGACAATCAGATGATTCAAGCCTGCAAAGTATGCTTCCCGTGGGAATCAAACCCACGACCCCCGGGTCTGCAGGCAAACGCCTTAACCACTTGACCATGGAGGCAGGACCAAGTAATAAATGGAGACATTATTCATAATGCCCGGACTCCAGGCCATTATGAATAATGACTAGCTAGTTAGGTTGAATGAGTAAGTTTAAATTATAATTAAACTTCCTTATTCGCTCTAACTAGGTAGTCATCACTGTCTAGACAATATTATTAAAAATACAACATGGTCTGCGGCCGGGCAATCTAATAATACAAGTTCAATGCACTGCGCGGGGTACGGGGAGCCAAATGTAATCGGGACACGCGCTGACCAATCAGAGCCCGCCACCGTTCGCCAGCTGTTCAACACAGCTTTCTGTTTAGTTTTGTATTGCAAGCGAATACAGACGGATCTTAGCGGTTATATTTTTGTGATTCAGTGTCGAATTAAAGCGAAAGACGATTGTAATTGTGTGTTTCAGTATTCGTTGGCAAGTAATAAGTACCTATTCGTGGTATCACCATGGACGAATCAAAATTAATCGATATGAATCGTCGATTTAACGAAAGATTGAAACATTTGATATCACTTAAAGGACAAAATATTCAGTTTTTTAGCAGCGAAGCTTATATAAAGATGATTAAAAAGATCAAATCTTTGAAATCAAAAAAATCAAATAAAAAACCGGAAGATTATCAGCGTTTGCGGAGATTCGACGTCATGACTGTTGAAGAGACAGATAAATTAATTGTTCCAGTCAAAGAAGACAAGAGAATCAAATATTACGTGAGCGAAAACGAAATATTTCACATTCTTCACGAAACTCACCTTAAAATTGGACATGGTGGAAGAAACCGGATGGAAATGGAGGTAAATATGCACTATAAAAACATTACGAGAGAAATGGTTGTCATTTATTTAAACTTATGTGATAACTGTGAAACGAAACGCAGCGTTCCGAAAAAAGAATCGGACTCAAAACCTATCGATAGCAGCGAAATAAATGAAAGATGCCATGTAAACTTAATTGACATGCAGTCCCAGGAAGATGGTCCGTATAAATTTATTCTGGTACACCAAGATCATCGAACAAAATTTGTTCAGCTCCGTCCGCTTATAACCGAAACAGCCGAAGAAGTAGCCTATATGCTACTTGACATTTTTACAATATTTGGTGCACCAAGTGTTCTTCAGAGCGATCATGGTGAAGAATTTGCGAATAAAATTATCCAAGAAGCTTGTACTATTTGGCCTGAATTAAAAATTGCACATGACAATCAAAGGCACTCTGAAAGCCAAGGCTCGGTAAAAACCAAACAAGATATTAAGAATTTCCTCAGTACTTGGTTGAAGGATAACAATACCAACAAATGGTCTGAAGGATTACGGTTCGTGCAGTTAAAGAAAAACAAAGCTCACCACACAGGGATTAACTGTACTCCATATGAAGCTATGTTTGGGACGAAGTTAAAAGTAGGTCTCAACAGTTCTCCCATGCCAAATGTGGTCTTTATAGATGCAGATAGTAATCCAGAATAAGACTTAGAATAGGACATTGTCCATCAAGAGGAGAGTGAGTGATTTTCCGGAGTATGCACAAACCACACGAGTTGGGAATCGAACTTTGTTCCTGGATGTTATACATAATGCTTTATCCTTCACCTACGAAGAAGCGTACTTTTTCTAAAGTATTTAGTTATATATGAACGAAATGCCATAATCAGAATAAAACGTGAAACGTAAGATAGAAAATGTTATGCTACTCAAGATATCGGCTTTTACTATTTTCAGAAATAAGCTATGATTGTTGAAATCACTAAGTATGAAACAAACATATGGCCCACTTGATGGAAAGCAGTTACCGTAGCACGTCGGATGCATCTAACGCTAAATAAAATTATTATTAGCAACACATGTTTGCGTTCCAACTCAAACTCGTAGCTACAAAATATGTTACTTGCTACTGTAATTCAAATAACACCAGCTAAACTTTAAATACAGAGTTTTTAATCAACTTTATTCAAGAAACCAGTGTACAGTGTGCAACAAAAGATTTGTTTCACTTGCAGTTTTGGAGAAAAATATTTCACTCAAAAATGTTAGATTGTCGTCTCGCCATCATCGAGGGCAAGAATACAGTCCTTTTTCTTGCAAAGGTGGCTGTAAGACCGACTAATGCTGCTAACACAAGGATAAGTCTCTATGCAACTCGAAGTACCATCAAAAATGGCAATTATTGTTACTTTACTTAGTGCAAAACAATTTTATGTTAAAATTCATTTTATGTTAAAAATTATTCTACTGTAAGTCAGGCGAATCATCGAAGAAGTGTTATATTATTTGTGATTAAAGTTTTGGTTTATTCTGTAGTTATTTTTAAGTTTAATTTCAATAAATTATAATCAGAGTTCTATCTAGGATGTATAACGACTACGAACTAGAGGATTTCGAACTTCTGCTTTAATCATTAATCTGATCTAAACCGTAACCTAATGAAAAGAAATATTTTTTGTCTTCAAATATTAAAACGACGTTAATAATAAAAAATAACAGAACTAATATTTTTTTAATTACTCTGCCCTAAGTTGATAAACACCAACAATAATGGACGGACAATTTGATTATTTTAAAAGTTATCACACTGCCCTCAAATATTGGGCTTTCCTTCTCCACCATCCACATATATTCCGAGTCTAAAGTCTTAATACACATTGGAAATGCGTAAGATTTTTTGTACTTCTCAAATTCTCGGTCCCTCTAGATTAAAAACGAAATGTATTGTTTCATAAAACAACGAGATCCGAAGCAACTAACACCCGACAACAAAACATCATTAAAACTCTGAACAAAGCATTTTAGGCGGAATTGCGTCCACTTTTATTGCGGACCGAAAAAACGCAAGGCCGAGGAAAACCGCAAAAGACGCCCGGGGTCAGTCTGCGATAGCTTATTGTGCAACCACTGATAAACATGCAAATAGATATAACATTAAAGAGCTGACAGACATATAATTATTTATGCTCTTAAAATAAATACTACATCAGATTTATTAAAAAAACTACTTATAACGACATATTTTCTTAAACAATGAGCAGCCTATGGCCATATGATTAAATTCGGAAGCAATTACAACTATTGCCCCTTATTTACATATATACAGTAGAAAACAACTAATGAATTCTCAACATTCTTATAAGTACATACATAAACACTATCGCGTCTTTATCCTTTGCGGATTAGACAAAACGTAGGACTCAATAAGACCTGAAAGCCAAGTTTATCATTTTGGTGGGCGTGTAGGTCTTAATCAAAATACTAATGTATTGCTAGTCGCATTGCTTACTAACATGATTCCCCAGATTTTCACCCATTCTCTCGATCAGCTTTTACGATCTGCTCGGGAAGAGTAGCAGCTGGTACATTCTACGTTCGTTTCTTTTCACCTACACAAACATGGAAGAGCCTTATAAGTACATGTATAAATTGTAAAACCAAGACTGACGCTCTTGTGGTACACATTTTTTACACCACTTATTTACTTTTTTCTTTTCATTTGTATTATTTATGACAGTTTTGAGTAAGTGTGGCCTGTTACATATCTTAACATAAGTAAATGCTTATCATGCTCTGGCCTGCGCTTCTGTCAAGCCTAACTTAACGAACTCTATTCAAACACAAGAGATATGAATGTACTTAGTGTACATGTAGTTAGTCCAGTGTCGTGGGCTAGTAAGATAGTTGGTCAGTGTCAGGCACTCATTACCACAGTTATTTGTTTAATTAAGCGATGCCAGACAAAAGGCTAGCTGCCATTTTTATGAATTAACGTTGTTAGGGGACTGAGTTAACACAATAACTCAGGAGGACGTCGTAAGACGGTCTAAATGACGAAATATTAAATGAAAATATTTCATGCCCTTCTAATGCATTTTTCTTACTTTTTAGACCCAGCGACGTACGCAAGAAATTGGTTTAGACAAATAACAAGATTTAAAAAAAACATTAATTGTAACTTATGGTTCACCACCAACAGACCAGTTCGTTAAAAAGTATATTTGTCCGGTTTACAAAGACTTTGTATCTTCGATCACCAATATTGATCGAAGTTTTGTATAAGAATAATTTGATTAATAGTTTATACTATTTAATTGTCTACATAACTTAGTCATTATACATGAGATAATTAAAGAACACCAAAAAAAAAACAACGGGCTGCACCGGGAGTGCCGGCAGGAGTAAAAACTAAGGGGGAGGGGGACATTACTTCCTCTCCTACGCCCGCCGATTACCTAACTGATGCACTAATTATATTTTCTAGCTTATTGAACAGTAGTACGAAACCTTTAGTGTATGTCTGTGAATCTGACTCGCGCTTGGCCAATTTGACCTTTTCAATGTTGCCTGCAGACACAACTCGTTAGCTAGTAACTTGAAACAAAACATAATTAAGATTGCAATAAAACATTTAAAACTAACTTGCAAATACATTTTACCGAAAAGTAACTAAAGATTTCATAACTACAACCTCAAAGCGGTTGATAACAAAAAAGCGCGAATTTCTTAATTAAAACAAATTTATTTCGCTATAAAGGCTAGTTTAGACGCGCGGGCGCGAGGCGAGGCAAGGAGAGGTGAGGTGAGGCATCCGAAAGAGGCCTTTAATTAATGTCGTTGTAGAACCTTAATTGCGATCCGCCGTCGCTTTGATACGAGCCTCGCTCGATGTAGGCCGGGAGTCAGGTTATTGAGTTTGCGACTTCAGATAGTTGCAAGATAGTTTGGTAGGTAGGAAAGGTTAAATTTGAAACGTTTAACGTTTTTCTTCCGTATTTCACACGACTTTAGTGAGAGACAAATCACACAGATTTAGCTAGCTCGACTGTAAATTGTGAACTTGTATCGAAAGTTATCAAGTTTCTTTATTCCTGTAACTTGATCATAATGCCTGAATAAATATGAATAGATATTTATTTTAAATATATCTTAAATCCTTGAAACATCCATTAGAAAATAGCTTTTTTTTTTTTGCAGGATCATTTCTTTTCTTTTAACTGAAAATCCTTGTGTAATTTCAGTTAGGATTCGTCGGAAGGATTGAGGGAGAAGCAGCCTTGAGTTCTTGACACTGTTGGAAAAGGAAAAATGAGTATTAAGTATACTACAGATATTCATCGAAACCCTACAAGATTAATGTAATAAAAGCTTTTAATATTTGTACATCAGAAGAGGGGCAGGACATTTGAAATCTTCGCCGTCCAAAGATTCACCTCAGTATATAAGCTGACTGTGCATAACTGCCAGCGCTGGTCTTCCATTGGACCGTTTATTGGCGTCACGGAAATATGTATAAATAATCTTTTTAATTTCCATTCATTTATTTTTACAACTAGCCCCCAGCCTATGAAGGTAACACACGCGTACCCTTGAAAAAGTTTTAAAGATTTTGTCACGAGGCGCACTTCACACCTCGGCGACGGCGCGAGGAAATAAGCCTGTGTGTAATTAGGCTTACAAAAAATTAACGCCAGCATACGTGAAGGAGCTAAACGGCAAACGCTGGCTCGGTAATTTGCTGGAAATTTCAAATACTTACTTATTTTTAAGAAACGCTCGTGAAAATGTTTTCTGCGTAATTTTATGACGAGGTTTTCCACTTCGAGAATTATGTTTGATACAAAATATAATGTGCTATTTATACATCTGACTCAACGTCTTGCCTCCTATCCTATCCTGTCGTTTTTAATCCTATCCTAACTAATATTATGTATTCTAATGTGAGTTTGTCAAATTATTTGTTTGTTTTTCCACCGTAACAGCCGAACCGATCATCATTCAATTTTGCATACACTTTGATTATAGTCTGAGATATAGAGAAGTACATAGTATAACTTTCATCCCGGAAAAAGTACTGTCCCCGAGGCATAGACATTAATGCTAGGGGAACCTAGTTTGCAAGCGGAAACTAGTTTCTATACACCGTGTTACATAATGGGGGTAACTGGGGGAATTCAATATCATGGGATGATTATGCCCCTTAAGAATTATTACCCCCAGTATGCTACACAATTCATAAACAAGATTAATCAAGATTTTTTTACGACCAGCTTTTCTTCCTATGAGTCCTACAAAATATGCAGACGGAGCTATTATCGAGGAACTTTCCGTCATCAGACCAGCTCATCATCACCTTCATCTCAGCACTGTACGATGATAGCTCGTACACATTACGTTGGCATTTATTGGTCTAGTCTAGACAATCTTTTCAATAGTAGGTAATACATAGAAAAATAAGAGATTTATTTCTAATAATTATTATTACTGTTGCCGGTAAACAAACAAAGAAAAGAAACTTACGGTCCACAGAAATCCATCCAGCCGTAACATATTAAGAATCCATATCTCCCGAGAACAAAACCGGTCAAAGAGAAACGAACCTATCTCCCGAGCCGGTCCATTTCACCCGGGCGAGCAGCAAACAGATCCGGTTCAATTGATATGACGTTTAACAGCAAATCAAAACAAAACAAATTGGCCTTATCTCATTACAGTAATGGATACGCGGGCACCTGCTGCGGCATGACCCGGTTAAACCGGTAAAACAGATTATGTGCGATAATTCACAAAGAGTTGGTCGTAAGCGAATTACAATTTGATGATGAATGAAACCCCGGGTGTATGAAATATGCAACGCGCCAATACGCCGAATGTCCGGCCGGTTTTTATTTCTAAAATAATGGCCGCTGCGAGAGCGGACTAATATTATTTTCATAGAATGTGTTACATTTGGACAAATGAATGTTTGGGCAGTCTGAATTTGCATTGCAAAATTCAAATTGGAAGCTAAACGGATAAAATTTTAGGGTCACGAAAATGATTTTTTGTAAGCTGATTGTTTTTAGGAAATATGAGTGAGCAGTACCACAACACCAAACATACGATAATTTACGAGTATTTTTAATCTGTCGAGTATAGAATACATGCAGCAAAGCGTATTGCACACTTTCTGCTCGCGCGAGTCGAAATACTAGCTTTATGACGCTAGTAAACAATTTTTCTTTCTTTCATAAGTTTCTCCCAGATTCCGGATGCAATGGCCTCTTGATAATATTTAGGCTTGCTTATCGCAGCTTATTTTTTATTTTTTTAGTTTTGGTGCCAAAAATCAAAACATGACGTTGACCTCTCAACCACCAAGCGGCCCGATCGTGCCGCATAACAATAGAAAATTTATTGTGTCTGCATTTCTCGCACTTGATGGGTAAATGTAAGAGAATACGAGAAATTATTAGCTACAGATCCACAACTACAAAATGTGACCGAATGAAGATAAAGAGGAAAGTATTTCTTATTGTCTTTTTTATGTTGATTAATCGCATTACTCCTCTAACATGTCATAAGGGTAATTTCTGGGAAAAAGAATAACGAATCAACAGCTACGATGTATGTGGAGTAAAAGTTTTATAGGCTTTGCAACTACCTATAAAAAACCTGATTCCTTTTCTAGAACCATGAGATACCTACATAGAGATATAATCAATGCACCACGACACGACGAATGAAGCCATCCGATGTAGGCATAGATTTAAAAAACAATTGCGGGATGTAGGTTATTTTGCCCACATTCCTCCAAGTCCAATCAGTATTACATTAACGATTCCGTTACGCACACAGGACATACTTTATCCTCTATAGGACATACAGATAGGGAGTATCTGTGGTTTTTTTTATGTATATTTGACGGCAATCGAGCAGACGAGCCACCTGATGGAAAGTGGTCACCGTCGCCCATGGACATCTGCAACACCAGAGGAGGTGCTGATGTGTTGCCAACTCTTAAGATACTTATAAACACGCCTTTTGAAGGACTCCAAGTCATAGCACACAGGGAAAATCTCGAGAGGGCGTCCGCTCCACAATCCTGCAGTACGAGGGAAAAAAACCACGTGACGCTCTTACATTTTTGGAGACTCAAGTGTCAAGGTTGTGGGGATGGACTCTACTCTTGTGGCGAGCGGTGCGCTGGTAGAAAGGTGACGGTGGCACTAATTCAAAAAGTTCTTTAGAACACTCTCCATAGTATAGACGGTAAAATACACACAGAAAGCCAACGTTGTCAATGTCTTCCAGATTTAAATTCGCTTTAGTATAGATCCTACGAATAAGTGTAGTATGGAACACTTCTATGCCTTAGACTAAGATTTCTTTGAATTCTAGGTTAGTCCAATAGCCAATCAGACTATATTGGAATACCTGTCTTGATTTACAGCCCACAATTGTGGTGTTCCACGAAGCTTGCGTGCACTTGCCAGCCGAATTTATTGCACCTCGCCTCGCTTTGCCAGATAGCGCTGGGCAGGTAAAATGAAACCATTTGCACTATTTTTCAAGATTCCTTACATATATTTTATAGAAAGGCTTTCATTGGCCGACATGTCTCTACCTCCCGAGGAAGACCGCCGGAGGTCGAAACATGTCGGCCAGTGGCTGACTTCGTACGTGACTAACTTTGTTACAATTACGGGTATATATATATATATATATTCATATCTCACGATATAATGTTCATATCTCACGTGTGTTTTAATCAAAAAATCTTTATAGTATACTTTTCTTAACTGAATTAAACAAGAAGTAAAAAAATAAAAAAATAAATTACGAGCATTAGAACTTCCAATACTTGACTGGCCTCTAACCCCGCAAGCTACCTGAAAATTTCTCACCACCCACCTGTTTTCGTATACAGTGAAATAATCTTTCAATATTGCTTAATACCTATTTTCTTTGTGCGTGAACACACTAATAAATTATATTTCGAAAGCCATGAAATCGCACAACTGACAAATAATGAACTTCGTTCTAAAACCTCAATGATGATATACCCATCACTATGTCGTTCGACTGCCTTTCAGCTAGAATTCATTCAATAACCATTTGGGTACTTTCTGTGAGTTGTATACCCCATCCACTTCATTCGTCGCATTTCCCAGTGAGAGTTTAAGTTAATCCTTTAGGCTGACGTCCGGGAGGGTGTCACTTCCCTGAACTGGTAACGTACACCGCGCCGAGGTGTGAAGCGGTAAACTGACCATTACCGGCCGAAGGGCTGCCAAGCTACCGAATATTTCTTTAAAAAGGTACTTTTAGGCAAACATACCATTTCCCATATTAGGAGCTGTTTATTTTTACGAGCAGCTCTAAGTTCAGGATTCAAGCAAAGGAACGTTACTAAAGTTCAAAGTACGATATGATCTTGGTACGTTTGAAAACGTTGTTGCAATAAGATTATAAAACATGACATCTTTTGGTGAAACTTTTTAATGTATGCAAGTTAGTGATACAAAATTGAGAAAGAGCTGTTCAGTGTTGAACATTGCTCCATCATAAGACCATACATTTCCATTTCTTTAGATATAATTTACTATATTTAATCAATATTATTAGTACAATGACACATTAAAAAAGATGAAGCCGACTGAATGTAAATATAAGTATGTTTATCTGTACTGTCTGTGGGTAGGTATTATATGGTCTTCGCTGATATCTTAAGCATATTTGTTAGTTATTTATGCATAGGTAGTAGTCCCATCATCCTCATCTACCCTCATATTTCCTGTCATATTTCCTTATGCACGCATATGAGGGTAAACCAACAAAACCCGAGACGTCAGCTCTGACTGATCGTTCTGTTCGAGTTCCGCCGCCGTTCGGTCGACACGCGTTTCAATAACCTGTCCCGTCAACCGCCGCGATATCGGTCAGCATCACCGGTGTCTAGACCGGAGTGAAAGAAGGTGAAGACTGAAGAAAGAAACAATAACCATCCCGGCCGCCGCAGATACCTAGGCGCCCACGCCAACGCGATACGAGCGGTAAGCGTGCTTCCACTTCATCTCCCTTTCACGAAAATACCATTGGTCCTTCTGCCGAATTCCCTGTTCCCGCGTCCTAAATATCTAATTTTCATTTCTACTTGGGGAAAAATCATATTTTTACTTCATTTTGTTCAAAAATATTTTCCCAATAACGTATCCATCTTGGTTTCACCTGTCATGTTCAATTTGACATTAGTTGTCAATTGAATGACTAAAGGTTCTATCACACTGTACTGTTTTACTTTTTAATCGGTAATCATCTATAGGTTCCACCATAGACAACTTTGGTTCGTACCAACACTATAGAAAGAATCGTTCTTTCATTCACTTTGTTCATTCACGGTAGTGTCAAGTGTCAGTCATTGTCAACTTTGTTTACATAATTAATTCTTATAAAAATTAGTCTTATTTTGCACGAAAATGACTGGCGAACGTGCTAAAAAGGGTTTGGAAGATCCGTTACATGACTCGAGTGTCGTCACAATGCAGATTAGTTTCAGTTTTATGCAAAGTTTGTATAAATACGCGAATGATGTGGTTGGAGCACAAGGCAAAGCCAAGCCTGATGTTTTGATGAATTTTAGCGCCAGATACAAGGACATCGACCAGTATCGTGATAAATATGAGTCCGCGTACTCATCATTTGCATCGAAATGTGTAGATCAAACGCTCCGATCGCGTTGTGATGAAGAATTTACTAGATTTCATGACATGTATTACTCAATAAAGGTTTTATATGAGACCTTCTATCCTACTAAGGATAAACCTAATGGCTGTTCGGATCACCCTAAACTAAATCAATTCTACCTACCTAAAATTACAATTAATCATTTCACTGGTGTTTATACAGAGTGGCCCAACTTCTTGTTTGATAGTTTGATTCATAACTGTGCTGAGCTCAACAATGTCCAAAAAATGCATTATTTATTTAGCCTTCTCCAGAAGGAGCCAGCTAGTTTAATTAAGCATCTGGAATTATCTGACTCAAATTATAATATTGCTTACACAATTCTCTGTGAAAGGTATGAGAATAAGCGGCTTATTGCTGATAAACATCTAGAAGCTATCTTGTCACTCAACAATCTAAATTCCAATCAGTTGTCTAGTGGTCTGCGTAAGACTGTCAATGTTCTGAAGGAAAATCTTCAGGCATTGTCCGCTTTGGGGTTTGACGTTTCATCATGGAGTTTTATTCTTCTCCACATAATTGTCAGGAAATTACCCACCGAACTACGTAGTAATTTCGAATTAAAGCATGGTACGTCAGACATACCAACATTTGAAACTTTAATTTCTTTTTTAGAAACTCATCTCAAGGTATTAGAGGCTGTATCTGGCAGTAAAGGAACCTCATCTAATAGTGCTGTTCAGAATACCCCTAAATCATCTCATACGGTTACTTCCTCTTCATCAAGCAACCCATGCATATGCTGTAAGGGGGATCATCTTTTATACTCATGTGACAAGTTTAATAGCATGACGCCACATGAACGCAAGGAATTTGTTACAGGAAACAAACTTTGTTATAATTGTCTACGCGCACACTCTGTTAATAAATGCATGTCTAAGAGCTATTGTCAGGTGTGTCAGGGGCGTCATCATACTAAACTTCACTTAGATTATCAATCTTTATCTTCTAAGGATTCTGCGCCAACTGCAGCACCGTCAGGTAATGTTGCAGCTCATAGCTCAACAAATGCATCTTGTCATAGTACTCATGGTGGGTCTACTATGATGTTAGGTACTGCACTTGTTGGTGTCCAGGATATCAACGGTCATGTCCATCAAGCGAGAGCTCTCCTTGATAGCGGGTCGGAGGTCACCCTAATGACAGAGAGCTTGGCTCAAAAGCTACGCTTGCCTCGATCTAAATATGGACCTATAAACGGTATAGGTGCCTGCAGCAATAATACAAATGGTAAGGTCAATTGTATTATTCAACCTCTATCTTCTAATAATACTCATTCCCCACTTATAACTTCAGCCATTGTGTTGAAGAAACTTACAAAAAATAATCTTCCATGCATAGCAGTCTCATCCTGTGTCCTCGAGAAGTGTAAAGACATGATACTGGCGGATAGTAGGTGTACCATTCCTGGACCTATAGACATGCTTATCGGTCTCGACCTGTATGATGAAATCTATGACGGTAGACGAGTGAAGCTCGGAGAGGGCCTTCCCATCGCTCATGCCTCTATATTTGGATGGGTTCTACGGGGTAAGGCACCGGCACACTCAGTGTCATTTCATACAATCGGCACGACCGCTTTGACTTGCACTACTGACCTGGACACTCTACTTACTCGTTTTTGGCAAGTAGAGGAAGCTCCTACGAAGGTCATCCAAGATCCTGAGGATGTGCAGTGTGAGACTCATTTTGTAGAGACACATTCTCGTGACTCTACCGGCAGGTTTATCGTTCGTCTTCCATTTCGCAACTCCTACCAACCCTTAGGTGAGACTCACTCTAACGCTTTAAAGCGCTTTCATAATTTGGAGCGCAAGCTCATGAAGAACGAGAAGCTGCGTACCATGTATAGAGCATTCATGGCAGATTATCAACAAGCCGGTCACATGCGACCAGTCTTCGGTCCCTTGTCCAAGAATCGCTACTACATTCCGCATCACGGAGTCCTAAAGGAGAGCAGCAGCACTACTAAACTACGAGCGGTTTTTGATGCATCTTCACCCAGCTCATCTGGAGTTTCTTTAAATAATGTGTTGCTGCCCGGTCCCAAGCTCCAGCAGAATGTAGAGGACATTATTTTGCGTTTTAGGACCCATGCTGTCGTTTTCACTTGTGACATTAAACAGATGTACAGACAGGTGCGCATGCACGATGAAGACTGCGTGTATCAGACCATATTTTGGAGAGAATCGCCTGATCAGCCTTTGCAGCAGTTCGAACTCACTACCGTCACCTATGGCGTCTCTAGTTCCGCTTATCTCGCGATGCGAGTCATTCAAGAGTTGGCCAGTCTGAATCAGTCTAACCAACCCGAGGTTGCAAGAGTCCTACGCGAGGATACTTTTGTTGATGACGTCATCAGCGGCAGCCACGATGTAGAGTCCGCTAAAGATCTACAAAGGCAAGTGGTAGAGACTCTGGCTCAGGGAGGCTTTCAGCTGCGAAAGTGGGCTAGCAATTATGACGAGCTTCTAGAAAGCTATCCATCTGATCATCACGAGCAGCCTTTTCGATTCGAAGAATCAGGTGATCAGATTTTCAAGGTCTTAGGGTTGGAGTGGAATTCTCAAACAGATAGTTTCATCTTTCACGTTTCAAATATAGGGGAATGTAGTACCAAACGCCAAATTCTTTCAAGTATCGCACGGATTTACGACCCGTGTGGCTATCTCGCTCCGATAACTTTCTACGCGAAAGTCATCATGCAGCAGTTGTGGCTCGATAACGTATCCTGGGACGACGCTCTTCCGGAGCACATTTCCAAACTGTGGAAGTGCTTCGTCGAAGGTTTTGCGTGTTTGAAGTTGCCTAGCCTTCCGAGATTCGTGCTTGGTCAAGGAGACATTCGGTGTGATCTCATGGGTTTCAGCGACGCTTCTGAGAAGGGCTACTCAGCTGTAGTTTATCTTAGAGTCCAATCATCTCACACCGATGTCAAGGTCCATCTTCTTTTATCGAAATCGCGGGTTTCTCCCATTAAACAGAAGCTTACCATTCCAAGGCTCGAGCTCTGTGGATGCGTTCTGCTCGCTAAACTGCTCAATCACGTCTCTGCTGTGCTCGGCAAATGTATTCCCATTGCTGACACAATCGTATGGTGCGACTCTACAATCGCCCTTGCTTGGCTCAAGACTCCTCCTCATAGGTTACAAACCTTTGAGTCGAACAGAGTCTCTCAAATAAACGGATTTATCCCCAACGTTACATGGCGGTACGTGCCGTCAGCGCTCAATCCCGCTGATTGCGCTTGTCGAGGGATGCTTCCTTCGGAAGTCGTTCACCACCAATTATGGTGGGGTCCTGCATGGTGTAAGGACGATCCGTCAAGGTGGCCAGTTAACGTCACTGACGCATGTGAAAATTTACCCGGACTTAAACCAAGTGCATCGTCGTATCTCACCGCGGATGTTGATATCTCTGAAAAGACAGAACCTTCAGAGTCTCTTCTGTCAAGGTTCAGTTCTCTCTCTCGTTTAAAACGCACAGTTGCGTGGTGCTTTCGTTTTATCCACAACTCGCGTAATCGACAAAATAAAATGATTGGACGCCTGTCAGTCCAAGAGTTGGAAGGTGCTCTAGGTAGAGTCATCAAGCTGGTACAGGATGAGGCATTTTCGGATATTATCTCTCATCTTAATAAAGGGCTGCGTTTGAAGGGAGCCATAGCGCGATTAAATCCTTTCATCGATTCCGATGGTTCTATCCGCGTAGGAGGAAGGCTCCAGCATTCCGACTTACCTTTCGCTACCAAGCATCCACTCTTGCTGCCAAAGCGACATCATTTTGTTAATATCTTGATTGATTTCTATCATCAAACGCATCTTCATGCTGGACCCTCCATTTTGCTCAGTATTCTTCACCGAAGATTTTGGATATTATCTGCTAGAAGCATTGTGCGTCATAGAGTTTATCTGTGCCACAATTGTCATCGCTTCAAGGCCCAACCTCTCGAGCCTCTGATGGGCAGCCTGCCGCCTAATCGCATTCGGCAATCACGTCCCTATTCGAAAATCGGCATTGATTTCGCAGGTCCCTTCAATATCAAGGTATCCACAATCAGGAATGCTAAGCTGCGCAAGGCCTACCTATGTGTCTTTATCTGCCTCGCTGTTAAGGCTGTCCACTTGGAAGTAACTTCCGACTTGTCCACCAATGCATTCATTGCATGCTTTGACAGATTTACGGCTAGGCGTGGCTTGCCCTCAGACGTTTATTCTGATTGTGGGAAGAATTTCCAAGGCGCGAAGCGATATTTGTCAGAGGTAGAGGCCTTTCTTACCTCTAAGGAAGGTGAAATAGGCGACGCTTTGGCTAAAATGGGGGTCAATTGGCACATGAACCCACCTTATAGTCCCCACATGGGGGGACTATGGGAATCTACGGTCAAATCAGCTAAACTACTTTTAAAAAGAACAATCGGAGAACAAGTGCTGACCTTCGAAGAAATCGTAACTGTTTTTGCGAAGATTGAAAGCGTTCTAAACTCCAGGCCGTTATGCCCAATGTCGAGCGACCCGCACGACCTTGAAGCACTAACTCCTGGACATTTTTTGATAGGACAGCCATTAGTTTGTCTACCGGAATACGACTACGATCAGACTCCAATGTCTCGACTCAACCGTTGGCAACTTATTCAAGCTATAGCACAACATTTTTGGCAGAGATGGCGGCTTGAGTACCTTCACCACCTGCAACAAAGAGCCAAATGGCACAACTCTATTGACAACCTAAAAATCGGAGACTTAGTTCTCATAAAAAATGATCAAGCGCCACCTTTGCGCTGGCTAAAAGGTCGTGTGCTCAAGCTCCATCCTGGAGCCGACGGTGTTGTCCGCGTGGTAGAGTTGAGAACAAAAACTGGTACATGTTTTCGATCTGTGAGCAAGGTCTGTCCCTTGCCAGTAGATAATACCGGTACAAATTAAATTGAACTTTCTATCAAACCCTTTTTAGCAATAGGTAACTTAGATTATAATTTAGTATTATTTCAATTCATTAATATAAACTCAACTTAAAAATATGGAAAATCACCTTAAGTAATCTTAAAAAATATGGAAAATCAGCTTCATCAACTTTAGAATTAACACAAAGAGCTTAGCAGCTCTTTGGGGGGCGGCTTATGTTAGTTATTTATGCATAGGTAGTAGTCCCATCATCCTCATCTACCCTCATATTTCCTGTCATATTTCCTTATGCACGCATATGAGGGTAAACCAACAAAACCCGAGACGTCAGCTCTGACTGATCGTTCTGTTCGAGTTCCGCCGCCGTTCGGTCGACACGCGTTTCAATAACCTGTCCCGTCAACCGCCGCGATATCGGTCAGCATCACCGGTGTCTAGACCGGAGTGAAAGAAGGTGAAGACTGAAGAAAGAAACAATAACCATCCCGGCCGCCGCAGATACCTAGGCGCCCACGCCAACGCGATACGAGCGGTAAGCGTGCTTCCACTTCATCTCCCTTTCACGAAAATACCAATATTTATTCAAGAAGGTATGTTGGTAGAGTTCAGGATGGACGAAGACTGCAGCTGCAATGCACTTTACCTGCAGTGCCAACCGTGAACTCGCAGGTGTCAGGTTAAAGTGAGCCACGGCGGTGTCAGGTTACCGCAACTTGACGATAAATAACAAAAAGTGTTTGTGGTCGAACTCAAAGCCACACATTGTCGCAAATCCTTTAACTTTTAAATAATCCTTACTAATATTATAAATGCAAAGGTGAGTTTGTTTGTTTGTTTATTTCTTTGTTTGTTTGTTACGCTTTCACGCCTTAACTACTGAACCGATCATCATGAAATTTTGCTTACAAGTTCTCTGGAGTACGGAGAAGGACATAGGCTACCTTTTATCCCGGGAAAAAGTACTATTCCTAAGGAATGGACATTGACGCGGGCGGAGCCGCGGGCGAAAGCTAGTGGGTAATATTTTTGGTACTCGTACCTAATAACAAATAACACTTATAATATATACATATCACCGGATTTTAATGCGTTTTCACTCGAGCCTTTGCTACTTGACAACCTATATATAGTTATACCTAATTAAAACTATAAATGCGAATTAATGAGTGTCACTACGGGACTTACCAAGATATAAATTATTTTTGGAGATTTGTCTGAGACTTCGGCAACATTGCACCATCTTCAAAGACTGACTTAGAAATCGTAAATTTATGTTAAATTGAGAACTGGAACAAATCTGAAAGTCTGGAAGAAATGCCTAAATAAGCAATGCTTATTGCAAAACGGAGAATCAAATAATTTTTAACCCACTATAAAAAAAGGAACAGGTTTTCAATTCAGTTGTATGTTTCTTTTAAACGTTTGTTACCTCAGATCTCCGTCATTTGTGCACCGATTTAAAAATGACTCTTTATTTGTTAAAAAGGGTATGCTTCTATGTTGGTCCCATTTAAATTTCATCACAATCGGTTGAGTAGTTTGAGTGAAGTCGGTTTTCTTTTTTTTAACCTATATTGTCCCACTGCTGGGCAAAGGTCTCCCCCATTTCCTTCCAAACATCCCTATTTCGTGCCACTTCAGACCATTTCTTTTCATGACTTGTGATATTACCACACCGACGCTTTCGAGGCCTCGAAAGCCTCGAAAGGTTTTCTTATATGACAGATTATTAATTGTCACCGCCGAACACACTTATATTGTGGGGAGATAACGGAGGCGCGATGCGGGCAGGGTTTTTTTTTTTTTTTTTTTTCAATTTATTTGGGTAAGCTAACAATGGTTGGGTAGACTAAAAACGACAGACTTACAAAGTGGAAAATAAATGTGCCATCAATAACGCCAACCACCGATTACTATAATCAATAGTGAGAAAAACAAAAAGTTCGATAGCAAGTTGAGATTGGTAGGGCTACATTAATATTTAAAATACTAATAATAATTATAATTACAGGTTTTACTCTTGTGTTCATAAGTTACATATTTTGAATCCTGTCTAATATGGCTGATTTATATGCACCAATACGTGTTGACAGAATGTCAACATCATTAAATAATTTGTTATAAGAATCAACCATACGGTGTAGTGGTGATCTTTTACCAGCGTTGGTACGACAAACCGTGCTATGAAACAATTTACATGGGTGACGAAGGTTTACTCTATTAGGAACTCTGTAGCAAAGTTGATTATGTAACGGCATACAGTCGAGTCTGCTGTTGCAAATTTCATAAAGTAAAATCATCTCAAGTTGCAGTCGTCTGTGTTCGAGTGGTAACAAATTATATTTATTTAACGGATCCGCGTAAGGCATACGGCTGCGGTTACATTTAAAGTGCATGAATCTTAAAAATCTTTTCTGTACTGATTCTATTGCATCTATATATATTTTATAAATTGGATTCCATACGGCTACAGCGTATTCAAGTTGGGAGCGTATCAAAGAAGTATACATAAGGCGATAAGCGTTAGGCCGTGTGAACTGAGAACAAGATCGCGCAACCAAATCGTACATCCTTCTGGCCTTGCTAATTACATTATCGACATGTATATCAAGATGCAATTTTGTGTCAAAAGTGACTCCGAGGTCTTTAATGTTATTAACTTTCTCCAGAACCGTACCATTTAGTGAAAAATTTGTATCTATATTATTAATTTTCTTGGAGAAAGTGATAGCTTTACATTTATGTACACTCAGGTTCAATTTGTTTTGATGACAATAGTCTGAGAATCTATCTAAGTCGGATTGAAACTTTTGATGATCTGCAGTACTCTCAATAGTGTGATAGATTTTTAGGTCATCAGCGTATAGAAGAAAATTACAAAATTTAAAACATTGGCTTACATCGTTGATGAATGTGATAAAAAGTAACGGGCCTAAAATGGAGCCTTGGGGGACCCCAGAGCTAACATTAACAAAGCCAGATTCATGACCATTTACAATAACTTTCTGAGTACGACGAGAAACATAAGATTTTAACCACGTCCATAGATTTCCACGGATTCCGTTATAGGCAAGTTTTTCTAAAAGGATTTTATGGTCGACCCTATCAAAGGCCTTTTGAAAGTCGGTATATACACTATCCGCTTGTCTGTTTGCATCCATTCCTTCAAACAAGTATGTGGCATAAATTAACAAGTTTGTAGTAGTAGAGCGACGTTGAACAAAACCATGTTGTTCCTGTATTATTTTATTATGGAGAAATGGATATAAGTGATTATGAACCAATCTTTCTAAAAGCTTCGACAGAGCGGGCAATATCGATATAGGTCGATAGTTCTCCACGTCATCCTGAGGCCCACCTTAATGAACTGGTACTATACCAGCGGCTTTCCATATTTCAGGAAACACTCCTTCTTTTAAACATAGGTTATATAAGGAAGTTAAGGGTTTACTAATGGATTCAGCTGTAGCTCTAAGAAAACGTGGAGAAATACCGTCCAGTCCAGGACCCTTATATATATATCAAGTAAGCGCAATTCTTCCAGCACTTCATCGTTAGATAGACAAATACCGCTTATTATAAGGGTTCGGTCGGACACCTCGCGCCGCGCCGTAGGGATTCCCGATACCAGAGGGATAGACCCGCCTCGTTATACTCGTGGTCACCGATACAAGTTTGTACCACAGCTTCTTGACGAAAGTTTGAATTCAGAAAAAAATAAAATAAACATTGAATGTATCAGCTGTTACTCTTGTCGCGCAGAACGCAAAAGCCGATTGAGGAAGAGTCCGCAACGCATCAGCAGCTCCTCTGGTGTTGCAGATGTCCATGGGCGACGGTGACCACTTTCCATCAGGTGGCTCGTCTGCTCGTTTGCCGTCAAATATACATAAAAAAAGGGAAGGTGAATTTCTCAAGAATCATGTCATAAGCAATGCGACTAGCAAACCATCACTATTTTGCTATCTTTTCCCTACACGTTTATGACCATAGGTTCTGTCTACACCGTAAATAATAAATAGGTGATAATATAATAATAGTGAAGACATATAGTCTGTAAAGCCAGACCAAAAATATTTTGCTATCTTTTCCCTACACGTTTATGACCATAGGTTCTGTCTACACCGTAAATAATAAATAGGTGATAATATAATAATAGTGAAGTCATATGTTCTGTAAAGCCAGACCAAAAATATTTTGCTATCTTTTCCCTACACGTTTATGACCATAGGTTCTGTCTACACCGTAAATAATAAATAGGTGATAATATAATAATAGTGAAGACATATAGTCTGTAAAGCCAGACCAAAAATATAAAATACCTGCCCTGGGTGCGCCAAAACTCATCAATCGCGAGAAACGCAGACACAATTGATTATCTATTGTTATGTTTCCCGATTGGGGCGTTCGGTAGTTGACCGGTTAACTATGGTTATAGCAACACTGTATGGATACTTGCGACATGCTTACAAGGTCCTTGAGTCCACTTGCTTGGACTTTCACTTTGACAAATACTTCGTTATTAAGTAAATGAGTGACTTAAGTTTTCGGCATTTTTACGTAAAAATAATTCATAGTACACAATCAACATCACACTTTGACAGCAATCGACAGATGGATGACATTATAACATCTTAAAATTACTTTCCCCTTTGTAGAAATTAGTTCTAATAATTTTCCGCGGTACGGCGGGAGATTTTTATTTTTTTGTTCGGGCTTTATGTTCGCCTGCTAGCCAACAAGCTCTTCATCAGATATCATAGGCGCGATGCGGGCTACGCTCGGACACCTCGCTCGCTGTAGGGATTCCCGAAGGGATTGACCAACCCCACCCTCAGTTAGCCCTTTCTCCATATTTAAAAATCAGCTGCTCAATGCCAATATTATTTCAAAGGCAAAGGTGTGAAGTACGCAAAGAAAGACAGAAGTGACGTGTTATTTATTTTGAGTTTATTTGACATAAATTAGTACGAATTCTTTATAAAATCACGGTTACACTCACGTTTTTAGGGTTCCTTACTCAAAGGGTAAAAAAGGACCCTCTTCTTAATCTCTCTGTCTTCGTCGTCTGTCGTCTGTCTGTTTGTCTTTCTGTCTGTCCATCCATGTGTCCAGTAGTGAATTTATCTTTGGTAAGTGATCACCGCGTCCCATAGACAATTGCAACACCAGAATGTGACAGAAGCACTGCCGGACTTTCAGGGAGTTGAGGGAGGACATGGAGGGGAGGAAATGGAGGAGGGGTAGACGGGGGCTACGGCTCTCTTCAGTCACCGAAAGAAGCATAGAAGCAATAAACTTTGTACCACTAATGTTTATTTGCTGTATTGTTAGTTACATCATAGAAAATGTTATTAAGTAGGTACCATAGGTCGTACCTACCATCAAAATAGTGTAAGTCAATTATGTTAAGAGACCCTAATTCGGCTCAAAAATGCTTTAATTGCCAATTGCATTCAGAAGTATAAGATTAAATAAAAATCACTGAAACCATTAAGCCAGCAGGTCGGGATCGTGATTAGACGCTCGGACACCTCCGCCGTAGGGATTCCCGAGGGATCGATCCGCCCCCGCCCTCCCCGCCGCCGCCAGACGCCTGCACCCTTTCACTTATTATAATTCCATATTAAAGCTCCGTCTTTTGCGCGAATGGCGCTTAACTGCGGCCTTAAGTCCCATTCAAGTTTAAGTTAAGTTTGTCATTGGTATGCAAAGTATTGTTATAATTGTCGTTTGAGGCTTAAATTTTGTCATAATAAATGATGTTAATTATGGTCAAACAGTCAAAATAAATAGATTTTTTATAAATAGATTTTTCCTATCACACAAAAAATAGCATTTATGAATTAAGTATTCCTATTACATACAATACTAGGTATTTTCCGCGAGGTATCAGTTTCCCGCATCTCAGGTGAGAATGTAAATTGGAATATGATAAGATAACGAGTTGACAAAAAACTTAGGCTTGACCAATTTACCAATATTAACGGCTTGACGAATTAACCATTTTGCACCGCTTGACGAATAAACAATTTAAGGAGCGGTTAAAAAACGCTTGACCAGTTGACAAAATTTTCTCGCTTGACCAATTATCCCCTAAATCATACATACATACATAGTATCACGTCATTTTCCCTTGCGGGGTAGACAGAGCGTAAGATACCTGAGGGCCACGTTTAGCATGTTGGTGGGGATTAGATGGAGAACGGAATCATAAAAGTGATGGGTTGCTAGCCGCATCGCTTATTAACAGGATTCCTCATATTTTACCGATTCCCTCAATCGGCTTTAACGATCTGCGCGGGAAGAGCAGCAGCTGGTACATTCTACGCTTTTTCTTTTCTCCCAGACCAGCATGGAAGAGCTAATGGATTCTCAGGATAAGTTATCAATAGTTTCAGCACGCCCAATAATAACGTTTATTATAAACTTTTTTTTGTTTTAATAACGTTTTTAATAACTTGCGTTACATTATACACGCCAGCCTGCGACACGGAGTGACCGGGTTCGATCCCCGGCCAGGTCAAGATGGAAAATGATCTTTTTCAGATTGGCCTGGGTCTTGGATGTGTATCTATATATGTATTTGTTATAAAATATAGTATCGTTGAGTTAGTATCCCATAACACAAGTCTCGAACTTACCTTGGGGCTAGCTCAATCTGTGTGATTTGTCCGTATATATTTTTTATTTATTTATTTATTATTGCAATTTTTGAAATTATTTCTTTTTCTTTCGAAAATAAAATATAGCCTATGTTCGGTTAGAGTTCGGTGTAAAATCAGGTGTGCTTTTTTGAAAGGGCGACTGCTCGATTTCGTATTACTTTTGTATTGAAAATTTGCTCATCTGTGAAGTAACACGTTCAATAATAGCTTCTCTTTTTTTTTGAATAAAATCAAGATATATCATCAATCCTACTACTACAAAATAGGGGTAAATTATCCTTAAAAATAACTCTGAGTCATGAGAGTTACTTCCTACCAGCCTCGACGAGACGGCGTCGTTTGGCGCCCGACACGCTACAAGAGATCGGTGCCAATGCAGAATATTGGAGGCCATAAAATGGTGATGTATACTTAGTATGCAAATAGGCTTAAGATATGCGTCGTCGAACTGAAATCTTTCAAGTTTCTTCGATTTCTTATTGATACTTCTCATATTTATGGCTGACCTTCAATCGTGAGTTTTCTTTCGTATCGTAAATACGAAACAGTTTTCTGGAAGAATATAAGCATTTCCACAAATGGTTGAACCGTACCAATAAGTACGAATAAAATAGACGGGACAAGGTATATATAAATTAAACTTATTTGACCACAGAATAAGACTTACGTAGAGCAGTCGCACTCTGCAAAGGTATTCAAAGAAATATCAACTCAATGTAGTTAGTGATACGGTGTTTTTTAGTTCGCGTCAGAACGTACCTTTTCTTTTAGATACTTATAGAATCCATTGCAAGCCAATTTCATTCTTATCCGTACAATTCATAATTCGATGACACATGTGACCAAACGCGCGTCGTTCCCGGATTTGTTCGAGTTTTCCCCTTCGAAGTGGTCGCCGCGCGTAGGTAAGTTTTCGATAACCACACGGGGAGTGATACAGGCCTGGTTCAAATTTGCAGTACAAGATTAATACTCCTAAACTGTGTTTTTTTATTAGAATATAACAAATATAATATCCATTATGGTCAAAGGTACAATTTTGCGAAATCATCAGCTTGTGGCAGGACATGACAGGGCTGTGACTGTTAATTGCTGCATACTGGGCAAAAGAGCTGTCTGTAGTCAATAGAAATTACGACTTGAAAAGAATTCAGCTTGTGCTCTCAGGGAAACGCCACTTCATTACATAGTAAAAAACAAAGTCGCATCCCTGTGTCTGTCCCTACGTATGCTTAGATCTTTAAAACTACGCAACGGTTTTTTTTTAAATAGGTAGAGTGATCAAGTCGAAGGTTTATATGTACAGTCCGCCAACGAGATGTCTGACCCCGCCATCTACCTATATCTTGAATTTTCTCTTAAACTAAAAATAATATTAACATGAAAATATATAGTTAATAGATTCAGGTGTTACTTTGCGGAAGTCAAAGCTACATTTACTTTGAGACAATTTACTTTGCGTGCTTCTGCCACCAGTTGGCCCACCCACCACCACCAACCACCACCAACTGGTGGCGGAAGCACGCAAAGTAAATTGTCTCAAAGTAAATGAAAATATATATTCAGAAAGATTTTAATTAAGACTTACTAAATATACATTTTCATGTTACTATTATTTTTAGTTTAAGAAGAAAATCAAGATATATGTAGATGGCGGGGGGCACTGTACATTGCACCGGTGCGAAGCCGTGGTCCGGGTCACTTAGTTAGTATTTCTTGTTCTGTTTTGTTACACACCCCACAGTAATAAAACTGCTAACTCAATCACTAGTACATTTATTGACTACCACACTATTATGATTTTATAGCCCACACTCTCACTAATCAGAGCGTCGTAAAAATAATAAACCGCTCGCACGCGGCTGAACAATAAAACTATCAACTTTGATTCGCGGCCGCTGTACTTAAAGCGTAAACAGGGAAGGGTTGTTTGCTCGTAAATTATGCTATAATTTGTTGGTTGTATTAAAATGTAGTTCCTCAAGAAATAAAATATTATTCTGGAAAGTCCCGCTGCAAAATAAAAGCCTGTTCTTTTTACCGGACTAGAACCTTTTTACCCAAAGAAGGGTTATGTGTTTCGCGCGTAACTATTACCTCGTACCTGCCAAACTGCTGGATAGATTTCGATAGTTAAGGTATCGTTAGGTTTTCTTCGAAAACCCAGGTGTCCTTAGATAGGTGTTTAAAAAAAGGAAGTACAGTCAAGTTTTTTTAAGTTCAGAAATTAAACGCCTTGTTGCCTTCTAAAATCTAGCACATCCTGTGTTAAAAAAGAGTACATTTTTTCAAAAACTTGTTTACCTTATAGGTAGGCTAGTATGTAAAATATCTTAAAATTTTACTTGGGGTTGCTGGGCAGAATCTCTATGGCAACTTACAATTCAGTAGCTGTACCTGCTTAACTGATAGAGTACTTAATTTTGTCAAGTATGTACTCATATAGTACTCATTGCGCACAATAGAGATATTGATTTATAAACACTAAAATAAATGACGGGGTTGCCGGGGAGTATGACGTAAATATTTCTATATTATCCCTTGTGAAAGGCAGACAATACGTCTGTTCATCTGAAAGGTCTACTCGTTGCACCACAGAGTATACAAACTGTGCCAGTCGATAAACAATACAAATCAGACAGCGTCGTAAAACTAATAAGCTGGTCGCACGCGGCAAATGTTCAATCAATAAATATATCAACTTTTATTCGCGCCACTGTACTTACAGTGTAAACAGGGGAGGGTTGTTCAGTCGTTAATTATACTTTCATTTGTCGGTTTTGGCTATATTTTTTAAAGTTTTAAGTTAGGTATTTATGGTTTTCTTGTAAAATTTTCTCGTCTCACAGCAATTAAATGATTATTATGTGGCGCAGCAAAAATCCTACGTGAAAAACTCGGCCCGATAAATACAGCCGTTTTCCAATATCTCAAAGTACTGATAGCTATCAGTAAAGGAGTTGTCTACTTTAGACTATGTGTTCAGAGCCCACCAGGAAGCCAGCACCTTTTTCCAAATGTTGAACCAGAGCACCTATTACCAGGTGAGCGAATCCCTACCATGTAGAGAAAATTTATTTAGATACATTCTTACTTTTTACATTCAACATTCAACTTGATGCAACTAAATCGTTGAGGATATTGATCACAGAACGCATCAAATTTTAAGCTCTTATTATCTAAACACAACACACAGGTTTAGATTATATATGACTAATTGTTATTTAAATTTAGAGACCATTTAGAATGGATAAAATGATGAAATGTAAAGAAAATACACAAATGCGATTGTCTTCTGTACAGTTATACTAAAAATGTTTAAGCTTTTCTTTATTTAAAACTAAGTTTCTTTTGCTTTTCGGATATCAGTTTTATTAGGAAGATAGCCTGAAACTAACGAGTACGTACATTGTTGCCCCCTCCTCACTACAATGTCTGAATAAAACACAAATTGAACGAATGAATAAATTGGTTTCCAAGCTTCGAAATTCGCAATTGCATTTTGATCACAATAGCGCCAGTTAACAGGAAACAAAATAGTTTACGAGCCCTCATAAAGCGGTGATCGGCACTAACCCCACTGCGGGTTCGAATCCCTTCCACGTTACTGTATAAGTAGCTACAATAAACACACAATGTAGCTTGATACTTTTATTGGACGATATTATGGCGTTGTCAAAATGAAAATAGGTCAAAGTGATCATCAATAAGGTTTGGGGTGCAACTAGATGGCTTCTCGTAAGACGTATCGATCACCTGACATATTCGTATGACGTCAGTTTAAAACTTATTTGAAGTAAATGAATGACACTTCATTGTAATATGTTTGTTTGGTGATAAACATCTTATGATAAATGTATGAAGGTTGGGTCTCTCGCTCTTTCACTCACCGGACGAAGCATAGAACCGGAAGCTTCGACTCAAACTTCGGTTTTCTGTCAGAGTGGGGTATTCCCCGGACGGGCCGCCCTTTCACGCTACTAGCAATTTTGCCGGTAGCGCAGCTCTACCACGCTATCTATATCACTTCACTATATACAACAAAGTCGCTTTCCGCTGTCTGTCCCTATGTATGCTTAGATCTTTAAAACTACGCAACGGATTTTGATGCGGTTTTTTAAATAGATAGCGTGATTCAAGAGGAAGGTTTATTTGTACAATTTATCGCACCCGTGCGAAGCCGGGATGGGCTAGAATTTATATATTTTTTATATTTCTTATCAATTGAGGATGGGATTGAAATATTATTTCACATGTGTGCAATAATCTGGCCACCTGCCTCACGTTAACCCTCTTTTGCCGAGGTGTTATCTAATTAAAGGGACCTGTGCGTACTAAGTACAAGTGTTTGCTCGCGCCGGGAATCGAAGCTAGAATCCCTCGTGTACTGAAGCGTGTTAACCACTGGGCCATGTCCGCCGCGAGTTCGCTCTGCACATGGGTGGCTCCTCCAGGGGCCACAGACAGTAAGACGGGGTAACAGAGGCCATGTGGCTCTTCCAAGGAACAGCAAATAGCGAGAAGTAGGGTGGAAGGGCTTTGCAGTTCCTCCAGGGAGCGGCAAACAGCGAGAGAAAGTAGCAGCAGGATTACAGGGTCCGTCGGTTCGTCTCAAAGGCGGCATGTCACATCGCCTGAGGAGCGGCAAGGTCAGCAAAGACGCACCAGCGTGCAACACTGATTATGCTTCCCGCAGCATATCAGCAGGCTAGCGGCCTCTGAACTCTATGCTAGCGGCGGTGCTACCGCGCCGTAAGGCCGTCAAGAAAAGTTATAGGTATGTAAGCCAACATACGAGTATTAACAACAACTAGTGTAACCGCGTATCCTTATCCTTACTAATATTATAAATGCGAAAGTGAGTTTGTTTGTTTGTTTGTTACGCTTTCACCGTAACTACTAAATCGATCATCATAAAATTTTGTATACAAGTTCTCTGGAGCGCGGAGAAGGACATAGGCTACCTTTTATCCCGGGAAAAAGTACTATTCCCGAGGGATCGACATTGATGCGGGCGGAGCCGCAAGCGAAAGCTAGTTAACCATAAAAGCCGTAATTTCCTTACTATTAAGCAGTAAATCAATTTTGTTTATCACACGGCGAATCAATGCGCATTACACCGACGTAAATGTGCTGGCGCCCCCTGGCGGCCGTTACTGTTTTATTGTTACGTAATTGTTAACCCTTAGCTCTGAGCGCTCTTAAACGGACTGGGTTAACATTGTTTGGAGTTGAAGGTGCTTATGTTACGGTTGGTGCAATAGTTAACACGCGGCTAATGACGTGCGCTTTACCTTGTACAGGATATAATATAATAATTTTATTTGTATACAAAATGTTAGTTATGATTTCATTTCCAGACAGCCATTTAACCGAATAACAGATGAGGGTTATAAATGCAATAATAAGCTGTATGTTTCCCATTAAAAAGAAGGACATCGTTATCATCCAAAATTTGTCAACTTTTTCTTACCTTATGCAGAAAAGGTCCGATATATGGCAAGCCAATCGATGGGGGAGTTATCGATGGACAAATGATTAAATTATCTTCAAATAACAACTGAGAGTATATGTGGCTAAGACCGTACCGTATAACGTTTACTTGAATTAAGAATGCAAGTGAGCGCAAATAGGATTGCCATCCATGTCAAGGAGGATGCTTGTTGAGGATGCATTTTTCAGAAAAATGCCTGTCTACAGTACCATCATCATCATCATCATCAGGTCTTTTTAGTCTCCACTGCAGGAGCATGACCCTGTCTGTACTACCGGATATACCATACTTGGCCAGAGCAGACAGAGGACAGTATATGAAAAACAAATGGACTTGTCTACAGTATACATAGTGAAATTCTTATCGTTTTGGACCCTTAAATGGGTGACTTGGACCATCGATATGAACAACTTTTTCTATGGGGCCAATGCTGGTAACTCAAAAAAAAATTCGTCATTTCCATACAAAACAGTTCGGCCGCCCGGCCAGTTTGTATGGGAATGTCGAATTTTTTTGAGTTCCCAGCATTGTTGCCATAGGAAAAGTTGTTCATTTTGTTGGTCTGAGTCACCCCTTTAAGAGTCCAAAACGATAAAAATTTCAACACGTATAAAAAAAAATGTGTATCCTAAAATGTCCGCAAGCACTTAGTGGCCTAGCCTTGAGCCCGCGAACGTAGTTCGCGCGCAGGCAGCAATTCCATCTGAAGCCTGTTTGCATGATTGGAGTATGTATTTCAGCTATTGAAACCTAACTTTAACTTTCAGACATGCCTGTCTCAGCCTGGCGCCGGCCGCACACCTGCCTAAACCGTAAAATGCCTGTCAAATGGAAACTCTAGTCGCACACCATCCCCTAATAGCATTACCAATAGATGTTTTATTGTAAGAATGTATTTGATTTACTTTTAACTCCTTCTATGATTTTCTTCAAGCCCTCTCCCACATGTATGTGCTTTGTACGAGTATGTGCAGCTTAGTATTTATCTTAGGTATAGCACACCGCTACATCGAGCAAGACTTATCGCAAGTGATGTGCCGTCGAAATTTTCGAGAACGGAGGGAATGGTTTTGATTTTTTCCCTAGAACTCCTTTTGCTTTTTCACATGTGAGATAATTATTGGATATTCCCGCAAATTTTGAGAATTTTCTTGTGAACATCAATACTCGTAGCTTATTGACTTGATACTTCGTAGCAGCGTGTAACAACACTGGCTACGTGCTACGGCGGAAAAGTGCGAGCTCTATATTTGTGGATCTCGTGCACAATTTCAGATTTTGGGGTGAATAAAGGTTTTTGGGAGATTTAGTAACAGATATCAAAACTATAATAAATGCCTCTGTTATAGAGTGTGTTCCCAATTATAACCTAACCTGGGATACTTTGAAATTCCGGGGTCCTGGAGCTGGACAGACTGTGTGATAGAACTAAAACCAACGCGAACGAAGTTGCGGAAAACTGCTAGTAATAAGAAATTTCTTAAGGTATATAATTTTCATCATCATATCAGCCTTTCTTACGCCCTCTGCTGAGCATAGGCCTCTCTTCGCTCACGCCTGCCATCTCTTTCCTGTGCCCCCCTCATCCAAGTACGACCCGGGATCTTAACTATGTCGTCAACCCATGTCATCGCAACTTCTCTCTCTCCTGTTCTAGGCCTCAACTTTGTTAATATCCTGCTCCACCTACCATCACTCCATCGGGCCAGGTGCCCTGCCCAGTTCCATTTAAGGCTCGTAATCGTCTCTCCTATGTCTCGTAGATGGGTAGGTATAATGTTATTAAATTATTGTTGAAGCTCATAGTACCCAAGTGCCTACGCCATATGTTTCCAAAGCGAACTGTAGTCAACATTTCCCCATAAAGCAATTTTAATCCGGTCCCGAGCGGGCCAAAACAAATTGTTGCAATCGGCCGGGGCAGCCTCCACATGGCGTCGCCATGGCGACGGGGTCGACGACCCACGCTTCCGGTGCAACCACGGCCTGAAACGGCGACCGCCAAAATTGGTTGCACGGCAAGTAAATTAAAATTAAGTAAAAGATAAAATTGTAGAGCTTACCTTTTAGTAGTAGGGTAGGGTAGTTGCTGAAGATATTTTTTTTTTCGTATTGTCAGTGATATGTTTTCACAGGTATTTTTCACGTAAACTTAGGATAACCTATTTAATATTTACTATGACACAACCTAACCTAACCTAACTTAATTTGCAAACCTTATCTAATCGTATACAAACAACAGGCCTCCGAAAACTAATATATTTACACACAACCGAATAAACTTCAGATGCTACTAGAAATTTATATTGTTCCTGGCAGTTTCACACGCCATAGACAATCTCACGATCACTGTGACATTAAAAACAAAACTATTTACGTTAAAAAACTGAAAATGTAACAAAACCGTTCGCGTGCCGGTACATGTCAACGAATGCGGCCGGCCGGCGTGTTTTCGTTCGTACAAAGCGAAACATATTTTGCACATCAAATTCCAAAATCCAATCGATTATCAATCTTATTATAACATGATAAAGAGTGTTTTGTAAAACGTCAACTGCAGAACTAACGCGGTCTTGATATTCGTCCGAATTCCATTTCAAATTGTGCTGCGGGAAAACTGGCTTTTCTACTGTCGATGTAAATGCCAATTTCCTTTTCACTCCAAAAGTGCAACATAAATTAACACTTATCACAAACGCGAGAAAGTCCCAAATCAAAATAGAGAATCGTGCCAGACAATGCGCCACGCAATGACGTTTGCAGTGTAAGGGATGGCTTTACAGGATTAGAAAGGGAGTGAGAGCGAGAGGAAATTCGAGGGAAGGTAACGCTAGGGGTGCATGTGCGTCTGAAATGAAACGTCAGGAAAACCATAAAGAATCGATCTTGAAGACGCTTTAGAGCAGATATTTCAAAGGATTTTATTTATTGCCCGCATTTGGGGGGCTTTCGTTTGTATTGAGACTTCAATAGATTTTTATGTTCAAATAACTAGTAAAGAATGGGAGTGGTAAACAATAAATAGGAAAATTGGTATATTTCCCTGTAAATTTCTGAGTATCGAAGAGACTGCCTCTTGCTAATGTTATAAAAGTTCAATTATTATATTATACAGTCTTCTTCTTCTTCCTCACCTTACCCCACTTTAAGTGGGGTCGGGACAGCATGTGAGTATTTTCCACTTTACTCTATCTTGAGCAATTTCTTTCGAAACGCTAGTTGTTTGTAGCTTTTGAACAATAATTAATAATTTGAATATAATATATTATACAGTATTATATTATATTCAATTTTTAATTATTGTTCAAAAGCTACAAACAACTAGCGTTTCGGAACCGACCACTGCAGAGAAGAAGACGCCGAAAGAAAATCTTTTCAACAGTATTGGTCGCCTACTTGCCTAAAGGGCTTTGTATGATATTTAATATTTTTATCTTTTCTCTTTTTTTCTGATGTCATGTTATATACAATTTTAATTTACATATTTTTGTGGAACACGTTATGTTAGCCATCGAGCGTGCAACAACAACAGATATGATAAAAGTCTCAAAGATAGATAGAAGTCTCAAAGAGGCCGAGCAGACCTGTCCCCCCTGGCAGCACCCGTTCACGAGTTGAAAGTCATGCAATAACTGCTGTAAGGCATGAATGAAATTGCAATTAGGCACAGCACAGAATATGTACGAGCATACCTCGCACATTTCGGCGGCACACGGCCTAGGTACTGTTACTATAAACTACTATAAGCATCAAGAATATTATTTTTCGAAACACTATCAAACAGCCAACGAGAAAGAACCCATCATACACACCCATCCAGTTGCAACATATCAAGAAAGAAGAATATACCAGTTTACTATGTGACGTGGTCTTGTATTTCCGCAACCGCAACATCATCTGCCACCTATCAAGAAGAGGTGACTCTTCAGGTACGGTGTATCAGCTTACGCTGTTGGCTGCACCGTACAAATTCTTTTTAGGGGTCCATATGCAAAAGGTGCCAAACGGTAGATAAATAATTAGTAAAGAAAATAATAAGTAAGCTTACGTCCGTCTGTCACAGACCTGTATCTATTGGACTTTGCAGTGACAGTTGCAGATCGTCATAGATAAAGCCTAGTTGCTGGGTGGAAGGGTGGTTCATTTGTATCATCATCATTATCAGGTCTTATTAGTCTCCACTGCAGGAGCATGACCCTCTCTGACTACTAGAGCCATACTTGTTCAGAGCAGACAGAGGATTTGGCTAGGAAGACTTGGAGTGGTCCTATTCTGCTCTGCCGGAAACCACACGGCTAGTATACATGTAAAAAAGTAGATGTAAGGTCATTTGTATAGATGTAAACAAAGTATAGATACCTTCTTTTCTATAACAGAGTAATCACAATTATTTACCTGGATATGAGAAACCTCATTTATTCTTTCTCAAATGTTCGCTAAGGAATTTTATTCACTGTAGTTACTTTGGAAAGCAAAATAACGAAAACGGATCCTTCGTCTCAATCACAACTGAAAGGACCCTTGTTACAATTAATTAGTTTACGCGAGACGTTCACCATCTGATACTTGACATTGAAGACGACACAATAAAGCGAGTCAGCGCTAAAGTGCCTTTCTGCATTCATCGGGAAGGGGAAGGTTCGGGGAAGAGCGATCTTGACCTCTGCCCGACCTGCTGAGTCAGCCAGGGAAACGACGAGGAAGTTATTTTTACACGACGACCAAAAAAAGAGCGTGTTGTTACTTTAGAGTTCATGTACGTATGCGACTACCCCGCTAACTGAAACAGATTTCGATGTATCTAGTGTTGGAATCCTGACATCACCGTAGTAACACAGTTTTTTGGCAAGACTGTGTTCTTTTTAGGGTTCCAATACACAGGTTGAGTTCAACGATGGCTGATCCATGCGTCAACTCGTGAACGGGTGCTGCTAGGGGGGACAGGTCTGCTCGGCCTCTTTGAGACTACTGTGTATAATGTAAAATATTATCACTGCACACTCGATCGCTAACATAATATGTACAAAAAAATAATAATGTACCTATATAATAAAAATTGTAATCATAAAATGAAAAAAAAATGATAAATGAAGAAATTTGATGATAAATGATAAAATAAAAAAGCCCTTCAGGCGAGTAGGCGACCAATACTGTTGAAAAGAGTTTCTTTTGGCGTTTCTTTTCTGCAGTGATCGGTTCCGAAACGCTAGTAGTCTGTAGCTTTTGCACAATAAGTAATAATATGACTAAATTAGATCCTTTAAAATGTGATTTGACGTGAAAAAGTGCCTGCAAAGGCCTATTTTCTGAATAAACGTTTTGATTTTTTGACAGGGTAAAAACGCACGGCCTATTACTAAGCCCCCAAATGCGCCCGACCGTCGCCACATGGCTATATCTATTGGACCGTAACAGGTAGAGATTGGCATTTACAAAGTATGTAAGTGCTATAATCTATAATATCAAAAAATAAAAACAAAATAAAAAAATAGGGGAATGTCAATGCTAGTAACGCAACGCAAACAGCACATTTGGCAGAATGTAGAAAGATGGCATCTTTCTACATTCTGCCAAATGTGCTGTTAATATTATGATGGTGTCATCATAATATTAACAGTGATTTGACGTGTGTCAAATCACAGATTATTAAGGTTTTTTTAGATTTTTATTTTATAGATCAGAGACCCCATACAAGAAACTTGGTTGTTGTCTGCCTATTCCACGAGGTAGATCGAGTCTGGTCTAGAGCTATTTAGACCCAAAGGTTATGTTAAGCGAGATGGTATGGAAAACGGAATCAAAACTGACGGCTTGCTAATCATATTGCCTATCGGCGTGATTCCTCAGATATTTGCTTATTCGCTAGACCGTTTTTACGTTCTGTGCGGAAAGAAAAGCACAGATTAAATATACCTTGCCACCGGGGGTTTTCCCTGACACATAATTTGGGTCTCTTTAAGACTAGAGTGAATAGGTTTTTAATGAGCTAGCGAGCTCCACCATAGACCACATCCTCACTTAACATCAGGTGAGATCGTCGTCAATCTCTGGACCAACCAGAATTTAAAAAAAAATACCTATTTTACATTTTTCTGTTCTCTCAACCATCACTGAAACATTATATAAGAATGTTCGCGTTATAAAAGCCGTGGCGTTTAAAAAGCCGCCACACCTCAATTGAATAGCAGATCCTGCAAGACGTCTTTGAGGAAGCGCGGAGACCGCGGTGCCTCCGTGCATCTGAAATGAGGCGAGGGGCAAAGTTTTTTCCCTGCTGCTGGGAAAAATAGCTAACACAGCGCGATGCACTATCGAATTACAAGATGCAAAAGTTTGCATGAAGCTAAGTGAGTTATTCAAAGAAAAGTAATAATGCGGATGCCCTGCCAAAACATAATAACCTATGTCATTTGGAACGAAGTAAGTATTATATCGATATCTTACACATTCAAAGTACAGTATCTGAGACAGTCATTTAGAAGTTACAGTGAATAGTTAACAGTTAATAACCTAATAGTTAAATTTGACGCGCCCTAAATGCCCACTCACTGCATACAAAAGGATCTTGAGGAAGCAAATGACAAGGCAGTGGCCAATTTTATTTGTCATTTATTCATTTTCATTATTGTTTTAAATTAGCATGGTATCTACGAAAGACCAGCGTCGTGGCCAACACCACGGCATTTATGCTGAGTGGGGACCATTTTGGTACAAAATTGATTTGTCATGTGTATATTGTTTGTATTGTTTTACCTATATGTGCCAAATAAACATTTTTTCTTTCTTTCTTTCTTTCTTTCTTTCATTACTATAGACATTACGACCGAAAAGAAAAGCGGAATAAAAAGACACACATGGGGTGTCCGCCTCAACTGCCTGTCCGGTGGTACCGATTATGGCATGGGATACGCGCTCTCGGCCTCACGAGCTGCTATTTACACAATCCAATCCATCCGAGCAAACCTGGCATCCCAAATACCAAAGATTCAAAGATTCAAAGATTTATTCAGAAAATAGGCCTTTTCAGGCACTTTTTCACGTCAATTCACCTTTAAAATTAAATAATACTTATTATATTATATTCAAATTATTAATTCTTGTTTAAAAGCTACAAACTACTAGCGTTTCGGAACCGACCACTGCAGAGAAGAAGACGCCGAAAGAAACTCTTCAACAGTATTGGTCGCCTACTTGCCTGAAGGGCTTTGTATGATATTTAATATTTTTCTTTTCTTTTTTTTTGATGTCATGTTATATACAATTTTAATTAACATATTTTTGTGGAACACGTTATGTTAGCGATCGAGCGTGCAACAACAACAGATATGATAAACAACAGATATGATAAAAGTGTCAAAGAGGCCGAGCAGACCTGTCCCCCCTGGCAGCACCCGTTCACGAGTTGACGCATGGATCAGCCATCGCTGAGCTCAACCATATTAGAGGGAACTCGACGACCCGACACACAACGCCGCCACCAGTTTGAACATTTTAGTGAGCATGACTTACTCGATCTCAAGCACAAAACTCGAAAACTAATTGTCGACACTCGTTGACCGCAAACATATACATGTTTTACAATTGAGAGTTTATTTTAGACAATTATACAAAATAAAATAGCAGCAGAAAAAAAAGAAAACAATTATAAGTAAAATTAAAATAAAAGCGTTTAGAGAAGTCCTGCATATCACTCGAGGTCTCGACTCCAAGCATTCTTATCAACGAAATAATCATTAATGCCATAATAAGCTCTTTTCAATAATATATTTTTTGTAACGTCTTTAAACTTCGGAAATGGCAAAGCTGTAATATTGTCAGGAATTTTATTATACAAACGAATACTAAGCCCTAAGAATGTATTCATAGTTTTCTGTAGTCTAAAAGCTTCATTAACTAGTTTATTTTTGTTTCTAGTATTGTATGTATGAACATGACAATTCTTAACATATTTGTGAATATTTTGATGTACGTGCAGTATATTAGCAAGAATGTATTGTGACGCAACCGTTAAAATTCCAGTTTCCTTAAATAACTCTCGAAGAGAATCCCTAGCCCCTAGTTTATAAATTGATCGAATAGCACGCTTTTGCAGAACGAAAATGCTGTTGACGTTTGCACCATTTCCCCAAAGCAATATCCCGTAAGACATTATACTATGGAAATAGCTAAAGTAAACAAGACGTGCTGTTTCGACATCTGTTAGTTGTCTTATTCGCCAAACGGCGTATGCCGCGGAGCTTAGTCTACCAGCAAGAGCTGTAATATGTGGACCCCATTGTAACTTTGAGTCGAGAGTTATTCCTAGAAATTTTGTCGAGTCAACAAATTCTACCACTTCATCATTAACAACTATTTTTGTGGGCACATGCCTAACATTAGGGGTACAAAATTTGACACATTTAGTTTTTTTAGCATTTAGCAGGAGATTATTAGCTGTAAACCAATCTAATACCTGAGCGAGAGTGTCATTTACATCGTCAAAATTTGTCTTCTGTCTATCAACTTGAAAAACAAGTGATGTGTCATCAGCAAATAACACAGCTTTACAGGCACAGGCGTAGAATGGCAAATCATTAATATAAATGAGAAATAATAAGGGCCCCAAGATAGATCCCTGAGGAACTCCCATTTTGACAGACATCCCACTTGATTTAACTCCATTAAAACTAACTTTTTGTATTCTATTTACCAAGTATGATTTAATTAGCCTCAAAGATTCATTTTTCACCCCATAATAACTTAATTTATTTAATAGCGTTTCATGGTCTACACAGTCGAATGCTTTAGTAAGATCACAAAAAACTCCTATTGCATTTTGCGACTTTTCCCATGCCTCTAGGATATGCGTGAGCAAAGCAACTCCTGCATCTGTGGTGGAACGACCTTTAGTGAAACCATATTGTTCACTATGGAAAAGTTTATTTTTATTAAAGAAAGAAAGTAACTGTTTGAATATTAACTTTTCAAAAATTTTACTTAATACTGGTAGGATTGAAATTGGGCGATAATTATTAGGATCGTCTTTACTTCCCGCCTTATGCAGAGGTATAATCTTACTACATTTCATCAGATCGGGAAATGTTCCGGTATCTACACATTCATTAAATATTAACGCTAGATTTGGAGCTATATCGTCTATAATATTTTTTATTAAGGAAACAGAAATATCCCATAGATCCCCGGTTTTTTTAACGTTTAATTCATTAAAAGTGTCGATAATTGTTTGGGGAGTCACATTTTCAAAAATTAAAGTATTGTTACACTCTGGTACATGATCACGTAATATTTTTTCAGATCTTTGAGATGATGACTGAAGCGAGGCAGTTGTTTTAACAGGAATATCAGAAAAGAAATCTTCAAAACATTGAGCAACTTCAGTATTTGTCTCAAACTTCTGATCTTTGACTTGTAATTTTAATGACTCATTATTGCGTTTTTTAGTTTTTCCCGTTTCCTGATTAATAATGTTCCAAGTCGTTTTTATTTTGTCCCCGGAGCTGGCAATTTTTTTACATAAATATATAGACTTTGCGCAGGCACACACTTTTTTGAATATTTTAGAATAATTTCTAACGTAATTTAAAAAAACGGGATTTCTATTATATTCTTTCATAGCCAGCAGATCATATAACTTATTCCTACTTTTATAAATTCCTACAGTAGCCCATTCACAGAATTTTTTTTTTGTTAGAAATAATACGTGTCTTAACTTTAAACGTTTTGTTAAATTCTATGTCTATAGTCTTAAATAATTTATCATATAATACATGTGGATTGTCACTTTCCTCACAAATAATTGGCATTTTACTTGATACGTTTGCTTTAAATTCATATATTTTAGATTCAGAGGAAGGTCTATATGTTATTTTTTCCGAGTCGGTTTGACTATCGAAATCTGAAAAAACCGCTAATAATCCGAAATGATCAGACGATATCTTTTTTATCACGGTTCTTTCAAGAGCTTCACAACTACAGAAAACATTATCCAGACAAGTGGCTGACGTTTCAGTAACTCTGGTTGGTTCAAGAAACAGATATTCGCAATCAAAGGATTTAAACAAATTAACAAATCCAATGCTCTCCTTATTACTTTTTAATAAATCTACATTAAAGTCACCACATATTATGATTTTTTTAGAACCTTGGCTAACTTTATTTAGTACATCCTCCATAATTGATTCTAGTAAATTATAGCATGAAGAAGGAGGACTGTAAACACATACTATTATAAACCTCTCAAGTTCAATACAGGACAACTCTACTTGCTGTTCCACCGTAAGGTCAACTACATCCTTTCGCTCTTTACATTTTAAGCCATTTCTAATTAAAATGACACTGCCTCCACGGATGGTGTCCTTCCGGGCGAACACGCTTGTCATACTATAATTGTTGAAATTTAATTGTACATTATGTTTTTCTTGAAACCAGTGCTCTGTTAAGCAGAGTACATCAATACACTGGGTATCTAAAAAGAGTTCTAATTCTAATAGTTTGCCGGCCAGGCCTTGCATATTTTGATGAAAAATGCTGAATCGTTTGACTCTGGCCGTTGTCTTATAGTTTAGTTTAAATTTGCTAAGCAACTAACACTAGTAATGTCAACATTAACATTATTTATTATGTCAATATTCTGCTTTGTACAAAGTACTGAGGCAGAGTCTTGTAAATTATAAGCTACTAATGTAGCAATTTGTCGTTTAGACTGGTATGGGAGGTACAAAGTATCTCCTGTCAACTTAAGTTTAAAAATAAACTTATTAATATCTAATAAAAAAATTACGTCATTATGACGGTACGTCAAATTGTACAAATGTACATTGAGGTCAAATATATGCTTATTTCTAGTATAGTCAGGTGTCTCCAAGTATGGAAAAGTACATATCATGTACTTACACTTAGTCTTATTATTCAGCTCAAGAAGCCTGTCAATACATAATTTAATGTCTTTTTTTCTTACAGAAAAACTATCACCACAAAGTATTAGAATTGTGGTATCTTCATCTAAGGAATCACAATTTATTTTATTAATTAAATTAATGAACGAAGCCCCTGGTGAACATGAGTTATATACTGTACAGCCACAGTTAAGAGTATTATACATAATACTGCTCAGACCTAGACCCACTTCATCCGAATAAATTAACAATTTTTTACATGAAAATTTCTTATTAAAACAATTGTCAATAGTGCTTATCTTTGTTTGCAAGCTACAATTACCACTTGTGCACTCTTTTATGTCAAGATTACAGTCAATTAAAGGTGAAGTGGTGATTTCAGTACTGTAAATGTCACACGGTGTCTGAGATGCAGAATCACATTGTTCACTCCTGCAGCTGGCCAAATCGATTAATGCCTCAGCTGCTAAAAACTGTTCTGTATTGTTTTTTATAGATAGCTTATATTTTGTTGTAAGTCTATCTAAAGATTCTTGGAGTGAGTGAATTTGAGTCTGCAATTCATACACCTCAGTGTCATATATACGGCTTGCTAAATAAAGATTTTCCTCACTTTGTTTTAGTTGATTAACTAAACACAATTTCTCTTTTCTTAATTGGATAAGACTTTTATTACATTTTTGCTTAATGAGCAATTTCTTAGTACGTTTAATGATTTTATTAATTTTTACATATTTTTTTATTTTATTATGGCTATTTAAGATAAAGAAAGTTGACTGCGGGGTACTTGCAGGTATTTCCACGGGCAGACCCGAGCCACATTCTACGAGTTCACTATATAAAGCCAGTGTATTATTACACATTTCATCCTCTTTAAGTTGTTCTAGTTCGAGTGCAGATCTATTTGCCTTGTGTAAGCTATGTTCCAACTCATTAATGCGACTGAGGGCCTGTTCGTGTACCATACTGCACTGAACAGTCTGTTCTAATTTCTCTTTTAAACTTATGTTATCATGCAGTAATTCAGTTTGTACATGCTGCATATTACATTCAATTTTTAATTGTTTGTTTTTATCATTCATTTTTTCAATTTCCTCTTCTGTTTCCTCCCGTTCACTCAATAGTTGTGTGATTTCCTCGCGAGACACTTTGAGCTCTTTCAGCGCCTGCCTCAGCTTCATTTCTAGATCTTTTGCTGTGGCTCTGCGAGTCATCATTGTGAAACAGGGGTAACAGCAACTGGAAAATTATTACACAATGTTAATATATGGATATTAGATGTATTTCAGATATTGGGGTAATGTAATTGGTAATTATAAGTACTAACAAAAGAAAATAATTAAAACAATGTACAAAAGAAGACAGATAAGTATCCGTACCCAAAAAAATTAAGCTGTTTGACAACTGTTGGATATGTCAAGTCCAGAGTAACAACCAGATATCAATAATGTATAAACTATTTATAAACTAATGGTTACCATATATGTACTTGTGTGCAATTTAGTAACATATCATATATCATCATCCACTGCTGGTCATAGGTCTCTCCCTAAGTAATAATAATATATAAATGTTACCTTATTTTATTTTCAGTACACTAATTTTACAAGGGAGGTAGTTTTCACTTTCCAATTGGTACAAGACAAAGTAACTAAACTGAATGAATGTACACACTGTATTAGGATAATTACTACGCTCTGCCTAATAATAAAATCCCGTGGCTATGACTGTTGGTTTTGCACTGCGTGTGTAGCACTAAATATGTAAATTGATGAAAAAAAGATGAAATGTAACCAAATCAAGAAAGACAGTTTATGAAACTGTTGTTTTCTATGTGTGTATTTGTTGTTTGTTGATTCCTAGCTTGTAATAAAGGAATAAAAACAGTATACTCCCAGGTTTATGTGATGATGATCAGCAGTTTTCGAATACAAATTCGAATCCTTTGTTTGAATGACAGTTGTATAATCCAATGTCGTTCGGCAGATTTTCCACAATTAAATTCACTAAATATCACTTCGATTATATTTATTTCTTAGTTACTATCGATAATAAGAAGATTTTTGTTAAATTTATACAGTATTTATACGAAATAAACAGAAATTTTAATTAAATTGATTAAATTGTAGGAACAGGTGATTTTGACCTTTATACCCGTTCCCCCAGCCCAATAAACTCCTACCCGCGCTTAAAAAGCTGTTTCGATGGGCAGCAGCGTCGGAACCTTGATAACACAAACAAACTGCGCTCACCAGGCGCGGTGAAAATGGCAAATGTAAAATTTTGGTGAAGCCTGTATCCAGCAGAGGACTTCTTGCGGCTGAGATGATGATGATGAAAAAAACATGTAGTTCGTATATTCGTAATGGAACACATACTTATTGACACATATAAATACTCACATACAGCGCTCCTCTTTTGGTAGTGTAAAAATAGGTACATATGTAATAGGTATATTCGTTGTTTCAGGGGTTTAAATTTAGATTTACACTCGGGTCAACCTTGAAGTTTGAAGGGGCAACTAACTAACCAAAATAAAAAACCATCAAAATGAATCGTGAAAACCAAGGGCGAGAAGTTTAAAAAAATGCTTTTTCCATCGAGATACTACCTATGTCACATAATACATAATATCTTGTATCGTCTCGTGTACATAATATCTTGATGTCTTTCTCATACAAAAGTGTTCAGCCAACTGGACAGTTTGTTTCGAAATGTCCATTTTGTGTACACTAGCGCGGAAAAGTCGGCAGCGGACAGCGACGCGTTTTGGCAAAGTTGTATTATAAAACACAGTGTTCAAGAGATATCAAACATGAAAGAACATTGTGCCTTTACCTCTTCAGTCGCCGTGCTGTGCCTGCCCGCGCGGAAAGCGATTGGACTGAATCGTATCTGTGTCACTGACTCCGATGTGTTTGCTGCCTTTGAGCCTCGGGGCATCGGGAAGATGTCACGTTTATTTACCTTTGCTCTCTGATTTTTTACTTCAGTTGTCACGATCAGAGGTACAGGGTTTGGAAACTTGTTATCAAGCAAAATCACACATAAAATGTTATTGTGATATTATATACCTAAGTTTCAGATGAAGTTAGTAACCAACATAAGCACATATTTAACAATAAACCTTATAATTAAACTAAACTAGATTGCTTGGAAGAAAAAGCATTTAGCGATAAAACAACAAAAACCAAGTGGTAGAATTTAAATAAACGGACTGCTTTACGCACCTTGAGTGTGGAGACGAACCAATCGATACCCATTTGGAAGATACGAGGTAAGTAATAAGAAATTTACAAACATACAAGAAACACGCGAAACGCATAACCCTTCTTGGCGGTCGGGTATAAAAACTCATAAGACGTCCCATTATGGTTTCATTGATTTTAACGTGTATGTATTTTCTTTGAAATGATGAAGTAAAGAGTAAATAAAATAATCCTTACTAATATTATAAATGCGAAAGTGAGTTTGTTTGTTTATTTGATTGTTTGTTTGTTACGCTTTCACGCCGTAACTACTGAACCGATCATCATGAAATTTTGCATACAAGTTCTCTGGCGTGCGGAGAAGGACATAGGCTACCTTTTATCCCGGGAAGAAGTACTTTTCCCGAGGGAGGGCTAGTTACCCGTAGCACAGGTTCTTATGAACCTATTTGAGGAACTAGCCACAAAGATAATTGGTCAACATAGTATGTACGATTAGCCTGTTGAGTCTTTGTAACGAGGAAAATAAACAATTTTTGGAAGTCGGTTAAAAATACTGATAGGTACAGCAAGTTTTAGCTACCGAAGCAGTAAACTTTATTTCCAGAGACTTCGTTCGTCCGTAGACGCCAGCGTTTGAACACGTCTCTCCCTCGCAAAAATCAAGAGATGGCATCGCCGCGATAATTAGCCAGCTTTGAGTCAGGAAATTAGCTGCGAGCGTAGATACCGAGGACGTTGTGATGTGAGGCCTACTTCGCTTTGACGACTGTCGGTCTCGTATGTGAATGAGACACGTCACATTCACTCCATATCCTAATGCAAAAGATTCTACGTTTGTTACTCAATCGTGATTTGTATTCTTATACATACAGATAATGAATTATGTACCAAGGTACCTATTTTTTTTCTCTGTACCTTAAATAACCTATGTACTAATCCGGGTTTAACAATTTTGTTTTAATGTATTACCGTTAAATAACTCAAGCTGAACAACCTAGACACACAATTTTATAAGTAACTTATGAATTCGCGTATAAAGAAGTTATGCCAAAGTTGTCTTTGGCCAAAGATATAATATACCAGCTGTCGCCGCGACTTCGTCCGCGGCAATTTCTGTTCTGCGAAAATTTTACCCCATTTTCAAAACATTTTTTATTGATGCTTCGCTTCTATTGGTTGCAGCGTGAGTTTTGTAGCCTAAAGCCTTCCTCAATAAATGGACTATCGAACACAAAAAGAATTTTCCAATTTGAACCAGTAGTTCCTGAGATTATCGTGTTCCCACAAATAAACAAACAAGCAAACAAACAAACTCTTCAGCTTTATAATATTAGAATAGATTAGGAAGTTATGTATGCCTAACAAGGAGAATACAAGTGGTTATATTCTCTTTAATGCCTAACGAAAAAAGATTTTTTTAACTTATTGAAAGTTTTGTTTCTTTGTCTTTGCTAAAGAAGCAGTGGTGCCATTTTACAGATTCACAAACTTTATGATACTGCTGTAATTTTTCGTACTTACAGATAGGTATGGTTGGGGCAGATAAATTTAAAAATCTCAGAGGGGTCAGTTTTATCTTGCCTCCGATTGTACTTAGAAAGACGATCTCTGTGGCTCCATGGTAGGTACGCCAAGTGCCTTATAATCGTAGGTACAGAATTAGTAACAGGCACGAGTTTTTGCATATTGACCTGGGTCTTAGATGTTTATACCTATCGATGTAGTGTAGAATCGTAGATAAGGGGCTAACTCAATAGGTCCCATATTTGTCCCTATTCTTATTAAAACGTGTTTGATTTTTAAACTCAAATAAGTTTTAATAATGCTCAGTTACATAATTTACTGTCTAGGTATATAATTATCACACGTTAGTTTTAATTAAATAAATTTTATCTTAATTTCAACAATACATAACAAATAATTACTGATAAATGAGATACCCATAGAACAAGAAAGTAAAATTATTTACTACTAACGCCATCTATTAGTTTGTTCTGTTACTTTGTCATGTTTTTGCTCTGTCAATAGATGGCGCCCTGCATATTTAAGATTGTAAACATGCAAATAAAATTGAATAAAAGTGTAAAGCTGAAATATATTTATCAATTTAATTTTATATGTATAAAAAATATATTAATGTTAAAATACTAACTACATAGGTGCAGTTCCAAATTTAGTACTTGCTACAATACGGATGAACGTTCACTTTTACTCATTTATATTAACCCATCTCGATCTCTTACGGGGTAGACAAAGCCTAGGACCATAAGGTCACGTTTAGGAATAGTATGAAATAGAGGATATAGTATAGAAAAATACAGGATAAGGTTATATATTGTGTGTCGCCTATAAAACGATTCTGCGATACTATCACTATCGCCTCTTCCTTCGACCGTCTTTTACGATCTTCATACATTTAGTGGAAAAAATAGAACTCTAAAAGAAAGGAACGTCATTCCCTTCTAAATATTTGATAAATTTCATTAAAAATGCTGTGCACTAGCCAATGAAGAGCTGGAAATTTATCTTATTCCATTTCCCAGCTCTCCACGTCAAAGACCATAGGCAATAGTTATAAGTGGGCAGCAGCGATCAAAGGCGGCACATCAAAGGCGCGGTAATGGCTTTTTAGTGGGGGCGGTTCAAGTGGTGGGGGAATTGTTGCGTACACTCGTTTTGTTTCGGGTTGTTTTCTAATGAAAGTCACTTGTCTCGGGCCCTTGTCTGTCAAGTCGCGACGCGGAGTTTTGCAAGATCTTTTGTTATGATTTTTATTAAGAAAAAAATTTGGAAGTTAGCAATTAATCAATAACATTATGTTCCCTTTGGTTTCCTTTTCATGTTCATAATTTTTTTTTCTATTAAATATTAATAACATATGGTTATTAGAATGATGTTTTCAAAATCTATAGGTTTCCTAAAGACACATGCATGACTGAAGTTATGGGTTTTAACTTCGTATGTCCATAAGTAGGACCCAACATACATAAATGGGGGACTTACTCATCTCCTGCTGTGTATGAATGTGGCTATCCGGACCAGACAATGGCACACCTGCTGGTCTGCTTTCTACTCTATAGAAAGCCTGCTACAGCTCAAGCCCAAGAAGTGGCTAAATACTACACCAAATATTATTTAAATAAATAAAATGGGTGTATTTCAGATTTTTTTTTTTTTTACTACATTTTGAATTAGGCATTTGTCTCCCATCTCACCTGATGGTAAGTGACGATGAAGACGAGGATGTTACATGCCTATCCAAGAGATACCCATTTATTCTACTTTTGAATGTCCCGGGACTATTTCATCAAGAAGTCCACTGCTGGACATAGGCCTCCCCTTATTTATTATTTCAGATTTATTTGTCCATAATTTGTTAGTAAATACAAAGCTTATTTACATAGGATATGCTAGTATTATTATTTTAGGTATTTTCCTGGGCGATTGTTTGACCCCGGGACAACCGCGTGCGTATTTATCTAGTGTCTCACAATCGGGCAGTCTGGTTTATCGCTTATCACCTTCAGTATGGTGTTGGTGTATTTAAATGTGAATCATTGACACCATAAGAATAAGAGTAGGAAGTTATTCCTAGGGAGTGCTAATGTAGTTATGATGCAAATAATAGGTTCCTTGATAATGTAAGTTGACTTTGTCTACTTTTATTACTTTTGTTATTTCATTCTTAAAATCACATACTTTTGATTGCCCTATGAAAAATAACATCCTCGAAGCTTATCATCATAACTGCAGGAATGCCTCAAAACAACTGCCGACGAATCGTGTGCATCTGTAGGCTACAGAGCACACGTTTAGTTCAGTAAACAGACAGGACAGTCTGTTTGCAGTCAGAGATTAGCGTCTTAGAGCTTTGCGGCTGCCGTGGCAGCTATTCCGTAACATTAAAAACCTAAAAAAATAATTTTAAAGAGAAGCTAAGTAATGGTTTTTCTGTTTTACTTAAACATAGGTAACGCGTGTTAATTAAAATAACCTTGGAGAGGTGACGAACTGTACAATATATTTTTTTTACATTTTTATGCACATTGCCGGGCCTGCCGAAAAACTTTGTATAGAAATGTCGATTTTTTCGAGCAAATATAGCGACACAATACTTTTGTTTGTGCATGATTGTAGGAAGAAGCCTGAAAGCTAGATGAGTCAACCATTGCAATATTTCTCCAGCTTTCAGGAGCCTAACTCCATCTGCAGGCTGGCTCAATTACCATTTAGTTGCATTGTCCAAATATCATCGCGCTTGGTACTCGGAGTTGCGTTGATCATTACCTATCCTTCAATTAACACGTGTAGTTCATATTGCAGCTCAGCCAAACATTACAAAAAGTAAAAATATAGCTTTATACTCGTAATTCATAATTTATTTTACGTAATTTATAAATAGTGTGCCCAGTACATCATAGTATAAACTTATATCATATATACCAATACCGGCATAGTAAAAATTATATTGCATAATAAATTATGATTGATAATATTTGTGTTGTGCGTTAAAATTGAATTAAATTTATAAAATTACAAAGAAATGTCAAAAAGTACTTACTTAATTAGATTTATGTCACATTATATCCTAATCCTAACTAATATTATTAATGCGTATGTGAGTTTGTTTGTTTGTTTATTTGTTTGTTTGTTTGTTACGCTTTCACGCCGTAACTACTAAACCGATCATCATGAAATTTTGCATACAAGTTCTCTGGAGTACGGAGAAGGACAAAGGCTACCTTTTCGGATCGGCATTGACGCGGGCGAAAGCTAGTAATTAATAAATTGTCATATTTTAAATGTAGGCTGAAAATTGGTACAAAATTCCCTCTTGTCACCATCCTTGCGCGTCATAGGCAAAATAAAACATAAGGCGTCCGCTCAAAAGGCCCAATCCAAACCCGATAAGATAACATCAGCTCGCCATTTAGCATCACGTCCAGAATAGGCGCTCAAGACGCCGCCGCCGCGGGCGCGACCCACATCCTTTCATCCATTTGCTGTATCTCTGTTTGTCATCGCAATCTGAGGCTGAGATTCAGGCTCCTCTTCACTAGGATCACTGATATGCCACTTTGATATCTAATGCAATACTCGTTTCTGGGCCATATCGTTCTGAAATGTAGAGACTAGTTGTAGTTACTACTTACATACTCATACATATCTGGTTCAGAAAGTAGTTCATTTATTTATTAATATTCTTTTGGCTAACTCCGTGGCGCAGCGGTCAACACGCCAGCCTGCGACATGAGAGTCCCCGTTTGATCCCCGGCCAGGTCAAGATGGAAAATGATCTTCTTCAGATTGGCCTGGGTCTAGGATGTGTATCTATATATGTATTTGTATAGTATGGTCGAGTTAGTATCCCATAGCACAAGTCTCGAACTTACTTTGGGGCTAGCTCGATCTGTGTGATTTGTCCGTATATATTTATATATTTATGATATATTTATTTAGTTTGAACTTTCCGTGACTTCAAATTAATGTCAAAAAGTAGATACATATTTAGGTAGAAGGTGTTTTATTTTTCCTACGAATATGTGAGATGTTTTTAAATGTATGCAAACCGCTGTTACACGAAAAACCTATACTAATCCTTATTTGAGCATTGAGCCTTGTTTAAGCTCGTAAGGAAAAGCGGTTACCATACCACATGAAGTAGCAGCTTATATCATTTCATCTGGTTCTTTCAATCTTATAATACCTACATTGATATAAGATATATCACTATTGGTACTACTAGTGTAGTCTATGGCTTTTAAACAATATCTAATGCCCGAGCGAGCGCGTACATTTTATTCCGGGAAAAAGTACTGTTCCCGAGGGATCGACATTGACGCGAGCTGAGCCGCAGGTTTATTTGATTTGCTGCAATATTTAGATATATCGATGTGGCGTGGCGCGCTACTGCACTCACGGTCACTCGATCGACATCCGCATTGAAAAGCTCCTAACGACGTAGGGCACTCGAGCCAGTTTTCCGACAGATCTCTCTCTCGATCAGCCCCTAGGAGGCCCCTAGGCAGCCAATTAGTCCGAGTCTTTGGCGTCCACCGAGTGTGAACCACTGACTTTATACGCATCAGCTGACGTGCTTTCATTTTCCAAGCGCTTTTTTGCATTAATTGTAGTGACTTTTTAAAATAAATTCTCCGGTGTAGTAAAACTAATTTTCAGATTTATCAAATACATATTATAAGCTTATGCCCAGACAAATGAAGAAACGTGACATAATAACTACTTTCTTCGTTATATTTAATTTAGGTTTCCTTACCAAATAAATAACTTACGGAAATACATAACGCATTCTTTACCAGTAATTTATTTTGTAAGTCGCGTGAAATTTAGATTCAATAATTAAAGATGATCGTACGAAATCCAATTTGAATCTTATACAGCATTGGTAAATTTTGTTTGGCTTAGTCCTAAAGGTACTTACTAACATGCACCAAATATAAATTACTAAAAAATATAACGTGGAAACTGGTGTGGTGTCCAATAAGAATAACATATTTGGTAAGAACGTTTTTCTTGCTCCCCTTTTGCAATAACCGGAACTACGAGCATCTTTGTAGCATTAGTCGCTCATTACTCTCAGATCGCTAGTAAATATTTACTTTACCCCAGTCTGCCCATCACGCCTGCACATATAGCAATCATACACAATTACACGAAGAAATCGCTTACCACATCGCAAAATCCCTATAAATTGAATCACCTTTATCGCCCAGTAATAAGAGATAAAATGGAGCGAATTTATTTCGTCAACGGCCGTGCGTCTTCGCGGGGTACAGTCGCCCCAATATTGACAGAAGACTCAATTTCCGGTGCTAGAAGCAAACAGTGCTCGATTCCGCACAATTTAATCGTAATTGCACGACTTAGAGGCAAAGGAAATTATTTTGACACATATGGCGCCATCTATTATTATTTGTGGCAACCATAATATAAATATCTGCCGGACTACTTAGTGTACGTTTTGATAGTCACCGCCCAGGAACATCAATGAGTAGGAGTCTAATTGTACTTGGGTTAATACACTCAATCGTCAAAGTTAGCCGTGTGGTATCCGGCAGAGTAGAATAGGACCACTCCAAGTCTTCCCGTGGATGTCGTAGAAGGCGACTTAGGAAATACAAGGTAAACAAAGCTTACCATCTAAGAGACCTCTCCAACCCGTCTGGCCAGCGTGGAGAGTGTAGGCCAAGTCCTCTGGCTGCTCTGGCCAAGTATGGCCCCAGTAGTACAGAGAGGGTCGTGCTCCTGTAGTGAAGACTAAAAAGGACCTGATGATGATGATGACTCAATCGTCAAAATGTACAATATGCTATGGTCAAAATGTTCCTGCGGCAGAATACGACAATGCTAAAATGTGCAATCGACCTAACGAGTAATGGTCAAATTACATACTTATAAAAAAACTGAAACTAAAAAAATCCGAGGCTAATAAGTACAAATAGAAATAAATTGTACATTATACTTATTATACTGTAAAACCGTCAAACCACAAAAGATAAAAAAACAATATAAAATTTGTCATATAGCTAGCAAAAGGTGTGCGTCGGCCGGGAATCGAACCCGGATCAACTGCTTGGAAGGCAACTATGCTGACCATTACACCACCGACGCCATGTACTTAAGTTTGAAATTATGTATTAAATTTCGTAAACGTTTTTTTTTTGTATAAAACAATATACTGTTTCTCTCTGAAACCCTTGTGAACTCAGTTCATCAGGATACCAGGATCCCCCAGTAATAAAAGTCTAAACATATTACCTACCTACCAAACTGGATTACGGTTGGTTACAGCAAGAATGAAGGGCTAATAAGTTGTTATATATATATATAAAAAAAACGGCCAAGTGCGAGTCGGACTCGCGCGTAAAGGGTTCCGTACCATTATCTTTATCAAGTTTAAAATTATATAAAAATATTTTTATTATATGATGTAATGTAACTAAAAAAATACGCTTTTCGCATTTGTGCTTTATGATGACGTAGGTAGGTAAATATGCTTCGTATCGTACCAGACAAGATTCTGAATTCACGCGAATTATCCCGTGCGTTTTGATTCCCTTGCAAATTTAGAAAATTTGCGGCGTAAACAGCTGTATCTTTTGATTGCGTTGGCTAATTGGCTTAGAAACTTGAATTTTTGACCTCTGTATTATTAATTATCTCCACGCGTTCCTGATCAAAAGGGTCTTTAGGAAAGGGACAGACACGCGTACGTACAACAAAGTGATCCTATAAGGGTTCAGTATTTTTATTTTAAAGGTACGGAACCCTACAAATAGGTAGTACTAGATAAGTATATTTTTTTCATGTCGTGTATCTAGTGCGACCTTTCAAAATAAGAAATAGATTGTATACAAATATGGCAAAACATATTGCTCAGTCTGCCCATTGATTTTTTTCAAAAAAATCGTAACGAAATTTACAACATTTTCATACTTAGATGCAATGCAACCTATATCTTTCTACTCAACCTGTACTTTTTATATACATATATTTAACATATTTTTTATTTAATCACGTATGTACCCTTAAAATATTGACAATCATTCATGACCAAAATTCCTCACACAAGAAATTAATTACATCACACGGCATGGCATGGAAAAGCATTTCTTGTGTGAGGATTTGAGGAATTTTGGTCATAAATATCAATATTTTAAGGGTACATACATGATTATATAAAAGATAATAGTGTTGGTTGAGTAGAAAGATATCAATATCAACATAGATTTAAAAAAAAAAATTGCGTCAATCACCAACCAACGACTAACTGACATTGGACATTGCAATTGTAACCTGTCAGCGCTAACGCCCGTTTCGCGGTTGACGCCTGTTCCGCTTGCCTTGCTCATCAAACGACGCTGTATCAAACACGGAGTTATATCTGTGTGTGGTTTGGGTAATTATTTGGTTATAAATTATCATACAGAGGTATTCTATGGTTTAATTTGTATGGTAGCATATATTTTGAAAAAATATTTATCTTCCCTATTCAAAACTGTAACAGTAACACAAACACAGAGGGTAAGACTTTGCAAAAACGGGCGACCGACCACCGCCACCTGTGGCCAGCGATAAGCACTTTAAACGCTTTTACGTAAATTGTTCGTGTGAGTGGCCGCCAACGGCCACACACAAGTGTGCTGCAACTCGCGATATGTGGTCGCTGCGAGCCACGCACAAGACGACCTGCCACATTTTAATGCGACTGTTTGAGTTCAAAATATTGTTTGCTAGATACAAATTTATTATTGAAGAAAAATATCCGAAATAAAAAATATATTTTAGACTTCTCTATATTTTTTTACGACATCCATAAACTAAAAGTTTATAACTATAAAAACAGATCGCCGTATACCAGCGCTCCTAAACTACCGGTATGATCACAATAAAATATTTATTCGATTCCACAATATTTCATACTACTCGTATGCAAACATTGCCTATAAATTATTCATTTTAGAAGTGACTTCATCCTTGTAAATAATATTATAGTCTATGTTACCCACTAATAATGTACATTCCCATTGGTAAAAGAATTTTCAGAATCGGTCCAGTAGCTTTTAAGTTAATTCAATTTTATTTATTTTTTTACAAACAAACAATCAATCCTCTTTATAATATGACTTATATTTATTTATCAAACCGCACCTTAAGGCGATACCACTGTAAATAAGGTCGTTCTGAAACTTATTTATCTCGCAAAATACTTAAATTAGGAGTTTCAAATCTAAGTAATATGATTTTTGACTATTTCATCTCCAAAAATTGAAGATGAAAACACGTTTTGATAAAATTTTCTCGATAGAAATATTTTTTGAAAAATGGTCTTCGTTCGCAGAGTTTTTGTTATTGTAGCTCAAATGCGACGAATGAAATAATGATTTTTAGACTAAAAGATAGGTTATTAGTAATTCATCAAAATGTAAATATGAAAATACAATTAACCGGTCTGATTTTATATAAAATAGAAATAACGAATTTGGCGCTTACGTTTTTTTCTTTGAGCGACTCGAGACTATCTCCTATCTCATCATTCACGGGCTAAACCGCCAAGCGCTATCCCTTGCGCGCACTTGATCAGTCCTTTGCCGAGCGATGGTACCAAACATTTGAGGCCTCGTCTTAACGTTTATAATATTACAAAAGACAATTAATAATAACATAAAGCCAGCCTCATACTAAAATATTGCCAACTTAAGGCCTGTTAGAAGTATGTACAAGGTGCCTGGCAAGCATGCCGGCGACAGGCCGCCCGTGCCTTTTAGTTTCGCCACTATGGGTATCGCTGAAAGCGCTGCAGTGCTATAGTGATAGTCTTTCCCATCTCACACTAGATGCCGTTAGCCTAAACTTGGCATAGGCTTTAGCATGACGTAAAACTTAAAAAATATTTTATCTATTTACGCCGATATTTATCTATCAAGATATTTTTCGTGAATACTGATTTTATTTTCTCATATTATGGTGGAAACATAAGTAGGTAGTGAATAAACCTATGGCGCCATCTATGATATGTCGATAGGAGTTCGGACCACATGCACGATATCTCTAAGAAAGATATAACCTATACAAGTGGAGCAGAAATAATTTTCTTACCTAAATGGTTTTTAACTGGTCATTCACACTTCTGACTGGTAGTATTTCTAAGCAATAATATGTACTTGGCCCATTTATATTTTGTCTATAATGATTATTCTTCACTGTGTATATACAACAATTGAGTTTCTTTTTATCGTCTATTATTCCCGCATCCTGTATGTGGCAAGTCCGAACCAAGATAAATACATTGATATCACAAATTAGCATACTCATGTACTTTCCTGTTGATCCAACTTATCAATATGTACACGTGTTAGCAAATACGGTGAGCCCTTCCGAAAAGGAAATAATCCCGTTATTGATGGCATTATCGGAATAAACAGCGCTATCACGAAGACCGCAGTCAGAGTTTCGACATTGATTGATACAATCTCACATATTTACTCATGCTCAACTCGACCGATAAGCGATTTGATTTTTATTACGAGTACACACTTACGCATGTTGCTGTTTGTAACTACAAATTGATAGCTAGGGCAAAGAATATATATGTTACGGTTAGAGTGATAAATCAAAAATTATTAATAATTGTCTATCATTATTAATAAATACCGAATGTAAAGGTAAAAGTGAGAAATTATTCACGTTTGTCGGTGATTATTAATAATGTAACCTTAGTACCGATAAATGTAATAACTACCGATAAAAATAAACGTACACTGGTGATTTTTTTCTCGATTGGGCAACAGAGGTGCGGGCAGGGGTGGCGGGGCGGCGTGCGGGATGTGCGAGGCCACGCGAAGATTTGCCTTCTTGGATTCTGATGTAATATTCCAGATCTACACCGAAAAAATCCTATAAATTGACACTCATGTCGATTTATAATGAAAAGTCGCATCCGCCATCTTAGATTACCTAACTGACGTCATTTTCGAGATTTACACCCCTTAAACCTAGAAAACGACACTCATGTTGGTTTATCATGAAAAGTCGTGCCCGCGATCTTAGATTAGGTTTATTCCTATCCAATACCACGAACGAATACCACTGGTATTACTTTGAATTTTTAATTCTATTCTATTCCAAACGGATACCACTCTTAATTTTTTTGTTTATTTTATGTCCCAAAGAATACCAAAATTTTAATTTGGTACAGTCAGCTCAGTCATTACATAACTGAGGTAATTATCGTTAATTATCGTGATCAAGACCCCAAAAAACCCAAAAAACGACCCACAAGTACAAGACCTACCCTTGTTTGTGTGATCTGAGACAAGCACTGTGTGTCATATCATATCTATACTAATATTATAAAGCTGAAGACTTTGTTTGTTTGAACGCGCTAATCTCAGGAACTACTGGTTCAAATTGGAAAATTCTTTTTGTGTTGGAAAGTCCATTTATCGAGGAAGACTTTAGGCTATAAAACATCGCGCTGTGACCGATAGGAGCGAAGCATCAAAAAAAATGTTTTGAAAACGGGGGAAAATTATTCATTTCATACTTATAAAAAAACGAATTAATCATTATAACAGAAACTGCCGCGGATGAAGTCGCGGGCAACAGCTAGTTATAAATAAATATCTGCCGGACTAAAAACTTTGGGTTTTTATTTTATTTTATTACTTTTACCAATGTGTGTAGTGAATTATTAATAATAACTAGCAAAAGTAATCAATTTCAATTGTTTATTCACATTTTACAAAACACGAGGTTATTATTAATAATGTTATAAAATTATTAATAATTTTCAATTAATCAAGTTTACCGTAACATATACACTGCTAGGGTGTGATAATGCGATACCTACAAATTATTATCGTCCAAAAACGCAAAGTGTTAGTTACCTGTTATTTCTATCATAAAAATTTTCGATTTTTTTGTCTGTCTGTCTGTCTGTATGTATGATCACGATTATCTCCGAAAATACTGAACCGATTTACTTCAAACTTTCACCAATTGCTTTGTTTTAACTCAGCAAAACATCTAAAGTTTGTTTCATCAAAATCGGTTCATTAAAAAAAAAGTTATCGACATTTAAATGAACTCAAGGCATTAGTTTGCCTGCAAATATAAACAGTGAATTTTTTTCGTTTTGGACCCTTAAAGGAGTGACTCAGATCATCAGAATGAACAACTTTTCCTATAGGAACAAAGCTGGGAACTCAAAAAAAATTCGACATTCCCATACAAACTGGCCGGGCGGCGGGACTCTTTTTTATGGAAATGACGAATTTTTTTTTTAGTTCCCAGCATTGGTCCCATAGAAAAAGTTGTTCATATTGATGACCTGAGTCACCCCTTTAAGGGTCCAAACTGTTCCTGAGGGATGGACACTAACGGCGGCGGCGTAGCCGCGGGCAAACGGCAAACCAACCGAAACTGCTGCGCCTAGAAACTTGAAATTTGGTACAGGGGTTCTTTTAATGATGTGAGTGAGCGAGAGAAGGATTTTTAAGAAATTTAACGTCTAAAGGGGTAAAATTTATATGGAATTTTCTCATTTCTGGACTTAGAAGTATGAAAGTAGGTATATAAGTTCTCGATTAAAATTAAAAAAGATGTGTGTAGGTAGATGAAATTTGCAAAATTCCCCCCTTAAGGGGTAAAATGGGGGTGGGTGGGTGGTATAAACTTTGTATGGAAATTTTCTCATTTCTGGACTTAGACGTATGAAAATAAGTATATAAGTTCTAGGTTACAATTAAAAATATCTGTGTAGGTAAAATAAGACGATATTTTACCCCTTCAGGGGAAAATATCGTCTTATTTTACCTACACATATTTTCCCCTGAAGGGGTAAATTAGCGGGGTAAAGATTGTATAGGAATTTACTTATTTCTAGACTTAGAAGAATGAAAATAGGTAAATAAATTCACGATTACAATTGAAAAAGATCTGTGTAAGTCAACTGGAAAAAAATCCCCCAGAAGGGGGGTAAAGTTTGTTCGAAAATTTTCTCATTTCTGGATTTTGAAGTATGAAAATTAATAGGTATGTAAGTTCTCGATTACAATTAAAAAACATATATGTGGGTGAAATGGACAAAATTCACTCCTAAAGGAGTAAAATGGGAGGGGGGTAAAGGTTTTATGGAAATTTTCTCATTTCTGGACTTAGAAGTATAAATAATATCCATACTTCCATACTAATACTAATATTATAAATGCGAAAGTAACTCTGTCTGTCGTTCTTTTACGCTTCAACCATTGAACTGATTTGGATGAAGTGTGAGGCCCGAGGAAGGACATAGGGTATGTTTGATTCCGGGAAATTCTACTGTTCCCGAGGGATCGACACTAACGCGGGCGGAGCCGCGGGCAACAGCTAGTTCGAAAATATTTTGGTACGAAGAAACACATCTAATACACTTTATTATCAAGAAAATGAAGTACTTAACAAATAATTATTTAAATTTTTGATGGATAAAAATCTAAACATAAATCTAGAGACTGAGATCTTTCTGAAGCATGGAACAGAAGAGAATAAGGGATAGGAAACTTTGATATAGTGAGTCTATTACAATAAATATAGCTGCTTTTACTGTAGATATTTATTTTATGAACGTTAACCCACGTTTAACATATTCCATGAACTGCGTATGTTTCAACAACATGAGTAGGTTAAACAGCGATAATTAACATTAACCTTGAAACATAATGCTGCACATAAAAATACCACAATTAAAGCAACGCACCAACGCGTCATCGCGGCCGTTCCGAGCCGCACAGCGCGGCCAATGAAAACAAACTGACGGAATTATTATCCAGTATTCTGTTAGTTTATCGTTATTTACTAAATGCTACTAATGTATGGTGACGTTCACAGAAACCAGACTGGCTCGTAATATATCTGTTAGCGCGCGCCGCTGGCTGAAATATAACGCATCTGTTCAAATAAAAACTACATTCGAATTATGGAGAAGTTGGGTTGGAGCCGGAGCACGTCAGAAGAATTTCATGCGTTGACGGTAGGTATATCAAAAGAAACTGGAATTCTGGATTAATTTCCATAAATATTTTGAAATTTATTCAACTTATTATAAACTAGCTTTCGCCCGCAGCTCCGCCCGCGTCAATGTCGATCCCTCGGGAACAGTACTTTTTCCCGGGATAAAAGGTAGCCTATGTCCTTCTCCGTACTCCAGAGAACTTGTATGCAAAATTTCATGATGATCGGTTCAGTAGTTAGGGCGTGAAAGCGTAACAAACAAACAAACAAACAAATAAACAAACAAACAAACTCACGTTCGCATTTATAATATTAGTAAGGATAAGGATAAGGATATAAAATAGGTACCGACGAATGTCTAATATGGTGGAACCAAATTTTTTTAAAAACCGTCGATCGTGAATATTCTACTACTTAACACTAGCTTTTGCTTGCGGCTCTGCTTGCAAAATTCCTTGACAAGCGTTTTAGCCGCGAGTTTAAGCTAGTGTAAGCAATATAACGGACTTTGAAGGTTTTTTTAAGAATTACGAATTGAGTTAAGCAAAAAAAAACTTTCGGTCTTTAATTTATAAATCAAACAAAGCTTATTTTATGTATGTAATACGTCTATTTCGTTCTGGGAATATGATTTCTTTTCTATTTTATAAATCCAAACAAAAACAAACGTCATCTTCACGACCGAATTAATCAGAACAAGTGGGACAAACAACACAGACCCGCATTGTCTGAAATAAGGAAACCAATTAACAGAGCGCACTAAACGTCACCTAACTGCTGAATATGAATGGGCCCGGGGTCCGATGCGATCTGCCACGGCTCCGCACAAAAGAATCAATTACGCGCCGCGCGCAAAGCAGAAAGAAAACAATATTGCACTCGCAACGCTTACACTCTTCACCGTTTCTGTACCTTGGCTTGCGATTAGCAGCGTTAGAAAATTACAGACATGACTGTTGGGTTGTTAAATTTCGAGGTTTACATTTTTGACGTGATAATGTCTTACCTATGAATCGATCAACGCCGGATGCAAGCACGAAAGAGTGTAACGTTCTGTGTGCAAGCGAGATCGCGGAACAAGCGATAGAGAGGTACGATCGGTCTAAGCGTTCGGCTTATGTGACGCATCTATCTCTATTCCACAGTTAATCACGTAAAATTATCGCCCGAAAACCGACTTTACAGACAACCTATTGTGTTAAATCTATAGAGATTACTATGTGAAACTGAAAATTTCAAACGATACCTTGCTATTTTCCGCTCGCATCTCTCAGGTACACTATATTTACTGGATGATAAGTAGCCTATAGAACGTGTATGCAAAGTTTCATGATGATGAAACCACAGAGTAAGTACTAGTACGTAACAAACAAATTTATAATATTAGGCATCCTGCCTAATATTATAAATTTGTTAAACTAGACTCTACATACATTATGGTTTAGATTAGGGTGTGATATTTATATTAAAAGTTATCGACATGTTTATTATTTATAGGGCATCACGCAATCGATGTCTCACCTCATGATGTGCCCCAACTGTCCCTCCACCTGCACATTCGAAGACCTTAATAAGGCAAACGACGTCGCTGTGGCCACCTACTGGTCAAAAACTGTATAAAAGAAAGCACAAATACATATTTTGACTCGAAAGAAGGAGAAGGGCATCATATACATAATATTTCAACTAAATTAAGATTTAATTTGTTAATATTTATTGAGTTAGCTATGAAACACTCGACCAAGTTCGAAAACCGTTCGAATCTCAAATCCCAAACGATTTTATTAATCGAGCAAACTAAAACTGTCCCGTCTACGTCCCACTACGCCCTCGTGTCTCGCGAGTTCGGCCCTCGTGCCTCTCTTTGAGGCAGATCAAAGCACACGCGCTTCTATTAGCCCTGATTACAGGGCGCTCTCGAGCCTGCCTCGCTGCCTCGCGCACATTGTCTGCCGCGGCCGTGGGTTAAGATGCGGTGTAGTGTCATTGCAACTTTAATTAGCTTTATAGTGGCGGTATAGTGGTATCTTTGACGTTACTTTTAATATTCGCTAACAACTCTTGAAGCTGGTCGTCCGTAAAGGCTTCCTGGGGTTAGGTCTAGACCTACCCCTAGGGGTAGAGCAATTTTATTTTATTAGCGTTGATATTGGTGAAGTAAGAATAGCAGGGTTCAAAGTAAATACATGTGACCTCTTCTCAAGATAGCTAATTAACTTCGCAGATTAATGTAATTTATGAACAAGCCAGCAATCGTCTTTTAAAAAAAGAAGTTGAGTACCTATTATGTTTTTAAGTGTTGATTTTAGCCTAGGAATACTACAAGTTTATCCACGTATGAACATTGAAAACGACATATATAATAAGATTGTGGCAATGAATTACCTACCTGGCTCAAAGGATAAGCATTGGCATCCAACGTGGCAATGCTGCCAGTCTTTTTGGGCACATTGCCGCGGGGTATTTATAAAATGCTTAAAAATGTATATGATATGCAATGGTTGCATACGAGTAGTATGGAGTATAAATATTTTATTAAAAGTACTCAGGTCTGTCGAAGAGGAGACTCACTAAAAGTTTTGTATTTAAAACAAACTTTTGTATTAAATACCATATGAGCTCAGACAGCCTACGTCCCGAGCAAACGTTTAAAATAGTAGGGAAGGAGGGCAATTTTTTGTACAAAATAATACTAAACAAATTCAACAATAGGTAGCCGAATGAATAGTGGTTAGTTTCCCAAAAGCCCGAGCGCAGCGCTAGCGTCGCTCGACGAGCGAGGCAGGCGCAACAGCGCCAACCGTGAAGCAGACCAGACGTCAGCGCTGACGGGTTACAAATACAATTATGGTTGCAATTTCCCAAATGTCAGTGATGGTGGTAACAGCATGCAAAAACCTTTCTAATCACATTTCTGTGTGAGGGCTGTGAGGCATTCTGTCCGCCATTTAGAATAAAATACCTACCTAATATTTATTGTTATAATACCAATAGAGCTGATTGTTATATTAATAATTAAATATACTAAGTTGATATTTTTGTTTCGTAACATATTGAGGTTTTGCATACCTAGATACTATCAAAATAAATAGTAGGTACCTATCTCACTTTTAACCAAAAGTGAGATAGGTACCTACTATTTATTTTGAGAACCAACTAAGTGTACCCCTTTTACTGCAAATAAATGATCATTTATTCATTCATTCATTCAGAGTATTTCATAAATGTTTTTATGTCAAGTTTTAATTAAGTGGGGGCTGTTCGTCACCCATCCATCAACCCATAATATTACCATAGATATATATATTGCATTGTAATAAATGTCAGCTGAATCAGTCGACGAATATTGCAATTATTTGACTCGAGCAAAAATATCGACACTTATACACAGCAATTACTATAAAAGGTGGAAATAAAAATGGCAATTTATTGAAAAAAATGAGTAGTGGAAAGCAAAGGGCAAGATTGACAGAGGGAATTGGGGCAATGTAATAAATTGTAAAACAAAAATTTAACGCCCCCGGGTGGGCTCGAACCACCAACCTTTCGGTTAACAGCCGAACGCGCTAGCCGATTGCGCCACGGAGGCTTATGTCTGTACGTTCGAAATTACGAATTAGATTCTATATAACATCTCATAGTGCTTTTAAGACAAGGATAGAGATATCGCCAGCACCATTTTTACCTGAGCAAAATAAAACCTGTTTTTGAACTATTCCAAGGAACTTCATCCCACGTTTGAACTGATATTGTGTTGAGTGCACTACATATCTTAAAACTCAAACACAGTGCTTTGCTGAAAAATCATTGGACGCCGAATATCAAGTTTTTTTAACTATAAGTGTAAGCTCAAAAGTTATGCGTTTGAGTTGAGGTTATGTTGACAAGTTGTTTTGAGTGAAACTTTTGGTTAATATTAATAAAAAGTGCCATTATTAGTTTAATAACTGCAGTAAAGTGTTGTCACTAACAGTTAATTTGCAGATTTATTACATAAATCGTGTGTACTGTTTCTCGATGTTCTACAACTGTCAAGCAAGTTTGATTGTCTGTCATTGAGTATAGATAGATCTGTGTAAAGTGCGTAGTGTTGTGATAACAAGTTTTGCTCAAGTTTTATATCGCAATGGCAAATCGTGTGCCCGGTACATGTTGTGCGGCCTCTGTGGAACGAGCGGGGCTCCCTGGCTTGCTCAGAGATCTGCAGCGACTGTCCGAAGATAACGATTCTGCAGACATCGTATTTATTTTGGGAACAGCGGAAGAAAAAGTTTTCGCACATAAAATAATTATGATTGCCAGGTAAAAAAAAAAAGTACTTCCCGTACCGGGAATCGAACCCGAGCCTCCTGGGTGAAAGCCAGGTATCCTAGCCACTAGACCATACGGGAGATGTCTGATCTTGCGAAATACAGCATTATAAACTGTGATAAGAAGATTAGGTAGAATAAAAAAAAAAGATAACGATTTATTTATCCAACTGCGTCTGAGGAAGAGTAATGTTTCAAGTTGAATGTCTTCCTAATACGCACTGCAAACTTTTATAGGTCTCGATAAGTTTTGACATGATAGGTGTTGTTAGATTTGTCTTGTTTTATTATGAATTACCTACATAGAAGTATGAGAGACGCAATTTTTTTTAAATCTATGATTACCTAGGTACCTATGTTATGATTGAATCATAGAGATAAGATAATCCTGACGGATTGAATGGGCTATTTTTTGTTGTAGGGTTTTATCTTTTATCGGTTTCTCAATCAAAAGATGGTGTCTGGAACAAATTGTTTTGCGCTAAGGCCGTTTTTTAACCATTTTCCTTTACGGGTCCTAGGTACCTACGTACCGTTGGTTGGTTGGCAACGAAGTGAATTGGTTTTTTCGAGTTGATGTGTGTATAAAAGTAGCAGGTGTAATGTATATGAGTAGTACCTATCTTTATTTATTCATCCCACCATAACTTCTCAATGCCTCAACTCAACGGATTTGGAAGTAGGTACCTTCCTCATTATCTTTAGATTTAGACTATGCTTGTCTGGATTTATGTATAAAAAATATCAGTATAAAAAAATACATTAAAAAATTTGCTGACTTTATTTCATTGCTTCAAGCCGTTCGCAATACCAGTGCTACGTTTCTATTATCTATTCATCAACATCATCAGGTCTTTTTAGTCTCCACTGCAGGAGCATGACTCTCTCTGTACCTATTACCAGAGCCATACTAGGCCAGAGCAAACAGAGGATTTGGCCTACACTCTCCTCGCTGGCCAGACGGGTTGGAGAGGTCTCATTGATGTTTATGAGCTTTGTTTAGCTTGTATTTCCTAAGTCGCCTCTTACGACATCCATGGGAAGACTTGGAGTAGTCCTATTCTACTCTGCCGGAACCCACACGGCTATATATTATCTATTATTAATAATAATGTCCGGTAATTGCAAGTATGGCATCGGGCTCCTGATCCGCTACTTGCTTTTCCCCATTCATCCGAGTAAGTAGTACCCCAATACCTTGTTTCCCTTCGCAAATCCAATAAATACCTATCCTTCCCCAGGATAAAAATGCTTTGGATGGGCAGTAGCCTCGGAATCACAAGTAGCAAGTAGCCAAAGAAACTGCGCTCGCCAATCGCCAACCCGCCTGCCAGCGTTTCATGGAACGAAGAATCCGTGGGAGAGGAGGAATAATACATACATAGTATCACGTCTTTTACCCTTGCGGGGTATACAGAGCGTAGGTCTATAAGACCCGAAGGCCACGTTTAGCATGTTGGTGAAAAACGGAATCAAAATAGTGATGGGTTGCTAGCCGCATCGCCTATGATGATGATGATAATAAGTAATCTTTAGTTCTCCTAGGGTATTATAGCCTTGTATAGCTCACATTATACGTAAATTATAATTACCTATACAATATCTGATGATTAAAGTAGGTACAGGTAGGTAGGTACTTACCTATGTAGTAATGGACCTCGAGTTAAGGCGCGGACGTATAATTTACTGCACTATTTTCTGCGACTTGCAGAAAGGCAGTGCAAATTGCAGCCTTTCAGATGCTCCTAAATTCACTGTTTCAGATGCAAATGCTTTTAACTCGCGCAAGATGCAATTTGTCCAATTACCCCGACTTCCCCCCGACCAGTAATGTGACTTTCATTATTTCTATATATTCACAAATATATAGAAATAATTTCAAATATAAAAAGAGAAACTTTGGAAACTTTTAATAAAAATCATGCATTGGAGAACAAAATCAGCACAAACCAAATAATAAACAAAATATTTTTAACGCCATCTAGTTATTTTAATAGTAAACTATTTATCATAGTATAATGTAAATTTACATCAGTAGATGGCGCTATTGCAATTTTGCATTAAGGTAATTATTTTTGATGAATCAATTTGGGATTGCATATAGTGTGGGGTGTAACTACACAGAAAAAAATATTCACCGAATTACACTACTAGATTTAAGTAGGTATCCTGCGATATTACTTTGTAGCATAACATTTATCATACAAACTAGCTGTTGCCCGCGACCTCGTCCGCGGTAATTTCTGTATTAATTAGTAAGTATAGATGAATATTTTTTTCCCGATTTCAAAACATTTTTTATTGATGCTTCGCTCCTATTGGTCGCAGCGTGATGTTTAATAGCCTAAAGCCTTCCTCAATAACTCCAACACAAAATGAATTTTCCAATTTGAACCAGTAGTTCCTGAGATTAGCTCGTTCAAACAAACAAACAAACAATTTATTTGTTTGTTTGAACGCGCTCTTCAGCTTTATAATATTAGTATAGATTAGTATAGATTTTATAATAATGGATCAATTTGTATCCATTGAATTTCAAAGGTACGGTATTTATTATATTACACTTCGTTTGTAGGTACATAAATTGTATTTTTCCCCTGCAATTTAGTAGGCCTAGCTGTTCACTTTTTTCTCTGATACCATATTGAACTTTATCGAAAAGGCGGAATAAAAAATAACCACTCAAAGGAGGCTTGCAATTTACATGCAAATAGCCAATGTCCAGTTTAGCAACATGTGGTGGATGGAAGGGACAAAAACGCCAAGTCCCGACGAACTCCAACTTATGCGCAAACTTCGCGAATGTATTTGTTGGAGTAAATTGGAAAAATAACTCTATATTTGCTTTCGCCGCGAAACTTTTATTCAGCTTGATATACGACGTTAGTTTGCTAGTTTGTACCCATTCATACTTTTTATTGGATGATGTTATAATACTTGCGATGGTATGTGGGAAGAGCGATGTTTTATAGGGAGTCATACATATATAACGTCCGCAAGTTTTATTAAGTTTTATTTATTCAACAGTACTTATAAGCAGCATGTTCAAGTTTTTCTATTTGCTAGAGAAACGTAAGAAAGAGTGAGTGATAACTCTGAAAATTCAAATAAGAGGGCAAAATGATTTGCAAAAATAAGACCCTGCCTATCAGTGGAACTGTAAATTTATCGCATCCAATTTCCACCAAATTACAGAGGAATGATATACTACCTAAATACAAACCACACCAACGCATAATTATGAATTGAATAAGAGCAACGAATTCCCACATAAATACAAACTAATATGGAATTTCTGAGAAACCATTGGAACTCTTAGATAATTTAGAGCGCCATTACTGTTTTTGGCTAGTGCTGATTATTAATTTCTTATTGAAAATTATGTACTTGTAATACCTGTAAGTGAGAGTTTAAAAACCCGTGGGGATACGGTATAAACTTATCGTTTTCTTCTCAGCATAAGCGATATGGCTAATTACCCTGGAGTATAGCAATATCTCGGGCAAATTGATACTAAACCGCAGCTGCAGCGTCGTCAGCAGCGTACCGCCAGGGCTGGTTCTAGTGTTGAGCAGATGCCCTGGACACCAGAGTGGTTAAGAACCCCAGCATAGGAATGATAGCTGCTTAAAATGAAAGGATTTGCAATACACGATGTATTGCAAGTACTTTTATTTTAAGGCTTGAGTATTCTGAACGAACGATGGCCTGGCCAGAAGCGTTAGCAAATCCTTAGTCTTTGTGCAAATTTTAAGTGTCTGAAAGTGACCGCTTAAATTTAGAAGGAATGAAATGCACAGACCCCCGCCCTATGTTTAAGAATAAGACAGATTTAAGGTTTCAGCGTAGCTTCAAGTAGAGGTTACTAGGGAAGCCAAAAAACCGATCTGGTGCAGGTACCTATGTGTTGAATTTATAAGTGCCTGTCCCCATCGTTATAGATCTCAGTAGATTGAAATATAAGTCGTAAGAGGACTAAGGAGTAAGGATGGGAGAAGGGGAAACGTTCTGTGTGCCCAGGACAAAATGTTTGGACCGGAACTCGCCGTACCTTAGCTCCAAAATTATAAGTTTTTGAAGGCGGAGCAAGACCTGAAAATGGCACTCCCAGCCACTGATTTACCGTTTTCGCCATCATTCATCTTCAATCAACCGGTACTATGATATTGCCCCCTGAAACTGCCGCCCAGGTCGAACGCCCCGGTTTTTCAGAAGCCGGCGCTGTCGTACCTGCTACTTTACGTGATTAATTTAAAAAGTTGGGGACTTGGCGCGCGCCGCCGTGCAATCAATCTTGCGATAAGCGTCCGCTTCTTATTAAATTATAATTTGTGTACAACTCTCATTAATCGTAAACGTCGACATAACTGTTTACTCGGTACGCGTTCCAATAACTTGATAGGTGTCTGGTACATTAAGGAAACGATGATGCGCTTGTAGCGGTATACTTAAGTCTCAGTGTAACAGGCAATAATAGCTGGGGTTCAAAAACTTTGATAGCTCTGTGTGTGTCTGTGCTGTGGATGTGGACCTATTTGGATGCGGGTTAATTTATTTGAATTGAAAGCAAATTTTCTAGCGGTGATTCTTATTCTTAGACCTTATTACTTGTGTTTTTTTTTTAATCATCGTCGTTTTCTAAGTAACTAAGTAACATCTTAATTACCAGTTTAACAATAAATGATTTCTGATTCTGATTCGGATTCTAAATTTTCACACCAAAATACATCGAAAATGATCCTGACTGAACAAACGTTATGGCCTAGGACAAACTTAAGTATGACAAATTTAGTATGAATAATAGTTAAGTGGTTTAGATTAATAATCGATATGTTTTCATTCAACAAATTAATAATTACTTGATGAGTAGCATTTCTTACACAATGATTGCCCTATCAATTATTTAAAAGACGAATTGTTAAATGGCTCAAGGAAAAAATGTTTTATTCCATTAATGACTATTTAAATAAGTAAAATATAATAATTATAGCTGATGACATGTATATTTTGACAATGGAATAATTTTGACTCTGTAATAATTTAAACACTAATAATTTTGACAATGTAATAATTTTGACTAATAATTTTCTCAATTTTGGCAATATGAATTAATTTGTGTTAAAGTTTAAATGACTTATTTATTTTAAAATGTGTTTTAATATTTGCATGCCAGACTTGGTAAAATATGTTGACCTTCTGTAAATCGTTATAACATCTGATGTACCATATTTTACGCAAATAAAATATTCTGATTCTGATGATTTTGCCTAATGAGTCGTTCTTACTCGTACATGTAAAGCATGGACCTAAGAATAATATGGACCGGGCGTGAGGAACGTCAAAGTGAAGCAAACTTTGGTTACATGTGTGCAGTATAGGGTGACCATTGTCATCAAAAATTACCCAATAATTAAGAGTAAATAAATTGTGAGTGGTACTGATGCCTAGTAGCACTAATATTATTTATATTTTTTTTACAAAACGTAACATCTATATCAGAGAAGTATTATGAATTTAGACATAATGATCCAGAAGGGCAACTGTGAATCAATCTCATCTTTGAGCGACCTTAGACGTTTTGGGGAACTCGATAAAAGGAATAAAAGAACGAAATTATAGATAACATTTTTATTTTACTGTGTTTTAAGTTAATGAATAACAATACATATAATTTTACTTACAGAAAAACAAACCCTCGAGGCCTTATATTGGTGGTAGATTTTAAAATTACTTTTTTTATAATTTTGCAGATTTATAGATTCAGTCGTTCTATAGATTATTAGTGTCATCAATAAATCAACAATATCAAATTCAGAAATTGTTCAAAGTTAAAATCTTTTATTCTGACGTCGACAAATGATAATAAAATACTTTCACATTTACATATAAGTATAAAATATAAACATTGAATATCTCTATCTATAAAAAAAACCGCATCAAAGTCCTTTGCGTAGTTTTAAAAATCTAAGCATACATAGGGACAGACGGACACAGCGGGAAGCGACTTTGTTTTATACTATGATCCCGAAATTGACGCCACTTTTGTGATCTACACGCCAAAATACCTCGAAAATATCACCCCTGTTTTGCATCCCATAGGTGTTGTTTGTGATGCATCCAAAAATAACTCAAAAGCGACACATAAGTCATATTTTCAAAAAATAGTGACAGTCATCTTGAATCCCAACACAAAATTGACGTCAGTTTTACCCCGAAATACTCCGAAAACGACACCCAAGTCGAATTTCCATAAATAATGGTGATGGCCATCTTAAAAACTGAAAATGACTTAATTTTTCTTGATATCCCAAAAAATTCCAAAACGCCAATAAAGTTGACTTTAAATGAAAAGTAATGTCAGCCATCTTGGATTCCAAAATCATCTCACTTCATACATTTATCATCAACACATACATCGATTTTCCAAATTTAGTTCATAAATGATGGAGTTATGACGTAAAAATATGCAAAATGAAATACAACTGAAACTGCTCCTATAAGAAACATACTTTTTCTGAGCACGCGAACTTAATCAACCGGCGATATGCTCCTTTTGTCATATAAAAATTGCTATTTTTAAAATGTTCGGAACAAACAAATGAATAATTTGATGGTACCCATGATGCATCCTTTCTATTTCTTCTAATAATATCGAGCCATTATTTTTTTACATAAGCATCACGAATGGGGAACCTTAAAAAAATAAACAAAATAAAATTTTATATTAAAAATAAAGAACAGGAATCTTGAAATCATATTCTGGCAACACCGACAGTCCGACTTAGCGCTGCGCTGTCACCGGGTCATTACTTTTGCGGCGCAAAGAAAATTACAAAATCATATTAATAGTTTAATTTAAAATTGTAGTTGAAACGTGTGTTTAGGTTACTAACCAATTCGTACATACGAGTAACTGTGGTGTTGTGTGTGTAAATAGTATAATTAAACCAAGAAAATATGCGATTGAGTGAAATATTTACATAGTCTCGAAAACAACAAGAAGTTTGTACTTATCTATGATACGTGATACCGTCGGACATTTTGTGTAGTTTACTATAATTTTTACACTCTTTTACCACACAGCTCGGCATTATTTTATGTTTTTATGCTTATTTTCAACGAGTTTCAAAAGGCACTCCAACTTCGCGGTAAGTACAAGTTTGACATTTCGTGAGTTTGACATTTCGACCGGGGAAAACCTGCATCCATTTGAGTGCCGATGTGTGCGTGAATTTCGTGTCACGACACGTCTGCATACATTATGATTTGCTTCACTGCCACATTCTCAAGGTCCTATCCTGATTATTCTTAGATCCATGATGTAAAGCGCCCGCTCGGCACGTTTCAACAGTCACTTACATTGTTTTATTTCACCCCTTTATATGATTTACGTGCTTGTAATTTGTTGTTCGTGCTCTTGCTCGTGTCTCTTTCTTTAAATGAATCTATTCGTCTTCGCATTATAACATCCAAGTTGTCGGTCACGTACAGTCTCCTAAAGAGCTATTTCCTCCTAAAGATGCTTAAATTTAGGATACAAATGAGCCATTTTCCCGATAGATAGTCGGTACTTACGTGGTACTTACCTATAGACCTACTTGTCTACCGTGCCAGTCTAGTGACGAGAAATTTTTTGTTTACTTTTGTAGAAAAGGTAAACTTACGCCTCCGAAGATATCCTAATTATCCTAACTAATATTATAATTGCGAAAGTGAGTTTGTTTGTTTGTTACGCCGTCACGCCCTATCTACTGCATAACCGTTGTCTAGAGTACGAAGACAGACATTGAGGCAGGTGGAGTCGCAGGTGAAAGCTAGTTGATTATATTTCAATTACGCTTTTCGAACGACTACGATACGCGCACACGCGCAGTACGTAAGGCACGCATCGACGTCCCTTACGTCAGTCAGTTACTATTGTACTGAAAAGTACCCAAATGTACTTGTATCCAGATACCCGACTCCGATAAATTGGTGTCTATTGAAGGTATTTTCAGAAAGTATTGTTTAACAGAGTAATCAGTTGGGTTCAGACAAGAAAATCAAAATGATAACGAACAGTTTTGTAATACCACCTATTCATCATCATTTCGTGTAGGTGTCACGGTCAATTGACCATGCACACCCTGGTGTCAGAGTTCTTCGGAACCGCCTCTCGGCCTCTGACGTGGTTCCTTTAACGACTACCAGACCAGGTGCCTTCCGAAGCACGAAATCATCTTTATTGCAATGTCCTAACCAAACTGGAAACAACTAAACAAAGTATAAGTAACTTCCCGTGGGAATCGAACCCACAACCCCCGGATCTACAGACAAACGCCTTAACCACTGGATCACGGAGGCAGTTAATAAACAACTTCTGAATATTGTATGAGCGTAACATAAAATAAGTGTTGTGCAAAGTGTTTATTTCAGCACTCCAAATATTTTTATAGGTACCTTCTAACCTTACCTAACCCATCAGTCCATCACTGTCTGTCTGAAAGGAACGCAACTGAGGGTTTCAGTAGGTGTTTACATCTAGGGTGTCGGGGTACAGGGCTGGATTATTCGAGACTTAATTACAGGCCCAGCCTGATTGATTATTCAGTGACGACAAACGCGCCGCGAAATCACGAGGTCACAGAACAGGAACTGATAAATACCGAGCCTCGTAGCGCATATGATCCTAAGCTTCTTGCTCCTTTTTGTTCGTGTTGGTGGCGAACCGCTTTTTAGGGTTCCGTAACGAAAGGGTAAAAACGGGACCCTATTAATATCGCTCCGCTGTTAGATAAATATCCAAGACCCAGGTATGGTGCTGAAGGATAAAGAAATTAGAAAAGATTATTGGTATAGAAATAATCTGATATTTAAAAAAAAAACTAGTGCTCTTTCTGTCAACGCTTTATTTTGAGTTGGCGCACTAGATAATCTGCTGCAGCGAGCGAAATACGGTGTATTATTCTGAAACTATATTATGGCCGCAGATTAGCACAGCATGCCAGTTTAGTCTTTTTGTTGCATGAATAGGGGTAATGTTTCAGAACCATATAGTTTTGTTTGTTTTAGGAATTATCAGCCAGTGGCGTCGCCCTTGTGCCTAGCCATTTCACTAAACGACGCCGTTCAACTAGGCTGATTCAGCTTCGGCTGTGACATACCCGGTATACATTTTCCCTTGGAAGGGGCGGCTGAGTCCGTCAATCCATTTACTAATATTATAAATGCGAAAATAGCTCTGTCTGTCTTCTTTTCACGCTTCAACCATTGAACCAATTTGGATGAAATTTGGTACGGGGCAGGATATAGGGTACCTTTAATTCCGGGAAACTCTACTGTTCTTGAGTGATCAACACTAAGGCGGGCGCAGCCGCAGGACACAACCAATATTCTGTATGAATTTTTTTTCATATGGATGGAACCAATGCTGGGAAATCAAAAAATATTCGACATTTTCATACAAATTGCCAAGCCAGGTGAACACTTTTGTATGGAAATGTCAAAAATTATTTCGAGTTCCCTGCATTGCTCCCATATGGGTACGTAAGAACGCGTACGAACTACGAATTAATGCTTGTAGGTACAAAGATACCAAATAATCTGTCGCAAACTCACGCCGTTAACAAACTTCAGTTTATTCCTATTGTTTCGTATTGTTCCTTCAGTTTGCCAGCTGTACGGAACAAGAACAGTTTTAAACCAAAACAAATTATCAAAAACGTCCCAGCCGCGCTAACGTGCACTACACACTTGTCGGAATAAATGAGAAAAGTTGCGATGCAAACAAAAAACAACTCGCGAACAAGTGTTAAACAGTGTTGCCAGCTCAACACCTTTCTGCAATTTAACTTGGTAATTAACATTGAAAATTAAATTTTTCTAATGCTTACATATGGTAAAGGATCATTTTAATCAACAACTGCTTTGATCGTGAAGTGTGATGAAAGAGATCACTTTTGTACTAGAACAGAATTATTGGTCACTCGCATTTTCTTATACTTTACGTACATAGCATCACGTGCTTTTCCCTTGCGGGTTAAGTCCATAAGACCTAAAAGTTTCGTTTAACATATTGGTGATGGCGTGTAGGTGAAAATTGAATCAAAATAGGGTTGCTAGCCTAATCGTCTACCAACATCATTACTAAGGTTTTCGTCCATTCCCTCGATCATAATATTATTTTTTTTATTATTTTTATTTACGGTCGGCGCGGAGACAGAAGCACCTCATACATGCTACTTTTTTTTTCTCTCAGTTTTTTCTTTATGCTTAAATATCGCCGTGTGGTTTCCGGCAGAGTGGAATAGGACCACTCCACGACTTCCCATGGAGGTCGTAAGAGGCGACTTTGGAAATACCAGCTAAAAAAACCCATAAATCAATCAATGAGACGTCTCCAACCCGCCTGGCCAGCAAGGAGAATGTAGACCAAATCCTCTGTCTGCTCTGGCCAAGTATGGCTCCGGTAGTACAGAGAGGCATTTACTTTGAGACAATTTCTATCTATAAACTAGTACAGAGAAGGTCATGCTCCTGCTGTGGAGGATAAAAAGACCTAATGATGATGATGATAAGGATTTATATATGTTTAAAATTTATTTATTATTTTAATTTAATGCTCTTCTATCCGAGGGAAACATTTTATGCAGCTTATAGTTAGCAATATAAAATCAACAAATAATATTTTCCAATGTACAATTAAACGTAAAACACAACTGCAAAAAACTATAGAACGTCACTCAGTCGGAATTGAGGCGTTTGGATCATCTTTTTTTGTCAATGCGTAAGCGAGTTTGTTTTTTTTTTGTTTGTGAATTGTGACGCCTTAACTGTTAAACTGATCATTATGAAATTTTGCATCAACGTTGTCTGGAGTATGAAACATAGGCTAACTTTCATCTTAGAAGAAAGTACTTTTCTTGAGTGATCGACAATAACAAAGTAGTGGATTAAGGAAACTTATATACATAAATACTTGTGCATATGTACACGAACCCTGAAATTACGACCCTCCTTTTTATGGACTGTAGATTAAAAATATTCCTACATTTCAGGGTAATTCGTGAGGGCAATACCACCGAACACCCGAGGAACAATGTTTCCGGCATCGACAAAACAAACGAACAAACAGAATCGTAATTACAACCGCGTTCACGCGAATCGCTCGTTGAAATTGTGTTCAGGAGTTTTCAACGGCGGGGTAACTTTAGAAGCTAAAAGATGTTTCGTTTTCATTACTAAGTCTTACTGGTGGCATTATTTTTAAAAGCTTAAAATTTATCTATGTAGTTGCACGTGTATGTATGTTTGATCGAGTCAATTCTTGCAATCAAACTCCTAAACCGAAACTTTGCATACGTAAGTAGTCGATTGATAATGCTATCTATCTATATCTAGTAAGATATATATATATATAATTTAAATGGGTTTTACTGAAAATTAGGAACAAACAATGCTGAACAGCACAGTTAAAAAAATTAACATTATGAATTCACACGCATATTCAAAGTTGTCGCAAAAATTATAAAAATCACTACGTAAGTGGGTGGACAAGACACACAAAATTAAATAACATTATCATACAAGAATTTATATTCTCAAGGCTACGAGAAGATTTTTTTTTAATTTTGAAGCTAAACGGGCCTTTAGGTGTATATATTCTTTGCCTTTAGTAGACTTATCGTTATTTCTCCTAAGTTGTTTGGATTTTATTTATCACATCTACTTTTCTTACTACCCATACCATTTTCCTGCAACATATCAGAAACTTGCACATTTAATGTCGTTGCACTAAAATTAATAACTCTGCACTTGCAACTTGCTGTGTCGCTAATTCGCTCCGATAATTTTGCAGCATCAGCTTTTAAGATAATATTCAAAGTGTTGGCAATATCCGGGCGTGACATAAATATCGCCGTGTTATCCGGCCGGTTATGCCTCTCCTGGGAGCCGAACTCTGAAACTTTACTCGGATAAATCAACCGGGACGCGACCGATATGTGTGCGTACTTTTTTGCGGGCGTTTGGCTATAACTTACGCATGTCATATTTTACACTGCTCTTTACCAATGAAAAAGGATCATAACGTAACACATATCATAGATAGAAAATGAAGCCCGAAAATACGAGACTAAAAACCATGGCTGGACCACAGACGTAGTGAAGGAAATGCCAATAGCACGATTGAGAGACGAACATCGTCAAGGCATTAGCAAAACAAAATGTTAGCCAATATAGATTTTAGGCAAATTTAGTTAATTATTATTATTTTTTCATTTTCATTTTCATGTCATGAAAATCCTTCTCGATTTTAGTTTTCATGTCATGAAAATCCTTCAAACTGTGTCTAGTAAAAAACCCCAAAATGTCACCATGGACAAAGACTTAAGTGACGTGCACTAAGTCTTTGTCCATGGTGTCCCAATATGTTTGTGGTTATATAATAAATGGATTCCGAAAATGTAACATGATGTAAAAACTTGCTTTTTCCGACTTAGGTATAGGTGAACTCAGCAAACTAATCAAGACTAATCAAAAAAGGTAAGCACCCGTGGCGCAACTACAGGGTGACATTTTGGGGTTTTTTACTAGACACAGTTTGAAGGATTTTCATGATATGAAAACTAAAATCGTTCAATCTTTGGTTAACCCTCGTTAAAATAAACATAATAGCAAGTCAGAGTGCAAACAAACAATAACAATGCTAAGTAATACCTCGTACAATACAAGTAGAATTATATCCCTCGAGTAGCGATGTTTAGGGCGCATATTCGAATCGCACCTAACTTACACCACTTTTCGGTGCCTTGACGTGAAGTCTACAGCACTTAATGATTTTGACAATCTAGCCTCCTTTTCTGTGACATCTTCTATATTATAGTCGGTTTTTATAGCGTGTCCAGCAGTCGTCAGCTGTCAGGACCTTCGAGGGCGCTTCCTCATTACGCTGCTTCTCAGACACAACACATTGATTAACTTGTCCGTCTGTCGGTCGCAGGAGGTCACAGGCTGCGTCTAATTGACACGCGCCCGTTCCCGTTTTTCTGTCGGAAAATCCGGGAACACTGATTTGAAGGGTCGTTAGCGAAAGAAACGCAATTTCGAGAAGACAGGGACAAGACACGTTCCGTTAATTTGCCACATGTACCCATGTGAGATGTTCACTACTGGTCCCTTTCGCCCGTAAATTGATTCAGTAAAGGGTTTTTATTTTCTATTATTTTAATTCACGGCTAATTTAATCTTTTAGGTATCTAGCCGAATTCCTATTTATATTATTATGAATAAATGGAAACGCACAAAGGGCCTGTAGAATAAACATATTGCACATATTAGTGTTTTCTACAGGCCTTGGATGTTTTCTATTTATACAATAGGTACATTAGGTCCAGTGAGAATAAATATACACAACACAACACAACACAACAAAAAAAATATATTGTATGGTTTTGGTTTCCCACTGCTGAGCAAAGACCTCCCCCTAAAATGGTTTAGATTGAATGTTACAAATTTTGATTTCTTAAACAATAAAACGTTATTAAAGTTAAAAATATTCAGAAGTGTTGCAGTTGCATGAGTGAGATACTTAACCTACTAACCTGAGAAATTATTTACCTTTGCGTACCTAAAGGGTTCTAACGATAAAATCGCCATCTCAGAATAATAAATGGAACCCTCCGCAAAATTGTAAAGACATTTTTAAATGATTGACGCGCCTAATCGAGCAAACCCGAGCATATTTACCCAAAAGCTCTATCTAAACATTTTTTGAGCGGGGTAATCACTCACGGACGACTAGCAACACAATTTGTGTCGCGACGCCGCGCGGCATGACGGATGACGCGCGACCGCCGCGCGCTGACACGCAATTTGCATCTTCTCGATTAATAGTGGGCGCCCACAACGCCGCCTGGCGGTGACGCTACATAATTAATCAAGAGTTTTTGCTCCTAAGTGCTGCTCTGTTGTGGCGGTGCGGTACAAAAAAGTTTCGATCTACAAGCTAGCTATATTGATTTTTCACACAAACCAGCCCATAACACACAAATTTCAAAAGAAGAATAGGATTAGCCATTGTTTATGAGAGGACCTAACGTCCACCAACATGCTAAACCTGGGCTCTGTTTACCCCGCAAGGGAAAAAGACGTGATAATATGTGTGTATGTAAGAGAGGACATCGCTATCATGACAATGGAACTCGTTTAACTTTTAACTACTTAGTTAGTTTCATGGGTTTGAAATTTGTTCGACGGATCTGTAATAGCACAGTCCATATAACCTCGGATTAGACTCGACTTAGTGAGTTTTGAGGTCACAACTAAAAGCACTATGAGAAAAGACCACGAAAAGACTACTCACTCAGAGCTTAGATAGCGATCAATACCTTTAAAAAATCTTTACATACAAAATCCTTTTCCAAATAAAAAAAAAACCGTACACGTAAACCAACACTAAATTTTTTGAATGCGTAAATTAGCACGGTGTAATCAGTACATGTAACTAACTCCTATCTCCACCATTGAAATTCTGAAAGCAGCGGGTCGTAAATTATAGGAAGCTTCAGTTGGTGCAATTGGCTAATGAGAGCATTTTCCACGTTCGCTCCGAGTCATAAATTGAGAACTGGCGCTGATTGCAGTAATTTAATCTAGAAATTAAATAGACGGGTGCAAGGTGCCCTTTTCGTAGTCGGCTGAAAATGCTCACAATAGGCTTGTTTCCTGGGTCAAATAATAATATCAAATTAGTTTAGGCGACCAATACTGTTGAAAAGAGTTTCTTTCGGCGTCTTCTTCTCTGTAGTGGTCGGTTCCGAAACGCTAGTAGTTTGTAACTTTTGAACAATAAGTAATAATTTTAATATAATATAATAAGTATTATTTAAAATGTAAATTGACGTGAAAAAGTGCCTGAAAAGGCCTATTATCTGAATACATCTTTGAATCTTTGTTCCATCAGTTATATAATCAAAAAACCTGCCAAGTGCGAGTCGGACTCGCGCATTAAGGGTTCCGTACCGTTATCTATAAAAAACTGCAAAAAAATCACGTTTGTTGTATGGGAGCCCCCTTAAATATTTATATTTTTCTATTTTTTAGTATTTGTTGTTATAGCGGTAACAGAAATATATAATCTGTGAAAATTTCAACTGTGTAACTTTCACGGTTCATGAGATGATGAGGTGACAGACGGACAGACAGACGGACAGCGGAGCGATATTAATAGGGTCCCGTTTTTAACCTTTGGGTAGTTTGGTACACTCATGAACTTTGACGCGCTTTAGTCAAAGTTCATGAGTGTAGCAAACTGTGACGTCACACGAAAACTTTAAAGGGCTCTTTATCATTTTCCGTTTCATTGACAAAAGAAAAGTTTATTGTTATATTCATATTTTATTTAATACAGATGAAAACTTTTTGGAAACTAGCCTAGTATGATTTTTCAGTGGGATAAAGATAGTTAGAATGTTGTTGAATTTATATTCGGATCCGATATCATCAAAATCATCTAGTACGATTTGAATATTTGTAATATAAAAAAAAAAAATACATCGATATATTGGTTTATGTATATGCTAGCGGCTTGCCCCGGATTTGCACGGCACGGATACATAATAGGCATTTCATTCTATGAGATATGTTCATAACGGTAGGATCCTATGTTGAAAGAATTTTTCAAATATCATCAGTTCAACGAACAAACAAATTTTTCCTGTTTATAAAATATAATAAACAGGAAATAAATAATAATAAGATTGGTTTGTGTAAGTAGATATAGGTTAACCTCAGATATTAATTGGAAGAATTTTAATATCTAATAGGAAATTGTACCTAATATCAACTATGTACAAACAATGTCCGGTCAGAGACGTTACAAATATTTTGGACAGCGCTTATAAAAAGCAATATGTTGTCGAATTTAAATCCCAATTTTTTTTGGATGCGCAAATTTATTTTTCTAAATCTCAATCTCGACTCAGAAGTTCTGAGTCTGAAACTTGTTTGATGCTCGTGCGTTGTCACGTGGGTCCCCGTGTGGCGAGGTGTCCCCCATGTCTACATCCAGCGCCGCCAAAGCTACGTTCTACGAGTATATCGAAAATACTGAAATGTAAAACTTTAAACTATTTACACAAATCCAATCGAATTTATGATCAATCCTAGATTTATTTTGTACCAAAGGGATCGCGTAGAATCGCCGGAATTTGAAGCTTCAACGCGACGCGACGCACGGGTTAGTGCCGTTTGCCTACATTTCGTTTTTACTTTTTACCCGAAAGGTTTTTTCACATGATTTGTAAAAAGAACAAAGGTCTCCAAAACTGTAAATAAAAAAATAGTAATGGATATTATCTAAATTTATTCTGTGGACTACACCCAATCCTATATCAATGAAAATATCAGGAGTATTCATTTTATTTTTTAATTCTGTTTATCTCCTGACTAGAGTCAAAGACAATATTTTCCCTGAGTATTTTCCCGGTCGTATTCTAATTAAATTAGAGCGTTGGATCGCGGGTTCCGCTATTATGACAGCCTTCATGCTGTTTTAAGATTTCCAAAATGATTTTTCTAAACATTTAAATTTAATACGTGATAAACGTTTTTACGTAAGATTTTTCACTTAGATGTTTTTATGACATAGGATGGCAAACGAGCAAGCGGGTTACCTGATGGTACATAAGTGATCACCGCTGCTCATGGACAACTGCAACACTCGGGGTGTGGCAAGAACGTTGCCGGCCTTTCAAGAAAACAGACTCATTTTTGAAGGTCCCAATGTTGTATCGATTCGGGAATTCCGCCGTAGATAGTTTATTCTACAGTTCGGTCGTACCTACGTGACAGAGAGTTTCTGTTAGTAAGATTAGATTCAGTACCAATTAGTTAGTATCTATATATGTAATGTGTAGTGATTTTGTAGGTTCAAGCAGTAAAAATAAACTTTGTCGATTTGCTAGCCATTTGTTACGATTATCAATATTGATTCAAATCTCCATATCGGTTATTTTTAATGTAGGATATAACTATATATGTAGGTATAGACAGAACTTAACTAATTTAATCTTGGAACACGTTTCTCATCATAGTTTCTTCTCTTTATGTAACTGGTATATTAAATATTCGCGGGATAATAAAGCGGGGGTGAAACGACTGTAACCCCACCACGCGCCGACAAATGTATTTGGCGCGAAAACTGCAATATTGCTGGAGACTGCGTTATTTGGACACGGTGGAAATGAAATCCACTTTTACGTCATTTTTATTGGGTTGCGCTGCACTGTTGCACTTGACGTCTCAAGCTACCTACTATTACTTTGAGTTCACGTTTTCGATTTCTTAAAGCTATATATCGTAGCAGCTTTTGTTGAGCCACGACTTCTGCTTCCATTTCGAATTCTTATTACAACTCGTTACGCTTACACGCTCCTTTTGGAGTCGAAAATTTAACAATATTTCAGTGTGCTTGTGAAATAAGTACAATCTGTTAATTTCTTAATCGGTAATTGCAATATTCATAGGATAACTGATCGAATTTCGCTCTATGTCCCAAATGGGAAGATTTTCAGTGTCATCGGTGGTTCTCTCTACAACTCTTTCTACCTATGTGAATATAAAATAAGCAACTACTGAATGATTCTGTTGTAAAGTGAAAATATTGAGTTAGTTGTTGTGTATCCCTTGCTCTGGCCCTGCAATCGCCGATTAACAATGAAAGTGATCATGCGGTATAGAATGTATCTACGCTCTATTTTTTGAAAATACAGAAAGGATTATTAAAATGTGTTCTAACATTAAGACTGGATTAATTGTGGTCTTTGACTTTTAATTTTCAGTTACTTTCTTATTTCCAGTAATCTGCATCTTCGAGTTTAGAACCGTCGACACTGTCAAGTGTGGTTTTGAAAATGGTAATTTCTCTTTGGTTTCCATGGCCTATTTATCTCCACGTCTATCACGGTGACGGGGGATAATCGTGTTTTCGCCACACTTCGCCACGAGCCGCTTCAAGATTAATGGTGCCACTGCCATCGCGACTACATTTAAATACTGATTAAGAGGTTTACAAGAGCCAACTCGCGCCACCCATCATTCAATTTCTTTTACTCCTAAATAAGATCAAATTAATAACATTGAAAATTTTACTTCACCAGTACTTTCCTTGTAGTATTGTTGGTATTATTTTTTTGTCGTTTGCTCTCCGGCCTAGAATACAGGACCACTCTAAGTCCCATAGAAGTCGGAAGAGTCGACTAACGGGACAAGCGCCTACATCCCGTGTTACGCAAGCATTACCAGAAAGGGTTAGTGTCGGGCGCCGGCCGGTCATAAAATCGCAAAAACAACAGCATTCCCAAGGAGGGTTGACATTAGACAGGTGGTCTTAAAAATAAGCCGAAACTCGTCAGCAATGAAAAAATTTGACCTACTTAAGAGTCGGGTGATGAGAGTAAGAAGAAGATTTTTAAATAAATATAAAATTATAATGCCATAACACAAATTGATCTAATTTCACAGTAAGTTGTGAACTTGTCTTGGGATACTAACTCAACGATACTATAATATATAATAAATAATTATATAGATAAAGATCCAAGACCTAGGCCATTCAAAAAAAAGATCGTTGTCCATCATGACCTGATCAGCGATCGAACCCGGGACCCCGACTCAATATAAAGAACAAAATGATGGGCGCTAGTTGGCTGATGTAAGCCTCTTAATGCATAGCCGCTAAGATAGGCCTCATTAACAATGCTAAAATTTCGCAGTGAAAAATTAAACGGTCATTATTAAAGATAAAAGGGGTCAACTAGAGCCAAAATAGAGTAAAATAAAAGGGCTGTATTGGTCTTAGCTGAAAGGACGTTTTCGTCCTATACAAATTACTTACATTGCGACTAAAATCATAACTCTCCTTTTCACTTTGTTGTGTTGGGTCAATTGAGTGTTTACTTACCAAAGTTTAAAGAGGCGTCCATTAGGTATTACGTGAGGTACTTAATCAGGGGGATCAAGCATCTCATCTGGGGGAGAGGAGGGTCTCGGTAAATATTACGTTTTTTTCCTGGCTAAAAAAATCTGGATTTTTTAACTTTAAAGCAATCCTCTTGCCCCTCAGAGTCTACTAAAATATACAATACTCGTAATTCTATCGGTTACTCGCGGCAGCAGCCCTCAAAATTGAATAACAAATGCAGTGCATGGCAATCCTCGCAAACCGGATTAAAAGATCCACCGGAGCCCGGGGCGCGCCCAGGATCTAATTGATTTACGACCGCGGCTACCAGACCCGACCGCAGTCGCTCTCGCCGGAGATGACCTGGGGCGAACTGTCAGTTTATCCGATTATGAGAGGCAGTATCGATTCTCGAATCCAGCAGTCATCATCAAATTTAAGAGCTATGCTCTTGTCGGTGGAGCTTTTTCCATTCCTCTCTTTCTTCCGCTAGTTCCTTTACTTCTCTATAAGAAGTAACCTTTATTTTTTCTTCTATTTGCTTTATAAAGGTGTGTCTCGGCCTTCCCGGTCCCCTTTTTCCTTCTATTTTTCCTTCTATGATGTTCTTGATCAAATTGTCATGTCTTATAAGGTGTCCTACCATCTTCCCTCTTCTATTCTCAATAATTTTCAATATTTGCCTCTTTTCTCTTACCCTTTTCAAGACCTCCTCATTAGTCACCCTTTCTACCCAGCTTATTCTTTCCATTCTACGCCAACACCACATCTCGAACGCTTCAAGTCTTTTTCTTTCGGTTTTTGTTAGCGTCCATGTTTCACATCCGTATAGTGCAATGCTCCAAATATAAACTTTAAGAAGTCTTTTTCTTGTATATTTTGATATTTTGGCTGTAAGAAGATTTTTCTTTTGGTGAAATGCCCTTTTTGCTATTGCTATTCTTGTAACTACGTCTTGTGTACATCTGCCGTCCGCTGTTATTAAACTACCCAAATATTTAAAGCTTTGCACCTGTTCAATTTCAATGTTATTAATTTTAATGGGACTGATATGTTTTTTAGATTTTGTCTTATTAATTGGCTTTTCTGACTTAGATGTTACCATTGTTTTAGTTTTGGTACAGTTTATTTTCAGCCCATTTTCTTTAAATGTGGAATCCATATTATTAAGTAATGATTCTAATTGTTTTGAGTCTTCGGCAAGTGCTGCAATATCATCTGCAAACCTAATAAAAAAAAATATTTTCTCCCCGTTAAATTTAACCCCGCCTTTATCAGCTTCTATTATTTTTTCTAATGAGGATCAGTAAAGTTGTAGCAAATTCAATAGGACTAATATCCATATTATTATTCATGACATTACAATGATATATCTTTTTGAATTATCCAAATCGGACCATTACTTACGAAGATATTAATAATAAACATCATGCCGTTCCTGCCGCGAAAAGGCATTGCATGCCGGTGCGTGTGACGTCACTGTGACGGACCGAGCGCGGTCGGCAGTCGGCACTCATAGAGCGATCATTCGACTGAGCGATGGGGCGACGCGGTTCGTCGCTATATTTAACAATTTATTGAAATAAAGTGTTGTTACCTATTATGGGAACTAATAAAGAAAAACAAAGCAAAAAAAGAATTTTTATTTTTACTCTTGATTGCTATATAGACAATCTTGTAAATTAAGTAAACAACATGCTATTGTTACAATATTATCAAAAAAAAAGTATGAAATATGGACATATGCGTGAGGTCCGATCATTTTATAGTCTTTCAACTTCCATATGCTTCTTTCAACGAGAACTCTTATCGCTTATATCAGCGATCGTTTTTGTTTCCAAAACTTCTTCTGCTGTAGGTTTTGGGTTGGAACTGTCCGTACTTAAAACTCAACTATTCAAAAATTATAGACCTGATTTTAAGAAAAGATAAGAAATATCTTATCTTTTCTTAAAATCAGGTCTATAATTTTTAGGGTTCCGTACCTCAAAAGGAAAAAACGGAGCCCTATAAGGGTTCCGTTTCATCACTTGGTTATCCGTCTGTCTGTCTGTCAAGACTCTTTTTCTCAGGAACTTAGGAGCGTGTAGTGTAGTGTAGTGTGAGGAGTACCTAGAGGTATCAAGCTGAAATTCATATCAAATTATTCAGGTCTACTGTCCCTTGGAGCTATGAAAAAATTAAACCGTTTATGCCGCAAATTTTCGAAGCCAACGCAATCTAAAGATACAGCTGGTTGTGCTGCAAATTTTCGTGTTTTTTCGATATTCGCAGGGAATCAATACCTACCAGGGAACTTCCCATGAACTCAGAATCTTAAAATTTGGTACGAAGCAACGTCTTTTAGCACAGATAATGGAAAAATTTCGAAAAACATACTTTTAAGCTACATCATATAAGAAAAATATTTTTAATAATCTTTCGATATTTGCAAGGGAATCAAAACTTCAGGGTACTTCCCGTGAAATCAGAATCTTAGATTTTGGTACGAAGCAACGTCTTATAACACAGATAATGAAAAAATTGCGAAATGCATACATTTTTAGTTACATCAAATAATAAAGATATTTATAATAACTTCAAACTTATACGTGCGCAAGGCCAACTCGCACTTCGCCGGTTTTTATGAAAGCTTTTGACATTCAAACTAATGAGGCAAAACTCTCTTCTTCAGTTAAAGCTTTCCTCCAACCAGCATAACGTAATTTTCCATGTCTTTTTCAACTTGAAATATATAAATATAAAATAATACCATATTTTAATCGGCCTCACATTTTTGTATGAAAATGTCGATATTGTTTTCTAGTCCAATCCTGGGTCCCATACGTTGTTCATTTAGATGGGCTGATTTAATGGTTTTAGATACAACGGTGTTCACCCTTACATCCTGTATTAACTTATTTGCTTACAACAATCAGGCATAGCTGGGGCAGATACATATTATATCATTCACTATTTTACTTTTTACACTCCAGTACGTCCCTGTGTCATTGTATTGACCTTGGAATATTACATAGAAATGGAAACGGAAGTATTGGAAGGTAAGTAGGTTTGTCCACCAAACTAGAAAGAAATAAGTAGGTATGGTTTTATTAATACATTCGCCTTATAAAAAGAGAATACATAGGTACTAACTTATTTCCATATCAACTTAATAAAAGGTAAGTATAGTTATGTAGGTACTTACATCGAAATGATATTCACAACAATGTCTACTAGCCTGGGTAGAGGGTGGAGTCTTATAATCATCCTTTTTTACAACGGAATATAATTTTAAATGGTTTTCCGTTGTAAAAAGAGATGATATAAAATTCAAACAAAACTTCGTGAAAAATTATTAATTTTTCCAGAAGTTTTGTGACTTTCGGCACGTTAAAAGATAGTTTTTCTGGCGTTTTAAAAGAAGTGTTTGTATAGTTCGGCACTATACAATATTTGTACATAGTTAAGAAGATAAATTAGACATAAATAATTTGTTTTAACGTCGCAATTACCACACAAAACACTGCGCGCCTTGTCACTGCCAACGGGCAACTAGCGGCGTCCGTCACAGTGACGTCACAGCCACCGCGCCGGCCGACCAGTGAATTTTGCTAGTAATTTGGTCATAACTTCGTCAATTTTTATCGTAGAACAATAATTTTTGCACTGTATGTTATGGATTTCTTAGCTCTATAATCCTGCATTCTCAACTAAAACCTTTACGGATCCTCATTGCGCATTCAATAAATATGTTGAAGATTAGCGGTGACAGTAGACAGCCTTGTCTCACGTCCTGTTTTATTTTTGCTCTTTCTTTTTCTTCTCGTACCTCTATAACCGTTTCTTGTTCTCTATAAAGCAGAATCCAGCAGTATCTAAAGAAAATAAATAATATATAAATATATATACGGACAAATCACACAGATTGAGCTAGCCCCAAAGTAAGTTCAAGACTTGTGTTATGGGATACTAACTCAACGATACTATATTTTATAACAAATACATATATAGATAAACATCCAAGACCCAGGCCAATCTGAAAAAGATCCTTTTCCATCTTGACCTGGCCGGGGATCCAACCCGGTCACTCCGTGTCACAGGCAGGCGTGTTGACCGCTGCGCCACGGAGCTAGTCAAATATTTCTGTCTCTGTCTTATAGGTATAAAGTTTTTCTTTATTTATTATATTAGTAGAGACAAATATAGGTATACCTATATCGGCTTGATTTTTAGGGTTCTCTAACTAAAGGGTCAAAACGGGACACTATTACTAAGCCTCTTATGTCCGTCCGCCCGTCCATCTCAGAGTTGTGTATCTTTTTAACCATAATAGAGAAGTTTTTACATAAAGGATAACGCAGGTAGCGTTATCCTGTAATCGGTCAGCTAAAATAGCTAGTTGGGTCAGCAACTTATGGTCAGAAAAACTTCTTTTCTACCCTCAGTCGTTCCGGGTGGTCATAAAAAAATAACCTGAACCTAACTTCTTTTCTGTCCTCAGTCGTTCCAGGCACGGAGCTCTCCGTGGTTCCAGGTCGAAAGCCAAAGCTTATCTAAATGTTTTCTCTGCTGCCCCAATTGTAAAATGTGCTGCCCAAATAATTATTTAGCGGCCCAACTAGTTACTTTCCTTTCTTAAAGTACCTATATGGGCGCAAAAAATTACACTTTACATTTACTAGAGCTTTACAACCTTCGTACATCCGCGGATCAACATTTAATTGCCTACTTGTCTGCAAACACTACGCCGCGGCAGCGTTGATTGTCAATGACGAATTAGGTACCTGATTGACGTCACATGCAGTTATACATAGTTATGTGATACGTGCTGCAATTATAAACGCGAGGAAACGCAGATGCTGCTAGCGTCGCTTCGATTGATCGCATATTAACTTAATTCCATTAACTTATTCCTTATTACCAATCGTGGTATTTCATCAAACTAAATGGGTTACCTATGAAATTAGCGTTTTCTTCCCATTTGCCTTTTTCTTCCTAATGACTATGATTTTTAGTTAAACCCAATTTTTTTTTATTTAAACTTTAAAGTGGTCTTTTATATAAATAACATTCAGCATGCATAAATATCTTGTATTTCTAAATTTGATTATTGAAAACTGCTCATGAACACAACCAGTTTGAGATGTTGTCCGTTTTGAGTAGGTATACTTAATATACCGCTCTACTACCACTCTTTAACCATAATCTTTTCTCGCCCTGGCTCAACTGAAGCACGGTAATGATATCTAAGCGATTTAGACCCAATTAGTAGGTAGTATTTTACAACCACGTGAGCAGCACAAATAGCGTATCAAAGCGCCTTCTTTATCGTTCTACTAACTTTTTAATGGAATGGAATGTAATTTTCTCAACTTATTGCTTCGGATGTATCGACAAGTTTAATAAATTTAGGTGCCATTAGTTCCCGTAGCGTTCACAGAGGACGCTACTTGCGAACTCTTCGCATAACTTTAACTTAAAGTTGCACGGCACTCTAGAGTTAAGTTTTTCCTTCCGCATAGCGCGGAAACTTTCGGCCAGCGCTTATTATTTCTATGAGAAATTATCGGTTTTCAATTAGAGCTGCAAAATTTCAATGTTGCTTATCGTGCCGTGACCGCCTTTGTGAGTGCTTTAACTTGCCTTTGTGGACAATTTTGATCAAACGCAAAGTTAAATGTCCACTTGGCAAGTTAGTTACCACGAAATGGCTAAGTAATAAAAAGGTATTATTAAAATCAATACCTAAGTACTTGATTCAGGTTAGAATATGGCATACATCTCTAATATTACCTAGGTATTTATTGTTGAGTGAGAATATGAGTTTCACATAGTAGGTTAGGTATACCTTCCTACTTCCATTTCCTTTACTTGAAAATAACTGATAACCACAACTTCCATTCTTGGTTGGTTTCCCTAATGAAAAATATCTTTGTAGAGATTTTTTTGTATATCTTTAACGGTTCAGGCGTGAAAAGGTACAGATACAGTTACTTTCGCATTATTAGCACAGAGTAAATAATACTACTTACGTACGTGAAATATTTGTATGGATATAGATATATTTTTACTAGCTTATGCCCGCGGCTCCGTTCATGTCAATGTCAATCCCTCGGCAACAGTACTTATTCCGGGATGAAAGGTACCCGAGTTATCCGAGTTAAAACGAGGGAACCTATTTACTGATGGCTATTGCGTGTGAATTTTCCGCTAGAGGCGCTAGCGTAGCGTATGACTTACTTACCTGGCAAACCGATATTTAGGCGGAAAATCAGCCATATCGTTGTTTCGTCCCCAAAACTCTCCCTAACTAATTTCATCGAAATCGTTGAAACCATTTCTTGGATTATTTTTTTATATATACACGGATATAAAAATCGTTGTTTCAAGTAATATAGTTATACAGTTTATTTAGACAAAGGAAATAATTATAATTGGAATCTAAACTTTCTTTCTACGTAAATAAAAACGGTGTTGTTCACAGGTGTAAAAGTTTCCAAAACACAAAGCGCGGCGAAGTTTGCCGGATTCCGGGGTGTACAGTGACGCCATCTGTCGGCGCGCAGCCGACGCCGATACGGATGCCGCACGTTCAGCCGGACACTTTTCGACTATTTATACAATATGTTTATACAGGAAAGGTTTGTAAAATTATTGATTGACACAATTCCTGATGATATGCGACTTCTATTTCTTACAATTACTTAGAACTACATAATATTATTCTTACTAAATATAATTTTTATACAGCGCCATCTAAGCATTAGGCTTTGAACTAAAAAAACAAAATTTGCCAAATCTTGCAGTGCTCTGCAAATTTTCTTACAACTTTCAAATTAGTACACTAAAATGTAGCAGGTAAATATTTTTTTATAAAAATAAGAGGTGAATTAATATATACAATTTATTTATTTTACGCAATAGCTTTTACTACAAGATTCCGGTGTCTTTGAAATGATGACACTAGCTGCAGATTTGGGCGTTGAGGACTTGCGGGCAGCTTGCGAAGACCACGTGACTTCCACTTTGAGCGTGGAGAGCGCCTGCACGTTGTTGGCTGCAGCTATGGAAATCCAAGATCGTCCAGGTAAAATACATTATCAAAATATTTTTACAAAAAGTGAACAGAAAATTTACGCGATTTTGTAAGTGCGATGGTGGTGTAATGGTCAGCATAGTTGCCTTCCAAGCAGTTGATCCGGGTTCGATTCCCGGCCATCGCACACTTTTTAACTTTAATTTCTATTTTTGTTTCCGTTTACTTTCGTAATTTTAACCCTTTGCCCAAAAAGTAGGGTAATACAATTTTATCGCGGTAATCTCTCAGGTTAATAGTACACGAAGCCAAACAATTGGTTTGTATTGGCCAACTTGTCTGGGGACCCTATTATTAGGACTCCATTGTCCGTCAGTATGTCACCAGGCTGTTGTATTGTATCTTTTACTAATATTTTATAATTTTTGATTATTTGTGATTGTAATTTTTACTTTACTGAATATTGTATGCCTGATTTATAAGGTAAAGAAACTGATACACACGAATGTGTATAACAATAAATGATTTCTGATTCTGATTCTCATGAACCATTATAGCTAGATAGTTGAAATTTTCACAGATGATATATTTCTGTTATTGCTATGACAACAAATAATAAAAACAGTAAGTATACAATAATTGTGGGCCCCTCCCATACAACAAAAGTGATTTTTTTGCTGCTTTTTGCTCGATATTAATAACGGCAACAGGTAGATGTGTTGTGTAAATAATTTGCTATAATTTAAATAGTAATCTATAGCAATCAATCGTTTATTTACTCAATTTTCTTAGCATTTCATTTTCATACTTGATACTTGATGTTAAGATTTAGTTTTAAAATTCGTTTCACTTTTTGGCTGTCAGTGTTTAAATTTTTGAAAGGGGTTAAAAACGGAATTCACACGGAGGTGCATGCATACCTAGATATATAGATTTGATTGTTTGTTTGGTTGCATTGAATAGGCTCAGAAACGAATGGACCGATTTGAAAAAAATTTCACTATTACAATGCTACATTATCCTTAATGAACATAGGCTATGGATTAAATACCTATATCTACCAGTGCGAACCCGGGGCGGGCAGCTAATAATTTTTGTAACTGTTATTTTAACTAAGTATGATCAGTTGAAAAATTTTATGGCCAGTTATTTAATTATCTGGTTGGTAACTAATAAATAAAAAAAAACATGAACTGGAATAAACATAAATTTCCTACAATTGCGTTAAAAAAATGAAGCAGTGTATGCAATAAATGAGTAGATTGTGAAATTATGGAATCGGCAGTTAAATAAATAGTTCAGTAATTCGCGGTGTTGGGGATCCTTTGTGTGGTGATAAATCAAAATGGACTGTAAACTGTAATACTTGAACTGCTGGTTATTTAATAGCAATTTTAAGGAAATATGGTATAACAATGACTACAGCTTTAGTATATATGTATAAATAAATGTGCACACGCCGGCGGTTAGAGGGCAAGTAAAGGTCCACTGGCCGCGCGGGCTTCGGCAGCTTTCGGGTGTCTCCGGAGGATCCCTCATCGTACGCGAACGATAGATAGGCGCGAACACGCGGTGAGCGTTAACACCCACCCAAGGGTAGGTGGATCAGAAGGTAGACAAGAAGACAGACGGGGAGGGCACAGCCCCCCCACCAAGGGGCCTTGGTTAGGTCCGTTAGGTATCCTGGTGTGAGACCAAAACAGGAACGAGCGAGTGATCCCAACATATGGCGAACCCAACATATGGCGAATATATATTTTTTTAAGAACTGTTCATAATCAGAGTTCTTATTTAATTCATTTTATGTGCTTTTTATTTGTTTAATTCATTTCGTTGATTCGAGGAGCCCCTGGCGACAATTACCACGAATCCACTGGTTCGATCATAAACGACGCAGCAAGGCGGACAACTACCCAGCCTAACACAGAATAAGTATCTAATGTACTACTAACGTTAAGCAAAATCTCATACAGCCAGTTACAGCCACACCATGACAATTTATTTTTGTTATTCCACAAATTGTTCATAAACATGTGCATTTATAACGACAAATTACTCCGATTTTACACTTTATAAAGGTCCACTAGAATTAATTTTCAAAACAATCCAAAGAAATCGTGCAGTTTGCCAAAAGTTCGCTAACCTCAATTTCAAGTAAATATGCCATTACAAAAAACAACTATCACCACCACTAACATATTATAAAAACAATAAACATTCATGTCTGTTGTATGTGAGCCCCCCTTTAATATTAATTTTATTTAATTATTTATTTTTAAAGTGAATATTCAACTAAATATTTTGTGAATATTTCAAGCGTCTACCTGTTGCCGTTATTAATATCGAGCAAAAACAAACAAAAAAAATCACGTTGGATATGAGAGCCCGCTTCAATATTTATTTTATTCTATTTTTTTTTTTTGTATTTGTTGTTATAGCGGCAACAGAAATACATCATCGGTGAAAATTCCAACTGTTACTATCACGGTTCATGAGATACAGCCTGGTGACAGACGTACAGACAGACAGACGGACAGCGGAGCGATTTTAATTAATAGGGTCCCCTTTTTACGCTTTGGGTATGAAACCCTAAAAACCGACTTCAATGAAACTACTGAACCGATTTTGTAGAACTTAATTTGAAAGCATACCTATTGCTGTTTTTGAAAAATCGTAAGCGACCCATTTTCCGTACAAAAAGCACTCGTATCCGAATGGTCACGTCTTGGTCCCATTGGGCACGTCTGACCACTGTCTTGATAAGTCCATATCGACCAGCTCTTCTCCAGATGAAAGCCCTAGAGGCACAAGAAGAGTCTGGCGTTATGAGTCAGCAGACTGGGATGAGATGCGGCATTTCTTTGCGTCTTATCCCTGGCGTCAAATGTGCTTTGCATCGAGCGACCCCTCCATTGCGGCTGATACGATTACGGACGTGATTCGGCAGGGAATGGAATATTTTATTCCGTTCTCCGACATTCCGCTCGGTTACAGAGCCCGGCCTTGGTACAATGCGGAATGCGCACGTGCAGAAGCACAAAAAGAATCTGCCTACCAGGCCTGGGTCCAAGCTCGTGATCGCGGGATTCGTGCTAGGAGGGTTCGATCGAAGAAAAGAACATTTAATAAAGCCGCCAGGTCTTGCAAGCGGGTGATCCGCAAGGCTCGTTTCGACCATATCAGTCGCGTGGGATCCAGATTAGCATCTTACCCACCGGGAAGTAAGCAGTTCTGGTCCTTATCGAAATCTGTCGAAACCAACTTCTGCCGTCCTATGTTGCCTCCCCTACAGAAACCTGACGGTTCTCTGGCTCACTCCGCTGTAGATAAGGCTAACCTTTTTGCCTCTCTATTTGCGAGCAATTCTCGTCTCGACACTGGCTCCAAACAACCACCTTCAATTCCTCGCTGTGATTCTACGATGCCGGAGGTCACCATACACAATAAAGAGGTACGAAGAGCGTTACAGAGTCTTGACGTGAATAAAGCTAGTGGTCCAGATGGCATACCAGCTAGAGTCCTTAGGTACTGTGGTCCAGAGTTGTCTCCTATACTAACACGATTGTTCCGCCTTTCCGTTGAAACAAACACCGTACCTAAATCCTGGAAGCTTGCCAACGTGCAGCCGGTCCCCAAAAAAGGTAGTCGCGCTGACCCCTGTAATTATCGACCAATTGCCATCACCTCCATACTTTGTAAGGTTATGGAGAGAGTACTCAACAACAAGCTGCTGACGTACTTAGAAACTAATGATCTGCTCAGTGATCGTCAATACGGCTTTCGCCGGGGACGATCGACTGGCGACCTTCTAGTGTATGTCACGCACTGTTGGGGTGAGGCCATTGAGAAACACGGCGAAGCTCTCGTAGTGTCACTCGACATCTCGAAGGCCTATGATAGGGTTTGGCATGCAAGTCTGCTAAGCAAGCTTCCTGCATACGGTATCCCTGCAGGCTTTTGTAGCTGGATATCTGACTTCTTGAGTGAACGGTTGATCCGAGTAGTCATTGACGGCTGCTCCTCAGACCTCATGGCTATTGATGCCGGTGTTCCTCAAGGGTCTGTTCTCTCCGCGACTCTTTTCCTGCTACACATCAACGACATGCTGTCACCTGGCGTAGTCGCTTACGCAGATGATAGTACAGTCATGGAGAGATATTTGACCAGCGCTGGGGCTAGCGGAGCAGAAGTTTGTTCAGAGAGAGAGGCCATGGTAGAGCGTGTAAACTCGACCTTAAGCTCAGTGTCCCAATGGGGTGACAGAAATTTGGTTAGTTTCAATGCTACCAAAACACAGGCGTGTTTGTTTTCCGCAAAAAGGAGTCCTTTTAACTTGTCTCCTACTTTCCGTGGTATTTCTCTACCTTTGGCAAATGAGCTTGAACTCCTCGGCATGAAGTTGTCTTATGACCTTAACTTCGGCACTTCCATCGAAACCAAAGCTCAAACAGCGGCCAAAAAGCTAGCCATCCTGAACAAGGTTAGGCGATACTTCACTCCAGGACAGCTCCTTACACTTTATACGGCGCAAGTCCGGTCATGCATGGAGTATTGCAGCCACCTTTGGGATGGCTCGGCCAAATAACAACTTGCCGCATTGGATTCGGTGGACCGCAGGGCCAGGAAATTAATAGGCGACCAAAGACTCATAAAAAATAAACTGCAAAGTCTTAGCCATAGACGCAAAGTCGCCAGCTTATGTGTCTTTTACAGAATATTCTTCGGAGAGTGTGCTCAAGAACTGCACGAACTCATACCACCTTCTCCTTTCTTCTATCGGACGGTCAGACGCACTGCTGGGTACCATCCTTACCTGGTTAAAATTCCTAACATTCGTACCAAGCGCTTTTCATCTTCTTTTATTATGCGCACAGCTAAGGATTGGAATTCATTGCCTGCGTCTGTGTTTCCGAGCGCATATAACCTGAATCTTTTTAAAGTTAGAGTGAATAGGCTTCTTCTGGGTGAACTCGCTCGATCCTAGACCATATCTTTGCCTTTGGCCTAGATTATGGTCAAGAGTAAACTCATTTAATATAAAAAAAAAAAAAAAAAAAAATGGTCATACTTTCAAAAATAGTACCTACATCAAGTCCACGCAAAATGCAAGTCTGCACTAGAGTACTAGATAAATTAAAAAAGAATAAAAAAAAGTTGACTGTCAGCCAACCGCCATGTTGTTTGTCTATGGACATTTGAAAGCGTTCTTTTTGTCGCAAAGAGAAGCCGGCTTTGGCGGGCCACAATTTTTCCGATTTTTAGCTAAACGGTGCTAGATAAATTAGTTAAGATGGCATACAAAGGGCCACCGAAAGTTCAGAAGGTGATGGTACAGCCCATCAACCTTATCTTCAGATATCTTCAAAACAGAAGCCGTGTACAAATCTGGCTGTACGAAAACGTGAATTTGAGGATTGAGGGACACATTGTAGGCTTCGATGAATACATGAACATTGTTTTGGATGATGCTGAAGAAGTACACATGAAGACGAAGAACAGGAAACAAATTGGGCGCATAATGATGAAAGGCGACAATATAACGTTGATACAAAATGTGAACCCCAACGCGTCGGTGTGATAGTGTTAGGTTATAAAAAACTAAGTTTGAGTTTCGTATTTCATTCCTAAATGTTAAGTGTGATCTAAGTATAAATACTGTAATGCCCGGTCTTGTAAAGTTAATACCAAATACATCTTAAGTTTCTCAATATTGGCTTTTATTTGCTTCTAAAAAAAGTTAGTTACCACAAGATTGTTTCCATGTGAAACATTTGTGAAGTACGTAGGTAGTTTTACTGAATCCTCCCTTTCACGGGCTGGCTAAAACAAAAGATATTGATACACATTTGCTGAGATAGATGTCGTCTTCATCATCTCTTACCATCAGGTGAGATGGGAGACAAATGTCTACTTCAATAATTGGTAAAAAATAGAAGTATTGTCCAAGTTCCATCTACAATAAGGAAATATGTGAGTTTTCCAGTAGTTATCCCTGATGTATCTGTTTGACATTTGCCGCTCTGTATTCTTTTGACATTTAACAATATGAATTATTGTTTTCTGAAATATTTAACATCAGACGGAAGCGTTTTGTAGGATCTGAAGAGCGCCTGTCATTGGATAATATTTGATAAGCAGCAACAACTGACTCGTTGTTGCTCCAATAACACCTTACAAGACCCGAGGCCTCGGTGCTGCCGTCACTTATTTCAGAAAACCCTCATTGGTATTGAAGATGTTTGAAAACAAATTCAATAGTAGTCTTATTCCTATCATCCTGAATCCTAAGTCTTGCTTAGTATCATATCTTTCTATTATAGATGTTATAGTTGGATCAGAAGGTAATAAACATTTTACTTTTCACAATGAATATAGCCAACACAACATGAAAAGTGTCTTGAATTGAACAACTCAACCAATGTATTGCAGGTGGTAAGAGTGCGTCGTCCTTCATGGAGCGTTGCATAGCATTCATTGGAGACAATGCGGCCGACTGTGTTAAGACTAATGCTTTCCTGAACCTGCCTAAGGAAGCACTCATCAAGCTCATCTCATCAGATTTTGTAAGTATATCTTCATGTTATTGGTGTTGCTACAATGGGGCTACACTTTTTATATTCACCCTATTGGTATTATAATAATCATCCTAGAGCAGGGTTTCATAGTGTAGTCCATAGACCGTTTTTTTATGGTATTGGATGGAGTCACCTGATGGTAAGCGATCAATGCTGCCCATGGACAACTGCAACACAGGAGCATTGCCGGCCCCTCAAGGAGTTAGGTAAGGATATGGGCCCTTTCACTTACCAAATGAAGCATTTTCTGCTCAAACATCGATTTTCTGTGTGAGTGTGGTACTTCCCTGGACGAGCTGGCCCATGCATGCTACTAGCAATAAAGCTATTAGCTAGCCAGTAGCATGGCTATACCACAACTAAAAACTTCGTACAGGTCCTGCCTGGCGGCGCTAAACATGTTTAGGCATCAGCTAAAATATTGCTTTAATGCAAACGACTTCGTAACAAAAATTGCCATGAATTCTAAATGCTATCTTATGGTAATATTGTAACATTATTAGTAATCTATCTTTTATTTTACATATATATTAATATTAATTTGATAATTCATATCATACCTAGGAACACTTGTTTATCTAAGAACGGAAATATTACGTGGCGATAGATCTATTTATTAGGTGAAACAAGTTGATGATAATTATATACATCCCCGTTTTAATACGTCATATTTTTTTAATGGACTTCTCAAACCAATTTTAATCAAACTTAATGTATCAATATCAAATTAAGTATTTCAAAGCTAAATGCTTACATAATCAGAATGATTTTTCAAAACCTACTCTGTATGCAAGTCGCCATGCCACTTTCCAGCTGTGCTTGGAAGAGGAGGAAGTGTGGCGCTGCGCCCTGGCGTGGGCGAAGCAGCGGTCCGGCGTGACGCAGCCCACGCCGCATTGGACCGAGGAGGAGCGCGCCCGCGTCTGCCACCACCTGGCGCCGCTCATGCAGCACGTCCGACTGCTGCTCATAGGTAATTGGCTACTAACCTTATACCTTACAGCATGTGGCCTGTTGCGTAAGATTTGATTCAGTCTCATCACATAGATGGCGCCGTAGGTTTATTTACACTACATGTAGTTTTATGGCGTGTGTTGCGGCGCAGCCCAGCCACAGTCGATTTTTTTACTTATATACATATCAATTAAGTGTTATTTTGTTGTTATTGCAGTTCATATAAATAAATAAAATTTACTACTAATATATCTCGTTATAAAGCACTTGTTAGTGGCTGGGGAGTATCGTACCGAGTTGCAGCCCTGCCACCTGTATATTTTCCGGTAGGATGCTCGAGTAGAATAGGGCCACTCCTAGTCTTTCCATGGAAGTCGTAAGAGGCGACTTAGGCAATACAAGCTAAACAAAGCTCAAAAACATCAATGAGACCTCTCCAACCAGTCTGGCCAGCGAGGAGAGTGTATACCAAATCCTCTGTCTGTTCTGGCCAAGTATGGCTCCGGTAGTACAGAGAGGGTCATGCTCCTGCAGTGGAGAATAAAAAGACCTGATGATGATGTAGTTTTACTTGATTTTCCTTAAATTAAAATTTTAAAATTTTTCTTAAGTTTAGGCTACCGCCATCTAGTTATGGGTGGCTAAGTCTGTAACTATTGCACTGAAGCGCCCTCACCGCCGCCCAGGGGCAGGTGGTGGAACTAACTAACACGGCTTGCCGGCATGCTTGCCAGATACTTTGTACGTGCTTTTAACGGGCCGTAAGTTAAGACAATGTTTTTGTATGATTATAGGTACGTGAACATTATATCGTCTTATCTTACAGTAATATAACGTGGACTTGATCTATATGTAGATTTAGTCGACTTACGATTTTTGACTTCTGGTAGTATAAGTGCTGTGTTACCATGGACCTAGGTTACGTACGGCAGACATAGTGCCGTTGGCCCCACGAGACCATGTCAACTAGGGGTTTCTCACACGCTTAAACTCTTCACTTTTTTTGCTTAGTAAGACTAAATGGCCGAGCATTGTAATCATCCCCGTGATCAAATGTTGAACATGAAAATAGAAAATAAAATACGACTTAAAGTGTAGATTCGTACATTGAGTGCCGTATATTATATACGTTTTAACAAAAAAATGTGTTTTCTTGTACGTTACCCTTTAGGGCATACACATTCTAAGCATGCATTTTCTTCAATACTACCCTATATTTAGTAGTGCGGTATTCTACTTCATTTATATCCGACATTTATATATACATTTGTAGTATTATATTTTATGACATGGGTTCAATGTAAATTTAGTAAAAACTTTCTTTTTACTTTTATTTTTGTTCTATTTTTTTTTACTTTTTAATTTTATTGCATGCAAAGTCAAATATCATTTATTCACCTTATGATACTTAACATATCATTTGATGAACGTAGACATTTATTTATGGGCATAAGCTAAGTTTAGAGCCGCTTCCAAAGCGGAGTGCAGAAGAAGCGGCAACAAACTGCACAGCGCATTTTCTCCATACGTCATACTTAAAACTACATATATGCCCCCTTAATATGAATTGGCACACCACACCAGTAACGGCTGACATGTCCGGCAGACAGCTCGGTGTTCGCGGAGGAGGTGGAGCCGACGGGCGCGGTGCCCATGGAGCTGTCGCTGGAGCGCTATCGCCGCGCCGCGCTGCACGCCGCGCCGCCCGCGCCGCCGCGCCCCGACCTAAGTGCGCGCGCGCAGCCACGGTCTGACACTCCTCTCCCTTTATTTTATACTAGCGGCCCGTCCCGCCTTCGCTCGGGAAGATTATTACGTATTTAATTAGCCTATGTTCATCAGGGATAATGTAGGATTCTAATGGTGAAAGAATTTTGCAAATCGGTCCAGTAGTTTTAGAGCCTATTCGATGCAAACAAACAATAAAATCTTTCCTCTTTATAATATTAGTATATATAGAAGTATAGATATAGATAGTATAGATGACTATGGAGCTAACTCCAATTAAGCTTTTGATACTTCAGCGTTTGAGGCGAGGGCACAGTGCCCTCAACCTGTATAGACAACAAAACACCCTCAGAGAAGACCTTAGCTTTTTTAGTTGCGCAAGGCTTACCTTACAGAGACAGCAAACTCTCAATTGCTTGATGGGCCGTGTTTTCCGTAGTAATAAATAATAAAATATATAAGGACAAATCACAGTTTGAGCTAGCCCCAATGTAAGTTCGAGACTTGTGTTAAGGGATACTAACTCAACGATACTATATTTTATAACAAATACATATATAGATAAATATCCAAGACCCAGGCCAATCTGAAAAAAGATCATTTTTTATCTCGACCTGACCGGGGATCGAACTCAGGCACCTTGGTGTCACAGATTGGCGTGTTAACCATTGCGCCACGGAACTCGCCAAAAACAGACAAAAGTAGACAAGTATGAGACGTTAACATATTTACATATAACATTAGCAACTCCGGAACCATGGACCCCACTAAGATGGATAGTGTGATATAAATAGTATGAGCTCCTCCGTGCTTTGGAAGGCACGTTAAGACATTCCAGTTCTCATCATTAATCGCAGTCGTTAATCTATGTGGATGACTTTAGGCTACTTGAGGCTACTTGAAAAATAGGAAACCCTTTTTTTTGCTACTTAAAACACAAAATACCAATAGAATTTCTAAGTGATGTAATAAGTGAAATCCAGTTTTTATACGTGCAGTTTGTGGGTCAACTATACGCAGGGGACATACAGTGACCTTCGTGTTCAATATAATAATGCGTTCCGGGTGTTGATGGGGCTGCCGCGTTTCTGTAGCGCTTCTGCCATGTTCGCAGAGGCTAACGTTGATGGTTTTGCCGCCATAATGCGTAAACGTTGCGCTTCACATCTAAGGCGCATGCGCGACAGCCCCAACACTATCCTGCGCGCATTGGCAGATCGGTGGGACTCGCCGATGCTAGCTCGATGGATACGACTGCACGCAGTGAAGTAGACATCTTGTTGGTAGCGGTGGGTCCTATATTGTTGTTTTCTGTCTGTCTATGTATGTCCGTAATTGCTACTAACTTTAGTTTTAAGGCCAATTGTTACTAACCCCTATGGATCAAGTTATCTGAATTAAACTATTATTATTATTATATTATTATTATTATTTAGACGAACAACTTGGTAATAGTCAAATTATTTCACTTGAGTAAAATAATTGAAATGATGTGATTTGCAGCCTGGCCGTGAACATGTTCGCGGGCAGCCTCATCCTGCAGCAGGACAAGAGCGCCTTCCAGGCTATCATCAACAACTGGTATGTTATTTACTTTTCTTCCAACTAGATACGTGCAATTCTATCATAACTGCATTGCATTCCATATCCAGCACAAAGCACAACTTTGCTACTCTAGAGTAGAAAAATTGTATGGAACTCCTTTACAGCATTGTTTAGTTTTCTATTTAATCCGGGACCATAGGTGTCACATGTCACAAAAAAGGTTGGCCTACCTGACGGTCGTAAGAAGTTATACAGTTAGCGTGTGAAGTAGTGTTTGTATTGGTTGGCCAACTGCTAGTCACTGTAGTTTCTCTTCAGTTTTATTTTTCACATACTTTTCTTGTAGTAATTGAAAGAAAAGCAGATTATGCACCTTGCTTTTTAGAGCCCTCGCTGGCGTTCGGGTCTAAATAAGCACTCGATGCAATAATAAATTACTTTCTGTTCGGTGCAACAATCTACTGTTATTTTCATTAATTTATCTGCATTTCCCTGCGACTCCCATTTTATTATTTTTACGACTAAATGACTGCAGTTTTTCCAGATTAAAAAATTCTGTCTAACAGTGGGATAGTTCGATAGTTCTGATTAGCTATATTTTTTGCTGCACCAGTTACGTAATGATGTCGTAAAAAATACGAAATAGAGCGGTCAGTCGCGTGCTGGGTTAGGTAGGTGTCGTTTGTTCCGCGTAGTGAAGCGGTAATGGTGTGGCTGGCGCAGGTGCGGGTCGCCGAAGCAGGCGTGGCGGCTGGTGTTCCGTGCGTCTGCGCACGGCTACTCCGCGCAGGCCTTCCACGCACACTGCGACGGCGTCGCGCCCGTGCTGCTGCTGGCTCAGGTGCTTTTTAGGGTTCCGTACCCAAAGGGTAAAAACTGGACCCTATTCATATCGCTCCGCTGTCCGTCTGTCACCAGGCTGTATCTCATGAACCGTGATAGTTAGAAAGTTGAAATTAATTTTCTCTTAATAAATGAAGAAATAAAATATGGTGAAAAAATTTCATGCGGGTAGGACTTGAACCGGCTACCTAGGTCTATGTACGACCTATGTTCTGCCATCTGAGCTACCGAACAATTTGGTAGTTGTGTAGGTGACGTAAGCCTTAATACGTATAAGGGGAAATGGGAAATGGTGGAGAATTTCGGCGCCAAGATTGAATTGTGCGGTAGCTCAGATGGCAGAGCATAGATCGTAACATAGACCTAGGTCGCCGGTTCAAGTCCCGCCCGCATGAATTTTTTTTACCATATTTAGTTTTTAATTTAATAAGAGTTTATCAAAATGCAAAATAAAACACTATTTTTAATATTAAATAAATAAATATATACGGACAAATCACACAGATTGAGCTAGACCCAAAGTAAGTTCGAGACTTGTGTTATGGGATACTAACTCAACGATACTATATTTTATAACAAATACATATATAGATACACATCCAAGACCCAGGCCAATCTGAAAAAGATCATTTTCCATCTTGACCTGGCCGGGGATCGAACCCGGTGTGTTGACCGCTGCGCCACGGAGCTAGAATATTATTTTACCACACAACTAAAAATGTATCTAACGTTTTCCAACAAGCTGTAAATAAATCACTTATACGCGTGTGCGAAGCTACGGGCAAATGCTAGTCTCTCAGTACACTCATTGGATTTTTGTAAATCGAGAACGTTGTAGCTAAAATGTATCGTAATCTGTAAGGTTGTTTTTTTTAGCCTGTAATTGTTTCCCACTGCTGGACAAAGGCCTCCCTTTCCTTTTTCCATTGATTCCTATCTAACGCAGCCTGCTGCCAGTTCACCAAGAACTGTTGGATGTCGTCCCGCCATCTCGTTTTAAATAAAAATTAAATAAAAAAGTACAGACTTCACTTCTTAAAGGTCACAACTTCCTATTCACAAGGATATTTTCCTATTTTGTTTACTTTTAAGTGTAGGTGCAATAAAGTATATTCATTCATTCAACTTCAGGATCCAACGGAGCCATAATGGGTCGACATTTTTTCAGTGCAGGTGATCAATGATTATTTGAATATAAAGTCGAAAGTTACTAAAAACCTAACCCCTACCTGACCTGGCGATCCATAGACCTTTAGCGGTATATATGTATAGACCATTTAGCCAAGAACGCTGAAGATGGGAACTCATCCCCCGTGCTTGCAGCTGTCGCGCGGCGAGGTGGTGGGCGGGTTCAGTGAGGCGGCGTGGGCGGCGGGCGGCGCGGGCGGGTACGTGTCGGCCGAGCGCGCCTTCCTGTTCGCGCTGCCCGCGCCCGCGCCCCTGACCGCGCCCGCGCCCGCGCCCGCGCCCGCGCCCGCACCCGCGCCCGCGCGCTTCCCGCTGCTCAAGAAAGCGTTCGCGCTTTGTTATCATCCAGAGTGAGTATCCAAAACTATTTATTTCATGGCATTTTTTTTTATCTAACCTATTTTGTCCCACTGCTAGGCAAAGGTCTCCCCCATTTCCTTCCACTTGTTTCTGTCCAATGCAATTTCAGACCATCCACATTGAAAAACGTCGAGGTCGTCGCGCCATCGCTTTCTAGGCCTTCCCCTTCGACGTCGACCATCCTGAGGTGTACATTTCGTCATTTTGTTAGCCCACTTTTCAGGAGTCATTCTACAGATGTGGCCCAATCCCACTTCAGTTTAGCTGTTTTGTGTCCCACATCGGCAATACCTGTTTTAGAACGAAGTGTGGCATTTGGAACTCTGTCTATCCTTTTCAGCCCTAGGACACTTCGCTCCATTGCTCTTTGGCATACTCTGAGCTTCTGTTCCTCGGTCAGTGACCACGTCTGAGCACCGTAGGTAAGGACGGGCAAGACACACATGTCGATGATTTTGCGTTTTAGAGTAATAGGAAGGTCACCCTTCAAGAACGCTTTCATGGACCAGTAGCTCCTCGAAACATTTTCTATGCGGCGGTTTATGTCTTTTTCCTGCCGGTTGCTGAAGGAGACTATCTGGCCCAAGTATCAAATTATTAACAGATCTTCTCTCGACTCAGGTCGTCAAATTATTAACAGAAACAAAAACTTCAGTAACGTTATTTCAGTTCAATGTTACTCCTCTTATAATAAAGCATGTTTAACGCCCGTCATCCAAAAGTGTACAAATTATTAATGACACTACCCGTTAATATAAATATATACAGCCAAATCACACAGATTGAGCTAGCCCCTAAGTAAGTTCCAAACGTATGTTATGGGATACTAACTCAACGATACTATATTTTATAACAAATACATAGTAATATACAGATAAATATCCAAAACCCAGGCCAATCTGAAAAAGACCATTTTCCATACAGTATCACTTCTCTTTTCCTTACGGAGTACGTAAAAGTAGATAAACAGTTTCTGTCTCATCTGAGTATGCGACCATACCTAATGAATAAATTCCTTGCGCGCTTTTCAACGTCTAGGCTGAAATTGAATAAATTACAGTGAAAAAGGCGGCAAACTCGCAATTTGGATTTGAATCGCCAATACACCGTCTCTTTATAATATTTTCCAATTTAACATCCATTCCTTTACTTATTTACTTACTTCGCTGGCTCAGCGACCCGAAGTGGATCTTGGCCTCCGACATTAAAGTGCGCCATTCTTCTCTATTCTGTGCCACTTCTTCTCCATTCTTTATTAAATATTTTTCTAAGCTTATATTTAATTAACGGTTGGTCGATGGCACAGGCAATTTTATTTGGTCGCAAGCAGCTTGAAATAAACAATGGTTGGAAGATTTTCCTGAATGATGTGTTGTCTACGACAGCTGCGGGCCCATCTTCGGCGCGGGCGCCGACCTGTTGATCTCCAGCAACTGCAACACCAACACCGAGAGCTACAGCAACCTGCACTCGTACGGCGACCCGACCGCGCCCGCCTGCCTGGCGCAGGACTACAACTTCTCCGTACGGGACTACGAGATATTCACTTATAAACATCAGTAACGGACACCAACTGTAATATACAACCTGTATTATACGTTCTTCATCCCGACTGCTCGCGGAGGACTGTAACTCTGTGGAATTACAAAATATTTATATAAATTTCTGTGAGACAGATCAAGCAACCTGCACCGGTTGCGTCCGTCTGGCTCAGATCAAGAAATATTCACCTACAAACATTACAAATTATAGCTAGATTTGCGTCCTTCTTAATTATTATGAAACCGAGAAATAATAAAAGTACGGAGCACCCCCGCGTAGCTGTTTCTCGACGACGAGTGAATACGCATTATTTGAATTAGCGTGTAATCTAGACCTCGTTGCTTTTCATTTAAACGCACTCAAAACCAACAGTAAAAAATATATATTTTTATTTTCTATATCCGAACGTTATTCCGTTCTCGGTTGTATCCGTAGCCCGGGATTACTATCACTATTGTGCCAGCATGTTCTTATACCTGTACATTTTGTGTTGTAATATTTTTTGGATATTTGAAGTAAAAACTTTAGCGGCCTTGTTCACTTTTTGGGATGAGTAAACTCGCGTCAGGACATTTAACCTGATCGAAAATTCTTAACACAGACACGAGACCTGAGACCGCCGGCGCGGCGTAGGAGAGGAAGTCATATCCCGCTCTCTTTCTACCGCGCGGAGTTTTCACTTTCGGCGCTCCCGGAGTGCAACCCGTTGTACTTTTTAAAGCTTGACTGCTAGTGCACTCTTGAGTATGAGCCTCTCTTGTCTGCGCCAAATATATCATATCTCTATATCATTAGCCTTCGCAATCCAGTTGTTACCAACAATCTGTTTATGTCGTCGACCCACCTAGCTGCCGGACGCCTAACACTACGTTTCCCATTTCTGGGATATCAAAGTACCTATACCAATCGCGATTTTGCATATGTCAGCGATACCGAATAATGCCAACTGGATTTGATGACTTTACGTGCCGTCCGCACGGAGACGCTGTGTACCCTGTTAATGTTATTGTAAAAAAACGTAAATCCGTCCCATTTGAATCAGTATTGTTTAGTTTTACTTTTAGAATCAATAAAATTATTTTCTTACAAGTTTTGTTTCAATTTTGGTATCTGCCCTTGAGACCTTTGGTCCTTGCCTCGCATATAATACCTTGATAGACCTACCTACCTATACCTATAGAGATAAATTACCTACTAAACTGATTGATTTTCATAAAATATGGACTAAATCCTTGCAAATAAAAAGAAATAACATTTTTATTCGATTTATAAATGACTGAGAGAGAGACATAGTAAAATTAAGAACCTGCACCTTTTAATTATTATAGGATCTGCACGGTTTTTGTTTTAGATTGTTTTGCAAATTATTTCTAACAGACTTTATAAAATTAAATCAGTGTAATTTGGTGTTATTAATGACCTTGTTTATGAACAACTAGCGACGCGCCCCGGCTTCGCACGGGTGAAATGTAGATACTAATATGGGACAATAAATAACACCAAAATTGTACTTTATTATATCTTATTTTGTATAACAGATTGACTGGGTGAGAATGGTCCCATCAGCTTAAAAAGTTTTTTAAATAAAAAAATATTAATCAATAAAGTAAAGGCATACAAACCTTCCTCTTGAATCACTCTATCCATTGCTGAAAATTGCACTAAAAACCTTTGAGTAGCGCGCGTGCCGCTAGCGTGTTGACAACGAATGATGTCCGACTCTCTCCACAGATGGCATTACTCGTTGCGTTTTCAAGGTTTTCATTCCCAGTTTTACTTGAAACTTCAGCGGAAAACAATATAAAGGATGTTTGGAATATGAATGCAAAGCCTTAAAGCAGAGCTAGACTATTTAGAACCATTTAAAGCAAACATGGCTTCTACTTGTCTTTGCTTCTACGAAATGTGTAGGTACCATTATATTATTTTAAAAAATTACAGTTTTAGATGAAAAACCCACAAAACTTTCTAGTAAGTTTAAAAAACTGGCCATCAGTTTAATGATAAAAGGATTAATGTTCTATTTTATTCAAGTAAAGTAGTAAACAGTCAAATAAAACATGTTTTAGTCATCTTTGTCTTAAAATATTTTTTTACAGATAATATTGACATCAAAGCTGAATTTCGAGCTACTGTTCCGGTGCTGTTGTGTGGATCACACCAGCACCAGAACAGTAGCTCGAAATTCAAATATTTTACATTGGAAGGTATGGAACAAATACACCGACATAACAAGTATCCGTTTCGTGGTCTTTACACCTGTGTGTTCAAGGTCTAGGTGAAGGTGATCCTCACAAAAGGATACAATTTAGTCGTTACATTCTCATGACGATTCAATGTTCGTGGTTCCGGAAATCAAACTTGTGGACAGATGAAATCAAATTTTCAAGGGAAGGCATTATAACCTCCAATATAGACCGCTTATTTATTTATTTATTTATAATTTATAATTTATTTATCCAATGGTCAGAAAAACATAATCCACACAGTATAAAGCAGGTATCGTATCAAAGAAAATTCTCTGTCAATGTGTGGGCCGGAGTAATTGGCATTGGCAGAATACTTATTGGGCCACACATCTTGCCGGATAATTTAAATGGGTAACGTTCACCGAGTGAAATTTAGAATAAAATATAATGTAGAATAAAATATAGACAGATAAACATTTTTAGGGTGCCATACCAAAAGGGTAGAAACGGGACCCTAATAATATGGCTCCGCTCTCCGTCCGTCTCTGTCTGTCGTCTGTCATGCTGTATCTCATGATCCGTGATAGTTAGACAGTTTTTTACAGACGATGTAGGTATGTCTGTTGCTGCTATAATAACAAAAAATAATTAATACATAATATAAATATTTAAGAGGGCTCCGATACAACAATCGCGATTTTCTCGTTTCACTAAATAAATTAACAATAATTTTATTAAAATTTTGGTATTAAATCACACAGAATTATGCGAAATTTTCGTTGCGAAAGAAAAGAACAGTAATATATAGTATTATTTTTTTTGTGTAAAATATTACTGAGTATGGGCTATGTTTCCTTAGCACTTATTGACAATTGAGAAAAAAAAAATCTTCCCGGCCTCTGCAGTAATCTACTATTAAAATGAATATTTAAGAGGGACTCCCATGCAACAGACATGATTTTTTGCCGTTTTATAGATCGCTCATATTTTTTTTATTACATCATATCGGTAACTAACCGAAGAGAAGCCTATCTCTATAATCAAAGACCAACCGTCACCAGCTGGGAATTTCCACTTTCTTCGCCTACTTGGGGTTTTCCAGATTAGCAGAGCTGATAGGACCCCGATGCCGCGTTAGATTGATTTCAAGGTGGCCATTAATAGGTAATTGAGAAATCACTTTATCTTACCAATTGTATATAATAAGTATTAAGTGTAATAAGTATTAAGTACAGGATGTACTTAATACATTACCCACCAAAAATAACCGTTTGAAATGAGAGCGAAATGCCTATTTTTGTAAGTGCTAGTCAATCATAACACTTGTTTTTATTAACCGACTGACCCACCCAGAAAGAAAGGAGGGTAATGTTTTTCACGCGAATTTTTTTTTTTTATTTATATCCGACGGCAAACGAGCAGACGAGCCACCTGATGGAAAGTGGTCACCGTCGCCCATGGACATCTGCAACACCAGAGGAGCTGCTGATGCGTTGCCGACTCTTAAGATACCTGTAAACACGCCTTTTGAAGGACCTCAAGTCATAAAACACAGGGAAAACCTCGGGAGGGAGTCCATTCCACAATCTTGCTGTACGAGGAAAAAAACCACGTGACGCTCTGACATTTTTGGAGACCCAAGTGTCAAGGATGTGGGGATGGACTTTACTCCTGTGGCGAGCGGTGCGATGGTAGAAAGGTGACGGTGGCACCAATTCAAAAAGTTCTTCAGAACACTCCCCATAGTATAGACGGTAAAATACACACAGAGAGCCAACGTCTCTCCGTAGACCGAGGGTGTCTAAATCGTCTGTGAGTGTGGGATCGTCGATAATACGAATTGCCCGGCGTTGGATGGAATCAAGAGGAAGGAGTTGGTATTGAGGTGCACCAGACCAGATATGAGAGCAGTACTCCATGTGGGGCCGGACTTGAGCTTTATATAACAAAAGTCTATGACCCGGAGTAAAGTACTGCCTCGCTCTATTGAGCACCCCAAGTTTTTTAGAAGCCATTTTGGCTTTACCTTCCAGATGACTCCGGAATTGGACCTCCTTCGTAATATCGACGCCAAGGATCCCAATACTCTTAGAAATGGTAAGAGAGGTGTCCCGGAACTTCGGTGCTATGTTAAATGGGGTCTTCTTAGCGGAAAACACGCATGTATGTAAGTATGTGTTCCGTTCCATTGTCCACTCCAAGATCATCGATTATGCCATGGCGTTTTTCTATGTGCAGTGGAGGACTATGTTTGACGTACTTTTGGAAATATACAGCGGCTCAACCTTTGTGAAATTGGAAAATCAAAAATCCAAATCCTTCCACACAGAACGAGGTGTGCGCCAAGGTTGCATTCTACCACCGAAATTGTTCAATCTGTTGGCGAACATATCATGAGGAAAGCACTAGACGGCTGGGGCTGCGGAGTTGCAGTGGGTGGTCGAAGGGTCAATAATCTGAGATATGTAGACGACACGACTGTACTTGCTTCGAGTGAAGAGGAAATGGCAACTCTTCTAAAGAAGATTGAAGATGAGAGTGCCAAACTCGGTCTTAAAATCAACCATTCTAAAACTAAAATAATGGTGGTAGACAAAGCTCAAGTACTTCCAATTATATTGTCTGTGCCAGTTACCAATGCACTCAACGGATATGAAAAAGTGAAGGAGTTTGTGTATTTTGGGTCGCTGATTACTAGTGACGGTAGCTGCACCGATGAAATCCGACGCAAAGCCGGAATGGCTAAAAGTGCTATGACTAACTTCGACAAGATCTGGAGGAACCGAGGTATCCGTCGGTCAACTAAGGTGCGCTTTGGTCAGAACCCTAGTATTCTCCTTATTTTTGTACGGTGCCGAAACTTGGAGCACCAGAAGCCGTAGCCGAATTGAAGATCACCACACGGCTCTCCTCTTCTTCTTCTTCCTCACCTTATCCCACTTTAAGTGGGGTCGGGACAGCATGTGAGTATTTTCCATTTCGCTCTTAATAACACGCAGCTCTCCTCAATATGCCGGAAATGAGCCCTTGGGTTTTTTTGGACACATTATGCGGTCTTCAAAGCATTGTCTGGAAAAGCAAACTATTCTGGGGCAAATGGAAGGCAGACGGGGTCAGGGCAGGGCACATACAAGATGGTGCGACACTGTGAAGAGGGCGGTGGACGGTGGAGTGCATCGTGCGGTTCACGCAGGTTTTGACCGCACAGCCGCACTCAATGGAAAAATATTTCATGTGGTCGCGATCCTCAGCATTGAGGGACCGACGAAGTAGAAGAAGAATTGTCCACTCCTGTAGCCTAAACGGCTTGACTGATTTTTAAGTGTACGGTGTTATATGTTTCGCATTCCTCCCTGGAGTGTTATAGGCAATATGATGTCAGTAAAATATTAATATGGCGAACGTAAACTGGCAAAACTTGCAAAGAGTTGTCACTTCCTGTAGCCCCAATGGCTTGACCAATTTTGAAGAATGAGGGTTCATTAGATTTGCATACTTCTTAAAAGTCTTATAAGCAATATGACATCAGCGAAAAAATATATTTTACGGACATAAATGTAACAATTTATAGATAGCAAATTGATAAACATGGTTCCTATTTCGCGAGCTAGATGGCGCTGGGTTAATTTTAAAACGCGTTATTGTTGATTAACCTGTAACCCTGTAACTCATTAAACGGTCAGTTGGGTATTTCAGATTTCTTAAATTAAATTTCTTATCTTTAGCTGATTCATTATATGTTTTATTAAGGATAAGAAAATGATGATTTGCATTGAATTTTTGATATCATGCATAAATTATACTTAAATTATCTATATATTTACTTGATTGAATTAAAAGACATCAACGAGCCTAGTCGAAGATAGAAATAATAATAATTGTATAAATAGAAACGTTAATTTGGCTTTTTGGTGTATAATAGAAATATAATGTTTACTGATCGACAGACTAGCAGCCTACATTGATTTGTACTACGCAATGCTAAAAACCTTCAATTAAGGGGATACTTCATTTTTACGACATTTTTTTGGGGTCCAGTGCCGCCCACTTAGCATTTTTGCCAAAAACGGTCAATTTAGGCAAAAATCCTAAGAAAAGCTTCACCAGTAGTTTATAAAATAGTTTTGAGAATTATTTTTATTTTATCTTAACTTTTTTACACAAATGAACAAATTATTTCTTAGTTTAATAATATTTTAACAAATGTGTACAAAAGGTGGACTTAATGCCATTATGGCATGCCGACCATAAAAAGTATATAAAGCCTCGCATCGCAATACGAAATTTTAAATGATATCTCCGTTTTCCTTTAAATAATTTGTTTCAAATGGGGGCAGTGCTGAACTCCGAAAAATGCATGTATTAGCCTTAATTTAATTTTTTTTTAGAAATCAGGAACTCCTAGTATTTTTTAACTACAGGCTACAAGCCTCTCTTTTATCTAGATCATGCAAGTGATCCGGGATCGGTCTACAGAAGGAGGTTTCTGTCTGAGATGACTGGTTGTAGCATCTTCACGTCAAACCGAATCTGTTAACTAGAACTTGTAACATTATAAAATATCCCTCAAAGGAATTAGAGTTCTTTAGGGATTATTTCGGTCTCATATAGGCAGTAAGCGATGCGGCTAGCAACCCATCGCTATTTTGATTCTGTTTTTCACTGAATGCCCACCAACGTGCTAAACGTGGCCTTCAGGTCTTATAAACCTAGGATTTGTCTACCCCGCAAGGGAAGAGACGTGATACTATGTATGGTATGGGCAAATATCAAGAGAGAAAAGCTTAGTCGTTCTTAAGCTTCCATATATTACGTGATCGTGTTAACAAACTTTTATATCTACTTTCATAGTTGAATTTAATGTTGGTGTTTTGTTGTACCTACATGCATATCATCACGTATTTATTCCTAACGGGGTAAAAGCAGAAGTCCTAAGAACCAAAGACCACGTTTACCGTGTCTGTTGACGAATAGTGATGGGTTGTTAGCCGCCTCGCCTATTGACATGGTTCCTTAGATTTTCTCCCATGCATAAGAGTAAAATGTTTTGGCTACAAGTAGTAATGCCGGTCAACACAGTTAAACCAACTTCTTAGCGTGTTTACTCGGGTGATATAAATTAGGTAGGTACCTATATTTATGTTGACCACAACCCTGCCACTGATAGGTTAAAATCAACTGTACTGTGTAATCAAACCAACGGTGTCTGGTGCATAGAAGCCATCACCAAACTAAATATTTTTTGAGGTCGGTTCTGGTCGCGGCCGATTACCGGCCGTGTCGCGCGGGTTTCCCCGGCCATCACCCGCGACACCTTCTGACTGATATTATATCAAAGCTACTAGAGGTTCTAGATATATCATGGGTTCCGTCTGCACAGGTTTACTTTAAAAATAATTTTCAGCCAGTGAATTATTACGTACTACCTAATGGTACAGCTGGTCCGGCGGGGTTTAAGCGAAAAAGAAACAGTTTCTATGTCACCTTTTAGCGAAATACATACTTTAATTATAAAGACTTTATCCCTTATGGAGTAGACAGTGCCTTAAGCAATAAGACCTAAAGGCCACGTTTAGCGTGTTGGTGGGCGAAGAGAAAGAAATCGGAATCGAAATAGTGATGAGATGCTAGCTGCATCGTATAATTCCTTAGATGTTCGGGTCAGGTATCCGTCAATCGGCTTTTACGGTCTGCGTAGGATGAAAAGTAGTTGGCACATTCTACATTTTTCTTTTCCCGCGGATTAGCATGTAAGAAAAATTGCGAAATGCTAAATAAAATTCGAAATCCAGTATTTGTTTTTATAAGAGAACTTCAGAATACGGAAATCCGTCTGTATTCTAAGAGAATAACATTTTTTTTCTTTGAGAAAACGTCGGTTAATGCGGTGTATCATCCAATAAAATCAGTTTAGGCTCCTAACATTCCGGACGGTGTCGGGCACAGTCCGTGCACTAGAAGGATACGAAACTAGCTTCTAAGTTTTCCTTTTTCTCGGGATTTTTCCAACTTTTGTGGTATGATTTTAGACTCTAAGGCCAAGCAAATAGGAGATAAACAAAAACAGTTACACTTAACTTATCGATCTAAACAACAACAAATGAATAAGATTACAAATATTACATGAATCAGTTGTTTATTTGTTTGCTTGTACATATCTCGTAAACATACCTAATGTATAGTACCTGCAATTCTGAGAAACCGGCGAGATCAAAGAAAGGTTTGTTTGTCTAGGTAGCTATGATCTGTCCTAGCCGCAATCATTATTTGATATCATGCTAAAATCTAGGAAACCTGACGTCTGCGAGTCTGGCATTGGCGAGTAGTCATAGCCTAGATTTACCTTGTTTACTATAAGCTGTACTTATAACTGGTTTGTGGGAAAACGAGACTACAGTCGCCTGATGAATCGACAGCCTCCGCGGCACAGTGGTTGGTAGTAGTCACTACATCTGCCTGATTTCGGGTTCGATTATCGGCGCGGGCAAATAATTAATGTTGACAGGTAATTTGTATGTGGTTCAGCTAGCCCAAGGTAGGTAGGTTTTTTTAAGTTATAGGAAGACAAACGAGCAAGTAAATCACCTAATGGTAAGCGATCAACGCTGCCCATGGACAACTGCAACACCAGGGTGTGACAGGAGCGTTGTCGGCCTTTCAAGGAGTTGGGGGAGGACATAGAGGGGAATGAGGTGGAGCTCATGCTCCCCGCATGTGCCTCCGGCTTTCTCACTCACCGAACCAAGCATAGAAGCGGTAAAACTTCTACTGAAACGTCGATTTTCTGTGAGGGCGTCACACACAACCGTCGTAAAATGCCAAATCATATCGTGGCGTGAATGGGGTGTGATGCAAATCGTCCCATTCTCAACTCGTCCAAATCGCAACTTGTCCATTCGCAGCTTATACCGATTGCAACTCGTCTTATCTTTTTTGTTTTTTTTTTTTCGCAATTCGTCCCATTAACTAACTGTATCGCTCTTGGCTCGCATTGGGTATATAATGAAATAAAAAAAATGCTGAACATTTAAACATTTATTACCTCAAAAAATATATTTGAGGTTGTGACAACAAACTAGCTCTGAAATAATGATGGATCATAAAATTGTGAGGAGCTCGATGGCCTAGTGGGCGGAAGCACTTACGCATGTAAAGCAACCCCGGGCACAGTCCCTACTGGGATACCACAAGGGGCATAAAAATTTTTCGATAAAAAAGGAAGAAAAAGAAAAATAGTCATAAAATTAAAAAACTTTCAGGCGAGTAGGCGACTAATGCTGTTGAAAAGAGTTTCGGCATTTCTTCTCTGCAGTAGTCGGATCCGACACGCTAGTGGTCTGTAGCTTTTAAAATTTAATTAATAATATAAATATTACGAGTAGATACCTACTAAATTAAATCCTTTTAATTTGACGTGAAACAGTGCCTGCAAAGGCCTATTTTCTGAATTTTTGAATTTGATTTTAACGAGCTCCCCGCAGCTGTCATCATTGATGGCATGCAGTCGGTAAACTGTGTCAGATGCCTTTGGCCAGCTTCGAAAATTCACCACTGACACACACGAAAACCACACAAATAAAGTTGTTCCATTCAAAACCATTTTTATAGTAAATAGGTACATATTGCATTTTTAATAATTTTTTATGGCACCTGATGTGTATGTACCTAATTTTCATTCTTCGTTCTTTCTTGAATTTCTTATTAGATCCGATGAAGGAAAGTTGATTAAGTGAGATTATGATATAACTGTTTCGGTATGAAAGGAAATAGGTAAGTTGTATTAAGTAGAATCAGAATATTCATTTACACAAAATATGTCCCTAAAATGTTAAAATATACTTAAGAAAAGTCACAGATATTACGACTTTTCCATTTGATTTAAACAAAACCAAAGATTGTATTAACAGTTATCGCTAGTCAGATAAGCGACTTGAAGAAATAATTTTAAATAATAACAGCCATCCAGGTGCCTATATTGTGCCTAAGCTATGGTTAGTTAATCACCTATTTACAGTAATCATTTACGATTTGCGTGGAAAGGAAAGCAAAAAAACATACTCGTATAAGTAATCTACTCGTGAGCAGCAAAGAAATTATGACATAAGCACGACATATGATTGTACAAATTGTGTATTTAATGCTGTGATTTTGTTATTTAATAACAAACACGGCTTCTGAAGAACCCTAAGCTCTGATTGATATGGTCACGTCTATGTACTGCAATTTTTGAAATCGGGCACAACGTCGGGTTTCCCGAGAGCAATAACCCGCGGGCCGCGGTGCAGTAAACAAGTGAAAAATGCGTGGCGCAGTGTAATTAACAGATTATAGGCGACAAAATATGCATGAAAAGTGGCGCGAGTGTCGGCGCATACTTAGGGAATCCCTCTGCGTTTGTGTTTTACCACGCGAGAGATATGAACGTTTTTGTATAATTGACGTGAGGAGCCCCTGACGATAATCGTTATAAGCATTAAAAAAAAACAATTCTTATAGAAACCCTCGTTTTTTCGAATGCGGTCAGAAAGGTGGGCTAGGTTGGCTACTTTTTGGGTAGGTACCGGAGTGTCGCCGAGGTAGAGGTAGACCAAGAAGGAGTTGGATAGAGGATCTCTACAAATTTATAAATAGATGGGCAGAAATTGCAAAGAACAGAAATTGCAATGAAATGAATGACAAAAACAAGCAGTGGGGCATAACATCTACAGGCTAGGAAAAAAAAGAATAGAACCCCTCAGATGTAATGGTTGCCAAAAACGATCTGAGACCTCTCTTAGAATTCATTCACTTTAGTGTAATGAGGTGCCTTGGAAACAAGGGACATGTTTGATCTAGGATGCCACGTGCCTAAAGCTGTGGAGACTATGAGCTGCTGGTGAGTGGGCGCTAAGCGGTTGATTCGCTAAATAGGGTGCCGCATAGCAAAAAAAAAATGATGACCTCTGCACTGGTTTGTTTCTCGTACAAAGGCAGGCATTGCAATCCAGCGAGGCAATGCAGCAGCGTCTTGGGCATTTTTCCACCGGAGACGATCGGGGGCGGACTCAAATATTATTTTTTTAACGAAATGTATTGATTGTAAAATTTTTATTAAATATACTTAGGTAGAAACAAAATAATAGGTAAAGTTGTAGTCTGGAATGCAAAGTAATTAATCTTTAGGTAGGTATATTACTTATTATCGATTAATTGTTCTTCAGGCACGTTGGGTCGAATACTGGCCTGAGCTTCTCAGCTTTTTTCAGGAACGTACAAGGAGGTTGGTATCAGACAGTAGATTCTTGTATACTGGCGGATTATCTTATCTCTATGATACCGGCCGAGTTAAAATCAATTAATTTATTAAAATGTAGATGAATGCAATTGATCATTATTCCTCCTTATCATCATTATTGATGATAAGGAGGAATAATGATCAATAATGATGATAAGGAGGAAAAATATCTCCTTATCATCATTATTGATGATAAGGAGGAAAAATATCTCGTTCAAAATTTTAATAGTTGCATTTTGAACGTGATATTTTTCCTTTGGAAGATCTTTTGTTCTAAGTATTTAAATACCTAACAAAATTAGATATTGTGTGCAAATAGTGTCGCCTAGCTATCGTTATCAGCGGCAAAACCCGCTTCCGAGGTTTTCCAGCGCAAATGAGCGGAATTACCCTTTGCGCTTTCCCGCGTTACCTGCCAATTTTCATATGATTTATTTTCTACGAGCTCCCGCATATTTAATGGAATATGTGTTATTCGGATGAATAAGATTAAAATTGTTACGTAAGTTTAATTTATTAGGCCGCGACTTCGTCCGCGGCAATTTCTGTTATTAAGATTAATTAGTATAGATTAACAAATTTCCCCGTTTTCAAAACATTTTTTATTGATGCTTTACTCCTAGTCGCAGCGTGATGTTTTATAGCCTAAAGCCTTCCTCAACAAATGGACTATCCAACACAAAAAGAATATTTCAATTTGAACCAGTAGTTCCTAAAATTAGTTCAAACAAACAAACAAACTCTCCAGCTTTATAATATTATAAGAGAAGATAAGCACTATTTTTAACCTACTTCAAAACAAAAAAAGAGGAGGTTATCAATTCGGGGTTTTCTTTTGTTTTTATGTTTGTTACCGCATAATCCGTCATTGATGTTTTAAGGGTTTGCTTTCAAATTGGTCCCATTAAAACTTCATCAAAATCGGTTTAAGTCTGATTGATGTCGGTTTGTTTATGAAATGTTATTGTAGCTAAGTAATGAGACGGAAGTTCTCATTTTCCGTAACTAGTAAGACAAATTCCTCATATAACTGAATAACCAAACACTCATAATAATATTTACCATAAAACTAGCGTCTCAGTTTTCCACCACGCGCCGACCACGTGCTCGGCGGTTACGCATTGTGTGAATCCATCGCCGCTCCCGTTGCATAACATTACTAATGCTGATGTGTGACGCCGCAAGCAATCGCGAATAATTTACTTCCCGTGAGTTCCCATTTCAGAACACTTCGATTCAGGAAAGCCGCATCAAAGGACGCGTGCCAGGTTTATGCGCACGCACGACAATTAATTGATTAAAAATGTAATTGAGTAATACGACTATGTTTAATTGGTTTATTGAGCTATTTGTATGAATCAGTATCAAAGAATATATACCTACACTACGCAAATCAGTATGGAATTAAGTACACGAGAATTTTATTAGGTTTTAGGCTTATTTAGGTATAAATACCGTTTTTTTACAAAGTAGGGGAACGCTACTCCATTATGGGATTATTCATACTGGTCTGGGAGAAAAGAAAAACATCGAATGTGCCAGCTGCTTCTCTTCCCGCGCAGATCGTAAAAGCCGATCGAGGAATTGGGCTAAAATCTTTGAAACCATGTCATTAGGCGATGCGGCTAGCAACCCATCACTATTTGATTCCGTTTTCCATCTACACGTCCTCCAAAATGCTAAATGTGGCTATAAGTTTTTATAGACTTAGGCTCTGTCTACCCCGGAAGGGAAAAAATACGTGATACTATGTATGTATGTCCGGTGTTTGCGATACGGCTGTTGGTTTGTTTTGATTTTCGTGTGTCAGTGCACTAACACTGGTGTCAGGTTTTTCAAGCTGCCTAAAGGCATCTGACATAGCTTAAAGATTGCCACTAATGATGACAGCCGGGACCAACGCCCTAATGTGCCTTTGGAAGCACAGAGAAGCTCGAGATAACTCTCTTCCCACTTGTCTAGCAGGTTGTGCGTTAGGTCCTCTAACCTCTTGTGTAACGCTCGGCATACGAGCGGGTTAGTTTTCGAAGGTGATCTAAGAGTACGCACACCCTTAATAAGAAAACTGCGTGATTACCGCGATTTCTCCGCTAACATCATAGAGCAAACATTTGTTTTCATTGCTGAGTTTACTAATTAGTGCCTCCATTATGCGGCGCGCGCTAACCGATGGACAACGCCGCAGGCAAACAGTCGTCTGGAAAATTGTGGTGTTTCGCACACGATAGCGACGCCCGCCATTGATGACTTTCGAGGATTCGTGAACAAGCGATTAATTAGAGTGGCTCCACTCGCTGCACAAACATTGAAAGGCGAAGATGTATACTTACAACAATGGACGTACAGATTTAGATTCTCACAATATCACAATATATGGTATGAGATTTACAAACAATAACATTTTGCTAGAGAACCAAACTGTATTAAGTTTCGGCGTTTTCTTCTCAGCAGTGGTAACTAAAAGATGTAGCACTGGCGTTATCTGCATATTAGGTTTAATTAGTGGTAACGTGTGTGGAAACTGAGAAATAGAAACAAGTTAGGTACATTGATAGTCCATAGTATTTGCCTATGGCCATGGTAATGCCGTCCTTCTCGGCCCTTTGTATCAGAAAGGTTACACTGAGGGGAAAAAAAAAGAAAATCTGGTATAAGATGAGATAATTTTTATTTGCTGAAACATGAGAGGTTACAAAAGTAGGTGTGAGACACAAGTTACATAGTTCAACATGTTTTACTCTCAGGTGTGCAACATAACAAACACAAAAACTGTTTAATTCTGACAATATTAAAGGGGGTCGAATTGATAATTTTTTTTAAAGTCAGTTATAAAATGGTCTGCTCCATGTTCAAACCATCGCACTCAAGGCCGACAATAGATCACGCCATTTTATTTGAACGAGATCATTCGGCGATCGTGTCTCGAGAATATCTGGAAATATTATCAGCTGATTAGCGAGCCGTTGGCATACTTACCGGGTGCCTATCAAAACTAATATTTACCGTGAGGTGTGGCGAATCTCTCAGGCGGGATTCGTTAGCACCGAGGGAGTCCTAGGCGACTCTAGACTTACAACTAGTCACACGAAATGTCGTGTGTGACTAGTTTCGGCATATTAGTTTAGTTGCGGCAGCTTGTTTGTTTGTATACCATGTTTTCTGTGTTGTATTACGTGTACGAAAAATATAGATATTTTTTATTATGTAATTTTTGGATCATATGGAATGATTTCCTAGTAAAATAGAGAAGAGTAAAATCTACATTACTTTATGAAATTAAACACTACTATTTGAAACTACCTACTGTACTGATACGAAAATTTGTTTTCAGTAAAAACAAATTCATGGATTTTTAATGCCATGAGCTTATGTTCTGCCAAAAATTACTTCGAGTTTACCTGAGACTAATTTTATTATTTAAAATGCGTCAGAGTACTTTAAAATCCAATTAGCAGATCCAGGCTTTAACATTTCCAACAAAGTTGTCATTTTGTTAGGAGCTGAGGTGTATTCTCGGATTATTAAGCAATGTATTATCAAAACTGATTCCAGAGATTTTCTCGTATACCTGGGGTGGATCGTATCTGGTAAAGTTTCTAATAAAGAACGAAATGACACGTGGAAGTATACGAGAGTAAATAACACAGAATGACAACAAAATTTTGTAGTCTACATCTACAATGCAAACTGTTTAGAGAGCGGTATGCTTAACTTTTTATCATTTACGTGTTGGAGGGCTGTTTGCATATTGATAAACAGCTAGTGTAGTTGATTTAGATTTTCTGAAACCGTTTTGGCTATTATCAAGAACGTTGTATTTTCTAAAAAAGCGTACAGTTGATTACACATAGCTTTTTCATATATTTTTGCAAATGTGGTAGGTATTGCTATTGGTCGGAAGTTACTGGGATCTGCCTTATCATCATCTTTTTTGTAGATAGGGTGGATAAGTGATATTTTTAAAGAGTCTGGAAGATTGCTACGTTGAATGGCAATTTTCAACTAGATCAGCACGGAAGTCAACATAATACATTTATATTAAACTAGCTGTTGCCCGCGACTTCGTCCGCGGCAATTTCTGTTATTATGATTAATTAGTAGGTATAGATAAATAATTTTCCCCCGTTTTCGAAACATTTTTTTATTGATGCTTCGCTCCTATTGGTCGCAGCGTGATGTTTAATAGGCTAAAACCTTCCTCAATAAATGGACTATCCAACACAAAAAGAATTTTCCAATTTTAACCAGTAGTTCCTGAGATTAGCGCGTTCAAACAAACAAACTCTTCAGTTTTATAATATTAAATATAGAAGTAGTATAGATTATCAAAACGTAGAAACCATCAAGGTTATGTAGAATCAATATGAGACTAATGTTCCTAGAAGCCTAACTCGTCATAATTTGGGTTTTAAGTTTAGATCATGCCAGCTTCCAGCAAGCTATTATGTTAATTTATAATTCATTGGATAACATTGTCATTGACATTAAACACTTGGAATAAATATTGCATCGTTACGTATGGAAATTATTTTAGTTCTCACTGCCTCCCACGTACGTAGATACATATGTATGTATTGAGTTTTAATACATTTTAGCTCCTTACTTCTATCCGTTGTGGTCAAACACTTAAAAGATTTAAAAAACAAATAATATCATTTGTTTGAAATTTTAAGACAGTCGTGTATGTATGAGTATATATTTAAATGAATCAATCCTTACTAATATTATAAATGCGATAGTGAGTTTGTTTATTTCTTTGTTACGCTTTCACGTCGTAACTAATGAACCGATCATCATGAAATTTTGCAAGTTCTCTGGAGTACGGAGCCTTCTCCGTACTCCTCGTTGAGTTAGTATCCCATAACACAAGTCTAGTACTTACTTTGGGGCTAGCTCAATCTGTGTGATTTGTCCGTATATATTTATTTATTTACTCCAGAGAACATGTATGCTATTTTGACACGTAAAATAAATTAAATAATAATATATTTCCTAATTTTTTTCGCGACTGTTCTACAATTAAATTAAAACACTTAATACGGTTAATCGCATTTATGACATAAAATAATACACCTCATGTTTGCTGGTAGTCTTAGTTGACATTTGTCTATAAAAATATATATTTAATGAAAACTATTAATTTCATGGTACAAAAATTCATCAGCAACAAGCTTCGTCAAAAAATTTATAAAATTCATCCGCAAAATGCTTCGTCAGAATACTCAATCTAAAAGACCGCCACGCGTCGTCCCTGGACCAAAAGTACCCATACTATAAAAGTATACTGGCAGCATTTCCCCTTTCAATCGCTATGGAAAGCCTCTGACTGAACCAAATACGATACGGAGCGACTGTCGTTGGTTCGTTCAGCAACACGAGGCCCCAACTCTTTGACAAAGGCCCTTGCTTCAGAACCCCAAACACCCGTCTCAAAAGCTACCGGCACAAAATATAGGCAGGTTTTAAACAAGCGTACTCAGCATGTTTTTGTTTCGCAGCATTCTCGGCAGTTGATCCTGTAGTAGTCATTGTATCTTTAATGTGTGAAGTGGCGAATGTACTCATACATTATATATAGTTTGTCTATTTTGTTATTAAAAACTAAACAAAACTTCCGCCTACAATATTTATTGATAGCCTTCCGAATGTACGCAGTATTGGCACACTGTGCCTAAAGGTATTGCAGTTTTCTGCTGATCTTGAGATTTGTTGTGATCATCACCATCATCATTTCATGTAGACCATGCACAACCTCGTGTCAGAGTTCTTCGGAACCGCCTCTCGGCCTCTGACGTGGTTCCTTTAACGACTACCAGATACCAGAACTGGCAACCATCCTCTATTAAAATTAGTTTTTTTTTTTATTGCAATAGACTCACGAATCATTCTTGTCTTTTTAATTCATCAGACATTTTTTCTCTTTTTTAAGCTTGTTTTGCTCTATAAATATTTATTTTATGAGCCGTCTATATTTAACTATTAGCTAGGAGTGGCTCTTGATTCGAGACGGATTAATAATTATACGTTAAATATATTTTTAACTGAATTAAAAAAGTCGTTGTATTTTATTACTTTTATTTTTATATGTTCGTTAATGCATAACGTCTTAAAAAATCTTTTTGCTTGAAGGGTATGCTTTTAGATTGGTTCCATTTACATTTTATCACAATCGGATAAGTAGTTTTAGATTATTTAATTATCTGAGGCTCGACACATCCGCTTGAAATTACATAAAAAATCTAAATTCGAAGAACAATCAGGAATGCTTTAATTTGAATTTAAACGCCTGTGGCACCATCAGCCGTCACACGGTGCGTAATAAATTAACCATGCCCTGATTCCCTTACTCACCAAAGATAATAATGGGAAAAAAATCGCGCGTTTCCTCGGAATTAGACCTCATTCTTTTTTCGGCTGCATAGCTGCAGCGAAATGCAGACAGGTCGATGACCCCGCATTTTAAGAACTAACTCGATAAGCAGGTGAATAAAATTGTAGAGCCCATGTTGATGTCTATAGATGGGCCCCTTATGTGGCAAGTAGCTTATAGTATATGTATGAATATTGAAAACACGTTTAAAATTATGCAAAATATTTATTATTTATATCAAATTTCAGTCATACTTTTCCCTCGAGTTCCCGGTAATATGTGTAAATGAAGTAAAAAGGGTAGAGTTGTCACATTATTTTTACTAACACCTTTTTTTAAAGAAGTTTCTTTCATATTTCATATGATAGTTAGCAGAACAGACTATGAAAGGAAATATGATTTGCTTTATGTTAGTGCAGAAAACGAATTATTATTTATATTCACTTTATTGGAATTTAATATATTTTTGTGTAATGAATTTGCGCATCTATTGTATTAGGATGTGTAAACCAGTAATAACTCTTGTAAGTTTAGGAGTAGCAATATATATATATATATTGCTACTCTTATAATATATATATATTAGCTCGGGCCCATCTGTAGTCAATGTCTACAGCCGTCTAACGCATAAATCACTATCGTTTTCCTCAAAATTGCCGCGTTCCAGCGGCTCCGTAGTCGAGGATCCCGGGAAGTGCTCAATAGTCCCGGGTTCGACGCCGCCTTCTAACGGGGTGGTATTCGGGGAAGGCTTTTCCAACGGAATTGTATTTTAGCTCAAAGCCGCCGACGTTTTCGGCAGTTATCAAAACCGCCTCTTTTGTGTTGAGACAACTGACCGATGGCATAATATGGACGCGCCATGCGACGAGTATTCTATTTTCCGATAAATTTTAACAGCTCGACTTAGTCGGTGTTATTAATCTCTACTTATGTAATTATAAGGGTATGATGTAATTTGTCAATAGTGAGATAGACGTTAAAACAATGTTATTTGTTGGACCAAATCCATGAGACTCATTTTTTAATAGACTACTCCTGTTGTGGGAATCTCATTATGGTGGCATATCTTTTTTTTTTTTTTTTAATGTATATCCGACGGCAAACGAGCAGACGAGCCACCTGATGGAAAGTGGTCACCGTCGCCCATGGACATCTGCAACACCAGAGGAGCTGCTGGTGCGTTGCCGACTCTTAAGATACCTGTAAACACGCCTTTTGAAGGACCTCAAGTCATAGCACACAGGGAAAACCTCGGGAGGGAGTCCATTCCACAATCTTGCTGTACGAGGAAAAAACCACGTGACGCTCTGACATTTTTGGAGATCCAAGTGTCAAGGATGTGGGGATGGACTTTACTCCTGTGGCGAGCGGTGCGGTGGTAGAAAGGTGACGGTGGCACCAATTCAAAAAGTTCTTCAGAACACTCCCCATAGTATAGACGGAAAATACACACAGAGAGCCAACGTCTCTCCGTAGACCGAGGGTGTCTAAATCGTCTGTGAGTGTGGGATCGTCGATAATACGAATTGCCCGGCGTTGGATGGAATCAAGAGGAAGGAGTTGGTATTGAGGTGCACCAGACCAGATATGAGAGCAGTACTCCATGTGGGGCCGGACTTGAGCTTTATATAACAAAAGTCTATGACCCGGAGTGAAGTACTGCCTCGCTCTATTGAGCACCCCAAGTTTTTTAGAAGCCATTTTGGCTTTACCTTCCAGATGACTCCGGAATTGGACCTCCTTCGTAATATCGACGCCAAGGAACCCAATACTCTTAGAAATGGTAAGAGAGGTACTTTCCCGGAACTTTGGTGCTATGTTAAATGGGGTCTTCTTAGCGGAAAACACGCAAACTTGTGTCTTAGTAGGGTTGAATTGAACTAGGTTTAGTTTACCCCATTCAGAGACCTGCTCCAGAGAGGTCTCAATGTCAGACACAAGTCTCTTTCTGTTCTCCTCCACCTGTGTTTGAGGGATATTTGCACGACCTGCATAATATGCATCACCCGTACTGTCGTCTGCATAGCAATGGATGCTACTAGTGTTAGCATGTCGTTGATGTGCAGAAGAAACAGCGTAGGTGATAAAACAGATCCTTGGGGGACGCCAGCATTGATGGGCATGATATCGGAGCATAATCCGTCTACAACGACCTGAATGCTTCGCCCAGATAAGAAACTAGCGACCCACAAGCATAGTCCCTCAGGAAGCCCGAAAGATGGTAACTTCGCGAGAAGAGCCTTATGCCAGATCCGGTCAAAAGCCTTTGTGACATCTAGTCTAAATGCCAGTGCTTCTCCCTTGCTCTCGATGGCGGCTGCCCATCGGTTCTGAAGAACTTTTTGAAGTACACAAGAAGATCACCAGCACTACGCCCGTGGCGGAACCCGTATTGACGGTCACTAATTAGCTGATGATCTTTAAGGTAACCAAGGAGCTGGATGTTTATAACACGCTCCATCACCTTAGAGAGCAGGGAGGTTATCGCAATAGGCCGATAGTTAGACGGGTCTGTGCGGTCACCCTTTTTAGGAATAGGGTGAACGTAGGCTACTTTCCACGAAGACGGGACTTTTCTTGAGGTGTAAGACAGCAAGAATAGGCGTGCTAACACCGGAGCCAACTCAGGGGCGCATGTTTTGAGCACAATTGCTGGAATGCCATCAGGCCCGCTGGACTTCCTGATGTCGAGGGAAAACAGAGCACGTCGCACTGCACTTTGAGTAAAGCTAATTTCCCGCATTGAGTGCTCGCATCTCGGTAAAAAGGGCGGCGATGCTCCTCCGTCGTCAAGGGTAGAATTTGACGCAAAGAGAGTAGCCAAGAGATCGGCCTTCTCTTTTGCGGAGTGAGCCAGCGAGTCCTGACGATTGTGCAGAGATGGAAGTGAAGGGCGACAGAAATTCCCCTGCGCTGCCTTAGCAAGAGACCAGAATGCTCTACTCCCGGAGGGATAGCCAAGCAGTCTCCTACCAATACGCGCAGTGTGCGCAAACTTTGCTGCAGTGATCTGCTTCTTGTAGGCTCTTGAAGCTGCGTTGAACCGCTTCTTCAAATCAGAAGTATTACGATCCTTGACATTTCGCGCAGCAACCCAGGCTTCGTAGGCTTCGCGCTTGAGGTGGGCGGCACGCAAAGACGAGCAACGAAACCAAGGTTGAGACCGCCCTCCGATACGAACCGCCGAGCTGGGAATGTAGCACTCCATGCCCAGCAGTATCGCCTCGGCGACAGCAGATCTTCTGATATTGATAACCAATTAGACAGAGATAAATTACTGAGCAAATAAGAGTTCTATGTCGGATATTAGGTGTCCTAATAGTACAATTTTTTACGTGATATGCTAGTACTCTATCAACATTTTTCAACATAAATTATGCGAATGTAAGATGCGATTAGCAAGTACATTTTTATAAGATATCCCAGGAATCTTAATGTCATATCCACACGTCTCTTTCGTCCCTATCGCAGCCTTATCCCGTTTGTTGTACCGCTTCATTCCATGCACCCTGCATTCGCGGTAGTCTGTGTGACTCACTACAATAAATAGTTTGGTGCCTTTGCACCAAGCGTACATTTCCCTATCTTAGCGCCATATCCGTACATCTCGTTCGTAAGTATCGCCAGCCTCATCCCGCGTGTGTTGTCCTGCAACATTCCTTGTACCCTGTCTTGCGGTAGTCCGTGACTCACTACAACCAGTCTCTCTCCAATGCACTTGTTTGACCACGCGCCGCGCTCGTGTGAACGATGTATCAGTTATTGAGGTCTATTCATAAAGCATACGACAGAATTAATAAAAAATGTTATAACTATCTTATATTTATAAAAAACTGTGAAAGTACTTCACTACATAGTATAAACAAAGTCGCTTCCCGCTGTCTGTCCCTATGTATGCTTAGATCTTTAAAACTACAAAAAAAAATATGTATAATTTATCGCACCCATGCGAAGCCGGGGTCGCAATAAAAAAAAACGTAATTGCGATAGGAATCTAGGTTATAAAATGGAAGCCATACAATCTTTTCCGGCATCGCAAAACTCGGAAAACTCTTGAATTTTTAATCCGCTCAGATGCCTCAGATGCAGCACCAGGCACAGTCGTAGAACACTATAAGGTAAAGGCTTGGCAGCCTTCAGCATCTGTAATGATTTGTACAGGTGGAAAGAATTTTGCTATGCTGCTCTGGGAGAAATAAAAATAAACAGAATGTACCAGCTGCTTTTTTTTGTCCTCCGTGGCGCAGTAGTCAACACGCCAGCCTGCGACACGAGGGTGCTCACGTTCGATCCCCGGTCAGGTCATGATGGAAAACGATCTTTTTCAGATTGACCTTGCTCTTGGATGTTTATCTATATAAGTTTAATTTATTAATTTAATAAATGTCTAAATACTAATAATAATTACAACTACTTTAAAAATATAAATATTTACAAATTAATTAATTTAGTCCCTGCAAACCGTCATTCTGTGGCAACGTGCACAAAAAGCTAGCAGCATTGCCACGTTAGATGGCAATGCTTATCCTTTATAGTATTTATTATATTTATTATAAAACTAGTTTTCTCCCGCGGCTCCGCCCGCTACAATTTCAATCCCTCGGGAATAGTAATTTTTCCCGGGATAAAAGGAACACCAGAGAACTTGTATGCAAAATTTCATGATGATCGGTTCAGTAGTTACGGCGTGAAAGCGTAACAAACAATCAAACTCACTTTCGCCTTTATAATATTAGTAAGGATATATAGTATCGTTGAGTTAGTATCCTACGATACAAGTTCACAGCTTACTGTGGAAAGTGTATATATTCTTTGCGGTGGGGCTAGCTCAATTTGTGTAATATGTCCCTATATATTTATTTATTATTTATTTACCTTAGAAGCTGGTCGAGGGAATGGGCGAAAATTGATTCCATCGAGAAAATTTATGGAATCATACCTATAGGCGATGCTTTTTTATGAGTCAAATATCTGAATGGGCCTTAAGCCGTGCATGGCGATACGAATATTGCCCGGAGGCACGCGTCATCACTCACCACTGGAAAACAATTCAAGTCTTACGAAACATGACTTAACATCCGATTATTAATCTTAAGTCTTGCTAAAACAACCTCCGTGACGTAGCTTCCGGTCTTTCTACACACTGGTTGCTAGTCATCGCTACCCTGTTGAAAAAATCTAAGAAAAAACTTAATAACATGTCATACACTTAAGAATTCATCTACAATTACTTAGGTTTTGTTTACAACAGAAGATAGGTATAGTTTAAGCACAAAAAATATATTTAGTAAAAAAAATAAGCACAAACATATGTAAGTTAGTGACCTCATCAAATCGTAAATGGGTATTTTTGTACCGAGGACTGGCCCCCATGTTGCATAATCAATGAATAACTAGGTTTGTCTATATAGGTATATCTTAATATTATCCAATTATATGCTGGTCTGGGACAGAAACGTAGAATGTACCAGCTGCTTCTCTTCCCACGCAGACCGTAAAAGCCGGCGGAAGGATTTGGCGGCAATCTAAGGAATCATGTCAATAGGCGTTGCAATGCGGCTAGCAACCTATCACTATGTTGATTCCATTTTCCATCTATACGCCCACTGATACACTAAACGTATTCGCGCCTCAGCTCTTCGCACCTCAGTTCATTCGTGCCTTAGCTCTTCGCGCCTGAGTTCGCTCGCACCTCAGCACTTCGCAACTTCGTCTTTCGCACCTAAATTACACACTCGGCCTCCTAGTATATCTTATGGCCTTAGCTCTCTCTCTATCCCGTAAGAGGCAAAGACGTTATAGGTAATATCTAAGTATGTATGACACCAGTGTTGGCCACTTACACGCACGAGAAACAAACAAACAAGCAAGTATATGTATGTACACCCCGAGGAGTTTATATCACATGTCCTGAAGGGTAAAACCTGAACTGATTTTAAAACGTTTCGAGATCCGCTTTATTTGCGCATGCGCAGAGGAAAGTTCGCTCTCTGGCGCTCGAGTTCCGGCTCTGCTCTTATATCCTGAATTCATGGTATTGTTTCTGAACGGTTGTTTTAACCTCCGTTTTCTTCGAGTATACCCGGCAGAGGAAAGTCCGACTACTCATATATCCGAATCCGTAAGGGAAAGCCAACAGTTTTAGTAGAAAGAAATTGACTGAATTAGAGTAACATAACAACTAATTACAACAATTACCGCATTAAATTCATGATTTACTGAGATAAAACTATTTTATGAATAAATGAACTAACTTAATTGGACCAATTGAAAATACACGGAGCCGATAGCGACGCTACTCTTATATAATCTTTTGCTGCATGTCAAAATAAAACAATTCACAAATAATAATTGTGCCAAAAAATAAACGAACAAATAAATTAAATTCTTACTTAGTTTTATTCATAATGATGATGATCAGATTTGCACGACTTGAGTCTACAATTTAAAATGATTTAAAGTACGTCTGAATTATTTTTTTATTTATTGACTAACGACCCGCCCCGGCTTTGCCGGCAAACCTACCGGCTACCGGGTAGTAAATCAAATTATGCCTACACGACTTGTCTTGTCTGTCGTAGGACCGCATCAGCTTGATATTCTGTCATCGGTTTGACAAACGGCTTGAATTTACTACCGCGCGCGTTCAGTTTTGCGATAACTTTTTGAGATATTCATTAAATTATATAATTTCTTAATAAATATAGACGAGCTCTGTGGCGCAGTGGTGCCGCAAGTGCTTCTGAATCGCAGGCTCCTGGGTTCGAACCCCGGTCAGGTCCAGATGGAAAACAATGTTTTTCAGATTCACCTAGGTCTTGATATTTTACTTAACTTTTATAAAGTAATTTATTTGTAAGAAACAAAACCCAAAAATACAACTAACTGTTGGGCTAGCAAGGCTAGCTCAATCTGTGTGATTTATATATTTATTTATTCATTTATGGGATAAAGGATTATAATAATGCGCATGAAATGCTTAAGGTAAGTAACGTTTTAAAGTTGATAGGGATTAAAACTGTATCCATCTTCATCACATGATGAAGATAATATAGCTTTCCATTTACCGCATTGTAGTATGTAATTTTTTTACACGATATTATAAGGGATGAGGCGGCGTTTTCTATGAAAGCTCCTGGGCGGCTTTACTTTTTTCGACACTTCCAGCAATTATCGATATTATTCAACCAATTGACTCAAAAAAACCTTCCTCATGAATCACTCTATCTATCGGTAAAAACAGCATTTATTTAGGTGTAGTAGTTTTTTGAGTTTATCGCGAACAGACAGACAGATGCGATGGATCATATAAGAATAAAGTATCTTTAAGTACTTACCTTCATATTTTTTCTATTATCGACTGTCTACAAACACTTTCTGTTGTATTTTTATTAATGTTTGTTACCTCATAACCTCATCATTTATAAACCTATTTATTTATTTATAAATATATTTATTTGGGAATGCCATTTAAATGTATTAAAATCGGTGCAGTAATTTGAAAGACGTTTCACTGGCCATCCAGCGTGGCAACGCAGCCGTTGAAATGGGCACATTTGAGCCAGGCACTCTCCGGGGTGGGCTATTTGATTAGCTCTATATTTTATTATTTTGTTACTTTTTTTTTAGATTTAGTTATTTTTTTGTTATAACCTCATATTCTTAATTTTAGTTACGATATATTTAAAAGATTATTTTTTCGAATGTTTGAGTTTATTGTTTAATAATAGATACGCCAACTGCTCACTGACGCGCGCCACAGATGTTGATCTTATGACTCCACATGACGCACATTTAATCATGACGTTGACCAGGATGCACTTATTTTGACTATCCTCCTAAGGTGGTAAATAAAGACATAGATTTATGTTTATGATTCATTGGACACGATATAAAATGAAAAAGATATAAAATGGTGCCCATTGTATGAACCGCAGCAATCTATCTTTTTTTTTTCAAGTATCTTCATATATATATAATTTCTCCTTTTAATACTAAAAAATACTAGCTACTTTGTTTTTTTATCACTTCTGATTTTTCACCTCAACAGCTCACTAAATTTCATCAAAATTATTGAATCCTTAATATACCTAGTGTAATCTCACTAATCCGGCACTATTAAAAACCGCAGGGTGCCGGATTGTTGGAATGTTCGGATTGCTGGATTATAGTGAATTTCCATTTTATTATTCAAATCTAGCGTCTTGTGCTTGCGTTTATTTGAAATTTTTAAATAGTTAAAAATATTCTCTCTTGAAAAAAAAACAAATACGTAAGCACGTGCACGTGATAAGTTTTGAGGTTAGACTGCTAGACGACGACGACCGACTAATATTCTTTTTATTAGCTGTTTAGGTTTAGAAAAGAAAGGTGGGACTTGGGAGCAGGTGCCATCTCTCTCTAAGTTTTATCAAAATAAATTAAATCAATTAATACGGGGTAGACAGAGCCTAAGGCCGTAAAACCTAAACATCACGTTTAGTGAGTTGCAGGGGGCATATAGTGGAAAACTGAATCAAAATAGTGATGGCTTGCTATTGACATGACGCCTTGGATTTCCAACCACTCCATACACCGGCTTCTACGGTGTACGCGGGAGGAGTAGCAGCCGGTCCATTGTATGTTTTTTCTTCCTACCAGACCAGCATGGACGGGCAACATTACTCGTGGTACAGTTGTACCGTTCAAAATCAATGACGCGCAACGAACATGGGATAGCCCAGAGACCAGCGATTTCACGCCGGCTCCACTGATTAGTGTGTAATGCGCCAGTTAGGGAAACACCACCATTGTCTATCGACAATTGGGAAAATGTGATAAAAACAGTTGAATAAAAACAGCCAAGAACGAAGCGGGATACGCGAATTAAAGGGTTCTGCAGTCAAAACATCACAACTTTGCATACAAACTCTGATTAAAGCGAAATAAGCTTAGCCCTCAAGCTAGCGATTTCGCGCCGGTTCCAGTAATTAGTGCATAATGCACCAGTTAGAGAAACACCACTTTTGACAATTAACCATTTTCTGTGAAAATTCCGCCGCACATACAAGCACGTCTAAATTTTATAGACGAAATTGTTAAACATTTTAAGTGGATATCATTTTTTTATTCAGTTTTCAGACTTACAAGAGTACCGTTAAGGCTTTTACATAGAAACAAAAAATCCGTCATGCAATGGACTTTTTTGAATCTTTCCGACTTTAGATTTTTGGTTTCCTTAAAGTAGACTAAGTAGGTGATAGTTACTTAAATTGTTTTTTAATAGGTGATAGTTAATATTTTGCCTAAATCTAAGGATCCTGTTGGAATTTCGGGATAAAATATTATACCACTTTTTCGGTGTAACATATTACCTACAGTAAAATAGAAAAAAATGGTTTAATAGGTTCAATTGATTTTGCGTTATTTACGCCTAAATGTCTGCTATTTTTTGTTTACTTAAGTAAAAGTGTTACATTAGTATGTTATAATAATTTGTTTTGATATGTCTCTTATCGTTATGATGTACATATAACTCACACTACTTATTGCAATTCTTCTTCTTGGTAAGAAAACGTTTTAATAGGATCCGCTGCTGTGAAGCTCCAGTGCTGCCACAACATACTCATGTTTTGATTTCAAAAATGACATTGCGGTTAGACAAGCGTTAGACGCAGGATATTGAAAAAAATAATTATCAGATAATTCGTGAAGATGAACTTCATTTAGTCCTAGTCGTCATGATGGCATGCTTGCAGAGGGTTGCCCGTAGCAGGAAATAAAAATATGAATAGAAAGGCTAGCAGTCGTTGATTGATAGTTTGTTGAATTAAGATATAGATCCGCGAAAATAGCGCCATCCATCATTTTATTTATTTACTCCTAAATCCAATCGAATTAATTACTAATTCAGTAATTCGGTAGTATCTACATCATACGGCGATCCTTCCAGACAATGACAGTTGAAGTATTTAGAAAAATCTATAAGACCTATATACGACCCTTGCTTGAATATGGTTTCCAAATTTGGAGTCCATACTTTCAGAAAGATATCAATCTACTAGAATGTGTCCAAAAAAGAGCCACTAAAATACCCCAAGCCCTTCGCCGTATGTCATATGAAGAGAGACTGCACGCACTGCGCCTCACTACTCTGGAAGAAAGACGGCTTCGTGGTGACCTTATTGAAACCTATAAGATCCTTACACAACAGTACAACCTACCTGATATTCAAAAAAATTATAATATGAAGGAGAATACGCAACTATTAAGAGGACACCACCTTAAACTAAATCGCACAACAGCTAGAACCAACACTGCCCATCATTTTCTTAGAGTGGTCCATAACTGGAATAGACTTTCTGATGATATGGTCTCTGCAACCTCAATAAACTCTTTCAAAAATAAATTAGACAAGTGGTTGAGTACAAATAAAGTGTCATTATTGCAAATGTGAACATTAAAAGTGAAAATTCGTTATCAGTGAATAAACTATATCCACAGACATTAACAAATTAAACACTGCCTGAAATAGACACATCAGCTGAAAAGCTGCTCGTCTATAATTAAATAAATAAAATAATTAAATAAATTATTTGTAGTACTTATTTTTGGTATTACTTTCTATTACTTTGTATTTGATAAATTAAGAGAATTTAGGATTGCTAAAAGTTACTTTTGGCGGAACTGGTTTTATCAAAACTGGTTTGTTATCGCGACCATGTCGTCCCGTCGATCCGCAAGAACTCTGCGCACTGGCGTGATCGGCCACTGGTCGCAGAACCCCAAAATATCAAGTCCAGCGGCGGTTGGACATCTCGCGGGTTTTTCTATCCGACGCGCTCCCGAATCAGCTTATAATTGATTTGCGAAACGATTGATTTACTTTTAGGGTGCTATTCACTCGCTTTTGGTGCAATACTCATAAACCTTTTACCCGTGGGTGCTCACGTGATACTGTATTGTTAATCCTGCAGAAACTGTACCTTTTTAGATGAAAGTTACCGTATGTGTTACACGGCATCCAAAGACATTGCGTATGCAAAATTGCATTTGCCTCAAAAAACCTACAAAAAAAATATTGTATGGGTTGGTCCCATTGATAATATGTTAGCTTTAGCCCGCAGCTCCGCCCGCGTCAATGTAAACCCCTCGGGAACAGGAATTTTTCTCGGGATAAAATGTAGCTGCGACACTCCCCTGTACGTGTGATTCGAACCTCGGTGACCTTGAAACGCAACGTTTAAGCGCTAAGGTTGACACCACGGAACATGAAAAAAGAAAGTAGGATCGATGACTTAATATTTTCTATGTACGACCTACGGTCCAGCATTTAAGCTGAATCTAAAAAAAGCGGCCAAGTGCAAGTCGGACTCGCGCATGAAGGGTTCCGTACTATTATCTATAAAAACGGCAAAAAAGTCATGTCAGTGGTATGGGAGCCCACCTTAAATATTTATTTTATTCCATTTATAGTATTTGTTGTTATAGCAACAACAGAAGTACATCATCTGTGAAAATTTCAACTGTCTAACTATCACGGTTCATGAGATACAGCCTGGTGACAGACGGACGGACGGACAGACAGACAGACAGACGGACAGCGGAGCCATATGAATAGGGTGGGTACGGAACCGTAAAAATAGTATAAATAATAGTAGGACAACATCAGTTGGTATTATCTTAGGTATTCTGTATATACAAAAATAATTTAAACATACAAAAACACGTAAAAACGTAACACTCATACAATTATAGAAGCCATTGAATCCCAACATTAGAATTTCCGATGAGGAGTCATAGGACCATTTTCCGGTCTTCAAACTTACGTCAAAAGAGGTCCTGAATCCTTAACGCTCATACGGGAATACCTCGTCATTACCAGCCCCCGCTTACGTCACGAACAGACTCAAATATCCCTGAAAAGTTTAAAGATGTGTGCAGTAGACGTCTTGCGGACTTGCTCCGCCCACGTCACTGCCAAGCCCCTGAATCATCCATGTTTGTTGACATAAGAAGGATAGCATAAGCAAAGGATGTTTGCATGTTTGGTATTAGTAATGACCGCAGATCCGCTAGGTCTTATTTCCCCAGGTTGACGCACGAAAATTTAAGTTTTACGTAATATAACGTCAGAAATGAACAGGATTCACCTTGAACTATATCTGTAAGGAATACTTTCTTGATCATTATCCAATAAAAAATCGGCTTTAAGTATGTAGACATATGATACCTATTTTTTTTATTGTAAGGTAGATCTCTCCAAAGTCGTAATAAAAATAATAAAACTGGCCAATTGCGAGTCAGATTCACAGACACACACACTAAGAGTTCCGTCCACTGCACAATAATCAACTAAAATAACCGCGTCTCTTGTATGGGGACGTATAAACTAAATACACAGGGACAAACCACTCATACATATTGAAAGCTTTTCCATGGGACCTTTCTCTTTTTTGTAAAGTCAATATTATTACTAATTATCTGTCATGTTTTGTATTTTTAGTGTGACTATACGCTGATAATACTAGATACTTACTTACCTTAAAATACTTAATTATTTGTGATTTGATGCCAAAACACATTCGTTGTATTTATTTTACTTTGGTTTTAATATTTTTTGTTACATCGGTTATAATTACACACTTTGTAAATTTCAAGTCGCTATCTATTACGGTTCAAAAGATACAGGTCTTTGACAGACGGAGGGACATCGGAGGCTTAGTAATAGCGTTCTGTTTTTAAAAAGTGCTTAATTGGCAAAACAATTTCTAAACATATTACAGGATTACAGGTGTGAGAAATTACTAAAGTGAAATATAACCAATGGGATAAGTAGCGTAAAGTTCCTTACAGTATGTCAGCTCCCTCCATTTTGTTCTGTCTCCTACCATATCCTTTGTCAGTTCTTTCTTGACTTGTTGCTTTATTGCTGTTGTAAAAGCCATTACTTTTTTGATATAGCAGGAAAATTGTCAAAATATTAACCAATAACTAAAAGTTGATATCGGCGATCTCCATAAAGTGGCGGCGGCTACAAATCATGACGGATTGGCGGCCGGGCGCCGCGCCGGTTACAAATTAAATCCACTTAAGGTTAGTACTATTGTTAACAAACTAAATTTATGAGTAAGTACTTATTTTTCTCAAGCTCTCGAGATTATTGAAAATGACCCGTACATTATCAACTTTTATGAAAATAATATATTTACTACCTGACCGATATTACTGACCCGGCGAAATTCGTTGAATTTACTTTGATATATAATTTACTTATAATATTTTTTTAATTTCGGTAACAGTGTACAATATGTTTATAATTACCACAATTAATTAAAATTAAAAACGAAAACTAAACCTAACTAAAAAAAAAAATTTAGTTTAAGCTATAATACAAACCTAACAGCACAAAACAACTTAAAGATTTATCTTTAAGGATAAGGCTTTGGAGATAGCTAAAATCTTACGGCGTTTTACATATTTTAAAAAATTGCCTTTTTTTAAATTTTGTCAGAACGCATGTGAGGTGGGAGGATGTGAGGGTGCTGGTTAGTGATTCGTGCAAAAACGAAATGGATTTTCATGAAACTATACAACAATATAGCTTTTACCTTAAAATAGAACATGAACTAAATTCGCAGAAAATGCCAGTTCTAACATAATGTATGTAATCAAGTGACTGACTATGTTGGCCATGCCTTGCTGGTACTTCTCACGATGATATTGGCAAGTCATTACGAGCAGGCGACTTCTATTCAATGCTTACCTATAACTAAGTACTTGTTTAGATTGCAGATGTGTTAAACCTATAAATATGAACTAGTCACTCTCGTAGTCTCGTAGGTGCATAGTGCATATATGAATGGGTCAATAAAACAAATGGACATCACTGACGAAGCTATGATGACACGACAGATTTGTATGTTTACCTTTGTTTATAGTAGGTAAGTCTGAGTGTAAATTTAATTACAGAGGTTAAGGCGGGTGGGTCCCGCTGCCGGAGCAAACGATCACGTTCTGCGTGCCGAGGTCGGAACACGCATTAATAGGTCTGAATAAAAGCATGATGAGTTTTCAAGTGATAGCATATGTAGGTAAACTCTACGTTGCTAAAGGGTTTGGGTTTAAAATGTTATATATTCTTGAAAGTCAAACCTTTTTATTTCAATATCAAAATGTGAATTTTGTTTTGAATATACCACATTTTTATTTTAATTCAATCTGTTTTAATGTATATCTAGGGAATATCTTACAACTCCCAAGCACCTGCCCTTAAGCCCTTAACCCTGCAGCGTGCGCATGGTCACGTAGGGCCACTTTCTCCCTACGAGCGCGCGCGCACGTAGATACCGCGTCCCTAATCCAACGCCCGCCCCCCGCCCCCCGCGCCCCGCGCCCCGCCCCCGCGAGCCCTCTAATTTCTTGTTTCGGATATTTGTCAAAATTGACCCGCGTGGGAGCTTGCGACACCGAGAGCGCAGCAACGGTTTAAAGCTGTTATGTCATACTTAGTCATAAGAGGTCATAATGGGCAATCGATTGCCCGATTGGGTGTTATATGCTATTTGAAAATTTTATGAATCAATTCCAGGTTGAAGACCCACTGCACTCGCTAACGGCCATAACCACATCAGGCGACTTATTTTGCGTTGACTTGCGGTAGCTGTTTTTTATTTATTCATAAAATTCTTATCTTTCGACGGTGGCTTTAATATAGACACGTTTAAACATAACTCAATAAGTTATTCATAAACTCACTAGGATTAGCTCCGATTACTGGTCATCGCCCGACGGTCCCGGGTGACTTGCACCCAGGACAGGCCCTTCTGCTAACGTAACTTTCTGTTCATAAGGCAAAAGATGAGAGTTGCTGCTGCCATTGATTCTCAGATTGGCCCTTCAGGCTTGCATGCACGTATACGCGGCCCATCAGGCAATATGAGAGTTTGCAATCTCTCCAAGCCTTGCGCACACAAGCAACGCCCAAAGTCGAGGTCCGTCCCTCCGGGGCCCTTTGGTGATGTTGTCTATAAAGGTTGAGGGCATTCTGCCCTCGCCTCAAACGCCTGGTGAAGTAGCGAAAGCTCACTTGGAGCTAGCTAAATAGTCCTTAAAAAAAAAAAGTATTTACGTTATCTGCAACTTGTGAACATATTTTTGTAGAAATGGGTATTTTAATAAAGCTATTATTAACTAATTGCCTTCAGATCACACTAGCCCATTTACATCTTTTGACAAAGAAATTAAAACAACATCTAACGAGTAAACAATGATTTGCGGATTATTTCCAAAAAATATACCTATGTAAACTTAAATATATAGTGAAGAAAGTGACTCCGTCGTATAAGGGTTTTAACAATGCCTTATTTTTGACGACTTATGATTATGACTGACGCAGTCTTTTATTCCCCAAAGTCAAAATAGTCTATCTAGTCGAAGTCGTTTAAGGTAAAAGACTGCGCAAGATTTAAAAGACTGGGGAGTCGAGGTTCAAAAGGCGTGAGTTGGTTGGTGGTAGAGCCACGCTACGCCGGCTGGCAGTACTATCTCTCACAGAAAATATACATATATACGACGTTTGAGTAGAAGCTACCGCTTCTATGTTCCGTTCGCTGAGCGAGAGTGAGAGAGCCGAAAGTGCCAAAGAAAATTGTGTCTAATAAAAAATAAACAGTTAAACGTAATGTAATAAGTTATGACACATATGTATTACTTGCTTTCGCCCGCGGCTCTGCCCGCGTAAATGTCGATCCCTCGGGAATAGTACTTTTTCCCGGGATAAAAGGTAGCCTATGTCCTTCTCCGTACTCCAGACAACTTGTATGCAAAATTTCATGATGATCGATTCAGTAGTTACGGCGTGAAAGCGTAACAAACAAACAAACAAACTCACTTTTGCATTTATAATATTAAGTAGCTTTCGCCCGCGGCTCCACCTGGGTTAATGTCGATCCCTCGGGAATAGTACTTTTTCCCGGGATAAAAGGTAGCCTATGTCCTTCTCCGTACTCCAGAGAACTTGTATGCAAAATTTCATGATGATCGGTTCAGAAGTCGCGGCGTGAAAGCGTAACAAACAAACAAACAAACAAACAAATGAACAAACAAACTCACTTTCGCATTTATAATATTAGTAAGGATAATATTAGTAAGGATAAGGATTTTTATGTTGTATTGTAAATTAGAAAAATAATAATAAAAAAAATGTTTTCGCTTTTTATAAGCGAGGGTGGGTATAACTTTTAGAAGTGTAGATAGTGCAGTTTACTTCAAAAGATAAAAGATCATTATTTTGCATAAACATGTGTAAATTGCACTAAATGGATATGTTACAAGTAGACTGGCATGTTTAACATTACTGGTGTGTAGTTCATAGTTTACTTCATAAAAGAAACGAATAGCCTAATGAGCTTTTGATTACAATTATCACTCTTTACTCTGTATCACTGTATAACCACACTCTTAACTGGCGCAAACGCCAGTTAAGAGTGTTCTTTTGTAAAGAATGGTGGCCGTTTAAGCCTTTTAGTCGTTTAAGTCGTTTTAGTCTACTAGTCTTTCCCGTTAACAGACTAATCCATATTAATTAAGACTAACAGCTGCAGTCATTTTAAGGCGAAGTCGTGTTAAAGGAAGCTAGTCTTATTTTAAACGACTAAAAGCCTCGAGTCTCGAGTCTCAAAAGCAATATAAAAAAAAATTAGTTGTGTACACGGGAGATAAGCCGAATGTCTACTATGGCACATTATTTAATACAGTCTCTACTAAATATGTGAAATCATTAAAACAAAAACAAGTTTCGTAACATAAATTATTTTTAGTGAATGGGCTACCACTGACATTTATAAAAGTTCACAAAAGCTATTTGATCTGAACGCCCGGAAATAAGAAAATTTTGACATACATTTTATTGAGTATGTGTGGAATTATTCTAAAATATTTAAGAATTTGTAAACAAGCTTACGAAACACCTTGCAAAACTCTTCCGAACGTGAGGCAGACCAACATTGACCAACCAAATTGAAAAATGCATTTTTAACGCTTGGTTAAAATCCGTAATACCTGGCTTCGCATCTATAGTACAGAATGTACTACACATAATTAATAGTCATTATGTATAAAAACAACAAAGCGTCGGCGTCAAGCTCAAGCCAAATATTCCTGTCATTAAGGTAATTTTCATATATACATCGGTAGCTTACTATTTGGTTAAGTAACGATAGCTAACGGGTATTTTACAACTATTTTGTACATAATATTTTTAAAGATGACATTTTTATTTAGTTTTAATTTTGCTAGGTTTCGATTTTAGTTTCACTAATTCTACTGGACCATGACACTTAATAAGAACAATGTTACTCAATTCATCTAGTTTCTAAGTATAACCATAATTGTGAGTTGGCGTCGCTTGTAGAAAATGTGCTGTGCAGTTTGTTGCCGCTTCTTTGGCACCGCTTTGAAAGTGGCACTTATCTTAGCTGTCAGTAAATTAATGGCGTTAACAATTTTCAGTTGTGTAATAAGTCAATTAATACGTGTTCAAATAAACCCATACTTACTAATATTATAAACGCGAAAGTTTGTCAGTATGTACAATGTATGTTTTTACTCAATAACGCCAAAACGGATTCTGACGAAATTTTGGACACAGGTTATTTATTACCTGTATAAACACACAGGCTACGTTTCATCCTGGAAAAAAGTACCTTTCCTGTGGGATCGGTTACGTGAGCGGAGCCGGGCGACAGCTAGTATTAGATAAGGTTTAAATCTGGAATATTGACACCCTATAAAAGTGTTAAGCCGCGTTTCTAGCGTCGGTCCCGGGGAATAGTTATTCATATTGTGAGCTGAGTCGTCCTTTAAAGGATATGCCGAAGCAAATGAACACCAATTATTAGTCGAAGTTAAGAGAGGACAGGCAAAGCCAAGCCATCATAGACGAAATAAAAGAGAAGACAAAAGGGAATGATGGAAAATACTCCACCAGAACTTTTTTTCCTTCTTCTACTTTAATTCTTCATCTCGCGTCTCTTAAACCCTCGAAGCTGTAATAAGTTTTGGTTTATTTTACGGCCGTGGATGTATGTGCTTGTCCCTTTAGTCACCTTCGCACATTCATCCCGTGCTGTAGACACGAAGAAACTGTTTGTTGTACAAAAAAAATGTGTACGTGCCAAGTGTGGTAAAACACCACAAACGCCATGTAGACCTCTGTTTAAAAGTTTGGGTATTTTGCCTCTGCCATGCCTGTACATCCTAGAAATTTCCTGTTTTGTTAAATTTAACATTCACCTTTTCAATAAGGCATCAGAAGGAAATTCTAGAAGTAGAAGAGACCCTCACAGACTTGTGCATATCTTTACTTAAGACAGTGCAATTTTATGTGTGTAAAAATTTATAATAATATTCCAATTGACATTAAATCATTACCGAACAATTTATTTAAACGTAGACTTACAACATGGCTAAAAGATAAAAATTATTATTCAGTCCAGGAATTATTTAATTAAGGTTTTTTTTATTTTTTTTAATAATATGTAAAATTTAATTTATATTTAAATCTTTTTGACATATTAACATTTTGTTTAAGTAATTGTGTAATTCATTTTAATTATTTTAATATATTTGCATGCCTGAATTGGTAAAATATGTGCGCTACTAACAAGTATCATCATCATCAGGTCCCCTCAGTCTCCACTACAGGAGCACGACCCTCCCTGCACCACTAGCGCCATACTTGGCCAGAGCAGCCAGAGGACCCGGCCCACACTCTCCACGCTGGCCAGACGGGTTGGAGAGGTGTCTTAGATGTTTATAAGCTTTGTTTAGCTTGTATTTCCTAAGTCGCCTTCTACGACATCCACGGGAAGACTTGGAGTGGTCCTATTCTACTCTGCCGGATACCACACGGCTAACAAGTATACTAACACCTTTTATACCATATTTTATGCAAATAAAGATTCTCATTCTGATTTTGATTCTGCTACAAAAGCATTCGCAAGGAGGGTTGACGTCGGACGGAGACCGGCCGTAAAATAAATCCTAAGGTATATCTTGGAATGGAGGATCCTATGTTCTAGACCGGAGAACATGGTTTTTAATTAAAAATATGCTTTTTAAATTAATGATTATGATGAAATTAAAAAAAAATAGAATCATACGGGGTGAGAGGTTCTGCACTAAAGCTACTGAAGTACCCAGGTCTTACCTCAGGGAAACTTACTAGGGTCACTTTTATTCGTAATATATGTTCTGAATTACTTCGTGATGAATTACCGAAATCAACAATAAATAAAACGATACTCTATGCGGATGACTGCACTGTTGTATGCTATAACGAAGATGAAATTAAAAAATCTTTAAATCTCGTTGAAAAATGGCTAAAGACTTATCCTGCTCGTTTATGTAAAAAAAAGACGAGCGTTACTAAATTTGCTCAGCGACAAGAAGAATCAAACTCTTAAATTATCTATAACCATAGAGGTAGAGGAGTGTATGCCAAATCCTCTGTCTGCTCTGGTCCAAGTATGGCTCCGGAGTACCGGTCATGCCTCCTGCAGTGGAGACTAAAAAGACCTGATGATGATGATGATAGAGGTAGAAATAGCAATCGCATATTGATTTCATGGAACTAAATGTTTTTAAAATTTTATATGCACTACGTATGTTGAGGAAGGTGGCTAATAAAGAAACTGTATTAACTGCATACCATGGTTTTGTCGCATCACGATCACGAGTCCGTTTTGGAATAGTATTTTGGGGGAATGCTACAAATGTTCATAGATTGCTAATACAACTTGCACAACTTGTATACAGCACGTATCTGCAACCTAAAATCTGTGACTTAGGTACACTCGAACAAGTTATTCGGTTTGCAGGGCACACACGCATCATTATATTTCAATGTGCGCGTTCTGAATGGCCGCGGCCCTAATAATACGCAGGTTCATTTGTGTGGGAATCATTTTATCTAAACACACACCAGCACATCACGTCTTTTCAACCAAGTCATTTAAGATAAACAAGTTTAATTTGTTACAAAACAACTTTTCGTAGTAAAATGTTATTCGTAATTTCAACGCAAGGCATTATAGCTATGGTAGTCCAGTGGCTAAGATAACCGACTACTAAAATACTATGGTATTAACCCCGAGTTCGAGCCTCACTAGGATGACTTATTTTTGTTTGATTATTTTTTTGTTGTTGTCTCATAGAAATCGTCAGATTTATTTGCATTGCTACCCACAGATTAAGAGATTATTCAACTCGGTTTATATTTGTTGAGGGTCTTGAGTATTTTTTATAAGTGTACTTGTTCAATAGCATCGAATAAGAACGCAGCTCTGCTTTGAGCAATTACATAATATAATTTTGAGTATCTTATTTTGTAAAAATCATGGAGAATACACACATAAGCATAATCAAAAGGACGGAGATAGTCATTTTATATGAGCAAAATGTTTCAATAAGTGAAATCGCTCGGCGCTTAATGATATCGGTAAGTATTTTTTATTACCTACATATTGATCTTCGATCATTAATACCAACTAGATAACGCATTACCTACAAAATCGTAGCAAAATTCTGTCCGCTCGAACATATAGCTATACATCTACATTGACTTACTAATAAACAGAGACTTAAGTTTTAAAACCATTTTAATATCAAGATATTACAGACCATATCACCTTACAATAAAGTCGCTTTTTTTAAAACAATTACCTTATGCTTACGATTATTCGTCACAAAGACTAGCAAAGTAATAAATAACACCCGTCACATAGAAACGAAGTATAATTTTGTCTAAGAACATCCATTGTGATGACAACCTTATTGCACTGATCATAAAGTACTTTTCTCTTTGATTACATTGCGAGTTACGTCGTTTTGTTTCGTTTCTGTTTGCTTCTTCAAATGTTTGTGCGGATGTTGGCTAGCTTGGCCAAACATTTCTTGCCGTGGTTGAAAATCTGTAACTTTTATTCAAAATGTTTATGATTAGTTAAAAGGTAAAATGCATAAAATAGTTCATTTACTTACCGAAAATAAGATACTCCGGACGAAAAATTATTGTTTCGGCCATTATTTCGACAAGTTTTTAGTGCACACTGCGGCATCGTGACACTTCGTTACGTTGGCTATATTTGCACCGAACTAAATAAAATAGCCCCTCACTGCTTGAGTGAGGGGCTATTTGCCGAGCCGTTTTTTATGCGCTGACCCGACATCTAGTTGGTATTAATGATCGAAGATATTGATACATGAAAATTATGACTATGAATGAGCCTTCTTGTTAACTTCCAATTTGGATATAGGTAATAGTTAATACTGCGCAGTTTTTATACCTAAAATTAAGTAAATAATAATTATTATTTTGTTTCATATCTTCCGCAGAGACGAACTGTGCAATTGTGGGTGCATAGATATGCGGACTCAGGGCACATTGACCACGTTCGGCCTGGTCCAAAAGGTGGCAGCTATACTGATGCATCACGCCGTCATCGTCACATAGTAGCTGCACATTTGGAAGATCCATTCAAGACTACGCGTTCGACGGCAACCGTAGAGGGAGTGTCTCTTCAGACAGTGCGAAATCATTTGCGTGCTGGTGGTTTAAGGTGTAGAAGACCGGCTAAGAAAATTTACTTAGTGATGTGCATAAGTGTGAAAAACTAAGATTCGCAGAACAATATAAAAATTTCGATTGGTGCAACAATGTTGTGATATTTACGGATGTAAAGTCTTTTAAATCGGATAAGGATGGACGTATAATTTTGTGGCGAAAAACAGGGGAACGCTATAACGTTCTTCCATGTCGATCTAGCGGCCGACAGATATGTGTTGGAACATGGTTGCAGGTATGCGGGATAGGTTAGAATTAATTATAAAAAGTCAAGGATCACTGATAGGTTATTAAATATTTTCTTTGCTTTCTATACCCCAATCTTAGATATTTAGTTTCATTCCAAAATGTTTATAAAAAAAAAGGTCGATACATAAAAGAGAGATGTTTATTGTTATTGACGTTTTTCCGTAACGTCAATTAACATGTTTATTCTCTCACATGTGGCTGACCTGCTTATAAAAAGATCGCTTGATAAATACGTCCATTCTTGTCCGATTCTGTAGTTAGGTAAATAAATATATAAATAAACATGGCAGTAGGAAAAACGACTACATATATATTTCAGTTTAAATTATTTTGTAGAAGTATTTCTTCGTCAGCAGTATGCTATACCTATACTGACTTATCTATAAAAGACAGTTACTCAAGTTACTTATTTAATATTATGTTCAAATTATTTTGTAGAAGTATTTATTCCTCAGCAGTATACTATTACAGAGTTATGTATAAAAGACAGTTACTCAAATTACCCATTTATTATTATGTATGAAGTAATCTACTTAGTAATTAACAATGAGTTGCTTTACTATAAAATGATCCCGTTCTGTTATTTATATACTTACTTACTTATATTTAAATTGAATAATAAATAAAACTGTGCAATAAAAGACTATTTTTTTTTTCACGTAACCTCATTTCCTTTTATGCTAATTAGTTTCAAACATGAATAAACACTGAAAAATATCGAAACAACGAATAAAAAGAACATACGAATAAAATGTATATTTTATTCGCAAATTTAGAACCAGCAACTTTCACATGACTTAAGTTGGTTCCCTAGAACACTCTGCCAATCAAGTTGCTGTCTAACTCGGCGAAATTATTGATTATCCTTTGACATTAAACGTATCGTGTCGCTAGATGTCGCTAGATGGTTATGCATGTGTTGAATGAAACGAAATCATTGATTGTAAGATTTACCCACACAAGTGTTGCAAGATTTTTATTGGACGGCATATTCGCCAGTGTGATGTTGACTTGCACACGAACAAAAGGGGTGCATACCGAATACATTTGCTGACTGTACATCAAGATTAACTACGTTTGTTCTATGGCTTTTAGTAACTCGATGTTTGAATTTTTGATACAAAAAATACAAATAAAATGCAAATTTGCAATTCTACTCGTCTTAACTATGGTAATCAGCGCTACGAGGTTTTTATAGTACCTACAATTATTACCTCGTAGCGCTGATTGCCTACCTAACCTAACATAACCTTTTTTTTTTTTTTAACGTGTGGAAAGACTCATGTCTCGTCTATCCGGCCACGGGAAGCCGGACAGGTATGTGGGACTCGTACCCACTAAAACCACACGGTGTCATTACCCAATCCGCATAATGCCAGGGCCGTGTGCTTCCTAATGCTCCACAGCCCCGGCGCGGCGGCCGCTAATTTGCAGCCCCATCCAGCTCCGGTATCCTCTCCAATGAGAGGGATAGGAGCGGCCCTCAGCCAGCCAGTCTGGCCCTAAAGGGGTAGACGTCTTGACACCAGCGACGTCTCAATTCGGAGGGCTGTCTGTCGAGCGAGACGGAATCCCGTTTCCGCCGCTCAACCAGCCCTCAGTTTGGCCTCTGTTAACCATAGGTAACAGAGGCCCACCAATTGTCGGCCGCAGAGGACAGGGAGAGCGGCGCACCTTATCACCGACACTCCTCTTCCCCTGCGGCCCCACCGATGCCATGTCAAGCGCCACAGCCGCGCTTGGTCGCGGAGGACAGGGAGAACGGCGCACCTACTCACCGACACTCCTCTTCCCCCGCGACCCCTACCACGACTGTGAGTGCGGAGAGATTCCACCCCCCTCACCCACAGCCAGGCCTCATCCAGTTTGTTATTTTAACGAGGTCATTTCCTCGGGGCCCTATCCACTGTTTTTTAACGAGGTTGTCCTCCTCGACGCCCACTAACTAGCCGTTTTTTTAATGTGCTTCTCTGCACGAGGCCCGCTCTACAGATTTTTTAAAGAGGTGTTCTCCTCTCTGTAAGGCAACTCCGAGGTGGGTGCCCTCCGAAAACCCACCTGGAGCGCATTCCGCCCGGTTCCTCTTGGCTTCACCGCGGGTGGCTAATCCGCGGCTACTGAGCCCCCCCATCGCGACAAGATGGGAACCAATCGGGGGGAACCTAACATAACCTAACCTAACCTAACCTAACCTAACCTAACCTAACCTAACCTACGCTCACGTGGCACGCGGCCGGCGGCGGCTGGCTGCACGTATACCTACAGCTACAGTAGAATTAAACATAGACTTAACGTTTGATAGAAATCCACATAAAAGCTAATGTACTTATGTTAAATCTTATTATGTATTGCGTTTAGGTAAAAGTGATAGAACAAACGTTCTTAGTCATGATGCGCCGAAGTCGCTTTTAGCAGGTTTTGCGTTAGCTATCTATAACCCTGTATAATAGGCCTAATATAAAAACTACTCTTTTTATAGAGAGTATTTGGTATGGCGCCGAGAGTATACAATAGGTTATCGAAAAATATAAGAGAAACAAAACTTCTGTTAGAATTCTTACCTGGAAAATATATTAATCAATTTAAGTATTTTAATGTATTTTAATTATTAAGGAAATAATAAGACATACATTTAGTGTCTATTGACTTGGTTTATTTATCCTAATCCTAACTAATATTATAAATGCGAAAGTGAGTTTGTTTGTTTGTTTGTTACGCTTTCACGCCGTAACTACTGAACCGATCATCATGAAATTTTGCATACAAGTTCTCTGGAGTACGGAGAAGGACATAGGCTACCTTTTATACCGGGAAATAGTACTATTCCCGAGGGATCGACATTGACGCGGGCGGAGCCGCGGGCGAAAGCTAGTATTTAATAATATTGAATGAACTATGTGACATAAATTTTATAACGATGACATTTACCTGTTTTTAATTTGTATGCCTGAATGGCGAATCGCAGCTCGTACCTTATTCGAATTTAAGAACTAGTATTATATGTAATCTGTTAAATTTCAAACTTCAAAATAAATATTTTTAAGTTCGAAATTAGTTATGAAAATTAATGATATCCCTTTCAAGAGCAAAGTTGTTATTACATGACTCAGCTTTGTGCCCTATGCAATGCACAAACTCGTACGAGGTTCGCGTTAGACTCAAGGCAGTCTCCAGCCCGGCACCAGCGCTGGCTAGAGCGTTAATTTTTTCTACACATATTTTCATGTGCAGAAGGCGTGCCTCGGTCACGAGCACGGGGAATCTTCGGTAAGATATGCAATTGACTAAACGTTACAGCAGATTTATGTGCAGATGAGCTTTGCCTACATAGTACAGTACATTATTATTATGGTTGAGTGTCCAGCGTGTCTTTTTTTGTCACCTACTCCATAACGCTCCTCCAACCATTTTGATATCGTCTCCATATCGTTTGTATGGTCTACCTCTCTTTTTAAGAGAGGAAGTCGCTCGGTTACTACCTATATTACTTAGTCCATCTCATTCTGCTTTTTCGGGTCATGTGGCCAACTCACCGCCACTTTTATTGTTTGATTACTTTCATATGATTGTTTATCATTCTTAATCACGTGCTAATCACGTCCCTTAGTTTAGTTTGCATTCTTATATTGCTAGCCCTTTTACGGTCCTTGATTGTGTGGCTCTGGACCATCATGCTCCTTTCCACCCATCTTTGACACGTTCTCGGCTTTCTAAGGTGGCTCTGGGTCCAAGGCACCAGTTTGACAGTCGTACTTACTTTTAGAATGCATTTGCAGAAACTTCGCTTTTCATGACTCCTTGAGGTACCAGTATCTCTTACATGCACTGGCTACTCTTTTAGATATTTTTAGATCACTTTGGTTTGTGAATGATATCAGTTGTCCAAGGAATTGTTACACCCGGATCTTGACTGTACACTTGAGGCCATTGTGGATTCGTTTTTCAATTTCCTCCTGTCTTTTGTTTGTATCCGTTATTGAGCAGCCTAGATATACGAACTTGCTGACACCTTTGTATATGGTCTCTTTCACGTTTAGGTTTTTTCTTCTCTCCCTAGTATTTTTATATCTCTTCATATAAAGCTACTCAGTCTTCTCCTGGTTGATTCTTAGACCAACTTTCTTTCCCTCATCCTCCAACACCTCAGCCATTTCTTGGACTTCCTGCTGGTATTTTCCTAGTAATCGGATCATCGGCATAAATAATAATTTTATGAATGCCGTTCAGCAGCACTCCGCCCTCAACTATACTATCATACTATCTATAAATATTATCACATATTTTTCTATTGCGGGGTAGATAGAGCCCAGGCCTTTAAGACGTCAGGGTCGACAGAGCCAGAGAGACAGACTCTTAATCAGGCATCGTAGGTACAATTTTTTCATTGGTTTGAAACCCTATGTAAAAGACAGAAGGTGATATTTAATGTGGCTATCCATGGTTTGATTAAGGCATTAAGTGGAGACAGAATCAAAATAGTGATGGGTTGTTTTCTAACATTGAATAACAACCTTGAATAACTTTTGACGCAGACACAACATTTTATAAGACTCTTGAGACAACTTTAAGAACACTAAAGAAGGTACCTATACGAGTTTTCAGCTTATTATCTCTCATTCCGGTTGATCTCTTTTTTTGCTAAAGTGTGGACAGCATACAATCATTTAAACAGTTGACGTTCGATATGATCTAATCTGTCAATGAGGCGCCGTGGCGTGGGCGGCAGACGACACTAGAGCACCTTGACAACTTACATGTTTAGAGCATGTTAGGTACCTAGTACCAGCGCGGTGGGATAGGATGGCTCGCGGAAGTCACGCGAATTCCTCAGGTCTCAGTCACAGTCACAGCCGAAAAATGCCATATATGGTCTAGATAGCTGTCGAAGTGATGTCAGCTGATGGCAATAAGGAATTTAATGTACGAGTAGGTAACTTGACTAGCTCCGTGGCGCAGCGGTCAACACGCCAGCCTGCGACACGGAGTGACCGGGTTCGATCCCCGGCCAGGTCAAGATGGAAAATGATCTTTTTCAGATTGGCCTGGGTCTTGGATGTGTATCTATATATGTATTTGTTATAAAATATTATATCGTTGAGTTAGTATCCCATACCACAAGTCTCGAACTTACCTTGGGGCTAGCTCAATCTGTGTGATTTGTCCGTATATATTTATTTATATATAACTAGGTACACATTCGAAAAATCCTTTCAGTATAGTATATGTACAGGACAGGAAGTTCCGTAGTAAACAATGAACCCTTATAAATTCGGCATGTCAGTCCGTTGGTCCGTCCGCCATTTTACTCAGAGACTATAAGTATTACAAAAGCTGTAATTTGGTATGGATATGTATACTAAGTAGACTTACAAATTAAAGAGTTATAGTCGACCAACTTATAAATGTACTCGAAAAAATTAAATTTTACACAAATTGAACTGAAAATAAGTAAGACAGTTGTTAGTTACGTAAAACAACTACTGAAATAAATGTACAAACCACGTAAAGAACATATAAAGTTATGGCAGCTTTAATAATAATAATAATAAAGCCGCAGGGCAGCTTGTGGCGAGCTGTTGGTGAGTAACGACACCACGGACCCGAGTGCTCCAGAGAGTCGGTCAGAGCCCTCGCCCCCGACGTGTCTTCATCGGTCGGGGTAGAAACCCAAGAGGGCTCACAGGACTCTCGGCTCTGGCTTGCCTTAGTTGGCCGTCCAGAGAGGAGTCGTGAGAGCTGTTGCTCCAGGGGTGGAAGTGTTAAAGGGCATAACGCCGCGAGTAACTACGGAGAAAGCGCAGCACACCTCTCGACACCCCTGAGTCGCCCACACCGGTGTTGCCCTTTTTGCCGGCATTAATCGTCGGCTAGTTTGAGGGGCCCATCTAGTGGGCAGCAAGCCACCACCTGCCAATTGTATTCAGTTATCATGATTATGGCAGGTGCACGTCCCTTTGCAATAACCCAGCATAAGTCCACCCAAATCTCAATCCCATAAACCCATTAATTTCCTTCTTAAAATGCAATAGCTCCTCCTCCGGCCAAGACTTGTTCAAGGGCATATCACACATTGGTATTTCTAGGAACGGGTTCTGGCTGGAGACCAACACTACATCAACTTCTCCAAAGGGCCTCTACGTGTTGGATCCATATCCCCACGCAAGCCTCTAAAAAAACCGGGGTAACACCCGTGAAAAAAGAGAGATACAAATAATAATAAGTCTCACAAGGCCTCTACATGTTGGAGATGTGTCCCCATGCAAGCCTCAAAAGACCGGGCATCGGCCCGTGGTTACTTAAGTAAGAGACAACATAATAATAATAATGACTAGCTCCGTGGCGCAGCGGTCAACACGCCAGCCTGCGACACGGAGTGACCGGGTTCGATCCCCGGCCAGGTCAAAATGGAAAATGATCTTTTTCAGATTGGCCTGGGTCTTGGATATGTATTTGTTATAAAATATAGTATCGTTGAGTTAGTATCCCATAACACAAGTCTCGAACTTACTTTGGGGCTAGCTTAATCTGTGTGATTTGTCCGTATATATTTATTTATTATTTATAATAATAGTTCGAACGTAAACACATTGGTGCCTGCCTACGTTTTTAGTCGTTATAACGTGACGCGTGCACTCAAAGCTGGCATTCGCATCTACGGAACCCTACATTGCGCGTGGCCCGACACGCATTTGGCCGGTTTTTTTTAATCAATTCAATTTATACTACTTTCGTTCTAATCAACCTGTCATTCTTCCATGCTGAAAAAAAAAAAGGCTGCTACCAGCTGCTTCTTTTCCCGCACAGATTTTGGACACACACACAGGAATTGGCAAAAATCGGAGAAATCATGTTAGTAGGTGATGCGGTTGGCAACCCATTACTATTTTGATTTCGTTTTCCACCTACACGCCCGCCATTATGCTAAACGTGGCTCTGTCTACTCCGCAAGGGAAAAAGACGATCAAGTATGTATTATATTATACCTTTAAACGAGCAATTCTTGTATATTTATTTATTTATATGTATGTATATAAATTTATTTCTATGATCTCGGAAACGGCTACAACGATTTCGCTGAAATTTGGTATATGGTTATTTTCGGGGTAAACAATCGATTTAGATTAGTCTTATGTTTGGGAAAACGCGTGTTTTCCAGTTTTCATGCTTCTTTCTTTCCACGCAGATATGGTCGCTAATTTCATCCTATTAGCCACTCTCCGTCTGGTCCAGCGGTTTATGACGCGGACGGCAAGAAGCTAGTTACGGGCTAGAATCCCGCTCGGTGACTCACTTTTGTTTTTTTCTATATGTTCAAGTATAAACTTGAACATATAGTAGAAAACATATATATAAATATATGTTTTTTAATTTAGATTATTTTTAGAAATATATATTGTTAGCTGAAACATTAACCACATTTGTTAATGTTTGAGATAGATAACAATATTTTTTTTTTTTTTTATGTATATCCGACGGCAAACGAGCAGACGAGCCACCTGATGGAATGTGGTCACCGTCGCCCATGGACATCTGCAACACCAGAGGAGCTGCTGATGCGTTGCCGACTCTTAAGATACCTGTAAACACGCCTTTTGAAGGACCTCAAGTAATAGCACACAGGGAAAACCTCGGGAGGGAGTCCATTCCACAATCTTGCTGTACGAGGAAAAAAACCACGTGACGCTCTGACATTTTTGGAGACCCAAGTGTCAAGGATGTGGGGATGGACTTTACTCCTGTGGCGAGCGGTGCGGTGGTAGAAAGGTGACGGTGGCACCAATTCAAAAAGTTCTTCAGAACACTCCCCATAGTATAGACGGTAAAATACACACAGAGAGCCAACGTCTCTCCGTAGACCGAGGGTGTATAAATCGTCTGTGAGCGTGGGATTGTCGATAATACGAATTGCTCGGCGTTGGATGGAATCAAGAGGAAGGAGTTGGTATTGAGGTGCACCAGACCAGATATGAGAGCAGTACTCCATGTGGGGCCGGACTTGAGCTTTATATAATAAAAGTCTATGACCCGGAGTGAAGTACTGCCTCGCTCTATTTAGCACCCCAAGTTTTTTAGAAGCCATTTTGGCTTTACCTTCCAGATGACTCCGGAATTGGACCTCCTTCGTAATATCGACGCCAAGGATCCCAATACTCTTAGAAATGGTAAGAGAGGTGTCCCGAAACTTCGGTGCTATGTTAAATGGGGTCTTCTTAGCGGAAAACACGCAGACTTATGTCTTAGTAGGGTTGAATTGAACTAGGTTTAGTTTACCCCATTCAGAGACCTGCTCCAGACAGGTCTCAATGTCAGACACAAGTCTCTTTCTGTTCTCCTCCACCTGTGTTTGAGGGATATTTGCACGACCTGCATAATATGCATCACCCGTACTGTCGTCTGCATAGCAATGGATGCTACTAGTGTTAAGCATGTCGTTGATGTGCAGAAGAAACAGCGTAGGTGATAAAACAGATCCTTGGGGGACGCCAGCATTGATGGGCATGATATCGGAGCATAATCCGTCTACAACGACCTGAATGCTTCGCCCAGATAAGAAACTAGCGACCCACAAGCATAGTCCCTCAGGAAGCCCGAAAGATTTTTATTTTTTATTTTTTTTTATTTTTATTTTATTGGGAAGACCAACAACTATTCTAATTTACATAGGAAACTACATATAAACAGAAAGTCTATTACAGGTCCTCACTGATAGAAAACATTGTATATAAAAACGAGATTATGATCTCTAATCAATCTGCTCACGAGAAGCTAAAACTTACACTTTAAAACATCCACACATTCAGTCCTTAATTAATTTTATACATAGAATAAATTGTGGGATTACTTGTAAGTAAGAAGCATAGTTCTATTATATTAATTAACATACAACCTAGAAATAAAGAAGAAAAACTAACTACTAACAGCAGCATCGAAATTTATTTCTCTAGTTTAGAAATAAAAAGCTTTTACATATTAAGTAATGTAAGTACCCAAATTACTTACATTGATCATCGTCAACTACATCGCTTGGGAAAAAGAAATTAGTAAGAAGGCGTCTCAGTCTAGGTATACTGGTACAAAATATGTCGATATCAACCTCAGACGAAACCTGGTTGTAGCTATTGCCTGTCCTCCAAAGAAATGAATTTTGTTTGTAGTAGGAGTTAACTGAAGGGGTAAAAAACAGAGAGTTATTTCGCAATATTCTATACGGAGCTAAGAAACCTATCTTAGCAAGCAAGTCCGGGCAATCCACTACATTATTGACAATTTTTGCAAATAAAACCAAGTCGGCTACATTTCTTCTCATAACTAGTGGTACGAGGTGTTGATTCGCGCACATATTATAATATGAGTCTGAACGATAGTTAATGTGCAGTCGATAATATAAATACCGGATGAACTTTTTTTGAATTGCCTCGATTCTTGATATGTATGTATCATACCTGGGATTCCAGACCTGACAAGCGTACTCCAAATGACTCCTTACATAAGTACAGTATAAGATTTTTAAAGTTTTAGCTTGATTAAAATTTTTTTTGAATTACGCTTCAAAAAGCCTAAGGATTTGGAAGCTTTTTTTACTATGTTATCGATATGAATATCAAAAATTAACTTAGAGTCATGGAATACACCCAGATCCCGAATACCAGATTGTCTATTTAGTTCAGTTCCTTTAAGATAATATTTAGCGACAATTGGTTTGGTCTTACGAGTAAATGTAACGACTGCACACTTATCCGGATTTAAATCTAATCGATTGCGAGTACAATAGTCAGCAAGTCTATCTAAATCTTGTTGTAAAAGCTCTACGTCGGCATTAGATGATACGGAGCTGAATACTTTCATATCATCTGCATAACATAGAAGTCTAGATGATTTAAAACAACTGCCTATATCATTGACAAATACTGTAAAAAGTAATGGCCCTAGCAACGATCCCTGGGGAACGCCACTAGGAACCGGTACCCAACTAGAAATATAGTTACTGACCACCACAGCTTGTGTTCTATTCTCAAGATATGACGCGAACCATCTCAGAAGATCACCTCGTATACCCATACTGCATAATCGATTGACCAGAAGATTATGATTGATCCTATCGAAAGCCTTGCTATAGTCAGTGTAGACTACGTCTACCTGTAAGCCCTTATCCATTGAATCAGTAATAAAGGTGTTAAGAAGGATTAAGTTTGATGTAGTAGATCGTCCCTTAAGGAATCCGTGCTGTTCATTACTGATTGATTGTTTAAGCGCAGGCAATACACGATTATAAGTCAATCGTTCTAACAATTTAACAACTATGCAGAGCTTCGAAATCGGCCTGAAATTATCAACTTCTGTTTTTGTGCCCTTTTTCGGAATTGGGGTGATAAAAGCTGACTTCCAAATAGCAGGCACACAATGCTCCTTAAATGATTTATTGAAAAGCAAGGAGATAGGTTTGGCAATGGCTTTGGCACAGCCCAAAATATAGCGTGCAGGTAAGTTGTCTGGCCCAGCCGACTTAGAAACATCCAGTTGAAGAATTAAATCATACACCTCGGACTCATTAGTTACAATTGAGTGAATATCAGTTGAGGAATCATACAGAGGAGAGTTATTAAGACATTGTAAGTCAATTGGATTCGATCCAGAAAAGCTAGATTTAAAATATTGGGAAAATAATTCACAGATTCCTGCTCCCGTATCAGCTTCAACATTATCATACCTCATACAGCTGGGCACTGAGTTAGACTTGGATTTTGATTTAAAATAAGCCCAGAATTGTTTAGGAGATTTTTCAATAGATTTCTCAACTGATGAAATGTAAGTCTTAAAACAAGAATGTTCCATTCGTTTTACCCTATCCCTTAAAACTGTAAAAGATTGTAAATCTGAGAGGTTCCCATATACCCTGTATTTACGGTGGAATTTATCCTTTTCCTTTATAGCTTTCTTTAATGCAGAGGAATACCAGAAAGGAAAACTATCATTAGTAATTATTTTCGAGGGTATATACTTATTACGTAACTTGTTAAATATGTCATAAAAATAACTAGTAGCATCCTCAATAGATCTGCTTGAAAATTCAAATTCCCAATCAATCAAAGACAATTCACGACTTATGCTTTCATAATCACCCTTATTAAATAAATATTTTACCAATGGAGCAGGCTTTAGTGGTTCAAATTTGAGGAAACTTACCGAGATATCAAGAACGGCGTGATTCGGGTCCATAGGTACCATCGGCGTTGGACACTCAGTTACCGACACGACGTCATTACAGAGTACTAGATCTAATATCCTGTTAAAGTTATTAGGTATACCATTAAATTGTTGCAAATCAAAAAATGTCAGTTCATCAATAAAATAAATTTCGTGTGATTTAGTCACATTAGAGGGCGAAAAATAGGTCGCATCAGTGGACGATGTCCACTTAATATCGCTCATGTTGAAGTCACCTACAATTAAATACCTATACGACTCATTTTCAGACACAATAATGTTGTTTAGATTCTCCATGAAGTTATGTAATTGTTGTGAAAAACTGAATCCTCCATTCTGTGTACATAGGTAAAGTACACAAACATATAACCTAATATAGCCATTCATCTGCGGAATCCTTAAACTTATCCATAAGTCTTCCGCAGACGAACTAAAACTAGTCTCAAAACGCACTGATAAATCCTTCCGAACGGCAATAAGTACACCACCGCCAAGTTTTTGTTCCGTCAACGCATAGTCACGGTCACGCCGCCATACGACGTACCTATCGTCAAACAACTCATTATCTTGTATACCATCTACCAACCAGGTCTCAGTTATAATAATTAAATCGTATAGGTTAGTCGAACATAAGTTTCGATAAAATGTTTCCGTTTTTGTTCGTAGTCCACGCACGTTCTGATAATAAATACATAGCTTATCATTATTTATAATCTGAAATGGAAACAAATTAGCCATAATCAATTTTAAAGTTACGTAAAACCAAATTAAATATCTTAATATGCCTAATATTAACGAACGTACGTAAGCCACAACTTTTTGAATAAGTAAGGTATATATCGAATGGCGAATAAGCGCATGAACTGTGCATTAAATGTATAACTATACCCTGTCTGTTAACGAGACCAGTACTTAGTTCGCTGGGCAGCAAGGGAAACATAAGATAGTGACAGTAATGCACGCTAATTGGTGCGAGCAAGATAGTTATTAGTTTATTAGTTACCTGGTTGTAACCAATGCGTAGATATGGTGGTGGGATGCACCGACACAGCGAACCAAGGTCGCACGCCCGAGCGGGGATATCGACAGCGGTCGTAAACATTTTTATTGTATTTGACAAGCGATGCAATAAACGACAAACAAGTAAATTGATGTATGCAGTTACTTTTTGAGATAACGGTCTGAATATGCAAATGAAAGAAAGTAATAAAAGGGTTACCAGATTTGGTATACCGTCAACAAAAGTCTTAAATAAATTTAAAAAACAAATTAATTTAGTCCATTTAAATCAGATTCACCACTAATCACGAAGACCCGCGAAGCGTCTGTTTTACGAACATGGATTTTGCCAAATTTCACCCAGATATACTTGTAGCCTTTTGGTTTCAGGGTAGACTTACACAACGTTAGGAGACTTTTTGACTGTGAAGTAAGGTGATCATTGACGTAAACTCGTCCTTCAGCATTCGCAAATCCAAGATCCTTGGCCAGCAATATTTTCTGGGCTCGCGCAGCAGCGACAAAGTCTTCTTTTATGTATCTATTGGTGAAAGCTGCAATTATGGTTTTTTCTTTAGAGCCGAAGACTGGTACTCTCGAGATGTAACTGATAGAATCTTTTGAAAAATTGAAATTGACTAATTTACTGATAGATTCTATGATGGAGAACAGATTTTCTTCTTTTCTTTGGGGAACTCCCTTAATTTCCACATTGTTCAGTCTTACTCGTTGCTCAAACGCGGCTATACTTCTATTAACATAATCCAAATCAGTACGAACCGTCGTCACACTATGCTGAACGTCTTCAATTAAGGGAATCTTATTTTCGAGAGCTAGGATCCTCTCAGTATGTTCAACGATAGAAGCGCTGTTATACTCATGCGAGCGTTTTAATTCTAGAAGCTCCTCTTTAATGCTTCGAATATCCTGTTGCAACACTGGAAGGCTTGAGAGCTGTTTCCTCATATCGCGAAGTTCAGCGAGTATAGCGTCCAGAGTGGCCTCAGTGTTAGGACCGGAAGCGGTTTGCTGTGGCGTGGGCGACGATCTTCTGCACATTGGACATTTCCAAGCCGCTCTTCTATCAGGACCAAGCTTCCTGTAGCCTGTCTCGGTAATATTCGCACAACTAAAGTCCAGGTGCCTCTTACAAGAACCACACTGGACACCATCGTTAAAGGGAGCTTCGCAGGATGCACACTTCATTATTAAAAAGATCGTAACAGTAAATTAAGGAAAAGGTTGACGATATATGAAACTCTGATTTAACACTGTACACGTCCGTATAGCTGAGATCGATAATCGACACTGATGTTAACTTCGCGAGAAGAGCCTTATGCCAGACCCGGTCAAAAGCCTTTGTGATATCTAGACTAAATGCCAGTGCTTCTCCCTTGCTCTCGATGGCGGCTGCTCATCGGTGCGTTAAGTACACAAGAAGATCACCAGCACTACGCCCGTGGCGGAACCCGTATTGACGGTCACTAATTAGCTGATGATCTTCAAGGTAACCAAGGAGCTGGATGTTTATCACACGCTCCATCACCTTAGAGAGCAGGGAGGTTATCGCAATAGGCCGATAGTTAGACGGGTCTGTGCGGTCACCCTTTTTAGGAATAGGGTGAACGTAGGCTACTTTCCACGAAGACGGGACTTTTCTTGAGGTGTAAGACAGCGAGAATAGGCGTGCTAACACCGGAGCCAACTCAGGGGCGCATGTTTTGAGCACAATTGCTGGAATGCCATCAGGCCCGCTGGACTTCCTGACGTCGAGGGAAAACAGAGCACGTCGCACTGCACTTTGAGTGAAGCGAATTTCCCGCATTGAGTGCTCGCATCGCGGTAAAAAGGGCGGCGATGCTCCTCCGTCGTCAAGGGTAGAATTTGACGCAAAGAGAGTAGCCAAGAGATCGGCCTTCTCTTTTGCGGAGTGAGCCAGCGAGTCCTGACGATTGTGCAGAGATGAAAGTGAAGGGCGACAGAAATTCCCCTGCGCTGCCTTAGCAAGAGACCAGAATGCTCTACTCCCGCAGGGATAGCCAACCAGTCTCCTACCAATGCGCGCAGTGTGCGCAAACTTTGCTGCAGTGATCTGCTTCTTGTAGGCTCTTGAAGCTGCGTTGAACCGCTTCTTCAAATCAGAAGTATTACGATCCTTGACATTTCGCGCAGCAACCCAGGCTTCGTAGGCTTCGCGCTTGAGGTGGGCGGCATGCAAAGACGAGCAACGAAACCAAGGTTGAGACCGCCCTCCGATACGAACCGCCGAGCTGGGAATGTAGCACTCCATGCCCAGCAGTATCGCTTCGGCGACAGCTTTCGCACAAATGTCAGGATTTTCTGATGAGAAGCACAACCGTCTCCAATGGTAGGATGCATAAAACTCTCGCAATCCATCCCAATCTGCTGACCTATAATGCCACACACGACGCATACCAGGTGGTCTGGATTGCGTGGTCTATATATATTTCTCATTAGGATTACTGAAATCAAAAACCTAATCTGTGGTTTATTCGTCCAAGCCTATGTAAATAATAATAATTGACAGTTCACATTTTACTAGATTATCAGCTAAACACCACCATATTACAATAAATATAACCGAGTAAAGCTCGGTCGCCCAGGTACTGTTAGTTCTAAATAAGATTCGTTGCCAGTATTTTAATATCTAGAAGATTAAGGACAGAAACTGATAGAAAGGGGTTTTCCTTGAAAAACAATATGTCTCGTGTATTGATGACTTATTTTATTAGAGGTTTTCTTGAATGGCCGTTTTTCCAAGCTAATACGCGAGAAAAAAAACAGAATATATCAGAGGCTTTTTTACCCTCGCAGATCGTAAAAGCTGGTCGAGGTAATGGCTTGACATCTGTATAAGCCGTGTGGTTCCGGTAGCCGTGTGGTTTCAAGCTGAGTAGAATAGGACCACTCCAAGTCTTCTCATGGATGTCGTAAGAGGCAACTTAGGAAATACAAGCTAAACAAAACTCATAAACATTAATTAGACCTCAGACAGGAGAGTGTAGGCCAAATCCTCTGTCTGCTCTGGCCAAGTATGGCTCCGGTAGTACAGAGATCGTCATGCTCCTGCAGTGGAGATTAAAAATACCTGATGATGATCAGCTCACAGGTCATGTGACATATCCCACTCCTTACCACCTATACGCCAAGCATTATGCTAATTAGGACTAATATAACAGTCACCAGAATCACTGACATAAGGATTTGTAACTGTTCCAAATTTGCAATTTAGCTTTGGAGCCTCAATATAACGTATCAGTGTTCAATTTGCAAGCAGTCAGACTGTAAGTTTGTCTACTTCAGCGACAGCTAGTCAGAGCTAGTCAATTGTTGACTTTGACACAGCTCAGAGCCAAGTGGAAAATTTCCAGCATTTGCGTCAAAAGATGTGGTTTTTTCTTCGGGAAGTACCGGCACCCATTGACTTGCGACAAGTCTTGCGGGCGTGTCTGTCTCGCGTCAGTACTGACAATCCTTACTGATTCCAGAAAACAATGACACATACGGTTGCACATTTGCGGTCGACACCGTTCAGACCAATTGACACAGTTATTTTTAGCTCTGCTGAGGTTTTCGTGGATTGGAAAATGTGACGCAGAATGAGAGATGTTAGTAAGACAGTGGCAAGTTATCGATCGGGACGTTTTAAATACTTTCAACGATTTCCATAAAAATGAACGCGGAAAATGCTCTGGCAGACTAAGAGCTTAACCTGCAAATGAAAAGTGCTGATTTCGATCCCCACCTGACCGAGCTCTACCTTTAAGTTTATATTCCAATCTAAAAGGTCATTTTTATCGACCACTTATTGCTTCTGGTGAAGAAAAATCATTACAAATCAACCTGCAGTCTAGTAGACTGTCTAGTTAGCAGGTACGTGGAGTAGCAGGGCAATGGCGTACTCTACATTATTCGTGTCAAGAATAGACATTATGTGTGTTTCTATCCATGTCACCGACGAGAGCCTTCTTCTCTTAAAATGTCAGAGAATAAAGATATTGATATAATTCTACCAACTTTCAGTATTACTAAATGTTTATTTATCGACATAACATTTAAATGGGTGCACATGAGGTCACATGGCGCATGCTGCGGTTGCATTAGCGTGAGACGCATTCAGGTCGCGGCTAGTGACTTTAGCCGGCGCTTGGCAACACGATCAGCCATCACAGACGACGCCATACACTGCTGCACCACATAGAAACATGAGAAGAAAACCCTCAAAACCAAGCGATGCACACCAAACTGAAATTAGTAAAACAGGTGTGTGAACATGTTTCCAATGTGAGTACAATCCATGGGCGGGTCTCCAGAACGGACATGCCATTCATGCACTTGTGTGCGCTGACCATTGCCTGATTTGCACTGATGTATGAGCTTTAAAAAGCTGCGCCGAGCAATGGTTGCTGTTATAAAGGAGCGTGAGAGAGTGACGCACCGGAAACTCTACGCGTGCCTACGAGGGCCGCCTTAAGAAAAAAGAGGTTTTAAACACAGGGCTGTCGACTTCAAGTCCGAGTATTTAGAACCTTTCTAAACTTGTTCATTTAGTGGTTTGTAAACAAAGAAAGTCTAGAATATCCCAGTTACTTCTTCTGCACCATTAATTATAAATTCATATTCAGATGCCTATTCAACTGCAAAAAATATATAGAGAGTATAATGTTGCGTGGAAATGAGGGACGAGGCACACATATGTACGTAGGTCCATCAAACAATGCCTGATTGCGGCCAAGGATTGCATTGTGCTTTTCTCACATAATGTGCGGTAATTGAAGTAATTTATTTTTCTCAAACATGCTCGGAAATGTAGGCATTATTGGAGTAAAATGAAGCCACAAAGTTTGTAATTCTTGGCTCGTCCATTACTTTACCGGCCTAGGCCAGGAAAGTAAGTATGAAAATTCATTCCTGGCCGCTGCTCAAAACTTTTTAATTAATCTATGTAACTTGCACTATGTAACTTTTCATACAGCCATGGCTACCACATTATAAAAAAATGCACTCATCGAGCATATAAGTATATGAATATGAAAATAATTTTATTAAAATGTTGGTATAATATCAAACAAAAATATGCCAATAATAAAAAGAAAAAACGTGGAAAAGTAGATAAAAGTCAAAGTCAAAGTCAAAGATTTTTATTCAAAATTGGATACATGTATCTCTTTTTGCACGTCATATTTTTATTTCTTATATATTTTTTAATATATGCAAAATTGAAATACTACTAGCGTTTCGGAACGACCACTGGTGAGAAGAATACGCCGAAAGAAACTCAATCCAGACTTGGTCCCTACGTGCCTGAAGGGCTCTGAATACATTGTTAACATTAAACACAATTTTTCATACTATAGATTAATTTTACATTTAATAATTGTTAATATTAAATAAATTTATATAAATTTCCACGCATTTTTATCAGTTATATAATCATCAATGCAGTAATAAGCCTTTTTTATTAACTGGTTTTTTACAATCGTTTTGAACTTAAGTAAAGGCAGACCTAATATTTCTGCAGGAATTTTATTATAGAAGCGACTACTCCTCCGATTACTCCTAGACCCAAAAATGAATTCATAGTTTTCTGCAATCGCAATACTGGTGTAGCTAATTTATTTTTATTTCTCGTGTTTCGGTCATGGATATCACTATTTTTCTTATATAAATCAAGATTATAGCGCACAAATATAATATTCGCAAATATGGACTGAGAAGGTAAAGTTAAAATATTTATATCTTTAAACAATTCTCTGAGAGATTCTCTAGCACCAAGTTTATATATAGATTTAATAGCGCGTTTCTGCAGGACAAATATGGTGTTTACTTCTGCAGCGTTACCCCATAGTAAAATCGCATAAGACATAACACTATGAAAGTAACTAAAATATACCAAACGCGCAGTATCAACATCAGTCAGTTGTCTAATTCTCCTGACAGCATAAGCTGCAGAACTAAGTTTACCCGCTAACGTAGTAATATGGGCACTCCATTGAAGCCCGGCATCAAGAGTTATTCCAAGAAATTTTGTTTTATCAGTTAAATCTAGTGGTTCATTATCCAGTACTTATTTATCATGTACATTTGTGTTGGAATTTTTGTAACATTTGGTAAGCAAAATTTGATACATTTCGTTTTCTTAGCGTTCAACAATAGATTGTTCGCTGTGAACCAATCCAACACTTGAGCTAAAGTACTATTAACCACGTCAAAAGAATTAGTTTGTCTATCAATTTTGAAGACAAGAGAAGTGTCATCGGCAAATAGTACAGCCTTACATGTATTGACACAGTAAGGTAGGTCATTGATGTAAATGAGGAATAACAGAGGCCCTAGGATAGAGCCCTGGGGTACGCCCATCTTAACCGATGATCCGGAGGATTGTTCCCTATCTAAACTAACTTTTTGAGTTCGGCCACTTAAATAAGATTCAAGTAAATCGCGAGATTTACCTTTTATTCCATAGTGCTCCAGCTTGGAGAGAAGGGTATCGTGGTCTACGCAATCAAAGGCTTTGGAAAGATCACAAAAAACACCAATAGCATTTTGTTTTCCCTCCCAAGTCTCATATATGTATTTCAACAGAGCTACACCCGCGTCTGTAGTTGACCGACCCTTTATAAATCCATACTGTTAACGATGGAAAAGGCTATTTATGTTAAAAAAAGCTAATAACTGATTAAAAATCATTTTTTCAAATATTTTACTAAGCGCTGGCAGAATAGAAATGGGACGGTAATTAGTGGGATCATTTTTATCGCCAGATTTGTACAAAGGAATGACTTTACTTAACTTCATCAAGTCAGGAAATGTCCCAGTATCTACACACTTATTAAATATAGAAGCTAAATATGGTGAAATTGCTTCAATGATGTTACTTATGACAGCTACAGAGATATCCCACAAATCTCCAGTTTTCTTATTAGTCAAACTCTTAAATGTATCAATGATTATTTGAGGTGTTACATGTTGAAATATTAAATGATTGTTACATTCTGGTATACAGATTGTTAATAGTTTTTTAGATTCCTCAGATGATGAACGTAAGGAGGCAGTAGTATTTACGGGAATGTTAGTAAAGAAATCTTCAAAATATTATGCGACGTCTTCATTAGTACTGAGGATCTTATTATCTACTTTTAATTCTATTTTGTTGTCACGATTTTTAGTTTTCCCGGTTTCCATGTTAATAATTTTCCAAGTGGTATTTATCTTATCATGAGAATCTAGAATAGCTTTTCTTGTATATAAAGATTTTGCGCACAGGCACGCCTTTTTAAAGACCTTAGAGTAAGTTCTAACATAATTAATAAATTCAGTATTTTTATTGTAAGCTTTCATAGCTAATAATTCGTATAACCTGTTTCTACTAACGTAAATACCAGTTGTAGCCCATTCACTAAATTTTTTACCGATACGTTTAGTACATTTTTTAATTTTGAATGTATTGTTGAATTCCGATTCAATAACACCAAACATTTTATTATATAGAGCATCCGGATCATCTCTAGTTTCTTCAATTAGGGGCATTTTTTCAGATATTTTTTTCTTAAATACATTTATTTTAGCTTTGGTTATAGATCTAAAGGTTACTTTTGGTAAGTCTACTTCTACAAGTTTTACAAACTGACCGTAGTGATCCGAGGTTAGATTTTTAGTTATATATTTGTCAACAGCAGTGCAATTGCAGAAAACATTATCTATGCACGTTGCAGAATCTTCAGTAACTCTAGTTGGTTCCAAAAACAAATTAACCAAATCAAATGATTTAAAGACATTTAAAAATCGAACACTTTCAGTTGTTGTTACTAACAAATCAACATTAAAGTCACCGCACACTATAATATTTTTGCGACAACAACATAATTTTCTCAAGACATCTACAATAACTGATTCTAAAGTATTATAATCTGATCTTGGGGGTCTGTATACACATACTATAATATAATTCCCTAGTTCGATACATGACAGCTCAACATTACAATCTACCGAAAGACTAACAATATCCTTACGTTCTTTACATTTTACGTCACTTCGAGTTAGAATTAAGCTACCGCCTTTCTCTTTAGTCTCTCGGGTGTAAGAGCTTGTCAATAAATAATTTTCTACATTGAACTGTTGCTGGTGCGACTGCATAAAATGTTCAGTCACACAAACTACATGCAAATCTTTACTGTTTATAAACAACTCTAATTCTAACAATTTGCTAGTCAGGCCTTGGACATTCTGATGAAAAATATTTAATTCTTTAGCCTCGACTGTTGTCTTATTAATTAATTTAAATCAGACTGAGGATTTTGTATTTTAGGTATATCATTAGTTGCAATACCTGTGTCAAATTTAAAATTATTTGCAGTTGTACTACATACAACAGAAGTTTGTAAATTAAAAGCTACTACTGTAGCTATTTGTCTTTTAAAATTAAAAAGAAGATACATAGTATCGTTAGACAACTTAAATCTACTTATAAACTTATTTATATCTAAATAAAAAATAAAATCGCCATGACGATACGTCATGTTGTACATATGTACATTTAAATTGTGTATGTGCTCGTTTCTTTTCCTATCTAAAGATTCCGAATACGGAAAGGCACATATCATAAATTTACATTGTGTTCTTTCATTTATATTAATTAATTTGTCCATAATTTGTTTAATATTCCTTTTTGATACATAGGAACTGTCACCACATAATATTAATATTGTACAGTTTTCATCAAGACTGTCACAAGTAATGCTGTTTACCAGGTCTAAATAAGAAGCGCCGGGTGTACATGTGTTGTATACAGAACAGTTATGGTTGAGGTGACTCAAAATTATGCTACTAAGACCTTGACCTAATTTATCAGAGTATATTAATAATTTGTTACAATAACTTTTTTTATTAAAACTATTATCTATCGTACCTATCCTTGTTTCTAAGTTAAATTTTCCAGTATCACATTCTCTAGACTCGGGAACAATGGCTATTACAGGTGACATTGTAATTGCCGTTTCAGGAGCACTATAGCACTGCTGCTTTTGTAAGAGAGCATCATACCGCTCTTTATTATAGTGAGCTTCAGCCACAAATTTTTTTGCCTCTAAAATATATTTACTTATATCTTTTTGGGACAATTGATACATTTTAGATAAATTATTTAAGGACTGTTGCAATTCCGAGACCTGTGACTGCAACTCATGAATTTCAGTGTCATATATACGGCTAGCCATATATAGGTCATCTTCACATGATCTTAGTTCCTTAGACAAACACAGTTTTCCCTGCTTAACTGCGCTAAAGATTTACATTTTTTTTTTTTTTTTTACGGTATTACATTTTTAGGGGTTAAATATGACTGGGCTGTATGGGCTATGTTTCCTTAGCACTAAATGACAATTGCAATTAAAAAAGAAAATAAAGCGGGAATGTACTATTATTTATTTTCGGCGGACTGCAAGGTTGTTGTTTTGGATTGTTTTGCAGATTGCTTCTAGTGGACTTTATAATGTAAAATCGGTGTAATTTGGTGTTATAAATGACTATGTTTATGAACAATGTGTGATGGTGCAGCTGTGGTGCGGATTTAGAGATTTACATAGCGGGCTGATGGTCGCTCGCGTTACTGCGTCGTCTATGATCAAACCAGAGGATTCGTGAAAAATGACGCCAGGAGTTGGATCAACGAAATAAATTATACCATAATTTTTTTGATAAAACGTTGAAAAATATGAAGGTCTAAAAGGCGTAGGACATCAAATGCCGTAAAACAAATATGAAAATAAAAATATACATACTATTATCGTTTTTTTATATTATACTAATTTATTCCCAGTAGTACGTCTTTCATTATTTCCTCGCATTTATTGAGAAAAGCACAATACATGCCTTTGCCGGGAAACGGCTTGCCGGACTCGTATTTATTGCCAAGGCCTCGCTGACGCTCGGCCTTGAAAACTCTACTCGTCCGGCAATCCCTTACTTCCCGGCCTCTGCAGTAATGTACTATTGGTTGAAAATGCAGTTGATTTTAAATAAAACTTTTGATAATGATAATGTTTTATTTCAGAAAAATATTTTTTCCATATAGGTTACTACCAAAAATAAGCTTATAAACTAGAGTTAGTAAAGAGATACAAAGTAATAAGTTACCTCATTGGTTGTATTAGTTCGTAGAAAACCGGTCGCTCCATTTAAAAATGGATCGGTTTACTCTTATTAAATTAAGAAATAAAATTAATGCTTACGTCACCTAACACAACTACACGTATAAGGAGAATGGGATATGGTGGAGAATTTTGGCGCCGAGGTTACAACAGGCGGTGGCCCAGTTGGAAGAGCGTAAGTCGTACATAGGCTTAAGGCGAGGCCTCAAATGTTTGGTACCTTCGCTCGGCAAAGGACTGATCAAGTGCGCGCAAGGGATAGCGCTTGGCAGTTTAGCCCGTGAATGATGAGATAGGAGATAGTCTCGAGTCGCTCAAAGAAAAAAACGTAAGCGCCAAATTCGTTTTTTTTTTTTTTTTATGTATATCCGACGGCAAACGAGCAGACGAGCCACCTGATGGAAAGTGGTCACCGTCGCCCATGGACATCTGCAACACCAGAGGAGCTGCTGATGCGTTGCCGACTCTTAAGATACCTGTAAACACGCCTTTTGAAGGACCTCAAGTCATAGCATACAGGGAAAACCTCGGGAGGGAGTCCATTCCACAATCTTGCTGTACGAGGAAAAAAACCACGTGACGCTCTGACATTTTTGGAGACCCAAGTGTCAAGGATGTGGGGATGGACTTTACTCCTGTGGCGAGCGGTGCGGTGGTAGAAAGGTGACGGTGGCACCAATTCAAAAAGTTCTTCAGAACACTCCCACTCGTTATTTCTATTTTATATAAAATCAGACCGGTTAATTGTATTTTCATATTTACATTTTGATGAATTACTAATAACCTATCTTTTAGTCTAAAAATCATTATTTCATTCGTCGCATTTGAGCTACAATAACAAAAACTCTGCGAACGAAGACCATTTTACAAAAAATATTTCTATCGAGAAAATTTTATCAAAACGTGTTTTCATCTTCTTTTACTTAGATTTGAAACTCCTAATTTAAGTATTTTGCGAGATAAATAAGGTTCAGAACGACCTTATTTACAGTGGTATCACCTTAAGGTCGCAGGTTCAAATCCCGCGCGCTTGAAATTTTTACATCACATTTTATTTCTTAATTTATTAAGAGTAAGTATATCAAAATATAACTCTTAAAAATATGGACCGGTTTGCTACGGATAATGACTGAAATTACATTAATAATATGATATCATAGCATCAAGACGATTATGACCGTACAGAGATCTCACCTACACACAAAGTGAAGACAACTTTTATGACCTTGAAGACGACCCGTATGATCCCTGTCTTTTTCCGTACCATTTGTATGAAGGAAACAGGAACACCACCTTAACCCTCAAAACACTTAAAGTCCTGTTTAGTTAACTTCTACAAAAAATAGTCTAAATAATAAAAGAACTAAAATTTAGAATAGCTCATGGTTAAATTTTATAATAGCCGTGCAATATTGGTAATATAACATAACTTGCATATTTTGTTTTTAAGCTCTTCTATGCTTAATCTTACTAAAGTAGCAGTCTTTTTTGGGTGTTTTCATTATTTTTACTCCTACCCAATGAACAATAGAGCTATCTACTTTCCAAGCAATGAGCAGCCCTGTGTGATATGTTCTAGGAGCAGAGACCGGACCGGAGGTGACTGTGTGTTGTTTGTAAATAGAAGGTGGAACACGATACATTAATACTAATCTATACTTTTATATTATAAAGCTGAAGAGTTTGTTTGTTTGTTTGAACGCGCTAATCTCAGGAACTACTGGTTCAAATTGGAAAATTATTTTTGTGTTGGATAGTCCATTTATTGAGGAAGGCTTTAGACTTTATAACATCACGCTGCGACCAAAAAGGAGCGAAGCATCAATAAAAAATGTTTTAAAAACGGGGCAAAATTGTTCATCTATGCTGATTAATCATAATAACAGAAATTGCCGCGGACGAGGTCGTGGGCAACAGCTAGTTAACTATATACCATAGAAGTACGTATTATTCTTGTAATTTTTATACAGTGTCAAAATTAACCACCGACATTCCTTTAAAGGGGTGACCCTTCGGTTATAGCCCTTCAAAATGAACAAACTTTTCCTATGAAACCAGCGCTGGGAGGGAACTCGAAAAATACCGGCCAATTGCGACTCGGACTCGTGCACGAAGGGTTCCGTACATTATACCTCTCTCTCTCTCTCTCTCTCTCTCCTGCCCTCTTGACAGTTCATCTGAGGTCGGGCCTCCTCGTAATGTGGCGCCAGGATCCTCTATCCTGGGTTCCGTACATTATACCAATATAATAAAAATTAAATTATTAAAAATATTTTTATTATATGATGTAACTCAAAATTAATGCTTCTTGCAATTTTTCTGTGCTATAAGACGTTGCTTTGTACCAAATTTCAAGATTCTGAGTTCACGGGAAGTACCCTGTAAGGTTTGATTCACCTGCCCGTATCGAAAAAAATATTAAAAATATTTTTATTAAATGTTGTAACCAAAAAATTATGCTTTACGCAATTTTTTGCTTTATCTGTGCTATAAAACGTTGCTTCGTGCAAAAATTTCAAGATTCTGAGTTCATAAGAAGTACCCTGTAGTAAAAAACACGAAAATTAGCGGCATAACCAGCTGTATCTTTTAATTGCGTTGGCATAGAAGTTTGAGTTTTTCTAAGCTCCAAGAGACAGTAAACCTGAATATTTGATATGATTTTCAGCTTGATACCTCTACACGTTCCTGAGAAAAAGGTCTTGACAGATAGACAGACAGACAACCAAGTGATCCTATAAGGGTTATGTTTTTTCCTTTTAAAGTACGACGTACTAAAAATTAATATTGCCACACAAAAGTCTGCTACTTCTCTGCGTTGATCCCATAGAAAAGTTGTTCATCATTACGGGTGATTAATTTACACGCTGCGGTGGTGGTCATAACATTGGAATTAATGCGGCCCAACCGGAGCAGAGAAACGCAGTAAGGTCATTTTCAAACTAACACTTGCTGCCAAATTACCAGGTTACCTAATAATGTTTCACATCACACCTAATGTAGGTTCACTGTTTCAGTAGTGTATAATTAGTATCTGCTTTTTATCCCCTTGCAGGCATTGCTCCACCCAGTGTGCGCCGCGAGGTTGTATGCGCAGCCGGGACACAAAGACAAGTGCAAGATGCCAGGCACCTCCTACACCAACACTCGCCATTCACACAGCGCCTGAAGAGCAGACGGAGCTTTCTTAAACAATGTCTCACCTTGGACAAGGAACTAACCGCCGCGCGCTTGGAACTCTGGGCTAAAAAGTTGCCAACAACGACTGCTTTACAGTTGCCACCTGCGGAAAGACTGGCACCGGGTCACTCCTTGCCCTGGAGTACGTGGAAGTCTCTCAACAGATTGCGAGTAGATGTGGGCAGATGCAGAGAGAACCGCAAGAAGTTGGGTTTTTCTACTAATGATAAATGTAGCTGTGGCGCTGTGCAATGCATGCCACATCTGTTATCATGCCCCGGATATCTCACCTCTTGTACAGTCAGCCAAGGAGATATCTGACCCCCTACAACAGCGCCATTTTTCGCAAACTAAAGAACCATCCGTGGTTTAAACCCAAAGATAAAAATATACAAGTGTAATATCCTTTGCGACTAGTGCCATCTATTGAATTGTGAATGAACAAATAAGGTTAATAAGCAGAAATCTGATACCCTTGATGACTAATGACATCTATTCGATTTTTGATAAATAAAACAAGCCCTAGCATACGACACGCTTATTTCAAAGATACTTCAATAGTTAGATGTGGCGCAAGTGGTAGGCACTACGGTTTAATAGTTAGTGTGTTTATGAGGAAACAGGTTCAAATCCTCCAAAGCTTTTTATTTTTTACAAATATCACCAACTTCGTATTGTGATGTTGGTGTAATTTTGGTTGTTTTAATGTTACCAAGCTAATTACTAATAATAAAAAGCATTTGAAATGTTAAATTACTTTATTACATCAAAAAAAATTAACAGTGAAATAAATACCTGCCTACTTAATTCAAACTATGATTAATCTTCTGTAGAGAGAACCAACATGTTACTTAATAAGTAACAATTTACATCTCTCAACTTTTTTTTAATCATAGTATTATATTTTTTTTAAATGTGTAGGGTCAAATAGTGCTATGTGAATAACTTTGCTTCGATAATAGTATAAGAATGAATATGTAAACCTATGGCATTAAATGAATTTTAATATGGGAGAGGGTGACCCCCATTTTGAAGCTTTTGTTCAAGTCTATTTGTCATTTCACTTACCATGTTAGATCAGATCACATATCACTTATGCGCATATTTATTAATTTAGTATAACCTCTTTGTCTAAATTGATTTAAGTTCAAACTTTACTCGTGTCTCGTGTCTCAGTTAAGCACTATTTGACCCTACAATCTGGGATTTTAATTGGTCACTCAATAACAGTTAGATCACAGAACAATTGTCTTAAATAAAATATATTCTACACTGCACACTGTTGGAATCACCACATCTCATAAAATTTCCAAGTATTTTTCTTTATTCATCCGGCCGCCGAATTCTACCAGCTCCCCTTAGCCCATTGAAGACATCTGTCCCCAATAACCTGCAAAACAATAATACGATCAGTTACCTAATAATCTACACTGCGTAATACACGAGGTATTAAATATTATTATTATTTTACTTAACTATTCAATGAATATTTTTACCTAATGTTATCCTGCCACTGTTCTCAAAGGCAAATTATTTTGATGGCTATACGCTGGCCATGTCTTCTCCGCAATATTTTTCTGCCATCATCATCAGACTTAAAACTTTTTTCATCAGAATAAAATACGATCTCGTTCTTGTTAAATGTTTCCTCACTGTTTCAATTGCAGTTGATCGAGTCTTCTTAAATCTCCGAATCCACATACGGACGGTGTTTCTCTGTAAGAGATATATTTATCTTAGACATTTATCACAAACCCTATGTTTTACGGAACAAAAAATAGTGTGACAATTAAGTAAGTATATTAAATACTTATAATTTCTACTTACCGCGATACCTAACTCTCTAATTATAGATACTTTAAATACTGTGGTTGTCTTCACAATACACTATTAGCTTTCACAAAATCTGCTATATGAGATGAAACGGGATGCCTAATAACTGGTGGGGTTTTGGATCACTACACAGTAATCGCAGTATCTTGAATGTAATTGTGACGCGAGTGAACAATATTTTTGATTAGTTGGTATCAGGTATAAATAAATCTGATAGATTACCCTCAATTTATTTGTTAAAGCAATGCCTTGCAGTTGGTGACAATGATGTCATAGCAGTAGAAATAGATAGCCAATTTCGCCCAAGATGTCATATCGTCGGTTGGCGTATTGAGATGAGCGCTAGCTTCTCAAGTCGTAGGTCCATGGTTCGAATCGAACTTTACGTAGGATTGTTTTTGATTCTTTCTTGTTCTTACCATTGATGATTACTTGAATTATTAGCTGAGCTTATTAGAAATACAAAATTTGCAACTGAGCAGGTTATCAGAAACAAGTTTATACTAGCAGTTGTCTGTCTACTTGCCAAAAATCACGGTAGGTGGCGCTTCACAGCAAAGTGTGAATTTACGTTCTAAAAGTCAGGGGGTCAGGTATCTGCTTGGCCGACTGTACGAGAGAGGATTTGGCGAAAACCACGGATGCGGCTGTAAAGGTTGTATCATTCTGGACAAGATTCGTTTAATCGTTTGGACCATTGACACGATAGAAGAAGAAGAAGAAGTACGTTTATAAACGTACTTCGAAAGGTAGGCCTTTGATCCCAGTTGCTATCAATGGATAGCAGCCAATAAACATGCCAAGATACCTTTTTGGATAGATGAAATGTTGGTGTTCTAAGTAAGCCATTGGTCCCGGCTGTCACCATGAGATGGTAGTCGCTAACTTATGTCAGATGACTTTAGGCAGTTAAAAAATATGTAACCAATGTTGGCCACTTACAATAAGGCCACAAAAAAGCAAAGCAAGTTAAAAACAACGGATTATAATAAGAAGATGAATATTGTTTAAAGAGTCTTGGTGAATCAGCGCGCAGCCGGACCGTTACAACGAGTCAAAAAATCATGCAATGTCAAAGGTCTTTGCCTGGTGACTAATTTCGTGTTTGGGTGCTTTCGGGATCCCCAGTGGCGCAGTTATGGCGGCGCGACATGTGTCCGCTAATTTTAGAGAGCGCTGAATCTGAATCTAGAATTTTATTCCCGACCTGACCTGGTCTTCAACCAGCCCCAGAGCATGACTTTATATACCAGGATTTTTTATATATCATAAAGATTGTGCCCAAAATCTAAGTTCTCGTAGCTGATGCCTTCGGTTTTGGCTCCCAGGCCCCAGGATGATGTTCACCAACGATAGCATAGAATCTAGGCCACTTAATCTATTTATATAAAGACAACCACATTCAAATATCATCATCATTCCAACTGTAAGTAGTACACTGCTGGGCAAAAGCCTCTCCCAAGGATTCTACGTTAAATGAGAGGACGTTGCCATGCTCACTACGTTTGGCAGGCGTTTATTGCATAATACATAACATTAGTTTCACTAATGTATAGCTGATATAATTTACGTACATCGGTACATCTGATCTTCTCGGATAATGCAAAGTTTACAGCATTTTATACTCGATAAGTGTGTAGCTGTTATTTATTTGTAACTGGCGACCCGGCCGACCCCGGCCCGACCCCGGCTTCGCACGGGTAGCTAGATAGAAACCGCACGGCCCTAGACCCAACCCACTGAAACTGAAACTAACCAGTTTAAACCGGTTTAATTTACTAAATCTCTCGCGTGGTTCCTAGCGACCAGGTGCTAACGAGGTATTGATTCGATATTTTGTATATTATGTGATAAGTTTAACAGCGATGAAGTCCCGGCCAGTTAGGACGCTGGTGCAAGTCACGAGTCGATATTTAAGTTTATGCTTCGATTAGAAAAGTACTAAAATATGTCTATGATCTCAGACGATCACACACGAATATTTAAAACCGGCGACTTCATCGCACTAATCTATTTATAAGCATTAATATATTTATAATAATTATTATTTTAATTACTGAATTGTGTCTTTTTGACTAATTCCTAATTCTTCAATTAAAGCAGGTTTCTCACGCTAGTTAGTCACCGCCGTCATATCAGCCATCTTCGTGACGACACTGCTCCAATAATACAGACAGAGTGACTCAATGGGAATAATACAAACAAAATAAATGCAAAATGAACACCTGTCGCGATTTATGTCCGCGGCTGCTTTGCATCTACTTTCAGATATCACACACAGCACACAGCCGGACAGTTCACATTGAAACGAAAATAAAGGGCAAGTCACGTTTAGGACAGATGTTTTTTGAACAAGCGACGTATGGTTTGTGAATGAAAAATCGCTTGTCCTGTAAAATCACGTCTTTCAAAATAGTACCCCGGACTGAGTATAAGGACTGGAGCAAAGAGGACTGGACAGAGCTGACACATTGTAGTTGTAAAGTTTAAAGCAATTGAATGTCATGAACAACTAAGCGGAAGTCGATGTGCATCCCAGCGGACGTTTACTTTGGCTAACGCTTACACATGATACGCAACCCCAGGCGTAGGTTTCACCTGGATTGCTGGTCACAGGAACCACATCATATCTCGGGCGCCGCGGTGTTTCGGACAGCACATTAAGACGGTGAAATGAATGGTCTTCTTTAAATGGTAGCTGTGTGTGATGCTTTGTCAGATGCCATTAAAAAGCTTGAAAATCTAAATAGGATCAAACTGTTTTGGCCACAGTGCAGCGCACACTGAAAACAACAAAGCAATCGGCAACCAAACAATAAGATTTGAATTCAAAAATTATGCCACTCAAGAAAATGGCCAATTTGTCGCAATATAACGCAATCACTATAATTTGTCCAGATATGGTTTTTGGCTTTAAGTACAACTCCCTGTGGTTATCCTATAAGTTAAATTTAGTGTTGTTCCTCGACACCAAACAAGGACTGCCATGCTGTAGAGCACTCGCAGCCTAAATGTCTCGCCTATTCACTAGACCAATATGTATTGTGTTCGGGACTATGTGTCAGGCCGGCGGGAATGAATGCCATCCAGCGTGGTGAGGGGAGGCACCATCGCTATGCGGCAGGCACATGCCATGCCAACTGACTGCACTATGCGGATCCGTGATGACTCACGCACGCAATATCTAGCTTAAACGGGATTAAGTTTACGAAAGATACAGGCCCTAGTGCGGTAATTTTATTTCTAAAGCAACATAACGTTTTTTTATTTTAAGTATAAGTCTATTCATTATAGAATCACGGTTATGCTCAAGTTTTATTCGACGGATTCGCTGGCGGAGCGCTTCGCGGGAACCAAATCTATTTGGTTCCCGCGAAGCGCTCCGCCATACGATGGATCGTATCGCCGGCTGTCCCTAATATCGCCCCGATGATCGGCTGGGGGGACAGTAAGGTATCGTCCGACTGTTTCAATATGCAAGAGTGTAGATATAAATATTAAAAGAGAGATTAGGTTTTAGATATTTCTCGCATTGATTTGTCTTGCTAGAGTACCCGTATACACGAAAATACCGCAAAATTAAGTACTACCCAAAAAAAGTATTAGACCAAAAAAAGTGTTAGTAGGGGTACATACACTACACATACACACGCAACGAAATTCTCGGTCGTAACTTGATGAAGTAGAACTAAGCAATCACTTAGATCGGATATTTCTGCTGCGAGTCAAAGTCAGTCAAAGTTTCTTTATTGTTCGTAATGCATGTATGAGTATAAAGATGTTACTAATTCGATAGTATCAATGCACACTACCCGTAAGGGCATACAATAATGACACGTAACAATATAAAAACAACATACAAGTAGCTTGTCAAATAATTAATATATAAAAAGAAAGATTCTTTTATTTTTAAATATTAGCACGATTAAACTATGTCAATGTGAGTTAATTAAAGATTATATGTTCACAATTTTTAAAAATTTTCCATTGAGAAATTCGCTTATGGCATAATAACATTTCTTCAATAATATTAACCTTAATTTGCTTCGAAACAAAGAACAAGACAGTTCTCTCAAGGACTTAGGCAATTTGTTGTAAATTGAAGACGCCATACCGAGTATGCTTTTGCGCATCATAGATGTTTTGGAAAAACGGACGCAAATTTAGCTATCTAGCGAGATAGCACCGATGATTTTGACCATTTTTGCTAACATGCCAATATCAAAAAATATGGGATATTCAATTTCTGAAATATCTTTAGTAAATGATTTTCCCAAAAAAATAATTTCCTGTTATTCGCCTTCGAGATTTATTATTGTTTACCTTGTAGTACCCTTAGTACGACCAGCCATTCCGCACGCATTATTCAGCGTAGTAGGAGAAAAAACAGCATACTTTATTTAGTTGCTTCCAGTTTGGTTAGGACATTGCAGGCTTGAATCACCTGATTGTCTGATAATAAAGATGATTCCGTGCTTCGGAAGGCACGTTAAGCCGGTGGTCCCGGATGCCATCTGGTAGTCGTTAATGGAACCACGTCAGAGGCCGAGAGGCGATTCCGAAGAACTTTGACACCAGGGTGTGCATGGTCGATTGACAGTGACATCTACTCGAAAATAATAATAATAAACTGAGCCATCGAGCTTCTGTTTAATTTGCATATATTCCCATTTATTATACATATCTATTCCAATGATTACCTAATATCCAACGGCCAGTAAACTTCTTACGGCGATGATGTTATCCGAGTCACATTCCCGGAGTCGCAGTTGATCCAAATAATTTTCATCGCCTCATTGACGGAGTTGTAATTCGTTCAATGCAAATAAACATAGCAAATACGAGTACTGTTTGTTCGTCAACATAACAGCAGGATTCCGTGGCGAGCGCCACAGGCCTGCGCAGTGTGCACTTGTAAGCCAATTTGTCTAGAACTTTGGAAAAATGTAATCGAAGTTAATATTTATCATCATAACAATATGTTATTCAATTTTATGCATTCCGGAGCGGAAGCTAGCCTGTACCTAGCTTCTCTTTAGTTTTTCATTTAGTCAACACTACTTACTAGTACTACCTACTTAATTTACACAAATATGGTCTCTAGCTCTGGAGCTACTCCAGAAGGGTTGACGTCAGGCAGGCTCAGGCCGTAAGGTCTACGCAAAATTATATAATAGCACGAAAGCTGTCATAATAGTAGACCCCGGGCTTTAACCACAACAAAGTATACAACAGGGAAACCTTCAGATGAGGACGAGGATTCTGGTGTGGTTGATAATACTATTTTCTTTTCTAGCCTGTAGATATCATGTCCCACTACTAGGCAAAGGCCTCCCCTTATTTTTTCTGATCTCGATGATGATCTAGACAAACATTTATGGGCAGAAATCGCGATTGATACAAATGATATAATACTAACGCAATAAAAAATTACCTTTATTATTACAGATGGAGTCTCGAAGATTTTCAATGACTGATATACGGAACCTTCTGCATAAAAGGCGCTGACTACTGCCGGAGGTGGGCAGCCATTGGGAGGTGGCAGGTGCCGGGTCACGCCGGCAGACTGCGCGATAATTGTCCTAACTACTGCGCAAACCGACGGCGCAAGCATAGTCCCAGCACCGCCAAGCGCATACTAACTTTGATACAAATTTATTAATATATTTTATGTACAGTCAGCCAAGGAGATATCTGACCCCCTACAACAGCGCCATTTTTCGCAAACTAAAGAACCATCCGTGGTTTAAACCCAAAGATAAAAATATACAAGTGTAATATCCTTTGCGACTAGTGCCATCTATTGAATTGTGAATGAACAAATAAGGTTAATAAGCAGAAATCTGATACCCTTGATGACTAATGCCATCTATTCGATTTTTGATAAATAAAACAAGCCCTAGCATACGATACGCTTATTTCAAAGATACTTCAATAGTTAGATGTGGCGCAAGTGGTAGGCACTACGGTTTAATAGTTAGTGTGTTTATGAGGAAACAGGTTCAAATCCTCCAAAGATTTTTATTTTTTACAAATATCACCAACTTCGTATTGTGATGTTGGTGTAATTTTGGTTGTTTTAACATAATGTTACCGAGCTAATTACTGTTAATAAAAAGCATTTTAAATTTTTAATTACTTTATTACATCAAAAAAATTTAACAGTGAAATAAATACCTGCCTACTTAATTCAAACTATGATTAATCTTCTGTAGAGAGAACCAACATGTTACTTAATAAGTAACAATTTACATCTCTCAACTTTTTTTTAATCATAGTATTATATTTTCTTAAATGTGTAGGGTCAAATAGTGCTATGTGAATAATTTTGCTTCGATAATAGTATAAGAATGAATATGTAAACCTATGGCATTAAATGAATTTTAATATGGGAGAGGGTGACCCCCATTTTGAATGTTTTGTTCAAGTCTATTTGTCATTTCACTTACCATGTTAGATCAGATCACATATCACTTATGCGCATATTTATAAATTTAGTATAACCTCTTTGTCTAAATTGATTTAAGTTCAAACTTTACTCGTGTCTCGTGTCTCAGTTAAGCACTATTTGACCCTACAATCTGGGATTTTAATTGGTCACTCAATAACAGTTAGATCACAGAACAATTGTCTTAAAAAAAATATATTCTACACTGCACACTGTTGGAATCACCACATCTCATAAAATTTCCAAGTATTTTTCTTTATTCATCCAGCCGCCGAATTCTACCACCTCCCCTTAGCCCATTGAAGACATCTGTCCCCAATAACCTGCAAAACAATAATACGATCAGTTACCTAATAATCTACACTGCGTAATACACGAGGTATTAAATATTATTATTATTTTACTTAACTATTTAATGAATATTTTTGCCTAATGTTATCCTGCCTCTGTTCTCAAAGGCAAATTATTTTGATGGCTATACGCTGGCCATGTCTTCTCCGCAATATTTTTCTGCCATCATCATCAGACTTAAAACTTTTTTCATCAGAATAAAATACGATCTCGTTCTTGTTAAATGTTTCCCCACTGTTTCAATTGCAGTTGATCGAGTCTTCTTAAATCTCCGAATCCACAAACGGACGGTGTTTCTCCGTAAGAGATATTTATCACAAACATTTATCACAAACCCTATGTTTTACGGAACAAAAAATAGTGTGACAATTAAGTAAGTATATTAAATACTTATAATTTCTACTTACCGCGATACCTAACTCTCTAGATATAGATACTTTAAATACTGTGGTTGTCTTCACAATATACTATTAGCTTTCACAAAATCTGCTATATGAGATGAAACGGGATGCCTAATAACTGGTGGGGTTTTGGATCACTACACAGTAATCGCAGTATCTTGAATGTAATTGTGACGCGAGTGAACAATATTTTTGATTAGTTGGTATCAGGTATAAATAAATCTGATAGATTACCCTCAATTTATTTGTTAAAGCAATGCGTTGCAGTTGGTGACAATGATGTCATAGCAGTAGAAATAGATAGCCAATTTCGCCCGAGATATCATATCGTCGGTTGGCGTATTGAGATGAGCGCTAGCTTCTCAAGTCGTAGGTCCATGGTTCGAATCGAACTTTACATAGGATTGTTTTTGATTCTTTCTTGTTCTTACCATTGATGATTACTTGAATTATTAGCTGAGCTTATTAGAAATACAAAATTTGCAACTGAGCAGGTTATCAGAAACAAGTTTATACTAGCAGTTGTCTGTCTACTTGCCAAAGATCACGGTAGGTGGCGCTTCACAGAAAAGTGTGAATTTTCGTTTTAAAAGTCAGGGGGTCAGGTATCTGCTTGGACGACTAGGTGACTAAAAATAACCAGGAATATGATGCACATGGCTGAATGTGAATGATGATGAAGGTTGATGTGTGGGGTAACGAAGATGGATAAGATAGGGAATGATTGTACACGGGGAAGCCTGAAGGTCGCTCCATATATTTTACAAAGTATAAGTCGTCGTCTGGCCTAGTATGGCCATGTAGAGAGGAGAGATGCTTATTATCACCTAAGAGTATATTCCACTGTGAGACGTATTTGGAGTTAATGAATAAATGAATGAATGAAATATTATTTATTCAAGAAACAAGTCTCACAAAATAGTTAGTATAACTTATGCTTAAAGTGTTAGTAAAAAAAATTATTAACCTAGTGACAACATTAAGAGTCCCACTGCCGTACCAGTCCCGCTGACGAGAATTTTAAAGACCGAGAAATTTGACAAGTGAGACGGGTTCATGATTGTGGTATGGGACATTACCACGTGGCTTCCGGTCTTAAACAGGACTCTAAATCTCTGTCTTTGATGTTGTAAGAGACAATTAAAGGGCGAAAGCAAATACGTTGTTTCAGGAGGAGAGTCGGCGTAAGGTAGGCTGCTGGCCATAAACATACCTAAATTAATTAACATTATAAGGTGGTGTCATGACAGTAACTATTATATAGCAGTCTACAGACTACAAAACACCCCAGCTTAAGATGTTACTGGAAACAAGCAATTGGAATAAGACAAAGAGAGAAAGCACAATCTAATACTGTTGATTCCGTATGATTTTCTTCCTGTCCTTTCAGGATTAGGTACCCATGCACAAATTAAGAGACGCTTGCACATGAGCCATTTTCTAAATAGCTTGACTTTTGAAGTCGGTTATATAACTAAAATAGTAATAAAAGATTTAACACTCACCCGGCCGTATCACCTAAGTATTTGCTCTGGCAGTCTCCTAAGCTTAGTGATGAGAGAGGTAATAAACAAACACACAATGCACACGCTTCCTGCGTGCCGCGCGGGTTTACTTTCATGGAAATTGATAACGTCAGTAAAATAGATCAATCCAAACAATTACATTCTTTTCCTACATTCCATTTCTGAACGATCATAACTTTAAAGTTCGTCTTTTAAATAACTTTGCGAGGACAGAAATTGTAACAGGAACTGGAAAATATTTTAAGTAATTCTGATGTACATACTATTTTTAATTATTTTGATTTATTTTTAAGTAATGACTTATGTATATAATATAATTTAACTTGCAGGTGTTTTGGTTATTTGACTGTAGGTAAATCTGTGTGTAATTTCAATAAATAAATAAACAGTCAAGCTACAGTAAGTATATTTTTTGCCTAACGATAAGCCTGCTGATCACTATTTAAATAATGGTTCTAAAGTGGCATACTCGTGACAAATAAATATACAAATATCGTGCTAGATCTATGGCTGAAAAAACGTGGTGTATGTCCTCTAGTCGCCCGGAGCCGCGTGCCGAGTGTTGGTACTGATCACCGCATGTGCCCGCGGCGGCGCTGCGCGCGCGTCGTAATCGGTGCGGGCCGGGCGACAACCCCGGGGCCATTGCGTACTTATTACATCTATACTTCTACACTAATATTATAACTAATTTGTTTGGAATCAATACTAAAACATTACCCCTGATGAACATAGGCTATAGAATAAATACCTATATCTACCCGCGATGTCGGGGCGGGCTGCTAGTTTAGAAATAAATAAGGTCACAAGTAATAATGACATAATTCTTAAATTTATAACTAACTACACAATTGAAATAACGAGCCATGTTGTCTATGGGATGAGTATCCTATAGATGGCGCCTATCTATTCTCAACTATGTATCCACCGTATTATGAGAAAATAAAACCAATAACACGAAAATTACCTTATTTAAGACTGAAAAAAAATCAAATTATATTATGGTAATATTTTTCAGTTTCACTTGGTTGATTGACGATACTCCAATTATTGTTTTGTTTTTATGTGTTTTGCATTGTACTATAAACCCGCCATGTTGTTTCGGACTCACCCCATAGATGGCGGGCGCCATAGATTCTTCACAAATTTCACAATTATGTATCCACCGTATAATGAAAAAATAAAATCAATATTCACGAATACCTCACTTAACACTTTGACGAACACTGAACGAGACACTATTAATTGTTATGTATATAAACTTGAATATTTTATTCATGTCATTAACCAATTAATTGAATTTTTAAAAAATATAATATATAATAAGTTGAAATTTATAATTAAATACCTACAAACAAACTAATTTAATGTCAAGAAATTAAGTCTTATAATTATTAAACATGTCAATAGTAAAAATTATTAAAAAAAAAAACTTAAATTTATATTATATTTAATCATTTAATTCTATGTATAATAAAAACGAATTAATTTCATTACTTATGATCTGCCACATACAATTACCTATAAAATACTTTCTTACTTAGTTAAAACTATAAAGAGAAAGCAAACCTAACAGTAAAAACAAAAAAACTTAAAGATAAAAATATTCTCGCAAATCATTGCCCTGCGTAAGTGTGCCTAAAAGGCTGGCAGCATTGCCACCTTGTATGGCAATGCTTATTCTTTGTGCAAAGAAATGGTCAGCTCTTTGGTCATTGGACACCTCTACCAGTCTTTTGGTCACAAATTTAATCATTTTGTGAGCCACGGTCTCACGCCCCACGGCCTCAACGTTTCCACATTAAATATGTAGCCATCGCCTAGGCATGCTTATTTGCGCCGCTTGTGGGACTCGGAGGCCGCTGCAGCCTCACCAGCCTTGGAACTCGTCCCGTGAAGGTGAGAAGATGCGACAGTGTCGACGCAATTTGCGTCCCACACTAACGGTCGTCCCAGCCAGCCTCCAGGGCACAAGTGTCATACTATCCGGTCTCCTGCCCTCATTCCGGGCCAGACCATTAGGTTCAGGAACGGCTGGCTATATTTATAACTTGTATATTTTTTTTCGAGTTCTTGGCCTTGGATCTAGTAAGAAAAGTTGCTCATATTGACAGCCAGCTGTGTCTTCAAATGTTCGTCGATGGTTTTTGACGGTACAACGATACTTAAGTAAAAAATATATACAAGTATTCTGGAATATAATAATAAATATGTAGGGAATAGCGTAACGATCACGATAGTGTAATACAGGTAAAATACGACTAAAATTTTCACTGTTGCCCGGCCATAGCCCTACATGCGTATATTTCCGGCAAGGCTATAAAAAATACATATTTTTCCGCAAGTTGTATTCTTTCGCATCGATTCGAGTGATCCCTTGCGCGGTAGACAGAGCCCAGGTCCTTAAGACGTAAAAGCCGTGTTCAGCATGTTGGTGAAGTGGAAAACGGAATTAAAATAGGGTTGCTAGCCGCATCGCCTACTAACATTATTTTTCAGTTTTCGCCCATTGCCTCGATCGGCTTTTACGATTTGCGAGGGAAGAGAAGCAACTGGTACATTCTTTGTTATTTTTTCTTTTCTCCCAGAAAAGCATAGATGATCGAGTGATTTAACTAAATATTGACAATTATTCAAGAAAAATTATACATGGTGTTCATGGCGCAGTGTTTAACACGGTAGCCTTGTAACTTGTTCATCAATGTTACTGGTCATTTGTCTGGAATTCTAAAGCAGCCCAAGGAGGGTTGGTGTCAGGCAGGCGGCAGGTCGTAAAAACCTTGCCAAATTATATTACACTGTGAATTCTGTCATTATTGCGGACCTCGGTTTGTGACCCACCACAGCTGAGAATGTAAACGCTCAGATGATGATGATGGAATATCATCATCTACCACGGTCGGTGATGTTATTCTTGTGAGATCTGATTGTGAGATCAGAGTGATCCAGTAAAAATATTCAAAATATCAAAACTCTAAATATATTTATTTGCCACATATTAAATTACAAAAAACAATACAGGCAACTAAAATCTATATAAACAATTTTAAGGTTATGAGCGAGCACGAGAAATAGCCAAGCCCATGTCATCTGGAGGTTCACCACCAAACTAGTCTTTCACTATGTGTGTGTATCCTTCCTTTAAGCACTCAGTGAGTCGAGAATAGACGACTCTCTTCTACGTAGAGTTCTTTCGACATAACAGGCAGTAGGTACAGAGATAGGGAGTATCGCTCTATTTTTGTACTGATTATCCTGCTATCTGCACGCCGTGTATTGGATAGACAATATATTTTTGAATACATCTGGGAAAACACCAATTGTTAGGGATAGGCGACATATGTGAGTAAAGGGTTAAAAAAATAAGTAAGCGAAAGTACTTATCATCATATTACTTCTTCTCAGCAGTGGTCGTTCCGAAATACTAGTAGTTTATCAATTTTGCAAATATTTAAAATAATAATATGACGTTCAAATAGAGATTTGAATAAAGGTTTATTTAATTTCATTTCTATCGTGAATTATTATAAGTATTACTAAAATCTAAAATATAGCTGTTCCGTCATCACAATCTTTAAACGTCCTTCTTCATATCCGAACGCAACTGTATCAAAAAAAGGTATAACAGTCAGTTCATGTCACATTCTCGTTGTTACACATCGTTTACGAAATTCGGAAAGTGGACTTGGGATTATATTGAGTGTGTTGACAAGCCGTTTTCTAGACATTAGACCGTTCGCCGCGTTTCCAGACATTGCCAGGCATCTACGAGGAACGAGGAAACCTTCGGAATGCTGGTAAGCCATTCATATATGTTAACTCTTAGGTCCACAACCCCATTTCACATTGTAATATTCACCCCACTGGCATCTGGACTAGATGGCCCTTTTTGTAGCCTTGATTCAATCGTAATTTATTCGAAGCGCATATTGCTACAATAGCACAAGAATAAGACAAACAACAAAGCAAACGACCAATGAAGCAACCGGCATAGTAAAGAATTATTATTATTATTATTAAAGAATTATTATTATTATGTTGTCTCTTAAGTAACCACGGGCCGAAGCCCGGTCTTTTGAGGCTTGCATGGGGACACATGTCCAACATGTAGAGGCCTTGTGAGACGTTTGCTATAAAATGGAGTGGGGCACTATCCAGGTCATGACAGTAAACACACTATAGAAATGTGCTCACAGACAATCCCTAGAAGGTGCAAACCTATTGATTTAAAGGAACACTACTCTTGGGCTATTGGGATGAATGGCTAATGGTTAGTATCTGGGCTATGGGAATAACTATGGCACCTGCCTGACCAATGTTGATACACACGGAAAAATAGGCAGGTGGTGACTCGCCGACTCAGTCAATGGGCCCCAGAAACGGCTGCACGACGCAAAAATGTGCAGCAAAGGGGCAACATTAGTTGAGCGGCTAAAGGGCGGAAAGGTGTCACTGGACTTTAAACGTACGATCACTTGCATCCTTAGAGGGTCCCATCACGCACGCCCACTCGCCACTTATGTTTCACATCCACCCTTTGAGCATATAGCTCTCGCGACTCCACTCTGACCGGCCGATTAAGGCAAGTCAGAGGTAGGGGTTCCTGTTACCTCTTCGGTGTCCACTCCGATCGGCCATCTAAGGCAAGTCGGAGGCGAGGAACAGGGGCCTCCCCTGGGAGCACTCAGGTCCGTGGGGTCGCTACTCCCCAACAGCTCGCCACAAGCTGCCCTGCGGGCTTATTATTATTATTAAAAAAAAAAACCTAGTTCCCTCGTAGTACTCGCGCCGCGCCACCAGTCTTCCGACTCCATCACGCCACTTCATACGAGGGCGCAGGCCATTGCAGGCAGGGGTAGGGATGCTTGCCGAATACCGAGCAACAATTAAATATCAGTTGCATCAGAATGCTGTCTGATGCAATGGCATCCTTTTAATGTACATTCGTAGTTGTTATTGTAAAATCAGATTTTTAATTGTGATGTTACACGATTATTTATGTGTACCTAGTTTCCTTCCGCTTCTAAGATTGTTCCCTATTCGGAGTCGCCGAGACTGGCATACCCTTTCACTGATATATTTTATTTTTAACCCAAACTCTCCACTCAACTTAGGACAGCGCTTTACTTTTTATAAACATGCACAGACAAAGCCCCTTTGTAGTGCTGAGAACCTGCGCTTGAAAATTCCACAACACTCCACTGAATTCTCTACACCCGGTCTTTCACTTATGGAGCCGTTCGTCTTAGGAACTCGCTACCACTCTCTCTCTCACATTCGGTGTGCTCAAACGCTAGCTATAATAACGTTTATAGATTTTATGAATTCGATCAATCAATTATGGCCGATATTTTTTTCTTTACCTACACAAGCACATTGAGTATACAATCTCATAATCCATAACATTCTGCTCTACTCTGGTGGTCACATGCTCGCTTCCGAGAAGCCACGCAAACATCGACAGCAGTGTCTGTGTAACGTTAGGTGTGACTATTTGTGCAGTTCATCGCCACTTCCAAGGACAAAATACTGAATGCACAAAACTTAACCTCAATACTTATTATTTGGATTTCAGTGTCGGGGTGCCACCAGCTTGGGGGTCCAGACAAACTCCGAACTTTATTGTCTTCCTTTTTTTTATCATCACTTTGGTTCTTGAATGCTGTTACGGCCGGGATATCCAATCGAGGAGCGCGTTCCAGAGTCGTACAGCAGTTACAGAGAAGGAGTATTTCGTGAGTAGAATTTAAAAGTTGGAAACATGATGTTAGGTATTCAGGGCATTTGGGATTATTGAGAACATTAAATAATTGACAAATATATAGGCTCCTGCGTTGACGGATAGGTAGCCAGTTAAGCTGAAAACGAAATTCAGAAATATGGTCAAATTTACGCAAACAGAAAATAAACCTAATACAATAATTCAAAAGACGTTCTATTTTGTCAAGTCGTTTTTCAGTTATGTCCTGTTATGTCCACATCAGCGTGATTAGTTATAGGGAGAAATTACGTTTATGCTCGCATGGTCATGGTCTTAGGAGGAACAAATTGTTTTAGTCGCCACAAGTAATAAAGATTAGCGAACTCTTTTCTGCTAACTTCCTCAATATGAGTTGTCCATGATAAGGTTCTGTCAATCGAAATACCAAGATTTTTTCCACCTCATTGCTGAATGGAGTATTGCGTCACACATATACTTATGATAGGCGCAGTGCTCATGTCAATACTATTAACTTGCCTAATACTACCGACAATTATAGCTTAGCATGTTTTGGACTTTCACCCTATAGTTTTTAGACCATTCCATAACACCTATTAAGTAATTATTTAACAGTGAAATCGCAGCATTTAAATCTTCCGCGTCTATCTGCGTAAAGCTGCAGGTCATCAACGTGTAGATGGTATGAACAGCTAAGGCTTAATAAAGATTAAAGGTAAAATAGGAGACAAGATTCCGCCTTGTGGAACGTTACACCAATCGGGCATATCCTGATCGCTGCGAACCCGTTGCCGACGTCCACGAAGATAACTAGATAACCGATCAATCATCGAGGATGAGACATTGCAATGAGAGAGAATAGCTCTAATAGGATGTCAATATCGACTGTGTTAAAACCATTGGTAAAGTCGATGAGAACTAAAACAGCCACTCTCCTGTTTTCCTTTCCAGCCCTAGTAGTTATTTTCAGCAGTCATTCTATGCACACTCCCCGAATGCAGCCTGCAGAAGACACACAGACTTACTACTAATCCCATCCCAGCATTAATAGCCAATAAGTCAGAACGAAGTCGTCCAAACAACGAAATAAACAAATTGTCAAAATCAATATTGTGCAAAGTTGTTACACGAAGCTTAACATCTGCATCATCGCTGGTTTGCGTCATGACATTATCTATGAGCATGTGATTGTCGGTCGCTTAGCGGATCCATCGCCTCGCACCTAAATAATAATAAACACTTACAACATATTTTAAACTTCATATATTTGAATATGACTAATACACAAATCTTCCACAAGTAAAGAAATTTTGAAATACTTAACCACACGACCCAGAATATTTGTTACGTTTCTACTACTACAGGTATCAGTGTCTAGGGCACAATATTGTCTGTCACACGTCGCCGGTTATACATTGAATCCGTTGTAACGATGGGTAACAGTATCCATGAAAAAGTAAGTGTTTCCGCCATACAAAAGACATCAACGACTTTTACTTTCACATCACGCTCCAAACCAAAACACATTTGTTCTATGCAAAACACGTTTTATGAAAATTTGTTTCATAACTAATGATGCTCTCCCGATCTTATTCTTGTCAACTTAAAATCATTTCTTGACTATCCAAATGTCGATTTCCAGTGCTAACGCGGAGTTCAAAAAATATTTTTCAATTTTCGTTGGCCCGATTTTAGAGTTGGTTTTCATCACGAGACTGAAGATTTGGCTTTAGAATAGCACGGATTAAGATATTCTGCGTATTGGTATCGAGAGAGTTTCTTTTTACTCATTATGATATAATTTTAAAAGCGGGGAGGTCATAATTTTTCAAATTATTAGTATTTTTATTATTATTCTTTGGTTATACAAAATAACAATTTTTGTTTACTAATGGTATTTTTTTCTTACTAACATAGGGCTTTTCTTATTTATAATATGTATGTAGCTGAATCATATACAAAGGTGGCTAGAGACGGCTCAGGGGCCCTGCCATGACATACATAACTTTGCCACGATATGTACTTATCATTTTAGAGCTCAGTGCAAATAAATTACATGGAGAAAAACTATTATATAAAATAAAGGAAAGTATTAAATAATTGTTACTTATTCACGATTGTTACACATTTAAATTAAATTACTTAATAAGGTTTTATCGCGTTCATTACACAAATATTACCTAAAGTTTTGAAAACTTTACAGTTTTCATGTTCGCAAGTATAATCCATTTCATGTTCGCATGACTAAGTTGACGTTTGTGTATTATGTCATAAATAAATGAATATATAGGGACATATCACACAAATCTAGCCCCACAGTTGTGAACTTGTGTCGTCGGATACTAACTCAACGATAATATATTTTATAATAAATACTTAGATAGATTAACATCCAAGCTCCAGGTCATTTTTTATAGTTGCCTCTTATTTCCGTTTATTTATTTAGTTACAGCGACATTAATGTTTTTTTAGTAATAAATAAATAAAATAAAATACATTTATTTCAGATAAACATTTTAGTACTTTTTGTTTTAACTATGTTATTTACTGTTTTTTTCACCAACATGCTGTCCCACTGCTGGGCAAATGTATCTCCCATTTTCCCTTCCACAATAAATAATATGGAAATTCATTTCGCATAATATTTTTGCATATTTTTTGCCATATTATGTTTTAGCATACACTGACATAATTATCTTTTATGCTTATTTGTTTTGGCATATTTATTATTCGCATAATGTTTCTAGGCATAAAAATAAGAGAAAAAAAAATTAATTCTAGAGCTGCGACATTTTAAAAATTTTCATTTAAACTTACAACTGCTAGCAGCTTTTTGTTCTTTATTTCATAGAACTTTAACATATTGTTATTTTAAAAGAAATATAAGATAAGAAAGACAAAAAGGGCTCGGGAGAGAAAATCCCACCATAACAACTAGCAATTTGACCACAGGGGCTACCCTCTGGGAGAGTTAGGTTGTTTAGGTTACTCGTGATCAAAACAGGAGTAGCGAGCGAAGCCAGCGAACTTAGGGCACATCTTTATCATAACTAAAATAACTTGGCTACAGAGAAAAGGTAAGGTTCGTTACATTATTTTTGACAGCTCCGTGGCGCAGTGGTTAACACGCCAGCCTGCGACACGGAGTGCCCGGGTTCGATCCCTGGCCAGGTCAAGATGAAAAATGATCAAAAAAAAATTGTGATCAAAACATGAGCTCCTTGAAATTTCCAAAATCAAATTTGTATTTGTAATGCCTTAAAAATTATGTTTTAATATAATTCTGCATAAGTAAATTTATGTTTTAATATGAAATACTTAAAATTGTAGTCAAAAAGTTCGATCCCGGGTCAGGTAAACGTGGAAAATGATATTTTTCAGATTGGCCTGGACTCCAAGACTGGATGTTTATCTATATATGTAATTGTCCCAACATATAGTAGTCGTTGGATGAGTATCTTATCAACTCATCATAACACAAGTCTCGAACTTACTTCGGGGCTAGCTCAATTTGTGTGATTTGTCCGTATATATTTATTTATTGATTAAAAAGACGGTCCAGACATGTGTAGGACATTAAATAAAATGAGATGATAAAACAAGTAAAAATGTGCAATGGCACATTCTATGTCTAATGAGAAATTATGAAATGAAGACCCCGCGCAAAGGTGGTATAATTAAGACGGAAGGAAGACAACATCATCAGCGGCGACGTGGATCTGCCGTGTTGGCGATGACTCTATATTGCGGTTGCTGACTTAACTTGCTTCATAGCTTAAAATGTTTTACTATCTTACATCATACATAGCTCATCATAACAGTTCATCATGCCTAGCTTAAAACACACCACAATAGCTAGTATTATTTTTATAAAGTGATTCGATAATGTCTATGTTAAGCAACACCCGGCCTGGCGTCCTCTTGAGCTAGGGCATTGAAAGGTAAAATGACAACATCACTTTACTTACACACACAGAAACAAACCACACGTGAAAAAGTTCTGTTAAATAAATAGCAGGTCCCTTTATTTTTAAATACTTTCATATTCATTACAATGATGATTGGATTTAACGACATTAGTAGGAAAGACAAATTTATGATACTAAAAGTACAGAAAAAGCTAGACTACATTACCGATGACACAACATTGTATGGTATTAATTCCCATGTAGTTAATCTTAAGAATCGATACCATATATTGAATAATCTATATTAGGCGAAAAAGGGAATATGATATGACTGATGATCGTCAATTCCATAAAAAGAAAATCGATATTGTCCTAAAGATTACAATATTTTGTCGGTATATGATGTGAACATGAGAAAAACTTGGTGTATAATTTTATGATATTTTTTTATGTGTATTTATTTATCTGTAATTACCTAGAGAGACTATTTTTTGCATTTTTAGTAAACTGAGTTAGTTATCCGCACAGAATCTTAACATGAGTAGAAAAGGTAATAGGCCAGTATTATTTTGTTTTTTCCTGAAGGTAACAGTCGGAGGCAACGTGGACGTATCGTGCTGGCGCTGAGTGACTCGGTGATGCGATCGCGGCTCTCCAACGTGTTTGTTGTGATCGCAGCAGAACACATCGCCTTTTTTCCTGATTGTCGGTAAGAACTCGTGACTCACCTGTTTGTGATCAAACACGCGCCGTTATTATAAAATTATATCTACGAGTTAATAAAAACAAGTATGATTTAATCCGCACTCATTGAATTTCCAGATAAAAATACGCTTGCAAAATCTAGAAGGACAAAGAACTATAACGAAGACTGGCCTTTCTTTCATCGGCCCAAAAATCTTACTTCTTATACCTAATATAATGTTGCTACTAACAAATGCTAATAACATGAATGTTTGCGGAGATGAATGTTTGGTATGTGTGTTTTAAAGAGTGTGTGTTGTGTGTTTTTTGTGTAAGTCCTTCACACAAAAAATACAGAATGAAGTTTGATGGAACTTATTTACTTACAATGTACCTACATCCAAAAGGGCACGTAGACTCCATATATACACACTTTAAGTCATAAAACAACTAATTATTTTCATTTTGTGCTTATCTTCCTTTCGGAAATTGAATCATTACTGGCTAGCTACTCCATTGTACGTGTCCTTGGATGTGTGCTTGAAAGTGAAATAATAAGAAGAACTAAGAGAAAATGTATAGCACACACAACCTGTACGTACTAATGACAGCGCAATGTTTTTTTTAAATCTATGACTGACAGTTTCTCATTTATTTAAATTTAATTTTCCTTCTAGAGATCATCTAGCGAATTTAACCTAGGATGTTGTCATCAAACTTTTAATGATCATCCGTTTCCTCTGACGACTGAGCGGCTCTTTTCCTACTCAATTCCATATGCCAAAATAGCCCACAAGCGTTCGTCATCATTACGGCCTGGGATTTACCAGAATTCCTTCTAATAACATTATATTCATAGTTATTGTTTCCTAGGTCTGACATAATAGCATAACTGTTGTGTGACAGTAGCGGGCAGCGCGCGCCCTGCGAGTGCCAGGCGTGGAGTGCGGCGGACGCGGCGCCGCGCTGTCTGCGGCCGCGACAGCCTCCACTGCGCTCAATTACTATTATGAATTAATATATCTATTGCACTGGAGAAAGTTCTTCTTTAACGTTTTAAGATAACCTCCCGCCGCAGATCGCAGAAGCCGGTCGGGATAATGGGTGAATATCTCAGGAATCATGTCACAGGATATGCGTAATTGGAACCCGTTAATTTGATGCCATTTTCCACCTGTACTCCTACCTACTCATCGACAATTTTTGAGTTCCTGTAGATACATATCTACTCAGTTAGAAAAACGTGACTTGTGTTTATTGTACATGTATATAACAGAATGAAGTCAATAGAGTTCCATATATAATAAGTATGTTCATATTTGAGGCTAACTGACAAGAAAATTACTTATTAGAAATTTTTACTGTTGGGGACTGTTTAAACTGGATCTAAGAAACTTTAGTTTACAGTATCTAATTAACTTTGTTTACGTTGGCATACATCCCATTATAAGTTACTACGCCAGTCTCGTGACCTGTATGCCAGGCATTTGGTCAAACTATCGGATTATGTTCTGGTTGACCAAAATTAGATATTCGCGATCGTATAATCCAAAAAAAATATAGTGTCCTTTAGTTGCCTTCCAGAATATTACACGATGCTGGAAGCTGGACGCAATAAATACGGGAACAAATATGACAGAATATGACCACTTTGTGTATTGTGTATTATTTTATTTTGATAATATAGACTAGGATACCAGCATTTTCAAATGCAACCTAGCTACATTGAAATACGTATCTTTCAGTGCGTATTGAGACTTTCCACTTCTTTTCATTGTTTCGTTGATTAGCACGCGTCGATCTCGTAGCAATCAGTGGAGCAGCACCGTAAGCCGCGCGTGGCACTCGCACGCGATAATTTAACACAATATCACTTCCCCGAGGAAAACGGCGCGTTGACTCACTCAACATTAAGTATTCATACGTAACAAGGTATACAGTTTCTTGAGAACGCACCGATGTTAACTGTTTATCTGTCAGCATACATAATTATTGTCTCAGTCAGTCAGGTCCATAATAATATAAAGCCATGTTCACGAGATGACAGGCTTGTAGAAGATAAAACTAATTTTAAGCCGTGATAGAGCCACGCTACCTGTTATATTCATTTTTGCTAGGAGCATGAATGAGCCGGCTCGTCCGTGGACGTACCTTACTCTCAAAGAAAATCGACGTTTGGGTAGAAGCATTACCGCTTCAATGGGTCGTTCGGTGAGTGATAGAGCCCGAGGCCCATCCTTCGTCCCCTCCCCACCTCCTCCCCATGTCTTCCCCCAACTCCTTGAAAGGCCGGCAACGCTCCTGGTGTTGCAGTTGTCTATATGCAGCGGTGATGACTTACCATTAGATGACTTTCTTGCTCGTTTTTTGTCTCATATATATAAAAAAGCTCTCAGACCAGCTTAGATTATTGAATTTAGAAGATTGTCAATAATGATTGATTGCTGCCTACTTTTATCAAACCGATGTTTGTTGCAGGAGAATATGTACTTTTAGTACAATTTCTCTTCTTCGGGTCTTCTTTTCCCACACGGACTGATAAAGGAATCTTAAGACTACAAGTCATGGGTAAATCCGTAAGTTACCAGGAAGTGCGCCTGCGCATTGTGAAGTTTCGGAGAATATAGCTGTGCACACATTTTCTCGAGACAGAAATGAAAGGTAACATAAAATATATAAATTTCAGTAAAATGTGGTACAAGCTCGATATCTGAAACTATAAAAAAATAGGGCATACAAAAATAAATAAAGGAATGTTGAAACCTTCTTTTATTTTAATAACCCGCGTAAGTATATAAAAATATTTCACGCCATAAATATGAAACATGACAATTTGTCGATTAAAATTTCTTAAACATAGAACACTTCCTTGTGGAAGGCCATATCCTTACTAATATTATAAATGCGAAAGTGAGTTTGTTTATTTGTTTGTTACGCTTTCACGCCGTAACTACTGAACCGATCATCATGAAATTTTGCATACAAGTTCTCTGAAGTACGGAGAAGGACATAGGCTACCTTTTATCCCGGGAAAAATTACAATTCCCGAGGGATCGACATTGACGCGGGCGGAGCCGCGGGCGAAAGCTAGTTATACATAAATTTCATTAAATGTACTCCTTTGTACGACGGTTTTATGTTTTAACTATAAAAATAAGATTATTTGGTCACTTAAAACCCTAGTAAGCTATTTCATGGAGGCTTACACTACACTTAAATAAGGAGCAATAACAGTTACAAAATAAAAGATTTTGAATCTGGTGATAATCTCAAGCTGGGCACTCTCTAGGGAGTTGAACTAACTCATTTGACGTGGCAGCCCTATTTGTGAATGCCCTATTTGTGTGTGTATCTATTTTTAGGCGGTAGATCCCACGTACGTAGGACAGACATCAGCATCACTCACAGAGGTAGCGCCTCTCAAAGCCAGCGGCGCGGGCGGCGGTGACGCGCCGGCCTTGACAGAGCGCGTGCGGGCCACAGGTGTGGCGACACCACCAGATGTTGTATACGGACAGAGTTGAAGTTGTTGTCAACCGACTTCAATAAGGAGATCTCTTACGATTAATTTTTTTTTTTTACTTCGAAATGTATACTTTTCTTTTCAAAGGTATATTTAAACATTTTTTCATTACATTTTTTCGATTTAAATGAGTATTCTTTTGTATTGGTTCCTTTCATGAAAATCGATCCAGTAGATTAGGTGATGTCGCATTTTAAGGGGGTACGCTAAAACCCCGCGATACGAAAAATAAATATGATTAATATGTATGGAAATAAGATACATAAATTAAATCTGCAGAATTAACTTTAAACAAACACCTGGTATCTATGTATTAGTTACCAATCAGGTTCAAGTAGCGTTCTGACGTCGGCTGTGTATGTTAATTACTAGCGGTGCGCTCCGGCTTCGCACGACATTATTTTTTAGATTTATAATTCTATAGCCTATTTCACCAGGTATGTTGTAATGGAGAAAGAATTTTTCAAAACAGTCCAGTAGTTTCGAAGCCTACTTAATGCAAACAAACAATCAAATCTTTCTCTTTATAATATTTGTATAGATATACACGACGCACAAGTACATACACATGTCTTCAGCTTGCTCTTACAATCGGAAGTGCCTTTCGCGAGTTCTGAAGTGGAACTTGCCGGCCGAACCTCTTCTTGTCATTTGTACTCTGTAGCTCGTACTAACTCTGGCGCCGCCAGCTGCTGGTCGCGTGACGTCAGGCGCCGGCCGCGGGGACTCACCCCACGTCACCGCCGCAGCCTTCACATCGTCACTCACTCCCGCGCCGCGCGTCCGCTGACAAACTAAAGCCAACCTAGATTCCTAGCCAATTAAGACTGATTTTCTACTGAAAGCTTTCACTAAGTTGCCAAAGCTAACCAGAAGTGCTTGAGGGCTGTTGACAACTCTACATTTAATTCACGCCGGCGTAATGCAAGTAGGTGCAATGACACGGATTATGTGCGTAGGGACTTTTGTTAATTCGACGTTCTTTTGGATATTTTTGGAACGTACTTTTGTGAAGGGTAAGGAAACTACTGGTATGTAGGTCTACTTTTAAGGACAAGATCAATACGCGTCATATAACTAAAATTCTTCTATCCCAATCTCTCCTCATCCCTCTGCTTGACCACTCAGATGTTGCTTGCCTCGATATTATTATGGAACTGTTAAATAAGCGGGAACGCTTACAGAATCAGAATATAAAATTGACATCTAAGCCCGTGATACCCGGTGTCTAATGTTCTTTCAGTTACTGGGTTGAATGGCAGAAGTCCCTTCAGGGATCAGCACGCCACTGAACATGTAAATCCTGAACTCTGTATTTATGTATGCAATAAAGAGTATACAAACAAACACATCGACTAGGTAATCTGGTACACTCCAGGGCATCATACCAGCCCATTTGATAGAGAAGCTTGCGATAGGTAATTAAAGATTTTTTAAATTTCAAACTTTGACTTTGTATTATAATAGTCAGTGATTACCAAGCTTGCCGGTCTCTATAAATAAATAAATATACACACAATTTGAGCTAGCCCCACAGTGAATTGATGTCGTAGGATACTAACTCAACGATACTATATTTTATAATAGATACGTATACAGATAAACATTCAAGACCCAAGTCAATCTGAAAAAGATCGTTTTACATCTCGACCTGGCCGAGGATCGAACCCGGGAACCCTCACGCCCTCCTCGTCAAAATGCATGCATGTGCAGTTTTCATAATAGCAGTATTTGTTTTTAGGATTCCGTACCTCAAAAGGAAAAAACGGAACCCTTATAGGATCACTTGGTTGTCTGTCTGTCCATCTGTCTGTCAAGAACCTTTTTCTCAGGAACGCGTAGAGGTATCAAGCTGAAATTCATTTCAAATACTCAGGTCTACTGTCCCTTAGAAATGTGAAAAAATCAAACTTCTAAGCCAACGCAATCAAAAGATACAGCTAGTTATGCCGCAAATTTTCGTATTTTTTTCGACATTCGCTAGGAATTCAAAATCTACAGGGTACTAACTAACCTACACTAACCTGCTTAACGCGGCCTTTAGGTCTTATAGACCTGGACTCTGTTTACGACAAGGACAAACTCGACATAGTATGTATTTATGTATGTGCTGCTTCAGCTTGCAACGGTTTAAAATTTTCGATAGACGCTGAAGTTCTCTATTAGGTATACTATTTTTTTGGTCATAACATACCAAAAGAGTTAATCATGGCATAATAGCCCAGACTCTATCCTACTCTATAGTTCCTTGAACCTTGCCATTTTGTTATGTGAATGAAATGACGTTAATGCGTAAGTGCCCCTAGACACATTAGATACTGATACTGTCGAAATTCGGCTGCGCCGTATATATTCTTTGGTTGCGCTGAGTCACCGTGGCCAGATCATGCTGCGACCAAGGTCGTGTATACTTCATTCATTACTTACCACAGTTTAGGCCAGTACCCATGCAAACTTAAACAAGAAGGGTATTTTCTGTAATATCGAGTGCGTGCGACGAGCACGCATGACTGTCTAAAAGATGTATACACTTACTCGAATGCCGGCTTTTGCTATGGGAAAGGTATAAAATGACGAAAATGATTAACAACCTCCGTGGTTTGCCTGTTGACCCGGGGGTCGTGGGTTCGATTCCCACCGAAAGCATACTTTGTATAATTGTTTCCAGTTTGGTTAGGACATTGCAGGCTTGAATCACGTGATTGTCTGATAATAAAGATGATTCCGTGCTTCGGAAGGCACGTTAAGCCGGTGGTCCCGGCTGCCATCTGGTAGTCGTTAGAGGAACCACGTCAGAGGCCGAGAGGCGGTTCTGAAGAACTCTGACACCAGGGTGTGCATGGTCGATTGACCATGACACCTACTCGAAATGATGATGATGATGACGAAAAAAATCTGCTGCTTTCCACATTCTTTTGCAGTAGTCATTGAGTTTGTATGTGCAAATACAGTAATCGAGGTAAAAACATTAGTAAAACATTACATAGTTACGTAAAAAGGTCCTTATTCATTACCTAAGTACTGTTGACCCCCTTTCAGTTCCTCTAGTAGCAGTGGTCCTGTTCCGATCTATATATGACTTTTATATTATTTACAAATTATGTTGCCGCTTCTTTTATCTCCATTTTGGAAACGGCACTAAACTTCGCTTATGTCATTTATTGGCTTTATAATACCTATTTTATTATAAAATAAGTTAACGTTCACCGAATGATATGTATCTTAGGATGAACATTTATTTGAATTTGTTTTCGAATATGCAAATTAATATAATAAGAAGTAGTGAGTAAAACGTAATTTTTGAATGAGCAAGTGTTACTCACTCATACATACGCGACTATATGAATATTACGATGAGCACACTTTTCTGGTGCACGCCCCAAGAATCTGACTAGATCCGTATAGGAAAAAGTGAAGGATAGGATATAGGATACGCCGATTTTTTTGTGTAACACCTTGTATTAACTATGGCTGACAAAATAGATGAATATGAATAGTGCATTCTCTACATCTTTCTGATAATGAGCGGGTTCTCTACATCTTTTTGATCTGAGCATGAATCCTAAATGGTTGCGTACAGTACGCTTAAAAGGAATTTTCTTTCACCTACACTAAAGTTGTGGAACGAACTCCCAGACATGGTTTTTCCAAGAGATTAATTGAAGTTCTTCAAAAGGGGCTTAAAAATATTTCTCCAGGGACGGCAACGCGCGAGTGGCCTCTCTAGTTTTGCAAACGTCCAAAACTACGATGGCCGTCGTTCCATCAGTTGGGCCGTATGCCTACTTTTGGCAAGCAGGCATACGGCCTTAGTTATATAAAAATAAAAGTTAAAAAATATGCCTTTGTTGTTAGGTTGTTTTGGAAGCGAAGGTCGAAGTCAGGAGAGCAAGGGCTTTCCCCTGAGAAGGGATTTCATAGACGAAGTAAAAGAGAAGGCCAAAGTTGTGTCATATAGAGAGGCCAAGAAGATAACGGAGGATCGAGAAACATGGAAAATAGTCCCCCGACTTTTGTCAGTATGTAAAAAAATAGTTCTTAAAATAATGATGAACTGATGAGTATATCTTTAACAGTTTGTGTAAATAATGTAGGTTAGTATAATAACATTATATAGATAAGATGTACTATATTACTATATTTGATTTGTTACTATATTTTCGAAATTTTATTAGATTTCTTCCTCGCTTAGATTCGATATTCTCCGGGCAACATTAACAATGTCATAAAAAATAATCATAAACTTCTACAAAAAAAACATCTTCGAAATACACCGGACTATTTGCATCAATTTTTTCAACAAAAAAAATCACACAATCAGCTGTAAAAAATCAACATTAATACACGGTGAAATTTTGATCGTTTTGGACCCTCAATGGGGTGATTCAACCTGTCGATATGAACAACTTTTCCTATGGGACCAATGCTGGGACTGACAAATAAAAATGGGCAGTTACATACAAAAAATTTCGGCCGCGCGATTAAGGGAATATCAAAAAAATTTTTGAGTTCCCAGCATTGGTCCCATAGGAAAAGTTGTTTATATCATCGCGCTGAATCATCCCTTTAAGGGTCTAGAAAGTTTAAAATGAACTAGATAAGGATAAAATAAGAAATCATTTATTGCCAAAATAGAAGTATGACGAATACAATTCTGCTAAAACTCCCTTTTTACTTAAAACTAGTATACGAATTTGGGCAAAGGAATACCGTAGTTTGGGTCAACATACACATACCTAAAAAGTGGCAATGCTGTACAGGCATTCTCTCTGGCTCATATCTAATGCGGGAAAACCTTTGTATGAGAGAAAAGATAACTGAATTATTTCAGACCTCGTGCTGCTCTACATACAAGCTCAGGTGCGAATTCGTGAAGATAAAAAAAAACACACATTAATAAAATACAAATTACAATATACTCACCAAAATAATAGTTGTTTAACACCCTGAGATATTTTTGTAAATATTCGTTTCCAACTTATCTTGACTACACGACGGAAACGCGATGCCGCATGCCGCCAAGACAATGACTATAACGTAAGGAAAAAAGATGCCAGAGTAGAATAAAATATTAATCTAAAATATAAATGCATTTTGAATTTATTGTATAGTTAGTAACTCTGTGTAACTAAACGTCATAAAATGAGATTTAAATAAATATGTTTTTAATTATTTATGAATAAAGTTATTCCTATTTCATTTATTGATTCGGTATAAATAATATGACAACAGTAATAATTAAATAAACCTATTAATATTCGTAACAACCAACCTTCAAATAAGTTAAATGGTCAATGCGGCATTAATGAATTAAATTACAAGATTTTTAAAACTTTTTTAACTCTTTAAAAAAAATTATAACTTAACTAGCAGTGCCCGCAATTTTGTTCGCGTACATTTTATGTTATGTTTGTATGGGGCCCACGTCTTATCATGACAGGAGAAAAAAAATAAGTAGCCTATCCTGTTCTATGCCTAAACGTATGTCTACCAAATTTCATAAAATTCAGTTAATTCGATTAAGAGTTATGGATTCAGGATTCACAGCTTTATTCAGAAAATAGGCCTTTTCAGGCATTTTTTTACGTCAATTCACATTTTATACATATTAAATTATATTCAAATTATTAAAAATTGTTCAAAAGCTACAAACTACTAGCGTTTCGTAACCGACCACTGCAGAGAAGAAGGCGCCGAAAGAAACTCTTTTCAACAGTAGGTAATTGGTCGCCTACTTGCCTGAACGGCTTTGTATCATTTTTATATTTTTATCTTTTCTTTTTTTTATGATTTCATTTAAAATTTCAATTTACGTGATGTTGTGGAACACGTTGGGGGAACATACATACAGAAAAAATCAAAAAATCATCAATTTAAGTTTCAGTATCATGTATAGAACTTGTAAACACGATATCTTTGAAAACAAAGTAACTTACTCCATGACCAACCCTTACAGATTTATTATTAGTATTGATGATATTGATGAACGTTCAAAATTATAACATAACATTTTTATTTTAAATTGTTGTTCTATACAGAGGTATCGCATTCCACAAAAGTACAGCCTGGACAGCGGTTTCCAATTTCTACTCCAAACTTTGCTTAGGTGCTAAGTAATAACAAATTGCAGTGATTCAAGTTGTTTTTCACAGTTGGTAAAGATAAGCATTAAAAGCCTATTGTTGGAAGTGTTGAGTGCGGCTAAGGATGCCATTCATCCAACCTGCAGCAACAAAAAGCTTATTTTTTTCACGTCCCATTCATATCCAATGACGTGTCTCGTCCGCTTGTAAACCGCCGTTACTTGACGAATTTCACAACATTCCCCAAAGTTGCCGATGTTGCGCGAGCCGAGCTCTGCCGGCTCTGCGGAGAGGGTGCGACAAAAAAATATGGTTTGTTGTCAAACAGCCTTCCTTGGAAGTGATTACCTTTGAGGGCGGCAGTCGGCGGCACTGATGCGTTTAGAGTATTTTTTTCGGCATTCCTGTGCAGTTAGTCAATGGCCGACGAAGAGACAAACGGACAGGTCGGGGCATGTTCGCCTTATCAGCACCCCGGGCCCCGGCGCACCGTTAAGCTTATTTTTTACTAGCGTAGCTTTGAAATCATTGGCGTTAAGCATTCCGAAGCGCGATGATAACTTTTGTTTGTTTAACACCTTTTACTTTTAACTACCAGTAAGATATGGCGTGCAAACCGTTTATGGAGCAGGATAAATGGATAATGGTAAATTATAAGAACAATGAAAACGTATTTTGGTAAGAAAAGAAAGCAAAATAGATAGCTGTCCGTCGTCGGTACTTACAACCGTAACTTCTTACTTTGGTATTTAAATTGGTAAACAACAGTTTTTTTGATATTCGTTTATTTTGTGTAGATTTGTCAAGGTTTCTTTTACTCTGATGTTACATCATACTAAATTCCTTAGTTAAATTAAAATGTCAAAGTTCTGAACATATAAATCGTTTGCTGAAAAAATCTTGTCCTTCGTCTCAAATTCAACTTATCAAATCTAGTTATAAAACATTGAGTAACTTAGCGTAAAAACCGGCGATGCTGCAATCACATCACATGTGGGCTGAGTCAGTGACGTGAGGTGAGACCCAACGACTCCAGGCCGCGGCCGCTGACGCACGCCGAAACCCCCAAAAGTAGGCCTGCTTATTATAGTGACCAGTGACGTCAAATACCGCAATGCTAATTCAAACTGAACGAATTACTCGAAGTCGACCGTGTATGCGATTACCAATTACAAGATTTGTCGTGTAATCGCGAAAACCGAAGTGCGTCAAGTTGGATTTGTTTTCCCATGAAGACAAACACACATTAATAAAAATAAGATTTTTTATCATATGACTGAATGTTGCGTGACCGTATCGATGAGCTGATTGGCAAACAGCAGCTGGATCAAACAAGTGAAACAACACCTAAATTTTACTCATTTGGTAACTTTGTGTTCTTTTGTTATATCTATCCTCCATAACAAACTATTTATGCCCCGTATCAGTACAATATCTTCAGGTCCGGACACGCCTCCGCTGCTGTCCGACGGACTGACTAATCGGACTTTCCTGGGACCCCACACATGTTCTATTGAGTAATATGCGATCATGCCTTCACTTCGTGACGTGAAGCATCATTTCGAGCACTCCTGATTATAGTTACTCAATAGTGGCTCCAATATCGCAAATATATATAATAGTTTAAAATCAGTATTTTACCACAAGAAAATATCTGCTCTAACACTTTGTTTAAATATGATGAATAATGTTTGACGGTGTAGATACACAAAAAATAAAAATATGGATGTATACGTGATGTACGTTATATAAAACACAGTTTCTCACAAATTTGATAGGTAATAGATACTTTTTTATGTACAACTCGGTCGAATTAAGTTTGCGGGTGGCTTCGATCGTCAGAGGCCGATTATCCTAAAGGCGTAGGCAATTGCGTATGGGCGCAAAATTCCAAAAAAGGTGCAATTATCGGCATATGTGCAGATCTGGCAGCTGTTAATCTGCCCCTGGCCGATGACGACGCATTCCAGCGAGGTGCTCAACTCGACCGACTGGTATCTTCGGCTAGTGTTACTATTTACATAAGTTCATAGTTTAGGATGCTCGGCTAAACTGTTGGTACCCACTGTGTATAGGTTTGTACCCGCGTGGCCCCGACCTTCCGCGGGCGGCCGCCGCGCGCGGAGGCTCGAGGCCCGAAGGTCGCCGCCGGTACCGTTACCAATCAGCCGGCTCATTAACACATCTCGTCAACGCGGGTTTTTGATGTCACAACCTCAGCGTCAGCACTGTCAAGGATTTTGGCGATTTTCGTTTCGATGAGATTTCGCAATCGATGGACAAATAATATATCCAAACTTTCAAACAAAATTAGGGAAATTTATTTTCAACTTTTTTCTTGTCTAATTCGATAACTTGTTTTAGTAATGAAAACGCTGTACTTATAATTTATGAGTTATTTTTAAAGTATAAGAATGAATCGATACCATAAACAGTGAAATCATTATGTTATAAATATACTAATCTATTAAAAAAGATAAACTTGTTTTCGGTATAAAATGTACTTCTTCATTAAATATCAAAAACAAATTCACTTTTAATGACCATGCAGAACGAGTTGGCAGGACATGTCCACGCGCCGGGCACATGGCCATCGAAATCAAGATGACTACATAGTCGTCGTCTGCTCGAATATCAATGTTACGTCCTCGCCGTGACTCAGTCCGCACTACTGAGAACAATTCGCCGGCAAAGCAATCAGTTAAAGTGTCGTAAGCCGTAAACATATTTATGGCTTTGCAATGATCCCTAGTTTTCAGTATCGGGGGTAACAATCAGCCGGATGCCGTCAATGGTGGCTGTGAATGGCAGCTTCCGCTGACGCACGAGGCGCCGGCGCCCGTTCGCGCTCATTCACGAGATCCTGCAGCCTGCGCCCAAATATTTGTATTGTTTGGACCCCCGTCACGGTTGCGAGAAAAAGCGCTTCTTTTGAGTTTTTCTAACGACTTGACGTCAATGGATCCTTTGCTAGTTTATCGCTAGATCTGCCCATGACGCGCGACAAGACACACCTAACGGGTAAACCTGCCCACATTAAACATCTATTTCTGCCGCGCTCGCGAGCCATGTCAAGCCTCCGACTAAAATAAGTACACATTTTCCGCGTCGCACGTGTTCTGGTTTTCCTATCTACGCAGCGGTTTGTTTACAGCAACAAGTTTGTTTTAACATATCTTTTTTATTTAATATATCTCGCGGACCTATTCTTTTAATCATACAATATATCTAATAAATTATGGACCACCGTATGAGAAGCTTAGTTTTAACTATCTTATCTAATTTTAAACTGTTAAAATTCGTACCTATTTAATTACCCAATAGCAACAGGGTATCAATTGAATGTTCACGGATGCCTTGAATGAGGTCGTTCCCTGACCCCCGGCGATGTGAGTGGCCGCGACAAAGCTCACACAACTCGGACTTTGTCTCCATCCATAAGCTTTCTCACACGCCGCCGCCGACCCAACGTGGACGTTAATCCTTTTATTTATAACAAGTGTGGACGTGTATTATAATATAAATATATATATATATATATAAGCATAATAAGCATTTATACTTTTCATAAACTTACCTACTTTAGAATAAGTATAAATACTTATAAAAATATAAGCAGTAACATATTAAAAATTCGATTGAGTGGTCCTGACTTTATAATCAACTACGGGTAGGCCTAGGTTTCTCAAGAACTTTTTCTGGGAGGGAAAAAATAATCCGTGAAGTCTCATCTATACTAATAGTATAAAGCTGAAGAGTTTGTTTGTTTGTTTCAACGCGCTAATCTCAGGAACTACTGGTTCAAATTGGAAAACTCTTTTTGTGTTGGATAGTCCATTTATTGAGGAAGGCTTTAGGCTATAAAACGATGCGACCAATAGTAGCAAAACATCAATAAAAAATGTTTTGAAAACGGGGTAAATTTATTCATTAATCATAATAACAGAAATTGCCGCGGACGAAGTCGCCGGCAACAGCTAGTTAATAATAATAGTACAGACAAATAAGTGTAGTTTACAAATATCATATCTGCTGCAATAAGAAATATACATATAGGTACGAGTATGTTTGCTTCCTTAGACCCACCCCAAAAGCTGATTAATAAATTATTTGTGTTTAACAGCGTATTTCTAATAAACATTCAATTTAGGAATATTTTTTTTACTCTAAACATAATTTTAATTATAATTATAACCTTTTCTGTCAATTTTAAATCTTTTACTGCATAGAGAAGAAAATGGCAAATTTCATAAAGTCCATGCCTGGAAGTGCTGATTTAAATTCAATTTGTAACAAATTTTGACACGAAAACCCATTTTTATAATTTTTTGGCACCTTTTTTTTTATGATATAGGACGGCAAACGAGCAAGCGAGTCACCTGATGGTAAGCGATCACCGCTGCCCATGGACAACTGCAACACCAGGGTGTAACAGGAGCGTTGCCGGCCTTTCAACGAGTTGGGGGCAAAGGACATGGGGGAGGAAATGGGGGAAGGATGGGCCTCCGGCTCTCTCACTCACCGAACGAAGCATAGAAGCGGTAAAGCTTCTACTCAAACGTCAATTTTCTGTGAGAGTGTGGTACTTCCCTGGACGAGCCGGCCCATTCATGCTACTAGCAAAAATGAATCTTGCCGGTAGCATGGCTCTAACACAACTATAACCTTTGGAAATGTATCCTATCCTATTTTCATACAAAATTCTTTACTCGCGGATTCCATTCTCGCGGTACTTTTTGAAACTCAACTACTGCAACGCGAATAGGGAGGGTTTACCTACTGTATGTACCTATGTGTATTTGTCGGGAACGCTGTTCTATCTTAGAAGCTGTTATCAGGGCTCGTGTCACGTCGTGACAGGTCTGATAGCTCTTCGATCCCGACGCCGCAGGGCCGGGCGGCCCGGGTGCTCCGCGTCACGTCCGAAGACCTCCGAGCGACGCACCGCGCGTCACGCACGCCCAGGCGGCTCTCCTCCCAAATCATAGGAAGATAAACATTAGATACAATGAGGGCACAAAGACAGCCGCTAACGCAATACACGGACTCACTTTACTTTTCTAGCGACTGCCATAAAGTACTGTGATGTCAACAACTTCAGACAGTAATTAAATTTTTTCACACTTGCCAACACTGGTGTCAGATTTTTAAGTCGCCTAAAGGCATCTGTCATAGATTAGCGACCGCCATCGAGTGTTGACAACCAGGACTTGTGGTCACCCATCCTAGTGGGGAACACGCTCGGGATAGCTTTACATGCATAAGCGCTAAAAATACGCAAGCCTACTGGGCCAACGATCTCCTCATTTTGTCAAAAGACATACATAACAATAAAATTACAGTTTCTTGTAGGTAAGGGAGACCGTGGACGAAAGTAACAAACGCTTTGTACGTTTATCAAATTGTCAAAACACCACCTGGGTATTATGAGAAGATAGCCGACACCAAACCTATTGCACCTGTCGCTGTTAGAGTATAGCGCCGTAAGGTTGAGTTAGAGGACTTAAAGTGATTTATCGCACTAAAAGTACGTTATTTGATTTTTATACATCTACTGTTTAGGTAGAGCGAAAATTATCATATCAATGTGATTATTTTCGCATATATTCTTTACACAGTGATATAACAGAGTTTTATGCAACATTTACATTTCTTGGTAAAAAAATTGTAATCGTCAAAAATATGGTTGGGTACAAAAGAAACATTCAGCGTAAACTTGATCTCAGTATGAAAACACAAATTGAGTGCCTGAAAATAAGTCTTTTATTTTTTATAAATAACTACTTTTCATTTGTAAAAGTACTCACCTACAAGTATTAACTAATGTTACTAACAAGTACCTACTTTTTATATCTGTTATTATATGCCACATATAAGTTATATATATATTACATACCTGTTACCCTCCACATGTAACCTTTCCCAAGCGTGGGCCGGCCATTATACACTGAGTGGGAGTGAGTATCGTGTTCATTCTGAAGTTCAGCTAGGTACCTTATGAGACAACCCCGTCAGCAGCGCGGCGATCGATCTGAAGCCAGCCGCCGGTTAGCTCCCGCCTGACTGACGCACTCCATCGTTGGGTACTTACTCACGCTTTTCAGTTCATTAAAGCAGATGCTCTGTGATGAGTTTTGTTTTTTCAATTGTGTCTAATCGCATTTCGAACGACGTGAATATGGCCTTGGATTTAGTTATTATATTAAATAGTATAATGATGTTACTTATCGATTCATTCTACTCATTTAAGAATGAGTGTACGTAACACTTTAGTGTATTTTATTCGAAGAATATAAAATCCGTGCTAGTTTTCTACAAATACTTAAAGTAAAAAAGAAAAAACAGTTGACACTACATAAAAATTATAACGGATATTAAAATTTTAAATCTTAGGTCTTTATTAGTTTCAAAATAAATCTACTTATATAACATCTTTCTAATTTTTTATTATATAAGTTTACCTTTAAAATTATGTATCTATTTCTAAATTAATCGAAGTGTTATTTTACCTTCAGTTGATTGACAAGTATTGTACCGTAACCGCAAGCTTTGGCACTCGGCGAGGCGAATCGTGTGAACAGCTTGCGGTTTATAATCTTGCGGTATATAATTATAGGCGCCGCTTCCCAAGTCAAATCTCTAAATCCAGCGCCTGTTGACCCGCAGCCCGCAGCTCTCCAATCATTAACGATTACACTTATGATATTTGCGTCTTCGTTGACTGACGATAACCATATAAAAATAACTCAATAGGTTTTTAACTGTCTTCCGTGCTACACTAAAGCGGAACACTAGTTACTCTTTAGCTGCTAAATATTAATTAATAATCTAATAGTCTTTTCTTTTGTATAAATTTATTTCTTGTTAATATTTAAAAAATGTGTCCGAACCCCTATTTATTAGTTTTAATAATTCTACTTCCTACAACCTGCCTACTACGAGTAAGTTATTTAAAGTATAATTCTCATTTGTCTAAAATACGCACAGACAAAAAGCTCGGTCTGTGTTATGTTAAGGCGAGAGCGGGACACAAGCAAAATTATCTAGAAATATAAAATTATAATGCATTTTGTTATAAATCGTAGAAACAAAATTACAAGTAATCATGAAGGCCCCTTGGATCATATATAGAGGACAAGAAATCGTAGGTTCTCTTTAAAAAGCTCAAGGTGTAAATGAGCTTTTTTACAATGACACACATCACCTACGCCTAGGGGTGCCGCTTAGCCAAAGTCCGTGCGTCCTTACTCTGTTCCTTCTAATCAGCCCATCATGCCGGTCTCAGCTGTGTCGCGGTGACGCGGTGACGCGGTGACCTACTCCGAAACATAAACACCGTCGCCGTAACGTCGTGTGCGTATGCGAAGATTTGCGCAACGGTCGCGCAACGTTTCTCGCAGGTAAGTAATATAACATATAAACACAAAATATATATAATTTAAGATAAATATCAACGAAACATATAATTTTGGTTAGTATAATTATCAAGTAAGATAAACATCGAAAGAAATAACTTTAAAATAACTAAAATCTTTAATTATAACAATCATTCAACATATCAAACCTTTATTATACCGTTTTTTTATTATAAACTTTAAAACATCGATTAGTTGTTATGTATAATAAACTTTATATATACATATTAGTACGGTATATAATCATTGGTTATACGAATTAATTGGTAGAAGATTCTCAATAAACCTAATAATTAAATTTAAAAAAAAAACCTATCATCTCAAACAATTTTATTTTACGAGTTTCTTCCATATGTCCAAAGTTCTCCATTATATCTTCAACAAATTAAAATGGGAACAATATGGTAGTAAAGTCTTTTAAATACAAAAGAAATATCAAAATCGGTTTACAATTGGCGAAGATATCGTGTAACAAACATACATAAAAAAGAAACATACAGTCAAATTGATAACCTCCTCCTTTTTTGAAGCCGTTTAATAAATCTTATTTATTTTTATAGAACGCCTAGGCGAAAATTAATAGGAACCTGACGAATAAAACAAGAAAAGATAACATTATATTAAAACGAAAATCTGAATATTACGTGTGAATTTCTTCTCTAATATAAGTATAAAAAAAAAAATAGGTATACTAAAAACATTCTTAAAAAAATTGTGATACATACAAAATGCGCGCGCATTTTGTATGTATCACAATTTTTTTAAGAATTTTTTTTATTTAATTCTAACTTTCTCCTAATATTTATATACAATAAAATGTGTTATATTTCTACTTTTAAAAAAAATGTGATACATACAAAATGCGCGCGCATTTTGTATGTATCACAATTTTTTTAAGAATTTTTTTTATTTATTTCTAACTGTCCTAATATTTATATACAATAAAATATTATAAAAGTTATATTTCTACTTTAAAAAAAATTGTGATACATACAAAATGCGCGCGCATTTTGTATGTATCACAATTTTTGTATTTATATTATACTTTGCTAATATTAACATATAATAAAATATTGTAAAAGTTATTTTTTTATTTATATTATACTTTGTCCTAATATTTACATACAATAAAATATTGTAAAAAATTTCTTTGTACTACTAAAAAAATTGTGATACATACAAAATGCGCGCGCATTTTGTATGTATCACATTTTTTTAAAGTATTTCATACTTTGTCTTAATATTTACATGCAATAAAATATTGTAATAAGTTCTTTTGTTTGTTATAGTTTTTTGTAATCCTATGAAGTTATTGACTTCTTGTATTACTTTCCGTTTGCTTTACTGATGAAATCGATTACCTATTATTAGTTATTCGATAGTCTGTTTGAATGATGCACCTTTTGCTGGCTACTCCGATTTTTTTACAAGAAAATGAAGTTTATGAGCTTGCGCAAATATGACTTTATTTCGTAGGTATTACTGAAATAATTCAAATTCGCAAAATAGACATGGGTCTATACTTATTAGCTGGTATATTTTCTCTGCTATATATTTTTAATACGTATGCATTTTATAGATTTTGATTCATATTTATTTTAAATACTATACTTTTTGAATGGTATACATTTTGGCAGGTATACTGCACAAGTTGTATAACAGGTGATATTTAGTATTCATAAACGTTATAAAAAATGAGTTTATGCTTTTCGTATTAAATATTATGAATGTTATAGCTTTTAAGAATATAATCAGTAATAATTATGTCAAGTGAACATTATATCTTTTGAACTTTATTGAAATGAAAATATATAATTTGTTATTATATCAATCAATACGCACCCGTTTCTCGCAACGTAACTCACGCGCGATACGAGGAAAATTATTGTGTTATTATAACTGTCTTTTTAGACCAGTGCCGCCTTTGAAAATAATAAAAAGTGAAATAAAATTATAGTAGGATGAAACCCATTTCAAAAGGGAGATGATCGACGATCTGAGGTCGGGAAGTGGAAGGAGGTGAGTTTTTAAGGGTAAAAAATGGTTTATCTCGATTTCCGGCAAAACTACAAGTCCTGTGGCCAAAGATGTAGGTAATAAAAAGTTCTACTTCTTTTGCATTTACACTTTTGTCACATAACCTCAAAATGTATGTGAAATATCAAAATACAAGCTTTTGTATTTTTATTTTTATTTTTTACAAAAATGATTTTTTGGTGAAAACCAAACACACTGTAATTTTTTTATTTGAAATATTTCTAGGTTCACCTTTTTTTGAGTCAAATATCTTAAAAGCAAAGTAGTTATCAATCGAAAATTCTCGCATCAAAATATCTGCTTTTTAGGGCTTCGTACCCAAAGGGTAAAAACGGGACCCTATTAATATGGCTCCGCTGTCCGTCTGTCTGTCTGTCCGTCTGTCACCAGGCTGTATCTCACGAACCCTGATAGCTAGAGAGTTGAAATTTTCACAGATTATGTCTTTCAGTTCCCGCTATAACAACAAATACTATAAAAAAGAATAAAGTAAATATTTAAGGGGGCTCCCATACAACAAACGTACTTTTTTTGCTCGCTATTGATAACGGCAATGTAGGCGCTTGAAATATTCATAGAATATTTAATTATATATACACTTTAAAAATAAATATTAAAATTAAACAAATGTTTAAGGGGGGTTTCCATTCAACAGACGTACGGAATCCTAAGTGCGCGAGTCCGACTCGCACTTGGCCGGTTTTTTTAAAATAGTCGGTGGGCTTTTTGTTCGAATAAATCACTACTCTTTTAAGGGTAAAAACCCTTAAAAGCTCACTTCCCGACCTCAGATCACCCGTAATTTATTTTTCCTTTAATATTTGTTATATTTTCTTCCCTTTTCATTGGATTTCATCCTAGTATCATTCATATTGGTTTCAAAAATTATCGCCTCTTGTCTATATGTTTTCTAACTGCGCAATAGTAGCTACTTAGAAAACAAATACAAAAGTTGTATCAAAATTAAAACATATCTTTACTACGATAAACAGACACTACACTACATCATATCATTCCTAATTAATCCTTGTCGTACAATAATAAACGTCCTCACAATAACTATTTTTATATTTTATACTGCGCTCAATCACATGTACACATTCAATTGGGTACCGTTAAAGGAAGAACGCATCGCTACTTTCACTTGAGATTAGCAGCCGGATTCATAAGAGTAGAGCCGCCGCTGACGCGCCCGTGCCGGTGAGCGGGTCAAGGCCGCGGAGAAAGACGCGGCATCCGTAGGCAGCAACGAGACCACGCACATACAGACTAAGCTTCCACTGCTAGCTGGTTAACAGCTCTATGGTTTCAGTTATTATTGTGGAGGAGATCGGTCATTGACTTCCCATCGATGTAAGTAGGTCGATGTCCTTTCTGCGCCCAATTTTAATTTGTTTCCTAAAATGAGAATTTATTTTAATTTAATTAAAAACATTGTGAGGAATTCTGCACACTAGTACACTAGTGTTTAAAAAATGCTGTTATCACTTATTATTATTAAAATTTAAATCAGCATTGAATGCATTTTGCAATAACATACTTCATAAGATAAAATGTGATTATCCTTGTATAAAGCTTGGCATCTGCCGGTGTGTCCTTTGTCAGGAGTAGCGGTACGGTGTGGAGAAAGTAAGTGAATGTGTAGCGGCCGGCGCGGTGTTGCGTCGTTTGACGCAATATCCTCCGAACAGAGCTCTGATTCAGTTTTCGACTGACACGGAACTAGGCCTTCAGGATCTAGTGGGCTGGTTTTGTTTATTTCGGAATTAAGTACGACTAAAAATATAGTGGTTAGGTTTGGTAGTTCGCAAAGAGTGAAGTGCCTAGCAGGCTGATCTGAAGACGGTAAACATGTAGGTACTCCCGATAGCAGCGAACACTACACGGCGATCCAACATTTACTGCTCAACTATTTTCTATTCGAAACAGTTATAACTCTCTTTTTGTTCGAAGTCAAAAATTTCACGGACAGAGGATCATCTAATAGAATCTAGTTAATTCGATCCAGTTAGATAGCAGACCAGGTCAGGTTTGGAGCAGAATATAAGTTTGGTACTTATATTTTTTTAGTTAATTTGGAGCGTGTGCTGAGGGTGTCATCGGGTTTGTCAGCGGCGGGTTTTCCGGCAGCGGCGGGAAACCGCGACGCTAATGATACCTGCCTCTATTTTTATGTGCTGCGCATTTCCTTGTTAGTTGCGAACTTGATTTGACTTGTGAACGTGGTCACCTAATAAACTATTTCTTTGTTACACAATGTTTCGGAAAGGAAAAGTGGTACTTTTAAAACATGCAGTTTTTCTTTCTACTGTTATTTTTAGTTTATCTAGTACCTATTACTAAGCCTATTAGTAATATAAATATATACGGAATAGGTAAGTTTTTCAAAATTTACAATTTGCTTTCAAAGCTTTTGTTTGAGTGAATTTGCTCATAACAAAAGCTTTACTGTAAAATAAAGTCACCTGGCTGACGAGCATTGAGCCCTATTTATCAGCAGGTCAGTTCAATGACTCTCACTGACTCTATAATATTACATCGTTATCAGATTTACATTTAACTACATACACATTACTTGCATAAGTTTAACTAAATCAAATTAAATAATAGGATGTACAAATACCTTACAACCATTTTGGTGCTTTATAGTTTAATTGGCCTGACGTAATGATCTTCCAGGCCCAGGAGCGATTTAATCTTAATCTTGGTCTGGTCAGCCAAGATCGCTGATCTTGGTCTTGATTATAATAACTTACGATCACGCTCCCGCAGATAATTGTTTGATGAGCCGTCACGCTGGCCTGGGCGCGTGCCAAAACAGATTTAATATAATGCGGCAAATCTGCCCAAAATGTTCTTCAGAGATAATACACAAGAGATCAACTCTTGTGCATTAACTCTGAAGAACGAGTGTAAAAAAATATTGGATTACTTCCGGAAAATCCGGGAAGGTGCGAGGAGCTTTGGCACGCGCGGCACACGAGCTCGGCCGCATGCCGCATTCAATAACTCCGACTCTCCGATCCAGTGCGCGTGCGCCGGTGCTACGTAGCTTCTACGACCTACGCTACGATGCGCTACGCACTGCAAACGACGCGACGTAGCTCTCTGTAATTAGGAGTATAAATTGACTGGCTTTCATTATCTATAAACCTCTTACCTGTGTGTGAATGTATCTAAAAATAAAGGAATATTTGCTTCGTTTGTGTTGATACTGTTATTAATTAGTAGGAAATATCTACGGTATACACCATTATTGTCAAAAAAAATAATTATTTATAACATCACAAAATCAAATTGGATCCCGAATCTTACTCGCAATAATTCTATCTATTACTGTACAGTGGAAACTATTACTGCTTCTTGTTCTAAGTGTGTCGATGAGCACCCAATTTAATGTTTTCTGCGCTCAGTTTGGAGCGACATATACACCGTCAAATTAAGCATTATGCAGATCTTGTGGCCGCAGGTCGCGGAGCACGCTGGGCACCTCAGTAATACAACTAATAAACACGACTTGGTCATTATCATTAGTCACTGGGCTCGGGCAGCCTGCGCCAGGCGGCTCGGGTCAGCGGCCGCCTCACAATCTGCCGCTTCGCTTAGCGCGTGCGATGACGCGCGCCCGCATCGTTTGATTTCATAATGTTGTTCATGTCGATGCAACTCACTTGCGCTGCCACGGAATTCACGCCTGCAAAACGCAGTACAGACGTAACACGCTTCATACTGACGTTCTTTCACTTCAAGGACACGGAAATAAGTAACATCCTAGAGAAAAAAGTACTAATCACACGAAAACGTGGTATATAATATCACCGTGATATTCATATCTCAAATAAACTTTTTGGTGTTGAGTCGAAAGGGTTTGTTTGCGGAGTGCAGAAGAAGCGGCGCATTTCTCCAAATGACATCAACTTACAATGTACGACATAGGTACTCAGAACTAAATATGCGGACTTGACCTTACAGGTTATTATTTAAAATTCAATTAGTAATACGAAATAATAGTGATTAATTAAATGTTTATATCATATAAATTTAATGTAAAATCCAAATATGTACAACTAGCTTTCGCCCGCGGCTCCGCCCGCGTCAATGTCGATCCCTCGGGAATAGTACTTTTTCCCGGGATAAAAGGTAGCCTATGTCCTTCTCTGTACTCCAAAGAACTTGTATGCAAAATTTCATGATGATCGGTTCAGTAGTTACGGCGTGAAAGCGTAACAAACAAACAAACAAACAAACTCACTTTCGCATTTATAATATTAGTTAGGATATGTACCAATTCATGCCATTTTCGTATGTAGTGTGTAGTATCGTAGTATGGCTTCTCTCCAAACGGAGGGACCATTGATGCTCTTACGGAAACCGAATCCAACTAAACGCCAGAACAGACAGGAGCAAGATACTCCCAACATCCGGGGCCCATGCTGCAAGCATTCAGATGCCTCTTTAACACGTCCGGATAGCGCAGATTTTGACTACTGTGCTTCTGATTACCCTCTCCTATTTTAGAATAAAAATCTGCTTTGGATAAACGGTAGTTCTTCATGCAACTAATCCAAAACGTTGACAGGAATGGTGAAGAGCGTAACTTTGGAGATACGCCATGCTATCAGACATAATAGCATACGTCATCAGCATAAAGCAGTTGTGGAGAGAGCATAAAATCGATTTTACTCCATGATTTGAACTTGAAAATATCAAATTTGATATTTTGGGAGTTTAGTTGGCAATTTAGTTGGGAGTACCTTGCTTCGAAAAAGTCACCTTTGCGGTCTACTGCCTGCAACAACATTAAAGCGACCGAGGAAAATCGCTTAGAAGAACTCGATAAATATAAATAAATAAATATATACGGACAAATCACACATATTGAGCTAGCCCCAAATTTAGTTCGAGACTTGTGTTATGGGACACTAACTCAACGATACTATACTTTACAGCAAATACATGTATAGATATACATCCAAGACCCAGGCCAATCTGAAAAAGATAATTTTCCATCTTGACCTGGCCGGGGATCGAACCCGGGCACTCTCGTGTTGTGGCTGGCGTGTTGACCGCTGCGCCACGGAGCTAGCCAAATTTGACCAAGAGTGATGGTAAGCGTCAGTTACGGAAAGTAAGACCTAAACCCTCCCTACAACTGCCAGCCGTGCAATAGAATATTTAGATCCAAATTTCTAGCGAGTATTAGGTCATATTAGCGAGTCATTATTCGATGAGGAGGACTATACTGTAATAGTGTATACAGTTCCAAAGAACCAATCACTAACCCTGGTGAGCTTATACCGCGGGAGAAACAATTTGCTTTTATTACATAACGGCCTATCTGTAAAGTCACTTATTTTTGTCTTTAAATGTGTAGGTAGTGGCACAGTTAAAAAAATCATAAAACCCCAAAACTTACAAGGATTTAAGTCTCACACTCACACACGTTATGACGACCACAAAAAAATAGAGCACACAAGATACCGAAGAATGAAGATACTCATATTATGAGAAGCCACGTGAAACTCGATTTTATTTTCGGTAAATCACTTTGAATGGAATGGACAACCAATAGCTCGCAAACATGGCAATTTCACCCTTGTGACCTCCAGTAAGATTCTCTTCTATAGCATCGCTTGTCTGTGCCGGCGCATATCGCGCAATCATCGACACATGAAATTGCAATAGGAAAACCCCGTCATTAGAAGCTATCGTTTGTATTTCAATTCTTAGTATTTAATGTGAATATCCGTCCACTCCATTCATTCCTGAGAACCGTCTCCTAACTGGGCGTTCGTAATCCTTGCAAGGAATCGCTTCGGCAGAACGCATAATTATAGTTACCGTCACCCCTAAATGAATTCAAGTATATCATAGTATTCTGTCTGGCCATTGTTTGTGGCGATACGCGCTACTGATGCATGTCACATTGCAAACAAAACCCAGTCAATACTTGAATGAATATCGCGGTTTCTGACCAGCATTGTGGCTCAGTGGTACCGTAAGTGCCATTAAATCGCAGGGTCCCGGGTTCAATACCCGGCGAGTGGAAAACGATTCACTTCCCGCTTTGGATGTGCTGAGTTTTAAATATACGATTTCATCATACTTACTGAATAATCATTCCCAAACTGACTCGTGTCTCAGAGATTGTAATAAGATTTAACTATTGTATATTTGTGATTTTCATTTATTCCTTTTTTACTTACACTCTTATTAATAGAGTTATATCTAAGACTTATGCAACACCAAAAATAGACATTAGCGAATGTGACATTTACTCGGATGCGCCGAGGCCGGGCTCCGAGCTAGTGTGTGGTGTCGTAGCACGTGAGAGCCACAGAGACACGCTGAGATGACAGAGACATTGACTCGGCTGTAGTGACAGGGCTCCAGCAAATTGAGATGAATATTAGTCAGTGCTCCGTCACAGTCCGCGAGAAATTGTTCTGATTCACTCGCGCCGCTCGGAAGACTAGGTCAATATTGCAAGTGATATCATGCTCATCAGCCGACTTCCGCCCCGGGCCACTGACGTAACGAGCAGGACAGAATACCATACTAGATATGTTTTTTAACAATTTTATTAGGAATAAACACAAAAAAGAATGATCAGCTAGTTTTTCAATTTAAACAATTTTTCAATCAGCTGATGCCTTTTTACAGAAAACAAACATTAGTAGGTATTTTAGCTTGTGAGCATTAATAACCTAGTTTTCCAAAATACTTGGCTGGTAAAAAATTGTCGACAGGTACTTCACCCCAAGGATCCGAGTTTTGCAAGTAGGTACAGTGTATAGGTACTTTTGAAATGCCCTTTAAATATCAAGTGACAAATCTACTTAAAAAGACTGATTCCTCGTATTGGCTAAGTAATTTAACCGGTCAACTACCGAATGCCCCAATCGGGAAACATAACAATAGATAATCAATTGTGTCTGCGTTTCTCGCGATTGATGAGTAAATTGTATATTCGTATTTGTGTTATACCTATTTGCCATAATTTGGTAAGCACTCGGAGTGAGTTTTATAACATTGTGTAGTACAGCCTCTACGCCGTAGCCTGGCGCCTACAAGATTGTAATTAATTCGTCACAATCGAGCAGTGATTGATAATGTACCTGTGCAAACCAAGCTGGGGTCGGAACGGTTGCTGTTAAACATTGTGAGGGTACTAGTTGCATAGCTTTGATTATACGTCGGATTTAGTTTGCGGTCAGGGCTGGTGGTGGATGGGTTTTCATCCAGGCAGAGCAACATGGCTGGAGTAAAAGGACAAGAGAACATTTTAGCAAGACTCGTGCTCTGCGTAAATGGAAAACCAATTTGTAGCTAGTAAAACAAAAATGTATTGCATAATTTGTTTATTAGTATAGCACACATGTTACAGTTAGTTACGATTTTAAAATAATATTAATTTAGACAGTCGTGCATGCATTAGTTGCATACCATTGGTTAGACACAATGACTTCACATTTATGATAATACCCATAAGTAATCATATAAAGGTAGCTACATGTTTAACATTACTTGCCAACTGTGCTATAATGAATTACAAAATCTAGTTACCTAATTTGTTAATTATAAAGTAAAGAGTAAATTTATACTTGTAAGTTATTTATATGACTCTAATTTCAATACACAATTACATAATTCGTATAAGATAACCAACGTATAAGATGTACTTTAGACTGCAGAGTAATATATTGTATACTAATACAATATATTACTCTGCAGTCTAAAGTACAAAAATGCTGCCTCTACATTGTAAGGCGCTACGGTATACCGAAATGTTCTCAGATCGACTACAATTATATTCATCATCAAATTATTAAATGAAGATCTATTTGTCGTATGTAGGTAACGTAAGTAGGGAGCATATTGTTTCTATGGTATGAAAAAATACATCAACTGCATTTTAATAAACACCTCGGACTCGGTATCTTCAGTAAAATGTTTTGTAATTACTTCAATGAGTGTTACAAGTGCGGATTGTAAGTTGTTTATTGAACTGTCCTCGACTCGCCGGCTAATAGAGCTACATTTTATCTCAGAGTTGTAAAAACTTGTTGGTATATAAATAGCCGCGTGCCTGTAAAAGCTCCTTTTTCTAAATCCGCATTTCATATTGTATAGGTCAAAATTTACATTCAATAAATTAATAATATTACGAAAGACGTATCTTTATAAACACAAAACTATTTATCGTGTACACCAAATGTAAACACGTGCCGCGCACTCAAATACTCTTAAACGATCAGGATGTCCTACATCCCGCATTCCCACCGACGGAGAACGTGCCGTGACGTCACGCCACGTGGCCGGGACGCGCCGTGACGTCAGAGGTTACAAGGTCCTTGACTTCGTGCCAATGTTAGGTGCACCGCAATGCTTCATATGGTGTAAGACGTACAATTTTTTAATGTCTTCGAAATTACTCGTAATTTAAGTTTTTATGAAATGCCCGTTAATCATCTGACCATCTTGTCTGGCTTATCAAGGATAGACATACGTGGAAGGATAGCAGGCTTTTGCCTGGCACTGGCACATAAGAAATTATAAAATTAAGAATGTAGCTGTCAAGTCATACTAGGTCTAAGTGAGAAGTGAATGCTGGACGATATAGGTAAATATTTGTCATTGATGGCACCAACCGATTCGATTATGGTGCGACCTTAAAGTAGGATACATAAGCGTTATCTGGTGATGTATCCAGCCACCGGATTGAGCTAAACTAACTAGTTACCTAGTTTTTATGTGACTTTCAGCATTTATTTGTCTTACGTACTTATCTTGACTTAAGTGACGAATGTAGGTATGTACTCGTGTTACGAATAAGTTTACAGATGGCTTGCTCGTTTGTTTAAGTACTATTTTTGATATAAAAATAAATATAAGTCTTAAAAATATTAGTTATTTTTACGAAACAGGTGATGACATGACACAGGTCCACCCATATTATTTGTGTGCGTATATTTTTAGCCATGAGTATAAAATATCTTCTACCTTATTTTTTATATTACACAAAAGAGCATTAAGCTGGATTTTGAGTATTTACAATTCTTAAAATCTACATAGCCAACTTACTATCTTAGAAGATTATACTGATACTAAACTGAAGTAAAACATCAAAAATCCGTTAAGTATTGATAGAGTAAATCCATTACAAACACAATATAGTCATTTCTCTATTTTAGTTTAGATGAAATGTTAGGTTTGCCACACAGCATATAGTATATGTATTTGTATAGGTATAGTAAGTGTAAGATTTTCATGTTTAATAAATTCCCACGGCACCGGCGCGCACACGCCACACAGCGATAAGCGATAAGGCCGGCCAATGAGCGCGAGCGTGCGCGCGCGCCGGCCATTGGTCGTCAATATGACAGATTGCCTCACCTCACTCTGAAAACTGATTCCCTACCGAAAGTTCCATCCACCTGCTATTGGGCGTAGGAACTATATTAGTTCATTGTTTATTTTAAATTAGTTTTGAAATATTATTGTACTACAACACATTAAAGCAATAGGCTAGTTTCCTTAAAAAAAGTTAATTGGTCCGTCAGTTAGATATTCAAAAAATATTGGACACGTATTTTTTCTTTTGTCGATTAAGCAAAAAATTATAAAGATATAGCCCTTTAGTTCCGTGTGACGTCATAGTTTGCTACAATTTTTAGCAAACTTTGACGTCACGAGCCCCCACTCCTGAACTTTGACGCACTTTATCTTTATTGTTTATTTGACAAAAGAAAAAATACGTGTCGAATATTTTTTGATTATCTAACTGACGGACTAATTGTTATGTTATTATTACGACCCAGGAAACTAGCCTATTTTATGCTTATAAATGAAGAATTTAATATCAAGCAGAAATTCTACAATTTGGAATCTGATTTACAATACTCAAAACAGATAAAAGTTATCTACATAAAAATTTTATCTTAGACTTGTGCACGTGACGTAAATGAAGAATTTAATATCAAGCAGAAATTCTACAATTTTGATTTATAATATTCAAAATAGATAAAAGTTATCTAGTTACATAAAAATGTTATCTTAGTCTAAGTGCACGTAGGTACCTAATATCTACTATATTTAAGAAGTGTTATTTTATTTAACGAATTTCTACCAAAAACACTTTTTTTAATAAATTAACCAACTCTAAGAACTGTGAAATCCTATGTTCCTATATCTCAACGAAAATTTGCGTACTAAAACTACTATAAAAATATCGTATAAACTACAAACTTATCGAATAATCCGATCGTAACACTGAGCACATCACACACCCGCCACACGCGTTGATGTCTTAATTTCACTGACACTGCACTCGCTGCCGAAGCGATGAACGCGCGATGCGCGAGCACGAGCGCGCGCGTGTGCTCCGGGCCGCGCCGCCGCCGCGAGTGGCACGGACCGCCCGCCCACCGCCGCGGCCGCCCGCCGCTCCTCGAAGGGAGGGACGAAAATGTACATAAAGTGGTCCGGACCAAACCACGGAATGATTCGCAACCTCAGCGCTGTCGAGACAACACGCATCGACCTTTACCATTACCACTCCAACTTTGTAGTGAACTTTTACCTGTTGTACCATTCCAAAACTTAAGTCAAATATGGCGAACGAAATGTGGATCGTTTTGGTGATGGTGGCGGCGTCGGCGACGGCCATGCCGCCGCTGTCGCGGCAGGCGCCCGACAAGATGGACGTGAACGACGTGCTCAACAAGACCGTGTGCCCCATCAACATCCGCATCGACGACGACCCCAACCGCATCCCGCGGCGGATCAAAGTGATGGAGTGCCGCGAGAACACCAACGAGTGGTGCGCCAAGAAGAACGTGCCGCCCAACGAGTGCTGCCAGCACCGCCACGACAAGGTGGTGATGCGCTGCGTGGAGATCCAGGACCACGTGCAGGTGTTCTACAAGGAGAGCAACGAGACGCAGACGCTGCGCGTGTCCGTGGGCTGCATGTGCATGATGCAGGAGTCCACGGAGGCGCAGGAGTCGTCCCCGAGCTGACCGCGCCGCCGCCTCGCGCGCCGCGCCCCGCCACAGTTCCTAGCTCCCCGAGCCTACCGTAGTTAATTGTGTGAATGGATGAGGATGGAGTCGCGAGTGTTAATTTATTGTCGTGCCCGGTATGTGATACCAGTGAGTGCCGCAGTCAGCGGAGATCTCCCGACCCTGCATCAGGCGTCGGCCTTAGGCAACTATTATTTATTTTTAACATAAGACTTTGTTATACTTAATAAAAAAAACATGAGATGAATTTATAGCTTTCCTTTTGCACCAAATCCTTAAAATATTTTGTTACCTATATTTTAACATTATTGCTACCTGAAATTAGACACAAATTACAGTTATAACACATTTTACGTAGAATTAGAATAATGGTATCTAAAAATACATCATGCTTAAACCAGATATTAAATATTACTAAAATATTGTCAAATCACACAGATATGCTAGCCGATGAGCTAGCCCCACAGTAAGTTGTGGGCATCATCGTAGTTCTCAAACGTAACTTGTCTGTCGGCGACATGTTCGAAACTATTTAGTTTTGAACATGTCGTTGACATATCACTGTCAATTAAAAATGGTGGTAAGTGTTGAGAGCTGTGTGCTCGCGTTATTGAGTAGGTATCGGTGAGTCAGGCTCGGCAGGCCGCGGCCGCGACGGTGACTCAGCTCGCCTTCGCCAAACTTTCATAGTTTTCGCTTACTTCATTGAACGAGTCACCACAAACTTCATAATCTGCAGTGTAACAGGCAGTAACAAGCATTTTTTTATTACCACATTGACCTGTATGATGTATCTATATCCATCGCAATATAATAAATAATAAATAAATATATACGGACAAATCACACAGATTGAGGTAGCCCCAAAGTAAGTTCGAGACTTGTGTTATGGAATACTAACTCAACGATACTATATTTTATAACAAATACATATATAGATTAACATCCAAGACCCAGGCCAATCTGAAAAAGATCATTTTCCATCTTGGCCAGGCCGGGGATCGAACCCGGGCACTCCGTGTCGCAGGCTGGCGTGTTAACCACTGCGCCACGGAGCTGTCAATATAAAGCACACCTTGCGTTAAAGTTGCGAACACTACCTAAGTAGTCAACATAATCAAGACTTAGGTGTTTCTTGGGTACTCGTATGTATAAGGAACTACAAGTTTCCTTAGTTACCTGAAATATTTTCCGTCAAACAGGCATAAGTACCATCACTGTAAGTATGAAATAAACAACTGTATAAGTAGCTATTTTATGGTAGTAGATATATAAAATAGCTACTACTAACCTAATTCAAAAAAACCGTTTCTCAAATAATCTTTCATTTATATATAAGACTTCAAACAAACTACTGACCCGATTATTATTGAATATAAATGGGATCAATTTTAAAGCATACTCTTTCAAACAACAAATAATTTTTAAAATCAGGTGTAAATGAGGGAGTTGAGCGGTAACAAACATAAAAAATACAAACTAATTAGATAACCTCCTCCTTTTTTGAAGTCTGTTAAAGAATGGAAAATCCCATCGATGTTAAACACGATTTGATTTATTTATTACCTACCTACCGTAATTTTTCATAACTTAAGAAATTGTTTTAACACTTTTTCGTTAGGGACGTTTTTATAAAATATACCTAGTACCTATCGTTGAGTTAGTATCCCATAACATAAGTCTTGAACTTACTTTGGGGCTAGCTCGTTCTGTGTGATTTGTTCTTATACCTATTATTATTATTTGTTACAAATAGCAGCGAGAGTAGTTTTGTAGCTCATAGATCAAGCCATCTATCTAGTAACACCAGCCAACATCTGCACATGATAGTTTACTAATACTACGTTAGTAATTATATAAATATCCGTGCTAATACTTAAACATTACACACCAGTGAAGGAGAACATCGTTTCGTGAGTAAATCTGCGCTCTCGGGGTTGCTATGTTTTCTTTCTCCGGACGCTGGCCGTGGTCTATGGTAATGACGACAGGTACACTTTGTATCTTTGAGTTTAGGCTATTAGACCGCTATCGCTACCTATGATAAAAGCTTCTGAACTGACATTACATACAGTATTTTGTTAAAAAAAGAAAACCTTTAGATAAAAAGAATTAAGTACCTAATACTTATGTACCTATGGCGAGCTCTGTGGCGCAGTGGTCAACACGCCAGCCTGCAACACGGGTTCGATCCCCGGCCAGGTCATCATGGAAAACGATCTTTTTCAGATTGAACTGGGTCTTTAATATTTATCTATATAAGTATCTATTATAAAATATATTATCGTTGAGTTAGGTAGTATCCTACGACACAAGTTCACAACTTACTGTAGGGCTAGCTCAATTTGTGTGATATGTCCCTAAATATTTATTTATTTATTTTATTTATATGTCATTAGAACTGCTGAAGCTATAAATTGCTAGAAAAGAAACGTCTTTTTAGTACGGGGTCAGCTTTTAATTTATAATCATAGGTACTTATTTGTTTTATTATTTGTTGATATAGCGGTGAAAGAAAATCACATTTTGCGAACATTTTAAGACAGACGGACGGAAGGACGGAGAGGTGAGGCTTATTCATAGGGAACCGTTAACACCCTTTGGATACGGTAGTGGAATCTGGGTAATTACTACCTCGTGGCCAAACTATTTCGTCAAACTGATTTGCCTACGAGGAATTTCAATGCCTTGTGGCCTCTTCCGCTAGGTTCGGACAATGAATTTATTGTTTATACTTAAATGTTAATATCGTAGATTTCAGTAACAGCGGTACCAATACTAAAAAGCTTTTATTTGACCTTGCGAAGCCGGCGGATGGAATTGAACACTGACTCACGGCCCGTGCTGAGTGAAGATGAGACATGCATTTCTCACAAATAAAATTAGCTTTAAAATAATATACTTCATCAAAGTACCTAGGTCTCTTGAAAAATTCATTTTGGGGTCTATAACGACCGATATATAGGTTGAGAAAAGGCCTTTTCCTACGACTTCACAATATAGAGCCTATGTGCTATATGTTATAACATTTTAAATACTTTATATATGGAATATTTTGAATTGTATATTAACACTGTTTATCAACGAAAAAAGACAAACAAGGAAAAAACAGAATTTTAACTTAAGTAGGCACTCATCTGATAAAGAAAAATAAATTCAGTAAATGCCTGCTTCATAAAAATTATAGTCATTTTTTTTGCAAAATATGAACTTTCTGGTTAAATTGGGTCCCAAAACTACTCTCGCTGCTATTTGTAACAAATAATAATAATAGGTATAAGAACAAATCACACAGAACGAGCTAGCCCCAAAGTAAGTTCAAGACTTATGTTATGGGATACTAACTCAACGATAGGTACTAGGTATATTTTATAAAAACGTCCCTAACGAAAAAGTGTTAAAACAATTTCTTAAGTTATGAAAAATTACGGTAGGTAGGTAATAAATAAATCAAATCGTGTTAAACACGTTCTCCTTCACTGGTGTGTAATGTTTAAGTATTAGCACGGATATTTATATAATTATCTACTAACGTAGTATTAGTAAACTATCATGTGCAGATGTTGGCTGGTGTTACTAGATAGATGGCTTGATCTATGAGCTACGCTTTGAGGCAGCTCGAATAATCTGCCACCATTGTTAAATATAAAATACTCAATAAGAAAGGAGAAAATCGTAGTCTGCCTATTGTAGCATGGCCGGCAGTCAGCAGAAAACGCAGACAATGCGGCTGATTGGCGGCCGTACAAACAGGAGTAATAGCACCGCGGCCCGCGGCCTCCAGCGGGAGCCCAATTAAGTGGGCCGGCTGGCTTCTTGAAAGCTCGTTGCCAGGCTAGGGCGCCCCGCGGCGCGCCGGTTTCCCGGCGTATGAAAAATTCTGATGTGACCCACTACGGCAATTGCCTGCCGCAGAAGGGATCAACAGGAATTACTATTGTATCCGTTATAATTCAGAACGAGCTATGTACATTTTTACTACTTGATATACCTAGTATATGTTAGAAGTCCACGACTGGACAAAGGTTTCTCCCAAGGATTTTTTGTTCCATGGAAGGATATTGCCATACTCACCACGCTTGGCGAGCGCAGTTTCTTTGGTTTCTAGCACTTCCGACGCAGCTGCCCGTTGGAAGCATTTTTAAGCTAGGGGAATTGAATTAAGGTATTGGGACAGTACTCACGCTGATGAATGGGGGAAAACCAAGTAGTAGGGTATTAGGTCGGGAGGCCGGACGCGCCTACCCGATGCCAAGCTTACAGCCACCGAGCAGGCAGTTGAGGATGGTACCCCTGAGCAGGCAAACCCTTAGAGGTGCTACTATGCTAAGGCCCGCGCGTATTCCAGGCGGCCGTATCCGCCGTTACTCAGAGGCAAAGACGATACTTGAATATAGACTACCAAGGGCGTTGCAGTGCAATAATGGCAGTCCGTCACTAAACTTGGTAAAACCCTACGTAAATCCAAGTAAAACTGCCTAATAAACCGAATATATTTTTCCATCTTAAATAACATATTTTCCGCAAATTCTGATTTTATTTTCCCATGGTGTGGTGGAGTCCTATTTGTGAATAAACCTATGGCGCCATCTATGTGATAAATATGAAACAAATCGTACGCGATAGGAGTTCGGACCACATGTCTGCGGTATTTTCATGATAATTGGACCGCATTTACAACTATTTATTGTTTTAGCCGACTTCCACTAATAAGCGTCAGGTGTTGTGCTGTTGTGCACCACTGCTTTCCTGGGGCAGAGCGAGTGGAGCGGTCGCACTAGGCGCCGGAGAGCCCAGCAAATGTATCTACAGTAACAGCACGCTGATCTAGAGCGCCACAGGCCGAATTGGCTTATGAGCACAGAAAACATGATGACCAAGAATGCTTTGGCTATAAAGATACCCAACGTATTATATATAAATACTTAATAAGTGCAGCTTTTGTGTTTCGCCTTAAAGACCTTTTGAATTGATATGTGGTGAAATAGCTACGAGAAGAAGGAGTAAGGGTAGTAATTTGTTGGCCGTGTACGTCGGCAGTAGCAAGAGTACTCACGGCGCGCGACAAGGACGTGTGCCGCCAATCATCGAACTTTCACAATATCTGGCCTTTACCCAACTACTCCAGATACGTACACTTCGCATCAGATTCGAAGGAATTATGATCATGTTACGCTTGGGATCTTATTAACCGGATCGTAATATGTAGCCAAAATAAAAAAATTAAACAATTAAAAATTCAAGTGAATACAAGAAACGTTTTTTGAGCTTCTTTTGTAGTTAAATTGTACGGTGGTAAGGAACTCTTCATATGTTTGATTCCGACTCACTTGGTTTTTTATACTTAGTTCTCACGGAACCATCTCAGTGAAGCAGGGCAATAATAATGGGTAATATCTAATATTTTTTTATTAACAAATTATTGTATGTCCAGTATGGGCAGGGCATGGTGGCCTTTATTTATTTTTGTAACATCTTATCTTACCTGTGTTCTACAATAAAGAGATTTTGTATTTGCAGGCCGCTCGCCGCTATTGGCGTGGTTCACTATAAGTCCTATCTGTTGGTGATAGGCCTTGATAACAAGTGAAGGTACATTTTCCTACAACATTCCCTTGAATGGGCGACTCGGCCCCTCAATGTGACATATACAACTTTTCATATGAGACCAATGCAATGGAGCTGAAAAACATCCCATACAAGTGTTCAGCCGGTCGGCAATTTGTATGAAAATGTCGAAAAACTAGTTCCCAGCATTGATCACATAAGATAAGTTGTTCATATTGACGGGCTGAGTCCGCCCCTTTAAAGGAATGTCGAGGGTAAATTTACACTCGGTACGTATACAGGCAGTTTAAAATTGAATACTTCTTATGACTTTTATAAAATGGGTCAGCATGCATGTGCATGTCATACTACAACTTGAAACCGCCTCAACCAAACGTTATGGTTTTGTGTTCGCGTTTAAGAATTCTTCCATCATACAAAAACTACGTCTTTCTTGTACGATGTCAGGAAGCATAGATACCCTAAGCATATCAAACCTTTTACAATAAGTACCTATGATGATTATGCGATGTACAAGAGCCGAGCATGGACTTTATTTGCCCCAAGTGTATCGTCGTCGTAGCGTCGTGGCTAGGCAAGTTCAAGGGCGAGCGGCCGCCGCCCCCCGCGGCGCTGCCCCGCCGATGTCCCCGACCTGGGCTGTCAACCCAACCACTGCCGACCTTGGATAGGTACTGGGACAGTTGGAAAAACATCGGCTATACGTAGGCAGGTGCGTTCAAGTTATTTTTTTTTGTAAGGAAATGGATGTACCTATAGAGGTAATTTTTCTAGCCAATATATTCAATGAAATCAAACAGATGCAGAACACTCCCATGAAAAAACTGGCCAAGAGCGAGTCCAAATTTTTTTATGATGAAGTCTCGCGGTTTTGGATTTTTTAGGTCAGTGGTGTCATCCTCGACTGCTTGCCCGGTGGTGACCGGTATGGCATCGGGTACGCGCCCGGCCTCCCGAGCTGCTACTTGTTCATCCGAGCGAGTAGCCTATAGGTACCTTATCCCCGTCTTGTATCCAACGATTTCCTATATTTTCCCAGCTCAAAATGTTTCCGATGGGCAGCAGCGTCAGAAGCACAAGAAGCCAAAGAAACTGCGATCATCAACCCGCCTGCCAAGCTTGGTGAGTGTGGCAATATCCTGCCATGAAACGAAAAATCCTTGGGAGGCGCCTTTACCCAGCAGTGGACTTACTACTGTTAAAATTATGATGATGATGACTATGTATCTTGGTTGCGTCGATAGTTCATTATACAGCTGATAGGAACCTTCATGAGCATTTTTCAATAATTAAATTCAGAAATTCAAAATGATTTATGCATGCAGAAAGTTATTAATATAATAGACCACTTTCAAGTTTAAATAAAAAAATGTGTTTAACCGAAAATCATAGACATAGGAACAAAACGGCAGCGGGAAAGAAACGCTGATTTCATAGGTAAAGACCCTGTAAAGACCCAATATGAGGAAAATTTCCATAAGGTAGGTACATGCTGCTATAAATTGTAGATATTCAAACATATCCATTATTATGGCAAATCACCGCGTTAAGTAATACGTAAATGCGATGCGTACAGTAAAAGATATCACATCCACAATCTTCGACACGACAATTATGTATAATCGCGATTTTTCGAAGGCTTTCATGAAACGTTAGATATAAACGAAAAGGTACAAAGTTTTTGTTATTTTTCGTTAGTTTCTGAGGGCATTAGATTCGACTCGTGCTGTACACGTCGCTACAAGTAGGTAATGCCGAGGCCTGGTCTGCGACGGGGCGTGCCGGCCGGGCGTGCGCGCGCGCCGAGGGCGGCGCTCGCCTCGCTCCGCCCCCGAACGTTTGTGAACGTTGTGAACGGAGCGCGAACGTTTTCAGGCGTTCATTTAGGTATAAAACTTTCGGACATCTGATCGTGTGACATTCGCAGTAAAAACATCTAAATAAGAACAAAAACGTACCTATGCTTATACCCCTAAAACTAATATTGTACATACCTACATACTTTTAGTTTGGACACTACAAAGATCTTAAAAACAGCAGACAGCGACAAGCTTAGAAAGGACGTTACGTAGATAAGGCAAGTTGGAAAAGGTCAAGGAAGGGAAGAGGTAATATTTTGCGCGTGTCTATTTCCACCGTCAATAGACACGCGCAAAACCCGCGGCGAGCCTTTCATGTTGCCGGCCTGTGAGCGGCGCGTGAGTTCCGAATGACGCGTGCGCACATTTCCCCACAAGAAGCGCGCGTCAAGGGTAACGCGCGCACTCAAATTCCGTCAGTTAGCCGCGTCTTTCCTCGTGCTCCAATAAGTCTTCAAAAACCACTTAGTCACAGCGAAACTTCTCACGCTCATGATGTCATCGGCTTCTATTTTGCTATTATAGCAGTTTTGTTTATAACAGCACTTATTTCAAGTGTTGCACCCATTGCAACTTGCATGATGGGTGATTTTTTAATTTTTTCTGATAATGTAATGTCAAGCAACAAGACTTCGATATCGATATTTTTGTTGTTCAATTCTTTTAAACAAAACCAGCCAAGTGCGAGTCGCGCACGAGGGGCTAATATACTAATAGATAAATCTGTAAGAGCCCAACCCATGGAGTAAGTTACTTTCGTTTTCAGAGATATCGTGTTTATAAGTAGATACTGAAACTAAATTGACGATTTTCAGATTTTTCTATATATATGTTCCTACATACCTCTTAAACGAATTAACTGAATTTTATGAAACTTGGTAGATAAACATTTATAATGATTTACTGATATTGTTGGGTATGAGGTAGGTATCATGTTCTTGTACTATTTTTAATTAAAACTAATACGTAATCAAAAACAAATCATTTATTTTCTTCATAAGTATTTTGTACTCGTGTGATACTGAATGCTTGCTTTCAATCGTGCGCAGTCTTGAATAGGCGACTGAGTTTTTTTTTTATTTAATAACCATTCTATTGCACATTAACAAATTAAAAATCTGAGGGGCAGATACAAACAACAAAAGTATCCACAATACTCTTCTAAAATATCCTACGACAATAGTCACGCTACTATAATATACATTTAGAACTGAATATCTTATTTATTTATCAGAAATTATATTATGCGGAACGTACTTTACAGTATTACAAGGTAATTGAAGGCACCTAACGCGGTAAGCACGTCTGTTCACAAATTATGTTACGTCGAGTGCCGGCTCCAACTTGGACCGTACTTGGACCGTCCAAGGCGAGTGCGGCGGACGCCCGCGGCCGGCGCACAGCAGCTGCAGGGACCCTAGGGCCAAACAATACACAGTTAGCGCAAGGCAGGACGTCTGGATTTGCATTGTCACACACATGGACAAGAGGCGGTTCTGAACAACTCTGACAGGTGTGCATGTTCGTTTGACCGTGCCACATACACGAAATGATGATAATGAGGGACAATTTAAGAGCGCAGAAAGACATTCATGTCCAAGGGAGTAGGACCTGCGCCGGGTACATTCATTTCGCTACACACAAATTAGGGTAAAAGCATGCTTTTCTTACCAAATGCACCAGCTCTTTTCAGAAGCACCACCTCTTCCTCGCAGCTACCAGTGGCGACGCCGCTTCGGACTCCTGTAAACGATATTTATTCCTGTAAATGATGAGTCTGAGTGCCCCTTTGTAACGTGATTTACCAGTCAGCTTGTATACCTATACACATATATACATGTGTTTATCTAAACATCCAAGACCCAGGCCGCTCTGAAAGCACCGTTTTCCATTTTGACTCGGTCGAGGGACGAATCCAGGGAGCCTGCGATTCAAAGGCGCTTGCGGTACACTGAGACATAGAGGACATCATAAACAGTTTCCCGCCGCGTCAGCGTGATGCCGACTCTGGATTTTCACCGTCGCTTTGCGGCCATTTCCGCTCATTCTGCTAGGTTGAAGACCTGCAGCCGACCGACAAGGGCAATGTTTGTTTACTCCGCTCTACGTCTACTTCCGTCTCTATACTTTGCGTCTATATAACGTATGTTTATTTATTTTCAAAAAATCTAGGTACTTATTATAAGCAAAACCAAGATAATGATAATGTTTTTCAAAAATATCGATGCGCTAGGTCCAGATTCGATGTGTACGGTTTTAAGAAAACTCGTGTTGGGTGGCTGAGGACATGTCATCGAAAATACTCAAGCGACAAGAGCAAAGTAGTTAAAAGAGAGGTACACAAGCACGACTCACGCGTGCGCGGCGTGCACGTCGGCGGTGACGAGCAGGCGCACGCCGCCCGACGCCCCGCTCGCCGTGCTCGCCGTGCTCGCGGACCTGTTGTGGTGTACAACTATTATTTCACTTTTTCTAAGTACAATAAAAATGGAACCAATGTTCTGCAATTAGCCATTTTCCTCGGAAGGATCCGTGAAAAATCTGCAAGGAGCGCCACTAGTAGTGTACAAAGGCGTAATTTTTTTTATGGAATAAATTGTTTAACATGTTATTTTTAAGTGTATTAGGTGGAATGAGATATTATGCTTTTGATACGGATTTTAGATTTGCAATGATATTTTACATGTACATACGAGTGCGACATTAATCCTTTCTAGAAATCGGTCCCCAATTTAGGGTGAAAGCCTGTCTAACGTAATATAATGCATTTTAGTAATATTAAGTATATATATACATTTTAAAAATCTATTTCTGAAAAAGAGCACTCGTCCTAAGCTATTCTAAAAGCCCTGCGAAAAAGTAAAAAGCCATTATAGGTAATTTTCTTTTACTTATTAATTAGTGTATACCAGATTTTAGGTCGCATTCTTGTCTATCAAAAATTTTTAGTTATACTGTTATCGATAACTAGTGCCGTGTGGTTTCCAACGTATATTAGGACGGATTTTTACTTTTATACTTAAGTTTAAGAGCTGCAGTGCTCCTATATCATAAAAGGAGACTTAAGTATAAAAGTAATAATATTGTACAAAAACATTCTCTAAGAAGGTTGGTGTCAAGTGTGCACACAATAAAAACGTTACTAATAATTGTACAGCATATTGGTGTTGTACTTTACTTTGTAATGTCCCATTATATCCTTAAAAATCCATGTTGAACGCAGTGTGTATAAAAATAATTAAAATGTCTGTACTTTCTCCTGTCAGTGGTCACAAATGAGTTATTCTATGTTATTTCCGTAACCTGCACGACATACGGGATGAAATGTATTATTTCTTCAGTATTTATTTCAATTTATATTATTACTAATTTTCGCCCGCGTCAATGTCGATCCCTGGGGAAGAGGAGAGCTTATATTCTTCTCCGTACCTACTCCAGAGAACTTGTATGCAAAATTTCATGATGACCGGTTCAGTAGTTACGCCGTGAAAGCGTAACTATCAAACTTACTTTCGCATTTATAATTAGTAAGGATAAGGACAAGTACATAAAAAAAAAAACATAAACGCAAAACTAAACGTTCTCTTATTAGTCAAACTCGTAAATTAGTGACAGAATAATTATAAATATGTATATCGTAAAACTAAGATAATATTTATAAAATGTATATGTTACGGCTAATAGGTGACGTGCGGATACACCTAGTTCTAGCCGGGTACAACTAGGTGCAGCCGGGCAGCTCTTTGAGCGACTTGCAGCTTGCTAATGTTGTCCTAGTTTCTATACGAGATAAGATTAGAAACACTGAGATCTAAGCATGGTCAGGACTTATCCAGATAGCCCGGCGAGTAGCCCTGAGAAAGGGGCGATGGGCCGGCCGTAGGTTTATGCCACACCACAGATGAACGCTGGGGAGAAGCAGTACTGAAATGGAGACTCAGAACTGGTCGTCAATGTGTGGGTAAATCACTTACTAGATGGATCGACGATCTAATCAAATTGCAAGAAGGGGATGGATGAGAAACGCATAAGACCCAGGATTATAGCATGCATTGCCAGAGGCCTACACTCAGCATTGGCTGACAACGGGATGGAGAAGTCCCGCTAGACTTCATGAACTGCATAAGCTTTACGCTTGAGGAAGCACGACGTACCTAGTTACCTATAACTAATCTAGCGACAGTGTCAGGAGGGTATTATTATACATTTAAAATAGAATTTAATATACAATGGAACAAAACGACAATACTTCTTAGCCCCTATGTAAAAGACCTTGGTATCTGCTTTGACTCTAATCTTAGCTGGGATGCGCAAGTATCGGCTGTGGCCAGTATAGGGTGCCCTACGAGCTCCGTACGAATTAAAACAACTTCTTTAAGGTTATGCTGTTGCAAACTCTTATTTTGCCTATTCTGGATTTTACCGACATGTGTCCTGAATGGTGACCTCCTCAACCAACTTGGCCGTTTACAAAATAACTGTATCCGCTTTATATTCGGCCTTCGTAAGTACCGGCAATTAAAATGGTTACCTGATCGGTAACGTCGCCAACTACATATTCTCACGACCCTGTATTCTATCCTTTTCCACCCCAAAACTCCGCCGTATCTCAAATCTATACTAATATTATAGCGCTGAAGAGTTTTTTTGTTTGTTTGAACGCGCTAATCTCAGGAACTACTGGTTCAAATTGGAAAATTATTTTTGTGTTGGATAGTTCATTTATTGAGGAAGGCTTTGGGCTATAAAACATCACGCTGCGGCCAATAGGAGCGAAGCATCAATAAAAAATGTTTTGAAAACGGGGGAAAATTATTCGTCTATACTAATAAAAAAACTAATTAATCATAATAACAGAAGTTGCCGCGGACGAAGTCGCGGGCAACAGCTAGTCTAAATTTATTTTCTTGGGTGGGTGACACCCATGTCGGAAATCTTCGCTCCTCTAGCAATCTCCTGCTCCATACACCGTGTTTCCGGAGTGGGTTCTTTGAACATTCGTTTACTGTAAAAGCGGTATAGCTTTGGAACGCTTTACCAGTGGATATCCGGAAGGCTTGCTCATTTTCTTCGCGAACAATCAGATACATCCTAACTAATATTATAAATGCGAAAGTTAGTTTGTTTGTTTGTTACGCTTTCGTAACGTCGCCGTAACTACTAAACCGATCATCATGAAATTTTGCATACAAGTTCTCTGAAGTACGGAGAAGGACATAGGCTACCTTTTATCCCGGGAAAAAGTACTATACCCGAGGGATCGACATCAACGCGGGTGGAGCCGCGGGCGAAAGCTAGTAGAATATAAATTTATATATGTGTAGTAGTATATGTACTGTATATCATAGTTTTATAGGTATGTATTTTTGATTTGTATGTTTATACATATTATTAGGGTATAAGTAGTATATAATTCAGTTTTGTTTGAAGTATACTTCCCTGCATCAACCAAAATACTCCTTTGGGTTGACTGGCAGATACAGCCTCTGGCTTTAAGTCCGTCGTTTACATTTGTACATAAGTTAAATAAATAAATAAAAAATAGTTACGAAAATAAACAAAGGAAATTGGACCTTACGCTTAATAAATGTGGCGACAGCCGACTCTATTTTGTTTATTCCATTCTAATATGGAATTTAAATGCTGCATAGAAAGACCAATTTCCTTTCATGTATTATTAGTGCGCATTGACTCGGTTCACTCTGTGTATTAGGTCCATAATGCAGAGGGCCCTGAGTCGGTCACTGGCTCGTAGGCTTTATATACTAGGCATGAGGAGCAGTATACCTGGGCGTGTGGGGGCGGCGCGGCGGCGGGCGGCGCAGGCGCAGGCGGCGCGCGGCCGGCCGCGCCACACACGTGCCCGCGGACCTGCGCCACAACTGCGGTTACACATGCACGCCGCTAAGCAGGCTGCTCAACTACCTCACAATAGCGAACGAAAGCTGGAGCGATCAAATGTGCTTACCGAGAGTGGGCGCGTTATGAGCATTTTCCGGTCTTTAATTCGGCAATTCAAAGATTCAAAGATTTATTCAGAAAATAGGCCTTTTCTGGCACTTTTTCACGTCAATTCACATTTTAAATAATACTTATTATATATGTATATATATATATAGACATCCTATGTTTTTATTCCCTTCGCGGTTGAAGTGAGTGGAGTATGGTGTGCGGAGGCCAAGGGGTTTGTGCGGGAACTTAGTAAACTTAGTTCTGCAGCTTATGCTGTCAGGAGAATTAGACAACTGACTGATGTTGATACTGCGCGTTTGGTATATTTCAGTTACTTTCATAGTGTTATGTCTTATGCGATTTTACTATGGGGTAACGCTGCAGAAGTAAACACCATATTTGTCCTGCAGAAACGCGCTATTAGATCTATGTATAAACTTGGTGCTAGATAATCTCTTAGAGAATTGTTTAAAGATATAAATATTTTAACTTTACCTTCTCAGTACATATTTGCGAATATTATGTTTGTGCGCTATAATCTTGATTTATATAAGAAAAATAGTGATATCCATGACCGAAACACGAGAAATAAAAATAAATTAGCTACACCAGTATTGCGATTGCAGAAAACTATGAATTCATTTTTGGGTTTAGGAGTACGCTTCTATAATAAAATTCCTGCAGAAATATTAGGTCTGCCTTTACTTAAGTTCAAAACGATTGTAAAAAACCAGTTAATAAAAAAGGCTTATTACTGCATTGATGATTATATTACTGATAAAAATGCGTGGAAATTTATATAAATTTATTTAATGTTAACAATTATTAAATGTTAAAATTAATCTATAGTATGAAAAATTGTATTTAATGTTAACAATGTATTCAGAGCCCTTCAGGCACGTAGGGACCAAGGCTGGATTGAGTTTCTTTCGGCGTATTCTTCTCACCAGTGGTCGTTCCGAAACGCTAGCAGTATTTCAATTTTGCATATATAAAAAAATATATAAGAAATAAAAATATGACGTTCAAAAAGAGATACATGTATCCAATTTTGAATAAAAATCTTTGACTTTTGACTTTGACTTTGACTTGGAAGGCGGTTGAGGAACAACGGCACCGATCTCCGCGCAGAATCGTACCTGATGCAACGCATATCGCTGGCAATACAGCGGGGAAATGCTGCCAGCGTCATGGGCACATTTGCATCAGGTACGATTCGCGGCGGACTGTTTGACTGACGTCCTCGACGTCGAAATTGTTTATTTTAATTTTAATTGTAATTTGATTATAATGAATTGTGTAAAATATACTTATTATATTATATTTAAATTATTAATTATTGTTCAAAAGCTACAAACTACTAGCGTTTCGGAACCGACCACTGCAGAGAAGAAGACGCCGAAAGAAACTCTTTTCAACAGTATTGGTCGCCTACTTGCCTGAAGGGCTTTGTATGATATTTAATATTTTTCTTTTTTCTTTTTTTTTCTAATATCATGTTATATACAATTTTAATTTACATATTTTTGTGGAACACGTTATGTTAGCGATCGAGCGTGCAACAACACCAGATATGATAAAAGTCTCAAAGATAGATAGAAGTCTCAAAGAGGCCGAGCAGACCTGTCCCCCCTGGCAGCACCCGTTCACGAGTTGACGCATGGATCAGCCATCGCTGAGCTCAACCATATTAGAGGGAACTCGACGACCCGACACACAACGCCGCCACCAGTTTGAACATTTTAGTGAGCATGACTTACTCGATCTCAAGCACAAAACTCGAAACTAATTGTCGACACTCGTTGACCGCAAACATATACATGTTTTACAATTGAGAGTTGATTTTAGACAATTATACAAAATAAAATAGCAGCAACAAAAAAAAAGAAAACAATTATAAGTAAAATTAAAATAAAAGCGTTTAGAGAAGTCCTGCATATCACTCGAGGTCTCGACTCCAAGCATTCTTATCAACGAAATAATCATTAATGCCATAATAAGCTCTTTTCAATAATATATTTTTTGTAACGTCTTTAAACTTCGGAAATGGCAATAAACTTTGGATCGAATTCCAACTTTCCACATGGGTCAAAAACGAAAATAGCTGCTGAAAATAACTAAGGGTGAAGGGTCAAAAAAATAATTGCTAATTTAAAGACCGGAAAAATGCTAAAGCAAACTAGTGAGCAAAAAAACGGTAGCCCTTATTGATTTAAAGAGTGCATTTAATGTAAATTTAAGTGTAAGAAAATGCAATTTCTTTAAAATACTTATTTCTTAGGTGTGTTAAAAAAAACTGGCGATGGAGACTTTAAGAAATTTCTGAAATACTTTAAAAATAGTGAATAGAATATTCAGCTACCTGAGAAATAGGCTATAATAATACTGTAGACAAGTCTATCTCGGTGGAGCATGTCTTGTGAAATAGAAAAACGTATACTAAGGTCGGCTAAAAGAATAAACACAATATACACTCGTACCTACACAAAAGGGCGCCCACGCTAGTCTTCAGATTTAATGTTTAGAATCCAGTCCTACTTGGAACGACTTGTAACAAACGATTGTAGCGATTCACTATCACATTTAATTTAACATTCTGGTTATGATTAGCCCAGGCCAATTAGCTGGAAATAAGGGTCAGTCCGGCCGGACAGATAACCAGCTGGAAACTTTATATAAACTTGAGTTTATCATAATGAGTAAAATTACTCTGTGTGTGTATAGACACACACAGACAGTTTGATTTTGGGCCCTGTGAACATGAGCATTCTTTAAGTATCTCCTAGAGATACTTAAAGAATGCCAAAATAAAGGTGGCGCAAGTTTCCAGCTGGTTATCTCTCGTTCCGAGGTTAAACCCCTAATGTGACTGGGCTTTGAAGACAATTCTTTTTCAAACCAATAATTATGACAGCTGTGGCTGTCGGGGAAAAGACGGCGCGGGACGTCCGCCGTGATAAGGGCTGCGCTACACAGAATTGGCATGGCATGGTATGGCTTGGCAGCACCGCGGCTGTGCTCGCGTCACCTCGATCAGTCGCGCCAACTCGCGCAGTCACGCGGCCGTCGCCCGCCGTGCTTCCACCTCAGTGATATTTCCACTAAATCTGCCTAACCTAAATTAGGTTTTATACTACTGATTTTGGTTTTAGTTAATATTGGTTACAATACATTTCTTAATTATTCGCGCGGGCGGCGGAGGATGCAACGCACTCGCTGTGGGGAGACGGGTAGGCGGAGAGAGGCCGTCGATCGGCTCGAGCATACCGCTCGCGAGCGCGTCTGATCTCGCACCGCGCGGCACCTCCACCAGACTCGAGCTGCCGCGTGGCACCTTGATCAAAATCCGACTAGCTCGAGGTGTCGCAATCAGACTCGAGGTAGCTCAAGCCGTCGCGCGCTCGCGCGCGTCTAGTCCGCGCGAGTGTGCGGCAGGCTGCCGGCCGGCTCGCCACGTTCAAGCGGTTATGTATGTTGTATCTCTAGATATAAAGCTTGTTGAAATGACGCGTCGCTTCCGATGCTATCCCATGCCTATCCAGTGTAGCGCGGCCCTAATGGGTCAAGTAGTCAAAAGTAAAGTCCGTCCCACTCTCCACTAAGCAATAAAATTAATATTTTATCATTTACTTACTTTGTTTTGGTCATCACGTCACCAATGTGTACAAATATATAAAAATAATAAAAAATAACAAAAATTACAAAAATAATGTAATACTAACTACAAAGATAAATAAAATAGTGAAAAGATAATTATTTTTGATGGTTTAAACGTAAACTTGACATCTAAATGCAAATATTTCAGTATTACACCAGTCATCGATGAAATGAAATGAAATGTTTGAATACATCGCTAACCATTTACTCATCATCGTCGCAAACACCACAGCTCCAGCGACCCGCGCGTGTGTCCCGGTGCCATCCTCAGCGGTAATGGCCGCAAGTTAGTCACGCATGCTGATAATAATGCTTGTGCCGCTACCACCGATCACCCGATTCATAAATAACAACTACGTACACAGGTTACCCCATAAAAATCCAGTCAAAAACCATTACACAAATTAAATACCCTTCGAATGGTGCTAATGCCCAACGCGTCCTTACATTTTAAGGGTTAAAGCACAGTTCATACCCGTTACAAAGTATGACACCGCCAGATATTAAATTCTATTCGAAATTCAAGAATTTATTTTGTGTTATACTATGTATGTAGTTACGTCACTGTTTTTTTTTTTTTTTAACAAAGATATATTATGATTTTATATAAATTGTGCACATTGTTCGCAACGCCTCAGACTTTTTTCTTTAAATGAAAAGTAGTAAATTGCTTAAAGAACATTAAGTAGGTGAGTACTACACGGGCGTGTCGGTATTAGTGAGGCGCGCCGCGAGCTGCGCCGGCTCCGGCCACTGCACTCACTGCACTCGGCTGCGGCATACTCACACCACCCGCAGCCGCTCACTCCGTTCTATCACTACCGGCGATGCTCAATGGACAACTATGAAGGTAATTACAGATCGATTACACCGTAACCAATATTTTAACATCAATACAGATAAATAAGACAAACTACAATATATAATAAATATCATTTATTATCAAAAATATATGTCATGTCAAACTACATACAAATATTCCATAATAACAATTTAACAACGTCCATGAACGCAAAAGATAACGGTCGGTCGAAACCAAAAGTTAAACGTTCAGAATTAACAATAAATGCCAACCGTTAGCTTCGCGCAATTGTCATATACTTAATAAACTAACTAACTAATCTACCTATGTCTACGTAACTACAACAAATGATAAACTTACGTTAAATAATAGAATAATGCTCGGGAAAACACGTACCAATTCATACGGCTCCTTTCAACCCCTGTCATGCGATCCCGCTCACTCGTAAGTCATTCGGTCTATTTCGCGTCCTGTGTCAGCCCGAGTCTAGTACCCAGCGGTCGCCGCGAGAGATACTCTTTACGTCCAAGCATCACACGGAGATGACCAACAAAAGTTATTATCATTATAAATTCTCTTTGCATGTGATAATATCCAACATTTTGTTTATAAATTTTGCATTCAATAAGGGCTTTCTAAAATGCTTACTAGTAAATGGCAGCACTGAATCATAGAGTTCTCGATAATCCGCTGTCATTGGATAATACCTATTTGTCAAAACAACAGTCACTGTTTCATTTAAAAATTATAATGTTATTTTTTTTTTATTAATTCACTTTTGCTGTAATGTTAGACCGCAAGGCTGATGTACTAGGTTCGGAACCTGACAAATTACATTGTCAAGCAATGTTAAACTAAAAGTTAAAGTAAGCTTATTACCAAATACATAACAAAGGCGATTCGACCATTGTTCATTTGTGAATCTTTGAAATGGCTATGCGAAATGAGTTATTCTTTTGCCAAATAACTCATATAAAACTACTCAGAGATTTTAAAGACAAAAATAAAAGGATTCCTTAGCTAAATCTCCACCGCCTCCCCCCTCTCTCTATGTCCCGCCCCCCGCTCACCCGGGCTGGTCGTGGTCGGAGTCTGCGCCGTCCTCAGCGTCGTCATCGTCTGCCGCGCCCGCGCCTGCGCACAAACATCACACGGTTACCGCCTGTTCACTCACTGTGTATGGCACTAATACATAACACATGTTAAAATATTTGCCCACACTAATTCTATATAAAGTTATCCATACATACAAATTAAGCTAGGTTTTACGAAAGTTTCCACGGACGAAGGACGCCATTACGTCCGAGTCACCGAATACCATTTGAAAGTCCCGCAGCAAGATTTTACGTTGTTGTACGACCAATGTGTGTTGCCAGTGATGACTTACGGGTCCGAAACGTGGTCGTTTACTATGGGCCTCATAAGAAAGCTAAAGGTCACTCAAAGAGCTATGGAAAGTATTATGCTCAGTGTTTCTTTGCGACTTCGAATCAAAACTTCTTATGAGACCCATAGTAACGGACCATGTTTCAGATCCGTAAGTCATCACTGGTAACACGCATTGATTGTAGACTTTCGTCTTTAGGCGCTGAGGTATTTTGGACGAGAAGACACTGCGAAGCTTCTCGAACGCTGCCCAGCCGAGTCAGATTCATCGAAAGACTTCGCCCTCGAAGCTGGAATTTCCAACCTAGATCAAACAGGTCACTGAGCATGGTACGTAAGTCCTCCAGGGACTCCGCCATGACAACGATGTAATCAGCAAATCGAAGGTGAGTGTGATATACTCGCCGTTTATGTTAATGCCAAGTCCATCTCATTCCAAGAGGTTGAAGGCGTCCTCCACAACAGCGGCGAACAATTTCGGAGATATTACGTCTCACACCTCTCTGCAATGGAATAGCCCTTCGTTTCCTGCTTCTGTACTCGGACTGACATGGTGGCGTTGCTGTATACATCTTTTTTGATGCTGCGCCTTTCAAAAATTACCCTCCTGAAGTTATCGCAATGTCAGCTCAAATCCCACGCCCATTGTTATTTTAACCAACTTTAAAAAGTGGGAAGTTATCAATTTAAAAAACAGATTTAAAAAACTTTTTTTTATTTAAGGGTAGCTTTCTAATTAGTCCTATTTAAATTTCAACAAAATCGGTTCAGTTGTTTGATTGAAGTCGGTTTTTTATATGAATTATTATATTAGATTGTGATATGACATCGTATTTGATCCATTGTTCTATTTGCGATGTTATCTATAATCTGTAAATAGGCCCAATTGTTAGTTAGGAAACCACAAATGGCGTCATAATGATGACGCGCGCACTACTTCCGTCCCTGGAGAGCACCAAAGCCATACGAAGCGTGGGGTTAAGGGAACTCCAGCTACGCGCTCGGCATTCCAAACACCGACCTGTGGTTTGCGCCGGCGACGCGGGCTCGCTCACGTACACGCCGGTTTGTATGCGGACAGCGATTTTAGACCAGCTGATTGACATGTGACTAATGCACGGGGAACTATTTTAACATCTAAAGAAAGGTTTTGTGGGATTTTATGGGCTATAAACTAATCATTAGATACCCAACAAAGATATACCGTGGTGTAAATTTACCTTCGACATGGTAGTAAAAAAAATACTTTACTGCACCGTGCTGAGATATTTTAACAAAAATAATGTATATTAATATAGAATAGCACAATAGCAAAGCCTTGGAGGGGTGACTTAGTCCCTCAACACGAACTTTTCTCGTGAGATGTGTACTAGGAAAAGCAGAAAATTTATATTATATAGTATGGGAACATCGAAAAATTTTCGAGTTCCCAGCATTGGAAAGTGTTTATACAGGAAGACCGGTAAATCACGTGTTGTACTTAAGGACATAATATATAATGATCACACGTAACGTCAAAAAATATAAAACCCACAAAATAATTACTACATATAATACAAATATATAATTACCAAGAAAAATTTTATCAAATTAGTCCGCATTTTTTTTTTTTTTTTTTTTCATATTTGTTTTACGGCATTTGGCTTTCTGTGCCTTTTAGCCTTGGACGAATTAACCACTGGACGCGAAATTAAAGAAAAATGTATGAAAACTTGTTCAACCAATACTGGGGGGACGGGAGGTAATGACAACATAGAACCGAACAAATATGAAACATACTTACCTCCTGCGACATGCGTCTATATTTAAAATTTTAAATTTATTCGTGTTATGTCAGATGTCATAGACAGTGTTGTTACAAAGTCGATAGTCGACAAATTGAATGAATGATCGGTTTAAAGTATCGCAAAAATATGTAACGAGCCTTGCTAAATTTTTATAAACATGGTCAGCTCAGTTACCTATGCTGTTTATTAAAAGAAATAATGTTTTTTAGGTACTCAAAACAACAATTATGATTTTTAAGATATCTTGCCCTACAACGGGCATTTTACGTAATACGGCGATTGTTTCAAATCAAAATTTTATTTGAAAAATAAAACGAATTTGACAATGACACATTTAATGACAATAGTCACTTTCATTTTCGTATTTCAACCACCTACTGTTTTTAGTATTCCGGCCTTCAGAATGTATCTCCTTTTAAATCACACACACAATCTACAGAACACTAGGTTTCAAGTTAAAAATTATATTACATATTAAGGACTAGTAGAAGCGCTAATGGTTCAGTTTTCTTAAAATTCGAACCATAACAAATAAAACCGAAAGGTCCCGGGTTCAAACCCCGCCCGGCCCGAACTGTATCTCTGAGTTTTTAGTAAAATCTGAGTCAAGTACGGCCATTTTCATGGACCAATACTTGCTTTTGATGAAGGAAAACATCGTGAGGCACCATGAACACTAGTGGATTTTTTGCTAGTACCCATGTAAAATGGAGAAGGCAAACCACTCCATTATTTTCTGGTCAAAATAGTCACTGTGTCAATTAACAGCTGCAACCCACTTTCTTTTTCTTGATGGATCAGTAGGAAATCTGAAATTTACGATTTTTATTATGGAACTCGAATAAGAAGTAGATTAAAACGGAGTTAAAAACTAAAAATGAAGTACATACTGAGAAATAATCGTATTAAAATAAATATTTATTATAAACTACGACAGAAAACTCTCTTTGTGCAAATAGTATTATGTGAACAGAACCTATAATAAAACGAACGGATGTTAACGTTTTGGATGTTTCTCGATTACTTTCTCGAGATTCGTGTGATCGACGTCCCAAACTATGGATCTTACATATAAGCTGACCTCGGACTATAGGAAAAACAATCGGATGGTAATTAAATGTATTTGAACATAGAAAGTTAATAAAAAGGGCCTTTTGATCAGATATGAATTTGCAGGCTTTATCTCTACTGTTATGGATAAATACATGAACCTTCATGTGTATTTATTTGCCCTTAGAGAACTAGTACCTGGGCGACCGAACTTTGCTCGGTTATTACTATTTGTTGTAATATGGTGGTGTTAAGGTGAATCTATATTTATGATAAATATATATTGTTATCTCAAACATTAACTACATTTTTTTTTATACTTGTCCAAAAACAATAAAAATTAAAAAATTATAAATAAAATTTAAAATACAAAAAATAAGTAAGTCGCGGAGCGGGATTCGAACCCGTAACTCGTTTCTTGCCGTCCACGCCTTAAGCCGCTGGACCAGATGGAGAGTGGCAGGCAAGACGAAATTAGCGACCATATTCTGCGTAAAATGGAAAACGCATGAAAAATCGAAATCACGCATTTTCCCAAACATAAGACTAATCAAGATCGATTGTTTACCCCCGAAAACCCTCATATATCCAATTTCAGCGAAATCGTTAGAGCCGATTCCGAGATCATAGAAATAATGAGAAACCATCATAGAAATAAATTTATATACTTTATGAGAAAAACATACAAAACGTGGCTTTTTAATATCGTAAAGCTAGGTCTTGTCTACTCCGTAAATAATAAAGAGGTGATTCTGTCTCTTTACTTACTGAAACTAAATTGGTTTTTAGTTTCAGTAAGTAAAGAGACAGAATCACCTCTTCAACAAATATAATTACAAATAATGAGAAAAGTGAAACTGGTTATTTATGGATATTTATACATTTTGAGTATTTACTTAAATTGGCTATTTATCCGCCGCCCGTAATAAGATTGCATTCCTATCGATATCATTCATCGACACGTTCATCGATAGGTGCAAGCTCTAAATGAATGGAATGAACTAAAGAATTAGTGAACGAATGTAACAATGACAGAATTAATCCGACTCGTTAGAGTATGACAACATTCTGGTTGACTTCCAGTTTAAACCAAGGATTTTTTAAGTGGACGTATTATTCGGTCTGATGATTACGCATTTAATTAAATTCACTAGAAAATACTAAGTAATATTGGACAAAATGTGCTTACTGGTGAAAAGAAATGTTGTTTGTGCGACTACTGTAATTTTTACACTGCAATACCGCACACTTCACCATTTTTTACGCAATGTTTTGCCTTGAGTTTCTGAAGTCACACTGACGTAGCCTGTTGTTTAACATAGAAATATTTCATAGTACCGTGATAGAGGGGTAAGGAGTCAAATGTCATAATTTCGCGTCCAGTGGTTAATTCGTCCAAGCTTTTAGCCCTTCATATTTTCTATGTGTTATCAACGAAATGGTGGTGTAATTCATTTCGGTGATTCAATGGAGCCCCTGGCGACAATTCCCACGAATCCACTGGTTTGATCATAGACGCAGTAGCAGTAAGGCGAGCGACCACCAGCCCGCTATGTAAATCTCACTACAGCCGCACCATGACACTTCATTTTAGTTATTCCACACATTGTTCATAAACATGGACATTTATAACACCAAATTACACCGATTTCACATTATAAAGTCCACTAGAAGCAATTTGCAAAACAATCCAAAACAAAAACCGTGCAGTCCGTCGAAATTCCCGCCAAGAACTCTCAATTAGTCCGCAGAGTCTCGGAATGTGTGGAAACCGCGCGGTCGCTACGCGCATCAAGTTAGACGGCCCGCGGCCCACACGGCTATAATACTCGCGCATTGATTAGCGCGAGTATCCACACTTCTTTTTTGACGTGAAACGTCTTTAAAATCGGTACTATACACGGGGTACCATGTCAGAAAACCGGACCATTACCGAAATTATTGACATTTTGACATTAATATTAATAATAGCCATGAATTGAAAATAACCTATATTATAGAATAGCAATGCATTTTAATTATTGTATAAGTAGGTAGTTGGAATTACTTTTGTATTTGTATGCCATCATAGGCTGAATGTTTGGAACTAATCCTTATCCTTACTAATATTATAAATGCGAAAGTGTGTTTGTTTGTTTATTTGTTTGTTTGTTACGCTTTCACGCCGTAACTACTGAACCGATCATCATGAAATTTTGCATACAAGTTCTCTGGAGTACGGATAAGGACATAGGCTATTCCCGAGGGATCGACATTGACGCGGGCTGAGCCGCGGGCGAAAGCTAGTAATATATAAAATTAATATCCATTTTAGTACCCATTTAGTGTATATAAATACTTCCTTTCTTTCGTAATGAATTGGTTTATATCGTCCATGTTACATTAATAACTACAAAACTATTAATCGTAGAAACATGATTTTAGTGACATTATTTATCGTATATAGGCAGTTCGCTGCTAAGATCTTGAGTTTGCATGGCGGAATTTGTTTTTTTTTTCAATCTTTAACACCAAAAGCGATTCGTAAAATATTTAGTCCTCATTTCGTTTGTATATTTGTAACGTGTTGAACCAGTCAGCCTGTATAGATGGGCTGAGTCACCCCGTCAAGCCTGTTATGGGTAAATTTACACCAGGTTTTTAAAAAAAGTAAAAAATGTGTGTCAAGTATGATCATTTCACTGTAAGTGTGTGTGTATAGATAAAGTAATGCAATTGTTCATAGTTAGTTAGTTTTATAAACGTCTAGATAATAAGAGCTATTGCTCAAGGAGTGTGTGGGTGTGTGGGTGGGTGCGGTACTGACGGGTGCGGCGCGCGTAGTGTTTGCGCGCGGGCGGCGGGCGCTCGTCGGGCGCGTCCGTGAGCAGCGAGTTGCGGTACAGCGTCAGCGGCGCGCTCAGCTCGCCCCAGCTCATCATGTCCGAGATACGCGCGTCCAGGAACTGCAACCGACACCACCACCACATTCCTTACTCATTTCTGCTACAGTGGACTGTCGATCCTTACGTCGCCGGTTCCAACGGCTCGAAGGAACAATGTAAAGGATATAAATTACTAATTGAACATGTACCGGACATTGTAAAATTTATGAAAATCTGTCAAACAATGGGATTATATTGTTTTTACTATGCAGATATCTCTAGCGGCTATAAAGTCACTTAGGTAGCATTAATAAATTACAAATTTACACATTTGCAATTAGATCAATTTGGTCTTAACATCTACTAGTTTTTGAGATACTATCGACTAGTTTTTGCTTTTCGAAGATATTTACCAACAAATCTAGAAACTAAGCCGCTTATTACATATCCCATCAATATTTTTGATACCCTACTTAACAGCTATGAAAGGGGAAAAAAGTTACTCTTAGTATGACACGTAATACTCGTCATTATGTTATGATTTTTTTTAATAACCTATATTGTCCCATAGCTGGGCAAAGGTTTCTCTCATGTCCCTCCACTTGTCCCTGTTGGATGTTTATCACGACCAATCTTTCTAAAAAGTATGTAAATCATCTCTCCAGCGCTTATATCTATGAAATTTTTTGAAACCATTTCGATGATAAGAAATAATATATTTTTTTATATTGTGTGTGTGAATTTTAGACAGTCTGAATCCATAAACAAGCATATCTATTCGCTGCGGCGATGTAGATATCATCGTCAGTTGTCAGTGTCATCAAAGACACAACTCAGTCATAATATGTCATTGAGTTCACATGATTACATTAACATTCCAGGAGTGTACGAGCACGTCGTAATGCACGTCGTCGCCCTACTTTTAACTTCGATATAAATTATGTTTTACTTAAAAACTCCAACGGTCGGAAACGGTGCGTTCAATCGAAAAAATAACAAAATTTTCCACCTCGTAGAACTCAAGGAACGACGTAACCTTTAGTTTCGACTACCATAAAGTGACCTCAGATGACCTTAACCCTTTTTTTTATATTGAGGGATAAACTATTAACTTCAAGATCAGACATCTCAACTTGGAATATTTGAATCTGGAATTAGAGTAATTGTAACATGTGTGTGGCTGACCTTGAGCACCTGGCGCTTGTCCTGGCGCAGCAGCTTGTTGGAGAACTCGGCCAGCGGCTCCAGGAACAGCAGGTGCGGCGGCGGGCCGGGCGCCGGCGCCGCCTCGGGCTCCAGCGCCGCGAACACGATGCCCGCGCGGTGCAGCGCCGTCAGCGCCTCGCGGTTCTTCACGGCGTCCAGCCCGAACATCACCGAGAACCGCTTGGCCAGCTCCTGCGGACGCGACGGATGAGATATGGCGGGCGGGCGAGCGTGTGCTGACACGCGCGGGCAGACGATGAGTACCTTGAGCTCCTGGAAGTCGGGCGTGGCCTTGAGCTTGAGCGCGCGCGCCGCGTCGGGGTGGCGCGCGCACATCTGCGAGAACAGCGCCTGCATGGCCAGCTGCATGGTGAGCGCGCAGTTCAGCTTGTTGATCTCGCGCGCCTTCGACAGCGTCGACTTGATGATGTCGCCGTAGTCGTTGTAGCACTGCAAATATTCACATATTTTATATCATTAACACTGACGTGACAAACACGTTATCGGTCATATTTTATTACCAGAACTAACTTTAGTACCTGGTTTTAACCATTGTCCGTCCGAATCAAATTGATTGACACAGTTGACAAAACGTCAAACTAAGTGATAATGGTTTCAACCAGGTACTAAAGTTAGTCCTCGTGTTATAATAAGACGGTATGGGTTCTTTTAATACCAGCCAAAGAAATTATGCGCCGCGCTTACGAATAGATTCGTCACAACAAAATTTTCAGAAGTTTCAGTAGGTATAAAACAGATCACTCACTTGCAATTTCATCGGAATTGACGACTAAATGATTTCTTTGGTTGGCTTTAAAGGAACTAGATGACATTTTGCAATGGTGACGCTGTACATCTAAACTGCAGAATTAACATGCGCGCTAAGACATAGTTGTCACGGATTTTCTCGTGTTAAAATTTCAACTTGTATGGCTTGTCTTTGTATGTCTACTGAAGCTAACATAACAGCTACATCATACAGACAATAAGAGCGCACAAATATTTTGTAGTCGTTTTTACAAAAAAAAATCGAGAATAATACTAGCAAAGAAGTAATTAAGCAAGGCAGCTTCGCAATGATCCTTTGTTAAGCTGTGTTAGATGCCTTCAGATCCATGCTGGCCAGTGACGTGCACAGACATTTATCATAGGGTAGACATAATTATAAAACTTACCTTACAAACATATCACCTATATACCTTACCTTACTATACGGCTAGTTATCTACAATTCATTTAATATTATGATAGTCTTTCGATCTTCGACCGCAAAAGTATTCAAAATAAGCGAAAGATAAGAGATATGATTACAACCTGCGAGCCACGTACACGTATCATACGGTTTAAGATTAAACTTTAGAATAACTAACCATAACTAACCGGTTACCTATTTGATTTGTTCAAAAGCGTGTTCACAAAACAGTTTAATATTTCGATTTCGGCATGCAAACACTAAGCGAAACAACTTTCACATGAAAATATTTTTGTCACAAATGAAATTTAGCTGATAAAGCATTTAATTTTAAAATAAAACTCCTCTTGGATTGTTTGTAAACACGATAATCAATGATATGATATTGTTTATGACATTGACATAAGTATGAAAAATATCTATAATGACATTGACAGGTGACGATGACATTAACATCGCGCGCGGCAGCCAATAGAAACCTCGGAGACAGTGTCTCAAATTCACACACACAGCGCCAATTTGCTTTGCATGTGTGAGCCGATGAAAGATGTTTACTTGTACTACTACAAAAGCGATTTCATATCGGTGTATAATCATTTTCTATGTGTGCGTGAAAAGTCAGACCTTTGAAATTTTGTCTTACGGACCGCGGCCGCAGCGCGGTACTTGAACAAAATCGACTATAAAGTATTTGCTAGCAGAATTTTGCAGGCGCACCGAATATAATTACTTTTTGTAAGAAAAAAATTGTATTTATTTGGCGACTGCAGGGTAGACAGTGTCTAACAGTCTATATGGACTGCACGTCACTGATGCTGGCCACTATCACAAACTCCAAACAATTATATACCGCGGCCCTAGGTAAGTATATAAATCCCACATTCAATTAATTGTAATGAAGTACTAGTTTTTGAATTAGCAATACCTGCGAAAATCTAAACAAAGTCTTATGTCTCCTGGAAAATGAAGGTAATAAATCGTCTTCGACAACTGAGACCCTCGTCGTTATGGCGCGCATGTCAGCTCGGCAGGTTAAGCGCCTCAGCAATAAAATCAACTTTTAAAATACCCTAAACGTATTCGGTACGGCGCTCTTTAATGCTGTGTTAACTTTAGCGATTCATATCTGACTATAATAACATTGTTTTTTAAAAAACACAATAATTTTGAACAGTTTTTTTGATGAGAAAGATTCGAATGCGAATGAGAAGCTCATTCGGTAACGGTTTCGTGTACTTTACAATCCATTACTGTATGTGAAGGGGACTATAGTGTTACGAAACACATGTTGAGTCTCGTATAGTAAGGCGGAGCATGCTGTATTTGCCGTATACCAGTTGGAGCTGGAGCTGGCGCAGGCAGTACCTTAATGTAGTGCTTGAAGACGTCGGCCGCGCGGCGGATGGGCGCCACGTTGTAGACGATGAGCTTGCAGTAGGCCGCCAGGAAGTTGCGCCGCTTGTGCAGCTCCTCGATGCGCCGCTCGTCTTGACCGTCTGCACACACAGCGCGCGTCACCAGCGGGACCCCCCCCCCCCCCCACACGTGACGCACTACCACTCCAAACATTCCTCCTACTCGCTCAGTTTAAGACATTCCTTTACAACTTTTTAACAAAAGACTTTCTCGTAACTTGCTTTACACAAATAAAATCGGTAATCAAAGTAATTTGCGATATTGATACACTAAGAAATTACTATTTGTATGTCGGAAATACTGACTGAAATATAATGATATAAATTTAAAATCTATTATCAGTCTAAAGATATTTAAAACGTCACGTGGTGGGGGACAACAATAACAAAAAAGCAGAAAACCTGCACTCGACTAATACATTCAGTGGTCGAGTTCGTCGAATGAACAACGCTTGCCCGTTCGACCAACACCACGAATCACTCTGACACAACAATTAGACGCATAGTATCCACACACATTGCTTACTACTTACTCATTATAACAGCACTAACATAGGCATAGTAAGTGTGACTTCACACAGCTCATGTCTCCCACATGCGAGGTTATGTGACAACAACATAACCTCGCATGTGGTTGTCACCTTCCCCTCCCCTTAATGTTTGTGTGACTTAATGTTTGGGAGAGTCCATAATACACAAAGGGTTGTTGATCCAAAACAACGACCCCTACCTCTGTGGTCTTTTCGAAAATCATCAGTCTTTGATTACAGGAAATCACAATAATAGAACTTAGGATTACTTCCTACAAACATGAAGGTCTATCATGTGTCTAATTGTTGTGGCGTAGTGCCGACCGCTCAGTGGCATGCATCACTACACTACTCAATAGAATAAAAAAGCTGTCAGATGATGCCCACCAGAGCATTAGTGGCAGGAAGAACTCCCCGTGTTTAGTAGAAGCCGCATGGCGAGGCGACAACTATTAGTCGTGAACCACAGGTTACAGCACTGCTCGAATGACAATGATAACGCAACAGAAGAAACCAAATACATCGCACAAAACGTCATGCTCCAAACACAAAACTCGTGTTAATTGATGAATCGCTCTGACCCCGCCGGCGACCCGACGCGACGCACGGAATACTCGACAGCTAAAACTTCATAAACCCGCGCCGCGACACCACTATGAACTCTTACCGACCAGGCCTAAACGAACCTAGTAATGGTTTGCTTCATTTCAGCGGTTAAGCTTCTGTGACCGAGACGCCGCGCCGGAATTATTGTCGAAGCACGATTGGATGAAGTTTGTACAGTATGTCCCTGAGTGTCGTCGGAGCTCGGGCGTCGCCGGCGGTTTCGGGCGTTCTCGAAGAAGCGGCGCGACAATTTTCCCTTAGTAATGTTAGGTGAGTCGCGGATCAAAGCACCGAATGTCCGAGCGAGCGTCGAGACAAAAATATGCATTATCGTCGCGGCGACCGACGGCCGCTCGGAGCGGGGCGCGAAGCGGAGCGGCGGCAACGGACACTGCGCTACGAACGCCCCGCCTCCGAACCGGTGGCCGAGCAAACTTCCAACGACGTGCGTCGACGCAATCAGAAGTCTACTTCGAGTCGATCGAGACCGATCGAAACGCTCGTGCCGTCTCAGGCGTCACTGAAAAACGGGCCCCGTTACCAATCGTCGGGCGGCCGCAAAGGCGAGTGAATGCCGCGCGATGTTAGGTGTTAGAGGCGCGTGGTAACCGGGCCGGGTGTCAGTGTCGCCGCGGGGGAGCGGGCCCGCCGGCGCCGCGCATTACTAAGGTAAAATACGCCGTGTCGGGAGTGCGGGCGGAGTGCGGGCTTGCTTACCGTGGTCCAGGGCGCGCCGACGCGGCACATGCAACCAAACACACCACTCCGTTATCGCACCCGCCAGCGCCCGCGCGCTCGCTCCCCGCGCGGTGCTGCCCTGCTAACCCGGCGACCAATGTTTACCAACGCACACCGCGTTTTTCGATTCCGTCACTTTGCGATATTACGCAAGCGCAGTTTGCCATAATTATGTTTACACTGCACTTTTCTGAGACACGACTAGACCGATATTCTGTTAAGTTTTGGCGAAGCGCAAACATCATTAGTCGTAGAAAAGTTGGTTCAGCGGGAGGATGGCTCAATGCAACAGACTTACTACTACTAACAGATTGTTGCAGTATAATGCTTTACATATTGTTAAACATTTTTGTGTGCACAAAAAATATCGTACACATCCAAGAAGTGTTAAAATGATTAAGTGGTAATATTAGTGTATTTTTAGATCAGACGATCCCAGTACAAGCTCGCTAGGGCGGTGTGGGCGGGTGCGCGGGGAGCGAGTGCGGAGCGCCGCGCGTGCCGAGCGAGCTCCGCGGAGTCGCTAATAATGCATATTTTTTCTCAGAGGGCCGCTGTCGCCAGTCGACAGCTACGACTTAACGATGAGTATACAACTATATGCCAAAATTGAAAATGTACTCCGTGGTAGAATTCGCGAATAACGGACCGATGGTAGAGGCGCCATCGACTGGAGACCGTTCCCAGCAAAATCTATATGTACGAATTATTACAATAAATACCATGGTCAAGAATTGCAAAAACTCGAGGCCGCGATTCATTCACTTTTATTTTGCAGGATTCAGCATACAAAACACTACTTTTGACTGGAGCCGAGTCGGTTACATATTAGAAAATCAAAACTTCATCAAGCAAATTTCAAAAGAACAATGGACACATCTACAACTTTTAAAATAAAAATGATTATTTTATCAAATAATTTACTGACCACAGACTGAGATCTCAACGTTTAGGTAACTATTGGCCAAATCGTTCAAAGGTCAAACGGATTATTTTTAATTACCATCTGGTTAATTTACCTGAAGGAGATTAAATTATTTTACGTTTTTTTTTTTTTAAATTAATTAGCGAATAACGCCTGTCCAATGTAGAAAGCCTTTATAAGTTCACACAATATGAGCGGTTTGCTAATGCATTTGAATGTTATTATATATTTTTATGACAATCCGGAACCACTGTAAGGGCAGAAGGCAAGTTAGGTTTGGTGAGGGGATGTAGGATGGTAGTTTTTGATTTTCTAATTTGATACCGCCGTGTCACATCATCATCATCATCAGGTCCTTTTTAGTCTCCACTACAGGAGCACGACCCGTGTCACATGATTTATTAATATACAAATACTTTTTTTTAGTCTCTATGACCGTTGTATATTTTTGCAATGGAATATACAACAGGCTGCCTCTTCGAACTCGGTCAGTGAGGACATTTTTTAAAATATAAAACATACCAAAAAGTGGTCAAGGGAACCGACACCATCCGAACCGACATGCATCATAGATTATTAAAATAAGCGATTCCCGGCCCGGGAATTGAACATTGCCAGCCAAAACAAATAGTTTGCAGAGTATTTATGTTATACCCAGAATCTATGATTCAGACTTTCTTCTTCGTTACATTTTTCCACATTATGAGCATTAAATGATTGTTGGACACTATAATACTGAACATTTTTATATTATAATTAAAAAGCAAAAAAGTAAGACGTTCTCATCATCTTTTTCCTAACCCATCAGTGTTTTAAATTAAGTTTAAATATCGCATTATCCAGATATCTCAAATATCAGGTTTCCAGGAAACATTTAGTTCTACCTAATCAATTTTTTTGTAATAAAACAAGTCTCCAACAATCTGGCGTTCCTGGTTGGTCACGACGCTTTCTGAAAAATCTATGAATGTAATCTCAATTTCCTAATAACCCGGTGTCATTCATTGTGCCTTTGACCATTGTGCTTTTTTTTTTGTTGAGTTTGAAAAATCTCCCCACTGACCCAGTTCGATGAGACACCTTGTATTGTATATAGGAATCAGTCAATTTCAGTCACATTAACAGTCTTTTGGTCCTTCAACACGCTTTAGTTTTACGAGTCGTCAAGCCAAATCGAGTTAAGAAATAGATTTCAGCAGCTGCGCCCCTACCTTATGAATCGATTCATAAGAGACTTATGATTATAATCAGAAAATATATATCGTGGACTCGAGTTTTTCAAAACACTACCCTGATGGCCATAAAGCCCGTATGCACTGGAAGCAAACGTTGCGCAACACGCTTAAGGTTTTTTTAACGTGTTGTTTTGTATTGTAGTCAAAATTTCCCAACGAGTAAAAGGCGACGTCTCGCGCAACATTGGCGCCCCAATAAACACGAGGCTGTGTGCGCTCCCAACCTCGTTAATAAAACACATTTGTGCACAAATTTTGAAAAATGTAGCGCACAGGCCGTTTTTAAAATTCACAATAATCATTTTAATTTTATCATTAACCATACGCAATCGTTATACAAAATGCTAAAACGAAAAATTAAAGACAGAAGCTCAAGTTTTGAACTGGTAGAATCGATCCATCACTCGTTGTTACGTCATCAGTCGGTTCATATTTACATGTGATAAAATCAACATCAAAAAGCGGTCTCGTTTTTACGTATTTTTAAGTTTTTTACCGTTTAGTGATTCTAATGCTCGAATTGAGTAGTATTTCTTCGTGGTTGTTTATGGTTCTATGTGATTGTTGAGGGTAGTACAAAACAAAAAGCACACTGAAGGTTCTTCGCTCTTCATAAATGTTTAATTTCAAATGTTATATTTTTTACAACACAAGAAACTCAAACATTGATTTAAAAATGGCGGGAAATCGCGTGTCCATTGTTTTTATTACATCTCAATTTGGAGTACGTTGTCCGTAGCAAGTGAAAAGGTTTAAAGGCGATGATTATTTGATGATTTTATACAGTACACTGACTACGCAAGACTGCACTGCTTGTCTTCAAAATGCTTTTGGGAGGGAAGCACTTCATTTGCGCACCGTGAGGCGCTGGTACGCAGAATTTGATCGCGGCCGTGTTTTTGTCGATGTTGAAATTCGTAAAAAACTTGAGCAAAGCAGCTTCAACGGTGTTGGCCACTAGCTAAGCTGTGGCCAATCACGTACTGTTGGGCACTAATACAGTTTTGGCCAGTGACACAGTGTTGACCACTAACACAGTATTGGCCACTATCATAGAGTTGGCCACAAACACAGAGCTGGCCACTGAATGGTGGGTTGGCCACAAATACCGAGTAGGCCACTTCCGCAGTGTCATTTTCGTGTGTGTCAATGAATCACACGCACGAATACGACGAATAATCGTTGTTAAGCTAAGTCAGATACCTTCAGATTCATGTTGGCCACTATCACAAACTCCTAATGAATAAGATAGGCACTGCGGCCCTAGGTACTGCAGAACAAAAACGGACTCGTGTTTTTTGGTTTAAAAATATGTTATTAAAGTACAATGCTGTGTACGCCATTGCGAAGATGAAAAATGGATATATTTGCGGTTACATGCCGGAAAGAAAGCATCAGTCTTCTATATGGGTGTTCCAAATAACACTAAATTGAGGCACGCGAGGAGCGTGTATTGCGTTTTTTTTTTCTCCCCGACGGGTCGTCTGTACGATCTTGTGAAACGTGAACGTGACTTGTAAAACAAAAGACAGTTTATCCTTAGTAGTACACCACCATTTCCCAGTTACCATTCGTTTACCCAGTGCCTTTGAAAAAGTTAGGTAAAAGCGACCAAGAATTCGCATCCTAATGCACCGTGACAATGCTTCGGAACACACCTCGAAGATTATCATTTTCAGCTTCTGAAAACGAAGAGCTAATGACCCATCCCGCACATAGTCCAGACCGGGCACCGTGAGATTTTCCCAAAAACTAAGCATTTGGCTACTTGACCAAATGCTATACCTATTAAGGTTTGACATGTACAAGGCCGGCAGAGGTTGACATAGATTTCAACCATCACGTGAAAAAACATGCCTTCACACTAAGGGTCCTATATATATAAATAAATAAAATATAAATATATATAGACATATCTACTATATTACTTTACATGGAAATAGATTTTTAATGAATTTTGCAAAACTTTTAGTGTAGGTATCATTTATGTACCCGATGGTACCCAATTGGAACTCGATGAGAATGATGTGATCCAATGGGAACTATTGGTATTCGATGGTATTAAGATTCGCCATGCGGAAGCTTGACAACGAGAGGAGGATCGATTTTGCAGTTCAAAAATTGAGCTTTAGGTGATTGGTGTTCTTCTTTACAGATTTATATTCAATACACAACGGGTACTTTTGCCAGAAATTATCTAATTTCAAACTTGTCAGACAGTTTTCCAAAAGTTTCAAAAAGAAAAGTTTTAAGGAAAAAATACCAATAATTAATATACGAGAGATTTGGTTACAAATAAATCATGTTGTATTAATGTCGGGTTTCTATATGTGGGTTATTATTATTGATTTTATTTTTGCGCGTTTCTCTTTCTATTAAAATACCGAATGTCGATGAATATTAAAGGAATTCATAATAAATGAAGACCTTTTAAAAAGTAATATTAATTTTACAATACATTATTGTAGCCAAGCTGAAACATCATAGTTAATTAGTGTGACGGGTGACGGGTGACGGGCCTACCGTAGTTGTGGTGCACGAAGACGAACTCCTGGATGAAGTCATTGAGCATGTCGCAGAGGTCGGGGTCGGGGTCGATCACGAGCGCGCGCACGGCCGGCTCGGCGGGGTGGTGCAGCGCGCTGAGCCGCTCGGCGAACAGGATGAGCAGGTCGCACAGCGACGTGTACGCCTCCTCGCGCAGCTCGCCCGAGCGCCCGCGCGCCACGATCTGCCGGCACCAGCCGCAGTAGCCGCGCAGCCGCGAGCTGCAACCGCAGCCGCACCCGCCCACTCAGTGCATATGTCGCAGCCCGATCATACATGGTCACATCTTGATCCTTCTGGACCCTTAGGGTCCAGATGATTCAACCGATATAAACAACTTTTCCTAGAGACCAATGCTGGGAACGCCAAAAAAAATGGTCATTTCCATACAACTAGTTGAGCCGCCCGGTCAATTAATATGGGAATGTAAAAAAAAATAAGTGCCCGGCTTTGGTCCCATAGAAAAAGTTGTTCATTACGACTGGCCGAATCACCCCTGTAAGGCTCCATAACGATCAAAATTGTAATCCACCGTATGACATTACTGTTAGCTGTTATCTAAAACAGGCCCGTTTTGAAAAACGGCGGTTCAACGATTAGCCGGATTGAATGCGACGCCATACGTTCTTCAACACGGCTAGCCTTAATGTATACAGCGAGTCCTTAGCCGCCGCTTTGTTTGACAGTTTTTAGTTCCCATTTTTAACACTCGTGGCGTTGCCTGACATCACAAAAATAAAGGCATCAGATACAGAAAGTGTGTTGCAAAACTATGAAGTTTTATCTATGCTATAAAACGCTGCTCGTATAAATTCAAGATTCTCAATTGCTTGATTCCTCCAAGCATTCCTGAAAAGAGGGACGGACATCAAAGTGATACTATAAGGGTTCTGTTTTTTCCTTTTGAGTAACGGAACATTAAAGTAGTCGTTTTCTATGCCTGGCCGGGGATCGAACCCGGACCCTCGTGTCGCAAGCTGGCGTGTTAACCACTGCGCCACGGAGCTCACCATTTGCCAGATTGTGCCGTAAGGGACTAACAAAATACTTTTTGGATGTTTTCTAACATTATTTCGAATCCTGAGTGGAACAACAACATTTACTTTAATTGAAACAAGAAAATTCTGTGTGATTTGCCAGATTGTGCCGTAAGGGACTAACAAAATACTTTTTGGATGTTTTCTAACATTATTTCGAATCCTGAGTGGAACAACAACATTAACTTTAATTGAAACAAGAAAATTCTGTGTGAAACGAGGGATTCAGTGTTGCACGACATAATAGTATTACGTTAGTCCCAAGAAGACACATTCTTCTTTTATCCCCTTTGAGAATAAAAACATAAAAGACTGAATTATTGTTCATCATCATCATCATCATCAGGTCTTTTTAGTCTTCACTGCAGGAGCATGACCCTTTCTGTACTACTGAAGCCATACTTGGCCAGAGCAGACAGAAGATTTGGCCTACACTTTCCTCGCTGGCCAGACGGGTTGGAGAGGTCTCATTGATGTTTATGAGCTTTGTTTAGCTTGTATTTTCTAAGTCGCCTCTTACGACCTCTATGGGAAGACTTGGAGTGGTCCTATTCTACTCTGCCGGAACTACACGGCCATTTTTTAACACACGATAACTGATGTTATGATAAAATCATTTGCTGATTTTTGTACTTCCTCCTCATAAAATACTCCATTGTTACACCATAGCACGCTGTAGAAGTGAGCAATACTAGCAAGGCTGTGGTACCTGAGCGCCTGCGCCGCGGCGTCGACGCCGGCCGCGGCCGCCTGCCCCGCCAGCTTTTCCTCGAGCTCGTGCAGCGACCACAGCACGCTGTAGAAGCAGGCGCGCACCACGTACACCAGCGCCGCGGCCGGCATGGGCTCGGCCTCCTCGCCCGCCACGCACTTGGGCAGGTCCTCGTACAGCGAGTCCCAGATGTTGGTGTCGTTGAGGTTGTGGCACATGTACATGATGGAGACCTTGCGCAGCGAGTTGCTGACGTTGAAGAGCTCGTCGGCGTCGGGCGTCTCGCCGCCCTCCAGCAGCGAGCGGAAGTCGTCGATGGCCTCCTTGTAGCGGTTGACGCACATGTCGGTGATGGTGGCCCGCGCCACGTTGCAGCGCGTGTACACGCCGCACTGCTCGCCGCACAGCGCCTCCAGCGTGCGCCCCACCGTCTCCACCACCTCCGCCTCCGTCTGCACCGACACGATGTCGCGCAGCTTGTTCAGCAGCAGCGTGAGGTTGCCCTCCTGGCGCAGCGTGGTGTACAGCTCCAGCTCGAAGTACTGCGGGATGGACGCCAGGTTGGCCAGCTTCTCGGGGTCGGCGCCGAACTTGTCCAGCAGCGCGGGCAGCGTGGCGATGAAGTGCGTGGTCATGCGCACGCGGTCCTCGCTCACCATCTGCACAAACCACATCAGCCCACTAACTTTACGGGGATACTTACAAAACTACTCATTCCCGGGAAAATGCCCGATTTGGGATATAATATGTAGCTGAAGATGCAATCCCGATGCTAAAAGTTGGTGAGTGTGTAAATAAGGTTGACTGTGTTCCACCTACTGTGAGGTCCTTCCAAAATAAAACGACGATATACGAGATCGAAGTATGATAAAACAAATGTATGTAACATCAAGCAGACCATATAAAACTAGAAAATAATTGTCACAGCGCATTCTAAATTTCACTTACCGCCATCTAATTTTAAAAAAGGAAATTATGTACGCTACCATTCCAACAAACTGGTAGAGAATGCTATTGGCATTAAGTCCATCTTTTGTACAATTTTCTTTGGTAAAAAAGTTTTAATAATAATAATAGTAGTTCTTTCAAGACGAGCCAAAGCCGACTAAAGTTGTTCTTCTCGAAACACTTCAATTAAGATGGTGGCCACGTTCGTTGGAAAAACCGGCCATGTTGCGACTATTGCACTCGAAAATCATAGAATGGTTAACGCAGAGTGGTATACCACAGTTTGTTTACCACAAGTCATCGCCGAACTTCGAAAATCTAACTCAAAGCTACGCAAGCTCACACAGCGCATAGAAATTCTTGACCATCCTCCATACAGTCCTGACCTAAGCCCTAACGATTTCTTTACATTTTAGTATGCAAATGTTTTAGATTTGGAGTTGAGTTATGTTTGGCTTTGGCTTGTTATGTTTGGCCAAATCTAAAAGATTTGAAGTTGTGTTATGTTTGGCTGCATAGCCAATAAAATCTGCATTATCGTTCACAAATGGAACAAAAGTACCGGTCATTATTTTCACAGGATTAAATTGCAAATAAATAACGATTACCTAGAAATATTTTTTTTCAAAACGCATAATGTTAACATTGTTACAAACTGCGTGAGAGAACGTCACATCGGATAACTGGAAAAAAGTAGTGGAACACACGAAAATATATTAAGAATGGGAGCGAGATCTTCAGTTCGATAGCATCTCTGATAATAAAGTAACAATCAGCCTAAGATTCTGTGCCAGCGATGAAAGTGATGATGATTTAGGATGTGAAAAATTAGATGAATAATTCTAAATAAATTTTATTTCTAATTGATTATTTGTTTCCATTCTTAGTCCCGCCGACTAAGGACCCTAGCTTATAAGACATAGTGTCTTCTAAGTAGCTACTTAAGTGTGTCAATACACGCGAATACTTTTTTTCGGCAAGTCAGCCTTTTCAGAACATTTACTGACTAGCCGAATAAAATATTAGGCAAGGCTCTTTGGTAAACTATCGATTCCAAGTTTTATAATCGAATAGATTCAGTATTAGATTATCGATTACTGTTTAACACCACCTCCATACCTAGTGGAATCTGTCAAAATTATCATCCTATATTAGACAGAGTATAGGCATCATCTTTAATAATCAACTGCGGTTTGAGTGTGATAAGTTTAATTAGAAATTGTTTCTAACATTTACAAATTTTGTATTAAATTTGTACATACCTTTCAAAAAAAAGTGAGTGTAACTGGATTATATTCTTCCTCACGGCCGATCCTTACACAGAGTATAAGGATTCAACTTTGGTGATCTATCTATAGCCCACTTATAAATAAGAAATCGCAACTGATGACTCAGCTTATACAGAATGCGTGTTATCATTTTTATTTCACAATTCCTCTACTTTCTTATACATCACTTTTAAATAATGCATCGATGAAATGTTTAGCATTTCAATTCTCGCAGGCATCTACACCTGGCGTTTTACACCTTTTGAGAAATCTGACCACGTCGTTGGCGTTTTACACTTTTTGAGAAATCTGACAAGTCGATAAAAAATTAAAGAGTTGATGTTTGATATTTGGAGAGCATCACCTTTGGATCAGTGTTGGCCACTTATTTTTACGGAAACTACGAAAGTAAAAATAATAATTTTTTTTCGAATAAACTCCCTTGGGAAGAGTGAACGCTACCTTGGCCTGGTCCTTGGAGACGCTGGGCGGCTTGCGCGGCGCGCGGCCCACGGGCGGCTCGCCGGAGCTGGCCTGGCGCACGCAGCACACCATGAGCTCGATGAGCGACGACTCCTGGCGGTTGTCCAGCGCCTCCTCGCCCGGGCCCGCCTCCTCCAGCAGCAGGTCCGTCATGCACTCCCAGTCCTTCATCATGGGGTTGGACTCGATCAGCGAGTCCACCAGGTACGCGCCGTGCTCGTGCAGCTGCGGGGAGAGGCGACGTTAGGCAGGCGGGTACAGGCGGGTACAGGCGGGTACATAGACGGCACACACGGACACTCGCCTCGGACTCGATGAAGAACTGCACGAGGTCGCGGATGAGCGGCGTGTTGGGCAGGCGCTGCTTGCCGCGGCGCGAGCGCAGCGCGGGCAGCGAGTCGTCGGCGCGGAACAGGCGCACGTTGAGGAACTCGCCCGCCGCCGCCGCCACGGCGCGGCACGACGAGTACACCAGCTCGTACACGTTCTCGCAGTCCTTGTCCGTGAGCACGTCGGGGTGCATCTTCAGGATGGCGATCACCAGCTTCACGGCGTGCACGGCCACCTCCGTCTCCTTGTCCAGCGACATGGACACGATGCGGTCCTTGAACTTGGACGTGAACAGCTCCAGCTTGCCCTTCAGCTCCTCGCACTCGTACAGCGGCTGCAGCGCCTGCAGGCAGCGCAGCCGCACCTCGCCCACCTGCCCGCGACACACCACCTCGCACTTTATACTTTATTGACCACATTATATTTTCCAGTGTTAAAGGAAAGGTAACTTGGACCACACTCTATTCTATTTGTAAACATGTTGAAAGTTTCTCAGTTACGATTCAATAATGATTCTTTACAATAGAGAATTATCTATAGACAAACTAAATTTGACATAAAAGAAATCAAAACTTAACAACTCACCTTGTCATGCAAAGTCCAGCCGATGTATTTAAGATACAAGTCGTCCAAGAAGTGAGCCGGAAACTTCTCCATCCAGATGCCGATTTCGGCCATGGTGATGGCTCTGATGTCTGGCAGTGTGTCCCTAAACAAGACAGCAGTGTATTACTTAACACGAGAGCCCAGAGCCAGTTTTAATACTACAGGGTAATTTTAAATTCCCTGTCCAAATTCTATTACCAAAATTAGAATCCCTTATAGGATATTGCAGCAAGAAAAAAGACAAAAAAAAATTCCCCCCATACTAAATTCATTGACCACCTGATCAAATTTCTCTCGCTTGCAAATTGATATTTTTCTTCATAAATTACCTTTTTTTCTTGCTGGAAATTAATTTTGCTCAGGTATTCTGTTTTCTTCATAAAATATCGCCAAAGAGTTCTTATTACCCTGTAGAGAACCATGTGGCACAAAAGATAATCACTATTACTTTGACATAGCATCCAATGACAACTATGATATCTTCTTGAATCACCTGAAATATATTTTTCTTGTGATTGTTATTCAAAGTCATGTCGAAAAGCGGAAAACCTTATGCAGTTTTACGCGAGAAACAAACTAAAGTCAAATGATGTTCCCCCTCTTTATGCAGTCACAAGGCATCGATAGTATGGCAGCAATATTAAAACACCTGTATCTGTGCACGAAGACAGACTTGAACATGTAGCTCAGCATGTTCTTGATCTCCTCCATGTTCTCCTCCAGCTCCTGGCGCTTGGCCACCAGCACCTCGAGACGCTCGCTGGCGCGCTTGTCCCGCGCCTTGAGCCGCTCGGCCTCGTACTGCCGCAGGCAGTTGTCGCAGTTCACGCTCGTCAGCAGTGCCACGTCCACGAGCGCCGTCATCAGCTTCATCACTAAAACCATTCACCACACCGCTGTCACCACGCGCCCTTTCCTACGCCACACGATACTTGCGGGAAATGAAGCTTACTTGATCGAAGGCAAAATCCTTAGCAATAATAAAAACGCGAAAGTTTGTGAGTATGTATGGATGTTTGCTATCAATCACGCCAAAACGGCTGAACTACTGCTCCCGCAGGATCGTCATTATCGTGAGCGCAGACGCGGGCGACAGCTAGTATCTACTTGTATATTATGCGAAAAAGTGCTGTTTATCTGTCGTCAACAGTTGGTGGACAAATTCAAACAGAGAGCTTCTGTATAATGAGTTCACTTTCGCTCAGCGGCGCGCAAAGCTTTCATTTCATCACCATCATTACAGCCGCAAAAAGTCCACTGCTGGACAAGGGCCTCTCTCATGGATTCTTCGTTCCATGGAAGGATATTGCCATACTCACCACACTTGGCAGGCGGGTTGCCGAGCGCAGTTTCTTTGGTTTCTTGTGCGTTCGACGCTGCTGCCCATCGCAAGCATTTTAAGCTAGGGAAGGACAGGAATTTGTTGGATTTGGGAAGGGAATGATAGGTATTGGGATACTACATACTTACATGAATTAAGGAAATAAAGGTATTGGGATACTACTCACTCGGATGAAAGGGGAAATGTAAGTAGCAGCTCAGGAGACCGGGCGCGCGTACCCGATGCCATAGCTGCAGTGGACAGGCAGCGGACAGGCAGGCAGCATGCAGAGAATTGGCCACCCACCCTTGGCCATTTTTGAACCAACTTAGTATACTTGGGAACACCGCGGGGTGTAGGCGGGTGGTGAGATGGGATGCACTAGACCACGCGACGTCATCAGAATATGTTTTCGCCTTAAAAATCGTTACAATCTAGTATAATTTTCATTCAATAAATCAGACTAATTTTCAAGGAGCCAGCCCACACCATCAAACAGTCAATAGGCCTAGGTGTGGAAAATTGCTCATGGAACCAGATAATCAGATCAGTTCTTCTATCAGATGAGGTGAGAATTAACACTAATAAGGATACAAAAGCAAGTAAAATTAGAGATGTAAATATTCTTACCAGCTAGTGTGGCAGTGTGTCGGAATGCTCTGACTTGGGAGTCCGACAGTCCAGTAAGCAGCGAGATGATGTTGTCCATGAGGTACTGGTCATAGATGATGGAGTACTGGCACATCTTTACTAGTGTCTGGATGAACTCACAGAAGTTGCTTCGGAACTTCTTCCAAGTTTGTCCTGACATGATCAGTGGGTATTCCCCACTTTCCTATAGACAAAATTTTTATAAGTTGCAAAATGGTTTATAGGTATTCCTTTTAACATCATTATTTATTGTAAAAAAATAAAGTACCTCATCAAACTCCTGTGTCATTTTCTTAATGATTAGTGTGTGGTCCATCTGCGCCATGTCCGGGGTCACCTTCCCCCGACAGCCCGAGGAGTTGATGAAGAACTGCATGAGCTGAACTAATGCACTTTCGCGATTGCTCTTGTACTCCTCAATCCACATGTCCACCACTTGCTATGATCACAAAAAAATGTGTTGTTTCATATGTGTGAGGGGAAAAACATTGAGACTAATATTGATTGATTTAACTTTATTACATTGATCCAATTAAAGGCTTTGTCACAGGACTAGTTAATAACTGAACATGTTGGCAACCTTTCCTTTAATTATTTTAGGGGTGCAGAAAGTGAAGCCATTGTTAGATTGGAAGTTTCCCCTTGACCTCTGTGTCTCGGTAGAACTGCAAGCCTTTGAATCACACATGTTTGATCCCAGCCAGGTTAACATGGAAAATTATCTTTTCAATAGAGAGTATCTAAACTATGATATTGTTGAGTTGTATCCCCAACAACAAAAATTCACAACTTAGTCTGGGACTAGCTCAATTTGCATGACTTGTAATGACCCTATACATCAAGGTAAAAGCACTAAGGACACACATTGGACTAAAGGATTGTAAGGTAAACCTTTTGTTATATGAAAAATAATCATTTCTTCATTCATTATTTTACATGATTATTGTTTTAAAAGACACCTAACATCATATATAAGGTGTAGTCAAAAACTCATAATATTTTTAATTTAATTTGAAAATGGCTTCAGTTGATAGTAAATGGTGCCAGTAGCTAGGTAGGTATGTTAACAGTGATACAAGGCAATTTTTAAAGTGACTCATTTTTAAGCATGCATTATTCATGCAAAATTATAATTTATTATATATTCACCTTAAAAATAATAATTAAATTAAAATTAATATTTAAGGGCATACAACAGACAATTTCTTTACCATGTTTATAGATAATAATGGTACTGATAGAACCCTTTGTGTGCGAGTCTGACTGGCACTTGGCCGGTTTTTTTGTGACCACCCAGAATGACTGAGGGCAGAAAAGAAGTTAGGTTCAAATTCAATTTGTAATCTTCTATCCATAAGAAATTGAGGCAAGGAGAGGGAAAGGAAGACCAAGAAGAGCATATTTGGATGAGATAAAGGAAAAGGCTGGAGTTGTATCATATGGAGAGGTGAAGAGAATGGCTGAGAACCAAGAGACATGGAGAGTACTCCACCGATAAGAACACAGTTCTTAAATTATAGATAGATAGATCCATAGGAATAATAAAAAGTACATGTTAATAGACTTAATTTCGCCTGAATATTTCCTATGTCCCAGTCACCTTACATACCCTTTGCTACAACAATTTACCTTGAATTGTACAATACACAGTTGTATTTAGTTGCCCTCTTTTTGTCAATACATATTTCTGTGAATTTCTGAACCTTAGTGATTACATCATTAAAACTAATGTGAGATAAATACATTTTGAAAACACTATTTTGTCTTTCAAAGTATGTTGTCTGCCATTAGCGCTTATACTATATTTGAATGCGTTCCCAAGCCAGTGTGAGTGCCATTATAAATAATAGAAATAGACAAGCAAGACATCTTCTAATGTAATTCTTTCCTAATGGAAGGGTCTACATTCTTACATTTATTGCAGTCTTATTGAATCTCAATATGTTGTAGAGACTGTTTTCATCGTCGCCGGGCAAAAGCACAGGTGGTGGTGAATACGCAGGCGGCGGTGCGTTACCGCGGCCGCGACCACGACCCCGCCCCCCGCGGCCACGGCGCGGCCGTGTGGGCAAGGGCGGCGGTGGCGACTCTGCTAGACGACCTACATAGCCTCCGTCACCCCCGCGGCCTCGACTACGGGTAATACGCTTGGTCGGAGCCGGCGACGGCGACCTGCCTCCATCATCTGAGTGATGGGTTTCATCCACTTCCTCTCTCGGCGGCTCAACAGCAGTCGAGTTCGCGGCCGGGGCTACGTTGAATCCAGAGAAGTTAACGTTGGGCGTTTCGGGCTCGTGTACAGACTGTCCGCCGTAGTCGGTCATGGGAGTCGCCGGGGTCATTGGGTTTGCGTATTCCGGCGGAGGATCATCCATCCGGATACGTTTCCCGCCACGACGATGCATATTGATGATTTACCGCTCACTGTGACACAAATACTATGTCATTATTATCACACAACAGTTTTTAAATTTCACTAGGGATTCAGTTTCACATATTTAAAGGAATTCCGCCCTCAATGGCGTCCACTTGACTTATTGATTTTATGAATATTATAGGCACTACACTACCAAAAGTAAAAAAACGAAGTTAAAGTTTATCGATTGACGCCACATCCAGACCACAGATATTAATAAATAAGTCAGAGAATCCAGACCATAACCAATATATCCAACCTAAAGCTAAAGAGAACCAACCTCCAAAAGTCCAAACAACCAAGTATATCATAGATTATTCTTGTTTTTTTTTTTCGTTTATACAGGAAAGGCAAAGGGATCTGGCTAGGCTATAACTATACAGTGTTTTCCTCAGAAGAATAACTATTATACTAGGTGTAATCCAACACAGGCTCCTTAGATTTTTGAAGTATTATCTATTTTGCTTCAATAGATACAGTCATGTGGCAGATGGACGGACGGATGGATGTCGAAGGCTTAGAACCTTTCCGTTTTTACTCTTAGCGAACGGAACACTAAAAATAATAAATTTTCGGGAAAGTCGTGGAAAGTGAATTTATTATTATTTATTTCTTGGCATTAACTTTACTACTTATACACTCATCGGTATTCATGTTAATTATCGATATTTGGCAAAAAATAACTAAGTACATCACTATGCGTCTTGCCGCCTCTCTGACAGCGGAATTTGACTATTTTAGAAGAACAAAACCTCAGAACAATAACTAAAGCATAGAAACCGTGTTAAAATAACAACAAAATACAATATTCTATACTGTTTTTACTTATGGCATTGTTAAAGCATCAGAAAGAGATGCATACACAATGCCATTTGCGTAAATGTGCAGGTTGTCCTAGGGTACTGATGTGATCAGGGTTGTACTATATCGATGAAATATATTTATCGACTAAATGTTTCGTCCTAAGAAAGTCATAGATGTACTCTACTCTGATTGTATCGATTCGTTAAATTAGTACGATTCATAAAAAAAAACAACTAGTTGCACTCCAGGAGTGCCGGCAGAAGTGAAAACTCGCCTTTGCGGCATACTCAGGTTACGTGTCCTTCTTACGAATTTTCGATCAGTTCATGTGTCCTGACGCGAGTTTTATGTTTTACCTATCCCAAAAAGTGCACAAAGCCACTAAAGGGGCTTTTACTTCAAAAGTTACGTCAAGATACACCAATATAACTCCTAATCGCATGGCGCCGCTTGGCTTCGTCTTATAAATAGGTAGGTAAGTAGGCACTGTTTGAATTTCGAAATAACCGAAAATATGATTGACATCATATTAGGTATTCTGCCGTTCGACCAATACTGGGTAAGGCCTAATGACCAGCAGTAGACAGTGACGCGCGGTGGGTAATGTATGTAGATTTAAGTTAAATAATCTCATTGAAATGGAATACAAACCTTAAAAAGAAACAACCAGGTTTTCGATAATGGATAAGGTCAGATATATTTTCATTTGATCAATGGGCCATTCAGCATATTTCAAAACCATCTAAAGCTTTTCCTAGCTAGCTTTGAGGAACAGTCAGTAAAGGAAACATAATCAGGTAGGTAAAGAGAAACACATAATTCGAAGTGATATTTTTTATTTATAAAACTTTTACACTAGGGTAAAAAAGTGCCAGTGTGTTATTGGTGAAGAAAAACAAGAGATTATTTTACCCACTTTCATTACTGTCCAAAATAAAATATTTTTTTCATAATTTTAAATATAAATAATAAAACCGTTTCTGTAAACTTTCTTATTACCATTGATTTATAATTCGGCAAATATAAATGTAGGTAAAGCATCGTGTTTCAATCGCTTCCATTTAATTCTATATTCGAAATTAATGTATCGGCACGGCAGTAAAATATTTTGAACAAATTCGACTATGTATGACATTTTATGTCCAATATGTCGCTTGAAAGTTCCTCGGATCCACACCTTTCTAATTTCCTTTTACTTCGGGGAGCTGCAATAAAATTTCAACAATAATTTTCTTCATATTAGTAGAAAGCGATAATTTTAAGGTTCCGTACCCAAAAAATAAAGACAGGACCCTACTAATATGACTCCGATGTCCATCTGTCTGTCTGTCACCAGGCTGTATCTCATGAACCGTGATAGTGAAACAGTTGAAATATAATGAACAAAAATTTTGGGCGTTTTTATAGCTTACGCCCACGGCTCCGCTCGCGTTAATGTCTATCCCCGGTAACAGTACCTTATTCTGAGATGAAAGATATGTCTATGTTCTTTTCCCTACTCCAGAGATCGTGAAATGGTGATGATGATGATGCAAAATTTCATGATGATCAGTTCAGAAGAAACGGCGTGGAAGCGTAACAAACTCACTTTCACATTTATAATATTATATGTAAGGATGGTACGGAACCCTTCGTGCGCGAGTCCGACTCACGCTTTGCTGGTTGTTTAATTACCATGATGGTTCAATTTGTTACATTACTATTGCATGGCTCAACACTAACAAAAATATCCCTGATAGCAAGACCGTCATAAAAAAATATCGATATACTCGTAGATACGTGATTTTACCACATCACTAGGAAAAAAACTAACCTAATTTGAAATTAGGAAAATACGATAATTTTAAGCAAAATACCTATAAAAGTTGTCATTTATACAATACGTTATATAATTGACAATATTATTATTGTATTTTGAGGTATTTTGGGTTTTAATTATGCACTTTTAATTGAAAAACTTACCGATGAAAATTATGTTTTACAGAATTCATTTCTGTTCGTCCTGAATGGGATTTACATCGCTCCGTCGCACAAGACATTGTTTAGTATAATGGTCATTTGATAACGCACCAACCCAACACCGGTTAATACTTTTTTCCGTGAGAATTTTAGCACAATCCTATATTTAGTTTGCAGACATCACAATTCCGCCGCAAATGTTTTTCTCGATTAGAACCCGATCAAGTCGACAAGATGCTAATGAGACAGACGTTGAACTTCAATAAGTTATTTTGAATTTTGTCGGATTTAATGGAGTCCAATGGAGTCTCAGAACAATAACTAAAGCATAGAAACCGTGTTAAAATAACAACAAAATACAATATTCTACACTGTTTTTACTTATGGCATTGTTAAAGCATCAGAAAGAGATGCATATACAATGCCATTTGCGTAAATGTGCAGGTTGTCCTGGGGTACTGATGTGATCAGGGTTGTACTATATCGATGAAATATATTTATCGACTAAATGTTTCGTCCTAAGAAAGTCATAAATGTACTCTACTCTGATTGTATCGATTCGTTAAATGAGTACGATTCATAAAAAAAAAAACAACTAGTTGCACTCCAGGAGTGCCGGCAGAAGTGAAAACTCGCCTTTGCGGCATACTCAGGTCCGTGTCCTTCTTACGAATTTTCGATCAATTCACGTGTCCTGACGCGAGTTTTCTATTTTACCCATCCCAAAAAGTGCACAAAGCCGCTAAAGAGGCTTTTACTTTAAAAGTTACGTCAAGATACACCTAAATAACTCCTAATCGCATGGCGCCGCTTGGCTTCATCTGATAAATAGGTAAAAAAAAATCCATACATTACCCACCGCGCGTCTACTGTCTACTGCTGGTCATTAGGCCTTACCCAGTATTGGTCGAACGGCAGAATACCTAATATGATGTCAATCATATTTTCGATTATTTCGAAATTCAAACAGTGCCTACTTACCTACCTTACCTATGAATGCGCAAAAAACCCAATGCATTCGATTTACAGTCCCCAATGTGAGGCAGTCCAACGTTGACATACTAGTTGAAGGTAAAATAGACTTTGTAAATGATACCACCTTCTTAGGAATCACAATAGACTCTAAATTGCAATGGGGCGCTCATGTATCAAAAGGTAATATAAGGTCAGATATATTTTTCACTTGATCAATGGGCCATTCAGCATATTCCAAAACCATCTAAAGCTTTTCCCAGCTAGCTTTGAGGAACAGTCAGTAAAGGAAACATAATCAGGTAGGTAAAGAGAAACACATAATTCCAAGTGATATTTTTTATTTTATAAAACTTTTACACTAGGGTAAAAAAGTGCCAGTGTGTTATTTGTGAAAAATTCACAGTGTTGGTAATAGAAAAACAAGAGGTGAAGAAAAACAAGAGATTACTTTACCCACTTTCATTACTGTCCAAAATAAAATGTTTTTCATAATTTTAAATATAAATAATAAAACCGTTTCCGTAAACTTTCTTATTACCATTGATTTATAATTCGGCAAATATAAATGTAGGTAAAGCATCGTGTTTCAATCGCTTCCATTTAATTTTATATTCGAAATTAATGTATCGGCACGGCAGTAAAATATTTTGAACAAATTCGAGTATGTATGACATTTTATGTCCAATATGTCGCTTGAAAGTTCCTCGGATCCACACCTTTTTATCCTTTTACTTCAGGGAGCTGCAATAAAATTTTAACAATAATTTTCTTCATATTAGTAAAAATCGATTCTTTTTAGGGTTCCGTACCCAAAGGATAAAAACAGGACCCTACTAATATGACTCCGATATCCATCTGTCTGTCACCAGGCTGTATCTCATGAACCGTGATAGTGAGACAGTTGAAATATTACAAACAAAAATTTCGGGCGTTTTTATAGCTTACGCCCACGGCTCCGCTCGCGTTAATGTCTATCCCCGATAACAGTACCTTATTCTGAGATGTAATTTATTTCTATGTTCTTTTCCGTACTCCAGAGATCGTGCAATGGTGATGATGATGATGCAAAATTTCATGATGATCGGTTCAGAAGTTACGGCGTGGAAGCGTAACAAACAAATTCACTTTCACATTTATAATATTATATGTAAGGATGGTACGGAACCCTTCGTGCGCGAGTCCGACTCACACTTTGCTGGTTGTTTAATTACCATGATGGTTCAATTTGTTACATTACTATTGCATGGCTCAACACTAACAAAAATATCCCTGATAGCAAGACCGTCATAAAAAATATCGATATACTCGTAGATACGTGATTTTACCACATCACTAGCAAAAAAACTAACCTAATTTGAAATAAGGAAAAAACGATAATTTTAAGCAAAATACCTATAAAAGTTGTCATTTATACAATACGTTATATAATTGACAATATTATTGTTGTATTTTGAGGTATTTTGGGTTTTAATTATGCACTTTTAACTGAAAAACTTACCGAAGTAAATTATGTTTTACAGAATTTATTTCTGTTCGTCCTGAATGGGATTTACATCGCTCCATTGCACAAGACATTGTTTAGTATAATGGTCATTTGATATGGCACCAACCCAATACCGGTTAATACTTTTTTCCGTGAGAATTTTAGCACAATCCTATATTTAATTTGCAGACATCACAATTCCGCCGCAATGTTTTTGACGATATATAACCCGATCAAATCGGCAAGATGCTAATATTACAGACGTTGAACTGTAATAAGTTATTTTGAATTTAGTCGGATTTAATTGGAGTCCAATGGAGTCCATTGACATTTCAAGTCGGGACAACCATGAAAATAATAGAAACTGACTGAAGTTTTTGTCTCATTCTGTCATAAGCGAAAGCTCATAAGAAAAATACAGTGTCAACTATCTGTTTTCAGTTTCTATTTTTATGCGGCTTCTATGTATATTATTCTTCTGAGAATGGAGTCCATTGACATTTCAAGTCGGGACAACCATGAAAATAATAGAAACTGACTGAAGTTTTTGTCTCATTCTGTCATAGGCGAAAGCTCATAAGAAAAATACGTGTCAACTATCTGTTTTCAGTTTCTATTTTTATGCGGCTTCTATGCTCAGAACAATAACTAAAGCATAGAAACCGTGTTAAAATAACAACAAAATACAATATTCTACACTGTTTTTACTTATGGCATTGTTAAAGCATCAGAAAGAGATGCATATACAATGCCATTTGCGTAAATGTGCAGGTTGTCCTGGGGTACTGATGTGATCAGGGTTGTACTATATCGATGAAATATATTTATCGACTAAATGTTTCGTCCTAAGAAAGTCATAAATGTACTCTACTCTGATTGTATCGATTCGTTAAATGAGTACGATTCATAAAAAAAAAAAACAACTAGTTGCACTCCAGGACTGCCGGCAGAAGTGAAAACTCGCCTTTGCGGCATACTCAGGTCCGTGTCCTTCTTACGAATTTTCGATCAATTCACGTGTCCTGACGCGAGTTTTCTATTTTACCCATTCCAAAAAGTGCACAAAGCCGCTAAAGAGGCTTTTACTTTAAAAGTTACGTCAAGATACACCTAAATAAATCCTAATCGCATGGCGCCGCTTGGCTTCATCTGATAAATAGGTAAAAAAAAAATCCATACATTACCCACCGCGCGTCTACTGTCTACTGCTGGTCATTAGGCCTTACCCAGTATTGGTCGAACGGCAGAATACCTAATATGATGTCAATCATATTTTCGATTATTTCGAAATTCAAACAGTGCCTACTTACCTACCTTACCTATGAATGCGCAAAAAACCCAATGCATTCGATTTACAGTCCCCAATGTGAGGCAGTCCAACGTTGACATACTAGTTGAAGGTAAAATAGACTTTGTAAATGATACCACCTTCTTAGGAATCAGAATAGACTCTAAATTGCAATGGGGCGCTCATGTATCAAAAGGTAATATAAGGTCAGATATATTTTTCACTTGATCAATGGGCCATTCAGCATATTCCAAAACCATCTAAAGCTTTTCCCAGCTAGCTTTGAGGAACAGTCAGTAAAGGAAACATAATCAGGTAGGTAAAGAGAAACACATAATTCGAAGTGATATTTTTTATTTTATAAAACTTTTACACTAGGGTAAAAAAGTGCCAGTGTGTTATTTGTGAAAAATTCACAGTGTTGGTAATAGAAAAACAAGAGGTGAAGAAAAACAAGAGATTACTTTACCCACTTTCATTACTGTCCAAAATAAAATATGTTTTTCATAATTTTAAATATAAATAATAAAACCGTTTCCGTAAACTTTCTTATTACCATTGATTTATAATTCGGCAAATATAAATGTAGGTAAAGCATCGTGTTTCAATCGCTTCCATTTAATTTTATATTCGAAATTAATGTATCGGCACGGCAGTAAAATATTTTGAACAAATTCGAGTATGTATGACATTTTATGTCCAATATGTCGCTTGAAAGTTCCTCGGATCCACACCTTTTTATCCTTTTACTTCAGGGAGCTGCAATAAAATTTCAACAATAATTTTCTTCATATTAGTAAAAATCGATTCTTTTTAGGGTTCCGTACCCAAAGGATAAAAACAGGACCCTACTAATATGACTCCGATATCCATCTGTCTGTCACCAGGCTGTATCTCATGAACCGTGATAGTGAGACAGTTGAAATATTACAAACAAAAATTTCGGGCGTTTTTATAGCTTACGCCCACGGCTCCGCTCGCGTTAATGTCTATCCCCGATAACAGTACCTTATTCTGAGATGTAATTTATGTCTATGTTCTTTTCCGTACTCCAGAGATCGTGCAATGGTGATGATGATGATGCAAAATTTCATGATGATCGGTTCAGAAGTTACGGCGTGGAAGCGTAACAAACAAACTCACTTTCACATTTATAATATTATATGTAAGGATGGTACGGAACCCTTCGTGCGCGAGTCCGACTCACACTTTGCTGGTTGTTTAATTACCATGATGGTTCAATTTGTTACATTACTATTGCATGGCTCAACACTAACAAAAATATCCCTGATAGCAAGACCGTCATAAAAAATATCGATATACTCGTAGATACGTGATTTTACCACATCACTAGCAAAAAAACTAACCTAATTTGAAATAAGGAAAAAACGATAATTTTAAGCAAAATACCTATAAAAGTTGTCATTTATACAATACGTTATATAATTGACAATATTATTGTTGTATTTTGAGGTATTTTGGGTTTTAATTATGCACTTTTAACTGAAAAACTTACCGAAGAAAATTATGTTTTACAGAATTTATTTCTGTTCGTCCTGAATGGGATTTACATCGCTCCATTGCACAAGACATTGTTTAGTATAATGGTCATTTGATAACGCACCAACCCAACACCGGTTATTACTTTTTTCCGTGAGAATTTTAGCACAATCCTATATTTAATTTGCAGACATCACAATTCCGCCGCAATGTTTTTGTCGATATATAACCCGATCAAATCGGCAAGATGCTAATATTACAGACGTTGAACTGTAATAAGTTATTTTGAATTTAGTCGGATTTAATTGGAGTCCAATGGAGTCCATTGACATTTCAAGTCGGGACAACCATGAAAATAATAGAAACTGACTGAAGTTTTTGTCTCATTCTGTCATAAGCGAAAGCTCATAAGAAAAATACAGTGTCAACTATCTGTTTTCAGTTTCTATTTTTATGCGGCTTCTATGTATATTATTCTTCTGAGCTTCTATGTATATTATTCTTCTGAGGACAAAACAGGCGTCAGCATTTTACTCTTTGGGCGTCAGAGGACTGAGGCCGAGTGTAAAGCATACGCTCCTTTTAAGTGTACGAGTAACAAGACGGATCAAGTAATGCGCTGCTTCTAGAGACTTCATACTTCTTTGCTTGTTTATGTTGCAAAATATTGCTGACGTCATCACCGTGCAGACCCTTCCACCGCCTTTGTCAGCAAAAATAAGCCAAGCCTAGACCCCCACCTCCCATTCGCTGCTTACGTTATATTTGAATGCCCCTAAGAAGTTTTCACTTTATAAATTACGTCTAGCTAGGTACATGACGTAATTTTTGAAGTGAAAACTTCTTTATCGGCGTTGTGAACTTTTTGAGATGGGTAAAAAATTATAAACTCGCGTCAGGTCACGTGACCTGATCGAAAATTCGTAAGACGGACACCTGAGACCGCCGCAAAGGCGAAGTTTCACTTCTGCCGGCACTCCCAAAGTGCAACCCGTTGTTTTTTTTTAATGAATCGTACTCATTAACCGAATCGACACAATCAGAGCAGAGTACATTTGATTTTCTTAGGACGAAAGATTAAGTCGATAAATATATTTCATCGACATAGTACAACCCTGCCGGCCTATTTGCTAACTCAGTGACCAACGTTTTGATAGTCACTTCAAAATACATTGCGGGTTTCCTATGATTGACTATTTTTATTAAAGATATATAAAACGTAATGTACTTTGAAATGACTATCAAAATGTTGAAATTAAATAGAATTTTATTCAAATTTGGATATCATGTATCTCCTTCTGAACGTCATATTATTATTTTTAATATTTGCAAATTCGATAAGCTTCTAGCGTTTCGAAACGACCACTGCTGAGAAGAATACGCCGAAAGAAACTCAGTCCAGTATTGGTCCCTACGTGCCTGAAGGGCTACACTTTCACATATTTATAACAAATTGAATTATTTTACATTAAGTAGTGTTGTACACTGAGTTAGCAAATAGGCCGGCTGATCCCCTTTATACCCCAGGACAACCTGCACATTTACGCAAATGGCATCGTATATGCATCTCTTTCTGATGCTTTGACAATGTTATAAGTAAAAACAGTGTAGAGTATTGTATTTTGTTGTTATTTTTACACGGCTTCTATGCTATGTTATTGTTCTGAGGTTATAAGTCAAGAAAAACAAAAAATATTCTTAGTTATGACTAAACAACTTATAAACTTGACTATAATCATAGTATATATTTTTTATAATTGACTACAATCATCTTTGAAATACATCACATTCACCGGTAATGGGCTAATGGCACTGTGTGATAGGAACTCTAAAATGACATTTGATGACTAAATACAATGACTAAATATCACGCACGGTTAATGAGATACGGCCTGGTGACAGACGGACAGCGGAGGCATAGTAATAGGGTCCCATTTCTACCCTTTGGGTACGGAACTCTGAAAATCACTCTTATAGCGAGTCTCTTGTTTAAAACTAGTACTCCTGACGGCCTTTTTGATTTATAAAACGTAATGTATTTTGAACTGACTATCAAAATGTTGTACTTTACACTAAGTTAGCAAATAGGCCGGCTGGTCTGTCCTTCACTCTCACTTCAATGTGCTGATTTCACAAATTGCGTCGTATCGTGTGTAGGCTGTTTACGTCTTTGCAGGCCATAGATTAATATTTTATGGCTGGGGCTGTCAAATTGAATTGCATTGCATATATAATCTATGGTCAGTTGTTGACAGTAAGAGCGGTGGGCAGGTTGTGTGATTTTGATTTTGAATTTATTTTTAATTTCGTAGCAGTCAACATAACGATATGTTGTATTTTTCGTAGTCGGCGCGTATAATTTGCTCTTTATTACGTGTCACTTTTTTTTTAAATAAACTTCTGTTACCTACTATTTAAATTATTTGATCAAAATGCAAGAAACCGTTACAAACTCAAACGAGAGAAAATCATTATTTTCCTCGTTTCTCGAGGTTCTGGAAGCTCGTGAGAAGCAAGCTCAAGCAGACCGACAGCTCCAAGAGGAGAAGTATCTGATGAGAAGCCAAAGAATATACGATTTTCATGGTAAGGCTTCGTGTTTACTTACATTGGCGCCTTTGAATTTTCAAATTTAGAAATATCCTATATTTTAAAAGCAAAAATAAGTTTCGTTTAATTTAATATTCTAGTCCTAGCGTAATATTTACATGGTACCTGTATAGGTATCTGTCTTATGTTTGATTTTTGAATCATATAAACAATTTATGATTTCCTCAACAAAAATAGTCTAATGTAGTGGTGGTGATGGAAACCACTCTGTTAGGTACTTATAAGTATAAAAAATATTTTCTGTTTTCTTTTACATGTTATAATTTTTATTTATTACTAGCTTTCGCCCGCGGATCCGCCCGCGTCAATGACGATCCTTTGAGAATAGTACTTTTTCCCAGGATAGAAGGTAGCCTATGTCCTTCTCAGTACTCCAGAGAACTTATATGCAGAATTTCATGATGATTGGTTCAGTAGTTGCAGCGTGAAAGCGTAACAAACAAACAAACTCGCTTTTGCATTTATAATATTAGTTAGGATAAGGATATTTTAAAAAACTTAATTTATTTTAAAAATTGATTTCTTTTTATATTGTGTGTAAGATACTAAACTACCACAGTTCTGAATAGAAATTAACCTCAGTATCATTTATCATCAAATAATAAATCTTAAGATAAATGATTTAAATGCACAGTGTTAACTTTAAGTGACAAAACTGAAGGTTTCAATTATTTTAATATGTTAGTTTTCTTTAATCAGAGAGTACTTGATAACTAGTCAATACAAAATATAGGAAACTTATAAACTCACAAAAGTAATAAATTTTAAACACAATTTTTTATACTTTAAGAACTAAAACTTGACCACCTTGTGTTTTTATGGATCTGTGTGTCTTAAATGAATATGCAAAATAAATTAAGATGGTGCTGCACGAAATTGTGAAAATTTATGTGTTTTCTAATCATTAGTACTATGCACTGAATTAATTAAATACATCAAAAGTATTTGTGCAATTTAGGTCGGTCCTTGAACAAGATTGCCCCCTTGTTGGAATTTGAAATAGATACATATAAAATTAAAAAAATGATATAAATCTATATGTTATGATGTCTAAAAATATAAATATGAAAATATTAAGACTTTTTATCTTTTTTCCTCATCACCTAATGGTTCTGCTGCGCAGCCTAATGGCTTGCGCAGTAGCGACGTTTTTCGTTGTACTTGATTTTTAGCTTCATACATAAGATGACCATATATATCACTTTCAGAGTGTTAATTCATTTTGCTAGGAAACTGTCTGTCCTACTGTCCCTAGCCAGAACAAAATGCTTTCCATATATTTTGTGCAAAAAATGTGGAGTAGGAAGAGAAGGGTACAACTGCAAATTGTGTCCATTCCACTCACTACCCCACAAGTGTTGTCTTTAGTTCCCCGTGCACCCTACTCCCAATTAGTGAGGTGAGAACGCTGCTGTGACACATATAATGTGAGTGTGAGTGGTGGGTGTGTTTGTGCAGAGCGTCAGCGGCGCGAGGCGGTGGAGCTGCGGCGCTGCGTGGAGTACGTGTCGCAGCAGGCGCACGTGTTGGAGAGCGTGCTGCGCGGCGCGGGCGGCGGCGAGGGCGGCGGCGGCGGCGTGCCGCTGAGCGCCGCGCTGGTGCGGCAGGCCGCGGCGCTGCAGCGCTGCATGGCGCAGTGCGTCGCCAACGCCGCGCGCATCCGCCAGCTGCTCACCGCCACGCACCAGCCGCAGATGGACACCATGCTCGCTAAAATGGTGAGTGCTGGCTCTCTTTCTCCACGGACTTGCAGGAGCTGACGAGTTTCACTGAAGGAGTGCACAGTTGTTAACCTGGCATATAGTGGATATGAGGACATCATTCATACATATTAGTCTTTTTACCCCAAGAGAGACTACCAAGGATGGTGTTTCGCCCGTATCATGTAATATGTGTGTAAATTTATTTATTACCTTCTATCCTCCAAAGAACTAGATGGACTGATAAGGTATCGTTAGGTTTGTCTCACAAACCTAGTGTTAGATATGCATTAAAAACTAAAAATGGAGAGTTTTTTATAATAGTACCTACTTCTTGATTTATGCAGTATTCTTGGTATTGCCGACTGCCGCCATAGATTACGTTTGTGGTAGCGTAGCTGTATGACTGCCGTGATGACAGATTTACACACTCATGAAAAGTTAACAACGACAGATAAATGTTGTTTCCCCACGATTTTTACTTCAACGGAAGCATGCTGTGGTCGATACAAATGAATTTACATGAATTAGAGTACCTCATGATCAAGTCATACGGGATAGGTACCTCTTCCTTTGATTTGGGTTGAGCTGCACCGGAAATGATGGACAACTTGTCGTCTCCTAAATATCTATTGTCATGTAATATTTTCTTGTTTGTTCCATAATTTAATTGTATTATAATGACCAGAGGTTTCATACTGATTACTAACAACTGTGATGTGACCAGTCACGACGCTGGCATCCACAGCACGTATTCCCACGTAATTACCTCATATGAATGTGAGGAGTATGAGACATAATGGAAGTCCAAAATCTGAAAATAATAAGAGCGCTATTATGCGGGCCCTTGACGGCACGCCCGGAAGCTCCACGACGCAAACACCGGAGCAAAAACGACTCACTTAAGCTGCGATCATTTTCCTGAGTTAAAAAACCGAGTTTATATTTAATATGACTTTAAGCATATTTTTGAAGTAGTCGATGCCGATCCATTATAAAGTTTATTTACCAATCAGGTCTGGCTGGACCCATGCGAGGCTACAGAAAGCTGGCCCGCGGTATGACTGCCTTTTCGCGTTTCTAAGTCCCTCGTGTTGGCTAATGAGTATTTCAGGTAATAGGGCAAAACAAACGTTAGATTGCAAAATAATACAGTTATTGTATGGTTGACTGCCTCCGTGATCCAGTGGTTAAGGCGTTTGCCTGTAGAGCCGGGGGTCGTGGGTTCAATTCCCACCGGGAAGCATACTTTATTTAGTTGTTTCCAGTTTGATTAGGGCATAGCAGGCTTGAATCACCTGATTGTCTGATAATTAAGATGATTCCGTGCTTCGGAAGGCACGTTAAGCCTTTGGTCCCGGCTGCCATCTGGTAGTCCGTGACACCTATTCGAAATGATGATGATGATTGTATTGTGATGGAGCGTTTACATGGCACGGGCTCCGGCCGCGTGGCGGTACGCCAGGCATTGCGCCTCGCACCGCACACAATGAGTACGGTTGTAAGTCTTTCAATCGGGGGGCACGGCAGTGCCCCCGCCAAGTCGAGCGCGAAGCAAACACTGCCGTACCATCCTTTACTGGAACCATTTCGCCGCATTTTCAGGTCCCTGTTTGAGAACCTCTGGATAAGACCAGAACGCAGAAATTTTCGTCATCTACTAAGCTATAATCAAATACTTAAAATCCAAAATTTCAAGTCTGTAGGTCATTTAGTTTCGAAGTTAAGCGAAAGCAAAGTTTCGCATTTATGAAACTCACTCACTCACTCACTCATGATCATCAAAATAGAACTAGTAGTTCCCATAAACTCAGAGAGCTGAAATTTGGTACAGAGTTAGGGTTTAATGGCCACATAAAGGGAAAACTATAAAAACTAGGATAATCGAAGATCTGAAGTACCTGGTGACCCTGATCAGAAAACACAAGAGCCCAACTAAACTATTACAGATCGACATACCGCCTTTACAAAAAATATTCAACTTGGTGGGCTGCTTCATTTGATGTCAAAAATCGAAGGTCTGAAGTATCTGATGAAGAACCCTCAGCTGTATTAGAGATATGGTAATGCCACCTTCTACTATTGGTCATTGCAAAATTCCAGCGTAGTGTGACACATCGTCTAATTTAATCTAACCTATAGCGTCCCACTGCTGGGCGAATGCCTCCCCTTCTGCTTTTAATACGCATATAAATAAAATTAAAGGAAAACTCTGGATAAGACTAGACTGGCTTTTATATTTATACTTACAAGTTAACAAGAAGAAATAGTCGAACGATTAATTACTCCAACATTACACAAATTAACTAAACAAATTACACAAAAATTTTAATTTCGCTCTAAATTTGGTCAAAATATAATGCATTGGACTAATAGTGGCGGTGATACCCGAACACGTCACTAGATGGCGGTGACTGTATTTTAAAACGCGCTTACGTTCTTTCCGATAACCTTATAAGGCGAAGTGGCAACCGGCCGCGTTAGGGGATTGTTAGTTAGCCTCTACCGTACGTACGAGCCCTTACTGTGTTTACTCTCGCTGCATCGTCGCGCTCTAATCGTGGAGCACTGCCGATCGGCACCCAGCGCTGTTACAGCGTCGGCGGGGATAGCCCTACCTGTAAACACTTTGCCCGGGTCGTTGGGTCCGTTTTTCCTGCGCACTCTTAGTAGTCGGCCTCCCACCAGCGGGTCTCACCGACGAAAGGAGTGTTGGGTGGACGGCCTAGCGGTCCGTGTGGCTGCGTAGGGCGACTCCCCACCTGCGCGTCGTCGGGCTCCGGAATGGAGCCCATCCACGAGGAGGACGAGCCTGGGCCGGGCCCTTCCCGACCCACCTCGCCCGACATCACGGCCTACGCGACCCCTTGCGTCGCCACGCCAGCCGCAGCGTCTACGCTGCCCACCGCCCGCCTCTCGCCGAGAGGCTGGCATGACCGCGACCTGGCCATGCTGGCCAGAGTCGCCGAATCTGGAGCCTTTTCCTCGGGGCTCATTCGTTGGATGGCGATGTATCTTCGCCTCCAACGGAATGAGCTCGGGGGCACCGAGCCAACGCTTGAAGACGCCACTGCGCTCGATTTCGCCCGGCGCGGCATTATCACCCTGCCGCCGGTGGACACGCCGCACAGGGAGATCCTAGCGACGGTGCTGAAGAGGGCGCGCAGCCCCGCGGGGGATGACGAACCCCCCAAAAAGCCACGAGCCCTAGACATGGGACAGGAGGAGGACTCGCCGGTGGCCTCGACAACGACGGGGTCACTCACGGACCTGTCTGAGGCCTTTGAGATGCCAGAGCACCCCAAGACCCACCTCGAGGAGCCGCTGAAGCCGACCCCTCGCCCCTCAGGCATACCACTGCCGCAGCGCGACCCCCGCATGAAGCGGGTCTCATTCATAGCGCCCCCGGTGGCGCGGGCCCCGGAAGGCCCCGCGACGCGCCCCGAAGGCGCGCTCGACTCGAAACCCGCGCCGACCTCGTCAAAGGTCGAGCCGCGCCGCGCGCCGCAGCCCGGGACTGCGGCGGGACCCGAACGTCCGACGCCTGCCGCTAAAAAAATGGCAAACTTACCCGCGCCCGCGTTTTCGTTCGCGCGAGTGACCGCAGGCGCCACCACGACCGCCGCAACAACAGTTTCGATTGCCAAATCGAAGACGCAACCCACAGCCGCCGCCATCGACAGGGCGACGCCCACTGATACAATCTACACGAGGGGGGCGACTGAGCCCGCGCGTATGACCGCAGCCGCTGTTTTCAACGCGCAATCGGCGCAAAACAAGATTTCCGCCGCCGTAGCCGGCCCAAACACCGCGGCTGCGGCCTCCCAACATGCCGCCAGTACTTCCCGGGCCGCCTCTGGAGGGGCGCCCAATACCACATCCTCGACAAGTGGACCAGGACAGCCTGCACCAATGCCTGCTTCTCAACCGGCCAAGGCGCAAACCAGGCGCTACCCGCCACTCGTGGTCGAGCGCCTGCCCGATTGGTCGGTTCACTTCAGGGAACTGGCCCGCCAATTGGGTCGCGCACCTTCGGCCCGACCCTTCGGACGGGGAGTGCGGTTCTCGCCTGTGGACGAGAATGAGTATAGGATGGTGCAGGCTTACCTCACCAAACTGGAGCGAGAGGCCGCCATCAGCTGGTTCTGCTACTCGCTGCCGGCCGAACGCCAGCTGAAGGTGGCCATAAGAGGATTGCCGCAGGACACCGAGGAGGCCGAAATTAGCCAGGCGCTTGCGGAGCTCGGCTTCGAAACAGAGGCAGTGAAGGGCATCCGGGGCAGGGGAGAGCGCCTCGGCTGCATTTTCTTCTGCCTTGTGAAGAGGACCGAGGGCTGCAGCGATATCTTCTCCATTAAAGAGCTGCTGCATATGCCGGGCGTGAAGATCGAGCCCTGGCGGGGCAAGCAGGGCCCCGCCCAATGCCACCGGTGCCAGTTGTTCCGGCACTCGTCGGTCAATTGTCACCGGCCGATCGCCTGCGTGCGCTGCGGGGGCCCTCACAAGGCCGCCGACTGCGACCGACCCATGGACCAGCCGGCCACCTGCGCAAATTGCGGCGGCCCTCACCCAGCGAACAACACCACCTGCCCCGTGTTCAAAAAGGAGGCGCGCAACAAAAAGGCAGGCGCGGTGGCTCGCACTGGAACATCGCTCACGCCCCGCACGCAAACGGAGGAGGCAGCGGACGCCTCATTGATGGCCCCCGCCAATCCACCGACCGAGCGCGGAGCGGAGCTCCCGAAGAAAAAACGAAAAAACAAGAAAAAAAAGAAAAACCAAGCCGAGAGCTCCGCTCCGGCGCCCCCGCAGCCCGCTCCCCAGGCCGCCCAGCCCGAGAAGGCTCCGCAGCAGCCCGCCACGACCGCGCCCATGCCTCAAGCGCAAATGGCGATGCTGTTCCAAGCCTTCTCCAATATGATGGCCATGACCCCCGACCAATTAGAAGCGTCGGGGCTCCTCAGAGGTGTGCCTAGCTCCAACTAATATGGATAGCACACCTCTGAGAATCATGTACTGGAATGCCGAAACGCTCCGGAGGAAGAAAAAGATGGTGGCCCACTTCCTCCGGGAGCAACATGTAGACATCTTCCTGGTCAGCGAGACTCACCTTGGGGAGGGTGAACAATACAACCTCCCCAACTACATCTGCTACCGCAAGGACGAGAAGGCCTCCGACGGCACACCGTTTCGAGGACTGGCGGTGTACGTCAAGAGAGATGTCGTCCACCAGGCCATACCCCACGTGGAGTTCCGAACAATGTACGCTTTGGGCGTAACTGTTCACTACGGCGGCCGGGAGACCCGGCTCTTCGCCATTTATATACCGCCAGCGCAGTACCTGGATCTATTAGAGCTGCGCTCCCTCCTGCTGCACCCCACGCCGACCGTAGTGGCCGGCGACTATAACGCCAAAAACGTATACTGGAACTCCACCAAGGACTGCCCGCGGGGACGACGGATACTCGCGGACTCTATACGCCACGAGTACGATGTAGTGGGGCCGGACGAGCCGACCCACTACAATCACAAGACCAACATCGGCGATATCATCGATCTCGTGGCCTATAGAGGCCTACGGACGCCGCCGACCCTCGAAGTATTCCCGGATTTGCCGTCGGACCACAGGCCGGTACTCCTCGTCCTTAAGGAGCAGCCAACCAGAGTCACGCTGGCCAGGAAGAAGTCAAAAATAAATTGGGACGATTTCCAGTCCCAATTGGAAGCCCGAAAGCCCCAAATCGCTTTCCAAAAGGTCTCCACCAGTGAAGAGGTAGAGCTGGCGGCGGGCGCTATTACCCGCTGCATACAAGGTGCCCTCAACGCGTCCACGCGCGAGTTGCCGGCGGGCTCGAAGCCCGAGCCGCTACCGGCCGATATCACCCGCCTATTGGACGCGAAGAGGAAGACACGGAGGCAGTGGCAAGCCACCCGCTGCCCGGAAATCAAGACTCGCCTCAACAAGCTGGTGGAGACCATAAAGGACCGCCTCGAGGAGCACGCAGCCCGATCGTGGGAGAACCATCTGCTCGCAGTGGGCGATGACATCCCCTCTGTTCATCGCCTATGCCGCCGGCTGTCCACGGAGCCCCAACCCGTGCGGCCGCTGCTGGCAGCGGATGGTTACCCGCGCTACCGCGCGGAGGACCGCGCCGAGATCTTCGCCGACCACTTGGAGCGCCAATTCACGCCGAACCCGATCGCCGACCCAGAGCACCATCAAAGGGTGACCGAACACCTTCGAGAGTACCTAGCAGGGCCGATACCGGCTGAGGAGGACGCAGTCTACTTCACGCCCGGCCAAGTCCTGCGAGAGATCCGCCGCCTCAAGCCCAGGAAGGCCCCGGGCGCAGACAACGTCACGAACGAGGCGTTGCGCCATTTACCGCCGTCTTTTATTACGGCGGTAACTCGGCTCTTCAATGGCATTCTGCGCTCGGGCCACTACCCTACAGAGTGGAGGACCGGGCGGGTCATCATGCTGCCAAAGCCGGGTAAAAACCTGCGCCTCCCAGAAAGCTACCGGCCCATCACCTTACTGAGCGCGCTCTCGAAGGTGTTCGAGAAGTTGCTGCTCGGCGTGCTGCTCCCGCACATTCCACCGCGTGCGGAGCAATTCGGGTTTCGGCCAGAACATTCCACGACGCTTCAAGTGGCAAGAGTCATTCACAAGATCTCGGATGCGGCCAACCGTAAGGAGCATATGGCTGTCGTGCTCCTCGATAACGAGAAGGCCTTCGACAGGGTGTGGCACGAGGGGCTGCTACACAAGCTGTCGGAGTCCCCAGCCCCGAAGAGAATCATCAGGATCGTGTCCTCATTCCTCGAAGAGCGAAAATTCAGAGTGGCGGTCGAGGACGCCCTCTCGTCGGAGCGCCCGGTAAGGGCGGGCGTCCCTCAGGGCAGCTGTCTGTCCCCAGCTTGCTACGCGTGGTACACCGACGACATCCCCGTAGCCGGTCAGGCCGAGTTGGCATTATATGCCGACGATGCGGCGTACTTCGCCAAATCCATGAACGCGAAGCACGCCGCCAAGAAAGTCCAAATGGCCCTTGATGCCCTGCCTGACTGGCTCTCCAAATGGAGGTTGTCGGTCAATGCCAAAAAAACGCAAGCCCTGCTGGCGGGGACCGCCCGCATACTCCCGCCGCCGTTAACGCTCTTCGGGGAAAAAGTGCCGTGGCAGCCACACGTCACATACCTGGGGGTGAAGATAGACAGGCGCCTCACTATGCAGCAACATGTCGACGCGGCTGTGTCAAGCGCAAAGATGGCCCGGGGGAAGCTGCGCCCAGTGCTCTCCTCCCGACTCCCGCTGAGAACGAAGCTCGGGATCTACAAAACATATGTACGATCCCGCCTCACGTACGCGGCCCCTGCGTGGTACGCATACTGCTCGGAGACGAACCGACGTCGTCTCCGAGCCCAAGAGAACCTATGTCTCCGAGCAGTGACGGGGGCCCCACGCTACGTGAGGAACGACGTCATTCAGCGGGACCTTAAATGGGAGGGCCTGGACGCATTCGTCTCCCGACTGGCGAAGGCCATGTACTCCAGGGCGGACTCTTCGGCGCACCCCCATCTCCGAGGGATCGCGCCGCTACACGCCCGCCCACCCGACGGAAAACACAAGCCTTCGCCCAGAGCTGCCATCTTAGCGCCGACCGCCGACATAGGCGCCGCTTCAAGTGCGGCGCTTGCACAGCATCCCCAGTAGCCAAGACTTCACCCGACGTGGCCGCCACGGCCACAGCTATGTGACCCGCCTGTAGTTGCAGGCGGCGGCAGCATCCGCTGAAAAGGACTCGGTCCTGCACAGCATCCCCGACTCTCCAACGAGAGTGTGAGAAGAACCCGGATTGATTGGCCGCGTTAGGATAACCGCGCTGTGTCACGTCGAAAAATCACCATGTCCGGAGCAGAACTTCCCCCGTTAGGATCAGTATCGTTGTACGGAAAGCCCATTCAGTGGGCAGGCAAGGCTAAATACCTTGGAGTTGTACTCGATAGCGCGATAACCTTCGGCCCCCACATCAGCAAAGTCCGCAACCATGCCGCCTTCGTATGAGGCCATCTCCACCCCATGATAGGCAATGCTAAGATGTCACTTAGAAATAAGTTGACACTCTATAAGCTTTGCATCCGCCCTATCATGACCTACGCCGGCGTAGTCTTCTCCCACATCGCGCCCTCCCACACCGATCGGCTGCAACGCTTGCAGAACCACTTCGTCACCCGTGCCACAAATACGAGTCACCACCGGTACTTGCGCATGACAGACTTACACCGTGACCTAGATCTCCCATCCATTCGCGGCTATCTCAAAATCGCCTCCAAGCGTTACTTTGATAAAGCCGCACGCCATCCCAACCCGTTAATAGTGCAAGCTGCTAACTACTCCCCCAACTTACTCGATACGACCTTACGTCGTAGACGTCCTAGAAACGTACTTGACGATCTCGATGATCCTATTGACATCGCACAAGCCCGCCCCGACCCCTCTTCGGCTCCGAATAGCCAGAGGAATCCCACTTTCCGTCACACTCGCCACCGGAATAGAGTGCGTAGAGTAGGATTAGCACCGATTACTGGTTACCGCCCTGCGGTTCCGGGTGACTTGCACCCAGGATAGGCCCTTCTGGCAACGTAGCTTTCGGCCCATAAGGCAAAAGATAAGAGTTACTGCTCTCCAAAGGCTTTTGCCATTGTTTCTCAGATTGGCCCTTCAGGCTTACATTCACGTATACGCGGCACATCAGGCAATATGAGAGTTTGCTGTCTCTCTAAGTTGCGCATACAGGCAATGCCGAAAGTCCGTCCCTCCTGGGGGCCCTTTGGTGATGTTGTCTATTAAGGTTGAGGGCACTCTGCCCTCACCTCAAACGCTCGCTGAAGAAGCGAAAGCTCACTTGGAGCTAGCTACATAGTCAATTCAAAAAAAAACGGCCGCTTTTACCATCCATTCGCGGCTATCAAAAAAACGCGCACGTTAAAAAAAAAACACGGCCACGTTACAGTACACGGCTTTATAATGGGAAATCGGTGTAATTTGGTGTTATAAATGCCTATGTTTATGAACAATGTATGGAATAACTGAAATAAACTGTCACAGTGCGGCTGTAGTGAGATTAACTTAGCGGGGTGGTGGACCGCCTCGCCTCGTTGCGTCGTCTGTGATCAAGCCAGTGGATTCTTGGGAAATGTCGTCAGGGGCTCCGTAGAATCAATAAAATAAACTACACCATCGTTTCATTGATAATAAGACTTAGAAAAAGCGCAAGAAAACTCATTTATACTTGATACTGGCTAAATACGTAATGCGTGAAAGCCATAAATAAAAGAAAAAAAATGCTAAGATGTCACTTAGAAATAAGCTGACAATCTATATTTACACGCAGCGAGCATACAACGCCCTGAGAGTTCAATATAACAATTCCTTCAGGGCGCTGATGGGGCTGTCTTGACGCTGTAGTGCATCTGGCATGTTTGCGGAGGCACATACAGATGGCTTTCACGCTATTATTCGCAAGCGTTGTGCCTCCATGCTCAAGCGGCTGCATGACAGCTCAATAGCATCCTGAAGATGATTGCGGATAGATGGAGCAGTCCACTGCTGATGCACTGGAATAGTTTGCATTGCGGTTAGATGGGCAGATCCACTACCATATCTTAATTTTATAGCCTACATAAATATCATTTAGTACTAACCTTAGACGTAAGCCAGTTGTTACTAACACAATGGACAAATGTCTGAAAAAACATTTATTATTATTATAAGCTTTGCATCCGCCCTATCATGACCTATGCCGGCGTAGACATTTCCCATATCCGTCCCTCCCACATCCTACGACTGCAACGTTTGCAGAATCGTTTCGTCCAACGTGACACGGGCAATTATCGGTACTTGCGCATGACAGACTTACACCGTGACTTAGATCTCCCGTCCATCCGCGGCTATCTCAAAAACGCCTCCAAGCGTTTCTTTGAGAATGCCGCACGCCACCCCAACCAGTGGTGCAAGCCGCTAACTACTCCCCCAACTTATACGATACGTCCTTACCTTATGTCGTAGACGTCCTAGAAACGTACTTGACGATCCCGATGATCTCTTTGGCTCGGAATAGCCAGAGGAATCCCACTATCCGACCCCCTCGCACTAGCCACCGGAACAGAGTGCGTAGAGTAGGATTAACTCCGATTACTGGTGACCGCCCGGCGGTCCCGGGTGACTTGCACCCAAGATAGGCCCTTCTGGCAACGTAGCTTTCGGCCCATAAGGCAAAAGATGAGAGTTGCTGCTCTCCAAAGGCTTTTGCCGTTGATTCTCAGATTGGCCCTTCAGGCTTCGCATGCATGTATACGCGGCCCATCAGGCAATATGAGAATTTGTCTCTCCAAACCTTGCGCACACAGGCAACGCCCAAAGCCGAGGTCCGTCCTTCCTGGGGGCCCTTTGGTGATATTGTCTATATAGGCTGAGGGTAGGTTCTCTGCTCTCGCCGCCGTTGAAGTAGCGAAAGCTCAGTTGGAGTAAGCTACATAGTCATTTAAAAAAAAAAAGCGTTACAGTCGCTTACGACATTCTATTGCGCTTGAAAATGTTTGCTTGGAATTAGGAGGGATTATTTGTATTTCGTTGATTTCGCTTATTATTTCGTGAGGTTAATTAGCAGGTTGTTATTAAAACAATTCGAAGATTTGAATAGGTTAGGAAATTTATTATTAGTGACGGATTACTGATTATTACTAATTATTAGATTTAAAAGAAGTTTTAATTGAATACTATATTTAATTGTTAGTTATTTAGTACTCTATAATATAAATACAGTAAAACGGTTGCTATTGTACAAGAATCAGAACCGAAAAAAGAAAAGAAAGATTTGTAATGATAAAAGAAACTACTCCTAAAAAGAAAAAACTGTGTCGAATAAGAAAATCTATTAAAATAAATCAATAGAAACGTGGGCTTCTACAAAAAGACGTGAAATCCCATCAAAAACATTCTGTAAAAGACTAGCCAAGTCTCGTGGAGCTGCTTGTTTATCTCTAAAAAGTAATGAAATCTAGACAATGTCGTGCCAAGCCTAAGGTTCCTTACTGCGATTTCTTTATTATTATAGTTAATGTTTTGTGACTTGGCCGTTGAAGAGTACACAAGGGTACAAACCAGGTGCTCCATGACACCATTGCACCAATCTGTCGCCGGAATCGCTACCCATTGACGATGGAAAACTGCCACTTGGAAAACGTTGATCGATGCTGAATGCATGTGTTGCACAATCAACAACAGCCTAAAATGAGACACTAGCGTCTCGCTTAACAAACATAGGTAACTAGTTACAACAGATATAACATTACGTGTAACAAAATTGACTTGTACCCACTAACGTATAAAGAATGTTCAACGGCCAAGTTACACAACATTAACTATAATAATAAAGAAATCGCAATAAGGAACCTTAGGCTTGGCACGACATTGTCTAGATTTCATTACTTTTTAGAGATAAACAAGCAGCTCCACGAGACTTGGCTAGTCTTTTACAGAATGTTTTTGATGGGATTTATTAGTCTATGATGTGCAGGTTTAGAAATTGATACCTTATATTTCTAAGAGTAAGCTAAATTACATCATAATTAATTTTAGGTAATTAGTTACATATGTTATAGTACATGCAAGAGCGACTTACAAAACCTTGAATATTGAATAAGACTGCTTACCTCGACCTCGTACCTACAACCTGAGGTACCGCTTAAAAGGTCTTGCATTATTAAGCTACATGGAGCCCATCTAAATTCAGGTGGCATTGACATGACTAATAAATTGCTAGTTATTTCTTTGAGTATATGTATCTATATGTTGAAGAAATGTTTATATAAAACTTGTTTGTATAAGCTCATAACAATGTAGTTTAATAAAAATCTGTCTCGTAGTTTTCTCGTGAAGCATTAACAAACATGCCTTCCACATGTATCATACTACTAATCATCTTCATCATCATTTCGAGTAGGTAGGCACGGTCAATCGACCATGCATACCCTGGTGTCAGAGTTCTTCGGAACCGCCTCTCGGCCTCTGACGTGGTTCCTTTAACGACTACCATATGGCAGCCGGGACCACCGGCTTAACGTGCCTTCTGAAGCACGGAATCATCATTATTATCAGACAATCAAGTGATTCAAGCCTGCAATGTCCTAACCAAACTGGAAACAACTAAACAAAGTATGCGTCCGGTGGGAATCGAACCCACGACCCCCGGGTCAACAGGCAAACGCCTTAACCACTGGACCACGGAGGTTGTTTACTACTAATAATAAATCTGTAAGGCTTGGTCATGGAGAAAGTTACTTTGTTTTCAGAGATATCGTGTTTATAAACTCTATGCATGTTACTGAAACTAAATTGAGGACTTTTAGATTTTTTTTCTGTATGTATGTTCCTCGTACAACTTAAACGAATTAACTGATTTTTATGAAACTTGGTAGATATACATATATTTAGGCGTACAGGACACAGGATAGGCTACTTATTTCTTTTTCTCCTGTCATGATAAGACATGGCCCCCATACAAACATAACATAAAATATACGCGAACGAAGTCGCGGGCACTGCTACTATCAGATAAAGCAGTAGTAGCTCTAAATGCGGCATCGCGTTTGCGGCGGTGAGAGCTGATATTAAAGTAATGGGTCTATTGACGAAACTGTCATTGCTCATTCGATATGATGAGGTTATTATGTGACGCACACACAATCTGCCATTTCACCATAAATTGAAGCTGTAGTGGCTCGGTGTTGTAAGAGCGCAACTTATAAGCGAAAGACCCGGGTTCATTCAAACTTCGCGCTGCCCGACCTCCTCTGAGTTTTTGTACGCACCGACCTGGCTCGTGCCTGGTCATTTCCGCAACCTCTACATGCTTGCGATGAAGGAAAACATCGTAAGGCAACCTGAACATTAGTGGATTGTTCACTAGCGTGTGAAGTGGAGAGAACAATGTCCAACCACATTATTTCTGCCAAAATAGTAAGTGCGTATTTCTTTCTACACAATGAATTCGACACTCCTAAATATCATTACCATATTACCATAAATTGCAGATATAAAAGTGAGTGAGTCGCCACTTTCTCCGCTGACGGCTGCGACGGCCATTAGCGGGATTATTGTGGTATCTGTTTTGTTTTTCGTGTGTATAAGTGGCCAACTCTGATGTCACATTTTTCAAGCATAGGTATCTAATATAGCTTGATTGTCATTTCATGAAGATTGTCGTGAAAGCAGCTTAATCGGTCTTCCAGAGAACGGATAGCTGGAGATATTTGTATTGTATGTCATGTAAATGGCAACCATGGTCAGGATTTCTTAACATGCATAAGCAACCAGAACGAATGCTTACGCCTTACGCCCACTGTGCCATCAGGCTCTTCACTATCGGACCAGCATTGCAACGGTACATGTCGTGTACGGGCCCTACGTAATTTATGCACGAGTCAGCCTCGTCCATAAATCTCGTTCTCGATCAATAATTTGCGAGGGAGCGACCCGTCTGCTTTATAAAAAAATCAGTTTACGCATATTTAGAACTTACGATTTTTTTTCATAGCTCCAAGGGGCTGTAGACAGTAGGTGGTGATATATGAATTTCAGTATGATACCTCCACGCATTCCTGAGAAAAAGGACTTGACAGACAGACATACGGATAACAAAGTTATCCTATAAGGGATCCGTCTTTTCCTTTTGAGGTACGGAACCCTAAAAACGGAATCCCTACAGTGAAAAAATTTTACTCCTCAGCCAACGCAATTGCTGTTTATGCCGCAAATTTTCGACTTTCGCAAGGGAATCAAAACCTACAGGGTAGTTCCCGTGAGCTCAGGATCTTAAAATTTGGTTCGACGCCTCTTTGCAAAGATGAAGGATTTTTTTTTAATTATTCGCGGGTGGCATCGTCGCTGCCGGTCGCTTACAAGGAGAGGATTGAGCATAACGGGTCCGTCCGCGAGGTAATAAATTCGTGCCGCGCAGGTCCCTGAACATCTCCAGAAACCATTCGCCACCCTCGATATTACTGCGATGCACATGTTATTGCGACCGAGTCTCTTGACAACCGCGCCGTATTGCTATTTAAGGATATCTAATTGGTCAAGGAACTCTTTAGTTAAAGTTTGCCCTTCTGGGGGTAAGCCTGGGACCGCGCCCCAGGCAGTCCAGTTCGGTAAAGTCCAGTCCTAGGGCGTATCCGCGTTCACTTGTTTTTAATCCTTCAAGTCTCTACCGGTTTTAATGTGGATCATCATCGCTTCACCGGACCTGACACAGATACCCAGATATCGGGCACCGCAATTAAAGCTGTCAATAGTTTTAATTAGTGTTTGACTCCGGGCGGCGGTGACCGGGTTAGGCTCCAGTTGCTCCGCGGCCGACGACCCTCGCTTTGTCGCTGCTCCGTAGATGCCACCAGGTCAATTTCGCGATCCACATACTCGATCCGATCTGTTCAGAAAATTGGAAGAAAATGCATCATTTTAGAACTTAGTACTAACCGGAGCATTGTTATTGAATTGCTAAAGAATAGATGCTCGCCGTGTTGTGTTGTGATGTAGTCGCTGTAGCGGGCAGTTTAGCACGTATCATGCTTTAGGAACTGTCGATTTCATCGATGACTCCACCGCCTGCTCACTGCTAATTAAATTCGTTATCATATTATTTTTGGGAGCCGGCTTGAATCATCCGCATTCAGCGGGCTCGTGTGGCGCTGACGTCAATCATCATCATATCCATGTTTTATGGTATGTGCTCGTTGATGAAGAACGTTCGTTCCATTGAATAAGTTCGTTTATCCGAGCTTAACGAAAAATGAGAACCAATTCTGCCTAAGAGTGTAAATTAAAATGAGAGCTACCCAGTGATGTCAACCAGGCTTAACGTGCCAAGCCGAAGGTCCTGCAGTTCACATAAGAACGCTTGCCGCATCGCCTAGACTGGCCATAATGAGTGTTCACACGCTGCCGACGACTGTGCCACTTAGGCGTGTTAACTAATGCACATAATGGGCCACGCGCCCGTGATCCCGGATTAGACAACGGGGACGCCGCAATTGCGCGCCGTGACCTCAGCGGGATGTGTTACTTGATTAACTCCTTTCGTGCTCCTTTCACTTGTATCTAGCACGCGGTGAAATTGAGAGCGACATCATCCTCTTAACAATCCTGCGTACCTTGACGTTTTGCACATCTGTTTAAGAACTCAAAGAATAGCATGTGCCCGCGAAGGTTACACTGAGAAGAGTTGGCAGGTTGTTGTTTCTTTTATTAAGCCCCTAGAGTTTCAGCGATGGGCAACGGCAAATAGTGATGTTTTGCTAGCCGCATAACTTATTTTACATGATTCCTTAGTTTTTTGCCCATTCCTTCGGTCGGGGCGTTTACTGTCTTTTCTCCCAGACTTGTATGGTAGAGCAAATTGATAATGATTTTTCAAGTAATTTTTGTGTACTGTATGTAATGAGATCTTCATGCACATGCATATATACACTTAGCAGTGGGCATGAGCTAGTGTAGGTATTAATAGTACGCTCGTCCATAAGCTCCGTGCGTGCTTAGTCACATTAATGGATTCCAGAATAAGCATTATTTGATGTGGCAAGTCGTCGACCGCCGCGCCGCCGTCTGCCGCGGGGCCCGGCGGCCCGGCGCGCCGCTTCACTGCGGTGTCGCCAAGCGTCCGGATTGACGCGTGCAGCTATTTACCACATTACTACTGCTGCCGCACAAACTGGAAGAGCAGGATAATGCCCTTCACGCGCAAACGCGGGGCCCGGTGCTTCAAGTAGAACCACGTAAAACGCTGACTCTTAGACATAAAGACCGCATGGACTTGCAACTTTGGGAGTCGTAATGACTATTTTTAATCGACTTCAAAACAAAAGGAGGTTATGGTTGATACGGTTGTATTTTTTTGACGTGATAGTCTTATAAAATGATGAAGATGAGCCCCTTAAACTACGACGATTATTTCCGGCATAAGTGTCAACACCAGTGCGGGCGACTCAGGGGTGTTGAGAGGTTTCTTTTTCCGAAGTTACTCACGGCGTTATGCCCTATAACACTTCCACCCCTGGAGCAACAGCTCTCACGACTCCTTTCTGGCCGGCCAAGCCAACTGACCCAAGCCAGAGCCGAGAGTCCTGCGAGCCCTCTTGGGTTTTCACCCCGACCGATGAAGACATGTCAGGGACGAGGGCACAGCTCGCCATAAGCTACCTTATCTATCATCTCTCTTCTACCGTTATCCCTTTGTTACCTTAGAATCCGCCATTTATGAACCGATTTTAAAAATTATTTATTTTGAAAGGCATAGTAGTATAAAGATTTTTTAAAAATCTATGTTGAAATGTTTTAATATATGACAAAACGGTTTAACTCACGCATTTTCCCGAAAATACGTGAGTTAAACCGTTTTGTCATATATTAAAATGATATCTCGCGTTAGTTTTAATAATATTATGTTGAATTGGTATGTTGTCAAGTTGGTCCCATTTAAATTTCACCACAATCGGTTCAATAGTTTAAGTCTGTTTCTTATATGAAAGATTTTTAATTAATACTTTCGTCCCATTTGCGACCACGTCAATGCTTTTAAATAGAAGCCAAAATTATGTGCAGTTTCATCCAAAATCCTTTATGTCCGCCGCTAGTTCTTTCACGCACTTTCTGTCTAACTGGCAATTTCGACGTTAGTGACTGCAGGTTCCAATTTCTTTTCGTCGCTCAACAACCCCTTTCTGTACGTCGGCATATTTATTATAGCTAGATTTGTGTATGGTTGCAAGGCGTGGGCCGCGTGGGGCTTATCAGTATCGCGTATCATATCAGTCATCGACATGTTTTCATTATTGTTTGTTGGTAAACATTTTTTCAATAGTCTCACTTTATCGATAAAATATAATAATTAATGTTATGTACTGGCTGGGAGACATCGTATGCCAATAACCCCATCAGTCCTAATAGCCTTTTATTTATTCAATGCCTCCTTGGACGCATACGTTGATTGCAATGTTCGCTGACGTTTCGCGCTTTTTTCTTTTTGCCAAATTGTTGTATGAAGTGTTCAACCATGTATTTTAAGTTGAACTAATCAATCATTGTTTCACGGCGTACGTGGGTGAGAGGTGAACCGTAAAACAAGAACCGTGTGATCTCGATGTCGGTAACAATGGGACAAAGAGCCCTGTGTTTAGCGTGCAGTACACAATGTATCGCGGTAGGATGGGATTAGCATATAAACGGAATTTCGCTTTCTAATGCGCGGCATTGTGCGATCGCGGTAATGATAGTGAAAGCGAAGCGCAGGACGCGGCGGCGGAGCCTCGTGTGGCCGGTGTGGCGCATGCTGTTTCATCGCCTTCTTTGTTGCGGACATCAGACCTCTTGCTTCTTTGTCTTCTCTTAATTATCCTTATAATATTTAGCGGCCGTGGCGAAGTGGTCTCCGGATTGGAATCGAATGACGACTATCTCTGAGACGCGTATTTAAATTTCAGTGGGTGCGACATGTACCCAAGAGAGATGAGTTAGCAGACCGATCTTATACAGTCATTTCAGTCGTATACGTCAGATGCCTTTAAGCAGGAAGAAAAATCAGTCAATCCCTAACACATTTAGGTATTACAATGAGATGAAGATTATACTGTTTTGTATACGAATTGGAAAGCATCGGCATTGATTCGACATATCAATAACTTTCTTTTTTAATTTATCTGCTTCCTATTTTTTGTTGCTAGTTAATTCCATCAGGTTTCAAAACTAATCTATACATATAATAAAACAGTAAAAATATTTTGTCTGTACAATTAGAATTTTTGACTGAAATGGATAGAGGGACACTTAAAAAGAATAATAGAAAGCAAAAAAAAATTTTTCGAATTTCTTGTCTGTCTGTCTGTCTGTATGTATGATCACGATTATCTCCGAAAATACTGAACCGATTTACTTCAAACTTTCACCAATTGCCTTGTTTTAACTCAGCAAAACATTTAAAGTTTGTTTCATCAAAATTTTCTTTAAAAAAATAGTTATCGTCATTTGAATGAACTCAAGGCATGAGTTTGCCTGCAAACATATAGCAAAAATAAAATAAAATAATAAGTGACTTAAGAAAATTAAAATCCAAAGTCAATTTATCATCATTATACGACAGCATTATACCTATCCATCTATCCATAGTAATCCATACTAATAAAAAAGGAGAAGCTGACTGACTGACTGACATATCAACGCAGGGCCTAAACTGTAAGGTTTAGGAACTTGAAATTTTGCACCGGGGTTCCTTTTATAACGTAGGGGAGCACTAAGAAAGGATTTTTGGAAATTCATCTCCTAAGGGGGTAAAACGGGTTGCAAAGTTAGTATGAAACTTTGTCGTTTTTCAAGTTATTCGAATGAAATTCAGCATGAAGGTTCTTTACTGAAAGGCATGAAACACGAGTAAAATATTTTCTCAAAAATCATCCCTTTAGGGGTATAACGGGGATGCAAAGTTAGTATGAAACTTTCCGTTTTTGAAGAATTTCAATATTAGGTGTTTCATTAAAAGTCATTAAGTTTGTATGGACATTTTCTCATTTCAGGACGTTCTGGATTACAAATAAAAGATGTATGTAGGTAAAACCGACGAAATTTTCGCCTGAAGGGATAAAATAGGGGAGTAAAGTTAGTATGGATTTTTTTTTCATTTCTAGACTTAGAAGTATGAAAATAAGTATATACGTTCTAGATTACAATTAAAAAAGATCTGTGTAGGTGAAATGTACAAAATTCCACCCTTAAGGGATAAAGGGGAAGGGGGATTGTATGGAAATTTTCTAATTTCTGGACATAGAAGTATAAAAATAAATATATACCTATGTTTACATTACAATTAAAAAGATCTGTGTAGTTAAAATGGACGAAATTTCCCCTTGAAAAGGTAAAATAGGTGGGGTAAAGTTTATATGGATTTTTTTATTTACTTAGAAATATGACAATAAGAAATTTTCCATTACAATAATAAAAAAAATTCTGTGTAGGTGAAATGGGCAAAATCCCCTCCTTAAGGGCTAAAGATCTATGCAGGTGAAATGTATTAAATTCCCCCTTATGGGGAAAAAGCAGAGGGGGAGGGGTTTGTATGGAATTTTTATAATTTCTACTGTTCCCAAGAGAACGACATTAACGCGGGCGGAGCCGCGGGCAACAGCTAGTAACTTTATGACAAAAGGAAATACAAGATATATAAAATTAAAATAAAATTAAGCAATCCCTGGCTTGAAAATCTTCTGTATTGTAAAAAGCTGGAGCGATTTTAATAAAAGATGTCTAAGAACCATCGCTAGAAAAACTGATACACAAATCTGGATCTAAATCGGTTTATCCGTTTAAGAGCTACTACGATACTCATAGCGGTCAAACTGATAACACTCCTTTTTTTGCGTTGGGGTTAGAAAAATTTAAAAGGTTTGACTTTTGTTTGTTAATAGTGCGTTATCGTGACCTCAATTCGATATTGTTTTGGAACAGTGTCACCAATAATCCGACGTCCTTGGGGCGGCGCTTCCCCGCTATCAGCGATCGCGGTTCCGCAGATATGGAAATTGTGCTACACGCACAGATAAACTTCGCGATCCAAGATAATATGATTATTTTCCACTTCCGCGGGATCTCTACTTGCCAGCTAATTGTGGTTCACGAGGTTCTTGTTTAGACTCAACGGGTAGAATGGGTGGAAGTGTACTCTAACCTTATACTCTTTGCCAATTCAGGTTACTCTACCAGTTTTGATTTGATAAAGTCTTCCCGTAAATTTGTGATTTGTTACAAGAGTTAGAACGCCACGGACATCACTCTTACTTTACCAAACGATGAATACGGTAGATTAACCGAATGTTTGAAGATTGCGCATAACCCACTAATTTCTCTTTGAAATGAAATAGTACCTCCTCCAGCCAAGACCTGTTCAGTGTTCAAGGATCATAGCCTTTAAATGCATCATACATTGGTATTTCCAGAATAGTGTTCTACCTGGAGACCCACATTACATCATCTTCTCTACCTCGACGTGTTCTATAACCCCACGCAAGCCGCTCAAAGGACAGGGGTAACACCCGTGAACTCAAAGGAGATACAAAATAATAACTAGGTGCCTTCGTAAAGTGAGATGGAAAATGTTTTGTCTGCTGTTAATGATACTGTTTCTGGCTTCTTTGTACTCACCCTAGCCAAAGACCCTAGCCTTGATGGATTACACATTTCAAGTGTTGTTAAATAAGCTTTAACTATTTTTACCAAAAGTATCGTACGAAAGAAAGGTATATTTTAGAAGTTTGAAGATTGTAATTATCAGATATATATATTGGCAGCAAATGGGACACGCAATATCAATGCATTTTCTGACTCTTGATAAATAGCTTCGGAACAAGGTAGGTATAAGTTTCGTGTGCGTTGTGCCTTACTTAATAAATCATAAGCCCGTAGGACGGCGACCTCGCTCTTGAGCGGGCGGAGTCACGACTCCGACTCACGTTTTGTTTTAATTTAGCAAATTGATGTACCTACTCGCCAGTGATAATGTCCAATTATTGCTGAACTCGTTAATTTGCTAATGGCTTTTAAGACGCCTCGGGGTGAGTGTCCTGGGTCGGGCGACATAATTGGAAAATGCACTGCGCTGACAAAGACGGGTCAAGTCCTAATCACTCAGCAGCGCAGTAATTAAAAGTACGAGTTGTGTGTAGGACATTATTAGTCCGTCTGCTTTCTTTTTCTTTAAGCAACAATTAAAACGTCCTGCAGTGCACTTGGATGTTCAAAAGCGACACTGGTAGATTATGTATGCTTGGCACGCAGCCTCCTCCGCGTGCTCGTGTTTGGGTGGTAAAGCATAGGCTCTAGTTCAAAGGTAACTCGACAAACCCAACCGCTTTCTTAATAAATCGATCACAGTTTACATCGTGCAAGTCTAATTTTGACTAAAGCTATTCCTTGGTGTGAGCTGCGAGGCAGACACGGCTAAGTTGCAAAGGGATATTGATGCTGTTGTGGAATGAAGTCGTTCACATCATCTTTGTTTTAACGTAGATAAGTGTAAAACAATCACGTTTCGTCGTTCCCAATCACCAATAAGCGTACGCATAAAATTTGCTCGCTGGTTGTATTACGGATATTACCCATATATTTTTCCTTCCATGTATGTATCGGGTGCCGAAATTCTCCACCATATTCCATTTCCACTTATACGTATTAAGGCTTACGTCACGTATATTTAATTTAATGTCTTAATACGGGAAATGGGATATGGTGGAGATTCTGGCGCCGAGATTGAATTGTGCGGTAGCTCAGATTGCAGAGCATAGGTCGTACATAGACTTAGGTCGCCGGTTCAAGTCCCGCCCGCATGAAATTTTTTCACCATATTTTATTTCTTAATTTATTAAGAGCATAGCCTCTACTACTTAAAATATACACCAAACAGCAAAAATATGAAACTAAAACCAAAAATAGAAAGCCTAAAATTACAACGGCTCTACTTATTGAAGTCATGACTACGTTTAAATTGTACTTGGAAACCAAAATTCACCGTTTGATTGCCATAAAATTTTACTCTATCGTTCCTTAGTCCACAAGGAACCCTTATAGTTTCGTCGTGTCCGTCTGTCCGTCCGTCTGTCTGTCCGTCCGGGCTCGTAGTCCGCCGCTACTGCACCGATTGTCACGAAAAGTTGGCGGAGAGATAGATATTGAAGTTCCAAAAGTTTAATTTTTATAAATTATGAAAAAAAAAATTTTTTTTCAGCCCCCTTCCATACAAAGAAAAGTGAATTTAAAAAATTAAATTGGACGACCTCGACGTTTTTCAATGTGGATGGTCTGAAATTGCATTGGACAGAAACAAGTGGAAGGAAATGGGGGAGACCTTTGCCCAGCAGTGGGACAATATAGGTTAGATAAAAAAAAATTGGACTTACCCCAGCGTGTGGGGTATCGTTGAAAAGGTCTTTTAAAATGCAAGAAAAACTGCTTTGAAACTATGTAGATCAAACCCCCCAGTCTTGACTCTTGAGATAATCTAATACAAAGTTAAAATTTTAGGTGTCACCCCACCGTAACCTTTGAAATATTACTAAAATAATTCTGAAAAAAAATGTGGTATATACCTCAAAGTATGTACTTTCAATTAAAACTATAGCGGTCCCGGTATCACAGATAGTTATTTTTATTCAACTCCACCAACTTATGTAGTTACAGTCGGCCGAACAAAATGTTTGGAGTCAACCGCAAAATGAAATTTGTATATGCAACATTCGACTTTTTTTGACGTTTTTATAAATAACGGTACGGAACCCTTCGTGCGCGAATCCGACTCGCACTTGTCCGGTTTTTTTAGTATTTGTTGTTATAGCGGCACCGTGATAGACAGTGTAAAAATTTCTACTGTCTATCACGGTTCATGAGGTACAGCTTGGTGACAGACGGACAGACAGACAGACAGCGGAGCGATATTAAAAAAAATTACCCTTAGAGTACAAAACCCTAAAAACTATTTAAGTGGAAATGGTTTATAACAAACCAACAAGCAAAAACATTTTTATAATATAGGGTCATACTGAGAGTTTCTTAACTTGTTTTGGGTATATACTGATTTATCTGTATTATTTACTTTTACAGGATAAAAAGATTTTATATATTTAGATGTCATTTTATATTAAAATAATGTTATACTTTTGGTGGTCTTTAAAACTATTATTGTATTAAACAATCATAATATGGACATGGCTGTTTTGAAAAGGATCGCAAGTGTCCTAATTTTACGTTAAAATGAGAATTTAATTTTGGTGATCATTTATTATTTTTGGCAATATGAAGTGATTTTTGCCGTTATATTATACTAGATCTGGTGGTTAGTAAAACATAAGCCATTGATTTTTAGAGTTCCTTATACGTGCCTAATTGCTCTTATCCGCCACAAAACGTACAGGAATTCGAAAGTGTCAAGTACGTCAGGAAATATAGCATGGTTCTTTTCCGGGCGGCTTTCGGTAAGTAATGCGCGCCCAATACGGTTCCGAGCTCCTTGACCTTCCGCGGTGACCCACTTCCGTCGCCGCCCGGCGGGCCACGAGCTTGACCCTTCCTATGTGAGTGAGCGGGCAGAATCCAGTTTTTCGATAATTTCTCTTTGTTCCCGTACATTTTCCTATACCGTATATACTAAATACAAGTACATTTGATGTAATAGGGTACGCTATACGTGTTCATAATACCTTATTAGAGCAAACCTATATATCCGTAATAAAAGGCATTTCACACATCACCGTAGGGCCTGTTATTTTAGTCCTTCTTCTCTTCTTTAGGATCTTTATCAAAGGTTGGATCCCATGGTTTGTACACTTCGTACTTTATGGTTATAATAATAATAATAATAATAATAATTTATTTCAGATCACATCCATAAATTTTAAATTTAAAAAATCAACACCAAAATCTTATCTATTGGTGCCAGGATGGATACCCATCCAGTGTTTAAGAATGGGATTGTCCATCTTGGCACTTAATGTGTTTAGTATGCTGCTGCCACTCTCCCGGCAGCGACGCATCATGGAGGCTGTTCGCTTTCTTATGATGGCGTAAAAGTCGTCAGTACCCGCTTCGGCAAACATTCCTGACGCGCTGCAGTATCGGGAAAGTCTCAGCAGCATCCTAAGGCTATTATTATATTGGACGCGTAGGGCATTGTAAACCTTTTTCGTATAGTTGACCCACAGGCTGCACGTGTAAAAAGTTTGATGATCGTTATGATCTAACTTTATTTTCGTACGATTTTTTCTACGGGGTAATTAATCCTCTTGTCCTATGATCACACGTGCCATGAAAACATGTCCACTTGTCCAGGGTGCGGCCCTATTGTCCGCTTGGATTGTTTTGTGCTGATCTGATAGTCCTTTTGCTATGTCGTGTACGTATATTAGTCCGCGTAGGAGTCGCGGCCGAGTCCTGCTGGCCTCGTTTCATGCGTAGGTTTCATCGCAATGACTCTGTTCGTTTTTTTATCCGATGACGACGTCCCTTTGCAAGTTTTCCGTTTAATGAATAATGTATCTGACCTATCGTATACATTATATTAGCCTGTTCAAGAAGAAATGATTGTCGCATTTGGAGCACCAGCAGTTGCGGGTTTGTAGCAATATGCCTGTATTGATGGCGGGGTATGCGCCCTGGCCGTGAAATAAACAGCATGCACAGGCATTGCGAGCTGACTTCTTGCTGGAAATAGACCTACCGTTACATACATTTATATTTTACCCTGTAAGGTTTTGGTCAAGGCCGCACCTGTATATCGATCGTGGTCCAATGAGAACGTGAACTTTATTAGAGCATTTTTGCTCTCAAACTTCACGTCCTTACTTAAAACTGTTTACAGTAGTTAATAAAAATATTTGAAGGATAAGGGGATATCTCTGTTTTTCTTACAAATGATTAATTTCAAACTGGCTATCGCCCGCGGTTTCGCTCGCGTCAATGTCGATCCCTCGGGAACAGTTCCCGGGATAAAATGTACCCTATGTCCTTCTCCGTACCCCAGAGAACTTGTATGCAAAATTTCATGATGATCGGTTCAGTAGTAACAACGTGAAAGCGTAACAAACAAACAAACTCACTTTCACATTTATAATATAAGTTAGGATAGCGGCAGCGTAAAGCGAAAAATTCAGGTACGGCCTTAATGTAGTAGAGTTATAAAATTCATAACCCGTGTCTTTGTCAATTATTCACAGAAAAACGATTATTTACGTAGCGAGTTTAATATTATCATTTAATTGTATTATATAGCATTATAATGCTCGGTTTAATATTAGAATCGAAAATATGTGATGAAAAAAAATTGCCACAGGTAGTATTTAAACCAACAAACCTTCGACATCTGGCCCGTCGATATATAGGAACATCACATATTATAGGAACACGCATTCGAAGCAGGCGTAATCTCGAATACCTACGTGTGGTATCCAACTTAATTCATATCAGATGAATTTAAAGGTTAATCAAAGTGGAGAAAGCTTTTTAGTTAATTAATAATTTTTTCATTATATATTTTTGTTTTTAATAATCTTATCATAGTAGTTTTCAGGTATTATACCACACTAAAGCGCCGAAATCTGGTAACCTTATATCCACGTGGCAAAGGTAAGGCTACCACGCTTTTGCTGCAACTAGAGATACTTCGGCGACGGTCAGCTCATTGAACATTGAAAACATAGGAAATGTTAAAGTATTTATTATAAATCTGTACTAATATTAGTATTGATTTTCCTTTTATAACAAAAAGGAAAATCAATACTAATAACCAATCTGTAAGGGTAGGTCATGGAGTAAGTTACTTTGTTTTCAGAGATATCGTATTTATATTTAGTATCATACATACATGATACTAAAACTAAATTCACAATTTTTATATTTTTTTTATAATTATGTATGTTTCTTCTTCATATCTCTTGAACGAATTAACGTGATGAATTTGATGAAAATTGGTAGATAAACATTTAGAAATACAGGCAGGACACAGGATAGGCTACTAATTTTTTTTTCCCTAGTATAAGACGTGGCCCCCATACAAACATAACATAATTAATTAGTAATGTACGCGAACCGAGTCGCGGGCACTGCTTTAATATAAAGAGAAGAGATTGAGTGTTGTTTGTAATGGATAAACTCAAAACTACAGAGCGATTTAAAAAAATCTTTATTCTATAGAAAGCTCCATTATCAGCGGGCGGCCTAGGCTATAATTTACATGAATGAAGTCGCAGGAAATCAGCTAGTAATATGATAATTTATAAGTTTAGTCAAACTTTATCGAAGAAACATTATAACCGTTTCGTCACTTCGAATTTAAATAAGCCGCGCTTTCGATCGACAAATTGCAGGTTTGTAAGGATTCCTTCTATTGCAATCTGTATGTGGGTTATGGCAGGCGTGCCGGTGACCGATGTCCGAAATAGTGCAGCGACCGCGCGCGCGGCCCTGACCGTCACCGCTATAAATAATGTACGCGTGCCGCGGTTACCACGCGCTCGCACCGCGCCTGACATAACCCGCCGCCGACCAGATGCACACGTTACGCATTGTACGCTCATGACCATGACCACAAGCAGCGGAGTTAGCGCGGATGGTGCTTGCATCACGTCAGGCAAGCTGCGCGCCCCCGTTGGAACTTGCTCTGCCGCCGAAATACCCAACACTAATACAAACGTAAATGTATACAAGGATAGCTTGCTTGCAACTTAAATGATCTACCGTTCCCTTGTGATAAATAACGACAGCAACCTTGTGCTCGTTTTCTATTGTATGTTCCCACCGTTGTGTTGTAGATAATATCCTTAATTAGTTAATTGCATATTGTTATGACATTATTAATATATTTTTATTTCAAGCGTGTAATGTTTCGGCTTACAAATATGTATTTATGGATTGAGTCAGGGTGTCGTATTACTTGCCAATCCGTCCGGGATCGTAGGGCTTCTCGCGGGCGCCCTCCCCCTGCCTCGTCCCCGATCCCCATTTCCCCAGGGCCCATAACGCCCGGCGCGACGCTGAAGGCCGGCGACGTAGAACGGGACGTTTTACGTCCCGTGACGGCATTTACATATTTTCAAATTTGCTCGTGCATATTTGATAGCTTTATTTAGACCAAAGCAAACATAGCTCATACTCTTTTTTAAACTTTCGCTTTAAACACATAGTTATATGTATGTATGAAAGGGATTAAGCACGAACCTGTTCATTATTTGTTTCCGTTGACGTTTTAATGGAGTCACATCCATCGTCGTTGTAAGAGATTTCTAAAGCCCAGACGTAAACCTCAATTTTTAGGTTAATACGTTTATTGGTGGTTGTTATTTCCGTTTTGTTAGGTATTACTGTTAGAGTGAAAAGGGTTGAATAGTTATTGTATCATTGCAGTTCTGAGATATTGGCAAACAATATCTTTCAAAATCAAGCTGGCCTCCCATGGCGACGTCCTTGTGTGTAATATGCTTTAGCAAAAACGTATATGTGCGGTCGTTGATAGTCGATCGGAGGTGCTTTTCAGGTTTCCGAGGGATGTAGGTGGACGGATGGTTGAACTCGTATTGTATAATGTAAATGAATAAATACCTATATTTATTTCATAAAATGTGGCGTCCAGAATAACAGATGGATGATTTATAAATGTACCACTAAACTATGCGCGTATATGTAACATAATCTGTGCTGACTCACGCCGTCAACACGATCCTGCCGCAGGCACTGCTGGGCAGTGCTGGGGCTTCCTGCGACACTGCTTAAAGCTCCTATTTCTATCATTCGCGTTACCCACATGCAATAGATAAGTCCAAGCCCAGGAAATCGGAAATCAATTCTAAATTTCTAATTGTGGATCTCCTTATATTTATTTAAATTCCATTCGTACCTAAATATTTAGTTTTTATGGTTAACCAGCGGACACGACGAACTTCGTTTCGCTAATATTGTTTTGTCATAAATATTTCTTTATGTTTAGTGGTTCTGTTATTCGGGGTGGAGACAAATAGAAGTGTCGTGAAATCCAACAAATAAAATAAATTACATTTGGCAGTCATTCCTGAAGACTTAAGACTTTTCCAGAAGATTTAAGACTTCCGGTGTACGGGTAGAACTAGACGGTAGAGTGCCAACAAATACCAGTGTAAACTGCCAGTCTACCATTTGCTTTCGCTACCACTGCCACCATTTTACCCTGTTGTACACTGCCAACTTTGGTTATTCTACTTATCTATGTACATATACGCTCAGTAGAGTACGATTGGCGACCATGGCTTCCTAACTCTACTAACAAAAAGTAGACTTCGACTTTACTAAAACTGGTATTGTCCCGTACTGATAGAGTACCTAGTAGATGTACCACATCTATCCGTGCACCGGAGGCTATATACCTAATCCTACCTCATCTTATTATCTTCGATTGTGATTTGGGAGGAGAGCAAATTAGAATTTTATGAGATTTTAAAAGTGAAGGCTCTTTAATTTTAATATCTCATAAAAATGTGAGGTGATTCTTATTTAGTTTACAATCTGATGCAAATGTAAAAGTTTTTTTCGCGGTTGTCGTTTGCAGGAGGCGGAGCTGAGCACGTGGACGGCGTTCCTGCAACGCGCCGTGGACGCCACCTACAACACCGAGGTGGTCATCGACAACCTGCACAACCTCATCGGTGAGTCACTTCACAACTATCATGCATGCTCATGTCATTATTGAAGACACTAGTAGTCGTTTCTTGCAAGTGTCAAATATTGTCCCGCGTCTATTAGCAATGTGACGTGAGGCCGCTCCATTTAGTGTGATGTCCTATGTCTACGCTTGCATGTCGCCGCTATCCGTCTTGAGCTTCAGCTGAGGTGCCTGTTTCCATGTGGACGAGGGTGTGGCCACGCCGTTGCCCTGCCAGTGTTAGCACCCTATGATAGGTGGTGATGGGCTCGCAATAAAATCATTATTTTGATAGAGGAATACATAAATAAGGTTATACATACATCTTGAAATTATGTTGTGGCGATAACAGGAAGCAATGCAAATAATGATAGTCGTCTTGATGTTGTTTATTAAACATCATACATGATTATCACTTTGTACGACTCTCATACGTAATATTAACTAAAAACAAGCTATATTTTGCTGTATATCGCAAGGTAGCCATCGTTTTTCAAAAGCTGCGCAAATCCCGTATTTACATGTTTTTATAATCGTTCGATATGCACAAAATACGAATAATATGTCACGTTACTACACACGTACGCCACTTTTGACCATTTTAGTCGGCAGAAACTGATTATCCAACCCTACAGCATTGTTTAATCGCAATCAATGAACACTGTATTCGTGGAAACTGCTAAACGTTTTCTTAATATTTATGTGGTGATTTGGTTTCAACAATACTTTTAAACCGTGATCTGCTTTGGCGACTAGCCGGCCGATTAGGCTAACTTACTAACTAAGGGAACAGGGCAGGTTTCATCAAAATTGGTTCAGTAGTGTTTGAGATACAGAGTTTAGTTTATGTCCGCAATAAATAATTACTTTCCTAGGATGCACTCAGATTTCTGTTATATCGTACAATATTTAGCTACAAACGTTAGTTTTGGGACTCTGATGTATGTATAAGTACATATAAAATCATCAAAATTACCAAACTCTTTAGAACACGCACACTGCTGGTCTTGAATTATATGTGGTTGTGGTATGACGACTCAGCAATAAATAAGCAATAATAATACTTTGAAGAATCGAGAAAAAACTCGCACACGTTTCTTGTTTGGGACCACCCTTTAATTATAACTTTTATTTTGTTTTAACAGACTTTCAAAAAAAGGGATGTTATCAATTGGGTTATATTTTTTTTATATATGTTACCACGTTAAGCCGTTGGTCCCGGCTGCCGTCTGGTAGTCTTTAAAGGAACCAAGTCAGAGGCCCAGAGGAGGTCGAAAAAACCTCTGTCACCATGGTCAATTGGCCGTGTCACCTACACGAAATGATGATGACCTCAAAACTCCGATAATTATAAATCGATTTTAAAAATTATTTTTTGCTTGACAGGGTATGCTTTCAAGTTGGTCCCATTCAAATTTCATCACAATCGATTCAGTAGTTAGATTGAAGTCTGTTTTTTTATATGAAATAGCGGCAATAGATATATACATATTTTGTATAAAAAAAACTTTCAGACGGTTCAATAGATATAACCTTACGACAGACGGACAGACAGATGTTCTCCTCGACCGATTCCCGTGAAATTTTGTGAGCGAATTTTACATATAATTTTCTTGTCGATCAATATTTAGAAAAATTTCAACATGTTAGAATTGGCATAAAGGTCTTAGCGCCATTAGAGTCTCTAGTGCTTAAAACTATTGTGGGTTAGACGTGATAAGACCCGCGTGGTGGACAGCTCATAGAGCCACTTGTTCAAATTGTGCTGCTTGTTGCCAGAGCCATTTACCTGCAATAGGTATAATTAAGAGTTAATTGAATTAGATTGCAAGCAAGTTCTACCCAGCCTTACCGTGGCCACTATTTCTTTTGTTATCCATGTTTTGTCGGCGCTAGAACAGCAGCGTGTTCTAAATACGGCGCGCCGCCGACACAGACACTCATTCCTTTTGTGTCGTAAACAGTTATTCCGCGTTTGTGCGTTGTGCGTAATATTACGTTCGGATTCGCGTAATAGATGCATAAGGCGTAGCACGCACATGGCTTATGTTTCGTGTACGTGTCGTGTATGTAGTTGTGCGCATTTTCATGGCTTTGTTTTTGAACGTGTTCAATATTTACAATGAGGTTATCACGATGATTAGGCGTTGAAAATGCTTTGTCGGTTGGAATAACCGTCATGTATAGTCAAAAAGAGCGTCAGGTCGGCAGCCTGTGAGTGTTCCGTGCCGCCGGCTACGAGTGTGCGCGCGGCCTAAGCGCGGGCATTGCACCGAGTTTCACCGGGCCCGGAGCTGCGCCTTTTAGCGAAGTTGCCCGTCATCCCCCACAATGCCGGTCTGGCTTATTACCTCGCTTGGTGCGACACGTCCGCTTCCTCGCTGCACTCTAGGACAACGGCCTGAGCTTACTTAACCAGTTTGTCATTTTCGAAAATATATTATTTATTTGTTTTATTTATTTATTCATCAAACAAACACATAATCATCTTAAATTATATAAAAGATGTACAAAAACCTTAAAAGATTTGTCCGCACATCCGATTTGACTCGCATATAACACATTTACATGAACTTTCATTTCAGAATATCATTCAGTTCTGAAATGAAAGTACATATATTTTTTTCTAATAATATAGACTTAGTTTTGATATGTATTGAGATGGACAAACAATTTTCATCCCACATGTCATACGTAACTAAACAATATTCGGCGGTTTGCGAACTAAACCTCTCATCCATCATACAAACGTAACCCCTTGCTTCGCTCGCTCTGCAGCTACCCGTGCGTATTGTCCGATAAACCACATACATTTTATAAATTATCGCTTCAACCCGCTACAGAAGGCAAATGTTTATTGTCAATCTCAATGTATTTTGATGACATTGAAATAGAGACCTATTTTGTGTGGACGAATTAATTCGTCCACTTGTTGGCACACACACAAGGCTTGCGTGAGCCGAATACTTCCAAAACAAGATAGGGCCCACCCCTTTTTTAGCTTAAAGTTTTCTTAGCTAAAAGTATAAGTTATCTATTGTATTTTTTATGAATGTATGCTTATTTATATTTTTTTAGGAAATTCTTATACAGTATTGGTTTGTTTTTCGTGTAAGTGACCAACACTGGTGGTAGGTACATTACTGATGGTAACTTTCGTTTTTATTATTTTATGTCCTGAAAACAATGGTTATAACAGATCTCTAAGATTAAAATGTGGGTTTTGTAAAATTTTGAATAGATGTGTACTGTACAGCATCTTCTGTTGTTGAGCTAATACCCTTTTTCGGATGAATTTGTGGTGTTTCAGTAGGTAGGCACTTGTATTCAATAGAAATTAAAATAGTTTTTAGACTCTTACAGTCAGGAAACACAACTTTTATTATCTTTTGGAGTCTTTACATATTGATTGTGAAATGTTTTAATATATTTGAGGCGAAACGTCCTTGTAAACTGAGTATAATTAGTAAAACTGCCGCCGAAGAACTGTTCTTGTGAAAACACGCGGTGCTAAGCCTTTGAGGGTGATAAATTCACGCATAAACGCAAGTGTTTTGATTATTTTTTTGACACTGGGATGGCATGAATTGAGATAATACGCATGTCAAAGGTACAAAGCAACCTCATCCGGAGCTGCTGACTCAGATTTTCCTGATAAATATTTTTATTTGTGAAATCTGCTATAGCTTACCCGTTATGTTTACGTATTTTCTTCCGATTTCAAAAATTCAAAATTCAAAATTATTTATTCATTAATAAATTTATACATTTACAAACATGAAGCTGGGGCTCACCAATTAAGTTTATAAAAACCTGTATCTGGCGAGTCCCGCTCTTTCACGACATTCGATACATGCAATAATATGCTAAACAATTGTCTCGTTAAAGAAAAAGTAAAAAATAATAAGTTTCTATTTTCTAAGAATAAAAACTAAAATTATATAATATTAATATTAATAAAAAAGATATAATAATTTAAAAGCGGTGCAAATTCTATACCTAGTTACATATACCTACGGTTCTTATGTTAATCACTATGTCAGTCGGGTTAACAGTGATTCAGTTTCCTCATAAGTAAGTATCTGTAACCAAGATGTTAAAGCAACTTTACACATGTAGCGGGTTTTAGTATATATATCTAATTTCTTATTTAATATTTTGTACAATTGTGTGGACTGTCTTAAGTTCTGATGGGATGCAAATGTAGTTTTAGCAGGTTTTTGGTGAATTATAAAGTTAATTCTTCTTTTATTTAGATTACTTTTGTCATAACTTATAATTTTGTGTTCTCTTAAAACGGAATGCAAAATGTACAGTTGATTTATACATACTTATTCGTAAAAGTACACAAAGTAAAGTTCCCGCATTGTCAGCTGCATGGAGCTCGATGTAGGCTGAGCATGGTATTCGTCGTCGCATATTAGACAGCACAGTGTACCGCCGCGCGTGGGAAGAAGGCGCGTTTACTTAACCGAGTCATTGCAGCCTGCGTTACGCGTGCTGTCCGAGTTTACTCCGTTGCCCGCCGCATGTCAATTGGCGACAAAAACGCATTCAACGTGAATCACCAGATCATTGACTTTATTTACAAGTTTTTTTAACTCTTCGCTTCACTAACAGACAAGTATCGCTTTTTATTTTATGTTTGATTCATTTATTTCACGAAAATTCTAATGATTCATTTATCACTTCACAAGCACTTGCCGTGAACAGACACATGCTTTATAAAACCTTTGTTTGTCCCTATGTTGCAGAGCGTTGTCCTTATACATGTAAGTTTAATTTTAACACGCTAATATACAAAGTACTTCCTGCCCGGTAGTTGCAGGTATGGGATCGGGTACGCGCCCGGCCTCACGAGCTGCTACTTACTTTTCCCCAATTCATCCTAGTGAGTAGTATCCCCATGCCTCCATTCGGTTCCCAAATCCAACTAATACCTATCCCACCCCAGCCTAAAAAAAAAGCTTACGATAGGTAGTAGCACCGGAAGCAGAACATTACAAAGAAACTACGCTCGCCAAGCGTGGTGAGTATGGCAATATCCTTTTATGGAAAGTCGAAAAAAGACCAGGTCCCCAGTCTCCGGCGGCTCTGCTATTCCTGGCTCCGGTAGCGACCATGGTAACTGGCCTGGCAGGGGGTTGTAAGAATTTCCGGATTCGACCCGGCTACTACCCCCGATGACGACTGGCCCTGGTAACACACAATAGTCGCACTCTCATAGTGCGACTATTGTGTGTTACCAGGGCCAGCTTGACGAGGAAGTCCAAGAAGTGGAAGAGGAAATGAGTAGGTTACGCTGGGACATAGTGGGGTTGTTCGAAGTCCGAAAAGAGGGAGAGTTTTTTTTTTAGTAGAGTAAGCTCTACCACCGGGGATGTGGTTGGAAAACGTTCCAGCTTGGTGCTGGTTCCTTGTCCACTCATCTCTCTTAAGCAACGTTGTAATCATTGAGATTATTTCTACCAGGGTGATATACCTTATACTCGGAGTTTCCAAAAGATACTGGCTGAAGGTCATACGCATGTGTACATGCCAACCGGGGAATACTCAGATGAACAGGTAGAAGCGATGTATGAGGACATTAGTAGGGCCATACATGTTTGCGAGACCTTTATTACGGTGTGTGGGAGGATTTTCACGCAAGACTAGGCAAACGGAGCGACAGAAAGATCAGGGTGGGACAATTTGGATATGGGGAGCAAAATGAGAGGGGTCATAATTATGCTGGCTTACTTTTTGGAGTAAGATGATCTCTTTGCGATGATTGCTTTTTCAAATAACAACTCCAAAGAGAATGTCCTCCAAAAAGGGTCAGGCCCCGATAAAACAGGATAGACTTTATCATGTCGACAAGGAGATATATATTCATTTTTTTTATGATATAGGACGGAAAACAAGCAAGCGAGTCACCTGATGGTAAGCGATCCATAGACAACTGAAAACACCCGGGTGTGACAAGAGCGTTGCTGGCCTTTCAAGGAGTTGAGAAATGGGGAAGGGGAGGATTCACTCACCGAACGAAGCATGGAAGCGATAACGCGTTTAATCAAATGTCGATTTTCCGTGAGAATGCCGTACTTCCCCGGACGAGCCGGTCCATTCATGCTACTAGCAAAAATGAATTTTGCAGGCGGCCTGGCTTTACCACTCCGAAATTCAGAGTGATCAGCAAAATTCAAATCGGAAGTGATAACCGATTTCTAGGAGGCATATTGAGTATCGATCTCAGACGTGAATGAAAGGACTCGCATGATGAAATCTACGCTCCGACCATCCAAAACCCTGAAATCTTTCAACTTGAGCTGTCAAGTAGTTTCGAATGCCTTGAGGAATACGTTTCTACCAGCTTAAATGGTTTGTTGAAGGCGGTGGGATCTAAGAACTTTAGGTCCCGCCCCAAACAGAAACATCAAAAAAATCTCTCCACAGGCCTTATATAATATCTGAGCGACCGATGATCCATGGCCAAGACGCTATAGACCTTCGAAGATGCTTACGCTTATCGGCGGCTTAATAGACAAATGCAGAAGTTCTTTGGGATCGATATTCGCTTCTTTAATACTGAATGTATTAAGGAGACGATAGAGTAGAGTAAGAGCGCCAAAGTGTTTACAAGAGGTAGTCTATTAGGTAGAGCCCATTGACGAAGCTGAGGATGGAGGACGGAAAAGTAGCGTCGACAAAAGCTGAGGTGATGAGAGATCAAGACGTTTTACTTGCTATACGTTAGCCGTACGTCAGTTGACAAACCCACCGTCAGTTTGGTTAAAGCCAAGCTAAGCCGATACCATACTGAGGACATCAGCCTGTATAAGATTAGGATTGGCCTTAGACAGCTCAAAAACAACAATCTTTTGAAAGTGGGCGGATCTTCAGAAGTTCTTTTTCCGTTTGTTCGATGGAGTGACGCCATTTTTCGAAAAGGGTGACAATACCCTACTAAAGGCTACAGGTCTATTGCGCTCTTGGGACACGCGCGTTGTTTTCGAGGGTGACTATGAATCTTCTTCCGAACAGGCTTGATACCTTCCAGCCTCCCGAACAAGCTGTTTAAGAGACTACAATGCCATAGACTACATCTATACGCTGCGGCTGGTTATACAGAAGACCTCCTGACCCTTAGGGTCAGTTTAGACAGAGAGAAGCGCAGCGGAGAGGATCATATTAAGGCACTCGAAAACCAACATTAAATTTATTAAAATAAATATATGAATATGAATGTCCATGTTGTGCCGTCACCAGTTTAAGTTGGGAACTTCAACCTTGAAATTGTAAACCAAAATGTCTACAATTGCTCCAGGTTGGAAACTACCTTTAAGCAAGAAGGAGGTCTTTCCACAAATTCGACTCGGCTGGGAGCGTTCGGGAAATTCCGCAGTGTGCTTACGTCCAAAATACATCAGTACCTCAAGTCGAAAGTCTTCTACCAATGTGTGTTACCAGTGAATGAGTTACCGAGTCCGCAACGTGGTCTCTTTCCAAGCTGAAGGTTACTCAGATAGCTATGGATATTGGATAGGGGTATGCTCGGAGGAGATCTGCAGATAAAAAGTGTCCGATATAGTTAAGAGGATTAGCTTCTTAAAGTGGCAGTGGGTAGGGCACTTAGCGCGCAGAGCCGATGGCCGATGGGGCAGAAAGGTTATCAAATAATGCTTTTTTTTAAATTTTGTATATAGATTGTTTGCAACACCGTTCTCAGATATAAGAAAATTTACTCTATGAAAGAAGTAATAATTAATATTGAGAGTTTTAAGATCAGCTATCAGCGGGCGTGGGGCTCGGGAGTGTCGTGTTTATAGTGCGTGTGTTGCAGCGGAGCAGCGTCGCAGCGTGCGCGAGGTGTCGGCGAGTGCGGTGTTCGCGTCGCTGTGCGCGGAGGCGGAGGGCGCGGCGGGCGGCGGCGCGGGCTCGCCGCTGCAGCGCCGCGCGCCGGCCGCCGCCTGCAGCACGCCGCTGGCGCAAGACTAGCCCCCGCCGCCGCCGCCGCCGCCGCCGCCGCGCCGCTGCGCCGCGCTCTGCTGGCACTTCCTCAAGAGACACTCTTAAACTATCGTCGGAGCGAGCCGTGGCGTCTCGAGTGCACGAGCGATCTGGTATTCTTCGAGGACTAGTTGGTGAATTCGTACGCGATGTTCCCGCAGTACCTACTCTTAAATTCCTACGGCTTTTGATTTAGACGCGTTACGAGTACTGATGCGCTACAAGTGCACAGTATGTCAGACCTCATTTAGATCTGCATGAACTTTTCTATCGCGATAATTGAAAATAAGCCGTGTGTATAAAATGAATTGTTTCATCGTTCAGATTTTTTCAAAAGATCTGCCTTTGGTTTTGTAACTCTGATACGTTTGGAAATTACGGCTTATTATTCAAGTGTAAATATTTTATAGCGATACGTATCCTGTGGTCTGACGTCTGACGTTGAAGTGATATTTTACAACCGATGGTAAAAAGCGGCGAAGCACTCGAGACTTTATCAGCGCCTATATATAGTTATTGAGTGCGTTTCGAGGGCGCATTCACGAAGAACACTTTGGTGTTACGGCGAGTACATGTGTAAGCTACGCACCACAGCACTGCCTTAGCGTGTGTTCAGGCCGCGCGAACTGCCGACAGTGTCGCGGACGGGACGCCTGCGCCGCGCCGCGCCCGCGATTACTACTTTTATTAAGTAAGTTTAGTATTTCACTACATGCGGTTGTCTCTAAAGCTATATTTATGTAAACTGTTAGTTTATTGAATGTTTAATAAATATAAATTATCTAAGATTGCGTGCCGTATTACCTGGGTCAATAGAAACACAATGAGGCTTCAAGGCACAAGTATTTTCTGACTAGACTAGGACTTGCGTAGGTGTTAAGAGTGAGAAGAAAATAAGCTTCTCATTCAAATTCCATAATGCCTAAATATCGAAGTCCACTGCCCACTACGTTATCAGAAATGCGTGAAAGTCGAACGCGCGAGGTTTTTTTCTACGAGAAACGAATGAGATCCATAGAAGAACTAATGTCACCGATAAGTACAGCGGGTGAGCTCGTTAAAATGGCAATGCGCAGAGCACGCAGCCCGCACGAAACGGTTCTTGAAAGACGATGTCATTCTGGAAATCCTTGACAGCCAGTGGAGTTCTTGCAGCTTGCAACCCTGTGACAAACGGACAGCGGAGGCTTAGTAATAGCGTCCCGTTTTACCCTTTGGGTACGGAATCTCGAAGTAGAAGGCAAAGAGGGAGGCTAACTTCATCAATATTAGCTTTATACGACCCACTGGTAAAGCCTCCTAGTCTGCGTCATTCCTTTCTATTTCCAGCCAGGCCAGCTTGGTTCGTCAGATAAATAGCCGTGCAAGGAATGTAGGAATTCCGGTAACAGGTGGACGGTCAGTTTGCACGAGCACTTTGTAGACCTTTACGTCTCTTTCGGACACCCATCCTGTTGGACATGCATATATTGCGCACGAATTTATGTGCGCAATATACGTGTTTATTGCAATAGTTGTAATTAAATTTAGTGTTATCTATTACCTATATGAAGTTTTTGATCTTTTTACATCGTGGTCTCATTAAAGTAGCTAAGTGATTATATATTTGTATTTTTAATCTAACTTTTATCATATTCTTGTGGTTGGAAAAAAAGAGGCAGTATTATACGAGTATCGAGTATCTGCCGAGCAGATGTAGAATGCGATGTGTACCGGGTACCGACACGACGTGGCCAAATTTTGTGTAGTGGAGTTGTAGTCGCTTGCTTGATGACGTTCAACGTGTTCTAAATGTACGTATTTTTATATTTTAACGTAAAATTTCTAATTGTTGTAAGTTAACATGTGCGTAGTGTATGGTATTTTTGTGAATATATCGATACTATGTGTCCTTATACTTAGAAAGGGGTCCGAGTTCATAAATGTATCGGTTAAAAACAGCGTTTTCGAGATACCGTGAAATGAGATTTCTATTTCTCATTTCCCCGCTTCATCATTCGTACTTCGATAATATAGGTAAATAAACATGAAATAAAGACAAAGTAAAAAGGTCATTTTGTCAAGTGATATACTAAAAGTGATTGCAACTGGTAAATACGATTTATTTCTGACACACTTCTAACGTCAAGCAAACTACAAATGTGCAAACAAGACGAGAACACCTCTTTTATGATAAATGCGCTCGACGTGGCAGCTCTTTAAATGCTGTCTGATAAGGCGTGACCTTTGAAGCGTGCCGATCATACTAGACTTTCGACGGGAGCGTGGCTCCTAGCCAAAATAACAAGATTCAAAACAATCCACTGTTGATTTATATTTTTCTAATATCTGTTCTCGATTTAAACAATCAACTGTTGATTTATATACAATATATACATCCTTATCACCTTCACAAAATGGCATTTTTATTTTGTACCTTCACTCGTCTATGTAATGAGGTAGGTAGGAGGTAACTTATGTAGTATGTATACTCTGATTATTCGCGTTCATGTGATATGTCAACGATTCGTATCATATATATAATCCTGTTAAATCTATGATGTACATATTTGTCGACTTCTGCTTCTATCGATGGGACCCTAACTTGATGTTATTGTTGTAAAATTTTATAATCGCTCGGTCACTGCCAGCGTCGCTGCTGTTCTATGTAGATGATAGTGTTTATATTTATTGAGAGAGAAATTATTTAATTACCTTAATTAGTGATTCTTAGCCTAACTTCACCGTAACTGTATTGTCTTTGAGCTCTTATAACTTAGTCAACTTAATAGGAGGTGAGAAACCAGCGCTTAGCTAATGTAACAATAATAAGGAAATGTCCGTTAACGGACAGCCTCTGCGTATGTTCGACATAAAGTAGCGGAGACTATGCTAGTTGCCGATGAGGGAGTTTTGAAATAAATGGCGGCAGCAAGCTTCGCAAGCAAGACAAACAGTCATGTGACAGACAGGATGGACGGGCAGCGGAGGCTTAATAATAAAGTCCCGTTTTTACCCTTTAGGTCCGGAACCCTAACAACGACATACTACTGTGTTCAATTTTCGAGGAAATGTACACTACTGTGTGAAATGAATAACGATGAACCACTATTTTAATCGTGTCATCAAAACTAATCATTGTGTGGGTTTGCTTCTGCACCGCTACAAAACTAGCTCTCCAGTATCGGACTGCATGTGGGACGCAGCGGCGACTCGGACCGACGCTAGCATAGTTCTCCGCTCCTTGTATATTTAAAGGATATTATACACCGACAGTGCTTGCCGGAGTGCGTGTTAATGAAACAAAGGAAATTATATAGTGTATCGCATGTGACTTTAAATGTTGCATAGAAAGACCAATTTTCTTTGCTGCATGTGCGTGCGCGGTGACTCCATCCGCGTAGTGTATTTTATCCATTAAAATGCCCCATCGTTTGTATAGTTTGCCTGTAACGAAATCGAATATGCCTTACTGTGTGCGTTATGTATGATGTAGCTACGTTAATGTTATGCTCTTGCATCTACGAAGTTTAACCGTATCGTGTACTTTTTGATCGACTTCAAAAAAGGCGAGATTCTCAATCTCTTTTTTTAATGTTTGTTACCTCATAAATCTGTCATTATGAACCGATATGAAACAAAACTTTTTTATTTGAAAGGATATGCTTTGAGATTCGTCCTATTTTATTTTCATCAAAATCGGTTCACAGATTTTTTTGAAGTCGGTTTTTTTATATATAAAGGATTATTGTAAGTTTTCTCAAGTATCGTTGTGTAAATGCTTAGTGTTTAAGATAATATGTTGGCGGTGTGTCTGGCGCCGACGAAGTGCCTCCACTGGCAAAATGTGCAGCTACAAATTCTTACAGTCAAGTTTTAGTTTTTGAACAATTAAAACTTATTGCTTATATTAATGAAAACGGATGCAACATAATATTGGCAGCGCCAAAAACACGGCAAATTGTTCCTTTCTTGACTCCTGTGTTCATTCACACAAACCAGACTGAAAGGACAGTGCCTATAACTTAATGTATCATTGCAAAGAAAACCAACCTCCGCAATATTGGAATGACATAACGTCGTTTTCATTATCTTGTAGGTTTGCGTTGGCTGATCAGAAAGTCCTTAATCCTACTATATTATACTATATTATAAATGCGAAAGTTTGTATGTTTAGATGGTTCTTACTCAAACACGCCAAAATGGCACGATGGAGATACAGATAGGTTATTATCTTTATTAACACATAGGCTACCCTTGATCCCACAAAAGTACTGTTCCCGAGGGATTAACGCGAGCGGAGCCGCGGGCGACAGCTAGTTTTCCATAACAAAACCTTATTTTTGTGCAGTAGAAGATTGTATTACATAGCTAGAAAAATTCTGCTTGTAACCGGTTTGTGTGAATGGACGTGTTATGACGGTTGTGTAATATTTTGAAAAAGGATGCGGTGGAGGCGCGTCTCACTCAACACATTCCAAATGTTTGACATGTGTGCAACTCATTTATTGAACAAATTAAACAAGTGGCAATTTTTTCAAATATGATTTTTATTTATCTTAGTCTACCTTATACTACAGCGGTGTTGAATTACCTCAACTACAGTACATACTCGTATCAGACTCTGATGGCAAGCTCGCTTGTGTGCGTGACGTCACCAGTCACGTCACGACCGACAGCCGGCGCCTCGCCACGTTGCCGATCAACTGATTGACCAATATGTATGTCGCAGATGGATTGCAAATTTAGACGTTACACAAAATCGCTAGATGGTTTGGAAAACAACACAGGTTTGTTAACGACCTGAACAAGATTTAGTGGTTTTGTAAAAACAATTTCGTAATTTTGTTAGTTTGTAAAATAAAGTTCTTCCATGCTTCTCTTCCCGTGTATACCGTAGAAGCCGGTCAAGGGAATGGGCGAAAATCTAAACAATCATAGGCGATGCGGCTAGCAATCTATCACTTTTTTGATTCTGTTTTCCACAAACTAAACGTGGCCTTTCGGTCTTATGACCGTAATAAAGACGATAAACCGTTATAGACGGAAATGTATGTATGTATGTAATTTTGTAATGAATATTTCGCATTTATCAATGCAACGGCTCGACGACTAGACGCTTTATAATATCGTTAAGCTAAAAAGCGTGAAATGAGGCATATTGCAGATTTTAGCTCTAAATTTTGCTATTGGTGGCTGTGTTCATCAAAACAAATTCTTCAGTATTTAATAAATTAAAACATGTAATTTGAGTGAATGCCCACACTTGCCCAAATGTAACCAGGAGCTTTATTTTTGAACTGGTAGAATCGATTTGGTATTCGTTGTGACGTCAGCAATCAGGTTCGTATTCACATGTGAATAAATTCGACGAGTGGTACTGTTTTTACGTAATTATGAACAGTTCTAATGCTTAAATAAAGGCTAGTTACTTAATTACAAGTTAATACTTCTTGGTGGTTCTTTGTGGTTGTTAATGGTAGAAAATAGTACCCGTTGGTGCCCAATTGGAATCTAATGGGATCGATGTGACCCAATCGGACCCGATGTTACCATATGTGACCTAATGAGACAAGCTGGTACCGATTAAAATCTGAAGATACCGATGGTTACTAATAGGACCCGATGGTATCCAATTGGTACCAGACCATTCTGCTCATCAATGATCGAATGACGTCATGTTAGAGATCTGCAAATACGTCAAAAACGATGCCTAGCCAAGTCAAATTTCCATTCAACGTTCGATGGGCTATCTTTTATCCTAAGATAGAATATATAGGTAAATAACTGGTAATAGATTTTTTTATTTCCCACTGATGCCGCCGTTACATACTACTGGCTCTTTTAGAAATCAGTGCTGTTTTGTAAACCATCTATAGATTTTGTGTATCGTCTTTATACACTCCATCTGCGACATTTACACCATTTACTACTGCATACTAATAAGAAATCTGTAGGTATATAAGGCTTGATTCTGTTTAGGTTTGAGTATTTTAGCATTTCGCACATTAATCTGCGCCTCTTTGTTTCAAAGCCGAGGAAATTCGTTGCGCGCTTATTGAGACAACAAGCGCTACTGGTTAGCCTTTATACAAATCTGTGTAATACTCATAACCTCGCATTTCAAGAAGTAGCTATAACATTATAATAGATACATATTACGTAGGTTTGGCATAATGACGCCAACTTGTGGTCATTCTCATTGAACAACGTCGCAAATGGTCGCCGGTTCGGTCGGTTTACAATATAAATTTAAAATATAATTGAGTTATGTCATTAACCGTGATGTTAGTAGTTACATTTTGCAACAATTGAGTTTATTTTGTGCATATTCAATTGAAATATTATATACATAAGTGATGCCATTTTTGAGAAAACGCGAACTAGATCACAATGCGTTTGTAACTTTGTAGAAAACATGTGTGATGAAATGGCACAACAGTTAACGGCGCGACGCGTAGTCGGTGTGGTTCCACTATTCCATAAGAACAAACTGTCAGGTTCGACAGTGCTAATTTATTGTATTATACACTATATGTGCAACTGAATCTGCCCAAAAGCTCGTCTGTAATTTAAAGCTTTTTGTGAAATAAAGTTAATACTGAATTGTTGACAATGACTGATGTATTTTATTAGAAATGTCAGGAGAGAGAGTTACTTTTGGAAACTATTCGATGTGGCTTTATGTTCGGTTCGTTTATTCGAGCTTACATTTAAAGGTCGGTGACACTTAGTGAACAGCGCCAAACCAGTAATTTCGTACACATACTTAAAATATTGCAAAATAATTATAATAAATCTAGGTACATATAAATCTTTATCTACCATATAGTTATAGGTACTGTTATATGCCACATACGCCAATATACATTTAATTGGACACGAGGCCGTGTCATATAAATACTTAGTCTATTATGTACACTTAGTAGATAATAGGCACCAATCAGTGAATATGGGCGCAGCCGTGCGCCGCGCGCTGCCACAGCAGAGTGGATAACGAGACAGGCAGCTTCTGCTCCGGCTGGTTAGCTCTCACTGGTAGTGCAGGTAAGAATGGATAGATATTATATTTGTATTTTCCCGATAAAATTGCAGAGCATGTATCGTTATTTACTCTAAGATGGCAGTATCGAAGTAAAGTGAAAAGATCACGCGAGAGCAGGCGCCGGCTGTGTAGCGGCAGGCGGCGCAGGAGGCGGCGGCGGTCGCGCAGCCGGGGCGCGCGGCGGGCCCAGCACCGAGTGAGGCACTACCACGCGGCGACCACACACCTGCAAATATTAATTCGATTACAATGAAAAGTAAGGCAAAGAGATGTGGCCCTATAGCGAGAGGTACTCGTGTCGTACCTGCACGGCGACGTGCCCGCGGCGCGCCGCGCCCACGGCCAGCACGACGTCGCCGGCGCGCAGGCGCAGTGCGCCGGCGTCCTCGGCCCACTCGCCCACCACGGCGCGCTGCTGCGGGTAGCCCAGCTTCACGCCGCCCGACACGGTGTAGGCGCGCGGCGGCGGCAGCGGCGGCGGCCGCTCCTGCCACACATGCACCAGCTCATTATACACAGGTCGCAGCCTCACCGACTACTTACACGTTATTCGAAACGAGAAATTACTCTCGGAACGGTCGGACTGTACTCAGTAGCTATGGAATATACTTATAAGAATATACTTGTGAAAAAGTGCCAGCAATAGACAATTTTATGATCAAACATTTTTATTTTGAATTTCTTCGTCATGCGTAAAAGTATGTATAAAAAGCGGCATACTAGGTCTAGACCGACTAGCGAGCAGGTTCTCTTGGCGAGCGCCGGGTCGCACTTGTCGGCGGGGTCGGGCGGCGGCGTGCCGGCGATGGGCTGTGGCCGCGGTCGCGCCGGCGGCGTGGCGGCGCCGGCGGGGGCCGCGGCGCGCGGCGTCCGCTGGCGGTGGCGCCGCCACGCCGCCTGGATACATTCTGCCGCGGCCTGCCGACGTGCGCGACGCATCCGTTCCAAAACCTGCAAAACAAGTCAAATAGTAATTTGGGGTGCAAGTACATAACTATAATTTAATTTGGTACTCGTAATGAGACAAAAATGAAATGTCAATGATGACTCGAGTCAATTGATCCAGGTTGGAAGTTCCAGCTTTGAGGACGAGGTGTTTCGACGAATTCGATTCAGCTGAGCAGCGTTCGGGAAGCTCCGCAGTGTCTTCTCGTCCAAATACCTAGCTCGAGTGCCTAAAGACGAAAGTCTATAATCAATGCCAGTGATGACTTACGGGTCCGAAACGTGGTCCCTTACTATGGGCCACATAAGGAAGCTCAAAGTCGCTCAGAGAGCTGTGGAGAGAGCTATGCTCGGTGTTTCTCTGCGAGATCGAATCAGAAACGAAGAGATTCGTAAGAGAGCAAAGGACACCGACATAGCCCAACGGATTAGCTCTTTGTGTAGCAGTGGGCGGGGCACATAGCGCGTAGAACCGATGGCCGATGGGCAGAAGGGTTTTCGGATGGTGATCACGTACCGCGTAAGCGCAGCGTCGGACATCTACCGACCAGATGGTTGGATGACCTGACTAAGGTCGCAGGAAGACGCTGGATGCAGGCCGCTTCCAACCGGTCGTATTGGAAATCTTTGGGGCGGCCTATGTCCAGCAGTGGACTTCTTGCGGCTGATATGATGATAAATGATGACGCGTGGTGATAGTGTTACGTTTATACACAAAAAGAGTAGAGCTCAGCCTCTAATGCAAATCACGCGTCTCCATAGAGATGAGACAATCCTGACTCATCTTTCGATTCATGTCAAAATTATTTTCAATTACACTATTATAATGCAACGCCAAATGTTTTTCTTCCGAACTTCAACGTGAACTAAAACGGCCCAAGCATTAGTCAGACTCACATAACGAAGTGTCGAAATCTCTGAATCGTGTAAACGGATGCTACGTCTGCACGAGCTTAATACTAGTGGCTTCCGCATTGGTTATCTACTCAATGATACCTACAGGAGCTAAGCTTTAAATTATCAGAAAGGGGCTTCGATAAAATATAATGGTCAATTATTTAGGCTTCATTTTGTATGAGATTGTGTATCTACCATTATATTTGATCGAAGGAAAGGGGAACTAAAAAGCAGATGTATGGCGCTACCTGTCGCATGCCTTCGCTGAGGAAGACGTGGCGCTTGCCGAGCGCCCAGCGCACGGCGGCGGGCGAGGCGGGCGCGGGCGGCGCGGCGGCGGCGGCCACGGCGCGCAGCACGCGCGCGCACGCGTCGCCCGACTCGCGCTCGCCGCCGCGCCGCCACAGCGCCCGGTAGCGCGCGCTGAACGCGCGGAACCGCATGCGGTGCGGGTACCCGCTCGCCATCAGCTGCGCTGTCTCCAGAATCTGCAGCGCGCGCACCTGCAAACAAACGTAACCTATAGCAATAGCAAAGGGCCCCATTCTGAAGATGTCGTCTTCTTACTTTTACTCATAAGTTTCACCTAGTGATCTATTAGTCTGAGTAAGACTGTGTGTGGGGATCATCCGCATCGGCACATGGATTTTGGTCGCTAGCGTGGAAATAGGGTTACCGAACCGATCACCCTTAATTCTGTTTAAAAAGGATCGATGTCAATGATAAAAGAATATTTCTTAGACAGAATTATAGATTTTGCGCTTACACGACTGGCCAGTCGAAGAAATTCAATATTGAGTTTACAAGTCGCATATAGGTAATATTTGTAATGACCTGCTTGGCTACCGTGGCGCGCTCGAACAGCATCGGCGTCTCCGTGGCATTGGCTCGCAGACAGCGCACGAAGTGAGGTCTGGCGTGCACGAGCGTGCGCAGCAGGTTGTCGAGGCGCGTGTGGAAGTCCTGCGTGAGCGTGGAGGGCGCGGCGTCCGCCGCGGCCGCCACCGTCGGCGACGCGCGGAACTGCGCGCCCGCCGGCCCGCCGTGAGCTGCCAGTGTCTGCCAACACCAATACAATGTTATTCACGAACATAAAGCTTACTTTATGCTTACACAGAATTGCAAGAGAGCCTGCGTAGAACGGTCATGCCTGATTATCAGGAACTAAACTTTTTGATACTACCTTTGCCTGACCGCGGAAGAAAAGGTATTAACCAGGGATTGGAATACCGGTAAAAATCCATTACCGGTACCTCTATGAAACGACAGTACCGGTAATTGGTTTGGTACTGGTACATTTGGTAACGGTAAAAATCAAGTACCGGTACCTCTATAATACAACGGTACCGGTAATTGGATTGGTACCGGTACCTCAATAAAACGACGGTACCGGTAATTGAAAGAAGTACCTGTACCAAATACCGGTAAACAGTACCGGTACTTAGTACCGGTACTCGTATTGGGAATTATCATTTCGTTAATGTGTGTCGTTGCCGTGTTGTGCATGTGCGGCGTGAGGCGGGGGCCCACAATAGGGCGGCACTTTTACAGTCGAGCGAGTCCCATGCGGTAGACGGCAACAATGCGTAGGTACCGGTAAAATTAACGCAATTTTAATACCGTTAAAATTTGACAGAATAGAGGTACCGGTACTTACCGGTACTTATAATGTGAATTTGGTACCGGTAACAAGTAGCGGTAAAATTACCGTTAACTGTTAACAATATTATTACCGTTAAATACTAGATTACCGGTACCTAATATTACCGTTAAAATTTTAACAGAATAGTAATACCGGTACTTACCGGTACTTATAATGGGAATTTGGTACCGGTAACAAGCCCTGGTATTAACCCAAGAAATGCTGGCTCGATGTCGTCAAGGATGATACTCCTTCTCATCTGAACGTTGTCGGGTGTAGTGCGTCGGACGCAGTCTGTTATTATTACAACACTTAATTTATACTAATAACAAAACCGCCAGTAGCAATCAAAATAAACCCTGGCTGCCTGGACCCCAATGGCCCGCCAAATCACGGGTAACGAGAGTGATATAGGTACGTGCGAATGGTTTCACAAGCTAGCATGTCGAAGACTGAGAAATAAGGATGAGAAAATGCCGGAGCCAACGTTTGCTGTTGTCAATCGACAACACGTAAGACCGTACAATGAAAAAGGCGATGAGATAACCTTGAGCTCTGTGCCGAAGAGGTGCGTGGCGAAGCCGAACTCGCAGACGCGGGTGTCGAAGGCGGCGAGCAGGTCGTCGGGCACGGCGTCGCGGTTGGCCTCCAGGAAGTCCTGGGCGTCGTAGGCCACCTCGCCCGCGTAGTGGCGCACGGCGAAGCGGCGCGGGTGCGGCGGACGCGCCTCCGCCAGCCGCGGGTGCCCTCTGCAACCGCACTCATTATTTGCAAGTGTTTCATCATCATCGTCAGCTCCTTTTTAGTCTCCACTGCACGAGCACGACCCTCTCTGTACTACTAGAGCCATACTTGGCCAGAGCAGACGGAGGACTTGGCCTACACTCTCCACGCTGGCCAAACGGATTAGAGAGGTCTCACAGATGTTTATAAGCTTTGTTTAGCTTTTATTTCCTAAGTCGCCTTTTACGACATCCACGGAAAGACTCGGAATGGTCCTATTCTACTGCCGGATACCACACGGCGGTAAATGTTTCAAATTATGTTATATATTTTTTATCATCGCTACGAGTACAAATTATAAAACAAAGTCGCTTCCCGCGGACACATTGCGCCTACAAATAATTTTTAGCCGTGTGGTATCCGGCAGAGTAGAATAGGACCACCCCAAGTCTTCCCGTGGATGACGTAGAAGGCGACTTAGGAAATACAAGCTAAACAACATCCACCAACAAACATCTAAGAGACCTCTCCAACCCGTCTGGCCAGCGTGGAGAGTGTAGGCCAAGTCTTCTGGCTGCTCTGGCCACGTATGGCCCTAGTAGTACAGAGAGGGTCGTGCTCCTGTAGTGGAGACTAAAAAGGACCTGATGATGAATTTTACGCCAAAATTCAAATTCAAAAAATTCAAAATTCAAAACGTTTATTCAGAAAATAGGCCTTTGCAGGCACTTTTTCACGTCAAATCATATTTTAAAGGATCTAATTTAGTCATATTTATATTATTACATATTGTGCAAAAGCTACAGACTACTAGCGTTTCGGAACCAACCACTGCAGAGAAGAAACGCCAAAAGAAACTCTTTTCAACAGTATTGGTCGCCTACTCGCCTGAAGGGCTTTTTTATTTTATCATCTATCTTTATCATTTATCATCTAATTTCTTAATTTATCATTTTTTTTTCATTTTGTGATTCAATTTTTATTATATAGGTACATTATTATTTTTTGGAACATATTATGTTAGCGATCGAGTGTGCAATGATAATATTTTACATTATACACAGTAGTCTCAAAGAGGCCGAGCAGACCTGTCCCCCCTAGCAGCACCCGTTCACGAGTTGACGCATGGATCAGCCATCGTTGAACTCAACCATATTAGAGGGAATTCAACGACCCGACACACGACGCCGCCACTAGTTTGAACATTTGAGTGAGCATGACTTACTCGGGCTCGAAGACTTTGTCAAAAATAAATACAACAATAACTGTCCACCACCTGTCAATCGCAAACATTTACATGTTTTACATTGAGGTATGTGGGTTACCTTAAATATTATTAAAAAGGCAATTAAACAATTTTTTTGGGGAGGTCCTGTATCTCACACGAGGTCTAGACTCCACGCTTTCTTATCCATTAAATAATCATTAATATTATAGTAAGCTCTTTTTAATAAGATATTTTTGTAAGCTCTTTGAATTTTAGAAAGGGCAAAGCTGTTATACTTTCTGGTATTATGTTGTATAAACGATACGAAGGCCTAAGAATGAATTACTAGTTTTCTGTAGTCTTCAAAGAAAATAACGGTTACCGGGTAGTGTAAATCATCAAAAGTGGATTCTTATCGTGGGCGCACTAAATCCTGCTAACAGCTATAAGGCGATGGCGCATGTGTTTGTTCGTGCTAGAGTGTTTGTAGTGTTATATTTGAAAGCATATCGCTGTGGTGGTCACCTGTGAGCGGTCTTGATCCTGGTGACGTACTGGTCGGGCGAGCCGCGCGCGGCGCACTCGGCGTCCAGCGCCGCCAGCAGTCCGCCGCGCAGCGACGACACCAGGTCGATGCACGGCACGTTGTCCACGTAGTCCACCTCGAACGCGCACGACACGCCCTCCTCGCGACACGACTCCGCCGACGACTTGAACACGTGCGTGTTGTAGAAGTGCTGCATGGTCTCCGCGCACAGGTTGGCACACAAGTGCTCCAAACGCGAGGGAGCGGCGTCTTCGAAGCCGAACATGTCGAGGATGCCCACGAAGCCGTCGGTGGCGTGTCGCACGGCGTCGTTGAGCGCCGCCATGGAGCGCGCGCCGGCGCGCGACCGCCCGCCGCCGCCCGCGCTCCACGTGCGCCGGGACGCCGCGTCTTGGTTGTGGACCGACTCGTTGGAATCCGAAGACAGCGTGCCCAGCGTCGATCCGAGCCGTTTTAAGGAATTCGCTCGACGGACGATCGTGGCCACAGTTCGGCAGTAGAGTGCCTGCAAGTGAAAGTATGGTATGTTTACGAGTAGTTGCAACGGCGACATTAAAACAACAGCAACGGCAGTGTGAGCTGTGGACCTTGGCGAGCGCGTCCCGGGCGGCGGCGGCGGCGGGCGCGGAGGCGGGCGCGCGCGCGGGGCGGCGCGCGGCGCGCGTGGCCAGGCCGCGCAGCAGCGCCGGCGCGGGCACGCCCAGCAGCGCGGCCGCGGCCGCCAGCTCCGCCTCGCCCGCCGGCTCCGCGCCGCCCTCCGCGCTCTCCGCGAACTGCACGTTCCCGAGCAGCAGCACGGCCGCCAGCACTCGCACTACGTCCAGGAAAGGGATACCGAGGATGCCGAGGCACGTCTTCCAGGCGTGGAAACGCGTTGCGTCTTCTGGTTCGGGACGCCGGTGGTGGGGAGACGCCAAATACCTGGAATTTAAAAGTTTTACATAAATTCCTTCGCATAGTTTTGAGTATATTTATAATAGTTTCGTTAACTGGTTAAACAACACACTTGTTTATATTGTATAAAACGTGATAAAAATACAAATAGGAGCAGTTGCCAGCCTCCTTAGAGTGAACGCAGCATGCACTTTTTAAAAAAGTGGTCAGTCAGTTGATCGAGAGCTTTCGTAATTTAAACTTTGAGCCATAGATACTTACAGTGAAAACATTATTTTTAACGACCCCAGCGACGAACCACTGTACGAATTGTCTTAAATATTGGATATTCGACGTGTTGGGATCAGGTGTCAGATTCTGTAGTAAATCAACTCCCTTCGATGAATTTGACATCATACTCTTAATTCCGAATCCTAATCATCATCATCATCATAGTCAGACTATTGTAGCCCATTTTTGGACAAAGGCCTCTCCCAGTTCCTTCCATTTCTTCTTGTCTTGTTTGTGTCTTCTCCATAACTTGCCAGCCACCTTTGAGATGTCATCCTCGGACGCCAAGCAGAAATTTGCTGACTCCACCTGTTATCTGCGCACCTCACAAGGTGTCCAGCTCATTGCCACTTAAGCCTGGCAATCCTCTCTCTAATGTCTACTACTCCAATCGTCTCCTGATCTCTTTGTTTCGTATGCGGTCTCGGAGCGACACTCGCAGCATTGATCTCTCTATAACCCTTTGAGCCACCTTTAGAGTGGATATATGTTTTTTAGTTAGTGGCCAAGTTTCACATCCGTATGTCAATTAAGGCAGAATGCATTGGTTAAATGTACGTCGTTTGAGGTACTGTGGCATTTTGGATTTGAAAATATGTTTCATAGAACCGAAATTTGCCCATGCCAGCTTAATGCGCCTTATTATCTCTTACCTCTATGTCCTTACCCACGTGTATATTCTACCCAAGGTAAACATATTCATCGACAACCTCCAGCGATATTCCCTGTACCTTAATTTGATGGTCAATTAGTCTGTTAGCCATTATTTTTTTCTTGCCATGTTCATGTTTAGGCCAACTCGTCCACATGCTTTCTCTAGCTGTGTCACCATTATCTGGAGGTCTTCAATATTATCTGCGAATATGACAATATCGACTTCGAATCTCAAAGTGAGTGGTATTTCCTATCGATATTTATACCCAGCTTACTCCAATCTAAGTACTTATTAAACAGTTTTGGCGAGATAGTGTCTCCCTGTCTTATGCTTCTTTTTATAGGTATAGGTTTAGTTCTACCTGCTATCTCTACTGTTATTGTCGCATTTTGGTATATATTTTTAATAACAGTGATATACCGATAGTCGACTTGACACCTCTGTAGCACTTGTACTGTTGCCCAGATTTCAACAGAGTCAAAGGCCTTTTCGAAGTCTATAAATGCCATGTACACTGCTAAGTTATACTCGTGGGAATTTTGTATCAACTGTCGCACAGTGTGTATGTGATCAATAGTGGTAAATCCTCTTCTAAATCCAGCTTGTTCCACTGGCTGGAACTCGTCTAACCGTGTTGTTAATTTGCTGGTGATATCTTCATCATAACCAATTTATAGACATGGGGTAGAAGTGATACTGGCCTATAGTTCCGGATGTCTGTCTTTTTGAAAATAGAGTTATTCCATTGCTCAGGTGTTTCGCCACTAAATAAGTAGTGATTAAAGATTTTCCGAAGTTCTAAAAGACATTTGTTCCCCGCTAATCTCAGAAGCTCTATGGGAATACCATCTTCACCAGGGGCCTTATTGTCCTTCGAATCCTCTTAATACTTAATACTTATATTTAGAACTGGAATATTCAGAGCTTATACCGTTACCTCAACTCCTGAGCGGAATACCCGTCGAGGTGTAATTGCGTACGCTCCTCGGGTGTCAGTCCTGCCAGCATCTGGTAAAAGATGTGGTAGTTGCGCTCGCCGGGTGGTGGCCGCACTACGCGCGTCTGGTCCAGGAAGTAGCAGTGGATCTTCGTGCGGTACAGGGCGCCGTCTGTCACTTGCACCTCGATGAAGTGGCCCTGTATGGAAAAAGACCGGCGTCAGTAGATAATAGTAGATTATGACGCAAGTGTCTGACATAGTACTTTTTGGTGAGAGCAATATTTTGAATTCAAAGGGAAAAATCTAGCATAAAATTAAAATTCTAAAGTGGACTCCGGAGTCTTCTTCTTCTTCTATCGAGTCGTAAAATGGCTTTGCGTTTAATTAAATATGTTTCGACCATGCAACGAGCGCGTTTGCCTCATTCAGATCTTGTTGAGAGCAAGAAATTGGGCTTTCTGGGCACACCAAGAGGGTGGCTCATAGATTGGATAGCACCACAGTGGCACTCACTATTTTTAGAGAAACCCCACCTGACTCTATTTTCGTGGCATCTGCCAACACCAGCCCGCAGTCTGTTCAAAGACTTCCAGACCGGCCAGGGCAGAGTGCCACCCGGTGGTAGTCTCTCAGCAGGCGGTATCTGGTTTGGTGATGGCGGGTTTTTGTTAAACCATTGTTCCACTCTGGTCTTGGGAGCTTGTTTAGGGCTAATATTTGGTTGCCGTAAGAAACTATTGCGGATCTTGCTTGAGTCGTGAGGGTGGAGCGATTTGTCCATAAATTGGATGACGTTTATCGTGCTCATGTTTGTGTCTCTCTACTGCACTCCGGAGTCTTGTGACTCCGGAGTCAAACGAGGTTAGTAGTAAGAGGTAACGAGGAGTCCCGAGAAGACACATACAATATTCGTGTTTTCATTCCCACGGAAGTTGAAAAAAATAATTTTATTACATTCATTTCATTCGTTTCATTCATTTACCTACTTACTACACCTCAAAATCACAAGGAGTTGTCTGTTGGACCTGGCCACCCTTAAAGATTTCCATTACGGACGGTTGGGAGCGGCCTGTTATCCAACGCCTTCTGCGAGCTTAGTGATGTGATTTCGTCGTCTAGTTGGTCGTGAGCTATGTCGGTAACCTTTATTCTTTTACGGATCTCTTCGTTCTCATTGAGAAATCCCGAATATATCATAGCATTTATAACGAAGTCAATAAGCGTCGTTTTGAAGGCGTCTGGTGGTCACTTACAATGCGACTGGAGTGCGAGTTGGCGGTGGTGGCGGCGGTGCCGAGCGAGCGCAGCACGGTGAAGGCGGCCGCCAGGTGCTTGAAGGCGTCGGTCTCGGGCCCGCCGCCCGCTACGTCGAACAGGCGCCGCAGCAGCACCATCGAAGCGTATGTCTTGCCTGACCCTGACACACCTGTGCAAATAAAAGTTAATTATTTAAGTACTTCGTGGCAACCGTGTTCCACCTCTGAAAGTAGTAGGTATTATCATACGATACAAGTATATTATAAAAAAATCGCTTTCAAAATTTAATCTTTGAAATAGTCTACAGCGGCTCCACTCAGCTCTTTAAGGTTATGTCGTGTACCACTGAATTTATTGTTGGGGCATTCCACAACCACATGGCGGACGGTTCGTTCTGGGTACCCACATGTGCAAGCCGCTAAAACGCATCAGCCCAATTTATGACTATGGTATGGCCGCATTTGTACGAAAACGGTTTGCCAGGCCCAAACACTTCCGGGGGTATTCTTTCAGCTTTCCATCCTTTTACCATGCATCCTGGATATTCTGGATATTATATTTGAGATTTGCGGGATTTAAGTCACCCGGTTATTAATTCGGAGAATATGGTCCCTGTTTATTTTGTCCAGGTCGCGGTAAAAGTGTTACTCGCGCTTCTGAAAGTAGTGAAAGATGAAAAAAGAGTAAAGTGATGATCGATACCAGAAAGGATAATAGCCTGCGGGTAGCCGGTGTCGGCCTGGTGGCGCACGGCGTCCTGCACCAGCCGCGCCAGCTCGGGCCGCTGCGCGCGCGCCGCCGCCAGCGTCAGCGCGTTGCTCGCGTCCGTGTACGCGTTCACCGCCACCAGGATCGGCCCGATCATGGTCTGGAATGTTGGACGCCGTGCTGTCACTTTGCCGGATTTACTCTTTATAATTCATACATTTAATTACAGGTTATAGATTAGCTATGACCAAAATTAGTTCGGTTACTTACGTAGAACTTATTTTGATAGAATCGTGCCTGTAGAGCGCGCACCACCGCGTCTTCGGTGAGCGGTCCGCGCAGGTGGATGAGGTCATCCACCTCGCCGCCAGACGAGCCACTCACCGCCCCGCCGCCGCTTCCGCCGCCACTGCCGCTTGTCCCTGCTGTGCGCCATCGGGCTTCTGTACATACTATTCGTCAAAAATAACTAAACAGTTGGTATTATGTGTCGTATAGTGTGTTGATTTTATGTAAATATTACATGATGATAATGCGTATCTATTTTTGAACGTCATATTATCCTTTTTCAATAGTATCTAACAAAGTCTCGCGATGAAGCGATCATCATTTCTATTGAGTCTGAAAGCTGTAATTAGACAGATCATTTAAGACGGAAACATCATTGCTCTAGCACTTCGTAGTAGGATGATAATGTACCTATTTAATAAAAGCATCTTCATAAAATTTACTCAATATTTAACATATTTATTCATACTACAACGGCCATGTACAGTCATCGTTTGTATGCGTGTTCTTACCCGGCGGCGGCGGCGGCGGCGGCGGCGGCGCGAGCGTGGCCTGCGGCGGCGGCAGCGGCGCGCGCGGCGGCACGGCGGGCTGCGCCTTGGCCGGCGCGCCCACGTGCAGGTGGTTGCGGAGCGTCACCAGCTCCGAGCTCAGGCTCAGCAGCCGCCGCTGCAGGTGCACCGCCTCGTTCGACGATGACGCGTCTGCAACACAACATATCTCATTATTATATTTGTTAGCTGATAACACAAAAGTAAGCATTTCAGCACATTTTATATATTCATTTTAATGTATGTAATCGATTTAATTTAATTATTGGTAAATAAAGACTGAGTTTCTTTCTCGGCGTATTCTTCTCAGCAGTGGTCATTCAGAACCGCTAGTAATTTTCGATTTTGAAAACAATAAAAAAGAAACGTTTATATCCTATTTTTTTGAATAAAAAGCTGTCATTTTTATTAATTTTATTTTCGTACTAGCTGTTGCCCGCGGCTCCGCCCGCGTTAGTGTCGATCCCTCGGGAACAGTAGTATTTCCCGGAATCAAACATACCCTATGTCCTTCCCCGGGCCTCACACCTCCATACCAAATTTCATCCAAATCAGTTCAATGGTTGAAGCGTAAAAAAACGACTTTCGCATTTATAATATTAGTATTAGTATGGAAGTATGGATATTATTTCGTCCGGAATGAGAAGAGTCCGGAAATGAGAATATTTCTATAAAACCTTTACCCTCCCATTTTACCCCTTTAGGAGTGAATTTTGTCCATTTCACCCACATATATCTTTAATTGTAATCGAGAACTTACATACCTATTTATTTTCATACTTCATAGTCCAGAAATGAGAAAATTTCCAATTTCCAAACAAACTTTACCCCCCTTCTGGGGGATTTTTTTTCCAGTTGACCTACATATATCTTTTTCAATTGATAACGTGAATTTATTTACCTGTTTTCATACTTCTAAGTCTAGTAATGAGTAAATTCCTATACTATCTTTACCCCGCTATTTTACCCCTTCAGGGGAAAATATCGTCCATTTTACCTACACAGATATTTTTAATTGCAACCTAGAACTTATATACTTATTTTCACACGTCTAAGTCCAGAAATGAGAAAAATTCCATACAAAGTTTATACCACCCACCATTTCATCTACCTACACACATCTTTTTTAATTTTAATCGAGGACTTATATACCTACTTTCATACTTCTAAGTCCAGAAATGAGAAAATTCCATATAAATTTTACCCCTTTAGAAGTTAAATTTCTTAAAAATACTTTCTTAGCGCTCACTCACATCATTAAAAAAACCCATGTATCCAATTTCAATTTTCTAGGCGCACCAGTTTCGGTTTGATTGCCGTTTGCCCGCGGCTATGCCGCCGCCGTTAGTGTCCATCCCTCAGGAACAGTAGAATTTCCCGGAACAAAAGGTACCCTATGTCCTTCCCCGGGTCTCAACTTCATCCAAATGGGTTCAATGGTTGAAGCGTGAAAAGAAGACAGACAGACAGACTGAGTTACTTTCGCATTTAAAATATTAGTATGGATAGGTATAATGCATCATCATCATCATCATCCAGGAGTCCTCCATCCACCATCAACAGGAGCACGACCCTCTCTGTACTACAAGGCCATACTTGGCCGGAGCAGCCAGAGGACTTGGCCTAAACTCTCCACGTATAATGCATGCTGATGATGTGACTTTGTATTTAAATTTTCTTATGTCATTATTATTTAATCACTTACTATTTAAGTGCTATACACGGTGAAATTTTGATCGTTTTGGACCCTTAAAGGGGTGACTCAGGTCATCAATATGAACAACTTTTTCTATGGGACCAATGCTGGGAACTCGAAAAAAAAATTCGTCATTTCCATACAAAAGAGTCCCGCCGCCCGGCCAGTTTTTCAAGTGGCCAGTGGCCAAAAATTCACCGTGTATATTTGCAGGCAAATTAATGCCTTGAGTTCATTTAAATGACGATAACTTTTTTTTTAATGAACCGATTTTGATGAAACAAACGTTAGATGTTTTGCTGAGTTAAAACAAAGCAATTGGTGAAAGTTTGAAGTAAATCGGTTCAGTATTTTCGGAGATAATCGTGATCATACATACAGACAGACAGACAGACAGACAGACAAGAAATTCCAAAAAAAATTTTTGCTTTCTATTATTCTTTTTAAGTGTCCCTCTATCCGTTTCAGTCAAAAATTCTAAATGTACAGACAAAATATTTTTACTGTTTTATTATATGTATAGATATATATGTATAGATGAGCCAAACGAAGAATCAACCCACCCCACGTTATAATAAGATTGGCCCATCGGATAATATGAGAGTTTGCTGCCCCTCCAACCTTTGGGCACACAGACATCGCCCAAAGCCCAAAGCCGAGGTCCGTTCCTTTTTGGAGGCCCTTTAGTGATGTTGTCTATAAAGACTGAGGGCATGTTCACTCGCCTCAAACGCCTGGTGAAGTAGCAAAAGCTCACTTGAAGCTCGCTACATAGTAAATAAAAAAAAATGTTAGCCAAGATACATCTGCTCCGTTTCTAGCAAGCTCTTGTGAAAGCTTTGCTGCGCGCGTAAAGAAAGAGTGCTGTCCGTGTGTTAGTCTCTCTTAATATATAAGTCTATTCTTCATTCTTTATAGTTCCTAGTAAGTAGGTACCTACTTGTGCATCTCATGCGTAGCACAGTGGTGTGACAAACTCACGAAAATAAAAGTTTTTGATGGTTATGAGTGAGTTTGGTCTTTGAAAACGCCTCCACGACGTAAACCGGCAGGAATAATTTAGCCCTCCGCTATAAGAAGATAAAGCTGTTTTAACTATCTTTCGACCTAAAGCGCTGTCATCAGTGTTTTTGAAAGTAGTTGAAAACCAATGTGTCAAAGAATTAGCTCATTCGAAGAAAAAATTAATACGTTACACCAAAAATTAACACGGTTTCATAAAATATCGGTCCACTACAACAGCTATTTTTGAATGTTGTAAAGAAATGTATGAGGATACTAAATAAAAATAATGAGTGCTATAAATATATATATGGTAATGTCTTAAACATATGACCGAGTAAAGTAAAATATACTAATAAAAAAAGTTACGGAACGGCAAAATTGTTGCTGACTTCTTACTAAACAAATTGTACAATAGAACATCTATCTGAATCTGGTGGAGAGCTCCTTTAGTACAAACAAATCATCAAGTGCTGCGGCTCAATGCCTCAAGGTAGGGGATGCCTGCTATTTCTCGTATATATAAATAATGTGCATTCTGCTAAAGTTGTGTAAGAAGTATAACATTAACTAGACCGCGACATTCATATCGTCGTTACGAGTATTTTGACAAACATGCAGACAGGCCGAGGCGTGGAATAGTTTAGTCTTACATACACATCGTAGTCTAGTCAACAAGTGCTTATTAGGTGAAAACTTTTTCGTATTTTCCAAAAATTATGATAGAGTTTTCAATCGGTTCGAAATAGCATGTAGATAGTTTTTTTGAGAATATTCAAGGGCCGCTTAAAAAAATGCAAATGTTAATAACTATCAAGTGATAAAGATATGGGGTTTTGGTTTTTGCAATTAAAAAAACAAATATCTCATAAACTAAGTATTTTTTTCAAATTTGATAAAAGATTTAAAAAGAGGAGGAAATTTGCATAAATATAGTCCCTACTCCGGAACTGTAGGACCTATATTTATAATTTTCCCAGAGGATTGAAAATACGCTCGAAAACGGGTATAGTTCGGCTTGCGCAAGCCACGTTCGACTTATTAAATATAAAAATTTTGAACTGTGTGACAAATTGAGAACAATAATCCGCGGTCCAAATATTTTTCCAACCATTAGCAAACTAACATTTTTTTGTTGCTCCAGCATTAACATTGCTAGTGCATTTTTTTTTGTAAATACTATTTGAGACCTTATGTTTAAAATAAATGTACTGTGAGCAATAGAGGGGAAGTGAATATGAATGCAGACCTCTTCTATATACATTAGTTGTTTATTACATATACCGACAGGCAATAGACAAATACACAGTTCAGGTACAAATAGTATAACACCTGATCATTTTCTTATAATAATTTTTAAACAGTATCTTCAACATTAGGTTGAGTTAAGAGAATAAAAGCTTCACAAAGACGAAATTAACCATCTGACTATAGGAATTCATCGAGCACGGAGCGGAGAGAAAGGGGGGTTGCCGGAGTGCGAGGGGGGCTCGCGTGGAATGGAGTTCGAGGTGCTAGCAACCGGTCGCGACGAGGCTCGGCTGTTTTCGGCCGAACTCGCGACCAACGAAGCACTACGCTTACAATACAATTTCATATCATTTGGTAATATTTATCAAATTTATTTACATTTCATTTATAACATCGGTTACAATGAGTATAAGTAGTTAGTTATCTATATAAAGTCCATTTAGAAACAGTAGCAGCTGTGCCTTTTGGTTCCTTAAATTATACTATTAGATACTAAGGTGAACATGCATGTGTTTTCGTTGCGAAGAGTGAACAATGAAAAAAGTAGCTATCATGTCCGTTTTGGACTACCATAACTCTTTTTGGGCGAGTACATCAAAGCCCTTTGATAAGACCAGACGGCTGTGCTATGACAGTTGTGTCGCTTTTTTACGCGTGATATCAGAACTTTGTTCGGCAGTCAATGCTTAATATTGCATATACTGTCTGTTCGATAGTAGGTATGTAAGAAATACCTAATAGTGGAAACTTTATTGGTTTATGTAAAAGTTAAGTTTGTATTAGTTTTAATTTACCATGTAATTCTGAAAGTGTTTGTTTCCCTAATAAACTAAAATTTAAAAAAAGGTATGGGCTGGGCGGGCACGGCCTCATAACAAAAGTTGCTATTCAGTTTAAAGGATATCTTTTGGGTAATATACTAGACCTCATACTGACTATGAAATTAAAAGTACTAATATGAAAAAAAAGCCTTTTGATTTTTTTTCTAAATCTACACACATCGTGCAGTCCCTCTATTTCTAACCTACGTTCCGTTTACTAGCCATTGTTTAATAGAGGCCGTTACGTTGCCGGAGGCTCTACAGTAGTTTCCGCTCGCTCACGAATCGCAAACCGCGAGAATTATGTGTAATAGCAGTCTTCTTTTTCGTTTCGAGTCATAATGCCATTGGCCATTGCCTTGTCATTTGCCTTTTCTAGATCCTTTTGTCTGACTGCACACAAAAGGATGGAGGATCTAGAGGAGCCCTAAATGCCCTACTCGCTGGAGTAGGGCACATCACAGGTGGCTCATTGACTGAACATCGCCGCAATCGCATGTACTGTTGCCGGAGAAACCCCACTAAACCCGGCTTTCTCGGCAACTCCCTACACCAGCCTGGGGACGGTTTTTAATCTACGAGGTACCTTCCTGCTGGGGTTGCGCACACGGACGGGTTAGCAAGTCTCCGACTGCCCAGGAAGGATTGCTACCTAGTGGAAGATTTTCGGCTAACTGTGAGGATGTTGACGTTTATGGATACAGGCTTTCCAACTGCTGTAATCTGGCCTTAGGAGCTTCCTTGGCTGCAAGTTCAGACTGCCTGAGGAAGCTGTTATGGCTCTTCTCGGTGTTTAGAAAACGCTTCACATTTCAGTTTCAGTACCTAAGCCAACATTTGGCGACACAAGATATTTTAATTACAAATTAATTAAACTGACATTTAAGAAATTTAATGCAAAATGAACATTTAAGAAATTTAATGCAACATGAAACAAATCTTCAAAATGAATTGAACAACGATGGTAACTCAAAAAAAAAATTCGACATTCCCATACAAACTGGCCGGGCCGGGCGGCTGAACTCTTTATTAAGAAAATGGCAAAAAACATTAATTTCCCAGCATTAGTCCCTTAGGAAAAGTTACTTGTATTGATGGGCTGAATCACCCCTTTAAGGGAATGTCGAGGGGAAATTTACTAGCTGTATATATGTATACTTAGTAACTCTGGGGTAATCACCAACTTTGTAGCTAGCGCAAGCGCAAGTTTAAAAAGAGTTTTCGACGTATCCTCAAGACTAACATCTAAACTCGCCTGATGTCACCGTATGACCGTATCCGATTCTTATATAATGTATAGCCAATACATTACACATACACAGAATGGCAAAGTCTTTTAAAGCGTTCAGTTGGAACTATGTCCCACTGCAGTCGATTGCCATTTCTGGTATTTCTAGTAACTATACTATACACGTCACGTCAACGCCGTTGTACTACAAAAAGCTGAGGCGCGTAATGGCAGCGATGTCCGCTGCGCCGCCCGCCACCTGTCTAACGATGACGAACAACCTGTTTTGCCTTTTACGCCGTTGCGCCGTCTCCCACATTACGATTGTTTTGCGGCGACTCGTGGCCGTTCATTTCCATCGTCCGGTCGAGTGGGCTGCTGACCGCTGGCAATTATTTCTTATTTCTTATTTCTTAATTGAACCAGTTCTGATGGAGCACTGCGGAACGGCTGCAGAGCCTAAGACACCGCCGATTAGTAGCAAGTCTGTGTTTTTTACAGGCTGCATTTCGGTGAGTGCACACAGGAACTACACGATCTAATTCCCCCTGCACCATTCCATCTTCGGACGACACGGCGTGGGCAGGGAGACGACCCGTACAAGGTCGATACTCCTGTTCATAGTACCTCTAAATTCGCCTCCTCCTTCATTGTGCGAACCGCGAAGGAATTGAATTCCCTCCCGCATCACTGTTTCCCGACTCGTACAATTTAAGGATTTTCAAGGCAAAAGTGAATAGGCATAATTTTGAGTTTACGTGTACCACCCTAGACCTCATCGTTGCTTCCCACCAGGCAAGATAGAGGTCAAACGCACTCAAATTATTCATAAAAAAAACCTCGTCATTATAGCGTTAAAAAATAAACATCATAATTTTATGCTGTTATTTAAAAAAATCTAAAAACAGGTGCCTGACAAGTCTTATTTTCTCAATGAACTATGACATTATGTACAGTAGGTAGCATAGAAGTATGAAGTCTAGCGACAAATACAAAAAAATAAATAAATAATTAAATTAAATAAAACACGGCAACGGGTAGACGCTTGACATATTTACAGAACATTTAGTTATTTCATGATATATTTTTATGATTACTTTGTCACTAATTTAGGGTTTTTCTAGTAGGTTTAGTTTAAGCGATTATGTTTTCTCTATTTTTGTTGTAAATGAATCGATGTATTATGTAATAAAATTTATTATTAAGTTATATATTCACTATAAAAATAAATAATTAAAATAAAAATATTAAAAAGCTCCCATTATACAACAGACATGATTTTTTTGCCGTTTTTATAGATAACGGTACGGAACCCTTCGTGCGCGAGTTCGACTCGCACTTGGCCCTTTTTTTTATATTATCTCTTGCTACTTTGGTATATTTTTATTACAGAAAATTGTTTTAAAAGAATTAAAGTGAAATTTTGATTGTAAAGGTGCTAATTTTTTTTTATCTGGCTTCACTCGCAATCGTCGCACTACTCTACTACAAGTAAGAGTTAATACAGATTTCATAAAGATCTCAATAACAGTTCTACTTGGAATCCGTCGCAAAAACAGCGTAACTTGGAGCCGACCGCCTCCAGCCCGCGAGGATTGGAATGCGTGCGAGCCACGGAGTACGAGCACACTTCTCGCGAGCTTAGCACGCTTGCCTTCCAATACAAAAACGTGTGCGTTATGCCAGCAAAAAAAAAAACTGAATATCAAAACGTGAAGTTTACTAGATTATCAGTGCGTAACGTCATGTAAATATCTGTGAAAGTTTAAGATTTGTGTGTCCATTAATTATTGAGATTAATTAAAATCAAAATTTGCCAGGATGACATTTCAAACGTTACGTTACGCCAGCAAAAACTTTTATCGGATCCGAATGAAAGTTGATACAATAATTAGTAGTAGATGCGTGGTAAATGTTGTTTTATAAATAAAGTTTGTGCGTCTCCAGACTCTGGCGATATTCAAATACGTTCGGCCAATTGCTGGATCTCACAATCAGCATGACGACGCGCGACGTATGCAAGGTCGGTAATAGGTACGTAGGTGTTAGATATTTTTGAATACACTGATAAGAATTTGTTTGTCTTTTTGTAAAAAAAGAATTTCTAAAAATGTATAATACTACCTAATTCTAAAAATTCAGGGATTATAACTGAAAATATGAAATCAAGAGTGCTGTACTTTAAAAGGACCTAGAGACTAATTGTTGACGTTAGTTTGTACCTTATAATTGACTACAATGCCTACCTAGACATACTTACCTAAGTATCAACATGATATCTTAAGTATTAAATAAGTTATGAGAAAAAGTACTATAATGTAAAAAACATTTCTATTATGATAATGGTGTACTAAAGTCGCGGCGCGGCGCACGTAAAATGCTGACACAAGACGCTGCGTGCATCGCACAGACAATATGGATGTAGTACGGCCGGACAAGGCTTTTAACGGTCAGGTCGCGGAGGTAGAATCAATATTTTTGTTCATCATGTAATTTTAATAATGTTATGGATGAGTCTATGCATGAACGTGAAGTGCGCGCGCACGTGAGCACGCTCCGCGCCACTCCGCGCGCTCGCAGCTTTTACTTTCAGCGGCATGCGGGAACCGCGCCATAGGTATGTCGCCTACAAGTGCTGTAATTTTTATGACTAATACTATACAAACAAAATTTTACATCCGTGTTCACCTCAATGTATCAGGGTCGCCACCGCACGATTAATTCAAGAACCAACGTACGAAGAGACGTCGTGTATCGTGCGATAAGCATCAGTAGCGACAAACCCTGGTTTTCAAAGCTTTCAAACGCCATACTGCGGGGGAAGCTGCGAGTTTCAATTCTGTACTTATATTAATTCCGTGACCGCACGCCCACATTCCGCGGTATTCATTTACGTTTTTTTTTACATACTTCAAGTTAATCATACTACTAGCTCCGTGGCGCAGCGGTCAACACGCCTGCCTGCGACACGGAGTGACCGGGTTCGATCCCCGGCCAGGTCAAGATGGAAAATGATCTTTTTCAAATTGGCCTGGGTCTTGGATGTGTATCTATATATGTATTTGTTATAAAATATAGTATCGTTGAGTTAGTATCCCATAACACAAGTCTCGAACTTACTTTGGGGCTAGCTCAATCTGTGTGATTTGTCCGTATATATTTATATTTATTTATATTTATCATCATTTAGCATAACTATTGATTCTTATCCGGACTGAGATGCAAACACCGGCCGTCGTTTTAGCCCAGCTCCGTCTAATGGCCTGGCAACATTGCCGATACGAGAACACTCGAAAACCATCAAGGCTTTAGTTGTAGTGTAACCTACATCGGTCACCTGCAGACGTTTTGAAGAATATCTCCCTGGATATGAAATCCAAAGGCCGGCGAACAGGTAATTTCCCATACAAACGTAATACCAAAATAATTTTCAATTCAAGAATATTTCAACATATACGAGGGGAGGCTGATAAGTAATCTACCTAACTATGAAAGAAAATACTTTGATGGCTAGTTTTTTTTTATTTTTCTATATAGTCTCCTGCAAGTGAAATACACTTATGACATTTGCAAATAAGTGACATCATGCCGTTATAATAGTAATTTTTATTTTGCTCGTCAAAATGGTCAGTCACAGCCTCCTTCATTTCTTCGTCCGTCGAAAATCTGCGACCCCTCAATTTTTTCTTTAAATCTTTGAATAAGAAATAGTCACAGGGAGCCAGATCTGGACTATAAGGTGGATGGTTAATTTCTGTGAAGCCGTTTTTGCTCAGGGCTGACCTCGCCGTTAAGGCTGTGTGTACAGGAGCATTGTCTTGTAAAATCAGAACACCTTTGCTGAGTTTGCCTCTCCGCTTTTCTTTGATTTGTTCACGAAGCTGGTCAAGCAAGTTTGCATAATATTCAGCATTCATTGTTGTATTTTTAGGCAAATAATCAATCATCAAAATCCCTTCGACATCCCAAAATACGGTGGCCATTAGTTTTCCAGCCGACGGCCGAACCTTGAACTTCCTTGGCGGCTTTTCTCCTTTAAATTTCCATTGCATTGACTCTTGTTTGCTTTCCGGATCCCACTGGCGAATCCAAGTTTCATCACAGGTCACAATTCGAGAGATAGTCTCTTCTTCTTTACCTTTGACCAGGTCTAGAAATGCCTGACAACATTCTACTCGCCTTTGTTTGTCAAAGGGGGTCAACATTCTAGGGACCCAACGCGCGCTCACCTTGGACATGCCCAAATGTTCGTGAATAATTTCATGAACTCGTTCCTTGCTAATGCCCACATCTCTGGCTATCTCCCACTGCTTGATTCGCCGATCTGCAAGAATCAGGTTCTTCACCTTTTCAACATTATCTGCGGTAACAGCAGAAATTGGCCTTCCACTACGTGGGTCGTCTTCCAGGCTCTCACGGCCATGTTTAAATTGCTTCGACCAAAACTTTATAACGAATTCAGAAGGACTTGAATCACCAAACACCTTTAACATGCGCTCTCTGATCTGCGTAGGCGTATTTCCTTCTTTACTTAGGAATTTAATCACTGCTCGATGCTCAAATTTCATCATTTTGCAATTTTCTTTCGACATGGTGAAATCAAAGCCGCGCCAAAAAAACAAAAGCAAGCGAAAAAAAATAAGCGTCATAATTTTGAAAAAGGAATAAATATAGAATATGATTTTGCAGTGGCCAGTTCGATTTTCAAAACTTTCTTTAACAAAGTAGATTTTATATCAGCCACCCCTCGTATATGCTGTTATTCGGATTTAGACAGTATTTAGCTAGGGTCCCATTCATTTTTTTTATTTCAAGATATTCACCTACTTCAAAATATATGCGATTACATTTCGTACATTTTTAGGACAATAACGACGTATTTTCCGCCTATTTGTTTTGTATTAGTAGCCTTCAGTCTGGCCGTGTCCCTTGTGCCGTACGGTCGCAAAGCTATTCGGTAACTTAAATATCGTATTTTTACTGTCAACAACCAGTGTTTCTCAAACTGTCACCATGGATACATACAAATGCGGGGCCTGTGAAGACCTTCTATCCGAAGGTGTTCATTGCTCTTCGTGCAACTTGGAGTTGCATTTCCATTGTGCAGGAATCACAGAAGTTTGCTATCGGAAGTTAGGAGAGAGAAAACAGACTTGGCGTTGTTCCAAATGCAAGCAGGTTGGATCCAGTGGACTCCCTTCGCCACGAATTGAAAGTGAGTCGCAAATCCTTAAAGAAATAAGAATCATGTCAAATAAACTCGCAGCTCTAGATGGAATAAGAGATGACGTCACAGCACTTAGATCGGAAGTTTCGGATTTAAAAATGTCTTGTGCAGACACCAATAAAGAGCTCAAGGAATTTAGTGCGAGGATCATACAAGTTGAACAGAACCAGGAAAAAACTCAAGGACAAGTTAACTCAATTCAAATAGGCCTGGAGGAGCTGAAGGAAGATGCCAATGACAAAGAACAATGGAGCCGCATGAAAAATGCTGAAATTAAGGGTGTTCCGCAGACGGCGAGCGAGAATCTGTATAAGATAGTGCAGTCGATAGGTGACAAGATAGGTTACAATGTTCAAAAGCAACAAATTAACTTTGTCACAAGAGTCCCGTCTAGGGAGAGTAACCAGCCCAAGCCTATAATTGTCTCGTTTGTCAATCGCTTCACCAAGGAGGACTATGTTGCAGCCTTTAGGATGCAGAGTAAGACCCAGCCACTGACAGCAACAGCTACCTTGGGTCTGTCGGGAAACAATAGACTCTTTGTTAACGACCACCTCACGGCAAAAAACAAGGAACTCCTAATGAAAGCTAAGCGGATGGCAAAGGAAAAGAATTTTGCATATACCTGGGTAAAGCATGCAAAAATTTACCTGCGAAAGGACGACGTTTCACCAGTTATAGCAGTAAGGACCATCAAGGATTTGTCAAAAATAAATTAAATTTGATAATTATAGGTACTTTTTGTATAATATATATAATAACTTTAAGTTTATTAACTATAGGCAGTATTAACTTCAGTTTAAGTACAGAAAATATTAACAAAGTCATATTATTACAATATGTTCGAGTAAGACATCACTTAAGTTTTAGAAACACTGGTCAGTATTGTGTCGAAGTTGTTTACCACCACTCGCTTTGTGAGCGGCCGGAGTGGAGTAGTTCAGCTGAAGATATATGGGTTACCGTGTTGGTGGAGAGGAAAAAACCACTAATTTCCTATAAAATTCATATATGCGTAGTCTATCTAATTAGCGAGGAGGGTGGCAACTCATATAAAACACAACTGCAAAATTTTACAAATAAATTAGGTGAAATAATTATGGCACATCCTATGGATAAATTTATAATAATGGGCGATTTTAATTTTCAGAACGATGTTGAGTGGATTAATTTAAGTAAAAATGAATACCTCTCACCGGTTTACACTGCTAACTATCTAGTGGATTTTTTCGATTCGTTCAACACATGTAGCTTATCACAATATAACGGGGAAAAAAATATTAATAATCGAATATTAGACTTAATTTTCTCTAACGATTCGCTTACCGTAGACGCGTGTAATGAACCGCTCGTTCCAGAAGACCCGCAACACAAATGTTTGTTGATTGAGGCACATTTTTCTGAACTTTAATTATTACATGAAAATAAGAGGAAAGTTTTCTTATACAATAAAGCCGACTATGTATCTATCAACACTAACCTGGATCAAATTGACTGGGAAACGCACTTATCAAAGGGTACTGTTGATGAAGCTGCCGACTTTCTCTACAAAACGTTATACATGTTGCGGGACAATCATATCCCTAAAAAAGTTGTCAAGTCTAGATCATGTCCACCCTGGTTCTCATCTTCATTGCTTAAAATACTCAAAGAAAAGAATAAGTTTCATCACAAATTTAAAACTTATGGTAATCTGTCTGATTTCGAGTCATATGTAGTCCTAAGCGCTAGAGCTAAGAGGGTTGAGAAGGAATGTTATAAATAATGAATGATAAATATATATCAAATATCGAAGCTGCAATTTCTGACAATCCAAAATTGTTTTGGTCTTATGTAAAAAGCAAACGCGTAACTAACAGTTATCCTAATATTATGTACTATAATGGCACCTATGTCAATAATGGAAATGATATATCCAACTTATTTAGCTCTTTCTTTCAGTCTACGTTTTTAAATACTACTGATGGTAGTATTGCTAGTAATACTTTACCAAATCATATTAATAGTGGTAACTGCGCTGGAGATATTTCATCAATTGACTTAGATCCTGCAGAAATTCTTTTGCAGCTTAAATCTGTTGACCTATCTAAATCAGGTGGACCAGATGACATACCACCTGTCTTCATTAAAAACTGTGCTAATAGCCTTGTAAGACCAATTTACATTTTATACAACCGTTCATTGAATGACGGACAAGTACCTAGTATTTGGAAATCGGCATTCATAACACCTGTATTTAAAAAAGGCGACAAGTCAAACATTGAAAATTATAGGCCAATTTCTAAGCTTTGTATCTTTGTTAAAATATTTGAAAAAATAGTACATAGTAATCTATATGCTGCTATAAAATGTCAAATTGTTGAAGAACAGCACGGCTTCGTTAGAAATCGGTCGACAACATCAAACCTCATTTTGGCGAATGAGTTTATTACTGAGGGCATGGCTAGGGGTAGCCAGGTGGATGTGATTTACACTGACTATCGGAAATGCTTTGATAGAATAGATCACTCCATTCTTCTAGCTAAATTATTTTCAGCTGGTGTGCACGGCAACCTCTATCGGTGGTTTGTATCGTACATAGAAAATCGACATCAAGCAGTAGTTTTAGGAGGCTTCACTTCAAAGTGGACTGCAATACCTTCGGGCGTGCCCCAAGGCTCTATCCTGGGCCCACTACTATTTAATATTTTTATTATGGATATTCATTCTTGTTTAATTAAATCAAAAATTATTTTATATGCAGATGATATGAAAATTTTAAAATCTGTTAACACCTTAGCTGATGCAAGAGACCTTCTAGATGATCTGTTACGTTTTGAATCATACTGTGACTTAAACAAACTTGACCTTAATGTTGCCAAATGTTACTGCATTTCTTTTACTCGGAAGTCTTCATACATTGCTTATAACTATACACTTCACAATAGTGCTCTCACAAGAGTAGAACAAATGCGAGACTTAGGTGTTCTTCATGATAGCAAATTATTGTTTAATCAACACGTTGATCAAATGGTCAGTAAGGCTTCAAAATCACTGGGGTTCATATTCAGGATGGCTAGTGAGTTTCGTTCTATTAAAGCTATTAAAATATTATATTGTGCCTATGTAAGAAGTCATCTGGAATATGCGTCCCAAGTTTGGAACCCGCAGTATCAAACTTATATTGTAAGGATTGAAAATGTCCAAAAAAGATTCATGAGGTATCTAGACTTTAAAACCCAACAAAGATCTATTGACTACGAACATCGATGCAAGAGATATCATTTCCTGCCTCTTGAAATTCGTCGAAATATATCAGATGCTTGTTATGTGTCCTCTATTGCTAATGGTTCGGTGGACTGTCCGGAGTTACTCAGTAAATTGTCGCTTCGTACTAACACCATGGGTTTGAGACAGCGTCCTCTTTTACATGTGTCACTAGCATTGACAAATTATAGACGTAACGCGTTTTTAATAAGGAGTTGTACTACCTATAATGCATACATAACCAAGCATGACTTGGATTTGTTCTATACCAGTATACCCAGCATAAAGCGAATGGTGGCTAGTTCATTTTTTGACCTGTAATTGACTTTTAAAATAACTTTTTCCTATTTTGTTCTATTTTCATAATTATCTCTCTCTCTTTCACAAGTCCTATAGACTAAGAAAATTGTTTAAGTTTTAGTTGTTACATGTGAAGATTTGTTATTAGCATATAGACTCTAATAGTTTGTTAAATGTGTTTACTGCTGTTAATCTTCCAAAAATAAATAAATAAATAATAAATTACAAATCCAATCAATCATAATGTAATTATAATAGAACCACAGGTTATATTGTCTAGTTGTACAATGCCATATAGAAAATGAAAATATAATAAAGTTTCATTCATCATTTTTGGTATTCGCACATACAAAATAATTTCTCAAATATTTTGAAAAAACATACTGCTGAACGCTCGCACGGGGGATTGACGCAGCGGCGCCGGCGGCTTGGGGAGCAGGGGGAACGGTACGCATTATTCTGAGTGTCCAACGAACTTTGACACTCGCCTCGAATTTTATTTTGATCTGGCGCACGCCGGCTTCTTATACCAGCCTCCGTATTGAGGTGGACTGTGACGTGAACGTGACCCACTGGCTTCAGTGAGAGGTAGATTAATTCTACCACCCTTGCATACTCCACTTACACCACCGTATTAACCACTCATGCATCCGCACTGATATGTGTAATATGAGTTTGTGTGCCGTTCGCATTGAATTTACTTTTTTTGACATAGGTATAAAGCTGAATAAGGATTGATTTCGCCGGAGATGCGATTTTTGTAAATGTATGATTTTTGAAAACAGTTGTTTTGCATACAACACATTTCGTCCTCATTTTTACATTATACGTTTGCTGCCGAAATTATTATAACAATACATGTTTAATTTTTACAAAGAAGAAGTACATGTAAATCCAGCCCGATGAGAAAGCCTACTCGGGAGCTGCGTAATATTTCATATTCATACAATAGAGGCATTTCTCACCAAGACACATTGCAAGTTATCAGATTTGACGCTCGCGACACTGCTAGCCGAATAAGTAATGCATTAATTTGGCTGCGGTGGTAACAATTTAATTACTGTGAGATCGCGTGTGACGCGACTCGCGACTCAACGGGAGTATGGAAATTCAACGTTACGTAGTTAACATTTTTTCATTTATTCTAGTGCAAAGAGCTAAGGCAGAGATTAACATACATCATTTTAACATCCAGAGTAGTGTTTTGTTTAATAGGACATTGATTCTTGAACTTGACCCATTTAAATATTTTGTGATGAAAGAGGCCAGGCATTTTAAATTATTGCGTTTGATGTTTTATATCATCATCATCATCATCAGGTCTTTTTAGTCTCCGCTACAGGAGCACGACCCTCTCTGTACTACTAGAGCTATATACCTAAATATAGACGAAGAAAGTAACTTCTATTGTTATTCATATTAACCAAAATTAGGAAAATCTATTTTGATACTTGGAATTCTTGAGTGGAAAAACAAAATGCGGGAATCAAGAAACAATTTGGGAATACTAGTTCTTTCCTGGCCTTGTACTTAAATGTGACTATAATTTCAAAACTACTAAAAATATTTCCATTTCATTTGGTACCTTTGGTTGGCGAGCGACACGAGGGAGCCCAGGTTCGATCATGATGGAAAACTATCTTTTTCAGATTGACCTTGGTCTTGGATGTATATCTATATAAGTCTCTATTATAAAATTTAGTACCTATCGTTGAGTTAGTATCCTACGGCACAAGTTCCCAACGTACTGTGGGGCTAGCTCAATTTGTGTGATATGTCCCTATATATATATATTTATTTATCCACTATGTTCAAAGCTGCTCTGGCCAAGTATGGCCCTAGTAGTACAGAGAGGGTCGTGCTCCTGTAGTGGAGACTAAAAAGGACCTGATGATGATGATGATGATGGTTCAAAGACGCTTTCAATATGTTCAACTAAATTTCTGCCCTAGCTCTTTGAACTTGAGCAATAATTAGACTTAATTATGAAATATGGTCTGCGATGAAAATAACCCACGGAGCACTGAAACAACCGAACGAAACTTTGCAGAATATGTTTAAAAATTTGGATTACGTGATATTGACTTTAGAGGTCCTTTCGTGAATAATTTGATACCTAAAAATAAAAATTCCACCACAAGTCAAACACCGCGGGACAACAGTCTGTAGCGTTGCATGGTATTTGGTAGTGCGCGGGGCGGTGAGCGGCAAACGCCCGCGTTGCGCAAGCGCGGAAATGCAGGCGGCGGCGGCGGCGCGCGCAAGGCCTTTCATCTGAAAGCTCAGTAGAGGACTGTAATGTAAGTACTTTGAATTGCCTCAAGCGGCCACTTTAACACGTACAGACCAGTGTCGCACTCGCAACGCGTTTTTTTATGTTTAAATGGTAATCAGTGTTCGACGACTATAATTATGTGCACTGCGTTGGTGAATTTAATTTATTACATCTGATTCGGTAGCGTTTAGGAAGCTATGGCAGTATGGGAAGGGCAAAATGTGTCAGTTTTTTTCACATGACGCAAGGATTTTTTTTTAAATCCAACCTTTTCATTAAAATCTGTCAACCACAATTAGACCCGTCACAAGATTTTTGGAATTCACAATGTTGTTCATACCTATGTATTCACAGTTATTTAGTAATATTTCATTACACTTTAAAATTAAATTAAAAAAAATGAAGAGGGTCTACCATACAACACATGTTTTTTTTCGCCGTTTTTATAGATAACAGTGCTGGTTCCGTCCGCGTTAGTGTCGATCCCTCAGGACTCGGGAACTGTAGAATTTCCCGGAATTAAAGGTAACCTATGTCCTTCCTCGGGCCTCAAATTACCGGTTAATGAATAATATCGGTTCAGCGTGCAAAGACGACAGACAGACAGAGTTCACATACACAGATCTTTTTTAATGTAATCTCGAACTTATATTCCTATTTTAATACTTCCAAGCCTAGAAATGCGAAAATTTCCATATAAACTTTACGTACATATTTCCCATCCCTCCCTCTTCATCTCAAACTATTAGTATCGGTCGAGGCAGCCGCGTGCCGCGTGCCGCGCGCGTTGATGTCTTTTCCACGACGCTAGTACCCTACCGCCACTTCGTTTGTAGGTACGCTACTTCTTTGTCACCAATCATTTCAGTTTTCCAGTGGCTGCTCTTTTCCCACATTTACTCTGAAGCGCTTGGCGAGGATTGACTATGCAAACAGAGTCTCTTCTCAGCCGAAGTTGATGACACACAAGGGCCTCGGCTTTGTGTGTCATCAACTTGCATGACAATGCAGACTAATTTATGTGGAGACATTTAAGGGAAAACAGCTAGTCTTAATATATACAGCCAAGCCAGTCAGTGTACTTTAATCGTACAAAAAAACAAAACTTTGTAAGATAGTTAATAGACTCAGGTGTTACTTTGCGGAAGTCAAAGCTACATTTACTTTGAGACAATTTACTTTGCGTGCTTCCGCCACCAGTTAGTTCATGCAAACTATTGCTGGCCAGCGCCCACCCACTACTGTTAGTCCCTTCATACCCGCCACCAATAGTTGATGCATGCAACCCTGGTCGATACTGCTGCATCCGTTGAGGCTGTAGCAATGTCGGCCGTCGTGCTCGCGACACGTGTTTCGCCTCTACACGAGGCATCTTCAGGCAGTGAACCCTAGATGTTGATCCTTCGAATGACAAGCAACGAATGACAAAGGGGAAATATAAAAGGCGGCAATACGGCGTAATTTTTGTCATTCGTTGCTTGTCATTCGAAGGATCAACATCTAGGGTTCACTGCCTGAAGATGCCTCGTGTAGAGGCGAAACACGTGTCGCGAGCACGACGGCCGACATTGCTACAGCCTCAACGGATGCAGCAGTATCGACCAGGGTTGCATGCATCAACTATTGGTGGCGGGTATGAAGGGACTAACAGTAGTGGGTGGGCGTTGGCCAGCAATAGTTTGCATGAACTAACTGGTGGCGGAAGCACGCAAAGTAAATTGTCTCAAAGTAAAAACTTTGTAAGATACGAGGTATTACTTAAAAAAAGGTATTTAATCTGACCCAATATACTTTTTAAACGATATAAGCTAAGCTGTATAAAAAATAATATCGATTTTGGGGCAAAATATTCCACAACCTGGCAACTTGAGTTGCCAGGTTGTGGAATATTTTGACTGTCAACTCTATCATAATATAAAAATCACAAAGTATTTAAATACAAGGTACCTACTTTCGATTGCGTAAGAAACCTATCACTACCGGTCGGTTGCAAGTTGTCAATTGTGCGGATTCACCGTCGGCCAGCCAGGCCAGCACCGATATGCCGGCGACACGCGAGGAATGCGACGCGCGCTGGGAGCGCACATCTTGCGCCGAGCTTTTTGCTTCGCAATGCAAGCCTAAGGCCTCGGAACATTGTGATTAAGTCCGAGCGATCGATACATGGCAGCTAGCAAGAAATATATTATGTCTGTCGGGTGATAGTAAACAAACTAATGGAGTAATAAAAATCGCCTCGTGGCAAAAATACGTGTGGAGGTGTTTTGTGTCTCCTGCATAAAGGCGGGCGGCGGTTCAATCAAAGGCTTTTGATAATCTGTGGGCTTAGTGTAAAGGCTCCATTGGGGACACACGTCGTAAGCCGTCAGTTATAAGAGCGCCTCGTCTGAGGGACATTAGTCTGCGACACGTGTCGCCCCGATCTTGATTATACGCGCATAACTAACAATATGTTCTGAAGAAAGCCGCGCATGCTCATTTCAAGTTTCATGCAAATCACTTTTTTTATGTAGTCCCAATTAAATGTGACCCGCAGAACTTCGAATAAATCTTTTTGATTGAAATGAAACAGTTCCAGATGAAGATAAATGGGTTCTTTTAAAGTGTTATAAATCTAACGTCTTAAAACTTTTCTGTCAACAAAACATGTTTGCCATGTTAAGGTTTCTGCCACCAGTTATTCATAATTACATAAGTACGTATTATCACGCCTCTTTCTCAGGGAGGTAGGCGGAGGCAGAGACCATGGATCTCCATTTACTTAGGTCTTTGCAAACCTCTTCTCTCACTCTTTCTGATCTACATCCATCACTCTTTTTATACATGCTCCCGTTACAAACAAGGCATAATTTACAACAACGCCAACACGGCGTTGGTCTGATTCTGATCTTGCTATCAAGCAAGATACGACGACGGAGAACTCGTAAACAAGCAAGTTACGACGGATGCTAATCGCGCCGTTCCTGGTTTCGAAGACGCGCTTCGAAGATGACGGACCGGCCACGATAGGAGAGATTTTGTCAGGTTGCGGATAATCAAACTTCCGTACCACATACGCTCACGGTACTATTTTATATATTTTTCAAGAACTACAACCATGTCAGACTTTTGGTTTAGGCTTCGTCCTAGTGATGTCATAGGAGGCGCCAAATTCCATGTTTATAGCGATATACGGGCTCCAAACGAATGCTAAGTGTTTCTATCCGCCTAGCGTTGCCCATTATATAGCTGTATGCTTGACGTATTTTCCACATGAAACAAACTCGTGTCTGTGTCTATCCGAGGATAATGTAATGGGACAGAATAGGCTAGTTTCCTGGGTCGTAATAATAACATAACAATTAGTTCGTCAGTTAGATAATCAAAAAATATTGGACACGTATTTTTTCTTTTGTCAAATAAACAATAAATAATAAAGATAAAGCGCGTCAAAGTTTAGGAGTGGGGGCTCGTGACGTCAAAGTTTGCTAAAAATTGTAGCAAACTATGACGTCACACGGAACTTCAAAGGGCCATATCTTTATCATTTTTTGTTTAATCGACATAAGAAAAAATATGTGTCCAATATTTTTTGAATATCTAACTGACGGACTAATTATATTTTTTTAGGAAACCTAGCCTATTGGCGATTGTCGACATAGCTCATCATTTGGCTAAAAGAAAGCCGACACAGAAATCACTGGCAACCGAAGAGTGCCTTGAAGTGCCGCAGTCCGGTGAGAATAGCGAGCGTTGCTAGAGGCCTACATCGACCATCGGGTGGCTATTGGCTGAAGAAGAAGAGTAGGTGACCAGCCTGAAGTGCTGACCTAGCTTCGGTCGAAATAATCCGTGTGAATTAATTGTTAATTTTTTCACTAAACGTTTCCGAGATCATAGAAATAAATTTTAAACATATCTTAAATTATTTATCTTTATGATCTCGGAAACGGCTCTAACGATTTCGCGTAAACAATCTATCTAGATTAGTCTTATGTTTGGGAAAATGCATGTTTTCGAGTTTTCATGCGTTTTCCTTTCCACGCAGAATATGGTCGCTAATTTCGTCCTGCCGGTCCGTCTGGTCCAGCGGGTTAAGACGCGGACATCAAGAAAAATGTGTTACGGGTTCAAAAAAGTTAATAGTTCGAAATGTCAAGCTATGGTTATTGGTAGTACCGTACAGTTGGGTAAAGTTGACTTAAATCTGATTCCTTCGGTCATGTTTAATGGAGACGTTATACCTTATTCACATCAGGTAAAAAATCTGGGTCTTTTCATGGACGAGTCTCTTTCTTGGAGAACTCAAATTGCTGAATTAAGTCGGGCTGTCACTTACTCCTTGCAATACTTAAACCGGTTTAGAAATTTTCTCCCGATTAAAACAAAGATCACCTTAGTTCAAACTTTAATCTTCCCCATTATTGACTATGCTGATGTGTGTTATCCAGAGCTAAATGAAGAGCTTCTTAATAAACTCGACCGTCTTCTTAATAATTGTATTCGATTCATTTTCTGCCTGCGTAAATATGATCACGTTTCACAATTTCGATCTAAATTGTCCTGGCTCCCTATTCGTTTACGTAGACAGCAGAGACTCCTTTGCTACCTATACTCTATACTTAAAAATCCTCTTTCTCCCGGTTACTTGAAATGTAAGTTTCAGTATCACGCGAATTCTCACGATCGTCAACTTCGCTCCAGCAATTCTCTTCAGCTCTTCACTCCTTTGTTTCATTCTGGTTTTAATGTCAAATTCTTTTACCTTACAAGCTATTCGACTCTGGAACGCCTTACCCGAAGACATTCGACAGATCTCAAACAGATTCCTTTTTAAGAAAAAGTTGCACACTTTTCTCGCTGATGTTGAGTTAGCAGATTAATTCATATTTTCCTTCTAATTTGTGTATGTATATGTTAGTATATATTTATTATACTTATATGTATTAATATTTATGAAATATTTATATGTAAACTGTTTATGTATATATGACTTCCATCAATTTGTACTTTATTATATCTTTTTTTTATCACACTTTACCTACTTTTTTATCTGTTTTCTTCTCAAGGTTGACTTGACAAGGGAGAGAATGCTTTTAGCATTAAGTCCACCTATTGTAGCTCCATAGGCTCAAAAAGTTTTTAAAAAAATAAATAAAATAAAAAAAGTATTAAAAAAAATGTTTTTGAGGTAACATTATATTTCTCATTAGGATCACTGAATTCAAACACCTGATCTACACAGAAATCGATTCGATAATAATAATTGTAAGTTAACATTTTACTTTTTAAGTTTATGTAGATTATCACCTAAATACCACCATATTACAAGTAATAACCGAGCAAAGCTTGGTCGCCCAAGTACTTTAATTTATAACAAAATCTTTTCGTCGTTGACTTGTGGAAATTGAAGAATGTTCGCAGTTTAGATAAAAAAATATCATACCATACAGTATATTGTCGATTCAAGGTCATTCTTGAAAATATACATTCCTCACATGTGGTGCATTGGACATGCGCTACACACAATTTCGAATAAAATTCTTAGTACGTAGTAGATAACAATTAGTGAAATGTAATAGAGTGCTCAGTTATTAAGGCAATCCACGCTCTGTTACAAAATCCAATTGGACTGCAACATTTTCCTGTTGCCGGCGCTGTGTTGGTTACGTGACGAATTCGGTACCTGTGGCCGCCGCAGGTACCTGTCCCGGGCACCCTCCCCGCGCCTCACCAGGCCCCGGGCCCGCACCTAACTATCTATTACGCGCCGTTAGCCCGAACCTCGCTGCAGCCTCCAATGCATTTTGCATAACATTACACGGAGGCTGTATCGCATGGTTCGATAACCTGATAACTTGTCTTTGATCAAGACTCTTGCGGTTCTGGTATGTGTTTTTCCAAGCAGCATTCATAGAAGAGCAACGAGTTAGGATGGGACATTTGAATGCCTGCCTACATAACAAAAGAAATACTGCGATTGTCGCAGTTAAACCTGCTATTATAGCAGTATGATCATTTAAGACTTATTTGGCTAGCTTTTTTGATAAAGTCGTAGAAGCTTTCATAGATATCAGGTTTCTAGCTCAATTGAAATGATGTGATGAGATGAGAGCTTATGATTAAAAGTTTCGAAAATATTCCGGCCTTTAAAATCTTAACATAATTTCCGCTTTATTTTGGATTACATTTAAGGCGAGCATCGGCCGTTAATGCGAATTAGAATGCGTTAATGAGTCATCAACCGTCTAAAACGTACCCAAAGGGCGTCCACGTAACAAAAACAAAGCAATGAAATATTGAAGACTCGGTCCTTCGAGGCGGATCCCTAAGGAACACACAATCGCTGGTCGCTGCACACACACATACACTTCACACTAGAGAGTGGAAGACACGACAACAAGGGACAATGAGCACACAATCCAGTCGGGCAGGTACGGGCGGGGCGCGGGGAGAGCTCGCTCGCTCACCTTGCAGCTTCTTCTCCGTCTCCCAGAACTTCTGCAGCTCGGTGAAATATTTGTCGAGGATGAACACCTTGGAAAGGCCGAGCGTGGCCATGGCGGGCGGCGCGCTCGCATCACACTCCGCGGCCGCGCCGCTCCGAGCTTAAGCGGCGACCTCTCGCGCGCGCGTCCAAGCTGTACTGCCCGAGCCCGCGCCCGCCCCACACGCCACCCTGCCTCTCACCCGCGCCGACCCGACCACCTGAGCTACCAACGGCACCTACTTTTGGACCCAACTTAACCGAATCATCTTAACTTTTTCTTAAAATGACGAAAGACAATACCTTTTACTCAAAACGAAGACATTCAGACCTGAATGGACTGTATTCATTGAAAAGGTTCAATTTATTTGAGGTAGGTATGTTTGTTTTCCTATCATGTTGTCTCAATAATAGTAACATAACAAACTACTGGTATATTCGGTTCCTTCGATTCGAACATAATTTTCCCAGAGTAGCAAGTTTTTACCTAAGTAACTATGTTGTTATTAAGTATGTTTGATTCTGTAAATAATCTGAAACTTCTAAAAGCTGCGACTGCGACCGCATCTGCAGGCTGCGGTGGGCGCGGGGCGGGGTATATAGATAGCGCGGGGGGGGGGGGGGGGGGGGCAAGCGTGGAAACTGGTTTTGTTTATTTGTAAGCTCACGCCGAAAGCTGTGCCGCCGCGTCCCGCGCGCGCTTCGGCTCCCCAATCTGGCTAAATCTAATAGTACGAATGCAGTGCGTACTGGCTGGCTGCAGGCTGGGACTTTCTAAGCTGCAGTGTATCAGGGTCGCTGCAGATATTAAGGCCGTGTGCTGGCGCTGAGACGGCAGCGCTAGGAGCCTAGAGTCGCAAGCGCGGCATAGCACAGCGCAACAAAGGCTGACTATGCGCTCAGAGATTTTTACCTGTTGCTCACATATAGCATAATGTAATCAAGTAAATATGTATATAGGGGCAATTCACCGGATATACCTACAGCTTGAAACTTATCCCCTTCTTTGACGTGAAACCGTTTCGGGCAATATATAATAGATGGCTTGGTTCGTAAATCAGTCCAGGATCCAGACCAGACCAGCAGGCCGCTTGCAAACAGTAATTTTCGGGAAATTTAAGTAAGCCTTGGGGGAAGGCTATTTCCAGCAGTGTACTTCTTCCGTCAGATACCTATGACAATAGTGGAGTGTTAAACTTTAATTTTGCTTGTATTGAAATAATCATAGATTTAAAAAATAAATTGTCGAAATAAGTAACAGACGTCACCTCTCAGCAAAATAACTTATACTTAGGTTTTTAATTACCTAGCAACACTTTAATGTTGGAATCAGAATCCTTATTAGAATATACATCCGCAAGATAAAAAAGGTAATTTATGAAAAAATGTTTAGACTTTTCATAGAAATTTGACCAGCTGATTGGTAAATTTGTATGGGAAGCTCAATTTTTTTTCATATATTTTCACTTTTTCCTGCAGGTCTATATTCTATAAGGGATTCCGATGTTTATGTTACACCAAAACACTGCCAGGTAATTGAAAATTATCGTGTAGATATTGTGTTTTAAACAAATCATCCCTTGCAACTACGTGTTATAGTGAATGTCATATACTTTCGCTTATTTGTTCCTTGATATCATAGCGCTAGCAGAAACACCAAAACAGAAGACTGATTTTGACAAAGTTAATGAATTAATAATAAAATAAGATGATAATGTACGTATTTAATTTAATTATTTTACATAATATTAATGCTAACCTATGTTTTCTATACTGTATAATCTGTAACAAAATGTTATTAAAAAGAAATAATCAATTAACTTCAGCCTCTCTCACTCTTTCGTTAGGCGCTGCGCACTGTGTGTTGTAGTTCGTTGACGAATTCGTCGCCACCTGAAAAACATTTGTTGATAGAACTTTGTGCTGAAACTGTTAATTTGCTATAGTTTCTAATATTACGAGCCTAATTTTAGCCGTTTACGATTCTCTTTTCATTTCGTTCAGTTCGATTCGGTTTTCCAAATAATATAAGATTTTTTTAATAGATACGTATACTATAACGTTATATTGTGAGCTTTTAAGCGTTGACGAATTCTTCATAATAAAACAGATCGTTGACTTTGTTTTGTCACATTAAATCAGATTCGGTTTTTAACCGTACGATACAACTCTCCTTCTCCTTATCTTACAAAATTGGATTTCACACAGGCAGATAGATCAGGTGAAATTGAAGAAAGGATCGAGTTTATTATATTAGCAAAGTTGTCAAACTCAAAGAGTAGCGCCACCTAGCGCAAAGCGAGCGAACACCGCGAGAAGGGCGTGAGGCGGTGTCCAGCCCGTGCTGAGACTTACAGTGCGCAAGCAGGCTGCGCTGGCGCAGTGCCTCAGCACGAGCGCCTCTGCCGCATGCCGACAGACGGCGCGAGGCGCGCGCGTTCAATGTGGGCGGCTGAATAATTAAATGTTCTTAGGATTTATCAAAGCAATCTGATAATTATATGGATACCGTCGGGGTGTTAGTAACGTAAACATCAATAGACTAATAGAGGATAAAATACTTTTTCTCAAATTTGCTCGGAAATGTAGACAATATTGTATTGAAAAGAATACACGAAATTTGTAATTCTTAGCTCGTGCATTACTTTTACCGGCCTAGGCCAGTTAAGAAAGTATGAAAAATCATTCCTGGCCGCTGCTTAAAACTTTATAATTCATCTATGTAACTTGTACTAAGTATGTAACATATACAGCCAATTGCTACCACATTATAAAAAATGCACTCTTAGAGCATATAAGTATATGAATATGACAGTAATTTAATTAAAATGTTGGTATAAAATCACAATGCTTAATTTTCGTTGCGAAAAAAATAACAATCTATGGTATATTTTTTTTGTTGTAAAATATGATTGGGCTGTATGGGCTATGTTTCCTTAGCACTTATGGACAATTAAAAATAAAAGAAAGACACTGGAATATTTAATTGCCTTATTAGTTTATTAGGGTTTCGTACCCAAAGGGTAAAAACGTTACCCTATTAATATCGCTACGCTGTCTGTCTGTCCGTTTGTCACCAGGCTGTATCTCATGAACCGTTTGCCGCTTTTACAACAAATACTAAAAAAATATAATAAAATAAATATTTAAGGGTGCTCCCATACAACAAACATGTTTTTTTGCTTGTTCTTGCTCGATATTGATAACGGCAACAGGTAGACGCTTGAAATATTCACAGAATATTTAGTTATATATTCACTTTAAAAATAAATAATTAAACAAAAATAAAATTTGATATTAAAGGAACATCCTATACAACAGACATGATGTTTTTGCCATTTTTATAGATAACGGTACGAAACCCTTCGTGCGCGAGTCCGACTCGCACTTGACCGGTTTCTTTATATTACAATCATTTGTTTCCAGTATTACACCTTTCATTATTTTCTCACATTTATTGAGAAAATCACTATACATGCCTCGGCGGGAATCGGCTTGCCAGACTCGTAGTTATTGTCAAAAAAATCTAATCGCCCGGTAATCCCTAACTTCCCGGCCTCTTGCAGTAACATACTATTGATGAATGTTATAGGAAGGTATGTCTTTCTGCAGTGGATCACACTGCAGAAATCGCAGTCTTCAAAGTTTATTTAGGTAATTTACGAAGTAGTGATAATGGACCAAATGCCAAAGTGTTTAGATTATGATCTGTAAGAATCACCACTCTACCGCGTATCTCCAAAGTTTCTTGAATTCTATTTAATGAGCACCTGTCATCTGAAACTTTCCTTTCGGTTCTTTAACTCGCAGGGTGGAATCGGGATGACATCGCGATGTCACACGTCATCACACGTGAAAACTTTCATTTACGCGCGCGCATCCGGGTGCTTTTTAAGCTCTCCGACTGGTCTCTCCTTAATCAGTTTATCACCACGCATGATCATTGAAAGCTCACATTCGCTGCTACCTGCGCAAACTAAAGACAGCTACAGATGCGGGCGACAATGTCACTTCGCCGGCAAAAAGAAAGCCGATTTTACTTTACCACCTAATGCCTTACAATACTGTTGAAAAGAGTTTCTCTCGGCGTTTCTTCTCTGCAGTGATCAGTTCTGAATTTATAGTAGTTTGTTTCTTTTGAACACTAATGAATAATTTACGTACTATGTCTATTTTTATATTATTGAAAATAAGAATTTTGAGGCTTCCCGCCCTGCAGTTTTAGTGAAATGTCTTCTAAACAAGTAACCGGTTCTGATCGAGTCAAACAAACTGACAAAGCCATACCATTACCCAATACGGTATTTGTATTTGATATAATAATTATACGTATATGTTGATTATATGTTGAAGTCGTATAGAAAATTTAGTAAAGTATATATGAGTTGGTGAGATTCTATGTAATCGCTGTTTATTTCGTGGTCCTGAGCGCGGCGACGAGGCGCGGCCGAAGTAACAAGAACCAACACTTCGTTAAACGTGTTGAAAGATTGTAATAGTCAGTACTTTAACACTCACAGGGTACGTCGAGTCCTTCATTTCTTATCATTCAAATCTCCATTTAAATCTTTATTGGTAAAATTATTGGTAAAAAATATGGCTTTATCCCTAACGGTGTAGACAGAGCCTATGACATGTTGGGCGAGTAGGCGGAAAAGGAACGCAAAACACATTTGTTACTGTGCCTGAACATGTGTACAAGTACGCACAAAAAAGTAAAAGCAGGCTTGACAGTGCTAGGAGAGTGTGGGAGAGCGCGAGCGCGAGGAAAGCCGCCGCAAAAACGGAGCATTGTGTGGTTGAACGCGCGTCGTCGATTCTTATTACTGCAGAGACAACTTACAAAATTAGACTGAAACAACGTGAACACAATGACCAGTTTATAAACATCCAAGCACTGCGGCTGCACTCATGGACATGGTGCCGGCTAAAGCACTGACCTACCTCCATCTACTTCAGCCCTCATCATTCAAACACGTTTTTGTTGCACTGCTACCAAAGATTGTATCATATTCACTGCGTCCGTTTGCGATACAGAACGCGTTGATGTCTTTTGTAAGGCACAATCTGTAGCAATAATATTTTCACGCATAAATAACATAAAATATATTCTCCTGTACGAGAGACAATACCGCGCGTGTTTGCCTCGATACGCACAATGACTAGTTTCTTTTGAATTTTTTGGGAATCGTATCACAGTTATGGCGATTTGAGTCACGTCGTTACGCGGCACGCGACCCACCCAGCCCAGACCATGCCGTGTAAAGCTCGCCGTGACCAATTCTATCAATCGCGCTGAATAATCTGCAGCAGAGAGGTCCCCGTGATTCCCTTTTAACACGACTGCCAAAATAAGTGTATTTTTTTCGATTTGAAGTTTGTATGGCAGTATGTAAATTTAGCGTGTTTTCGATTCTCCGGCAATATTGAAATGACAGAATCAGAATCCCTAATAGAATATACATCTGTAACAAAAAAGTTGATTGACGTGAAAGTTGATCAGCTGATCGTAAATTTGTATGGGACGCCCAATTTCATATTTCATAGACGTGAAGGAGCCCTAGGCTCGCTCACTCACTAAACGAAGCATAGAAGCGGTAGAGCTTTTACTCAAACGTCGATTTTCTGTGTGAATGTAGTATTTCTCCGGACGCGTGGAGCGTGTAGCGTGGCTCTGCCGCGACTTGCTAACACATCCTGATTATTTTAATATCAGCCACCAAAAAAGGCATTTGACGATGACTGTTTTTATTTCGCTTTGAGGATTAATATTGTAACCACAGCCTCTACCACCATTAAACCATAACTAAAAATAGAAAACCTAAAACCAGCTCTACCTATTTTTGTTATGTTGTAACACTTTAAATTGGACTTTATAGCCAAATTTGGTAAATTATCGCCAAATTTTAGGAAGAAAATATGGCGCTTTTTCTACCCAAAATTTACCGTTTCATCATTCATCATTATCAGGTCCTTTTTAGTCTCCATTACAGGAGCACGACCCTCTCTGTACTACTAGGGCTACACTTGGCCAGAGCAGCCAGAGGACTTAGCCTACACTCTCCACGCTGGCCAGACGGGTTGGAGAGGTCTCATTGATTCAATTTACCGTTTGATTGCTATCAAATGTTACTCTCCTACTAAATATGGTACAAGTAGCGATTGTGTGAGATTTGTGAAAAATAAAAATTTTGGCATATTGAACCGTATATAAATGGTAGCCGCTAAAAATAGTTGAGGGATTTCCTTGATTGTCTATGGTCTGCATCATCAGACCTGTAACGGTACTTTCAACCCACATGGGTGCATAGTTCTCATCAATTGAATGAATTGACATCATACTACACACCGGAAGTGATGGTTTTTATTTCCGCAATCGAAAGTACCTTAAATGTAAATAGTACAGTCAATGAAGGCAAAAATCGGCTACAACCTCCGATTTCGTTGAACCTCCTTAGATTTGGATAACAATTTGGGATTGAGTATGTTTTACCCTCTACTTCAAGATTGACATATGCTCGTCTTGCGCTTTTTGCATTTTAGGGGTGAAATTCACCCCTATGGTTAAAAATGGGGCAAATGCAGATTTAACCATTCTGGCTTAAGTAATTGTCTGGCTTAAGTAATGTTTTTTAATATTCATATGCATGTATTTAATTCATTTTCAACCCTTTTAGCAACCACCGGTTAAATCAATTTTTTTTTTTATTTCTGAGTTTTAAAATCGCACATTAACATTACACAAACAGTTTGTATATATGATATAATTTTTGGTTGACCGTGAATTTTCATCCCTTAAAAACTACCCCCTTACTGCAGAATCAGTGTAAAAATTGGTTTTAAAAACTTTAAGCTATTAGATAGTACATTACTGAAGTGCAATCTTATTTACTGAGTATTAAAATATTTATTTATTTATTGCAAAATTTGTCACCCTTAAAAACTACCCCTTGTCATATTAATAATGGAATACTTTTTTTATCAACTTTAATTAGAATCGTTTTTAATCTATACATACTTACTTACTAATATTATAAAGCTGAAGAGTTTGTTTGTTTGAACGCGCTAATCTCAGGTTCAAATTAGAAAATTCTTTTTGTGTTGGATAGTCCATTTATTATGAAAAGCTTTACGCTATAAAATATCACGCTGCGACCAATAGGAGCGAAGCATCAGTTAAAAATGTTTTGACAACGGGGGAAAATTATTCATCTAAACTAATTCATCACAAATAAATGTATTAATTAAATAAATAAATAAATAAATAAAAAACAATAACAGAAATTGCCTCCGACGAAGTCGCGGGCAACAGCTAGCTTTTATATTTCAAACTTTTTTTTCAATTTCTCTGTCTTCAGAACACATATTACAATATCTTGATGGGATCTTGAGGAATCGTGGTAGCTTACAGGAACGCCGTAGAGTCAAGGAAACTCCATTGAACACACGTATGTACGTTTATTGTTCTTTTACAAGCGTGACAAAGTAAAGAGAGCGAACTTAATCTAATTACTCTAATTTATAACTACAAATAATCTTAAGTCAGCAATACATAAGAATGTTGCAGTGCGTAAAGGCATGTCGCGGTAATATGTTAAAGTAGTCATATACTACATCTCCCCTGAAAGTTTACCGTGACACCCCCTCCGCAAGAGAAAAAGAAAAAAAAATATTACAAAAAATTACAAATATCATTATTTTACTTACAAATATAAGTTTTTTTTTTTTTTTAATTTATTTATCATAGTAAAACATTTTTGTATTATTCTTATGCACTAAACATTCTTTACCGTTTTTAACTATTTTAACATTAGGTGAAACATCTTCTATCACTTCATAAGGACCAGTATAAACGGAATCCAACTTATCCCTTAATTGATTCTTTAATAAAACTAAATCTCCTTTGACATAAGTAGTTGGGAATGTTTTACAATTATACTTATTTTGCCTAAGTAACTTACTAACTAAAAGGTTTTCTCGAGCTTCACTCTGTGCTTTTTGTAATCTGTACTTTAACTCCTTGGGATAGTCATCATAGTTATATAATGGATCTATAGTTACAGAAAGTAAATTGCTTGGTAAATTACACTTATTTCCAAAAACTAATTCGTAAGGTGTATATTTTGTGTGTGTATGGACTGATGTGTTATATGAAAAACACCAGTATGGAACCCAAGTGCTCCAATTTCCTTTATTGTTTTCGCATTGAATTCTAAGGAAAGCACCCAAATGTTTGTGAGAATTTTCAAGGGAACCAAGGGATTCATGATGGTAGGCTGTGGATTGCAATTTTTTAATACCTAGTAAACTACAGATTTCTGCCATTATTGAGTTAATAAATTCTGTTCCTTGATCCGTGATGATTTCTTTTGGAACTCCGTATCTAAGAATAAAGTTTTCTACAAATGCTCTAGCAACAGACTTGGCATCCTTACGTTCTAAGGGATACGCTTCAACAAATTTCGTTAAATCGCATTGCAATGTTAATATATATTTATAATTAGCGTAATCGACCTCTAATGGTCCCATTATATCTAAACTAATCCGCTGTAAAGAAGAATTGGCTGTTGAAGTCAAAGTCATTGGTTCTCTAGTGTGTTTGTTTGTAAACTTATGAATCTGACATAACTTACATTTCTTCACATAATTTATAACATCATTTGTCAACCCTGGCCAAAAATAATACTTCTTAATATTATTTAGCATTCTATTTATACCTGCGTGTCCGCTTGTAGGTAATAAATGAAAATCATTCATGATCACTCTTTTCTCCTCATTATTGGTAATTCGTACGATATCTTTTACTATCATAAGTCGCGGTTTGTCTAATCTTAATTTTTTAATAGTACTTGCAAGTAACTTTATGTATTTATCACATGCAATATTTTTTATTACAAGTAATTCTGAAATTTTCAATTTACAGCAAAGCTCTTCTAAATCTCTCGCTAACTCTTCTGGAGATGATAACGATCGAGAATTTAGATAAATCATTGACCTTTTCGGTAAATATTTACAATTACCACTTCTGGATGTAATGACTTCATTTTGGTTAAATTTCATTGTCTCTTTTGAGTGACTGAAACATAATTCAATAATATCTTGTGGAGGCTTCAAGATTTCGACGGCCATGGGGTGATCAGTCCCACAATCCGACGAATTCATAGCTCCAGAACTATTTTTGTCACTAGAAGTACAAGTTCTTATTTGTTTAGTTTGTGCTCTAGTGAGAACCGATACTACATCTTTAGATAAATTTTTCAAGTCGTTACATGTTAACGGAAGACGGCTCAAAGCATCTGCAGCTGCATTTTGCCGACCCGGGACATGTTCTATTTCAAAATCGTATTCTTCTAAGTAGAGGCGAAACTTTGTCCGTCTACTAGAAGGATCTGTCTGAGAAAATAAATAAATAAGTGGTTTGTGATCAGTTATAATTTTGAACCTTCTGCCATATACATATGGTCGAAAATGCCTTATTGCCCACACTATAGCCAAGAGTTCTAAGTCTATAACAGGGTATCTTGTTTCAGCGGGTTTTAAACTTCTACTAGCGTAAGCGACAACCCTATCGTTACTATTAGATAATATTGCACCTAATCCAACCTTTGAAGCGTCTGTCTGTAACTTAAATATATTATTTTCTGAGAAATCAGGATATTGTAAAACAGGTGGATTTATTAATGCAGACTTTAACTTGTTGAATGCAGCATCGCAATCAGCTGACCAAGTAAACATAACATTTTTCTTACATAACTTATTAAGAGGATAAGATATGTCGGCGAAGTGTGAAATAAAACGCCTGTAATAGTTAGCGAAGGCAACGAACCTTCTCACTTCGTCAACATTAGTAGGTGTCGGATAACTCTGCAATGTAGTTATTTTGCTTGGGTCGGGAAAAATGCCTTGATTAGTTATTTTATGACCTAAGTATATCATTTCAGTTCTCAAAAACTCACACTTTAAAGGGTTTAACTTAAGGTTTACTTTTCGCAATCTTTCTAAAACTGAAATTAAATTTTTATTATGGTTTTCCATCGAATTCCCAATTATTATGCAATCGTCTAAATAAACAAAACATTGTTTATAATTTAACCCAGACATAGCTATTGTCATTAGCCGGGAGAATACGCTTGGACTAGTCTTAAGTCCCATAGGACAACGTTTCATTTGATAAGTTTTATCGGCGGTGAATGCTGTACACTTACGTGAGTCAGGGTGTAGTGAGAGTTGATACATACGATCTAATTGAAAGGCGGTGTATTTCCTCGAATTTTCATTTAAATTTAATTGATAGTAACTCTGAGATAAATCTAGTTTTGTATAGTATATAGAATGGGCTAAGGAATCCAAAATTTCTGTAATATTAGGGAGTGGAAACTTATCGTCTTGTATTTTATTGTTTAATTGACGATAATCGATAACAAGTCTCCACTTTTTTTCATTATTTTTGTCAGATTTCTTTGGAACAAGTAGGACTGGGCTAGACCAATCTGAACTCGACTCTTCGATAATATCATTATCTAACATCTCTTGTATTTGGTTTCGTAATTCCGATTTCAATGCATGTGGAATGCGATATGGCTTGACATAAACAGGTGTAACATTATCCTTAAGCCTTATCGAGTGTTCCATTAAATTAGTAACCGAGAGTTTATCACCTGGGAGATGAAAAACGTCAGAATACTTCGCACAAATTGACTCAATATTGAGTTGATCCTCTTTATTTAAATAACTTAAATCAAGTAAATCGAGTAATGTTTTAATACGATCTACAGATATTTTTCTCTCTGAAAAATTACACACATCAAAAAGTTTCAAACTATGTATTTTTAAATCAGAAAAATCGTAATTAATGTCTTTATCAGTGGTGTTTAATATCCTTATTGGGATAAGACCATTGCATGGTTTGGATAAAACACCTGCTACGAACACTCCGTCTTGTATTTCATGCGCGAGCGTTACGCAATCATCACATATATTAGTAGGTATGTACTTAATTGTCTCACACCTTGCGGGTATCATATGTTTATACCCGTTATTTATAGACATCATAATTGTAGTGGAAGAATTTGTTAATGATAAAATATTATTACTATAGTCAATTATTGCTCGGTATTGTTTTAAAAAATTATCACCCAAAATCCCATCTGCGGAACATGACATATTTTTAAATACGTAGAATTTACACGTTAAACTTAATTCATTATGTCTTAACTCAAGAAAAATATATCCTTCAGATACTAATTTACCACTAACACCCCTAATTGTTAACTTATCCGGAGTAATTTGTCTATCAATATTATCAAATATGCTAGCTAGCCATTCATACTTAAGCACGCACAAACTCGCACCACTGTCAACTAATAGATTAATGTTTTTATTTTCTACATAAAAAGTTACGGTACTAGTAATATTATAATTATAAACTATATGTTCGATATCATTCTGAACGAAAAAACATACTCTTATTCGGAAGAGACGACTGATTCTCAGTCTGTGCTGGTTCTACAGCATCACACTGAGTGTGCTGAACGCGAGGTGCATGATGGCCTCTCATAGAACCTCGTCCACGCATGTCGGGCGCGGCGCGTGCCGAGTGCGGCGCACCGCGAGTGCCACTTCCGCGCGTCGCTGTGTATCCGCGTCTGCGCGTCGTAAACCCATTGTTCGACTGGATCGGATTACTATTATGCGCAGTCCACCTATTACTATAACAAATATAGTTTCTACCCCTAGAACCGAAGTTATTTCTATTGAAAAGCCTATTGCGAGAATGATTAAAATTATTAACGTGTTCACCGGCATTTGATAAAGTTTGTTCATCAATTGCAGAACGAATTGCCTCAGAAAGTGAGCTAAACTGCCTAGCCGCTATGATCGTGCTCAGGCGAGGGTTACTTAGACCGTCGGCAAAACGCTTGATGGCTATCTTTTCGTTAAGTGGCCGTAAAACATCGTAATTTGAACTATCGCCATCGGCCTGTTCTAGAGTCAAATTGACAAACAAGTCCTCTAGCTCGTTACCAAAGGCTTCGATTGACCTGTGTCCTTGTTTAGAATTTTGTAACCGAGACTGAATAGCTACAGCAGATTTTTTCTGCAGTAAGTGTTTTCTCATATCACCTAATAATGAATCAACGCTTGAATAGGATCGTTTTAGGCGTAGTTTAGCGCTGGAAGACAATCTCGACTTTAATACAAAGTTAACAAGTAAAGGTTTTGAGGCATTGTTAAGCATACTATTATATAATTCTATACCATCGATTAATTGTTTGGTAATATTTTCTTGACCGTTCATAATTGGGAGTAGACTTATAGCAGTTTTTAATTCAAACGAAATTTTTTCTTCCGCCATTTTTGAGCTTTCTTTATTAAATTCAATTGTAACTAAATTGATAATCTCGCTATATATTTTATGTATATTACTGACGAGGTGGTTTATGCCTACGGCATCGTCAGTGCTCACCTCAGAATTATCAATGGCAGCCTTTACACTACAAAAAATATCCTCCAACTGCGAATAAACGACGTTGGCCTCTCTTAATTTACTTTCTCCGATATCCTTCTTTCGTCTTTCAGGGCCTATTTTAATTAAATAAGTACGTATTTCTTTCAAACTTTTAAACAAATCTGATAGTGCTACAGACATTACAAAAATATAAAAACTAAAAATGAACAATCCCAACTAAAAAAATTAAATTAAATAAATATGTATTACATTTGAGTAAAATAAAATACCTAAAATTATTAATGAATTTACCTTACTTGTAATTTGCGCATCGCGTGAGGTACAACGCACTCTAAGTAGGTCTCACGTGCCGGGCGAGGCGAGGGCGCGTGCTGGCGGTCGCGGTCCTCACGTGCTGGCCTGATTGGGACGCACCTCGTGGTGACGACTGGTGGCTGTTGGCACTGACTGGGTCTAGGTGTGGTGACGGCTGATGTCCGTGGCTGGATATGTGGGTGGGCCGGGATATCCCTGGACACCTCGAACTTTTGGGCCGGGCTATACCCTGGACACCATCCTTGTCCCGTACGCTTCTTTCTTCTTATGCGGCAGGTGAGGGGTTTTGCTGCAACTCAAGAGTGTTGCGGGCCATTTCTCTTCTTAATGTTCTTATAACGCTTTCGCGGCACTTCTTGCATAGGAAAAAGGTGAAGACCCCGAAGATAAATACGAACAAAGCAATCAGTAAGATTTCGGCAAGGTTCAGTTGATTTGCTGTTGCCTGTGTATTCCCAATGGCTGATTGTGCGATGACGACTTCTTCTGTTGACTGACTACTGCCCATAGTCGTAGGTCGTTGATGATAATCTCTGATTATAAATGTATTGAAGAAGATAAACCACATCGACTTCTTTCTTCAAATCTTGGCTTGTGGACTAATCAGTATTAGTTCTTCAGGATTTCTTCGTTTCTTCAGCAGGGTCGCCATACAATATCTTGATGGGATCTTGAGGAATCGTGGTAGCTTACAGGAACGCCGTAGAGTCAAGGAAACTCCATTGAACACACGTATGTACGTTTATTGTTCTTTTACAAGCGTGACAAAGTAAAGAGAGCGAACTTAATCTAATTACTCTAATTTATAACTACAAATAATCTTAAGTCAGCAATACATAAGAATGTTGCAGTGCGTAAAGGCATGTCGCGGTAATATGTTAAAGTAGTCATATACTACAATATACACATACCTATACATGTGTATTTAGTTTTCCTATAATATATGCATACCAAATCTCTGCTCTAAATATTTTTCGGAATAAATAAAATTTGTTTTTTTGCAATAACTCCCTTAATTTTTAAGATATCAGGTTTAACCAACAACCGTTTGAAAGGTAATTTCAAGAGCCATAAAATCGTCAAGAGTAAGATTTTTTCAAGCCCTTATTTTTTAAAAGATAAAGGGTTAAAGTGTAACGGTTACATGGTTCTCGCAGTAAAAGTTAGGCTTTGAACATCTCTATCTCGGTTATTTTTCATCCTATAAAAATAAAAAAGAAACCAAGTTTTTTCTTAAAAGACAACTCATATTTCGTTCTTTATATTTTTTACGAATATCCAATATTTTTGAAGTTATTTTCAAAAGAAAATGATATTTCAATTTGAAAAATTTCGATTTTATTAAATCATACTTTTTTTCGAAAATAAGCATTCTAAACCGGGCAACATTTTTGAGGTCACTTAAGCTAAAAAAAAAGAAAGTCCTTTAGGGATAACCATAAATTTGAATTTTTGTTGAAATGGTGAAGGTTTTACTTTTAGTTTTTTCCAAAAAAAAAATCAAAAGTGTTATCTTATTTTTATCATAACTTGCTCAATTTTGATGCTATTAACTTTTTACAGTGCTCATTAGAAAGTTATTTCCAGGTACTTTAAAAAAATGTTCAAGAAGTATATTTTATGGCATACAATTTCCCGGTTCCCCGTTATTTAAGTTTGAAACCTTAACAATTATTTGTTTAAAAATATTGAATATGCGGCTACTCCAGAAAATGTTTTATAAAATTGATGACATTTTTGATAATAATTAAGTACTCCTGACATTTTTGTATAATATTAAATTGAGACTTATTTAAAGTTGTAATTATTAATGACGCTAAAAGAATTGTGAATTTGATTAAAGAGCCTATATTTAGTATTGTTAATAGAAATTTAATCAAATAAAAATATTGCATGCTGTAAAAATGGCTAAGTAGGCTAAGCTACACTTCTATATGTAACATCTTTCTGTACCCTATTTAATGCAAATAAATCTTATCTTATATTAAGTTTGAATACTAAGATTGAAGTACTCGCCGAAAAAATATATACATAAAATGACCACTTTGAATGCTCACTCACACTCAATGTGCTCACTTTGAATTAATATTAGAAGATTTTAGCCTCAATTTTTTTAAATACACATTTTTTGTAAAAACTCATAGTTTTTGAGTTATTTATGAAAAACCGCTTTTAGACGTGTATTTTTATGACGAAAAATCACAATCTTTGATCTTTAATAACTCAGAAAGTATTGATTTATTCCAAAAACTTTATATTACTAATTTTGCTTAGAATGTATCTTTTTATCGATTCCTGGGGAAAATTTCATTAAAAGAATTTTCACCCCCGAGAAGGGGTGGCATCCATCCCCAGGGCAATAGCGCAAGTTGGCACTATGTCACTTTTGTTTCTTGAGGTATCCCCCACCTACTCACCAATATTCATGAAAATCATGATGGAGATTCAACGAAAACGGAGGTGAACCCCTTCATTGACTGCACTAAAATACTTCCAGAATTTTTTCAATTTTTTTTATCCATAATATTTTTTTTATGAATTTTTGAAAAAGTCCCAAATGTAGGATTAATAAAGCAATATTCCCATGCTTAACCACATGACAATGTCAATGTCATTGTCAATCTGTCAAATAATGATGACGTTGACAGCCAGCAACAAGAAGTGCGAGATTGGCTTAAACCACTTAATTATGAGGAAATTTAAGATTTTAGTCAATAGCCTGCCTCTGACCAAGCACAGAGGCAGGCTGACCGACAGCTGACTTACTAACAACGACCGACAGACCGACAGAACAACAGATCGACGGACAGACTGACTGACAGAAAAATTAGATCGACAATCTACAGTATAGTATAGAGGACGGATATGGTTTAAAAATTCTTAGGTTAGTATTTCATTTATTTAGTTTAAGAAAAAAAATATTCAGCTATTTTGTATTTATATCAGTTGTCAGTCATAAATACCCATGTCTAGATTTTTAGCGATTGTTGATTAAGATTATTAGCTATTTAGATCCCACTACTGGGCAAAAGTCTCCACTTCTGTTTTCCACCTAGTTCTATTAATTATACCTAGTTATAGGGGAAGAGCGGGGCCTCCTGGCACAGGCATTTTTAATGCTTAAAAGTAGACTCCAATCAACTGCAGAGTTAACGTAAGAATCCTTGATGATAATATCCTAGAGGGCTGCCAGCAGCGGGGCAGCTCAAGCTACCGGTAGTTTTATTATTATTATTCTCTTTATTCAATACTAGCTGTTGCCCGCGACTTCGTCCGCGGCAATTTGAACCGTTTACGCAACGCACGCGTTGGATGTCCTCAACTATGAATAATTTTCCCCCGTTTTCAAAACATTTTTTATTGATGCTTCGCTCCTATTGGTCGCAGCGTGACGTTTTATAGCCTAAAGCCTTCCTCAATAAATGGACTATCCAACACAAAAAGAATTTTCTAATTTGAATCAGTAGTTCCTAAGATTAGCGCGTTCAAACAAACAAACTCTTGAGCTTTATAATATTAGTATAGATTTATCTTAAGCCTAGGTTTTATAATATTTGTATCATCATCATCATCATCATCAGGTCCTTTTTAGTCTCCACTACAGGAGCACGACCCTCTCTGTACTACTAGGGCCATACTTGGCCAGAGCAGCCAGAGGATATAATAATAGGATATAATATTTGTATAAAAAGTAAAATATAAAAATATGATACAAAACATAAAAACATTATAAAACCTAAACCTAGCTCGCCGCCAGCAGCGGCGCAAAGCTACCGGCGGTTAAGGCTGCAGAGAAAGAAACATCTATTAATATTATGATAAGGAAACCAGGATCTGTTCATCGTATCCCAAGGGAAATCAAAGCGAACCTTTGAAAATCGTAGTGGCGACTAGTGCGTTTGTAATTTTGTTCTTTCATAAAAAATTTAAAGCTCTACTACTGATGAAGGTCTGGAGTCAATCTGATGCTGGAGCCGTAAGACAGTCGCTACCTTGTGTGTGGACTTAATTGACAACATACTACACACCGGAAGTGATGGTTTATATTTACGCAATCGCAAGTACCTTATGTAAACAATTCCAGAATTTTTTCAATTTTTTTATCTAAAATTCAGTTTTTTATGAATTTTTGAAAAATAACCAAATGTAGGATTTATAAGCAATATTTCCATGCTTTATCACATTGACAATGTCAGTCATTGTCAATCTGTCAAAAAGTGATGACGTTGACTGCCAAGTCTTATAAGTTGCCTGGTTGGGAAATATTTTCCCCGAAATTTGGAAGTGTACATGGACTGTTTTTTTTTGTGATACTGCTTAGCTTCGATTGTTGTAAAATTTATTTTACTATTGAATACCTACCTCTACTATTTGCCATATTGAGGGTTTTCTGAAATGTCGCTAACCAGGCGGCAGCACTGAGAGGTTCAGTTCAGACAACTGTCAAAAGTATACATACGACACATAACGACCTCCAGCTCCAGCTGCAGCGGCAGCAGCACCAGCAGCTGCTGCTGCTGTTCATTTCTGTGCATGCTGCGGGTGTTCATTGATTTTTAAGACGGTATCATATCACGTATGTGATATGATATACGTATGTGAATCATATCACTCTATCAGTGGTTAAGGCGTTTGCCTATAGACCCAACCCGGGAGTGGTGGGTTCGATTCCCACGGGAAGCATACTTTGTATAGTTGTTTCTAGTTTGGTTAGGACATTACAGGCTTGAATCACCTGATTGTCTGATAATAAAGATGATTCCGTGCTTCGGAAGGCACGTTAAGCCGTTGGACCTGGCTGCCGGCTGGTAGTCGTTAAAGGAACCACGTCAGAGGCCAAGAGGCGGTTCTGAAGAACTATGACAACAGGGTGTGCGTGCATGGTCGATTGACCGTGACACCAACTCGAAATGAAATATCACGTCAAAAATGCAGTACCAAATAGATTACAGCAATATTTAAGTTCAATGTTACTTATGTGAATGTGAAACTAACAACCATCAAATGCCAGAGCAAGAAGATTTTAATGGAAAATTGATCGAAGTTGAAAATATACAGTTTAATAAAATAAAAGCAGCATAAATATAAAATGTTATTTCCCTTCCATCTGGTTTGCTTTCTATATATATTCTTTGACTATAATACATTAACATATAGGTATATTTTTTGCTTGCCACTATAACTAGGTATAATGAATAGAACTAGGTGGAAAACAGAAGTGGAGGCTTTTGCCCAGTAGTGGGATCTAAATAGCTAATAATCTTAATCAACAATCGCTAAAAATCTGGACATGGGTATTTATGACTGACAACTGATATAAATAGAAAATGGCTGAATATTTTTTTTCTTAAACTAAATAAATGAAATACTAACCTAAGAATTTTTAAACCATATCCGTCCTCTATACTATACTGTAGATTGTCGATCTAATTTTTCTGTCAGTCAGTCTGTCCGTCGATCTGTTGTTCTGTCGGTCTGTCGGTCGTTGTTAGTAAGTCAGCTGTCGGTCTGCCTGCCTCTGTGCTTGGTCTATTGAATAAAATCTTAAATTTCCTCATAATTAAGTGGTTTAAGCCAATCTCGCACTTCTTTGCATGCAAAGAGTGTAGAAGAGTATATTGGGATTTGTTTATTTATTTTGTTGTATAAAAGTGATGAACGCTCCTCGTATTGAATGCTAGCGATTTGCGTCTTGGTTAGGGGAACTCTTGCCACTATATCTTTTCGTCTTTTATTTTCAGGTGGTGAGTTATAAGGTAAACTCTTGTGTTTATACAAAATAGTATGCAATAGATTTCTAACTGTAAGCAAACCAGTAAGTTCATAAAGTTCTTTCGTAGGGAATCTATCGTTTTTGAATGTATGGTATGGTATTACGCTTGGGATATCTACTTTCAACAAAAAAAAGAATCATCAAATTGGGTTCATAAACGAAGAAGTTGTCCGCGAACACGCATAAAAATTATATATACCTACGGTCGAATTAAGAATTCTTCTCCTTTTTTGAAGGCGGTTAGAAACCCGCAGACTCAAGTCATGATTTTACAATATCATAGGGACAAGCTTTAGGGGTTTCTTTATTAGTTTTGGGTATATACTGATTTATCTGGTATAATTGATTTACTTAACAGGATAAGAAGATGTTATATATTTAGATGTCATTTTCTGTCTGTTATGTCATATCATTGTCTTTTATGTTAAAATAATGTTATAAGTATTTTGGTGGTCATTAACTATTTTTGGATTAAACTATCATAATTTGGAGATGGATACTTTAAATAGGATGGCAAGGTGTAATATTTTTGGTCCAAATTTTACGTTAACATGAGGATTTAATTTTGGTGTAATATTTTTGGTCCTAATTTTACGTTAACATGAGGATTTAATTTTGGTGTAATATTTTTGGTCCTAATTTTACGTTATCATGAGGATTTAATTTTGGTGTAATATTTTTGGTCCTAATTTAACGTTAAAATGAGGATTTAATTTTGGTGATCATTTACTATTTTTGGTGATACAATTTACAAACATATTTTTTGCCGTTAAATTTTACTAGATCTGGTGGTTCGTTATACTTAAGGCTTTCGCTTTCACGTTATTCACTACAAAGATTGGCTACATACATACGCCGCTACAAAACAAAATCAAAGAGCTTTGGAACCAGGCTCTGGTTCTCTCTGATGAAAGTTGAGTTTAAACCGGTCGCTGAAGTCGTACACGGCTAGATGAAGTCTTTTTATTCCAATAAGAGTGTAGACTCAACCAAGCTGTGTGGGATAAGATTTGAAGGAGTTACTTAGTGCAAAACTGACCTCTCGCGGCGGCGCCGGCGGCGGGAGCAGAGCGCGGCGCGGACACGCGGCGGGCGCGCTCCGAGCCGCCCTGCGACCATCTGCCGACAAAGCGACTTGTCATTATATCACCATAGACGTAATAACATCATTCTGCTAACACACCGTGTCTTTATTTGCTCTGAAACTACTGCAATGACTTATGTCGAACATATTATAGTGGGAAAAGGTAAAGAAGAAAAATACATTTCTCGAAATTGATTTTTATACTGTGCATCATGTAACTCAAGTATGCAGCAGACCAATGTGATTGGAACACGATCAACCACTACTTGCTACTGATGAAGGAAAACCGAGAGGAAACTTGATCATCATCGAGCACGACCCTTTCTGTACTACTAGGGCCATACTTGGCCAGAGCCGCCAGAGGACTTGATCACTGATTGATTATTTCACTATTGTATCCACGTACTTGGATTGGAACGTGGAGACGTTAAGAAGGCATCAGATAACTTACTTCAGACGCAGGATTAATCAAGTACTTCTACCTGTGTTACACATATGAAATATGAAGATAGCAATTTCACGTCAAAATAAGAATGCTTACTTGCGCTGTTCCCGCTGTCGGCGCGGCCTGTTCGCGCAGAAGAAGTCCGCGCGCACGCGGTGCGCGCGCAACAGCGCGGGCAGCGGGTGGGGCGCCGCCTCGTACGTCTGGTCGGGCAGCGGGTGGGGCGCCGCCTCGTACGTCTGGTCGGGCAGCGGGTGGGGCGCCGCCTCGTACGTCTGGTCGGGCAGCGGGTGGGGCGCCGCCTCGTACGTCTGGTCGGGCAGCAGCATGGCGCGCGCATCGCAGCCTCGGCACGCCCGCGCGCCCGGCCCGGCCACCTGCCACACAGTGCAACCATTACCACTTCGGCCGAACGAAAAACGTCGCTACTGCGCAGAACCATTAGGCGATTTTCATATTTATATTTTTATAAAAAAAGTAAGAAAGGGGGCGACCTCCGAGATGTAAATATAAATATTGACATGTGAGAATTATTGTTTTAGACGTAAAAATTACAAAGTTTTCGACGAAAAATGTGTTTAGATATCATATATATATATATATATATATATATATATATCATTTTTAAATTTTATATGTATCTGTTTCAAATTCCAACAAGGGGAATCTTGTTCAAGGATCCACCTAAATTATACAAATACTTGTGTGATTTGAAAACACGTAATTTTTTACAATTTCGTGCCGTCCCGTTCAGTACCGTCTTAATTGGGAACTTCCATGAAGAACAAATATAAAAAAAAAAATGGGCGCTGCCCATGGTCAACTGCAACACCAGGGTGTAACAGGAGCGTTGCCGGCCTTTCATAGAGTCCGAGAAAGGACATGAGGGGAGGAAATGGGGGAAGTATGGGCCTCCGGCTCTCTCACTCACCGAACGAAGCATAGAAGCGGTAAAGCTTCTACTCAAACGTCGATTTTCTGTGAGAGTGTGGTACTTCCCCGGACGAGCCGGCCCATTCATGCTACTGGCAAAAATGAATTTTGCCGGTAGCGTGGCTCTACCACAGCTAAAAAAAATGTATAGATACACATCCAAGACCCAGGCCAAACATCATTTTCCATCTTGACCTGGCCGGGGATCAAACCCGTGTCGCAGGCTGGAGTGTTGACCGCTGCGCCACGGAGCTAGCCATGAAGAAAAGATTTAAAAATGTTTTTAATTGTGTAAGCGTGTAGCTTAAAAATATTGGCTGGACTTCAATTTTTCGTGGTCCAGTGTTGCCCCCATTTGTAGTAAATTATGTATAGGTAAAGTACCATGCTCAATGACCTCAAAGGAGTTTCCCAACAAGCGGCCTAAAATGAACATGGACAAGACGAAAATAATGTCGAATCCATGTTGTGCCTGCACCGGTATCTGTTGGGAGCTCCACCCTTGAAGCTGTTGACCAATATGTCTACTTACGATTTTTTTTAGAAAAAGGGTCTTGACAGGCCGACAGACGGCAGACAGACGGACAACCGAGTGATCCTATAACGGTTCCTTTTTACCTTTTGAGGTACGGAACCCTAAAAACATCTAACATCTCATAAGTATTTCACAATCATCCTGAAAACGGCTCATCAAGGTGTACGTTTGGAGTATTGTTCTTTACGGCTGCGAGACGTTATGGAAAGAAAAAAGTTTGAAAATTGGAAAGAAATAAATATAAATAAATAATAAATAAATATATACGGACAAATCACACAGATTAAGCTAGCCCCAAAGTAAGTTCTAGACTTGTGTTATGGGATACTAACTCAACGATACTATATTTTATAACAAATACATATATAGATACACATCCAGACCCAGGCCAATCTGAAAAAGATCATTTTCCATCTTGACCTGGCCGGGGATCGAACCCGGTCACTCCGTTCGGGAAGAAAGAAAGAATAACAAATGAACAAGTTTTATATTTAAAATAGAGTATGAGAAAAAAGATACAATTTGAATAAAGTAAAAGGGGAAAATGATGACATACCTAGATGTCAAATGCTGGCAGATGACAGAGAAACATGGAGAGAGTGCCACCGACAAGAGCGCCGCTTTTAAATTCAGATGAGGACATTTCATTGACCGAGCGAGCGAAGCGTCTCAGTTTCGACTGGCCGAAAATTCTTTTGTCCGTCTATCTGTCTGTCTGTTCTCGCCTACAGGTCCCATTTCTCAACCGCTTCTCATGAAATTTTGTGAGCAGGTCCGAACCTGCTCACAAAATTTCATGACAAAAAAATTCTATATAATTACCGATAATTATATAGAATTTTTTTGTCGTGCCAGAGTTTCGAAATTTTAAAAAATGGCGGAAATGTGGGGCCCGAAACTTAAAAAAACTCGTAGCACAGCTATTTGAAAAAAATTCAAAAATGTCATTAGACTTTTTTGTTATTCTTATTAAGACGCAACTTTTTTGTCTGAAAACTTTTTTATACGATAAACTTGAACGCATATAGTCGGCAATTTGTCCAAAAGTTGTCTGCAATCGATTTTCTGTATATTTTTTGCATAGATTTAAATGTCCAGTACAATAACGCGTTCAGAATCTTGTTCGGTCTGCCGCGTTTCTGCAGCGCGTCTTCTATGTTTGCCGAGGCGCATACCGACTGCTTCTATACTATCATCAGAAAGCGGTGCGCCTCGCTGTGGACGCGAGTGCGTAGCGCATCGAACACCATTCTGAACGCGTTGGCCGACCGATGGGACTCCCCATTGTTATGTCACTGGATACAGCTTCATGCTCCGGCTGCTGGCTACCAATATCTGTAGCATAGGGGTATAATCGAAGGCCAATACCTATATACCAATTTCATTTAAATCATTACTAACCCTAGAATAAGTTTATAATTATTTACTAACATAATATGGATGTAATTATCTGAAATAAATGGTTTTATTATTAAAAAAAATTGCATCTCATTTTTTGTATTAGTGCATTCAGTATGATGTCGTAAATAGAAATTTATGGCATGACAAGTGACAAGTATAAAAATAGTGCGTAGTAACTGTGACGTCGGCGATACAGAGAAAAAATGTTTTTTATATAAACATACCATGTGCTGTATCAAATAATAGTACATTACTGCAGAGGCCGGGAAGTAAGGGATTGCCGGACGAGTAGAGTTTTCAAGGCCGAGCGTCAGCGAGGCCTTGGAATAAATACGAGTCCGGCAAACCGATTCCCGGCAAAGGCATGTATTGTGCTTTTCTCAATAAATGCGAGGAAATAATGAAAGACTACTGGGAATAAATGAGTATAATATAAAAAGTGATAATAGTATGTACATTTTTATTTTTATATTTGTTTTACAACATTTGGTGTTCTACGCCTTTTCCTTCATATTTTTCAACGTTTTATCAAAGAAATGATGGTATAATTAATTTCATTGATTCGACGGAGCTCCTGGCGACAATTCCCACGAATCCTCTGGTTTGATCATAGACTACGCAGTAACGCGAGCGACCACCAGCCCGCTACCTATGTAAATCTTTAAATCCGCACCATGACACTTTAGTTAGTCCACACATTGTTCATAAACATAGCCATTTATAACACCAAATTACACCGATTTTACATTATAAAACCCATTATAAGCAATCTGCAAAACAATCCAAAACAACAACCTTGCTTACAGTAAAATAAATAATAGTACATTCCCGCGTTATTCTCTTTTTTAATTTAAATTGTCATTTCGTGCTAAGGAAACATAGCCTATACAGCCCAGGCATATTTTACCCAAAAAATGTAATACCGTAAAAATCTGCTTTCCCGCGTTTTTTCTTTTTATTATTGGTATATTTTTATGTGATTTTACCAACATTTTAATTAAATTATTTTCATAATCATATACTTATATGCTCGATGAGTGCATTCTTTTATAATGTGGTAGCCACTGGCTTTATGACAAGTTAGATAGTACAGGTTACATAGATTAATTAAAAAGTTTTGAGCAGCGGCCAGGAATGAATTTTCATACTTACTTTCCTGGCCTAGGCCGGTAAAGTATTGCACCAGCCAAGAATTACAAACTTCGTGGCTTCATTTTACTACAATAATGCTTACATTTCCGTGCATGTTTGAGAAAAAGGGCTTTATTAGTAGATTACACAGAAATAAACTTCACTCCCATATTGGTCAAACCCACAGACTATATGTAGTACAAAAGTTAAATATAAGTTGAAATGAAAGAAGTAGAAGTACGTGAAGTGGGAGAGGGAGTCAAATTGAACAACTTTCCCTAAAGAACATAATTATATCGAAATATGAAAAATATTTTTTGGCTTAAAGCATGATACTGCGAATTATTTTTATGATTGAAAACACTGAATAAACTTAGAATCCCGAAATAAAATTAAAAATAAATAAAAAAAGATTCACATGCTATTCTGTGATTTGAACCCGGGCCTTATAGGTGCCGGCCACTTCTTTACGTAATATTTTTGTCTGCCATAGTAGTTGAAATAAGCGTCCTATTAAAATTTTTGACCAATTGGTAACAACTATGAAACTGATACTTAAACTTTGCCTCCCATTCACCCAAGTTCGCTATTCCGATATTTCTAATCTTAATGGTGAACTCAAACTTACTTGATGTGTACAAAAGCATACTAAACATGGTGCTCAAGGGCCGTTTTTCCATACAAGAGTAGTCCCCTGATTTCTCGCTGGATAGTGGATAGTATCAATAGAGCAATGATTTTTTACTAGGTAAACAAATCCGTATGTTTAAATATTTTCATAATTGAATTATTTAAAGAGATATGAACCTTCAAAAACATGAAAAATTGGTATGAATTTCCGTTGTGTTCAAACATCAAGAAAACAAATTTGGGCAAATAAATAAGAAAAAGAAAACATAGCCATAGCTTATTTTAAATTATTAATGTAAAAAGAAATGAAACCGGTTAAGTTTTGGAAAAGAAATCAGAGGACCATGAAGCGCGTAACGCGTATTCAGCGCGTACGCATAATTTTGTGTACTTTATAAAGGTATTTTCCGGCCTAGCTGCAGTAATCTCTATCGCACTCTGCGTGGTTTGTTTGGGCACGCGGCGCGACAGCAATAGATATTATAAATACCTATTTTTCAATTATCTCGAGCTTAGTGTTTCCTCTTAAAAAAGGGTTTGGTCGGGTATTCTGGTAAGAAGAATGTAGGTTTAAATTTTCCGTTTCTTCTGGTATTTAATATAAGAGCAACGAGGATTAAAAAATAGTAACTGAAGGAAATCATCCTTTAGTCAATTAGCATAATGTGATTTGTCCGTCTATATTTATAATTATTTATTTTAGAGCACTGGAGGGCAAATGTGGATGTTGGTTGTAAGGGCTCGCGAGGTCTACTGTTCTCGCAGAACCACTAGTATAAATTGGTTGGAAAATCCATTTCAAAAGAATATGACCAAAAGATAATTTAAAAATTTATAGCAACTTTTGTTATAAGACATCATTATCTGGCTTATAGCTGGCGAACAAAGTTCTAATATCACGCACAAAATATTTAATGTGTGACGTGACCCTCTCACGTCAGTGTTCTCAAAGAACTGTTCAAGCTGAGACTAAAAAATGTGACTTGGCTTAACAAGATAATGTTTTTTACAGATGCGCGTATTTTTGAAAGGTCTTTCTTTAGTACAACAAAAAATATTACGAAATTTCCCCTTTCTCTTATTACTTATGAGATTTTATATACATATATTGACTAATTACCCGGTCTTTGATAGATTTGAAATTTTGATAGGATGAGAGTACCTACCTATATAGGTACTTTTAGGCGGATGATATATATACTCGTAATAATGGTAACGAGTCTAATGCTGGAGAACTCTTCAACACTGAAAATCTCGACCACAACCAGAAAGGCTGACCCAAGCCCACCAGAGGAGAGCCACGTGTGTGGACAATCGCCCAGATCCTAGGCAGTGTGAAACTGTAGGATTTCTCTTCGAGACGTGCTGTACGCAACAGTTTTGATTACAAGCAAAGATCTGCCGCGCGCTCGTGCCTAACAAAGTAGCTGCTCGAAGGTGTTGACTTCGCTGTCGCTGGCATGAAGTGCAATGATTAAAGGTATAGCTGTTGACACTTTGTCAATTAATTCCTCTGAACAAAGTCCATTGCACAATATCCGGTTCTCTCTAGGTGTCTTCAGAGTTTACAATCTGACTATAACTACAGTTTAAAAGGAGGAGTACTTACAAATAATACAACATTGTGATTAGAGGCGTCCGCACATGGGCGGAGATGCTCACTTTCCAGCGGAACAATAACAAACAGTCGCCTCATTACTCTCCGTGAGTTGGCAAAAAGCGCGCGTCGCATTCAGAGCCGACAGGAGGAAAACACTCGACATGCCAGCAGCAAGTTCAGCGCGCATCAGCGGCGCCGTGCCACACAGTACTTCTTCTAGCACTTTACTTCTGCTAACTAAGAGCGCTTACCTCATCTTGTACGAAAATAAAGCACGTGTGCTGAGCTAGGTTAAAATACTTGTGAAGTGTCGCATCTATCCCTCCATAATTGTGTTTGCACAGCACACGTCCGCGCAGCAGGGCTATTGGACAGTATAATCAGCACAAAAACTACCAATAATGCCTAGCCTATTAAATATATTAATAGCATACGCTAGTTTCCTAAAAAATATAGTTAGTCCGTCAGTTAGATATTCAAAAAATATTGGACATGTATTTTTTCTTTTGTCGATTAAACAAAAAATTATAAAGATATAGCTCTTTGAAGTTCCGTGTGACGTCTTGGTTTGCTACAATTTTTAGCAAACTTTGACGTCACGACCTGAAGTTTGACGCGCTTTATCTTTATTATTTATTGTTTATTTGACAAAAGAAAAAATACGTGTCCAATATTTTTTGATTATCTAACTGACGGACTAATTGTTATGTTATTATTACGACCCAGGAAACTAGCCTACTACAATGCTCGGTTTAATATTAAAATCGAAAATATGTGATGACAAAATTTTCGCCACAGCTAGGATTTGAACCTACAACCTTCGACATCTAGCCCGTCGATGCTCTCAACCACTGAGCTGCCGTAGCTTCAAATCACCGCGGCGAATTTGTTCATCACATATTAAAGGTAAACGCATTCGAAGGATGCGTAATCTCCATTACTACCCACTATTTAGAAGTGTGGTATCCAACTTAATTCATATCAGATGAATTGAAATTAATTTTTTCATGACATATTTTCGATTTTAAATTTTTTATATTAAGCCTAGCCTAGCCTATTGTTAAGCAAAACGGCAAATTTTTTAAACGATTAAGATACTGTTCTGAGTGGTTGTTGAAACACATTTTTCATACAGTTGATTTAGAAAACAAGTAAGTATATACGAGTAACAAACAGTAATACAAGTTATATATAATTCTATACATGGTGAAATTTTGATCGTTCTGGACCCTTAAAAGGGGTGATTCAGCCCTAGTGTGTCGACGCATGGGACGCTACATGCGTATGTTATATGACCAATGTTATATGAAGTTTAAGATTCACATTTAACATATTGGTGTGGGACGCTACATGCGTCGACACACTAGTCAGTCATGAGAGCCGGGCTGCTGCCGAAGGCGCTGAGGTCGCCAAACGGCACAAGTATGCAACCTTAAATGAGGATTATATATTTGTGCCGTTTGGCGTAGAGACGTTAGGACCTTGGGGTCTCAGCGCGATCTCAGCTGCCAGTGATAAGAGGGCTGGCTGCTTTTTACCCCAACGAATTAGCATAGCTATCCAACGAGGGAACGCAGCCAGCTTTCTTGCCACCATGCCACAATGCAGCACAAACCACATAGTACTGAATACTGTGAGGTTTTTGGTGGTAGGTAAGTGCAGGTACTGTATAAAAGTACTTCTTTTCTCGATTTATTTTCATCTGAAAAAACTTCCTTTATAAAAAATAGGGATTATGAATACGATGTACTCGTCTCGTACACAATTACACATGGCATCTTTTCGGACGAGAACATACGGATGAAGACGGAGGCATCGCGGAAAGAGCGCAGGTGCGCGGGGAGGGACGGAATGTCGCAAAGCTTTTTGCGGGACACGTCAGTCAGGTTAATCTTTTGGAGCCCAATCTCTTAAATATATGTAACAATTTATATAAACTGTCTTGTCTTGTCACTAAGTTGTCTTCGCTGCAATATTGACAACTCTTCGATGCGAAAATTTACGTCGACAATCAAACCGCTTGTCTGACTATGTTTAAACCATGCAATCTAAACAATCGTGCATTCCGTGAAAACGAGGCAACAGATCGGTGCACTACTTTATCATGCGATCCTTAAGGAGTCGGGATAAATTTCTAAATATCATTCAGGCGGGTTAGAGGCGACTGTAAACTGTCTATCTTCGTTTGTATGTGATTTTTTACAAATATCAATTTTCCAAATGTCACCTTAGAGTTATTCGGTGCCCCTCCAACGCGATCCGATGTTCTGACGACTCCCACCGCATGTTCGAGCTCTTCGTGGCATTGTCGGGCCTCGTCACGGCGCCGGTCACAGAAATAAATCAAGATAGAACGGCGACGCGAGTGTATAGCTAAGGAAACGCGCCTGTCAGTTTTTGCCACGCCCGATTTTACGTCATTAATAGCGAAATAGTAATGTGACATCTTATATTAATTATGCAATTTCAAACTGTCATAACCCAGAAAGAATATCAGTTACGACATTTTGGATAACAAATGTCTATGTCGATTGGCTTATCTTTCATTCATGTTCACCAAAATGCAACTTTTGTTGTACTTGCAACTCTAGGTTGCCAGGCAGGCTACATACAACAAGTTCGAAGCCTTTTCGTAACATGAATTCCATAATTGTTACTAATATTTTAATCAACACATGAGAGCAAACCAAAAAAGTGCAATGCTATAATCTGACGTAATAATTTTAACTATTAAATATCATCGACAGAGTGCAACGGCGCAGCGCTAGTGGAGCTTTCGTGTTAAATTACCTTACAATTTCGTTCGCATTGCGCGTTCTCCTTGGAACGAGCTCTATAAAATGTTTTTAGAACGCGTATTGGATGTGAACTTCGATCATTAATGTGAATAAGTCGTATTGTCGTTTAACTTTATAAAATCGCGGTAGGATTTTGTTGTTTAATTATAATTTTAGTTAAAACAAACTATTGACCCATGAAAAGTAATTACCTCCTTTTGACCTATTCACTTTCGTACTGTTTAAACACCGCATAATAAGGCATTTTGCCACCACCACAAAACCACTTCAATGTGTTCAAGTCGGGACGTGCGCGCTATCTGAATGAACGTTTAACGGATCATGCACAACAGCGCAAGATTGTGCCACGCGTGTACCACCCACTTCGGCCGTTCTTGATTTATTTCTGTGGCGGTTATGTTTTATGATCTGCGCAGCGAGGCTGCCGAGCGGAGACGCCAAATGCGGCGATTCTTCGAAACGCGAGCGACATCCGCGCTCCCGAACAAACGGGCCTACTTGAAGCGAAGACCGCATGACCGGTCTAGACACTGCTTTAGTAATGCCTTATAACAATTCGTGATGTACTACAATAAAATGTCACACTCGCCCCTGTTGAATTTCTTAAGACTTATAAGTATCGATTGTTGTTGACATGCACGTTCGAGTCTACAATGGTCGTTTGCTTCTTATCAAAACTTTTTGCCTAACTATTGTATCTACCTACACCCCTCTTGACAATAGAGATTATCGTATCTCTATGGAACAAACAAATTTTTTCGTTGTGCTATCATCATCATCATCATTTCGAGTAGGTGTCACGGTCAATCGACCATGCACACCCTGGTGTCAGAGTTCTTCGGAACCGCCTCGGAAAGAACTTTCTAAAATAGGCACAGCAGTGGAAAAATGCCTTTATACTCTTTTAGATATAAAAGTGATAGTTCCAGCTTTAATTAGTGCAATCGTGCCATGTGTCTTGGAACCTTCAGGTTTAAGTCGTACTGCTGGTTAATGTCCCGATGGTTTAACGTTGGTGCCATGGCAGAGGAGCGGGTGCGTTGGGATGAGTGGCAGGTGCTTTGGGAAATGTGATGCGATATGTACTAGCACTTTAGTACTACACACCTTAAAGATACCGGGCTGCGAGACCGGTACCAGAGAACGCTGCCAAGCAAAAGCATTTGAAATACATATACATTTCATGACCAGCATAAGTATATTTTTGCACCGGTTGCCTTTGAAACCACTTATGTTTGGGGAGTGGAGGCAAAAGCTTTTGTTAAAGAATTTGATCATCGTATACGAGGACGGATAAATGATAAGTGGTACGTATCGTATCTGTCTCAAAGAATTTCCATTTCTGTGAAAACATCTTATCTCTATGGTGAAAACTTTGTCCTGAGACTTTGACGAAACATGTTGTGGTTATTATATTAGTGTCAGTGTAATGTCAATTCAGTCTGATTGATTAAAAACAGAAATCAGTGAAGTCAAATAAAAACTATGTATATAATTAAGGTTTTGGGCGAACCCATTACAGCACATAGATAAGACCGGATTTGACCGTGTCACACATGTCGCTTATACTGAATAATGAGAATACAGGTTGTTCGTGAATGGTGCTACTCAGAGAGACGCAATTTTTTTTAAATCTATTGTGTTATTACACTTCGCTTTTTGCCAAATTTCATGATTCTAGATCAAACCGAAGTATCCTGTTATTATGTGACTTATACGGCCTAAATAAGGGAATGTGTTGTTTCCGTTGCTCATAAACCTATGTCTTCAAAAAATGAGTAGTAGTAGGAGTAGGTATAGAAGGGACTTTAAATGTCCCTTTAGGTCTACTATAAATAAATCGTTTATTCGTTGGAATATAGCATTGTTACAAAGGATGCTGGAGCCCTGTGCTAAGTTAAAAACTTGTGTTACAGGAGCTCCTCTCTTTGTTACACATGTTATAGAAATCAGCTAACAAAAACATCTATACTAATATTATAAAGCTGTAGAGTTTGCTTGTTTGATTGTTTGTTTGTTTGAACGCGCTAATCTCGGGAAGTACTGGTTCAAATTGGAAAATTCTTTTTGTGTTGGATAGCCCATTTATTGAGGAAGGCTTTAGGCTATAAAACATCACGCTGCGACCAATAGGAGCGAAGCATCAATAAAACAAGTTTTGAAAACGGGAGAAAATTATTCATCTATACTAACAAAAAACCTAATCTATACATATAATAAAACATCTATATACATATAATAAAACAGTAAAAATATTTTGTCTGTACATTTAGAATATTTGACTGAAATGGATAGAGGGACACTTATTAAGAATAATAGAAAGCAAAAAATTTTTTTTTTTAATTTCTTGTCTGTCTGTCTGTCTGTCTGTCTGTATGTATGATCACGATTATCTCCGAAAATACTGAACCGATTTACTTCAAACTTTCACCAATTGCTTTGTTTTAACTCAGCAAAACATTTAAAGTTTGTTTCATCAAAATCGGTTCATTAAAAAAAAAGTTATCGTCATTTGAATGAACTCAAGGCATGAGTTTGCCTGCAAACATATAGCAAAAATAGAATAAAATAATAAGTGGCATAAGAAAATTAAAATCCAAAGTCAATTCATCATCATTATATGACAGCATTATACCTATCCATACTATCCATAGTAATCCATACTGACTGACTGACATATCAACGCAGGGCCTAAACTATAAGGGTTAGGAACTTGAAATTTTGCACAGGGGTTCCTTTTATAACGTAGGGGAGCACTTAGAAAGGATTTTTGGAAATTCATCTCCTAAGGGGGTAAAACGGATTGCAAAGTTAGTATGAAACTTTGTCGTTTTTGAAGTTATTTGAATGAAATTCAGCATAAAGGTTCTTTACTGAAAGGTATGAAACACGAGTAAAATATTTTACTTAAAAATCATCCCTTAAGGGGGTAAAATAGGGGTGCAAAATAAGCATGAAACTTTGCCATTTTTGAAGTTAGTCGAATGAAATTCAGCATGAAGATTCTTTACTGAAAGGCATGAAACACGAGTAAAATATTTTTCTCAAAAATCATCCCTTAAGGGGGATGCAAAGTTAGTATGAAACTTTCCGTTTTTGAAGGTATTCAATTGAAATTAAATATTAAGGTGTTTCATTGAAAGCCATGAACAAATGTATTCCGGGTAATTCTACTGTTCCTGAGAAATCGACACTTACGCGGGCGGAGCCGCAGGCCAGAGGCAAACCTGACTTATATATCAACGCACAGCCGAAACTACTGTGCCCAGAAACTTGAAATTTGGCACAGGGATTCTTTTTATGATGTAAATGAGCACTAAGAAAGGATTTTTAGAAAACCAAAGGGGGTGAAGTTTTTTGGAATTTTCTCATTTCTGGACTTGGAAGTTTGTAAACAAGTTCTCAATTAAAATTAAAAAAGATCTGTTTAGGTGAATTTAGACAGCATTCTCCTTTGAAGGGGTAAATAGGGGATAACGTTTGTATGAAAATTTTCCATTTCTAGACTTAGAATATAAAAATAGGTATGTAAGTTCTCGATTACAATTAAAAAGATCTGTGTAGGTGAAATGTATAAAATGCCCTCCTTAGGGGAAACATGGGGGGGGGGGGTTAAGTTTGTATGGACATTTTCTCATTTCTGGACGTTCTGGATTACAATTAAAAAGATGTATGGATGATAGGTAAAACCGACTAAATTTTCGCCTAAAGGGATAAAATAGGGGAGTAAAGTTAGTATGGACTTTTTCATTTCTAGATTTAGAAGTATAAAAATAAAAATATATACGTTCTAGATTACAATTAAAAAAGATCTGTGTCGGTGAAATGTACAAAAATTCCGGTGAAAAGTATAAAAATGAGTATATATGTTTACATTACAATTAAAAAGATCTGTGTAGTTAAAATAGACGAAATTTCCCCTTGTGGGGTAAAGTTTGTATGGATTTTTTTTATTTACTTAGAAATATGACAGTAAGAAGTTCTCCATTACAATAAAAAAATAACCGTGTAGGTGAAATGGGCAAAATCCCCTCCTTAAGGGCTTAAGATCTATGCAGGTGAAATATATTAAATTCCCCCTTAAGGGGAAAAAGCAGAGGGGGGGGGAGGGGGGGGTTTGTATGGAATTTTTTTCATTTCTACTGTTCCCAAGGGAACGACATTAACGCGGGCGGAGCCGCGGGCAACAGCTAGTTAATCATAATAACAGAAATTGCCGCGGACGAAGTCGCGGGCAACAGCTAGTTTTATATAAACTTGAACATATTTCTTCTCGTTTGAACAAATCGTAAAACAAATTGGACTAACTGAAAGGACCGCAAATCTTAATACATATGTGATATTAATTCCAATTTGATACGTCTTCGCATACCCGGGAAAAAAGATCTTGACAGACAGACATACGGACAAAGGAGTGATACTATAAGGGTTTCTTTTTAGCTTTTAAGGTACGGAACCCGAAAAAGATAAATAATTTGATCTAATAAAACTTTTCGATTGCGTCGAACAGGATGTGTCATCGTGTGGCCGGCCTAAGCTGTGCGGCCAGGGGTACTATTATTGACGGCGTGACTCACTAAACGAGTGATTTACGCGAGTGTTTCATTCTTTGTCGAACGTTTGCAACTCGTGCTCATTACGGTAAAGAAACAGCCTGCCATTTAAAGGTCACTTGCCACGATTATACCTTTTTTGTACACTAGTTGGCGCCACTGTTGAGTAAGGATTCGAAATAGCTTTTTACTAAACGTGTGGAAACAAATCCATATCAATGATATTTAATGCCTTTGTCTAAATAAACGTTTATAACGTTTCAACCTTAAACGAACGACTCAGTTATATGTGCAAATATGTAAATTAATCTAAGAAATGGTTTCAACAATTCGATAAAATTTTGTATATTGGGTGTTTTGGGGATGAAAAATCGGTATAATATGTATTTGGGTCTCATGTCTGAGAAATTACGTTTTTTACTCCAAATCTCGGTTTCCCAGATGTTAGTCCTATAAAATGTCATTTGGTACACCTTACGCTACACTGTCACCTCAAGGCGAAATTGGGCTGCTCTACAGCTGAAGCGATGTTTTCGAAAATATGACAAAAAAGGATTTTGTGATTTGGAAGACAAGTGTGGCTTGTACTTTTCTTGCGTCTCGGTGACTCGCAGTTTCAAAAATAACCCTTTGCAGTCAGATGCTTAGAGTAGTCCGAGCGCTCGCGCGGAATTATTCTTCCGCGTGGCTGAGCCGCCGACTAGATGCGGCGGAACATGTCTCCGTGCCGGCCGCTCGGCCCGTCTATTGCTGCCACTAACCAGTTCGCTACAAAAAAATCGATCTACGTGGGTACTTTCACTCTAAGTGGAGTTCCGTAAGGTTATACCTCGGTCGTTAAAACCCAGGGCTCCTAAATGGTTCCTTATAAAACCTGTTGGAATATTATATCATTAAAACTAACGTGAGATAAAGACATTATGACTAAAAAACCGGCCAACTGTTTCTTGTCATAAAAAAAGTGTTCATCACGCTGAACAACTTTTCGGAAGGCGTTATTGTCATATCTCTCAAGGTTTAGTTGGGCTGCTAAGGTTCCACATCAAGTACTCTGAACCTTCGTTATTTTTATATCAACAATAGGCTAGTTTCCTGGGTCGTAATAATAACATAACAATTAGTCCGTCAGTTAGATAATCAAAAAATATTGGACACGTATTTTTTCTAAACAATAAACAATAAATTATAAAGATAAAGCGCATCGAAGTTCAGGAGTGGGGGCTCGTGACGTCAAAGTTTGCTAACAATTGTAGTAAACTATGACGTCACACGGAACTTCAAAGGGTTATCTTCGTCATTTTTTGTTTAATCGACGAAAGAAAAAATACGTGTCCAATATTTTTTGAATATCTAACTGACGGACTAATTATATTTTTTTAGGAAACTAGCCTATTAGTGCTCATCTTGTTCACCAACATTTCCTAAGGCGGTATATAAATATCTATTTAAGGTTGGAACCAGAAGAGCCCGTCTGGCTCTTCTGGTTCCACATGAAGTACTCAGAACTTCAAAATAATTTATAGTATCTTATCTTATCTTACTAATACTTATTATAAATGCGAAAGTGAGTTTGTTTGTTTGTTACGCTTTCACGCCGTAACTACTGAACCGATCATCATGAAATTTTGCATACAAATTCTTTGGAGTACGGAGAAGGACATAGGCTACCTTTTATCCGAATAGGGAAAAAATACTATTCCCGAGGTATCGACATTGACGCTGGCGGAGCCGCGGGCAAAAGCTAGTCAAATATATATTATCAAAATCCGTCCAGTAGTTTTTGCGTGCAATGCGAACAACAGGGTAACAAAAATCTCAAAAATCATATATTTGGCTTCTGTTACATATATATAAAGACCCCTAGTAGTATGTTGTTTAGTTTATATTAAATGTACAAAACTGAGCACTTCTACAGTTTTTTAATATCCAAACATCTATTCCTTTCCATCGAAAACTCCAACAATTTACTCACTATAGAAATAAACATCAGCTCCATCGTCATTAACAGCATCCTCAAAAGAATCTTTCTTCGTCTTCATCTCCTTTGTTCTTCTGTATAACCTACAAAAGCATATGGATGTGGTCTATGGTAATGTACCCTTTTCGGAAACCGGCTTGTTTGGGAGGCTGGAAGGCATCAAGCCTATTTGCGAGACGATTCGTGATAATTCTCAAAAACAGCTTATAGACGTGTCTTAGGATTGTGATAGGGCTTTAGTTCTTTAGTGTCACCTTTTTTGAAAAACAGTACTACCACGCCTTATTTTGTTTTGAGCTGTTTGAGTTAATCATAATCTCTTATAGGCTAATGTCCCGGATATCTGCGGTATAGTGTCGGCTTAGCTTGGTTCTAGGATCTTTAGCCAGACCTTCGTTGGGTTCGGCAACTGAGGTGTAAAGCTCTATACTAGGTCCCAAGTTGTTTCTTATATATATTAATGATCTGCCATACTATGTTAACACAAAGTAAAAAGTGTAAAGCTGTTCTATTTGCCGATGATACTTCTCTTATTTTCCCTGTTGGTAGGACAACAGACAATTTTGACGAGTTCAATAGTACATTAGCTCAAGTGTTAGAGTGGTTTACAGCAAACAATTTGCTGTTGAACGCTAAAAAGACGAAGTGTATTAAATTTTGTTTACCGAATGTTACAAAAGTACCAACACGCATAGTGGTCGAAAACGAAACGATAGATTTAGTAGATAAAACAGTATTTCTTGGGACGACAGCTGACTCGGGACTTCAATGGGATGCCCATATCGCATCCTTAGCGGGTAAACTTAGTTCTGCTGCTTACGCTGATAGAAGAATAAGACAGTTGACATACGTTGATACTGCGCGTTTGGTTTACTTCAGCTACTTTCATAGTGTCATGACGTATGGGATATTACTATGGGGTAACGCAGCAGAAGTTAATACCATAATCGTCCTTTAAAAACGCGCTATCAGATGTATATATAAACTAGGTGCTAGAGAATCTCTTAGAGAATTGTTTAAAATTATAAATATATTGACATTCCCCGCGCAATACATATTTGCAAATATTATGTTTGTTTGTAATAATCTTCATCTTTACACGAAAAATAGTGATATCCACAACAGGAATACGAGAAATAAAAATAAATTAGCGACACCAACTTTGCGATTACAGAAAACAATGAATTCATTTTTGGGACTTAGTATACGCTTCGTGTCCTAGTTTCCTTATATTTTTTTGGAGATTCTTTAGCTCATTATACATTATTTGTAGTTCAGACATAAGTGATGTTCTAAAACACTAAGGTTCACTCTGAACACTTCACAAAAAAATAACACTTCCATTAGCCATGATGCTGGTATCGAGGTTTCTCTTTAGAGGGACAGCTTGGTTTCTTGGTTAAACTTGTCTACGAACATTGATGGATGCTTTAATACCGGCCAAGAGTGAGTTGGAATCGTACAAAATGGGTACCGTACCACCATACAATATTCATCGCCAAAAAAACAATAAATTCTTTCTTTGTTTATTTATTGTATATTGACACATTCTATAAAAGGACAAGTTCTACCTCATCATCATCATCATCATTACTGTGAGAACTCTACTGCTTGACAAAGGCCTCTTCCAAGGATATAGGGGTTCATATAAAAAAACATATCGGGCTGTGATTGGCAAGCAGTGTAAACTTAAAACGCGTATCACAATTAAGTAGAGTTCAGTTTTCTAGGTAGTTGAATTTTAGAAAATTAAACTACGTAGGGCGGAATATTATCCTCAATTATATTTTACTAGCCTTCGCCCGCGTCAATGTTGATCCTTCAGGAATAGTACTTTTTCCCGGGATAAAAGGTAGGCTATGTCCTTCTCCGTACTCCAAAGAACTTGTATGCAAAATTTCATGATGATCGGTTCAGTAGTTACGGCGTCAAAGCGTAACAAACAAACAAACTCACTTTCGCATTTATAATATTAGTAAGGATTATCACGTATATCACATTATTTTCGTGATCGCGAAAAAATTCACAAACCATTATGTAGTATAGGCCTAATGACTACCTCCTCTTAAACCTATATAACGTAAACTGATTGCGATAAGTGCGTGGTAGTATCGGTGCAACTGGACAAGGGCTATTTGTTACATTTTGTGGGGAACGGCGATATTAATTGTCGTATCGCAAGTATAAAAATCCTGGCTGTGATTGTTCGTTGCGATGGAGAGCTGCGCTGCAGGCGCAAACAGTCCATGGAGCCTGTGGGACGGGCCCGAGGGACGGCGACAATTAATGGGGCGGCGCGGCGCACGCGCACGCATCGCCCACGCGAAAATGATATAATGGCGTTTAATGCTGTTGTTCGCGGCGTTCCCACGCTCGAATGCGCTCCCGCGGGCGCGAAGGTCGCGGGGTCAATCCTGACGGCCCCGACCAGGATCATGTAAATCTTGTTCACGATCGCGCCCGAATCGCCGCTTCGTACTGCTCCTTTATGAGGAGCGACGGCCGTTGCAATTCATGTTAGGAGAAGCTGCAATATTTTAGTTTTAAGGCACGGCATGCCGTACAGTGATATTTGCATGAGGTGACTATTTTTATTAGAGGAGGAGGTCGAAAATCAGGTAGACGTAACCATTGGTTGTGCTTACGAATGTTAAGCGACCAGGGCGTGGTTTCCACACAAAAATATTTCAAGTTCCTCTGTGCTTCGAAAAGCACGGCCCGATGTCATTACTGGCCAAGCCTGGCAGCTTGAAAACTTTGACGCCATTTACGCGGCGCTCTTCTAGTGGTAAATTGCAAAGTAGACTCAGTGTAAGTTTAGTGTTGCGACGAATAAGTGGTGGTGAGTGTATCAAAGTGTTATAAGTTCACGGTACTTACTGTAAGTACTTTCTTATTAGTAAGCAGCTCGGAACTTAAAACATACCCGAGGTTGTCTAACTTTAAAAAAATCATAAAGAAGTGAGTGGACGGGAACCCTATATAACGCGACAAAAAAACTTTTTCTTTAAAAAAGTCTCAGGACATTTGTAGTCAGGAGTCAGGATTGGCCAGAGTTATCTCACCTTACACTTGCGGATCCAGATTATGACAAACCTGGCAAATTGGACTTACTACTTGCAGCGGATGTGTATGGAATGGTCCTGACCAGTAATATTGTTAGGAGAGTGGGTTAGAGATAGGAAAGGAAACTGCAATCTTATGGAATAGTGCCGTTATTGACAGCTGTCAATAAAGGCACTATTACTACACTACTACTACACGGCAAAAATACCTTCCATAGAAATTTGTCCGGCTACTTTGTATGGGAAGCCAAATTTTTTTTTCCGTTTTTCAGCTTTTTTTCTTGTAAATCTATATTTCATTAGAGATATATATATATCAATATAGTTCAGAGGTTCAAAATTACGCGGTTTACTTTGTACTCCTTTTTACGAAAATTGTGCGGACGGAAGAGTAAGAAATTTCGCACACTTTATGTAGACAAGAAGTTGCTAATATTTATATACCTATAACAAATAAACGGCAATAACCTACCTATTTAAAAAATATGTGGTCGAATTTCAACCAATGGGCGACCACTAGTTATAAATTATTGAAAATTCCTAATAGAGAGAAATACTATGAGAAAATTACGTTCTAATTACTATAAGTTTGACCTGACATTTAAAACAGCTAAAAAAATGAAAAAAAAGTGCTTTTTGTGTAAATTTTACTTAAATAACAAACATATTCTTCAGCCTAGAAATCACTTTAAATGTTTTTTGAGTACTAATACTTGATGATGATTATTATTTGATGATGTATTTATTGTATTAATAATTTAGACTATGGATCATTAGTTATCTGAAATAAAATATTTTTATTTTTATTTTATTTATTTATTTATTTAATACTAGCTGACCCGGCAAACGTTGTTTTGCCATATAAATAATTAGATGTTGGCCGATTCTCATAGATACCGGATAAGCACAAAAAATTTCATCAAAATCGGTCAAGCCGTTTCAGAGGAGTATGGCAACGAAAACTGTGACACGAGAATTTTATATATTAGACTAGTACAATCGGCCAAGCAGATACCTGACCCCCTGACTTTTAAAACGTAAATTCACACTTTGCTGTGAAGCGCCACCTACCGTGATTTTTGGCAAGTAGACAGACTACTGCTAGTATAAACTTGTTTCTGTTAACCTGCTCAGTTGCAAATTTTGTATTTCTAATAATCTCAGCTAATAATTCAAGTAATCATCGATGGTAAGAACAAGAAAGAATCAAAAACAATCCTACGTGAAGTTCGATTCGAACCATGGACCTACGACTAGAGAAGCTAGCGCTCATCTCAATACGCCAACCGACGATATGACATCTCGGGCGAAATTGGCTATCTATTTCTACTGCTATGACATCATTGTCACCAACTGCAACGCATTGCTTTAACAAATAAATTGAGGGTAATCTATCAGATTTATTTATACCTGATACCAACTAATCAAAAATATTGTTCACTCGCGTCACAATTACATTCAAGATACTGCGATTACTGTGTAGTGATCCAAAACCCCACTAGTTATTAGGCATCCCGTTTCATCTCATATAGCAGATTTTGTGAAAGCTAATATTGTATTGTGAAGACAACCACAGTATTTAAAGATTCTATATCTAGAGAATTAGGTATCGGTAAGTAGAAATTATAAGTATTTAATATACTTACTTAATTGTCACACTATTTTTTGTTCCGTAAAACATAGGGTTTGTGATAAATGTCTAAGATAAATATATCTCTTACAGAGAAACACCGTCCGTTTGTGGATTTGGAGATTTAAGAAGACTCGATCAACTAGCGTAACATAACACAGTGAGGAAATATTTAACAAGAACGAGATCGTACTTTATTCTGATGAAAAAAGTTTTAAGTCTGATGATGATGGCAGAAAAATATTGCGGAGAAGATATGGCCAGCGTATAGCCATCAAAATAATTTGCCTTTGAGAACAGTGGCAGGATAAAATTAGGTAAAAATATTCATTAAATAGTTAAGTAAAATAATAATAATATTTTATACCTAGTGTATTACGCAGTGTAGGTTATTTATTAGGTAACTGATCGTATTATTGTTTTGCAGGTTATTGGGGACAGATGTCTTCAATGGGCCCAGGGGAGCTGGTAGAATTCGGCGGCCGGATGAATAAAGAAAAATACTTGGAAATTTTATGAGATGTGGTGATTCCAACAGTGTGCAATGTAGAATATATTTTATTTAAGACAATTGTTCTGTGATCTAACTGTTATTGAGTGACCAATTAAAATCCCAGATTGTAGGGTCAAATAGTGCTTAACTGGGACACGAGACACGAGTGAAGTTTGAACTTAAATCAATTTAGACAAAGAGGTTATACTAAATTAATAAATATGCGCATAAGTGATATGTGATCTGATCTAACGTAATGGTAAGTGAAATGACAAATAGACTTGAACAAGAGCTTCAAAATGGGGGTCACCCTCTCCCATATTAAAATCCATTTAATGCCATAGGTTTACATATTGATTCTTATACTATTATCGAAGCAAAGTTATTCACATAGCACTATTTGACCCTACACATTACAGTTATTAAAAAAATATAAAACTATGATTAAAAAAAAGTTGAGAGATGTAAATTGTTACTTATTAAGTAACATGTTGGTTCTCTCTACAGAAGATTAATCATAGTTTGAATTAAGTAGGCAGGTATTTATTTCACTGTTAAATTTTTTTGATGTAATAAAGTAACTAAACATTTAAAATGCTTTTTATTAACAGTAATTAGCTTGGTAACATTAAAACAACCAAAATTACACCAACATCACAATACGAAGTTGGTGATATTTGTAAAAAATAAAAGGCTTTGGAGGATTTAAACCTGTTGCCTCATAAACACACTAATTATTAAACCGTAGTGCCTGCCACTTGCGCCACATCTAACTATTGAAGTATCTTTGAAATAAGCGTATTGTATGCTAGGGCTTGTTTTATTTATCAAAAATCGAATAGATGGCATTAGTCATCAAGGGTATCAGATTTCTGCTTATTAACCTTATTTGTTCATTCACAATTCAATAGATGGCACTAGTCGCAAAGGATATTACACTTGTATATTTTTATCTTTGGGTTTAAATCACGGATGGTTCTTTAGTTTGCGAAAAATGGCGCTGTTGTAGGGGGTCAGATATCTCCTTGGCTGACTGTACCTACATATATACATTCTTATTAAATTCTAAGCAAAAACACTCCTTAGTGGTTTGCGAAACCTTTGTCGGGGTGTCGTGTTACGGCTGACGGTTCTCACGGCGCCGATCAGTGGCCAACGCAGGCGTCGTCGCCCTCTGGCTGCCCCTCCGCTATCAATAAAATCGTTGACTGACTGACCACATTATGACGTTCACTGACAAAGTCACGACTTTTTTACTATGCTTCAAAACTGGGTTCAAAATAGAACTTAGTTAGATTTCTAGATTGTTTAAATCATAGAGTTAATATTTTAAATATATTCCCCGGACGGTTTGTACCTATGTGTTGCTAACTCTATGGTCCACGTAGCCATTGCGATTGCTCCAAGCCAATTAAGAGAAACTGCAGAAAGTTTTCTTCATGTATTGGACTCGAGAGCCGAGCATTTTAAACGAATTGATAATGATATCGGGCGGCGGTGGCGGTCAGCCGGCCTGGCCGCTAGTTCTGAGAGATACAGATAAGGCGCTTTGAATGTTAAACCTCAACATTTTACCTTTTTGATTTATGTTTTTCAAATTGTCTATGTGAAGGCCGAGTTGTCCTTCATATACCTATTTTTTTTTAAATGTACCTACAATAATCAGTTACCTGTTACTATAAATGCCCCATCAGTAAATAGTTTCAAGAATAGACTAGACAGTATATATAGAATAGACTATACAGTAAATAGTTTCAAGAATAGAATAGACTAGAAGTCATCCCAGACACCAGCCTGTATGAGATTAAGATTGCCCTCAAACAGCTCAAAAACAACAAGGCGCGGGGGAGGATGGAATCACAGCAGAGCTTCTGAAAGCGGGAGGAACGCCGGTACTGAAAGTCCTTCAGAGGCTCTTTAATTCCGTTCTGCTTAAGGGCAAAGGCAAAGATCAAAAAGGGTGGCAATACCCTACTGAAGAGCTATAGGCATATCACGCTCCTGAGCCACGTCTATATGTTGTTTTCCAGGGTGATCACGAATCGTCTCGCGAACAGGCTTGATGTTTTCCAGCGTCTCGAACAAGCCGGTATCCGAAAAGGCTACAATACCATATACCACATCCTTACGCTGCGGCAGGTTATACAGCAGACCGAAGAGTATAACCGGCCACTATGCTTAGCGTTTGTGGACTATGAGAAGGCCTTCGATTCGATCGAAACATGGGCCTTGCTTTAGTCTCTCTAGCGGTGCCGCATTGATTATCGATATATCGAAGTGTTGAAGTGTTTATACAGGAATGTATAAACACTTTAACACTTCAGTCAGTCCTGTCGATGTTGGAAACTCTACCCTTGAAGTTGTAGACCAATATAGAACATATTGGTCTATTATACCTTGGACAAATTGATCCAGGCCGGCAGTTCCAGCTTCAAGGATGAGGTCTTACGGCGAATCAGACTCGGCTGGGCAGCGTTCGGGAAGCTTCGCACTGTCTTTTCGTCCAAAATACCTCGGTACCTTAAGACAAAAGTCTTCAATCAATGTGTGATGATTTAAATAGAATAGACTTTACAAACGAATATGAGTGTACACTCGACAAAGTTAATCGGTTTGCAGGGCACACACGCATCATTATATTTCAATGTGCGCGTTCTGAATGGCCGCGGCCCTAATAATACGCAGGTTCATTTGTGTGGGAATCCTTTTATCTATACACACACCAGCACATCACGTCTTTTCAACCAAGTCATTTAAGATAAACAAGTTTCATTTGTTACAAAACAACTTTTTGTAGTAAAATGTTATTCGTAATTTCAACGCTCGCCATTATAGCTATGGTAGTCCAGTGGCTAAGATAACCGACTATGACTCTCATACTATGCAATTGACCCCGAGTTCGAATCTCAGTAGGATGACATGATTTTTGTTTAATTATTTTTTGTTGTTGTCTCATAGAAATCGTCAGAAATAAGCAGTAATGTAATTTGCAATTATTTGCATTGCTACCCACAGATTAATAGATTATTCAACTCTGTTTATATTTGTTGAGGGTCTTGAGTATTTTTTAAGTGCACTTGTTCAATAGCATCGAATAGGAACGCAGCTCTGCTTTGAGCAATTACATAATATAATTTGAGTATCTTATTTTGTAAAAATCATGGAGAATACAGACATAAGCATAATCAAAAGGACGGATCATTTTATATGAGCAAAATGTTTCAATAAGTGAAATCGCTCGGCGCTTAATGATATAGGTAAGTATTTTTTATTACATACATATTGATACTGGAATAATTTAGCCAAAGACCGAACAGAATGGAAGAAGTGGAGGGAGGCCTTTGCCCAGCAGTGGGACAGTTAACGGCTTGAAAAAAAAAAAAAAAAAAACATATTGATACATGAAAATTATGACTATGAATGAAATGAATAAGCCTTCTTGTTAACTTCCATTTGGTTCCTTCATTTGGTTATAGGTAATAGTTAATACTGCGCAGTTTTTATACCTAAAATTAAGTAAAGAATAATTATTATTTTGTTTCATATCTTCCGCAGAGACGAACTGTGCAATTGTGGGTGCATAGATATGCGGACTCAGGGCACATTGACCACGTTCGGCCTGGTCCAAAAGGTGGCAGCTATACTGATGCATCACGCCGTCATCGTGACATAGTAGATGCACATTTGGAAGATCCATTCAAGACTACGCGTTCGACGGCAACCGTAGAGGGAGTGTCTCTTCAGACAGTGCGAAATCATTTGCGTGCTGGTGGTTTAAGGTGTAGAAGACCGGCTAAGAAAATTTTACTTAGTGATGTGCATAAGTGTGAAAAATAAGATTCGCAGAACAATATAAAAATTTCGATTGGTGCAACAATGTTGTGATATTTACGGATGTAAGGTCTTCTAAATCGGATAAGGATGGACGTAAAAATTTGTGGCGAAAAACAGGGGAACGCTATAACGTTCTTCCATGTCGATCTAGCGGCCGACAGATATGTATTGGTTGGAACATGGTTGCAGGTATGCGGGATAGGTTAGAATTAATTATAAAAAATCAAGGATCACCGATAGGTTATTAAATATTTTCTTTGCTTTCTATACCCCAATCTTAGATATTTAGTTTCATTCCAAAATGTTTATAAAAAAAAGGTCGATACATAAAAGAGAGATGTTTATTGTTATTGACGTTTTTCCGTAACGTCAAATAACATGTTTATTCTCTCACATGTGGCTGACCTGCTTATAAAAAGATAGCTTGATAATTACGTCTATTCTTGTCCGATTCTGTAGTTAGGTAAATACATATATAAATAAACATGGCAGTAGGAAAAACGACTACATATGTATTTCAGTTTAAATTATTTTGTAGAAGTATTTCTTCGTCAGCAGTATGCTATACCTATACTGACTTATGTATAAAAGACAGTTACTCAAATTACCCATTTATTATTATGTATGAAGTAATCTACTTAGTAATTAACAATGAGTTGCTTTACTATAAAATGATCCCGTTCTGTTATTTTAAATACTTACTTACTTATATTTACATTGAATAATAAATAATACTGTGCAATAAAACGCTGTTTATTTTCACGTAACCTCATTTCCTTTTATGCTAATTAGTTTCAAACATGAATAAACACTGAAAAATATCGAAACAACGAATAAAAAGAATATACGAAAAAAATGTATATTTTTTTCATAAGCCAATTTATAAGCATTAGGCAGAATAGAACCTGCAACTTTCACATGACCTAAGTTGGTTCCCTAGAACACTCTGCCAATCAAGTTGCTGACTTACTTGGCGAAATTATTGATTACGCTTTGACACTTAACGTATCGTGTCGCTAGATGTCGCTAGATGGTTATGCGTGTGTTGAATAAAACGAAATCATTGATTGTAAGATTTACCTACACAAGTGTTGCAAGATTTTTATTGGACGGCATATTCGCCAGTGTGATGTTGACTTGCACACTAACAAAAGGGGTGCATACCGAATACATTTGCTGACTGTACATGTAAGATGGGCGTTACATTATTCTTAGGTTAAACATATCTGCCGAGTGTATCAGCTTGTAAATATTTCATAGTGCAATATTATAAAAATAAGCCCACTAAGTATTTATGACATGCTTGGTTACAGATCTACATTCAAAATAATAAAAAAGAAAAAGTACGTAAGTTTAACACACCTCTAAAAATGAATGAATTGGAATACAATTAAAGAAAGCAATGAAATAATAATAATATCAAAATTAGTATATATATATATATATATATATCATCAGGTCTTTTTAGTCTCCACTGCAGGAGCATGCTTGACCCTCTCTGTACTCTCTGTACTGTACTCTATTTTACAAAATTAGTAAAATGTAGTAATAAATAATCAGTAAAATGCCGTAATCAATAATAAATCTCATGATAAATCACACAACCAACATCTCACTATAAATGTACATATCTAAAATTCACAATAACTGTTTATCGTTTAGGTATAAAATTTGAGTAAAAAAATTTACTGGCCAGCAATGCAAACAGTTCCTTTTTGAACTTTCTTACGTTTAGCGCAAAAAATCTATTGGGAAGCTTATTGTAAATTTTAATAGCTTTTTTTTTTATTAAACATAAAATGTGTTGAGGTGCAAACAGTTTGTTTCTATTTAATTACTTGTTCTACCTCCTACTATGTCGTTTTATTTGGAAAATAATAGGGAAACCACAAAAATGCGGGCTTCATATATTTATGAAAGACACGGGCAGTACGTTTAATTTTTAGGGTTTTAAAGTAGGAACCCTTATAGTTTCGCTATGTCTGTCCGTCTGTCCGTCCGCAGTTTTACTCAGAGACTATAAGTACTAGAGAGCTGTAATTTGGTATGGATATGTATATTAATCATATTTATAAATTCAAATATGGAAAAAAAAAATTAGGTTTGCTCCTTACAAATAGAAAGGGATTAATTTTTTTTTCACAGCTACCACATCTTGTGTTGTTGTTGAATAGGTCTTTTAAAAATATTATGAGCTTGTAAACATCATTTTTCGATATACTTATCCGTTTCGGAAATATTTGGTTTTATAGTTCTTATTTTTGTTAGTCCAGTGAAACCCCCCCCCCCCCCCCCCCCCCTCTATCTACTATATAACGAAGTTTAAAGGAAATCTATCAGAGCTAAGTAGAATTTATAAATTAAAGAGTTATAATCGACCAACTTATAAATGTGCTCCGCAAAGTAAAATTTCATACAAATCGAATTAAAAATGAGTTAAGACCGTTGTTAATTACATAAAATAACTCATCATCATCCTCCTTACCTTATCCCATTATCTGGGGTCGGCGCAGTATGTCTTTTCCTTCCACAACTCCCTGTTTTTTTTTTTTTTTTTTTTTACTAAATATTAAATTAGGCATTTGTCTCCCATCTCACCTGATGGTAAGTGACGATGAAGACGAGGATGTTACATGCCTATCCAAGAGATACCCATTTATTCTACTTTTGAATGTCCCGGGACTGTACTTGTTTGGGAATATAGACGCAGGCAGTTCATTCCACACCTTAGCTACTCGAACCAAAAAGGAACTGTCAAAGCGTTTAGTTCGACTCTTTGGTATTCCAACGATAAAAGGGTGAAATTTCTGTCTGCGCCTTGTAGTCCGATGGAGGAATGGTGAGGGTTCAACTAGCTCAAAGAGCGCCTTCGCACACTCTCCAAAATGGATCCTATAAAATACCGATAGACAAGCGACTTTACGGCGATGCTCCAGGGATTGCAATTTCCTATTTGAGACCACGTCGTTGTTTATGAGCCTGCGGGCTCTTCGGTCAACAGAGTCCAATGCTTCAAGCTGGTATTTCGCTGAGCCATCCCAAAGGTGACTGCAGTACTCCATGCAAGAGCGAACCTGGGCTGTATAGAGATTGAGCAGCCGTTCAGAGCTGAAGTACCGCCGAACCTTTGAGATGATACCCAACTTCTTGGAAGCAGTTAGTGCCATTGACTCAATCTGTTGGCCGAAGCTTAGTTTTGACGTGACTGTCATGCCTAAAAGCCCAAGGTGGTCAACTAACGGTAAGGAAACACCCTGGAAAATGGGTGCAAGTGGGAAAGCACTCTTTTTTGCAGAAAATAGACACGCCTGTGTTTTGGACGGGTTAAACTTAACAAGATTGGCGTCTCCCCAATCGGACACCCTCTGTAATTTCGAGTTAACCCGTTCAATCATAGACTCTCTTAAAGACTGGACTTCTTGTGGACTTGCACTGGCACTGGACGTATAACTCTCTACAACGGTGCTGTCATCAGCATAACCAATAATGCCAGACATAAGGAGGTCATTAATGTGCAGCAGAAACAAGGTTGCAGAGAGAACAGATCCCTGAGGTACCCCGGCATTAATAGCCATTAGGTCGGAAGAGCAGCCATCCATAACCACTCGAATGGACCGTTCCCTCAGGAAATCGGATATCCAGTTGCAAAGGTCCTTAGGTAAACCATACGCTGGAAGCTTACTGAGGATAGCTTCGTGCCAGACCCGGTCAAAAGCCTTGGATATATCTAGTGAGACGGCAATTGCCTCACCGTGACCCTCCAAGGCTTCGCTCCATAAGTGAGTGGCATATACCAGTAGGTCACCGGTTGAGCGACCCTTGCGAAAACCATATTGGTTGTCACTAAGGAGCTCGTTGGTTTCCAGGTATGCCAGGAGACGATTGTTCAATACACGCTCCATAATCTTGCACAATATGGAGGTGATCGCAACAGGTCGATAATTGGCCGGGTCGGAGCGACTTCCCTTTTTAGGTACTGGTTGTACATTGGCAAGCTTCCAGGATCTTGGGACCTTGCCAGTCTCTAGAGAAAGTCTATAGAGGCGTGTCAGTACAGGGGACAACTCGGGTGCGCAGCGCTTCAGAACCACTGCTGGAATACCATCGGGTCCACTAGCCTTATTCACGTCTAGGTTTAGCATGCATTTAAGTACCTCTTTTTGGTGGATTTGAGCGGCCCGCATCTTGGGGCCGAACGAAGGTAACTGGGGTGGGCTTTTATTGCTACTATCTAGACGCGAATTGTCTGCAAATAGATTGGCAAACAAGTCTGCTTTCTCTTTTGCACCATGGGCCAGAGAACCGTCAGGTTTCTGCAATGGTGGCAGCGATGGGCGACAGAAGTTCATCTCCACTGACTTGGCTAGAGACCAGAAGGCTTTACTTCCTGAGGGACAGGAAGCTATCTTGTCTCCAATACGGCCAACGTGGTCGAAACGAGCTCTTCTGAACACCTTTTTGCAGGACTTGGCAGCAGCGTTATACACTCTCTTCCTGTCTTGAAGATCATCAGCTTTGATTCTGCGGGCATCAGCCCAGGACAAGTATGCTTCCCGCTTACGCCTTTCGGCTAAGAGGCACTGAGCATTGAACCATGGGCGAGCTTTGGTTTCAAGGGATACGTCAGCAAAAGGAATAAAATACTCCATTGCCTTACATATCACACTCGAGACAGCATCAGCGCAGCATGATGGATCCCTAGAAGAGAAGCAAACCTGCCGCCAAGGATAAGATGCGAAAAAATGTCGCATCTCATCCCAATCTGCCGACTTGTATCGCCATACTCGCCTGGTGCCTTTGGGGCTGGTGTCAGGAAGCGAGTAGTGCGATACAGATTTCACCACACAGTGATCCGATGTCCCGAGCGGTGGTGATACGGACACCGAATGCCTGTCAGGATCGGTTGTCAGCAGGAGGTCCAGGCAATACGCAGTGTGGCCAGCAACGTCAGGAATGCGCGTCGACTCGTTGACAAGTTGGGAGAGACCGTAAGTCAATGCAAACTTATAGGTTTCTCTCCCAGCATGGTCGGTGTCCTGGTACGGGTACAGCCACTCTCCGTGGTGGGCGTTAAAATCCCCCAGAAATACCAACTGCGCAGATGGAAAACGTTGCTGGACCTTATCTGCAGCATCGCTGAGATATTTCATGAGCCGAGTTGTCTCAGAGTCTCCGCTATGCGAACGGTAGACACTGGCGTAAACAATATGATCAAGGCCAGTATCTACATGAACCCACAAAACGGAGAAATGCGGAACTTCCAAGTCATGGAGACGCCGACAACAGATCTCATCCCTGACATACATGCACACGCCCGCGTGGGGGTGGAATTTGGCCTCCAGGACATAGCCTGGGTAATACAGGTATGACAGGTCTGACGGATTACTGATCTGCGTCTCGGTCAGAAATAGCAAGGCCGGCTTGGCAGTCTCGAGGTGGTAATGGACTGCATCAATATTGGAATGTATCCCCCTAATGTTACAGAAATCGACTAAAAGCTTAGGGGGCTCGGCCGGAGAGCGCTTGCTATGTTGGTTGTAATTTGGATTCTCAACCTTCAAAAGCGGAATTTTGCCCTCCCCAGAATACGTAGGGCAGCCTGAGCATTGTTGCCCAGGGAGGGATTCTCCTGCGCATGAACGCAGGTACCCTCCTGGGGTAATTTTCTCTTTAATTGCCGCTATCATATTGGAGAAGATCTGTAGGGGTATTGGGCTACCGGAACTCTCACTCACCAGGCGAAACACAGCAGCATTTACATGCTGCTATTTGACGCCGGTATTCTGTGAGAGGGTGGTTGCTAGCCGGTTCGAGCCAGCCCGATTTATGAGCTAAAGATGATGCTGTAGCTAAGAGTAAGTAGGCTCTACCACCGGAATATGTTTCCCGTCATGGCTATATCCACTCCCACCGCCCTCATATCCTGCCTTACGCATTCCATCCATTCCTTTTTTGGTCTTCCCCTTCCCCGGTATCCACTAACCTCCATCTCTAGCGCTTTTCTTATAATATGATTACATTCTCGCCTCATTACATGACCATACCAAGCTAATCTACCACTCCTTAATTTTTCGTTTACCGGCGCTACTTTCAAACTTCCTCTTACATAAACATTTCTGATCCTATCCATCCGCGTCACTCCGCACATCCACCTCAGCATTCTCATTTCGGTAGAATGAAGTCTGTTTTCATCCTGCACCTTTGTAGCCCAGCATTCTGAGCCGTACATCATCACTGGTCTAATTACAGCTCTATATATTTTGCCCTTAAGTTTCAACGGCATTTTCGGGTCACACATAGTGCCGGTAATTTCTCTCCACTTCTGCCATCCCGAGTTGATTCGGCGCTTTACCTCTCTGTCCTCGTTTCCGTCGTTCTGTAGTAACGAACCCAAATACTTAAATTCAGAGCAAGCTGGTATTGTGATATTATCGATGGTTAGGCTCACTTCCCTAGAGGCTCCACCGAAATCGCAGAACAGATACTCTGTTTTTGTTCTACTAATTTTCAAGCCTACTGTTTCTAGGGCGTGTTGCCACATAACCAGCTTGCTCTGTAATAAAACTGAATATAAATTTTCGATCCACGTAAAGTCAAGTAAATATGAAATCATAGCAGTTTTAATAATAATAATACGTCGGCCAAACGACTCCTGGGCAAAGACCACCACTTAAGGCGTTTGCCTGTTGACCCGAGGGTCGTGGGTCCGATTCCCACCGGAAGCATACTTTGTTTTGTTGTTTCCAGTTTGGTTAGGACATTGCAAGCTTGAATCACCTGATTGTCTGATAATAAAGATGATTCCGTGCTTCGGAAGGTACGTTAAGCCGTTGGTCCCGGCTGCCATCTGGTAGTCGTTAAAGGAACCACGTCAGAGGCCGAGAGGCGGTTCCGAAGAACTCTGACACCAGGGTGTGCATGGTCGATTGACCGTGTCACCTACACGAAATGATGATGATGATGATGCTGGGTCCCGACTTCGAAAAGAAGACCTGGTAAGTCGAGAAGGGGTGGCGAGACGAACTCGACAAATGCCAAAAGAACTGGAATAATCTAGCCGAAGACCGAACAGAATGGAAGAAATGGAGAGAGGCCTTTGCCCAGCAGTGGGACAGTTAACGGCTTGAAATGAAAATGAAATACCTAAATAATTGCAATGTGTTTACGTTTGACAGCGCGCGGCGCTTCGCGGAACGATAGGAGGCTGCTTGGTACCTATTGCGCTCGGGAATCAAAGTAGGTAATATACCTACGAAATCTTGTTACCAGCGCTTGCCTTGCACGTCACTCGTGGTGGTACTGAATGGATAATATTTTTTCTAATTTCCCTTGTGAAGTAGGACTTTATAAATTTTTCTTCAGTTACCACCTTCTTATGTGAGCTCGTTTTTAGACGTTAGATAATGGTACGGAACCCTTCGTGCGCGAGTCCGACTCGCACTTGGCAAGTTTTGCTACAGTTTTTTTTCTATGTGTACAACCTATTTTAGGTAATTATCAATGTTAAGGGAGTCGTCAACTGGTTCAATAAAAGAATTTTGAAAAGAAACATCCAAGACAAAGAATATTTATTTGCATAAACATGTGTAAACTACATTATATGGATATATTATAAAATCTAATCTCATGCTGGTGTCATCTAATGCTAGTGGATTACTTTTATATGTTTTAAACTGAATTATTTTGGTCTTATTTAAATTTATTTTTAAATTATTTTCGTCTAGCCATTTTACAACCTTTTCTAGCGTAGTCTGGACCATTGTGTTTTCATATCTTTAGTCCCCTTACATAATATTGATGTGTAATCTACAAACAAAACACATTTTTGATCTGTGACTGATGGCAAATCGTTAATGTACAACAGAAACAAAAATTGAGATGAAATACTGGCTTGAGGTCCAGAGTAGTTATTTTGGTATTTAGAACTTGACCTGTAGCTTTTTTGGTTATGACGCATTGACACTATCTCTACACGTTGACTGCGCTTTTCTAGGAAGCCTCTAATCCAGTCCAGGGCTACTGGCCAGTACTCCTCGAATTCTGTATCGTAACAGTTTATCGAGTAATATTATATGACAGACAAATTCGAATGCCTTACTCAGATCCAGTAGTAGACCTGGAATTGGAACACCATTATCTTACGGCTCAGAAACGTGGTCTCTTACTATGGGCCTCATAAGAAAGCTCAAGGTCGCTCAAAGAGCAATGGGCTATGCTCGGTGTTTCTCTGCGTGACCGAATCAGAAATGAAGAGATCCGTAGAAGAACGAAAGTCATCGCCATAGCCCAGCGGATTAGCTCTTTGAAGTGGCAGTGGGCGGGGCACATAGCGCGTAGAACCGATGAAGCAAAAAGGTTCTCGATAGGCGACCACGTACCGGCAAGCGCAGCGTTGGACACCCACCTACCAGGTGGTCGGACGACCTGACCAAGGTCGCAGGGAAACGCTGGATGCAGGCCGCTCCCAACCGGTCATTTTGGAAATCTTTGGGAGAGGCCTATGTCCAGCAGTGGACTTCTTGCAGCTGATATGATGCTGTCTAAAGAGTTTATTTCGGCGTTTCTTCTGGACAGTGGTCCAAAACGCTTGTAGTCTGTAGTTTTTATTATTAATCAATAATAAAAATATTACAAAATTAGATCATTTAATTTATTAAGGCCTATTTTCCGAATCAACCTCAAAATATACTAGATTTATGTGAAAAAAACACGTGACGCTCTGACATTTTTGGAGACCCAAGTTTCAAGTATGTGGGGATGAACTTTACTCCTGTGGCGGGCGGTGCGGTGGTAGAAGGTGGTAGGTTTTGCTTATATTATCATCCAACACTGCCTGTTTGTTCCTAATTTTACTTGCAACCTTTGTTGTAGTCATCTGTGGAAATATCCACAACTACTCTACAAGTTAGAATGAATGCATTCACTCAAAATTCCATTTCGTCTGTTCTAAATAATATTACTGATCGCATCTGGGACCAAGCCTTACCTATCAGGTATGGAGGTTCGGGAATCAGAAAAAATATCCAATGTCTTATGTAGCACTGAGACGCAATTTTAAAAAAATCTCAAGGATAACGAATTTAACGTTAGTTATGCAACAGAAGCTAAAGACGCCTAGCGAGTTCAAGCTCCAAATTCCCTGTTTACCCATCCTTGCAGAGACAATGGGACCGCTTTGCAAAATTGCTCAAAATAATTTACTTGAGACGTCTAGCAATTCTGTAGGAGTGCGTTACCCCAGCCGACTAAGTGCTCCTTTTAAGAATTGATAAATGCAAATAATTAGATCATTACTTCGTGTAAATGTCCCCGAAAGTAAATAATTTGACACCCCGCCGTTTCAGAGATAATTAGGAAAATAAAATTCGGCTGGCGTAACGTTACCCCAGCCAACTTTTTTTGATCCCGTCGGTTTATCTGGATAAAAAGTATGCACAAAGATAGATTGAATTTGCTCTCAAATGTCCCCGATAAAATTAAATTTGACACCTTTATGGATTTCGAGTTATTTCATTTTCTGCTGCGGTAACGTTTGGTCAATCTCTGTATCTCTGAAACCGTAAGACGCAGAATCATGATTTTTTTTATACGTATAGAACGGAATTTGTCTCCATTTGACACCTAGTTATCGTAAATATTAATTATATGGTTGGCGAGTAATAAATATTATTCTGAAAATCATATTTTCGGTTCTAGTTATTAAACGAGGGAACCCTGAAAATTCAAACTAGTCCTAATAGATGCCTCTTATAGAGACATACAAAACATCAAAACTTTCATCAGCTTAATCCAAAGCATTGGTAAGTTATAATGATATTACTGGTTTCAGAAAGCCAGATTCTGGGCTATAGTTGCAAATAAACCGTTTTAAACCAAAACTACGTGGTTTAAAACCCGTTTTGAATAAATTTAAAACGGTTTAAAACCGTGACCACGTGATTACTAGTTTATTAACAAATTATTATTTTGAAGGTAAAAATAAAAGATATTAATTGAAAACATTTTATTTTTATTAGTTTAAATGACGTTTTATAATATTTTTAGGATTTAGAAAGATTACAATCTAAATATGCGTATTTTTTCATTTCTTTTTCCTATCATAAGCTGTAAGTAGGTATGCTTTTTGTTATAAAAAAACGGCCAAGTGCGAGTGGACTCGCGCACTAAGGTTCCGTATCATTATCCTTATCCTTATCCTTACTAATATTATAAATGCGAAAGTGAGTTTGTTTGTTTGTTTGTGTGTTTGTTTGTGTGTTTGTTTGTTTGTTTGTTTGTTTGTTACGCTTTCACGCAGTAACTACTGAACCGATCATCATGAAACTTTGCATACAAGTTCTCTGGAGTGCGGAGAAGGACATAGGCTTTTATCCCGGGAATAAGTAATATTCCCGAGGGATCGACATTGACGCGGGCGGAGCCGCGGGCGAAAGCTAGTCTATAATAACTTTAAAATTATTTAAAATCTTATACCTTTAATCGAGCAATTCTTGTATATTTATTTATATGTATGTATATAATTTTTTTTCCTCATTTTCCATCTTGACCTGGCCGGGGATCTAACCCGGGACCTCCAGTGTGGAAGCCTGGCATGGTGACCACTAGGCCATAGAGCCTGTCAATATATTATATCTTATACCTTTAAACTAGCAATTCTTGTATATTTATATGTATATAAATTTATTTCTATGATCTCGGAAACGGCCCTAACGATTTCGCTGAAATTTGGTATATGGGGGTTTTCGGAGGTAAACAATCGATCTAAATTAGTCTTATGTTTGGAAAAACGCGTATTTCTTTCCACGCAGAATATAGCCGCTAATTTCGTCCTGCCGGCCACTGTCCGTCTGGGACGCGGACGGCAAGAAACGAGTGTTACGGGTTTGAATCCCGCTCGGTGACTTACTTTTCTTTTTAGGGTTCCGTACCGCATGCTGGATACGGCTAAGTTTAACTACGCTTAAGCGAAATAAGTCATTCCATTTCATTTCAAAAGGAAAAAAACGGAATCCTTATAGAATCACTCGGCTCCACAGTGACTGTCTATTTGTCTGTCTGTCTGTCAAGAACCTTTTTCTCAACGTCTTAGTTTTTTCCACAACTCCAAGGGACAGGTAGACCTGAGTATTTGATATGAATTTCAGCTTGATACCTCAACACGTTCCTGAGATCAAGGATCTTGACCGACAAACGGACAACAAAGTGATCCTATATGGGTTCCGTTCTTTTCTTTTGAGATACGGAACCCTAAAAACTAAATTTATGTTAATTAATAGTTTGTTATTTCGTTGTTTGTATTTTCTGCGAAATTTAGACATTTAACTTAATGGATGATGACAAAGTAATGTAACAGTTAAATATATCTTCCAATCCTAGCGCCCGCGACTCTGGTCGCGTCTAATACACATTGAGTCATTTGATCAAACCAGGGTCACTGTCGCGTCCGCTAGGTTTTTAAGGTCACCTTAAAGTATAATTTTTCATGGTAAAGTTTGTTTTTTTTACATAATTATTCATATAGTATTTTTTTTTTGCATTTCACTTAACCCAAATATATGATGGATAATGCAATAATTATATTTTGAATTGCTTTTTGTGAAATGTTAGTAAATTCTAATAGAAAATCGTTTTAAACCTATATTAAACCTCAAAATTTGGTTTAAAACGTTTTAAACAAAAAAACGGTTTAAAACCAAATGGTTTTAAACGTTTAAAATACTTTTTGCATCTATATTCTGGGCTCTCAATTTAATCGAGGAAAATAATACTTTCCCTTTACCTGTCTGATTTCATATTTAAACAATAATTAGACACTTTATCGAAAAACATACATACCAATTTTCAGCTTGATATACTTTCGTATATAAGAAATAATAATTAAAAACTAAACCTAGATATTTTTTCCGATTACCCGACCAAGTTCTGATGTGCATCTGAAAGCGGCTGCGGCATACTACTAGATATACTTTCATATTCGACGGCATTGTATTCTAAATTGGATGGTACAGGCGAGTGGAAATTTTTTTAGTAAAAAAATATATGCCTTATATAGCGTGATTTTGAACCCCCTAGCTATATTGAAATCTTGGAATCAGAATCCCTAATGGAATACAGAATTCCAAGAAAAAAAGGTAAAAACCGAAAAAAAAATCTGATCGGCGACTTTGTATGGGAAACCCTAATTTTTTTTTGATTTTCAGCTTTTTTTCTTGCTATTTCATTAGGGATTCAGATTCTGAGATTTCAATAAAGCTAGGGGTTCAAAATCACGTTGTATAATGGAATTACTTATTTCCTCCATACTTATACTTTATAATGTATTGATTCCTAACGGGATTGACCAAGTCTATTATTGCAAGACCAAAAGCTATAGGTAATATTGGAAATACGAGTATGTAATACTTGCTTTGTTAGATAGAATTAGAAAAAAATACAACAGCACTTGCTCGGAACTGCAATTTCATTGGCTAATGTGCGCGAGCGGGACAGCGATAGTCCCTAGTTTTGCTCGGGCATAATAACAAATATATATTTTTTTTTTTCAAAGAAGGACACAAAAAAGTATTGATACCCTGTACTGTGGTACCGACTACTTTTGATTTCGAACAAATCTTTGTAAGATGTCCCCTACATCTTCGCATAAAGCAATGCAGAATAAAACAAGCAGTACATAATATAGAAAAAGAAATACGGACTTCTAGTTCATTTGTTTAGCTAATAACGACGCGTTTTCCTAGTTGATGGATACACATTTTACTCCCAATTTGTAAAACTGACACTTTCTACGCGAGAGCAGCAAAAATAAATAACACAAGTTTTTTTTTTATTTATCTCTTGATAGTCTTACATTATAGAATATTATAGAATCAAAAACCAACGCAAACAAGGTTATACCTTGTTTGCGTTGGTTTTTGATTACCAACTACGGTGACAGTTGGATTGAATATTATGCAGACGGCAGACCTCTATTTAAGAGGTCTGCCTTAAAATCATTCAAACAAAAAAGGCATAAAAAGATATTTTATTTACATTCTTAGTATGTAGACATTGCCATTTAAGTAATAGTTTTGCTGAAAGAGAAAATCTGTAAGTCACCCTAAGGTTTCATTCATCATCATCATCATCATCATTTTGAATAGGTGTCACGGTCAATCGACCATGCACACCCTGGTGTCAGAGTTCTTGGAACCGCTTCTCGGCCTCTGACGTGGTTCCTTTAACGACTACCAGATGGCAGCCGGGACCACCGGCTTAACGTGCCTTCCGAAGCACGGAATTATCTTTATTATCAGACAATCAGGTGATTCACGCCTGCAATGTCCTAACCAAACTGGAAACAACTAAACAAAGTATGTTTCCGGTAGGAATCGAACCCACGACCCCCGGGTCAACAGGTAAACGCCTTAAGCACTGGACCACGGAGGCTGTTTCTGCTGTTGACCCTAAGGTTTCATTTATTAAATACGAGTCTTTATAATATTAAAATTAATCCTAACAATTTTTCTACTTGAATATACCCAACCACTTATTATTATTGTGCAGATTTTAGAAGGTATACGTTATGTATCGTGCGGCCGCTTTCAGATGCACATCAGAACTTGGTCGGGTAATCGGAAAAAAATATCTAGGTTTAGTTTTTAATTATTATTTCTTATAACGAAAGTATATCAAGCTGAAAATTGGTATGTATGTTTTCGATAAAGTGTCTAATTATTCTTTAAATATGAAATCAGCCAGGTAAAAGAAAAGTATTATTTTCCTCGTTTAAATCGAGAGCCCCAGAATCTGGCTTTCTGGAACCAATAATATCATTATAACTAGCCAATGCTTTGGATTAGGCTGATGAAAGTTTTGATGTTTTGTATGTCCTCTATAAGAGGCATATATAAGGATTAGTTTGAATTTTCAGGGTTCCCTCGTTTAATAACTAGAACCGAAAATATGGTTTTCAGAATAATATTTATTACTCGCCAACCATATTATAATATTTAAGATAACTAGGTGTCAAATGGAGACAAATTCCGTTCTATACGTATAAAAAAAATCATGATTCTGCGTCTTACGGTTTCAGAGATACAGAGATTGACCAAACGTTACCGCAGCAGAAAATGAAATAACTCGAAATCCATAAAGGTGTCAAATTTAATTTTATCGGGGACATTTGAGAGCAAATTCAATCTATCTTTGTGTATACTTTTTATCCAGATAAACCGACGGGATCAAAAAAAGTCGGCTGGGGTAACGTTACGCCAGCCGAATTTTATTTTCCTCATTATCTCTGAAACGGCGGGGTGTCAAAATATTTACTTTCGGGGACATTTACACGAAGTAATGATCTAATTATTTGCATTTATCAATTCTTAAAAGGAGCACTTAGTCGGCTGGGGTAACGCACTCTTCTGTAGAGCGTGCCCGCCTTTTAGCTGTGGCAGAGTGGGAGTCCGGGCTTTGGTTGCAGACCCTGCCGTCAGCCAGCCTAGGCACAATGCTGCACAATGACAGCTGGAAATGATCTCTTATCCGGCGAATAAGATCAATTTTACCGAACCCATCGTGTGCGAATGATTGTTGTTAATCCGCGGCCGCCACCCACAGCTGACGCAGTCGATGTTACCGTTTCTAGGTGTTTCGTTTTCTTCGTATTAGAGTAAGTGAGTACATATATCCCTGTGCTGAGTGCTTTGTATTTGCAACAATACTGCTATAAGAGGCCATAACTGCATCAAAGTCAATTCAGAGTTATTAAGTGTTTCTTAAAAATGTATCGTAAGTTACTTAACAATGCTGTTTACTTTGCTACACGCAGAAAGTCAATTGTAATTGATTTATTATAGATCGGTAACTGTTCAAGCTTTCCATTTTTTTCATTACATATATGAATTTGAAAAAATTGCGATTACATAGTTTCCGTATTAGCTTAAAAAAAGGCAATATGAAAATAATATAATTTTAAACAGAATAGCCATAACTACGTATTTATGGCTTTACCTCGTCAAAAACTCAATAATGGCGTTAGAAAATAAAAATATTCAATAGTACCTATGATAGCCATTATTCTAATATTACGAGTAGGGCTTTCGAATACCTGAAAAAAAATCCGATCATTGAGATCAGGACAACACACGTCAGCATAGCCTCCGGGAGTGCCGGCAGAAGTGAAAGCTAAAAGAGATCTCTCGAAAGAGAGGGTGTATTAATTCCTCTCCAACGCCGCACCGGCGAAAGTTCCTAAAACGGTTGAGTTGTTAGAGTGTGGCAGAAGCACGGCGACTAATTTCTGCTATATGATTGATGCACCTCTATGTGTTATCTGTGTACAGACAAAGATCTTGACCCATTTGCAAAAAGGGAGGCAAATCAATAATATACATTTTAGCACTGTCTAGTCTGTGACTTTTGTTAAAAACGCTAAACAAAAGTCACAGACTAGACAGTGCTAAAATGTATATTATTGATTTGCCTAGCGCTACCATTCAAACGGTATTCTTTGGTCCAGGAGTTAGTATTAATGCTAAGGCCGAGTAATACTAGCAATGCTCCAATCATTTACTTAACTGGCGACAGCCCATAGTTTCGCAGATCATCTGCATCGAACTGAAATCAGCAACCAATTTAAGAACAAGGCAAGATTTATAAAACAAGAGAAAAGTGTAGTGTAGTAGGTATAGCCTTAAGTAGTTGTAAGTATATATTCTTGTAGAACCCGGAATAAACCAGTCTTCACGCAACACTCAGTCGTATCACTTGTCCAATCCTTTGCATGGCGAACCGCCAGTCGGTGCAGCGATGCACCGGCGCGGCCGTGCACTCCACTGCGCGCTATCCGCGTAAAATATAATTGAATAATAAAATAGAAAATGGGGCTGTGCCAATGACATATGAAGAAAGGAGGTCAAGATTTGTAAAAGGAAATGAAGATAATTGAAATTTTGAAGAATTCGGTTTACTATGGAAGAATAAGTTATTTTTAAGATCTATACGTGCAATGTAAAATATATGACGAACGCATGAATTAAAATATTCGAAGACTCAAGAATACAAGAAAGAAGATTCTAGAGAGAAAATAAAAATGAAAAGTTCGAAAAAGAAGAAATGTGATGAAAATATAGATCAACAAATATTATATAAAATAAGAAGAAAGAAGACGATGTTTATTTTATGAAATGAGAAGAAAATTATTTTCTGAATACTTCAAGTATTTGTGTCAAAATATATACTTACCTACCAGTATGTCGAAGTCGTGCCGTATAAAGTAACGATAAATTTTGTTGGTAGTCAGGGGGTGCCATTCGCAACTGCTTGACCGGTGGTTGCAGGTAATGGCTACGGGTACGCGCGCCCGGCTCCCCGAGCTGCTGCTTACTCATCCCTGATTCATCCGAGTGAGTAGTATCCCAAAGACCTTTATCCCGTTTTCCCAAAATCCAACAAACTCCTTCCCATCCCTCGCTTAAAAACGTCTTCGATGGGCAGCAGCGTCGAAAGTCATATAGGCCAAATACACTGCGCTCACCAACCCGTCTGCCAAGCGTGGTGAGTATGGCAAAATCCCCCCATGGATTTAGAAAATATACCAAGGCCCCCAGTCCCCGGCGGCCCCGCTATTCCTGGCTCCGGTAGCGGTCATGGTAACGGCGGGGCAGGGGGTGCTAAGAATCTCCGGAAGAGATCCGGCTACCACCCCCAACGAAGACTGGCCCTGGTGACACACAACATTCGCACTATGAGGCTAGACGAGAAGGTCGAGGAAGTGGAAGAGGAAATGAGTAGGTTACGATGGGACATAGTGGGGTTGTCAGAAGTCCGAAGAGAGGGAGAGGGCACGACAACCCTAAAGTCTGGTAACCTACTCTATCACCGGGAGGGTGACTTTAAAAAGTCACAGCATGGTGTCGGGTTTCTCGTCCACAAGTCCCTCATTAACAACGTCATAACCATCGAGAGTGTTTCCGGTAGGGTAATATACCTGATACTCAGAGTATCTAAAAGATACTTGCTGAAGGTAATTCAGGTATATATGCCGACCGGGGAACGCTCAGATGAAGAGGTGGAAGTGGTGTATGAGGACATCAGTAGGGCCATACACGCTTCCCAAACCTATTTTACGGTTGTTATGGGGGATTTCAACGCAATACTTGGCAAGCGGAGCGACGGAGAGGCCAGAGTGGGGCAATTTGGGTATGGAAAGCGGAACGAAAGGGGCCATAGGCTGGCTGATTTCTTGGAGGAGGAGGGACTCTACGCGATGAACTCCTTCTTCAAGAAGCCGCCAAACAGAAAATGGACCTGGATGGGTCCAAGCAGAAAGGACCAGGCCCCTGTCAAAAATGAGATAGACTTCATCTTGTCGACGAGGAGAGAGATATTCAATGATGTCTCTGTGATCAACAGGATTAAAATCGGAAGTGATCACCGAATAGTAAGAGGCATCTTGAATATCGATCTCAGACGAGAGAGGACTCGCTTGATGAAGTCTACGCTCCGACCGTCTCCGGCCCATATCCAAAATGTCGAAAGTTTCCAACTGGAACTCTCGAATCGCTTCGATTGCTTGAAGGATTGCGTATCTGTGGACGAGTTAAATAATGGGTTCGTAGACACTGTCCAAGCGGCGGGAGCGAAGTTTTTTAAGTCCCGCCCGAAACAAAAGCTTCAAAAAATCTCGCCCCAGACCCTAAAATTGATGGCCACGCGACGATCTATGCCGCTGCAGACCTCCGAAGACGCGGACGTACATCGGCAGCTCAATAGACAAATCCAGAAGGCCTTGCGACACGACATTCGTTCCTTTAATACCAAGCGTATTAAGGAGACGATAGAGCAAAATAAAGGCTCCAAAGTGTTCGCAAGAGTGGAGTCTATTGGGCAGAGCCGATTGACTAAGCTGAAGAAGGAGGACGGCGGCGTGGTATCGTCAAAAGCCGAGGTGCTGGGCGAGATCGAGAGGTTTTATGGACAGCTGTTTACCTCAGTAGCCAAACCCATTATAAGTTTGGCCAAAGATCCTAGAGCCAAACTTACCCGACACTATACCGAAGATATCCCGGACATCAGCCTGTACGAGATTAGGATTGCTCTCAAACAGCTCAAGAATAACAAGGCGCCGGGCGAGGACGGAATCACAGCAGAGCTTCTGAAAGCGGGCGGAACGCCGGTACTGAAAGTCCTTCAGAGGCTCTTCAATTCCGTTCTGCTCGAGGGCGTGACGCCAGAGACGTGGAACAGGGGCGTGGTGGTGCTGTTCTTCAAGAAGGGCGACAATACCCTACTGAAGAACTATAGACCCATCACGCTCCTGAGCCACGTCTATTAGCTGTTTTCGAGAGTAATCACGAATCGTCTCACGAACAGGCTCGATGCCTTCCAGCCTCCCGAACAAGCCGGTTTCCGAAAAGGCTATAGTACCATAGACCACATCCACACGCTGCGGCAGGTTATACAGAAGACCAGAGAGTATAACCGGCCACTATGCTTAGCGTTTGTGGACTATGAGAAGGCCTTTGATTCGATCGAAACATGGGCCGTACTTCGATCTCTCCAGCGATGCCGCATCGATCATCGGTATATCGAAGTGTTGAAGTGCCTATACAGCAACGCCACAATGTCAGTCCGAGTACAGGAGCAGAGTACGAGGGCTATCCGACTACAGAGAGGTGTGAGACAGGGAGATGTGATATCTCCAAAACTGTTCACCGCTGCTCTGGAGGATAATAAATAAATAAATATAAATAAATAAATATATATGGACAAATCACACAGGATGCCTTCAAGCTGCTGGAATGGAAAGGACTTGGCATTAATATTAACGGCGAGTATATCACTCACCTTCGATTTGCCGATGATATTGTTATAATGGCGGAGTCGCTGGAGGATCTGAGTGCCATGCTCAATGACCTCAATGAAGTTTCCCAACAAGTGGGCCTTAAAATGAACATGGACAAGACGAAAATAATGTCGAATGTCCATGTTGCGCCTTCTCCAGTGCTTGTTGGGAGCTCCATACTTGAAGCTGTTGACCAATATATCTATCTGGGTCAATTGATCCAGGTTGGAAGTTCCAGCTTCAAGGATGAGGTTTTTCGACGAATCCGACTCGGCTGGGCAGCGTTCGGGAAGCTCCGAAGTGTCTTCTCGTCCAAAATACCTCAGTGCCTCAAGTCGAAAGTATTCGACCAATGTGTGTTGCCAGTGATGACTTACGGGTCCGAAACGTGGTCGTTTACTATGGGCCTCATAAGAAAGCTCAAGGTCGCTCAAAGAGCTATGGAGAGGGCTATGCTCGGTGTTTCTCTGCGAGATCGAATCAGAAACGAAGAGATCCGTAGAAGAACAAAGGTCACCGACATAGCTCAGCGGATTAGCTCTTTGAAGTGGCAGTGGGCGGGGCACATAGCTCGAAGAACCGATGGCCGATGGGGCAGAAAGGTGCTCGAATGGCGACCACGTACCGGCAAGCGCAGCGTTGGACACCCACCGACAAGGTGGTCGGACGACCTAACCAAGGTCGCAGGAAGACGCTGGATGCAGGCCGCTTCCAACCGGTCATATTGGAAATCCTTGGGGGAGGCCTATGTCCAGCAGTGGACTTCTTGCGGCTGAGATGATGATGATGATGAAATTTTGTTGGAGCTGTGTCCAGGGTTATCCCGGCCCACGGTGTCCAGGGTATAGCCCGGCCCACCCAGTTTGCAGCCTACAGCAGCAGCCAAGGAGGAGACACCAGAATCGTATTCGTCCCGTGGGCGTAAGGCGTAAGGCACGTAAGGCGAGGAATATTGACTTGAGGAGCCCAAACGAGAATTAAAATATCCTTTTTAAATAGTTAGTGAACTTAAAATAGTAGGTACAAAATATTTTTGTAATGATAATGTTGTGTAATTTTTTTTATTCTTAATAATTTGTTTACACTTTATACATTTTTTGTTCCACTATTATATTGGTGTTTTTTTTTCTATTTGATACAAAATGTCAGATAATTTCGATCTTGAAACGGCAATCGCCTTATTACCTATAATGAACGGTGATGAGAAAATAACCAAATCATTAACTGATAATATAGATTTCTATAGCAGTACCTTAAATAGTTTTTCCCAGCAGCTTTTAATTAAATTTGTTATAAAAACTAGATTATCAGAACACGGTAAAATGCTTTTAAAACAAAACTATTACAATATTAATACTTAATTAATGAAAAAATTGCTATAGATTGTTTTTGTAAAGGTCTAAATAGTTTTAAACTTTACGTTATTATTTCTAGCCGAACATTTTTCTCCTTCTCTCATTGTATTCAAACCGCCATTGATGAAAATACAACGATGTCAATAAATAAACAATGTAGTAGTTATAAAATATCAAATCAATACTTTAAGTATCATAAGTATTCTCCACATAACAAATCGGTGTTTACGAATTGTGAAGCGGCAACTTACAGTTCCAGACGCATGACGACATTAGTATCTAATTCGTCGTACATGTGCAGCGATCACGTTCCGTCGACTCAGCAGGCGCCGCTGGTCGTGGAATCTAAGTGTAGCAAGTCTTATTATGATGTTTTTGATTCAGATGTGGAATTACCTAAATTATTTGATGTTGACGAGATTTAAATTTACAATTTAAAGTTTTTTTAGAATTCGAGAATCCATTCCAATAAAAGTGGCATTACTTTAAAAACAAATAAAACAAAACCTAGACACACATTAATAAACAAAAAATCGCGTAAGTGCGGATATGACAATTAAATATAAGTATAATTTTATTAAAAATAAGAATGTATCTAAGGGAAAAGTAAGTGTATTATGAAAGAAAATAAATATGATAAGAAAAATTAAAATTACGAGTATTAAAGAAATGGCTATGCATAAAATGATGAAAAAATATATAATGAGTAAAATAAAAATGAGAGATAAGGTAAGAAACAAATATATGAGTAAGAAAATAAATAAAAATAATGAGAAATAATAAAAAGTTAAATACTTTAAATAAATACACGATAATATTTGTTTTAATATAGGAAAATTCTCTGTTGATTTTATAAAAACCAAAAAATTATATATTAAGAGATCGGTAGGCGTAACTTAGATTAAATTAGAATACACATGTATTTGTTTATTTAAGATTGTTTTTATGTTGTATTCAAATAAATATTTTAATGATATTACGAAACTGTTTCTTTTTAAAAATCTTTGTAATTGTTTGAAAAGAAACAGTAATTTTCATTTTAAAGTGTGGATTCTATTTCAATTTATTTTTTATCAATATATATACAATTTAAATATAAAATATTTAAACCAATGCTACAACTAAAAATAAATATATATTTACGAATAAAAAAGGCCGGGTAAATCGTTAGAGTTGTTTTAAAGCAAACTATATTTGTTTGAACTAATTATACATGGTGAAATTTTGGTCGTTTTGGACCTTTAAAGGGGTGACTCAGACCATCAATATGAACTACTTTTTTTATATGGAACCAATGCTGAGAACTCAATAAAAAAATTCATTCATCATTTCCATACAAAAGAGTTCCGCCGCCCGGCCAGTTTGTATGGAAATGTCGATTTTTTTTAGTTCTCAGCATTGTTCCTATTGGAAAAATTGTTCATTTTGATGGTCTGAGTCGAAACAAAACCCCGATAAATTTTGCAAATTGGGAGATACTGTAGTCCGTAACCGACGGGATGAACATAAAATTTGCGTCCGTTTTTCCAAAACATCTATGATGCGCAAAAGCATACTCGGTATGGCATCTTCAATTTACAACAAATTGCCTAAGTCCTTGAGAGAACTGTCTTGTTCTTTGTTTCGAAGCAAATTAAGGTTAATATTATTGAACAAATGTTATTATGCCATAAGCGAATTTCTCAATGAAAAAAATTTTTGATAAATTGTGAACATAATCTTTAATTAACTCACATTGACATAGTTTAATCGTACTACATAGTATCACGTCTTTTCCTTTACGGGGTAGACAGAGCCTAGGTCTATAAGACCTGAAGGCCGCGTTTAGCATGATGGTGGGCATTAGGTGGAAAACGGAATCAAAATAGTGACGGGTTGCTAGCCGCATCGCCTATTAACACGATTCCTCAGATTTTACCCAATCCCTCGATCGGCTTCTACGGTCTGCGCGGGAAGAGAAGCAGCTGGTACATTCTACGTTTTTTCTTTTCTCCCAGACCAGCATGAAAGAGAATTTAATCGTACTAATATTTAAAAATAAAAAAATCTTTCTTTTTATATATTAATTATTTGACAAGCTACTTGTATGTTGTTTTTTATATTGTTATGTGTCATTATTGTATGCCCTTACGGGTAGTGTGCATTGATACTATCGAATTTGTAACATCTTTATACATGCATTACGAACAATAAAGAAACTTTGACTTTGACTTTGATTAAATTAAATTGCATTTACCAGTCTTCACGCAACACTCAGTCGTATCACTTGTCCAATCCTTTGCAAAAGTGAGGGTTTTAAGATTTGTTTGTTTGTTTGTTTGTAATATCTTTATTGTACGAGAAAAAAACACATAACATAAAACATAGTATAAACGAAAAGTAAACATACAATGGCGGACTTATCCCATAAAGGGATCTCTACCAGTCAACCAGCCAAATGATTGAGAGGATGTTTACTAATTGGGCAGAAGAACGAAGATTTCACCCTGTGGTACTCCTGCAGAAAGAGATTTCCACCCCGACAATTCGCGATCCATACCAGCAGCAACTAGGTAGTTGCTGCTGGTCGCGAAGGTATGTTGAATCCATTACTGAAGACGAGAATCGCAGATGATGGAGGATTGCAAGGAGAATAACGTGATCAACCATGTTGGAGGCGTTAGAAAAGTCAATTAAACAAGAGTGGTAACCAGCGTCTTCTCTACTATACCCAAACAAATATCCTCGGTAACTTTGAGAAGCGCGATAGCTGTACTGTCCCTCTGGAGAAATTCAGACTCAAAGGAGAGAGTTAGAGAAAATACAATAAAACACTCGGACACGTACTACAGCTTAGATAATTTTAGAAAAGGAGGGCAGTATAGATATTGGCCTGAAATATTATGGTATAAAGCCATGTATCAACAGTGTGTCGGTTACAATGATCACTCAAGGTATAGATATAGTTTAGGTATTTAGTATATTTTTTTAAAGGCAAGAGATTATTATTATGTATTAAAATTTTGATTATTATGACAATAATGTAAGTCTATTGGGCGTTATGGTTTTATTTTATACGATTAAATTTAATAAATATGATTTTTCTACATGTATCTTTGGGTACTACGCGGAATTAGAATTTGTTATATAGAGCAAAAGATAGGAAAATGTTTGCTGATTTCAGTCATATTTATACTTAACTCATATTGGACAAAAAATGTAGTTATGGCCTTTCTCCGTATGACGGCAGAATAGCAATTGAATATTAGTTTAGTTTTATTTGACTATTAGTTGAACACACACAAAGCTGCAATTTGTTGTGCTCCACTTTATCCGCACATACATACATACGGCTGTCAAGACCTGCTGTTTTGATATTGACCGCTAGCACTGTAGCAAAAGTAAAATATGTTATTTTTCGTTACCGTCTCTAATTAGCTCCACAATTTGCAGCTTATTATTTTCAGCTTCACTAAAGTGTGAATTAAATGCACTGGATGCGTTCCATATTTTTTCCGTAATATCCAATCCGGCATCTGACACTATAAACAGCAATTATTAAGCGACACTGAACACTTCAGTCAACTCCAATAGTGGAGCAAGAAATCGAGTTGAGGCGCACCACATTGCGGCGCAGCGTGCTGGTCGCGAGAGCGGGCGCGTGCGGAGACGTGTTCGCGGGCGCGCGGCTGGCGCGGCACTGCACTGGCTCAACTCGAGCCCTGCCGCCCTGGATGTTAGCCACTTGTCTACACTCCGACCTCACCCTAGTTTTATCGAATCAACTCTGACGCTAGACTTTAGACTAACCGAACAGGATATTCTGCCCGAGCTGAATCTGAAAATTAACCCTTGGTTTGGGTCTTAAAATTAACTATATTTTGCATAATACAACCTAACTGTAATAATAACGTCCCTGTGGTACGAGGGTCCTTAATGGCTGAAAATATATACTTTTTTCATTCTTTCTTATTCTAGAAATGAGAAAATATCCATACGAAGTTTACCCCCTATTTTACCTCTTCAGGGAGAAACTTCGTCCATTTTACCTACACATCATCATCATCATTTCGAGTAGGTGTCACGGTCAATCGACCATGCACACCCTGGTGTCAGAGTTGTTCGGAACCGCCTCTCGGCCTCTGACGTGGTTCCTTCCGACTACCAGATGGCAGCCGGGACCAACGGCTTAACGTGCCTTCCAAAGCAGCACCAGACAATCAGGTGATCCAAGCCTACAATGTCCTAACCAAACTGGAAACAACTAAACAAAGTATGCTTCCCGTGGGAATCAAACCCACGACCCCCGGGTCTACAGGCAAACGCCTTAACCACTGGACCGTGGTAACCTACACAGACCTTTTAAGTTGTAATGGAGAACTTATATACTTATTTTCATACTTCTAAGTCTAGAATTAAGAAAATTTTTCATACAAACTCCAGCCCCCTAATTTACCCCGTTTCGTTTGGCATTTTGTCTGGTTCACCTACACAGATATTTTTTAATTTTAATCGTGAACTTATATACTTTTTTTCATACTTCTACTATAAGTCTAGAACTGAAACAATATCCATACAAACGTTACTCTCCCTCCTACCCCTTCAGGGGGAATTTCGTCCATATCCCCTATTGTTCAAGATTGCATTGCATCCACATAGTTTTGGAATAAGACATTATAAAAATAACTGGCCACTAATTGTAACAACAAAATGACTACATTGAAAAAGGTGGTTCTATATTTGAATATTTTCACTGCGACACGAATCTCCCGCTAAATTGCATGTAATTTTTGTATCGCTTTGCGATAGTAAATTTAAATTAGTTTTGTCACTACACCGGGTTTTATTTTTTGGTACGAATCGTGGTAATTCGACCACCTACACAGATCTTTTTTAATTGTAATTTAGAACTTGTGCCAGTAGTAATAAAATTTGGTACAGGGGTTATTTTTATGATGTAAATGAGCACCATGGATCTAATTTTCTTTGCGCCGCAAAAGTCAATGACACGGTGACAGCGGGGCGCTGAAGCGCCTATACTACGCGTTATTCAGCACACGGTATTCAGTCTGTCTTCGAGTCTAATTAGACCGCTCGCTATTACACTAGACTGAAAAACGCGGGCTTGCTCATTCACACGCTAGACGTTGATGTTGGCGGTTGTAATGGCACCTGCAATTTCTAAGCCTCAAAAAATTTTCCGTAGCAAAAGAATATGTTTCTTTTCATCATCATCATCATCTCAGCCGCAAGAAGTCCACTGCTGGACATAGGCCTCCCCCAAGGATTTCCAATATGACCGGTTGGAAGCGGCCTGTATCCAGCGTCTTCCTGCGACCTTGGTTAGGTCGTCCGACCACCTTGTCGGTGGGTGTCCAACGCTGCGCTTGCCGGTACGTGGTCGCCATTCGAGCACCTTTCTGCCCCATCGGCCATCGGTTCTTCGAGCTATGTGCCCCGCCCACTGCCACTTCAAAGAGCTAATCCGCTGAGCTATGTCGGTGACCTTTGTTCTTCTACGGATCTCCTCGTTTCTGATTCGATCTCGCAGAGAAACACCGAGCTAGCCCTCTCCATAGCTCTTTGCCCCACTCTGGCCTCTCCGTCGCTCCGCTTGCCAAGTATTGCGTTGAAATCCCCCATAACAACCGGAAAAATAGGTTTGGGAAGCGTGTATGGCCCTACTGATGTCCTCATACACCACTTCCACCTCTTCATCTGAGCGTTCCCTGGTTGGCATATATACCTGAATTACCATCAGCAAGTATCTTTTAGATACTCTGAGTATCAGGTACATTACCCTACTGGAAACACTCTCGATGGTTATGACGTTGTTAATGAGGGACTTGTGGACGAGAAACCCGACACCATGCTGTGACTTTTTAAAGTCACCCTCCCGGTGATAGAGTAGGTTACCAGACTTTAGGGTTGTCGTGCCCTCTCCCTCTCTTCGGACGTCTGACAACCCCACTATGTCCCATCGTAACCTACTCATTTCCTCTTCCACTTCCTCGACCTTCTCGTCTAGCCTCATAGTGCGAATGTTGTGTGTCGCCAGGGCCAGTCTTCGTTGGGGGTGGTGTAGTGTCTTAGTGTCTGTATCTATGAAATAGATACATACGCTGTCTCACGCACCTGGTGGGGAACACAAATGTCAGTATGACAGTAGTCAGTCTTTCGGGTACCGGCACTGGGTGAAGACGTGTCCCGCACTAGGTGTGACAGAGAGCCAGTGTTATTACGTACAGTAAGTAAGTAAGTACACTACAAATGGCGACGAGGAAAAAGGGTAAGCAAATTAATTTATTTTGCAAGCAAAATGTTACAGAGATAAGTAAGAATTAGCGACAGGATCTTCTTTTTCAAAAGAGGAAAAAAGGTAAAATCATAAAATTAATTGGAAAATTTAAATGCTAATAAAGATAAATAATTAAAATATTAATAGTAAAAAAAAAAATATAACTACTTTATATTCATATTTTGAGATCCTGCCCCTAGTGACTGATTTATTATGAACTGGCTTTCGCCCGGGGCTCCGCCCGCGTCGGTGTCGGTCCCTCGGGAGTAGTGCTTCTCCCGGGCTAGAGAGTCCTTCTTCGTACTCCAGAGAGCTTGTTTGCGGGGTTTGGATCACCAAATACCGATCATCAGATCGGTTCGGTGGTTGCGGCGTGGAGGCGTATCGGACAAACAAATAAACAAGCGGGCTCACTTTTGCATTTATAATGTTAGTAACGATAAATGCTAAATTATAAAAAAAAAGTGGTGTATGTCATTCGTTTCTAATCAATCTTACTTTAATAGCGTATACGGAATTCTTATTGTGTTCAACACTTAATAAAATATAGTCAAATAGTTTGTCTCATGGAACACATATTAAGCCATCTTATCAAATTAGTGAAAATATTGTGAGTCGTACTCATTTTATTTTGATTCTGGTGCTGGGTGTTCTCTCTTGAAACAAAAGTTATAACCAAGAAGGTTAACAGCCTCCGTGGTCCAGTGGTTAAGGTGTTTGCCTGTTGACCCGGGGGTCGTGGGTTCGATTCCCACCAGAGGCATGCTTTGTTTGGTTGTTTCCAGTTTGGTTGGGACATTGCAGGCTTGAGTCACCTGATTGTCTGATAATGGAGATGGTTCCGTGCTTCGGAAGGCACGTTGGGCCGGTGGTCCCGGCTGCCATCTGGTGGTCGTTGGGGGAGCCACGTCAGAGGCCGAGAGGCGGTTCCGGGGAGCTCTGGCGCCGGGGTGTGCGTGGTCGACTGACCGGGACACCTACTCGAAATGTTGATGAGTGAAAATATACATTAATAAATTCCTTTTAATGTTCGTTTCAGGATATAGCAGTTTTGAGCAAATCCACTCTCAAACAATATGTTTCTAATTCCATTACAATGTTGGTGACATAGGTGGCATGAATTATATGGTGCGCTGTGATTTGTTTTGACTATACAAAAGTACTAATACAGTTATTTAATACTATCCTTGCTACTCCATGTGCAATTGTGTTGTTCTAACTATACTGGCAATCCAGTATGACGTTAAATAAGATATTTTAAAATAAAATTAGGATATTTTCTATATGAATGAATGAATGAACTCTTTATTGTAAATAATATAAAATAAAAGATATATGCACACTGGGAAGTCTTATCGCTTAAAGCGATTCCTTCCAGACAAACCATATATAGAGAGTAATTTGACGGGACTCAGCCTTAATTATATTAATATACATGCTTATACTTTAGGTCAATAAATGGATATATGTACAAAATAAAAATAGATGTTGTATATTCGGCGAGCTTCGTGGCGCAGTGGTTGGTACGCCGGGCTGCGACATGGGGGTTTCCGGATTTGGGCCCCGGTTATGTGGTGATGGGGGCGATCTGTTTTGGATTGGCCTGGGTCTTGGATGTTGCGTGTATGGGTACCTGTTGTAAGAGTGTGGTGTCGTTGGGTTGATGTCCTGCGGCGCGGGTTCACAACTTGCATAATTTGAGTAATGTGTGCCTATATATTTTATTATTAGTTATTATATACAATATACATATATACGTATAACAACAGTTGAACAGTGGTGAATAATTTGTAAAATTGAAGACAAAACATTATTGTTAAGTAATTAAGTAATAGGTACTCCTTCACTTTAACTTTAAACACACTACAAACATACACTAAAGAAATTCGCGCTATAGGCAGGCGTTGTAGGGTGAAGTTGTCAGCCGACTTTAAGGGATAAACATTTGAGTGCTGAAGAATATTGAAATTATCAGGCTAGATTATTTTATTAACATCAATATATATACACAGAAATAAAATTAGACATTTGGTTTTATGAAAAAAAAAGAAAAGGAAACAATCAGTAGTGACGAAATCGGCACAATAATGACTCAAAAAATCAAAAGATGTTTTCATTAATGGGTGGTAATTACTAACGTATAGAGTTAATGCTTTATTTATAGATGTCTAGAAAAGAACCATTATATATATTTATATACTTCAAAGTATGTCTATTGTAGTATCGACAACTATTCCAGCTTTGCCTTAAGCGTTAAACAATTATTTGATGCCTCTGTCATAGAAAAATTAATTGTTTTTATACCTATGTTTAGAAACTGGACAAATAGGTGAGAAAATGTTACTTAACTGTGTATACTTTAGTTGCAGGTTTTGTCAGCGAACAGATGACATGAATGACCACGGCATCTCTTAAATTGAATGAGTCTCAACGGCGTCCATTCAATTGGACGAGGCGTCCATTAAATTGGACAAAGCCTCCATTAAATTGGATGGTGTATTTGTGGTCAAAGTAGTTAGGGGCGAATAACCCAAACCTACTGTTAGACCCGTGAAGTCTGTGATGGTCAACGTAGTTAGGGGCCAATAACCCAAACCTACTGTTAGACCCGTGAAGTCTGTGATGGTCAACGTAGTTAGGGGCCAATAACCCAAACCTACTGTTAGACCCGTGAAGTCTGTGATGGTCAACGTAGTTAGGGGCCAATAACCCAAACCTACTATTAGACCTGTGAGGTCTGTGATAGTCAGCGTAGTTAGGGGCCAATAACCCAAACCTACTGTTAGACCCGTGAAGTCTGTGATGGTCAACGTAGTTAGGGGCCAATAACCCAAACCTACTGTTAGACCCGTGAAGTCTGTGATGGTCAACGTAGTTAGGGGCCAATAACCCAACCCTACTGTGAGACCCATGAAGTCTATGATGGTCAACGTAGTTAGGGGTCAATAATCCAAACCTACTGTTAGACCCGTAAGTCAAGGATGGTCAACGTAGTTGAAGGGCGGATAACCGAAACCTACAGTTGGAACCAGAACTTAATGATAAACAAAATAGTTATATTAACTGTAACATGATTCCTAACTCCGAGATCCCCGAAAAAGGGTAAAGAAAAGGTTTGAGAGTGGACTGAGGGCTAGTTTAGTTTGATGATGCATTGACCCAAGAACAGGCAGGAATATAACAAGCTAGATTGTCTTGAAGGGTTGACAAGAATTTTGGAATTTACGTCAATAGTTCAAAACTATTACTTTGCCTTTTAAATTAAGTAAATGCATTACAATTCATTTGACATAAAAACATGGAAATGCTTCAAAAAACAATGACCATTGAGGAAAATTACCTATATTATAAAATTGAAGTTTTCTGCGTTGTCATAGGAGTAATATGGAGAGATAAAAGGAAGACAAAAGATGAAACATGAAAAACTGTTGGGTGAATTACCGTTAAAATATGTCGTCGATACTAAGGAACGTATTGGGCTTCCAATGCGTGTTTGAACGACCCCTTCGAATGAGACATAGCATCTTTTCCATTGATGCCAGATTGATTTGATTGATTGGAAAAAAGTTTAAACTTGCAACCAGAATGGCAGAGGCTGATCCTTATGGCCGGCCAGGCTAATCACAAAATGACGAAGCTTAATGATCCTTAAAATATAAATAAAGACATTACGCAAACATTGCTATAGAAGGGAATCTGATATTAGTACAAGTGTATGGTGTTTGTATCCTGCTTTTCTGTGTCTGGCCAATATTAATGCCAGATTGTCTCAGTGTAATAAAGTGAGCGAGTGGATTATAAAAGCAAACTGTATAGGTATAAATTAATTACTGAAAATAAAATAATTTTGCCATTGACTTTTAAGCAACTAAATAATTTAGTAATTGTGTTTGAAGTTACAATAAGAACATTTTCAGCCTAGATTTTGATATCTTTCGATTAACAATATTACCGAAAAATTTACAGTTATGAAAAACACTGTATGTAAATATAGTTGCGGGTTGATTGGACTTTATTTCATTTTTACAAAATTTTTCATTGATACAAAATCAGATATTCGACTGTGTCTTAACGTGGCGTAACTTTTGGTGGTATAAATCTATACTCACTTTCGCATTTATAATAGTAGCGATTATAAATTGATGCCTAATTCAGCGTAATAAAACACTTTAATTATAATTCCATATTATTTGAAACCGGGTGCTTCCCGTGTCTGTATAAATTATAGTCAAGACGATTCGGTAGGTTCTGAGTTATTCGTTACTTGACAAACAGGCATAAACTTATGTAATGCACTCCTACTCATTCATTGCTGACGTGAGAGTGTCAATGTTAAAGGATACATATGAAATTCAAAAACGTTTATTTAATATAGCTCATTTAGACACTTATTAATTGTCATATATTTTCAACTGAGAATTGGTGACGTCAATAATTTACTTATGGCTAAGTTTAAAGCCGCTTCCAAAGCGGAGTGCAGAAGAAGCGGCAACAAACTGCACAGCGCATTTTCTCCAATCGACGTCAACTTACAATTTTAGTTTATCTTAAAAACTAGGTATGTGGACTGAGTATACATTGTCCTTATTATAGTCATTGCAAATTGAATTTTAAAAAATTATATTGAAAAAATATGTCAAAATATTGAAATTTCATAAATGTCATCTTTAAAAATATTTTACCAAATATATAGTCATATATACAAAACTACGAGGTGTCTGTGCCAAGCTCAAGCACAATATTATTGTCATTAAGGAAATCTGTAGTACTATAATAGGCCTTTTTACAAAGTAACTGTTTTACATAACCTCTGAATTTTCTATCAGGCATATAAAAGATCGTAGGGGTGTGAAGGCAGTATGAGCCGACATGAAATTGTGAATCATACAAGTTGTGTGAAGGCAGTATGAGCCGACATGAAATTGTGAATAATACAAGTTGTGTGAAGGCAGTATGAGCCGACATGAAATTGTGAATCATACAAGTTGTGTGAAGGCAGTATGGGCCGACATGAAATTGTGAATCATACAAGTTGTGTGAAGGCAGTATGGGCCGACATGAAATTGTGAATCATACAAGTTGTGTGAAGGCAGTATGGGCCGACATGAAATTGTGAATCATACAAGTTGTGTGAAGGCAGTATGAGCCGACATGAAATTGTGAATCATACAAGTTGTGTGAAGGCAGTATGAGCCGACATGAAATTGTGAATCATACAAGTTGTGTGAAGGCAGTATGGGCCGACATGAAATTGTGAATCATACAAGTTGTGTGAAGGCAGTATGAGCCGACATGAAATTGTGAATCATACAAGTTGTGTGAAGGCAGTATGGGCCGACATGAAATTGTGAATCATACAAGTTGTGTGAAGGCAGTATGGGCCGACATGAAATTGTGAATCATACAAGTTGTGTGAAGGCAGTATGGGCCGACATGAAATTGTGAATCATACAAGTTGTGTGAAGGCAGTATGGGCCGACATGAAATTGTGAATCATACAAGTTGTGTGAAGGCAGTATGGGCCGACATGAAATTGTGAATCATACAAGTTGTGTGAAGGCAGTATGGGCCGACATGAAATTGTGAATCATACAAGTTGTGTGAAGGCAGTATGAGCCGACATGAAATTGTGAATCATACAATTTGTGTATATGTATGTATGCAGTATGGGCTGAGATAAAGTTGTGAAATATACGGGCTGTGGTTGACTCATACATCAGAATATATCTGTGCAAAACAAACATTAAATGACTAGAAAAGAATACGAAGTTCGAATTGAAATAATATAGTGAAACATAAAGTAAGTACAACGAATATAAGTTATGACATAAAGCTTTGTTTCACTTGAGATCTAATAGTTGGCGTTACGGCCAATACAAATAGTTTGCTATTCCTCCTTAGCTTAAAAATATTTGATAAGGAAGGGATGTAGTGTCTTAGTGTCTGTATCTATGAAATAGATACATACGCTGTCTCACGCACCTGGTGGGGAACACAAATGTCAGTATGACAGTAGTCAGTCTTTCGGGTACCGGCACTGGGTGAAGACGTGTCCCGCACTAGGTGTGATAGAGAGCCAGTGTTAATACGTACAGTAAGTTAGTAAGTACACTACAGGTGGTAGCCGGATCTCTTCCGGAGATTCTTAGCACCCCCTGCCCCGCCGTTACCATGACCGCTACCGGAGCCAGGAATAGCGGGGCCGCCGGGGACTGGGGGCCTTGGTATATTTTCTAAATCCATGGGGGGATTTTGCCATACTCACCACGCTTGGCAGACGGGTTGGTGAGCGCAGTGTATTTGGCTTATATGACTTTCGACGCTGCTGCCCATCGAAGACGTTTTTAAGCGAGGGATGGGAAGGAGTTTGTTGGATTTTGGGAAAACGGGATAAAGGTCTTTGGGATACTACTCACTCGGATGAATCAGGGATGAGTAAGCAGCAGCTCGGGGAGCCGGGCGCGCGTACCCGTAGTCATTACCTGCAACCACCGGTCAAGCAGTTGCGAATGGCACCCCCTGGCTTAATGTTTCTTTTGTAATTCTTTATTCAAATAATCTTGATGATTTTTGTTGTCATAAACATGGCATCTCATTGTACAACTCTAGCATGCAGAAATGATTAATAATAATTTTCTACCGACTTAAAAAAAAGGAGAGGTGAATATCAATTTGATTGTATTTATTTTAATGTTTGTTACCTCAGAACTCCATCATTTATGAACCGATTTTTAAAACTGTTATTGGTTCTTTTTTTTAAAGAGTACCTATGCTTTCAATTTAGTCCCATTAAATTTCATCATAATCGTTTCATATGAAAGATTATTTTTCTTTACTGCGCGCCATTATTGTAAAGGTAACGCAAACAAGACAAGACACACTTAATGCGAATAAAATAGACGTGGCGCACGCGCACATCTGCTCCCTTGGGATGCGAGCGCAGACTGAACGGTCTAACGCTTATTACACTACTCGATATTCAGACTCTAAGCCAGTTAGCCTCGCCGAGCCCGATCTTTGATGCGCCTATTAGACTACGCGTTATTCAGCACACGGTATTCAGTCTGTCTTCGAGTCTAATTAGACCGCTCGCTATTACACTAGACTGAAAAACGCGGGCTTGCTCATTTGCACGCAAGACGTCGACGTTGGCGGTTGTAATGGCACCTGCAATTTCTAAGCCCAAAAAATTTGCCGTAGCAAAAAAACATGTTCCTTTTGTAATTCTTTATTCAAATAATCTTGATGATTATTTTTGTCATAAACATGGCATCTCATGGTACAAATCTAGCATGCAGTCATGCTTAATAATAATTTTCTACCGACTTAAAAAAAAGGAGAGGTTAATATCAATTTGGTTGTATTTATTTTAATTTTCGTTACCTCAGAACTCCGTCATTTTTAAACCAATTTTTAAAACTGTTATTTGTTCTTTTTTTTAAAGAGTATCTATGCTTTCAATTTGGTCCCATTAAATTTCTTCACAATCGTTTTCATTATTTTTCTTTACTGCGCGCCATTATTGTAAAGGTAACGCAAACAAGACAAGACACACATAATATGAATAAAATATACGTGGCGCACGCGCACGTCCGCTCCCTGTGGACGCGAGCGCAGACTGAACGGTCTAACGCTTATTACACTACGCGATATTCAGACTCTAAGCCAGTTAGCCTAGCCGAGCCCGATCTTGCGGACTGAATTCAGAGTAAGACGGTCTAACTCTTATTACACTACGCTAGTTAGACTTAGTCTGACTGAATACCGTGTGGTGTAATAGACGCTGTCGGATTGTCGGTGTTGCCAGAATGCGATTTCAAGATTCCTGTTCTTTATTTTTAATATAAAATTTTATATTGTTTATTTCTTTTCGGGTTAACTTGTTCTGAGGGGTTAACTAATCGTGATGCTTATGTAAAAAAGCAATGGATTGATATTATCAGGAAAATAGAAATGATGCATCCTGGGTACCATCAAATTATAAATTTATTTGTTCCAAACATTTCAACAATAGTGATTTTTATACAATAAAAGGAGCATATCACCGGTTGATTAAGATCGCGTACCCAAAAAAAGGTACGTTTCTAAATAATATCTTTACGCGAATTCAAAAAAAAGGAGAAGTTCCACTTGTATTTCCTTTTACATATTTTTATGTCATAACTTCATCATTTACGAAATAAATTTGGAAATTCGATGTAGGTATGTCTTGATGATAAATGTATGAAGTGAGATGATTTTTAAATCCAAGATGGCTGATATAACTTTTCATGGAAAGTCCACGAGTGCGTTACCCCAGCCGACTAAGTGCTCCTTTTACGAATTGATAAATGCAAATAATTAGATCATTACTTCGTGTAAATGTCCCCGAAAGTAAATAATTTGACACCCCGCCGTTTCAGAGATAATGAGGAAAATAAAATTCGGCTGGCGTAACGTTACCCCAGCCGACTTTTTTTGATCCCGTCGGCTTATCTGGATAAAAAGTATACACAAAGATAGATTGAATTTGCTCTCAAATGTCCCCGATAAAATTAAATTTGACACCTTTATGGATTTCGAGTTATTTCATTTTCTGCTGCGGTAACGTTTGGCCAATCTCTGTATCTCTGAAACCGTAAGACGCAGAATCGTGATTTTTTTATACGTATAGAACGGAATTTGTCACCATTTGACACCTAGTTATCTTAAATATTAATAATATGGTTTGCGAGTAATAAATATTATTCTGAAAACCATATTTTCGGTTCTAGTTATTAAACGAGGGAACCCTGAAAATTCAAACTAGTCCTAATAGATGCCTCTTATAGAGACATACAAAACATCAAAACTTTCATCAGCCTAATCCAAAGCATTGGCAAGATAATGATATTACTGGTTCCAGAAAGCCAGATTCTGGGCTCTCGATTTAAACGAGGAAAATAATACTTTCCTTTTACCTGGCTGATTCCATATTTAAACAATAATTAGACACTTTATCGAAAAACATACATACCAATTTTTAGCTTGATATACTTTCGTATATAAGAAATAATAATTAAAAACTAAACCTAGATATTTTTTTCCGATTACCCGACCAAGTTCTGATGTGCATCTGAAAGCGGCTGCGGCATACTACTAGATATACTTCCATATTCAACGGCATTGTATTCTAAATTGGATGGTACAGGCGAGTGGAAATTTTTTTAATAAAAAAATATATGCCTTGTATAATGGAATTACTTATTTCCTCCATACTTATACTTTATAATGTATTGATTCCTAACGGGATTGACCAAGTCTATTATTGCAAGACCAAAGGCAGCTATAGGTAATATTGGAAATACGAGTATGTAATACTTGCTTTGTTAGATAGAATTAGAAAAAAATACAACTGCAGTTGCTCGGAACTGCAATTTCATTGGCTAATGTGCGCGAGCGGGACAGCGCAGCGATAGTCCCTAGTTTTGCTCGCGCATAATAACAAATCCTAACTAATATTATAAATGCGAAAGTGAGTTTGTTTGTTTGTTACGCTTTCACGCCGTAACTACTGGACCGATCATCATGAAATTTTGCATACAAGTTCTCTGGAATGCAGAGAAGGACATAGGCTACCTTTTATCCCGGGAAAAAGTACTATTCCCGAGGGATCGACATTGACGCGGGCGGAGCCGCGGGCAAAAGCTAGTATATATATATATTTTTTATTTTCAAAGAAGGACACAAAAAGGTGTTGATACTCTGTACTGTGGTACCGACTTCTTTTGATTTCGAACAAATCTTTGTAAGATGTCCCCTACATGTTCGCATAAAGCAATGCAGAATAAAACAAGCAGTACATAAATATGGACTTCTAGTTCAATTGTTTAGCTAATAACGACGCGTTTTCCTAGTTGATGGATACACATTTTACTCCCAATTTGTGAAACTGACACTTTCTACGCGAGAGCAGCAAAATAAATAACACTTAAGATTTTTTTTTTATTTATCTCTTGATAGTCTTACCTTATAGAATATAACCTTGTTTGCGTTGGTTTTTGAAAACCAACTACGGTGACAGTTGGATTGAACTATTATGCAGACGGCAGACCTCTATTTAAGAGGTCTGCCTTAAAATCAATCAAACAAAAAAAATATAAAAAGATATTTTATTTACATTATTAGTATGTAGACATTGCCATTTAAGTAATAGTTTTGCTGAAAGAGAAAATCTGTAAGTCACCCTAAGGTTTCATTCATCATCATCATCATTTTGAATAGGTGTCACGGTCAATCGACCATGCACACCCTGGTGTCAGAGTTCTTCGGAACCGCCTCTCGGCCTCTGACGTGGTTCCTTTAACGACTACCAGATGGCAGCCTGGACCACCGGCTTAACGTGCCTTCCGAAGCACGGAATCATCTTTATTATCGGACAATCAGGTGATTCACGTCTGCAATGTCCTACCAAACTGGAAACAACTAAACAAAGTATGCTTCCGGTGGAAATTGAACTCACGACCCCCGGGTCAACAGGCAAACGCCTTAACCACTGGACCACGGAGGCTGTTTCTGCTGTTGACCCTAAGGTTTCATTTATTAAATACGAGTCTTTATAATATTAAAATTAATCCTAACAATTTTTCTACTTGAATATACCCAACCACTTATTATTATTGTGCAGATTTTAGAAGGTATACGTTATGTATCGTACGGCCGCTTTTAGATGCACATTCGAACTTGGTCGGGTAATCGGGAAAAATTATCTAGGTTTAGTTTTTATTTATTATTTCTTATATACGATAGTATATCAAGCTGAAAATTTGTATGTATATTTTTGGTTAAAGTGTCTAATTATTGTTTAAATATGGAATCAGCCAAGTGGAAGGAAAGTATTCTTTTCCTCGTTTAAATCGAGAGCCCAGAATCTGGCTTTCTGGAACCAGTAATATCATTATAACTTGCCACATCTATGGATTAGGCTGATGAAAGTTTTGATGTTTTGTATGTCTCTATAAGAGGCATCTATTAGGACTACTTTGAATTTTCACAGTTCAGGGAAATCAGATATGAGGAGATTCGTAGAAGAACAAAGGTCACCGACGAAGCTCAACGGATTAGCTCTTTGAAGTGGCAGTGGGCATATAGCGCGTCCGATGGGGCAGGAGGGTTCTCGAATGGGGACCACATACAAACAAGCGCAGCGTCCAGCAGTGGACTTCTTGCGGCTGATATGATAATGTTGATTTATTTGGTTATTATTCTTTGGTATCTTGGTATGTGTGTATGTACCACTGATATTTTGTTAAATTATTATTATTCCTAGGTCCATGATGAGCACTAAGAAAGAATTTTTAGAAATGTAACTCCTAGACATAAAGGTTATTATAGCTTGTTTTGAAATGACGCGTCGCTTCCGATGCCATCCCATTGTAGCGCGGCCAGGCGTGGCCCTAAATGTTCCTACACTAAGAAAAGTAAGGAAAGGGTTTTGTAGCTTTTTAGGCCAGTTAGATAATTACTGCGTTTGAAATAGCGAGAGAGAGGTACCTATTTATTATTTTGGCGAATAAATAAAACAAGTTTTTAAAAATAATGCACTTTTAATCACAGCGCGCTGACGCTCCGTCAGTAACAAATAAATACCACAACAACCATACGCTACTACGACTACTGCAGCTCCAGCGTCTGCCAGTGATGTGGAATGTCGCTATCACACGCGAGCCTCGCTCGCCAATATCCTACTATATGTACAGTGACGACCCGTTTATTAGCTAACGTTACAATAATATACCCGCGGTATTAAATAGAGAGGCCGTATAGTATCTAAAAGAGTATATAAGTATAAATAGTATCTACAAAGTACAAAATATGAAGAGCCCGGGGCGGGCCGCGTCGTTTCTACATACTCGTAGTGCTACGTATGCGAAGACTTGCTGCGCACTGCAAGCCAGCCGGCGCCGGGCCCGAGATTCTCACTGATATTCCTCACAGTCGGTACATTACGCACGCATTTTTGTTTTACAAAAATCACGTCGCTCTTTAGTATAAACTTTAAATTATTAATTTTTATCTCAACTTACCTTAGAACACGAAACACGTAAGACACAGACAGCGATTAGATAAAAATGATTTTTCTCAAACATGCTCGGAAATGTAGGCATTATTGTCCAGGAAAGTGAGTATGAAAATTCATTCCTGGCCGCTGCTCAAAACTTTTTAATTCATCTACTTAATTTCTACTATGTAATTTGTTATACAGCATACAGCCAATTGCTATCACATTATAAAAAAGACAATAATTATATTATAACGTTGGTATAAAATCACAGATAAATATGCATTTCTTTATATAATTTATGGTATTAAATTTTTTGTGTAAAAATTTACTGGGCTTTGGCTATGTTTACTTCCATTTGTCAATAAGTGCTATTATTGACAAACGGAAATAAAAAAAAAAAACATGAGGGAAAGCAGATTTGTCGGTATTAATTGTTTTGCGTAAAATATGATTGGGCTGTGTGGGCTATGATTCCTTTGCACTAATTGGCAATTGAAAATTAAGAAAAGAAATAAAAACAAACAAGCGGGAGATTTTTTTAGTAAACCTCATAGTGATTAAATATTTGCGGTAAGCATTAATTGCTTTCGGTAAATATTTACATTGTTGGTTATTTTATTTGAAATAAAATCGTGTGAAATGAGTTCCAGTGACGAAAACGACACTGCAATGGATTATTTATTGCCGGCGAAAAGTAAAGAGACATGTATGAAGACATTTGGAACTTTTATGAGTAGAGTGACCAAAACAGAGCCAACAATCTTTCTCGGAAAGTATGGTTTTGGCCTACATTTATGAAATTAGTAAAATTAAAAAGCCGTCAACATTATGGGTGACATATTCTATGTTTCGTTGTACGATGCAACTGAAACATAACGTCAGCATTAAGAAATATGATTTGAAATCCTTGTTGAACCGCCAATCAGCTGGATATAAAAAGTTTTTAAATGAAGCGCCTCATAATCAATTTATTCTTTTTTTTATACTATACTGATTTGTTTCCAGTATTACGTTATTCATTATTTCCTCACATTTATTGAGAAAAGCACTATACATGCCTCGGGGGAATCGGCTTGCCGGACTCGTCGTCCCTAAGTTCCCGGCCTCTGCAGTAATGTACTATTATAATTGGAACCGTTCAGCGTTAACGTGTTTCGTGTCCTAAGTGTGGATCACAATGGCCTAGGCCCGCACTGAGTGTCCGGAGCTAGCGGGGCGCTAGCGGGCGCCGAGCGCGGCGGTGACGTGCGCGGCGATGGTGCGCGCCGGCGCGCCCAGCACCACGCTGCGGTGCGTGCCCGGCAGCTGGATCACCTCCAGCGGCCCGGCGCACAGCGGCCGCAGCCCGTAGTCCTCGCCCACCGTGAGCACGTAGTTGTCGCGCGCGCGGAACAGCGTCACGGGCGCCGAGATGCGGCCGCTGGGCTGGTACTGGTCGGCCACCGCCAGCTTGCGGTAGAAGGACGCGGCCGCGGCCGTCAGCGCGGCGCCCGTGTGCGGCGTGGCGCCCTCCAGCTCCGTCAGCACGCGCGCCACGCGCGCCTCCCAGCTCGGCAGCTTCTCCAGCTCCGGCGACAGCTGCAAACCGCACGATGCAGCACATCAACGCTTGTGACGTCATAAAGTTTTCTGAATAAATCTTCGAATGTAAAAATAAGTAATAAAAACGTACCTTGGTAAAGTCGACCTCCTTAAAGAGCGAGACGAATACGGAGAGCGCGTCGGCCTCGTCGCTGGCCTTGCTGCGCACGCTGGTGGCGCTCTTGCTCTTGCCGAGGTTGGTGTGCATGGCCACGTACGCCGGCGACCCGTCCACCAAGATGACGCGCGACTCGCAGCCCTCCTGCGGAACAAAACCGAGGGTCAGTCGTCGCGCTCGCGATCGCCGAGAGAGAGAGACGCAAAGCGCGCGGGGAAGCGAGCGACCTTCTCGAGCTGCAGCGCCATCTCGAAGGCCACGCCGGCGCCGAAGGAGTAGCCCAGCAGCGTGTAGGGCGGCGCGGGCTGCACGGCGCGCACGTGCGCGATGTAGAACCGCGCCAGCGCCGCCATGTCCGAGAGCGGCGCCGCCGCCGTGCACTGCAGCCCGTACACCGTGCCGCGCACCGCCTCGGCCACGGGCCGCAGCAGGTCCACCACGCCCTCCAGCGGGTGCACCATGAACACGGGCGCCGCGGCGCCGGCCCCCGCCGCGCTCGGCAGCTTCACCAGCACCTGCTTGGGCATGAGCTCGCCCAGCGTGGCCAGCTGCACCAGGTCGCCGGCCTGCGGCTCGGGCGCGGGGGGAGCGCGCGCGGCCGCGTGGCCGGCCTCGCCGCCCGTCAGCTCGCGCAGCTTGGCGAACGTGAGCGAGCGGATCTCCTGCACGCCCAGCACCAGGTCGTAGCTGCGCTCCAGCGTCTGCTTGATCTCGGCGCCCATCAGCGAGTCCATGCCCAGCTCCGCCAGGCTGGCGGCGTCCGACGTCTTGGCGGGGTTCTTGATGCCGAGGATGTTGGCCACGGCGTGCACCACGTCCAGCGCGGCCGGCGCCGGCCCGCGCCGCTTGTCCGCCAGCACCAGCGACGCGGCCACGGCGTGCGGCCGCGCCAGCAGCGCGCCCAGCGCCTCCATGCACGACGCGATGCGCTGCGGCACCGTGCCGCCCACCACCGCGTCCTCCTTCATGGTCTCCACGATCAGGCCCACCTCGCCTGCCAAACCATTTTAATGTGGACTCAGCCCTATTTCATAGAAAATCATCATCTAGATAAAGAAAATATTTTTGGATCGTCAATAAAGATCTTCCGAACAAAAATAGTCGATACATATCACAAAGAAAGGATGGCCGAGTTGCGAGCTGTGTGTGGTGTGGTGATGTGTGATGAAGAGACGTACCGATGGCGCCCCACTGCACGGCCAGCCCGGGCAGTCCGTCGGCCTGGCGGCGCTCGCAGACGCGCTCCATGACGGAGTTGGCGTAGCCGTAGTTGGTCTGGCCGGCGTTGCCGCGGCCGCAAGACACCGACGAGAACGCCACGAAGTAGTCCAGCTCCGGCGCCAGCTCGCGGCTCGCCACGTCCAGGGCCTTGGTTCCTGTATCATTCATTATCATCAATTCCGTCATCGTCATAAAAAATAAGTTTTTTTTTTAATTCCACGCATTAAATTAGATTCGGGCGGCAAATTTTGGAATAACGACTGCACCAAAAATGTTCATATTCCTTTTATCATATTTCCCAACTCGTATAATGTATGCAAAAGATAATGTTCCCCGGAGCCATCGCTGCGAGGCGTCCGACACCGACGTTCGTCGTAGGATCGAGAGCGAGACTGACCGTCGACTTTAGGCTTGGCGACGACTCGGAAGTCCTCTGGCGTCTGGTTCTCGAGGTAGGCGTCCCGCAGCACGGCGGCCAGGTTGAACACGCCGCCCACGGGCGCCAGCGCGGCCGCCGCGCGCACCAGCCGCCGCGCGCCCGCCACGGTGCTCGCGTCGCCCGCCCACACCTCCACCGTGGCGCCTCGCTCGCGGCACCTGCTCCAAACACAAGTATCATTCGCACACACAGTCATAACTCTTGTTATAATAATCGAGCATTCGGATCACGGTCGCAGCCTCCTGTATGCACGGCAACACAAAGAGGACAGACGGAGGTACACCCGACCTACAGATGACTGCGTTCTCTGCGCACGTGAAAGAGATATTGATTTGGATTGCTGGTGCAATAAGTGGCGACAGATGTTATTCCGCGAGTCATGTACCTGCTGATGCACCAGGCCTGGTAGCCGGTGCGCACGCCGCTGCGCGAGGTGAAGACCAGCTTGGTGGCGCCGCGCTTGATGAGCCACTGGCCCAGCTCCAGGCCGAAGCCGCCCAGGCCACCTGCACATACAAAATACACCGCTCATATCGTTGCCGGATCCAGCTGACATTTAAGGGGACGGACGTTACTGCAAACAAACTAGAAGATGTTTACTCTAGAAGTTTCGAAACTATTTTTCTCGTAAAGCACTTTCAAAAATTTACTGGTTACCCCTATTGGTACATTTTTACCATATAAAGAGACATAAAATGTAAAATTGAAATCGCGCGCGCGCGCGCGTCTGAATTAAGACTGGTAAACATAATAATTTGTATATTTGTTCTATTTATTGTATGACAATAACATAACGTAAGTAATAAAAAGTTGTCATCATCTCGTCTGCAACAGAAATATGAATACAATGGATGTGAGGCACGCACCGACGAGCACGTAGGTCTTGGCGGGGTGGAAGTATGTCCGCGGCACGGCGGGCAGCAGGCGCGCGCCGGGCTCCTCGTCGCGCACGCGCAGCACCACCTTGCCGATGTGCTTGCCCGTGGCCATGAACCTGCACGCACAGGTACCACGTCACTACTTGCAACCCATTCATTGCATTTCGGAGCGGATTTTTTCCGTCATTGCGGTCACGACTTTTTTTTCGCAAATTTTACACATGGTTTATGTAAAAATGAGAAAAAAAAACGCTACATTATAGATTAAGATGCTGTAAATCTAATAATTTGTAAGGCACCCTGAGGAGGAATGTCAATAGAGCCTTCCTTCGATCCAATCTCGTGGTAGAAATGAATAAGCGACAGGAGTTGTAGTGACCTTATTTGGTCGCTGGCGGGCACCTCCCGCAGGAATAAGACGTTTCTTAAGTCGCACATTGATGTAAGTACGGAGAATCACTCTACGCCAAACAAATTTCGTACATATAATACGATTATTAAATGGTCGATCATTACACAAAAAATATCGAAGTGTCAAATGTGAATGTTATACATACATTTAAGTATATTGTTTGAAGTAGTAATAGGGACCAGCAATGCTTTCTCGGTATGTAGCATCAGCTCAGTGTCTACGAGCTATAACCATACAGTGTCAACATTTTCACCTAACACATTACTTCCCATTAGTTTGTATATTCAGTTCGCAATAGGTCGGCAAGAGCCGACCATCAACTCATCAAATATCATATTTTATCATAAGCACTGACTCTAATACAGTTTTTGAACTAATACATGTGTAATCCTTCAACATCTTAGTTTCGGGGGTTAACCCGACCATGTCTATATTTGCAAGCATAATTATTATTTTACTAACCCCCAAGGAGAGCCAAACAAAGAAAAGAGTTGTTATGCAACAAGAATGACCTGAAGGCCTGCTCCAGCTGCTGGTGCGAGTACACGGTGGCGGGCAGCGGCCGCACGGCGCCCGAGGCCAGGCCCTCCGTCAGGCAGCGGCACACCGCCGCCTTCTCGGGGTGCTCGCCCGTCGCCTCGAACAGCGCGTCCAGCAGGATGCCGTGGAACGTCGTGTTCTTCAGGAAGATCGCCATGCCCTGCGCGACGAAACAATGTCATCGACGTGTGTGCTAGATAGCTCGCTAGTCCGCGTGAGAATGTATATGAAATGCAACTCACCAAGGCTGTGTTTTCCGAAAGGTCCAGTTTCCCGATCTCGAGGAAGCGGCCGCCCTCGGCCAGGCAGCGCACGGAGGCGAGCAGCTTGTCGCCGGCCAGCGAGTTGAGCACGAGGTCGACGCCGCGGCCGCGCGTGCGCCGCAGCACGAGCTGCTCGAACGACACGTCGCGCGAGTTGCCGATGTTCTCGTCCGGCAGCTGCGGGAAGCGGCGGCGCAGGAAGGCGCGCTTGTCGGCCGTGCCCACCGTGGCGAACACCGCGCAGCCGGCGTGTAGCGCCACGGCGATGGCCGCCTGCCCCACGCCGCCCGTGCCCGCGTGCACCAGCACGGACTCGCCGCGCCGCATGCGCCCGCGCACCGTCAGCGCGTAGTACGCCGTGGCGTACGCCACCGGCACCGTGGCCGCCTCCTCCAGCGACCACTCGGCGGGCACCTCCCACAGGAAGCCCTTGTCGGCGGCCACCGTGGTCGCCAGCCCGCGCGCCGCCACCATGCCCATCACGCGCTTGCCGCTCGACGACCGGCCGCTGAACTCCAGTCCCAAGATACAGTCCTGGTGGCACGACACGACATAACAGATTATCAATAAATTGAAAGGAGCTCGTGCGGATGTTGCAGGTTGAGTGGTAGCAGTGGCGTCACCTGTCCGGCGAGGCTGCCGGGCAGCGCGTCGGGCGGCAGCTTGCCGGTGGCCAGCATGACGTCGCGGAAGTTGAGCGGCGCGTAGTGCACTTGGCACAGCTCGGTGGCGGCCGGCCACGCCTGCTCGGCCGCGAACCGCAGCGGCGACTCGATCCAGCGCAGCGACGACAGGTCCCCGCGCGCCAGCGTGTTCACGAACGCGTGCTCCACCTGCAACACAATGCCTCATGCAGTACCCCACTCACGACACACCGACCATCAAATAACCGGCCAAGTGCGAGTCTGATTCGCGCATCTCGTATTATCTAGTCTTCCGTATATTTTTTGTGTTGTAACTAAAAATTAACGGTTTTCTGTTTTTCTCTTACTTATGCAAAAGAAAAAGTCAGTCCAAAAGGATCTCCTTGCCAAATGTCTTTAATTCGGGTGCCCTTTGTTTCGCGTAAAAATGTTACTTCTAATTTCACTTCGCCGAACCTTTTGGCCTAACTTTGTAATGTTGTTATTATAGTTCCATTTGATCCAAAACTAGCTTGTATGTTAAGTTCAATCTTATTTTTAACTTACTCAGTTTCTGATATGTGAGGATGTATTTTTAAAATAGATTGCTGTTGGTCTTCTTAATAAATAAAATAAAAATATAAAATTATCGATTATTGTTTTTATCGTTTAGCCTAATAAATATTTTTGCACATTATTAGTCTATCAATTGTTAGACTAATTTAAGAATCTCTAATATTACATGGACTAAAATCGATCGGTATACATATTTTTAGAAGTAACGATAACCATATGTACTTATAACTATTTTTGAAACAAATATTTCTTACTACAATAATATTTTAAAATAATTATAACTTTCCAAACCTATTTTATGCACCAGTTATAATCATTTCTAAGATAAAAACAAGAAAAATCTCGTGACAAAGCTAGGTTTAGGTCGCGGCGGGTGGCCATCGGGCCACCCCGCGCCCGGTTCATCTGTAATGTAGGGTACGAAAGTGTAAAAATAAAAATGGATACAACGAAGTACCTGTAGCTGTGGGTCGGTGGAGTCGTCGAGCAGCAGGTGGCGGTAGCTGCCCCACAGGCCGGCGCGCAGCACGTTGGTGGCGAGGTCGAGCGCGGCCTGCGCGCGGTAGGCGGCGGCGCCGGGCGCGAAGGCGGCGCGCGCGCCCGCCAGCTGCCACGCGCGCACCGCGCGCCCGCCCGGCTCGGCGCGCAGGCACGCCGCCAGACCCAGCACGCCGCTGTCCTCCGCCCGCGACACCACGTGGATGCGCAAGTCCTCGGTCTCCGCGCGCTTCATGGCGGCGCGCAGGGGCTCCACCTGGCCGCGTCGACATAAACGATTTACTTCGGGCGAACGATACGAACGGTTCTCGTGTATGAGGGTTTTCCGGCGGCCTCACCCATCGGTAGTCGTCGCCGTCTCCGATGTCGACGATGACGTGTTCGTCGGGCAGCGCGGGCGCGCGGCGCAGCAGCACGTAGTCGCAGGTGGCGGTGAGCTGGCGCGCCGCGAGCGCCAGGCCGGCGCGCGCCGGCAGGTCGGGCGCGGCGGCCAGCGCGCCGCGCGGCTCCTCCAGCAGCAGCATGCCGCCGGGCAGCAGCGCCGCCGCCAGCTGCGCCAGCGCGCCCGCGCCGTGCCGCGCCACCACGTCGGCCGCCAGCACCAAGTGGCAGTCGCTGTCCGGCGGCGCCTCGCTGGCGTCCTTGCTCGTCACCTGCCGGAGCGACACCGATTACTGCTCGCTCTTCGCTGCTGATAGCCGAGTGAGCGAGCGAGAGTTAGTCGTGTCGAGAGTTACCTTGATTCCGTGTTCTTGCAGGGCGGCGGCGTAGGCCGCGTCGTGTGCGCCGGCGGCGACGCTGGCCTCGACGCGCACCTGCGGCTCGGCCTCGAGCAGCTGCACGGCCAGCGGCGCCAGCAGCGCCTCGGCCGGCCGGCCCAGCGCCGCCTCCGCCAGCTTGAGCCGCGGCGTGCCCGCGTTCTCCAGCACCAGCTGCAGGCTGACGGTGAGCGCGTCGCGCTTGGAGCGCGAGGTGTCCTCCGTGGCCACGCTGGCGTTGTCGTACGGCATGAACACGTACTTCTCCAGCTTGGGCGGCGCCTGCGGGTTGATGCGGCGCGGCGCCAGGCTGGTCTTGACGCCGCGCATTTCGAAGCCGCCGCACACGGTGACGTCGGTCTCGCGACAGCGCCGCACCACCAGGGCCCGCGTGCCCTGCGCGTCGCCGAGCGCGTCGAGCGCGCGCCGGTGCGCCGCGGGGTCGATGAGCACCCGCTGGATGCGCGTCGGCAAGCTCAGCTCGGTGTGCTCCTTGCTGATGATGCCGAACTGCAGCATCGTGTCGGAGAAGGAGACCCAGTTGTCCTGCCACAGCAGTTCGCCCACGGTGCCGCGCGCGTCTGCGGTCTTGACGCCGCGGAAGATGTCCTTGTAGTTGTAGCCGCGCAGCCGCAGCTCCTTGTACACGTCCTGCGCCGTGAGCGGCAGCAGGCCGGGCTCCTGCGGCGCGGGCGGGATGTCCAGGCCGAGCCACTCGCGCGCGGGCTCGGCGGCCAGGCGCACGCGGCCCGTCACCGCCACGCTGCCGCCCTCGCACACCTCGAACTCGCCCGTGCCGTCCAACACGTTCACGAGGAAGCGCACTGGCGTCTCGCGGTTGATGATGGTGGCGCGCTTCAGGCTCATGTCTTCGATCACTATGGCCGTGTCTTCCAGTTTCTTGTTGTGTAATTTCGCTACCGTCCTCCAGACGAGCGACTGTAAAATAATAAAACGTCGTCAGTATATACGTCGTGTATCCGCAGAGTAATGTATCGTGTAACGTATCGGCGCACTCACAATGTACCCGGTGGCGGGGAACAGCACGCGGCCGTCGATCTCGTGGCCGGCGAGGTACGCGTCGTCGGCGCGGCCGAGGTCGAACTCGTACACGCACTCGCCGCTGCGCTGGCCGCTGCCGAAGTGCGCCACGCTCCACTCGGTGGAGTGGTCCCACAGCACGGCGGACGCCAGTCCCGGCGTGCCGCGCGACACCGGGAACGGCACGCGCTCGTACAGCCGGCCCACCTGCGGCTGCGCGCCGGCCGCGTAGATCCTGCGCGACAGGTTATACACAAGTTTGAAACGGATGGAGCATCGTATGCGGTGCAACGATCGCACGGATAGTGGCGTACTGACTTGCCGAGCGCGGCCAGCAGGTGCAGCTGCGCGTCGGGCGCGTCGCGGCGCACGAGCGCGACGTGCGCGGCGGGCGCGGGCAGCGCGCGCTTGAGCACGGCCTGCAGCAGCGCGTGCGGCGCCACCTCCACCAGCAGCGCGCGCGCCGGCACCGCGCGCAGCGCCGCCGCGAACCGCACCGGCGACAGCAGGTTGTTCACGTGGTACTGCGCGTCGCTCAGCTTGGCTGCACAGAACACGGCACTTGTACGAGGGAAACTTGTGTCGCACGACGTAAAAATTACTCGTCGAGCACGTGAGAGAACATACCGATTTCTGAGTCCCATTGATCCTGCGGCAGCGAGGAGGAGATCCAGCGAGCGGAGCGCGGCTTGGGTTTGGGGATGACGGTCTCGAGGCGCTTGCGCAGCAGCGGCGCGGCGGCGGCGATGTACTTGCTGTGGAACGCCACGCCGCTGCTGTTGACGCGGCGCGCGAACACGCCCTCGGCGGACAGGCTGGCCACGAACTTGTCGATGGAGTCCACGGGGCCCGAGACGGTGACGCTGTCGAGGGCGTTGTGGCAGGCGGGCACGACGTCGCGCGGGCAGCGCTGCCCGCACTGCTCCCACGTCAGCCCCACGGCCGCCATGGCGCCCGGCGCCAGCTCGGCCTCCACGATGCTGCGCCCGCGCCAGTACGCCGCCAGCACGGCCTGCTCGGCGGTCAACGTCTCGTCGGCGTATGCGCAACCTGTCGGTAACCACGAATACGTCGATCATTCCCTTTGATATGGATCATGTGCTTATTATATATCAAGTACTAATATATACAGTAAGTGAGATATGCTCGCAACGGACGGACTATGTTTCTCATAGATATCATTTTTGCGAAGTTAGTATGCCCACATTTGACCAAAGAACTCGATCAAACATGAGATGGTGGTTCTGTTTAGGCCTCCAAAATGAGAGGCTAGGGGCATGCGCACCTAGCTCGCCGACGGAGTGGCCGACGATGCCGTCGGGCCGCAGGCCCACGGCGCGCAGCACGTCCACGAGCGCCACCTGCACGGCGGCGATGGACACGAACGAGTGCACGACGTCGTCGAAGGCCGCGTCGGGCGCGTCCGTCAGGATCTGCACGAGGTCCACGCCGTGCGGCCGCAGCGCCGCGGCCGCGCGGTGCACGGCGGCCGCGAACACGGGCACGCGCATCAGGTCGCGCGCCATGCCCGCCCACTGCGACCCCATGCCCGAGAACACGAACCATATCGGCCGCAACTCGCTGCCCTCCAACTCCTGCGAACGGTCCGTCGAATGTACCGTAATATATGAGAACATCATATTGCTTTCATCGCTTTTGTAACAATAGAACTCACCGCGACCTCCTCGACGGGCTCGTCCGCGAGGATGGAGTACCCCCTGAAGGAGTGTCCGGGGATGTTGTGCCGGTGCACGGCGTCCATGAGCGCGTGCAGCTCGGCGTCCGAGCGGTGCTGCGCGGCGCGCGCCAGCAGCGCCTGCACGGCCGCGTCGGTGCGGCCCGACGCCAGCACGAGGCGCGCCACGGGGCCGCTGTGCGCCGCCCGCGCCCGCCCGCGCTCCGACTCCAGGATCACGTGCGCGTTGGCGCCGCCGAACCCGAACGAGTTCACCGCCACGAGCCCGCCGTCCCACGGCGTGTTCGTGTCTACCACCTGTGTTCCGAAACGTTTCAGAAAAGGACTGAAAGGTGCGTTGAAAAATCTGCCATTTACGCACACTAATACTTAGGTCATACTAAAACTTTCTGTATATATAATAACGACGCTTAATCTTCATGATAATAAATAAATAAAAAATCAGGCGGTACAACGAGGACCTCAGTGGAGGATATACGCAACGCCATTTTATCATTTCAAGTATCCATGGAGTGCAAAGCTTCCGGACCTCCAGGTGTGCACGCCGAATGTTTTGCACGGGGCTCACACCGATACCCAATACTTACATAATTTCATGTAATGTATTTTTTATCAATTTCAATTCGTTGTCGCATGAGATCAATATTTATTTCGGTAACAACAAATGGTGGCCGGCGTTCGCGTAAATCTTCACAAAGATGATTACGACCACGTCTGAACTTTCCGAAACAGAAATACGCGACGGAGTTTCATCACAAATCGGTGCAAGAGTGTAGCAACTACCGCGGTATAAAGGTCATGTCTCACACCATGAAGCTCTTTGAGCGGATAATAGACTCTCGGATTCAACAGGAGCGTGCTGTCCCCGGGTGTCAGTATGGATTTCGGCCAGGACTAGAGACCTATTTTTGCCCTAAGGATCGTCATGGAGAAATACAGGACAAAGAACACGCCTCTTCATTTCCTGTTTTTGGATATGGAGAAGACCTTCGACTGTGTTCCACGGGAGATGATCTGATGGGCATTGATATATTGACTATATTGACATTATCCGCGATATGTACCGTGACTCAGATTCTTTGATCAGGACTGCTGTTGGTGACACTAAACCCTTTCCCGTCACAGTCGGAGTCCCTTCTTGTTCAGTGCGATATTAGACGAAGTGTCACACAGCATTAGAAATGCACATGAGCAACCCCCGTGGCTTCTCATGTATGCTGACGATATCGCACTGGCAGATGCGGACAGGGGAAGACTGGTGCGACGCGTGAATGCGTGGAAGGAGTCGCTTGAAAACGTTAGTCTGAAACTAAACGTGGCGAAGACTGAGTACATGGCTTGTAATGCCAGTACGCATAGGCGAGGACTTGGTCGACCATTCTGATCAGTGTAAATACCTGGGATCTGTCCTTAGCGCAACCGGGGACATCGACAGCGACATCAAAGCTTGTATAACGGCGGCGTGGGCAAAGTGGCGTGAGGTGACTGGTGTCATTTGTGACCCAAAAATTCCGGTCAGATTGAAGAGACAGGTCTATAAATCCATCATCAGACCTGTCCTTTTATATTGAAGTGAAGCGTGGCCTGTACTTGAGCGGTACAAGACGGAGCTGCGTGTCACGGAGATGAAAATGCTGCGCTGGATGTGTGGAGTTTCGCGGCAAGACCGCGTGAGAAACTCCCGCATTCGCGGCAGTCTCCATGTCCGAGACATACCGGACAAGCTACAAGAAAGCCGCCTACGCTGGTACGGCCACGTTTTGCGAAAACCGGCAAATTATATAGGGAAAAAATGTCTGGCTATGCCGCCTCCGCCGGGCCCCGGCAGAAGGGGAAAACCCAAGAAGTGCTGGCTGGATGTCGTTGGGGACGATATGCGAGCCAATGGTCTCACAATTAAGGATGCCGCAGACCGTGCGCAGTGGAGAAGAAAGAGCCGGAAAACGGACCCCGGGCTCCAAAGCACACCAGCTGCGGATGCAACCGGGAACACGCTCGGATGAGAGAGGAGTTTCATCATCAAATGCCAAATGAAATCTCTGGCAACTTTCTTATTGACTTGAGCTACAGTGAAAATCATAAAGATATCATGGCGTGATTTGTTTAAATTTCATTGTACTGCTGCTGTTTGGTGCAACCGAACACCGCTATGACGTCGGCAAGCCGGCCGATGTCACCTTGTTAGGTATTTACGTAAAACAGTGCACATTTGATATGTGACGCGAACGCGTTCATTCAACTTAACATTTATAACAGTTCGGTGGGTTACGGAATAAACAGGATTTTACACAACGGTTTTTAATAACATTCTATCACAACCTTCACACTCCACAAACAGCTGCCACTCAATTTTCTAAACGATGCAACAATATAAAAACAAATGACAATCACACATATCAAAATGTAACCAACTCTCGAAAAGTTCATTAAAGAGAGCTTTTTAATAATTGTATTTCAAATGGCCAATCCAGAAACTTTCAGTATGGCCCACGTAATAAGCTGATTTGGTGTAGCAAATTGTGTGTAAATTTAACTAGAATAGAGATCCACCTTTATTCTTCCGTCATTGAGAGCCGGGATGTCGGGATTGGGCGTCTTGAAGTGCAGGTTAGCGGGGATGACTCCGCGCTCCATGGCGATGAGCACCTTGGCCACGGAGCACAGCCCCGACGCCGGCTCCGAGTGCCCCATGTTGGACTTCACCGAGCCTAGCAGCAGCGGTGTTTTGCGGTCTTTGCAGAACAGGTCCGCGATGGCGTTCACTTCTTGCGGGTCGCCCACCTTCAAAATTTTAAACAATTAATCATATTATACATAATAGTTCGATCAATTAGATAACTGACGACCTTATGCGAGTCAGGTGTGACCAAAACAGAGAGTGCAAAACGTTAGTGTCCAGTGGCGGAGCTCACCTTGGTGCCGGTGCCGTGCGCCTCGACGTAGGCGACGTCTTGCGGGCGCAGACCCGCCTCGGCGAACGTCTCCTCGGCCAGCTGCCGCTGCACGGCGCCGGCCGGGAACGTGATGCCCTGCTCCTTGTGGCCGTCCGTGTTCATGCGCGCGCCGCGCACCGTCGCGTACACCCTCCTCGCGTCCGCGCGCTTCTGCAGCAGCACCACCACTGTGGCCTCCGACCGCACATAGCCGCGCCCTTCCGCATCGAAGGCCGCACACCGGCCCTCCGGCGACAACATGCTCAGCCTGTGGAAGTTGAGCGAGTTGCCGGGCTTGAGGCACAGGTTGGCGCCGGCGACCACCGCGGCGTCGCAGTGGCCCGCGCGCATGGCCGCTACCGCTTGCGACAGCGCGAACATGGAACTGGAGCAGGCCGTGTCGATGGCGTACGACGGTCCTTTCAAGTCGAACGTGTACGAAATTCTGTTGGGGAACATGGCGCGGCAGCAGCCGGTGAGCGCGTAGCCGTTGATCTTGTCGGGGTCGAGCGTCCAGACCTCGTCGGTCTCGGAGTTGGACACGCCGACGTAGACGCCGGTGCGCGAGCCGCGCAGCTCGGCGGGGCTGAGCCCCGCGTCCACCATGGCCTCGTGCGTCAGTTCCAGCAGCAGCCGCAGCTGCGGGTCCATGAGGTGCGCCTGCTTAGCGTGCACGCCGAAGAACGTGGCATCGAAGTGCGCCAAGTCTTTTAGCTTCCCGTTGCGCTCCGGCAGCCCATGGAGACCTGGACAAATATTTTAAACAATAGTATCTATACCTACATGTATACAATAGATGAATCCCATTTCTTTCATGTTTCCTTTATTACACATAATACTCGTATCATCTATCAGTTCGTGTTTAACACGCATCTGAAATTAAAAATAAAATTATGTTTTTATGATTCCGTACCTCAAAAGGAAAATAAACGGAACCCTTATAGGATCACTTTGTTGTCCGTCTGTCAAGACCCTTTTTCTTACAAACGCGTTGAGGTATTAAGCTGAAATTCATATCAAATACTCTAGTCTACTGTCCCTTGGAACTATAAAAAAATCAAATTTCAGCTTCAGATACAGCCGTTTATGCTGCAAATTTCAACATTCGCAAGGGAATCAAAGCCTACACGTGCCAACCTTCCCGTGAACTCAGCATAGATAAAGAAAAATTAGCGAGAAGCATAAATTTTTAATTACATCATATAATAAAAATATTTCCAATAATTTAAAACTTATTATAGATAATGGTACGGAACCCTTCGTCCGACTCGCACTTGGCCGGTATTTTCTCATATGTATGTATTGTACAACCAGAGTACAATACGTTACAATGTTTCTCGTCAACCTGTATCATTATATTTTCTGATGTTACTCCATAATAAATATCTGATAGCACCTTCAGCGCGACTGCTACTATTCTTGGTGTGACTCAACGGGAACAAACGAATGAAATAAACATGCATCATAAGTAATCATAACATACTCCTAGATTTTGAGTGTTTTTCCAACTTATGTAACGGTTTCAGTAATCTATCTACTCTTCCACTAATCCCTCGCGTTGGCCATTTGTCTCCCACTGGCTTTATATTTTTTTACATTACTGTATAATTTTAATTAACTCACATTTGCTATAATTTATCTGACAGGAAACTCCTCATATTTCAGGGTGAAAATACGTACCGGAATAAAGTCACGTGACTGAGGTATTTACTATCGCATTTCTATCGATTTTCCTGAGTTGTGTGCAGTATTGTTGGTCAGGACAACACGACGTAACACTGCATGCTCGCTGGCATGACTTTGCGTGCCGCTATGACGCAAGCCGCGCCGCCACGGCCAGCGCCGCGCGTGGCGGTCACTTCAAATTGACGTGTATTGCGAACTAGCCTTCTTATTCCTAGGAACTAGTGCAGGTTGCTCTGCGAATTACGACGCATCCGCCGTCAATACGTCGCCGGAGTAACTTTAATATTAACAGATTACTGCATATTTTTTATTCTAATACACCATCATTATTTTTTTTTACCTGTGGTACTACTGGTAGGACAATCGGTAGTTCCACGCGCAACCAACGGTATTAAAGTACATTTTCATACTCTTATCGTGACCCAAGGTATCAAACCACGTAGTAACGTGATATCAATTCAGATTCAGTGCTAAATTGCATAAATCGTCAGTTAGATCTAGTACAGTCAGATTAACATCTTTAAATGATGGGAGGGTAAGCGTGCGACTCGTGAGTTTTTTTTTGGAAGGACTATGTAGCTCGCTCCAAGTGAGACAACATCACTAAAGGGCCCCCAGGAGGGACGGACCTCGTCTTTGGGCGTTGCCTGTGTGCGCAAGGCTTGGAGAGACAGCAAACTCTCATATTGCCTGATGGGCCGCGTATACGTGCATGCAAGCCTGAAGGGCCAATCTGAGAATCAATGGCAAAAGCCTTTGGAGAGCAGCAACTCTCATCTTTTGCCTTATGGGCCGAAAGCTACGTTGCCAGAAGGGCCTATCCTGGGTGCAAGTCACCCGGGACCGCCGGGCGGTCACCAGTAATCGGAGCTAATCCATCTACGCACTCTATTCCGGTGGCGAGTGCGACGGGGTCGGATGGTGGGATTCCTCTGGCTATTCGGAGCCGAAGATGGGTCGGGGCGGGCTTGTGCGATGTCAATAGGATCATCGGGATCGTCAAGTACGTACCTCGCGAGTGAGCCAGTGGTTCCGGTGGATGTGCAACCCCCATCTCTCGATCCATCCGATAGCTATCGGATTGCGGGGTGGGGCGCGGCGCGGGGCGATAACGTCACCAGGCGCGGGATCTCAACAAATACCTACGATTACAAGTAATGTTGGCCTCACGCGCACGTACATTGGAACTTTACAAAAGCTAACTTCTCTTTATTGTACTCGAGAATAGCGGCCATAGATAGACTTCAATGTACAGTTTAAATAATGTTGAAGCAAGTGTGAATTTATTTTATGAACTTTTATTTAAAGCGTTTTATGGCTGTGTTCCTATTAAAAGGCGAAGGCTAGTAAGCACCAGGTATAACTACCCCGAATTGTATACCGCTGAATTACATCGCCACATAAAAAGAGCACAGAATTTTAAACATGATGATGACGCTCACACTTTCAAACTACTTATACGTAACGGGCTCGCGAGCTATCACATTTTATTTAATTAGGTATACCTATTTTTATCTTATTTTTTTAAACTTATATTACAGGCTATAGCGCAAAATGCGCGCGTATTTCGTATGTCACATTTTTTAAGTAGAAAGATAACTTTTACAATATTTTATTGTATGTAAATATTACAAAAGGCGCGCACTTTTTCTTATTATTTTTTAATTATACCTATTTTTATCTCTATTTAAAAACCTTATATAAGAGAAAAAAATCACACTAGGAATATTCCGATTTTCCTTTTCATGAAGATATGATGAAGAACTTTGGAGATATGGAAGAAACTCCTAAATTTTTTTTGATAAAAATTTCTTTTATTGGTATGTTTTGAGAATCTTCTACCAATTTATTCGTATAACCAATGATAATTATCCGTAATACCTAATAAATATGTATCTATAACTACATAAAAACTAATCGATTTGTTAAATTTTATAATAATAAAACAGTATAATAAAGATTTTAGTTTTTTTTAAACTTATTTCTTTCGATTTTTATCTTAATTGATAATTATACTGACCAAAATGATATATTTCGTTGATGTTTATCTTAAAATGTATATATTTTGTGTTCATATGTTATATTACGTACGCTTCTTGGGTTTTCTTCAAAATAAAATATAATTTATTACTACAGGACTAGGAGGTATTTAAATTTTATCTGTGTGTTACTTTCAATTGGGCTTATTATCTATACATATAATAAAACAGTAAAAATATTTTGTCTGTACATTTAGAATTTTTGACCTCAATGGATAGAGGGAAACATAAAAAGAATAATAGAAAGCAAAAAAATTTTATTCGAATTTCTTGTCTGTCTGTCTGTCTGTATGTATGATCACGATTATCTCCGAAAATACTGAACCGATTTACTTCAAACTTTCACCAATTGCTTTGTTTTAACTCAGAAAAACATTTAAAGTTCGTTGTATCAAAATCGATTCATTAAAAAGAGTTATCGTCATTTGAATGAACTCAAGGCATGAGTTTGCCTGCAAACATATAGCAAAAATAAAATAAAATAATAAGTGACATAAGAAAATTAAAATCCAAAGTCAATTCATTATCATTAAGTTTGTATGGACATTTTCTCATTTTTGGACGTTCTCGATTACAATTAAAAAGATGTATGTATAGTAGGTAAAACCAACGAAATTTTTTTCATTTCTAGACTTACAAATAGAAAATAAGTATATACGTTCTAGATTACAATTAAAAAAGATCTGTGTAGGTGAAATGTATAAAATTCCCCCCTTAAGGGGTAAAGGGGGGGCGGATTGTATGGAAATTTTCTCATTTCTGGACATAGAAGTATAAAAATAAGTATATATGTTTACATTACAAAAAAGATGTGTAGGTGAAATGGGCAAAATCCCCTCCTTAAGGTTTAAAGATCTATGCAGGTGAAATGTATTAAATTCCCCCTTTGCTTTGGCCGTTTGTATGGAATTTTTATCATTTCTACTGTTCCCAAGGGAACATTAACGCGGGCGGAGCCGTGGGGAACAGCTAGTCTACAATATAGGAAATGGGTGCGTTTTTCTCTAGTTCATAACAAAAAACCCGGTCAAGTGCGAGTCGGACTCGCGCACGAAGGGTTCCGTACCGTAATCTATACATATAATAAAACAGTAAAAATATTTTGTCTGTACATTTAGAATTTTTGACTGAAATGGATAGAGGGACACCTAAAAAGAATAATAGAAAGCAAAAAAATTTTTTTCGAATTTTTTGTCTGTCTGTCTTTCTGTCTGTCTGTCTGTCTGTCTGTCTGTCTGTCTGTATGTATGATCACGATTATCTCCGAAAATACTGAACCGATTTACTTCAAACTTTCACCAATTGCTTTGTTTTAACTCAGCAAAACATCTAAAGTTTGATTCATCAAAATCGGTTCATTAAAAAAAAAGTTATCGACATTTAAATGAACTCAAGGCATTAGTTTGCCTGCAAATATACACAGTGCTTTGTTTTTTTATTTTGGACCCTTAAATGAGTGACTCAGATCATCAAAATGAACAACTTTTCCTATAAAAAATTCGACATTCCCATACAAACTGGCCGGGCGGCGGGACTCTTTTTTATGGAAATGACGAATTTTTTTTTTTAGTTCCCAGCATTGGTCCCATAGAAAAAGTTGTTTATATTGATGACCAGAGTCACCCCTTTAAGGGTCCAAACTGTTCCTGAGGGATGGACACTAACGGCGGCGGCGTAGCCGCGGGCAAACGGCTAACCAACCGAAACTGCTGGCCTAGAAACTTGAAATTTGGTACAGGGGTTCTTGAGCGCTAAGAAAGGATTTTTAAGAAATTTAACTTCTAAAGGGGTAAAATTCATATGGAATTTTCTCATTTCTGGACTTAGAAGTATGAAAGTAGGTATATAAGTTCTCGATTAAAATTAAAAAAGATGTGTGTAGGTAGATGAAATTTGCATTTGGTGGGTGGTATAAACTTTGTATGGAAATTTTCTCATTTCTGGACTTAGACGTATGAAAATAAGTATATAGGTTCTAGGTTACAATTAAAAATATCTGTGTAGGTAAAATAAGACGATATTTTCCCCTGAAGGGGTAAAATAGCGGGGTAAAGATTGTATAGGAATTTACTTATTTCTAGACTTAGAAGAATGAAAATAGGTAATTGAAAAAGATCTGTGTAAGTCAACTGGAAAAAAATCCCCCAGAAGGGGGGTAAAGTTTGTTCAGAAATTTTCTCATTTCTGGATTATGAAGTATGAAAATTAATAGGTATGTAAGTTCTCGATTACAATTAAAAAACATATATGTGGGTGAAATGGACAAAATTCACTCCTAAAGGGGTAAAATGGGTAAAGGTTATATGGAAATTTTCTCATTTCTGGACTTAGAAGTATAAATAATATCCATACTTCCATACTAATACTAATATTATATATATTCTTTTACGCTTCAACCATTGAACTGATTTGGATGAAATTTGGTATGGAGGTGTGAGGCCCGAGGAAGGACATAGGGTATGTTTGATTCCGGGAAATTCTACTGTTCCCGAGGGATCGACACTAACGCGGGCGGAGCCGCGGGCAACAGCTAGTTTATAATAAGTTGAAAGTTATTAAAAATATTTTTATTATATGATGTAACAAAAACTTTATACTTTTCGCAATTATTCCTTTATCTGTGCTATACGACGTTGCTTCGCACCAAATTTCAAGATTCTGAGTTCACGGAAAGTAGGTTTTGATTTCCTTGCGAATGTCGAAAATTATTAAAAATATTTTTATTTTATGATGTAACAAAAATTTTTACTTTTCGCAATTTTTCCTTTATCTGTGCTATAAGATGTTGCTTCATACCAAATTTCAAGATTCTGAGTTCACGGGAAGTACCCTGTAGGTTTTGATTCCCATGGGAATGTCGAAAAAACACGAAAATTTGCGGCATAAACGGCTGTATCTTTTGATTGCGTTGGCTTAGAAGTTCGATTTTTTACAGCTCAAAGGGACAGTATACCTAATTATTTGATATAAATTTTAGCTTGATACCTCAACGCGTTCCTGAGAAAAAGGGTCTTGACGGAGCGACAGACAGACGGACAAATTGTCCGGGACAACCGAGTGATCCTATAAGGGTTCCTTTTTACCTGTTGAGGTACGGAACCTTAAAAACAAACATAGTCAAAAATAGAACCTACTCCTTCTTTGAAGTCGGTTAGAAATTCAAAAATAATCGTTAAGTGCGCCTGCGCAGATTAGATAGCCACGGGTCTGATTGTAATATTTTAGGAATTTACCGGCCTCGCCGTTTTCTTATTAGATAATCTAAAGAGGAAGTGATCTTTGTGGTGTGCACAATGCGTGCGTATGAGCGTTGTGAAGGTGTGCGTTGAGTTAGGCAGACGGGCCGGCGGCGGCGCACTGTGGTCAGTGGTGTGAGTGGCTGCCGACATCGCGCCATCATCGTGCCACCGTTAACAGTGAATGCCTTCATTGACGATTGTGTGTTATGAATCATTGCCGATCTACATATATTGTTGTTCGCAGTTCCATATACATTACTGCTCACATGGACTTTGTTTCTATTTATTTGCGCGCGTTTTTGTTTGCCATATACACACGATACGTGCCTATCACTCTATATAAAACAAAATATGTACCTACTCTTTATAAATTAAGAAAATATGGTGAAATGAAACATGCGGGCGGGACTTGAACCAGCTACTTAAGTCTATGTACGACCTACGCTCTGCCATCTGAGCTACCGCATGATTCAATCTCGGCGCCGAAATTCTCCACCATATCCCATTCCCCCTATACGTATTAAGGCTTACGTCACATAACACAACTAACCGTCTGTCTGTCTGTCTGTCTGTCCGTCTGTCACCAGGCTGTATCTCATGAAGCGTGATAGTTAGATGGTTGAAATTTTCACAGGTGATGTATTTCTGTTGCCGTTATAACAACAATTACAAAAAAAAATATTTAAGGGGGTTCCCATACAACAAACGTGATGTTTTGCTTGTTTTCGCTCGATATTGATAACGGCAACAGGTAGAAACTTGAAATATTCACAGAATATTTAGTTCTATATTCACTTTAAAAATAAATAATTAAATAAAAATAAAATTAATATTGAAGGGAATAAATACAAAAGACATATTTTTTTTCGCCGTTTTCATAAATAACGGTACGGAACCGTTCGTGCGCGAGTCCGAAAAAAAATGTCAGTCGAAGTTTAGTTTGACAGCGCCAACAGAGTTTTTTTTACAAGCAGGTGACGTCATGACAACACGTGACGGTCTGTGGCGTTTTAGCGGCTTTATTATTGACTTAAACTTAAATGTTAAATTGTAACGAAAGAAACTAATTCACCAGGCTCCAGATTGCAAATGTATTAATTATGCTCATATGAACAATTTGACATATTTTTCAAAAACTTGGAAAATACCCTTTTTGCTGTACCTTTGAAGTAAAATCAAATATTGACCTGGTACGTATTTTATTTTGTTGTCATAACGTAGTATAGATACATTTTATATTTTAACAAAGTACAGGTTTGTATTAGATAACTAATTTATAATATTTTTAATAGTTCATGATTATCATACACCCAATAATCGAGAACTAGATATTGTGGTAGAAAACTGGTGAAACCGGAAATTTTCGACTTTAATGTTTTGTTTAAATATTATCTAGGTCTTGAATCTTGAAAATATAGGACATTAAATAAAACTAGACTAAATATATTGACTACGTGTATTAGTTTATCGATTATTTTTTTAGTTCTGAATTTGACAACTCTTATTGGTCGCGAAATGGGTCGTCCATTAATTACGTGATGTTTTTTAGTCACTTTTAACCGCCTCCCTCCTCCATGATACGTGCTTATGTTTTAATCTACACTACCCCTCCCGCCCTACCACAAATCACGTGTATTTTTTGTACAAAGTATTTTCTAAGAAAATGTTTGTCGGATTCAAAGGGTTAAATACAGGTTAACAGGTTAGATCTAATTTAATTATGCTATTATACTATGGATTTAATTTATGGCGGAGTTGTTGGCGGAAATTTCGGCGGGAATTTGTATTGTTTTGCAATTTATTTATCTAATTACCCCGCATGGGATAGTATGTATCTCATTTAATTCTCCAAAATTAAACACTGTGATAAAAATGTCCAGACAGACATTAAGGTTGCTGTGGTGGTATATATGATAATAAAGAAAAGGTGTAATCACGTGTGTGGCGTTATCAGCTCATAAGGTCGAGATCTAGGATATCCTCGTGCCCCTTCACCGAGGGGCACGAGGATAGCCTAGATTAGGGTGATAAACATTAGAAATAAGTACATATATTTGTACTAAAAATAAGCCGCAATTTTTTACTATACTGCTTGCATGTCGTCCGGACTCCACATCAAATGGGATGAGGAGTGGAAGAAGACATAAATATAATTAATGGACTTTTATCCTCAGACTAAGGATAAGCGAGACTTTCATTTCTTTCTTCAACACTGACAAGGTATCCCTGACGCACCGCTTTTCGGTTTAGAAATCGCGTGTTCAAAGAAAAAATAATACACGTGATAAGCTCGCCAAACGCCCCCTCCCCCTAGTGATATTTCGTGATTTTTTCCAAACTCCCTCCCTCCCCCTTTTAAGCCTCACGTGATTTAATGGACGACCACAACTGATGGAGTTGCCCTACATACTATTTCTTATTATTTTTTGCATTTGTTGTAAACACATTATTTCCATCTTGATTTTCATATTAAACCTTTATGACGTATTTCTATAACACAAATGTACCTATTGGATTTATTTAGATTTTCCTCAAAAATAAGTATCTAAATCGTAAATACTAACAGCAAATTTTATGAAAAAGCAGACTTATTTTTTTTGAGTGCTATCGATATGTGTACGTACGTACATATCGATAGCACTCAAAAAAATATAAGTATGTATAAATGAAGAACGTCTAACAAAATGAAGAAGCACAGTTTTTAACAAATGAATGTGTCTCTGCGTCAAGTTGGATATCTACTATAGCACCAACACTCCTCTATATGATATAGTGATAGAAAGTCATTCATCATGCGCTTTGTTTCCTAGTAGTAGTCTGAACGAAAGCGTGTGAGAGGAGGTACCTGTGGGCCAGCGGCGGTCGTCGGCCGTGACCATGTCGACGTGCTCGAACAGGTTGCTGGCGAACTCGTCGATGGTGGCGGACTCGGGCAGGCGGCCCGACATGCCCGTCATCACGATGTCATCGCCGGCCTCCACGCCCTTCACTCCGTTTACTTTAGGCGCCGGCATCGTCTCACTTCAGTTACCTGCAATTACAATTTCCACAGTTGTAGTTCCGAGTATCACTTTTTGTATTCACTAGTTGAGTGGTGATCGAACTGGCTCACCTCGATTAAGGCTTAAGACGCGAATAAAAAGGTACACTCATATAATGTGGAGCGAGCAGCACTGAAACTAGCACATAGAAGAGACCGCGCGACAGAGTGTGATGATGGAGTGGCGAGCGGTGATCGCCAGCGAGCGCGGGACGCGAGTGGTGAGGCAGTTGTCGCGACATCGGTTAAAAGGGTGAGCCGCGATAGCAGGGGTCGCGGCCCGGCGACACGTTTCCACGAGACCCCGGCCCCGGCTTATCAGCCCGCAAGGACGAGCAAGGTCGACTTGCTCTTCCTTCTAGTTTCGCTGGCCGCGGTGCATCTCGTTCGCACAGCTCTCGCGCTAATTATTATCACAGAAGGAAGATGTACCGCTGCGTCCGATTTGACCTCCACGATTAATTAGCGTGGCAGTCGATTCGGTGACCTTTTGGTGTAATACATAGAGGCGATATAATCTGTACATCTCTCGCGGTTCCTTCCAGCAGAACGCCCAGAGCCACACAATGCCGCCTTTGTGCTCCAATTGGCGCGATTGCCCCGAGTACACTTCGCACTCGGCTGTGATCTCCCGCTTACAGCATTCTTAGCTCTTTTTCTAAGGTACTTTGTGTAAACCGAGCATACTTAGTTGGGACGTATAGTTATGAGTGGGTGACCTTCCGGGGTGGCAGAGCAGCCGGTGGCGGCTGCGTGTCACGTGGCACTGAGCAGCCTTGACATTGGGTTACGTACGCTATTATCCGGCAACAATATGTCACTTTTTAACATTATGCATCACAGCGTGCGCGTCATGTGAGCGACACATGCTTCAAAAATAGACGGTTCGAGCAATTGGCCAAAAGCATGTAAGACCTCAATGTGGGGTTCCGCAGCAAGAGCTAATTTGCACCGAACACTGCGGGTCCCAAAAATATTTACATGATAGACTTCATATTGTTCATTCTTTGAGATGCGGATGCTAATTATTTTCAGATTTCATTTATGATGTCTTTAGGTGACTTTTTTAGTTAGAATCGAAACGTTTATTCAATAAAGGTTACTTGAACACTTGATACACACACACTCATACAAAGTCATACTTGATTTTACAACTGACGTCGGTAATTTACTTATGGCTAAGTTTAGTGCCGCTTCCAAAGCGGAGTGCGTAGAGCGAAAAAAAAAATGCACAGCGCTGTTATTGGTTTTGAACTAGGTAAGTATATAAATTTTCCGGACCCAAAGGTTGACAAGATAACAAGAATGTAGTATAAAAAACTGATTTTAGTTGTTTATTCCGTGTACGAAACAAGCTACAAAACCGTGTCTGTAGACGGAACAAGCTAGAATATGTAAAATAACAATAAAAATTGTGTTTTAACTGTTAACATTCAAAACCAGAAGATAATAATCATTGACCCCACTATACAACAGGTACAACAACACGTCTAATATTACATTACAACACAATTTACAATAAAAATGCTAGTAAATTTTGCGAATGAAATATAGTAGTTATTAAAAATAAAATCCCACCTCAACCACATATATGTAAATTAGTTCAATACTTCAAAAATCGGCGGTAAAAGCCTGCATGAACGTTACTTAACGTTAAAGATTTTGATTTAGAAGCTTAAAGGATTATATTGACTCTACAGAGATGGTCCAACTGCAACAGGAACCCTAAAAACAAGTATTTCAAAAATAAGAAAATCTTAAGCCACTTTTAATAAATAGGTACGTTTATTTTATGGAAAAAAAGTGTTGTGTAATCTACAATACAACTACGCAATAGCTGTCTTAACGTCTTAAAAATAAAAGTACATATTTAAAACGTGTTTATAGTCTAGAACAGATTTGGGCAATAGTGCTCTGGAAATCGCAATTTAATTGTACATCTCAGAAATACCTTTGATGGGTACCATTGGATACCTTGTATTATCAGAAGTACAAATCTGCGAGTCATAGAAAAAAACCGGCCAAGTGCGAGTCGTAATGGCACGAAGGTTTCCGTAGAATTTAAAATTATTAAAACTATTTTTAATATATGATGTAACTTAAAATTAATGCTTTTTGCAATTTTTCCTTTATCTGTGCTATAAGACGTTGCTTCGTACCAAATTTCAAGATTCTGAGTTCACGGGAAGTACCCTTGGAGGCGTCGAAAAATATTTTTTATTATATGATGTAACTAAAAATGGTGTGTTATTCGCAATTTTTCCTTTTATGTGATATAACACGTTGCTTCGTACCAAATTTCAAAATTCTGAGCTCACGGGAACCCTGTAGGTTTTGATTCCCTTGCGAATGTAGAAAAAATACGAAAAATTGCGGCATAACCAGCTGTATCTTTTGATTGCGTTGGCTTAGAAGTTTGATTTTTTTACAGCTCGAAGGGACAGTAAACCTGAGTATTTGATATGAATTTCAGCTTGATATCTCTACGCGTTTCTGAGAAAAGGAGTTCTGACAGACAGACAGATGGACAACCAAGTGATCCCATAAGGGTTCCGTTTTTTTTCCTTTTGAGGTACGGAACCCTAAAAAGCGGTGGGTGGCAACCAGGCAGTGAAAGTTGGCGCCGGCACCCTTCGTTTTTAGGGTTCCGTACCCAAAGGATAAAATAACGGGACCGTATTAATTTCGCTCCGCTGTCCGTCTGTCCGTCTGTCACCAGGCTGTATCTCATGAACCGTGATAGTTAGACAGTTGAAATTTTCACAGATGATGTATCTCTGTTGCCGCTATAACAACAAATACTGAAACATAGAATAAAATAAATATTTAAGGGGGCCCCCATACAACAAACGTGATTTTTTTATTGTTTTTGCTCAATATTGATAACAGCAACAGGTAATAGCTTAAAATATTCACAGAATATTAAATTTTACATATACTTCAAAAATATATAATTAACTAAATATAAAATTAATATTAAAGGGAGCCCCCTTTAATATTAATTAAAAACATATAACCCCATAGATTTAAAAAAAAATTGCGTATACCCCCATACAAAAGACATGATTTATTTGCCGTTTTTATAGATAACGGTACGGAACCCTTGGTGCGCGAGTCCGACTCGCACTTGGCCGGTTTTTTACTTTATAATTCGATTAATACTGAACCGATTTCGATAGTTTTAACTTTATTTGAAAGGTAATGATATGTTCTACATTTTATTTCTTGACAAATTAACGTGTAGGTATTTTTAATAATTGTAAAGTAATTTATAGAAATAGTTTTTTTTTTAAATTGTCGAAAGTTTATTGAGTGATTACTCAGTAACTAAATAGTTATTATGTATATAATGAATAGAGTAAGAATTCAGCCATTCAGTAAGGTACATATGATTGTGCTAGGACTTAAAATCATTGAGTAAAGCCATCCGCGTGCAGAGGGAGCCGGAATGGCATATTACGCTACATAAATGTTGTTTTTAGAAATATGTTTTCATAAAATTAACCTCAGAAATATTACAATATTAATATAAAATATATAAATCAAAATCTTAAACCTTTTTTAATATTTACTCAACCATTAGGTGTTATGACTATCCTCACCGAGAGGATTTTGTTTGTTATTGAGATTTTAGAGCCGTTTTTATCTCGTAAAACCTTTCAGCCAAGCTTCTACGTGGGTAACTCGATAAGTTTTGAGATAAGAAAAAATATACAAGATATTCACAACATTTATTTTACATCTTTTCGAAATACTCTCCTTTATTATCTATGCAAAGTTCCATTCGCCTAAACCGACTATTAAAACACTTTTGCCAGTCTTGATCCGATAGGTCCGAAATTGCGACTTCGTAGGCGGCCACGGCCGCTTCGGCGCCCGAAAAAAATTTCCCTTTTATTTTTTCTTTGATTATGGGGAACAAAAAGAAATCGCAGGGAGCCAAATTAGGACTGTACGGTGGATGGGGCAAGATTTTAACACTGGATTCTGCAAGAAACGCCTTTGTTCTGAGGGACGTATGTGACGAAGCGTTGTCGTGATGCAGCATGATTCCCCGAAGCCCGGTCCTTGGTCTCCTCTCTCGCAGAGCTTGGAAAACTTTTGGCAATGCTACTGTTGTATACCATTCCGAATTAACAGATCTATGATTTTCCAACATTATTGTCGACACATGCCCGCTGCGAGAAAAAAAACTGTCCACCATTTTTTTACCAACGTTACAATGTCTTTGCAGTTTTGTCGGCAACATTCGTTCTGAAAAGACCCATACTGACGGATGTCTCCTATTTTCTGGATCATATTGGTAAATCCACGTTTCGTCGCCTGTGACGATTTCCAAAACACGTCTTGACGCATTTCGCGCCACCAATCCACACGGGCCTGTTTTTCAGTGTCTGAGGGCAAACGCGGAATCCAACGACAACAAAGCTTCCCCACTCCTAGATGCTTATGTAAAATAAAACTAACACTCCCCGAATTAACGCCAAGAATCTTCTCGATGTCCAAGTATGTAATTCGTGGGTCTTCTCGCACCATCATTTCGGTGATCCACCCATTTTCTGCAGTTACTGCCGTTTGTGGGCGACCACTTCTAGGGTCATCTTCGAGGTTTGTTTTACCCCTTTTAAATTTACTGAACCATCTAAAAACTGTTGCTCGAGATGGAGCAGACTCCCCTAACGCTGCTTGTAATCGTTGAAGGCTAAGTTGTTCAGTTAAACCAAATTTATAATCATAAAAGATCATAGCGCGCAAATCTTCGCGATAAGCTCCATCGTTGCAAAGAAAAATGCGCGAAGCGTCGTAGTAAAATGACTGGCACATCTTTCTTTTTTTTACCAGCCATCTGGCTACATGCGTTCTATTTCTAAATAAATTCGCTTTTTAAAAATATATAATGCAGATGCGTTCAATTTTTTAATTACGAGCATCTCAAAACTTATCGAGTGACCTACGTACATCTTAATATAACTGTTGGCTCCATAGAGATAATATAATCCTGTGGCTCAGTCATTCAGCTTAGTCCAGTAAAAAGACTCATTGGGACCCCAGGAAAACCTTGGGGCATTAGAATTCTGTATTCGGAAGTGGCTTTTACAAAACTACGAAGTTTTTTTATAACTACTCTAAATTTTACCTCTTTGCATATTAACTATTTAGTAATCTGCGATATTGCAACCGCGATTCCGCGATCGACCAACAGACCAAACGTCGGAAGTGGAACTGGATTGGTCACTCTCTCTGAAGGGGTCATCGTATACTGAAACAAACTATGGATTGGAATCCCCAAGGAAAGCAAAAGGTTGGTCAACCCAAACAAACCTGGCGACATACCGTTCGAGACGGAGAAGATCAGAAAGATCTGGAGTGAAACGAAACAAAGCTACGGAACTAGGGGACATTCTGCGCAAGGGACATTTTGCGACTAGGGGACATTTTGCGCAAAGGACATTTTGCGACGATACGAATGTAATGTCTATGGTTCGTTATGACGAGTTGTGAGAATGACCAGATGCGAAAATGACGAGTTTCGCCAGAATGACGACTTGCTACTAATCCAAGCAGACGGACAGCGGAGCGATATTAATAGGGTTCCGTTTTTTTACCCTTTGGCTACGGCACCCTAAAAACGTAGAATGCTTCTCTTCCCGCGCAGACCGTAGAAGCCGGTCAAGAGAATGGGCGAAAATCTGAGGAATCATGTTAGTTGGAGATGCGGCTAGCAACCCATCACTATTTTAATTCTGTTTTTCACCTTCACGCCCGCCAACATGCTAGGCGTGGCTTTTAGGTCTCATAAACCTGGGCTCTGTCTACCCCGTAAGGGAAATAGACGTGATAATATGTATGTATGTTTTAACATTATGGTTTTGCATTCAAATCACTTAATTTTTAGGCAAAGGTAAATTAAAACAAATTCAATGTAGAATAACCTCCATAATAAATCTGTCAAACAGACGCCTAAGCAAAAATTTGGGTAATACTGTAAAAATAGAGTAAGTGAATGAATAAATAAATAAATAAAAAATAAAATTGTAAAAGCAGTATAATGCTACTTGGCTTTGAAATTCACTCTTTTTCTTCAGGAGATTTTTAGTTGAAAATATTTTTTTATTTTTACAATTGAAATTATTATTTTACAAGATAAACAACAATCGGAACTTTGTCGTACTATATCGTATTAAAGTTTGGTGAGTTCGGTTTACGACAACGACATCTGTTTTTTAAGAACTGAATTGTGGTCCCGCCATTTTGATATCATAATAGCGGGACCACTTTCTTTGTTAGATAGATAGATAGATTCATTTATTCCTTAGAATATGGTGATACAATGGTGTTACAATAAATATGAGACGCAGCATATTCTGCCTAGTAGGCATAGGAATGTTTAGTCACAATTCACAATACAATTCTATACATTTTTAGTTAATACAATGTCATTTAAATTACTAATTAATTACATATTTCTACTCATATTCATATCATATTAGTCAAGATAGTTTTATAATTGTCAAAAATTAATTTAATATGTCATTATTATTTACAGTATGTATTTAATGTAACATTTCATGGACCGTATAATAACATTTGTCTAAAAGCCAATTTAATAGAGTCGATTTGAATCTTTTCATATTATTAACTTCTCTTATTTCGCTCGGTAGGTTATTGTACAATTTAATTGCCATACAATACACATTGTTACTGTTTAGTCTCAGCACTGGGGTATATAATTTTGTTGGATTTCTACTATTATTTTTTTTACATACTGCGTCATGTAACGGGAAAAGATGCGGGTGTCTTTTCACAAATAGACATATTTCAAATATGTAAAGACAGGGAAGCGGTAAAATTCTTGATTTTTTGAAAAGAGGTTTACAATGTTCAATGTGGCCTACTCCGTGTAATACTCTCATACATTTTTTTTGGAGAGTGAATACTCTAGTCATCTCGATCGAGTTTCCCCGGATAATTAAACCATATCGCAATACTGATGCCACGTATCCATGGTATGCCAGAAGGGCAGTTTCTTTAGATGATGTCGTCTTTAATCTGCGGAGAACAAACACAAACCTCTCTAGTTTTTCACAAATATTTTTTATATGTTCTTTCCAGTTCAGATGCTTATCTATTACTATACCTAAAAATAAACTATGGTCAACTTATTTTATTATGTCATTATTAAATATTGCGTTAATTTTTGTCGTAATATTATTGTTTGGATGAAAATTAATTATTTTTGTTTTATCCACATTAATATTTAGTTTGTTTCGTTTTAGCCAATCGTCTATATTTTTTAGTTCTAAGTTTACTACCGCGTCAAAATCTTGTCCTTTATTACATTTTATTAACAAAGTGGTGTCATCTGCGTATAAGACCGACTCATGATTAAGGCATTTGGGCAGGTCATTTATGTATAGCAGGAACAGCAATGGGGAGAGCAATCCTCCCTGTGGGACCCCCTGCCTGTTGTTATATTGCATGGGAGACCTAAATACAGTTTTGGTGTTATTGACCATTTTTGACATTTCTGTATATTGCTGTCGGTTCGACAGATAGCTTTTAATCCAGTTATTAGCAATGCCTCTAATTCCATATTTATGTAATTTGTTTACTAAAATGTCATGACAAATGGAATCAAAAGCTTTGGACATGTCTAGAAAAATACCTGCGACAGAATTTTTTTTGTCTAAGGCTTCTGATATTTGTTTTACTAGAGAAAAACAGGCCAACGCCGTTGACATGTTTTTGCGAAAGCCATATTGGTTTGCTACTAGTAGCTTATTTTTCTCAACAAAATCGTAAATTTTGTCCCGCATTGCCATTTCAAATATCTTTGATAGTATAGGGACAAGTGTTATTGGTCTATAATTCGTGATTTCACTTTTATCCCCCTTTTTAAATAGCGGTATGACTCTTGATTCCTTTAGGATTGTTGGGAATATACCTTGCTCAAAGGATAAGTTTAAAATATGACATATAGTGGTTGAGCTATGTATGGCGCACATTTTTTTATTAATTTTGTGTTAATTTCATCATAACCAGCTGATGGGGTATCTTTTAATGATTTAATAATTTTAATTACGTCATAAGGCTCAAGTGGATTTAAAAATATACTATGTGTTATACTTATTATGTCAGAATATGGCTGTCTTTTGTAATTGGTGCTATTTTTTTGTGATGATGCGTTAATAAAATATTCGTTAAACTTTTTACATATATCTAATGGATGTGTCACCTTTTTACCGTTTTCATTTATTTCTTTAATGTCAAATTGGTGGTCAGTTGTTTTATTTTTAATAATATCCCAAGCCGCCTTGCATTTGTTTTTTGATTTTGTTAGAATGTTTTTATTATTTATTCTGTGTGAAGTATGAATGCATTTTCTTAATATTTTTGAGTAGGTCAAATATTGCTGTTTTTTATGTTTTTTGTTGCTGGGGTCTAATTGGTAATTGTAGTATAGTATTCTTTTTTTGATAAAACATTTCTTAATGCCCTTCGTAAACCAATTATTTTTAAAAGGTTTCAGATGCTTTTTAATACGAATAATAGGAAAACACAGATTAAAGAATAGCCCGAGAGTATCATGGAACAGTTCACAAGATTTATTGCAATCTTTTTCAGCGAGCACGTCACTAAATGAAAGAGAAGCTATGCATTCATGAAATTTGTTTATATTTTCTTGACAAAAATCTCTTATGAATTCAAAATAATAGTTGTTGTACGCGAGTCTTGCCTTTTTTTGCTGAATTTCAGGAATGTAGAACGAGGTTGATTGCCCAGTATCGTGGTCGGATAGAGCTAGATTATGTGTTTTGCCGCTTATGTCTGATAATGGAATGTTAGTGGCTATCTGATCTATGCATTTTAATTTCCTCGTAGGTACCTTTATGTGAATGTTAATATTATAATTATTCAATATAGTGATAAGTTCTTTCGAGTCCGTCGAGTCTTTCAAAATATCTATGTTCCAGTCACCACATACTAGGATGTGTTTGTTATTGTTGTGTATGGCTGTACTGAGAAGCTTATTTAATTTTTCCAGGAAAATACTGCTCTTAGAGTCTGGGGTTCTATAGATACATAGTATTATAAGTTTGTAATTAGTTAACTCTATGCCGCAGCATTCAAAGACGGAATCGCGAGAAAATTGAGATACGTTGTTACGACGTTGAATATCTTGAAATCATTTGAGTGTACAATTTCACTATGTAAGTATAAAATAGCACTAATATGGTACCAACTATGTAGTAGGTACCATATTACCCGCCCGGTTTTGCGAATATGATGTGACTAGGATGTCCTAGTCACATCATATTCGCAAAACCGGGCGGGGTCCCGTCATCTTGACGTTCATTAATTATATGTGGGCTGAGACTGTATTGTTCAAATTTATTATTAGAATTGTGACATGACAATTCAATTATATTTAAAAAGGGACTGGATGTCAATCAAAAAATTATACTTAAAATTACTCGTGACATAATCGTGACATAATCAAACACATTGAAAAAAATTGTCAAAAAATCTGCCTCAGAACAATAAGAAATCTGCAAAGATTCTCAAAAATATTTGCTATATCTTTAGTAGACGTAACTGTTGTGTCACCGCATTTAATTTTGCTAATATTATCTCGATTTTAATTTACCAGTCTCATTGTTTATGATTTTCCAATTATTTTTTATTATGCGATTCTTTTATCTTCCTTCCAATAAGATTAGATGGAGACATAGGACTAAAGTACTTGATTTTACAGTGTGTTACAAAAGAAGCAAACTTTTAATACAATCACTTCACTCTCAGTCTTGGGCATCTTCATGGATGCAGCATGGGTCGTCACTCAGTTTTGTGAAGATTAACCATTTATGAACACGCGACGAAAGATTTTATTTATACACAAAATTAAATTACGATCAAAACAAACGTAACTCGCCTATCTAGCTCGGCTTGGCACCGACTTTAAACTGATTAGTTGGTAGTAGTTAAAATCAGGGGTTGGAATACCGGTAAAAATCCATTACCGGTACCTCTATGAAACGACAGTACCGGTAATTGGTTTGGTACCGGTACATTTGATAACGGTAAAAATCAAGTACCGGTACCTCTATAATACAACGGTTCCGGTAATTGGATTGGTACCGGTACCTCAATAAAACGACGGTACCGGTAATTGAAAGAAGTACCTGTACCAAATACCGGTAAACAGTACCGGTACTTAGTACCGGTATCATATTGGGAATTATCATTTCGTTAATGTGTGTCGTTGCCGTGTTGTGCATGTGCGGCGTGAGGCGGGGGCCCACAATAGGGCGGCACTTTTACAGTCGAGCGAGTCCCATGCGGTAGACGGCAACAATGCGTAGCTACCGGTAAAATTAACGCAATTTTAATACCGTTAAAATTTGACAGAATAGAGGTACCGGTACTTACCGGTACTTATAATGTGAATTTGGTACCGGTAACAAGTAGCGGTAAAATTACCGTTAACTGTTAACAATATTATTACCGTTAAATACTAGATTACCGGTACCTCATATTACCGTTAAAATTTTAACAGAATAGTAATACCGGTACTTACCGGTACTTATAATGGGAATTTGGTACCGGTAACAAGCCCTGGTTTAAAATATTATTGTAAATAAATGAATAGGTTTAGGTAGGTATTAAGCTAAATTGTGTGTATATAGTAGAATATAATATACGTGTAGTAGAAGTTAATTTGTTTTTTTATTCGTATAGATGAATAATTTTTCCCCGTTTTCAAAACATTTTTTATTGATGCTTCGCTCCTATTGGTCGCAGGGTGATGTTTTATAGCCTAAAGCCTTACTCAATAAATGGACTATCCAACACAAAAATATTTTTTCAATTTGAACCAGTAGTTCCTAAAATTAGCGCGTTCAAACAAACAAACTTTTCAGCTTTATAATATTACTAGCTGTTGCCCGCGACTTCGTCCGCGGCAATTTATATTATTATGATTACTCGTAATTAGTTTTTTATTAGTATAGATGAATAATTTTCCTCCGTTTTCAAAACAATTTTTATCGATGCTTCGCTCCTATTGGTCGCAGCGTGATGTTTTATAGCCTAAAGCCTTCCTCAATAAATGGATTATCCAACGCAAAAAGAATTTTCAAATTTAAACCAGTAGTTCCTGAGATTAGCGCGTTCAAACAAACAAACAAACTCTTCAACTTTATAATATTAGTATAGAAGTATAGATTATAGTATATAGTATAGATTACAACGATTATTATGTACATATTTTAAAACATTTTTTGTGTTAAGAATTGCAGTTTTGACTTTTTAGTGAGTTCCTTATTTATTTTTTGAAGGCGATCAATGTTTTTTTTAAATATTTTATTTTATTTTTTAGTGTTACATTTTTACTCAACTAATTACGCAGTTATTTTATTGGGATTCGGTACCCAAAGGGTAAAAACGGGATTCTATTTTAATATGGCTGCACTGTCCGTCTGTCTGTCGGTCTGTATCTCAGTAACCGTGGTAGTTGGATATCGATTGTAGCTAGGCCCAGGCCAAGTAAAGGTGCAGCCCGTATGAAGAAAATAAGAATAAAGGCAAAATGATTGACATCATCCTTAGCTTATCTAAATAAATATAAGAAATATATTGTACGTATTCACATTTAATCTTTCTAATATACTTATCATCATCATCCGAGCATGTTCCTGTTATTCCTTAACATTGACACTTCAGGCCCCGGGGTCCGCTGCCTGGCCTAGGTGATTTGCAAATGTTCAAGCAAACTAGAACACCAACAAAGAGTCGTTGCCTCCGCCGGGAATCGAAGCCGCGACGCATGTGAGCTGAACACTTTAACCACTACACCATAGAGACAGTTGCCTGCAATATTTTTACGGCTGCTCATAAATATGGTTAGGTAGTGCCTAAAAAGCAAACTGAACGGCTTTTGCACTGAACGAATTTGGTAAGACCCTTACTAAAACCTCTTCAAAAACTCATGAAGGGTAAGGCGGTTCGGTCCCTGCTTTCATCATCAGCTTACCTAAATAACTTCAAAGTCAGTATACAATGAAAATATGTGAAAACATTGTACGTGCTCTTGAAATTTGACGGTTCCTCTCGATTTCTCCGGATTCCAGCATCAGATCCTAACTTGGTTCCAAAGGGACCACCTCGGAAGTGCACTCTTTCGAATAAAAAAAGAATTTGTCCACAATTGACAGAGAAATCGGTAAACATACATAAAAAAAATACAGTCGAACATAGAACCTGGTCATTTTTTTTTTTTGAAATCGGTTGACAAATAATCTTTGAAAGAAGCCTTTGTCCAACAGTGGACTTCTTACAGCTGAAATGATGAAGGTACTTTTCTTAATTATAGCATTTTTTTATATTTAATTACTGAGTACCCCGTTGAGAGACGAACGTGGAATTCGATTAGTAATACAATTTTTTGTAATATTTGCGATGGTTTTGAAGCATATCAAACTTTTTTTGTGAAAACCCAACAAACGAACTAAGAAATAAACAAACTCACTACATTTATAATTTTAACTGTTTATATAAACTGTGATATTACTTAGGAGTTTGATATTGCCAACAAAGTTTGATAAATTGTACCTTACATCCAAGTGATAGGGTTCAAAATATTAATTTTAAAATATATTTATTATTAATATTGGAATACAGTTTAAGATGATTTGGTTTGGTATAAAATATAGGTATGTTCATTAAATATTTTTATAAAGATATACAAATAAAATGAAGAAAAACTGTGTTTATATGTATAGTTCTTGTTTTTTTTTTCTTGTATGTGGCGATCAATGGTCAAAATATTAGGTATAAAACAATGACGCGATGACCTGCCGGCCTATTTGCTAACTCAGTGACCAACTTTTTGATAGTCACTTTAAATTACATTGCGGGTTTCGTATGATTGACTATTTACATTTAAGATATATAAAACGTAATGTATTTTGAAATGACTATCAAAACGTTGTACACTGAGTTAGCAAATTGGCCCGCAGGAACGATACGCATATAATAAATGTAGGAAAGTGAACACAGAACTGGCCTGTCGTTAGTTAAGTAACTAACAATAGCAGGCCATGATATCTATACCACCGACAGCCATGCGTAGTTTAAGTATTAGCACCACCAAGTAGGTGGTAGGAGTTTTGCTCCCCTTATTCCGGCTACATTATGTTTACCACTGTAAGTACTCCAGTATCGTTACATATTCACCTTAAAGTAAGTTGCGTGAATCGGCCCTTATATAGTCACTCATGTTGTACCTATCACTAAGAATACTTATCTAAAAGAAAAGAAAAACCACAAATCGTTTAGTCAGAGTTAGATATTCTGTCAATTGTTTCAGAGGTTATTTCAAAAGGATGACATTGACATGTTTTTTGTTCACACCAGTCAACGCTACGCAGTTGTAAGGCCAGCGATGACGCCACGCGAGCAAAATTTCCAAAAATTATATAATTTGATTTAAGCTATATAATTCAAAAACACTCTAATTAGAGTCTCAAAATTTAAAAATCTCACTAACAACTTAACCAAAATGATAAATTCAAGACAATGCCCATTTCAGCTTGATACGGGACTGCTCGTGAACTCGCACCAGAACAAAAACCGGCCAAGTGCGAGTCGGACTCACGCACGAAGGGTTCCGCACCGTTATCTACAAAAACGGAAAAAAAATCATGCCTGTTATATGGGATCCCCCTTCAAATATTTATTTTATTTTATTTTTATTACTTAGTTTTAAAGCGAATATGAAACTAAATATTATGTGAATATTTCAAGCGTCTATCAGTTTTCAATATCGAGCAAAAAATCACGGGAGGCCCCTTAAAAATATACTTTATTCTGTTTTTTTTGTATTTGTTGTTATAGCGGCAACAGAAATACATCATCTGTGAAAATTTCAACTGTCTAACTATCACAGTTCAAGAGATACAGCCTGGTGACAGACGGACAGACAGACAAGGAGCCATATTAATAGGGTCCCATTCTTACCCTTTGGGTACGGAACCCTAAAAACGGACTCGTATTGATTGGTGTAAAAATGTTGTTTAGTTTCGATCACAGACGTTCAAATGCTTTGTTACAGAATCATCATCATCATCATATCAGCCGCAAGAAGTCCACTGCTGGACATAGGCCTCCCCCAAGGATTTCCAATACGACCGGTTGAAAGCGGCCTGCATCCAGCGTCTTCCTGCGACCTTAGTGAGGTCATCCGACCATCTGGTTGGTGGATGTCCGACGCTGCGCTTGCCGATACGTGGTCGCCATTCGAGAACCCTTCTGCCCCATCGGCCATCGGTTCTACGCGCTATGTGCCCTGCCCACTGCCACTTCAAAGAGCTAATCCGCTGAGATATGTCGGTGACCTTCGTTCTCTTACGAATCTCCTCGTTTCTGATTCGATCTCGCAGAGAAACACCGAGCATAGCTCTCTCCATAGCTCTTTGAGTGACTTTGAGCTTTCTTATGAGGCCCATAGTAAGGGACCACGTTTCGGACCCGTAAGTCATCACTGGTAACACACATTGATTATAGACTTTCGTCTTTAGGCACTGAGGTATTTTGGACGAGAAGACACCACGGAGCTTCCCGAACGCTGCCCAGCCGAGTCGGATTCGACGAAAGACCTCGTCCTCAAAGCTGGAACTTCCAACCTGGATCAAATAACCCAAGTAGACATATTGGTCCACAGCTTCAAGGATGGAGTTCCCAACAGATACTGGTGAAGGCACAACATGGACATTCGACATTATTTTCGTCTTGTCCATGTTCATTTTAAGGCCCACTTGTTGGGAAACTCCGTTGTGGTCATTGAGCATAGTACTTAAGTCCTCCAGCGTCTCCGCCATAACAACGATGTCATCAGCAAATCGAAGGTGAGTGATATACTCGCCATTGATGTTGATGCCAAGTCCTTCCCATTCCAGGAGCTTGAAGGCATCCTCCAGAGCAGCGGTAAACAGTTTCGGAGATATCACGTCTCCCTGTCTTACGCCTCGCTGCAATGGTATAGCCCTCGTGTTCTGCTCCTGTACTCGAACTGACATACTGGCGTTTCTGTATAAGCACTTCAACACTTCGATATACCGATGGTCGATGCGGCATCGCTGAAGGGACTGAAGCACGGCCCATACTTCGATCGAATCAAAGGCTTTCTCATAGTCCACAAACGCTTAGCATAATGGCCGGTTATACTCTCTGGTCTTCTGTATAACCTGCCGCAGCGTATGGATGTGGTCTATGGTACTGTAGCCTTTTCGGAAACCGGCTTGTTCGGGAGGCTGGAAGGCATCGAGCCTGTTCGTGAGACGATTCGTGATCACCCTCGAAAACAGCTTATAGACGTGGCTCAGGAGTGTGATGGGTCTGTAGTTCTTCAGTAGAGTATTATCACCCTTTTTGAAGAACAAAACCACCACACCCCTGTTCCAAGCCTCTGGCGTAATACCCTCGAACAGGACGGAATTAAAGAGCCTCTGAAGGACTTTCAGCACCGGAGTTCCGCCCGCCTTCAGAAGCTCTGCTGTAATTCCGTCCTCGCCCGGCGCCTTGTTGTTCTAAAGCTGTTTGAGGGCAATCCTAATCTCGTACAGGCTGATGTCCGGGATGTCTTCGGTATAGTGTCGGGTTAGCTTTGCTCTCGGATCTTTGGCCAAGCTGACAATGGGTTTGGCTATTGAGGTATAGAGCTGTCCATAAAACCTCTCAATCTCTCCCAGCACCTCGGCCTTTGTCGAAGCCACACCGCCGTCCTCCGTCTTCAGCTTTGTTAATCGACTCTGCCCAATAGACTCCACCCTTGCGAACACTTTGGAGCCTTTGTTTTGCTCTATCGTCTCCTTAATACGCTCGGTATTAAAGGAGCGACTGTCGTGCCGCAAGGATTTTTGGATTTGTCTATTGAGCTGTCGATGCACATCTGCGTCATCCGAGGTCTGCAGCGGCATGGATCGTCGCGTGGCCATCAAATTTAGGGTTTGGGGTGAGATCTTTTGAGGTTTGTGTTTGGGGCGGGACCTAAAGAACTTCGATCCCACCTCCTGGACAGTCTTTACCAGCCCATTGTTTAACTCGTCCACTGAAACGCAATCCTTCAGGCAATCGAAGCGATTTGAGAGTTCCAGTTGGAAACTGTCGACATTTTGGATATGGGTCGGTGATGGTCGGAGCGTAGACTTCATCAAGCGAGTCCTCTCTCGTCTGAGATTGATATTCACGATGCCTCTCACGATTCGGTGATCACTACCGATTTTAATCCTATTGATCACAGAGACATCGTTAAATATCTCTCTCCTCGTCGACAAGATGAAGTCTATCTCGTTTTTGACAGGGGGTTGGTCCCTTCTGCTGGGCCCCATCCAAGTCCATTTTCTATGAGGCGGCTTCTGGAAGAAAGAGTTCATCGCATAGAGTCCCTCTTCTTCCAGAAAATCAGCTAGCCTATGACCCCTGTCATTCCGGTCTCCATATCCAAATTGTCCCACTCTGGACTCTCCATCGCTCCGCTTGCCAAGTATTGCGTTGAAATCCCCCATAACAATCGTATAATAGGTTTTAGAAGCGTGTATGGCCCTACTGATGTCCTCATACACCACTTCCACCTCTTCATCTGAGTGTTTCCCGGTCGGCATATATACCTGAATTACCTTCAACGAGTATCTTTTAGATACTCTGAGTATCAGGTATATTACCCTGCTGGAAACACTATCGATGGTTATGACGTTGTTGATGAGGGACTTGTGGACGAGAAACCCGACACCATGCTGTGACTTTTTTAAGTCACCCTCCCGGTGATAGAGTAGGTTACCAGACTTTAGGGTTGTCGTGCCCTCTCCCTCTCTTCGGACTTCAGACAGACCCATTATGTCCCATCGTAACCTACTCATCTCCTCTTCCACTTCCTCGACCTTCTCGTCTAGCCTCATTGTGCGAATATTGTGTGTCACCAGGGCCAGTCTCTGTTGGGGGTGGTAGCCGGATCTCTTCCGGAGATTTTTCAAACCCCCTGCCCCGCCGTTACCTTGACCGCTACCGGAGTCAGGAATAGCGGGGCCGTTGTTACAGAATAATACAAACGAAATAAACATGGATTTACTGTTACATGCCCGAAAGAAAGCAACGGTCTTCGGTAATGGTTACAAATCAATAAAACACAAGAACACCACCATTTGTTTGAGCAAGGCAAAACGACCAAAATGTCGCATCCATCCCACCTATAACACGAGAATGCTTCTGCGCACACCGCGACAAAGAGAAGTCGGTGAGAGATTTGACATTTATTAAACAGGACCATGATCCTCATGTTTTCAAAAATGGTTTGACGGAATGAAAGAGTGTATAAAATGTAATGGAGAGCATTTCGAAAAGCAGTGTATATGTAACTAGTTCAAGCCGCTATGATGAAGGCTATACCTAGTTCTAACCGAAGATAGGTAGGATACACCTAAGTCTAACCGCATGTGCCTAGTTGTTGCCGGCTAGAACTAGGTGTATCCGCACTTCGCGTATTAGCCGTAACATATATGTATATACTTTACATGTAAATCGTTTTAGTAATGAGTTACACAAACCTTTTAGTGTACCGCAATGGACCGCATGGACCTAGGAATAATATCTAGATCCATGTGTACCGCACGGTCTGTACAGAACTGACGCTAATATGGAGAACTCCGCGGACATGTACTGCAGTCAGCTCATCGTCCTGTTGGAGGACCTGTTCCTGCCTAGCACGGCTGATGTGCCCTGATATGCTCATGTCTTCTGACTAAAAATATTTGTGGACGAATAAAATAAAGGAAGAGTCCCAACAAAATAGTTTGCAACGTATCTCCAGCATTTTCGGCACACTACAAAATATAAAAGCTTGAGTTTAATATGTACAAACATTATTGGAGGTTAAAAGAAGACAAAAAATATATTTTTTACGAATCATTATAATAGATATAGGAATAGGGACAAAGCACACTGATTGCAGCCCCACGGTAAGGTTAATATGTGCTGTGGGATACTAACTCAACGATACTTTATTTTGTAATAGGAATATATATATAGATTCCAAGACTCACGCTAATTTGAAAAGAGCATCCCGATGGTCTAGTGGTCGTCAGTATTATTAGCGCTTGCGCATGTTAAGAAACCCCTGGCGTAGTACCCACCGCATGTAGCATAAAAATATCGCGAACTCCTCCGTGCTTCGGAAGGCACGTTGAGACGTTGGTCCCGGCTGTCATCATTAATAGCAGTCGTTAGGCTATATTAGATGCTTTTAGGCAGCTTGAAAAATTAACACCAGTATTGGCCACTTACACACACGAAAACAAACAAACATTTGAAAATAATAGTTTTCCATTAAGACCTAACCGGGGACCAACCTGCGACCCTGCATTCAAAGGCACGTGCGGTAGCAGTGCGCGACAGAGGCTGTCGCCAGTAGATACCTACTCGCTTATTATTAAGCAAATGCTAAAGTCGGAGAGCAGCGATTTGCGTCATCGCCAGAACAGAGGCGATAGGTCGGTATAAACGTGCTGGCAACAAATGTTGGGCATGATGGCAACCCATCGGGCACCTGCTCTTGGGCCGTCTTCACAGACGGCCCAGGAGCAGGTGTGTGGACACCGCACAAGATGAAAACATATTCCGGGGCTGCTCTACATACCATTACAAATGATGAGCTCTGGGGATTACGGGCAGGAAACCAAACAGGTATTCACGATCCGGATATCCAGGACGTCGACTGAGGGTGAGTAAAGCAAACAAGGGGCAACTACAGGAACTCAAGTAATGATAACGTTTGGAATAATTGAGATGTGTTTAAACGCCGTGCTTCCCCACAGTATCTACAGTTTTATGTCCACATATTACTGACGTCATATTTGGATATAATGTAAGTAGTATTTGTACGTCTGTATGCGAACTGTTTAAATAAAATTTTCCTATGATTTCCTATACAATATCACAATATCTAATTACATTATCTTATATAAACTGTTCGTAAATATGGGTGGTGATAACTAACCGAGTGTCAAAGTCATGCCAATATCATCGCGAATACAATAAATAGGTAGAGGGTAGAGCATTTAATGCGTCAATTGAACGTTGACGTATGTAGTGATCTGTCCGATAATAGCGGTGGGATCGGTGCTTGGACGAATAAAATCGGTAGCTTATAAATCTTGTAGGTACTATTATAAGAGTTGTTACCTACTTAAGAACAAATAAAATCAGACTGGAAAGAAAACAATTTACGTCAAGGTTTTTTACAAATACACACGAGCCCACACGTTGGTGTTGTAGAATAGCTGAGAAAAAAATTTACAAGATGTTTTTTATTTGTTCGACTATTTTGCCATACCAAAAACTTGGCCACAGAGGGTTGGTTAAGGTCGATAAGTTTCTTGTGTGACCAAAACGAGAGCGAGCGAGCGAGCTCAACTTAGGGCTAGGTAAACCCTCAATATAACAAAATTATAGCGAATTTAAAAAAAAAAAAAATTCGCTAGTTCGACGTTCGAACAATTGTAGAAATAAATATAGTTTAAAAATAAACTGAAAATCATGCTGTTATTATCCATAGATTGATAATAAAAGCGTGATATTATATGCTTTTTATTTCGAATGCTATAAAAGCATGTTTTCGTGATTTTTTTATTTATTTATTTATTTTTTGGTGCACAAACAGTTTACAACTAATACAATTTTAAATATACTATGATTAATTTATAGGTACAATTTCAGGTTGTAGAACCAAGCAAATAGTGCACACAGCATGCTTAAAATTATTGTTCAACAAGAAAATGTTACATTGAGATAAAAAGTAAAATAAAAATAAATATAATAAGATAAAAGAACGACGCACTAGATAATGATTTAAGCATATATATAAAATAGAATAAATATATAGATAAATCTGTAAATCTATAATCTGCAGAAATACATATACATACAAATAATAATACAAATAATTTATTTAACTTTATATGCATATCTAGGAAATATATTTATAAATTTTGTACTTAAAACTATTCAAGTATAGGCTATAAATGTCGGGTACTTGTTCCGAATCATAGTTTTGGTATAAAAGATTGTATTCTCTGCATATTCTGAGTATTGGGTTGTGGAAGGATACATTATTACTACACGAGCTTATGGAGAAGGGAATATGTTGCGGACAGATCGAGTAGGGACTTTATAATTAATGCTAGTTAATAAGTTGGTGACTAACTGACCATGTATTATCTTGTATAGATAAGTGAAATTTTGCATCATACACCTCTGTTCTAAGCGTGTACGTTATTCCAGCCAGATTTTGTTGAAAATTTACGAAAATCGACATTGTAGTGCAGTAGATAATTAGATATAGAGCTTCTGTAAATGGTAAGCTAATTTTTAAATTTGGTAAGCGTATATTTTTTGAATTATTTGATAAAAACAGTTCCGGCTAGCGTAACGTTACCGTAGCCAGATCTTTTTTTGTTTTACGGGAATTTTGAAATAAAAGTTATGTAAATAATTAGATATCAATTTGGTATAAATGGTACAACTTAAATTGTATTTGTATTTGCTATGGTTGCGAAGATATTTGAAATCCTGCTGGGGTAACGGTTTGCTCAATTGCTGTATCTCGGAATTGACTAAGCGGATGATGATGATTTTTGCACAGGACATCTGGCTAATTAGTTATAGTTTATAGCGCAATAAAGGAATTCACAGTAATTAACCGTTTAGAAGTTATTTTCATTAAATAGAAATATGCTTTAATAGGTCCTAGCACTTCCAATAAGCGCTCCAAAGACTAACTTTAAACGTTATTATATAGTGAAATACTGTCTATAAATGGTACCAAAGTTTCATTAGTATTCTATACGTAATTAAAAAGTTATGATGAATCTTCGATTTGTTTCGGCCATGGCGCGCGGCGGAGTTATTTTACGACCGATTAACCGAGTTTCCTGTACGAGTGGTCACATAATCTTTTGTAAATAATTAGATATACATGTCAATTTAATACCTAATAAATTTCAGACTTGTAGATTAATTAATTAACGAAATAATTGAAAAAATGATGTTCGCGTGGTAACCCGACCAAATCTAGAATGTTATGAAAAAGCGGCCGCGCCATACATTATACCAACCTTCTTAAACTTACTAGATAATTTCATACTCGTACGTGTTTTGTACAGACGAGCTACATAAGTGATATAATAAAACTTAGTTATAACTAATATTATATTAATATAAAACATTTTCGTATCTTTAGATAGAATACTGTTGACTAGCTCCGTGGCGCAGCGGTCAACATGCCAGCCTGCGACACGGAGTGACCGGGTTCGATCCCCGGCCAGGTCAAAATGGAAAATGATCTTTTTCAGATTGGCCTGGATCTTGGATGTGTATCTATATATGTATTTGTTATAAAATATAGTATCGTTGAGTTAGTATCCCATAACACAAGTCTCGAACTTATTTTGGGGCTAGCTCAATCTGAGTGATTTGTCCGAAAAAGGTAAGTAAGTTTATAAATTAGCTTCAAAAATAATCACAGGTTTTTTCTTATGGACCAATATGCAACGTCGCATGCTTATCTAAAATTAAAAAGAAAGAATTTATAAATACCTATATCTTTTTTATGTTATCGTTCCGAATAAGTTAAAGTAAAATACTTGTAGTCATATATAAAGTTTTATTGTATAAAATCACAGATCAATAATAATAAAATGTAATAACATCACAGTGTAGTATGTACTTACATATTTTATCTACAGTAAGCATCTACTTCCCATTGCTTTCTGTAATCTGATTAAAAAAATCACAAATGTCTTAGACTAGCTGTTGCCCGCGACTTCGTAGTATGATTAATTAGTATAGATGAATTTTCCCCGTTTTCAAAACATTTTTTATTGATGCTTCGCTCCTATTGGTCGCAGCGTGATGTTTTATAGCCTAAAACCTTCCTCAATAAATGGACTATCCAACACAAAAAGAATTTTCGAATTTGAACCAGTAGTTCCTGAGATTAGCGCGTTCAAACAAACAAACAAACTCTTCAGCTTTATAATATTAGTATAGATAAAGATAGCCGTATTCTTAAATTACGTTTTTAGTATAAAAATCAAAATACAATATTATAAATAAACGACATAACAATGCAGTTTACTTCTTAGGATACGTACTTTTTGAAACAGTACAAGCTAAAGCTTTGTTTTATAGTAAACACTAGCTTCCGCGGCTCCGCCCTCGTTAATGTCGATCCCACGGGAATAGTACTTTTTCCCGGGATAAAAGGTAGTCTATGTCCTTCTCTGTACTCCAGAGAACCTGTATACAAAATTTCATAGAGATCGGTTCAGTAATTACGGCGTGAAAGCTTAACAAACAAACAAACTCACTTTCGCATTTATAATATTAGTAAGGATAACGCAGACTAACTACGAGTAAATTATCAAGATGCTTCCACTACTAACTGCTAAGCTGTAACTGGTAGCTAGTAGCTATTTTAAAATAAATGTACCTACTTTTTAGAAATAGCTCGTCTGTACAAACCGCGTATGTATTATCCTGTAAGTTTTAGAAGGTTGGTATAATGTATTGCGCGGCCGCTTTTTTATAACATTCTAGATTTGGTCGGGTAACCACGCGAACATCATTTTTTTCAATTATTTCGTTAATTAATTAATTTACAGGTCTGAAATTTAGCAGGTATTAAATTGACATGTATATCTAATTATTTACAAAAGATTCAGTGACCACTCGTACGGGAAACTCGGTTAATCGGTCGTTAAATAACTCCGCCGCGTGCCATGGCCGAAACAAATCGAAGATTCATCATAACTTTTTAATTACGTATAGGATACTAATGAAACTTCGGTACCATTTATAGACAGTATTTCACTATATAATGACGTTTCAAGTTAGTCTTTGGAGCGCTTATTGGAAGTGATAGGACCTATTAAAGCATATTTCTATTTAATAAAAATAACTTCAAAACGGTTAATTACTATGAATTCCTTTATTATGCTATAAACTATAACTAATTAGCCAGATGTTCTGTGCAAAAATCATCATCATCCGCTTAGTCAATTCCGAGATACAGCAATTGAGCAAACCGTTACCCCAGCAGAATTTCAAATATCTTCGCAACCATAGCAAATACAAATACAATTTAAGTTGTACCATTTATACCAAATTGATATCTAATTATTTACATAACTTTTATTTCAAAATTCCCGTAAAACAAAAAAGATCTGGCTACGGTAACGTTACGCTAGCCGGAACTGTTTTTATCAAATAATTCAAAAAATATACGCTTACCAAATTTAAAAATTAGCTTACCATTTACAGAAGCTCTATATCTAATTATCTACTGCACTACAATGTCGATTTTCGACAATTTTCAACAAAATCTGGCTGGCGTAACGGACACGTTCTAAGCTTGACATTTTGAAGAAATTCAATCGTTCTTCATAGCTACATAGTTGTCTTTTCAAACCGTAGCGTCTAGAAAGAGATCGCAGAAAGCGACGTTGAATTGACTCAAGAAGATCTATAAAAACTGCATATTGAGGTGACCAAATAATCGAAACGTATTCTAACCTGCTCAGTATTAAAGACCGGAAAAGTTGGATTAGGCTGTCAGGACTTTTAAAAATCTCGTGTAATACGGATGATGAAACCCAGGAGTTGTTTACATTTACCGGCGATCACGGCATAATGCTTATTAAAACTGACAAAAATTACCCCTAAATCCTTAATTTCAGTTTTACGAGCGAGGATGACACCATTTATTACATACTCGAAAGTGATTGGGCTTTTTTGCGAGTAAATGTGATCACTGAACACTTGTGAGTAGCAAGACTCATTTTATTATTGATGCACCAGGTGGCCAATTCACCGAGGTCTCTCTGTAAAGTAATGCAATCTCTTACAGTGTTAATAGTCGAAAAAAGTTTTAGGTCATCGGCGAACAACAATGAACAACTGTGGAATCTAGGGACCAGATCATTAATGTAAATGACAAAAAATAGAGGCCCTAGGTGCGAACTTTGCGGCACGCCTGAAGGAACGAGAACAGGCTCCGAACAGTGCCCCTTGAGTGATACCAGTTGGCTGCGATGTTCCATATACGAACAAATCCATCTATAAAGGTTGCCGTGTATTCCTAACGCCTGTAATTTTCCAAGAAGAATAGAGTGATTGACCCTGTCAAAGGCTTTTTGGAAGTCAGTATGGACAGAGTCGACTTGACTTTGCCCATTGAATGCCCTGCAGATGAAATCTGTATATTCCATCAAGTTACTCGCCGTTGATTTCCCTCGCACAAATCCATGTTGTGCCTGATTAATATGTGGTTGTACATGAGAGTAAATGTGATCATATATCAGTGATTCAAATATTTTCAGAAAAGCTGACAAAATACTAATTGGTCTATAATTAGAACAGTCGGAAGGGTCACCAGATTTATATATGGGAACAATGTGTGCCCGTCTCCATATACTCGGAAATACCCCAAAGGTAAGTGACTTACTGAATAATATATGCAACGGAGTCAACAAAGCGTCAGCGCAATTTTTTATAAAAATAGGTGGAATACCATCAGGTCCAGCACCTTTGTTGACATCCAGATTTCCCACTAGGCTAATTAAATAAGCGTATCAAATTATTGTATTGTCCTCGGTCCATCGGGCCTTGATAAGTCTACATAGTTTAAATAAAATCAGACCCTTTAAAATGGATCAAAACCGAGTTCAAAGAAGTCTCTCTTGCTTAACTATTTAATCCTGGCGATCCTCACCAGGGTAATTAGATAAACTAATTAATTATTGTATTGTCATTGCTCCTCGCTAAGTCTACAAATTTTAAATTAAATCGGACCGTTTAAATTGGGTCAAAATTGAGCTCAAACAAGTCAGTTACAAACAAACAACATTCGAACTTTTCGCTGTCTGATTTACTATCTGCTAGATCAGTGTTTTTAAATCTGTGGGTTCAGACCTCACGGGCTTCGCCAGCATAAAGAATAAGTATCAACAAATAAAACACAATTTTAGTGAGAAGGATTAACTTATTCGTACTTACTTTCAAAACCCTTTGCGGCTGCTTGCAGTGTAGGTCTTAATACTTAATGAATAAACGTACCAAAATAGAAAAAAAAAATTATTTCTGTCTGTCTATGGCACAAGGGGTCGCTAAATTTTTTTAACTTGTAAACACCGAGCTAGATGATTGTACGCCGTTAAGTAACAAGTGTTAATTAACGGCGTACAAAACCGGCATGATGCTTTCGCGTGATATTGTTGCTGTATAAGTGTATTTATAAATGTGTACCATGTCATCATGGTCACTACGTTCCGCGCGAACTACAAACGGATGTTTAAACAATTATTTAGTGGATTCCTATAAAAATCGTCAAGGTAGGCAGGTAGGTACGGATAGGTAGATTCGGTTCATCTTTGTCTTACTAAGTTCGGTTCATCTTTGTCTTACTAAGTACTTATTCGGTCCATACAGACAGAGTTAGTCGACCCTGAACTCACTAAACATATATATTTTTTATTCTAACGAAAATAATATAAGATGGTTGCCCTAAAATATCATAAGCAAAATGTTTCATAAATTTAGGTATTGTTGAACACAAAAAAGAAAGTATTTATTAAGATACGAGTAATTTATAAGTTTGTGACATGTTTTTGTATACCTTTAAACAAATGTGCGTGAAGTGTGTGAATAAAGAAGAAACATTTGTTTCTAAAACTACTGGATCGACTTTGACCATTAGAATCCTATTTACATGCCTATCACATCTTTTTCCCTTGCGGGGTAGACAGAGCCTAGGTCTATAAGACCTCATGGCCACATTTAGCATGTTGATGAGCGTACATGGAAAACGGAATCAAAATAGTGATGGATTGCTAGCCGCATCGCCTATTGACATGATTCTGTAGATTATCGCCCATTCTTTCGATCGTCTTTTACGATCTGCGCGGGTAGAGAAGCAGCTGGCATATTCTACGTTTTCTTTTCTTCCAGACCAGCATAGAATCCTAAAATAACAAATATCTTTATCTACCCTTAGCATAATATAGAGGTATATATTATTAGCTTTAGCCCGCGAACAAAAAACGTCGCAACTGCGCAAGCCATTAGGCTGCGCAGAACCGTTAGGCGATCAGGAAAAATGATGAAAAGTCTTTATATTTTTATAAAAAAAGAATAAGAAAGGGGGCGAACTGCGAGATGTAAATATAAATATTGTCATGTGATAATTATTGTTTTAGACGTAAAAATTACAAAGTTTTCGAAGAAAAATAAGTTTAGATATCATAACATATATTTCATTTATAAATTTCATATGTATCTGTTTCAAATTCCAACAAGGGGGCGATCTTGTTAAAGGGTTGATCTAAATTATACAAATACTTTTGATGTATTTAATTAATTCAGCGCATAGTACTAGTGATTTGAAAATCCGTAAATTTTTACAATTTCGTGCAGTAGCGTCTTAAGTGAACGCGAACAGTAGAATTACCCGGAGTGAAAGGAACCCTACCACGGGCCTTAAACTACCCCCATAATACCAAATTTCATCCAAATTGGTTTAATTGTTGAAGCTTGAAAATATGATAGACAGACAGACAGTTACTTTCGCATTTATAATATTAGTATGGATATCAATGCTGAAAGTACAGTAAGCAATTTATGTTTGTAAAAGTATTTTTATACATTAGTTTAATTTACATGGACCATCATATAAAATAAGATAATGTGTTCCAAGCAACATAGCTATTTTTATTTTATTATATGCATAATAATCTATTATATACCTCAATAATTTATTATACATATGTAAATAATTTATTATTATATTATATAAATAATTAAATTTTTGAGGTAATTTAAATATTATTCTGATTTTGATAACTACAATAATTGACTTTGTTTTTTATAAGGCTTATTAGGTTAAATTATCACTACATAGTATAAAACAAAATCGCTTCCCGCTGTCTGTCCGCCGTCCCTATGAATGCTTTGATCGGATTTTGATACAGATTTTTTAAATAAATACATTGATTCAAGAGGATGTAAAGTACCGAATCAGCACGTTTCGCTAATGTTACAGGCGCGCGCGCCTGTATGTCTCAAACGTACAGACAGTATCATTCGCCCGTTTACCACCTACACATCCGCGGTCAATTCCAGAACAAGCCCGACCCGACTGGGAGTTCTCGCAATCAATAAAAAAATCTTCCACCCATTTCACCTCTCCCGCCAAAGTGTTGACCTTTAAAAGATCAGAATGTTCATTAAGGTAGCAAGAATTTCAGGAATGCCCCTCACCAAGCGTATATATTCTTTGCCATATGTCTATGGTGAGGGGCATTCCTAAAATTGTCATTCATCATGATGAATGACCAATATACTAAATCAAGGTCTTCAATTAGAACTATATACTTCGAGCAAAGTACCTAGTAGGTGCTGTGCCCCGGAACAAACTTAATGAATTGCAAAAAGCCGCAAATGGTAGATATTTTACTAGGTATCATCTTTGGGTGAGTATGAGTGTACTCTTGGACAGAGGAAATCAACGAGGATTTCGAACCCTTGACGAGTATCCTAACACCTTAGTACCAAAACGATCGTTCAGGCTGGGAGAGGAATAGGTTTTCTGTTCCATGCCGCCAGCTAAAGGGAATGTGCCCTTTAGCTGCGCGGAAAATCTAGCAAACCAAAACTATCGTTGGGGTAGTTATGTTTACTCTTTCAGGTTGGGTATTTGAACAGAAGACCAGCCGGCCTATTTGCTAACTCAGTGTACAACGTTTTGATAGTCACTTCAAAATCCATTGCGGCTTTCGTAGGATTGACTATTTTTATTTAAGATATATAAAACGTAATGTATTTTGAAGTGACTATCAAAACGTTGTACACTAAGTAAATAGGCCGGCAGGACATAATGGCCTTTGGCGGTCGTTCTAGTACTTTTACCTTATTTATACCTCAGCTTATTATTAATTACGAGAAGCGACAATAAACGACTTTGACTGTTCGGACGACAAACGACTTTGATGGCATGGTGATGGACGACCTAATTCAACATCATAATCTATAGCCTAATACCTAAACCTGGTGGGAGGAAGAGCGAGGTTTTCCAATCTGACCTGACCGGGTATCGAACCCGGGACCCTGCGATTCAAAGGCTCTTGCGGTACCACAGAGCCACAGCGGTTGTCAAAAGGATACAAAGATAACAGCTGTGTACTCGTAGTAACGCGAGCGATGTACCTGAGACGACATCGTCACAGCCTTTTCAGGAAAATAAGACCTTTTTCCTAAAACCCTTAAAGGTATGAGTCATAATTATCGTCGCAATCAGATAATGTAGGTATTTTATCAACAAACATCCTTCATGTCGCATGACGGTCGCATGTTGTTAATTTTAGCAACTTCGTAAGAAATAGGTAGGTTCTAAAAACTTCTTGTAAATCTTATAGTGTTACTTATACAGTATTTCGGAGTTCATAATCTCATTTTTGTAATGAGCATTAAATAGAGTCATGTCATGAGCGTAGCCTACTTTTCTCTGGCACTCTATACAATGATGATTATGATATTCAGCTATGCGTGTGGAAGTGGAATCGACCTGGCGGCCTGGTGAAATGATTAGTCGTTCTCGGATACAAAGGAGCGGGTTGCATTGTGGTGTGCGCATGATACGCCGCCGCCGCAGGCCGCGACTGTACACCACAGACTCTACACATGTGCGGCTCTGCCACCGGTGTCAGCTCAGCACGCACCATGTCTCCCTCATCTTTTCTAATGCCTTTTTTTAACGTCGATGTATACTTGCATTTACACCCTACAGTTTATACTTGCTGCCTGCCTGCTTTACAGCCTTGTTAAATAGTATGGTAATAAGTATGGTAGCCTAGGTACTTATACCTCTATCTATTACAATTTCGAAAACATTTTATAATTTTAACTAGGTACCTTATAAAGAAGAAATATCTTGACCAACACTAGTTGTAAGATACACATAGGTCCAGCTCTAGTACAGATTTATTTATGTACAAATAGCTTAGGCACTAGGTTAGGTAGGTCTATCGTATTTAGTTAAAGGCTGACTTATCTGCTATGCATAAATAAGTTCTGTAAACAATAAATTGTTTTTGATAATGATTTCAGTTAGGATCAACATTGCATGCAGGATTCGGATAGGATGATTTTGATCTAATATTATTAAAATAGAAGTAAAAGCTTAAGAAATAAACTTACGTCAAAAAAACTGCAATCCGCAACAGTAAAGATATTAGGTAGGTATAGATGATGGCTCGCAATCCTGTGGGATGTCCAGCCGGGATCTGGCTCGTTCGCGAAGCTGACCAGTGCTGTCGACCCAAATGCGTAATGATGCACTCTTAGAGGTCTATTGAATGACGTGCGTCGTTACAAGTCGTGATAATATGGGTTCGCGATATCGACCGGCGGACGAGTGCGGCTGCGAGCGTCGAGCCGCGGCTTGGTGTGGAACGCGACTGCGGCCGTGCAGTCGATCCTTCGACGATATCTAGCGCGGGGCTAGGCGGCGGCGCGGGGGCGGCGTTGCCATGGTGCGAGATCAGGCCACGTGCACGCGGCCAATGGCAAGCGGCGGCCGCACGCCGCGCCGCCGTGCCCGCTGCCGGCGCTGCCCGCTCCTGACTCACGCTCCCGCCGCCCGCCAGCCGGCAGCCGCGCGCTGCGTGCTGCGCGCGCCCGGGGCGGCGTGCTCGGCCGCAACGCACTCGCACGTCGTGTGCACATACGAAACGTTCGCATATTACGTCACTATCAAATCAAAATATTTATTCAGACAATAGGCCTTTTGCTGGCCTTTACAAGTTTACAGGCTCTTTTTCACGTCAAATGACATTTTAAAGGATCTTATTTTGTAATAAATAGGTATCTAGTTTATTACATAATGTTCAAAACCTACAGACATCTATTTATCTCTTCACCACACACAAGAGCTCCGCCCGGCGGTCCCTGGTGACTTGCATTGCGCCCAGGATAGGCCCTTCTGGCAACAAAGCTTTCGGCCCAAGAGAGTTGCTGCTCTCAAAAGGCTTTTGCCATTGTTTCTCAGATTGGCCCTTCAGGCTGCATAGTCTGCATATGCCCGTATACGCGTCCCATTAGGCAATATGAGAGTTTGCTGTCTCTCCAAGCCTTGTGCACACAGGCAACGCCCAAAGCCGAGGTCCGTCCCTGCTGGGGGCCCTTAAAAAAAATTTCGGCCGCCCGGTCAATTTGTATGGGAACGTCATGGGAACGTCATAAAAATTTTTGAGTTCCCAGCATTGGTCCCATAGGAAAAGTTGTTTATATTAACGGGCTGAATCATCCCTTTATAGGTCCAGAACGATCAAAATTTGAGGGATTTAATTTGGTACATTTATTGATTTATGTGCCCGAAAACAAACATTTGCGTAAACAAATACATTTAGAATTTGGGGGCTCTTTTAAAAGGTCAAATCACAAAATGAAAAAAAAAAAGATTTTCTGACAGTGCCGTGCCTGTAGTAGCAAAATCAAATGAAAATGTTCTCTTCAGGTGTTTCAACGAGACGGTCAGTTGCAAGATTTTTTTCTCCCACCTAACTCGTCATAGTCCTGAACCAGTTACGTGACATTACGCCCGAAAAAAACTCATTCGAAGATTGAACGTCACCCGTTTTAAATTCGTAGAGGTAGTGATCAATTTGTCCGAAAAATTTTCCTCTGCGGAAAAAACGTCACCTGTGTCCAAATCCTTATGTGTCGAATCATCCGCTGTTCACTGGTTTTTGAGAAAATAAAAAAACTTGATTCATAAATTAAAAATCACAACATGCACACTGCCATCAATGATGACAGCCGGGGCCAACGGCTTAACGTGCATTCCGAGCTCGAGATATTTTTATGCCACTTGCAGTCACCCATCCAAGGGGGGACCTTAAAACTCATGATGGTATAAGAAAAATACACCAAAAGTGGAAAAAACTACGGCCTGACCTGACCCTTACATGATACCGAAACTAAATTGATGATTTTTAGATTTTTTTCTGTAAGTGTGTAATTAATTATGTATGTAGGTTTGTATGTCTACTTAACTCTTAAATGAACTAACTGATTTTTCTAAAACTTGGTAGATAAACATTTACGTCCAGGGCACACGATAGGCTACATAATCTTTTTCTCTGGTTATGATAAGACGTGGCCCGAATACAAATGTACGCGAAGGGAGTCGCGGGACTTATTGTATCAACGCACAGCCGAAATTACTATACCTACAAACTTGAAATTTGGTACAGGGGTTCCTTTTATGATGCAAGTGTGCAATAAGAAAGGATTTTTATAAATTCAACGAGGGGTGAAATAGGGAGGTGAAGTTTTCTAACCTCCTAATGCACTGAAATTATGATCAGTAAAACCATTGCACAAGAAAGGTAAAAAAGAAGGCCTCGAAAATTTTCGGCCAATCACGCTAATACCAATACTATCAAAAGTTTTTGAAAAATGCATGCATAAAAGACTCATTGAATTCTTAAATAAATATAACATTATAAACAAAAATCAATATGGCTATCAAAAGAAAAAGTCGACTGGTCTAAAAATAAAATGATGACGTATATATCATCTTACAGAAAGTTATGTCAAAGTGTTCCACAGGGAAGTGTATTAGGACCCTTATTATTCTTATTAAATATAAATGACATTACTACAGCAATCAAACACAAATGCATTGTGTACACAGATGACATATCCATAATCGAAGCCACTAATAAAAATTACCAGCTTAATAATTCAATAATTAATCATGAAAGGGAGGTAAAAGATACAATCGACAAAGTAATTAAATGGCTCAATATGAATAATTTAAAAATTTATCTTGACAAATCTAATTACATACAATTCAATAAATCTAAAAATCTATATTGTAATTTTACATTTCATATACTAAAAATAAAAGAAGTGACAAACATAAAATTTCTAGGAGTTACAATAGATCAGAATATGAGTTTTAAAATTCATACAGACAATATAAATAAAAACATAATCAATTTTTATATGCATTACATCGTGTTAAAATGTTGCGGATAGAAAGACTGCAATTCTGTCATACATAGAGCCCATTCTGCGATACGGGATAATTATGTGGGGCAATAGCATAGAATATAAAAAAGCATTTTTGTGGCTCAGAAAAAATTTATAAAAGTGCTATGTGGAGTACCACCTACAACATCTTGCAGAATATTGTTAAAAAATTTAGGATTGCTGCCACTCCTCACTTTATATATATGAGATATGTATGCTTGTTCACAAAATTTGTTTAAGAAAGCAAGTGAGGTTAGTGGAAGAATACAAAGAAATCCATATAGGAGCCTTTATGGATTTCTTTGTATTCTTCCACTACTATGAGACAGTACTCCGAAATCAGTAAAATGTGCAAATAGTCTACACAACATGCGTGTACGACTTTATAATAAATTGCCAAATGAGTTTAAAAACTTATTTGTTTAAAAATAAATTGAACATGTGGCTACTACAGAAAATGTTTTATCAAATTGATGACATTTTTGATAAAAATTAAGTACATCTCCCGACATCTTTGTTTTTTTTTTTTTTTTTTTTATTTATTTATGGCTTTCACGCGTTACGTATTTAGCCAGTATCAAGTATAAATGAGTTTTCCCGCGCTTTTTTCTAAGTCTTGTTATCAATGAAACGATGGTGTAGTTCATTTCATTGACTCTACGGAGCCCCTGGCGACAATTCCCACGAATCCACTGGCTTGATCACAGACGCAACGAGGCGAGGCGGTCCACCAGCCCGCTAAGTAAATCTCACTACAGCCGCACTGTGACAGTTTATTTCGGTTATTCTACACATTGTTCATAAACATGGGCATTTATAACACCAAATTACACCGATTTCACATTATAAAGTCCACTAGAAACAATTTACAAAAAAAGCCAAAACACAAGCCGTGCTCTCCGTCGAAATTCCCGCCAAGAACCCCGACATCTTTGTTTAATATTAAATTGTGACTTAGAACAGAACATATTTAAAGTTAGTAAATTTGGTTAAAGAGCTTTATATTAAGTATTGTAAATAGAAATATTAAAATAGTGTAAATAGAAAAATTAATCAAATGAAAAATCATCAATCATATAAAACGTGATTTTGAACCCCCTAGCTATATTGAAATCTGGGAATCAGAATCCCTAATGGAACACAGAATTGCAAGAAAAAAAGGTGAAAACGAAAAAGAAAATTAAGTTTCCCATACAAAGTCGCCGATCAGCTAGACGAATTTCGGGATCCCTTTCGTTAGCATAATGTATTTATTCCTAAAATGGTTGGGCACAATGAATGTGGCATACTTTTTTTGGCATAATTATACTTGGGCATAATTGATTTTTCCAGCATATGTACTTTGGAATAATTATATTTAGGTCTAATATATTTATGCATACTTATAATTTGCACAATGTTTTTAGGCATAGTGTACAGTCGCATAATAGTATATTTTTAGGTATGAAGTAATGAAAAATTTGAATATTTAGTTTTTTAATGAGTTTCATGCAAATTTTATATAGCATATGTATATATAACAATTCGGTAGGTAACGTATTCTATTTTAAGAGTAAATTATTAGCAATAGCTTTTAAAAAATCCATTTTCGAAGTATATTCATATTGTTTGTTTAAAATTCTTTCAATCCATTAGAAAACGAAACGCCGTTAAAAACGAGTTGCTACCAGAAAAGTAGGTTAGGTTAAGTTAGAACTGTGACCCCACCAGAAAACGAAACGCTACTAAAAACGAGCTTCTACCAGAAAAGTAGGTTAGGTTGGGTTAGAACTGCAAACCCGTCAGAAACGACTTGCTACCAGAAAAGTAGGTTAGGTTAGGTTTGAACTGCGACCCCAGCAGAGTTACTTATTCTGCGTAAGATGATTATCACTATGTTCATTATTCTGTGATACTATTATGCCTTTATAAATTTATGATTATAAATGTTAGGCTGAAATATGATTATGCTAATTTTATTTATGATTAAGACAATTATGCTACATTTGTTATGGATAAAAAAATTATGCGTAATTATCATTAGTCTTAATTTACCATATGCCAAATTATTTTATGGTTATTATTTTTATGCAAATGGATAGTGAACCACGAATTTCTATGAAATGTTAAATTATTTTTTTCGGTTTTTACCTTTTTTTTTACAATTCTGTATTCCATTAGGGATTGTGATTCCCAGATTTCAATATAGCTAGGGGGTTCAAAATCACGCTGTATAATCATAAAAAAATTGCATGCTGCAAAGAATGGCTAAGTAGGCTAAGCTACACTTCTATATGTAACATCTTTTGTACCCTATTTAATGCAAATAAATATTATCTTATATAGTTTTTTTATTAAATTCCAGACTTAGAAGTATGAAAATAGGTATATATAAGTTCTTGATTACAATTATTAAAGATCTGTATAGGGAAAATTGTCAAAATTACAGCTTTCTAGTAGTTAGTCTCTGAGTAAAACCGAGGACGAACAGACGGACGGCCAGACATGGCGAAACTATAACGGTTCCTTGTTTACTACGGAACCCTAAAAAAGCAGCTTTCTACTTATTAGGGGAAAGTTTCTATGAGACTTCCCAAGTGATCTGCAATTCAAGTTCAAGAGAGTACAGTTCCCTGTTAACGTCTGCTTTGCCATGACCATTAACAAATCACAGGGACAAACTTTGAAATTCGAAAAAAAAATATATATATTATTTATTGTTTTTCTCACGGCCAGCTTTATGCGGCTTGCTCGCGGGTTAGTGAACCAAATAGCTTGGTCATTCTGGCATCAGCTTCGATACTGGTAAGAAATGTTGTTTATAGCGAAGTACTGTAATAAACTGTTGCCTGTCGTTTACGGCATTAGGTACTTCGCTATACACACAGATACACATGTCACAATTATAACGGGGTTAATTAAAACATATGCCCTGATAACTTAAGTACACGTGGACGAAGTCGATGGCAAAAACTCGTGGAAAATAATATTCATACATTGCCTGCACGCACCAGGTAGGTATTCTATTCATGTCCTTCCTATGTATGGTATAGAATACCTGGGTTATACAGATTGTCAGTAACATATACACGAAAAAACCGGCCAAGTGCTAGTCGGACTCGCGCACTAAGGGTTCCGTACATTATATATAATAAGTCTGAAATTATTAAAAATATTTTATTTATTATAAAAACACGAAGCAACGTCTTACGTTGCTTCGTACCACATTTCAAGATTCTGAGGTCACGGGAAGTACCCTGTAGGTTTTGATTCCCTTGCGAATATAGAAAAAATACGAAAAATTGCGACATAACCAGCTGTATCTTTTGATTGCGTGGGGTCAGAAGCTTGAATTTTTCACAACTGCATGGGACAGCAGACCTGAGTATTTGATATGAATTTCAGTTTGATACCTCTACGCGTTTCTGAGAAAAAGGGTCTTGACAGACAGACTGACAGACAGACTGACAGACAGAAAGACAGACAGAAAGACAGACGGACAACCGAGTGATCCTTTAAGGGTTCCATTTTTTCCTTTTGAGGCACGGAACCCTAAAAAGTCCGTAGTAAGAGTTGTGGTGATTGATGATTACCTAAATGAATCCTCTTTCCGTTTGGGAACACTATGCGTTGTTTGTAAGATACAGACAAAAGTGTTAAAAACGCGCCGTAAGTAGTTAATGTTGCGGTGACGTGTGTCGCACTTACTCGTAAAACAGGCACCATCGCCGATTTCCTTATTACTAATGTCATCTGCGGTTATTCATACGTAATAGAGAAGTGGAATTATATTTCTATGGCATGCTCATTTCATAATGCGAAAAATATATTCGAGCGATGAAATGAAACTTGTTTTACATATTTAAAATAGAAAACGTGTTTAAAAAAATTACGTATTTAACATAAACAAGTTTTATCAATGTAAAATAAAAACACAAGTGATGTGCCTTAAACACATATATGGATATAACAAGTGAAAACAACGTGGAAAATTATTAATACAGAACAGGAAAAACGAGAAAACACAATTAAATTAAAAATAGACGACGCAACCGAAAAACGTAACGTAAAAAGGAGGCGACCTCCGAGATGTACATATAAATATTCATCATCATCATATCAGCCGCAAGAAGTCCACTGCTGGACAAAGGCCTCCCCCAAGGATTTCCAATACGACTGGTTGGAAGCAGCCTGTATCCGGCGTCTTCCTGCTACGTACAGGTCAACCATCTGGTTGGTGGATGTCCGACGCTGTACTTGCGGGTACGTGGTCACCATTCGAGAACCCTTGTGCCCCATAGGCCATCGGTTCTAAGCGCTATGTGCCCCGCCCACTGCCACTTCAAAGAGATAATCCGCTGAGCTATATCGGCGGCCTTTGTTCTCTTACGTTACGAATTTCCTCGTTTCTGATTCGATCTCGCAGAGAAACGCCGAGCATAGACCTTTCCATAGCTCTTTGAGCGACTTTGAGCTTTCTTATGAGGCCCATAGTACGGACCACGTTTCAGACCCTTAAGTCATCACTGGTAACAAACATTGATTATAGACTTTTGTCTTTAGGCACTTGAGTTTATTTTGGACGAAACGACACTGCGGAGCTTCCCGCTTCCGGCTGTCCAGCCGGATTCGTCGAAAGACCTCGTCCTCAAAGTTGGTACTTCCAAGCTGGACCAGTTAATCCAGGTTGGAAGTTCCAGCTGACCCAAGTAGACATATTGATCCACAGCTTCAAGGATGACGCTCGCAACAGATACCGGTGCAGGCACAACATGGACATCCGACATTATTTTCGTCTTGTCCATGTTCATTTTAAGGCCCACTCATTGGAAAACTCTATTGAGGACCTGCCCGATCCCCCTTCAACTTCACAGCTTTATGTCCCAAATCAAAGATGCCAGTTTTAGAGGGAGTACTGGTGTTTGGAACTCTATGCAGCATGGTGACACCTAGGATGCATCACTCCATTACTCTCTAATAAGTCTTGACTTTGGAATTCTGTTCCTAAGTCAGTGACCAAATTTGACCGCCGTATGTTACGATGGGTAAGGATACAATGTCGATGAGTTTACGGTTTGGTGACAATGGAAAGATTCCCTTCATAAGCTCTTTCATGGACCAGTAGCTTCTTCAGGCCTTATCTATAAGGCGATTTATTTCTTTTACCTGCCTATTACTGAAGGAAAATGGCAGGCCCAAATAGATATACTCATCGACATCGTTAATTCCTTACTTTTCGTGCTGTTGGTTATACATAACTTGGGTCTTGAGTCCAATCTCAAGAGTTGTATTTCCTGTCAGAAGTACACTACCTAATGGAAGCAAAAAGTCTACGAATTCCAGATTTTTAAGTCTTTTGGTGTCTATGAGTATGCCTTTTGTTGCAATAGAAAATAGACACGTAAAATTTGACTAATGGTTCCTGTCACGGATAAATCACGTAAGTACTTATACGTGATTCTTTGTATTGTTTTTTAAGTAGATATTCGTATATATTTTTTGCTAAAAATATAGTATACTAGCTTTCGCCCGCGGCTCCGCCCGCGTCAATGTCGATCCCTCGGGAATAGTACTTTTTCCCGGGATAAAAGGTAGCCTATGTCCTTCTTCGAACTCCAGAAAACTTGTATGCAAAATTTCATGATGATCGGTTCAGTAGTTAAGGCGTGAAAGCGTAACAAACAAACAAACAACCAAATAAACAAACAAACAAACTCACTTTCGCATTTATAATATTAGTAAGGATAAATAAAAGGTGAGCCGTATGTTGTTTTGAATACTTTTTTTTTAGTTTTGTGAGTGGCCAACTGGGTCAGATTTTTCAAGCCGCCCTGGAGGCATCAGACACAGCTTATTATAGCGACAGCCATCTATGATGGCTGTCGGAACCAATGGCTTAGCCTTCCGAAGCACGGGCCTCCTTGTCTTGAGCGCCTGCTCAAGGTATTTTTATGCTCCTCGTGGTCATCACCCATCCCAGTGACAATGCTAAGTCCCTGGACCATCGGGCTCTTCCTGGTTTCGAGTAGCTCTCGGTTTATGTCCGTAAGAATTGAGGTGCCACTTTTTGTTTCTTAATGAAATTAATATACTTATTTAGTAGTAAGTTTCAAAATATTGTAGGTTCGATCCCCGAATTTGTAGTATAATACTTAAAAAGTTATATGAACATAAAGGTGGCACCTCCATCTAAATGTTTGGATTGAGGAGCCACATCATATCTGTGAACATTTTCGGTAAATATTTATCATAATTAGGTATGATATAGTAGCATTTGAGAGTAGTTACAAAATGAAATTTGAGCTCGGCAGCATTAAAATTAAAAAAATTACCAAACGTTATATGTATGGCTCCTCAGACCAGACGTGCGATTACTAATTTTCAAAGAAGCAGTTGTTCAGTTAAAGCGCAATTTCGTCATCATTTAGTAGTAAGTATATAAGTATTGTAGCACAAGAGTCAGTAACTCTAAATGAGTGGGTTAGGAGATTTGTTATACAGGTTGAAATTGAATTCATTAGCAAACTTTTAAGGAGTGATTCAGACCAAAATCTGAACAACTTTCACTATGGGATCAACTCCGAAATTGCAAAAAAAAATCAGCTGTTCCATAGATTTTGGCCAAGTAGATATCGCACTTTTGTATAAAAAAGCAGATAATTTTTTCACGATGTTGAAGTTGGTCCCATAACGAAAGTTGTTCAGATTCGTGGTCCGAGGTCACTCATTAAACATATGCTAATGAATTAAATTTCACCCTGTATTTTATCTGGCTCCTCAATTAAGATGTTTCGGCAAATCGTTTTACCTCTTATCTACATATACGTGCGACGAAATTTAGAACAAAATACATCTTTATTTAGTATAAAATACTACTAAATGTACGTACAAACCTGCCATAAAAAACTATATATCTACGAAATAAATGGCTACTCTTTGATTTCCTAACAAATTATTTTGAAGGGTGTCCATGAATAATATGTTTTTTATTTCTTAGCCTTTAAAAACAAATCAGTCTATTTTTTATTTTAATTTTATAATATTACGGTTCCGTGTTTTTCCTTTTGAGGTACGGAACCCTTATAGGATAACTTTGTTGTCCGCATGTCTGTCTGTCTGTCAAGACCCAAGAATGCCTGGTGATATCAAGCTGAAATACATATCAAATACATAGTTCTATTGTCACTTTCCGTGTTCCAGGTGGCTCCTCAATTCAGATGTTAAGATTGAGGAGCCACTTTTACATAGATATATCTTTTGATATATTTAACTAAGTACAAATTTCATAATTTTGTAGAAATTATGAAATTTGTACTTATCTAAACATCTGAATTGAGGAGCCACCTGGAACGCGGAAAGTACTTAATGAATATTGTTGATCATTTAGTAACATTTAGTAGTAGTTGTGTATACTTAGTGCCTTCTAAAAATCTGGGTTCAGAACTGTTAATATTCATGAATATACAACACATGTGGCTCCTCAATCTATACGAGCCAAATTTCAAGATTTTGAGTTCACGGGAAGTAGCCTGTAGGTTTTGATTCCCAATTTGCGAATGTCGAAAATTTGCGGCATAAACGGCTGAACCTTTTGATTGCTTTGGCTTAGAAATTTTATATTTTCACAGCTCCAAGAGACAATAGAACTATGTATTTGATATGTATTTTAGCTTGATATCACCAGGCATTCTTGGGTCTTGACAGACAGACCGACATGCGGACAACAAAGTTATCCTATAAGGGTTCCGTACCTCAAAAGGAAAAATACGGAACCGTAATATTATAAAATTAAAATAAAAAATAGACTGATTTGTTTTTAAAGGCTAAGAAATAAAAAACATATTATTCATGGACACCCTTCAAAATAATTTGTTAGGAAATCAAAGAGTAGCCATTTATTTCGTAGATATATAGTTTTTTTATGGCAGGTTTGTACGTACATTTAGTAGTATTTTATACTAAATAAAGATGTATTTTGTTCTAAATTTCGTCGCACTTATATGTAGATAAGAGGTAAAACGATATGCCGAAACATCTTAATTGAGGAGCCAGATAAAATACAGGGTGAAATTTAATTCATTAGCATATGTTTAAGGAGTGACCTCGGACCACGAATCTGAACAACTTTCGTTATGGGACCAACTTCAACATCGTGAAAAAATTATCTGCTTTTTTATACAAAAGTGCAATATCTACTTGGCCAAAATCTATGGAACAGCTGATTTTCTTTTGCAATTTCGGAGTTGATCCCATAGTGAAAGTTGTTCAGATTCGTGGTCTGAATCACTCCTTAAAAGTTTGCTAATGAATTCAATTTCAACCTTTATAACATATCTCCTAACCCACTCATTTAGAGTTACTGACTCTTGTGCTACAATACTTATATACTTACTACTAAATGATGACGAAATTGCGCTTTAACTGAACAACTGCTTCTTTGAAAATTAGTAATCGCACGTCTGGTCTGAGGAGCCATACATATAACGTTTGGTAATTTTTTTAATTTTAATGCTGCCGAGCTCAAATTTCATTTTGTAACTACTCTCAAATGCTACTATATCATACCTAATTATGATAAATATTTACCGAAAATGTTCACAGATATGATGTGGCTCCTCAATCCAAACATTTAGATGGAGGTGCCACCTTTATGTTCATATAACTTTTTAAGTATTATACTACAAATTCGGGGATCGAACCTACAATATTTTGAAACTTACTACTAAATAAGTATATTAATTTCATTAAGAAACAAAAAGTGGCACCTCAATTCTTACGGACATAAACCGAGAGCTACTCGAAACCAGGAAGAGCCCGATGGTCCAGGGACTTAGCATTGTCACTGGGATGGGTGATGACCACGAGGGGCATAAAAATACCTTGAGCAGGCGCTCAAGACACGGAGGCCCGTGCTTCGGAAGGCTAAGCCATTGGTTCTGACAGCCATCATAGATGGCTGTCGCTATAATAAGCTGTGTCTGATGCCTCCAGGGCGGCTTGAAAAATCTGACCCAGTTGGCCACTCACAAAACTAAAAAAAAAGTATTCAAAACAACATACGGCTCACCTTTTATTTATCCTTACTAATATTATAAATGCGAAAGTGAGTTTGTTTGTTTGTTTATTTGGTTGTTTGTTTGTTTGTTACGCTTTCACGCCTTAACTACTGAACCGATCATCATGAAATTTTGCATACAAGTTCTCTGGAGTTCGAAGAAGGACATAGGCTACCTTTTATCCCGGGAAAAAGTACTATTCCCGAGGGATCGACATTGACGCGGGCGGAGCCGCGGGCGAAAGCTAGTATATAATAAGTTTGATATAACTAAAAATATTTTTTTATATGATGAGACCCAAAATTTATGATCTTCGCAATTTTTCCTATATCTGTGCTATCTGCTATAAGACGTTGCTTCGTACCAAATTTCAAGATTCTGAGGTCACGGGAAGTATTATTATATTTTTATATATATATATATTTTTTTCGATTTACCTACAGGGGTAGGTAAATCGAAAAATGAAGTGCACAAGCTCGCAATATTTTTAAAAGACCACTATACTATTCAACAGCAAGCCAAACGTTGAGTTTGTCGAGACTTTACTTTTATGGAAGTGAGGTAAACTATTGTTTTCTTCAAAATTTTACTTTAATTACTACTCCTTTTTCGGCATGATTAATATACATAAATAATAAATAAATAAATAATAATAAATAAATACGGACAAATCATACAGATTGAGCTAGCCCCAAGGTAAGTTCGAGACTTGTGTTATGGGATACTAACTCAACGATACTATATTTTATAACAAATACATAAATAGATAAACATCCAAGACCCAGGCCAATCTGAAAAAGATCATTTTCCATCTTGGCCTGGCCGGGGATCGAACCCGGGCACTCCGTGTCGCAGGCTGGCGTGGTAACCACTGCGCCACGGAGCTGTCAAATATAATGTCAAATAATACATACCCATACCGAGTAGTGTATATGTTACGGTTAGAGTGATTAATTAAAAATTATTAATAATTGTCTATCATTATTAATAATTACCGAAAGTACAGGTAAAAGTGAGAAATTAATCACATTTGTCGGTGATTATTAATAATGTGACCTTAGTACCGATAAATGTAATAACTATCGATAAAAATAAATGTACACTGGCGATTTTTTTCTCGATCGGGCAACAGAGGTGCGGGCAGGGGTGGCGAGGCGGCGTGCGGGATGTGCGAGAGGCCACGCGAAGATTTTCCTTCTTGGATACTAAAATAGATGTAATTTTTCAAAACTACACCGAAAAAAACCTAGAAATTGACACTCACGTCGATTTATAATGAAAAGTCACGTCCGACATCTTAGATTATATAACTGACGTCATTTTCGAGATATGCACCTCTACACCCCAAGAACCTAGAAAACGACACTCATGTTGGTTTATCATGAAAAGTCGCGCCCGCCATCTTGGATTACATAACTAAGGTAAAAACCCAAAAAACGACCCCTTTGCAGGTTGCAGGTTTTTCATGAAAAGTCGCGTCCGCCATCTTGGATTCCAAAAATTACATAATTTTCAAGATCTCTACCCTAAAATAGACACTTACATATTTTCATGCCTGTTCCCATGGTGGTAATCTCGAGGCCTTTTTAATCAAAGTATTAAAAAGGCCTCATCACAAGAGGCCTTCTTGATGGTGATGACGATTCTATAATTTTGCCATTTTATAATAATAGCAGGTGTCCAATCCAGGCAAACCTAGCACAAGTCCAGCTACATTTCAATCCCATAAATTTGTCTTTCATAATGCAATAGTTTCTGCTCCAGCCTAGACCTGTTCAAGGACATATCATACATTGGTATTTCCAAAAACAAGTTCTGGCTGGAGACCAACTTTACATCAACTTCTCTAAAGGGCCTCTTCATGTTGGATTTATATCTCCACGCAAGCCTCCAAAGGACCCGGGTAACACCCGTGAAACCAAAGTAGATACAAATAATAATACTAATAACGTTTTATTTTAGAAATACATTTCTATAACATAGGTTAGTACCAAAAATAAGCGTATAAACTAGGGTTAGTAAAGTGAGCCAAATAAAAATATTAAAAACTAAAGTTATTTTACATTGACACGAGCAAGTCTCGAGTCAACGTAGACTCTGTTCCAGTAGCTCAAGATAGGGCAGCAATAGCGACTCCCTTTCGCTGCCGAGAGGCTGTTCTCTCACTCTTTTAACTTTGTTTATTAAGAGTACAGATTAAGAGGTGATTATTGTTGTCAGTTTCTTTAAAACAAGTACCTACCCTTGTTTGTGTGATCTGAGACAAGCACTGTTATATGTGTCATATCTTACGAATAAGTAGTATCGTCGTCATATCATATTCTTAATAAATACCTACTGGACTAATAACTTTGGGTTTTTTATAACTTTTACCAATGTGTGTAGTGAATTATTAATAATAACTACCAAAAGTAATTAATTTCAGTTTTTTATTCACATTTACCAAAACACGAGGTTATTATTAATAATGTTATAAAATTATTAATAATTTTCAATTAATCAAATTTACCGTAACATATATATTCTTTGCCCATACCAAATTACAGTTTTCTATTACTTATAGTCCTTGAGAAAAAACCGGCCAAGTGCGAGTCGGACTCGCGCACGAAGGGTTCCGTACCGTTATCTTTACAGATAACTTTTTTGCCGTTTTTACAAACGGCAAAAAAGTCGAATGTTGTATATACAAATTTAATTTCCCGGTTGACTCCATACATCTGTGTATGACTGTAACTACATAAGTTGATCGAGTTGTATAAAAATAACTATCTATGATACCGAGACCGCTATAGTTTAAATTGAAAGTATGTACTTTCAATCAGGTATATACCTCAAAGTATGTACTTTGAGGTATATACCACATTTTTTTCAGAATTATTTTAGTAATATTTCAAAAGTAATGGTGTGGCGACACCTCAAATTTTAACTTTGTATTAGATTATCTCAAGACTGGGGGGTTTGATCTACATAGTTTCAAAGCAGTTTTTGTTGCATTTTACTAGCTCGGTGGCGCAGCGGTCAACACGCCAGCCTGCGACACGGAGTGACCGGGTTCGATCCCCGGCCAGGTCAAGATGGAAAATGATCTTTTTCAGATTGGCCTGGGTCTTGGATGTGTATCTATATATGTATTTGTTATAAAATATAGTATCGTTAAGTTAGTATCCCATAACACAAGTCTCGAACTTACTTTGGGGCTAGCTCAATCTGTGTGATTTGTCCGTATATATTTATTTATTTTAAAATACCTTTTCAACGATACCCCACATGCTGGGGTTAGTCCAATTTAATTTTTTAAATTCATTTTTGTTGTATATGAGAGGACAGGCTCAAAAAAAAAACATTTTTTCATAATTTTAAAAACTAACTTTTGAACTTAAATATCTATATCTCCACCAATTTTCTAGACAATCTGTACAGTAGCGGCGGAGTACGAGCCCGGACGGACAGACAGGCGGACGGACTGACAGATGGACGGACGGACGGACGGACATGACGAAACTATAAGGGTTCCTTGTTGACTACGAAACGCTAAAAACCGCGGACGGAATGGCGAAACTATAAAACTAAAAATAGACATTTGGTCAGCTGATTAGTCAATTACGGCAAAAGGGAAGGTCTTTTATTTTTTCTCTAGTATCTCTTTTTGAACGTAATATTTTTCTTTGTCAATAGACACCTCTTTGTGAATATTGCAATAACATAAAATCTATGAGGTTTGTTCTCCAGAAATGTGTCCCGTCCCGAGGCACAGAGAAGATATTATGCAGCGGCGCGCTCGTCCGGCCGGCTACTGCGCCGCGACCTTGACCGACCAGTGTACACGCGGAACCTGCCGGCTGCAGGCAGCCACACGTCAGCGAGCGCGTCATTGCAGACAGGTTCTATCAAAACAAACAAACAGCGCCGCGCGACCTAAACGAACGAAACACGCAGGTCCGCTCGCACACATGGCATCGCGCTGCGTTGGAGAAGCGAAAATGTAAGGCCTGAGTCTGCAGCACATGAGCAGCACGTGAGACGAAAATAATGAGTAACTAAAAAGGGCGTAACACCTTATCTAGTTACTTGACTATCTAATATTTTTTCAAAAATCGAGTTAGGTACATATTATATTGCCATCAGGAAAAAAAGGTGCATCTGCCAATATTTTTTTTAATGTTGTTGATTTGCAGGCCTACCTATTCGTTAGTGAACATAAATATCCAATTTCTTACAGCTGGTTAGGTTAGGTAGGAGTGATTGTGTTAAAATTCTTTATAGTAACGATATTGTTCTGAGCACTTTGGATCAATTTCTGAAGCACTTGACCACTGGATCACGGTTGACTGCCACATATAGGCTACAAAGGTCAAAATTTTAGGTGGCGAAAAATGCTCTAAGTTAAAATGAAAGCTAACAAAATTCTCTATACTTTGATTTTATACAGTTTTTTCATATTCCCATTCGTTTTCAAACTACACAGTCTGGAAAAGTGCAAATATACTCGTATATTTTTCAAATATTCGTTTCTAATTCCAATTCTGTTATTCATATTTTTATCCTCTTGGGTCATGGAGGTTTTAGCAAATACTCGTTTCCGTTGTATCTTCGCAGCTTTAGCAACAATCCTCAACTTTCCTCTTCTTCGCTTTTTGCCCTTTTTTTGTACCACGCTTGATTGATAATTTTGTACCCAATTTCTCCGAAACACACCACGGGCGCTTTGAATCGGTTGACCCCTGGTATGATCAATATTCATTTTCCATATTTACTATCCAACTCGGCCTTAATAGTTCGCTACTGGGGTTTGGCTCATGTTACAACACCGAGTATCTCATTGTGGGAAAACTGAGCAGTGTTGCCAACCCTACTCAGGCAAAAAGCAGTATATCGAACTTAAAAAAACAGCAGAAAACAGTTAAATAGTAATTTGAAAACATTAATTCTACTGTCTCCAAAACCTTTCATAAAATTGATAGATTTACCACATATTCCCCATAGTTAAAAAAATGTACCATTAATACATTAAAAACAAGTAGATAATCAAGAGTAAAAATATTCTTACTTAAATTATTCATCATTTTCAATTTCTCTATCCTTTTTACACTTATTAAACTATCAATTAGCTATCCTGCTTTAGTATGAGCCAAAAGCATTGTGTCTATGAGCATTGTGGTAATGGGGAATATCCCACCCAAGATTGTAGTTCCAAGGAATCCCCTGCCTGAGTAAAAGCGCGCGGCACAAGTAAAAAACATCTTTATTGCTTTGTCTTAAAGACTATTTATTATATCGTTTGACAATTAGTAACTTGGGATCTAATGGATCCCGAAAACCAGTAGAAATTCGTATTAAAACAGAAAACAGGGATGCCACGGACAGTAAATCTACTGTTAAAACAGTAGGGTTGGCAACACTGAAACTGAGTATCACGGCTTCCCTCCATGTAAGCAAAAATGTCTTCCATAGCCTATACGATATGGGTATATCATCTTAGATTCAAAACTATTATTTGATAAACATGTGGATTATATTGTTAAGAAGGCATCTAAAGCGCTTGGCTTTCTTATCAGAACGTGCAGCAATTTTAATAATATTAAACCTATAAAAATTTTATACTGTTCCTTCGTACGCAGTATCCTTGAGTATGGCTCTGAACTGTGGAATCCATTGTATGACGTATACATAAGTAGAAACCATACAAAAACGTTTTTTAAGATATCTACAATTTAAATGTAAGCACTGCCTGCCAGACTATGAGTCCAAATGTCTTAAATATCAGCAGGAATATCGCGGATATTGTGTTTCTGAACAAAATTTGCAACTATAAGACTCTCCGGAGCTATTGAAATCAATTAATTTAAACGTTTCCACCAGATCTTTGCGTAATAGGCATTGTCCGTTATATATTCCAATGTGTAATACAAATTATCGTTTAAACTCCTTTATCTGCAGGGCATGTGCACAGTTCAACAAGTTCGTAAGTTGCAATCCACACATCGACATTTTTAATAGTAAGCCCCAGACAATAAGACGGCTACTAACCAACTCGTTCTTCCTTTAAGCAATGTTTTTATAATTTTTTTTAACCTTCTTTTATATACCTACAACTTTATTTTATTACTTCCCGACTAAGTCTCGATTATATCTTCTATCTGAGAAAACTTGTAAATGGCTCATAGATATTTACTAAATCCTTACTAATCTATACATATAATAAAACAGTAAAAATATTTTGTCTGTACATTTAGAATTTTTGACTGAAATGGATAGAGCGACACTTAAAAAGAACAAAAGAAAGGAAAAATTTTTTTTTCGAATTTCTTGTCTGTCTGTCTGTCTGTCTGTCTGTATGTATGATCACGATTATCTCCGAAAATACTGAACCGATTTACTTCAAACTTTCACCAATTGCTTTGTTTTAACTCAGCAAAACATTTAAAGTTTGTTTCATCAAAATCGGTTCATTAACAAAAAAGTTATCGTCATTAATTTGAATTAACTCAAGGCATGAGTTCGCCTGGAAATATACATGGTGAAATTTAGATCGTTCCGGACCCTTAAACGGATGATTCAGCCCGTGGATATAAACAACTTTTCCTATGGGACCAATGCTGGGAACTCAAAAAATCAATCCTAAATGCAAATTGGAAATTTTCTCATTTCTGGACTATGAAGTATGAAATTAAATAAGTATGTAAGTTCTTGATTACAATTATAAAAGATATTTATATTGGTGAAATGGACAAAATTCACCCCTAAAGGGGTAAAATGGGAGGGTAAAGTTTTTATGGAAATTTTCTCATTTCTGGACTTAGAAGTAGAAATAATATCCATACTTCCATACTAATACTAATATTATAAATATAAGAAAGTATCTCTGTCTGTCGTCTTTTTACGCTTCAACCATTGAACTGATTTGGATTAAAATTGGTAGTTTGAGGCCCGGGGAAGGACATAGGGTATGTTTGATTCCAGGAAATTCTACTGGTTCTGAGGGATCGACACTAACGCGGGCGGAGCCGCGGGCAACAGCTAGTATGGTTATTAAGTTCTTTACTGAAAGGTATGAAACACGAGTAAAATATTTTACTCAAAAATCATCCCTTAAGGGGGTAAAATAGGGGTGCAAAGTAAGCATGAAACTTTGCCATTTTTGAAGTTAGTCGAACGAAATTCAGCATGAAGGTTCTTTACTGAATTGCATGAAACACTAGTAAAATATTTTTCTCAAAAATCATCCCTTAATAGGGTTGGGGACCATCCCATAATAAGGGTATAACGGGGATGCAAAGTTAGTATGAAACTTTCTGTTTTTGAAGTTATTCAATTTAAATTCAATATTAAGGTGTTTCATTGAAAGTCATGAACTAATAATGTATTCCGGGTAATTTTACTGTTCCTGAGAAATCGACACATACGCGGGCGGAGCCGCGGGCCAAAGGCAAACCTGACTTATATATCAATGCACAGCCGAAACTACTGTGCCCAGAAACTTGAAATTTGGCACAGGGATTCTTTTTATGATGTAAATGAGCACTAAGAAAGGAGTTTTAGAAAATCAAAGGGGGTGAAGTTTTATGGAATTTTCTCATTTCTGGACTTAGAAGTTTGAAAGTAGGTACACAAGTTCTCAATTAAAATTAAAAAAGATCTGTTTAGGTGAACCAGACAACTTTCTTCCTTGAAGGGGTAAATGGGGGGATTTTTTTTCATTTCTAGACTTAGAAGTATGAAAATAAGTATATACGTTCTAGATTACAATTAAAAAAGATCTGTGTAGGTGAAATGTACAAAATTCCCCCCTTAAGAGATAAACGGGGGGGGGGTTGATTGTATGGAAATTTTCACATTTCTGGACGCAGAAATATATATATGTTTACATTACAATTAAAAAGATCTGTGTAGTTAAAATGGACGAAATTTCCCCTTGAAGGGGTAAAATAGGTGAGGTAAAGTTGTATGGATTTTTTTATTTACTTGGATATATGACAATAAGAAGTTCCCCATTACAATAAAAAAATATGTGTGTAGGTGAAATGGGCAAAATCCCCTCCTTAAGGGCTAAAGATCTATGCAGGTGAATTGTATTAAATTCCCCCTTAAGGGGAAAAAACCAGAGGGAGAGGGGTTTGTATGGAATTTTTATCATTTCTACTGTTCCCAAGGGAACGACATTAACGCGGGCGGAGCCGCGGGCAACAGCTAGTCCTTACTAATATTATAAATGCGAAAGTGAGTTTGTTTGTTTGTTACGCTTTCACGCCGTAACTACTGAACCGATCATCATGAAATTTTGCATACAAGTTCTCTGGAGTGCGGAGAAGGACATAGGCTACCTTTTATCCCGGGAAAAAGTATTATTCCCGAGGGATCGACATTGACGCGGGCGGAGCCGCGGGCGAAAGCTAGTAATATTATAAATGCGAAAGTGAGTTTGTTTGTTTGTTTGTTACGCTTTCACGCCGTAACTACTGAATCGATCATCATGAAATTTTGCATACAAGTTCTCTGGAGTACGGAGAAGGACATAGGCTATACCTTTTATCCCGGGAAAAAGTACTATTCCCGAGGGATCGACATTGACGCGGGCAGAGCCGCGGGCGAAAGCTAGTATATTATAAAATTGTAATTCATAGCTGTAAGTTTTCCGAAGAAATAAATAAATATCTAGGGATCTCAGCTTTCTTTTGGATGCCTTTACAAATTAGTAATGGCAGTCTTTGTGATATTTTTTGCTCCTTCAGTAACAATATCGGTAATGCAGGACAAAAGACCAAGAACTTCGTTACCCTAGGCATCATTTCTCAATGAACGTATCTTCCTGCTGATACAATATTTTAAGATAAGAGTCTCAACTGAATGTACTACCCTCCTTTTGTTCAAGGGCTTTTTATATCTACATTATGGTAACGTGTACATAAAAAAAAACAATGATTCTTGACTTGAAGTCAAATGGTAGAGCAGAAGATCTGAGCTGCGACGGCCCTGTCTTTTCATTAGATAAAGATGCGTGCCTAATATACTGTGAATATTCCAAGCGTCTACGTGTTGCCGTTATCATTATCGAGCAAAAACAAGAAAAAAAAAATACGTTTGTTGTACCTTATATATTTATTTTATTCTATTTTTTAGTATTTGTTGTTACAGCGGCAGCAGAAATACATCATCTATGGATTTTGTTCAACTGTCGTTCGACAAACTTTTTTATAAATATAGGTATGTAACACAAAAACACAAATTACGTATGAATTAAAAAGTTATGAGCAGGCGCTGCTCAAAACTTTTTAATAAATCTATGTAACTTGTCATACAGCCAATGGCTACTACATTATTAAAAAAAAATGCACTCATCGAGTATATAAATATATGAATATGAAAATTATTTTATTAAAACGTTAGTATAAAATCACACAAAAATATGCGAATAATAAAAAGAAAGGCGCGTGAAAGCAGATTTTTACCGTATTAAATTTTTTGGGTAAAATATGACTGGGCTGTATGGGCTATGTTTCCTTAGCACCAAATGACAACTGAAAATTAAAAAAGAAAATAACGCGGAAATGTAGGTAGGTTGGAGTTCTTGGCGGGAATTTCGACGGACTGCACGGTTTTTGTTTTGGATTGTTTTGCAAATTGCTTCTAGTGGACTTTATAATGTGAAATCGGTGTAATTTGGTGTTATAAATGTCCATGTTTATGAACAATGTGTGGAATAACTAAAATGAAGTGTCATGGTGCGGCTGTAGTGAGATTTACATAGCGGGCTGGTGGTCGCTCGCCTTACTGCTACTGTGTCTATGATCAAACCAGTGGATTCGTTGGAATTGTCGCCAGGGGCTCCATTGAATCACCGAAATGAATTACACCACCATTTCGTTGATAACACATAGAAAATATGAAGGGCTAAAAGGCACAGAAAGCCAAATGCCGTAAAACAAATATGAAAAAAAAAAAAATGTAGGTACTATCGGAGTTTCGTCGGACTGCAAGATAGTTGTTTTGGATTGTTTTGCAGATTGCTTCTAGTCGACTTTATAATTTAAAATCGGTGTAATTTGGTGTTTTAAATGCCTATGTTTATGAACAATGTGTAGAATAACTGAAATAAAATGACATGGTGCGGCTGTGGTGCGATTTAGAGATTTACATAGCGGGCTGGTGGTCGCTCACGTTACTGCGTCGACTATGATCAAACCAGAGGATTCGTGGGAATTTTCGCTAGGAACTCTGTCGAATCAACGAAATTAATTACCTATACCATCATTTCTTTGATAAAACGTTGCGTAGAACGCCAAGTGCCGTAAAAAAAATATGAAAATAAAAATGTACATACATATAGAAAATAAATATAGTTGAAAACTTTACTCGTTCGGCAGTCCCTTACTTCCCGGCCTCTGCAGTAATGAAATATAAAACAAATTCCAGCATAATGATAATGTGTACAGGCTCACAGTTCTAAAGAAGCTGCTCAAGTGGTCGGAAAGGTACAACATGGTCATCATCCTGCGTCAGTGATGGTTTGATGGAGCGCGTCTTATCAAGGCGTCACAAAGCTACATTTTTGTGAAAAATGAGGATAAACTTCAGCCAAGGTGTATCAAGGCACAGTTTTGGATCGTGATGCGAAACCTCTCAGCACTACACTTTTTAAAAATATACCGTGGACTTTCCAGCAGAACTGCACCTGGTCACAAGGCACGAACTACCCAAACTTGGCTGGAAACCAACGGTCCGGACGGTATAAGAGCTGAAGACTGGCCCTCATCTATCCCAGACTATAACCCTTTAGAAGACACGGTGACATTGACTCTCTTAAAAAATCTCTGGTACAAGCAGTGGTAAAATTTCTCATGGAAACAGCGCGTAGATCCATTGATTCATGGCCAGGCAGATTAAATCCAAAGGTGGCCATTTTAAATAGAATATTGTTTTTTATTTTTTTGCCGAGACTTTTTTATTTGTAACAGAATTTATGGCCGGACTAGGTATATAAATGTATATGTGTTTGTATCTCCACACATTGTTGTCATCAAATGCTATGATCGACGCGTCCTTCCGCCACAGAGCGCGCGGCAGACTAGTTCGTGAAAACGACCTACTTTTTAAGCCCCGCCTGCTTGGCCGTACTATGCGTGGTGCCATTTTCAATGCAAGAAAGCTAATTAATACTTGGTTTTACCAAATTTAGACTAACGCCATCTAGTGTCGGGTGAAAAAGTCTCAACAGTAACAAAGGACCAAGCACTGTATAGCAAAACGATTTCTCTTCAGAAACTTATTCAGCTTAGAGAGAGAAAACATACTAAAAGTCCTGACGTCTAGGAGGCGAAGCGCATGGGTTAACAGAGGTCTAAAATTTTAGATATTTTGCTAATTTCCAAAAATGCTGAGTTATGGCGACAAAGAAGAAATTAAAGCTTGTAAAATTCTCTGTTACTCTGAATTTATACAGGGTTTCCATATTTCCATTACTACACGCTCTGGAAAAGTGCAAATATTAATTTTTTTAAATATTCGTTTCCAATTCTGTGAATTATATTTTTATCCTCTTAGGTCATGAGGGTTCTGGCCAATATTCGTTTCTGTGGTATCTACACAGCTTTAGCAACAATTCTCAACTTTTCCTTTTTTTCGTTTTTTTGCCCTATTTTTGTACAACGCTTTATTGATAATGTATCCAATGTCTCTTTCGTTGATTCTACCGAGCCCTTAGAGACAATTCTCACGAATCCACTGTAGTCCGAACTGTGGCGAATATTTTCATCACATATTATCGATATTAATATTAAACCGAGCTTTGTAATGCTACATAATATAATTCGTTTTTTAAGATATATTTCCATATTATGTTAGTCTGTAAGGTATCTATGGGCTATGTACCTACCTAATGTTTTACTCGTTGATATGCAAGTAACCAATACGAGACTCCTAGGTCCACCTGTTGGAGAAAATTAGAACTACGTATATGAAAAGTGTTATTTTCTGGTAATTATATTATTACTAACTTTCGCCCGCGGCTCCGCCCGCGTCAATGTCGATCCCTCGTGAACTTTTTCCCGGGATAAAATGTACCCTATGTCCTTCTCCGTACCCCAGATAACGTGTATGCAAAATTTCATGATGATCGGTTCAGTAGTTACAACGTGAAAGCGTAACAAACAAACTCACTTTCGCATTTATAATATTAGTTAGGATTAGGATAAGTAAGGGTATAGCTACACGAAAGAAAAAAAAAGTTAATTTAATTTTAAAAAAGAGGAAAAAACGTCCAAAAACAAAAAAAAAGCAATTCTCGTGGCTGGACCTCTTGCATACTTAGTTCAGTACCTATCATTAAACCATTAAACCATTGATCCAATCGTTCGTTGACGTAATAAGTGAAAGTAAAGTTCTTTATATTGCACATATTTTTAATTTTATTAAAATACGGACAAAACAGTGTTTAAGAAAACTGGTACCTAGCTAGATAGATTTCTTGCCCCCGAAACTCCCTGTATCCAAAATTTCGTCGTAATCATAACAGCCGTTTCCGAAATCTCTTGTATATATTATATGTTTATAAAAAAAACCGGATAATATAAAAATATACATTTCTCATAGGTTTTCCTGGAATCTATAAGTAAAAACCTATATTATATATTTTTTTCAAAATTTTAGGATTAGTAGTTTCAGAGATTAGGTAGGGGGAATGGTAATTTTTCGTCTATTTCGTTGAATAACTTTAAAGCCACACTGTGTACAGTTATAAAAAAATATATTTAAGATTATTAAAACAAGCCCTTTGATTTGATATAGGTATCACAAGCTACAGTTTGCAAAACTTTTTGAAAAATATTCTGCGTTGTGACCCCCAAAAGTGCCCCCAACCTTAAAATGTATTTGATGTCGCTACATAATATACATGTTTGGATCACATTAATCTACAAGTGTACTAAATTTCAACTTAATCGGTACAGTAGTGTGCGTTACCCCAGCAAAAAAGTACTGAATATCAAAACGTAATATTACTAGATAATCAGTGCGTAACGTCATGTAAATGTGTGTGAAAGTTTGAAATTTGTGCGTCCATAAATTTTTGAGATATTAATTAAAATCTGATTCTGCCAGGATGACATTTAAAACGTTACGCTAGCAAAAATTTTTCTGGGATCCGAGTGAAAGTTAATACAATAATTAGTAGTTGATGTGTAGTAAATGTAGCTGTAAGTATAAATAGAATTTGTGCGTCTTCAGACTTTTGTGATATTAAAATTTTTGCTGGGGTAACGTTTGGCCGATTGCTAGATCTCAGAATCGGCACGGCGTAGGAGTTTGATTTTTTTTTACACACTCTGTTATGAATTTGTAGGTCATGTCTGTGAAAACAGAATTTCTAAAAATGTTACCATTCAGGGATTAAAAATGAAAATATGAAATCAGGTATTTTGACTCCAGTACTTTAAATATGGGACCTAGAGACTAATTGTTGACGTTAGTTTGTACCTTATAATTGCCTACAGTGCCTAGGTAAGTATCAATATAATATCTTAAGTATTAAATAAGTTATGAGAAAAAATACCATAACTCGGTCGCCAGGAATTTCGACAGCCGATTTGATCAGTTTTTCTATTAGGTCGGAAGGTGATAGTTATCGCACTATTTGTAAGGGTAAGTTAACTATTAGTTCGCAAAAAATCAGCTCTGTCCACGCAGTAGTTTAAGAAAAAAATCATTAAATATTCAACCGTTGGTGAAATCCCATGGTAAGCCGACCATTTTCGGGAGTATAGCAAAAAGCGACGGTACCGTATATTTGGCTGTGTTACTGAAATTGGTCGTGTACTCCTTGAATTTTTGCGGTACTTGTAAGTACTGAAGTGTTCGCATGCATACCAAATAATATACTATGCACAAGCACATATTGGATTTATGCCACTCAGGAGGCTTGCTGATGCCTGCCACGCAGGATTTATATGACATATATTTTATAACTAGGTACCCAGGTATAAAATATGTGTATCCAATCACCTATTCTTATTTCTTTCGAGTAATACGCTACGCGTTTACAAAATACCTATTACGACGAGTAGAAAAAATCTTTACTTTTTGGAGGCTTCCGGATTTCCCTCTTGTTTAGTTTTGTTAAATAAGTATATAATATTTATTTCAATTACAAACTACGAATCAAATCGCATATCGTTTTGGAGATCAAAATCAAAGTTTTAGTTTTTGATTCGGAGTGAATCGGCTGCTTAAAATTCGGACAGACAGACTGAGTGATCCTATAAGGTTTCCGTTTTGTCACTCGGACGTACGGAACCCTAAAAACGGTTGGGAATATGTAAAAATGCTATAGAATCAAAGTAATAGAGAATTTTATAAGCTCTCATTTCATCAGACATTTCATTAGAACATTTTTTGCCACAACGCACCGTTTTTGGGATATTGGCGAAAAACTTAAAATTGAAGCCTTTGTCCCCTCCCCCTCCCTTTGCGTCACCTCCTAGACGTCAGGACTTTTAGATGTTTTCTCCCTAAGCACCTTGATTAAGTTTCTGAAGAAATCGCTTAGGTTCCCGCTCTCGCACTCTACTCTACAACTGCTCTATTCTTAAAATCGAAAATATGTGATGAAAAATTTCTCCACTTTAATCAACTTTTAAATTATCTGATATGAATTAAGTTGGATACCACACTTCTAAATAGTGGGTAGTAATGGAGATTACGCATGCTTCGAATGCGTGTACCTATAATATGTGATGAACAAATTCGCCGCGGTGATTTGAAGCTACGGCAGCTCAGTGGTTGAGAGCATCGACGGGCTAGATGTCGAAGGTTGTAGGTTCAAATCCTAGCTGTGGCGAAATTTTTTCATCACATATTTTCGATTTTAATATTAAACCGAGCATTGTATTGCTATTAAACTAATTAATACTTTATTCTTCTTCTTCTATCGAGTCGTAAAATAGCTTTGCGTTTAATTAAATATGTTTCGACCAGTGCATTGCCACTGCAATTGCCGGCTCGTTTGCTTCATTCAGATCTTGACTACTATACTACACTACTCTATTGACTGAACTATAAGTGTTGTAAGTTTTTTGTCATTAATGTCATGTAATATTTTATTAACGAGGTCAAATATTGCATGTGCAGTTGATTTTCTTATATGCAAACCATACTGCTCCATTTTTAAAATACCGTATTGATCAAAAAATGATGTCAACTTAGCATGCATAACATTATCAACAATTTTGTAAAAATTGAGTTGAGAGCAATTGGTCGAAAATTATTTAATTTGGTCTTATCGCCATTTTTATAAAGTGGGTTTTTAACGATATGGAAGCAAAGCAAATATTGAAACAAAGTAGTGTTGGTCTGGCGCGCGCCGGGGAATGTGCTCAAAACACAAAAACAAATTCTTCAAACAAAACTTTATTTTTAATTTAACGAGCGCTGACTTGTTCTTTAACTAACATACTTACTGCAAAATATGCGCCGCAACTTCAAACAATAACAGCTAATATTTTAACAAAACATTGAAAACGATTCAGTGTTACCTAATTGCAAAAAATATAATAACACATGTGCGCCGCGCGTCACACGTAAAATATATTTTCTATTGTTATCTAAAATAACAGCATATGTATCTGCATAAACATAGCGTTAGAAATACTGTAAGTACTACTGCTACAGACAGACGTCACCATTCAAGTAGGCACAGCTTTGCGGATGACTTTTCTTCATTTTGACGTGTTGAATTACTGGCCGTCTGCGAATAGTACCTAATTCTCTTTCTCTTTTCTTAGAGAATTATTATTCGTAGCTGGCCTTTAACACACTTATTGCAGGCGGCCTTTAACACCTGCAATAATATATTAAAATAATAGCTTTTATCCGCGGCTCCACTCGCCTGATTGTAGATCCCTCGAAAGTAGCTTTGATGTCTTTAAAGTTAGCCGGGTTTAAACGACCTCTATAACATATTTCATTGAAATCGTTACAGTGGTTGAAGCGTGAAGAGATCACAATCAGACAAGAGTCACTTTCGCACAAATAGTACGTCATCAGCTTGGTATACATCAGTTTGACTTCAGTCGACTTAAAGAAAGTTCATGCGATTACGGTTTGTGACATCGTTCGCTTTTTCTTGGCCACAGCTGCAGTGCCCCGTGGGACAGCTAGGCCGGGCCCCGGGGCGCGTCCGCGGGGTCCGTGAAGTCGACGAGCAGCTTGCCGCGCGCCGAGCCGCGCGCCGCGCGCTCCATTGCCTCGCGCGCTCGCTGCCACGGGTACACGCGCTCCACCTCCACCGAGAACTGCCGGCAGGAACACACCATTTAGCACCTTCCCTGCCCACCCTCTCCACTCCAATCTGACACACACATCTGACAGACTGACACACCCGATAGTTTTACACACGCACACCAGATACTTAGAAGCTTGCTGTCATGCATTTCAAACATACAATTATCAAAATACACAGGAGTAATTGGGGACGGACCTCTCTGTAGTGGCAACGTAAATGCTCATTTGGCCAGACGTGACTTACGCGTACGAGACATAGAGGATGACTGAAGTATGAGAAATCATTTTTCGGAGCGAGGAGCAAGTTGCCCTTCATAGAGTTAATATCGTAGTTTTGTATAAGTCACACAGGCAAGAATGGATTGTCACCAGAGTTGCATAAATCATTAAGTGGAAGAGTCCACATGATGAGTGACAAGAGAAATGAACCCGAGGAAGTTGTGGAAAGATTGTGTCAAGCGAGACCTGAGGGGTTTAGGCTACGAAACATGCTGGCGAAGTGGGGCAGTGCGAAACGGAAGAAAACACCCAAAAACGGTTGGTGGAAGTTCTGCCGTGGAAATTAACTGATGAATGTTTATTTTATTCTCAAGCGGATCGAATTTTTTGTTACATAACATGTATTTTGTAAGAACAATTTAATATACTTAGCGTACGCGGTGTTTCTTGTGCTAGCAAAGCCCTATAGCATTTGTAAAACGGATGAACCAATTTAAACGAAAAATCGTCACAGCAGGGTTTTACTGTTAAAATAAGATTACTCAATATTGCGGGCTAACTCCCGTACAAAACTAGTATATAGTTTGTTGTAGTCTTTTATAATAGAACACAAAAACTTGCATTTCTAAGAACAAAAAACAAAAAATATAATGAAGGAATAATGCTCTACAAACTGACGCCGCCGACCCCTGAGACAAACATTGGCGACTGATGATGGCGAATTCCATACAGTAATTATAAAAGGTAATACGGTTAGGTTGAACAGTGAAAGTGTGTGAGTGGAGGATTCATTTCTAAATTTAAAAATGTGCAGCTGCCGGATCAGCCGCTCATGAATTGGGCCGAGGGAACACCCAGGAGCCGCGTGCGCCGGCCAGGCGGGCCACCTGCGGCCCGAGACGCAGTGTAGCAGATAACACGCAGCCAACACCCACTGACCACAACTGGTACTCATGTGGTCATCCATACGCCACTTATCTCCTCAGGAAGACTTATCTGCTTATCGCTGATCAACTCAAAGTAGACTACGACACTTGTCGATGTCACCTACTAGTAACTAGTAGTCTCTCTAGTCGCTATCACCGACCTGTACAGTTTACCATAGATCTAACATCCGCAATGTCTATAATGTCGGTTCCGAAACGCTACCAGTTTGAAACTTTTGCACATGAATTAATAAATAAAATATAAGTAAATTAGTATTAGCCAAACTGTTTATTCAGCAAATAGGCCTCTGCAGGATTTTTCACGTCAAAAACTGCGTGAGAAGGCCTATTTTCAAAATAAATCTTTGAACTATACACACGGTTTTTTACTAGAAAGTGGACGCCCGTTTACTAAATTAAAAATCTGCAACTGTCTTCTCTACTGCACATTAGCAAAAACAATATAATACTACAGTATAGACTGCCAACCTCATCCAAATATATTGGCCCAACTTAACGAGGCCTGTTAAAAGCAGCAGGCCGCTTGGCGGCAGGCTGTGGTAAATTGGTTTAGGCGTGAAAAGGTGCCAGATACTGTATCTGTTACTTGCGCATTTATAATAGGTACTTGAATGGATGGAGAGGAGAATTATTTTTGTAGTCTTTGTAAGTAAGTACAAATATTGGCCTACACTAGGGATGAGCTAGATCTCGCGAATAACGGAGGAGCACGTTTGCCCCAGAGGCAAGTGATAATATTTGTCTTATCTCGTACTAAGATGCTGCGTAGAGCGCAGATCTCTCGTGCTATCGCATCGCTCACAATTTCACGGGTCGCAGCGATAGCCTCGGCGCTTCCAAGCCACGCACTTATCACAGGTACACGTTATTCGTATTTATTAACAAAACATAGCTTGATATCTTTATTCAAGAAGTTTTTTTTTTATATCAAGTTTGTTGTCACCTACTGTTCTCAATACATAGAGCAAATGCTTTTTTTTTAGGTACATTTGTAATGTTTGAATAAACTCAATCTATATTTGAATGAAATCGTCAGGTTGCCTCTCAATTGTTTTAAATAAAAGTTAAAGTTCGTCGTCCGTAGCAAAGATTGGTGGAATTAACACGGAAAGATTTTAGTGCGATGATTTTTTATGATTTGTCAAGTTCACTGACTCCGCATGAGTGCACTCGTCTTCAATGCTTGAGAACGTCAGGCGAGCACCGAAAGGCGTTGGTAGGTTACCTACGCAGAATTTGATCGGCGGTGTTTGTCTCCATTATGAAATTCGTGAAGGTCGGCCCTCAACTGCGATCACTGAGGAAAATGTGCCTACTGTCAGGCAACTAATTGAAGGAAACCAGCGTATCACCTATGAGCAACTCGAAAATATGTGGGGATCAGTATGAGCTAAATTAAAAAATCTTTAAAAAAAAGATAACTTTGTTACCGCTTGATTGGATTCCTCATGAACTCACCCCCGAACAAAAACGGTGTGAATTTTTTTTTGCATCAGATATGATCACGGACGTTCTAATGCTGTGACTGACATTGTGTCAGGAGTTGTCAGGAGATGAAATTTATATATTGTTTCATGCCGTATGGGTGTTCCAAGGAAGCGTACTTGAAAAATTTCCTGCTGAAATGATGCTCAGAGGGGCCTGTCTCCACTTGAAGAACAAAAGACAGTTGATGCTGAGTGGTACATACCTACATTGCAAGTTGTTTGCTCAGTATTAGTGTAAAAATTAGTGACAATGCATCGGCGCAAACCGGGAACAAGAAAGTAATTTTTGGCGTCTGAGATTCATATTCATTTATTACATATTATTAACAAATGTGAGTTTCCTTATTCCACTAATATTTCAAGCGAACTCTTTGGTTATTTTTACCGATAGTTTCGGCAGTCGCATGTTTTACGTTCAACATTTGTCTGCTTAATAAGTCTGAGTCTGATGTATATCATGTTTTGATAATTGCATTAGTGAATATATTGCTTCACAGTAGTTAAAAACTTAACCTGGACAAACATAACATAAAATGTACGCGAACGAAGTCGCGGGCACTGCTAGTAATATATATAATACATATGTTATAGATATGTCATAGTCCCATCAAGAGGCATATGTTCAGCAGTGGACGCAAATATGCTGAGAAGAAGAAGAAGAAGATGTATCATATATATATTATATGTTTTATATATATATTACGGCTAATATGCGAAGTGCGAATACACCTAGTTCTAGCCGGGTACAACTAGGTGCAGCCGGGCACATGTGGTTAGACTTAGGTGTAACCTACCTATCTTTAGTTAGAACTAGGTAAAGCCTTCATCATAGCGGCTAGAACTAGGTCACAGAATTAATATAAGTACTAACGTACAGAACGGAAACTCCCTGCGTCCCCCGCAACGATGCATCGCCGCACCTCTCCCCCGTAAATGGAGTGCGATGCGTTGCTTTGAAACAGGGTTAGGTTTTGTTGCACGTCAAATGCGAATATTACGTTACCGACCCGCTTTACAATGAAATACTGTGCTGTGAATCTCTATCTGCCTCTTGTTTTAATCCTTTTTTTTATTGATTTTTATCACATTTGCCGTAAAGTTTAGCGCCAAACAAGCCATTTATTATATTACAGTACATTATCTAGTGCTTTTATTTGTAAATGAATCAATAGGTAACTAAACTAATAAACCAGTGGTGAAGAGAAGATAAAATTCATAACCTCTATTTTGTGAAGTGATAGTTACCTACTTGTTGATGTGTACGTACACCTAAAATATAATAATTTTATAGGTCATGGTGTTCTGATTGTGCCAGTTGCATTGTGTGCGAGATTTTTGTTTTTCAGCAAGTTTATTTACTTATTATTGAGATGTATTGTTAGGTAAGTCAATAAATACATACCTACATAAATAAATTAAGATCATAAATCTTTCAGAATTGAGAAACATACTCGCAAATTTGTCGAATTTTAGGTGGCATCATGAATAGGTATATTTAATTTCATTCTTCGGTGTCAACCTTGGTTCTCTAACTCACACATTAGCGTGTGCACGGATGTAACACTTTGTTTGTAGTAGTACTAGGCATTTATGTCGTCCCGTTTGTATGAAGTGCCATACCTGTGACTAGGTGGAGCCGCACACCAGTGGATGAACTTAGGTGCAACCTATTTATCATCGGCTAGAACTAGGTTTTCAAGTCAGTTATGGATTTTGTTTTTGTTATGAGATTCTTATCGTGCGATTCCTGTTTATTTCAATTTTGTATCACCTCCGTAGATTAGATAGATTCAATTCAATTCATATATTTCATAACAAAAAAACAATTGTGTTGAAATGTTTATCCTAGATTACAGAGATATTTTTATAATTATTATGAACATAATATGTGGGTAATTAAATAAAATTTATCCAATACAAATGTCAATTTATACAAATTGATTCCATATTTTCTAAAAAGTCAATATAGTTAATTTGCTGATTTAAGGAAATCATCAATACTGTAGAAGCACTTCATCAATAAAAAATATTTTAGTTTGTCTTTAAAGTTACTGTAATAAATGGAAGCCTTTAAGTCTGTAGGCAGTTTATTAAAAAAAGTTATCGATTGAAAGTAGGAGCTGTGTTGAACAATGTTTAATCGAGGGATAGATTTAGCAGCTAGATCTTTTCGTCTTGAATTCTCTCTTTTTTTCCTCTCGTCATCATTTTCATATTCTCGTATATGTTTCGCTAAATTTAGTAACAAAACCATTATATATAAACTGGGAATGGTAAGAATTTCTAATTTTATGAAGTGAGTTTTACATGACTCTTGTTGACGAATTCTGACCATAGTTCTTATTGCCCTTTTCTGGAATATGAATGCTTTTTCAATGTTATATTTATAACTACCACCCCAGAATAATATGCTATACCGTATTAGACATTCCGTAGAATAGATCTTGCCCTAAATGTGGTAATAGAAAGTGCCTCTGTCAAGCAGCCGGTATTTTGTGTAACTCGAAATGTCATTCAAGTTCATTTTGTTCAAATAAGTGATAGACATTCTTGCTACATACTATCACATAAAAGTTTTTGATTAATATTTATAATTAAGACTGATTGATCGGCTGCATCTAGTTCTAGCCGCTATGATATCGTAGCGGCCTCAAACGCCCGGTGAAGTAGCGAAAGCTCACTTGGAGCTAGCTACATAGTCAATTCGAAAAAAAAAACGATCGTTAATCAGTTGACCGCGAGTGTTCTTAGTGAGCGATACAAATACGAGTGATTTGTGTGCGACTGATAAGTGATAATTTCTACAACCACAGCAACGGACCAGGACTACAAGTGCTGTGCGTTTTGGATATTCGACGTGTTGGAAGACCAGTCAGGTGTCAGTGTTTGGATTCCGTAGTGAATGAATTAACTCTGAAGAGTTTGGTGTTTTACTCCAAATTCCGAACCCTAACCACGTAACATTATATACAATCGATTACCTTTCAGCGCTTGGCACAGAGTAACGCCATCTATTGTCAATTTCTCTTATTACATAGCTCGTGAGCTATGGCTCAATTTAGGTCAATACGCATTTCGCGAGGCATGGTAGTCAGTTTTTATGACATTATCCAAGAGATGGCGTCACAAAAACTACCCGAGACACTGTGTTTAAAATTTGTATCGGTAAATTTTTCGTTTTGCACTATTGCTTCATAAGTCTCAATAAAATAAAAACTCGAAAGCATAAATCTTATCTGTATAGGCCAATGTTGGATATATTTATGAGAAATATTATATTGTTATCTCAAACATTAACTACATTCTTTAAAACTTGTCTAAAACAATAAAAAAATATATAAACTTGAACATTTTAAAAAAGTAAGTCACCAAGCGGGATTCGAACCCGCTGGACTACACGGACAGTGACCGGCAGGACGAAATTAGCAACCATATTCTGCGCAGAAAGAAAAACGCATGAAAACTCGAAAACAAGCGTTTTCCCAAACATAAGACTAATCTAGATCGATTGTTTACCTCCAAAAACCCCCGTATACCAAATTTCAGCGAAATCGTTGGAGCCGTTTACGAGATAATATAAATAAATATCTCGTTTAAAGGTTATAAGATTTAATAAGAATATATCAAAACCGCATTGTAATATATTAACTTACGAGGTACGTAGGTAGGTACATATTAACTTACGAGGTACTTAGGTAGGACAGGAGAAAAATAATGAAATGAAATTACAGGCTGTCAGAAATCTGTAATGAATATGTTATTTTAACGTAGAGTAAAAAACCGGCCAAGTCCGAGTCGGACTCGCGCACGAAAGGTTCCGTACCATTATCTATAAAAAAAAACATGTCTGTTGTATGGGATACCCGCCTTAAATAAATATGAATTTTATTTTAATTTCATTGTTTATTTTTAAAGTGAATAATATGACAACATTATTTGAATATTTCAAGCGTCTACCTGTAGCTGTTATCTCATGTTATGTATTGGCTAGTCTGAAGGTGACGTGATGATATGAAAATAAATAAATAATATCGAGCAAAATAGAGCAAATTGTTATAGCGCCAACAGAAATAGGTTATCTGTAAAAATTTCAACTGTCTAACTATCACGGTTCATGAGATACTGCCTTGTGACAGACGGACAGCGGAGCCATATTAATAGGGTCCCGTTTTAACATTTTGGGTTCGGAACACTTAAAAAAAAATTATCACTTTGGTCATTTACTTTTTTAACAACATAACATCGTCACCAGGTTCAGACCTGTTCTAAAATTTGTTCATCATTTTCGAAGAGTAATCTATGTGTAGCATCCTAGAATCTATTTGAGATGTGTTTGATGTTTGTATATATTAGTTATAGATGATATGTAAGACATTCTTTCAAGATAAATGTGAAAACGTTAGAAGTTGCGATGAATTTGTGTCATTCAGTTTTATTATTTTGACTGAAGGAAGTTTTCCGATCCTGTTTCACTCTGATACGGTAAGTTACTACTGTTAGGCATTAAGTCTGTTTAACTTCTTTCCTAATCTGCTCAAGTACTTCTTCTATGAGGTATTTGTTTTATTAAATGAGCCTCCTTTGGTCGGAAATCCACTGTTCTGGTACCATAACTCCCGGATATTGTCTCACAAAAGATTTCTATATGCCATTTCTTTAGCAGCTCATGTCTGTCTCAAGGTTTGTTACTATGTAATAAGTGCGCATGATAAATGTAATAACGTCAGAGGACCATGCATACGCACTTCGGGGTTTCCAGCCTTAGCGGACGCAGGACATAGAAGATAACACAAGTCAGATTTGTGCTGATCTACTTTATCCAGCTGGCGTCTTCCCATCAGATAGTAGCGAAACCAAGAAAAAGAGAAGAAGAAGTTAAGAGAATTTAAAGAGTCACGTAGTATGTCGAAATCAACACTATTAAAGCATTAGAAAAACAGAAGAGTGAGTGGTTTATTCTCAAAACCAGACTGGTATTGGTTTACCCCGTGGGTTTACCAGGTCATAAACATAAATGTTTCTGCACATAGTGCTCGATAACTTTTGGTAACACAGGAAGAATAGAGATTGGGCGGACATTGGAAGGTAAGGAAAGGATTAGGTTTTTAGGGAATGGAATGAAATGTACGTTTTTTTTGATGGTAAGTGACGATGAAGACGAGGATGTTACATGCCTATCCAAGAGATACCCATTTATTCTACTTTTGAATGTCCCGGGACTGTACTTGTTTGGGAATATAGACGCAGGCAGTTCATTCCACACCTTAGCTACTCGAACCAAAAAGGAACTGTCAAAGCGTTTAGTTCGACTTTTTGGTATTCCAACGATAAAAGGGTGAAATTTCTGTCTGCGCCTTGTAGTCCGATAGAGGAATGGTGAGGGTTCAACTAGCTCACGTTTTTCCAAGACGAAGGAAATTTACCAGTCGATAGAGAACAATTATTATATTTATTAAAATTGGAGCAATCTATCATAGAACAGGATACATATAGACCGAATATATATATATATATATATATATATATATATATATATATATATATATATATATATATATATATAGACATACAGGTGGACATATAGACGAAAAACGTGAAACGGAACGCGCCCGGGTGACATGTCAAAATCATCTGTTCCGTAATTTAAATAATTTTTGTGTATTATTTGTGAACAATTGTATGTAAAACTAAATTAATTACGTAAAATAAGGCAATAGTTATATGGAAGCAACAAGTTATCGTGAAATAGTAACGTGAATCAACGTTAAAAACTAGAAGATCGGCGCCGGCGGTTAGATTTGTTCAGCTGTCAAACCAAACAAAGGAAATTCGTGGATCATCATCAATTTAAACCGGGAGAGTATATTGTTTCATAATTTCATGATAGGCAGTGTATCTTCAAAAACAATAATCAGTATAAACTTAATTTTAAAGTAGCAATAGCAGTGAACTATATTTTGCCTACGAAGCTCAGTTTGAATCTCGCACCGTTTACCTAGTGCAATCGGTGATGACGACCTAAAACTACAGCTATAGGCTTATATATTCAGTAACAAATAATACTTTATACACTGCAACGCAAAATCTGCTGTATCCCTTTTGTTTCTTTTATGGCAGATTGTGAAATGTAAACTACCTACTTACTTCAAAAAAAAATATAAATTGGTGAAGTTTACTTTTAACTTTTGCATATTTTTTTATATATTTTGATATACAATAAAACTCTAATTTCTACTTACTGACCCCTTTAATATAACATAAAACTCACTCTGTTTTTGAGGTCTCGCTAAGCTTGTGAAAGCTGAGTTGATGACTATAAAACAATAGTTATAGCAAGAATACAGCTAATTTATTTCATTTATGCTTTAAATATCTATGTAGTTATTCTCAATAATATAATAAAATTGTCTTATTAAGTACAAAAAATTGCCCTCCGAGTTCTTAAAGTATAGTTTACCTTTACTTACATAATTAAATATATTTTCAGTTACTGACCACCTCATTCACTATGATGACACGGAAGGCCACTATCAAAGACCTAACCATGAAGCTGAGGCAAGCCCTGTTTGACCTTAAAGCGTGTCGTGAGGATAAGGCACAACTGTTACTGGAACGGGAGGAATCTGAAGAAGAATTTCAGAAAATAAATGATCGCCATAGTCAATTAAAAAATGAATGTATAAGTCTTTACAATAACAGTACAGAATTGTTGGAAGAAAACCTTAGGTTGAAAGAATGTTTAGAGCAAGCTAACGAGTGCCGTATGGTACATGAACGGGCCCTATGTCGCATAAATGAGTTAGAACAAAGCTTATACGATGCACAAAAATCTGCATTAGAGATACAAGATCAAAAAGATGCCGAAATATGTAACAAAACGCTTCATTTGTACAGCGAACTCATGGAGTGTGGCTCGGGACCAGTCATGGAAATACCTGCGAGTACTCCGCAGTCACAGTATTTTATTTTAAATAGTCATAATAAAATTAAAAAGTATGTAAAAATTAATAGAATAATAAAACGCACTAAGAAAGTATTATCTAAACAAATAAAATGTAAATCTTTAGCGCAGTTAAGTAGGGAAAAACTGTGTTTGTCTAAGGAACTTAGATCATGTGAAGATGACCTATATATGGCTAGCCGTATATATGACACCGAGATTCATGAGTTGCAGTCACAGGTCTCGGAATTGCAACAGTCCTTAAATAATTTATCAAAAATGTATGAATTGTCCCAAAAAGATATAAGTAAATATATTTTAGAGGCCAAAGAATTTGTGGCTGAAGCTCACTATAATAAAGAGCGGTATGATGCTCTCTTACAAAAACAGCAGTGCTATAGTACTCCTGAAACGGCAATTACAATGTCACCTGTAATAGCCATTGTTCCCGAGTCTAGAGAATGTGATACTGGTAAATGTAACTTAGAAACGAGGATAGGTACGATAGAAAATAGTTTTAATAAAAAAAGGTTTTGTAACAAATTATTTATATACTCTGATAAATTAGGTCAAGGTCTTAGTAGCATAATTTTGAGTCACCTCAACCATAACTGTTCTGTCTACAACACATGTACACCCGGCGCTTCTTATTTAGACCTGGTAAACAGTATTACTTGTGACAGTCTTGATGAAAACTGTACAATATTAATATTATGTGGTGACAGTTCCTCTGTATCAAAAAGGAATATTAAACAAAGTATGGACAAATTAATTAATATAAATGAAAGAACACAATGTAAATTTATGATATGTGCCTTTCCGTATTCGGAATCTTTAGATAGGAAAAGAAACGAGCACATACACAATTAAAATGTACATATGTACAACATGACGTATCGTCATGGCGATTTTATTTTTTATTTAGATATAAATAAGTTTATAAGTAGATTTAAGTTGACTAACGATACTATGTATCTTCCTTTTAATTTTAAAAGACAAATAGCTACAGTAGTAGCTTTTAATTTACAAACTTCTGTTGTATGTAGTACAACTGCAAATAATTTTAAATTTGACACAGGTATTGCAACTAATGATATACCTAAAATACAAAATCCTCAGTCTGATTTAAACTAATTAATAAGACAACAGTCGAGGCTAAAGAATTAAATATTTTTCATCAGAATGTCCAAGGCCTGACTAGCAAATTGTTAGAATTAGAGTTGTTTATAAACAGTAAAGATTTGCATGTAGTTTGTGTGACTGAACATTTTATGCAGTCGCACCAGCAACAGTTCAATGTAGAAAATTATTTATTGACAAGCTCTTACACCCGAGAGACTAAAGAGAAAGGCGGTAGCTTAATTCTAACTCGAAGTGACGTAAAATGTAAAGAACGTAAGGATATTGTTAGTCTTTCGGTAGATTGTAATGTTGAGCTGTCATGTATCGAACTAGGGAATTATATTATAGTATGTGTATACAGACCCCCAAGATCAGATTATAATACTTTAGAATCAGTTATTGAAGATGTCTTGAGAAAATTATGTTGTTGTCGCAAAAATATTATAGTGTGCGGTGACTTTAATGTTGATTTGTTAGTTACAACAACTGAAAGTGTTCGATTTTTAAATGTCTTTAAATCATTTGATTTGGTTAATTTGTTTTTGGAACCAACTAGAGTTACTGAAGATTCTGCAACGTGCATAGATAATGTTTTCTGCAATTGCACTGCTGTTGACAAATATATAACTAAAAATCTAACCTCGGATCACTACGGTCAGTTTGTAAAACTTATAAATGATGTAGAAGTAGACTTACCAAAAGTAACCTTTAGATCTATAACCAAAGCTAAAATAAATGTATTTAAGAAAAAAATATCTGAAAAAATGCCCCTAATTGAAGAAACTAGAGATGATCCGGATGCTCTATATAATAAAATGTTTGGTATTATTGAATCGGAATTCAAAAATACATTCAAAATTAAAAAATGTACTAAACGTATCGGTAAAAAATTTAGTGAATGGGCTACAACTGGTATTTACGTTAGTAGAAACAGGTTATACGAATTATTAGCTATGAAAGCTTACAATAAAAATACTGAATTTATTAATTATGTTAGAACTTACTCTAAGGTTTTTAAAAAGGCGTGCCTGTGCGCAAAATCTTTATATACAAGAAAAGCTATTCTAGATTCTCATGATAAGATAAAGACCACTTGGAAAATTATTAACATGGAAACCGGGAAAACCAAAAATCGTGACAACAAAATAGAATTAAAAGTAGATAATAAGATCCTCAGTACTAATGAAGACGTCGCAAAATATTTCGAAGATTTCTTTACTAACATTCCCGTAAATACTACTGCCTCCTTACGTTCATCATCTGAGGAATCTAAAAAACTATTAACAAGCTGTATACCAGAATGTAACAATCATTTAATATTTCAACATGTAACACCTCAAATAATCATTGATACATTTAAGAGTTTGAACAATAAGAAAACTGGAGATTTGTGGGATATCTCTGTAGCTGTCATTAGTAACATCATTGAAGTAATTGCACCATATTTAGCTTCTATATTTAATAAGTGTGTAGATACTGGGACATTTCCTGACTTGATGAAGTTAAGTAAAGTCATTCCTTTGTACAAATCTGGCGATAAAAATGATCCCACTAATTACCGTCCCATTTCTATTCTGCCAGCTCTTAGTAAAATATTTGAAAAAATGATTTTTAATCAGTTATTAGCTTTTTTTAACATAAATAGCCTTTTCCATCGTGAACAGTATGGATTTACAAAGGGTCGGTCAACTACAGACGCGGGTGTAGCTCTGTTGAAATACATATATGATGCTTGGGAGGGAAAACAAAATGCTATTGGTGTTTTTTGTGATCTTTCCAAAGCCTTTGATTGCGTAGACCACAATACCCTTCTCTCCAAGCTGGAGCACTATGGAATAAAAGGTAAATCTCGCGATTTACTTGAATCTTATTTAAGTGGCCGAACTCAAAAAGTTAGTTTAGATAGGGTACAATCCTCCGGATCATCGGTTAAGATGGGCGTACCCCAGGGCTCTATCCTAGGGCCTCTGTTATTCCTCATTTACATCAATGACCTACCTTACTGTGTCAATACATGTAAGGCTGTACTATTTGCCGATGACACTTCTCTTGTCTTCAAAATTGATAGACAAACTAATTCTTTTGACGTGGTTAATAGTACTTTAGCTCAAGTGTTGGATTGGTTCACAGCGAATAATCTATTGTTGAACGCTAAGAAAACGAAATGTATTAAATTTTGCTTACCAAATGTTACAAAAATTTAATTTTAATGTTAACAATGTATTCAGAGCCCTTCAGGCACGTAGGGACCAAGGCTGGATTGAGTTTCTTTCGGCGTATTCTTCTCACCAGTGGTCGTTCCGAAACGCTAGTAGTATTTCAATTTTGCATATATAAAAAAATATATAAGAAATAAAAATATGACGTTCAAAAAGAGATACATGTATCCAATTTTGAATAAAAATCTTTGACTTTGACTTTGACTTTGACTTGACTTTGACCACAATGTCAAAAAAGGGGCCAAACTATCAGGATATGTGACACGTAAGGCTAAATTCTTCAGAGACCCTGAAATATCCATAATTTTATTAAACTGTTATGTAAGATCCCTCTTAGAATATTGCAGTGTGGTCTGGAATCCACTATTTCAAGTCCATTCTTACAGGTTTGAAATAATACAAAAGAGGTTCCTATACCATCTTACATAAGCTAAAAACTTATGTCACAATTTGGATTCTTACAAGTCTAATAGGCTGGCGTATTTTGATATAAGACCTCTTAACCAGAGACGATGTACAGCGGATATCCTTTTCCTGCAAAAGTTAGTAAGCGGCCTCATAGACAGTCCTAAACTGATTTAAAAAATTAAAATTTCTTTCCGCGTACAAGCAGCCGACTTAATAATAGGAAAACGTTCCATGTTCCATTCACTCGTACATTGTATTTAGAGATCTCACTGATCGCATGTGTTCAGCATATACCGATCTGTCTGCCGAGTTTGACATATTCAGAGCATCGGCCAACACAATAAAGAAAAAAATGCAAATAGGTAGGTAACGGAGCATTGCTGTTTTATATAAAAATTGTTTCTAATTTAGATTTTTGTTTTTGTATCAGTGTAACCTCCATAGTGCATGTCGTGTTCACATCAAGAAGACCTGTCACTTTTACATGTTTTATCGTGTGCTGTTTGTTATTGTTACGTGGTTAGGGTTCGGGATTTGGAGTAAAACACCAAACTCTTCAGAGGGAATTTATCCACTACGGAATCCCAACACTGACACCTGACTGGTCTTCCAACACGTTGAATATCCAAAACGCAAAGCACTTGTAGTCCTGGTCCGTTGCTGTGGTCGTAGAAATTATCACTTATCAGTCGCACACAAACACTCATATTTGTATCGTTCACTAAGAACACTCGCGGTCAACTGATTAACGATCATTTTGGAAGGACTATGTAGCTAGCGCCAAGTGAGCTTTCGCTACTTCACCGGGCGTTTAAATGATTAACGATCATTTTGGAAGGACTATGTAGCTAGCGCCAAGTGAGCTTTCGCTACTTCACCGGGCGTTTAAATGATTAACGATCATTTTGGAAGGACTATGTAGCTAGCGCCAAGTGAGCTTTCGCTACTTCACCGGGCATTTAAATGATTAACGATCATTTTGGAAGGACTATGTAGCTAGCGCCAAGTGAGCTTTCGCTACTTCACCGGGCATTTAAATGATTAACGATCATTTTAGAAGGACTATGTAGCTAGCGCCAAGTGAGCTTTCGCTACTTCACCGGGCGTTTAAATGATTAACGATCATTTTGGAAGGACTATGTAGCTAGCGCCAAGTGAGCTTTCGCTACTTCACCGGGCATTTAAATGATTAACGATCATTTTGGAAGGACTATGTAGCTAGCGCCAAGTGAGCTTTCGCTACTTCACCGGGCGTTTAAATGATTAACGATCATTTTGGAAGGACTATGTAGCTAGCGCCAAGTGAGCTTTCGCTACTTCACCGGGCGTTTAAATGATTAACGATCATTTTGGAAGGACTATGTAGCTAGCGCCAAGTGAGCTTTCGCTACTTCACCGGGCATTTAAATGATTAACGATCATTTTGGAAGGACTATGTAGCTAGCGCCAAGTGAGCTTTCGCTACTTCACCGGGCATTTAAATGATTAACGATCATTTTGGAAGGACTATGTAGCTAGCGCCAAGTGAGCTTTCGCTACTTCACCGGGCGTTTAAATGATTAACGATCATTTTGGAAGGACTATGTAGCTAGCGCCAAGTGAGCTTTCGCTACTTCACCGGGCGTTTAAATGATTAACGATCATTTTGGAAGGACTATGTAGCTAGCGCCAAGTGAGCTTTCGCTACTTCACCGGGCGTTTAAATGATTAACGATCATTTTGGAAGGACTATGTAGCTAGCGCCAAGTGAGCTTTCGCTACTTCACCGGGCATTTAAATGATTAACGATCATTTTGGAAGGACTATGTAGCTAGCGCCAAGTGAGCTTTCGCTACTTCACCGGGCATTTAAATGATTAACGATCATTTTGGAAGGACTATGTAGCTAGCGCCAAGTGAGCTTTCGCTACTTCACCGGGCATTTAAATGATTAACGATCATTTTGGAAGGACTATGTAGCTAGCGCCAAGTGAGCTTTCGCTACTTCACCGGGCGTTTAAATGATTAACGATCATTTTGGAAGGACTATGTAGCTAGCGCCAAGTGAGCTTTCGCTACTTCACCGGGCATTTAAATGATTAACGATCATTTTGGAAGGACTATGTAGCTAGCGCCAAGTGAGCTTTCGCTACTTCACCGGGCATTTAAATGATTAACGATCATTTTGGAAGGACTATGTAGCTAGCGCCAAGTGAGCTTTCGCTACTTCACCGGGCATTTAAATGATTAACGATCATTTTGGAAGGACTATGTAGCTAGCGCCAAGTGAGCTTTCGCTACTTCACCGGGCGTTTAAATGATTAACGATCATTTTGGAAGGACTATGTAGCTAGCGCCAAGTGAGCTTTCGCTACTTCACCGGGCATTTAAATGATTAACGATCATTTTGGAAGGACTATGTAGCTAGCGCCAAGTGAGCTTTCGCTACTTCACCGGGTGTTTAAATGATTAACGATCATTTTGGAAGGACTATGTAGCTAGCGCCAAGTGAGCTTTCGCTACTTCACCGGGCATTTAAATGATTAACGATCATTTTGGAAGGACTATGTAGCTAGCGCCAAGTGAGCTTTCGCTACTTCACCGGGCGTTTAAATGATTAACGATCATTTTGGAAGGACTATGTAGCTAGCGCCAAGTGAGCTTTCGCTACTTCACCGGGCGTTTAAATGATTAACGATCATTTTGGAAGGACTATGTAGCTAGCGCCAAGTGAGCTTTCGCTACTTCACCGGGCATTTAAATGATTAACGATCATTTTGGAAGGACTATGTAGCTAGCGCCAAGTGAGCTTTCGCTACTTCACCGGGCGTTTAAATGATTAACGATCATTTTGGAAGGACTATGTAGCTAGCGCCAAGTGAGCTTTCGCTACTTCACCGGGCGTTTAAATGATTAACGATCATTTTGGAAGGACTATGTAGCTAGCGCCAAGTGAGCTTTCGCTACTTCACCGGGCGTTTAAATGATTAACGATCATTTTGGAAGGACTATGTAGCTAGCGCCAAGTGAGCTTTCGCTACTTCACCGGGCATTTAAATGATTAACGATCATTTTGGAAGGACTATGTAGCTAGCGCCAAGTGAGCTTTCGCTACTTCACCGGGCGTTTAAATGATTAACGATCATTTTGGAAGGACTATGTAGCTAGCGCCAAGTGAGCTTTCGCTACTTCACCGGGCATTTAAATGATTAACGATCATTTTGGAAGGACTATGTAGCTAGCGCCAAGTGAGCTTTCGCTACTTCACCGGGCGTTTAAATGATTAACGATCATTTTGGAAGGACTATGTAGCTAGCGCCAAGTGAGCTTTCGCTACTTCACCGGGCATTTAAATGATTAACGATCATTTTGGAAGGACTATGTAGCTAGCGCCAAGTGAGCTTTCGCTACTTCACCGGGCGTTTAAATGATTAACGATCATTTTGGAAGGACTATGTAGCTAGCGCCAAGTGAGCTTTCGCTACTTCACCGGGCGTTTAAATGATTAACGATCATTTTGGAAGGACTATGTAGCTAGCGCCAAGTGAGCTTTCGCTACTTCACCGGGCATTTAAATGATTAACGATCATTTTTGAAGGACTATGTAGCTAGCGCCAAGTGAGCTTTCGCTACTTCACCGGGCGTTTAAATGATTAACGATCATTTTGGAAGGACTATGTAGCTAGCGCCAAGTGAGCTTTCGCTACTTCACCGGGCATTTAAATGATTAACGATCATTTTGGAAGGACTATGTAGCTAGCGCCAAGTGAGCTTTCGCTACTTCACCGGGCGTTTAAATGATTAACGATCATTTTGGAAGGACTATGTAGCTAGCGCCAAGTGAGCTTTCGCTACTTCACCGGGCGTTTAAATGATTAACGATCATTTTGGAAGGACTATGTAGCTAGCGCCAAGTGAGCTTTCGCTACTTCACCGGGCATTTAAATGATTAACGATCATTTTGGAAGGACTATGTAGCTAGCGCCAAGTGAGCTTTCGCTACTTCACCGGGCGTTTAAATGATTAACGATCATTTTGGAAGGACTATGTAGCTAGCGCCAAGTGAGCTTTCGCTACTTCACCGGGCATTTAAATGATTAACGATCATTTTGGAAGGACTATGTAGCTAGCGCCAAGTGAGCTTTCGCTACTTCACCGGGCGTTTAAATGATTAACGATCATTTTGGAAGGACTATGTAGCTAGCGCCAAGTGAGCTTTCGCTACTTCACCGGGCATTTAAATGATTAACGATCATTTTGGAAGGACTATGTAGCTAGCGCCAAGTGAGCTTTCGCTACTTCACCGGGCGTTTAAATGATTAACGATCATTTTGGAAGGACTATGTAGCTAGCGCCAAGTGAGCTTTCGCTACTTCACCGGGCATTTAAATGATTAACGATCATTTTGGAAGGACTATGTAGCTAGCGCCAAGTGAGCTTTCGCTACTTCACCGGGCGTTTAAATGATTAACGATCATTTTGGAAGGACTATGTAGCTAGCGCCAAGTGAGCTTTCGCTACTTCACCGGGCGTTTAAATGATTAACGATCATTTTGGAAGGACTATGTAGCTAGCGCCAAGTGAGCTTTCGCTACTTCACCGGGCATTTAAATGATTAACGATCATTTTGGAAGGACTATGTAGCTAGCGCCAAGTGAGCTTTCGCTACTTCACCGGGCGTTTAAATGATTAACGATCATTTTGGAAGGACTATGTAGCTAGCGCCAAGTGAGCTTTCGCTACTTCACCGGGCGTTTAAATGATTAACGATCATTTTGGAAGGACTATGTAGCTAGCGCCAAGTGAGCTTTCGCTACTTCACCGGGCATTTAAATGATTAACGATCGCCACGTCCGCTCCCTTTAATACTGACTTAGGGGTCTCTAGAAAGTTCCATATACTTCCGGTACGGAGTCAGGGACAGGTTTACTAGCAAGGTCTGCAAGCGTGCATTGTTATTACTAATACCTATCATGTCTTCTACATACATATGTATGTATGTATCTGCAGAGACACAGAAAAGGAGCAGAAATATTAGTTGAGGTCGTGTAATTCAAAGTGAGTTGTAATTCATGTCTCTGCTGTCTCGTTCCTAAGCCTTCAAAAACTATCACAGCTCGTTTGGAGGACAATAATCATCATACGAATGCATCAACATTGTTGTTGGTACATTCGTATGTCTGTTATCATCGAAAAGAAAAAGAATTGGAATGCCTACCTGCCTAATTGAGAGCAACAGTTTGAGTTGCGCCGTGTGCTAGCTACAAGTATAGGGCGTACCTGGCGGCGCTCGGCCAGCGCGGCCAGCAGCGCGATGTCGTCGCGGCGCGGCGCGAAGTACGCCCAGCGGACGTGCGGCGGACACCCTGTACAGACACACATTCAACAAGTATTTACGTATTGAATTTGATGTGTAACAATTCGTCTGCGAAGTCATATAACCTTAGAGATAAGTAGTGCAATCGTGTTGAGAATGGCGTGTCTTTTAGTTCAGATTTTATTACGCCAGATATCTTATTTATTAAATAAGTATTCTAATTAACATAACATACGGACCTTTGTCTAACATTTTTGAGGTCATTTTAGTCGATTTTTTTGTCGGATATTAATAGCATGTGGTTCCTTTAGTTGTGGAAAAAGATAAAAATAATTCTTGGGACCCAGTTTTTGGTTCTATAAAAAATATCGAAGATGGTAAATGCAAATATCACTGAAATATCATTTATACTTTTTTGGGCTTTAATAGATAAGATATTTCACATTTTGTAACTGTTTACCAGTTTACGAAAGGTTTATGAGTTTTATGTCTTGACCGGCACTCAACTATTTCTATTAGGGTATATTTTGCAACAATATGGGCAGTTTGTACTTAGTTTTTTTTTCGATTGATTGTATGTGTAGACAATCAGTCGATAAAAACTAGTTGCGTTTTAATCAATTTAAATAAAAAAGGTTTTCAATTCGACCCGATATGTGTAATAATTACAATAGAAATTGCACGGTTTTTACGTATTGAAGTCTATATCAGCGTCACATGTGTGCCAAATTTCATATGTAAGTATGTGTGTCTGTGTGTATTAGCGTGTTTGTGGTGCCGGTACTGCGTCATGAGAACGCTGGTGACCTGTCTGCGTGCGCGCCGCCTGAGCGCACTGCGCGGCCAGCGCGGCGGCGGCGGCGGCGCCGCCCCGCGCCAGCCCGGCCGCGTCCGTGAGCCGCAGCAGCGGCGTGCTCAGCGTCACGTAGCGCCGGAAGCGCCAGCGCCGCGCCGCCGCCTCCTCGCCGCCCAGCCCCGCGCAGTCCACGATCGCCTCGTACCTGCACATGTACCGCAGAACTATAACGTCACAGACACCAAGACCGTCCGCTATGCAGAGACTGCTAAGAGACTGAACAAACGGCTCGGTACAGTTATTTTATCTCACTAACGCTAAATAAGTGGTTTTCCTAGTGACGTGTATGTAATGTACCCGCACTTTTGTGTGGATAAAATAAGTGTGTAACATATTGGCGAACGTGTGAGGAAGCTGGACTAACTTGACACTGTTGACCAGGCGTAGGTACCGTTTCAAACGCACAAATATTTAAATAGAAAACATACATTTTTGTGCTATTGTCCGTTCAAAATTAGAGCACCCGAACTACAACTCCGGCGTCACTGCGACAGCCCCGGAATATGTGACGGCACTGAAAATTAATCGCGGTCAGTCGCGTACTATACTATTATATATAATTATATTGTGACCGCGAAAGCTAAAAATCATGTCAAAAACCGTTATGGGTTAGCATTAATCCCTTAAATATGAAACAGGAGAATTCGAATTTAAATAATGTAACCTGTATTTGTGCAACGCCTTTTGTTCCCTAGCTTTGAAAGTGTATAGTAAAGAGTGTATAGTGTGTAGCGCGTGGGTGATGATGAAGTGACTCACGGGCCCGCGTCCTGCAGCGCGCGGTCGTAGTCCGCGGCGTGGCGGTCCAGCGCCGCGGCCGCGCCCAGCGCCCGCGCGCGCCCGCACACCTCGCCCGCGCACCCCACCACCACCTGCAACAGTTCGCCTTTTCTGTGCGGTACCAGCTTTATTTCACTCGACCGCAATGTCAACTACACACATCTATAATTCAGAAGACAGTGAGCTGTTCCTTGATTTATTGATTTTAAAGAAGCATGTAAAAGACTAAAACCTTTTCCGTTTAAGCCGTTTTCGTTTATTTTTTGGCTTACTCAATTTTATTTTCATGTACACTGAAAAGTTTATCTTTTATACTGTATGAGGAGAGTAATGAGTGTAGACGAAGCTAGAGATATATGTCAGGATCGTAGCGAGTGGAGATCCATAGTCTCCGCTCTGCCTACCCCCGTGGGAAACAGACGTGATAATACGTTTTATACTGACGATGTCATTTTTAGCATTCCATACCCAAAGGGTAAAATCGGGACCCTATTGCTTTGACTCCACTGTTCGTCTATCTTGTCTGTCATTAGGCTGTATCTTTCTCATGAACCGTGATAGCTATACAAGAATTTTCACAAATGATGTAGGTATTTCTGTTGCCGTACAAATACTAAAAATAAAATAAAATAAAATAAATATTTAAGGGGCTTCCATGCAACAAACGTAACTGTTTTGCAATTTTTTCCTTGATATTAATAACGGCAACAGATAGACGCATGAAATACAGAAAATTTAGTTGTACATTCACTTGAAAAATAAATAATCAAATAATGAATACAACAAATGTAATTTTATTTGTTGCAGGTGAAACTAGAGAAAATGTTATAATATAATATATATGTCTAATGAACTCCCTCCGTGGTCCAGTGGTTAAGGCGTTTGCCTGTAAACCAGGGGTCTTGGGTCCGATTCCCACGGGAAGCATACTTTGATGAACGTAGTTGCTTCCAGATTGGTTAGGACATTGCAGGCTTTGAATAACCTAATTGTCTGATAATAAAGATGTGTAGTGTGTGACGACACGCAACTATCACAGCTACGATCACTTCGATCCTCCTACATAGTGCATGACGTAGCACGTGACGTCACGCGTCACTGGCTCGTCAGGATGATCGCAATAAACCCTTTGTTCGATGTTATCTTGTAAAATATGTACTAGATTAAGTAAAGGTCATGTGACGTATCGATTTACGTAAACACATAGTATATAAGCATCTGTAGAAACCACAATAAATCAGTTCAAGTTGGGAGACCAGTACTCCAACAAATAAGTGTTTTCATTACGACACCCCCCGCCGGGTCCTACTATATGGCGACCCTGCCAGGACCGCTGTCTTCTTTTTGGGATTGGACCTTCGCTGAGTTGCTTCCCATTTCTTCTTGATGATGTCGAATTTTAATAAAGAAGACCACGGTACAACACTGTTTCTCGGGAAACAGGGGCTGGCAGGGTCGCCATATACAATAACACAAAAAGGCTACAGCAGCGCTATGAACTCCAGCGAGCAACCACTGATTTCCAGCTGTCACCTTAGTTGACAAGACGATAACAATTTAACAGAACAGGTTGTCTCACAAAGCGCAAAATGAATGGGCGAACAAAACACATAATAAATTAATCAATAAATGGCAAATAAAATACCATAAATACTAATTATTACTTAAGGGAGAGCTCAGTTTGAGTTTTAGCTTTGCTTTTTTGAAATTAATGCCCGTTTTCTGAATAGTTAAGTAAATGTGATTTCAGGTGCTTTTTTAAAATCGTAGTACTTTCGTGTCTGCAATACTTATTCTATGAAGGTATATATCAACTCTTGGTAGGATGGATACCTTCATAGGACTAGGCCCACTTGTCATACCCGCTTGTCCATTGTTTTTTATTTAGGCATTAGCCCTAATTAAGTGTCCGATGTTCGACTCCGGACGACGCGGTTTAATTTTGGCAATCACTGGATTCCATCCTGGTGATAATTTGTATCCGTCTTCTCTGTTGAAATTCTTTGACTTCTTGACAAAGTCAACAGTTTCCCGTATTATACTCTTGTATTACAGCTGTGATAAGGGTCAAAGACTACTTTGACCCATTCTGCTATGGGCATCTTCGTCTGTCCGATATAACTCCCGCAGCCGTTTCAGTGGCTATCTATCTTGTAGACACCTGGCGTCTGGTACAGAATGGCATCCTTCGGTGAACGTATTTAAATAAATATAAATATATAGGGATATTTCACATGCATTGTTACTTTGGGGAACGGAGTGTATATAGCCTTAAAGGAGTAATTTCGCCGTGCCACTCCAACTTTGTCCGTAACTCCTTTCTTATACGGCAAAAATGCTTCCCTCAACTCATTGCTGTTTGTAATTGTATTCTGTACATGCTCGAGTGATTCTTTAACATGTTCAGGGTCACAGAGGTCGTGTGCTCGTCGTTTGAGCGTTAACACGACGGATTGAAGATGACGAGTGTGGTGATGTAAGTAGCCTGTAGGTAGGTAGATGTCTGTCAGTGTGTGTCGGTTTTCTGTAAACAGAGTGAGGAGCTACTATATAGATGCATATTCATGAGAGAGTTGTCTCTATCCTCTGAAGCCAGATTCAGCCATTGTACCGGCTTATCGTTACCAGCTACCTTATGTGTTGACCTCCTTGGCAAAAGGCAGGGTATTTTTTATCCTGCATGATCATTAGTTCTATTAGAAAGCTTTGCTCAAAGTGGGTAACGCAATTGCTAACTGTTGACCAGAAGCAACAACAAGTCGAAGATTCAAAGCGCTGTTTGGAGTTGTTAATTTGCAACAATATAAAAAATTACTTTCGACGTGCGTGGATACGTCACAACTCTCCAGATAGTGCAGTCAATGAAGGTTTTCACCTCCGTTTTCGTTGAATCTCCATCGATTTTCATGAACATTGGTGAGTAGGTGGGGGATACCTTAAGAAACAAAAGTGACATAGTGCCAACTTGCACTTTTGCCCTGGGGGTGGATGCCACCCCTTCTCAGAGGTGAAAATGATTTTAGTAAAAATAACCCTAGGAATCGATAGAGAGATAAATTCTAAGCAAAATTTGTTATATAAAGTATTTGAATCATATCAATACTTTTTGAGTTATTAAAGATCAAAGATTGTGATTTCTCGTGATAAAAATACATGTTTTAATGCGGATTTTCTTAATTAACTCAAAAGCTATGAGTTTTTACAAAACATGTGTCATTACCAAAATTGAGGCTAATAAAAAACAAACAAATCCCTATTTTGAAAAACCTTCTAATATTAATACAATGTGCGCTACAAGTAAATTTATGATAAGCATTGTGATTGAAAATCTCATGTTAATACAGTTTGTAATAAATTAAACAAATTTGTGTATGTGTTAAGTAGGCTCCGTAAAACATCAAATTTACAGACTGCGTTACTAGCATATCATGGCTATGTAAGCTCTACACTAAGGTATGGTCTAATATTGTGGGGAAACTCATCCGAAGCAAGCAGAGCATTCCTAGTACAAAAGAAATGCATCAGAGCTATTGAAGGAATTCCGTCATATCAATCATGTAGACCACTATTTAAGAAATTTGATATATTAACCTTGCCTTGCATGTATATCTATGAGATTGGAGTTTTTGTTCGTAGCCATTCTCATCTTTTTACTAAGGCAAAAGATTTTTTTCCCAGAAGCACAAGAAATGGAGATAGACTTGAACTTAAAAATGTCCCAAAAACGGAGCTATTTAAAAATAACTCCATGTCGATGTGTATTAAAATATTTAATAAATTGCCTCTTAATATAAAGGAGCTACCACTGCGACTTTTCAAAACAAAATTAAAACAATGGCTTGTAGAAAAAATGTATTATAAGATTAATGACATATTTAAGTAAATGACATTTCTATATATAATTATTAGTAATTGAATCTTAATATTTTGGCAATACGTAATGTTTATTTTTAAATTCTATCAAACTGTAATATTTTCACATGCTTAATTAAGAGCGAAATAGACTAAGGGACTTTCTGTTATATTCTAAGAACTAGTACTCTATTTTAAGCGAAATAAAATATCATTATCATTATCATTATCATATGTATATTTTTTTTGGCGAGTACTTAAATCTAAGTATTCAAACTTAAATAACGGGAAACCGATGCATTTTGTGCCATATACTTCCTGAACACTTTTTAAAGTACTTGGAAATACATTTCAAGTACTATAAAAACTGAATAGCATCAAAATTGAGGAAGTTATGATAAAAATAAGATGACACTGTCGAATTTTTTTGGAAAGAACGAGAAATAAAATCTTCACCATTTCCACAAAAATTTAAAAATTTTGATTATCCCTAAAGGACTTTCTTTTGTTTTATCATAAGTAATGACCTCAAAAATTAATCTCGGTATAGAATGCATATTTCAAAAAAAAAATAAGATTTAATAAAATCGAAATTTTTCAAATTTCATTATCTTTTGAAAATAATTTCAAATATATTGGATACACGTAAAACATGATAAAGAACGAAATTTGAGATTTTTAATAGCAAACGTTTTGGTTTTATTATTATTTTTATAGGATGTAAAATAACCGAAATAGAGATGTTTAAAGCCTAACTTTTACTGCGAGAACAATGTAACCGGGACCGTTTAACCCTTTATCTTTTAAAAAATAAGGCCTTAAAAAAATCTTATTTTTATCGATCTTATAGCTCTTAAAATTACCTTTTAAATGGTTTCTGAATGAATCTGATATCTTAAAAATTAACGGAGTTATTGTAAAAAGAACAAGTTATATTTTTTTGGAAAAAGAATTGTAGTAGAGATTTGGTAAGCAAATATTAAGGAAAACGTGTCAATAGGTGCATACTTACTAAATACACATGTATGTGTATTTTTTTACAGTGATTCAGCAATAAAGTAACTCTGTTCGTCGTCTTTTTACGCTTTAACCATTGAACTGATTTGGATGAAATTTGGTATGGATGGAGATAGTTTGAGGCCCGGGGAAGGACATATGGTATGTTTAATTGTGGGAAATTCTACTGTTTCCGAGGGATCGACACTAACGCGGGCGGAGCCGCGGGCAACAGCTAGTTAGTTATAATTTATAACGCAATAAAGAAATCCACAGTAATAAACCGTTTTCAAGTTAGGTATTTTATTAAATAGAAATATGCTTTGATAGGTCCTAGCACTTCCAATAAGCGCTCCAAAGACTAACTTGAAACGAAAAAAGCCTCTAAAGGCCTATTTTCTGAATAAATAGTTGTGGTAGAGCCACGCTACTGCTGTGGGGAAGTCCACACTCTCACAGAAAATCGACGTTTGAGTAGGAGCTTTACCGCTTCTATGCTTCATTCGGTGAATGAGAGAGCCGGAGGCTATCCTTCCCCCATTTCCTCACCCCATGTCCTTTCCCCAACTGCTTGAAAGGCCGGCAACGTTTCTGTTACACCTTGGTGTTACAGTTGTCCATGGGCAGCGCTGGTCGCTTACCATCAGGTGACTCGCTTGCTCTTTTGCCGACCTAAAACATTAAAAAAACATCTTTGAATCATCTCAAAGTCAAAAGTCAAAGTCAAAGATTTTTATTCAAAACTAGCTGTTGCCCGCGGCTCCGCCCGCGTTAATGTCGTTCCCTTGGGAACAGTAGAAATGATAAAAATTCTATACAAACCCCTGCCCCTTTGCTTTTTCCCCTTTAGTGGGAATTTAATACATTTCACCTGCATAGATCTTTAGCCCTTAAGGAGGGGATATTGCCCATTTCACCTACACAGATATTTTTTTATTGTAATGGAGAACTTCTTATTGTCATATTTCTAAGTAAATAAAAAAAATCCATACAATCTTTACCCCACCTATTCTACCCCTTCAAGGGGAAATTTCGACCATTTTAACTACACAGATCTTTTTAATTGTAATGTAAACATATATACTTATTTTTATAGTTCCATGTCCAGAAATGAGAAAAATTCCATACAATCCCCCCTTTATCCCTTAAGGGGGAAATTTTGTACATTTCACCTACACAGATCTTTTTAATTGTAACCTAGAACGTATATACTTATTTTCATACCTCTAAGTCTAGAAATGGAAAAATTCCATACAAACTTTACCCCCTATTTACCCCTTCAAGGGAAAATGTTGTCTGGTTCACCTAAACAGATCTTTTTTTAATTTTAATTGAGAACTTGCGTACCTACTTTCAAACTTCTAAGTCCAGAAATGAGAAAATTCCATAAAACTTCAACCCCTTTGATTTTCTAAAAATCCTTTCTTAGTGCTCATTTACGTCATAAAAAGAATCCCTGTGCCAAATTTCAGTTTCTGCGCACAGTAGTTTCGGCTGTGCGTTGATATATAAGTCAGGTTTGCCTTTGGCCCGCGGCTCCGCCCGCGTAAGTGTCGACTTCTCAGGAACAGTAGAATTACCCGGAATACATTAGTTTATGACTTTCAATGAAACACCTTAATATTGAATTTCAATTTAATAACTTCAAAAATGGAAAGTTTAATACTAACTTTGCATCCCCGTTATATCCCCTTAAGGGATGATTTTTGAGAAAAATATTTTACTCGTGTTTCATGCCTTTTAGTAAAGAACCTTCATGCTGAATTTCATTCGACTAACTTCAAAAATGGCAAAGTTTCATGCTTACTTTGCACCCCTATTTTACCCCCTTAAGGGATGATTTTTGAGTAAAATATTTTACTCGTGTTTCATACCTTTCAGTAAAGAACCTTCATGCTGAATTTCATTCGAATAACTTCAAAAACAACAAAGTTTCATACTAACTTTGCAACCCGTTTTTCCCCCTAAGGAGATGAATTTCCAAAAATCCTTTCTTAGTGCTCCCCTACGTTATAAAAGGAACCCCTGTGCAAAATTTCAAGTTCCTAACCCTTATAGTTTAGGCCCTGCGTTCATATGTCAGTCAGTCAGTCAGCTTCTCCTTTTTTTTAAGTATGGATTACTATGGATAGTATGGGTAGGTATAATGCTGTCGTATAATGATGATGAATTAACTTTGGATTTTAATTTTCTTATGTCACTTATTATTTTATTTTATTTTTGCTATATGTTTGCAGGCAAACTCATGCCTTGAGTTCATTCAAATGACGATAACATTTTTTTTAATGAACCGATTTTGATGAAACAAACTTTAAATGTTAAACTGAGTTAAAACAAAGCAATTGGTGAAAGTTTGAAGTAAATCGGTTCAGTATTTTCGGAGATAATCGTGATCATACATACAGACAGACAGACAGACAGACAGACAGACAGACAAGAAATTCCAAAAAATTTTTTTTGCTTTCTGTTATTCTTTTTAAGTGTCCCTCTATCCATTTCAGTCAAAAATTCGAAATGTACAGACAAAATAATTATACTGTTTTATTATATGTATAGATGTATAGATTGGATACATGTATCTCCTTTATCTTACACCATTGATTCCGTACTTTCGCATTCCTTGGAATACGAAAAAACACTTTGTCGGATGTATTTCTATTAGTATTTTTGCACCCTGGTACCATACAATACTTGTAAGAATATGTACGAACTTACGAAGTATCTGAAAGTAAACAGACATGGGATATGTCATTTGACGTCATCGTAATGGCGGTGTTTCGCAGGCGTTTGAGCGGCTTAAATTTAAACACTTTTTAAAATAATTAGAATATTTTGAAATCTATTTATATTTTTTAAGGATTAACTAAAAACATTAAAAAAATCATGAATATTCCCTATTAAGTGAGCTGCCTGTGTCCTGCCTGAGCGGACTCGTTTTCTCCGGACTCCACCATCAGATCCAGACTTGGTTCCAATGAGACCATCTCGGAAGTGCACTCTTTCGAATTCGAATAAAAAAAGAATTTTGTAAATCGGTCTGCAATTGAGGGAGAAATCGGTGTAAACATACATAAAAAATATATACAGTCGAACATAGAAACTCCTCCTCTTCTGAAGTCGGTTGAATCCCAAGGGTGGTATATGTGTAAAACGTTGTACGTGCCTTTGAAATTTCAGGGAGGATATTTCCGGTTACCGTGATGCTTTGGAGCGTGGGAGGGGGCATCGAAAGGATGAGGGGCGGATGATGCAGGGGGGTGGAGGGAGAATGATGGAGGGGAGTGAAGCGGGACGAATGGGGGCAGAGGGGAATAAAGGGGGATGGAGGAGAGATGATGTCCCCACATCATCTTCCCTCCATCCCCCTACTTACCCCCCGGTAGTGACGATGTGGGCTTAACAAAACCGAAAGATACACCAGCAATTTACTTTGTTTATCAACAAAATCTCCTGTTGGCTAATAAAAATAATTTTTGCCAATAAGTTGCTTTTTTATTAGTCATCCTAGGAATTTATTGAGTGATGATGATATAGCATATTAAGTAGTACTCGAATATTATCAAGGTTTTCGTATTTGTGCCTATTTGAGGGTCTGTACTTAAGCTGTTGTAGAATATTAACTATGACAGCTAATCAGACTAGAAAACTATTTCACGATAAGTTAAAAACAACTAGAAAAATATATTAACACAAAAGCCCGTAAATCGCAAAACAGTGATGACATCGACTCCTGAACACAGATACAATATTTGTTCACCAGTTGACATGGCTTTTCACGGGCTTGGACTCCGATTTTTCTGTTGATTAACTTTGGCGCGAGACCCCGAGCGCCGATTCCCTCGTCTCCTGATCGACCTTGGTTTGTTTTAACGACGCGTGCCCTTCGGCCGCCTCTGATCAGTATGTAATGATAGCGGAGTAGGCATACCTCTGCACCGTGGTAGATCAGTAGCTGCAGCGCGGCGTGGCCCACGCCGCCCAGTCCCAGCAGCAGCACGCGCGGCCGCGCCCCCCTTGTCCCCTTCGCCCCCCGCCCCCCCACTCCCGCCCCCCACAGCCCCGCCGCCCGCAGCGCCGCGCTGGCGCTCAGCGCCGCGTACAGCGCGCCGCCCGCCTCGGGGCCCAGGGCGCGGGGCGCGGGGCCCGCCTGCAAACACCGCACAAAGTCAATAACAAGACCACCGCACGAGGCAGATACAATGTATCATTTCTCTAAACTAACTAGCATGACTTTTAATGAAACACTTTAATATTTCATTTCAATCCAATTACTCCAAAAACTGAAGTTTCATACCAACTTTGCATCCCCGTTTTACTCCCTTAAGGGATGATTTTTAAAAAAATATTTTGCTCGTGTTTCATGCTTTTTATTAAAGAACCTTCATGCTGAATTTCATTTGAATAACTTCAAAAACGGCAAAGTTTCATACAAACTTTGCGCCCCCGTTTAACCCCCTAAAGGATAATTTTGAAAAAAAAAAATTTACTTATGTTACATGCCTTTTAGTAAAGAACCTTCATGCTAAATTACATTTGAATAACTCAAAAAACGGCAAAGTTTCATACTAACTTTCCACCCCGTTTTAGCCCCTTAGAGGATGAATTTACGTTATATAAGGAACTCCTGTGCAAAGTTTCTAAGCCTTATAGTTTAGGCCCTGCATTGATATGTCAGTTAATCAGCTTCTCCTTTTATATATATAAGCGTGATTTTGAACCTTTGAACTGTATTGAAATTCTGGTATCAGAATCCCTAATGGAATATAGGATTGCAAGAAAAAAAGGTAAAAAACGAAACCAAAAATTTGCCCTTTATAGATCCAGCTGATCGGCGACTTTGTATGAGAAATCAAATTTTATTTTTTATTTTTCATATTTTTTCTTGCAAATCTAAATTTCATTAGGGATTCTGATTCCAGGATTTCAATATAGTTTAGAGGTTCAAAAACCGGCTGTATAGATAGATAATGAGTTTTTCATTTTTTATTCCACCCCCGACCTGAACTTGTCCTGGAAATGCAATTGACATGGAAATTCCTTAATTTTTTAACCAACGCTATGAATCGACATTTTTGTAGCTATTTCTATATATTTTTATGACATAGGGCGGCAAACGAGCAAGCGGGTCACCTGATGGTAAGCGATGACTTACGCAGTCGTGGTCGACGACGACGTACTGCGCGAGCGCGCCGGGCCGCTGCGGCGGCACCACGCCCCACACGCGCTGGCCGCGCCGCAGCCGCGCCAGCGGGCCCGCGCAGCTCACCTCGCCCACGAAATCGCGCCCCGGCACCAGCGGGAACTCCACGCCCTCTCCGCCCTCCAGCGCGCGCAGCGCGTTCAGCACGCGCGACCCGTACCCTCCTGCACACATTCACTTCACATTTCCTTCTTCGAATCATGAGCAGTTTAGACAGTACAAAAAGCTCTTGTTGGGAAATTTATTGGAAAATTCGTATGAAGACTTGTATATGAACAATGTAGTAGAAAATTTGGAAAAGAGCCGTCTAGCAGTTAGAGCACGATCGCAAATAAATAATACTAGTGACCCGTCATGGCGACGTCGAGCGGGTTGATGGAGGCGTGGTGCACGCGCACGCGCACGTGCGTGGGCGCGCGCAGCGGCGGCACGCGCGCCGCCTCCAGCCGCAGCTCGCCCGCGCCGCCGTACGCGTGCAGCCGCCACGCCGCCATGCGCCCCGCCGCCACGCACTCCCGCTGCATGCCGCCCGACACACCGCCCGCGTCTACACACACCATACACCCAACACTACATTAATCGACTTTTGTGTACATTAAAAAAAAATTGTCTTACGGCTCCATCATCAGATCGACTCCAGACCTTTATTAAATAGTTGAGCACTACATTTTTAATAAAAAAAAATATGATTCTCGCTAGTCGCCGCTACAATTTTCGAAGGTTCCCCTCGATTTCTCTGGGATACCTTCATCAGATCCTGGTTTTCTTACCATGGTACTATCCTTGGGTTATCTCACTATCAACAAAAAAGAATGATTACAGAAGTTATCCGCGAACAAACATAAAAAAATACATACGATCGAATTAAGAAACCTACTTCTTTTTAAAGTTGGTTAGACCCACAAACTTAAGTAATGATTTTTTACAATATCATATATAGGATCGCAAGGTGTAATATTTTTGGTCCTTATTTTAAGTCAAAACGTGGATTTAATTTTGGTGATATTTACTATTTTTGGTAATCCAAGCAGATATTTTACTGTTAAATTTGACTAAATCTGGTGGTTCATTAAACGTAAGCCTATAATAAATACTATGTATGACAGCTTGAATGTAGATATTTTTGAGTCTGACGTGCATTTTTGCATGCAAGTTTCATGACATAGTTGTTAAAAACTATGTATCTGAAAATAAGGGTTTAGGTAGATTTAGGCCACAAATTTGAGTATTCGGCTGTCAATTTTAAAATTAGACTTTAAATTTTAGATTTTATTTTATTTATAGCTAGTTTACAAAAATCTGTACTGTAGGTTTACAAAAATCTTGTAAGTGTTTTTTATATAAAAAGTTACTCTTTCCCCTTGTCTTTTATGACATAAGCCTCCTCAAGGAATTCCAACTCTCCTGTCCGTCAGTGATTCCTTTACTTTGGTTCTTTTCCTTATTTTTGTCAGTTTTACCCTGTCTTTTCGTTTTAGTTGCAGCATACTTCTCTCCATGTTGTTTTGGCATACTTCCAGTTTTTGGGGTTGTTTTTTGTCAGTATCCATGTTTGGCTGCCGTAGGATAGGCATGGAAGTATGCAGGAGTTAACACTTTAGTCTTTGCTACTAGGGGGATGTCTCTGTTTTTCATTATTTTCCATGAGTTGGCAATTGACCATACCATTGATAGTAATGTTGATTTTGTGTCCATTTGTTATAACCTTAGTTTTGGATCCAATCATGGTTAAACCCACCCTTTCACCTTCTTGTGCTAAACTTTGCAGCATCATTTGTACTCCTTTACGTGTTGTGCTTATTAGAACTAGGTCGTCCAGAGGATTTATTATTGTTATACATTAAATATAATATAATTTAAAAAAAACTAAACTTTTGCGTTAAGGTCTAAAAACTAGATCGTAATGACGGGGTTTTAAGCCGTAATGACAGAGATGGGCGAAAACTAATTTTCTGCTAGTTGGATTACAGCCGTAAATAAACCTATCAATCTTAAGACTTTCTAACAAATCCTAGTTTGGAATATACATATATTTCAGATTTCTTTAACATAACTGATAATGACGATACAGTGGTAAGTTATTATAATAATCCTCCAGTATCATTTGTTGGATAGTGTTATTTGGGGATGACATGTCTCTTATGTAATATTGAAGCTGGCGATAGCGAGACGTTGAAGAGATAAATATCACTCTATCTGCCATCTCAAATTGGTTCTCAGCAAACAACCTCTTGTTGAATATGCAAAAAACCCAATGCATTCAATTTATACTTCCCAATGTGCGGCAGTCCAAATTTGACATACTAGATGGAGATAAAAAAGGGTAGTATATAATCTAATAACTATAAATCGCCTTTTTTTCAATTAAATATTCAAAAGTCGCATCAAAAATACTGACTTGCACACTAAATGTGTACACAAAATAAATAAATGTAATCCTATAAATCATCTTTAATCACAAAATATCGCAGTTCTAACCCAACCTACTTTTCCTTCTTTGTATGGTAGCACTAGCAACTCCTTTTTTTTAGGAGATTCGTTTTCTGGTGGGGTCGCAGTTCTAACCCAACCTACTTTTCCTTCTTTGTATGGTAGCACTAGCAACTCCTTTTTTTTAGGAGATTCGTTTTCTGGTGGGGTCGCAGTTCTAACCCAACCTACTTTTCCTTCTTTGTATGGTAGCACTAGCAACTCCTTTTTTTTAGGAGATTCGTTTTCTGGTGGGGTCGCAGTTCTAACCCAACCTACTTTTCCTTCTTTGTATGGTAGCACTAGCAACTCCTTTTTTTTAGGAGATTCGTTTTCTGGTGGGGTCGCAGTTCTAACCCAACCTACTTTTCCTTCTTTGAATGGTAGCACTAGCAACTCCTTTTTTTTAGGAGATTCGTTTTCTGGTGGGGTCGCAGTTCTAACCCAACCTACTTTTCCTTCTTTGTATGGTAGCACTAGCAACTCCTTTTTTTTAGGAGATTCGTTTTCTGGTGGGGTCGCAGTTTTAACCCAACTTAACCTACTTTTCCGGTAGCAGCTCATTCCTGATGGTGATTGGTTGAATGACTAGTACATTTGTGAGATGGAATTTGTTAATAGATAGATATATTATATAGAGAAGATACAAAACTCGAGAGTATTCTTTTTTTTCTTAATTATTTATGGAATATAAAAATTTGGCTCATACCTAAGGTTTCAGAAATATGACTCAAATTGTATAATATGCACCAAGTACAACAATATGAACTACATCTGCTGCTTTATAAAATACGGCGACACAGATGACCCTAATTACAACAATTAATACAATTCTGCCTGAGATACAAATCAAAGAATACAAACAAATACGAAAACATAACCTCAAACTTGTATTGACACTTCCGGCCTTTTTTTTAATATCTTGACAGATTGTGATTGTGACATATTAAAATACTGCTATAATCCTCAGAAGAATAATATATAGAAGCCGCATAAAAATAGAAACTGAAAACAGATAGTTGACACTGTATTTTTCTTATGAGCTTTCGCTTATGACAGAATGAGACAAAAACTTCAGTCAGTTTCTATTATTTTCATGGTTGTCCCGACTTGAAATGTCAATGGACTCCATTGGACTCCAATTAAATCCGACTAAATTCAAAATAACTTATTACAGTTCAACGTCTGTAATATTAGCATCTTGCCGATTTGATCGGGTTATATATCGACAAAAACATTGCGGCGGAATTGTGATGTCTGCAAATTAAATATAGGATTGTGCTAAAATTCTCACGGAAAAAAGTATTAACCGGTGTTGGGTTGGTGCGTTATCAAATGACCATTATACTAAACAATGTCTTGTGCAATGGAGCGATGTAAATCCCATTCAGGACGAACAGAAATAAATTCTGTAAAACATAATTTTCTTCGGTAAGTTTTTCAGTTAAAAGTGCATAATTAAAACCCAAAATACAACAATAATATTGTCAATTATATAACGTATTGTATAAATGACAACTTTTATAGGTATTTTGCTTAAAATTATCGTTTTTTCCTTATTTCAAATTAGGTTAGTTTTTTTTGCTAGTGATGTGGTAAAATCACGTATCTACGAGTATATCGATATTTTTTATGACGGTCTTGCTATCAGGGATATTTTTGTTAGTGTTGAGCCATGCAATAGTAATGTAACAAATTGAACCATCATGGTAATTAAACAACCAGCAAAGTGTGAGTCGGACTCGCGCACGAAGGGTTCCGTACCATCCTTACATATAATATTATAAATGTGAAAGTGAGTTTGTTTGTTACGCTTCCACGCCGTAACTTCTGAACCGATCATCATGAAATTTTGCATCATCATCATCACCATTGCACGATCTCTGGAGTACGGAAAAGAACATAGACATAAATTACATCTCAGAATAAGGTACTGTTATCGGGGATAGACATTAACGCGAGCGGAGCCGTGGGCGTAAGCTATAAAAACGCCCGAAATTTTTGTTTGTAATATTTCAACTGTCTCACTATCACGGTTCATGAGATACAGCCTGGTGACAGACAGATGGATATCGGAGTCATATTAGTAGGGTCCTGTTTTTATCCTTTGGGTACGGAACCCTAAAAAGAATCGATTTTTACTAATATGAAGAAAATTTTTGTTGAAATTTTATTGCAGCTCCCTGAAGTAAAAGGATAAAAAGGTGTGGATCTGAGGAACTTTCAAGCGACATATTGGACATAAAATGTCATACATACTCGAATTTGTTCAAAATATTTTACTGCCGTGCCGATACATTAATTTCGAATATAAAATTAAATGGAAGCGATTGAAACACGATGCTTTACCTACATTTATATTTGCCGAATTATAAATCAATGGTAATAAGAAAGTTTACGGAAACGGTTTTATTATTTATATTTAAAATTATGAAAAACATTTTATTTTGGACAGTAATGAAAGTGGGTAAAGTAATCTCTTGTTTTTCTTCACCTCTTGTTTTTCTATTACCAACACTGTGAATTTTTCACAAATAACACACTGGCACTTTTTTACCCTAGTGTAAAAGTTTTATAAAATAAAAAATATCACTTCGAATTATGTGTTTCTCTTTACCTACCTGATTATGTTTCCTTTACTGACTGTTCCTCAAAGCTAGCTGGGAAAAGCTTTAGATGGTTTTGGAATATGCTGAATGGCCCATTGATCAAGTGAAAAATATATCTGACCTTATAGTATTACCTTTTGATACATGAGCGCCCCATTGCAATTTAGAGTCTATTGTGATTCCTAAGAAGGTGGTATCATTTACAAAGTCTATTTTACCTTCAACTAGTATGTCAACGTTGGACTGCCTCACATTGGGGACTGTAAATCGAATGCATTGGGTTTTTTGCGCATTCATAGGTAAGGTAGGTAAGTAGGCACTGTTTGAATTTCGAAATAATCGAAAATATGATTGACATCATATTAGGTATTCTGCCGTTCGACCAATACTGGGTAAGGCCTAATGACCAGCAGTAGACAGTAGACGCGCGGTGGGTAATGTATGGATTTTTTTTTTTACCTATTTTCAGATGAAGCCAAGCGACGCCATGCGATTAGGAGTTATTTAGGTGTATCTTGACGTAACTTTTAAAGTAAAAGCCTCTTTAGCGGCTTTGTGCACTTTTTGGGATGGGTTAAATAGAAAACTCGCGTCAGGACACGTGAATTGATCGAAAATTCGTAAGAAGGACACGGACCTGAGTATGCCGCAAAGGCGAGTTTTCACTTCTGCCGGCACTCCTGGAGTGCAACTAGTTTTTTTTTTTTTATGAATCGTACTCATTTAACGAATCGATACAATCAGAGTAGAGTACATTTATGACTTTCTTAGGACGAAACATTTAGTCGATAAATATATTTCATCGATATAGTACAACCCTGATCACATCAGTACCCCAGGACAACCTGCACATTTACGCAAATGGCATTGTATATGCATCTCTTTCTGATGCTTTAACAATGCCATAAGTAAAAACAGTGTAGAATATTGTATTTTGTTGTTATTTTAACACGGTTTCTATGCTTTAGTTATTGTTCTGAGCTATAATCCCTGTTCTGAGTAAAGTACAGTTTCAAGCTGAGATTTCAAGTTCAACCTTTAATCATTGAGATGAGGTGAGGGCAAAGTAAATAATTCAACGATACTGTATTACAGATGGTATAAATCTAAAGACCACGTCCGTAGTGCGGTCTCACAGATATAAGAACATACTTGAAGGTCTATGATCCTCAAATCAAGTTCTCTCAAAGCTTTATTCTAAATAATACTAGCAGCATATTACGACAGAGTCATTGTACATGTAATGTATCTATCAACGAAATGATGTGTAGTGTAATTATGCCTCTGCATATATGAATTAATCAAACATTAACTAGACACTGGCTAAAATAAGCTTCTGAATGAAGTTTTAGGGCCAAATAAAAGAAAAGAAAAAAAAGACAAGCAAATGACATGACAATGACAAAGATGATTTGATTTTCGCGTTTGCGGTTTGCGGCTGTCACTAAAATATATAATTAGAGAATTTATTGTCCCTCTTTCTGTTTTTATTCAACGTTTAAATTTGATTAATAAATCTATACAATGGCTAGAGAAAGCAGTGCTGGTTTTGACAGACACATTACTATCTTTTCACCTGAAGGGAGACTGTATCAAGTTGGTAAGTAAGGTTTTTGTTTATTGTAACTTAAAAGGCTAAAAATATATCTATATAAACTAATAAGTAACATCAAAGCTAAAAGACCACTCAATTGTTGATTGTTTAGCTTTCATCGTAGAGTTTTATACATAAATAAATAAAATTGTAACATTCCCATTTAGGTTATATTGACTCAAAATTGAATTGTCATGCTACCGCTGGTGATGAATAAAATGCTTTGTTTGGGTAAATGAAGAAGATAGCGATAATGTAACTGTTGTAGTATCATAACTTGGTTACGAATTAAACATCTTTATTTATCTTTCTTTGTATATTATTATCACATTAACTCAACTATACAATATCACACAATATAAAATATAACCCGTATAAAAACCTCTTACAACATGATTATCTTAATTTGGAATAGATATTTTTATTACATCTTAATTTGGAATAGATATTTTTATGACTCTCAAGCTGCTCTTTAAAACACATCATTGACATCATGTTTTGATAGTTCAAATTCAGTTCCAATTTCATTTTCTCAAAAACACAAAATGCCAGTATAAATACTCAAAAATATAAAATTTCTAGCCAATAGCCATTACTACAACAGTAACATGATAACACAAGCTATATGTGCTGCATACTTAGTGTCAGTCATGAATTATTTTGCAGAATATGCTTTGAAAGCGATCAACCAGGGCGGGCTGACGTCGGTGGCGCTGCGCGGGCCGCACGCGGCGGTGGTGGCGGCGCAGCGTAAGGTGCCCGACCGGCTGCTGGACCCGGCCTCCGTCACACACCTGTTCCCCCTCACAAGCAGAATCGGCTGTGTTATGACAGGAATGATTGGTGAGCTAATGTGGAATAAATATATATGGACAAATCACACAGATTGAGCTAGCCCCAAAGTAAGTTCGAGACTTGTGTTATGGGATACTAACTCAACAATACTATATTTTATAACAAATACATAAATAGATACACATCCAAGACACAGGACAATCTGAAAAAGATCATTTTCCATCTTGATCTGGCTGGGGATCGAACTCGGGCACTCTCGTGTCGCAGGCTGGCGTGTTGACCGCTGCATCACGGAGCTAGCCAAAACTATGTGATACTCTCTGTTAGTGATTATAGCAGTCAAACAGATGATAATATTTACATAAATGTTTTTTTTTTTATTGAAACTAGATGGATTGGATATACATATATAGGGACAGATTACACAGATTGCTCCCTTCACTCAGTTGTGAACTTGTGTCATGAAATACTAACTCAATGATACTATATTTTATAATAATGAGTGAATAAATGAAAAATTATTTATTGCACTTAATTAAAAACAAACACAATCGGTACAATACATTTAGTCCAAAGGCGGACTAGTTGCTAAGCGACGCTAGAGTAGATGTAAAATAAACAACATAGGCAATGGTGCAGCAAAACATAATTTAATAAACTAAGAATACATAGGTATCAATAAGCTTACATATATACAAACAAAATAATACATACATTTTTTTAGCCTGTTGTTTCCCACTGCTGGGCAAAGGCCTCCCCCCTATCTGTTGTGAAAGATCGCCAATTTATCATAAGCTGCCAAATCATCAGACCATCTTTTTCTTGGACGGCCTCGCTTTCGTCGCCATGCTGCGCCATAGGGGCCCATTCCGTGGTTAAGTTTGCCCACCTGTCTGGGTGCATTCTGCAAACATGACCCGCCCAATTCCACTTCAGTTTGGGTGCTTTATTTCCCACATCCATTATTCTGGTCTTGGAGCGAATGGTGCTATTCTGTATACGATCCAACAATTTAATGCCCAGTATACTTCGCTCCATAGACTGTTGGCAAACCCCGAGTTTGCATTTTTGCGTTAAGGTCAAAGACCAGGTCTGTGCTCCGTTAGAACGGGCAGGATACACATGTCGATTCATTTTCGCTTGTGAGTTAGTGGAAGGTGGAGCCATAAACTTAAAGAAAGAAAGAAAAGGTCTCCCTTCATAACATCGCTAATGGACCAGAAGCTTTTCCACTCATTTTGAACTGTTCATAGACTTAAAAAAAATTGCGCTTCATACTTCTATGGAACTCGTTGATAGATCTCTTGGTCTTCTCTGTTATTGAAGGAAGCTATCTGACCCAGGTACAGGTATTCGTCGACATAGTGTATCTCCTGCCCGTCTTTTCTAATTTGAACTTTGGACCTATTGGTCATCACTTTAGTCTTCGACCCATTCATCTTAAGTCCAACCTCGAGGTTTGCTGTGCATAGATCCTGAAGCATCTCTTGCAGTTCTATGGGAGAAGAAGACAAAAGGACAATATCATCGGCGAAACGTAGGTTTGTGAGCCTTTTTTCGCCCATGGCAATGCCCTTGTTCTGCCATTTGTTAGCCAAACTCTTAAAGATCTCCTCTAAGGCACTTGCAAATAATTTAGGAGAGAGAGGATCCCCCTGTTTTACACCTCGTTGTATGGCAAACGGTGTTCCAATAGACTGAAGTTTGACGGCAGCTGTACTATTATTGTAAATAAGTTTATTGAGTATGATGTAGATTGGTCCAATATTTTGGTTCTGTAAGGCTGTAAATATAGCGTGGTGATTGATAGATACTGTCAAAGGCTTTATTAAAATCTATAAAAGCAAGGTATTATTAAGTTAGAAATACAAATACATAAACATACATATACTTAAATACAACAGTAAAGAAAATATCAAGTGCAAGTGGAGAGATAATAAGACCTAATGAGGCTCCTGAAATTCGAGATAGGGCCTTGCGAATATCAAGAGGAAGGGCATTCCACAGTCGAACTGGCTGGACAGAAAAGGAATATGAACAGAAATTGATAGAATGAGTAGGTATGCGAAGCCTAAGTGAGACAGTACTACGCAGCCCTCGCCCAGGAACATCACTGAGAAAACCAAAAAGTATTTTAAAATATGGAGGAGAATTAGGATTAAACAAAATAGAAAACAAAAGGGAGAGAATACGTACATTTCGATGAAATCGGAAGCCAAAGCCGGTTGGGCTCAAAGCGAAAGTAAGAGATATGAATCATATGATCGAATTTTTGACCGAATCACAAATTGATTATTGAAAACAAGAGGACGCAGAGAATTCCAATCTATACGAGATATAAAATACGGACTACCAATGATTAGGTATTGCTTGAGTTTTAGCCGGATTAACAGTTATACCAATAGATTTACTCCATTTGGATATTCGTGATAAATCATCAATCATTATTTTACTAGCATTGGATAAATCGGAGAGACGCCAATGATAATAAATTTGGAGATCGTCTGCATACAGGTGGTAAGAAGACTGAAGATATATTACAATTAAGTTAATAAATAATGCAAACAATAATGGGGCTAATACACCTTCTGAGGTAATTCGTTTGAGGTATGTATGACACCATGAATACATTTTATCCACAATGCGCACACACTGCTTACGGTCACGGAGGTAAGAAGAGAACCAATTGACAGCCGATGGAGATATTATTAGGGTGAAAATGAAAAAAAAAATGAAAATGAATAATTTTTATTCAAAGTAGGATACATGTATCGCTTTTTGATCGTCATTTGTTTCTGTTGTTTATTTTTCTTTCTTTTATGTTTGTAAAATCGTAAAACTACTAGCGTTTCGAAATGACCACTGCTGAGAAGAATACGCCAAAAGAAACTCAGTCTTGGTCTCTATGTGCCTGAGGGCCTCGGATATAACAATATATTTTACTATAATTAAATTAAAGTACTTACATTAAAATATACATTTAAATTATTTCCAAGCATTTTTGGGAGTGTGCAACAGACTTACCGAATTGAACGCATCGGTAAAATCTATTAACGTAAGGAGAGTCAACTGTGATACATCCATTGCGAAACGAATGTCTTCAGTTATAGTGACGATGGCGGTAGTAGTGCTATGACCTGCTCTAAATCCTGACTGGTAAAGATTAAGGATATTGTTTTTACGAACGAAATAATTTAATTGGTCTTGAACTAGTCGTTAAGAAAGGTAGAATAGAAATATGACGAAGCCAGAAAAGGAGGAAAGATATTTTGGGCAGAGAAGTAATAAATGCAAGTTTCCATTCAGATGGAAAAATGCCGGGCAGTAAGGAATTATTAAAAATTTCAGTGATAATAGGAACGACGATGTCAAGGATAGGTAGGATCATTTTACGACTTACGTCGTCAGCTCCAATTACGTTCGAAGTCACAGAAAGTACACACTTCCGAACATCACATACAGCTATTGGTTGAAACACAAAAGATGAGTAGTCAGGAGGCGAAAGAGAAGAGAGGTGGTTTAATATATCGGTTTTATCATTGCCACCAAAATTACGTGAAGTAGAGAAATGTCTATTAAGACCATTAATATGGTTGTGTTTGTTCTTTCCTACTCGAAGCGACTTATGAATCTCAAGATCTTACCTGGATCTCCGTTCTCCACAGATTTATGTATATAGCGGCGTTGAGTTTCTCTACATATCCTGTTGCAGGTATTACGAGCCTTGATGTATTTATCACGAAATCTTTCCGGATTAGCCTTAAACTTTGCCTTGGCGCTATGTTTTTTGGCAATTGCACCCTTGACGTCATCGTTTAACCATGGAGCAGGCGAGTGTTTTAATTTTACTGGCCTAATAGGTGCGTGCTTGTCGTGAAGCTCAATCAGTAATTTATTAAAAGTGTTCAGTTGAACATCAACCGATTCCTCGTAGAAGATAGAAGACCAGTCCAACTCAGAGGCATCTTTACGTAAAGAGTCAGAATCAATGGCACCAAAAATGCGCTGAAGGATGATTTTGGATTTGGCTTTAGGAGGGCGGATTTTAAAGAAAAGGAACTGGATTAAGAGGTCATGGTACGAGAACATATCATCGTTGAGCTGTCAGAATTTAGCGACAAGGTCTGGAGAAGAGACTTATATTAAGTCACGAAGTCTAGGGGTCCGATTGGGTAAGTGATGCGTCGCTTCTTCTTCTTTTCGAGTCAAAATAGCTATATATATATAATAAATGTGTTATGAAGTTAGACCAGAATTTGGCCACTTCGACGGCACGATCATTTGCCTTAATTAAGTCCTCTACAGTACAGAAAGTACGACAGCTGGGGCAGTGCATTAGATGGTTCATCGTCTGAACAGCGCCGCAGCTGCATAGGTTGGTTGCTAGAGAAACCCCATACGTCGCTTAAAGGGGTAAGATTGCCAAATTACAGGCGTCGGCTATGGATTTAATGGAATCAGATCTATGGTAATTCCTCAGCAAACACGTATTGAAATCACCCATTATAATTGAATGTTACAAACATTAAAGGAATAAAATCTTCCAGTAGATTTTCAAAAGTTGAAAAATAGTTAATATTCGAGGAAGAGCTGTAAAAATCTCCAAGGAGAACTTGGGTGTGAGAAGAAGTGACGTCAATAAAAAGGAACTCTGCTTCAAGAGAAGAATTTGAGATACACGAAGAGTGTTGTAGGGAATATAGGATCGTAATACATAGGGTCATTTCACCATTTCGCGCCCATCGCCCAGTTCGCATCCATTAGACGGACCTCCTTTTACAAAACCTTGTTAATAAGTACTAACATACGAATAAAATCAACAGTTATTTCTGCCAATACCTTAATGTGTAAGAGACACACACACGTAGTTCCTTACACGCAGTTATTCCTATTAAAAATATAATAATGTTCTCTGCTGCGGACGTGCGAAATATTAGTTAAAAAATAGGTGTGCATAACCCCAGCAGGAAAGTACCTCGTAGAGTAATATGAGTAGAGCGAATAATTAGTATTTTGACGTCAAAGTTGTGATACCGTTATGTAGTAACATTACTCAATAACGCATGTAAGTACCCCTTTTAAATATTTTTATAAAAATTATGAGTGTCGAAAAGCATCGAATAGAGGTTTCAGTGAAGTGATAGGTATTTTCGTTTAGACGCAGGATTTTTTTTTCACATTTTTAAAAAGGCGTGATTACTTGTTAATTATAAATATATAAATAAATATATACGGACAAATCACACAGATTGAGCTAGCCCCAAAGTAAGTTCGAGACTTGTGTTATGGGATACTAACTCAACGATACTATATTTTATAACAAATACATATATAGATACACATCCAAGACCCAGGCCAATCTGAAAAAGATCATTTTCCATCTTGACCTGGCCGGGGATCGAACCCGGTCACTCCGTGTCGCAGGCTGGCGTGTTGACTGCTGCGCCACGGAGCTAGTCATAGATATTTTCTTAAATCTAGTTAGGTCACAAATGAGCACAAATCAAGACCTTTAGGTGTATATTTTTTTCACAAGCGCACATGCCATGGTTTTCCAGATCCACGATTTTGCAAAACGTTACTCCAGCAGGAAACTCAATATCTTGAAAACCTGAATAGGCACAAATTATATTTTAGGCCCATATTCCAGCACAAATATAAGCTATCTGCTCATGCACAAATTTTCTCGCTCCGATTATTCGTTTAGGATCTTCCTGCAGGAGCAACGTTACCCCAGCAGGAATGGTTTTTTTCGTTTTTTTTCAAAATTACAAAGAGCACAATTTTTTTATTCAGGGAATATTTACAGCATAATGGTACTAATTATTCGCTCTACTCATATAAAATAGGACGCAGCAGCGCGTTTCAGGATAAGTTTTTCATTGTTTTATGTGAAATTTAGTATACATAGCTATTTGTAGACCTTAATAATGAAACAAGAAATAAAAATAATCCAAATCCTACACTCGTAGAATGGTTATTAGTTGGAGTATAGTGTGAGGTGTTGCGGTGTTGCAGCGGACAGCAAGTCGCAGGTGCAGCGCGCGCGCTACGAGGCGGCCAACTGGCAGTACAAGTACGGCTCCCACATCCCCGCGCACGTGCTGTGTCGCCGCGTCGCAGACATCTCGCAGGTGTACACGCAGAACGCGGAGATGCGGCCCCTCGGCTGCAGTGCGTACTTACCTATTACTTAACATTACCCTTGTGTTTGAACGCTATTGCGGAAATCAGGTCTCCTTTTTGTAATTGTCTAACACTGGTGTGGAACTGCCATCAATGATGACAGCTAGGACTAACGACATAACATGCCTTCCGAGCTCCTGCCACTATTTTATGCCAATTGCGGTCACCCATTCTAGTGGTGACCGCCCTTGTTACCCTGTACCGGTATTTTCATTCTGTTATAATTTTAACGGTACTATGGGTATCGGTAATCTCGTTACATAACAATATAATATTGTTAAAAATCAACGTTAATATTACCGATACCTGCGAGTTATTGCTGTCCCGCACGAAACTTGACTTCAAAACAATTTTTGGCCTTCACCTAACGCTTCACGACACAACACGGCAAATGTGCTATTACTGTTTGTTTGTTTTTCGTGTGTGTAACACTGGTGGCAGATTTTTCTCTGACATAACTTAACGGCTGCCATAAACAACAAATGATGAAAACAATAATTCCCGATTCTGCAGTACCGGTAAAATAGTATAATATTTGAAGTACCGCGGTACTAATTCAGTTACTGGTAATGTAGTTTCATACATACCAACCCCTGTTCGAAACATATTGTGTAGCTGGTGAAATTGAATTCAGTTACGCATCATGCATGCAGTTCAAAAACAATAACATTGAAAAATGTACCATAGCAAAACATCTTCTACAATCGGGCGCAATCCATCGGTTAGAACTGATAAAATGATTCGATCAGGCATGATGTTGATCGCGTACGACGACGAGAGCGGCCCCAGCGTGTACAAGACGGACCCGTCGGGCTACTACTGCTCGTACAAGGCCGTGGCGGCGGGCGCCAAGGCCACGGACGCCAACGCCTACCTGGAGAAGAAGCTGAAGAAGCGCGCCGATCTCAGCGCCGACGACGCGGTGCAGCTGGCCGTGGGCAGCCTGGCGCACGTGCTGGCCGTGGACTTCAAGGCGGCCGACATCGAGGTCGGCCTCGTCACCAAGGACCGCCCCGACTTCACGTAAGTCATTCTCACGACACACAAAGCCTCCGCTGCCCAGCCGTCCGTCCCTCTTTCACGGGGCTGTATCTATTGAACCCTAATAGGGAGTGACGTGCGGTACGAGTGTTTTGTAATAGGTAGACGTTTCTAATAAAACCACTCACATACATTATTGTAGTTAAACAAGTCTGTAACTAACGGACATAGTTCAACAACACATCATTTCAAATCACAAGGAAAACTATCCTGATATTTAAGAAATAATTGAGCAAAATAAAACCTTTCTCATAAGTTCACTTGAACCCATTTAAACCTACTACCCTATATGGTACAGTAACATTGTAAAATTTTTTGGCCGTGACTAAGGGTCACTATTTTGTTTGATTACAACAATGAGCTCACAATATCAGTTTTACTTTAGTAACGTTAAAAATATTATAATCGTTTGTGTAAATGATTTTCAGTTTTTGTTGACATTTCCTGGTAGAAACGAAAGAAATTATCTTTGACGTTTGTAACGATAAGGAGAATATTTTTTATTAGTATTTTTACAAAGCTCAGAGTACAATAGATATAATAATTATAAAGAAGTTTGAGTTATGTTGTTTTGTAAGCTATATTCAATCCAGAATAAGGCGTACCGTATATGGTACACTAGAATGATCCATGAGCTAAGTATAACATGAACTGATTATTCAGATTTTGCGAGTTGTTCCAGACCATTGACGTTTACGATATTGCTACAATTCTTGAGGAAGATGACAATTTTTACGAACAGGGGCAAGGTTACTTTCACCTGATATCGCCAATGATGAACAGACTGATGGAGATATTCGGGGGAAGAAGATATGGAGCGATCTCACAAAACAATTGAACAACAGAATAGAAATGTCCGGATCATTGAAAAACTTAGTTTTCCGCACCACAAAGCCAGCTAATCTCGCGCCCTTTTTAGTAATGAAGTCAATATGCTCTCTGAAATCAAGTTTACTATCGACTATGACACCCAAATCACGCGTGTTAGAGACCTCATGCAAAGGAGTATTATTGATAATATAGTTTGTGGGAGTTGAATTAACTTTGCGTGTTAACTTAATGCAAAAGCACTTGGATTCATTAAGATACATTTTGTTATCTATAAACCACTTGCTAATATTATCTATATCTTCCTGTAATTTACGAGTGTCGTCGTCATTTCGTATAACTCTATATAATTTAAGGTCATCAGCGAACATTTGATATTTTGATAATATAATTTTACCCAAATCATTCACAAATATAAGGAAAAACAAAGGCCCGAGATGCAAACCCTGCGGTACGCCCGATGATACCTGTTTTGCCTCTGACTTGAATCCTCTTATGACCACCAATTGCGACCTGTTGAGAAGATAAGACTCACACCATCGAAGCAAAGATCCACAAATTCCAGAATGTCCCACAAGCAGAAAAAGGTTTACCACGTCAAATGCCTTAGACAAGTCTGTATAGATGGCATCTACCTCAACTTTTTCATCAAATGCATTGAATATATCAATTACATAATTCATAAGATTTGACGTGGTTGACCTTCCTCTTAAGAATCCATGTTGGCGAGTATCAAGAATTGGTTTGACATGCGACAAGATTCTTACCTGCACTAAAGATTCAAATAATTTGGGAATTGCTGACAATTTAGAGATAGGCCTAAAATTCTTAATGTCGCAGTAATCCCCCTGTTTGTAGATTGGGATTACGTAAGCTATTTTCCACTTAGCCGGAAAAGCACCATTTTGTAGAGATTTATTAAAGATGATGAATAGTGGACTGACACATTTTTGTAGAAAAATGGGTGGAATAGAGTCGGGGCCTGGTCCTTTATTAATTTCAATAGATTTTAGTGCCTTCAGGATCTCCTCCTTTGAAAGATATATCGAACCAAGAGGCAGATGATCTACAGATGGTTCTCGTAAATTTGAAACTGATGGGGAAATCTTGCTAGAGTAAATAGAGTTAAAATAGTTAAATCATGGTAGCAAAACACTGGTCAAAACTTATTTAAAATGTATATATATATATATATATATATATATATATATATATATATATATATATATATATATATATATATATAGCCATTTTACGACTCGATAGAAGAAGTAGAGACTTGGAGATTTTCGCAAGTGTGTGTGAGAGTTGCCGCTATAACAATAAATAATAATAACAAAATAAATAAAAATTAATAGAACTTATATTAGAAATTTGATTTTTGAACGTTTTTGATAGCTAAATGTTGTACGATGATACAAAAACTATCGGGTGCGATCCTGACTCGCACTTGGCCGGTTTTATATGAATTGTCAACGAAAAATAAGAATCTATCGCGATATAACAATGCAGCGGCCGCCTTCAAGCTCTCTTCGAGTTCTTACAATTGTCTTTTTTTTTTGCTCATCATATAATTATGCTGTTTTCTTCCAGGGTACTGTCAGAAAGTGAAATCGATAGACATCTCACCGCCATCGCTGAAAAGGATTGAGGAGTGCGCAAATGAGTTCTGTAATATTTTTTTTAATAAACTGCTTTAAACACTGTTCCTTATCGTGTATCACTGTCGTGAAGATCCAAGTCGTCCAGGTCCGTGAGCATGGAGTATCCGTCCAAGTCGGACACGACGTCCCGGGGCAGGTCCGGCACGACAGCGGTGAAGTTCTGCAGGCTGCAGCAGAAGACGAGGCCGAGCAGCGGCGTCTCGTAGTTGCGGTGGCGGCGCAGCTCGCGCAGCCACGACACGCCGGAGCACGCGCTCTCGCAGAACACTGCTTCCTGCGGAATATTACGCAACTTAAAATTATTAATTTAAGCATGACAGTCTAGGCTCACTGTCCGAATTCGAGTAGTAAAACGGCTAGGCCGACCGTAGCGGCGTACCTTGATCTCGCTGACGGCCACGAAGGGGTCGGCGAGCACGACGAGCGCCAGGCCGGCGCGGCGGCGCGGGTGCAGCAGCGCCGTCCACAGGTAGCGCGGCGCGGGGAAGCGCCCGCCCGCGCGCAGCGCCACGCCCGCGCCCCGCGCGCCGCGCACCCCCGCGCGCCCGCGCGCGCCCGCGAACACGTGCAGAGCCACGCCCGCGCGCCGCGCGCCCCGCAGCGCCGCCGCCACGTCGCGCTGCGCGTGCCGCCAGTTGCCGTGCGCCACGCTGCGCCACGCCACCACCTGGACGCTCGCACGATTATTATCATTCGTTAATGGCTCTTAATGCAGCGAGGATCCAGAGGGTCGATAGTAAACCCTCTTTAAAAAAACTTTTTCATCACTCTCGTCGATCTTTCGGCCGCCTTCGATAGAGTGGGCGGTGATCGGTGAGACGAGTCGTAATCTAAACTTCCCTCCGAGAACGAGTAGGATAGATTGAGAAATTCGACCTGCACGTCGACTCGGGACATCTTCCCGATTATCTGGGTCCAGTACTTACGCGGGAGATAGAAACCCGGCACACGCGAGTTTGGATCGGTTGCGAAGTGTTTGTCGATCGCTTCAAAGTTGACCCGTCTCTTAGACCACTTTCCGTCGGAGTCTTACCGTCCTGCAACGCTTTAGATACCATGAATAAAAACGGTCTGCGCGATTTCAAACGACGTTGAAATCTTGTGAATTCTAAGTCTTGGTGAATTGGAAACTATAAAAGACATATCCCATCATACTCCCTTGCCATATATATCTCTTCACAAATCTGGTGGTATGAGAAGCATCGTGGGTGTTGATTGCAGAATTCCAGATATTATTCTCACAACGGAGGAGAGTTTAGTGCCCACCAGATTCGTGTGACGGCTACCCACCCACACTGATGCACAATATTCAGCTGTGCTAAATACAGACGACAATGCGGATGTCCGGAATGTATAGGCTTTTCAGCCCCAAATATTTGCTGCCAGCTTCCTAATAAGATTGCATCTAGTGGCCACTTCTTAGCTTTCTCAAGATGGGCATTTGAAAGTCAGAGTTCGGTCCAGAGTGACACCCAGGTATTCAGGGTTTGGATCATGCTAGATGGGGTCGCCACAGAACGTTAGCTCCGTCGTCTCATTGGCCAAACTGTTACTGAGATGGAAGAAGCAACTCACAGTCTTGTATAAGTTTGGTCTTAGACCACACGTTGTAAAATATCGTGGACCAAACCTTTTTGTACAACGGCTGCGGCTTCACTTATCGTCGAGGCTTGTACTGCTACTGCAACATCCATGGGACTCCATTATGAAGGGTCTTTGTTGCCCTTAATTATCCACCAAGGCTAAATTGGAACGCTCTGTTAGAAAGGACGGCGAGCCTCGTAGCGCAGTGGTTAACACGCCAGCCTATGACACGAGGTTGCCCGGGTTCGATCCCCAGTCAGGTCAAGATAGAAAATGGCTTTTTTAGATTGGCCTGGGTCTTGGATAATCTATATCTATACTTAATATTATAAAGCTGAAGAGTTTATTTGTTTGAACGCGCTAATCTCAAGAACTACTGGTTCAAATTGAAAAATCCTTTTTGTGTTGGATAGTCCATTTATTGATGAAGGCTTTAGGCTATAAAACATCACGCTGTAACCAATAGGAGCGAAGCATCAATGAAAAATGTTTTGAAAACGGAGGAAAATTATTCATCTAATACTAATAAAAAAAAATAATTAATCATAATAACAGATATTGCCGCGGACGAAGTCGCGGGCAACAGCTAGTTTATCTATATATATGTATCTATACGAATATTATAAAGTTTGTTTGTTTGTATGAACACGCTAATCTCAGGAACTACTGGTTCAAATTGAAATAATGTTTTTGTGTTGGATAGTCCATTTATTGAGGAAGACTTTAGGCCATAAAACATCACGCTGCGACCAATAGGAGCATCAATAAAAATGTTTTAAAACGAGGGAAAATTATTCATCTATACTAGTAAAAAACTAATTAACCATAATAACAGATATCGCCGCGGACGAAGACGCGGGCAACAGCTAGTTTGTTATAAAATATAGTATCGTTGAGCTAGTATCCCATAACACAAGTCTCGAACTTAGCTCAACTGTGTGATTTGTCCGTATGCAAAGCAAGGCGCGCCACCACAAGCTGCGTCTCTACCTACTCTACACAATGACTTTTGTTTCAACGTGAAATCAGCTTTTTAAAACAGATATAATTATATTGGCATAGTGTCGCGTCGCTAACAAAGGCGCGTGCCGGTACCTGTTTTGATTCGTTTGAAAACACACCGAATTGTGCAAAATATAACTGTGAGTATTCCATTTTGACCCCGCTCCTACTAGAGGGCGCTAGAGTACTGTTTTTGTTATAATAGGTATATATTAAACTAGCTTTTGCCTGCGGCTTCGCTCGCGTTAAGAAGTATAGTTTCATACAAACTTTCATCCCCTATTTTATCCCCTTGGGGGTAAAATTGATCAAAATCCTTTCTTAGCGGATGCCTACGTTATAACATCTACCTGCATGCCAAATTTCAGCCTGATCCGATCCGTCCAGTGGTTTGGGCTGGCTGTGCTGTTTTTGCTGGTGGTTGATAGATAGATCACTGTCAGTCAGTCACCTTTGACTCAAAGATGACTGACTGACATAGTGATCTATCAAAGAGTTTGAGCTCAGAACAAGTGAGTTATATATATTTAGATAATAGCTCAGGATAATAAATAACAATAGAATAAGCAAATATGACATTCAAGAGTAGTTAGAGATTGTCTAATTATTAACGAAACGGACGCCCCTCTGGGGTATTTAGCCAGTATACAAATATAGATAAATCTTCGCCATTGATTTCAAAAACGCCTTGTCCCAAACACCCGATGGTTAACCGGAAAACGAGCTACACCGCCCCAGCACATAAACGTAATAGGCTTCACATGACAACATTGGAACGAAGTTTTAAATGAGGGGTTACAGTAGGGGTGAATCCAAAGGCTGCTGTAATATGGTAGCTCGCAGGTTTGCCAGATGCACAGCTCATGTGAAGGTAACTTTATTCCGTGCATATTGTCAATCTTTCTATTCCTGTAGCTTGTGGGTTAACCATACGGCACGAGCTGTCGACAACCTGAAAGTTCAGTACAATAATGGTTTCAGGATGCTGTTGGGACTGCCTCGGTTTACGCGGTTAGGAGGATAAGACAACTAACTGATGTTGATACTGCGCGTTTGGTATATTTTAGTAACTTTCATAGTCTTATGTCGTATGGAATATTACTATGGGGAAACGCTGCAGATGTAAATACCATATTTGTTCTACAGAAACGCGCTATTAGATCAATATATAAATTAGGCGCCAGAGAATCTCTTAGAGAGTTATTCAAAAATATTAATATTCTGACACTCCCTTCACAGTATATCTTTTCTAATATTATGTTTGTGCGCCATAACATTTATTTATATAAAAAAAACTGTGATATACATAGCAGAAACACTAGAAATAAAAATAAATTATTTACACCAGCATTGCGATTGCAGAAAACTATGGATTCTTTTTTGGGTCTTGGAGTACGCTTCTATAATAGAATTCCCGCAGAAATATTAGGTCTGCCATTAATTCAATTTAAAACGGCTGTAAAAAATCATTTACTTAAAAGGGCTTATTATTGTATAAAAGATTATTTATTCGATAAAAATGCTTGGTAATAATTTAAATGTATATTTTAATGTAGTTAAATTTAATTTTTGTAAAATATATTGTTATATTCGAGCCCTTCAGGCACATAGAGACCAAGACTGGACTGAGTTTCTTTCGGCGTATTCTTCTCAGCAGTGGTCATTCCGAAACGCTAGTAGTTTTTCGATTTTACAAACAAAAGAAAGAAAAATAAACAACAGAAACATATGACGTTCAAAAAGCGATACATGTATCCTCCTTTGAATAAAAATTATTCATTTTCATTTTCATTTTTCGGTTCTGTAGCGCATCAGGGATGTATGCGGATATATAAGAGTAAGCGATTTCTTTGCAATTATACCCAAAAGGACTGCTCTAATGCGCAAGGTCCACGGTTAGGCAAGACAGTCCTAATAGTAACATGGGCATTGTTGCTAATATCTTTAAAGAACCAGTGTTTGGCAAGCATTGGATTCATGGGTCCATACATGTACACATAGAAAAGGTCTAGTTTCTGCAAACGTAAGGATAAACTAGTTTGGCTTAAGACGAACTAACTGAACATTTATTTATTCGAATATTTTTGGTAGGTTTTGGGTATAGTATAGTATAGATCACAATAAATACGTCATTTTTGGAATCCAATATGTGGAACGCGACTTCTCATAGAAAATTGACATAGGTATCGTTTTTAAAGGTTTTTTTTATGTAGTTCTCGAAATTGATGTCAGTTTTGATATCCGAGATGGCGAACGTAACTTCCCACGAACAATCGACCTAAGTAGTGTCGTTTTCAAGGTTTATTTCGGGTTGTAGATCTCTTTTTCTAGAGTTTTTATCGATCTAGATTTGACGCGGTGTTGATACATATCTCTTATGACAGTGGCGTCAAAAGTCATGAGTGCTATTTTTAAACCGACTTTTAAAAAATGACCTATGTTTATATGAATCGTCCGGTCGCAAATAGCGCCCTTGTTACCACACCTCCCTTTCCTCTGCTTCACACCCCCGGGAAGTGACACGCGGGGTTCCCATGAAAAATTGCAAAATGATGAAATGTGGGATCCTCGTACAAAAGTGGCGAAATGTGACATCTATACCTTGTTAGAAACAAAGTCCGTGACGCGCGCGTCTTGGTCCTCGAAGTAGTGCGGCGCGAGCAGCTTGGCGTGCGTCAGGGTCTGGTCGGCCAGCGTCACTCGGTCGTGCTTCAGCAGCTCGCGCAGCCGCCGCGTGGCGCCCGCCTCGTCCGCGAACAGCGCCTCCGCCTCCGAGCGCGTCGTCACGTCGAACATGTGGTTAAAGTTGCCTGTAAATTATTATTTGGACTATAATATACCCACAATATTATACCTAATACGTTTTGATCACCAGGGTCATACTTATATTAATTCTGTGCCAGGGTGTAGAAATATCCCTTCAAATAAATAAATAAAAATCTTGATATAAGTAGGTATACCTATATAATACCTAAAGCAAAAAGGGGACAAAATACTTTTAAATTTTCGCGGTGCATGTTTACTAAATGCAACAACGGGAATACCGTTTTTCTCCAGACGTGGACCAGGTTGCACCGACCGTGATGACTGACTGGATGATCGTCATACCTATTACCCGATTAAAAATATACGTGATTGACATGATAACTACATTACCTACATTACATACATATTACCCTGTCTTTCACCTTTCCGAGTAGACAAAGCCAAGACAAATTGGTGACAATGACAAGATAACTAGCATCTACTCTAGGTACTGTTTGAAACAAGCAAGTCGAGATAACATGAATGTATATAATATGCTTTCACTATCAGGATCTAAAAAAGTATAATATAACCTAAGACAGTAAGCGGAGCGAAATTGTCGGAATGCGGTGCGAGGCTTAGTTCCGCAGGCGCCGTGACGGCGTGCGCGCGCCGCGTGACGGCGTGCTCGGCGTCGTAGCAGAGCGCGGCCAGGTGGCGCGCGCCGCCGCCCGCGCCGCGCGCCTGGTACGCGCGGCCCTGCAGCGGCGCCCCGCAGTGCTGCACCTGCATATTCATCGCTTACATGTAATGACATGACATAAAGCACCGATATTATTTCATGTCCATGACCCTGTCAGGGTGTCGATATAAATTTATAAAATAGTATCCACTTACCTAATTGGAATTTAACAATGTATATCAATCAAAGCATTAGTTAAAGTTAGTCAAAGTCTTATATTACATATAAAAAATAAAGGGAAATAATATGTAAGTCGAGCCACAAAATTATTTATTGGCCACGTCATCAAACTTCTAATTTAATAACTAAGCAACGGGAAAATGACATAGCCTCTAATAAACTAATTCGTCTTTTTTACACCGCCAACTAAATATTCTATAGAAAGCGTCAAATAAAGAGCATCAATTATTATGACTTGTCCTTCTTATTTATACATTGCCACCTAATTTACTAACTCGGCCACGGATTTTACTTCTCGTCACCATTTTCCTTTTTACAGCTTCAACACTATGTCCTCAAAAAAATAGGGTGCTAATTAAACAGGCTTCTTTTTAATAGCGATATTCGCCTCTAAAAATGTAAGTTGCCTTCTAAATTACTAAGTCAGCCAAAATTAACGAGCATCCACATAATACTATCATAGCCACTAGTTATCTTCTATGTAAGCCACTCTAAATACAACTCAGCATGATGGTTATTACTAAGCATCTAAATTTGTAACTTGCATTCTAACAGTAGACTTCTAAAATACTAATATTTGGCATCAAAAAATATATTTATTTAGCTTCTAATTTTTTAACTAAGCATGTATAAAATGTAACGGGTGCTAATTAAACAGGATTCTTTTTAATAGCATTATCCGCCTCTAAAAATGTATGTTGCCTTCTAAATTACTAAGTCGGCCACAATTAACGAGCATCTAAATAATACCTTCTTAGCCACTAGTTATCTTCTATGTAAGCCTCTCTAAATAGAACTCAGCATGATGGTTATTAATTAGCATCTAAATTTGTAACATGCATTCTAACAGTAAACTTCTAAAATACTAATATTTGACATCAAAAAATATATTTATTTAGCTTCTATTTTTTTAACTCAGCATGTATAAAATGTAACTTATCCCAAAATAATTGATCGTCAATATTTAGCTAAAATTGTCATCAAATAGTATATTATGGCCACTAATATTACCAGTAGCTATTGAGGAGAGACAAAATAAGACTTTATTTTGAAAAAAAAAATGTTTATTATATTACCATATTTTTACTAATAGTTATAGTAGGAGAGCTGGTACAAATTTTTGGGCAAGTATTTGAAGCAAGCTGAAAACTTGTCACATACCTCTCCTATTATACCCCAACACGGAACTGCAGACCTGGCTGGTGAGTAGGTGGACTAAATCAACCCCTATTTTTTACATTTACGGTATATGACAATTTTTCAACTTGTTTCAAATACCTACCTAGCCAAAAATTGTTACCAGCTCTCCTGCCTATCCATACATGAATCACGCCATATTATGTAGTGGCCATTTTTACGATAAAAGAATATGATGTATTATTTTACGGGAAATAATAAATCAAGCCACAAAATTATTTATTGGCCACGCGATCAAACTTCTAATTTAATAACTAAGCAACGGGAAAATGACATAGCCTCTAATAAACTAATTCGTCTTTTTTACACCGCCAACTAAATATTCTATAGAAAGCATCAAATAAAGATCATCAATTATTATAACTTGTCCCTCTTATTTATACATTGCCACCTAATTTACTAACTCGGCCGCGGATTTTACATCTCGTCACCATTTTTCTTTTTACAGCGTCAACACTATGTCCTCAAAAAAATATAATTCAAACTTCTATAGACAGCATCATTTATTATAACTTAGCATGTAAAATAATACATCATATTCTTTTATCGTGAACATAGCCACAACATGATTTGGCGTGAGTGTGCGAGATGACAGCGACCGGCTATTTGCGCTATTTAATTCATGTATCGATACATGCAGGAGAGCTGGTACCAATTTTTGGGTAGGTAGGTATTTGAAGCAAGTTGAAAAATTCTCACATACCTCTACCTCAACACGAAACTACATACGGCTGGTGAGTAGCGGGGTTAAATCAAGACATATTTTTTTTTAAATATTATTGTTTCATTTCCAACAAAAAGGTTTTTTAGGTAATATGCATTTTTTTTTGTTGTAGTTTCATGTTTCAAGAATATAAGAAAATATAAGCCAGACGATTTAGTCGGGGTTTTAACATTACCAGATGGGTGCAAAAATATTTTGCAAAAAATTATAAAAAATCTATTTGAGGCAGGTTGAAATTTTAATAGGGTACTATTTATAACTAAAAAATAAGATTCTCAAAAAGACAAATTTTGGGACTTTCTACCTGCCAAGCCGCCAAAAAATTAGGGGTTGATATTAGCCCCGCTACTCACCACTCACCAGTCAGGTCTGCAGTTCCGTGTTGGGATATAATAGGAGAGGTAGGTATGTGACAAGTTTTCAGCTTGCCTAAAATACCTGCCCAAAAATTAGTACCAACTCTCCCACTATTATTATTAGTAAAAGGATGGTAATTTCATAAACATTTTTTTTTTCAAAAATAAAATCTTATTTTCTCTCTCCTCAATAGCAGCTTAGGTAATATGAGTGGCCAAAATATACTATTTGATGACAATTTTAACTAAATTTTGATGATCAATTAATTTGGGATGAGTTACATTTTAAACATGCTAAGTAAAAAAATTAGAAGCTAAATAAATATATTTTTTGATGTCAAATATTAGAATTTTAGAAGTTTACTGTTAGAATGCAAGTTACAAATTTAGATGCTAAATAATAACCATAATGCTGAGTTGTATTTAGAGTGGCTTACATAGAAGATAACTAGTGGCTAATAAAGTATTGTTTAGATGCTCGTTAATTGTGGCTGACTTAGTAATTTAGAAGGCAACTTACAATTTTAGAGGCTAATATTGCTATTAAAAAGAAGCCTGTTTAATTAGCACCCTTATTTTACATGCTAAGTTATAATAAATGATGCTGACTATAGAAGCTTGAATTATATTTTTTGAGGACATAGTTTTGATGCTGTAAAAAGGAAAATGGTGACGAAATATAAAATCCGTGGCCGAGTTAGTAAATTAGGTGGCAACGTATAAATAAGAAGGACAAGTAATTATAATAGATGATCTATATTTGACGCTTTCTATAGAATATTTATTTGGCAGTGTAAAAAAGACGAATTAGTTTATTAGAGGCTATGTCATTTTCCCGTTGCTTATTTATGAAATTAGAAGTTTGCTCACGTGGCCAATAAATAATTTTGGGGCTTGATTTATTATTTCCCTTAAAATTTCAACCTGCCTCAAATTGATTTTTAAATTTTTTTGCACGCATCTGGTAATGTTAAAACCCCGACTAAATCGTTTGGCTTATATTTTTTATACATAAAACATAAAAAATTGCATATTGCCACAAACATCTATATTTTTGGTAATTAAAAAAGAATATTAAAAGAAAAATAGGGGTTGATTTAGTCCCGCTATTCACCAGCCAGGTCTGTAGTTCCGTGTTGGGGTACAGGTATGTGACAATTTTTCAACTTGCTTCAAATACCTACCTACCCAAAAATTTATACCAGCACTTCCTGCCTATCGATACATGAATCACGCCATATCATGTAGTGGCTATTTTTACGATAAAAGAATATGATGTATTATTTTACATGTTAAGTTATAATAAATGATGCTGACTGTAGAAGCTTGAATTATATTTTTTTGAGGACATAGTTTTGATGCTGTAAAAAGGAAAATGGTGACGAAATATAAAATCCGTGGCTGAGTTAGTAAATTAGGTGGCAACGTATAAATATGAAGGACAAGTCATAATAATTGATGATCTTTATTTGACGCTTTCTACAGAATATTTAGTTGGCGGTGTAAAAAAGACGAATTAGTTTATTAGAGGCTATTATGTCATTTTCCTGTTGCTTAGTTATGAAATTAGAAGTTTGCTCACGTGGCCAATAAACAATTTTGTGGCTTGATTTATTATTTCCCAAATGTAACTCATCCCAAATTAATTGATCGTCAAAATTTAGCTAAAATTGTCATCAAATAGAATATTGTGGCCACTAATATTACCAGAAGCTATTGAGGAGAGACAAAAGAAGACTTTATTTAAAAAAAAAATGTTTATTAACTTACCATCATTTTACTAAGGGAAATAATAAATCAAGCCACAAAATTATTTATTGGCCACGTGAGCAAACTTCTAATTTCATAACTAAGCAACGGGAAAATGACATAGCCTCTAATAAACTAATTCGTCTTTTTTACACCGCCAACTAAATATTCTATAGAAAGCGTCAAATAAAGATCATCAATTATTATGACTTGTCCTTCTCATTTATACGTTGCCACCTAATTTACTAACTCGGCCACGGATTTTATATTTCGTCACCATTTTCCTTTTTACAGCATCAAAACTATGTCCTCAAAAAATATAATTCAAGCTTCTACAGTCAGCATCATTTATTATAACTTAGCATGTAAAATAATACAACACATATCTACATCTATTTATACATATACATCTTTTATCGTAAAAATAGCCACTACATGATATGGTTTGATTCATGTATCGATAGGCACGAGAGCTGGTACCAATTTTTGGGTAGGTAGGTATTTGAAGCAAGTTGAAAAATTGTCACACACCTCTACCTCGACACGGAACTACAGACCTGGCTGGTGAGTAGCGGGATTAAATCAACCCCTATTTTTTTTAATATTCTTTTTTCATTACCAAAAATATAGATATTTGTGGCAATATGCATTTTTTTATGTTTTATGTATAAAAAATATAAGCCAGACGATTTAGTCGGGGTTTTAACATTATCAGATGCGTGCAAAAAAATTTGCAAAAAAATATAAAAAATCAATTTGAGGCAGGTTGAAATTTTAATAGGGTACTATTTTGGTGGTACTACCTGCCACACTGCCAAAAAATTAGGGGTTGATTTAGCCCCGCTATTTACCACTAACCAGTCAGGTCTGCAGTTCCGTGTTCGGGTATAATAGGAGAGGTATGTGACAAGTTTTCAGCTTGCTTCAAATACTTGCCCAAAAATTTGTACCAGCTCTCCTACTATTACTATTAGTAAAATTATGGTAATTTAATAAACATTTTTTCAAAAATAAATTCTTATTTTGTCTTTCCTCAATGGCTACTGGTAATATTAGTGGCCATAATATACTTTGATGACAATTTTAACTAAATATTGACGATCAATTATTTTGGGATAAGTTACATTTTAAACATGCTGAGTTAAAAAAATAGAAGCTAAATAAATATATATTTTGATGTCAAATATTAGTATTTTAGAAGTTTACTGTTAGAATGCAAGTTACAAATTTTGTTGCTAAATAATAACCATCATGCTGAGTTGTATTTAGAGTGGCTTACATAGAAGATATCTAGTGGCTAAGCTGGTATTATTTAGATGCTCGTTAATTGTGGCTGACTTAGTAATTTAGAAGGCAACATACATTTTTAGAGGGGGATAATGCTATTAAAAAAAATCCTGTTTAATTAGCACCCTTTTACTAATAGTAATAGTAGGATAGCTGGTACCAATTTGTGGGCAGGTATTTGAGGCAAGCTGAAAACTTGTCACACCTCTCCTATTATACCCCAAACGGAACTGCAGACCTGACTGGTGAGTGGTGAGTAGCGGGGCTAAATCAACCCCTAATTTTTTGACGGCCTGGCATGACGAAAGTCCCACCAAAATGATCTGTCTTTTCTGAGAATCTTATTTATTAGTTAAAAATAGTACCCTATTAAAATTTCGAACTGCCTCAAATTTTTAAAAATATTAGCAAAATATTTTTGCACTCCTTTGGTAATGTTAAAACCCCGACTAAATCGTCTGGCTTATTTGTTTATATTATTTAAACATTAAACTACAACATAAAAAATTGCATATTGCCTCAAATACTTTTGAATTTACTTTTTTCTATACTTTTGAAAAAAAATTAGGGGTTGATTTAGCCCCGCTACTCACCAGCCAGATCTGTAGTTTCGTGATGGGGTAGAAGTATGTGACAATTTTTCAACTTTCTTCAAATACCTACCTACCCAAAAATTGGTACCAGCTCTCCTGCCTATCATGAATCAAATGGCGCATATGGCCGGTTGCTGTCGTCTCACACACTCACGCCAAATCATGTAGTGGCTATTTTCACGATAAAAGGATATGATGTATTTTACATGCTAAGTTATAATAAATGATGCTGTCTGTAGAAGCTTGAATTATATTTTTTTGAGAACATAGTGTTGAAGCTGTAAAAAGGAAAATGGTGACGAGATGTAAAATCCGTGGTTAGTAAATCCAAGTTAGTAAATTAGGTGGCAATGTATAAATAAGAAGGACAAGTCATACTTTGCCTCGATGTGGTGCGTTGGAAGAAGTTTTATATTTGTAAGTTATTTATATTTTTTTATTTTTATGTTGTTATTAATTATCTTTAATATTAAGTTGAATTGTTTTTTAGCTGAATAAATAGTCATAATAATTGATGATCTTTATTTGACGCTTTCCATAGAATATTTAGTTGGCGGTGTAAAAAAGACGAATAAGTTTTTTAGAGGATATGTAATTTTCCAGTTACTTAATTATAAAATTAGAAGTTTGATAACGTGGCCAATAAATGATTTTGTGGCTTGACTTATTATTTCCCAAAAAAATATAATTCAAGCTTCTACAGACAGCATCATTTATTATAACGTAGCATGTAAAATAATACATCATATTCTTTTATCGTGAAAATAGCCTCTACATGATTAGGCGTGAGTGTGTGAGACGACAGCGACCGGTCATTTGCGCAATTCATTCATATCAATAGGCAGGAGAGCTGGTACCAATTTTTGGGTAGGTAGGTATTTGAAGCAAGTTGAAAAATTGTCACATACCTCTACCTCAACGGTACTACATACGGCTGGTGAGTAGCGGGGCTAAATCAACCCCTATTTTTTTAAATATTATTGTTTTATTTCCAAAAATAGGTATTTGAAGCAATATGCCATTTTTTATGTTGTAGTTTAATGTTTAAAGAATATAAGAAAACTAGCTGTTGCCCGCGGCTCCGCCCGCATTAATGTCGATCCCTTGGGAACAGTAGAAATGATAAAAATTCCATACAAACACATCCCCCTCTGCTTTTTCAAAAAAATCCATACTACCTTTACCCCCCTATTTTATCCCATCAGGCGAAAATTTCGTCGGTTTTACCTACATACATCTTTTTAATTGTAATCCAGAACGTCCAGAAATGAGAAAATGTCCATACAAACTTAATCCCCCCCTCCCTTTTCTCCCATGTTGCCCCTTAAGGAGGGGATTTTATACATTTCACCTACACAGATCTTTTTAATTGTAATCGAGAACTTACATACCTATTTTTATATTCTAAGTCTAGAAATGGAAAAATTCCATACAAACTTTACCCTCTATTTACCCCTTCAAGGGAGAATGTTGTCTGGTTCACCTAAACAGATCTCTTTTTAATTTTAATTGAGAACTTGTGTACCTACTTTCAAACTTCTAAGTCCAGAAATTAGAAAATTCCATATAAACTTTACCCCCCTTGATTTTCTAAAAATCCTTCCTTAGTGCTCATTTACATCATAAAAAGAATCCCTATGCCAAATTTTAAGTTTCTGGACACAGTAGTTTCGGCTGTGCGTTGATATATAAGTCAGGTTTGCCTTTCGCCCGCGGCTCCGACCGCGTAAGTGTCGATTTCTCAGGAACAGTAGAATTACCCGGAATACATTAGTTCATGACTTTCAATGAAACACCTTAATATTGAATTTCAATTGAATAACTTCCAAAACGGAAAGTTTCATACTAACTTTGCATCCCCGTTATACCCCCTTAAGGGATAATGAGAAAAGTATTTTACTCGTGTTTCATGCCTTTCAGTAAAGAACCTTCATACTGAATTTCATTCGACTAACTTCAAAAATGGCAAAGTTTCATGCTTACTTTGCACCCCTATTTTACCCCCTTAAGGGATGATTTTTGAGTAAAATATTTTACTCGTGTTTCATACCTTTCAATAAAGAACCTTTATGCTGAATTTCATTCGAATAACTTCAAAAACGGCAAAGTTTCATACTAACTTTGCAACCCGTTTTACCCCCTTAGAGATGAGATGCATTTCCAAAAATCCTTTCTTAGTGCTATTTATAAAAGGAACCCCTGTGCAAAATTTTAAGTTTCTAACCCTTATAGTTTAGGACCTGCGTTGATATGTCAGTCAGTCAGTCAGCTTCTCCTTTTTTATTAGTGTGGATTACTATGGATAGTATGGATAGGTATAATGCTGTCATATAATGATGATGAATTGACTTTGGATTTTAATTTCTTATGTCGCTTATTATTTTTATTTTTTTTGTTATATTTGCAGGTGTTAGATTATAATATTTACTGATCATTTCGATCAGTTACCTTTTAAGTCTGGTATTACTTCCGGTTTACTTAATATATTTTATTTATGAATATTATCTAATATTTCTTGTAAAAATAATTAATACTTACTTAAAAATATTGTATTTTTAACTTATTGTAATTGATTAATTGAATGTTGGTTACTGAATCGATTTACGATGACGACAACACCCAAGATGGCGGGTGAAACGGCTTATATAAGCAGTGATTTGCAATTGTAAGTCACCCGTCGCACTCGCCACCGGAATAGAGTGCGTAGAGTAGGATTAGCTCCGATTACTGGTGACCGCCCGGCGGTCCCGGGTGACTTGCACCCAGGATAGGCCCTTCTGGCAACGTAGCTTTCGGCCCATAAGGCAAAAGATGAGAGTTGCTGCTCTCTAAAGGCTTTTGCCATTGTTTCTCAGATTGGCCCTTCAGGCTTGCATGCACGCATACGCGGCCCATCAGGCAATACGAGAGTTTGCTGTCTCTCCAAGCCTTGCGCACACAGGCAACGCCCAAAGCCGAGGTCCGTCCCTCCTGGGGGCCCTTTGGTGATGTTGTCTATAAAGGTTGAGGGCACTCTGCCCTCGCCTCAAACGCCCGGTGAAGTAGCGAAAGCTCACTTGGAGCTAGCTACACAGTCATTTCAAAAAAAAAAAAAAAAAAAAAATTGTAAGTCAGTCTTCATGGTGCAGTCACTGAGAACAGTTGAGTTAAGTATTTTGTCTTTGTTTTAATTAATTTCGATAATGGAATATTTTTGATATTTCTGTTACTATGTTGTAGTAATAACTGTGGTCTTAGATGGTATTTATTGGATGTGTAATGATGACTAATTGGTGTGTACATAATAACTTTTGTAATAATTTCTTGTGTATTCAAAAGTAATAATTAAAATGTGATTGTACAAATAAAAGCCCTTACGGCGAGTAGGCAACCGACACTGCTTAATAGGTTTCTTGGAGTTTCTTCCTGGGCAGTGGTTGTTTTGAAACTCCGGTAAATTTAGCTTTGATTTAAAAGAAATAATAAGAGAAGTTTTGAATAGAGAAATATAAAAAAAAAGGATATTCCTATTCTTTCATTGGTTTCATTTCTAACATCAGAAGTGGGATAACACGATTCCGTGTACAATTATTAATATTTATTTTTGTTTTTCATATGAATCGTGATGAACACCGTCCAGCCCTGCTCTGCTCACGAGAAGATCGTAGCCGCTGACTAGTATAAAAGAACAAGACTACGAACAGCAGCTCTTCAAGGATTCGAAAGTGATGCAGCTTCTTCGTAGATTGGAAAAGGCAGATTTAAACTAGTACGTACTTGACTACTAGAAAAGCAGGTAAGGTCTTTCGAGGCTATTCCGTTACTTTAAGAAGTAAAGGAACCTAGAAGTAACAAATTTTGTTTTGCCACATCAAATTATAACGCTAAGTAAAGTCTTCAAGTACTATCGTAATACTTGAGTTACACTTACTTTGAGTACTAGATATTTTCGAATAAGGCAAACACTTTTTGCTGTTATAAACATCGAACATCATAAGAATCAATTAATAAGCTCTTCATATCGGAGCAAAAAAAAAAAACTGAAGGGTATTAGTAGTTGCAATTTTTGCTGATATAGAACGATTGCTTGTACCGTTTTAATTATACTTGTCTGATGTATATATATAATACATCTAGTTATAAATCGGCAGACAATTAAAGTTTCTTAATTTCAAGAAATTGAAGAAACTTTTTATAAGCACTACGTTGCTTATTTGATGGGTTTTAAAATAATATTCTTTTATTTTGACATATAAGATTAGAATTGGAAATTTATTTTTCATACAATGGTATTGTGATAAAATTAGGTGGGTTATTGTTTTGGCAGTGGTTTTGGCAAAAAGTATAGAAAATACGTAGTGATGTTCTCAATATGAATCTGAAGCCTTATCTCGGAAGCCATATGAACTGCAGCCCAAATTTATAACTTGGATGTTTTGGTATTTTTTGGGACTTACAAGTAATTCTTTGTTCTATCGTTTGTTTTATAAAGTATTTTAAAATATTATTATTACTTACATAAATTTAAAAAAAAATCAAAGATTTTTAGACGTTACAATATTAAATTAGTTTTTACCGTTTTATATTATGTGTGAGTTATATACTTTGAATATACTGGTCAAAAACTAGTACTTGTAAATTTATCGCGGGTCATATTGGTTTTAAATTATATTTGCAAGATACAGCTGTGTTCCGATTTAAAACAAAAATGCAGTGCGTCGTATTTCATCTTTAGAATCGTAGATAGGGAATATATTTTTCATTTTTCAATGATTATTATCTCAGCATATATCATGCTAAATGTGGCTATAAAGTCTTATGGACGTAGGCTCTGTCTATCAAGGAAAACAGATTTATTTAGCTAAACAACTTTACAGAAATCATTACAGAATTTTATCTGCTACAGTGGAATGAACCTTTTATTAGATTTGAACGTCCAACGTAATAGTTTTACGAGTATGTAAGTAATATTAATTGAATTAACTGTAGGTAGTATTTGAGGCAGCTACTTGCCGGGGTCATAAACTAAAAAAAGATCAGTTAGTGAGTGAAGTTAGGTGATAACAATTGTGAGCAAATATTCCGGTATCACACGGAGTTATTTACGTGTTCTCAATTCTATTGATTAAACACTTTTACTTTAGGAGAGTAAGTTTTGCTAAAATGGCCCGTAACTTATCACATATGAAATGAATGTGTTTAGTCCAATTTAGTCTTCTGTCAATTATTAAGCTAAGATATTTGTTGTTGTACTAATTCTACCGTAGTACAGATACGTATTTTGATATTTTCATCAGATTTTAATATAATTTTGGAGATACATAGGAGTACAGTGTACAGCTGCTTACATTAAAACTAGTTTATCAACTCTTATAGGTAAATTATTTTAAATCTGAATTAAGTAATATTTGGTATAAAATATTTAAAAAAAAAGCCTTTTGCGGATCAAATTATGGTTATACTGCGTTTTGATGAAGCTGTTTTGTTTAGCATATTGAAATCTTGTATTTTATAACTAAAAATAAATTGACCAGGCCGGCCCGTTAACTTAATAAAGCTAATGTAGAGGACGTGTGGAGATTTTTTATGGTATTCTTAAAGGGTTTATTTATAAGAACTGTGAAGATAATGTGAAGCCTAATATTTAAATAAGGAACAAATAAATTTGCATTATTTGATATATTTGATTACCAATGTAAAAGTTCTGTTGATATTGAGTCATTATTGTTATATGATGTAAAGGTCTTTTCTTGAGGGTTAAACAACTTGTAATAATAATAAGAGTAACCATTGTTTGAGCTGACGGTTACAATATGGTGTGAATATTAAGAATATTGAGACTTATGACAAGTATGATATAAATTGGTACATGTTGAAGTAAGGTCCTTTAATGACTGTTAGTGGTGTACATTGGTGGTTACTTGACAAAAACAATCGTAAATATGGTAACGATTTATTGCATCTCTTGTGTTTACATAGTTTGTACATATGGTATAAGAAGTACATTAAGTTCAGACATATAATGTTAAATAATGCGATACCTAAGTTTAAAGAAGTTTCTTTTTGGTTCCTTGATGTAAAAGGTGAAACAGTAGCAAAGTGTATAAAATGGTAAAGCTTTCTAGTCTGTTACTGTGAAAAGCAAGACAGAAGCATAGCTTAAAAATGATTGTGCTTACTGATCCCCTACTGTTAAAGGTGAGACGGTAGCAAAGAGTATAAGATGGTTTGGCTTACTAGTCTGCTACTGTGAAAAGCGAGACAGTAGCATAGATTAAAATATAATATGATTGTGCTTACTGATCCCCTACTGTTAAAGATGAGACTGTAATACTGTAAAAGATGATTGTGTTTACTGATATCCTACTATGAAAGATGAAACTGTAATACTGTAAAAGATGATTGTGTTTACTGATATCCTACTATGAAAGATGAGACTGTAATACTGTAAAAGATTATCCCACCAAAAACATTCTGTAAAAGACTAGCCAAGTCTCGATGGAGCTGCTTATTTATCTCTAAAAAGTAATGAAATCCAGACATAGTCGTGCCAAGCCTAAGGTTCCTTACTGCGATTTCTTTATTATTTTAGTTAATGTTGTGTAACTTGGCCGTTGAACATTCTTTATACGTTAGTAGGTACAAGTCAAATTTGTTTACACGTAATGTTATATCTGTTGTAACTAGGTACCTATGTTTGTTAAGCGATATAATAGCCCATACTGGTATTGGTAATTGGACGCTAGTGTCTCATCTTAGGCTGTTGTTGATTGTGCAACACATGCATTCAGCATCGATCAATGTCCAAGTGGCAATTTTCCATCGTCAATGGGTAGCGGTTCTGGCGACAGATTGGTGCAATGGTGTCATGGAGCACCTGGTTTGTACTCTTGTGTACCCTTCAACGGCCAAGTCACAAAACTTTAACTATAATAATAAAGAAATCGCAGTAAGGAACCTTAGGCTTGGCACGACTATGTCTAGATTTCATTACTTTTTAGAGATAAATAAGCAGCTCCATCGAGACTTGGCTAGTCTTTTACAGAATGTTTTTGGTGGGATTTCACTTCTTTTTGTAGAAATATTGATTTATTTTATTAGATTTTCTTATTTGACACAGTTTTTTCTTCATCATCATCATTATTTCGAGTAGGTGTCACGGTCAATCGACCATGTACAACCTGGTGTCAGAGTTCTTCGGAACCACCTCTCGGCCTCTGACGTGGTTTCTTTAACGACTACCAGATGGCAGCCGGGATCACCGGCTTAACGTGCCTTCCGAAGCACGGAATCATCTTTATTATCAGACAGTCAGGTGATTCAAGCCTGCAATGTCCTAACCAGACTGGAAACACCTAAACAAAGTATGCTTCCGGTGGAAATCGAACCCACGATCCCCGGGTCAACAGGCAAACGCCTTAACCACTGGACCACGGAGGCTGTCAAGTCAAGTTTTTTCTTTAAATGTGTAGTTTTTTTTATTATTACAAATCTTTCTTTTCTTTCAAAGTAAAAGTCAAAGATTTTTATTCAAAATTTGATACATGTATCTCTTTTTGACCGTCATATTATTTTATTTGTTATATTTTTTTATGCGTAATCGAAATACTACTAGCGTTTCGGAACGACCACTGGTGAGAAGAATACGCCGAAAGAAACTCAATCCAGACTTGGTCCCTATGTGCCTGAAGGGCTCCGATTACATTGTTTACATGTATTATATTATTAAATAAATTTTAATTATTGCCAAGCATTTTTATCAATTATATAATCAGCAATGCAGTAATAAGCCCTTTTTACTAACTGGTTTTTTACAGTCGCTTTAAACTTAAGTATTGGCAGACCTAATATTTCTGCAGGAATTTTACTATAGAAGCGTACGTACTCCTAGACCCAGAAATGAATCCATAGTTTTCTGCAATCGCAAAACTGGTGAAGTTAATTTATTTTTATTTCTCGTGTTTCGATCATGAATATCACTATTTTTCTATAAATCAAGATTATGTCGCATGAACATAATATTCGCCAATATATACTGAGAAGGTAATGTTAAAATATTTATATCTTTAAACAATTCTCTAAGATATTCTCTAGCACCAAGGTTATATATAGATCTGATAGCGCGTTTTTGCAGTACAAATATGGTGTTTACTTCTGCAGCGCTACTCCATAGTGAAATTCCGTAAGACATAACACTATAAAAGTAACTGAAATATACTAAACGCGCATTATCAACATCGGTCAGTTGTCTAATTCTCCTAACAGCATAAGCTGCAGAACTAAGTTTACCCGCTAACGTAGTAACATGGGCACCCCATTGAAGCCCGGCATCAAGAGTAATTCCAAGAAATGTTGTTTTATCTGTTAAATCTAGAGGTTCATTATCCATTATTATTCGTGTAGGATTTTTGTTTTTTTTACATTTGGTAAGCAAAATTTAATATATTTCGTTTTCTTAGCGTTTTACATTAGATTGTTCGCTGTGACCCAATCCAACACCTGAGCTAAAGTACTATTAACCACGTCAAAAGAATCAGTTTGTCTATTAATTTTGAAGACAATAGAAGTATCATCGGCAAATAGTACCTACAGCCTTACATGTATTGACACAGTAAGATAGGTCATTGATGTAAATGAGGAATAACAGAGGCCCTAGTATAAAGCCCTGAAAACATAGAGCCTTTTTCTCCGGTTCTGATTCTTGTACAGTAGCAACAGTTTTAATGTATTTATATTAAAGAGTACTAAATAACTAACAATTAAATAAAGTATTCAATGAAAACTTCTTTTTAATCTAATAATTAAGTAATAATCAGTAATCCGTCACTAATCATAAAGTTCCTAACCTATTCAACTCTTCGAATTGTTTTAATAACAACCTGCTTATTAACCTCACGAAATAATAAGCGAAATCAACGAAATGCAAATAATCCCTCCTAATCCCTAGCAAACATTTTCAGGCGCAGTAGAAGAATGTCGTAAACGACTGCAACGCGGCCGCTTTTTTTTAAATGACTATGTAGCTGGCTCCAAGTGAGCTTTCGCTACTTCACCGGCGGCGAGAGCAGAATACCTACCCTCAGCCTATATAGGCCTTATGGGTCGAAAGCTACGTTGCCAGAAGTAACCCGGGACCGCCGGGCGGTCACCAGTAATCGGAGCTAATCCTACTCTACGCACTCTGTTCCGGTGGCGAGTGCGAGGGGGTCGGATAGTGGGATTCCTCTGGCTATTCGGAGCCGAATAGGGGTCGGGGCGGGCTTGTGCGACGTCAATACGATCATCGGGATCGTCAAGTACGTTCCTAGGACGTGTACGACGTAAGGTCGTATCGTGTAAGTTGGGGGAGTAGTTAGCGGCTTGGACCTAGTGGTCCAAGCCCGTTAGTATGGGTTGGGGTAGCGTGCGGCATTCTCAAAGAAACGCTTAGAGGCGTTTCTGAGATGGCCGCGGATGGACGGGAGATCTAACTCACGGTGTAAGTCTGTCATGCACAAGTACCGATAATTGCCCGTGGCACGTCGGACGAAACGATTCTGCAAACGTTGCAGTCGTAGGATGTGGGAGGGCGCGATATGGGAAAAGAAAAGGCCGGCGTAGGTCATGATAGGGCGGACGCAAAGCTTATAGAGTGTCAACAAGGTGTCAACTTATTTCTAAGTGACATCTTAGCATTTTTTTTCTTCTTTTGTTTATGGCTTTCACGCGTTACGTATTTAGCCAGCATAAATGAGTTTTCCTGTGCTTTTTTATGTCTTATTATCAACTAGCTGTTGCCCGCGGCTCCGCCCGCGTTAGTGTCGATCCCTCGGGAACAGTAGAATTTCCCGGAATCAAACATACCCTATCTCCTTCCTCGGGCCTCACACCTCCATACCATATTTCGTCCAAATCAGTTCAATGGTTGAAGCGTAAAAAAACGACAGACAGAGTTACTTTCGCATTTATAATATTAGTATTAGTATGGAAGTATGGATATTATTTATACTTCCATATAAATTTTACCCCTTTAGAAGTTAATTTCTTAATATCCTTTCTTAGCGTTTCACATCATTAAAAGAACCCCTGTACCAAATTTCAAGATTCTAGGCGCAGCAGTTTCGGTTGGTTTGCCGTTTGCCCGCGGCTACGCCGCCGCCGTTAGTGTCCATCCCTCAGGCACAGTTTGGACCCTTAAAGGGGTGACTCAGGTCATAAATACGAACAACTTTTTCTATGGGACCAATGCTGGGAACTCTAAAGAAATTCGTCATTTCCATAAAAAAGAGTCCCGCCGCCCGGCCAGTTTGCATGGGAATGTCGAATTTTTTTTTGAGTTCCCAGCATTGTTCCCATAGGAAATGTTGTTCATTTTGATGGTCTGAGTCACCCCTTTAAGGGTCCAAAACGATAAAAAGTTCACCGTGTATATTTGCAGGCAAACTAATGCCTTGAGTTCATTCAAATGACGATAACTTTTTTTTACTGAACCGATTTTGATGAAACAAACTTTAGATGTTTTGCTGAGTTAAAACAAAGCAATTGGTGAAAGTTTGAAGTAAATCGGTTCAGTATTTTCGGAGATAATCGTGATCATACATACAGACAGACAGACAGACAGACAAGAAATTCGAAAAATTTTTTTTGCTTTCTATTATTCTTTTTAAGTGTCCCTCTATCCATTTCAATCAAAAATTCTAAATGTACAGACAAAATATTTTTACTGTTTTATTATATGTATAGATGAAACGGTGGTGTAGTTCATTTTATTGATTCTATGGAGCCCTTAGCGACAATTCCCACGAATCCACTGGCTTGATCACAGACGACGCAACAAGGCGAGGTGGTCCAACACCCCGCTAAGTAAATCTCATTACAGCCGCACTGTGACAGTTTATTTCAGTTATTCCACATATTGTTCATAAACATGGGCATTTATAACACCAAATTACACCGATTTCACATAATAGTCTCCGTGGTCCAGTGGTTAAGGCGTTTGCCTGATGACCCGCGGGTCGTGGGTTCGATTCCCACCGGAAGCATACTTTGTTTAGTTGTTTCCAGTTTGGTTAGGACATTGCAGGCTTGAATCACCTGATTGTCTGATAATAAAGATGGTTCCGTGCTTCGGTAGGCACGTTAAGCCGGTGGTCCCGGCTGCCATCTGGTAGTCGTTAAAGGAACCACGTCAGAGGCCGAGAGGCGGTTCCGAAGAACTCTGACACCAGGGTGTGCATGGTCGATTGACCGTGTTACCTACTCGAAATGATGATGACCGATTTAACATTATAAAGTCCACTAGAAACAATTTACAAAACAATCCAAAACACAAGCCGTGCTCTCCGCCAAAATTCTTGCCAAGAACTCCCATCTTAGCATTACCTATCATGGGGGTGTAACGCGGCCTTTTTTTTACGTGGGCGTTTTTGTGATAGCCGCGAATGGATGGGAAAAGAGGCCGGTTTTTTTTCTTTTTTTTTTTGGAAGTACTATGTAGGTCCAAGTGAGCTTTCGCTACTTAACCGGGCGTTTGAGGCGCGGGCAAAATGCCCTCAACCTTTTAGACAACATCACCAATGGGCCCCCAGGAGAGACGGACCTCGGCTTTGGGCGTTGCCTGTGTGCGCAAGGCTTGGAGACACAGCAAACTCTCATATTGCCTGATAGGCCGCGTATGCGTACATGCAAGCCTGAAGGGCCAATCTGAGAATCAATGGCAAAACCCTTTGGAGAGCAGCAACTCTCATCGATTGCCTTATGGGCCGAAAGCTACGTTGCCATGCTGCTGCTGCCAAGCTGCCAAGCTGGATGACTTGCACCCAGGATAGGCCCTTGCCAATCCTGGGTGCAAGTCACCCGGGACCGCCGGGCGGTCACCAGTAATCGGAACTAATCCTGCTCTACGACTCTATTCCGGTGTCGAGTGCTAGATTAAATTATATGTGTCCTACTACGCTGGATTTCTGCAATGACCAATAGTAGAAAGGGGCATTACCATATCTCTAATACAGCTGAGGGTTCTTCATCAGATACTTCAGACCTTCGATTTTTGACATCAAATGAAGCGGCCCACCAAGTTGAATATTTTATGTAAAGGCGGTATGTCGATCTCTAATAGTTTGGTTGGGCTCTTGTGTTTTCTGATCAGGGTCACCAGGTACTCCAGATCTTCGATTATCCTACTTTTTATAGTTTTCCCTTTATGTGGCCATTAAATCCTAACTCTGTACCAAATTTCAGCTCTCTGAGTTTATGGGAAGTACTAGTTCTATTTTGATGATCATGAGTGAGTAGGTGAGTGAGTGAGTGAGTGTCATAAATGCGTAACTTTGCTTTCGCTTAACTCCGGAACTAAATGACCTACAGACTTGAAATTTTGGATTTGAAGTATTTGACTATAGCTTACTAGATGGCTAAAATTTCTGCGTTCTGGTCTTATCCAAAGGTTCTCAAATAGGGGCCTGAAAATGCGGCGAAATGGTTCCAGTAAAGGATGGTACGGCAGTGTTTGCTTCGCGCTCGACTTGGCGGGGGCACTGCCGTGCCCCCCGATTGTGTTAATGGTCTCCTACAGTCAAAGATGAGACAAGCAAAATGTAAAAGACGATTATGCTTCCTGATTCCCTACTTGTAGCAGAGTGTATAATTTGTTATACTAATTCTTAAATGTGGAAGAAAAGATATTAATATTGTCATAGTGAATGAGTACGAGATAATTGCGATCACCATATTTTATTATATGCGACTTATAAATTTTATATATGATTGAATATCAATTTACCTGATGTGTAATAATATGACAAAATATAAATTACTGGAATTATAATTGAACTGAACAACTGAGATATGTTGCCCAGTAAGAAACATTTTGTACTTCGGTAGCGAAGTACAGTTGGAATGCCTGTGTTACATTATAATGATATAATGGTATCAGGTGATCATTATATTCCAAAGCATGTGATATTTTGTCAAATTAATGGATAAATTGATAACAGCATAATACGAAAATATTTTCGAGCCTTTAAAAGTGTAATAGAAAGATGTTGATGTAAGCGTAACTTAACCGTATCGATTACTTACTTTAAAAAATGCATAATTGATTTGGTTAGATTGTTTAATTGTTAGAAACTTTGCTTTTATTAATGTACCTTTCTAATCATAACTTTAAGCAACATCTAAAATAAGGCATTGATGTAATAGTGAAGACTAAAATACCGGTTATATTTTTGTTTCGAAATTTGTTACGTCAGTTGGCCAAATGGAATTGAAATATTTTTATAAGATTGTCAGTCTGGCCGAGCGATGTCAAAATAATTGGTTTTTTGAAATTAAATGTACACAAAGTTTCATTATATGAATAGGTACAAGATTAACATAATGTATAGAAAGCAATGTAAATGTTTCTTTTTTTTTTTTGTTGATGCTTCGGGGAACGAAGCATTGTCAGTATGGCCGTGATAGATTATAATATTTACTGATCATTTCGATCAGTTACCTTTTAAGTCTGGTATTACTTCCGGTTTACTTAATATATTTTATTTATGAATATTATCTAATATTTCTTGTAAAAATAATTAATACTTACTTAAAAATATTGTATTTTTAACTTATTGTAATTGATTAATTGAATGTTGGATACTGAATCGATTTACGATGACGACAACACCCAAGATGGCGGGTGAAACGGCTTATATAAGCAGTGATTTGCAATTGTAAGTCAGTCTTCATGCTGCAGTCACTGAGAACAGTTGAGTTAAGTATTTTGTCTTTGTTTTAATTAATTTCGATAATGGAATATTTTTGATATTTCTGTTACTATGTTGTAGTAATAACTGTGGTCTTAGATGGTATTTATTGGATGTGTAATGATGACTAATTGGTGTGTACATAATAACTTTTGTAATAATTTCTTGTGTATTCAAAAGTAATAATTAAAATGTGATTGTACAAATAAAAGCCCTTACGGCGAGTAGGCAACCGACACTGCTTAATAGGTTTCTTGGAGTTTCTTCCTGGGCAGTGGTTGTTTTGAAACTCCGGTAAATTTAGCTTTGATTTAAAAGAAATAATAAGAGAAGTTTTGAATAGAGTACTTTCATGTAAAAAAATGTTAATTTATTCGGATGAAGTGGGTCTAGGTCTGAGCAGTATTATGTATAATACTCTTAACTGTGGCTGTACAGTATATAACTCATGTTCACCAGGGGCTTCGTTCATTAATTTAATTAATAACATAAATTGTAATTCCTTAGAGGAAGATACCACAATTCTAATACTTTGTGGTGATAGTTTTTCTGTAAGAAAAAAAGACATTAAATTATGTATTGACAGGCTTCTTGAGCTGAATAATAAGACTTAGTGTAAGTACATGATATGTACTTTTCCATACTTGGAGACACCTGACTATACTAGAAATAAGCATATATTTGACCTCAATGTACATTTGTACAATTTGACGTACCGTCATAATGACGTAATTTTTTTATTAGATATTAATAAGTTTATTTTTAAACTTAAGTTGACAGGAGATACTTTGTACCTCCCATACCAGTCTAAACGACAAATTGCTACATTAGTAGCTTATAATTTACAAGACTCTGCCTCAGTACTTTGTACAAAGCAGAATATTGACATAATAAATAATGTTAATGTTGACATTACTAGTGTTAGTTGCTTAGCAAATTTAAACTAAACTATAAGACAACGGCCAGAGTCAAACGATTCAGCATTTTTCATCAAAATATGCAAGGCCTGGCCGGCAAACTATTAGAATTAGAACTCTTTTTAGATACCCAGTGTATTGATGTACTCTGCTTAACAGAGCACTGGTTTCAAGAAAAACATAATGTACAATTAAATTTCAACAATTATAGTATAACAAGCGTGTTCGCCCGGAAGGACACCATCCGTGGAGGCAGTGTCATTTTAATTAGAAATGGCTTAAAATGTAAAGAGCGAAAGGATGTAGTTGACCTTACGGTGAAACAGCAAGTAGAGTTGTCCTGTATTGAACTTGAGAGGTTTATAATAGTATGTGTTTACAGTCCTCCTTCTTCATGCTATAATTTACTAGAATCAATTATGGAGGATGTACTAAATAAAGTTAGCCAAGGTTCTAAAAAAATCATAATATGTGGTGACTTTAATGTAGATTTATTAAAAAGTAATAAGGAGAGCATTGGATTTGTTAATTTGTTTAAATCCTTTGATTGCGAATATCTGTTTCTTGAACCAACCAGAGTTACTGAAACGTCAGCCACTTGTCTGGATAATGTTTTCTGTAGTTGTGAAGCTCTTGAAAGAACCGTGATAATAAAGATATCGTCTGATCATTTCGGATTATTAGCGGTTTTTTCAGATTTCGATAGTCAAACCGACTTGGAAAAAATAACATATAGACCTTCCTCTGAATCTAAAATATATGAATTTAAAGCAAACGTCTCAAGTAAAATGCCAATTATTTGTGAGGAAAGTGACAATCCACATGTATTATATGATAAATTATTTAAGACTATAGACATAGAATTTAACAAAACGTTTAAAGTTAAGACACGTATTATTTCTAACAAAAAAAATTCTGTGAATGGGCTACTGTAGGAATTTATAAAAGTAGGAATAAGTTATATGATCTGCTGGCTATGAAAGAATATAATAGAAATCCCGTTTTTTTAAATTACGTTAGAAATTACTCTAAAATATTCAAAAAAGTGTGTGCCTGCGCAAAGTCTATATATTTATGTAAAAAAATTGCCAGCTCCGGGGACAAAATAAAAACGACTTGGAACATTATTAATCAGGAAATGGGAAAAACTAAAAAACGCAATAATGAGTCATTAAAATTACAAGTCAAAGATCAGAAGTTTGAGACAAATACTGAAGTTGCTCAATGTTTTGAAGATTTCTTTTCTGATATTCCTGTTAAAACAACTGCCTCGCTTCAGTCATCATCTCAAAGATCTGAAAAAATATTACGTGATCATGTACCAGAGTGTAACAATACTTTAATTTTTGAAAATGTGACTCCCCAAACAATTATCGACACTTTTAATGAATTAAACGTTAAAAAAACCGGGGATCTATGGGATATTTCTGTTTCCTTAATAAAAAATATTATAGACGATATAGCTCCAAATCTAGCGTTAATATTTAATGAATGTGTAGATACCGGAACATTTCCCAATCTGATGAAATGTAGTAAGATTATACCTCTGCATAAGGCGGGAAGTAAAGGCGATCCTAATAATTATCGCCCAATTTCAATCCTACCAGTATTAAGTAAAATTTTTGAAAAGTTAATATTCAAACAGTTACTTTCTTTCTTTAATAAAAATAAACTTTTCCATAGTGAACAATATGGTTTCACCAAAGGTCGTTCCACCACAGATGCAGGAGTTGCTTTGCTCACGCATATCCTAGAGGCATGGGAAAAGTCGCAAAATGCAATAGGAGTTTTTTGTGATCTTACTAAAGCATTCGACTGTGTAGACCATGAAACGCTATTAAATAAATTAAGTTATTATGGGGTGAAAAATGAATCTTTGAGGCTAATTAAATCATACTTGGTAAATAGAATACAAAAAGCTAGTTTTAATGGAGTTAAATCAAGTGGGATGTCAAAATGGGAGTTCCTCAGGGATCTATCTTGGGGCCCTTATTATTTCTCATTGCTTAGGGCTACATATGCCTTTGATTTTTTAAAATAATTATGCGCGAGTGTTGAATTGTTTTATAACCGGCGTAGGCGCGAGTGCATTATGTGTCATTTTACTAAGAACTTGTCACTTCTGTATCGATCGACGTTGCGCTCGCAACATTTAACTTGTAAATTGTACTTTACTAAAATTACATCAAGTATTCAAGAATTTTCGAGTTTCATTGGCTCCAGTGTGTCAGGCGAAGATACACTCATTTATATTAATGATTTGCCATTCTACGCCTGTGCCTGTAAAGCTGTGTTATTTGCTGATGACACATCACTTGTTTTTCAAGTTGATAGACAGAAGACAAATTTTGACGATGTAAATGACACTCTCGCTCAGGTATTAGATTGGTTTACAGCTAATAATCTCCTGCTAAATGCTAAAAAAACTAAATGTGTCAAATTTTGTACCCCTAATGTTAGGCATGTGCCCACAAAAATAGTTGTTAATGATGAAGTGGTAGAATTTGTTGACTCGACAAAATTTCTAGGAATAACTCTCGACTCAAAGTTACAATGGGGTCCACATATTACAGCTCTTGCTGGTAGACTAAGCTCCGCGGCATACGCCGTTTGGCGAATAAGACAACTGACAGATGTCGAAACAGCACGTCTTGTTTACGTTAGCTATTTCCATAGTATAATGTCTTACGGGATATTGCTTTGGGGAAATTGTGCAAACGTCAACAGCATTTTCGTTCTGCAAAAGCGTGCTATTCGATCAATTTATAAACTAGGGGCTAGGGATTCTCTTCGAGAGTTATTTAAGGAAACTGGAATTTTAACGGTTGCGTCACAATACATTCTTGCTAATATACTGCACGTACATCAAAATATTCACAAATATGTTAAGAATTGTCATGTTCATACATACAATACTAGAAACAAAAATAAACTAGTTAATGAAGCTTTTAGACTACAGAAAACTATGAATACATTCTTAGGGCTTAGTATTCGTTTGTATAATAAAATTCCTGACAATATTACAGCTTTGCCATTTCCGAAGATTAAAGACGTTACAAAAAATATATTATTGAAAAGAGCTTATTATGGCATTAATGATTATTTCGTTGATAAGAATGCTTGGAGTCGAGACCTCGAGTGATATGCAGGACTTCTCTAAACGCTTTAATTTTAATTTTACTTATAATTGTTTTCTTTTTTTTGTTGCTGCTATTTTATTTTGTATAATTGTCTAAAATAAACTCTCAATTGTAAAACATGTATATGTTTGCGGTCAACGAGTGTCGACAATTAGTTTTCGAGTTTTGTGCTTGAGATCGAGTAAGTCATGCTCACTAAAATGTTCAAACTGGTGGCGGCGTTGTGTGTCGGGTCGTCGAGTTCCCTCTAATATGGTTAAGCTCAGCGATGGCTGATCCATGCGTCAACTCGTGAACGGGTGCTGCCAGGGGGGACAGGTCTGCTCGGCCTCTTTGACACTTTTATCATATCTGTTGTTTATCATATCTGTTGTTGTTGCACGCTCGATCGCTAACATAACGTGTTCCACAAAATTATGTAAATTAAAATTGTATATAACATGACATCAGATAAAAAAGAAAAGATAAAAATATTAAATATCATACAAAGCTCTTCAGGCAAGTAGGCGACCAATACTGTTAAAGAGTTTCTTTCAGCGTCTTCTTCTCTGCAGTGGTCGGTTCCGAAACGCTAGTAGTTTGTAGCTTTTAAACAATAATTAATAATTTGAATATAATATAATAAGTATTATTTAATTTTAAATGTGAATTGACGTGAAAAAGTGCCTGAAAAGGCCTATTTTCTGAATAAATCTTTGAATCTTTGAATCTAGAGAAATATAAAAAAAAAGGATATTCCTATTCTTTCATTGGTTTCATTTCTAACACAGGCAAACTCATGCCTTGAGTTCATTCAAATGACGATAACTTTTTTTTTAATGAACTGATTTTGATGAAACAAACTTTAAATGTTTTGCTGAGTTAAAACAAAGCAATTGGTGAAAGTTTGAAGTAAATCGGTTCAGTATTTTCGGAGATAATCGTGATCATATATACAGACAGACAGACAGACAGACAAAAAATTCCAAAAAATTTTTTTCAAAAAATGATGGTAATTTAATAAACATTTTTGTTTCAAAAACATTTTTGTTTTATTTTCACATAAACATTTTTGTCTTATTTTCTCTCTCCTCAATAGCTTCTGGTAAAATTAGTGGCCAAAATATGCTATTTGATGACAATTTTAGCTAAATTTTGATGATCAATTAATTTGGGATGAGTTACATTTTAAACATGCTAAGTAAAAAAATTAGAAGCTAAATAAATATATTTTTTGATGTCAAATATTAGTATTTTAGAAGTTTACTGTTAGAATGCAAGTTACAAATTTAGATGCTTAATAATAACCATCATGCTGAGTTGTATTTAGAGTGGCTTACATAGAAGATAACTAGTGGCTAAGATAGTATTGTTTGGATGCTCGTTATTGTGGCTGACTTAGTAATTTAGAAGGCAACTTACAATTTTAGAGGCGAATATTGCTATTTAAAAGAAGCCTGTTTAATTAGCACCCAAAAATAAAAATTTAATACACGTTATTTTAATGCCTATCAGCCGTATATTCTCTATTGTATAAAAACATATTTTAATAAGATAACATTTCAACCTATTTATGAATGTGTGATACTTCTCAATGGTCTTTATGTCTTTGGTATATATTTTATAGTATATTAGTATGAATATAAGTAATAATAAAGTAGTATATTTTTATGAATGAGCAATAAGAGCCCTTATGATATAGTTTTAAAGTTGGTTTTGGCGTTGCGAGCCTTTTATGTCTAGTGTTTTCTGCTACGTGTTTCGTCAATTTTGGTAAATAATTATCAATTCTACTTAAATAATAAATGTGCCTATGTTAGGGACGAATTTGACTAAGTTCTCCCAGTAAATTCGGTACAAACTTTTATAATACCAGACCCAGGATCAATTTAAAAATCAATCTCATGTTTCAACACTGGCCAAATCAGGGATCAAACAGATGCTGCGATTGAGTGGTTTAAAACTTTAAAACTTAAGCACTTTTAATTTACCTAAAGCTTTAGCACTTTAAACACATAATTATATATATAATTATATAAAAAATAAATGTATAAAATAACTGATCACTCTTGTTTTGGTTTCCAAAATTAATGATAGCTATGTTTCGATTTTTTTAAATGAAAAGTTATTTCTCATGCTAATTGTTTGGCCTAGAGTGTTTATATTGAAAATATCAAAATAAATATATTGTAAATATTCCCAAAGAGTAAATTCTTTAATAACATTAAGAATTTCACTCTTTTAATTATTATTTTTGCCAAAATTTATGAAAATGTAACTTTTTTTGACTGCTATGGCATTGATCGCTCTGGAAAAAGTGACCATGGCGATCAATGTTGTTATAAAATTAGTGAGGTATTTGAGTAATATTAAACTAATTTTTTGTAAAAAGTTTGCTGCAAGTGTATTTAACTGATGTATTTTTGTAAATAGCCCCAAGTGGCTATGTTTTACGAATATACATTCGGCTATAATAGTATAAAAATATATTGTTTTGAATTGAAACAAAATGTTTTGTTTCTGTTAAGTCACTTTAAGCTATTTACCTAATATAGCAATAACGCATAACTCTAATAGTTATCTTTTAAGTGTTAAATTCTAGGTTTTGTGCGTGGTTCCGATTTTAAATTTCATGAAGATCGATATAATAATGAGGACTTGAAGACATAACAAACAAACATTCGAATTTTAATATTTGTTAGTATTAGGTTTAAATTGTAACCAATAAATAAACAAATAATTAAATCTTTCCTGTTTATAATATTAGTATCGTTAGTATAGATTAGTTTTATTATCTTATCCAAAGAGTTCAAAATGCTTGTTGCCGTTTTTGTTTTAAAATACCTCCTAGAAGCCACATCACTCCCTTTCTCAACGCGGCTTCTATCCTTAATATGACTAGTCGAAGACATCTTCACTTAGCGTCACTACTTTTTGATGTGATACACTTGAGAAAACCCGTATATCTGTTTACAAAATTGAGATTCTCTTCATTCCATAGCAGGTACGGTGCTAGAGCGACAAGAGGAATTTTGGCAACTCATCCGCACAGATCAGCTGCTTTTGCCGGCAGTTTTCGCTACCTAGCAACCAAATGCTGGAACAACATTCCACCACCTGTAAGGCATACTTTTCCAAGTAATCTTTCAAGAAAAAATTCAAACAATTTCTATTAAACAAACAGAAAGTAGGTGTACCGCGAGGTTGGTCGGTAGCGGACTTTGCTGTGTAGGAGATTGTGGTTTGATGATTTTTCAAAGCAAGGCATTTGTTTATAGTTTCATTGTCCCTATAGCCCACTACATACCTTTCTTTTAGGTTAGGTTTATTACTTAACAACTCACTACTGATATATAACACTGTAAAAAATAATTTTATATATTTATTATTCTTATGTTATTATTATGTTAATAAAGTATGTATTCCCTTAAATAGATAAATTTACTGCACTGTGCTGATTTTTTTCTGTGTCAATCTATAGTTTAAATACTTAGTAGTTTGGATTGCCGTTGATCGTTTCTCAGGTTATGGCAGAATACCAGTGCTTTGCTCGCATAACTGTGAGTAAAGATTACACTGAGCCTATGACCTTTTTGGATGGCTGCAGCGCACAAAGGCTGTTACATGTTTATGTAAATTCTATGTAAAACGATTTTTGAGTGTATATTTAATTGTATTGTAATGGTATATGTGTGTTTAAGTTTGTCCAAATAAAGATCTATTCTATTCTATTAAGATATATATGCCACTAACAGATAATATTATAAATATAAAATTATTTAGCCCAACTGTCGACAAAAATGAATAAAACACATACTTGCTTTAATGTATGAAACTATGAGCGACTCTCTGTTTTAATGTGCCCAACATTAAAGTAAAGAGTCGCTCATAATTGTTTAGATTTATTTATTATATAATGTAGGTAACTAACATTAACTAAAAGATCAATAAAAAAAAGCTTCTTATTTTTATTTCTCTTTTATTTGTTGTTTAGGAGTCAAATAATTTAATTGACACTACTTTGCTTTGTTCTCTTTTATTTTAATAGATTTTTTTAATGTTACATATAATTTTGATAGAAAAATAATACCTGTACGAACATAAAAAGCAAGAGAATTAAAAGTATACATTTGAATGGTTTTTCCTTTAAAAAATATCCTGCTTTCTTATCTGTTCATGTTCACTTCATTGTGGCTTTACGATGATATTTCTATAGTTGGTTGAGTGTTATATTTTAATATCTGTATTTATTGCCACGTTTAAAACAAATAATATTCATTAGTTATATTATTATTTGCCTATAATTAATGGTATTCTTTGATCGAATTTATCTTCAGAAAACTGGATTTGACGCTATTTTTTTACGTTTGGAGAAGTAGCCTTATTTACTGTTTCCTCTGACGTCTAAGGTAGCCATCCGCGGAACACGGATTTATAAAGATTAAATTGAATCCAAATTGAATCGCTTTAATAATTACGTACCTACGCATTCAAATATATCTCCCGGTTAAATCTACTTGTAGATTTCCCAAAGAGTAAATATTTGACGAAATGTGTCGTACTTCATGCAAGACATCCTCAAACATGTCCGCCTGACAGCCGAGCTCCAGCAGATGCCGCAGCGAGTTGTCGTGCGCGACGCGGTAGCGGCCGGCCTCGCAGACGGCGCGCAGGCCGGCGAGCGCCGGGAAGGCCGCCAGCGCGCCGCCGCCGCACGACAGCCGCACCTCCTCGCCGTGCGCCGCCTCCACGCGCCCGCCGCGCGCGCGGTGTGACGTCACCAGCGGCATGTGCTCGGGCACGCACTCGCGGCATTCCAGCTCGATGACGCACGACGCCGGGCCGGCTGCAGCGGATCAAACAGTAAAGGCAGTAAGTAGGTAGTATTCGAGGAGTCGGCACCTACAGACTACAGATCATGATGAGGATGTGATATCTTCATATCAACTAGTGGTTCTGCGAAAACAGTAGACCACGCGAGCCCTTACAATCAACATCCACATTTGCCCTCCAGTGCTCTAAAATATATCTGTTACTGATATGCTAATTGGCTAAAGGATGATTTCCGTCAGTTACTATTTCCTAATCCCCGCTGCTCTTAATTAGGTACCAGAGGAAACGGAAATTTAAACCTACATTCCCCTTACCAGAAGACCCGACCAGACCCTTTTTTTTAAGAGGAAACACTAAGCTCGAGAGAATTGAAAAATAGATATTTATAATATCTATTGCTGTCGCGCCGCGTGCCCAAACAAACCCCGCAGAGTGCGATAGAGATAACTGCAGCTCGGCCGGAAAATACCTATAAAAAGTACACAAAATTAACGCTTCGTAGTCCTCTGATTTATTTTCCAAAACTTAACCGATTTAATTTCTTTTTACATTAAAAATTTAAAATAGGGCTGTGTTTCTGCTTTTCTTTTTCTTATATAATTGCCCAAAGGACAATGGGCACTTTAGTATGGGCCCCGTCCCCAGGCTGTATCAAGTTGGGCTTCTATATTTTTAAAGGACATTTAAGTAGCTTTATTTTATTGTATGGCATCAACCCTGAAATATGTGCATGAAAAAAACTATGATTTCTTTTTCTTTTTGTTTTCAATCTGATTTTGTAGGAATTTATTAAACTAAATCTTACTTTTAGTATAAGAGCTTCCTTTTTAAATAGGTGCAAGCTTAGTAGACGTTTAATTATGAAGTATATTTGGTTTTTATTTTTATTGGATGAAAAATAAATGATAAAAAAAGTATTTATTAGTTTAAATCTAAATCTAAAATTATTTCGTCTAAAAATGTTGCCACACATCCACTGCTCGTCGTTGATAAGAGCCTGTGAAAAATAAAAACGGATTATGTTAAGAGCGCTGTCAAAGTTCGTGAGTTTTCAGACTGGCTTGAATAGTTATGATATTTTTATGAAGGTGTTCAGTTAAATGTTAAGTAGCGTTGTAGCGTTGTCCATCCAGTTTTTAAACTATAGATTACATCACAACATACAAAAAATGAAGTAAATATCTACTAACTTGTTGTACACGTAAACGATCCAAAATATATTTTGCAAATCCAGATCTTGCCTCTAGGTCTTCTCTTGTTAGCCGGTGACGTTCTTGCTGACGCGCCAGAGAACGATCACATATAACACAATGATTTACACGTTCCATAATTAAAATGTAGGTATCCAATCCAATAGCAATCAGGTCCGTATAAACTAGCCACAGTTAAAAGTAAGAAAATCAAAGTCCATTAAACGTGCTGAGGTCAAAAATGCAAAACAGTTCCAATCCAATCCGAAATGCAACGAAATGCGAGCGATGTGCGTACTGCAGAAAATATCGAACTAACCTAAAAGTATATTTTGTTGTCATTTACTGTAGAAGACACACAATCATAAACAATAGGCACAACAAGCAACCCGCTTCTTTCGATTTCGCTCTTGGCTATGCGAGACCAAGCTCTTATTGCTTTCTCGCTCTTTTTGATACCTGATTATTGTTCCGAGTAACCTGATACCGGTTTTGTTATAACATTATTGTTTAACAATATATCATCATTATCATTTCGTGTAGGTGACTCGGTCAATCGACCATGCACACTCTGGTGTCAGAGTTCTTCGGAACCGCCTCTCGGCCTCTGACATGGTTCCTTTAACGACTACCAGATGGCAGCCGGGACCAACGGCTTAACGTGCCTTCCGAAGCACGAAATCATCTTAATTAAGTATCAGACAATCAGATGATTCAAGCCTGCAATGTCTTAACCAAACTAAAAACAACTAAGCAAAGTGTGCTTCCCGCGGGAATCGAATGTGAACATGGGGTCTACGGGCAAACGCCTTAACCACTGGACCACGCAGGCAGTTTTAACAATAGATGCGTGGCCCATTTCGGCCGCTATGTGCTTGGGGGTTGTTTTTATGATTTTAAGAGAGTATATTGTGTGTTGGCAACAACTGATTTATAGCGCCATCTGATGTCGTCAAGCAGAACTACAAGCGTTACGGCGATGACGTAGCTCCCCTCCGCTGCTTTGTAGCCGAAAACGGCGCGCGCTCACTTTGGTCTTGACCGTCGAACGGAAGACTTGCTTTGGTTTCCATTTCCATGAAATGTTTATCAATAAGTTTAACGGTTTATTTTGTTTAAATAATTTGGTCAATAGTGAACAGTGTTTGTTTTTAAAAATCATAATAAAATAAATATATTATAAATAAATGTTGCATTATAATAATTTAGTTTGTTTTCATCAGAAGTGTTCGTGTAACCACGCACCATGGGCAAGAGGCGACGTTATAGCAAACGTGGACGATCGTCGTCTAGTAGCAGTACGACGAGCTCAAGCTCCAGCACCCCATCGCCTCCGGCCAAAAGAAAGGTATCACGTAGAAAAGATACCAAAGATGTGAGTACCTTAAACAATATTATTCCGGAATTCGACCCCCTGAAGAGGATATTAATGCATGGCTCAGTGTTATACAATCTTATGCTGCAACGTTACAGTGGTCCGATGAAACGATACGTTATCAAGCTCTTAATAAGTTAAAGGGTTCTGGCAAGGTCTGGTATGATTCCTTGTTGCGTACCGATAGGCAATGGCCGACATGGAAATGGAGTGATTGGCATCGAAGATTGGCAGATAGTTTTCAAATACGTCGTAATATGTTTGAGCTACTAAAAGAAATTGTTAATAAAAAGCCGTTAGAAAATCAATCTCTTTACGAATTCTTCTTTGATATAAAGTGTAAAATTGATAGATTATCATTAAACTTTACTGAGCAAGACATTATATCTATAATCGTTGGAAGCATAGGTGACAGTAATATAGGAGCATCTATTGAGGCGAGTAATTTTAAATCTTGTCATGATTTGGCTAGTTATCTCCATAGTCGTACCTACAAGTCTAAAAATGTGAAGCAAACTGGCTCGGGTAGTTTACGTGAAAGTCAACAAAAAACGGAACAAATGAATCAGTCTTCTACAAGTGTAACTTCTTTAAATAGCAACGGAAACCCAACTAATATACAAGAAAATAATCAAGTTGGCCCAGCACAGATTCGAAAAGTTATCAAATGTTATGGATGTGGTGGAAATCATAAAAAACACCAGTGTGATACCCTTAAGTGTAATTTTTGTGGCAAAGATGGCCATAATGAGGCCATTTGCCGATTAAAGAAAAACGTGGGTTTAGCCAAGCCCAAAACAGAGGAAACTAAGCTTATTTCTACTTCTGATCCAAGAAGTAAATTTGTGAAGACAATTAATATTAATAATTTTTCTCATGAGGCATTTATTGATACTGGGAGCAGCTGTTCCCTAATTTCTGAATCTGTGGTGGAAAAATATTAACTTCAATCTAATTTACTACCCTCGCCAGTGTTGTTACAAGGTTTCTCGGGTGATACCTCTAAACCGGTTGTACGAAAAGTCACTGTGAATTTGAAAATGGATTGCGTTTCCTTACATAATGTGGATTTTTACATCATTGACAATTTGACCGGTTGCGACATATTAATTGGCCGTAATATAACGGAAAGAGATGACTTGATATATTCGCGTGTTGGAAATTTATTTACATTTGATTATGCGCATTCTTTTACTGAATTTTGCGTTAATATAAATGAGACGGAAATTGATGCTGATACTCATTTGAGGGAATTCGTTTGCTTATTCACACAATATAAACAGTGTATTGCATCCAGTATCAAAGAACTGGGTAAAGAGAATAATCATGAAATGAATATCGCGTTAAGTGATCCTCGACCAGTACAATGCAGACCTTTTCGAGCATCTCATACAGACAGAAAGATAATCCGAGAGATGGTACAGGAATTATTGGATAATAACATTATTCGTGAAAGTAACTCGCCATATGCGAGCCCAGCGTTGCTTGTAAGTAAAAAAAACGGCGAGAAAAGGCTTTGCATTGACTACCGTGCACTGAACAAAATTACTATCAAAGATAAATATCCCATGCCAAGAATCGAGGACCTTGTGGATAGATTACAAGGCTACAAATATTTTACCAGCCTTGATTTAAAATGCGGTTATAACCAAATTTATTAAGTCCCGAATCGATAGCTAAATCAGCCTTCATTTCCGAAGATGGGCACTGGGAATTCCTTCGTGTTCCTTTTGGTTTGGCTAACGCACCATCCTGCTTTCAGCAAATGATGAACAAAGTGTTAGGAAATTTAAGGTTTGAAAACGTGATTGTATATTTGGATGACGTCTATTTAGTTACCGAAACCATTAAAGAAAATTTTAACCTATTGGAGAAAGTTTTAAAAATATTCCGAGATAATGGATTAACTTTAAATTTAAAAAAAATGTCACTTCTTTAAAACCGAGATAGTATTTCTTGGATACAAAATAAAGCAGAATTGTGTAATGCCAAATGAAGCCAAGGTGGAAGCAGTAAAAGGATTCCCTGTGCCAAAAACTACGCATCAGCTACGACAGTTTCTGGGGTTAATCAATTATTTTCGCAAATTCATAAAAAACTGCGCTATTATTTCATCCCCGCTTACAAAATTATTAAAAAAAAGAAACGTCGTGGTCTTGGAGTTCGGTACATGATCAAGCGTTTGAAACTTTGAAAAGCAAACTTACGTCGGAAAGCGTTTTAACTATTTTTGACCCTAATAATGAATCAATTTTATACACGGATGCAAGTCGCGATGGTTTAGCCGGTATTCTTGTCCAAGTTGTTGACGGGAGTGAAAAACCTGTGTATTACTATAGCCGTCAGACAACAGAGGACGAAAAGAAATACCATTCATTTGAACTGGAACTCCTAGCTATCGTAGCGTCCCTACAGAAATTTCGTTTATATTTAATTGGTTCACCTTTCACTATTGTTACGGATTGTAACGCAGTCAGGTATGCATTAACTAAAAAGAGTATTATTCCCCGGATCGCACGATGGGTCCTTTCGACTCAAGAATTTGTCTACGATATTAAACATAGAGAAGGCACTCGTATGCAACACGTAGATGCCTTGAGCCGGAACCCCATTCCGTCGGGTGAGAGATCAGAACGGGAAATAATATTATCTATCACTGAAGGAGACTGGTTACTGACTGTACAAGCGCAAGATTCTGACATCGTAAATATTAAAACTATTTTGGAGGCGGGTGAAATAGATGATAATAAAATCATTTTTGATTCATATGAGCTACTAGGCGGAAAAGTATACAGAAGAACGACCCAAGGTCGACGTTGGGTGGTACCCAAAAAGTGTATATGGCAAATAATAAGATGTAACCACGACGACATAGGTCATTTTTCTGTTGACAAAACACTTGAAAGGATATCACATAAATATTGGTTTTCTCGTATGCGCCACATAGTAAAAAAATACATTAAAAACTGCCTAAATTGTATCTACTACAAAAATAAAGGCGGCCCTAAAGAAGGAGAATTATATCCTTTGCCGAAATACGCCCAACCTTTTCACACTCTACACGTGGATCATCTCGGCCCATTTGTGCAAACAGTCAACAAAAATAAATACTTATTGGTTGTAGTAGACGCATTTACAAAGTTTGTGTTTATGTGCAGTTAAATCAACAAAAGCATCAGATCTTTTACAAGAACTAGAAAATATAACCAAAATATTCGGTAATCCTAGGCGAATTATTTCTGATTCTGGTTCATGCTTTACTTCCAACGAATATAGAGAATATTGTCAAAACAAAAATATACGGTCACATATTATTGCTACGGGTATGCCCCGTTCAAATGGACAAGTGGAGAGATTTAATAAGACGATTCTAGAATCCTTAAAAACTATTGGGGCAGATACGACCGAAGATAGATGGGACCAATACGTTAAAATTATTCAACAGGGTTTGAATAGTACGATCCACAAAACTATTAATGCCATCCCTAGCGAAGTCTTTTTGGGCTATCGCTTACGTACTGATAATGACGCTTTAGAACCAGAGCTTGATAATGAATCGTTGGTGGACGTAACGAAGTTGCGAGAAACTGTGGATAAGAACACTAAAGCCAGTGCAGCATATCAGAAGGAAAGATTTGATAGAACTCGGACTAGGGCTAAGATTTACAAAGAAGGCGACCTGGTATTGGTCAAAATTCAGAGCCAAAGCAACGATGGTCAAAGCAGAAAACTTATGCCCGTCTTTAAAGGCCCGTTTCAAGTAAAGAAAGTTCTAGGTAACCACAGATACGAGGTGGCAGACTTGAGAGGATCGGAAAGGAGCAGTAAACCTTACAAGGGCGTAGCAGCTGTTGAAAATATGAAGCATTGGATACAAATTGATGATTGGAGTTTGGATTAATTATTAAATGCCCGTGTTGGCAAGCTTTAGTTTTAAGGTAAGTAAACAGTGTAAAAAAAAAAAAAGCTTGGGACTTCATCATTCCAAATCTTTTGTTTATCCATAGACTTTAATTGTTTGTACTGAGTTACTGTCGCGGTAATCAATTCATAAATTGAACTAATCCTCTAACATGTCCTTCTGAGAGGTTAGTATCATAAAAAAAAAATATATATTTGACTGCGAGTCTAGATAAAAACACTTTCACCCAAATTACCATCAGGTCAGGCAGCAGCAAATGTGGTTTGGGGAGACCTTGGGTAAAAACTCGATACATTTAAGTAGCGAAATGCTTTTAAATGCCGGGTGATTCCAAGTTATAAGCGCTGGGAAAATCCTGAACTCTCAAGTGGTTATGTACCTTTGTGAGTATTTAAGTTGCCTAAGTGCTCTTAAGTGAAGGAAGAACCTGGACGCGAAGTCATGCTCATTTGCTGGTGTTTGAAAAATGATTCGTAACATTTTCCAGTCGTCCGCCTATGACCATTTACGAACTGTAGGAAGTATTTGACATACTTTGATTTGTTTCAGTGTTTTACCAACACTCGTGTGGCGCCTGGGACAGTCGCCTTGCAGAATGGCCTTGTTGGCAACAACTGATTTATAGCGCCATCTGATGTCGTCAAGCAGAACTACAAGCGTTACGGCGATGACGTAGCTCCCCTCCGCTGCTTTGTAGCCGAAAACGGCGCGCGCTCACTTTGGTCTTGACCGTCGAACGGAAGACTTGCTTTGGTTTCCATTTTTGTAATTCATAATTAATTATAAAATTATAAAATTCGATAATTTAGATTCCATTTAATAATTTTTAAAGGTTAACTGTGTTTTGAAATGTTTATCAATAAGTTTAACGGTTTATTTTGTTTAAATAATTTGGTCAATAGTGAACAGTGTTTGTTTTTAAAAATCATAATAAAATAAATATATTATAAATAAATGTTGCATTATAATAATTTAGTTTGTTTTCATGTGTGTGAATAAAGGGGTATGATCATGAAGCCATACAGACGGCTAGCCATACTGCGTAAAAGGTTAAATATAATACAATAAGTAAAGTATACTTTTACATTGAAAAATATATTTTTGTTAAAATCGTATTTTTTTTCCTGCACAAGTCTCAATGTTGGTGTCATATAATAAATTGAACGTATTATTATAACCTTTCAAATGACGTATATCTCAACTTGATACACAACTGGGGCCAAAGCGCCCATTCTCTTTTGTTTTCTTGATGTTTGAACACAACGGAAATTCGTACTAATTTTTCATGTTTTTGACTTCCTACGCCAACTCTGGCAGAATATGTTTGACACACTTGCTACTGTAACATCTTTATAACTACCATGTTCTAAAGGAATAAATGATCTTGAATCTTGAAGGTTCATAACTCTTTAAATAATTCAATTATGAAAAAATTTTACATACGGATTTTTTTAGTAAAAAATCATTACTCTATTGGTACTATCCGGTCAGGAATCAGGGGACTACTCTTGTATGGAAACACGGCCCTTGAGCACCATGTTTAGTATACTTTTGTACACATTAACTAAGTTGGAGTGATCCTCTTCAAGATCGGAAATATCGGAATAGCGAACTTGGCATGGGTGAATGGGAGGCAAAGTTTAAGTACCCGGTTTCATAGTTGTTATGTTACCAAATGGTAAAAATTTTAATAGGACGCTAATTTTCTCTAACTATTATGGCAGACAAACATGCGAATTTTACGTTAAGGCGAGGCGTCAAATGTTTGGTACCTTCGCTCGGCAAAGGACTGATCAAGTGCGCGCAAGGGATAGCGCTTGGCGGTTTAGCCCGTGAATGATGAGATAGGAGATAGTCTCGAGTCGCTCAAAGAAAAAAACGTAAGCGCCAAATTCGTTATTTCTATTTTATATAAAATCAGACCGGTTAATTGTATTTTCATATTTACATTTTGATGAATTACTAATAACCTATCTTTTAGTCTAAAAATCATTATTTTATTCGTCGCATTTGAGCTACAATAACAAAAACTCTGCGACGAAGACCATTTTTCAAAAAATATTTCTATCGAGAAAATTTTATCAAAACGTGTTTTCATCTTCTAGATAAATAAGGTTCAGAACGACCTTATTTACAGTGGTATCACCTTAAGAAGTGGCCGGCATCTATAAGCCCCGGTTTCAAGTCACAGGAAAGCATGTGAATCTTTTTAATTTATTTTTAATTTTATTTCAGGATTCTAAGTTTATTAAGTGTTTTCAATTATAATAGTAATACGCAGTATCATGCTTTAAGCCAAAAAATATTTTTCATATTTTGATTTTTGTTCCTTAGGGAAAGTTGTTCAATTTCACTCCCTCTCCCACTTCACGTACTTCAACTTCTTTCATAAATATACAGAAAATCGATTTCAGACAACTTTTGGGCAAAATGCCGACTATAAACACGTTCAAGTTTATCGTATAAAAAAGTTGTTCACACAAAAAAGTTGCGTCTTAATGAGAATAACAAAAAAGTCTAATGACATTTTTGTTCTTTTTTTCCAAATAGCTGTACTATGAGTTTTTTTAAGTTTCGGACCCCCATATATCCGCCATTTTTTAAAATTTCGAAAAACTGGCACGACAAAAAAATTCTATATAATTACCGAACCTGCTCACAAAATTTCATGAGAATCGGTTGAGAAATGCGACCTGTAGGCGAGAACAGACAGACAGACAGACGGACAAAAGAATTTTGGGCCAGTGGAAACTGAGACGCTTCGCTCGCTCGGTCAACTATATCTGACTTGTAACATAGGAACATCAAAGAGAATTAAGTGACCTCGACTCGGCTGTAGCTTCATCAAAATATACCTCCTTAAACTAGCATAATGGTCCAAGAAGATTGGCATTTACCCATAGATTATTAAAAATGCGCATTTACCTATTTGAATCCTAATATAGTGTCAATGGCGGCGTTGATTTGATGCTGTTGCTCGAATACCTACGCCTACGATGGAACTATTATATTATTGCCTATTGCTCCAGTGTATAAAGACACGGTAAAGATTAGATATCTTTACCGTGACAGAGATCTCTGACTGCATATTGACTCTGGACTACTCATGATGACTCATGTCACTGACGTTTGTCGCAATGTTAATGGCTCGTTGCGTACCCGGTACCGATATAAAAAATTTCTTCCAATTATTATCTACTAACGTTTCTGGTTCAGGCTCTAATTGACAACTTGCATTTTTTTATGCAATCGAAAGTACCTCATAAACTTTGTGATTTGGAACCTCTTAGCGCAGAATAAGCAGCAACAAACTGCACACCACATTTTGTCCAAGTGATGTCAACTTCCAATTTATAGTACCTAAGTATATTACTTACTTAAAACTTTAAAACATATTTTTATATGTAGACTGAGTACTTATACAGTGTCATGCCATAGGTAATTCAAAGGGCAATGCCGGCTATTGGCGTCTTTTTTTTTTCGCGCGGCCACTGACCAAACCTTGTTTTTCTTGTAGACAATAGCATACTAAACAAAACTTATTATGACATATATACCTCTAAACTCAGTCCGAACTGAGTTATTTGAGTTTAAAATTCGTAAATAATCATGTATTTTTATTGGCAATTTTTATCATAATCGCGAGTTTTAATGAAAATATGCAATAAAACAATTATCTTTGAACATTTTTATTATAACTTTACCCCTTTGAGGCCGGCCCGCACCATCTGCACACCTTGTTTAAGTTTAGTTGTATTGGTGAGTCATCTTTCATTTTGCGAACAAAGCAGATAAAAGCCTAGTATACACAGATATATAGTATCCCTACCCTTCCCCCGCCTCCTCTCTGCCAACCCTGCGCACCACAGTGCAGGTATGTACTGCCCATTCTCTCTTTTAACAATACATCCAAAAATAAATTGCCAGTTAATTTTTAAGTGTGATTATTTAACAATTCCTAACTCTTATAACTATTACAGTATATGGTATAACTCGCAACCAATTATGATTTTATATTATTTGGTTGTTATAGTATGAATAGCGTAAAAGAGGTTAACAATAGATTCGTTTATATATATTACCTATAATAATATTTGTTTGATTTTAGTCATGACACAAAAACTACAGGTAAAAATCATATACATACATCGATCGAGTAGGTGCTTTTATTTGTAAAACATCAGGTTTACCTACATAATAAGGTTATTGCAACAATAATATAGGTGTGGTGATATACAGCACAAAAGAAGATGTGAACAGGGAAATAAGTATCTCCCCCATGCTAAGTACTATAATACTGACATGACGTGGGAACAGCAGCCAAGCGTTCGTTTGCCGATAATGCAACTGCAGTAATGGGCGCATATAGCTTGCCTGCCTCCCATACCACCTTCTATTAAAATATACGTATAATAAATTCGAGATTGTCTATACCTTGATTGTATTCGCGCCCTTAGCAACCATGGATTTGTAACTGTAATATTATGTTCTTCGAGATTTTCTAAGTCCATATCTCTACATACTTCTATTCTCCGTAATAACTACGAGCTTGTTTGATTTGATAAGTTCCCAAGGCATAAATAATTAACTCGTCCATACTAATAACAGGAAAGTCATGGACTATGTGATTAAGATCCTATGCTGTATTCGTCAGGAACACTGCTCTTCTTGCGTTTATATTTTTATTAATGATATAATCGCCTAGATAGTTCTCAGTTTCTGCGGTCGCTTCAATTGCTAATAATATTGCTTCAACCAATCTATGATCAGTCAGAGGACGCCCGAAGGCATATAATACTGTAATATTTATAACTTCTTCCCAAAAAATCAATCAGGAATGGATGTTGCTGGAAGCACTGCGCAGTCAAAGGGTAGGATCTTCTTGTACTGTTATTACTTCTACTTATACTTCGAAGACAAGCAATGCACTGTCTACGATCCATCTTTGTACACACGCACATACAATATTGGCAATCAGAGTCCGTAATACACAAGTCGATTCACTACACAATTGTATATAACATGACATCAAAAAAAAAGAAAAGAAAAATATTAAATATCATACAAAGCCCTTCAGGCAAGTAGGCGACCAATACTGTTGAAGAGTTTCTTTCGGCGTCTTCTTCTCTGCAGTGGTCGGTTCCGAAACGCTAGTAGTTTGTAGCTTTTAAACAAGAATTAATAATTTGAATATAATATAATAAGTATTATTTAATTTTAAAGGTGAATTGACGTGAAAAAGTGCCTGAAAAGGCCTATTTTCTGAATAAATCTTTGAATCTTTGAATCTTTGACACAGAGGGAATATCAGTAAGGTCCATATAACAAGCCAATCCACAAAGGTAAGATATCAATGTCGGAGTCAATTAAACAGGCCAAGTCGTCGTTTGATCACTTCTATATGAAAACTGGAATTACATACGCGTACGACATGAAGACAGAACGGTGAGTGAAACTAAATCTTTCCAAACGCTTGCTTTCACGAAGAAAGAGACAATCAAATCTGAGATTGCACCTTCCTGAAAAGCAGGAAGGTAATAGATACCTGCTGAGTGGCGCGTGGAGATGGCGGAAAGGAGGTGGGGGAAGGGATTAGCGCAAGGACACTAGCTACATGTGTACCCATGGATAGATCTGCTTTGTTCGCATAATGATCGATGACTCACCAGTACCACTAAACTCGCCGAACAACGTTTGCTGTTGGTGGAGAAGGCCGCAAATGGGTAAAGTGATAATAAAAAAGTCCAAAGATAATGTTTCATTGCATATTTCAATTAACCTGCCACTTTTTTGACGAAAATTGCCTTCATAAATATATGATTTTTACTGATTTCAAACTCAAATAACAGCTCGGACTGAGTTTAGAGGTATATGTTTCATATTACGTTTTGTTTATTATGCTATTATCTATAATAAAAACAAGGTTTGGTCAGTGGCCGCGCGAAAAAAAAAAAAGACGCCACTTCCCATAGTCGAATCGGCATTGTTCTTTATGAGGTAGGTTCTTGTAATGACACCGTATGAGAACTTTAAGATGGTTTATTGACAAGTTATCACTTCAATACAAATTATTCGTGTCGTGAGTTAGTAGTTAGTCCAAAAATTAACATTACTGTGCGTGTAACGCGGCACGCGGCTCTCAGCGAAGCGACACAGAGACGGATGTTCTCTCGGTTTAAGCGAGCGGGCGGCGGACTGTGCTGTGGTTGTTGTTATTTGACCGTAAGCTACAATAACTGACCGTCAGAAATGGTAATTTATCGATAAATGACGGGAAGAAACGGTCAACTACTTATGTCGCAAACGAAAAATATATGTTTAAGTACGTTTGAATACTATAGACATAAAATGGCTCGTGTATAATCGATTTTTAGGGTTCCGTAGCCAAAGGATGAAAACGGGACCCTATTAGTATGGCTCTGCTGTCAGTCTGTCTGTCTGTCCGTCACCAGGCTGTATATCATGAACTGTGATACTAGACAGTTGAAATTTCCACAGATTATGTATTTCTGTTGCCGCTCTAACAAATACTAAAAAAAAATTAAAATTAAAATAAATATTTAAGGGGGCTCCTATTCAACAAACGTGAAGTTTTTGCTCGTTTTTGTTCGATATTGATAACGACAACAGGTAGACGCTTGAGATATTCACAGAATATTGAGTTCACTTTAAAAATAAATAATTAAACTGAAATAAAATTAATATTAAAGGGGGCTCCATACAACAGGCATAATTTGTTGGCCGTTTTTATAGATAATGGTACCGAACCATTCATGCGCGAGTCGGACTCGCCGTTGGTCGGTTTTTTTATGCATACTCGTATATATCGGATGATATTTTATTTTAGGCTACGTTTTCGATACATACATGTACAAATTGATAGGCAACCTATATTAAATTAAAGTATTGTTATGTAATTTTTAGTAGGTAGGTATTATTTATCAAACGCACGCACGAGTGTCAAACCTCAAGTAGGCCTGACAGTCGTGCGTTTGATAAATCCGAAAAGTTTTATTACATAGGTACATACATATTTATTTTATTTATTTATTTAAACTTTATAACACAAATTAACAAAAGTGTACAAATGGTGGACTTAATGACATATGGCATTCTCTGCCAGTCGACCATAGGACCTAACAGAGAAATTGAGTTTGGGTGGTGCGATATAGTGCGTATGATATATAAACGTTAACAAAAAAGCTTAAAATTATATATTATAAAAAATAAATATCATATAAAATAAGTGTAAATACTTATGCGAATATAAACATATAATAATAATAAATATATATCTTTATGTATATACATATAAATATAAATATAATACATAGTATCACGTCTTTTTGCCTTGAGGGGTAGATAGAGTCTAGGTCTTCATGGCCACATTTGGCGTGTTGGAAGGCGTGTAGATGGATTTAAATCATTTGAATTGGAACTTGTTATAAACTCGATGAAAAATAATTTGGTATTAGGACTAGATAGGTGGTTTCGGAGAAATATATCTCCATATAAACAGCGAAAGGGACTTGCGGCAATATCTAATCATTTTGGTACAAAATAAAACATTATAGCAAATTTTGTCCATTTTACCTACAAAGATCTTTTTAATTGTAATTTAGAGATAACTTATATACCTAGTTATTTTTATACTTCTAGTCTAGAAATAAAAAAAAATCCATACAAATTTACTTTTTACCCCTTCAGGGGGCGTTTTGTCCATTTCACCGACACAGATCTTTCTTTTATTTTAATCGAGAACTTATGTACTTATTTTTATACTTTTAAGTCCAGATTTGATAAAATTCCATATTCACCCCCTATTTCACACCCTTAGGGGTTGTTTTTCTAAAAATCCTTCCTTTGTGTTGTGAGTCTGTGAGTTGATATATAAGTTAGGTTTGCCTTTTGCCCGCGACTCCACCCGCGTTAGTGTCGATCCCACGGGAACAGTAGAAATTCCCAAAAGAAAGGTACCCTATATCCTTCCCCAGGCTTCAAACTACCTCTATACCAAATTTCATTCAGATTGGTTCATTGATCAAAAACGGAAAGTTTCATACTAACTTTGCATCCCCGTTTTACCCCCTTAAGCGATAATTTTTGAGAAAAATATTGAACTCGTGATTATGCCTTCCAATAATTATTTAATTATTCGAATAAAATTCAGCATGAAGGTTCTCCTTCATGCTGAATTTTAAAACGGCATAGTTTCATACTAACTTTGCACCCCCATTTCAACCCCTAAGGGATGAATTTTGAAAAAAATATTTTCCTCATATTTCATGCCTTTCAGTAAAAAACCTTCATGCTGAAATACATTCGAATAATTTAAAAACGGCAATGTTTCATACTAACTTGCACCCCTATTTAACAACCTAAGGGATGAATTTAGAAAAAAATATATTACTCATGTTTTATGCTTTGCAGTAAAGAATCTTCATGCTGAATTTCATTCGAATAATTCAAAAACGGCAAAGTTTCATACTAACTTTGCACCCCCGTTTTACCCCCTTAAGGGATGAATTTCCAAAAATCCTTTTATAGTCTCCCCTACGTTATAAAAGGAACCCCTGTGCAAAATTTCAAGTTTCTCACCCTTATAGTTTAGGCCCTGCGTTGATATGTCAGTCAGTCAGCTTCTCCTTTTATAATAATAACAATAAAATTATAAAATATCTGTGTCTTTTGCATTAGATTATACCTAAAATACATCGAAATATAAAATACGTTTCTGACCGTCATTTATTATTTCTTACCGTAAATTACCATTTATGACCGTAAGCTACGTATGGTCTGGTAAAGTAATATATGTCGCTTACATCTATAGGCTGTGGATGCTACGACGTGAGGTTGGCGCGATAACGAGTGCAAAAGAGAAGGAACTATTCGTCTCTGTAGCGCGCCGGCGAACAACCGCGGGACGCTCTGACTGGGTGATGGGTTGCTAAATACTCCCCCTCAAGTCCGGGAGAACGCCCTTGCTCCTGGGTGGTTCATCAGGATTGACTGGTGACTTATCAGGATTAGCTGGTCGTCCTCGCTTTCTTTTTGGAACAACTGGTTTTGGAAGAGAGTCGTTATTACCTTTTTAAGGAGTGAGGTCCTGGGTATGGTACTTTTCCAGGACATTTGCCGTGTTATCAGCAGGTGAGATAGCGTAAGTAGTTGGGGATATTCTCTTTACGACCCGATAAGGCCCGTAACGTTTAGGCACAAATTTAGCTGTAAGGTCTTTAGAACCTTTGCTTAGCAAGTGCGATTTTAAAAGGACCAGATCCCCTTCTTGAAACATCAGTGCAGGACGTCGCGATTGGTACGCGTATTCCTTTGTTTTGTCCTGCGACATTTCAACGCGTTATCGAACTGCTGTTGAAGAATTCAAAAAAATTCTTAGACAGGGAGTAATCTGGGGTACGAAATTATCCTTATCTAGGATCGAACGGAGATCGTGCACTACTTCCGTAGGGGATCTCATCTCCCTGCCAAAGATAAGGTACCTACGCTGGTGTTTTGCCAGTTGTTTGGCACTTTAAAAAATCCGGTATCTGGACGGCAGCGACGACTAGTTGAGTGGACTCACTATCAGAGTCGCGATTAAAACGATATATGACTCCTTGGTCCATGAGATAACCCCTTTCTCTTCGCCGCTTCTGAGCAACGACATCGTCAAGTCCCTCGAGCTCTTTGATTATCTTTTCCACATCAGGATCGCATGTCCGAGGTTATCTGGCTTGGATTTTTCGTGTGCAGATCGCATATGGCAGAGCAGACGCCACAATTCTCGCGTGACTCGCTGGCACAAACTGGTCTGCTCAGGGTATCTGCCACGACATTTGCTTTACTAGAATTGAATATCAAAGAAACGAAACTGCGCCTAAGGCGTAGTTACTTGAGTCTGTACGCAGGACGAAGGGACGACTAAAATCGGCTTGTAGCAGTATTAGAGCTGTGGTTAGCAAACGTTTCAGCTCCTCAAAAGGCTTGGGTACGTATGCTCTGAGCCCCAAGACCATGCTTGGTGTTTTCTGGTCAACCGTGTCGACGGTTCCGTAACCTACGAGAAGTTTGGTATAAACTTACGAAACCAACAACATGTCTGTCAAAATGTTCTCAGGTGTTTTAAGGTACCTGGTTCTTCATCTCGAGTACAGCACTCACCTTCCCTGGGTCGGTGAACACGCCCTCTTGCGTGAAGACATGGCCAAGATATTTAACGTTCTCTCTGGCAAAAGAACACTTCTCACTGTTGACATGGAGTTAATATCCGGCTAGGCGCTTGAAATACGCCGTGTGGTATCCGGCAGAGGACATTTAGTTATTTTTAAAATTACAGTGATTAGAACTAATTATCTATACATTTAATAAAACTGTAGAAGGTCTCAGTTCTGTACATTGAATATAATCTAACAAAAATACAACGAGGGGTCTTCATATAAGTAACAGAAGCCAAAAATATGATTTTTGAAATTTTTGTAATTACACACAATTACATATAATCTTCACCAAGATATACACTTTAATATAATATTGCCCTTAATATATTATCTATACATATAATAAAACTGTAGAAGGTCTCATTTCTGTACATTGAGTATAAACTAAAAAAAATACAACGAGGAGTCTTCATATAAGTAACAAAAGCCAAAAATATGATTTTTGACATTTTTGTCTGTCTGTCTGTCGTTGTTCGCCTTTCACGCAAAAACTACTGGACGGATTTTGATTAAACTTTTTTTGTTATATAGCTATTAGTCCTCGGCAACATATAGGCTATAATTTATTTTGAAGTTCTAGATACTTAATGTGGAACCATAGGAGCCCGTCTAATCTTTAATAGATATTTATATATCGCCTTAGGAAAAGTTAGTCAACATGATGAGCACTAATTGTTGATATAAAAAAACGTAGGTCCGGAACACCTGATGTGGAACCCTAGCAGCCCAGCTAAACCTTGAGAGATATAAAAATAACGCCTTGGGAAAAGTTGTTGAGCGTGATGAGCACTTACTGATGACGTAAGAAAATTTAAGGTCTAGAACACATGATGTGAAAACTTCAGGACTTCAGGTATAGTTTCTGTACTCTACACATAGTCTACATATAATAAGGTAATAAATAAAACATTATTTTAGGCAATCTTAATAAAACATTATTTTTTGCGCATAAAGTCAAAATTATAACATCCTACTTAATTTCAATAGAAAAGGTAGATGGTTGGCAGTTAGCACCAGTTCCGGTCATCAGAACGTTATCAATAAATTGTACAAATTTCTCAGCTCTGTAAACCACATCATTGGTGTCGTCACAAAGCCTCCCACCACTCGAGATACAGGCGAACCCATGGTTGGTTGCTCAAAAACAACTTATTGCTATTAATATATATAATGTAATACTTGTACTTTATGTGGGATACATGTCAATAAATCTATTTTTATTTTATTTAATAAATATCGTGTAGGCGGTAGTTTTGCATAGTCCTATAAAACATAAAAGACAAATGTCAAATTCAATAAGAGCTAATACTTACAGTCGGTGGACGCAGCTGCACTCAGGCAGGCCACGAGCGCAATGACCCGCGTAGCGAGCATGCTGAATTATTGCAGAACACACCGAGGAACTACGAATTTTGATGCTTCTTCTCGTGTCGTTTACTCAGGTAGTGTTGTGATGCTCTGATACAATACTCCTAGAGTTGCAGCAGTAGCAAACCTGAGCGAGGGAAGTGCGTCCAACACTGACACACTTACTGTTGTTCCATTGAGATAACGATAACAAGGGCAGAGGTCCCGGCGGCCGCTTGTTTGTTTGTCACATGAACTAGACTTGTTTCACACAGATGATTAGCACTCCGTTTTCATCCAAGAGAATAAAAATGGCCACTCTTTTACGCAGCTTTAAATAATGTTATTTCCATTTTTCTGTTCGCACCCTGAATATATACCTAGGTACATCAACTACTCATTTTAAATATGATCATAGTACCTATGATATGACAGCTAGGTTGAGCAACATTGCGCATCGCCTGTTTTAAATTATTATGATATTTTTGGATATATTAGCATGAGGTCTCCGAAATACGACATATAATACGACTAATACCTGGGCAACGGGGGTTTAGACGGAAAACGTGTTGCCAAATACCTAGGTACATTGATTTTCTGCCCCCGAAACCACCTATTCTTATACAAAATTTCATCAAAATCGTATGATTCATATTATTACACTAGCTGTGCCCGCGACTCCGTTCGGGTACATTACGATTTCTGAGCTAAGAAAAATATTACGTAGCTTATCCTTGTGTGAAATGTCATTAGTCGCGAAGTTTTTTCCAGAAATGATGAGTGTTACCGATATAGGTACCTACTTATGTTTAATCTTTTATAGTGTTTTTTTTTGTTTTTTTTTTTTTTTTAATGGCTTTTACGAGCGACGTATTTAGCCAGTAGCAAGTAAAGCTGGGGAAACAGCGCACAAACACAATTTATATAAAGAAAAATGAGCTAGAGCAAAATCAGGAGTGTTTGAAAATATAATATATGTATATAACATAAATACAATAAATTATATACTATCATATGGAAATATTATTAAATTTTAAGAAGTCAATTATTATTTTATTTATATTACTATTATTAATACAAAGCAAATTCAACATAGAGGTAGGGAAAGGAATATTTTCGTGTAACAGACCACTGATAAATGAGGTCCGGTCGTAAAGCGGACAGGAAAAGAAGATATGGTTAGCATCCCCAAGTCCCGTACCACAGGAACAAGTATCATCACTGAGAACCTTGATCCTGCACAGATGGACGGGCAAGCTATTATGGCCGATTCTCAAGCGGATTAGTGAACTAGTCGATTTTTTGTCTAATATTTGTTTGCAGAACCAAGGTTTCAGTGGAATATTAGGCTGAATTTTTGAATAGTAATTACCCTTTACTTTAGAAGTCTCTTGCCATAACATGTCCCAAGCGTCCTGGAGGAAACATCTAGACAAACTAACCAAGTCATGACAAAAAATAATATAAGGGTAATTATCACCAAATTCAACTGCATTTCTTGCCAATTGATCGGCTTTTTCATTGCCGGATATACCGCTATGACTAGGTAACCACGAAAATTCGACAGACAATTTTAATGATGAACATTTTTGAAGAAGATTTCTTATTTGAATAACTAAGGGAAAAGGAGTCTTTAGTTTAAAAGGGAACTTTTGAAGAGACAGAAGAGCACTTAAGGAATCTGTAAGTATGGTAGTGTGAGGTAATTTCATAATAATAACATATTCAACTGCTTTAAGGACACCAAAAAGTTCGCCTGTGAAGACCGAGGCTTGAGGAGGAAGTTTAATCATCTGAATACAATTGTATTGTTGATGATAGACACCTACTCCGACACAACCCTGTGGAGATTTTTTTGAGGCGTCAGTGTACAGAGTGTGCCCACCACTTCGATACGTATGTTCATCCGTTAGTACCACGTTATTGCTATGTAAATCAGATGGTGAATGTTTGATGTTTATATCTGTTATTAATGCAGGAAAGCTACTGTCGAAAAGAGGATGTGTTTTTGATGTGTGGATGCAACATTTCAATGAGAGGAACCTACGATAACTAATAATCAAACAAGGTGGAGGTTTATTACACCTTTTCCAGTATTTTGAGGATTCCATGTCTTCATAGAGCCGCTTAACTTTAGTAATAATCGGATTTGGCGATATCTGTAGAGCACGGTAAAAAAGGTTATCACAGAGCATTTGCCTTCTAAGATGCAATGGAGCATCCACACATTCAACTTGCAACGCATTGATGGGACTCGAGTGCATAGCACCTGTGACAAGACGTAAACCCTTAGCCTGGATAGAATCTAATTTTTTAAAAGCCATTTTGCTTCCTGGTTCAAAGATAAAAGAAGCATAATCTATTACGCTTCTTATTATGGCATTGTACAGGAGTCGTAAAGAATAAGGGTGGGCTCCCCACCAAACCCCAGAAAGACAACGTATTATATTTAAGTTTTTTTCACATTTATTATAAATATAATTACAGTGTTCAACACCCGTAAGTTTGGGATCCAACAATGCTCCTAAGAATTTAACCTCTCTTTTGACAGGGATAATTTGTTCATCTAAGACTACTTTAATTTCAGAAGGTAAAGGAAGAATACGCTTGCGAGAAAACAATACAAATGAGCTTTTTGGTACAGATAAATTGAAGCCACTCATATCCAGCCATTTTTTAAGTAAAACTAAAGAGGAATTCAAAGTAGATGTGGTCACGTCCACAGAACTATCCGATGAATAAATTAACAAATCATCTGCATATTGAAGAACTCCAACATTTAAAAGATTAAGCTGTGTGATAAATGGTTCTAAATCCGCAGTGTAAATATTAAATAATAAGGGACTTAGAACTGAACCCTGAGGAAGCCCTTTCCACAGAGTGCGCGACAATTTTTCGCCATCATTTAGAACCAGGTGAATTTGTCTTCCCGACAGCATCTCGAAAACAAATCTTCTAAATGATAATGGAACGTTTATTTTTCTAAGCTTGTCATCGAGAACTGTCAAGATGACATTATCGTAAGCAGAGTTAATATCTCAGAACCTCAGAACAATAACTAAAGCATAGAAACCGTGTTAAAATAACAACAAAATACAATATTCTACACTGTTTTTACTTATGGCATTGTTAAAGCATCAGAAAGAGATGCATATACAATGCCATTTGCGTAAATGTGCAGGTTGTCCTGGGGTACTGATGTGATCAGGGTTGTACTATATCGATGAAATATATTTATCGACTAAATGTTTCGTCCTAAGAAATTTATACTCTACTCTGATTGTATCGATTCGTTAAATGAGTACGATTCATAAAAAAAAAAACTAGTTGCACTCCAGGAGTGCCGGCAGAAGTGAAAACTCGCCTTTGCGGCATACTCAGGTCCGTGTCCTTCTTACGAATTTTCGATCAATTCACGTGTCCTGACGCGAGTTTTCTATTTTACCCATCCCAAAAAGTGCACAAAGCCGCTAAAGAGGCTTTTACTTTAAAAGTTACGTCAAGATACACCTAAATAACTCCTAATCGCATGCCGCCGCTTGGCTTCATCTGATAAATAGGTAAAAAAAAAACCATACATTACCCACCGCGCGTCTACTGTCTACTGCTGGTCATTAGGCCTTACCCAGTATTGGTCGAACGGCAGAATACCTAATATGATGTCAATCATATTTTCGATTATTTCGAAATTCAAACAGTGCCTACTTACCTACCTTACCTATGAATGCGCAAAAAACCCAATGCATTCGATTTACAGTCCCCAATGTGAGGCAGTCCAACGTTGACATACTAGTTGAAGGTAAAATAGACTTTGTAAATGATACCACCTTCTTAGGAATCACAATAGACTCTAAATTGCAATGGGGCGCTCATGTATCAAAAGGTAATATAAGGTCAGATATATTTTTCACTTGATCAATGGGCCATTCAGCATATTCCAAAACCATCTAAAGCTTTTCCCAGCTAGCTTTGAGGAACAGTCAGTAAAGGAAACATAATCAGGTAGGTAAAGAGAAACACATAATTCCAAGTGATATTTTTTATTTTATAAAACTTTTACACTAGGGTAAAAAAGTGCCAGTGTGTTATTTGTGAAAAATTCACAGTGTTGGTAATAGAAAAACAAGAGGTGAAGAAAAACAAGAGATTACTTTACCCACTTTCATTACTGTCCAAAATAAAATGTTTTTCATAATTTTAAATATAAATAATAAAACCGTTTCCGTAAACTTTCTTATTACCATTGATTTATAATTCGGCAAATATAAATGTAGGTAAAGCATCGTGTTTCAATCGCTTCCATTTAATTTTAAATTCGAAATTAATGTATCGGCACGGCAGTAAAATATTTTGAACAAATTGGAGTATGTATGACATTTTATGTCCAATATGTCGCTTGAAAGTTCCTCGGATCCACACCTTTTTATCCTTTTACTTCAGGGAGCTGCAATAAAATTTCAACAATAATTTTCTTCATATTAGTAAAAATCGATTCTTTTTAGGGTTCCGTACCCAAAGGATAAAAACAGGACCCTACTAATATGACTCCGATATCCATCTGTCTGTCACCAGGCTGTATCTCATGAACCGTGATAGTGAGACAGTTGAAATATTACAAACAAAAATTTCGGGCGTTTTTATAGCTTACGCCCACGGCTCCGCTCGCGTTAATGTCTATCCCCGATAACAGTACCTTATTCTGAGATGTAATTTATGTCTATGTTCTTTTCCGTACTCCAGAGATCGTGCAATGGTGATGATGATGATGCAAAATTTCATGATGATCGGTTCAGAAGTTACGGCGTGGAAGCGTAACAAACAAACTCACTTTCACATTTATAATATTATATGTAAGGATGGTACGGAACCCTTCGTGCGCGAGTCCGACTCACACTTTGCTGGTTGTTTAATTACCATGATGGTTCAATTTGTTACATTACTATTGCATGGCTCAACACTAACAAAAATATCCCTGATAGCAAGACCGTCATAAAAAATATCGATATACTCGTAGATACGTGATTTTACCACATCACTAGCAAAAAAACTAACCTAATTTGAAATAAGGAAAAAACGATAATTTTAAGCAAAATACCTATAAAAGTTGTCATTTATACAATACGTTATATAATTGACAATATTATTGTTGTATTTTGAGGTATTTTGGGTTTTAATTATGCACTTTTAACTGAAAAACTTACCGAAGAAAATTATGTTTTACAGAATTTATTTCTGTTCGTCCTGAATGGGATTTACATCGCTCCATTGCACAAGACATTGTTTAGTATAATGGTCATTTGATAACGCACCAACCCAACACCGGTTAATACTTTTTTCCGTGAGAATTTTAGCACAATCCTATATTTAATTTGCAGACATCACAATTCCGCCGCAATGTTTTTGTCGATATATAACCCGATCAAATCGGCAAGATGCTAATATTACAGACGTTGAACTGTAATAAGTTATTTTGAATTTAGTCGGATTTAATTGGAGTCCAATGGAGTCCATTGACATTTCAAGTCGGGACAACCATGAAAATAATAGAAACTGACTGAAGTTTTTGTCTCATTCTGTCATAAGCGAAAGCTCATAAGAAAAATACAGTGTCAACTATCTGTTTTCAGTTTCTATTTTTATGCGGCTTCTATGTATATTATTCTTCTGAGGTTAATATCTAAAAACCTCAGAACAATAACTAAAGCATAGAAACCGTGTTAAAATAACAACAAAATACAATATTCTACACTGTTTTTACTTATGGCATTGTTAAAGCATCAGAAAGAGATGCATATACAATGCCATTTGCGTAAATGTGCAGGTTGTCCTGGGGTACTGATGTGATCAGGGTTGTACTATATCGATGAAATATATTTATCGACTAAATGTTTCGTCCTAAGAAAGTCATAAATGTACTCTACTCTGATTGTATCGATTCGTTAAATGAGTACGATTCATAAAAAAAAAACAACTAGTTGCACTCCAGGAGTGCCGGCAGAAGTGAAAACTCGCCTTTGCGGCATACTCAGGTCCGTGTCCTTCTTACGAATTTTCGATCAATTCACGTGTCCTGACGCGAGTTTTCTATTTTACCCATCCCAAAAAGTGCACAAAGCCGCTAAAGAGGCTTTTACTTTAAAAGTTACGTCAAGATACACCTAAATAACTCCTAATCGCATGGCGTCGCTTGGCTTCATCTGATAAATAGGTAAAAAAAAAATCCATACATTACCCACCGCGCGTCTACTGTCTACTGCTGGTCATTAGGCCTTACCCAGTATTGGTCGAACGGCAGAATACCTAATATGATGTCAATCATATTTTCGATTATTTCGAAATTCAAACAGTGCCTACTTACCTACCTTACCTATGAATGCGCAAAAAACCCAATGCATTCGATTTACAGTCCCCAATGTGAGGCAGTCCAACGTTGACATACTAGTTGAAGGTAAAATAGACTTTGTAAATGATACCACCTTCTTAGGAATCACAATAGACTCTAAATTGCAATGGGGCGCTCATGTATCAAAAGGTAATATAAGGTCAGATATATTTTTCACTTGATCAATGGGCCATTCAGCATATTCCAAAACCATCTAAAGCTTTTCCCAGCTAGCTTTGAGGAACAGTCAGTAAAGGAAACATAATCAGGTAGGTAAAGAGAAACACATAATTCGAAGTGATATTTTTTATTTTATAAAACTTTTACACTAGGGTAAAAAAGTGCCAGTGTGTTATTTGTGAAAAATTCACAGTGTTGGTAATAGAAAAACAAGAGGTGAAGAAAAACAAGAGATTACTTTACCCACTTTCATTACTGTCCAAAATAAAATGTTTTTCATAATTTTAAATATAAATAATAAAACCGTTTCCGTAAACTTTCTTATTACCATTGATTTATAATTCGGCAAATATAAATGTAGGTAAAGCATCGTGTTTCAATCGCTTCCATTTAATTTTATATTCGAAATTAATGTATCGGCACGGCAGTAAAATATTTTGAACAAATTCGAGTATGTATGACATTTTATGTCCAATATGTCGCTTGAAAGTTCCTCGGATCCACACCTTTTTATCCTTTTACTTCAGGGAGCTGCAATAAAATTTCAACAATAATTTTCTTCATATTAGTAAAAATCGATTCTTTTTAGGGTTCCGTACCCAAAGGATAAAAACAGGACCCTACTAATATGACTCCGATATCCATCTGTCTGTCACCAGGCTGTATCTCATGAACCGTGATAGTGAGACAGTTGAAATATTACAAACAAAAATTTCGGGCGTTTTTATAGCTTACGCCCACGGCTCCGCTCGCGTTAATGTCTATCCCCGATAACAGTACCTTATTCTGAGATGTAATTTATGTCTATGTTCTTTTCCGTACTCCAGAGATCGTGCAATGGTGATGATGATGATGCAAAATTTCATGATGATCGGTTCAGAAGTTACGGCGTGGAAGCGTAACAAACAAACTCACTTTCACATTTATAATATTATATGTAAGGATGGTACGGAACCCTTCGTGCGCGAGTCCGACTCACACTTTGCTGGTTGTTTAATTACCATGATGGTTCAATTTGTTACATTACTATTGCATGGCTCAACACTAACAAAAATATCCCTGATAGCAAGACCGTCATAAAAAATATCGATATACTCGTAGATACGTGATTTTACCACATCACTAGCAAAAAAAACTAACCTAATTTGAAATAAGGAAAAAACGATAATTTTAAGCAAAATACCTATAAAAGTTGTCATTTATACAATACGTTATATAATTGACAATATTATTGTTGTATTTTGGGTTTTAATTATGCACTTTTAACTGAAAAACTTACCGAAGAAAATTATGTTTTACAGAATTTATTTCTGTTCGTCCTGAATGGGATTTACATCGCTCCATTGCACAAGACATTGTTTAGTATAATGGTCATTTGATAACGCACCAACCCAACACCGGTTAATACTTTTTTCCGTGAGAATTTTAGCACAATCCTATATTTAATTTGCAGACATCACAATTCCGCCGCAATGTTTTTGTCGATATATAACCCGATCAAATCGGCAAGATGCTAATATTACAGACGTTGAACTGTAATAAGTTATTTTGAATTTAGTCGGATTTAATTGGAGTCCAATGGAGTCCATTGACATTTCAAGTCGGGACAACCATGAAAATAATAGAAACTGACTGAAGTTTTTGTCTCATTCTGTCATAAGCGAAAGCTCATAAGAAAAATACAGTGTCAACTATCTGTTTTCAGTTTCTATTTTTATGCGGCTTCTATGTATATTATTCTTCTGAGGTTAATATCTAAAAACCTCAGAACAATAACTAAAGCATAGAAACCGTGTTAAAATAACAACAAAATACAATATTCTACACTCTTTTTACTTATGGCATTGTTAAAGCATCAGAAAGAGATGCATATACAATGCCATTTGCGTAAATGTGCAGGTTGTCCTGGGGTACTGATGTGATCAGGGTTGTACTATATCGATGAAATATATTTATCGACTAAATGTTTCGTCCTAAGAAAGTCATAAATGTACTCTACTCTGATTGTATCGATTCGTTAAAAAAGTACGATTCATAAAAAAAAAACAACTAGTTGCACTCCAGGAGTGCCGGCAGAAGTGAAAACTCGCCTTTGCGGCATACTCAGGTCCGTGTCCTTCTTACGAATTTTCGATCAATTCACGTGTCCTGACGCGAGTTTTCTGTTTTACCCATCCCAAAAAGTGCACAAAGCTGCTAAAGAGGCTTTTACTTTAAAAGTTACGTCAAGATACACCTAAATAACTCCTAATCGCATGGCTTCATCTGATAAATAGGTAAAAAAAAAAACCATACATTACCCACCGCGCGTCTACTGTCTACTGCTGGTCATTAGGCTTTACCCAGTATTGGTCGAACGGCAGAATACCTAATATGATGTCAATCATATTTTCGATTATTTCGAAATTCAAACAGTGCCTACTTACCTACCTTGCCTATTACCTATGAATGCGCAAAAAACCCAATGCATTCGATTTACAGTCCCCAATGTGAGGCAGTCCAATACATACTAGTTGAAGGTAAAATACTAGACTTTGTAAATGATACCACCTTCTTAGGAATCACAATAGACTCTAAATTGCAATGGGGCGCTCATGTATCAAAAGGTAATATAAGGTCAGATATATTTTTCACTTGATCAATGGGCCATTCAGCATATTTCAAAACCATCTAAAGCTTTTCCCAGCTAGCTTTGAGGAACAGTCAGTAAAGGAAAAATAATCAGGTAGGAAAAGAGAAACACATAATTCGAAGTGATATTTTTTATTTATAAAACTTTTACACTAGGGTAAAAAAGTGCCAGTGTGTTATTTGTGAAAAATTCATTGTTGGTAATAGAAAAACAAGAGGTGAAGAAAACAAGAGATTACTTTACCCACTTTCATTACTGTCCAGAATAAAATATGTTTTTCATAATTTTAAATATAAATAATAAAACCGTTTCCGTAAACTTTCTTATTACCATTGATTTATAATTCGGCAAATATAAATGTAGGTAAAGCATCGTGTTTCAATCGCTTCTATTTAATTTTATATTCGAAATTAATGTATCGGCACGGCAGTAAAATATTTTGAACAAATTCGACTATGTATGACATTTTAAGTCCAATATGTCGCTTGAAAGTTCCTCGGATCCACACCTTTTTAATTTCCTTTTACTTCAGGGAGCTGCAATAAAATTTCAACAATAATTTTCTTCATATTAGTAAAAATCGATTCTTTTTAGGGTTCCGTACCCAAAGGATAAAAACAGGACCCTACTAATATGACTCCGATATCCATCTTCTGTCACCAGGCTGTATCTCATGACATGAACCGTGATAGTGAGACAGTTGAAATATTACAAACAAAAATTTCGGGCGTTTTTATAGCTTACGCCCACGGCTCCGCTCGCGTTAATGTCTATCCCCGATAACAGTACCTTATTCTGAGATGTAATTTATGTCTATGTTCTTTTCCGTACTCCAGAGATCGTGCAATGGTGATGATGATGATGCAAAATTTCATGATGATCGGTTCAGAAGTTACGGCGTGGAAGCGTAACAAACAAACTCACTTTCACATTTATAATATTATATGTAAGGATGGTACGGAACCCTTCGTGCGCGAGTCCGACTCACACTTTGCTGGTTGTTTAATTACCATGATGGTTCAATTTGTTACATTACTATTGCATGGCTCAACACTAACAAAAATATCCCTGATAGCAAGACCGTCATAAAAAATATCGATATACTCGTAGATACGTGATTTTACCACATCACTAGCAAAAAAACTAACCTAATTTGAAATAAGGAAAAAACGATAATTTTAAGCAAAATACCTATAAAAGTTGTCATTTATACAATACGTTATATAATTGACAATATTATTGTTGTATTTTGAGGTATTTTGGGTTTTAATTATGCACTTTTAACTGAAAAACTTACCGAAGAAAATTATGTTTTACAGAATTTATTTCTGTTCGTCCTGAATGGGATTTACATCGCTCCATTGCACAAGACATTGTTTAGTATAATGGTCATTTGATAACGCACCAACCCAACACCGGTTAATACTTTTTTCCGTGAGAATTTTAGCACAATCCTATATTTAATTTGCAGACATCACAATTCCGCCGCAATGTTTTTGTCGATATATAACCCGATCAAATCGGCAAGATGCTAATATTACAGACGTTGAACTGTAATAAGTTATTTTGAATTTAGTCGGATTTAATTGGAGTCCAATGGAGTCCATTGACATTTCAAGTCGGGACAACCATGAAAATAATAGAAACTGACTGAAGTTTTTGTCTCATTCTGTCATAAGCGAAAGCTCATAAGAAAAATACAGTGTCAACTATCTGTTTTCAGTTTCTATTTTTATGCGGCTTCTATGTATATTATTCTTCTGAGCTAAAAACGCAGCTAGTAACGAATAATTTTTTGAAAAAGATAATCGAATGTCTGTTGTAAAGATGCACAAACTATCCATTGTGCTTTTTCCTTTTCTGAAACCAATCTGGTTTGGTGACAAGAAGTGATTATTCTCTACATACCACTCCAAACGATTTTTTATTAGGTGTTCCATCACCTTACTCATAACTGATGAGAGGGCAATGGCCCTGTATGAGGAAGCATCTTCAGACGATTTGCCTGGTTTCAGAATCGGAAGAATTATATGGGACCTCCATTCCTCAGGAATTTTACCTGTTAACATGATGTCATTAATAATGAGCAAATAATGAGTGAGACTTGAATCTGATAAGTTAGCTAACATGGAGTATGTAATATTATCTTCACCAGGGGAAGTATCTTTTATATGAGAGAGAACTCCCTTTAACTCTGCAAGACAGAACGGAGAATTTAATTCAAGACCCGGCTCTGAAATTATTTCTGAAGGAGAATACATTAACTCCGAGATCGATTCCTGAACAAAAGGGGGGGCTAGTTTATTCAAAAACTCATCTGCCAATTGATGAGAAATATTGAAACTTGTATGTTCTTTAGCTGCTGATCTAAACCTCCTAATATTACGCCAGACTTCAGCTGGATGGACATTAGGTGATATTGATTCACAGAATGTTTTCCAACCTTGCCTTTTTTTATCTTTTAATATTTTTTTAGTTTCATTCATAACATTTAGTAAACTAGAATAGTTTTCCTGTGTCATTGAAAGAGAATATATTTTTTCCATTGATTTTCTTTTCTTAACAGCAGCAGAACAATCAGAATCCCACCATGGAGGAGAAGGAATATGAGCGGATGTCTTATTTGAAATTGGAAATACCTCAGTTGCAGCTTCTATGATAGCCTGTGAAAAGTCAGTGTAATTAATTTGGGAGTGAGTATTATTATCAAAATGTGTGTTTATCTTCAATTCTACAGTAGACTTAAATTTCTGCCAGTCCCCATTAGCTGTTTTGAATATATTCCTCTTCTTTGGTTTTGCTGACATTTTGGTATTTGCTGGAAGTTTAATTATTAAGGGAAAGTGATCACTTCCAAATGTATATGGTAGGGGTTGCCATGTTAAAAGAGAGGCTAAATCCGGAGTACATATGGATAGATCTACTGCACTCATATTTTTTCCTGGTGCAGTTCTTCGAGTAGGAAGACCCGTGTTCAAAACACATAGATTGTGTCTATCTAAACATTCTATGAGCTGTATACCATAACAGTCAGTGATAGAGCTGCCCCAGCTCTGGTGGTGACAATTAAAATCTCCCAAAATTAGAGAAGGTTTTGGGAAGGAGGGAATTAGTTGATCTAACTCAAGTAGACTTTGAGATGATGGGTGGGGAATATAAATAGAAGAAATATAAATATTATGTATTTTAACACCAACAACAGACATATTATTAGTATGTGCAGGAGTTCTTACAAGTGTGTAGGGCACTGAATTTTTGATTAGAAGAGCTACACCACTATATCCATCAGCTCTATCATCTCTTATACATACATAACCGGTAATTTTGAATACAAAAGTGGGATGAAACCAAGTTTCAGATATAGCTATAACAATTGGTTTATATTTATTAATTAAGTGAATTAATTCACTTTTTTTACTTGTGAGACTTCTGCAGTTCCACTGCATTATTGTTGCATAATCCATAATTGGGGTTTAACATTTGTAAAAGAGTTTCAATCAAAGGTGCAGCGTTGGGCGGTAACAAATTGGACTGAGTTAACAAATTAATTAAAAGAATAATGATACTAGATAATGAGTTATTAGGTGATTGACTGTTATTGGTATTATTATTAAGGCACTGCCTATTGGCAGAGGGGGAGTTATTCATGTTGTAATCTCTAATAATTTCATTATGAGATTCATGATCATATCCCTTAGGAGATATATAAGGAGTACGAGGTTTTAACTGTAATGTTTTTTTATAGGATAAGGAAGTGGGAGTTATTCTAGAGGGAGAAGAATCAAAGTTTGCTGGATGCTGCTTATTTTTTTGAGAGGAAACAACATCTACATATGGTTTTGAAATACTATTGTGCAATTTTGAAGCTTCTGAATAAGAGATACAATTTTCTGCCATTGTTCTTTTAATATTCATCTGTCTGTTGTACTCTGGACACACCTTGTTGGTAGCATAGTGGTTGCCTGTGCATATACAGCAATTAGCAGAATCTTCCCCAATATTACACGAGTCACCACTATGCTCCATACCACACTTAAAGCAGCGTGGCTTGGACCTACATAAAGCTTTTGTATGCCCATACCTGCAACATTGGTAGCATTGTATTGTGGGAAAAATATATAGATCCACATTTACAGCATTATAACAGATGAAAATACGTTTAGGTAAAATCTGTCCATCAAATGTTAGTACCACTGACTGCGATGGGCTCCAAGAAATCTGTCCACTGTTGCTTGTTTTATAATTTAAACGTCTTGCTTTAAGTATGGGCCCGCAACCAATCGGTACAGAGCAATTGGTCATTACTTCATCAGGGGTCCACTCAGTCGGTACTCCTCTGACCAGACCCATGCGAGTAACGTTGTTACTAGGAATAAATGCCTTAAGATTTTGTTGGCCTAAGCTTGGGTGTGAAATAAAGGAATTGGCGGCATCTGGTTTTGTGAAGGAGATGGTAATACGATTTCGACCGATTCGTTTTAGGCTACCATTAACTATATCTTTAAAATTATTGTTTTTAACGAAATTACCAAATGTGATTGGGTGAAGAGTGCTACCGTCATTGGGAGATGACTGAACTTTTTGTACATGGACTGTGAATGGCCCAGAGTCACTAGAATTGTACTCTACTCTGGCAACTTGCGTTGCATCACGAGTCGAGTCCTGGGTTTGAGTTTGTGAGAACAGATGTGTCGACTGTTGCGAGGAAGTATTTACATTGATTTCATCAGTAGGAATTTTATGTACAGTATTTACAGATATAGATTCACTCTCATCACACATACAATCGCCTACCTTTCCTCCATCTTGACCGCGCCTCATTTTTCGCTTGTTACAATTTTTACAAACACGTGCTGTCCGGGTCCTCTTACGTCTTATTTCAACATATTTTTCACCATTGCCTGACGCCGAGCAATCCGTGTCTGTGTTCATAGCACTATTGCATACGTTATATACATCACTGACGCTGTTAGGGATATTATGTATACTATTTACATTATTTATACAGGCTTCATCTATTTCTACATTAAGACCTACCTGGGGAACAGGGTCCTGCCCCCCAGGGTCCTCGACCGTGAGGCCCTCCCACATACAGAAATTTAAGTAGACTTACCAATTACACGTAATATATATGCACAAACTAAAATATATATATAAAAAGAGAAAGATATTTACAATAATAACAAATATACACTCCTGATATAATAAAAAATTAATTTTTCAAAAATGCCGGGAAAAAAATACGTCCTCCTAATTCGAAGCTTCCCGCGCTTTTTTTTTCTTTTATTATTTTAGTATGCCATTTTTATTATAATTAATTTACTTATATAAATTTTTGTAACATTTTTGTTTAAGTGACATAATTAATATTATTCTAATTTGTTGTAACTAAAGCAATGTTTTTTTCTTTTGAAATGAAATGAAATAGAATTTTATTCAAATTTTGATATCATGTATCTCTTTCTGAACGTCATATTATTATTTTTAATATTTGCAAAATCGATAAGCTACTAGCGTTTCGAAACGACCACTGCTGAGAAGAATACTCAGCAGTTGATGCTTGGGTTTCATGCTGTAGGTACATTAAAAAATGACATAACTGTATTCTTTACTGACTACCATGCAGATGTTTTGGATATATATCTGTAAATCTGTGTGTGATTTTTTTTTTATAAATAAATAAATAAATAATAACTAGGTAATTTAAGGTCCTTGATACAATAGAATTACGTCTGCAGGCGGGAATGCTCGTGAAAGTGTTAAGGGTTATGGAGAAACATACAAACAGAAAAAAAAAAACAAAACATCGTCAATTCAGTTTCAGTATCATGTAAAGAGCTTATAAACACACGAAATCTCTCAAGGCAAAGTAACTAACTCCATAACAACCCTTATACACATTTATTTATTAGTATTGATATGTCGTGGACATATCGTAGATTTGTTCACTTCATGAAATGCTCGAGAATTTCATGACACAGTCGCGTTTCATGATGTGGGCAACTTAACTAATTTGACCAGATCATTAAGTTGTCAACATTTCACGATTTTGTCATCCACGCCTGGCCTAAATTGGTGTCCGTCCATAAAATATTAGTAAAAATCCAGGTTATATTAAGATCTTGTGTATATGGCCTTCAGTCCTATTATTTTAATTAATAGGAACTTAAGGAAACATTTTAAGTATCTTACATTACAACATAACTGAAATATGGCACAATCTATCACATTTTTTTCAAAGACTTATTAGCAGATAATTGTTTGCTATATCACCTGATTTTAAGTGATGATATGCGAGGGTCAGATAATACAGAAACACCTGTGGACTTACAAGTACCTACATGATTATAAGCAACTTTGTAGCTCGACAAGAATAACCAGCTGTTTCATACATTCTGGTCGAGTAGGTATTGCACTTATGTATTTGTATGAAACAGCTGATTTTTTTTGTTGAGCTGTTTACTGATTTGGTCCTATACCTAGTGAAAGATATCCACATTTGCCGCCATCTTCACACATAAACTAAGAACTTGCAGCTCCTCTACCGGTAAAAAATGCAACTATTTTAAGATATATGATTAAATCATCTTGATCATTTTATGAAGTAGCCGCTCATTTAGTTGCCCATATCGAGAAACGATTTCTTATCATTGATCTGCCCGAGCCGTATCATGATGTAGCTAATAGACAGTGAAACATTTCATGAAATGCGACCATTTCATGAATTTTTCGAGCATTTCATGAAGTGAGCAAATCTACGATATGGCCACGACATACAAGAGTCACACCTTGTTGCCTAGCACTTAGCTGAGGGTTTTTTGCTAAGAGTAAGGAAGGTTTTTTGAAATGCTTTTCTCGAGATGACAGCCCAATGATCCGCTGTCATTGGGTAATATTATCCAAGCAACAACAATCGACGCATTGTTGCCCAATAACAGAGGCCGCTAATTTAAAAAAAACCCTCATTCTAAAGATGGGTTATTTATTTATTTATTAAGGAGAACTAACAGCTATAATACAATAATATATAAACTTAAGTAGGGTGAGTGGGGGGAAGATGAAAAACGGGGTAACACCAAAAATCATCTGTAACGAACGCCTAAATAAAGGTAATAGTAACTATTAAGCTTAACTTAAACTGTTTAAGTGCTGGCAACATTGTTTAGACCGCAATTTCCTTACGTCTCGCCCCCACGGCTCGCCCCTCATTCGGCAGTTATAGCTTGGATTGCATAGTTGTGAATAATTGACGAATTTGTGCCGAACGGTTATTTTCGTAAAAAGTTGGCGATTTTTAATCTTACCCCACCTCCTATAACTTGGATTGTAAGGTACGTACAAGAGCCTAAACAGAATACTTAAGTTTTGTTTTTAATTTAAAATATTACCGATTAGTCTATATATTGCTATTATTCATATTTAAGCTTATTTTTCGACTTTTCGTCTTTCCCCAGCAAAATTTGGCGGGGAAAGATGAAAATATAAATTTTTCGGACTTGCCCCATTTTTAAAAGTCATAGAAAAATACATATGTTGTCAAACTGTAAGTTTCGAAGAAAAAATAAACGATCAAGCAAGTTGTCTCTGTTTGTCTGTTTAGAAATAAGTTTTATGTGACTGCCCGAATGACTGTATGTAAATACACAGTCATTCGGGCAGTCACATATAAAGAATTGGCCCGGGTTCGATCACCGGCCAGGTCAAGATGGAAAATGATCTTTTTCAGATTGGCCTGGGTCTTGGATGTTTATCTATATTATATATGTCATTATGAACAATTTTATGTTATATTTAGCTTTTAAACTGCACTACTTTCAAAGCTTTTAGTCATATTTGCACATGGCTTAATAATCATAAGATAAATAATTTGATTTCTAAAGTTGTAGACTGATTTTTGAATTGTTATATTGTGGTATTTTTTTTTCATACGTTTTGTAGGCAATAAGATCGTGTATTAAGGTTTTGGAATAAAACCCATCTTATAATATTATTAACTTTGTTTCTAAATAATAGTACAAAATGTCCCTAAAACAAAATCTTTATTTTGTATAATTTTATTTAATGATGAATGTTTCTTGTTGACACATAATTTTCTTTATTATAGGTTGTTACTTTATTTTTAAAACATTCATGTACATGCCTGAGTTGTTACTTTTCTATAATAATAAAAAAGATTTCGTTTAGAAGTTTCTTTTACTAAAATCAATATGCAAAGTTTGAGAACCTCTGGCCGTATTACCACAATGGGGGGTAAGAGTGAAATATATAGTATAAAAAATAATTCGTATCTCAGTTAATTTGAGGAAATTTTACACAAAGCAACCAAATTTTGGTACGAACATTTTTTAAGCTATGGCTTATCGATTACCAACGTCATCTAGCACTGATAGAAATCTAGCATTAATAGAAAATATTTTAGAAACTATTAGGTACAATCTTACCCCGCCACCTTTTCTTCTTCCCCCTGCTTTCTTTTTTGATAATCGTGTTTTCTATGATTTTTTTTTAAGTTAGTGCAGCATGGAGAAGTTTTTATAGATTGGATATTAAAGGAAATTTAATGCACTTTCAAATCCTAAATTTTGTTTAAACTTAAGTTATGATGACAATTTTTTACAAAGGTTCGAATACAATCCTACATATCTCTTCAAAAAACCATTCGATCTTGCCCCCATTGACCCTACAAAAAAGAAAGCCAATAAAAAGTTCCCGCCAATAGCAACAAAAAATATTATTAACAATTTTAGAGCACTAAAATAATTAAAACTAACCATACGCCTACATAAGCATAATCCGCATTACAGTAGCATCATAACATCACAAACGCAATAATAAGTAAAGACTTTATTATGTACTAGCTGTTGCCCGCGGCTCCGCCCGCGTTAATGTCGTTCCCTTGGGAACAGTAGAAATGATAAAAATTCCATACAAACCCCTGCCCCTTTGCTTTTTCCCCTTAAGGGGGAATTTAATACATTTTACCTGCATAGATCTTTAGCCCTTAAGGAGGGGATTTTGCCCATTTCACCTACACAGATATTTTTTTATTGTAATGGAGAACTTCTTATTGTCATATTTCTAAGTAAATAAAAAAAATCCATACAAACTTTACCCCACCTATTCTACCCCTTCAAGGGGAAATTTAGACCATTTTAACTACATAGATCTTTTTTAATTGTAACCTAGAACGTATAGATATACTTATTATCATACCTCTAAGTCTAGAAATGGAAAAATTCCATACAAACTTTACCCCCTATTTACCCCTTCAAGAGAGAATGTTGTCTGGTTCACCTAAACAGATCTTTTTTAATTTTAATTGAGAACTTGCGTACCTACTTTCAAACTTCTAAGTCCAGAAATGAGAAAATTCCATAAAACTTCAACCCCTTTGATTTTCTAAAAATCCTTTCTTAGTGCTCTTAGTTACATAATAAAAAGAATCCCTGTGCCAAATTTCAAGTTTCGGCTGTGCGTTGATATATAAGTCAGGTTTGCCTTTGGCCCGCGGCTCCGCCCGCGTAAGTGTCGATTTCTCAGGAACAGTAGAATTACCCGGAATACATTAGTTTATGACTTTCAATGAAACACCTTAATATTGAATTTCAATTGAATAACTTCAAAAACGGAAAGTTTCATACTAACTTTGCATCCCCGTTATATCCCATTAAGGGATGATTTTTGAGAAAAATATTTTACTCGTGTTTCATGCCTTTTAGTAAAGAACCTTCATGCTGAATTTCATTCGACTAACTTCAAAAATGGCAAAGTTTCATGCTTACTTTGCACCCCTATTTCACCCCCTTAAGGGATGATTTTTGAGTAAAATATTTTACTCGTGTTTCATACCTTTCAGTAAAGAACCTTCATGCTGAATTTCATTCGAATAACTTCAAAAACAACAAAGTTTCATACTAACTTTGCAACCCGTTTTTCCCCCTAAGAAGATGAATTTCCAAAAATCCTTGCTTAGTGCTCCCCTACGTTATAAAAGGAACCCCTGTGCAAAATTTCAAGTTCCTAACCCTTATAGTTTAGGCCCTGCGTTGATATGTCAGTCAGTCAGTCAGCTTCTCCTTTTTTTTTAGTATGGATTACTATGGATAGTATGGATAGGTATAATGCTGTCGTATAATTATGATGAATTGACTTTGGATTTTAATTTTCTTATGGCACTTATTATTTTATTTTATTTTTGCTATATGTTTGCAGGCAAACTCATGCCTTGAGTTCATTCAAATGACGATAACTTTTTTTTTAATGAACTGATTTTCTTGAAACAAACTTTAAATGTTAAACTGAGTTAAAACAAAGCAATTGGTAAAAGTTTGAAGTAAATCGGTTCAGTATTTTCGGAGATAATCGTGATCATACATACAGACAGACAGACAGACAGACAGACAGACAGACAAGAAATTCCAAAAAATTTTTTTTGCTTTCTATTATTCTTTTTAAGTGTCCCTCTATCCATTTCAGTCAAAAATTCGAAATGTACAGACAAAATAATTTTACTGTTTTATTATATGTATAGATTAAAGAATTGTCTAGATAGTTGCCGTCTTATTGTTGCTGCACTAGAGTTGAAAAGATCCAAGTCAGTAATCCTAGAAAACTGGTTTAGGGGAGAAAGGGGTAATGGGAGTCAGCGGGCAATCGGGGTCAGGTGCCTCTAATCAAAACTAAACGTTCGATACCTAGGTAAATGACATGTTCAGTTTGCTCTGTACCCGATGCCCATTGTACGAATGACTCGTGCTAGTAGCTCCATGCGTTTTTGTGACAATTATGTTTCGTTTTCACGCCTCGCCCATGTAAATTTTCGTCAAAACAACCTTAACGGTGAGTATAGACGTTGTAGCTGTACCAAATTAATGACTATGGATAGATTTATCCTTGATATTCAAAATTTAAATTAGCATATTATATTGCGATTAAATTTACTTTGTGTTATTAGATTTTACAGTTAACAAGCAGTATAGATTTTGGGTAATGGGAGCCAAAGAGCCGCTAGTGATTACCATTACCCGCGAAAAATATTCTTATTTTTTTTCGCATATAGATGCCGATATTACAAGTCAAAAAAACAAATAGGCTAGCTGATCAACTGGTGATTGCAGTGGATGGCATACTGCCGAATGTAATGTCTGCGATTGTTTGACTCTGATTTCCCACATGTGTGATTCCCATTGTACTGAGGTTAGTGCAATGGGAGTCAAACTTGTTTTTTTTTTAAACGCGGAAATATATCCAAAGTTGATTCCCAAAGTGGTGAAAAGTGATAACAACTACTTAGTAGATAAATAAGTAAAGTCTATTATTAAACAATTTTAATAAAGATAATATTTCAAAATAAGCTTTTATTTGATAGCTCGCTTAAGCGACTCCCATTACCCCTTTCTCCCCTACGTAGCTGCTCACACGCAGGAGGTAAGTACTTTGTTATGTTATTTTATTAATATGAGTTGGTTATGTTATTAATATGCGAATTACGGGTTATTCACGTACGAAGTCAGCGACAGGCCGACATAATTCTACCTCATCCGGAGTATAGATGCTGGCGGGAAAAATTCCGAATCATTCCCGTCGAATAATTCGGAAGTATTCCGAAACTTTGGGAATATTTCCACTGTCAAAAATAACGAGGAAAATCGACCTTACTAGATAGTTAGGTCGATTTTCCTCGTTATCTATTTAAACGAGCAATTCTTGTATATTTATTTATTATGGATATAAATGTATTTCTGTTATCTCGGAAACGGCTCTAAAGATTTCGCACAAATTTGGTATGTGGGGGTTTTCGGGGTAAACAATCGATCTAGATTAGTCTTATGTTTGGGAGATAATCGCGGACAACATACATACCTACCTACATACGAATAGATACTTTCCAACTCATAACCTCCTTTTTTTGAAGTCGGTTAATATACCAAATACCTGTTTTAAGTACCTACCTTATAGCAAATACTTTTTTGAAAACCGAATCAAAACGTGTTTCTTGCAAGTATTTGTTTTTATTGACTGGGCTAATTATACGCATTCAAGCGTTTACTACCCGAGCAAAATATCTTGGCACCTGGCGAGTTAGCTCGCTCTCCCTCCGAAGCGGGAGGGAGAGTGAGCTTCTTCTTTTCGCGTGTGTAAGCAGCCAACACTGGTGTCAGAGTTTTCAAGCTGCCTCAAGGCATCTGACTTAGCTTATCCACTGCCATCAATGATGACAACCGGGACTAACGGCTTAACGTGCCTTCCAAAGCACGGAGGAGCGAGCTAATTCGCCAGGTGCCAAGATATGTCGCATGGGTTGTATTGTAGTAATGATTAATAACTACCTACGCGACTCACGAATACTCGCGATGCGTACAGAGCTACATACAAACTAACCAAAAACATAGGTAGGTAACACTTTTTCAAAAAAACAAATAGGTAGTAGTAAACGTGGTTATTACACAGCTGACATTTATGAAAATAGCATTCGATTTGTAAATAAGTAGGTACCTACATAAAACAATGAATAAAAATCCTGTTAACGCAGGCTAACATATCTATCCCATTTACGTACTATAATAAAATTAACAGTTATATTTTACTTACGTATGTGCCACTTAAGGCCCCGTACTACCTCACACTGCTTTGCATGATTGACTGTTATATCAATAATAATTAAATACTCAAGTTGAAATAAAAATGCAGCAAAGTTCAGGACTAACTCTGGTAACTATCTGACTCAAAAACACGATTGCGTTAAATTTTCTCGATAGAAAAAAATTGCAAAGTTGCCTCCAAATCACGTCTAATTTACTCGGTATATAGCATTATTCACCAAATACATTAAAATTAACCTTGAAACTTTTGATTATTATTGCATTACAGATAAGGCAGCCATCATATGTTTTTCTTCTTCGAATAACCCTTGAATATTCCTAAAAAACGAAAATATCCAAAGTAGCCAACGCGTTTAGACCATCCGCGTTTGTATCGCCTCGCCCCGCCTGACATATGGCGGTCTCTTAACAATAATTAACTTAACATAGCACAATCAAACGCGTTTATTCCCGTTTAATTATTCTGGCTAAATATTCGGGAACATTCCATAGGGGTACGAATCGTTCTCGCGCGGGGGAAAACTACTCCGGGGATCATATCCCCTCTTACCGCACCCCGCACCGCCATCGCCTGCACGTCGAGATGTCTAGTCTAGACGCATGGCAGACGGTCGGTCGCCGGCGCGCGGCAGCGTTCGACGATCGCGTCGACCGATACAAAATATGATTTTTCAGCAAAATTAATAACAATCTTAATTAAATTTATTTTGAATAATTCTGATGTATAGAAGTATTCCAAATTTTTCAGAAGTTTTGCATCTATAATCCGGAGGTCTTCCTCAGGGCGAATGTGAATGTGTTATATTCTTGACAGTCTGGTAAAAGAAAATAAAAAGCGAATATTCACGAAGGTAGTTTAATATGAACATAATATACAATGCCGATGTTTATTTATAAAAGCAGGTAAAAATCGACGAGACACATACACCGTACGATAAAATAGTAATTTATTTAACCTTCAACGTAGATACAATATTACACAGGGTACTTAATAAACAACCTAGTTTTACACTCCTGCCGAAAACCGTCCTGCGATAAAGACAATTTTCAGTAAAAGTCTCCATACTCCGTATTCCCAAGAGATTATTTCATTATGATTATGATCACACTTCGTTTGTTTGTAAATATATAAAGAGCGAAGATTAAATGCACAAGTGAGGTGTGACGTCAGCACAGGCGAACAAACAGATATGTTGATGATTGCTTATAGCTCACGCTATAGGAGAAACCGCCCGCCCGCCCCGCCCTGGCGCAGGCGCGGGAGAACACTACGTTTCACCTCTAATCCCCAGGAAACTATTAACATGCGATCAATTAAGTAGCTTCTGTTACTTATTCATACATTTTTAAGTAACTGCTCAGACAGCTCGTAGCATATTTGAAAATATACAAGTGGAATCGACCTACACTTAAATTATAACATATTTTTACCGAGATTAGTAGTAGAAATAAAAATAAAATGTTTAAGTAACACGTGTGTCTTTAAGCTCTGCGTCGCCTCCGTCTGCTACAACGAATGCCTTGGTTTTTGCCATGCCGGAGCTGCACCGAGCACCGAGCAGGGCACACCTGTACGTCACATAGATAGTTGTAAGGGTTTCTCTTTTATGTATACAGGTCTGTCCTGCTCGGAGTGCGGCACTGCAATGACTGACATCGAACTAGACTCCGCCAGCCAGCGTGTCCAAGGGCATGTGCCGAACTGCTCGCTCAGTTCAGCGATGCTACATCACTGCAGCATGAGCGTGCAAGTTACATCTTGCAGGTCTACGTGCATGCTAAGTATTTATTGACGCGCTAACTGATTGCTGTATATTTTACGTTCCACAAAATGAAATGGCGTTAAATGAGTCGTGCCGGTGAAGTCGCACAGCTTCGATTTAATTATTGCACAAACTTAAAGAATAGCGCAGGGTAAAAGCAGCCCCCAGCGCCGCCCTGCCGGTAGCTCATTTTAAACCACCACTCCCATTTTGCAAAAAATGTTTAATCCAGGCGTGCTTTACAGTTATGTAGAGCAGTAGAACATGACTGGAATCAACATTAAGAAAAACAGCTGCCGCAAAACTTCACCACGTCAAGTTTTGCGGCAGCTGTTCCTTAACGCTCGGTGGCCGAGCGTCCTCAGCTCTTATCACGACATAGCGATGTGTACCTATCAACAAGATAACATCCATATTTGATGTGATTTTTGTAAGCGCGAGCGGGTGTATTTGAAATAAGCGAAATCGATTTTAAAAATGTCTGCCCCCGCTTGATGGCGTGTCGCGCGGTGCAGCGTCGTGTTGCGTGATAACATCTATTAACGCGAGGTTTAAAGCAAAGTTTTCCTTTCCTAACGCTATGTTGAATGCACAGGTTGAATGCTTTATGGCGATAATAGAAACAGCCTAGAACTCTAACACTAACACTTAAATAAATGAAGTAAACACAAACATGAGCGAGTTGAAGATTTACATGACCTCGACAGCCTCGCGGCGTCTCCGGTCCATGGCGACTCAATGTGCTAATCTCTTTATACCAAATATTATGCGACTAGATTCGACCAAAGGGTATTTTCCAGAATCTATGCAATATTATGTTAATGTCATAATGTACCGCTTTTTTGCCCACAAAAAGCGGCGAACGGCAGTCGAGAGGCGCCTGTGACGCCGTAAGGCGCGAAGAATGGAGGTCGGCCTCCCGTGTCGCGTCTGCTTGCAGGTTACAGGTATAACCTGCAAGCTGACGCGAGACGGGAGGCCGACGTCGCTCGCTGGCGAGAACGTTTGCGCGATTGTTGTAACATTCTAATGAAGCGTATCAAAGTTCGTCCAATGAACCAATCCAGAGTTCTACCTTAGCTACTGTCATCCTGAATTAGCACATGGGATCGTCGTCACTGCGTCGCCTGCGACGATACTGCGGTGCCCTCTCACCTCAACAACAATTAGCGAGAGGTAAATCGGTGTTTAATTGGTTTGGTTCAACCAGGAGGACGCGATGCCAAGTACGAAGATGAGAGCGGGATTAGGCGCAGCAGGCGCGCGCGGGCGGCGCGCGCGACGGCCGGCGCTCCACGGCGATGCGCGCCACGTCGGCCTCGGCCTCGCGGCCCGCCGACTTGTCGAGGATGGCCTCGGCCAGCTCCGAGAACGCGCGGTCGATGTTGATGTTGGCCTTCGCCGACGTCTCCATGAAGCGAATGCTGTGCTCGCGCGCGATCTGCAACACCATGCGCACTCGTGTTGCAGCTAACAAATTAAACCAGAACCGAACATATGGCGCTTCATAATATATTTCACCTAATAATATTAACTCCAAAGAAACTCATCCGTGTCACACATAACAGTCAGGGTCGGCCCCGCAGAATAAATACATGCGAGTAGGTTCTAACGATGCCATCTAAAGTTCGACAAAGAGCTATGGCAGCTTCCCATACATCGTTTTAGTTGTTTCCCGTGGTATCAATTAATTAAACAATCATTACAATACACGCGGGCAAAGGCAAGAACTTAATCATCATCTCAGCCATAAGAAGTCCACTGCTGGTCAAAGGTCTCTCCCAAGGATTCTCTGTTCCATGGGATATTGACATGCTTATCACACAGACAGGTAGGCTAGACCTCCAACTCAGGACTATGACAATGTAATACTAACATACAATCTACCTCTTAGCCACTATAAACCAAATAGTCCGATTTTGCTCCACCCCAAAGCCTTTGTGTAGGCATAGGCTAGTAAAAATTATTTGCACGCCACTGCAGAGGATCACCGTGCTTTTGTATGTGCGAATGCGACCAGTCCAACTAAAGTTCGTCATGTTTATAACTTTTCATACTGATTAGAATATAATCAACCATATTAATACTACAGAATTACAAAGATGTATCAAGGTCATGCATTGCATGCCATGAATCACCATGTACTTTAATCAATAGCCAATCAGTGTTAATTAGCGGCAAATTGTACAAAGCCACTTTACTAACAATCCAACACTAAGGATAACGGTGTTCTACTACATTACACACTTCAGTGGCACAACTCAAAAATCTATTTATTCACATTTGGCCTTCACTAAATTATTTATTATTGTGGAAGTGTCAAATATGATCAGAAGACAGTGTATCATAACTATTTCCATACAGTTATGCATAAAAGCTATTCTGTTTCTGATTACTGTTGTTTTAGTTGGTATTATCACCTTTCATGGAACACACTTTGCTAACTTCAGTTAAAATAAAAAAGTTATCATGTTGCACAAAAATCTCATTGGATGACCACTGATCTTAGGTAGAAGGTGATGGATCCCCTTCTGCCCAAGAAAAGAAGTAGCGTGAGCAATGTGTTGTTCCTCGTGCCAAGTGCAAGCCTGTACTGTAATTATGTAACATGTCACCTTACCGCTTCTCCCCTCTCCTTGCTCACAACCCGTTTCTCTTCCATGTCGCACTTGTTACCCAGGATCATCTTCTCCACATCTTCATTGGCGTGCTGCACACAATACAAACATATTATATTACAACAGAGAAACCAGAAACTATGTTTGAATACATGACAGCTTAGCCTAAAATAAGTAAATTAATGAGATCTTTAATAATTCATATAAAAAACCAACTGCAATCAAACAACCGAACCAATGTTGATGAAATTTGAATGGGACCAATATGAAAGCAAACCCTATCAAATAAAAAAGGAGTTTTAAAGATCAGTTCATAAATGACACTGATATGGTAAAAAACCATTTAAAAAATACAACTAAATTGATAACCTTCTTCTTTTTTTTAAAAAATATGGTTAACCCTTTGACCGCGAACAACGGATAAATCCGACATAAATTTTCTGTGAAAGTTGTCACGGTCAAAGTTAAAATGTCATTTCACCTCATATACTTATTTACAACTTACCATTTGGCTGGCTCTAACCAATACACATATACTGTCTTATTAGCATTGAACAAGTACAAATATTAGTTTATTTTAATAAGGTGCAGTAACTCAATGGCTACCACTACATGGCGCTGGGCAGATTTGCACCAAAGTATGGGTATTCTGGCATACATATACGAGTTAGTAGTGACGTTCTAAACATCAGTTCATGAATAAAATAAAATAATGCCTATAAAAATGTATTTGTTTTACATATATGGAACCTGCAATTCTAATGTTTTCTTTCTTCATACACAAGCCAGCAGAAGCCATGGAAGTTCAGTTCTAATGATAATGTAATCTCCTCCTCCTCTTAGACCTCTTAGCATGATAATAGTATAAGTCGGCATGTAGTCATATCCAATAATAGACAGCAATCATCCAGTGTTGTGCAGGTTGCAAATGATGAGACCTAGAGTAGCAATGATATTCTGGCCAACATGATAAAGCACTGAAAAACGCGGGCGCTGACCTCGTCTATGTTTCTTAACCACTTGACAATGTCGTCGAAGGTCTTCTCGTTGGTGATGTCGTACACCAGCATGATGCCCATCGCGCCGCGGTAGTACGACGTGGTGATGGTGTGGAAGCGCTCCTGTCCCGCCGTGTCCCAGATCTGCAGCTTGATTTTTTTGCCGCGGAGCTCCACCGTCTTTATTTTGAAGTCGATGCCTGGAAATGTGTCCCGATCCAGCTTATCAATCCACAGACAACGTCGACGGCGTAGTCGCCAACTCAACATTGTAAACGTTTCAAAACACATATTAATTTACAATCTACGAATTTATAGAAGCTAAAACTAAGAAATAAGAAATCGTTATAAATACAAAGGTGGTCCATACCGATAGTGGATATAAACGTCGTTGTAAAATGGTTATCAGAAAATCTAAATAGTATACATGTTTTTCCCACACCAGAGTCACCAATGAGGAGGAGTTTGAAAAGTAAATCGTAAGTCTTCTTAGCCATTTTAATAATTATTTTACAAAGACGAGTTTTTAAAGGCTAATGCTCCAAAGTCATCCGATATGAGAATCATTCATTAGACAGGTATAACTACGAAGTTGCTCCATCAAAAACAAGGATGTCATTTAATAGTTTTTATTTATGGCTTTTACGAATGACGTATTTAGCCATTTTTTGAAATAAAACGTCAATGTATTGGAATTTCCAACCTCTAGGCTATTTTTGAAAAAAAATGTTTATTAACTTACCATAATTTTACTAATAGTTATAGTAGGAGAGCTGGTACCAATTTTTAGGCAGGTATTTAAGGCAGGCTGAAAACTTGTCACATACACGGAACTGCAGACCTGCCGGCCTATTTGCTAACTCAGTGTACAACGTTTTGATAATCACTTCAGTCATACATTACGTTTTATGTATCTTAGATAAAAATAATCAATCATACGAAAGCCGCAATGTATTTTGAAATTACTATTAAAACGTTGTACACTGAGTTAGCAAATAGGCCGGCTGACTGACGAGTGGTGAGTAGCGGGGCTAAATCTCAAAAGAACCTGAGGGCTAAATCAACCCCTAATTTTTTGGCGGCCTGGCAGGTAGAAATTCCCACCAAAATGATCTGTCTTCTTGAGAATTGTATTTTTTAGTCAAAAATAGTACCCCATTAAAATTTCAACCTGCCTCAAATAGATTTTTTATAATTTTTTACAAAATATTTTTGCACTCTTCTATTAAAACCCCCAATAAATCGTCTGGCTTATATTTTTTTATATTCTTTAAACATTAAACTACAACATAAGAAATTGTATATTGCCTCAAATATCTATATTTCTGGAAATGAAAAAATAATATTTAAAAAAATTAGGGGTTGATTTAGCCCCGCTACTCACCAGCAAGGTCTGTAGTTCCGTGTTGGGGTAGAGGTATGTGACAATTTTTAAACTTTCTTTAAATACCTACCTAAAAACCTATCCAAAAATTAGTACCAGCTACCAGCTCTACCTGCCTATGGATACATGAATCGAATGGCGCAAATGACCGGTCGCTGTCGTCTCGCACACTCACGCCAAATCATGTTGTGGCTAATTTTACGATAAAAGAATATGATGTATTATTTTACATGCTGAGTTATAATAAATGATGCTGTCTGTAGAAGCTTGAATTATATTTTTTTGAGGACATACCTAGTGTTGAAGCTGTAAAACGTAAAATGGTGACGAGATGTAAAATCCATGGCCGAGTTAGTAAATTAGGAGGCAATGTATAAATAAGAAGGACAAGTCATAATAATTGATGATCTTTATTTGACGCTTTCTATAGAATATTTAGTTGGCGGTATAAAAAAGACGAATTAGTTTATTAGAGGCTATGTCATTTTCTTCTGAATGAAGTTTGAGGGCCAAATAGAAGAAAAAAAGAAATAACAAGATTTGATTGTACTTCTACTGCACGGTTATTGTTTTGGATTGTTTCGCAAATTGCTTCTAATGGACTTTATAATGTGAAATAGATGTAATTTGGTGTTATAAATGCCCATGTTTATAAACAATGTGTGGAATAACTAAAGTGTTATGGCGGGGCTGTAGTGAGATTTACATAGCGGGCTGGTAGTCGCTCTCCTTACTGCATCGTCTATGATGAAACCAGTGGATTCGTGGGAATTTTCGCCAAGGACTACGTTGAATCAACGAAATGAATTACACCACTATTTCGTTGATAACACGTAGAAAAATATGAAGGGCTAAAAGGCTTAGACAAGGCTTAGAAAGCCAAATGCCGTAAAACAAATATGAAAAAAGTGACTTGTCAAAATTGAAGGTGGCATCACTGGATACTCCTGTCTAGTCTATCCGTCAGAAAGTATAAATAAATCGATATAACTTGATCCATTCCTTCAATAGATATTTAGGTATAATTTGAACTAAAAATTACACAATACACAGAATGTTGACATTGTACCGTTGCCTAAATTTATAAAAGAAATAACTGTTAACAATATGGACTTTTTTAGACGTAGTATAATTAATTGTAGACGGTGTTCACAGAGTTTTGGTTCTATTAGGTTGAGATGTAACTACAGTGATAAGGTAGGCTGATAATTTTTAAATAATTATACTTACTTAATTATAGGTATTCATATCAACTTCCGAACTAATAGAAAAACTGGTCAAATTGTCAGGCTGTCGAAATTCCTGGCGACCGAATTATGGTTCTTTTTCTCATAACTTATATTAATACTTAAGATATCATATTAATACTCACCTAGGCATTGTTAGCAATTATAATTTAAAAACTAACGTCAATAATTAGGCTCTGGTTTCCATATTTAAAGTACAGGTGTCAAAATACCTAATTTCATTTTTAATTCCTGAATGGTAAAATTTTTAGAAATTCTGTTTTTACAAATATGACAAACAAATTCATATCATTGTGTGTTAAAAAATTAAACTCCTACGCCATGCCGATTATAAATAAATATATATGGACAAATCACACAGATTAAGCTAGGCCCAAAGTAAGTTCGAGACTTGTGATATGGGATACTAACTCAACGATACTATATTTTATAACAAATGCATATATAGATATACATCCAACAAGAGAGATTATGAGATCCTACAACCGGCCAAACATTACCCCAGAGACATACAATTTCTATTCATACAACAACATTTACTATGCATCAACTACTAATTGTTGTATTAACTTACATTCGGATCCGAAAATAGTTTTTGCTGGCGTAACATTTGAAATGTCATCTGGGCAAAATCAGATTTTAATTAAAATCTCAATAATTAATGGACACACAAATCTTAAACTTTCACACATATTTACATGACATTATGCACTGATAATTAAGTAATATCACATTTTGAAATTCAGTACCTTTCGGCTGAGGCTTTTTTTTTGTAGTACTGTACTGAAGTGTTTGCATTACAAACACTTCAGTACAGTACTACAAAAAAATGTGAGCTTACTGTGCATTGGATGTATTCAGTAAGCTCATGTTTTTTTTTTAACTTATATAATAATAATAGTTAAATAAAGTGAATAATAATAGCCTTTATTCAGACAAATTTTACAATGATTCATAAAAATTTTTTTTTCACACTTTTTATACATCTACTTTCTGTCTGTATGTCATTTGACAAAGGGCTCCTCCAATTTTTGCCATTTGTCTCTATCATAAGCCACTCTATGCCGTGTGCCTCCTGCTGTGGCTTTGATATCATCAGCCCATCGTTTGAATGGTCTACCACGTTTTCTCTTCTTGTCCCTTGTATCAGTTCATGACTAGTTTTGACCTAGTTTGAAATAAATAAATATATATGGACAAATCACACAGATTGAGCTAGCCCCAAGGTAAGTTCGAGACTTGTGTTATGGGATACTAACTCAACGATACTATATTTTATAACAAATAACTTAGCTTTAAGTAACTTATTGACGTCAACAATATTAATGTTGTAAATAATAATGTGTAATTTAACGTTCACCAAATGATATTTAAAATATCTTACGATGAATAAAATATTTTGACTTTGACTTTGAATACATATATAGATAAACATCCAAAACCCAGGCCAATCTGAAAAAGATCATTTTCCACCTTGACCTGGCCGGGGATCGAACCCGGGCACTCCGTGTCGCAGGCTGGCGTGTTAACCACTGCGCCACGGGGCTGTCTTATTCTTACTTTCTAGTTTGGTTCTTTTATTTGTATACAGAATTTCTTGAAATATGTACAAAAGAACTTGATATACAATATAAATACATTATATTGTATATCAAGTTCTTTTGTATTTTCTATTAAGTTTTCTTGTTTTTCTTTCAATGTTTCCGTATTTTCCATTGCTACTTTCTCAATTTTCTTCACCATAAAGGGCCGGTTTTTCTTTAGTGTATGAAGTTGTAACTTTGCTCTAAACATTCAGTGGTTGCTGTTAAAGTTTATTTTGTTTATTACTTTACTTTTATTTGTTAGGATGTAATCTATCTCGTTTTTATGGTGGCCATCTGGATGTAACCATGTCCATCTATTGTTCTTACGCCTTTTGTACAGACTGTTTAGTATTTTTAAGTTGTTTTCATGAGCCATTTGCATCAGCAGTTCACCATTCCTTGTTCTTTTTCCCGAGGAGGTATAAGGCCCCAGGATGATTTCCTCTCCATCTCTTCTTTCGCCAGTACTGACATTGAAATCGCCCATCTCTATTTAATTACAGTAGGAATGGGTTTTTATGGCATCTGATAACGCCGAGTAAAAAGACTGGATTTTCGACATACTAGATTTTTCAGTTGGAGAGTAGATTTGTGACCAATTTTCATTTTGAGGTGGTAGCTTAGATTAAGTATTACAATACGTTCTAATCTATATATACATATACATAATAAAACAGTTAAAATATTTTGTCTGTACATTTAGAATTTTTGACTGAAATGGATAGAGAGGGACACTTAAAAAGAATAATAGAAAGCCAAAAATTATTTTTTTTCAATTTCTTGTCTGTCTGTCTGTATGTATTATCTCCAAAAATACTGAACCGATTTACTTCAAACTTTCACAAATTGCTTTGTTTTAACTCAGTAAAACATTTAAAGTTTGTTTCATCAAAATCGGTTCATTAAAAAAAGTTATCGTCATTTGAATGAACTCAAGGCATGACTTTGCCTGCAAACATATAGCAAAAATAAAATAAAATAATAAGTGACATAAGAAAATTAAAATCCAAAGTTAATTCATCATCATTATACGACAGCATTATACTTATCCATACTATCCATAGTAATCTATACTAAAAAAAGGAGAAGCTGACTGACTGACATATCAACGCAGGGCCTAAACTTTCAAGTTCCTAACCCTTATAGGGTTAGGAACTTGAAATTTTGTCGTTTTTGAAGTTATTCGAATGAAATTCAGCATGAAGGTTCTTTACTGAAATGAAAGGTATGAAACACGAGTAAAATATTTTACTCAAAAATCATCTCTTAAGGGGGTAAAATAGAGGTGCAAAGTAAGCATGAAACTTTGCCATTTTTGAAGTTAGTCGAATGAAATTCAGCATGAAGGTTCTTTATTGAAAGGCATGAAAAACAAGTAAAATATTTTTCTCAAAAATCATCCCTATTATTACATCCCCCTATAACGGGGATGTAAAGTTAGTATGAAACTTTCCGTTTTTGGAGTTATTCAATTGAAATTCAGTATTAAGGTGTTTCATTGAAAGTCATGAACTAATGTATTCCGGGTAATTCAACTGTTCCTGAGAAATCGACACTTACGTGGGCGGAGCCGCGGGCCAAAGGCAAACCTGACTTATATATCAACGCAAAGCCGAAACTACTGTGCCCAGAAATTTGGCACAGGGATTCTTTTTATGATGTATATGAGCACTAAGAAAGGATTTTTAGAAATTCAAAGGGGGTAAAGTTTTATGGAATTTTCTCATTTCTGGACTTGAAAGAGGTACACAAGTTCTCAATTAAAATTAAAAAAGATCTGTTAAGTGAACCAGACAACATTCTCTCTTGAAGGGGTAAATAGGGGGTAAAGTTTGTATGGAATTTTTCCAATTCTAGACTTAGAATATAAAAATAGGTATGTAAGTTTTCGATTACAATTAAAAAGATCTGTGTAGGTGAACAAAATTTGGAATAGTAGTAGGTGAAAAAACGGAATTTCCCTTTGAAGGGGTAAAATAGGTAGGGTAAAGTTTGTATGGATTTTTTTTATTTACTTAGAAATAGTACAATAAGAAGTTCTCCATTACAATAAAAAAATATCTGTGTAGGTGAAATGGGCGCAAAATCCCCTCCTTAAGGGCTGAAGATCTATGCAGGTAAAATGTATTAAATTCCCCCTTAAGGGGAAAAAGCAGAGGGGGAGGGGTTTGTATGGATTTTTTATCATTTCTACTGTTCCCAAGGAAACGACATTAACGCGGGCGGAGCCGCGGGCAACAGCTAGTATGCCAATAAATTCATAAATATGTGGTTATATTATTTCTTTATAAAAAATCCTGCTCCGTTATGACCTGGTGTTTCTCCTCTTTGTAGTACAGCATAAAGTGAATAAATATTGTAGGCGGTATTTTTGCAAAGTTCTTAACACCTTAGACAAATGTCAACTTAGTCTACCCACGAACATGATTAAGGGTGGACTTTACAATAGCTTAGCATGAATGTAGATATTCTGCGTATTGGAATTGATAAAACTCACCTTCCTCTTTAATAACACACCAAAGCGCGGAGATGCGTCAGTTTTTAATGATAAGCATTTAAATATTCTAAATTTGTCTATACAAAATTAAATTTTCTGTTAAATCTGTTAAATAATAGTCTTTTTTTCATGTACTTTAAAAAAACGAACGTGGGGCGCAGCCCTCTACCAAGTGGGCACAGGGGGCGTAGCCCTCGCCCAAAATAAAAACTTGATTACTGAGGGTTAGGTTCATTAGGTTTCCTTGTGACCAAAACGGAGCGAACGAGCATCCCCAACTTAGACTGAAGCCCCAAATACTAACCTAAGTAGATACTAAGTCCCATCTTGAATTTGAATTTTACAAATTCATGCTAAGCTATTGTAAAGCTCACCTTTTATATAACACTAGCTTTCGCCCGCGGCTCCGCCCGCGTCAATGTCGATCCCTCGGGAATAGTAGTTTTTCCCGGGATAAAAGGTAGCCTATGTCTCCGTACTCCAGAGAACTTGTATGAAAAATTTAATGATGATCGGTTCAGTAGTTACGGCGTGAAAGCGTAACAAACAAACAAACAAACTCACTTTCGCATATATAATATTAGTAAGGATTAGCTCTTTCCTGCGACATTGCTTTTATTACACAGTCTATCTGGCCACCCAGGCCAACCCCTCGGCCCGTACTGAAGGATCTTAGGTGAAAATGTAACCGGGAACACACTGATTATGACAGAGACATCAATAGTTTCGCAGCGTTCGGGAAATAAAAAAAAATTTATGAGCAAATTTTCGATCCCTTGACACGCATTAATACCTCAGATTAATACAATCTTCATATATAAATGAAATAATTTGCTCTTTGATAATTTAGCTTTATATTGATGGAAGAACTATTAAAATCAGTCCGGTTATTTTTGAGTTTATCTACTAAAAACAAGGTGGTTAAGGCGTTTGCCTGTAGACCTGGGGTTCGATTCCCACGGGAAGCATACTTTGTTTAGTTGCTTCCAGTTTGGTTAGGACATTGCAGTCTTGAATCACCTGACTGTCTGATAATAAAGATGATTCCGTGCTTCGGAAGGCACGTTAAGCCGTTGGTCCCGGCTGCCATCTGGTAGTCGTTAAAGGAACCACGTCAGAGGTCGAGAGGCGGTTCCGAAGATCTCTGACACCAGGGTGGGCATGGTCGATTGCGAAATGACGATGATGAATAAAAACAAATACACAAATCTTTCCTCTTTATAATATTTGTATATAAGTTGTGATTACTTATGATCGAGTATGCAATACATAAAATCCGTTGCTAAATTTTTGGATGGCTTCAAACTGATTGAAAAAGTGCCACTTAACTGTCAACCAGCCGTGCGCGAGCCGTAAGCGTGGCGTCACCAGCCGTAGCCGAGATCGTACATAGAGTTGTAGATCGCTTTGGTTTACGTGCTTTAGTTAGGTTAACGATGAGGCATGATGATGAGGATGAGTACAGACCCTTTCGAAGTTGATGTGTGTGCTACGATTGTTTTGATTCAGAAAGAATCGGAGCAGCCGGGTCAGTGGCCGCGGCGCGTGGTGACGGGGCTGCAGCCCACGGGCGCGCTACACATCGGGAACTACTTCGGCGCACTGCGGCGCTGCGTGCAGCTGCAGGACCAGGGCGAGGACCTCATGGTCTTCATCGCTGACTTGCACTCACTCACCACATATCAGGTACTCGCAACTACTGTCAACTTAAATCATGCTTTGTAAATGGCAAAGTTTTATACACATATTACACTTTATTGCACATTCGAACAGTACCTATGTTACGAAAAATATATGAAGAAAAAAAATCATGTACAAAATTACTGACTGTGCATCATCAATATTGTTACAATCGATATGGGACACTGTCGATGTAGTTTACCATCGATACTATGCACCTTCGATAAAGGCTACAATTGATTTAGTGCGCCATCGATGTTATGTACCATCAATACTATGCGTCTTCGATGCAGTTTATCATCGATACGGCGGGCTGTCGATGCAGAGTACCAGCGATATTGTGTACCTTCGCTACATTAAACCGCCGATGGAGGGGCGATGTAGTGACCGACGATATGAGCTAGTGCAGCTGTACGAAGCGGCGGTGTGACCCGCAGGAGCCCCGCGCGCTGCAGGAGAACATCCTGGAGCTGACGGCGAGCCTGCTGGCGGCGGGCGTGGACCCGGCGCGCAGCGTGGTGTTCGCGCAGTCGGCGGTGCCGCGGCACGCCGAGCTGTGCTGGCCGCTGGCGTGCCTGGCCACGCAGGCGCGGCTGGCGCACCTGCCGCAGTACCGCGAGCGGGCTACACTACAAGGCGGGGCGGTGCCGCTGGGGCTGCTGCTGTACCCCGTGCTGCAGGCGGCGGACGTGCTGCTGTACGCGGCCACGCACGTGCCCGTGGGCGCGGACCAGCTGCAGCACCTGCAGCTGGCGGCGGCGCTGGCGCGCACCTTCCGCCACCGCTACGGCGCCGACCTCTTCCCCGCGCCGCGCGCGCTGCTGCCCGGTAACACTCATCCACACTACTATTCATTATTCAATTCAATACATTTATTGCTCTTTCACATTGTGCAGGTAACAAAGCTGACTGTAGTCATTTAAAGTGTATTTAACACTTTAAATTACTCATCATTTCGAGTAAGTGTCACAGTCGATCGACAATGCACACCCTGCTGTCAGAGTTCTTCGGAACCGCCTCTCGGCCTCTGACGAGGTTCCTTTGACGACTACCAGATGGCAGCCGGGACCACCGGCTTAACGTGCCTTTCGAAGCACGGAATCATCTTTATTATCAAACAATCAGGTGATTCAAGCCTGCAACGTTCAAACCAAACTGGAAACAATTAAACAAAGTATGCTTCGAATCGAACCCACGACCCCCGGGTCAACAGACAAACGCCTTAACCACTGGACCACGGAGGCTGTTAAATTACTACAGTCAGCTTTTTTTAATATAAGTATATTTGATGGCAAACGAGCAGACGATTGTAATTATAACCTTTTTAAATTGTAGGTGGGCATCGCAAAAATTACATTTTTATCCCGTACTTTATAATATCTATTCTTACGGTGAAACACATTTTAAGTGGTCTAGTTAACTAACTGGCAATAAACTTACAGCCTGACCGATGACTTTCGGAAGCTTGCCCAAGCCTTTGCCTGCACATGATATCTATGTATAACTACTTACTATAACAAGAAGCGCAACTTTTTATCATTCTATGATGAAAATGTCGTAAGCTACATAAAGTATCTCAACCGCGACTCCTCTTAATATTAATAATGCTTTCTATTTTACATTGATATTATAATGATTATGTACTCGATGTTATACCCTATCAGAAAAGTGACTTCTACAGAGTGGAGCGTATAATTCGTGTATAATCTGTTGTGAATGTAGTGTGACGCGCACAAAAAAAATTGTGCGTTTTCGTTTTGAAAAACACGATCAAACAACGATTCCTGCTGGAGTAACGTTGTACCGGCGACAAAAATATTAAAAAAATGTTTTGGTTAATCGTGTATATCTAAAATTAAAATCGAAAATACCTATGCGATGAAAAAATTTCGCCACGGGTGAATTCCTTCGACATCTGGCCCGTCGATGCTCTCGACCACTGAGCTTTGTTTGTTGATCTGATCACATATTATAGGTTTACGCATTTGAAGCGTGCGTAATCTCCATTTACTACCTTCCTACTATTTATTTGGGGTGTAGTGGGTTATTAGCATCTATCATAACCAGTCGGCTTTAGTAAGCGGTAAGATAAGTAATAAACGTGTTAATCTCCTACAAACTCTCTCCAGTGGCTCCAAGCAGCTGCAGTGCACACAGCGGCCACACCCCGGTAAACCGCGTCGGCTCGCGGGCTAAACCTGGATGAGGGGCTTATCACTCTTGTGATAAGTTACTACAGAACCCTCCTGTATAGTGCTCAAAGTCTACTTCGGCGATGAAGGCAAGTCATCGCAGATATGCATCGGGCTTTGGTGGATTCGGCGAAGTAGCAAGGCAAGCGTGTATGGCCCAGGGCGACGGTGGAGGGCGTATAGTCACCGTCGGCTAGACACAACATCTGACTCATCCTTCAGTCGTAGCGGTTTCCGTTCCACTGTATTAAAGAGGGGGAAGACGTGTGTGTGCGTCTGCGTTTGCGCGAACGCTCGCGCACCTTAATATATCCTGCGCATTTGACTGCTTCTGCAACTGGACTCCGACAACGCTAAAGACCTATGGCGATGGGTGGAGGTAGAGAGGTCTAGTCTGATGCAAGCTAGGCTTTGTCTGAAACCTACACATAGGCGGTTCTGGGGGCATGAGAACATGCCGTGGTCGTTTTTGTACTGTACTTTTTCTGGGGCGACAGTGTAGATTCGGCAGCACCCGGGATGACAAAGCAGCCCTATTTAGGGAGGCACTGCTTTCCTCGTTAGCCGAGGAGGGGGCTAGAAAAGGTGCCCTAAAAAAATGCTCGTCCCTACAGGCCAGATGGTAGTAACCGCGGCTGCCATCGCATCATTACAATCGTGGTCGACGTCACAAATATAATAAAATCATTGAAAAATCTATTATGATATTTGGCGCGTGGAACGTAAGAACGCTTTTAGATCGAGATGGTAACGCCTGCCCTGAGCGCAAAACCGCTATAGTAGCTCGAGAACTTCATCGCTATAATGTGGATGTGGCTGCACTCGGTGAAACACACCTTGCCGATGAAGGTGAGCTGGTGGAAGTTGGCGGTGGTTATACTTTCTTTTGGAAGGGTACCGCTGCTTCTGAAACACGGAGTTCTGGTGTAGGATTTGCCATCAAAAATCACTTGGTAAAGCAATTGGAGGAGTACCCTGTACATATCTCGGATCGTGTGACCACATTGCGCCTTCACCTTGACAAAGGCAACTATCTTAATGTCATCAGTGTCTATGCTCCAACGCTTGACAAGTCTGATGACATCAAGGCCAAGTTTTACGAGGAATTGACTACTTGCCTAGACGGAATAAACGCCAAAGAGCAGATTTTATTGCTGGGCGATTTCAATGCCAGGGTTGGAAGGGACTATGAGGCTTGGCCTAAAGTTCTGGGTAGGCATGGAGTCGGTAACATGAACGACAATGGTCAGTTGCTGCTAAGTCTTTGTGCTCAATACGGACTGGCTATATCGAACACCATGTTTAGACTTGCCGCCAAGTACAAAACAACTTGGATGCACCCAAGATCCAAACACTGGCATTTGATTGACTATGCTGTCGTACGGCAAAGAGATATCAGTCAAGTGCAGATCACCCGCGTTATGCGCGGTGCGCACTGTTGGACTGATCATCGACTGATTGTCACTAAATTGCGAATTCGCCTCCATCACCCGCGTAGATCTGCGATGCCAAAGCTTGCATCTCTAAACGTGGATAAGCTGAAAGATCCTGCAGTGAGGGAGAAATATACCGAATCCCTGTCCGAAAAGCTGTTGTCAGTGAATGAGACAGGTGACGTTGGCACTGTCTGGGGAACTTTGTCATCTCATATCATGAAATGTGCTTCAACTGCACTAGGGAAAAACCCCCGTCGCAATGAAGATTGGTTTGATACAAATGACGGAGTTCTGAAGGCAGCGCTCGACAAACACCGAAATCTCTTACGACAGCATAGAAGACGGGCAGAAGGCACAGCGGTAGTCAAAGCTAGTGACCTGGAATTGAGGAAGCTGTGTCGAAAAATTAAAGACAAGTGGTGGCGAGATAAAGCTTGTCACATGCAATGGCTTACGGACACAAACCAGCTGGGGGGGTTTTACAGCGAGGTACGTAAATTGATTGGTACATCCTACCATGAAAAGGTGCCTTTACGGTCCCTAGACGGTAGTCACCTCCTGACGAGTAGGGAGGATGTGCTAAACCGCTGGGCGGAGCATTTCAATACTCTGCTCAATGTAGATCGGTCAGCTGATCTACAAAGTATCAGTTTAATGCCTCAACTTCCTGTTGCCATTGAGTTAGACGAGCCTCTACTGCGTGATGAAGTTATTACTGCCATCAGACAGCAACAAAACAAACGAGCGGCTGGCATCGATCTTATACCGGGTGAGCTGATAAAGTACGGAGGTGGGGAGCTGCACACGTTAGTGTGGGAACTGTTTGTTCGTATGTGGGAAGAGGAGTGTGTCCCGGATAGTTTTAAAGCATCCCGCATAAGTGCCCTCTACAAAAATAAAGGTGACCGTTCTGACTGCGGCTCCTACCGCGGTATTTCACTCCTTTCAGTCCCTGGAAAGATCTTTGCTAGAGTTCTCTTAAACCGCTTAACGGAGTTGTCTGAAAAGATTCTGCCGGAAACCCAGTTTGGCTTCCGACCGGACAGAGGTACATGCGAAGCTATATTTTCCGTGCGACAATTGCAGGAAAAGAGTAGAGAACAGGGTCGATCGCTGTGCCTTTGCTTTGTTGATTTGGAGAAGGCTTTCGATAGCGTACCTCGCGAAGCCCTTTGGTTAGTGTTGGGAAAGCTGGGTTGCACGGAAAGGTTTGTAAGGCTCCTTAGACTCCTGCATGACGACATGCAATGCTGCGTCGGTGTAAATGGCGAGCAAACTGACTTCTTCCCCGTAACCTGTGGGGTGAAGCAAGGATGCGTCTTAGCACCTACACTGTTCGCTTTATACTTTGCGGTAGTTGTCAGAGAGGTCTTACAAACTATTACCCTCGGAGTCCGCATCCGCTTCCGCACTAATGGTGGTCTTTTCAATCTGGCCAGATTTAAGGCTCGCACCAAGGTTGCATATACATTGATCACTGAGATCATGTATGCCGATGATTTGTGTTTTTTAGCAGAATCCCCAGACGACCTGCAACAGTTGATGTCCACTTTTCACCAAGCTTGCTGCAAGTACGGCCTGAAGATAAGTGTTAAGAAGACAGAAGTGATGTCTCTAGACACTCATGGTCACGAGACACTAACCATAAATGTTGGTGAGGATGTACTAAAGCAGGTGGATAAGTTTAGATATCTGGGAAATACAGTAACTTCTAAGTGTGACCTTGATGCTGAGATCAACAGCAGGATAGGTGCTGCTGCTGCAGCGTTTGGAAAGCTGTGTTCCAAGGTTTTCTGCTCACATGACCTGAAGCTGGCAACTAAGGTCTCAGTTTACATGGCAATTGTGCTGCCGAACCTCTTGTATTCCTCTGAGGCGTGGTGTGTCTATCGACGACACATACGCACTTTGGATCGATTCCACCTCAAATGCCTGCGTTCCATCATGAAAATCAGATGGTCTGATCGGGTGCGTAATACCGAAGTCTTGCGACGAGCCCATGTTGGTGGCATCGAGGCTTATTTAATGCGTCGACAACTACGGTGGTGTGGTCATGTGTCACGAATGTCGGAGGAAAGAGTGGCGAAACGCATCTTTTACGCTGAACTTGAGAAGGGGAAGCGGAGACATGGTGGACAGCTCCTTCGGTACAAGGATGTTCTGAAGCGTCATATGAAGAGATGCAATATAGAGCCTTCCCAGTGGGAACGTTTGGCAGCACAGCGGCCAGAATGGCGCAGGGTAATCAATGCCCACGTACGCGACTTCGAGGATCAGCGTAAAGCAGATCTCGATGCTAAACGCGACCATGTAAAGGCCCGTCCACCTGCTGCCATTTTTTATAATTATGAGGACGGCGTACTTTCGTGCCCTCAATGTGCACGGAAGTTCGCTGTAAAGATAGGCTACATTAGCCATCTTCGGGCGCACCAACGCCAAAACACTGACTAGGAGTCCAAAGTGGTCGCCATGACCGAAATCGGTCGGACTAATCATCATCACTATTTATTTGACAATTTGCCGTCGATGAGTTCGGACGTGTTAATTTATTAATTACAACAAAATAAACATTTCGCTTGTTATCGCAACCTAGTTATTGATCTGAGTCACTAGTCAATTTGTGAAATTTAGCTACTGCCTGTTTGTGAATAATATGTTCGTGTGTACATAATAATCAATAAGTTTTATTAGCAGCCTCCGTGGTCCAGTGGTTAAGGCGTTTGCCTGTTGACCCGGGGGTCGTGGGTTCGATTCCCACCCCTTCCCTTTGGCAGTCCCTTTAATCGGAGTGGTTTGACACGCCGCAGTCCGCCACCCACGTCCTCTCCCGCGGCCGTGTACTTGGAGGAACCACCTCCTGAAATTATTTCTACGCCTGAGATACGGTCCTGGATGAACAGCATTGAGTTGTGCCTAAAGGAGGTTTGCTCTCATCATCATTTCGAGTAGGTGTCACGGCCAATCGACCATGCACACCCTGGTGTCAGAGTTCTTCGGAATCGCCTCTCGGCCTCTGACGTGGTTCCTTTAACGACTACCAGATGGCAGCCGGGACCACTGGCTTAACGTGCTTTGCGAAGCACGGAATCATCTTTATTATCAGATAATTTAGGTTTGCACTATTACTTTTGAAGGGAAGCTAAACTCAGACCAAAAGTTATAAGAATTAGCAACCTCTACCGAAAAGTGAGTCATGGCACATCACAAATGGCTGTGCAATACCCATCATTGAAGCAGAAGACGATTCTTTCCCATCATATTATACAAGCCCTAAAAGAAAACCAGGACTCATCAAAACTACTTCTAGACCTCAAAAATAGCACTGAGGAGTCTTCAAAGTCCACTACAGCCGCATCCTCCTTCGCTGACATGGTTAAAAAGGGACCAAATAACTCTATTCAGCCGCCTAATATAAATGCCGTAGCAATATATCCCACAGACAAGCAGAAAACCAGTGAGGAGACGAAGTCACTGCTCCAAAAAATTATTAGCCCAGTACAGATGCAACTTCATTTGCGAGGATTGTGAAAAACTTACTCGTGTTACAATTTTTTTCTCTTGACCAATGGGCTAGAAGTAATAATATACCTACTGCCTAGAAACCCAAGCTAGAAACGGATAACCAACCATTTTATGATTATTATTGTTGTGGCTTTTCCTGAAACCACTCTTTGAAAGTACTTAAAACTTTGGTATGATACTTTAAACGCAATCATATGATTTAAATATGTACATTATGCTCAAATAATCAGTATGTTTTGGCAAATATGTAAGTACATTTTTTTTCTACCAGAAGTAGAAAGGGATTCGTCAATTGTGTAAGTAAGTACTGTACGATCTATGTATATGATGATGATGATGGTGATACGCGATATAGCGTGATTTAAGATATTACCTTAATGAAAGACTGTATTAGCGTAACTGTATTAAAAAAAGATTAGGTACATAATTTTCTTTCAAGAAAAAACATTTAAAATTATGTCACACGTATAGAATAACGAACGAAACGTCCTACCTAAACGATTCGACGTGAAGTGGGTGGGGTGTCACGATCGATGTGCAAGTCGCCACATCATAGTGCACATGCCCGTTCCACATGCACCTGATCTGTCCACCCCGGTCACGTACTATACTAGTAAAAAGAATTAAGTTTACAAGATTTAAGTTTAAAAATAAAAAAAGTCACCATTAAGGAGCACGCAGCAAGTCGTGGCTGTCATCTCCGTGCAATCGCTACGCTGTCGCGCGAGCCTAAACCTGTGCAGCCGCTGCTCGAGTTAGCACGCCTCCCATAATTCGAAGCCCAAATTCGGGCCTACACCCTGTCTTCACAACTAGAGTATCAATTTACACTGAACGCCATCGCTGGCAATGCCCACACCAAATGGTCGTCGAAAATGCTTTGCAGCGCCGCTTGCAACCGATGAAACTCGCCAGGCCAGGTGCAGCAAGTGATCTGCCGCTTGAACCCCAAAAAAGCCCCGGGTGAGGTGAGGGTCGCAGTCGCATACCAAATGATAAGTTGCCCCCACAATAATCACAGCGGCGGTGCGCCTCTTCAACGCGATACTTCGCTCGGGTTATTTTCCTACTAATACGTAATTATTTATTTTGTAAGTTTATGTCTAGCAATTAAAGCCTGTAACCCAGGGTGATTTTAACCTTAGCTCAGGCAAAAAAAAGGTCTTGACATACCGACAGACAGACAGACAGACAACCAAGTCATCCTATAAGGGTTCCTTTTTTAACTTTTGAGGTACGGAACCCTTAAAATGAATAGATAGCAAGAAAAATAATTACATGGAAGACACTTCAAAGATCTTACACAACAACATATTGATAAGGAAGCCTCTAATAAGTGGCTTAGTTCTGGTTACCTTTCCCAAAGACTGAAGGTTTTCTTATTGCAATTCAGGACCAAGTTATAGTAACTAAAAATTACAGTTATTACGACCGTACTATACTTACAGACTATACGATTCGTAAAAATAGACCCGATATCACCCTTATAGATAAACATAGCAAACAAGCATTTATCATAGACATCGCAATCCCAAGCACGCATAACTTACAATAAACTATAGCCGAAAAAACAAGAAAATACACAGAACTACAAGAGGAAATTAAAAGAATGTGGAAACAATACAGTATCAATAATTTAATAGGTTAGATCAAATAGGGTTACCTAAAGGCACATACATATCTCTACAGAAGGCTGCAATTCTAAATACTTGCCGGATAGTAAAAAAAAAATTACAATTAGACGCCGAACAATGTCATAAAATATATTTGGGGTTAGACTTGGTTAAAAGCCCGTGTTGGTTTCATAAAACTGGCAGGATGAGGCTGAGAATTCCGAATGGAAAAACCACTAAAATAATTATAAATCTTTATTTTTCTTAGGTGGTAACATATTACAATAAAACATAAATTAAAAAGGTTCAAACAGATTTTTGCTATTTATTTATTGTGCTTTGCAAATGTGAACTCTCTGTATAAAATTATTTTTTAATTATTTTTTAACTTGCTTCGGATCGAAAGTTACAAGTTTATAAATGACAATATACATAATTAATTGATAAAGCTTTCTCCACTTTAATTGTCATTAAACTGAGCGGGAATGAACCCACATGACAGAGCGAGAAAACCTTCTGCCAGACGCCAGCTGTCGGGACTTGGATACATGACTCGAGACCATTAGTCTACCGAGCCATGAGTCCTTTAAGTTTTTTCAGTTACTTTTAGTTTTAAGAGATTATCATTTAAATAATAAGCGTGCCTATAATTTAAAAATGTAGCAGCCCAGTATAATAATTAGACGTGATGTGACTACGGAATTACAAAGGAATAATCAGCAATATAGGACATCACGTTGGTGTTATTGTTATTAATAATCAATCAGTTCATATTGGGTCTCATGCATGGTATTATTTACTCTTATATGACATTATGTACATACAACGGGTCACGCACGTGCTATTTCGTCGGAATTGCCGACTTTAGTTTCGGACTCATCAGTAACCCATTTTCAAGGCGTGTGCGGGACACGTGGCGGTTAATTACTCTTCGTTATACCACCACGCAACCTGTACATAGACCCTACAAATGGGTGACCCCGACGTAATCCGTCGGGGAAACCCGACGGGTCGCGTGTTCAAAGTTGGACCCAGTCTGACATGGGCAACCGAAGCGGCACCGGCTGAAGAAGAATCTGACGATCATTTCAACGTGCACATTTCCCCGGTCTCCCAGGCCGGGGACGCGGGTCTCACTGGTCTGGAAATTCAAGAGGCACTAATATTATCCGCCATTGACACGTTGTATTTTTAGGTGGGGTATAAGTGGGATGTTTTGCAGTAGAATCTTGCAGAATACTACCGATCGATTTGCATCGCAGATGGTGGATTCTGTCTACATTGTAAACATTCCATAAATCTCTTCACTGGTGGCTCCAAGTAGCTGTTGTGCATGCAGCGGCCGTATCCCGGTAAACCGTGTCGATTCACGGGCTAAATCCAGTGAAGGGGACTGAGTTTCACAAACTCAGTTTAATGGGCTGATTCCCCCATAAATTGCATAAAGTCTGCAGCGGCTCGGAAGGCGGACACCGTCAGTATGGCTTCAAACCCGGCGACCGTGGCGCTGCAGCAGGGCACCTGTGACATGCCTGATAGGGCGTATGTCGGGATCCAAGAGATATGCGGCCAGTCACCGCATCTTCTAGTGCTAATCAGTCGTAGCGGACTTCCGCCCCACTGGTATAACAAGGACTGGAAGACGAGAGAGTGGGTTTGTGTATGCGCAAATGCTTACCCACTTTAATATATTCCCGCGCTGATGACCCCTGGCTCATTACTGGACGGAAAGTGCAAGTCCTGCGGCGATGAGGACTGGCGGTGGGGACTGAGCAGGTGAGTTTGGTCCCTAGCTAGATCTTTGCACGTACGGCGGTTGGGTGGTGATGGTCGTATTGGAACTCACTAGAGGCGAGAGAACTGGTACGGCAGCTCACCCGACGACAAAGCAGCCCTATTTAGGGATCGCACTCCTTTCCCCAATCCGGGGAGGGGCCTAGAAAAGGTGGCCTAAACAAAGCTCGCCTCAATGCAACCCAGGTGGCTAACCGCGGTCATCTGGTCACCAATAAAAAGCGGTCGAAAGAAGAAACATAATAATAAATTAAATGCATTCTTAAATTTAGCTGCGTGGAACGTAAGAACGTAAGAACTGGACAATGAAAACAACCTTTGTCCTGAGAGGAAAACTGCACTCATAGCGCGTGAATTGTCTCGCTATAACATCGACATAGCCGCAATCAGCGAGACACATTTAGCGGATAGCGGTGAGCTCTGTGAGGAATTGGGTAGATATACGTATTACTGGAAGGGTAAACCTGCAAGTGAACGGAGCCGCAAATGGTGTTGGATTTGTGATCCGAAACAACATCGCTAGATCGCTAGTGGAGCCTCCAAAAGGGATCAATGACAGGCTCATGACACTACGACTCCACATGGCTCCCAGGAAATACCTACATCTTGTAAGCGTGTATGCGCCTACTATGACAACACCTGATGAGGACAAACTTCAATTTTATGAGAATCTGCGTGATGTTTTGCTGGGGATTCCAGATTGTGACAAGTTGATTCTGCTGGGTGACTTAAATGCGCGTGTTGGCACAGAATATATTGCCTGGAAGAACGTACTGGGAAGACATGGAGTAGGTAAGTGCAACACCAACGGTGTTGCTCTCCTGACTTTATGCTCCGAATTCAACCTCAGCATAACAAACACATTCTTCAGGCTACCCGATAAATACAAGACATCTTGGATGCACCCACGCTCTGGGCACCGGCATCTTCTTGATTACATCATTGTACGCAGGCGAGACCTGAGAGATGTACTTATTACAAGAGCAATGCGTGGTGCCCAAGGCTGGACTGACCATCGTCTTATTAGATCCAGGATGAGGCTTTACTACAAGCCTCCGCGTAGAGCAGAACACAGGATTCCAGCTCGACTTGCTTGTGCGCGTTTGGTGCGTGATGAGGGACTGTGTCGTGAGCTAGATGCGGAATTTGAGGCAGCGATGCCTAGCACTGATGACGATACCTCAGTAGATGCCAGGTGGCGTACATATTCCAAGGCTCTCTATGGTGTTTCTCAGCGAGTTATTGGCACACCACATAAAAAACATCAAGACTGGTTCGATGATTCCGATGTGGAAATACGGCAGCTTGTTGAAAACTATAGTCTCGCTCTAAGAGGAGTCATCAGTGCAGGGCAGCGCAAGTCTCTTCAGCAGGATCTTAAAGCAAAGATCCGAGAACAAAAGGATAGTTGGTGGCGCCGTAAAGCCGAAGAACTGCAATGGTTAGTTGACACTAGCCAAACAGCAAAATTTTTCGAAGGGCTAAATTCCGTTTACGGACCCCGCGCTAAAAAGACTGCCCCTGTTTACTCGCGAGATAAAGCTAAGAAGTTGACAGATCCAAAAGAGGTTCTTCTTCGTTGGGCTGAACACTTTAATGAAGTGCTCAATCCCGGTAGTCAAGGAGCAGATCTGTCTTACATTAATTCACTGGAGAGCTTGCCATCTGCTTCGGGCTTGGATGACCCGCCTTCGCACGCCGAGTTCGTTACTGCGATCAACCGTTTAAAAAATTGTAAATCACCTGGTTCGGACAGTCTGTCTTCTGAAATTTTCAAATACGGTGGACCGAGTATCAGGACCAGACTTTTTGAACTTATCAAACTGATTTGGGATGTTGAGATGGTTCCACAGGACTGGAAGGATGCTTCTATTAGCAAGCTATATAAAGGCAAAGGGGACCTCTCTGATTGTGGCTCGTTTAGAGGCATTGCATTGCTTTCCACAGCTGGCAAAATTCTGGCGCACATCATCAATAGTCGCCTTAGTAATTTAGCTGAAAGCTTCCTTCCGGAGACCCAGTGTGGGTTCAGACCTAAAAGAGGTACGGTTGATGCCATCTTTGTAGTCAAGCAACTTCAAGAAAAAAGTTTTGAACAACACCGCGGCCTCTATTTATGTTTTGTGGACCTGGAAAAGGCCTTTGACCGTGTTTCTAGGACCGCCCTCTGGATTGTTCTAGAAAAATGTGGCTGTCCTGCAAAGTTCGTCAATTTAGTGCGCCAGTTTCACGAAGGCATGACAGCCCGTGTGCGTCACGAAAACAACTTTACAGACCAGTTCCCGGTCACTAGCGGTGTCAAGCAAGGCTGTGTAATGGCTCCGACCCTTTTCGCTATCTACTTCGCTGCAGTAATGAATGACGCTCTTAAAAGCTGTAATGACAAGATTTCCATAAATGTCCGCATGGACAAAAGCGTTTTCGACCTCGCACGTCTCAGAGCAAAACGCAAAATAGACTCTGTTTCAGTAATAGATGTTCTGTATGCCCACGATGTCTGCCTTATGGCTGACAGTTTGGATGACCTACAGAGTTTTTTGGACAAATTAGATGAGTCCTGTCGTAAATTCGGCTTAGTAATCAGTGCTTCTAAGACCCAGATTCTAAAACAACCTGCGAAAGGTAAATCTGCGGACGATAGTGATGTTTACCTACGAGAAAAACCACTGCCAGAAGTAGGTACCTTCCGGTACCTTGGAACTATTTTGCGCAGTGATAATCGTCTCGAGTCTGAGATCTCTGCGCGAGTCGCCAAAGCAGCTGCAGCTTTCGGTGGCCTTAACCGACGAGTTTGGAAATCACATGACCTGAAACTCTACACAAAACTCGCTGTCTACAGGGCCATAATCTTACCATTGTTGCTCTATGCCTCGGAGACCTGGTGTCTTTACAAGGGAGATATCAGACGCCTTGATACCTTCCACATGAAGTGTCTTCGGGCGATTCTTCGGGTGAGATGGCAAGATCGTGTGCCAAACTCGGAGGTTCTACGTCGAGCTAAGCTCGCTGGAATGGAGTGTATGCTAATGAAAGGCCAACTACGCTGGTGTGGACACCTTGTACGCATGGAGTCTTCCAGATTACCAAAAAAGGTATTTTACTCTGAGCTTAGCTCAGGTAAACGAAAGCCTGGAGGACAGTTTCTGCGTTACAGTGATGTCTTAAAACGCCACTTGACTGCAATCGGCATGTCTAGTGAGTCATGGGAGGAGCTTGCAACGCAGAGGTCGGAGTGGCGAACTGCTGTCAACACGGGTATAGAAAACTTTGAGCGTTCCCGTCTTGAAAACCTTGACGCCAAACGCCTGATCCGAAAAACTCGACCCAAGCCCTCCTACAACTATACTCGTAATTCAAGTGGGTCTCTTTACTGCGCTTCTTGCAATAGGACCTTCAAAACAAAATTTGGTTTTGCTAGTCATGCTCGCGCTCATGCAAGAGCCCAGGCAAAGACGAGTTAAGGGTGTCGCCGTCGACGGATACGTCTGGGAGGACATCATCATCGTATTTTTAGGAGCCCATCACCCCAGTAAGAAGAAAACCTCGGTTGGCAGTTACCAAGCAAATATCGCTGGATAGATCAAGCGAGATGTACTATCGCATTCACGAAAATATGCGATATAATAGAACTACCAAACAACGTTCACGACTGATGTCAACAGGATGACATTTTTGTGCGATATGTCACTATATATTTATTTTATTTATCCATTTGACATCACAGATTGCGTCACTGCAATTAGATATTACTGCACTACGTAAAACGAACGAGCGAATATATAGAGACGCGACAATTTTGGGCGTTACCATTATAACCGATCCAGTTTAAGATCGCAAGGACCGGACGTTCGTCAGCAAGGTTACGTAATTTGTAATTTGAAAGTAATTGTCATGGTATTATTTACTCTTCGTAGTACCACCACGCAACCTGTATTAAGTATAGACCGAACAGATAACATTTGAAAAAAAAATGAGGATCTTATATATGAACATGTAGTGACGTGTAGTACGTACCAACTATCGACTTGCCATGACTCAATTATTTCTTTAAATTGAAAAGGACTTGATCTAACAGCGAACTCGAGTCTTAAAAAAGAACTTTAGTCTTGATAGAGAACTCAAGTCCCATTATTATAAGGCTTGAAGACTCGGAGTCTTTTACAACTCTAGTTCTTCCTACCTACAATTTGGTTCGCTACTACACCGCTCGCCGGTAAATACGTAACTATTGAACAAGTTTGTATCGTAGCGCTTGGGAAATAGGGATGCACATGCCCTGGGAATGATTAAGAGATCCCACAATGCACATTAAAAAAAAATCGTCTAATAAGCATTGGCTGCAAATGATTCTCCTAAATACGTCCACCGACTCACTACCGCACTCTTTCTAGCACAAAGTCTCGCACGGCATGCGGGCATAGGACCTTTCTACTTTAGCGCACAGTTGCCGCGCTGTTTGCGCGCATCCGTGTCGCTCGATATTTTTGTTCGTGAAGCCGAAAGATAAATATGCTAGTGTGTGTCCACACAGTGCAACATATCACCCGTAACACTTGTTATAGAACCGACTTTACTCCGATGTCATATGACGTGCGGTTGTTATTTTGACATATGGCCAACTGCATGGGATAGGTAAATATAATTAGAGGTATATCACTGGCACTTTTGGAGGACTTAGGTACTTGATTCCCTGTGACTTTTTAAGTAGTCAACATAGTTATCAGTAACAATACGAGTTCTTAAAAGGAAATAGGTTCGGTAAAGAATGAGTGCGTATGACCAAAACTATTGGTACCTACGATGTACGGACACTGGAGATTTACTTTTTAATATTCGTAGGAATAAGGGCCACACTACACAGAATTGGCATGGCATGTTAGGGCATGTCAGCGACGCGACTGTGCTCGAGTGCGTTACCCCAGCCGACTAAGTGCTCCTTTTATGAATTGATAAATGCAAATAATTAGATCATTACTTCGTGTAAATGTCCCCGAAAGTAAATAATTTGACACCCCGCCGTTTCAGAGATAATGAGGAAAATAAAATTCGGCTGGCGTAACGTTACCCCAGCCGACTTTTTTTGATCCCGTCGGTTTATCTGGATAAAAAGTATACACAAAGATAGATTGAATTTGCCCTCAAATGTCCCCGATAAAATTAAATTTGACACCTTTATGGATTTCGAGTTATTTCATTTTCCAATGAAATTCCAATCTCTGTATCTCTGAAACCGTAAGACGCAGAATCATGATTTTTTTTATACGTATAGAACGGAATTTGTCACCATTTGACACCTAGTTATCTTAAATATTAATAATATGGTTTGCGAGTAATAAATATTATTCTGAAAACCATATTTTCGGTTCTAGTTATTAAACGAGGGAACCCTGAAAATTCAAACTAGTCCTAATAGATGCCTCTTATAGAGACATACAAAACATCAAAACTTTCATCAGCCTAATCCATAGCATTAGCAAGTTATAATGATATTACTGGTTCCAGAAAGCCAGATTCTGGGCTCTCGATTTAAACGAGGAAAATAATACTTTCCTTTTACCTGGCTGATTCCATATTTAAAGAATAATTAGACACTTTAACCAAAAATATACATACAAATTTTCAGCTTGATATTCTATCGTATATAAGAAATAATAAATAAAAACTAAACCTAGATAATTTTTCCCGATTACCCGACCAAGTTCGAATGTGCATCTAAAAGCGGCCGTACGATACATAACGTATACCTTCTAAAATCTGCACAATAATAATAAGTGGTTGGGTATATTCAAGTAGAAAAATTGTTAGGATTAATTTTAATATTATAAAGACTCGTATTTAATAAATTAAACCTTAGGGTCAACAGCAGAAACAGCCTCCGTGGTCCAGTGGTTAAGGCGTTTGCCTGTTGACCCGGGGGTCGTGGGTTCGATTTCCACCGGAAGCATACTTTGTTTAGTTGTTTCCAGTTTGGTAGGACATTGCAGACGTGAATCACCTGATTGTCCGATAATAAAGATGATTCCGTGCTTCGGAAGGCACGTTAAGCCGGTGGTCCCGGCTGCCATCTGGTAGTTGTTAGAGGAACCACGTCAGAGGCCGAGAGGCGGTTCCGAAGAACTCTGACACCAGGGTGTGCATGGTCGATTGACCGTGACACCTATTCAAAATGATGATGATGATGATGAATGAAACCTTAGGGTGACTTACAGATTTTCTCTTTCAGCAAAACTATTACTTAAATGGCAATGTCTACATACTAATAATGTAAATAAAATATCTTTTTATTTATTTTTTGTTTGAATGATTTTAAGGCAGACCTCTTAAATAGAGGTCTGCCGTCTGCATAATAGTTCAATCCAACTGTCACCGTAGTTGGTAATCAAAAACGCAAGCAAGGTTATATTTTATAAGGTAAGACTATCAAGAGATAAATAAAAAAATCTTGAGTGTTATTTATTTTTGCTGCTCTCGCGTAGAAAGTGTCAGTTTTACAAATTGGGAGTAAAATGTGTATCCATCAACTAGGAAAACGCGTCGTTATTAGCTAAACAAATGAACTAGAAGTCCGTATTTCTTTTTCTATATTATGTACTGCTTGTTTTATTCTGCATTGCTTTATGCGAAGATGTAGGGGACATCTTACAAAGATATTTTCGAAATCAAAAGTAGTCGGTACCACAGGACAGAGTATCAATACTTTTTTGTGTCCTTCTTTGAAAATAAAAAAAATATATATACTAGCTTTTGCCCGCGGCTCCGCCCGCGTCAATGTCGATCCCTCGGGAATAGTACTTTTTCCCGGGATAAAAGGTAGCCTATGTCCTTCTCCGCACTCCAGAGAACTTGTATGCAAAATTTCATGATGATCGGTTCAGTAGTTACGGCGTGAAAGCGTAACAAACAAACAAACTCACTTTCGCATTTATAGTATTAGTTAGGATTTGTTATTATGCGCGAGCAAAACTAGGGAATATCGCTGCGCTGTCCCGCTCGCGCACATTAGCCAATGAAATTGCAGTTCCGAGCAAGTGCAGTTGTATTTTTTTCTAATTCTATCTAACAAAGCAAGTATTACATACTCGTATTTCCAATATTACCTATAGCTGCCTTTGGTCTTGCAATAATATACTTGGTCAATCCCGTTAGAAATCAATACATTATAAAGTATAAGTATGGAGGAAATAAGTAATTCCATTACATTAGGCACATATTTTTTTATTAAAAAAAATTCCACTCGCCTGTACCATCCATTTTAGAATACAATGCCGTCGAATATGGAAGTATATCTAGTAGTATGCCGCAGCCGCTTTCAGATGCACATCAGAAATTGGTCGGGTAAGCGGAAAAAAAATCTAGGTTTAGTTTTTAATTATTATTTCTTTTTTATTTTATAATTATTATTTATTTTTAGCTTGATATACTTTCGTATATCAAGCTAAAAATTGGTATGTATGTTTTTCGATAAAGTGTCTAATTATTGTTTAAATATGGAATCAGCCAGGTAAAAGGAAAGTATTATTTTCCTCGTTAAAATCGAGAGCCCAGAATCTGGCTTTCTGGAACCAGTAATATCATTATAACTTGCCAATGCTTTGGATTAGGCTGATGAAAGTTTTGATGTTTTGTATGTCTCTATAAGAGGCATCTATTAGGACTAGTTTGAATTTTCAGGGTTCCCTCGTTTAATAACTAGAACCGAAAATATGGTTTTCAGAATAATATTTATTACTCGCAAACCATATTATTAATATTTAAGATAACTAGGTGTCAAATGGTGACAAATTCCGTTCTATACGTATAAAAAAAATCATGATTCTGCGTCTTACGGTTTCAGAGATACAGAGATTGGCCAAACGTTACCGCAGCAGAAAATGAAATAACTCGAAATCCATAAAGGTGTCAAATTTAATTTTATCGGGGACATTTGAGGGCAAATTCAATCTATCTTTGTGTATACTTTTTATCCAGATAAACCGACGGCATCAAAAAAAGTCGGCTGGGGTAACGTTACGCCAGCCGAATTTTATTTTCCTCATTATCTCTGAAACGGCGGGGTGTCAAATTATTTACTTTCGGGGACATTTACACGAAGTAATGATCTAATTATTTGCATTTATCAATTCTTAAAAGGAGCACTTAGTCGGCTGGGGTAACGCACTCACTGTGCTCGCGTCACCCCGATCAGTCGCGCCAACTCGCGCATTCACGCGGCCGACGCCCGCCGCCGTGCTTGCAGTGTTGCCACCTCAGTGGAATTTCCACTAAATCTCGCTAACCAAAATAAGGTTTTACTACCAGTTTAATTATAGTTACTTTTGGTTGGAATAGTGTTTTTGGTTGTGTGCAGTGCATTTCCTCAGCCGAAGTGCCGATAAATAAATGACAACACGCAGGGTTCAGATTTTTTTGTGAGATAAGACATACTTTTTCTTATGAAACTAATAACAGAACATTAAGGCGAACAACGTGCGTCTAACTTTTTTCCTGCGACCCACGGTTTACGAGAAAATGTTGCCTAATCGTTTAGAACCAACGTACTTATTTATTTTCTTAAGCCGCGCACCTGGATCAGACTCGAGCTAGCTGGAGCCGCCGCGCGGCACCTGGATCAGACTCGAGTTAGCTCGAGCCGCCGCACGCTCACGGGCGGCTGGCCGCCGGCCGGCTCGCCACGCTGTAATGCATCTTTTATCACTAGACATAAAGGTTTTAATAGCTTGTTTTGAAAGGACGCGTCGCTTACGATGCCATCCCATGCGAATCCAGTGGTAGGTACTTACAAAGACTAGACTCTGTTTTTTTTTAATGTATCTAATTTCGTCACAAATCAATCAGCTACTCGTGTTTCTATTTCGCAGACGCACATGCAATGGTTTTAGAGATAATCGAGTCTGTAAAACGTTTCTCCAGCAGGAAGGATATCTCGGAAAACCTGATGACCAACAAATTATACTTATTTTTGTCTCACATTGTATTAATAGCGGCCAAATGCATACTAGCCCGCCGCGATACAATACGCTGACATAACAATGTGTCCCTACATGGATTTTGACGCAATTTTGCACACAGATAGGTTATTACATGTATTAACACATAGGCTACCTTTCACCCCAGAAAAAGTACTGTTCCCGCGGGATCGACATAAACGCGAGCGGAGCCGCGGGCGACGCTAGTCAGAAATATAAGCTGTCTAACCGCTAACCCCACAATATATTTTTCCGACCACTCTAAATTTGCTGCTGAAACATCGTTACTTCAGCAGGAAGCATTCTTTCAAAACGATAACATGCACTACTTCGGCGCACATTCACAGTACAGATTACACATTAATAATCCGCTTTAAGTACTCATCACCACAGGGGTCACTTTCCTGGAACGTATGCGGGGACGTATGCTGCATCTCGCATGAGTTTGAATGATTTATAACTTTGCAACTGAAATCTATTTCAGAGGATGGCAGTGATCGATTAAAAAGTTTAAGAGATCCAGCAAAGAAGATGTCTAAATCCGATCCAGACCCTAAGTCGCGCATCTTGCTGACAGATTCCGACGAAGTCATCACTCTCAAGATCAAGAAGGCGGTCACGGACTGCGACCCTCGGGTGAGCGAGACAAACAGACAAGCGTGTCGTTATTCCACTTTATTACATAAAAGCAGTGCTTATGAGTTAATTTCCTTATTCACTAAAGTTATCTTCGAACGTGTGATAGACCGCGTCCGAACTCGCACGTTTCGGGAGATGTTGATCGACGAGCCGTAATCGTGCAGGTGACGTTCGAGCCGTCGCGGCGGCCGGGCGTGGCCAACCTGGTGAGCATCCACTGCCTGGCCGCCGACTGCTCGCCCGAGGAGGCCGTGGAGGAGGCGGGCGCGCTGACCACGGCGCAGTACAAGGCGCTGGTGGCGCGCGCGCTGTGCGGCGCGCTGCGGCCGCTGCGCGAGCGCGCGCTCGGGCTGCGCGCGCGCCCGCGGCTGCTGCGGGACGTGCTGCGCGACGGCGCCGCGCGCGCGCGCCGCCGCGCCGACCACACCTTCGAGCGCGTGGCCGCCGCGCTCGGCGTGGCGGCCGCGCCCAGCGCGCTCGCAGAACTAGCAGCCGCTTCGCGCGCGGCGAAAGCGAAAAATTAAATATTTATTTGTGTTAACGGCGGTTTAATTTCCCCCCGCCGCGCTCAGAGGCGGTGGTGGTGGTGCATGGGGGCGAGCGAGTGGTCGTGCGGGGGGTTGTGCGGGGGGTTGTGCGGGGGCGGCGGCGGCGGGCGCTCGCGCAGCACGGCCAGCAGGTCCCGCAGCAGGTCCACGGCCTGCGCGACGGCCTCGGCCTGCTTCTCGGCGGCCAGCGCGCTGCGCATGGCGGCCTCGGCCAGCAGCTCCTCGGTGGCGAGGCGCGCGTCGGGCGGCGCCGAGCCCTCGGAGCACATGTCGTCGTCCAGCGGCTTGCGCTCGTCGTCCGAGTGGCTGCCGCCGCGCCCGCCCGTCGCTGCACACGATCAAAATCACGACTGTCATGTCAGCATACCGAGCGACGTCACACGAACCACTGAATTAAATAAAACTGGCCGAGTGCGAATCGGACACACCCAGGATTCCGTACGATATTTAACTACAAAAACCACGCTTCTTTTTCATGGACGCTGATGTATAAAATGTAACAAGGACACATGAATGAAACCTCTTCCATGTCACCTCTCTTGTGAAATTTAGGTAAGCAGCTTCCATGGACATTATTTCTCTAGTGGCGCTATATGCCCCGCCCACTGCCACTTCAAAGAGCTAATCCGCTGAGCTATATCAGTAAACTTCGTTCCTCTACGAATCTCCTCGTTTCTGATTTGATCTCGCAAAGAAACACAGAACTTAGCCCTCTCCATACCTGTTCGAGCGACCTCGAGCTTCCCGAACGCTGCCCAGCCGAGTCGGATTCGTCAAAGACTTTGTCCTCGAAGCTGGAACTTCCAACCTGGATCAATTGACCCAGATAGACATATTGGTCTACAGCTTCAAGGATGGAGTCCCTAAAAGAAACCGGTGAAGGCGCAACATGGACATTCGACATTATTTTCGTCTTGTCCATGTTCATTTTAAGGCCCACTTGTTGGGAAACTCCATTAAGTTCTCTGAGCGTAGTACTTAAGCACTCCAGCGACTCGACTGAGTGATATACTCGCCGTTGATGTAAATGCCAAGTCCATCTCATTCCAGGAGCTTAAAGGCTTCTGTGGAAGATCCACAGCAGCGGCGAACAGTTTCGGAGATATTAGGTACGTCTCTCTGTCTTATCTCACACGTCTGCAATGGAATAGCCCTCATTACCTGCTCCTGTACTCGGACTGACATGGTGGCGTTGCTGCATAAGCACTCGAACACTTCGATATAGCGATGGTCTACGCGGCATCGCTGGAGAGACTGAAGCACTTTCCATCAGGTGGGCCGTATGCTTGTTTGCCTACTAAGTGGTACAAAAAAAAAAGAAAAAGCACGGCCCATGTTTTGATCGAATCAAAGGCCTTCTCAAAGTCCACAAACCCTCCGTCCGTCCGTCTGTATGTCTGTCTGTCTAAAACTGAAATTCATATCAAATACTCAGGTCTACTATCCCTTGGAGCTGTGAAAAAATCAAACTTAGCCAACGCAATCAAAAGATTTTGCCGTTAATGCCGCTATTTTTCGTATCTTTTCGACATTTGCAAGGAAATAATAGAATACTTCCCGTGAACGTAGAATCGTGAAATTTGGTACAAAGAAACGTCTTATAGCACAGATAAAGGAAAAATTGCGAAAAGTATAAGGTTTTAGTTAACTTATTATAGATCCGACTGGCACTTGACCGGTTTTTTTGAAGAACAAAACCATCACATAGTTTAAATAATTACTTGTACTAATGGCTAATACAAAACATCAATACACGAACGAAAAAACAAAGGATAAATCGATAATCTTATGTAAGTTTAGAGAGTTATGCGGAGAAAAAGTAAACTGATTAAATGAGTAATAATATACATATTTTAAATATATCTATACTTAATTATATAGTTTATATATAAACTAAAACCTTTTCGTCTTGTCTTACACACACGCGAAATGACAAGCTGGGTTCTCATACCAAAAATGGCAAAATGTGACATCTATTAAGAGAGGCTCAATTTTATTAAATCTATACTTGAGCGTTTACCTCGAAATGTTTTTGAATTCAGCCAGTAAAAGAAAAAGAGACTGCATAATCTTAATTTTGAACTTAATGAAGAAGTTCTCACCAAGGGACTAGGTGGTATTCACCTGCCTTTTAGTTGGTACAAATAAAGTCTCACCCACAAAATTGAAAAGTATTCAAACAACAAAACACTCACACTCTCTTCCGCCGCTGTTCAATATGTTTCGCAGGCGCTCCTCGGCCGAGGACAGGTCTCCCAGTGCACCACCGGCAGCTGACTTCTTGCGAGCTTTGTATTTGATGTCGGCCCAATACTGCAACGAACATAAGTGATCTAGTATAGCCCTTGATTCCGAATCTGTATAATTTATAAATTATCTCCTTATTTGAGCGTACTTGATCGTGAAGCCCGTTTACCCCGTTAAACATTAAAATTTGTAAGGAATTTAGAAGAAAGGGGAATAAAAAAAATTCACATACATACCACATATACTGTACGAGCTAGATCGTACAGTAACAGCATTTTCACCTAACACATTACTTCCCATTTGTTTTTAGGGTTCCGTACCCAAAGGGTAAAAACGGGACCCTATTATTTCGCTCTGCTGTCCGTCTGTCACCAGGCTGTATCTCATGAACCGTGATAGATAGACAGTTGAAATTTTCACAGATGATGTATATCTGTGTAAAAAATTGAATAAAATAAATATTTAAGGGGGCTCCCATACAACAAACGTGATTTTTTTGCTAGTTTTTGCTCGATATTGATAACGGCAACAGGTAGACGCTTGAAATGTTCGCAGAATATTTAATTATACATTCAATTTAGAAATTAATATTAAAGGGGGGCTCCCATACAACAGACATGATTTTATTTACCGTTTTTATAGATAACGGTACGGAACCCTTCGTGCGCGAGTCCTACTCGCACTTGGCCGGTTATTTATATTCAGTTCGCAATAGGTCGGCAAGAGGTTTTTGACTCTCATAAACAGTTGATAAACAAATACAGAGTGTAATCATTTAATTGAACTCATCATGTAGTAAATTATCTCAAAAAGTTTAATTTCTGTAAGGCTAGGCTTATAATTTTGGAGGCGACTACAACTTTAAAAAAAGCGACTTACTATTTACCTTTAAAAAAATAACTTGGCTGTGATTATTTAAGAAACTTAAATCAAAGTATTTATTAAAATCTATATATAAAAAAGCACCAAGGATTGTCTATGATAAATAATTCGATTTACAATAGCAACACTTATTCTCTTTCTTCCTGCTTCATTCAAACCTGCTACATGTGTTACTCTGTATAAAAACTTAATTTTCAAATAAACAGTCCATAAAGAATAAATCCAGCACATTTTTTCAACTACAGCGATAAATAATTATATTCAAAAAAACGACTGGGTGGAAGTTAGACACAAGCGTTTTTCATCCTCCAAACCCAATGTACTCCGTGGATCAGCAGCACCTGGAGCTACTCCTTTACAGGCGTCGGAGCGACAGAGTTTTCTACACCTATACTATGTAAAGCAAGGACCAACTGAAATTGCGGTGCGCACACATCTAGTAGCAATTACCGGAACTGAAGAGTGTACGGTGGAATCGCTTTAAGCTCGAGGAAATTATGCCTCCTTTAAACTAAGTGTGCCTGCAAAAATTGCTGAAAAAGTAATGTTAGCTGAAAATTGGGCCTCTGACATCTGTATTAAGCCTTGGAGACAGAACTTTCGTGCCAAAAACAAGAATTAGTAATAAGAGTGTCAAAGTGTATTATCAAAATGTTAGAGGTTTAAGGACAAAGACAACACTTTTTTACAATAATATGTACCTTTGTAGATGTGACATGATAGTCTTAACCGAAACGTTTCTGACCAGTTCAGTTTTCAACGCAGAATTGTTCCCACCTGGATATTCTGTGTTGTGGAAAGACCGCGGTAAAGAAGCAGGGTGGGGCGGTGTTTTACTGGCTGCTCGGGACTGCTATAACTTGCGAGAGATAAAAAACATTGATGGGATTTCTGATGATAAGGAACTGCTGGTCGTACGTGTCACTTCTAAATCGGTAAAATTTATATGCTGTGTTGTATATCTTCCCCCAAACTACTCGGAGGAACAATACTTAAGTGTTTTAAGTTGTTTGGAAAACATAGTGTGTATGCATTCAGGATTAGACTTATTAATTATAGGAGACTTTAATTTGAATTCATGTAGGTACAGAAAGAGTCAAACAACAGTTCTTAATTTTTAAAGAGTTTTGTAACCTAAATCAACATAATATTCTGTACAATCAGTTTGGTGTCATGTTAGACTTGGTGTTGAGCGAGCATGCACCCGAGCAAATAAGAGTCTCTCCTTCTGACAATCATCTGGTCCCACTGGATGTCCTTCATCCACCATTTGAGATTGAAGTTAATTTTAAATATATGACGACTCCTACATACGATCCATCGGATTACACCCCATCGAATTCTCTACCACGGCGAAATTATTCCAAAGCCGATTTTCATGGTTTGCATTCTGCGCTAGCTGAAATTAGTTGGGATGATGTGTTTAAAAATTCTGACGTGGACTCAGCAGTTAATGCATTTTATCTTAAATTAAATCAGTGTATTGAAACTAATGTTCCTATAAAAAAGGTGTCTCTCACGCAGACCAATAGACGCTACATTTATCCAACTTGGTACACTAGAGAAATTATTAATAATATAAAGGCCAAACACTTTCATTTAAAGCGTTATAAACGAGATAGTAAGGATTTTAACAGGGAAATGTTTCGTTATTACCGAACCCGTGTAAAACAGCTAATTCGTGAGGCCTATTATAGACACATAAAAAATACTCAGAAGAAATTGATTGACGACCCTTCAACATTCTGGCAGTATATTAAAAGTAAAAGGGGTAATAGAAATAGCTGTAATATTTATAACCATAATGGTTCTACCGTGACCGGCCAGGCAGCCGCCGAGGCGTTTGCAGAATATTTTAGTTCAGTCTTCAAATCTGACCTCCCGAAGTTGGATGTGGATGATGCCGAACGATCTACAGCTGGTCCCAATTGTTCACCATTAATAAATATAACAGGCATAAACTATAGAGATTTGTTTACAGCCGTTAGGAAATTAAAACCTCACTCGTCTCCAGGCCCTGACTCTATTCCTGGTTTTATACTAAAGGATTGTCTGGACGTACTAAAGACCCCACTTTTGTATATATTTAACCTTGCTCTCGAAAATTGCACCTACCGAGCTTCTGGAAGGAAAGCAACGTCACACCAATACATAAAGCTGGTTCCGCCAATGACATTTCTAACTTCCGGCCTATCGCCGTAATGTCTGTCTTTGACAGAGTATTCGAATGTATAATAGATTCTTATCTGCGGCAGCAAATAAACGTTTGGTTAGACGACTCTCAGCACGGGTTCCGGAGCAGCAGGTCTACGTCTATCAACTTGGTAAACCTGGTTGATTATGCAAGCTCTGAAATGAACGATGGCAGACAAGTCGATACTACATATTTCGACTTTCAGAAGGCTTTCGATTTGGTCGATAATTATGTGCTTCTGTGTAAGTGTTCTGCGTTTGGATTTGCTCCTAGACTTCTGCAATTCTGTTCGAGCTATCTTTCGGACCGCTCACAACGGGTCAAACTCGGCAATTATATGTCCAAAAGTTACTACACACGATCTGGAGTGAGCCAAGGCAGTACGCTAGGACCCACTTTATTTCTTATTATGATAAATGATCTGCCGAAAGTTGTCAGTTCTGCCAAGATCCTTCTCTTTGCGGACGATTTGAAACTATTTCGTGGTGTAAGTGGAGTCGAGGATACTGTGGAACTACAGAATGATATTGACGCAGTGGCGCAGTGGAGCCAAGTTAACCATCTGCATTTTAATACTTCAAAATGTAAAACAATTACATTTAGCCGCTCTGCATCACCTATATGTACTAACTACAGTCTTGATGGCACAGCCATTAAGCGCGTTACAGAGATCCGTGATTTGGGAGTGACTCTGAATAGTAGACTGGACTTCCACGATCACATCATCCAAACATGCAAAGAGGCATCTAAAGCGTTGGGTTTCATCTTGAGGGTGGCGTCTGACTTTGATGATATTAAAGTTGCAATTACACTCTACAGTGCTTATGTCCGGAGTAAATTGGAGTATTGTGCAATCATATGGGACCCGCATGAAGGTACCTATGCCCTAATGATAGAAAAAATACAGCGGAAATTCGCTCGATGGTTATACAAACGGCTTTATGGATATTATCCATATCTCTTTCCTTCAATGTTTGTTTTAGGTATGGTAGGTCTCAATACTCTGGTGTTTCGCAGAAAAATGATGCTTATTATTCATTATTATCTTTTACTGAATAGTAGAGTCAACAATGAGACTGCACTCGCAGAGATGGGACTCCGTGTACCCATGCGCTGGCGCCGGTGCGGGGGTGCAGCTGTGGCGCCGCGCAGACGTCCGCGTTTATTCACTCCTCCGGCCGTGCGCACGAAACATGCAAAAAATGCACCAACGGTTAGAGCCCTTCAACTGCTCGGGGACATGCTCAAACAACAAATTGACGTTGATATTTTTAATGATTCAATTAATAAATTTATCATCAATGTTATTTCCTATCTTAATTCTATTGATTATATTATTTGATTTATTCCATTACTAATTATTGAAATTCTTTTTTAACTAACACTTTACTTTCTTTTTATTCGAATTAACTTTGACATGAATTTATTAATTATTTGACCTGTGACTTAATTTCTTCAAAGGCTGAAAACTGTAAAACTGCTATTCATAATGTTTTAAATTTAAGTAAATTATTTATGTAATGTGCAGATGACTTGGTGTAACTACTGTAAGTCTGTGTGTGATTGAAATAATAAATAAATAAATTAGATGAGCTTCAAATTGCAAGGAATTAGTTAAAACTAAATAATACGTACTAACCAGACCCAACATAGATCATAGGCGAGGTAGTATAATTAATGACATTGAGACTAAATTTAAACAGTAGTTTATCAATCATTGCATTATAGGCCACTATAGGGTTTCATTTAAAAACACTTCCGGGCTGTTATTTGCAAGCAGCTGTAAAAATTAAAATAAGTATTAGGAGTACAGTTTTCATGGTAGTTCAAACTACCTAGGGAAGAATGGCAGATGGCAGAACGCTCCTGTTACATGTTGGTGTTGCAGTTGTCCATGGGCAGCGCTGATCGCTTACCATTAGGTGACTCGCTTGCTCGTTTGCCGTACTATATCATAAAAACCGGCCAAGACCGTGGCGGGCATGCACATGAAAAGGTTCGGTAGCTATCCGATGGTACAAAAGTCTATCTATGATACCGAGTCTGCTATAATTTTAGATGAAAAGGCCTTTCCAGCAGTATATACGACGGGATTAGTCCAATGTTGTATATACAAATTTCATTTTGCAGTTGACTCCATAAATTTTGTTCGACCGACTGTAATTACATAAGTTGGTCTAATTACATAAGTTGGTCGAGTTGTATAAAAATAACTATCTATGATACCGAGACCGCTATAGTTTTAATTGAAAGTACAAACTTTAAGGTATATACCACATTTTTTTAAAATTATTTTAGTAATATTTCAAAAGTTACGGTGGGCACACCTCAAATTTTAACTTTGTATTAGATTATCTCAAGACTGGGGGGTTTGATCTACATAGTTTCAAAGCAGTTTTTGTTGCATTTTAAAAGACCTTTTCAACGATCCCCCACACGCTGGAGTTAGTACAATTTAATTTTTTAAATTTCTTTTTTCGTTGTATGGGATGGGCCTGAAAAAAATAAACAGTTTTTCTTAATTTTAAAAGCCAACTTTCGGAACTTTGGTATCTATCTCTCCATCAATCGGTGCAGTAGCGGTGGAGTACGAGCCCGGACGGATGGACGCATTTTAAAAGACCTTTTCAACAATACCCCACACGCTGGGGTTAGTCCAATTTAAGTTTTTAATTTCACTTTTCTTTGTATGGGAGGGGCCTGAAGAAAATAAACATTTTTTCTTTATTTTAAAAGCCAACTTTTTCAACTTCAATATCTATCTCTCCACCAATCGATGCAGTAGTGGCAGAGTACGAGCCCGGACTAACCGACGGACGGACTTCAAAATACATTGTGGCTGACTTACTGACATACTGACTCTTTTTATGACCATTTGCTCCAGTAATGTAAGGTCTAGATTATTTATTTCCTGATCACTGTTAGTGCATTTATCTCACTGTTCTGTAAGAAAGGAAACTTATGTTCTAATTAACATATTTTTATGGGTATCACCTTTGATCAAATATAATAGTAGATACACAATTCCCGCATGAAAAGTGGCACCGGCAAAACAAACGAGTTTCAGAGCTGTTATTTCCACAGTTTCAATAAACCACGCTAGCACTCACCCATCTCACGATGACAAAGGTACCGTGGAAAGATGCAAAAACTACGATACTAAACTATACTAACAAAAGTGAAAAAAAAGATGGAGTTATACTTTTAGTATGTACGAGGGGGGGTCAAAAAGTTCGCGGAACGGAGGGGAAGGGAGGTGAAATAAAATACTGTACTATTTTTCTTTTTCAATATATTCCCCCTTAAGTCGAATACATTTTTCAGATCTCTCTATTAACTTATTAATACCGTCGAAAAAAAATAATTTGTCTCTGTCCTCAAAATAGGCCGAAATCGCCGACTTGACTTCTTCATCATCGGAAAATTTCTTCCCACGAAGCTCTATTTTAATTTGGGAAATAAAAAATAATCACAGGGGGCTAAGTCTGGACTAAAGGGAGGATGGTTTAACATTTCGAAGCCACAGTGATGAAGGGCAGCCATCGCAACGCGGCTCTTGTGCACCGGTGCGTTGTCATGCAAAAGCAGCACACCTTTTGTCAACTTTCCCCGCCTTTTCTCCTTGATTGCTTTTTTTAATTGTCTCAGTAGATTAGCGTAGTATTCTCCCGTTATAGAAACACCCTTATCTTTATAATTTATTAGTAAAATACCCTCTGTATCCCAAAAAACAGTTGCCATGATTTTTCCAGCCGATTGTGACACCCTGTATTTCTTAGGGGGGGGCTGACCCTTTTTATGCCACTGCATAGACTCTTGCTTCGACTCAGGCTCATAATGATGAACCCAAGTTTCATCTGCAGTAACAAGTCTTGCAAAAAATCCTTCCTTTTCGGCGCTACAGAAGTCTAAAAACTCCTTTGAATACTCGACGCGCAGCTGTTTCTGTGGTGGTGTGAGCATTCTTGGCACCCATCTTGCGCTGACTTTTGACATCCCAAGATTGTCGTGTAGAATATTTAAAATGGTTGTAGGTGATACTCCAACCATTTCTGCAAGTTGTTTCTTCTTCAAACGAGTATCCTCCAGTATAAGATTTTCCACTTTTTCACCGATGTTTGAGGTGGTGGCCTCAATCGGCCGTCCTGAGCGAGGGTCGTCTTCAAGAGACTCTCTGCCTTGCTTGAAAAGGCTATTCCACTTGTACACCATGGTTTTCCCAGGGCAAGAGTCCCCGTATACTGATGACATTTCTTCCAAAATTTTCTGAGGTGGTTTTCCTTGCTTAGTGAGGAACTTTATGACGGCATGAAACTCGATATTTTCCATGTTCAAGTTTTTCTTCCGGATTCACTTGTTCGATCGACGACAGGTCAAAAGTTATTGACACAATCGGGTTCAAACTTGGCATATATACTCACAAAGAGTTGCTCATTAGTTACTATCTGCGGCAGGTCCCCCAGCCCCCGCTAACCCCTCCATTCCGCGAACTTTTTGACCCCCCCTCGTACCATTTTTCTCTTTGTTTGTAAAGTATGCATGATGTTTTGACTCGGGGACATTATTAAGGCTACATTTTGTATGAGACAGTGTATCTACCATTATATTTGATCGAAGGGTATCACTGACTTCTTGTAGCTGTTTTTTAATGATGTTATCGTTTTCTTTTTTGTAGCGAGTTTTAATGTTCAATTATATGTTAACTTATGTTGTTTCTATTGGTGAGAACCTTAAATTGGCTATACTGTTATTATATTTCTTATTTATTGTGATTTTTGTAGCTGGGTCATTAGTCATTCCATGACAAACGATACTTAGTGGGAAAAATAAAATAATGTTCTTTAAATAATGTTCTTTTTGCATTAAATCTGAAGAATATTGAAAGAAATCGTCTTGGATTATAATGTGTGACAAAAAAGCCAGAATAAAACGTGTAAACCTCTGTTTATTTGCTAATGGCACGAATGACAACTTACCCGGCACCACTTGTCGGGGCTCTTGCGAGCGCCGCCGGAGTCAGGCGCGGCCGCGTTGAGTCGCTCGGCCAGCAGCCGCCACAGCTTGCTGGAGCTAAACCGCGAGTAGATCGACTGCTTGCCCGCTGCGAACTCGGGGTGCTCCTCCATAAACGACAATAGCAGGTCCAGCTGCTCCGAGCTTACTCTACATCGGTTCAACACGCCGCTCATCTCGTAGATACATAGCCGCAAACTATTGTAGCGTTATTTCACGATAACCATGAACATTTGTTTGTTAATTGAAAAGTAATTTATCAAATGTATACAGCCAGCCACAGAATATATGTGGAAGATTCAGCCAAGCTTCAACTGCACAAACAAAAAAAACCCAAAATCTGTGCTCAACCAAACCTCGAAACGAATGAAATGAATGACATTTCATTTGTTTTGTCACTTGGGTAGGCAAAGGCTAGCCCAGCCAAAGGGAACTATTTTTGAAAGTGTGACACTCGTCTTCGAGTGATTTTTGTATGGGAAAGTCACTTGTTTACGAACGGCGTCATTTCAAAAATAGCACTTCAATGCATTTTTCTGACTAGTCTTTAATCCACACTTCAATCAGGGGTACTATTTTTGATAGTGTAACACTAGTCTTCGAGCGATTTTTGTATGGTAAAATCGCTCGAATATGAGTGTCATACTTTCAAAAATAGTGCCCCAGGCGTCCGTCACTCGCCGAAAGCAACGCGTTTTATACCTACAGCTTCGCGTACCTTCCAAGATACAACACAAGGACGTACATACGCCTGGAGTGCTATTTTTGAAATGATGCTGTACGAACGTAAACGAGCGATTTTTCAATACAAAAATCGCTCGAAGACGAGTGTCATTCATTCAAAAATAGTACCCCTGAACGCTCCTCGCACGGCACGTTTACCGCTCTAACTCGATAAAATGCCGAAATCACAAAATTATTGTGCAGTGGATGGGTGCCAAAGTCAAAAAACAAATGAAAAATTAGCAGTTTTTTCATTGACGAATTGCGGATAAGTAGCAGTTGCCAAGAGACGAACCAAGTAGTAATTTTTTTAAATCTGATTATACAAATTGTCACCATTTATATACACCATAGGTAGGTAGGTACTATGTATGTAATTCTTCGTAGTGTAAATTAAGGAGCTCAGCTAGAATATTATTTTTTATTAAAATAAGAGGTACCTACTTAATGTCAGAACATAGGTACCTTACTTTACCTTATAACTAAAATAGACTTGTTTATTTTGACTCTAAATAGGTAAACTCGTACTAATATTATTATGCAAAAGTGTTTCTGTCCGTCTGGCTTTACGGCTATATCGAATAATGTAAAGTTGCTGGAAGATGCAAAAAATAAAAATGATTACTTTTTAGGGTTCCGTACCCAAAGGGTAAAAACGGGACCCTATTAATATCGTTCCGCTGTCCGTCTGTCTATCTGTCCGTCTGTCACCAGACTGTATCTCATGAACCACGATACTTAGACAATTGAAATTTTCACAGATGACGTATTTCAGTTGCCGCTATAACAACAAATACTAAAACGATAGAATAAAATAAATATTTATGGAGGCTCGCATACAATGAGCATATTTTTTGCTTGTTTTTGCTTGATATTGATAACGGCAACAGGTAGACGCGTGAAATATTCTCAGAATATTTAGTTATATATCCACTTTAAAAATCAATAATGAAATAAAAATAATATTAATATTAAAGGGTGGCTCCCATGCAACAGACATGATTACTTTGCCGTTTTTATAGATAACGGTACGGAACCCTTCGTGCGCGAGTCCGACTCGCAAATGGCCGGTTTCTTTAAATTATTTACGCGATTTAGGGTATTTCATCGTGATTATTTGTTAACATTATTTACGCAATTTAGGATATTTTCAACGATAAAATTCAATAACCGAGAATTCAGAGAAGGAAAAATAATTAAAATTCATTTTATAAAACTTAAACTTTTCGCTTTTGTATGGGAGTGATGTATCTGTACCTGTTACGTAATAACTATTTAGTAATCTAGAGTGCTATTTTTGAAATGATGCCGTTCGTAAACGATCGATATTTCCATACAAAAATCACTCTAAGACGAATGTCACACTTCCAAAAATAGTACCCCTGTGCTTCAATCGAAGGTGGTGTATTTAGATATATACACAACGCCAGGGGTACTATTTTTAAAAGTATGACCACTCGTCTTCGAGTAATTTTAATTGTATGGAAAAACACTCGTTTACGAACGGCAAAATTTCGAAAATAGCACTCCGTATCCCGTTGTTGATCATTTGATTCCTTGGAACTTTGGAGCCCTTGACGATGCAGGAAGGCAGGCGACCGTTAATCCTTTAATAAATCTTACTATAATTGCACTGCGAATCTAATTACACTTTACTGAATTCACTCCCAGTATTCAGTTACTGACAGTTTGTCTGTTCTTTTAGTCATTCCACATATTGTTCGTAAACATGGGCATATGTAACACCAAACCTATTTTTAATATAAAGCTCACTAGAAACAACTCACAAGTTGCATCTGTCTGACAAATACAAGAACCATTTTATTGTAGTACTGCTTAGCCTTTATTGTTGTAAAAGGATCTATTTTTCAGGGTTTCGTACGACCGAGTAAGACAACGGAACCCTTACAGGATTACTCGTGTGTCGGTCTATCTGTCTGTCACAGCCAATTTGCTCCAAATATACAAATTTGGCACACGTATAGGTTTATGTGGACGGTGGTAACTGAAGAAATATTTATAAAGTCCTACTTCAAAAGGGAAATTAGAAAAAATATTATCCACTTGAGTACCACCACGAGTAGAGGCTAGCGCTGGTAACAAGATTTCGTAGGTATAATACCTACCTACTTTGATTCCCGAGCGCAATAGGTACCAAGCGGCCTCATATCGTTCCGCTAAGCGCCGCGCGCTGTAGAACATAAACACATTGCCGAGTACATTTATAAGTTGGTTGATTATAATATAACTCTTTACTTTATAAACACTACTTAGCTCTGATAGTTTTCCTTTTTAACTTCGTTATTGACCGAGCGAGCGAAGCGAGCGAAGCGTCTCAGTTTCCACTGGCCCAAAATTCTTTTGTCCGTCTGTCTGTCTGTCTGTCTGTTCTCGCATACAGGTCGCATTTCTCAATCGATTCTCATGAAATTTTGTGAGCAGGTTTGGTAATTATATAGATTTTTTTTGTCGTGCCAGTTTTTTGAAATTTTAAAAAATGGCGGATATATGGCGGTCCAAAAATTAAAAAATCTCATAGCACAGCTATTTGGAAAAAAAATCAAAAATATCATTAGACTTTTTTGTTATTCTCATTAAGACGCAACTTTTTTGTCTGAACAACTTTTTTTTATACGATAAACTTGAACGTGTTTATAGTCGGCAATTTGCCCAAAAGTTGTCTGAAATCGCTTTTAAATCAAAATATGAAAAATATTTTTTGGTTTAAAGCATGACACTGCGTATTACTTTTATAATTGAAAACACTGAATAAACTTAGAATCCTGAAATAAAAATAAAGATTCACATGCTATCCTGTGACTTAAACCCGGGGCTTATAGATGCCGGCCACTTCTTAACGTAAAGTTCGCATGTTTGTCTGCCATAATAGTTGAAAATTAGCGTCCTATTAAAATTTTGACCAATTGGTAACATAACAACTATGAAACCGGGTACTTAAACTTTGCCTCCTATTCACCCATGCCAAGTTCGCTATTCCGATATTTCCGATCTTGAAGAGGATCACTCCAACTTAGTTAATGTGTAAACATGGTGCTCAAGGGCCGTGTTTTCATACAAGAGCAGTCGCCTGATTCCTCGCCGGATAGTAGGTTCCAATAGAGTAATGATTTTTTACTAAAAAAATACGTATGTTAAATTTTTTTCATAATTGAATGATTTCAAGAGATATGAACCTTCAAAAACATGAAAAATTGGTAAGAATTTCCGTTGTGTTCAAACATCAAGAAAACAAATTTAGGCAATTATATAAGAAAAAGAAACGCAGAAACACAGCCATAGCTTATATTAAATTTTTAATGTAAAAAGAAATTAAATAGTTTTGGAGAAGAAATCAGAGGACTACGAAGCGTTAATTTTGTGTAATTTTTATAAGTATTTTCCGGCCGAGCTGCAGTTATCTCTATCGCACTCTGCGGGGTTTGTTTGGGCACGCGGCGCGACAGAAATAGATATTATAAATATCTATTTTTCAATTCTCTCGAGCTTAGTGTTTCCTCTTAAAAAAGGGTCTGGTCGGGTCTTCTGGTAAGGGGAATGTAGGTTTAAATTTCCGTTTCCTCTGGTTCCTAATTAAGAGCAGAGGGGATTGGGAAATAGTAACTGAAGGAAATCATCCTTTAGTCAATTAGCATATCAGTAACAGATATATTTTAGAGCACTGGAGGGCAAATGTGGATGTTGGTTGTAAGGGCTCGCGAGGTCTACTGTTCTCGCAGAACCACTAGTATATACTACTACCTACTGTGTATTTTTTTTACGTGTTCATATACAACCATTTAGTAGATAGAGGGGTTACACTCTCTATATATGCTCCGTGGTTACACTGGACTCGTAACAAAAAATTGGACTATAAAACCAAATATTTCCGAAACGGATAAGTTAATCGTAAAATGATGTTCACAATTTTTTTTAATATACCTATTTAACAACACCCCAACAGAAGGTGAAGCCGCGAAAAAAAAATTACCCCCCCTTTTTACTTAACTACTACCCTAAAAAGGACTTGTTTGTTGTGAGGATTTAAGATATAGGTACACATACTAAATTTTATTTTTCATATTTTAACATATAATACTCGTATATTATATCCATCCACCCTTGTGCAATAATTTCCTGGGCCAAACCATTTCTTGTATTTTTTTAAAATTAATATACATATAAAGGATCGTTTATTTTAGGTTTATTTAAAGTTATAAGGTTACAGGTTATATAGACGAAGGCATATACATAATATCATTGAAATGTAAAATTTGTTTCTACGCGTGTTGAAACCTTACTCAACAGTGGCGCCAACTAGTGAGCAAAAAAACGGTAGTGCTCATTGGGCGCTCGCCGTTACCGTCCGCCAGCGTCCGCCGTTCGAAACTTCGAGCCAAGAGCCAATCTAAAGAGCCAATCCTATTATGACTGCGTTAACTGCTATCTCCATGGTAACGAAAACCATAGTAACTGTTATACTCACAAATTATTGTTTTTGTTGAATGTTGTAGTCTTAAATAATATTGAACATTCTTTAATTATAATAGAAGTTGAATAGGTGTAACATTAATACTCTGGGTGTGTCTAACATGAACGACATAATTAATACCTTCAGTTCTTTCGTTTTCCTCAACTCGGATTCATATTTAAATTATGGTTTTATCGCTTCCATAAAATAAGGAGACTTATGAGGGTATGACAGTCTCATGAATTTTCAAGGATTTTGAGCTTAAACACTGTAGACATCAATTAAGTATACATTATTTTTTTGTTTCACCAAAGTGGACTCCTTATATTGGTGTCAAGAGCAAAAAATGTTAGAGAGAGTTTAGAATAGCTTGGGCGGACGTGGGGCGGACCATGAACCGGTACGTGGTGCTACAGCAGCTGGGGGACGGCACCTACGGCTCCGTGGTGCTGGCGCAGCGCCGTGACTCCGGCGAGAAGGTCGCCATCAAGCGCATGAAGCGCAAGTACTACTCGTGGGATGAGGCCATGAACCTGCGAGAAGTTAAATCTTTGAAAAAGCTCAACCATCCAAACATAGTAAAGCTGCGAGAGGTGATCCGCGAGAATGATACGTTATATTTCGTGTTTGAATATATGCGAGGAAACCTTTACCAACTGATTCGCGACGCGGAGCGGCCATTTCCTGAACCTGTTCTGCGTAATATTATGTATCAGGTACTTCAAGGATTAGCGCATATGCATCGTCATGGCTTCTTTCATCGTGACCTCAAACCGGAAAATTTACTGTGCGCCGGACCTGAGTTAGTTAAAATCGCTGACCTGGGGCTCGCACGTGAGGTGCGCTCCCGGCCGCCATACACTGACTACGTGTCAACTCGCTGGTATCGTGCGCCTGAGGTCCTCCTGCATGACACGCGTTACGGTGCGCCTATCGACTTGTGGGCTCTAGGCTGCATAGCCGCCGAGCTGTACACGTGCCGGCCGCTGTTCCCGGGCAACTCGGAGATCGACCAGCTGCACAAAGTGTGCGCCGTGCTGGGCACGCCTGACCGAGACGAGTGGCCGGAGGGCTATGCGCTGGCAGAGGCACTGCGTTTCCGTTTTCCGGTGACAGCGGGCGTGCCACTAGCGCGCGTGGTGCCAAGCGCCTCGCCGCCGGCTCTCGCGCTGCTGACGGCCTTGCTGCGGTACCCACCCAGAGACCGACCTACTGCGCCGCAGGCGCTCCGGTTAGTGTCCTCATTCAACGTCTAATGTATTTGATCATCATTTCAGTCGTAAGAAGTCCACGGCTAGATAAGGGCCTCTCCCAAGGATTCTTCATTCTAGAGGATATTGCCATAGTCACCACGCCTGGCAGGCGGGTTGGCTAGCGCAGCTTCTTTGGCTTCTTGTGCTTTTGACGCTGCTGCCTATCGGACGCATTTTCGTTAGAATACTACTCATTCGGATGATGAGGGAAAAGCAAGTAGGTAGCGCGCGTACCGTGGCGCGTACCCCATGCCATACCTGCAACCACTGGATAGGCAAATGAAGATGATACCCCTTACTTTATGTATTTGATAAGAATTTATTAAGTAGCAAAAATTTGACGTTTAAAATTTTACTGTTATTATTTTTACAGATTTCCTTATTTTGCTGTCGGGGCTGCCCTCATTATGCCACCACCAGCTTCGCGGGCTAGAAGGTATTTACAGGAGAACAAATAATGCAATTAGTACAATCACACACAACTTACATTGAGATAAAAAATTTAGGGAATCTGTACTTTCAAAAATTGAAAAGCTTACCGCCCAAAGTGGCCACTTCTGGCGGTAATCAACAATTCCCTTAAATCAAAAGTTTCTATTATAATGAAAAGTAATACCAAAAATACTACAAGTTATTACTGTGAAGTTAAGTTTTTTTTAATTTGGGATCTTATTTAGGAGTAAAAGAAATAAAATGATGGATGGCGCTCGTAGTGTCATGTGCCTTTTAATTGGTTGCAAACCAAATTACAGCTTTCTAGTACCTAACTTATAGTTTTGGATGGACAGACATGGTGAAACTATAAGGGTTCCTTGTTTATTACGGAACCCTAAAAAGGATCGAGGGGAGTTTTGGGCGGGTATTTCGACGGACTGCACGGTTTTTGTTTTGGATTGTTTTGCAAATTGTTTCTAGTGGCGTTTTTAATGTGAAATCGGTGTAATTTGATGTTATAGATGTCCACGTTTTTGAACAATGTGGAATAACTAAAATTAAGTGTCACGGTGCGGCTGTAGCAAGGAATATATACGCGCTGTAGGCTGTAGTGAGATTTACTTAGCGGGCAGGTGTTCGCTCGCCTCGTTGCGTCGTTTATGATCAAGCCAGTGAAGCCAGTCCATTCGTGGGAATTGTCGCCATCCGTCGAATCAGCGAAATGAATGACACCATCATTTCACTGATACATAAGAATAACTCGATGAATAACTAGACACTGGCTAAAATAAGCTTCGGAATGAAGTTTGATGGCCAAATAGAAGAAAAGAAAAATAATCGGACAGACAGACAACGGAGTGATCCTATAAGGGTTCCGTTTTGTCACACGGACGTACGGAACCCTAAAAAAGAAATACGCCCCTTGGATCCTTATGAAGTTTATGATACGCCAAAAAACCTGAGCTAAAACACTTCTATAACACGTCTCTTATTTATAAATAATTCATAAAAGTAATACATAATTTTTCTATGGTCGATGGTCGCTGAAACAATTATTTGTTCTAATAGGTACATATTTGTTGTATGTATTAACAGATCCACAGAACACCATCGTGTTGAAAAACCATGTTGTTTGTTTATTTCGCATTACCAGTTTGACGTAGCTGGACACGTGAGCTCCTAATTTAAATCATGTACCTATTAAAACTCTAAATAATTATCTCCACAGAAAGATTCTGTGTTTTTCTGTGATCTCCCTATCATTTTCGCCGCACGCAACATGAAACAGCTGATTTTGAACCAAGGGTCATTTTCTGCGAATGGTACAGACACATGTCAATGCCTTGCCTCACCGGAGTTTGTCATTATGTTGTGGATTGTGGAATGATGAAGCGTCGTGAGGTGGCGTAATGAGCATTACTATTGTTGGACCTGGTTGGACCAATCCGCACGATTCTACGGACGGACTCCTGTTTGCAACACAAGACGTGGCGGATAAATGTGTGGGCTATTGGTGACGTTGTGGTTGGCCCATATCTTTTACGTGCACGAGCTTACATTGCACATTTACGCGGCCTTATACATGTAGGACGCGTGTCAGCGGTTTTGTTGCTATAATTAGCATCAAAATTCTTATCATTTGGGAGATACTATCGGACAGCCAACGAGAAAGGACCCGTCACGCCCAACCAGCAAGATGTAACATTATTATCAAGAAGCAATAAACCAGTTTACAATGTGACGTGGTCTTGTATCTCCGCAACATCATCTACCACCCATCAGCATCACATCTCTTCATGTACGGTGTTGGGCCTAACACCTTGCCTGCACCGTACATCACGTGTCCAGCTACGTCAAACTGGTAATGGATAACAAACAACATGGTTTTTCAACACGATGGTGCTCCAGCATTGTTTGCGCGAGATGTTAGTAATCATCTCAGCAGTGGATTGGGTAAGGAGGTCGTGTCGAATTGCCATCAGCACAGGATGCACCGGACCTCACGCGTTAGACTTTATTTTGAGGGAAATGTGTGCCCTCTGTCGTACAAATGGTCAAACAGCAGAAGCTCAGTAATAGGATTTCAATAGCACACTTTTGGTATGAAAAGGATATTTTTTTCAGAATATTTCCATATTACAAGGAAAGTAGAACCAGACAGACACAACAAAAAAGACAATGTATAGTTATATAATACTTACTAATAATAAGACACAATATATCAATAAAATTTTATGTACCCTTATGTATGGGTACATATACATTCATGGTTCTAAATGTTAATGTAATTATTTTATTTATTTATTAAGGTTTACCAACGTTTGTTTACATTGTTACTTAATTCTAAAGTATTCCCTATTAGTTACTAGCTAAATGTAACAAACAGTTATAGGTAAACACAACATGCAACAATTATCTTGAAGTCAGTATTTTTTTTTCTTTTTTTTTTATACAGAAGTATAACCTACGTTACTCTCATAAAGAATGTTAAACATTAGACCATGAGTAGGTACCATGGATGTAGGTACATGCTTAACTACTATGAACAAAATCATATAATTATCTAAAAACAAAATAAACGCAACAAGACCTTATTAAATTATGTAAGTCCAAATTAATTAAGCAGCCTGTTTTGCTGCTAGGTATTGACGACAGCATTTCTTACCTTGGCAAATGAGTCTGCATGGATATCAAATTCCTTACTCAATTCATTTTTAGTCTACTGAGTCTTGGTACTGGGGAGTTTGCTCTAAATTTAGTTCTACGAAAACAGGGACTAAGTGGACCTATACAGTTACGGGGATATCGGTATGGGACTCGAAATTTGAATTTACTGAAAAGTTGAGGGCAATCTATAGAATTATTAAAAAAATTCCAAGCAAATGCCAGATCAATTTTAGTTCTACGACAAGTTAGGGATTCGACTTTAAAATGTGTCAAACGCTTACTATATGAGGATAATGTGTGTTTTGAGATACCACAAGAGTGAGTTAGATGCCACATATATCTCTTTTGTATCCGTTCAATTCGCAAAGCATGGGTGGAAAAATTAGGTCTCCAAACAACGCTTCCATACTCTAATATATTATAATAGTTTAATTAATATCTCACTGTTTTATTTGCGTAAATGTAGGTACATAAAATAGTAACTTATCTAAAAGTAAAAAAGTATGCTAAATATTCCGTTCCTTGCAAGAATAACATTATAATATAATGGTCAAAAAATAATCTAATAACAAAATAGTTCGATACTAACATCTAAGTCGTGTGGTAACCGGCAGAGTAGAATAGGACCACTCCAAGTCTTCCCGTGGATGTCGTAGAAGGCGACTTAGGAAATACAAGCTAAACAAAGCTTATAAACATCTAAGAGACCTCTCCAACTGATTTCACGCAAACTGCTAAACTGACTGTGATGAAATTTAAATGGAAGCAATTTGACAGTATACCCCAATTAAGAAAATAATTTTAAAGTCGGTTCATAAATGAAGGAGTTCTAAGTCTGAGATAACAAACATTAACCGCAATGCCACGAGAACGCGCGTCGCGCGGCTGCGACGAGCTTCAGAGGCAGGCGCCAGCGCCAGGTGTTCGCTAGAATGGGTGGTGCGCTCAAGCGGAAAGTGGACGTATATAGATCAAAGAATAATACAGTAATTTTTTGGATAATAGGTACAATTAGCTTATTGTTTCAAACGTGTTTTGAAGGATTCCTTTTTTGTGTGTACAAAGTGCGGAGTGCGCCAGGCCTGTCCACACTACGAGTCGACACTGTTACGTAGTATGTATTACCAAAATGGCTATGTGGTAGTAACGGTTTTGAATATTTAGGAGCGGCCGCGAGCGCGAAGAGGCTGGCAACGCGCCGCCAGCTCCGCCGCCGGCATCATTCGTCGCTCCGCCATCATTCGCCGCCCCGCCGGCCGCGCTCCCGCCAGCTGCTCCAGTCGTGATGCCGCTGCGCGATCGATTCGCTGACATTTTGGGGTACTTACCTACTATTAAACTGTATTAGCACTCGTGTGCCACTTCTTGACCAGGGCTGTTGCATTGGCATGGCATTTTTTTTCCTGTCGCATTTAAGACGGCACTTTTCTTACTGTCTCTATTAAGGGGAAGGTACTCTGTTCATGTGTCTTTGTAGGCCTGAATGGCTAGAGAATTTTCGACGGTCCAAATATGGGTAACTCCTGGAAGTGAAGAACACCCCTAGTACAGTGAGAATGAGAACTCTACTTGAGCGGTGGGTTAAGTAGACAATGATGATAGTATGTACTCTTAATAAATTAAGAAATAAAATATGGTGAAAAATTTCATGCGGGTGGAATTTGAACCGGCGACCTTTGCACGGTCCGATGCAATCTATGTGTGAGTGTTATTTCAACAGACACATTAATGCGTCATAACAAATGATAACCTGTAAAATGTGAATGTGTTTGCTAACATTAACGCTGGCCCTAACTAGTCTTACTATAAAACTAGAAGGTATATAAATAATATTTTTTAACATCAAATTGTAGCTATAATTCGACACTTTTCATCATAAGATATTGGTGTAATTGGTAAGATAACCAGCTGTTGATCCAAATGGCGTCGGTTCAAATCCCACAGAAATGTTATGATAATATAAAATCGCGAACTATCGACCCATATCGATTTTAACTGCTTTGTCCAAGATCCTAGAGAGCGTGTTGAATAAAAGATTGGTTGACTACTTGGAATCAAAGAAAATAATAGCAGCCAACCAGTTCGGTTTCAGGAAGGGCCTCAGCACGGAGGATGCTGTAAATTCTCTTCTAGACGCAGTTGTGCGTTATCTGGATGGCAGCGAAAGATGCATCAGCATGTTCCTTGATCTGACCAAGGCGTTCGATACTGTCTCCATCACATTACTTATAACTAAATTGGAACGTATAGGTATACGCGGACTGCCTCTATCAATATTCAGTAGCTATCTTCAAAATCGCACCCAATGTACGAAAATTGATGGATGCAGTAGCGAGGCAGAGGAGTTGGTATATGGTGTCCCACAAGGGTCAATACTAGGCCCTACCTTGTTTATCATATATATTAACGACCTCTGCAAGCTGGACATCCCCAACTGTCAGATTATCACTTATGCAGATGACACAGCTTTGGTCATTAACGCCGCAAATTGGAGGGACGCTCACGAATATGCTGAAACTGCATTAGCAACTGTTATGACCTGGCTTAACTCAAACCTGCTAACTCTCAATTTGGCAAAAACTAATTACATTACGTTCGCTATAAATGCGTCAACAATCCCATTAGATCAAAATTTTGTAGTTAAAGCCCACACATGCCAAAAGCTAAACACTTACTGCAGCTGTACTGAAATCTCAAGGACAATGACTACAAAGTATCTGGGGGTGTACATAGATCAGTTTCTTAAATGGGATCGACATATAGACTTCTTAATAGCTAAGACCAGAAAACTTATCTATGTATTTAAAAACTTAAACTCTGTGGCTAACCACCATACACTTAAAACTGTATACCATGCATTGTGTCAATCAATATTAACTTATTGTATCACTGCATGGGGTGGAGCTGCTAAAACAATTATTTTGCCACTTGAGAGAGCGCAAAGAGCGGTCCTCAATATTATGACCAAAAAAACTTTTCGGTATCCCACCAGGCAACTTTATTCTGATACCTCTGTTTTAACGGTGAGGCAACTCTTTGTCATGATGACACTTCTTCGTAAACACGCGCAACTACCATATGACTCGACTTTGTTTGCACGGAAACGTAGGTCAGATCGTGTTTGCTCAACTCCTCGGCATAGAACTACTTTTGCTGCACGTCATTTCAGAGTTTTGAGTTGTTCAATTTACAACAAAGCCAACAAAGAACTAAAAATTTATCCTTTTACAAAGCAAGTATGCAAACATAAAATAAAAAAATTGGCTGCTGACTCAAAATTACGCAGAAACAGAAGACCTTCTGCCAAAAAGCCTAGCGTAGACTAACTGCACATACACAAAAAAAAAAAATACAGTTATATACATAGCATACATGATGGCGGTTATATATACATAACTTCATTTATTTACTACATACACAGCACTACACCACACGCATCCACTATTTTCTATATATCCATATTACATATTCACAATCACATCACACGGTGCATAATACCTACAAATGTTATTTACCAGTCTGGCTGCGGTGAGAAAGCATCCATTAAACTAGTTAAATGTATAATATTTTTTGTCATCTATAAATAATTAATTCCTAAATTACAGTGGAAAACACTGGTTTAGGAATTACTGTGCACTGATCAATAAATATTGTAAATGTCTCTCCTTCAATATTGTAAATTTCAGCACATCACAGCAACTTGCACGATGCTCCTCACCACTCGAGATACAGGCTAACGCCTAGTTCGGTGGTGTGGTGCTGAAATGCGGATGCTAGTTTTGTGCAAACAGACGTATTTACTTTACTTATACATATACTATGTAAACAGGAGAAACGTCAATAAAAATATTTTTATTATTTTATTATTATTATTACATGCTTAAGTGTCGTTTCTTTTCGTGTAGTGTATATATTCTTGGCCACTGTGCCCTACTCCGTTAGTGGGGCTGCCACTTCAGAGCTTACGAACACCCTCGGTTTGTTGACGGGTATCCTCCCTAGTGCAGGATTATGTTTTGAGGCGCAGAATAGTCGCCTTTTGCCCTGTCTCCTCAGCTCAGCTGTAACTCAAGGTAGCGGTCGCGCAGTTGCGCGGTCACAGCAGATCCCAGGGTGGACGGCGGGGACGAGGAGAACTCGGACTGGCCGGGGTTTTGTTATTAGTATGGTGTTCCGCTACGAACACAACAAATGGTTTTCATTGGCTTTTTCCGGGTAATGCTGGCCTCGACTTCCCACCCCAACAAAAATCGAGTAATAAAAATCGTAATACTTGATCATACAGTTTTATTCATCAAAATGTCGACTAGTTATTAGATGAAGTCTGATTATAAAATTAATAATTTATATGAAACTTGATTATTTGATTGAATGCTTTATTTTTATTACAATTTGTTTTCATACACTTTTTACAACATTCCTATAGATTGAAGTTAACCTTAAGTATTCGTTTTCTCTAGGAAAAGGGGATTGAAGCTTAATCTCATTCTTACAACATTTATTAAAACGTAATTTTTTTTTTATATTTCGAGTAGCCTTTTATATTATCAATGCAACTTTGAAGACGGCGCATGGAGGTCACGATAGTTCCTTTATTTATTAAGATCAGGAGATCGAGAAGGCTACGGAATAACTAATTTCTCTATGTTCTCTAAACCATCCATTAACAATTCTTGCACGGTATATGGGACAATTATCTTGAAAATTAAATTCCCTAACACTTCTTCTACGAGGTAAATACTTCGCACTAGATAGCATAACGTTGTTCAACCCTTCCACTTCCATATAATTAGAGCTATAGGCTCGCTCGCGTATATATGAACTCCAACTCGGCCGGCCCCTGTGCTCTTATCCAGCCCCACATATTTACACATATACGAGCAGACGTGTTCTGCAGCACATTGGTTAAAACGTCATAAATAAAGTCTTCCTTTTCAAACGACTTTTTATTCTTCCTTCGTCTTGATGACGATATGACGAATCATCCAACGACGCACGGTAATTCTCTAAAAAAATATAATTTTATTCTCGTCACAAAAAAGAGCAATATTGTTACTTTGCCTCAACCGCGGCCCAACCCTAAAATAATAAAAATCGGAACTTACGCTTAAACCGCTTCAATTTCCTCGGAAATTTGAGATAGTTAAGACCATTTCTATGCCAGGTCACAATATGAGCCATAGCTTATAATTAATTATGAAGTTTAAAATTAAGAGTTGCTTTTCCAAAGATTGTATGAACGAATTAGTTATCTCTTTCTTGTTGGGTTATTGAAATAGTGCGTTAAATAAGTGTGCGCTTGTATGCTTATGAATGAAGAAGATGGTCGTACGTAACTGCCAATTAGTTCATACTATTGCGTTAGGAAACTGTGACTGCAATTATGACGCCGACCGTACGTACGACCTATGCTCTGCCATCTGAGCTACCGCACAATTCGATCTCGGCGTCGAAATTCTCCACCATATCCTATATATAGGTATTTATATATTTTTTCACCATATTTTATTTCTTAATTTATGAAGAGTATATCAAAATAGCATTGTGAATGCAAAATAAAACACATATAAAAATAATGATGATAGTATTGTTATGAGGACTGTGCCTCTTCTATTGTTCCTGTTGATGTTATAGGGGTGAAGTGACGCACGAGCTGAGCGGGCGCACGGAGCCGCTGCGGCAGGTGACGGCGGCAGGCGGCGGGCGCAGCGTACTTGCAGCGGCGCGGGGCGCGGGGCGGGGCGGGGGAGGCGGGGGCGGCGCGGGGTGGGGCGCGGCCGCGCCGCCGCCCGCCGCCGCCGCCTACCTGGGTGCCGCGCGCTACGTGGCGGGCGCTCGCATCGACACATCGCTATTTCGTCCGTTGCCGCTTCGATCGCATCATGGTATGTTTTTATTTGTATTTTGTAAAGTCATTCATTCGAAAATAGTAGGTACCCTTGACAACAGTGACGAAACAGCCACTGCGCGCGAGTGCCCTAACTTATAGTTTAGATCAGGGGAATGCAAAATAATAATATTGCACGGCTTCCTACTTATTTAGAATTAAATACTTTGGTCGAGATTATCGGCGCCGAGGTTTGAACACGCGGTAGCTATTTTGAACATAGACAGTTACCATCTCCGTCCATTTCTTAACAATGACGTCAGCTGTGTCCATATTGCACAAAGGCTTTATTGGCCCTTTATTAGGGTTATCGATTGTTTAGTTTCCTTGTGAAAGCACGAGATTGATTTTGGCAGGATGTGCAGGCTTATGCGAAGTTTTGTTCAGTAATGTTAGTGCGTGCGTTTATTCAATCTATGGGTCACCTGTTGGTGTCTTCAACAGATGGCGCTAAGCGTCAAGTAAACATTAGCTGCGTGTCTATAATTAAAGAAAAATAGGAAATAGTGCTTCTTAGTTTAACTTTAAATATAATTAAGTAAAGTACGGCCCAATGCTTAAAAAGAAGAAGTGTTATCTCGAGTCTTCATAAAAGGGTTGCAAAAATAATATTGTAAAAGTGCTAAAGAACAGTGCTCAAAAGAACTGGATTATATTAAAAAGAAACTACACAAAATCACTTTTATTATATAGACTCTAGTATGTAGTGTAAACTTAGAAACAAAAGTTCTTATATCAAGTGCATTTAGTGACAAAAAGTGATAATATTAACTACAGTGGCGGTTATTAAACTTTGAATATTATTAAGCAAGAATCAAATCTCTACGAAATTAAACTCTATATACTCCTCTTTATGGGCGAATTTAGTGTGTGCAAAACTCTAGTGCCATCTTTCGTTGAGTAGCAAGAGGCTCATATTTCTAATGTGTCCCTGTACATCACTATCTATCGGAAAAGCCAAAAACTAAGTTTGTTATAGTAATTTATCATACAATCTAGCGTCATCTAGTAGAGAATAGCTGTAGCGCAAAATCCAAACTTCCGAGATAATAGTGGCATCTAGGTTCAATCGTCGGAACTTCTATACTTATCGTAGTGACACTCCAACAAGGTGCTAGAGAATCTCTTAGAGTGTTAGAGTATTAGAACCTTATTTTTAGATTTACGAATAAACTTCTATGACGATGAAAACGAGAAATATGTCAAATATTTTACTGTCAGAAAAAACTATGTCACTTGACGAACTGAAATCTTGGACGAATAAACCGCTGGACGCGAAATTATTACATTTGACTCCTTACCCCTCTAGCTGGGTACCATGAAATAGTTCTTTGTTAAACAACACGCTACGTCAGTGTGACTTCAGAGACTCAAGGCAAAACATCGCGTAAAAAAGGGTGAAGTGTGCGGTATTGCTGTGTAAAAATTACAGTAATCGCACGAACCACATTTCTTTTCACCAGTAAGCACATTTTGTCCAATATTTCTTAGTATTTTCTTGTAAATTTAATTAAATGCATAATCATCAGACCGAATAATACGTCCATTTAAAAAATCCTTGGTTCAAACTGCAAGTCAACCAGAATGTTGTCATACTCCAACGAGTCGGATTAATTCTGTCATTGTTACATTCGTTCACAAATTCTTCAGTTCATTCCTTTCATTTAGAGCTTGCATATATCGATGAACGTGTCGATGAATGATATCGATAGGAATGACAATCGTATTACGGGCGGCGGATAAATAGCCTATTTAAATAAATACTCAAAATGTATAAATATCCGTAAATAACCAGTTCCTATTAAGATTTATCACAAACCAGGGTTGAAAAGTTTTATAATACAATTAGTATATATTTCCCTTTTCTCGTAATTTGTAATTGTATTTGTTGGTTGTTAGTTTCAGTAAGCAAATTGACAGAATAACTTCTTTATTATTTACGGAGTAGACAAGACCTAGCTTCACGATATTAAAAAGTGGCTTTTGTATGTTTTTCTCATAAACTAAGTAATTTACCTCTACGGCTTTACTGTTTGGAAATAAATATAAATAAATTTAAATACGGACAAATCACACAGATTGAGCTAGCCCCAAAGTAAGTTCGAGACTTGTGTTATGGGATTCTAACTCAACGATACTATATTTTATAACAAATACATATAGATATACATTCAAGACCCAGGCCAATCTGAAAAAGATCATTTTCCATCTTGACCTGGCCGGGGATCGAACCCAGTCACTCCGTGTCGCAGGCAGGCGTGTTGACCGCTGTGCCACGGAGCTAGTCTCCGTGTGCTGAAATGCCTTTATATCTTATACCTTTAAACGAGCAATTCTTATATATTTATATAAATTTATTTCTATAATCTCGGAAACGGCTCTAACGATTTCGCTGAAATTTGGCATATGGGGGTTTGCGGATGTAAACAATCGATTTTGATTAGTTTTATGTTTGGAAAACGCGTGTTTTCCAGTTTTCATGCGTTTTCTTTTCACGCAGAATATGGTCGCTAATTTCGTCTTACTGGCCGCTGTCAGTCTGGTCCAGCGGTTTAAGACGCGGACGGCAAGAAACGAGTTACGGGTTCGAATCCCGCGTGTGACTTACTTTTTTTATATTTAATTTATAATTTTTTAATTTTATTGTTAATGTTTGAGATAACTATATATATTTATCATAAATATAGAATCACCTAACCACCACCATATTACAACAAATAGTAATAACCCAACGAAGCACGGTCGCCCAGGTACTAATTCTCTAAGGGCAAATAAATACACATGAAGGTTCATGTATTTATCCATAACAGTGGAGATAGAGCCTGCAAATTCATATCTGATCAAAAGGCCCTGAAAAAAATAAATGTATTTACTTTCCATGTTCAAATACACTTAATCACCATCCGATTGTTTTTCCTATTGTCCGGAGTCAGCTAATATGTAAGATACATAGTTAGGGACGTCGATCACACGAATCTCGAGAAAGTAATCGAGAAACACCCAAAACGTTAATATCCGTTCGTTTTATTATAGGTTCTGTTCACATAATACTATTTGCACAAAGAGAGTTTTCTACCATAGTTTATAGTAAATATTTATTTTAAAACGGTTATCAGTATGTGCTCTGTAACTTAATTTTTAGTTTTTAACTCCATGGAAAACCTACTTCTTATTCGAGTTACAGCGCTTATTAAAACTCGTAAATTTCAGATTTCCTACTGATCCATCAAGAAAAAGGAAGTGGGTTGCAGCTGTCCAAAAAGATAAAACATGGATACCTACTAAACACGATCAAATTTGTAGCGTAAACAAACAAACCTGAAATAAACAAATATTTATATTCTAAAAAACAGTTTAACCCTTTAATGAACGAATTTTTGTTTTGCAAATAAAGCTTTTATGTACATATTCTCTCTAATATTTAAGAGCTAGGCTCTTGACGGTGTCATTGTTTGTAAAGAATTTGACACAGTGACTATTTGGACCAGGAAATAATTGAATGGTTTTCCTTCTCCATTTCACATGGGTACTAGCAAAAAATCCACTTGTGTTTACGATGTTTTCTTTCATCAGAAGCAGGTATCGGTCGATGAAAATGGTACTTGATTTAGATTTTATTTTTAACTCAGAGATACAGTTCAGGTCGGGCGCGGTTTGAACCCGGGACCGTTCGGTTTAATTCGTTATGGTTCGAATTCTAAGACACCTGAACCACTAGCGCTTCTACTAGTCCTAAATATGTAATATTATTTTCAACTTAAAACCTAGTGTTCTGTAGATTGTGTGTGTGATTCAAAAGGAGATACATTTTGAAGGCCGGAATCCTAAGAGTAGGTGGTTGAAATACGAAAATGACAGGGATTATTATCATTAAATGTGTCCTTGCCAAATTCGTTTTATTTTTCAAATTAAAATTTGATTTAGATTTGAAACAAGCGCCGTATTACGTAAAATGCCCGCTGTAGGGCAAGATACCTTAAAAATCATAATAGTTGTTTTGTGTACCTAAAAAACATTATTTCTTTCAATAAACAGCATAGGTAACTGAGCTGAGCATATTTATAAAAAATTGAGCATAGCTCGTTACATATTTTTGCGATGCTTTAAACCAATCATTCATTCAATTTGTCGACTGTCGACTTTGTAACAACACTGTCGGTTCTTGGCGGGAATTTCGACGGAGAGCACGGCTTGTGTTTTGGATTGTTTTGTAAATTGTTTCTAGTGGACTTTATAATGTGAAATCGGTGTAATTTGGTGTTATAAATGCCCATGTTTATGAACAATGTATGGAATAACCGAAATAAACTGTCACGGTGCGGCTTTACTTAGCGGGCTGGTGGACCGCCTCGCCTCGTTGCGTCTGTGATCAAGCCAGTGGATTCGTGGGAATTGTCGCCAGGGGCTCCGTAGAGTCAATGAAATGAACTACACCATCGTTTCATTGATAACAAGACTTAGAAAAAAGCGCGGGAAAACTCATTTATACTTGATACTGGCTAAATACGTAACGCGTGAAAGCCATAAATAAATAAAAAAAAAACAACACTGTCTATGACATCTGACATAACACGAATCAATTAAAAATTTTAGATATAGACGCATGTCGCAAGAGGTAAGTATGTTTCATATTTGTTCGGTTCTATGCTGTCATAACCTCCCGTCCCCCCAGTATTGGTTGAACAAGTTTTCATACATTTTTCTTTGATTCCGCGTCCAGTGGTTAATTCGTCCAAGACTGAAATAAAATGGATTAAGTTGTTAAAGCTATATTTTATTTGGAAATAAGTCTTAGAATAAAAATATATACAGTTCGCGTTCAAACATGGTCCTTTTGCGGTGTATGAGCCAGTAAAAAATAAATTAAGGAATGAAAATAAAGAGATGTTGATGCTCAAAAAGGTTTAAAGCTAAAATTAGATGTCGTTGTAAAATTACTAGGTCCTACTTGGTATCGTCATGCTGATATATTCAAATACTCAGTAGTTTTACCAAAGGCAGCAGGTCTGGTGTAACAAAAAGGAAAATGATTTCCGAAATAACTGTGTTATATGTATGATCCTTTAGGGTGGTTAGCTCCCAGCGTTATCCTAGCAAAAGCGTTGATTCAGAAATTAAGGATAACAGGTGTGGATTGGGATGAGCAGGTTCCAAGTAATTTAACAAATAAATGGAACACTCCGTTTTGAATTGCCCAAATTAGCTGCTACCACGATGGCTTGGTATAGAGTTCAATAACTCACAAATAGAACTTCATGGTTTCTCAGATGCATCAAAAATCGCTTACGCTGCAGCCGTATATATTAGTACTTTATTCTACAAAAAAGAGCAATTCGTGCCATCTACGGCCTGGGCGCGAGGGACTCACTCAGACAGTTGTTTAAAGAAATTAATATCTTAACTGTAGCTTCACAGTATATATTCGAGAATATAATGTATGCAAGGAAAAATATTTTGTCGTTCAAAAAAGTTAGTGATTTAATAAATAGACCCTTGCGTAACAATCATAAATTATTTCTTCCGCGATATCGGCTAAGCAGAGTTAGCGAGTCGTTCATGGGAAACTGTATACGCTACTACAACAAATTGCCAAAATCGGTCCTTGATATGCCTGATAGAATATTCAAAAGTTATGTAAAACAATTACTTTGTAAAAAGGCATATTATAGGACCGAAGATTTTATTAATGATAAGAATGTTTGGCTTGAGCTTGGCGCGGACGCCTCGTAATTCTGTATTTATATGACTATAATGTGTGGTACATTCTATACGTGATATTTTTAAAGATTACTTATTTTTATTTTAATTTTAGTTGATACGTAATTTGACATTTTTTTTTTATTTCGGTGTTATTAATTTCAATAATATGACATTATTTTTTAAATTCAATTCGAACATGACATTAAAATAAACCAATGTATACTCAGTCCACATACCTAATTTCTAAGGTTTTCAAAAATTGTGAGTTGTCGTCCTTGGAGAAAATGCGCTGTGCAGTTTGTTGCCGCTTCTTCTGCACTCCGCTTTGGAAGCGGCATTAAACTTAGCCATAAGTAAATTTTTGACGTCAACAATTGTTGAGAAGTGAAATATGACAATTAATAAGTGTTCAAAGAAACCTATATTGAATAAACGTTTTGAATTTGAATTTGAATTTAGAGTAATTGACAGTAATGGCGGTATCAGAGTATCTTTAATCACAGCAAAAACCAAGGTATCTCCCATTAAACAAATTTCAATTCCTCGATTGAAACTTTGTGGTGCAGTGCTTTTAACTCGGCTACTGGTAGAAGTGATGGGTATAAGCAAGAAATACATTCATGCTTCGACGGAATATGTGAAAAAATATGTGGTTTAATAGTCCTGAATTTCTAAGCAAGAGTACTATGACTTATAATAAACCTTTATATTGAGACTAATTTGAAGGAATCAAAAACATTTTTAACGGTTACTGACCCAGTGTTATGGGATAAATATTCCACATTGTCGAAGCTGGTTCGAGTAGTAGCATATAAGTTTCATACTAACTTTGCACCCCCGTTTAACTGCCTAAGGGATGAATTTTGAAAAAATATTTTCCTCGTTTTTCATGCCTTTCAGTTACCTAAGAACCTTCAACATAAATTTCATTCGAATACCTTCAAAAATAGCAAAGTTTCATACTAACTTTGCACCCCCGTTGAACCCCCTAAGGGATGAATTTTGAAAAAAATATTTTACTCAGGTTTCATGCCTTTCAGTAAAGAACCTTCATGCTGAATTTCATTAGAATAACTTCAAATACGGCAGTTTCATACTAACTTTGCACCCCCGTTTTACCCCTTTAGGGGATGAATTTCCAAAAATCCTAGTCTTTATTAGACAGGGCCCTGGTTTAGACCGGTCCGTGTCAGGTTTTATGTGCACACATGCTTAAGAGTCGTTTCTTTTCGCGTAGTGTTCTTTCTTTTGTTGATTCTTTCTTCTTTCATTCTTTGGTAACTGGCGCACGATATATCATCAAAAACATCCTTTCTATTCATTTTGCTATAGCTTCCAGTGTTGAATTTGGGTCATAAAGAATGGCTGCTATATTCTGATTTCTCAAACAGCTTAAAAATTTACACTTTGCCCCTTTTACAAATGGCTGAGGTTGTGTCGCAGTTGCTATACTATGTAAAATCAGAGATTTTGGAGTTCTCGTGATGAATATATCTTGGTTTTCTGGTAGAGAAAATATATTTGCTTCTCTGGTAAAGATAGAGCGAACTACTAAATTCACATCTTCCCCAAAAACAGCAACTACAGGATAGTTTGCGACTATCTCAATAGCAGTTCTTACGATTGTACAGTCAGCATTTCTAGCAGCCACTCGTGTTTCGATTTCGATACCCTCAGCCTGCATTTGTTCTGACAGAAATTGAATGAGTCGGAACTTATATTTTGCATTTGATGGGAAATGCTCTTATTGATCAGTGGCCTTTCGAGATTTTTAAATGGGTCCTGTAGTTTCAGTGCCATTGAATAGGCTCCAAAACTATTGGACCAATTAACCAGACGAAAACAAACAAACAATCATATCGTTTCTCTTTATAATATTAGGGTAGACTATAATAAAGACATTAAGGCGCTACTTATTGAATGAAGAAGATAATTCGTCTATCTTTATGATGGAACCTACACTAAGTATACAAAATTGTTTCAGAAGCAACTACGGTGGGGAGCGGCGCCTCGCGGGTAGACTGGGCGGCCAAGTATCTTCGTTAATTGAGCGGCGTCCCTGTGTACAGCTGAAGTTATATAAAAAGCGTTTGGTGTCAATAGGGTACTAGTTGCAATATTCACAGAAAGGGTCTACCGTTGATACCGAACAATTCTTCGTATTCGCAGGTATAGCGAAATAATTGATGAAAATTAGGCAATCTGGACTACCGATAGAAGTGGAAATAACACATTGCCTAACACACTACTTGTGGATTCGCGCCATGCATTAGCGGCTCTCTGCGAAACATCCCTCGAGATAAGCGACTAAAGAAGTCTACATTTCAAAAGAGATAAGCCCTCCCACAGTATATTGAATGGCTGAGGCCCATTTCGTCAATTACATGAAGGAAGTCATTCAAATCGTCACGCACCAGTAGAACAATGTGTATCTGTAAATACTGCAACTTTTGAAATTAGTAACAGATTGTATAGGTACAACTATATTAGTATACTAAGTATACTCTCGCGTTATTTTTTTTTGAGATACGAAAATAAAAATGGTGACTTATTTTTGAAATAAATGCCGTATTATTTAAACCGAAAAACCTGAAAAAATAATATATAATAAGTACCTAAATGTTAAAAAGGAGTTAAGGCCAATAAGACCTAATCTTGCTCCGAGAATTCCATACAATAAGTTAATATAATAATATTAATTATTAAGTTTTGATATTGTTAGGAATGAAATATTAAAATTTATGTTTTATACAATAACAAATTTGAGATATAATTTTACACATCTTTGTTGCTTGGTACCTGCCAAAGCCACCAATACCCAGGTTTCATAGGTGGAGATCGTTCCTACCTGTATATGGGATACACATGGAAGAACTATTATTAAAATACGAAGGTCTGGCTGTCACGGGCTCTTGAACTATAGCCGTTTTAGGTAGGTAATTTGGAATGTGGGGTCTTGAAAATGACGTCAGTTTTGGAATCCAAGATCGCGAACGCGAGTTGTCATAAAAAATCGACATGGCCCTTTTCTAGGTTTTTTGGAGTGTAGATCTCGGAAACGCCGTCATTTTTGAAATCCAAGATGGCGAACGCGACTTGTTATAAAAACCGGGAAAGAACGAGTCGGACTCGGGCACGAAGGAAACGTATCATTATCTATACATATAATTATCTATACATATAATAAAACAGTAAAATTAATTTGTTTGTACATTTCGAATTTTTGACTGAAATGGATAGAGGGACACTTAAAAAGAATAATAGAAAGCAAAAAAAATTTTTTGGAATTTCTTGTCTGTCTGTCTGTCTGTCTGTATGTATGATCACGATTATCTCCGAAAACACTGAACCGATTTACTTCAAACTTTCACCAATTGCTTTGTTTTAGCTCAGCAAAACATTTAGTTTGTTTCATCAAAATCGGTTCATTAAAAAAAAAGTTATCGTCATTTGAATGAACTCAAGGCATGAGTTTGCCTGCAAACATATAGCAAAAATAAAATAAAATAATAAGTGACATAAGAAAATTAAAATCCAAAGTCAATTCATCATCATTATACGACAGCATTATACCTATAAAAGTTATTCGAATGAAATTCAGCATGAAGGTTCTTTACTAAAAGGCATGAAACACGAGTAAAATATTTTTCACAAAAATCATCCCTTAATATAACGGGGATGCAAAGTTAGTATGAAACTTTCCGTTTTTGAAGTTATTCAATTGAAATTCAATATTAAGGTGCTTCATTGAAAATCGTAAACTAATGTATTCCGGGAAATTCTACTGTTCCTGAGAAATCGACACTTACGCGGGCGGAGCCGCGGGCCAAAGGCAAACCTGACTTATATATCAACGCACAGCCGAAACAACTGTGCGCAGAAACTTGAAATTTGGCACAGGGATTCTTTTTATGATGTAAATGAGCCCTAAGAAAGGATTTTTAGAAAATCAAAGGGGTTGAAGTTTTATGGAATTTTCTCATTTCTGGACTTAGAAGTTTGAAAGTAGGTACGCAAGTTCTCAATTAAAATTAAAAAAGATCTGTTTAGGTTAACCAGACAACATTCTCCCTTGAAGGGGTAAATAGGGGGTAAAGTTTGTATGGAATTTTTTTATTTACTTAGAAATATGACAATAAGAAGTTCTCCATTACAATAAAAAAATATCTGTGTAGGTGAAATGGGCAAAATCCCCTCCTTAAGGGCTAAAGATATATGCAGGTGAAATGTATTAAATTCCCCCTTAAGGGGAAAAAGCAAAGGGGCAGGGGTTTGTATGGAATTTTTATCAGTTCTATTGTTCCCAAGGGAACGACATTAACGCGGGCGGAGCCGCGGGCAACAGCTAGTCTATAATAATAATAATAATAATAGGTTCTTTATTTCAGACCATGATCCATAGAGTATTAGTAAAAAAACAAACAAAATACTTATCCTAATGTTAGTAAATTGCAAGCCAGAAAAACATTTAATTTATAATGTGGACACCTCTATGCACGAGCAGATCCGCTCAATGCCTCACAAAAGGCCCATCAATTTTGGCTGCTAGGGTATTAAGGATGCTGTTAGAACTCCCACGGAGTCTCTGCAGCGCCGAGGCAGCCCGCTTACGAATTATGGCATAAAAATCGTCCATTCGTGCTTTGGCGAACATACCCGACGCACTACACCGCCGCGGCAGCCCCAGCAGCATCCTCAACGCATCATTATACTGGACGCGCAGAGCATTGTAAGCCCCCCGCGTATACCTCACCCACAGGCTGCACGAGTAAAAAGATTGACAATATGCTTTAAATAGCGTAAGTTTTACTTGTTTAGTACACCGTGCAAACCTGCGAGCAAGCATATTGCAACGTGCTGCCAACGCTCTGCGCTCCCTGTCTATATCAAGGTCGTCGCTGAGTCGGTCCTATAATAAGTTTATAATTATTAAAAATATTTTTATTATTATGTAACTCAAAAATTATATTTCTCGCAATTTTCCCTTTTAAGCGCCAATTAGACCATCCAGAATTCAGGATCCGGAATTCAGTCAACGGATAGTCAACGGACAGTTTGATCGCATTCAGGACGGTCGATCCGTTGTCAGGACAGAATGGCTTCCGACGTCCTTATCGGAAGCATAACGGAAGCATAAAGTGAAACCATCCGGAATTTAGGATCGACGCATGAGAGGGACGCCGCTATACGTTAGAAACGATACGATAATATCTCCAATCGCATCGCACGTATAGCGGCGTCCCTCTTACGCATTCAGGATGCCCAACGGATGGCTCTCTTAGGACGCGCAGTCTCCGTTCAGGACACGTTCCGGACGGTGTAATCAGGAGCTCTGACGACTGAATTTCTTGTCCATATCGGATGCTGAATTCCGGATCCTAGATTCAGGATGGTATAATAGGCGCTTAACTGTATTATAAGACGTTGTTTCGCTTCAAATTTCAAGATTCTGAGTTCACGGGGAGTACCCTTTTGATTCCCTTGCGAGTGTTTTCCATAGAGAGTAAACTAAAAATTTATGGGAGGTTCTTGGCGGGAATTTCGGCGGACTACACGGTTTTTGTTTTGGATTTATAATGTGGACGTGAAAAAGTGGACTTTATAATGTGAAATCGGTGTAATTTGGTGTTATAAATGGCCATGTTTATGAACAATGTGTGAATTAACTAAAGTAAATTGTCATGGTGCGGCTGTAGTGAGATTTACCTACATAGCGGGTTGGTGGTCGCTCGCCTTACTGCTACTGCGCCTATGATCAAACCAGTGGATTCGTGGGAATTGTCGCCATCGAAATCAGCGAAATGAATTACACCATCATTTCGTACACAAGCAAGAATAACTCTAAAATAACTAGAAACTGAGATATGAGACGATGAAAGATGAGAGATATTATAAGGAGAATCCCTCCCTGAGCATTCTTGCTCGGGCTGCCCTACTTATTCTGGGGAGGGCAAAATCCCGCCCGTAATTCCTCAAAATAAGGCCACGGCACCCCCACATTCAATTCACGTCTATCTGTGCAATATCAGGGGAATTCACTCCAACCTTAACTCTGTCCACTTCCTCCTAGAGACAGAAAAGCCGGCCTTACTCTTTTTGACGGAAACCCAGATATCGTCTCCAGCGGATACGTCATACCTTGTATATCCCGGCTATAAAATTGAGCACAAATTAATGCCAAACGCCGGTGTATGCGTATTTGTCAGGGACGATGTCTGAGTTCGCCGTCTATGCAATCTTGAAGGCAAAGACCTGTCAACTTTGACCTGTGACTTTGGGCACTTTAAGTCGCAATGTCGGCCGTCGTGCTCGCGACACGTGTTTCGCCTCTACACGAGGCATCTTCAAAAACAAGAACATCTAGGATTCACTGCCTGAAGATGCCTCGTGTAGAGGCGAAACACGTGTCGCGAGCACGACGGCCGACATTGCTGCAGCCTCAACGGATGCAGCAGTATCGACCAGGGTTGCATGCATCAACTATTGGTGGCGGGTATGAAGGGACTAACAGTAGTGGGTGGGCGCTGGCCAGCAATAGTTTGCATGAACTAACTGGTGGCGGAAGCAGGCAAAATAAATTGTCTCAAAGTAAATGTAAAATTAATTAATTGAATTTGGAACATTGATGCGATTTTGTTTGAATTCGGGGGGTATATATAAGCAGTACAAGGCGCGGCTGAAGGCAGTTTAGTTTGGAAGTAGAATCCGAAGGAAGAAGAGAAGAAAAAGAGTAACCTAGTAGTGAGAAAAGTGAAGTAGAAGTAGTGAGCAAAAGTGAAGTGTTCCCATGCAGTGGAAATCCGCGCGAGTGACAGTGTAGTGACGATATCGCGCGTGAGTGACAGTGCAGTGACGGTATCGCACGTGACAGTGCAATGACGTTCCGCGCGCGTGAAGTGACATTTCTCATACAAACCAGTGCAGTGACTAGGACGCTGTCAATTGTGTGCACCTTGGACTACCAATAAAGGCACTATTCCATAGGATTGTCGTTTCCTTTCCTATCCCCAACCCACTCTCGTACAACAGTACTCAAATCATGTGCTCCCGAGTTGGCTCCGGTCTTAACGCGCCTTTTTCGACACTCTTACTCGACTGGCGTTGTCCCGTCAGCATGGAAGACTGCTTTAGTTCACCCAATACCCAAGAAAGGTGATCGCTCTGATCCTGGCAATTACAGGCCTATTGCCATTACCTCCTTGCTCTCCAAAATCATGGAGTCCATTATAAACCGCAAGTTCCTGTTGTACCTTGAGGAGCGCCAGCTCGTAAGCGATCGCCAGTACGGTTTTCGCCATGGACGATCTGTTGGTGACCTATTGGTATATCTGATCCATAAATGGGCAAAAAATTTTGGAAGCGTTGCGAGTAAGGGGGCGGCCTTGGCAGCCAGCTTGGACATGGCGAAAGCCTTCGATCGTGTCTGGCACAGGGCTCTTCTATCGAAGCTTCCTTACCTATGAACGCTGGTGTCCCGCAGGGCTGTATTCTGTCTCCAACGCTTTTCCTCTTGCATATCAATGATATTCTGCAATCTAGCGGCATTCATTGCTATGCGGATGATAGCACGGTGGACAGTATTTACACTGGTCAAGCAAGTATTTCTCGAGCTTGTGTTTCTGAGTGTCGATCAAAACTTGTGTTTAACGTGGAAGCTTCATTGGACCGGGTCTCAGATTGGGGTCACTGTACTTGGTCCAATTAACCCCAAAAAAACACAAATTTGTGCGTTTACCGCTAAAAAAGTCCTTTTGTCGCGACTCCTTCTTTCCAGGGCGCTTTTCTTGATGCTCAGCCGAAGATAGGAATTTGAGGTGTCGAGATATCAAACGATGTGCAATTTCGCGGTCATCTGGAAGACAAAGCCAAGTTGGCATCTAAGAAACTGGGTGTCCTCGGCAGAGCGGGGCGATATTTCACATCGGCGCATCACCTTCAACTGTACAAGGCACAGGTTAGGCCGCATATGGAATATTGTTTCCATCTCTGGGCCGGGGCCGGGGCACCTCAATACCAACTTCTTCCTTTTGATCGTGTTCAAAGTCGTGCCATTCGTATAGTCGATGACGAGATCCTCGTCGGCCGTCTCGATCCTTTGGCTCTGCATAGGGATGTCGCATCCTTGTGCATTCTTTATCGCATATACCACGGGGAATGCTCTGAGGCATTGTTCGACCTAAAACCTGCCGCGAAATTTCACTATCGTACCACCCGACGAAGACAAAAGTTTCATCCCTACCACCTGGATAACTGGCAGTCAACCACCGTACGTTTTAACAAAAACTTCCTGCCATGTTCGACCGAACTGTGGAATGAACTGCCTGCGGCGGTATTGCCGAACCGATACGACATTGGAACCTTCAAAAAACAAGTCTATGTTTTCTTAAAAGGCCGGCAACGCTCTTGTCACACCCCAGGTGTTGCAGTAGTCTATGGGCAGCGGTGATCGCTTACCATCAGGTGACCTGCTTGCTCGTTTGCCGCCCTATGTTATAAAAAAAAATGGCTAAAATAAGCTTCTGAATGAAGTTTGAGGGCCAAAAAGAAGAAAAAAAAAATGCTTTTCTCAATTTTTCCTTCATCTTTGTTAAAAGACGTTGCTTCGTACCAAATTTCAATATTCTGAGTTCATGGGAAGTACTCTGTAGGTTTTCACTCCCTTGCGAATGTCGAAAAAACACAAAAATTTGCAGCATAAACAGGTTTTGACAGCTCCAAGGGACAATAGACCTGAGTATTTGATATGAATTTCAGCTTGATACCTCAACGCGTTCCCGGGAAACAGGGTCTTGACAGACAGACAGACGGACAACCGAGTGATAAGGGTTCTGTTTTTGCCTTTGTAGGTACAGAACCCTAAAAACTGGAGATTTGTGGGACATCTCAGTATCCGTCATAAGTAATATTATAGATGCAATAGCACCTTAGCTTCTATTTTTAATAAATGTTTAGGTACCGGTTCTTTTCCAGACCTGATGAATCTGAGTAAAGTTATACTGTTATATCAGTCAGGTGATAAAAGTAATCCCATAAACTACCGGCCTATTTCCATTCTACCAGTGCTTAGTAAAATATTTGAAAACATATTTTCAATACATTAGTCTTTTTTTTTTTAAAAATTATCCTTTTCATAGTGAACAGTATGGATTTACTAAGGGTCGGTCAACAACGGATGCGGGTGTAGCTCTTTTAAAACATATCTATGAAGCTTGGGAGGGAAAACAGAATGCTATTGGTGCTTTTTGTTATCTCTCTAAAGCAATTGATTGCGTAGATCACAATACCCATATATCCAAACTGAAACACTATGGAATTAAAGATAAATCTCGCGACTTAATCAAATCGTACTTGAGTAGCCGAATTCGAAAAGTTAGTTTAGATGGGGTTCAATCTTCCAGATCATGTGTTAAGATGGGTGTACCTCAGGGCTCTATCCTAGGGCCTATTTTGTTCCTTTATATACATTAATGATTTATCATACTATGTCAATACAAATGTAAGGCTGTACTATTTGCCGACTGACTCTTCTGACAAGGTTAATATCACACAAATGTTGGACTGGTTTACTGCGAACAATCTTTTGTTGCACGCTAGTAAAATTAAATATATTAAATTTAATATCATTAAAACTTACGCGAGACATAATTAAACTCTAAAACAACGGTTTACTCACGTATTATTTACACCGTGACATTCTTCAGCCTATACAGAAGGCCTTCTTCAGGGCGAGTGCGAAGGTCGTCACGGTCGTCATAGTTTTATTAAAAAAAACTTACTAAATGTTGCAAAAGTTCCAACTAGTATAATCGTCAAAATTAAACAGTAGGATTGGTAGATATAGCAACTTTTCTTGGAATAACTGTTGATGACTTCAATGGGGTCCATATTGAAAAATTGATACACCAGCATTGCGATTGCAGAAAACTATGGATTCTTTTTGGGTCTTGGAGTACGCTTCTATATTAGAATTCCCGCAGAAATATTAGGTTTGTCATTACTTCAGTGTTTTAAACTTAACTAATGGCAGACCTATTATTTCCGCTGTAAAAAAATCATTTACTAAAAAAAAAAGGCTCTCTTATTGTATAAAAGACTAGCTTTCGCCAGCGGCTCCGTCCGCGTCAATGTCGATCCCTCGGGAATAGTCTATTTCCCGGGATAAAAGGTAGCCTATGTCCTTCTCCGTACTCCAGAGAACTTGTATGCAAAATTTCATGACGATCGGTTCAGTAGTTACGGTGTGAAAGCGTAACAAACAAAAAAATAAACAAACAAACTCACTTTCGCGTTTATAATATTAGTAAGGATAAGGACTAGCTTTCGCCCGCGGCTCCGCCCGCGTCAATGTCGATCCCTTGGGAATAGTACTTTTTCCTGGGATGAAAGGTAGCCTATGTCCTTCTCCGTACTCCAGAGAACGTGTATGCAAAATTTCATAATGATCGGTTCAGTATTTACGGCGTGAAAGCGTAACAAACAAACAAACAAACTCACTTTCGCATTTATAATATTAGTTAGGATATTGTTACTAGCTTTTTCCCGCGACTTCGTCCGCATGGAGTTCGGTTATATCGTAGCGTAACGTAGCGTAGGCGAGCTAAGTGGGGAAGTAAAATTGCACTGACGGGGTCGCAGCCAAAAGCTAGTAAACTACGAAACTTCTTTATACTCCACATTTTTTTGCTAATCTATTACTGTGTGCCAACATTATCAGGCTACTGGGCGAGCTTACGCGGGAGCAAGCCACATAGAATTGCCCGTGTGAAAAACAGTCAAAGTTTATCACCCCTTTTCCACCTTTAAGGGGTCGAATTCTGAAAGAGCTTGAAACACTTGTATACTCATTGATTGATAGGAGTACTCCAGTGAAGTTTCAAATAAATAGTTTAACTAGTCATGTTCCTCATACAAACTTGCAAATCCTTTTTCACCGCCTTAGGGGTTGTATTGCATTTTTAAACTCTAGGACATGTAACTGTTTTATTTCTAATCGTTAACCTTAAAACAAAGTTTCAGGCTTCTAGCTCTAAAAATGACGGACTTCTGAAAAGTTTAACCCCTTAGGGGCGAATTATCAAGAATCCTTTAGCAGATGCCTACGTCATTACAACCAATATCTGTAAGCCAAATTTCAGCGAAATCCGTTCAGTAGTTTCGGCTGTGCGTTGATAGATGAGTCAGTCAAGTTTTGTATTTTATACCTATCATCATCATCAGGTCCTTTTTAGTCTCCACTACAGAAGCACGACCTTCTGTACTACTACAGCCATACTTGGCTAGAGCAGCCAGAGGAATGATAATACCTATATTAATACTAATATACTATGATGTGCTTTGGAGAAAGATGGAGGACACGTGTGTGTCGACAGAGATAATTGATCTGTTTAGGTTTTGGTATCCAAACTAAACAAACCATGTCAAATGGTCGAATGGTCTCCGAGTCACAGCCTGGAGTCCGGTGCAAGACACCCGGGTTATAGTCTCCCAAGTTCTTTAATTTCTGTATAAATTACCTCATAGTCGAACTCAGCAGTATGCGCATAGTAGGATTGATGGTGTTAGTATTCATAACATCAGTATACATACTGATGGTATAATGTTGGCCTCTTTGAGACTTTTATCATATCTGTTGTTGTTGCACGCTCGATCGCTAACATAACGTGTTCCACAAAAATATGTAAATTAAAATTGTATACAACATGACATCAGAAAAAAAAGAAAAGAAAAATATTAAATATCATAGTTACAAAGCCCTTCAGGCAAGTAGGCGACCAATACTGTTGAAGAGTTTCTTTCGGCGTCTTCTTCTCTACAGTGGTCGGTTCCGAAACGCTAGTAGTTTGTAGCTTTTAAACAATAATTAATAATTTGAATATAATATAATTAGTATTATTTAAAATGTGAATTGACGTGAAAAAGTGCCTGAAAAGGCCTATTTTCTGAATAAATCTTTGAATCTTTGCTGCCTCCGACTGCGGCGGCTGTAAATGAGATGTTGAGAATATGCAAGGCCTACGCTGCGTCACACACAAGGATCTAAGAATAACCTAGGTCCATGGTCACACATGATCTTTGGGGCTGCCGGTAGATGTCTAGAAACGGTTTCCAAAATTACACTTGATGGAGCGACCCTTAACAGGGATATCAATTTTTAGGACCAAATCATTCATTGTTCTGTCGTCCACTTGAGAATTCAAGCCTGAAAAAAAAACATGTACCTGCATTTTTTATGTCTAATCTCAGTAAAATACTAACATAGTTATTTTAGTATATTGAAAAAGTTATCTGAAAATAAATACATTATTATTATTGGGTCTTTACCTATGAAATGGCGTTTTCACTATATTATTAACATTCTGCATCCACATACTTTTTTGTTTTTTTGGCATTTAACTATTGAAAAATGCTCATGAAAAGAACTTGTTTCAGATGTTGTACGTTTTGATCAAAAATTTCGGTAATTATTCTGGATTTTTGGTCAAACTTTTTGTATTTTTTTTAGCTGTTTATGTCCCTGCTGGGCAATAAATTTTCGCATTATAAACTTGTAATGTTTATAATGCGTAAATCCAGTTTACTGTTTCCGTAAACACATGCAAAATTTCACTTTAGTTGAAATTACCAAACCCGAAATGATACTATAAACTGGAATACGAAAAATTCAATTTACTCGAAATTTTTATGTGTTTAACTGAAATTATTAGGAACAAAATGGAAAGTGGAAAAAACGCTAATTTTATTGGTAAAGAAAGACCCATTATAATTAAATGATTTATATTTAAAGTGAATATACAATTAATGAATTTTATATGACATGATGATGTGTTTAGAGGACATTATTTTATTTTTTAAATTTATTTTTACTTATTTAATTTGTATTATTAGGAATAAAGAATTTTTTTTATATAAGTTTAAATCGTTATTTTTATATAGGTCTAAATATTTGCATACCCGCTTATAGACCTTTTAATTTCTGTATTTAGCCATTTAATTTTAATTCTTTTTGTCGTCGCCGAGGTAGATCGAATAAAATAAATATTTAAGGGGGCCCCCTTAAATATTTATTTTATTCTGTTTATAGTTTTTTTTGAAATATATCAATATATACGCAGCCACGTGGTATCCGGCAGAGTAGAATAGGCCCACTCCAAGCCTTCTCGTGGATGTCGTAGAAGGCGACTTAGGAAATACAAGCTAAACAGAGCTTAAACATCTAAGAGACCTCTCCAACCCATCTGGCCAGCGTGGAGAGTGTAGGCCAAGTCCTCTGGCTGCTCTAGCCAAGTATGGCTCTAATAGTACAGAGAAGGTTGTGCTCCTGTAGTGGAGACTAAAAAGTACCTGATGATGATGATAAATATATACAGACAAATCACACAGATTGAGCTAGCCCGAAAGTAAGTTCGAGACTTGTGTTATGGGATACTAACTCAATGATACTGTACGAGTCAAGATCGTACATATTTTAATGCAACGCACGTAACCTACTTTTGGTCACGGCCGTTGCATTCTGTACTTGTAGAATCAGTGTACTAAATAAACACATAGCCGTCAACACGTATCTTTGATTTCTAACAATTTACCTAAAAGTGCACTCAAACCAACTTATAAGGAACTCAACTTCACCGTACGAGTTGCAAACTGTGGCTCATACATATTGGTCCTTCGAGAGGTAAGAATTTTGTGTTTTTTGTATCTCTTACTACAGTGGCGAATCGGTTTAGCTGGCCTCTCACAAGCGAGAATCCCCAGTTAAATTGAGAAGGCGCACACACTGTACACGGAGTACAGGGACACTGAGTTCTTAAACGGCTACAGGACTGCGAAAAACTTTCCAGTCTTCGTGTCTGAACTAACGCATCTCTACACATGAGAGTTATTGAAAAACAAAACCTTTAAGCATCAGTGTTGTGTAACTACTGTGGTTGCTGATCAATACGTTGGCCTCTCAGAAGCGGGAATCACCAATCGTATTGAGAAGTCTCATCTCACGCACGCGCTGGTACTATCAACGGCTTCAAGAACCGACCTTTGGCGAGGAACTTGAAGATAACCTGGACACTGCGGAAACCTGCAGTCTTCAGAACTACTAACGAAACAACAACTATCTGTAAGTAATAAAACTTATTACCTACTACAAGCTACACCTACTCATCATGTCATCCGAAGGCCTGGCAACGAAGCAACGCTCTCCTTCTTTGGAAAATATTGCAGATGAGTTGTTTGATAAACTTTTAGAGAAACAACAACGTTGTTTTGAGAACATATTGCGTTTCGTGTCTAACTACAAAAAGGACGCAACGTCGAGAAAAACATTAGATTACCTATCGAAACGACAAGAAACATTAGATAGCTTTTGGCAAGAATTTGAAAGTAACCATCAAGTTCTCTGCAAAAACGAAAACAAACAGGAAAAATATTTCAAAGAAGATGTTTATCAACAAACAGAGAAAATTTACAACCAAACTAAGTTTGATATCATGAACCGGAAGCTTAGCTTCTTCGTGCAAGAAAAGAATCAAGATCCAATTCCACGTACTCCTTCAAACGTGACAGCAGGTCCTTCACGCGACCCTGAAGTTCCGGTAATAACTGATAATATTCAGAAACTTATGCGCCAGCAACAACAGAACTACAACGCTTTTGATAGAGCTATTTCCAAAATCAAAGTTAACCAACTAACGGAGAAGTGGGAGCTAGAGGATGGCTTGAACATCCTAAAAAGTAAGTGGGAAGCTATTGACCAAATCCACTGGAAAATAGATTTTGAACTTTCCGGAGATCAGAGAGAAAACTATAGAGAAGAGTTTTATTCACACGAGCGGTTATATGACACTACCAAAAAAGCCCTCAACGAAAAAATCTGGTCCACCGCTCATTACCACAAAACTACCCCTAAGATAGAATTGCCAGAGTTCTCGGGAAACTACAACCAATGGATGTCCTTCCGGGATCTCTTTACTGAAACAATACATAATAACCCTTTACTTACGAAGTCACAGAAGATGCAGCACCTAAAAACAAAACTTAAAGGGGAAGCGGAAAAATTGATTCAGCATTTAAACATCAGTGCTGAAAACTACGATTCTGCCTGGAAGATTATAGAACATCGCTATGAAAACAAAAGGCTTCTATTTTCATCATACATAAACACACTTCTCAATATACCTACTATTCAACAACCGTCGGCGCAAAACTTCAAGAAACTACATGATACATTGTTAGAGTGTTTAAATGGGTTACATAACTTGGGACTCGGTATTGAGACCTGGGACCCGCTACTCGTTCATCTCTTGCTGCAAAAACTGGATTCAGCATCCTACGCTGACTACATTCACGACCTTGAGAACCCAAGGGAAATTCCCAACCTACAGGAGTTAATCGATTTTTTGGAAGCTAAGTTCATGGCATTCGAGGCTATGAAACAGAATCAAAGTCCACATAAATCTACAGCACAACAATTACATCAACGTAATAATTATAAATCAAGCGACCTGAATTCAACGAACTTTAAAAAATCAGAAAAGTGGTCAAAGTCATATCACGCCGCCGTCAGAAACTGCCCATACTGCAAAAAAGAACACGTACTTAGATATTGCAAAAAATTTATCGACATGACTGTGCCAGAAAGAAACGGCCTTGTTGCTAAGTTACAAATATGCAAAAATTGCCTATTCAGTCACGGAGAACAGCAATGCACTTCGAGCAAAACATGCAAAATATGTGAAAAAGCGCATCACACATTATTGCATAATGACCAATATAAGAGTTCGAAACCAAACACACGGCCAACCCCAACGCCACCACCAAAATCATCTAACTTTGTTAATGCCGACGACCAAGAAGTTTTGTTAACAACTGTTCAAATCATGGTGAAGACCTTAGAAGGAAATTACATAACCTTGCGCGCACTCTTGGACCAAGGCTCCCAGGTTACCCTTATAACCGAGAACGCAGCGCAACGGCTTCGCCTGAAACGTAGTAAACTCAACGCAGTCGTCTCGGGCGTCGGAACAGCCCTAGGAACCTGTAAAGGGCTCTTAACACTAGAATGCAAGTCTATTCACTCGGACTATAGATTTGAGACGGAGGCGCTTATAATGAGAAAACTAATTAATAATTTACCCAACACCAAACTGGATACTAACAAGTGGAATTATCTACAAAACTTAAAACTAGCCGACCCTGATTTTAACATGCCCGGGGCCATCGATATATTGCTGGGCGCGGACATATATTCGAAGATTATCGACGATGGCATTTTACGATATGACTCTAACGCACCGGTGGCACAACAAACCAAACTGGGATGGATTCTCAGCGGTGGAGTTAAAACCTTCAACTGCCTGGTCACCCTAACGGATCTTGACCCCATAACAAAATTTTGGGAAACAGAAGATATATCCGGCCAGGATCAACTAACAAACACAGAAGACTTCTGTGAACAACACTATGCCGCCACCACTGAGAGGATGACCACCGGTCAGTACGTTGTGAAACTCCCCTTGAAAAGGGATATTGAAGAAAATCTCGGAAAAACTAGGCCGCAAGCTTTTTCTCAATTTTTACAACTGGAAAGAAAAATGGCGCGACAAGAACATTTTTCTAAACTTTATAAACAATTTATCGCAGAATACCAAGAACTAGGTCACATGAAACCTGCAAACAAAACAACAGATGACAAACTCGAAGTTTACCTACCTCACCACGGCGTTTTACGCGAGGGGTCAACGACCACGAAACTAAGAGCTGTCTTTAACGCGTCGATGCCATCAAACACCAAATACAGTCTGAACGACTTGATGGAAAAAGGTCCTAACCTACAAAAAGACATTTTAACATTAATTTTAACATGGCGAACTTATAAATACGCTCTAACGGCTGACATTGAGAAAATGTTTAGAGCTATTTTCCTACACGAAGATCACCAGCGATTACAAAAAATTATATGGCGAAATTCACCTAAGGATCCCATACAAGAATTTCAACTATGTACAGTCACCTACGGGATGAAAGCTGCACCCTTCTTGGCGATGCGTACTCTTCAACAACTAGCTGCTGATGAGGGTCACACCTATCCCATAGCTGATAAGGCTCTAAGAACACAGTTCTATATGGATGACGTCATCACGGGCCATATGACTATTGAAGGCGCAAAAACACTGCAAAATGAACTCTATTCCCTATTACGCAAGGGCGGCTTTACATTACGCAAGTGGGCGAGCAATGAGCCGACTGTACTTAACGAGCTAACAGAAAAACAAAAGAGCTGCGAACATATATTCAACTTTAAACAAGATGAGCAAACTAAGACCCTCGGTCTAGGGTGGAACACCAAGGAGGATGTTTTCTGCTTCAACTTATCTTTATCTCCTAATAAGAAAGTGACTTACACTAAACGCCTATTATTATCAGATATAAGCAAGATATACGACCCCCTCGGCTGGATTGCACCTGTAACGATAAAAGCCAAACTGCTATTTCAAAAAGTTTGGAGTGACAATATTCAATGGGATGAAACTCTCCCTCAAACAATAACAAACGAATGGGAAACGTTACGCAATGACTTAATAAACATCAAACTACTATGTATACGTCGATGGATAAACGTCACATCACGTGCTATCGAGTTGCATGCATTTTGCGATGCGAGCGAGAAAGCATACGCTTGCACCGTATACAGCCGAACAATGAACGAAGATGGCCGATTTATCATCACTTTACTCGCGGCTAAAACAAAAGTGGCTCCGCTGAAAAAGAAAACTACTTTACCACGACTCGAATTATGCGGAGCTCTTCTGCTATCTAAACTAATTGAAAAAATTAAATTTGCCTTTAACGAGTATGATCTCCAAATTAACTGCTGGACAGACTCCCAGGTGGTGCTGGCATGGCTACAAGGCAAGAACAACAAATGGGATCGCTACATCACCAATAGAACTGCACAGATAACCGCTATCATACCTTCAACACAATGGCGCTACGTGAACACGAAAGAAAACTCAGCTGATTGTGCTACACGGGGCCTTCTACCTACACAACTGATAAACTTTAACTTATGGTGGGAAGGTCCACATTGGCTCAAAACTTGGCAGCCAAACTCAACGAAAAAACGATTTTTTACAACAGAAAACGAACGAGTTTTTGAATGCTACGCTACAAAAACACAGAAAAATAATGGAGAGATAATTAAACATATAATTAAACGATTCAGCAGCCTCACGTGTGCCATACGATGCCTCGCGTGGGTGTTACGTTTCAAAACAATATTAAGTCATCGCAACAAAACAATTAAAGGCATTTTAACATTGAAGGAACTTGATTACGCAAAGACACTTATTATTAAATGTGTCCAACAAGAATACTTTTATGATGACATCCAGAGTATTAAGAAAACAGGAAATGTAACAACTAAGAGCAAAATCTTAAATTTATTACCCTATCTCGATGAAAACGAGATCTTGAGGGTCGGAGGACGCTTGCACCTGTCTACTCTTCCGGAACAGATGAAACATCCAGCCATCTTACCCCACGATTCACGCCTTACAACACTTATTATCGAGCGCGCGCACAAACAAACTTTACATGGTGGAGCTCGTTTGACATTAGCGTATACAAGGCAAGAGTATTGGATTATGGGCGGGAATAGAGCCACGAAAGCCGTTATTCGCTCCTGTATTAAATGCCATCGCTATAGAACAACTAAAAGCGAACAAGTAATGGCCAATTTACCTGCTGTACGTGTGAATCCTTCACGTCCTTTCACATATACGGGAACGGACTACACTGGGTTCGTAGAAGTGAAACTAAACCGTGGAAGAGGAGTAAAAACGTGCAAAGGTTATATCGCCATTTTCATCTGTATGGTGACGAAAGCAGTCCATATCGAACTTGTCTCGGACCTCACTTCGCAAGCATTTATAGCGGCTTTAAAACGTCTCTGCGCTAGAAGAGGCACACCTAAACATATTTATTCGGACAACGGAACGAATTTCAAAGGGGCCGCTAAAATACTATACGACGAATTTAAACTGTATGAAACAATGACTTCTTCCGATTTCTTCAACGCTATAAATGAACTGCGCATCGAATGGCATTTCCTGGCCCCCCAGTGGCCAACGGCAGCCGGAATCTGGGAAAGTGCTGTGAAGTCGATGAAGCATCACCTGATGCGTGTCATAGGTGACCAGAAGTTGGACTTCGAACAACTAACTACGCTGTTATCACAAATAGAAGCCTGCATGAACAGTCGACCTCTTTGTCCGTTATCAGAAGATCCAGAAGATCTACAGTATCTCACCCCAGGTCACTTCTTAACGGGAAGCCCTATGATGTCATTACCACAAGAAAACCTAACTGATGGTAACATTGACCTGAGAAACCGATGGAAACTTATAGAATTTATGCATCAACGTATTTGGAAAAGATGGTCAACAGAATACCTTCACCAACTTCAAACAAGAAGCAAGTGGCTGCAACCTAAACCAAACCTAGAAAAGGGAGATTTAGTACTAGTTAAGGAAGATAACGTTCCCCCCGGAAAATGGGCTATGGGTCGTATTCTTGACCTTCACCCTGGCGAAGATGGATATGTCCGGGTCGTCACTCTAAAAACACAAGCCAGCACATTTAAGAGACCTATAACGAAACTGTCTCCGCTGCCTAAAAATAATTATAAACAAATCGACAGTAAAAGCAACGACGATACGTCACAGGCTTCGTCATCGAGTCACGCACCTGCGCCGGTAACACGATCCGCGCGGTCGAGGACTACATTACGTAGCAACTATGTCACATACATGTTAATGACACTGTTTACTATAATTACTACAACATATTGCCAGCCCGTCTCTAATTTCAAACTAACGCCAATAGAAGGTAATCGCCCTGTTTATTTTGACGAAATTGGAGATCTTCAGATGATACATGACGAGTGGACTTTGTTAATTTATTACAATATATCTACCTATTGGCAAGGGACTAAGCAGATAACAAAATATATTTCATCTCTTGACAATTTATGCAAGCGAATGGAACAACAACTATGTACTCCGGTAACTGCTCAGCTGAGACACGAACTGCGACAGCTGGAGGACTACAACGAACTTTTGCTGAACCCACACTTGAACCGTAAGAAGAGAGGCTACATCAACGGCATTGGTAACATAGCTAGAACTCTGTTCGGTGTTTTAGACGAAGAATTCGCTAAGAAGTATGAACAAGATATCGGAAACATGCAGACTAACGAAAACTACCTATTGGAATTGATCAAAAATCAGACTAGTATTGTTGAAGCTGAAAATGATATTATCAAAAATAACGAATATTTCATGAAAAATCAACTGCATACGATTCATGAATATATTAAGAAAACTAGCGAGACCCTAGAACAGATTACTTACAAAGTGGAAATTATGTTAACGATGAACGATTTCAACGCCGCCTCACTGTCTGCTTCATTGATGCTTTACAACTTGAAACGAACTCAAGATATGCTGCTCAGCACTATGACCAACTTATACAACGGGCACTTCGATATTCATCTATTTACACCTAAACAGCTCACCCTTCAACTACATATGATCACGGCTAAGGTCACAAAGGGTCTGTCGCTGCCTGTGAAGGATAACAATATCGAAGAAAACATTAAAGACATCTACAAGCTATTGTACGTCCGAGCTCGTATCACATCGTCCTTTCTGTTGCTAGAGGTCCACATCCCTTTAACAAGTGACGATGAGTATAAAATATATGGTCCTATCGCTCTACCCATGAACATGGACAACCAACATTTTACTTCAGTTACGTTGAGTTCATCATACATCGCTGTCTACCTGAAGCACAATTCATATCTGGCACTTGAAGAAAGGGACTTGGACCGCTGCACTCAAATAAATGAAGATCGGTTTGTTTGTAATATGATCCATCCAATTACAAACTTGAGAAGCAAATACGCATCTTGTGAAGCGCAACTAATAAATCAGCAAGCCAACTTACGCTGTAATACGATAACGGGAACTTGTATAGACAGTTGGATAAAACTAAATAAACAAAACAGGTGGCTATACATTTGCTGCAATTCTTGTCAAGCGAGAATGCTATGTGAACACAAAGTTTCATCGACTAAGTTGACAAAAATAGGTATCTTAGACTTAGACGAAGGTTGTATGCTGCAGAACGAGGATACCACTGTATATGCCTACAATCATTTCGGAAATAAATTACAACTGAACCTTGATCTACCAGAAGTCACAGACGACAACCTGCAATTCAACGATTACTTGCCACTCAACTTGAGCATTCAACCATTACAACAATCATCATCAACTACAAGTACAGATGAAAAGCACAGAAATTTGGACGAAAATCTGAAAGTGCTGAAAGAAAAGGAAAACTTGCCCCACAACATAACCAATAACTTAAGCTTCCACGACATCCATCAATACGTCATCTTATACCTGGTTGTGGGAGGATGCCTGATAACTGGCCTATATATTATAGTGAGGCGAAGTAGATGTTATAGAAACAAACATCCAACGACAAATGTACAGGAAACACAACTGGACCAGCAGCCCCGAGCACGCGATGATCCACAGGAGAACATTGAGATGCAACCACGACGCTGCGACGTGTGTCCACACAATAATAAATCTTATAGGCGATTTAGTTTTGGATCCTATTAACTTACTTTAACGTCATTCATTACATAATTATTATTTAATTTCCTGTAAATTAGTATTGTATTATTTTAACTTAATTCTTGACTTTGCCCTCCCAGCATGTACGAGTCAAGATCGTACATATTTTAATGCAACGCACGTAACCTACTTTTGGTCACGGCCGTTGCATTCTGTACTTGTAGAATCAGTGTACTAAATAAACACATAGCCGTCAACACGTATCTTTGATTTCTAACAATTTACCTAAAAGTGCACTCAAACCAACTTATAAGGAACTCAACTTCACCGTACGAGTTGCAAACTGTGGCTCATACAGATACTATATTTTATAACAAATACAGATAAACAATGATAATCTATACATATAATAAAACAGTAAAAATATTTTGTCTGTACATTTAGAATTTTCGACTGAAATAGATAGAGGGACACTTAAAAAGAATAATAGAAAGCAAAAAAAATTTTTTCGAATTTCTTGTCTGTCTGTCTGTCTGTCTGTATGTATGATCACGATTATCTCCGAAAATACTGAACAGATTTACTTCAAACTTTCACCAATTGCTTTGTTTTAACTCAGCAAAACATCTAAAGTTTGTTACATCAAAATCGGTTCATTAAAAAAAAAGTTATCGTCATTTGAATGAACTCAAGGCATTAGTTTGCCTGCAAATATACACGGTGAATTTTTTATCGTTTTGGACCCTTAAAGGGGTGACTCGGACCATCAAAATGAACAACTTTTCCTATGGGAACAATGCTGGGAACTCAAAAAAAAATTCACATTCTCATACAAACTGGCGGCGGGACTCTTTTTTATGAAAATGACGAATTTTTTTTGAGTTCCCAGCATTGGTCCCATAGAAAAAGTTGTTCATATTGATGACCTGAGTCACCCCTTTAAGGGTCCAAAACGTTCCTGAGGGATGGACACTAACGGCGGCGGCGTAGCCGCGGGCAAACGGCAAACCAACCGAAACTGCTGCGCCTAGAAACTTGAAATTCGGTACAGGGGTTCTTTTATTGATGTGTGTGAGCGCTAAGAAAGGATATTAAGAAATTTTACTTCTAAAGGTGTAAAAGGACAATGCCGATTCGACTATGGGAAGCGGCGTCTTTTTTTTTTCGCGCGGCCCGTGAACCTAACCGTGTTTTTATTATAGATAATAGCATAATAAACAAAACGTAATATGAAACATATACCTCTAAACTCAGTCCGAGCTGAGTTATTTGAGTTTGAAATCAGTAAAAATCATATATTTAAGAAGGCAATTTTCGTCAAAAAAGTGGCAGGTTAATTGAAATATGCAATGAAACATTATCTTAGGACTTTTTTTTTATCACTTTACCCATTTGCGGCCTTCCCCACCAACGGCAAACGTTGTTCGGCGAGTTTAGTGGTAAATATGGAATTTTCTCATTTCTGGACTTAGAAGTATGAAAGTAGGTATATAAGTTCTCGATTAACATTAAAAAAGATGTGTGTAGGTAGATGAAATTTACAAAATTCCCCCCTTAAGGCGTAAAATGGGGGTCGGTGGGTTTTATAAACTTTGTATGGAAATTTTCTCATTTTTGGACTTAGACGTATGAAAATAAGTATATAAGTTCTAGGTTATAATTAAAAATATCTGTGTAGGTAAAATGGACGATATTTTCCCCTGAAGGGGTAAAATAGCGGGGTAAAGATTGTATAGGAATTTACTTATTTCTAGACTTAGAAGTATGTAAATAGTAAGTATGAAAATAGGTAAATAAATTCACGATTACAATTAAAAAAAAAGGTCTGTGTAGGTCAACTGGAAAAAAATCCCCCAGAAGGGAGTTTGTTGGAAATTTTCTCATTTCTGGACTATGAAGTATGAAAATAAATACTTATGTAAGTTCTCGATTACAATTAAAAAACATATATGTGGGTGAAATGGACAAAATTCACTCCTAAAGGGGTAAAATGGGAGGGTAAAGGTTTTATGGAAATTTTCTCATTTCTGGACTTAGAAGTAGTAATAATATCCATACTTCCATACTAATACTAATATTATAAATGCGAAAGTAACTCCGTCTGTCGTTTTTTTACGCTTCAACCATTGAACTGATTTGGATGAAATTTGGTATGGAGGTGTGAGGCCAGAGGAAGGACATGGGGTATGTTTGATTCCGGGAAATTCTACTGTTCCCGAGGGATCGACACTTACGCGGGCGGAGCCGCGGGCAACAGCTAGTTTAAAATAAAACAATAAATTTTTTTCAGATTGGCCTGTGTCTTGAAGACCCAGGCCAATCTGAAAAAAATATTTTCCATCTTGACCTGACCGGGGGTCAAACCCGGGGCCCTTGTGTTGCAGGCTGGCTTGTTAATCACTGCCTACGGAGCTTGCCAAAAATTTGTTTTTATAGTGGCAACAGAAATACATCATCTGTTAAAATTTCAATTGTCTAGTTATCACGGTTCATGAGATACAGCCAGGATTGGAGCCATATTAAATAGGGTCCCCTTTTTACCATTTGGATACGGCACCCTAAAAAAGGTTATTTTGTATTTTATGAAATACCAAAAAAAAAAATGGCTATATTTTTTCCTTTTCTGAATTTACTTAGTACCGTGACGTTGACTGCTTTGTTTGTACTTTGAGCTGGCTACAACAGGGCTGCTGCTCTGATCAAACTTTGAGGTGTGGATTCTCCCATTAACTATGCACTACACTGCAACAACACTTCTCATTCATAGTCCTACACTGACGTTACCTGGGCTCAGCAGAAATGCAAGCAGGAGACAACTTCAACTTAATGCACATTTTAAAAACACATAAGAATATGTGGACCTGTACCTGAAGATAAGAGCATCGCTTGGTCTTTAATATCCATTAGCTAGTGCGTGGGCATTGGGTGCTAATTCTGTCTATCAAATTCAAAATGCTATGATTCACATTCACTTCATATTAGGTTATGAAACTAAAATACACATAAATAACTTCATACTATATTATATTATTTACACATTTAGCTTCATATAAAATTTGACAGTGATCAACAAGGCAGGTTTCAGCGACCCAGACTGTACATGTGTTCAGGGATGGCGGCCATCACTCATACTTGAGGTAGAGCTTGGTGTCAAGCGGCGGCTGCGGCTGCGGCGCCGGCGGAGGCCAGTCTGCGGCCGCGGCGCCCGGCCACAACACGCGCGGCCCGCCCTCCACCAGGCCCCAGCCCAGCAGCTGCGACGGCCGCCCGCCGCGCTCCCGCTTCGGCGACGCCGTCGAGATGTTCACCGACACGCCCTTGATGATGTGGTCTTGTCCACAAAGCGACTGCGCCACCTCCGCGTCCAGGAACGTCACGAAGCTGAAGGCGCGGAACGGGCGCGGCACGAACACGTCCGTCACCTGCCCGAACGCGCCGAAATATTCGCGCAGGTCCTCCGCCGTGAGACTCTCGGTGCAGCGCCCCACGAACACTTTGCGGTGTGCTGCGGCGCCGCCGTCCTTGCCATTGGGGATGCGGACGTCGCACCACCGCCCGTCGATCATGTGCCGCCGCCCCAGAGCGCGTACTTGCGCCTCGTACTCCGCAAACTTGATAAACCCGAATCCCTTGGACAGGCCAGTTTTGGCGTCACGTTTCACTTGCACCATGAGCAGTTCCCCGAACGTGGAGAAGTAGTCGCGGACGGCGTCCTCGCCTGTTTTCCAGGGCAGGCCGAGCACGATGAGGTCGGAGCAGCGCGGGCGCGGGGACGGCGAGGGCGAGGCGCGTGGGAAGGCGCACCAGTAGCGATGTGCGGCCCAGCCCTCCGCCGGCGGCGACAGGCGCTCGTCCACGAGCCTTACGCCGCGCAACCGACCGCCCGCGCGGTACTTGAGGCCGCTGGCACCCGCAAACTGCGCTGCGACTGTGCTCAGTAGCAGCGACCCGTCCTCCTCGGTCGGCAACTCGATGGGCTCATCCTGCTCGCCCTCGCTCACCGGCACGTACTCAATAGACATATCGCTCACCGCCCAACTCGCTCTTTCCTATTCGTCATCTCGTTTACATTCTAGATGACGGTGAATAATGCCGCGGCCGCAGAAGAGCGACTCCGTCACTACGATTTATTTGTGTAGAAAAGCAAAATATCAATTTTCCGTCTTCTATTCTATCTACGTCTACTGATCGCACGCGTGACGTATGTCGCATGACGTGACCAAAGATAATATTGACGTGACATAATATGTCATCTTGACTTTTTTTTTTTAAAGCAAGTACATCAATTCTGCCAACACAGACAATATTTAATTTTTACTAAGGTGCCATAAAACCTAAGCATAAAACTAAAAACTATATAGGTAATTTGATGCACACAAACAAAACTCATTTTCTTAGTTAAGTAATTTTAGAAATATCTTCAATAAACTCTAAAATTTCAAAAGGTGCCTTCCTCTAATAAATTAGACACATTGCATATAACTAGTAAAAATAAACGTCGAAAATTGTATATTATGTTCCCTTCCAACACAGAGCGTTGTCGATGAGAGAGCTGTCTGTAATCTTACCCGATTATATGGCAATATTACCATAAATTCTCTGTGGTTTACCATGAATTTTTTCATTCCTCAGCAGCTGGCAACACTCTTGTCAATGTTAAACTGACATTGACAATACTAGTCTTCATCCAGCTAGGTACTTGCGTTCAACGCTCTGTGTTTTTGGTCACATAATACCTGTTTTGTTGTAATGCAAAACAGTAATATTATGTTCCCTTCCAACACAGAGCGTTGTCGATGAGAGACCTGTTTGTTATCTGCTGGTTATGAGGAATGATGAGCAACAGACAAACGCTATGTGAATGAATAGAGACAGGAGCTGAAAGAAACAATCTTTTATAAATTACTATATCTAAGTATAAGTCACATATGAATAAAGTAAACTCAAGCCCTGTCATGTAATAAAAACAATTAATAATTTGTTGATTCAATTTTAAAACATCTAAAGGGATGGAATGGAAGTAATGATTGATGAAAATACAATGTTTGTTTTTTCAATCGCCTCCGTCTAAAATTATTCCGTCTCGTTCGGTTGAACTCGCCTGGATTTTCTAAGTTGCCTTAAAGCAGAAATGATACTTTTCTTTTTAAAAGATAATTTAACCAGCTTGCAATATGTAATGTAATACTTATGCTTTGCCTTTATTATTATAAAATTAAATACCTATGGATTTTAACATACTGCCATGAACTTTTTCTCTCAGTTTAAAAAACTAGGCACACTCATCATCATCATTTCGAGTAGGTGTCACGGTCAATCGACCATGCACACCCTGGTGTCAGAGTTCTTCGGAACCGCCTCTCGGCCTCTGACGTGGTTCCTTTAACGACTACCAGATGGCAGCCGGGACGCGTATTGCCAAACTGTATACTGACCCAGACCGGGGTTGCTCTGAGTTCGATCGCAGTTTGCCTTTGTAGTTGAAGAGCAAACTGTATACTTATTCAGAGAGTGTCTGAATCAAAATACATTTTGCTTTAAAATACTATACCAAAATACATACGAGTCCAGACGTCCATACTTTCCAGCGTCTGGTGTAGTATGTAATGGCATGATAATTTAAAACAAAATGCATAAATGCAGACATGTTTTATTTCTCTGCCTCGTCTTCTAAAACTTGCGCCGCTTGCGACCTTGACTCATTTTTTTTCGCCAGTGGTCGTGACGTGACTTCATTAGCAATCACGCAAGTGTTTATTAAATAAAGTGTAAAAGTAAAGTAACTTTAAAAAAATAAACCGACTTTATAATTGTTTTTTTATAGATCGGTGTAACACTTGATAATTTTAATGAAATTGACACTTGGCTAGTTTGCGGTACGAGTATGCTGGTAGAAAAACAGTTGGCGTACTTATTTATAACATATAATTTTTAATTTCGCACTTTCCGGTTATTAACCAACAAAGTTTACAGTTTTGAAGTCGGTTTAATTAATTAATATAAATTTCCCATTCTTTGTTCTTGATTCATTCATTTACTTTGTTATCAATCAATTATCATATCGAATTAATTGAGTTATTATTACCTAGACCGAAAAAACAAATAGATACAATTTGTTGTGTCAATGCATCTTTCTTATTAAAAATTAATAAATACTGAATTGGAAAATCTTATAGTTTTTTAACCTCTATAGTTGTTACAGTTCAAAATAATTTTTAGTCATACTTACAAAGGCTTTTCTTTAATTAAAACTTAAATTACTTCACAATAGGTAGTTTTTGGGGAAAGTTGTTCAGTCTCACGGATAGGATACCTAAAAATCGCAACAGCGAAGAAAAAACAGTATGTAATAAAACTGTCACAGTTTGCTTTATATACAAGCGAGCAAAGTGCATACCTTCTCAGACTGCTCTGAGCTCGTATGTAATTTGCTCTAATTTGTTTGTGATTATAATGAGCACGACGTAGTTCAGTACAGACTATGGGTGTCTGGGTCAGTATATAGTTTGGCAATACGCAGCCGGGACCACCGGCTTAACGTGCCTTCCGAAGCACGGAATCATCTTTATTATCAGACAATCAGGTGATTCAAGCCTGCAATGTCCTAACCAAACTGGAAACAACGAAACAAAGTATGCTTCCGGTGGGAATCGAACCCACGACCCCCGGGTCAACAGGCAAACGCTTTAACCACTGGACCACGGAGGCTGTTTAAACTAGGCACACTCTATTTATGTCATGGCATATTAATGCCCTGTTAAGTAATTGCAGGTAAGTAAGTATTTATTTTAAGAACACACAAAATTATAAAAAAAAATACAATTAACAAATAAGAGAAAAATAAAAATTACAAAACAAAAAAGAAACCATAAAAAAAAATAACAAAAAAAAAAACAATACCAATTTGGTGCTCTTAAAACGGGTCCAATTCAGCATATGCTGGCCGTACAAACGGCCAGCGCTGGTCTTGGTCTTGGCTGGTCAGGTCAGGTTTATAAATATACATATAAATATGGCCTTCGTTTGAGGCTCATAATAGACTACAGCTCTGCTGTTGTTATTAAAGTGTATTAAAGAGTAGGTATAAAGAACTTGGATGGGCTTCAATAGTCAAACTAAGTTTAAGGGATCCATCTTTAGAGATTATGTTAAAATTTACATACACTGCATTTCTTTTTTATATATGATTTTATAATGGAAGATTTATCCTGTCATTGCATTATTATGACCTACAAAGATCTATTTAAGTAGAAGGTCTAAAGTAGTTAAGGATCGGATCTAAGGATCGATTAAATAACAGGTCCTAAAATATTTTGAGCCTGGAATGACAATGTGTCCTCAAGAACCTTCCGCAGGTTCCTGATCTGGAATAGATTGGACCAGGTGGTAACTTATAGGTTACTTTAGGTAACAGGTAAAAGTTATTATTTTTAATATCTTAATACATTCGAACCACATTCGTACACATACCCTTGATGCCCTAGCTTACTACTTAAAATTTTGAATTTTGCTTACGATTTATTACGGTTTCATAGCTGGCCGCTCGAATTAGAAAAAAAAAAAATCAAAATGGCGGCAGTAGGTATGCCACAAATCTTCAATCCCCTTTAAAGAAAATATTTATAAAATTGAGATAATTTCAGTCTTCAACGAAACTGATTAAGACTGTTGTACATCAGTCTTAATCATTCAAATAATCGAATCAAGTAGTAACAGAATCTACAATAAAAAAAAAAATTGCTGATTATTATCAATAATCGGTTCATCAAGAACTTTTATAATAGACACAGTATTTACATAAGCATCATCCACGATCAGACCAACTATACAAAAAATTACTAATATTTTCATTAAGTAATATAAGTCCTTTCTTAACCTTCTGCCTGGCATAATATGCTTTGAAATTATCTCGGTTCCTTCTTTTAATTTTTACCTAATTCTTTTACTCTTATAAAATTTTGCTCTACTATCTTAAAATTTAGCTTTAAATTCTTTGTTAAGTCGAGGGTCACTCCTTATACACTCTATTCATTTTTTTTTCAAATGATTTTTTAGCCAATTTTTCTTCTCTACTTTGCTTTTTCTTTGCTTTAACTATCTTTTTTATTTCTAAAAAGAAGGAATTATTACTTAGTTGTTTAAACTGCAAATTAACAGTGAAACGACTAGTTTTTAGCTGTCATAGATTTTAAGACTAAAAAAAAATATTATGCGACATAATTATTTTAAATATGTGCGGAAAATTAATTTAAAATATGTACGACCAAGGAAATTGAAAAATGCATAAACCAAAGCCCAGGGAGTGACGTTCTTACGTGACTTGCACGAAAACAAGCATTGCATTTTAACATATCAAAACATTTAATTAGTATATTTTCAACGCTTTTGTCGTCATTTATATTTCACAACCGCCACAAAACAATGAATTTTAGGAACCTTAATTTCATATTAGGAAAAAATTGTATGAACAAATAAACAAATTTTTACACCATATTCACTTTTACTTTATTCACGTAAATTTTATCTCACAGCAACTTTAAAACAATTACTTACGACACACTGCACCGTTAATTCATTAAATAAAAATATATTTTTACAATCATATTTGTAAACAAACTTTGAGGTTATTTTGGAACTTGTTACGCCAAGCTAAACTCCATTATATTATCGCTTGCACTGTCCCCAACGACGATGCATATACGGACCGCCGGGCAGCGCTACGTCAGCGTTTCACGGCGACCAGTTACTCCGAAATTAGGAACACCTGTATGATTGTGATTCACTTGATTTCAATGGATAATTACTTTTAATCTTGATCCAACTTCGATACATGTAACTTTTTATATTAAATTAAATTAAGCTGCTTAAAAACATCATTTTCTTGCGACTCGCCTGTAGGAATCGTAATTGGCGCAGTCTGGCAGGATACTTGTAACAACTAGAACATCATAGACAAGTAACCGAACCTACAGTGATTTCTACAGTGAGTGATCTAAAAATCGATTGTGCACGAAAAAGATACCGGAGCAGTATGCTGTAAGTACTTTGAATATTTCTTAGTCCTTACCTCCCTACATTTAGTCCTTCCTAGTATATATCTATTATATCTTGTGTGATTTTTTTTATTCTTTCGCGAGTGAATTCTTTTTGTTCCAATCGTTACGTTAGTAGCCGCCAAGATTTTCTATCCAGGAGAATCACGGAATAATAGGTTAGGTAGAGATAGAAATAGAAATAGTTCAATCGATGAACACATGAATTTAGAATATATCTTAGAGGGAAATAGTGACAGTGATTTAGAGAATAGGAATTTTGAAGAAAATATGGCAAACAATAGTAATCCAGTAGACCTGATCTATAAATCACTTAGGCTAGTTCCAGATTTTTATGGAAATTCACATGTACTGACGCGTTTTATCAATCTATGCGATCAGCTTGTACTTACGCATTTTAATACTCAACCTGGTCATGAATTAACTAACCTAGCCTTGATTAATGGCATTTTGAGTAAAATATCAGGATCTGCAGCTAGACATCAATTCTAATGGCATACCAGAGAACTGGCAGGGAATTAGGAGTGCGCTTATAAATAACTTTTCCGACCATCGCGACGAGACCGCGCTGTATCTATCATTGCAGACACAAGGTTCTAGCACGCCGCAAGAGTTCTATGAGCGATGCCAGAATTTATTCAGCACCATTATGACTTACGTTTCGTTACACGAGTCTCTTAATACAACGATTGAGGCCAAACGCTCGCTCTATAAAAAGCTTACTCTTCAGGCCTATTTGCGTGGTTTAAAAGATACTCTAGGATCTAGGATTCGCTGTATGCGTCCTGAAAGTATGGAAAAGGCCCTCGAATATGTTCAGGATGAGCTTAATACTCTATATATGCAACAGCGTAATGATAGTGGCTCTAATAGAAAAGATTGGTTACGCCCATCTTCTCATAGCACCCAATTGCCTTTAAATAATTTTGTACCTAGAGCTATGCCATATAATTTCCCTGGTACCTTTAAGCCATTTGGCTTTAACATGGCAGGATCAGCTCCTCATCCTAGTAGCCGTCCATAAACTACTCAAGGATGGAGGCCTAATTTACGTCCTCAATTTTTACCTCCGCAGGGTATAACACGTACTCAGCAGATTATGCGCGCACATCCTCCTAATTACAACCCTCAAAGCAATGTCTTTAGATTACCTAATAGGCCACAACCTCAACAGCCTCATAGTGCTGAAAACGCCTCGCGACCTATGAGCGGTGTGAGCCATTATGAACAGAAGCTTTTACCACCTAGCGGACACGATTGGCGTAGATTTGGGAATCCGCCACCGAGTAATTATTTCAGAACTCGTGAAACAAATTTTAATGAGTTCGATTTCTACAACTATGACTATCCTGATTACGACGAATGTTGGTATGACTATGAACATTTTAATGAATATAATTATAATAATGAAATAGACTATTGCTCAGAGGCCCCTGTAATTCAAGAAGTTGATCAGACTCCAACCCATAACAAAGACGAAAATTTTCAGTAGGTTACGGGATTCGACAAATTAAAATAGAGTTAAATTATCATATTCAGAGACAGTTAGGCTATGTGCAGATAAGTAACCCTCCGCTCAAGCTGTTAATAGATACCGGGGCTAATCAGTCTTTTATAAGCCCCGAGGCAGTTCAAAAGTACTTCAGTCACTTACCTTTAAACTATGAACCTTTTCAAATTACCACGGTTCACGCTATTAGTAAAAATAATCATTCCATAACTTTGCCATGCTTCCCCGAATTTAATGAATTTGAAGATATAACGCTTTTCATCTATAAATTCCATGACTATTTGGGAGTGCGAATCCCCTGTCGTTCAATGCTCCAGCCGCTGATGGGTATCGTGCCTTGTCGGTGTGAGTTTAAATAAAGTAAACTGGTTGTACGGTTGAATGTTTTTGTATTCGAAAAACCACAGAAATTCACAATTAGCACAAAATAGTGAATAACACAAAAATCTTAGAGAAAAAACTTGTCATGTTACCATTTTGGCGGGTCTATTGAGAACCCCGATATCTCTAAAACTTTTCAGGAAATCCGGTCGCACTGACAGCTACCAAGTGTTGCCAGAGCGACCGAATTAAATACACAAAAATAGTTGGCGCTAGTAGCGCGGAATGGCGCTAGTGTCGCCACACCACCCCCCTACGGAGAAAAATAGTTTGAAGTTAAATTATATGATAATGATTAATCAAACGTTTTAAATTTTACCCGCCGTCCAGACCGAGTCGTAACTGGCTGCTGGACGGGCGCAGGAGCCGCTGGAGGGCAGGATGTTTTAGGCGGAGGTAGTGTAGCCTCATGGCTATCCGATGAGGTAGGCAATGAATTGTCAATGAACGCTGGCTTAACGCGGTCAACGCTAACAACGACCGTTCGTCCCTTGCAGTCGATGTTAAGGGTCTTCCCATCAGGCGACCGTTGTAACACCGCATATGGACCAGTATAGGGTGGTTGTAGAGGGCGTCGAACAGCATCGTCACGGAGAAAGACGTGAGAGGCTGAGGCCAAGTCCTTGAAGATGAAAGGCTTCAGGGTGGTGTGCCGCGAGGCTGGCGTGGGTCTTAATTCAGACATATGTGTTCGGAGCGTAGCGACAAGATCCGCAGCGTCTTCAGAATTCGGATTCGGTACACTGACTAACAGTTCCCCAGGAAGACGTAGGGCTTCGCCATAAAGCATCTCTGCAGCTGTGGCCTTGATGTCCTCTTTATAAGCTGAGCGCATTCCCAGCAGTACAAGTGGGAGAGCCTGGGTCCAAGTAGTACCGTGGCACATAAGGGAGGCTTTTAGCTGTCGATGGACCCGCTCAATCATCCCGTTTGCAGCGGGGTGATACGCGGTGGTCCGAATGCGTTTGGTGGCGAAATTATGCATCAATCGGCGGAACAGATCGGATTCGAACTGAGTTCCACGATCGGTCGTGATAACCGACGGCACGCCAAAACGCGATACCCACTCTCTTATGAAAGTAGCAGCTACTTCCTCAGCAGTGATGGTGCGCATAGGCCACACCTCAGGCCACCTGGTAACTCTGTCAATAGCTGTCAGACAGTATCGGTACTCATCACTTACAGGTAAGGGTCCTATGATGTCGATGTGGACATGCAGAAATCTACCAGACGGTACATCGAATGTTCCAAGTGGAGAAACGTTGTGTCTAGATACTTTGCTCCGCTGACAATCCTCGCACGTACGAGACCACTCCCGGCAGTCTTTTTGAATTGAAGGCCAAACATAGCGTTCAGATACGAGACGCGCGGAAGCTTTTCCACCAGGATGGCTTAAGCTGTGGAGTTTTTTGAAAATAATACGACGTAAGTCGGGAGGGACGTAGGGGCGGGACTTGCCAGTGGAGACGTCACAGTATAGGGACAACCCAGTGCCAGGAACATCGACCTTGGTCAACTGTAGACTTGATGAGTTGGATTCCAATATGTCTGACAGCTCTTTGTCAGATTCCTGTGACTCAGCAAGAGTTTCATATTCTTGCTCCAAAGAAATTGCCTCGATTCGAGACATTGCGTCAGCCACTACATTGTCCTCTCCTCTGATGTGTTTTATATCAGTGGTAAACTGACTGATAAAAGACAGTTGGTTTAATTGTGAGGGAGGTAGCTTCTCTCGACGCTGTACGAAAGCGTACAGCAATGGTTTATGGTCTGTATAGATGGTACAATGCTGGACTTCGAGTATGTGACGGAAATGCTGTACACTTTCGTACACCGCCAAAAGTTCTCGGTAGTAAGCTGGCCACTCAGACTGCTTAGGTGTAAGCTTCTTGCTAAAGAAAGCAAGGGGAAACCACTCTCCATCTTGTTGCTGTTGTAAGCAAGAGCCAATGTGGACGCTTGAGGCATCAGTAAAGAGGCCTAATGGTGCACCACTGATAGGATGTTGCAGCAGTGTAGCGTCACACAAGCTTTTCTTACACTCTTCAAACTGCTTCAATAGTTCAGGTGTCCATGGGTATGGTTTTGACCCTTTACTTTTCGTTGAAGCGAGAGTGTCAATTAAAGGCGCCTGAAATTGAGCGGCGCGTGGAATGAAACGGCGATAAAAATTCACCATGCCTAGAAACCTTCTCATACCTTGCACGGTTTCAGGAGGGGGAAAATCCAGGAGGTTCTGTATACGGTCCTGAGGGGGACGAGTGCCTTCAGAGCTGATGTCATATCCCAAAAATGTGACTTGGCTAGCGCCTAGAACACATTTTGAAGGGTTAATGACCACGCCATAGTCCTTAAAACGCTGAAAAAGAATCCGTAAATGCTCTTTATGGCTCGTCTCATCAGGAGAAAATATCAGCACGTCATCAATACATGGAAAACAGAAATCGAGACCCCGTGTGACCTCATCAATGAACCTTTGAAAGGTTTGGCCTGCGTTCCTAAGACCAAAGGTCATAAAAGGGAATTCGAAGAGGCCAAACGGGGTAACAATGGCGGTCTTCGATATATCTTCCTCAAAGACGGGTATCTGATGATATGCTTTCACAAGGTCACAGGTGCTGAATATGGTGGCACCAGCAAGACCATTGGCAAAATCGTTGATGTGCCGAACAGGATACCTATCCGGCACAGTCCTAGCGTTCAGGGCGCGGTAGTCACCGCATGGACGCCAGGTATCGTCCTTCTTCGGAGTCATATGTAGTGGAGAGGCCCATGCACTCTTGGATGGTCGAGCTGTACCGTTGCGCACCATATCCTCAAATACTCGCTTCGCTGCGGTGAGTTTTGAAGGCGCAAGTCGACGAGGACGACAGGAAACAGGAGGTCCATTAGTGGTCTTGATAAAGTGCACGGTGTTATGTTTAACGACCCTAGGTAAACCAGGTGGTCGTGTCACTTCTGGGAACTCAGCGAGTACATCGCTGAAGACAGAACTTCCAGTAGAAACAGCCTTAACGCTTTGCTGAGGAGACTCAGCGATGAAAGCGCAGACATGAAGCTTGGTTTCTCCATCAATCAGCCTCTTGTTCCGGCAATCTGGCAATAAATTATAATAGCTCAGAAAATCAGAGCCGATGATAGGCGTGCTGACATCTGCAATGATGAAATTCCACTGGAAAGCTCGTCTGAGTCCCAAGTTGAGATGTAGTGTGATATCACCATAAGTCTTGATTGAGCTCCCATTAGCTGCACTAAGGTTATAGTCGGCCACCGGTGTACGATTCTTCACCAACTGTCGAGGGAAACAGCACAAGTCCGAACCTGTATCAATAAGAAATCGGTGCTTGGATGTGCAATCCTTGACAAATAAACGGCGGCCGGTAGATAAACAATCAGTAGCCGCCTCTACTGACTGTTGGCAGAGTTTTCCGAGGCCGTCCAATTGCAAGGCTGGATACATTTCGCTGCCTTATCATTAAATTTCTTATGGTACCAGCACAGACGGTTAGGTGTGCTGCTCCTCGGCTGTTTGTGGGAAGATCTGCTTCGAGCTCTACCATGAGGGACAGAAAGTGCAGCTACTTGTCTGCTCAGCTCTTCTACTTTTTGGGCCAACTGCTCCAACATAGGTGCTGATGACTGTGGGGCTGCACAAGCAAGCACCTGCCTCGGATTGCTGATTTCTGCCACCTTGTCTGCCAACTCCGCCAATTTCTCTAATGGCAGTTCTAACTGCGAGGCCACGATGGCTTGTACCTGTTGTGGGAGACGACGCATCCACAGTTGCCTAACAATATTAACATCTGACAACACTGAGCCTGATAGTGAGCGGAGGTGCCGGAGGAACTGGGACGGTTTCCTGTCACCAAGCTCCTCATCGGAGATGAGCTGCCTTACACGCTCCTCTTCTGACATAGACAGCCGTCGGATAAGCTCTTCTTTCAATTTAGTATACCTCTCACCTACTGGTGGAGGGTTGGTAATTAGGTCTTCAACCTCTTGAGCATATTTAAAATCAAGGTGACCTATTAGGTAACTATATTTAGTAGAGTCCTTCACTATACCTGCAATTTCAAATTGCGCCTCTACTGTGGCGAACCACACCGCTGGCTTATTAGGCCAAAACGGTGGAATCTTAGCCGTAACCTTGCACACTGACTTTTGCCTCAGCTCCTCATTCTCAGCTTTTAGCAGTTTTAACTGGGATTGTACCTCATCAGAAGCCATGATGTAATAAGTTTAAATTATCTTATTAAAGAAAAATAAAATATGCAACCCTAGGCAAAAAAAAACTTAATTTTCTAAATTTTAAACAAGTCACAGGCACAATGACTATGCAAGTTAAACAGGTATACACAAGAATGCACCCCAGTACTTAAGCATTAAAAAAAAAACAAAGGTATATCACAATGCAAAAAAACACAAGGCAAGATATCAGGCAATAAATATTTGTAAAAGAAAATTGTTACTGTTTCCCAGACAAACCATAAAATAAAAATATTAATACAGTAAAAGTAAACTATTGTTTATAGAATTAAAACTTGAGATATTGTAAAACAGAATTACTAGTGGAAAAATAAAACAAATTCAAATGAATGCAGTCAGTACAAGTTACATGCAAATTCAAATGCAATTGAATTAGTCTCAGAATGCAATTAAATTAAAAAATAATAATTATTATGTAAGTATAATCAAAACTCTAAAATAAAAAAATAGATTAATTTACCAACACCAGGGGGTAAACCAGAACAAAAAGTATATTAGCTTGCTTACCAATGTCTAGTAGTATGCGGGTAAAAAAATGTTGCTCACCGCACCATGGAAACTAAAATGCACTGAGTAAACGCAATGTTTGACTATACTGAACTTGTTTAAACCGCACTTCTTTGATCTTCACTGCACAAAGTAACACAAGTAGTGTCTGGCACGTAGTGAGAGTAATAGGCTTGAACCGATGATGATGAACCGACCAGGCAGATGACAAATACTGCTGCTAGCTCTCGGCAGGAACCTTCCTTTTCCAAACTGTACCACCAACGCGGCGACAACGGCGCACACAACAGCGCCTTGCGCCACGCACACGTTGGAGTAGACAGGCACAGGTAGGGTCGCCGGGGATCAGCGACAATGGAGCAACGCAATGTCCAGCGGATCACCGATGTAGGGTGACGGCAATAACATCCGAAAATCACCGACTTGGATGGTAGCGGCGACGCCGGCGCAAATGGGCCACTAGTGGAGAGTGACAACTGCGCGATGCACTTAGGGTCACCGGCTCGGGGTGACGATGCACGTTCTCGGCGTCAGTACTACGGGTGACCGCTGCACGTAAATACTCGGAGTCACCAATTTGGGAGTGCGAATCCCCTGTCGTTCAATGCTCCAGCCGCTGATGGGTACCGTGCCTTGTCGGTGTGAGTTTAAATAAAGTAAACTGGTTGTACGGTTGAATGTTTTTGTATTCGAAAAACCACAGAAATTCACAATTAGCACAAAATAGTGAATAACACAAAAATCTTAGAGAAAAAACTTGTCATGTTACCATTTTGGCGGGTCTATTGAGAACCCCGATATCTCTAAAACTTTTCAGGAAATCCGGTCGCACTGACAGCTACCAAGTGTTGCCAGAGCGACCGAATTAAATACACAAAAATAGTTGGCGCTAGTAGCGCGGAATGGCGCTAGTGTCGCCACAACTATTTTGATGGTCTTCTAGGAATAGACCTGCTAGATGCATGGGGTTCTAATATTGACTTAAAAACTAAAGTTCTAACTACACGTAATAGTAAAGTGCCTATATATATGTACGACTCCCGAAATGTTAACCTGTATGAAGATATCATACCGGCCAACTCCTCAAAATTAGTTAGGATACCGATTAATACACAGGATGGTGAAGTGTTAGTGGAAAATCAGACTATCTGTAACTGTCTTATTTCAGATTGTCTAACTAAAGTACAGAATAATAGAGGATGGGTTGAGCTAAGTACTCCTTCATCAAATGATGTCATATTTTCAATGGATAGGCCCTTAGAAGCTCAAATATTAAACATTAACTGTAACAGTACTGAAATTTTATCAGATCGTACTGCTGAAGTGTTATCTCGTTTACGTACCGGTCATTTAAATGAAGAAGAGCGTATTAATTTAGAGAAGCTTTGCGCGAACTACTCAGACGTGTTGTATTTTGATGGAGAACCCCTTACATTCACCAACAAGATCAAACACAAGATAAGAACTACTGATGAAATTCCAGTACACACTAAGAGCTATAGATACCCTTACGTTCATCGTCAAGAAGTCAAAGACCAGATCAATAAGATGCTCGAGCAGGAAATTATTAGACCTTCTGACTCCGCATGGAGCTCACCAATCTGGATTGTTCCTAAAAAAGCTGATGCATCGGGAAAGGTCAAGTGGCGTCTTGTCGTTGACTTCAGGAAGGTCAATGAGAAAACAATCGATGACAAATATCCAATACCCAATATCTCAGATGTATTAGATAAACTTGGCAGGTGCCAATATTTTAGTACCCTTGACTTGGCATCTGGATTTTATCAGGTTGAGATGGATCAGGAACAGGATGGATGATATTCATAAAACTGCCTTTAACGTGGAGAACGGTCATTACGAATTTCTAAGGATGCCGATGGGACTTAAAAACTCGCCATCAACCTTTCAAAGGGTGATGGATAATCTTCTCAAAGACCTGCAAAGTATCTGTCTCGTATATTTAGATGACATCATCGTTTTCTGTACTTCTCTACAGGAACATATCCTAAACCTAGAAAAAGTATTTCAGAGACTTCGAGAATCTAACTTCAAGATTCAGATGGATAAGTCTGAGTTCTTGAAGCTAGAAATGGAATTTTTAGGACATGTTATCTGTAACGAAGGTGTTAAACCTAACCCCAATAAAATTCATGCAATAGAGAACTACCCCTTACCAAAAACCACCACCGAAATTAAACGATTTCTCGGTCTTTTAGGCTATTATCGTAAATTTATACCTAACTTTGCACGTCTTACCAAACCACTAACCCAGTGTCTAAAGAAGGGCTCTAAAATTAAAACTGGTTTATTAATCAATCCTTACCTAGATATGTATGAATCTAGGTAAGGATTGAATAGTACCTATAATACAAAGAACATTTAAAAATTCATCTATGAACCTTTTTATAACTAAACGAGAAGTAGAGAATATTAGGGAATATTTAAAACAGCAGGCTATTATTAATAAGTACCATGATGGAAAAACCAACCATCGAGGTATAAATGAATGCTATTTAGCCTTATCTCATAAATACTTTTGGCCAAGAATGCGTAAGCAAATCACTAAATTTATAAATGAATGTACAGTGTGCGGGCAGGCAAAGTATGACCGCAACCCTGTAAGACCACAGTTTAGAGTGGTCCCTGCAGCTTCAAGACCTTTTGAATTAATTCACATGGACCTATTAACTATTCAAAATGAAAAATTCTTAACCATAGTAGATGCTTTTTCGAAGTATGGTCAAGCCTATTACTTACGCGATGGAACTGCTGTGAGTGTGCTTCAAGCTTTACTAAATTACTGTACTCACCATGGTGTACCTATTACCATTGTCACTGATAATGGTACATAATTCACCAACCAGTTATTTGCAGAGTTTGTAAGAGTCCACAGGATTGAACATCATAGAATAGCCCCTCATGCTCCTAACGAAAATGGTATCGTTGAACGATTTCACTCAACCATATTGGAACACCTACGCATATTAAAATTAAAGGAAAAATCCGAATCGGTCAAAAATCTTATGTCATATGCCATTCTTGCTTACAATAGTAGCATACATAGTTTGACCAAATGCAAACCCATAGAAGTAGTAACAGGTCACTATGATCCTCGAGATCCTTTCGATATAGACCTCACATCTCACTTACTACAGCAGTTTATGCATAATCATAAGGAAAAAATGACCCTTGCTTATAATTCTATTCAAGATCTTTGTAATTCGACTCGTAAAGATTTGATTGATAACCGTAACGCTACCCGAGAACCTGAAGTTGACAATTTGCCCGAACAGCAGATTTTCGTGAAAAATCCGTTTGCTTCCAGGCAAAAGTTAGCTCCCCGCTTTATTCATGATTCTGTTGCAGCTGACCTCCCTATTCACATTTATACTAAGAAAAAGAGAGGTCCAGTCGCTAAAACTAGATTTAAGAGAGTCCCTAAAAGCGCCCAATTGTTGCAGGACGCTCCTGGTGTTTCACCTACTGCTGTCTCCAGCAATGATGCAGGAGATAAAACTTGAAAGTCTTGACAGTGGTCCAGGTATTCTCCCTTTTCAACTCGGACCAGCTAAAATGGTCTCCCACTATCATTCTTATCTATGCTTTATTGATTTAAGTGATATTCATAAAGTAATTAATTCTATCAATGGTCAACTAGATACAATTAGTCCTGAACTTAATAATCGCACTAAGTTCCTATATGAGCCCCATTTAAATTTTCTGAAAAGTAAGCTTGATAATATACTTAACCATTTAGAAACTTTTGAGATAAGTCGTAGTAAAAGAGGACTCGTGGATGGTCTCGGCTCTGTTATAAAAAGTATTACAGGGAATCTGGATTATACAGATGCTTTACACTATAATCAAGCCATAAAATCATTGCAAGATAATGAGAATAAGTTAATTTCAGAATTTAACTCGCACGTTAGTCTTTCTAAGGATTGGATAGCTCAACATTCGAAAATAATAGATAATATAGTAGATAACCAAAATAAGCTAGAAGCTTTGTTTAGAAAGATAAGTCATAGTGAAGCTACTAGAGACGATGATTTAGTTAAGTATGCCCATTTATTTCAAGTTCTTACTATTCTTAGTGATAATATAGATTACGTGTCTCAAGAGCTGCTTAAATTAGAAAATGTTCTAGCTTTTATCAGAACATCTACTGTTCACCATGCGGTTTTAGACTTAAATACTATTAAAGAAATAATTATTAATTTAACTATGATTTATAAGAAAGAAAAAATAGTAGACTTAGATGCTAGGGAGATATATGATATAATTAGACTAGGTTCATATTATACAGGAAACAAAATAGTTATAGTATATAAAATCCCAATTCTTATCCCCTCCACTTATGATTTCTATAAATTATGTATGATCCCTAAAAAATTAAATGAAATCCTTCCACCACCATACCCATTCCTTGTCCTGAATAAGAAAGACTTCAAGTATATTGTGACAGAATGTCCGAAGACGAGCAAATGGTATCTATGTTACGAGTCAAATAGTATGCACAATCAGGCATCACCAGATTGTATCCAGGATCTGATCATCACTCAAAAACGCCCTAGTTCGTGCAAACCTGTAACAGTATCGCTAACGACTCCCGCTTATGAAGAGCTTGATGACTATAGCATCAGTTTTCCAAAACCTACAAAAGTTCACTTATCCTGCGGACACCATCTCTATGACACCTTGAATGGCAGCTACCTCGCTATAATACCTCATGGCTGCTATCTAGAAACGCCATATTTAAAATTGTTTAACTCCAAGGACCGCCTTAAAGGAACAGCATTGAAGATCATCGGTATATCAGCTGATAACATAAATTCATGGCAGCGGTCGACAGCCTCAGTTCCAGCCTTTAAATTAAAGTCTATCAATTTAGCCCATCTTCATGAAGCTAGTACGAAGATATCCAAGCAGTCACCAGTTAACACGGTTGGAGATAGCACATACAGCATATATCATACTACCATACCAATGTACGCCGTACTATTCATCACATGTACGTTCCTGAGTATCCTGTTTTACAGAAGTTACTTTCTGAATCGAAAAGCAATGATTGTACAACCAAACCAGGAGAATAACCAGATGGAAGTTCTAGGAGTCTACACTGCACCAGATACAACAAGGGTTGATCCTGACCAACCTCCAGCTCAATTTACAACATCCGTCTTCAATAGTCGCTGTTCTACGGGGGAGGTGTTACGCCAAGCTAAACTCCATTATATCATCGCTTGCACTGTCCCAAACGACGATGCATATACGGACCGCCGGGCAGCGCAACGTCAGCGTTTCACGGCGACCAGTTACTCCGAAATTAGGAACACCTGTATGATTGTGATTCACTTGATTTTAAATGGATATCCTGAATATATCGTTTATGACATAAATAAATATGTTTCTCCATTTGAATATTTGAAATTGGTTGGTTGGTTGGTTGGTTGGTTGGTTGGTTGGTTGGTTGGTTGGTTGGTTGGTTGGTTGGTTGGTTGGTTGGTTGGTTGGTTGGTTGGTTGGTTGGTTGGTTGGTTGGTTGGTTGGTTGGTTGGTTGGTTGGTTAGGTTAGGTTAGGTTAGGTTAGGTTAGGTTAGGTTAGGTTAGGTTAGGTTCCCCCCCGAGGTGGTTCCCGGTTTGTCGTACCGGGGGGGCTCAGTACCCGTGGTGTCCCGGCCACGGGGAAGCGAAGAGGAACCCGAGCGGGGGCGCTCCTGCTGTTCACAGCAGCGAGCGCCCACATTGGGGCGGCGGGGGAGTGGAAAGTTCTCCCCCCACCCGAGGAGGGGCGCTCCCGCGGGCTCGGCTTCGGCCTTGAGCCTGCTGGGATGCGCCCAATGGGGCGACGGGGGAGTGGGAAGTTCTCCCCCCACCCGAGGTGGAGCCGCCGGGAGAGGAATATTTTATTGCTCTCCCGGCGCTTCAGGCGGGACCACACCGCCGTGGCTGTGGATGGTGATCGGTCGCGGAGGGGAGGGAGTTTCGGTGCTGCGTTGCCGGTCTCCCTGTCCTCCGCGGCCGAGCGGTGCCGCACCGCGTTTGCGGCGAGAGGCAAGCGGCGGAGCCTAACATCTTCTCCGCCGCTGGGAGCCAGTTTATCTGGCTCCCATGGGGCCACAGGCGGTGGACTGCGTGGGAGTCTGCCGCCTCTCATATGGCCCAAGGAGGTACGGCGCGTCCGTGAGTTCCGGACGCGCCTACTTGGTGAGTCGGGGGGACGCTCAGACGTCCCCGAGGAGGGGCCGCGTTGGCGGCCAGCCGCGCCGGGGTTCGCGGTTGTATTTTCGTTCCCGTGTCCCCGGCAAAAGCGGTTGTGATGGAACTCCGAAGGTTTTTTTTTAGTGGGTAGGCACGTCACTCTGGCGTGGAGTCCCACATAACCCGACAGCTTCCCCTGCAAGCTGTCGGGTATCCGTAACAGGGATCTTTCCTTCGTTAAAAAAAAAAAAAAAAAAAAAAAAAAAAGGTTAGGTTAGGTTAGGTTAGGTTAGGTTAGGTTGGGGTGCTACGGGCGGGGAACCTCCTCGAGTGCCTGGTCCTTTGCGGGCTCGTGTTAAACTCTGTCACTTGATCTTTGATCCGGTGAGAGGGACGCGGGCTGGCAAAGGATTCGGGACGGTGCACCCTGGGTCACAGCTAATAACTCTCTTCGGGGTCTTATTGGTTGTGGGCTAATATCCTGCCGACACGCGCGGCGTGTTCTGGATTTTCCAAACACGTCGGGCAACTCGTTTCCCCAAATTGATGGGGCCGAGGGTGCTGTCCGTTACAGGTCAGTGCCGCGAGGAAGAAAACCTCAATAAAAAATAACCCTAATCCCATACGGTCTGGCGTGCCGTAAAAAGGGATGAATGACGGGAGGGGAGTCCCGTTCCAAGCGCCCAAAAACATTATGATGGCGTCTCTACAAAACGTATTACCCCAGGAGGGTACCGGATATTCCGGAGAATCCCTCCCTGCGTCCTTGGGCGCAGGCAGCCCCACCGTATCTGGGGGGGGCAAGAACCGCCTCCGGGAAGAATTCCCGCACCCGGGCCAAGATGGCCGGAGAGAGATTGAAGGGGGTAATGTCTCCGATGCGAGCTCTCAAATGAGTTTCGAGTCGGTGACATCAGCCTCCCGCGATCCCAGCTTGGAGGGGCGCCGTAAGAGGTGCCTCGTAGGAGGAGAGTATGATGGAGCACCGTCGAAGGTAACGGCTGCGTCCAGGGGCCGTAGTCGCTCTAATAGTGACCGCAGGTCCAGGGCCGAGATAGCGGCAGCCCGCCGAGATGAGGCTGAGCGGCTGGTGCTAGAAATGGGCATGAGGGCAATGGCCCAAAAGGTCACCAGGCCTGCTGAGTCCACGGAGGCCTCGGAGGAAGCGCCGGCAGAGGCGCTCAAAAAACAGGCGGAGGCCAGCGTCTCCATAATTCGAGAGGTTGCGACGAAGTCCGTCAACCTTAAAGGCACCTTCGTCAAGAGCCTAAAAGAAGCGGCAACCTCCATAGAAGAGGCAGTGTCGGCCCTACACAGGCGGTCGACAAATGAGGAGACGCAAAGGCTGTATGCCCTAAATGAGCGTCTAGAGGCTAGAATTGCAGCTCTAGAACGCGAGTCGGCTGAGCTGCGCGCCTCTGCAGCTGAGCGATCTGGTGCGCCGGCAACAGTTCCCACGCTGGCAGCTTTGGCAGCTGGGTCTGAGGAGGAGATGGACGCGTTCGCCAACCTCATATTGAGGACGGTCGGCCCTATGCTGAATGCCCGGTTCGAGGGCATTCAGGATAGGCTGCTGCCGGAAAAGCGGCTGCGTCCCCCACTGGCGGCGGACAAGCGTAACCAAGTCGCTCAAATGCCCCTTCCGTCTTCGTCGGAGAGTGAGGATGAGAGTCCCCAGAATACAGCGGCAGTAAAAAGCAGGGTCGCTGAGTTCAAAAAGTCCCCTACCCCCGCTCAGGTCCCTGCTGGTAAAAAGGGGAAGAAAAAGGGTAAGAGGCAGCGCCGCGCAGCGACTCCAGGTCCGGGTGTTCGAACGTCCTTGGACCCTGCGACAGAGCCCCCTGTCGGGGCACCGGCGGTAAGACCTCAACCTTAGCCCCAAGAAGGCCAAGGCGCGCCTGCGGCGGCACCTAGCGCTGCACCCCCGGCATCGCGCCCTCTTCCACCGGCCCCTAAGTCGGTGGACGAGCCCTGGGTGCAAGTAGCTAGAAGAGGTGCGAAATCGTCGAGGTCAGCGGCAAAAACTGCCCCAGCGCAGGCGGCTCGACCTCCAGCGAAGCCCCAGCCCAGGCTCCGCCCACCGCGCTCGGCTGCGGTTCAAATTAAGCTGAAGCCGGGTGTGGAGGTGAGCGGCGTCACTTACCGGCAGGTACTCACCCTGGCGCGTGAGAAGGTGGACCTCCAGGGCTTGGGAATCGCTGGAGTTAAAATAAGGCTAGCAGCAACCGGTGCTCGAATTCTCGAGGTGTCTGGGGATGAGAGGGACGGCAAAGCCGATGCTCTCGCAACCAAATTGAGAGAGGTTCTGGATCCACAACTGGTGGAGATATCCAGACCTCAAAAAACAGCTGAGATTCGAGTCCGGGAGCTTGATGACTCGATTAATGTTGAGGACATCAAAGCGGCTGTGGCCAGGGTGTGTCAGTGCGCAGAGGACGAGATCAAAGTCGGAGAGGTCAAGGAGGACCACACCGGCACCAGGTCAGCACTTGTCCGATGCCCAGTGGTGGCGGCCAGGCGGCTCATGGCTGCGGGTGCACGCCTTCTAGTCGGCTGGTCTTCGGCGAAGGTTGTTGTGCTTCCGTCGAGGCCACTGCAGTGTTACCGCTGTTTCGAGGTGGGTCACGTCGGTCAGACGTGCACTGCAGAGGCCGACAGAAGTGCATTGTGCCTTCGGTGTGGCAAGCCTGGTCACAAAGCTGGGCAGTGCGTGAACGCACCCCACTGCGTCCTCTGCGCGGGCCTGGGGAAACCGGCGGGACATAGGGTTGGGAACAAGGCATGTTTTGCCTCCCAACCCAAAAAACGACGTGGACGGCGCACTGCGGTTAGGGCTACGGCCCAAACGCAGCCCGCCCAGCCGGCGCAACCAAGCGCCTCGGAACGGATGGAGGTTGGGGCCACTGCATAATTATGGCCCTAAAATTCCTCCAGGCGAACATCAACCACTGTGCCAGGGCTCAGGACTTGCTCTTTCAGAGCATGGCACAGTGGTTGATAGATGTGGTGGTTGTCGCCGAGCCGTATTTTGTCCCGCCGGCCGATAACTGGGTGTCGGACCGAGATGGCCTGGTGGCATTGATTTCTTCGGCGTACTCTTCGCCTCCATTAAATGTTGTGCGAGGTCATGGAATCGCCTCTGCTCTGGTGGGCGGCGTAGTCGTCATTGGGGTATATTTCTCCCCCAATCGGCCGCTCCATGAGTTTGAGGACTTCCTGACCGAAGTCGAGGCACTTGTGCTTAGGAGCCACCCCTACCCTGTGATAGTGGCTGGGGATCTCAACGCCAAATCAACGGCGTGGGGATCTCCCGCGACAGACCCACGGGGTCGGGTGATGGAAGAGTGGCTCATCACGCTCGGGCTCGCTGTGCTCAACCGGGGGACAGTCAACACGTGCGTGAGCTGGCAGGGCGGTTCAATAGTGGACGTATCGTTCGCTAGCCCTGCCATTGCGTCGCGTGTTCATGGCTGGAGGGTTTTGGAGGACGTGGAGAATCTGTCTAACCACCGCTACGTGCGGTTCGATCTCCACGCCTCCTCTGTCCCTCCGAGCGGCCCAAGCTGGACCCCGAGCGAGCTCGGCCCGGGGTGGAAGGTAAAGTGCCTTGACAAAGAGCTGCTGCATGAGGCGGCCATAGTCCAGGACTGGTTCCGTGCGCCAGTCAGTGTAGAGGTTGAGGGCGAGACCGAGAGGTTCCGGGGTGCAATGACCGCAATCTGCGATGCTTCGATGCCCCGGGCCAGTACTCGCCCTCCAAGAAGGTGGGTATATTGGTGGTCTCCGGAGCTATCCCGGCTCCGTGAGGCCTGCATTCACGCGAGACGCCAATATGCCCGCTACCGAAGGAGAAGGCGCCGGAACGAGGACGAAGAGGCCGCTCTGTGCAGAGCACTTGTGGAGGCGAAGAGTGCGCTGAGTGTACGCATTGCCGCGGCGAAAGAAGCGGCTAGGGAGGAGTTGCTGGCGACACTAAATCGCGACACGTGGGGACGGCCGTACCGGATGGTGAGGAAAAAGTTCCTGCCGTATGCCGCCCCCCTCACGCGGTGTCTCCAGCTGCAACTTCTGGATGATGTGGTGGCTGCTCTTTTCCCGCGGAATGCGAATTTCTGCCCCCCCAGCATGGCTCCGCCATCGGTGGTACAGAGCGGGGACATAATCGGGGAAATCCCCGAGATAACCGGGGGTGAGTTAGGCGCCGCTATTTTGAGACTGCGCGCCAAAAACACCGCCCCCGGTCCGGACGGCATCCCGGGGAGAGCCCTGGTTCTCGCTCTTGATGTTCTGGAGGAGCAGCTGAGGGGGCTGTTTAACGCCTGCGTTGCGCAGGGAAGGTTCCCGATGGCGTGGAAGACAGGACGATTAGTCCTGCTAAGGAAAGAGGGGCGACCGGCGGACTCTCCGTCTGGCTTTCGTCCTCTCGTGGTGCTTGATGAGGCGGGCAAACTGCTTGAACGCATAATTGCTAACCGCATCGTCAAGCACCTTGAGACGGTTGGCCCGGATCTTGCGGATTGCCAGTACGGGTTCCGCCGGGGCAGGTCCACAATCCACGCCATCCTGAGAGTAAAATCTGTGGCGCAGGAAGCGGTTTCCCGGGGTGAGGTCGTCTTGGTGGTGTCTCTTGATATCACCAACGCCTTCAATACCCTCCCCTGGGCTTGCATTATGGAGGCACTCCGCTTTCACGGGGTGCCAACATACCTGCGTCGCATTATTGGAGACTACCTCTCAGGAAGGAGGGTCATTTTCCCTGCGCAAAGCGGGTGGAAAGAGAAAGAGGTGACGTGCGGTGTTCCACAGGGGTCTGTCTTAGGACCACTCCTGTGGAACATCGGCTACGACTGGGTGCTACGGGGAACCAATCTTTTGGGTGTCGAGTTGGTCTGTTACGCCGACGACACCCTGGTGGTATCCCGTGGCACCTCGTTTCGCGAGGCGTCAATACTCGCCACGGCTGCTGTCGCTGATGTGGTGCGCCGGATCCGGCAACTAGGCATTGAGGTGGCGCTGCACAAATCCGAGGCGTTGTGCTTTCACGGCCCTCGGAGAGCGCCACCTCCAGATTCTGGACTAATGGTGGGCGGAGTCCAGATTGCCATCAAGTCGTCGATGCGCTACTTGGGCATCGTCCTTGATGGCAGATGGAATTTCGGCGCCCACTTCGCGGCTTTGGCGCCGCGAGTCGTGGCGACGGCGAGGGCGCTGACGCAGCTCATGCCGAACCTTGGAGGACCTGAGGCGTCCTGCAGGCGCCTCTACATGGGAGTCGTGCGGTCCATGGCCCTATATGGTGCCCCTATCTGGGCCGAAGCCTTAAACCGGCAGAATATCACCCTCCTGCGAAGACCGCAGAGGGTGATGGCGATAAGAGCCGCCAGAGGATACCGCACGATGTCCTACGAGGCAGCTTGCGTGCTGGTCGGCTCCATACCCTGGGACATTGAAGCGAGTGCCCTCGCGTCACTGTTTTATTGGCGTGAGGAGGCGCTGGCCCGGGGTCACCGACCGGCACCACGTGAAATAGCGGGACGTCGCAATGAGCTGCGTCAGCGCTCAATTGAGGAGTGGGCCTTAAGGCTGGAGCAGCCCAGTTTCGGGGTCAGGACTGTTGAGGCGGTCCGCCCAGTCTTGAGCCAGTGGCTGGCGAGGCAGCATGGCTCGCTTACCTTCCGTGTGACACAGATACTGTCCGGACATGGTTGCTTCGGGGGGTACCTGTGTCGCATAGCGAGGAGGGAGCCGTCTGCTGTTTGCCACCACTGCGATGGCTGTGCTGACGAGGACGCCCAGCACACCCTAGAGTGCTGCCCAGCCTGGGCGGAAGAACGCGCCGAATTGTGCGCGATCGTGGGGGACGACCTTTCGCTGCCGACCGTGGTCAAAGCTATGGTCGACAGCGAGACGTCGTGGAATGCGGTGCAGGCCTTTGCGGAGCAGGTGATGCTCCGCAAGGAGGCGGCGGAGAGAGAGCGAGAGGATACCACCGATCTCGCCATCCGCCGCCGGCGCACAGGGCGCAGGAGGCGGGTCTATGGCCTGCACCTGCAGCCCCCACAATAAGAGCCGGTCGGGTGGTGGAAACGGGATTCCACTGCTCGACATAACGGCTCTTCGGGTTCAAAGTCGTGTAGTGTCACGACGACTTTACCCTTGCGGGTAACGAGAGTGGCCGATGGGCCAAACCTGCAGGCCTGCTCTGATACCCTCTCTCGACAGAGAGGGTCCCCAGAGCGGGCAGGGACCATCTAAGTGGTCGCCGTGCCGGGCTGTGGAGCGAGAATAGCACACGGCCCGGCTCAGAACGGCTGAGAGTGACACCGCGGAGTTTTTAGTGGTAACACCACATAACCGTACCGGCTTCCCGTAGCTGGTGCGGTATCCGAAGGGATTTTCTTCGCGTAACAAAAAAAAAAAAAAAAAAAAAAAAAAAAAAAAAAAGGTTAGGTTAGGTTAGGTTAGGTTAGGTTAGGTTGGGGTGCTACGGGCGGAAAACCTCCTCGTGTGCCCGGTCGTTTGAAGGCTTTGCTTCTGCCGTCTGATCTTTGATCAGGCGGTAGCGGCGGGCTGACAAGCGATTCGGGACGGTGCACCCTGGGCGACAGCGAATAACTCCCTGATAGTCGGGGTCTTGTTCGTTGTTGGCCAATATTCTGCCGAGTGGAAGTGCGGTCCAGCAATGGGCTGCGCTCGTGTGGTGGGCACTCTCCCCGTCTGCTTTCAGACGGAGGGTAGGAGTGCGTCTTCGCGCGGCGTTCCGTTGTCATGCGGAACGTCGGGCAACTCGTTACCCCTTTTGGGGCCGAGGGCACCGACTCATTCGTGGGCGGTGCTGCGAGGAAGAAAACCTCAATAAAAAATAACCCCAATCCCACGCAGTCTGGCGTGCTGCGAAAAGGGATGAGTGACGGGAGGGGAATCCCGTTCCGAGCGCCTGGGGGGGAATATCGGGAATAGGGACCTAACCCTACAAAGGAAACTATGATATGGCGACTCGAAAGAATACTTTACCCCAGGAGGGTACCAGCATTGCTGGAGAATCCCTCCCTGCGTCTTCGGATGCAGGCTGCCCCACCGTATCTGGGGGGGGCACGAACCGCCAGAGGGACGAGAGTCCCTCTCATAACCAAACGATGTCGCAGCTAGAAGCTGGCTCAGTATCGGACACGGGGTCCTGGATGAGCGTGGAAAGTCGGACGGACGAGCGGCGGCGCCGTAAAAGGAGCCATAATCCGAATTCTGGATCGGATTCCGATACGGCTGTGAAAGTGCAGGCTCGGTCGGCCGGAAAAAAGGGTGGGCGCCCAAAGGCGGCCCCAACGATGACTGCCGTGGCAAGACGGCAGCTCGCGGCTACTAGAAGGGAAGAAGCCGAAAAAGTCGTGGCGGACATGGCCAAACGTATGTTGGCCAAAAAAGTAACGGAGGGGCTGAGCTCTCCCGACGAGGGCCGCTTGGCTGGTGCCCTTAGGGACCAGGCGGATGCTAGCATCGAGGTCATCCGTCACATTGCGTCCAACTCTGGTAACCTTAAGGGTACCTTTGTGAAGGGCCTTAAGGAGGCTGCCTCAATCATTGAGGAAGCCGTGGTGGCCCTTGTCGGTAGAACCTCCAACGAGGAGACGGAACGGCTCCAGGCCGTCAATGCACGCCTGGAAGCCAAAGTGGCGGCGCTACAGCGCGAAATGAAGGAGCTGCGGGCTATGGTGGAACAGTCCACACGGGCTGCACCAGCGGCAACGATGGACACGCGGCAGGAGGCCGATGAGGCGCAAAAGCGCCTCATCCTGGATACAATGGGCCCTGTTATAAACGCCCGTTTTGAGGGCATCCAGAGCCGCCTCCTGCCAGATCCTGTGCGACGACCTTCGCTGGCGGCTGACCGGCGCATCTCTACCGCTGCTGCGGCGGTTTCTGACATGCTGTCGGATGAAGATGATGACGAGGAGCCTCCGCAGATGAGCGTGAGCCCCGTCACAAATAGTACGGCGCAGTGGCGGAAATCTCCGCCTAAGCCCACCCCTGAGCCCAAAAAGGGCAAAAAGGGGCAAAAGGGCAAGAAGGGAAAGGCGCGAGTGGAGCTTCCCCAGCCTGAACCGACGCCGTCAACATCGGCCGTCGCACCCCCGGTAGTTCCGAAGCCGCCTGCTAAGGCGGCAACGTCGAAGCAGCTGGCCAAAAAGACGGCGCCTTCTCAGGCGGCGCCTAATGCCGCAACAAAGGGCCCAGCGCCGCGCACGCTACCTCCGGCACCAGCGTCCATGGATACGCCTTGGACGGAGGTAGCGCGACGTGGCGCCAAACGCCAAAATAAACAGGCTGCCGGACCTGCTGGCCAAACTGGCCCGGCTGGTCCTCAGGCCGCCCGCAACATTGCTGGGCCTAGGCAGGCAAACGCCAGGCCACTGCCCAAACTGCGCCCCCCGCGCTCGGCTGCTGTGTTGATAAAGATACAGCCCGAAGCGGAGAAGCGGGGGACCACCTACGCGCAGGTGATGGCCTTGGCCCAGCAGAAGGTGGACATCGGGGAGCTGGGCATCTCCGGTGTCAAATGGAAACGGGCGGCTACCGGTGCCCGCATTTTAGAAATTGCGGGCGCCGAGAAGGAGGCCAAGGCCGACACCCTGGCCTCGAAGTTAAGGGAGGTCATAGACCCCCAGATGGTGGAGGTGTCCCGCCCGCAGAAGTGTGCGGAGTTGCGCGTGCTCGGGCTATGCGACTCAGCAACCCCGGACTTGGTTCGTAGCGCGATCGCCCGGGTTGGCCAGTGCCCCGAGGCCGAGGTCACGGTCGGAGAAATCCGAGACGGCCACGGTGGCACTCGCACAGCCTGGGTTCGGTGCCCAGTCATGGCGGCCAAACGGCTGACCAGCGGCCAGCGGCTCCTAGTTGGTTGGGTGTCGGCGCAAGTAAAGCTGCTGCCGACTAAGCCTCTGCAGTGCTACCGCTGCCTTGAGGTAGGCCACGTCAGTCAGACGTGCACTGCGGAGGCTGACAGGAGCACGCTGTGCTACCGCTGCGGCAAGCCGGGCCATAAGGCCGCCCAGTGCACGGCCGCAGAAGCCAGCTGCGTGCTGTGTGCTGGGGCCGGCAAGCCGGCAAAGCACCGGGTTGGGAGCGCATCATGCCCGAGCGCGCGCAAGAAACGAGGAGGGAGGCGTAATGCGTCCGTGGCCACGGCCCAGACGCAGCCCGCCCGTACGGCTCAGGACGCCGAGGAGATGGAGACGGCGGCCACCTAATAAGTATGGCCCAAAAGTTTCTCCTGGCGAATATCAACCACTGCGCCAGGTCTCAGGACCTGCTTTCTCAGTGCATGGCGGAGTGGTTGATAGACGTGGCGGTGGTCGCTGAGCCGTACTTTGTCCCTCCACGGGACAATTGGTTGTCGGACCGGGATGGTCTTGTGGCCGTCGTGTCTTCGGCGAGTTCTTCGCCTCCTAGGGATGTCGTGCGTGGCCATGGAATGGTCTCGGCTCAACTGGGCGACTTAGTTGTCATTGGCGTTTATTTCTCGCCCAACCGTCCGCTCAGTGAGTTTGAGGCCTTCATGGCCGAGCTCGAGGCGCTTGTCCACAGGTGCCACCCTCGCCCGGTACTTGTTGCTGGGGATCTCAACGCCGAGTCAACGGCGTGGGGATGCCCGGCAACCTTTCGTCCGGGAGACCCTCGTCGGTTGCGAGGGCTGGTCATCGAGGAGTGGCTCATCACCGTCGGGCTGGCCGTGTTAAACCGGGGCTCAGTTCCAACGTGCGTGCGCCCGCAGGGCTCTTCTATCGTGGACGTTTCGTTCGCGAGCCCTGCGTTGGCGCGCCGCGTGCAGAGCTGGAGCGTAGTGGAGGACGCGGAGACGCTCTCCGATCACCGCTTCGTGCGGTTCGATCTCTCTGCGTCCTCGGTCGCTCCGAGTGGCACAAACTGGGCCCCGAACGAGGTCGGCCCACGGTGGCAGCTGAAGCGCCTCGACAAAGAGCTGCTAGAGGAGGCGGCCATTTTACAAGGCTGGTTCCGTGCGCCGGTAAGTGTGGTGGTTGAGGACGAGACCGAGTGGTTCCGGGGTGCAATGACTGCTATCTGTGACGCTTCTATGCCCCGGTCCAGTACTCGTCCTCCCAGGCGGTGGGTGTATTGGTGGTCGCCGGCACTCACGCAGTTGCGGGAGGCCTGTTGTGAGGCTAGACGCCAATACGCCCGATACCGGAGAAGACGGCGCCGGGACGACGCTGAAGAAGCCGCCTTGTGCACGGCCCTAGTGGAGGCGAAGAACGCGCTGAAGAACGCGATTGCGGCCGCAAAGGAAGCGGCAAGGGAGGAACTGCTGGCCACATTGGACCGCGATCCATGGGGACGGCCGTACCGGCTCGTCCGTAACAAGACTCGTCCGTATGGCGTCCCCCTGACGCAGAGTCTCGAGCCGCAGTTCCTCGAAGAGGTGATTGCCACTCTGTTCCCGCAGGGAGGGGCAATCGAACCCCCCAGCATGGCTCCTCCATCGGTGCCACGGAGCGAGGACCGAGAAGAGATCCCGGAGATAACCCGGGACGAACTGCGCGCAGGTCTGGAAAGATTGCGCGCAAGGAATGTCGCCCCGGGTCCAGATGGTGTGCCGGGAAAGGCGTTGGTCCTCGCTCTAGGTGCAGTAGAGGCCCTGGAGGAGCGACTGAGGGGGCTCTTCAACGCCTGTCTCGAGCAGGGGAAGTTTCCCAAGGCGTGGAAAGCGGGACGATTGGTCCTGCTGAGGAAAGAGGGACGACCGGCGGATTCCCCGTCTGGGTTTCGTCCTCTAGTCGTGCTCGATGAGGCTGGCAAATTGCTGGAAAGAGTCACTTGTGACCGCCTTGTCGAGCACCTCGAGCGAGTGGGTCCAAACCTCGCGGACTCCCAGTACGGGTTCCGCCGGAAGAGGTCCACCATCCACGCCATTCTGAGAGTGAAGTCCATGGCGCAGGATGCGGTCTCCCAGGGTGAGGTGGTCGTAGTGGTGTCTCTTGACATCGCCAACGCCTTTAACACCCTCCCCTGGCCTTGTATCTTGGAGGCACTCCGCTATCACGGGGTGCCACCATACCTGCGCCGGCTCATCCAGGACTACCTCTCAGAGAGGAGGGTAGTGTTTCCTGCTCGAGACGGATGGAAGGAGTGCGCAATGACGCGCGGTGTTCCACAGGGTTCCGTCTTAGGACCGCTCCTGTGGAACATCGGGTATGACTGGGTGCTGCGGGCGGTCAATCTTCCGGGCGTCGCGGTTATCTGTTATGCCGACGACACGCTCGTGACCGCCCGTGGTACAACATTCCGAGAGGCGTCATTGCTGGCGACTGCGGGAGTAGCGCAAGTGGTGCGCCGAATCCGCCGGCTGGGTCTGGAGGTGGCCCTTCAAAAATCCGAGGCGTTGTGCTTCCACGGCCCTCGGAGGGGGCCTCCGCCAGATTCTAGCCTTGTGGTTGGCGGTGTTCAAATCGCCATCAAGCCGACGATGCGTTACCTTGGCATCGTCCTTGATGGCAGATGGAATTTTGGCGCCCACTTTGCGGCGTTGGTGCCGCGTGTTATGGCGGCGGCTGGTGCGCTGACGCGGCTCTTGCCCAATTTGGGAGGGCCGGAGGCGTCCTGCAGGCGGTTGTATTTGGGGGTCGTGCGATCCATGGCCCTCTATGGAGCCCCAGTATGGGCAGAGGCCCTGAGCAACCAAAATATCGCCCTCTTGCGGAGACCGCAGAGGGTGATGGCGATCAGGGCCGCAAGGGGATATCGCACGATCTCCGCGGAGGCAGCGTGCGTGCTGGCCGGTAGTATACCCTGGGACCTGGAAGCTGAGATCCTCGCCACCCTTTTCAGGTGGCGAGAGGAGGCACTGGCCCGGGGTCATCGGCCGGCACCCAGAGAGATCGCAGGACGCCGCAACGAGCTGTGTCAGCGCGCCATCGAGGCGTGGAGCCAGAGGCTGGAGCAGCCCACTGCTGGGCGTAGGACCGTCGATGCAGTCCGTCCAGTCTTGGGTCAATGGTTGGCGAGGCAGCACGGCTCCCTAACCTTCCGCTTGACGCAGTTGCTCTCCGGGCATGGATGCTTTGGAGGGTACCTGTGTCGCATAGCGGGACGGGAGCCGTCGGCCGTTTGCCACCATTGTGACGGATGCCTGGACGAGGACGCCCAGCACACATTGGAAGTCTGCCCAGCCTGGGCAGTTGACCGCGCCGAACTATGCGCGGTCGTGGGGGACGACCTCTCGCTGCCGACCGTGGTCAAATGCATGGTCGACAGTGAGACGTTGTGGACAGCGGTGCAGGCCTTTGCGGAGTGCGTCATGCTCCGCAAAGAGGCGGCGGAGAGAGAGCGCGAGGACACAACTGACCTCGCCATCCGCCGCCGGCGCACAGGGCGCAGAAGGCGGGCTTATGGCCTGCACCATCTGCCCCCGTAACAAAGACCGGTCGGGTGGCGGATACGGGAATCCGCCATCCGGCTTAACGGTCCGGGTTGAAAGGCGCACGAGTGTCATGTGCGTCTTTACCGTCGCAGGTAGAGAGTAGTCCTGCTGGCCGCTCCGACCCTCTCGCAAAGAAGAGGCTGTTTGTTGAGCGTGCCGTGCCGAGGCCGCCGAGGTAGCAGCTGCCGCGCTGGGACCATGGGCGAGAATAGCCCACAGTCTCGGCCATATGCGGTAGGCGATGACACCGGGGTGTTTTTAGTGGGTTCAAGCCCCACACACCCGCTCTGCTGTCCCGCGCAGAGCGGTACGGTGCGAAGGCATTTTCACCCCGACAAAAAAAAAAAAAAAAAAAAAAAAAAAAAAAAAAAAAAAAAAAAAGGTTAGGTTAGGTTAGGTTAGGTTAGGTTAGGTTAGGTTAGGTTGGGGTGCTGTGGTCAGGAAACCTCCTCGAGTGCCCGGTCCCTTGAAGGCTTTGCTTCTCCCACTTGATCGTTGATCCGGTGTGAGCGGCGGGCTGACAAGGGATTCGGGACGGTGCACCCTGGGCGGCAGTCAATAACTCTTCACTTTGTTGGGGTCTTGTTGACTGTCGGCCGATATCCTGCCGCGGAATCCATGTACCATGGACTTCCGCTCGAACGGGCTCGGTTCGCCATTTGGTGACAGAGCAGGCACGACGTTACGGCGATGTGCCACCGTGACTCGTAATCCCAGGGTCTTTCTCTGGGGACGAGGGGCTTGGCTTTATCACCTGGTCCGTGAGGAAGACAACCTCTATAAAAAATCACTCCTAATCCTACGCGGCGGGGGCGCCGTTAGGGGATGCATGACTGGAGGGTTGACCAGTCGCAAGCGCTCCCCCCACCAGAGCACCGGCCGACACTCTTGGTGGGTTACACCCTAGGCTTGCCCGGGTACAGGGGGCACCACCCGGGTCGACCGTATATTTCCCCCATACTCGTGGGACCAAATATGGATAAAAGGAAACAAAAAACAAAAAATACTGGAGATGGAGGCCGCGATGGCAAAATGGAAGAGATCTTATCGGGCGCGACGGAGTCAGATTCGTCCATGGGGACTGCACGCTCAGACGATGGGTCAGATACTGACCAGGAGGATGCGGTGACGGCACCGCCAAAGGGGGCAGCGCAGAAGAGCGTTCGCCTTCGAGGTCGACCGCCAACAACTGGGCTCTATGTGGGTCTTGCTAAAGCAAAGCAGGACTTGCTTTCCTTGAAAAGACAGGAGTTCCTGCTAGACGCAGAAGCCATTGTGGAGCGGGCAGCTAAAAAAGCTCGTTCCACTAGGGCACCGGATCAAGAGCTAAAATCCGCTGAAGCTCTAGCGGTTGAGCTTGAGAAGCAGCCAGCGGAAACAATCAAGGAGCGGGTAGAAACAGAGGTAGCCCTAATTAGGACGATTGCGACGAAGTCGGGTCATCTTAAAGGCACTTTTGTGAGAGATCTGAAGAATGCGGCCTCGTCAATCACTGTCGCCTTTGAAGCGCTAATAAAACGCAGTACAGACGAGGAAACGACAAGGGTGAACAGAGAAAACCTGCGTCTCAAAGAAGAAAACGCACATCTATGCGCACAGCTTGCCAACCTTCGCCAAGAAATGGCGGAGTTGAAAGCAGAGGTCCGGCAGAGGAGAGAAGAACCAAGGCAGGAATCACCAATTACGCGAGAAGAGGTAGTGCGTATTATTGGTGAACAAGTGGGGGCAGTGATAGACACCCACATGGCTGATCTTAAAGAGACACTGGTCCGGGGAAGGCAAGCGTCTCAGGAGCAACAAGGCGGTGAGGACACGAGGAGTGTACCTGAGGTGTGTGTCAGTAAAGAAAGCACCCAGAGAAGGAGAAATAAAAAGAAGAAAAAGAAAGTTCCTGCAATGGACCCAAATACGGGGCCTGCATCCCATGCGCCTCCACCACCAGCGTCTTCCACTCATGACGGGGGATGGGTAGAGGTGACAAAGAAGAAGAAGAATAAGAAGGGAGGCAAATCCGCAACACAATCTGCGGGCCCAAGACGGCAGCTTCAGCCGAACAAACAAACGCAAAGTCGGCAGACGCAAATTAAATTGCGCCCCCCCCGGTCAGCAGCTGTGCTTATAAAGCTGCAGCCTGATGCGGAAAAACAAGGTGCAACCTACAAAAAGATTCTCTCTGATGCCAAAGGGAAACTACAAATGAGTGACCTGGGCATCGGAGGGATCACTATGAGGCGTGCGGCATCAGGAGCTAGACTTATAGAGGTGTCTGGAACTGACCGAGCAGAAAAAGCGAATGCGCTAGCTCAAAAACTAGCCGAGATACTAGATCCCTCTGATGTCAGGGTCTCTAGGCCAATGAAATGCACTGAAATGCGTATTATTGGCCTAGATGACTCTTGTACGTCGGAGGAGGTACGCCTGGCAATATCGAAAGCTGGTGGATGCCCGGAAACGGACGTGAAAGTCGGGGACATAAGACACGACCGCGCACGTAGTGGTACTGTGTGGGTCAGGTGCCCCGTAGAAGCCGCCAATAAGATTGTCACGGGTGATGCCCGTCTATTGGTAGGCTGGGTGTCGACGAAGGTCACGCTACTTCCGTCGAAACCTATGCGGTGTTTCCGGTGCCTTGGAGTGGGACACGTGAAAGAAGTTTGCACAGCAACGACAGATCGCAGTGGGCTGTGTTATAGATGCAGCAGTTCAGGGCATAAAGCTAGAGAGTGCCAAGCTGCCCCCCACTGCATTCTGTGTGCGGACCAAAATAAGCGGGCGGATCATCCAGTGGGCAGCAAGACATGCGACGCTGCCAATCCGCGGAAGACGAGGAGGAAGCCGACTGGAACTGCAATCAACGTGCAGACTCAGTCGGCCATGCAGCCGCGGGCCGCTGAGGAGGAGGAGATGACGGCCACTATATAGATGGTTCACAAGTGGTTGCAAACCAATCTTAACCATTGCGCCAGGTCTCAGGACCTTTATTTTCAGACAATGGCGCAGTGGATGATAGATTACGCGGTGGTTGCTGAGCCATACTTTGTTCCTGACTGTGATAGATGGCTCAGTGATCTAGATGGTGTCGTGGCCCTTGTTTCTTCGGCAGGTGTGCCGCCTTTCGAGGAGGTTGTGCGGGGAAATGGATACGTGTCGGCTCGTCTGGATGGGGTGGTTGTAGTGGGAGTATATTTCTCGCCCAACCGCCCACTCCACGAGTTCGAGACGTTCCTCGCACAGGTAGAAGTTGTTGTTCGCAGAGGCCACCCTCACCTTGTGATGGTAGCTGGAGATCTCAACGCACATTCTGCTGCGTGGGGATCTCCAGATACAGACGATCGTGGAAGGGTAGTGGGTGAATTCGCGGCAGCACTAGATCTTTGTGTGGTGAACAGAGGGACGGCTTTCACGTGCGTGCGGCCACAAGGAAGCTCCATAGTCGATGTGACACTAGCGAGTCCTATCTTGGCGCGCCGTATTCAGGGTTGGCATGTAGCCGAGGACGAGGTGACGTTATCCGATCACACTTATATTCGATTCAATGTCACCTCGTCGCCGGACGAACAAATCGGTCCTTACCGTTCTTCGGATTGGTGTGGCCCAAGATGGCAAGCGAAGAAGCTGGACAAGGAACTCCTTCAAGAGGCAGCAGCTGTCCAAGCATGGTTTCAGGCGCCTGATGAAATAAATATTGAGGCGGAGGCGAGCTGGTTCTGTAAGTCTATGGTCAGCATTTGTGATGCGTCCATGCCCAGGGTCAGCTCGCGTCCTCCTCGACGCTGGGTGTATTGGTGGACGTGGGAGCTTACACAGTTACGTCAGGCATGTATTGCGGCCCGTCGACAATACACTCGGCAAAGAAGGAGGAGGCAGAGAAACCAGGCTGTGGAGCAGGAGTTGTACGAAGCCTATCGACAAACTGTGGAGGCACTGCGCGTGGGCATTGGTAAAGCGAAGGTTTTAGCCAGAGAGGAGCTACTACAAACTCTCAATCGCGATCCTTGGGGTCGACCGTACAAGGCTGTGAGAGACAAACTCCGCCCCTACGCGCCCCCTCTGACCCAAAGTTTGCGACCCCAACTCCTGGACGAAGTAGTTGCGACTCTGTTCCCGCTACAGGAAGAATTTGAACCTCCTAATATGTCGAGGCTGCTGGTTGGTGAGGATGAGGAGCTTGGTGAGGTCCCGGAGGTGACCTCTGATGAATTTGGTGCGGCTATCTTAAGACTGAGTGCAAAAAATACCGCACCAGGTCCTGATGGGATACCTGGCCGAGCTATTGTCTTAGCTCTCAAGGAGGAGGTACTGGAACAGCGAGTACGAAAACTTTTTAGTGCCTGTCTTGCTCGAGGCTCGGTTCCGTGTGCATGGAAGGTGGGCAGGCTTGTCCTGTTAAGGAAGGAAGGACGACCGGCGGAGTCCCCATCTGCGTTCCGACCCCTAGTTTTGCTTGACGAGGTGGTTAAGCTCTTTGAAAGAGTATTATCGGTCCGCCTCGTCAAGCATCTCGAGGATGCTGGTCCTGACCTGGCTGACCAGCAGTATGGGTTTCGCCAAGGTCGGTCGACGGTGGATGCCATCCTGAGAGTGAAGACTCTGGCTCACGACGCAGCTGCCAAAGGGGAGGTTGTTCTGGGTGTGTCGTTGGACATAATTAATGCTTTCAACAGCCTTCCCTGGGCCACCATCAGAGAGGCGCTCCGATACCACAGAGTGCCCCATTATCTGCGTCAAATTATCGGAGACTACCTGTCAGAAAGGAAGGTTGTCTACCCTGGTCGAGATGGATGGCTAGAGAAGGATGTTCAACGCGGTGTTCCACAGGGATCGGTTCTCGGACCGCTTCTGTGGAACATCGGGTATGACTGGGTGTTGCGGGGGGCTACACTTCGCGGCGTCGACGTCACCTGCTATGCCGACGACACCCTGGTGACTGCACGCGGTAAAGACGTGAGTGAAGCCCTGGCATTGGCCACCGCGGGGGTCGCTCAGGTGGTGCGCCGAATCCGCATGTTGGGACTGGAGGTGGCGCTCAATAAGACTGAGGTGCTGTGTTTTCATGGCCCTCGGAGGGCGCCTCCTCCAGACCTCAGCATGACGGTGTGTGGAGTCCAGGTTGCGGTCAAGCCGACAATACGCTATTTGGGCATTGTCCTTGACAGCAGGTGGAACTTCGGTGCCCACTTCAGGCGACTCGTGCCGAGGTTATTGTCAACGGCCGGAGCCCTATCTAGACTGCTCCCAAATCTGGGTAGTCCAGAAACGCCGTGCAGGAGCCTCTATTTAGAGGTCGTGCGATCGATGGCACTATACGGTGCTCCCGTATGGGCTGCGGAACTGAATAGCCAGAACATCGCCTTGCTGCGCAAACCGCAGAGAGTGATGGCTATCAGAGCCGTAAGAGGTTACCGCACGATCTCAAATGAGGCCGCATGCGTGCTGGCCGGATGTCTGCCATGGGATATTGATGCGAGAGCCCTTGCGTCACTGTATTTCTGGCGCAAGGAGGCGCACTCCCGAGGCCTCCGACCGGCACCACGTGAGATGGAAGGGCGCCGAAATGAGTTGCGGCTAGAGAGTGAGAGAGAGTGGGCCATAAGACTGGAACAGCCGAGTGCGGGCAGGCGGACAATCGAGGCAGTACGCCCGGTTCTGCAGCAGTGGTTGTGCAGACGGCACGGTAACCTGACTTTTCGTCTGACACAAATAGTCTCCGGACATGGTTGCTTCGGGGGCTATCTGTGTCGGATAGCGGGCAGGGAACCGACTGCCCAATGCCACCATTGTGATGAATGTCCTGATGAGGACGCGCAGCATGCGCTTGAATCCTGCCCAGGTTGGGCAGAGGAGCGCGCCGTTTTGCGCGCTGTTATACAAGATGACCTCTCGCTGCCGACCGTGGTTAGAGCCATGGTCGGCAGCGAGGCGTCATGGAAGGCAGTGCAGGACTTTGCGGAGAACATAATGCTCCGCAAAGAGGCGGCGGAGAGAGACAGGGAAGTTACGACTGAACTGGCCATCCGCCGTCGGCGCTCGGGGCACAGACGTCGGGCTCATCCCCCGCTGTTGCCCTCATAGGGTCAGTTGGACAGCGGAAGTGGAATTTCTGCTGTCCAACCTATGACTCCCCGGGTATAAGACGCATGAAGTGTTCCATGCGTCTTCCCTATTGAAGCGGTGTGGAAGCTTAGAGCGACCCGCGGGCCAACTCCTACCCCTCTCGTGTTAAGAGGGTGTCAGTGAGTGGCTGGAGCCACCATGAAGTGGCGCCGCGTTGGGGCTGTGGAGATTATTGTTCCCATGGCTCCGACCTTTGTGCGGCTGGTTGGAACACCGGGGTGTTTTTAGTGGGATCGTGCCCCACATACCCGCTTTGCTATTCCACAGCAGAGCGGACGATGCGAAGGCATTTTCACCCCGTAAAAAAAAAAAAAAAAAAAAAAAAAAAAAAAAAAAAAAAAAAAAAGGTTAGGTTAGGTTAGGTTAGGTTAGGTTAGGTTAGGTTAGGTTAGGTTAGGTTAGGTTAGGTTAGGTTAGGTTAGGTTAGGTTAGGTTAGGTTAGGTTAGGT